>CM061099.1:6325000-8825000 GCA_030770545.1 Macropodus opercularis
ATTGGATTCAATGTTATTGAGGAAATAGTGGGTGAGTGGGGAAAACGACAGCCAAAGACACAAAATATTCAACGAGTCAGCAGAATCTTCTCAGTGCCAGTAAAGACTGCTAAATCAATGTTGAAGGTATTACAGACACCTGATTCAAGTCACATGGTGGGAACAGTGCAGACAGGGAAGAAAGTAACACGCCTGGCTGCGGAGAAGATCACCACTGCATATTTCCGTGCACGCATTGGAGCCCAGTTTGCTGGACAGAGCCTGTTGTTTCTCCCTAATGATCCATCACAGCTGCCTGAGGGGTTGGTCATTCAAGAAGGTCTTGTCACTGTGAGCGAGGGAAAGCAAGTATACATACCAGTCTCAGTGGCCAACACCAGCAAGTCTGATATCACCTTGTTCCCTCGTACCATCCTGGGACACCTGGAGGAAATCAAATCAGTTTGCCCCGTGACAGCAGATTCCCCAGACAAGACACTAGAGGCTGAAGAGAAACACACACCACAGACCTTCCTCCAGGTAGGGGAAATAACCAACAACCAGCAATCTAATTTAACACCACCACAGTGGGACCCCCCAGTAAAGTTAGACCATCTAAGTAACGAGCAACAGCAAGTCGTGAGACAATTGTTGAGAGAGGAGTGTCACGCTTTTGCTTATGATGATAAGGATGTTGGATCCATTCCCACTTTAAAGATGCGTATTACACTGCATGACACCACACCGGTTCGGAAAACGTACATATCAGTACCAAAACCCTTGCACCAAGAGGTGAAAGATTACCTGCAAGATCTGCTGAATCGGGGGTGGATTTCAGAATCAAGATCACCCTACTCCTCCCCGATTGTTTGTGTCAGAAAGAAATCTGGCGAATTGAGGCTGTGCTGTGACTACAGGGAGCTCAATCGGAAGTCAGTGCCAGACAGGCATCCGATACCCAGAATTCAAGATATGCTCGATTCACTTCATGGCAGCTCCTGGTTCTCAGTTCTGGATCAGGGTAAAGCATATCACCAGGGGTTTCTGGACCCAGAAAGCCGGCCTCTCACAGCCTTTATAACACCTTGGGGATTATATCAATGGAACCGCATTCCTTTCGGGCTTAGTGCAGCTCCAGCAGAGTTTCAAAGGAGTATGGAGGACTGTCTGAGGGGCCTTCGTGATGTTATTTGTCAGCCATACTTAGATGACAACCTTGTTCATTCTCCGTCTTTTGACACTCATGTGGACCACATCCGTACAGTCCTGCAGAGATATCAAAAACATGGTGTCAAACTTAGCCCACAAAAGTGCGACATCTTCAAGCGTAAAGTACGCTTTCTGGGGCGGATGGTGTCGGAAGAGGGTTACACCATGGATCCAGCAGAGATAGCTCCTGTCCAAGCACTTAAAGATCGACCGCCATCAACAGTAGGAGAATTGAACAGAACACTGGGGTTCCTCTCCTACTACAGGGCATACATCCCAGACTTTTCAAAAGTGGCTAGGCCATTGTACCAATTGCTGACTCTGCCTCCAGCTGACACTTCCCAACCACAACCACGGACTAAGGGAAAGAAGACGAATGTGAAACACAGGGGCCGACCCCCACCAAACACCCCCATTAGTTGGACACAGAGGCATCAAGATGCTTTGGGTAGGTTGATAGACTGTCTAGCAGAGCCACCCATTTTAGGGTGTCCTGACTTTGCAGAGCCATTCATACTCCACTGTGATGCCTCACAAGAGGGTCTGGGCGCTGTGTTGTATCAAAAACAAGCAGGAAAAATGAAGGTGATTGCATATGGCTCACGTACATTAACACCGCCTGAGAAAAACTATCACATGCATTCTGGGAAGCTTGAATTTCTTGCTTTGAAGTGGGCAATTTGTGAACGCTTTCGGGACTATCTCTATTATGCCCCACATTTTATCGTTTACACGGACAATAACCCCCTAACGTATGTCCTCACTACAGCAAAACTGAATGCAACAGGCTACAGATGGGTGGGTGAACTAGCAGACTTTAACTTCACCATCAGGTACAGACCTGGGAAGAGAAATGCAGATGCAGACGGCCTGTCTCGGTTACCTCTCGACATCCATCAGTATATGGCCCAGTGTACAGCCGAGGTAAAGCAAGATGTAATCAGAGCTGCTGTAGAGCGTGTGGTGCTTCAGAGAGATGTTCTCCACGAGACTACGATAGTTAGTCAGAGTGCCATCAGTCTACTGCAAGACGCCACACTACTGTCTCCAGGAAAGTGTTTCTCACAGCAGGAGATCCGGGCGAGTCAGGAGAAAGATGCTGTGATCGGACGTGTCTTGCAATACAAAGCTAATGACTGTTTACCAAAAGGTCGTGCTCTCAAGGCAGAACCACCCGATGTAAGAATTCTGCTGAGACAGTGGAACAGGCTGCATTTAAGAGATGGTGGGGTCCTGTACAGGAAAGCCAATGGCAGGGATCAGCTCCTCCTCCCTAAAGAACACCACAACACTGTGTTCCAAGAACTGCATAAGGAGATGGGACATTTGGGAGCAGAGAGAACCCTGGAATTAATAAGAGGACGGTTCTACTGGCCTAGGATGCAGAGGGATGTGGAACAGTTTGTGATGCATGCCTGTGAATGTTTGAAGAGGAAGCGGCCATGCAAGGCCACAAGAGCTCCACTGACCCCCATTATCACTACTTTCCCATTCGAGCTTGTGTCTATAGACTTTTTACATCTGGAGACCTGCAAGCATGGGTATGAATATATTTTAGTGGTAATGGACCACTTCACACGCTTTGCACAAGCATATGCAACGAGAAACAAGTCAGCCAAAACAGTAGTGGAGAAAGTTTTCAACCACTTTGCGCTCAATTTTGGCTTTCCAGCAAGAATCCATCATGACATGGGACGAGAATTTGAGAACCAGATGTTTTCCCAGCTGCAGAAAATCTGTGGTATGCGTGGCTCTCACACAACTCCATATCATCCACAAGGCAATGGACAGGTTGAACGCTTCAACAGGACACTCCTGTCTATGCTGAGAACATTGACAGACAATGAAAAGGCAGACTGGAAGAACTCATTGACAAAGGTAGTGCACGCATACAACTGCACTCGGAGTGAAGCCACTGGGTTTTCCCCATACTATCTGCTGTTTGGGCGCACTCCACGACTCCCTGTAGATCTCTTATTCAACTTACCTTCACAGGAACAGCAAGTAAGTTATCAGGAGTATGTTGCACAATGGCAGTCACGAATGAAAGAGGCCTATGACATTGCATCCACAACAGCCCAGAAAGCAGCCCAGAGAGGGAAAATGTATTATGATCAAAGGTCCTGTGGGGCTCAACTTCATCCTGGTAACAGAGTTCTGCTCCGGAATCTCAAGGAAAGAGGAGGGCCTGGGAAGCTTCGGTCATACTGGGAGGACGCTGTCTATGTGGTGCTGAGTCAAAAGAGCCCTGACATGCCGGTGTACGAGATCCGACCTGAAAAGGGAGGCAAGAGTCGCACAGTGCATAGAAATCTATTGCTTCCATGTGACAGCCTACCAGTGGAAACTCCAGGGAAACAACAACAGAAAACAAGGGAACAAAAACCAAGGCCAAACAGAGAGAGACCTGGACAACAGCTACTTCAACAGGACACAGATGGAGAAAGTGAGGAAGAAGGTGAACTGGTGTGGAGATGCCCACGTCGTCACCACTGGACGAGGACAGGGGACGCCCCGGTGTGTAATGCTGAAATCGGTGGACAACAGACGGAAGAACTTCAGCTAAGTGATAGCCAACTAGCTGTACAGGTTCCAGAAGGAGAGGAAGAACGGCAGCCACAGGCGACCCAGGTTCAGTATGACAGACAGGAGCATCACGAAGAGCAGTCATCTGATGAAGAGGAGCAGCGACAGAGCAGAGACACAGATGCAGGACCAACGGCATCACCTCAGGTGCTGAACACCCGGCCTTCAAGAGAGCGTCATCGTCCGAGGACGCTGACATATGATACACTAGGCCAACCCACGGTCAGAGAAGCTGGTGTAAGTAATGTTGAGGTGGGCCCATCATCTCAGTGTTTTCACGGACTATGGAGACCATGGCTGCTCACAGGTATACAGACACTAAGTTAGAGACTCAAACCAGAAACTGATGCAAGCCAGAACTGACAACAGAAAAAAAGAAGAAGTTGGACAAGTACAGTGTTGAATTGAATATTACATGTCACCAATGTAATTCTAAGATGATGGTAGGTGTGACAGTGTCTAACATGTAAACAGTGCAACGGGAGAAACGGACTAGAATGGAATGTTGGCCGATTGTCTTTTGAGTCTAGTCACAGCTGGTAATTCATCCTAAGGAGGTGAACCTGTTTACAGATCTTGGAAGTGAGCTACTAGTTGTTTTCCGCATAAATTGGTATTGTGTCCTGGTACCGCAGCAGTAATGTTGCTGGTGGCGAATGCTGCAATGGGGCATAAATACTAGAAGTGCGTGTGTTTAACTAGTGTGATCATTTCAGAATAGACACTTACTGTGAGATTATATAAAAAAAAAAAGAAAAGAAAATTAAATTACATTTCTTTATTTTTTTTATTTTTTAAGTAGGGGCAGGTGTGGCGCACTGGACATTTATGGCGCCAGGTCATTCTGTCCAGATCACAGATCGGTCTCCTATCTAACGCTGTGTGGCCACTGGGACGGGGAGGTTCTCACCTGCGTTGCTTCGGCGGAGCGATGATCACTTTTCGCCACTAGGTGGCAGCGTGATGCGTTCACTGCAGCGGTGATCCCTGCATAGCAGGAGCCGAAGCAGACACAGAGCGGGAGCTGCAGCACTAGCAGCCAGAAGCGCTGGCTGAGCTAACTGTGCTATGTTGTGTTCTGTGTTGCAGGTGAGGAAAGTGCACAAGCAGTGTAATTATTTGTATGCTGAGCATAGCCCCTCCACAGGTCATATCTTCTTGTTAGATGTTTTACTTTGTTTGTTTTGAAGTCGTAATGTTAGCGCGCTATCGGATTGGTAGCATGTCGCGCCGCATGGAGTTATGTATGTTCTTGTAAAACTGTTAAGAAACGTTCATGTATTTAGTTTATAGTTTATGATGTACGCGGTGATCCCTGCATAGCAGGAGCCGAAGCAGACACAGAGCGGGAGCTGCAGCACTAGCAGCCAGAAGCGCTGGCTGAGCTAACTGTGCTATGTTGTGTTCTGTGTTGCAGTTCACGTTATTAAAGGAACTAAACTGACACTGGAACTCTTATGTTCACGTGTGTAACATTTACATGTGACAAATCACTATACACAGTGTTTCATTCGGCTCACACTGCTGTAACTGTTTAGTTCAAATTAGAGTCAGAAAAAAAACCTGTCCAATAACACCTTCCTTCAATATGGCAGCATTCAGTGAAACAGCAACTCGACACCAGAGACGAGCAGAAGATAGAGAAGACTGTATTTGGAACAGATATTTCTGGTGTTATCGATGTCAAAGACACTATAATCACAAGCAATGACTCACATTTCCTAATTTTACCAGGAGTGTCAGGGTGTATATTCAGCTGGAAAATTGCACATCTTATTGCACTTAATGTGATCTTTCAGAGTAAATTATGGATTTCATTTTCTGTTGGAGTCTCAGACTTGGCAAAGTCACTGATATGATTCAGAAATAGACGAGGAGCCCCATAAAACAACCAGACTCTTACACAAGCTTGTCAGAAACATCCGATACGCTGACAGATGAGTTCAAATCCGAAGCTCCAGCCTGTAGCAGTGGGATGACACATGTTGCCAGAGGAGCCTTAACACCAGCCAACATCCAGGCTGCCGCCCACTTGATCTGACGGGTGCGTGGCTCTCTTAGCCTTTTCTTAGCACCCAGAAGCTAACGAGCCAGCTAAACTCCCGGCCTCCCCCTGTCGATCTGCTGTCGATCTCCACCCTCTTGTCTTGGCAACCAACCAGCGAAGCAAGCGGGGAAATAATGAAATCTATTCACACAACCATGGTAGTGTGGCGCAAACAAAGGCCCGGATTATCCCAGAACTGCTGGAGAACAACAACTACAGTCTCGCTTGACCCATCAGTGGGCAGGCAGGACTGTGCCTCAGGCCGAGGGGCAAAACGACAAGGAAATAAGGCTAAATAAGAGTTCAGCTAAATAAATAAAAAAAGTTACAAAGAGAGTTCAAAAGTGAGCTTCGCTGAAACAAACAAACAGAACAAGACTAGGACCAGAATGCAGCAGAGACTGCAGGAGGTTAAAGGTCATGACCTCAGCCCAGGCCGTGACATTAGTGTGCAGACTAGAGATTTGCCTCTACCGTGTTACGGTTAGAGAGACTAGAAGTCTGGCAGGTCCGAGTGCTCACAGCCTGAAGAGATGAATGATCAAAAAGCTCACGACTTCATACAGCAGCTCGAACATCAAATCTGCAGATGATTGTTAGTAAGCTCGCCTCAGTCATGTCTGCATTCATGTTTTATTGGCTGAATCACTGGCGTAGATGTTTTTAAGTGCATCTCCTGCTGCTTGTTGTTGTTCTGGGCTTGAAGCTATCGAAACCCTGAAGCAAAACACAAAAACTCAACAACGAAAGAACAGCTGTGACGTGACCCATCCAAAAGTATAGAAAGGCCAGTTCTGAGAACATTTGGGTTTACGATCACATGATCAATGTGAGATGGAGGCTCAGATAGAACATTGCACCTACTGTATCAGACTGCCTTCGCTTTAAGCAAACAACAGACACATCTAAAGCAAACGAACAATAACTGTTTGCAATAATTACAAGCCTGTGATCCACTGACACTAAACTGTTGTTGTCCTCTTAGGATGTAATTTCACAGGCTTCTAATCAAATACTCGCAGTGTTTTTCAGAGTCGAGACAAGCTAAACAAACATGGACGGTTCAACGACAGCTAATCATTTCAAGGTAAGATTGCACCTTTCAAAAAAGATAATGTGTCAAATTTTTTCTGTTTGTATACACAACAAACTACAAGGTTTTGTTTAGCAGAATAAAAAAAGTGAGAGTGGCTTGTTAATTTGAAATATCTGAGTTACTTATTTATTGACATTTGTTAATGTTGGAAATGATTATTGTAGTTTAATGGAATATTTATGTGCAGATGTGTCGAGTCCTGTGTCTCAGTGGCGCGTTGAGTTCGCTAATGTACATTTATGAATACAAAAGGATAATTGATCCTCATTGTAAGTGAGTAGTGTGCTCATCGAATAACAGCTAACTTCATAACCTTTATCTCAGTCATTTTAAACCCAGATGTCTTCAGTGCACAGTGAACGTCACATGTTGGAGGGGACAACGTGAGGCATGCTTTGGTTTTATGGTGTCTTACTTAGTTGCTGGGTTTTACACAACTCAAATATCAAAACGTCTGGAGACAAATCCAGGTGTGAAAACGAGCGAGAGGAGAGGATTCTTTTAATATTTAAGTGATGGCTAATGCTTGTAGTCAGCTAGGATGTGCACTCAGTGCTGCGGTCAGCTGGAAACGCACACCGAGCCAGAAGCAGTAATTACACAAAGACGGAGAGGCCCTCTCTAATCCTGCAATCCTCTGCCACCTCCAACAACTTCACCAATCACTCCTTGAAGTGGGAGCACTTGTGAAATGGAATCTAGCTCTACACACTTTGACACAGCACAAACACGTCAGCGACACGCGATCTAGCAAACTAACTATGAAAAGGATTTCTCTCAGAACTAAAGCATTAACCTCTCCTCACGTGTGCGTGTGCTCTTGTAAGCCATCTATTGATCGATCGGCATATCAGGGAGATGAAGCCAACCTGGATAGATGAGACATCTCATTTCATCGCCACCACTTCCCTTTATTTGGATCACCTTCTGCCATATAATGGTGTAATAATGTGTGTGTGTGTGTGTGTGCTCCCCTCAAGACATATTTCACACTAATTACTTTCCTCAGGGTCCATCTTTCTGTCCGTGTCTGCTTTTTCACAACGTGGTCATATTTGCTCAATTGTAACAGAAGGTCTCATCTTGAAGGCGCTGTGCAGGCTGACCCATCCAAAGAGCAGATTATCGTGTACACACACACACACACACACACACACACACACACACACCACACACACACTTGCACACGCACACGCACCAAGCCGAAAGGTCAATCTGATCTCTTGGCAGCCAGCAGCTTTTAAAACACCATCCACCATCCACAGAAGCAGCACGTGAGACGTTTTTAATAAAGTTCATTCTTCTACACATTTAGGGATGGAGTCGTGGTCTGTCACGGTAGTAAAAAATAAAGGGGCCTGATCCTTACTACTAATTTCCCACATCCAAATGGACTAATTTCCTCTTCCTAATACTGAACTCATTGTCCACGATCGCTCTTCAGTGTCAGACATTGTGAACAAGGTCTTAAATCATTTGCTTTGCAGACTAATCATACCAGGAAATTACCTGGATTTTAATTTCAACAAAGAAAACTGAAACGGTGATGTGAAATAAGTCTAGACGCAAATGTGCTTTACAATCAGATATTCATGTTCAGAGGCAAAACAAGTGGAATAGATGTGCAATACAGACAAGTAGCTAAATTCTCTTGCTCCTTCTACGGCTACATGTTACGCAGGCGCATTATTACTCTGTTTATGACGCCTCCATGTGTGGACACACTTACCTGATGCAGAGCAGTGAGACCGTCTTCATTACACAGGTCCGGACTCACATTGTTCTTCAGCAGGTATCGAACTGAGGGAAAGAGGTAAAGGGAGGTAAGTAAAAGTGAGTTTCCCACACTTTGTTCCAACAGAAGGATTTTCTTTTAACCCATTACAGTGGATTTAGAGGCTTCATGTTACTTGCGTTAATATAAAACCGTTGTGATTCAGCATTGAAAACTTCTTCAGTCGTGCGTTTAAGAGCCACACATGCTGCCAGATGATACGACTGTTTGCTTACTATCAGGATTTAGCAAAGAATGAGACGGGTGCTGCAAGTAGAACACAGCACGAGAAGATTAAGAGAAATTGTGTTGCATTTAATTGCTTATGCAGCCTGCAGGTGCAGCTCGCCCTTAACTTCTCAGTGTCGTCGCCAATCAATCCGAAATCCATTAATCACACGTGGCGCCTGTGTTGCAGCTTCAATCTCTCAAATCATCAGCCCTGCCAGGAAGTTACCTAACCGACCTTGGAAATATGGATGAATGACAGGTGAGGGGGTGAGACGAGGTGGGAGGGGCTGGTGATAAAGGGATGATGTAATGATGCTTGGGATTACACCGTTTGTCTGCCTCACGGTCCAAACAGATAAACCGCTCCGTCCAGATCCTAATACGCAAAGAGCGATCACAGCCTGTACACTGGACAGATGTCTGGCTGCTAAAACTGCTAAACCTGCTCTGAGCAGGAAGCAGCAACAGAGCACAGGGTTGATCTCCACGTCATTATATTCATGTGTTTCGGCGTCATCTGCTTTTATTTTACCGAGAAGATAAAGCAGCTCAGCGATGCTACGATCTGAACATTCTCTCAGCCTTTAGAGGGAAACACGTGCACACATGAAGTATTATTTTAAAGAAGAGGTTCCATGAACTACAATTTATAACAATACTTACTATAATGTTAGAACAAAACAATTTATGGCAAATTGTCAAACAAACAGGAGCGTCAAAATTTTGTATTAAAACTGGCTTGAAAAATCCTGAACTAATCCTTTAAGCTATTGGATGAGCTTTAATGCTACAGCAGTAGAAACTCAATGTTTGGTGATGGGAAAGAATATGAACGCGACGGTGGAGCTTGTTTGGGAAAAACTGGTCGACGTGTGGAAATCTACTTTAATGCTGCAAGGATAAAAGCAAACCTAAATCAAATATATTAAGAAGTATGAGGAAGGGGACACGTTCCACCCAAACCCCTACGTTCAGTTACATCAATATGTAAAATGTATGTGCTGGTAGTTAACTCGTCTGTAAGCATCTGAGAACCTTGTTCTGGTTCAGCACAAATCGTTACAAATTAAGAACAGTTTGAGATCAGGGCTGACGTGTTGCATTCAGAGATGTTATTTCCAAAAGGGGGATAATAAAGTACTAATCTGTGATAGTTATCTGACAAAGGGACCTACCAGCAGCAACTTCTTAGCTGCTGTTCTGATCCAAACAAAGATGAGCTGTCGCAGCTGCTAAAGCTGACGGTTCCCTGGTCACGAGGTAAGAAAAGGAAAAGGTGAAACGAGAGAAGCGGACCCCAGGTTACACAGCGCGAGCCCAGTCTGACAGCAGCCAAACAATGACACCCGCTGTCCCCGCTCTCCTCGGTGTGAACGTGAACAGCGTATAACCCGGGTTGTGGACAACAAGCCTCCAAGCGACTTTATTGCCAACATTACATTTGCCGCTGACATAAGCTGAATCCTCCATGATTTTCGTGTAATTAAATACAGAGGTGTTTTTGTGTGGCACACTCTGCAGGGGCCTTTCAAAATGTCACGTTGAGTTGCCTAATGAGATCGTAATTGAATTTTAATTGGCTCGAAACTGTGTTTAAATTAAACTATTAAGGAGGATGCGACAAAAACACAGGCCTCTCACAGCTGCATTACCTTTCAGTCCAATCACTGTTTCACTCCAACACATTTACAGTGTTCAATCACAGTTTGTCTCCAGTATTAATGTGCAGTTTTAAACATAACAAATTTATGCAAACAAACATTTGACTGTTTTTTTTGGGGGGGGTTGGGGTTCCCACTGTGGGCTCAATACAGAATTATCTTATCTTATTTTTTGAAGCAGCCACCTATGAGAGAGGTTGGATACTTGTTGGCTGCCTTTCCTTCACTCTCGGCCCAGCTCATCCCAAACCACCTTAGACCAGGTGATTGTAAAGGCCAGGTCATCTGATGCAGCACTGCATCACTCTCCTTCTTTAGTCTTGTGTTTCTTGGCTCAAGCGAGTCTCCGTGGCTCATTTTAAGTAAAAATGTCTTAGATGCAATTTGAGCATGAAGGCTGGACTCATTCTGAACATGCTCGTCTCTGAACAATGAATTTTAAAACAGGTCTGCCACTTGCACTCTGAGAGGCAGATATTATTATTATTTGACTGACCTTCTCTTTCCTGAAGCGAATTAGCACCACAAGGGCGAAAACTGAACCACTTTGACGATCTAACCTCACCCATTTTTCTCCTTTGCCACCTAATTACAGCCCATGTTCAACAGGTACATTAACATTACGCTAATTGACCAAAACCACTCAACGTCTGAACTTCACAACTGATTTCTTACTCCCTTTTTAATGTTACTGAAGCAAATTATCACTGATGAGTCAGAGTCTGGATGTAACTACTCTCAAGGTGTAATGAGAAAAGGGATGAGAGGAGGTCGGGGAAGGATTTTTATTGACTTTTCAAAGCGGGCACCATTTTTTCATCTCTCATATGCTGAAATGTCAGAGCTCAGCTGCAGCCAAGCAGCACATCAGCGCACAATCAGTTCGTTAGGACACTTTCTATAACTTCTTTTAGCTATAGTTAGTCATTAAGTATGAGCTGCTTTTCAAATTTTGAAAGTCAATTAATGTGCCTACATCAAATGTTGTGACACACACACACACACACACACACACACACACACACACACACATACAAAGTGATCACAGATCCATTGTTACTCCAGCTGCATCCTGCTAACGCTGCATTGTTTCCATAGAGCAAACTTCATATAGGTTGGGTGGACGAAACACCAGCCTGTAGCAAATGTTTCAGGTCATTTTGACATAATTTCATATATTTGCATCAATTCTGGAGATTGGTACACAACCTGATTCCCTTCCCATCTGTTTTGTTTTTAACAGATATTACAGTAGACACACACACAAACACACACTGCGTTTGCTACCAGCAGGTCAGACTGAAGTGAATGTAACATTTATAGCTGTAATCCAACACAATATTTCCAAAAGACCAGTGTGTTTATCAGCAGATCGAGGTAATTAGTTTGCTTCCTGCAACAAAGGCCTCAAGGACCAAAACAAAGAGCACAGTGGAACAATTTTATAAGAGAGAAATACTCAAAAGCATGTAGAGGTACTGCAGGAAGAACACGGAGTCAGAAGCTGAACTGTCATAAAATGTGCAAACAATCTTTAGTCACGATTTGGAAAACAAGATTTTCTGAACACATAAAAATCTAATTTCTGTTTCAATCAATACAGACTGAAATTAGATTTGCGCATAAATGAAAGCGGGGCAGAGGTTGGCAGTGACTGAGTCAACAGCAGCACTGAGTAAACACTAGCCTGTCACTGTTCCCACTGGAACTCCGCGCAATTCACTTCTATTAAACAGCGAGTGCTGGCGTGTGGGAGGACACGTGCATGTACATCAGGCTGCAATTACACCTGAATGCGGGCCTTTGATTGGAAATGGCTGCGTGCGCGTCGTCTCTCGTTCACCTGGAAGCACTTTGTGTGTACAAACACCGCCGCGTCGTTTTGAGACTGGAAAAGCAATCAGGAGGTGACAGCTGTCTAATGGTGACTGAGAGGCAGGAGTCCGATAGATCTGCCTGCTCTTCACGTAGGAAATTATTCAGATTTCAAATAGAAGAGTGAGTAAGAGTGAGATGAACAAAGGCACATGCAGAGACTTGGCTGGCTGCATTTGTGGTGAATCGGCTTCTTTGTGAGTGATGCTTTAGTTCAGAGGAAATTGATCTGGGGTGTGATGTATCTGATGATGTGTAAACAACTTTAACAAAATATAGAAACATACACTTTTATGAAGTTGCTTTCCTACTATTTATGACTTTTTCTGTTGGTTCGTTTCCACTCTGTGTTGATTCATATTTTATGCTGTGGTTTGTTGTTTGTTTTCATGGCTCGGTGAAATATGTGTTTTTTGTTTTCAATCTTTGGCCCATCTGAAGCAATTGGAGCAAACTCTGTTCAATAAAGTGCTGAGATAATTCAATGTATCTGTTGTTTATACAGTTGCGTGTGACAGAGAAAGATTGTTTGCAGATCGTCTCTTTTATCACGTCGAAACCTGTCACACAGAGATTCATGCGGTAAAAGTGGATCGATATGGAAGTGAATGCAGAACCAAATCAAAAGACTTAAAATAGACTTATTCATGTGAAAACAGATTGAACAAACTGCATTTTCTCAGTAAATCTAATCACCTCTGTCTCTGCACACTCACAAGAATATTAAATGTATTTATGCTGCTGTAGCTATATGATGTCATATGAAAACCTGTCATTACAATCTTTAGGGGCAAATATCTAAAGTTCTGTCCCCACCTTTGATGGGTGAAACGTTGCTTTTTAATCCCAGAAGACAAAAACAGGATATAATCAAAAGATTACAGTACAAACAAGCTAAATCCTTTTAGACGCTGTTCTGTAAATTACTTAATTACACATAAGTGGAACAGAATAACGTCAAAACCTCAGACATGGTTAAAGCGCCACAATGTTATTCAAAAGCTCAAAAACAAAAGTGAATCCAAGCTGATAAAAGTACTTTAGAATGAGCAGACTTTTCACAACCCCATCATCTTTTAAACATCCGGAAGTGGCCTGTTTTGTCTAATCAGGGGCCGAAATTTCTTTAAAACCTATATAAACATACAAAAATCTGAATCCTCACATTTAAATGTCTGGCAAAATAAACTCTGAACTAACAGATTGAAAACAGTGCAAAATGATTCCATATGTCACACAGTCAGCAGGAGAAACAAAACAAGTGAGACAGGATAAACATTTATCAGCAGGGTGGGAAGTGACATATAGAACAAGTGTCATTAAATTTCAAAAACCCACATAAAACCGCAGTGGTGCAGTAAAAAATACAAAAATATGAACTTTACCATATGAATATTTCTATTATTGTGTGGCAACCCTGACACACATTACGCAGACACCACAAGAGATAACGATACAGTAAGAGCTGGCAACACACACCATGACTGTGATTCCTATCTGTATGTATCACCGCCCTATGGGTTTGAGCAAACACAAACATCTTTGAAAAAACACAATCCATCAAAAGGTTACCATGGCGATTATCTGCAACACCACCCTGCAAGCCGACAACAGCGCAAATCTCATGCACGTCTTCCTGGGCAGCTCCCTTGAATTCCCATGAAGGGAGGAGATGCATCTGGATGAGATGCTTCCCCAGAAGATAAAAGTTACATCAACAAAAAACAGCCCAGGAAGAGAAGCCCACCCTTCCTTCCTGTTATCTGACAGTGCGTGCATGCTTTTGATTGTGTGTTGGAGATGGGAACTAATCTCCAGCGAACTGAATATAAAAGTTATTTAGGTCATAACAATCCTAAGCGTAAATGTTTGCTCTCATTAAAACCATGTAACAAACTAAAAGTGTGATTCTGAGTTGTTTTTAGCGTTTCCACTGCGTTTCTGTGCTGTTCTCTATGCGTATGTCTGCTCACTGCGTGTTTAACACATGTTGGTGAGGGAAGTCAGGTGTCATCATACAGTACCTCTCTGCACTTGCGTTTTAAATACGACTCAATCTGAAGATCAATTCTGCACCTTCTGCTTGTGGCTCCACAGACGGTGGTGTTTCTGTGGGTGCATTTTAGGATTCACTATTAAAAGGATATTTATTCCTGTTAAGTTAATCCCAGGGGGATAATTGGTGGGCCTCATATCAAAGCGAACTGCATGCACAGATGCTCTGATCTGCAGGATCGTTTGATGAGGGTTTGGAAACGCCAAGCTGATATACAGTGGGAACACGGCGCACACACGTCTCCTATCAAGGCAGATGAATGTTTTCTTTGGTAGGAGAGCGCAGTACAGTAAATAGCATAGCTGTTATTTTCATCAGGACTCAAAACGATGCTGTTGGAGGCTCATGTCTCACAGCCAACGATCACTGATAGCAGGGAATCGCCAGTGAAGTGAGGATCAAGTCGACTTTGCTATGAGATGCAGGAGAGTCGGAGGAGAAAATCGATTTTCTTTCAGGACCGTCTCTCTTTGCAGTATTGTATGTCGTATGTGTTGTGACTGCACATCAAATCACACAAATGTTGATACCTTTGAGAGAATGATTTATGTTGCATAACTCAAGATGTCATTATGGTTTATAATCCGTCTGAAACAGCGGTGGCCCGGTGAGAGCACATTCTAACACACCCCACTCAGCTAATGCTCTACAGCTCAAAGTGCTCTAGAAAATGTTTTCCAATGTTAGTGAAAGCCAAATACGTCATGACACACATTCCAGTGTTTGGATCCGTTGTGCTACAGCCCTTCAGTCCGATGTTTTACAGCGTAATCGCACAGTTAAATGTCTTGTTATTTGAAGAGACATGCATCTATGAGCTAAAAGGTCTCAAAACACCTCTGCTTTTGCAATACTGAGGTAACGGATAGAAATACAATATAATGTGTGCCATCATCATCAACAATCTACTGCGAATGGGAAAGGGCTGATACAATAAACATGCTCATCAGTGTGCATCAGTTTCGATAAATGAGATACCACAGAACCTTAAACATATCAATAATGCAGCAGCTTTCAGAAAATAATTATTTTCCAAACACTCTTCGAGCGAGGCAGCATTTCTGTCTTGCTGTCGGCTGCACAGAAACTAGGCCACTTGGCACGTCCATAAGTAGCAGCTAAATGACATTGGTTTTAGTAGGACATTAGGAGAGATCACCGATATAATTAGCATTCCACGGGTGTTATAATTATCCTCCACACGAGGAGCTGTTAAAAGGACTTTAACTGTATGTTACACTGTTTTACCAGACGCGGTTAGAGAGCACAGCAGGAAAGGCACCGAAGAGACACAACAAACCGTGGAGTTGGATCCAGGATGTGCTCTCTGGGTCAGTGAGAGCTAATTAAGACTGAAATTAAATAAACAGAACATCACTTGTGTTTTATTAAAGTATTTACCCCTCTTCAACACCTACTTGTTTTACTTATAGCTACTGTTTTTTTTTTTTATTTGCATGTCAAAAGATGAATCAAATGTTGCATTATTCTCAGAAAAACTCTGGATGACGCAGCAGTGCCCCATCCAATTAGCCCCAGCGTGCTTCCTAAAAGGCGTTAAGGCAGCATGTTATTCCTGATTACAGTGAAACAGATGAAGGGATATAAATAAAACTGCAGGACAAAGAGTCAACTGTAAACAAATCAGACACAGCAGCCAGAGCCAACTCAAACACTGCTCCATGTAACACAATCTCAAACATTCACTTAAACCGCACATTTGTAAAGAAGATCATCTAGTTCAGACTACAGGCTACAAACAATTACAGAGGCTGACCCTGGGCTCCACGTTGAGTTTTAACCCAGCAGTAGCGGCTCCTGAAGGTGCTGGTTTGTAGACACTCTGCCGTCTGTGGGTCTGTTGCTGGGCCTGCAACCTGCTCTTAATGTTTAACATCACATTACACCTGGTAGGTTGCGATGCTGCCCCCTCGCTGCCAGAGAAAACACACCCCACCTATACATTCCAATCCTACTTCCGATTTCAAAGACGACGACGATGACAGCAAGGTATTTTTCAGGATTTCAGTTCATGAGTCTTGATTTCAAGGTGCTTTCATGTCAGCACGTCTCCAGGCTAATTACAAGACTTCAACCTTCACTCTCCCTCGCTAACAATGAACACCTCCCTGTCCACAAGCGCTCCTGGACCTTCAGTCCATTAAAAGGTCGCTTGGCGCACGTCTAGAGTTTACTATTATCGATGTGCTGTCCCGTTTGTTCTAATCCTCATCGGAAAATCATGAATCCTATGTGGGATATATGGTGGAGTGCTACTCGTTCACCATGTCAGAGAAATGTAGGCAGGCAGGTGGAGAATCACTCGAAGATGTCATAATCAGGCTCCGAATGAGTGGAGGAGGACCAGCGGGTGCTGAACGGCCATTCAGGAGATTGGCCACGGTGGATCAAGCCCAACTCACGCTGCCACTTAAACCCCTCCAGCAGATCAGCGTGCAGGCAGGTGGGCTTCACTCACAGTCGCTGATAAGGATGCGGGAACAGGCTGTGTGACACGCCAGCAACAGCACGAAATTCAAAAGGAGGGTTAGGAGGGTTTTTTGCATCACTGCAACAATAAAAGGAGGTTTATACACACACACACAGACGACAAAAATGATTAGTTCACTTCTATACGAGAGGCAGTCAATTATGAGTTCATATTTCACCAGACAGGGCCAGTTAGCCCAGCAGCCACGACCACGTCCCACACACTATCCCGTGAAGCAGCAGCAGCAATGATGATGCACAATTTGTGCCTTTGCAGCCGAGCAGCTCTGGGCCATGGCTGCCTGGCCCTCTACGTCTGCCTCAGTTACCATGGAAATAGGAGTTAACTTGAGAGTTGGGTCTCTCCCCAGAGATTTGACTGATGTGGAAGAGAGGAGGAGAGGGAGACTGAGAGCTCAGTGAACTCGCTGGCAAAGTACCGCTTAGCAGCGTAGCACGGTTCGATAAAGTCTGCATTTAAACCAGCACAGGGTGATGGCGTCCTGTGTTAGAAGCTTGAAAAGAGGCTAAATGCATCAAAGAGGTGTGAAAATCAGAATAAGCAGCTGTAGGTAAAGTAGAGGACACGACGAAGCTCAGGCGGTTCAATAAAAGACTCTTTGTTGTTTTGTGACAGTTACACAGGCAAAAAAAACGTCCAATTACGAAGCGGATAAAGCCTGAATCCTGATAATACCACAGTTCTGCGCTTCCTGCTGGTCCAGTCGCTGACGACTAAAATGAATTAAAAAACTTCGAACATCCCAGTCAGACATCAAAGCTCCATTCACTTTTGCATTTGTACATTTTTTAATACTAATTGGTGCGACCTGATCTGGATCAGTCAGTCCCCTCCCGCAGTCAGTCACGTGCCGGGAGGAGACAGCCGTGCCGGCGTGTACAAGGAAGAGCAGCCCGGAGGAGCCGAGGCTGACGAGCCCAGGGAGGAATGTTATTCAGGGAGACAAAGCCAGAGAGGGGCAGCTGAAGAGATTGACAGAACAGGGAGAAACAGATCTGTGTTGACCTGAAGGCTGCCTGCTACTCCATAAAAATGGCCCTAATTACAAAGGATTGACAGCAGAAAATCTCACAGTGTAGCAGTGGTGATGGATTTCAATCACAAAGTAAGACAAGTTTCCCTAATCACAGAAGTATTTGATAGTCGCCGGCTGCACAAGGATACAATCTTGACTACAGCCACTGCTGCATTCCCACTTAAGGTCAGCTCGCACTTCAGTAATCAACCAGTCAGAAATGTCACTTAAATCAACGACGACAGCGTAAGAGGAGGACGCCAACAATGCAAAAAAGCTGGTTGCAACGGAGACGTGATTTGGTGTCAAGTGAAGCTGCAAAGTAATAGAGCATCCGAATACATCGCACAGTATGTGGTGAAGAGATGTACATGCAGAAAACTGCTGCAGCTCGTACCCATGTACCAGACTGCTCACCCTCAGGTTAACTTGTGTTACGACATATGCTGCTCAACAGAGCGGACAGCTTACACTACAGTTGTCAAAGGTCAGAGGTCAGCTCAGCTTAGCTAAACAAGCGAGTAAACACCTCCTGCTATGGATCAACAGTGAGTGCTGAGCAAACAGTCTCCCAAACTAAAACCCTCTACAGTATGTTACGTTCTAAGGGTCTCATATACAACAGTAGTTGATTATACAAGTAGGTCTGTGTTTCTGTGGTTGTGAAATATATGTTTTCATTTTCAGATATGCAACACCTCATAATTCACATTTACTATTGTAGGAAAAATAGAATAAAAAATATTTGTCATTATAGCACTTCATATCAAATCCAGTGTTTCACAGCGTTTGAATGGAGTCGTACATAATCAAAACGAAGCGGCTGGTAAAGTTGGTTCAAACTTTCCAGTTGAGTTCTCTTCTGCCTTCGCCTGAGATCTACGTCACGATGTAACACGAAGAGCAGCAGCAACGACTTGAACCTTCTGTTCATCCTCACTAACGGCTCAGTTCATCTTCTCTCTCATCTTCACAATTTAAAAAGGAGTTAATGAGACACAGGCCTCACAATGACAATTAGACCATTAATTACAATTAGATCACATAACATTCATTTACTGACTCTTCCTCCCCCCACAACCATTGAACAAGAACAAACTCCCCCCAGATCTAAGAGGCAGAACTGAGTCCCTCCAGATCAACCTTCTTTTGACTGTTAAAATATTAGTACACTTATATTAGGCAGCATTTGTCAACAAGACCCAAACAGGTAGACGTTAGTTGTCGGTCAAAAATCAAAGTGGATCTAATTTGTCGTCTAACTTCATGAGCGGACTTGTTTAAACCTCCCTGCAGTCATTTGCAACCAAGAGTAAAAGGTTAACTGGCTCACAGGATGTGACCGTACTTCCTCCCGAGTCAGAAGTGAACTGAAGAGTGTGAAACAAGCAGAACACACGGATGCCATAGGTCAGTTGGTTCTTGACAACTATGCCTTCTGTGTGATGTATTTTTGTTTACGTTGCCCGCGTCTGCTTTTCATTCTGCTCTTCTGCTTTTTAATACCACTCTGCCATATGCCTGGGAGCAGCTAAGCCTGTCTAAGGCCTCTGAGGAGAAGGCCTTAGTAGTCTAATAAGGCAGCAGAACAAGACAAAATCTCCCCTGAGAACTAATTTGCACACAAATAACTAGACGGAGAAAAAAGCAGGCAAACCCGCGTGTGAATTCAGATTCCAGGTTACTGGTGGCTGGAGTCAGAAGTGAGTACTGACTTGTGGAGCTGCCCTCTGAAGAAAATGGTGGTGAACCTAAACCCGAAGAAAAACACATGGACAAAAATGGAGTGTGTATTTTAAGGGTGGCTCCTCTATCATCACGTTACATGATTGTCAGTGGTGAGTAAGTGGTAATTAGTTCGCTGGGTGTTGCCATGTGAGTGGGTGAAACCACGGACAAACAAGAAACTGAGAAACACAGGCTGGGTTGAAGCGCAGTAGGGGCAAAACGCTGCTTCTGTTAATGCTGGTAACGCATTATTTTGAATCTCAGTGCTGAAAATATCTTGGTAACAACTCCACTCCTCTCCTCTCCTTCTCAGCAAGTACAGGCTTTTTGCTCGGCCTTAGAAAGTACTACTGTACTATTTGATGACCAGCAGACATATTTGATTAACGTCCATTTTGCCGTTTTCTTAGCGTTCAACATATGTGATGTATTCAAAAATTTTTCCATCACTGGGACTGACTGTCTTGACAACTCGCGTCTCTTCCTCCTTTCTTATCCCCTCATAGCCAGACATCCTCTGGGTTTCTCTGTCTAGCAGACAAGCACACTCCTCCACAACTGGAGCGCACTCTGAAAAGCTTGTTTACATTCTCACAGTCTCGAATGTTCACATGCACTTTCTCTCCTCTGTCAGGACCACACAAGTTCCAACTCGAGTTCAAACGGTCTTCTCGAAAATATCTGCATCTTTTTCAGTGTGGAAGTTATAATGAAAGTGCACTGTAGTTCAGACAGTACACACACACACACACACACACACACTCACACAATATACATGGCAAGAAAACGCATGGAAAAAGTTTCTGACTCTATAAGCTCATGTGATGCTTACAGAGTAAATAAAAGACAGCAACTTCTTGGGCTTACACACATGCCCTCAGGTAAACAACACGATGCTCTGACTGCAACCGCTAAGAAAAAAAAATAAAAAGAGAGACAGAAGAATCACAGGAAGCAACTGAGCCGCTCCAACCAATCAGGGCCTTTCCAGCCAATCCAGCCTCTCATCTTATTATGGCCTGGAGGCCGGTGGAGTCAGCCTTGGGTCAAAGTCAATTCCAGTCTCTTTGCTGTTGTTTCTGCACCTCCCTTCCCTTCTATTCATGAAACGCGAGCTGGGGGGTGGCTTCTTTTATTTCTGTCTGAGCCTGTGACTTCCCACTTCGACCAGACGAAGAGTTTAAATGTCACAAATTCAGAAAATGACATTTGAATGAACGCCTAAAAAAAAGAAACAAAAAAAAAGAAGAAAAAAAAAAGAAGTGGACTTAGTTCCAGCCTCGTCTGCATAAAGATTCATTTTCTCTTCTTATACGTCTACTTTAAAAGACTTGTACACGTGAATCTGCTGCAATGTCAGATCATATTTCCATTTAAAAGAGGAAAAAGCCCAGAGCTTGTGAGCAGTGCTCTGGAGCAGCTTGGCGTGTGGAGTCATGATAGAGCATTTGGGAACCAGAGGGAAAGAAGAGGAGATTATCAGGCTCCTGAGCCAGCCAGCTGCCACTGGAGCCGTGTGGGCAACGTACATCCTGTCTCCCTTTCTTTTTATCTCTGCGCCTCTTTTATGGTCACCCTCATTAAACAGCACTGATAGCAAATGTTTAGCAGCATCGAGAACTGACAAAACCACAGCACACCAGCTACGCACAACACATAGCACGCAAATCTGCCGCCACACTTATTCAGATGGTTGTGTGACTAGAATTAGACTCAACGTACAGCTGAAGACAAACAAGGGACTAAAGACACTTTGCCCATTAAAACGTGACAATGACAGCAGAACGAAAAGGCAACAGCAAAGTTGCTGCAGCTTATAATGAGGAGAACATGAAGGTGTCTCCGCTTTGATCCTACAACAAAATGAGAAGTCAAGGCCAAACAGCCTTCAAATCTCATACGCATGATAAAAAAATTTTACTCTAGAATTATTTCAAATTCAACTCACTAAACTGAACTGAGCAGCTTGTTGCTTGCTGTGTTTTGTTTTACTGTTCACACACCAGCTCTCTGACCAAATATCAATGCTAGTCCCAGTCTACATATGCGTGTTGCTTTACTGCACATCAGTCTTGGAAACTGTTGAGGGTAATTATGTTTTCATGAAATCATCCTTGAATGTTTCCTCAGTAAATGGTAGAGGTGATATTTATCAGACCAATGTAAAACACTTACATTAACACCAACAGGCACAGCAGCTTGGTTCTAGGTCTAAGTGGCTCAGGACTCTTTCTGGGAATTGCTACAGTACAACAAAAAGCTTTTAATGCTGCTCCAACCATTTGCAAAACCTTTCACTGCCTGCTGTATGTGTAATGAAGCAGAAGCACAATGAGCAACAGCAGCATCGAAAATGACGCAAGTGAGGATTTCTGAGTTTGGAAAGCGCTTTTTCTTTTCATCCCGTTAAACAATATCCTTGTATCCTCTGCTGGTTTTATCATATCTTTATTAGGTTACATCTGACAGTGATGCGTTGTACAGGCCAGTCCACAGTCCATCCATGTGCAGAGTTATTGTGAAAATACATCAGCCTTGTGGCAGATTCCATATCTGTAACGGCAGCAGGCACAAGCAAAGAAAGCTCAGCAGCACAGCCACCGGCTGTAATTGCAATGATATAAAGAGTTGAATCTAATTTCATGTTAAAGTCAAGTGAAATTAAATGTCATATCTAAGTGATAAGCAGCCTGTTATCATCCCTGCATCACTGAAGCGCTGTTAGCCCTGCCACAGGATCGTGGGCCTGTTTGTACCAAAAGAAAACAATTATTATCTCTAAACGGGGAGAGGGGCACCACTGTAGAGGTTTTAATTAAAAGACTGGCAGAGTTTCATCTCAGTGTGACAACTCCATTATTTCCCAATGATAAATCAGTCTGGTACTGTTTCGGATCGCATGGAGTGACTTCCACTGGCGGTTTAGCCGGGCAGGCCCAGCTAATCGTTTTCCTGACCTTGGCATTTTGATATTTGATATAAGTAGAGAGGTGCGGCTGAAATTAAAGTAATTATTCAAATGTGGCGTCACCGAGCTTTGTGCTGGGATTCACTCAGGGCGCATGAACAAAACCCAGACACACATTTCTTACACAGCTGCCTAGTTACAGTGGAAATAAATCCACTGTAGCTGCATTTTTCTGCCCACTGGTCATGTAATGAACGCACTTGTGTAGCTTGTCTCCTCATTTTAATTACCCTAAGTACATCCCCACATAAATCTACTACTAAACTATTTTCTCATTTGCCCTGTGCTGGTCTTACCTTCGTCTGGATCGTTCCGCGCCGACGCCTCGAGGAGCGCCACGCTGGCAGCAAACGACACGTGCCTCTTGGACTCTGCTTGCTGGAGGTTGCTGGCGTTGCGTCCCTTCTTGTCCGCCTTTCGCTTCTTGCTCTGCATCTCCTTCTCATACACGGCCCATCTCTTCAGCTGCTGCGTGCGCCTCTTCTGGGCCGTTCGCAGCCTCTCCAGGCTGGGCACCTTGTCCAGCTGCTGCAGCTCCTGGATCAGCTCCAGGTGGTTGGCCATGAGGCCGGGGGAACGGAGACGGCAGAGGTGGACGATGGCGGAGGGCCGGAAGCGGTGAGGGAATGCGTTCGTCTAGCGAGGGCTGCACCTTCGGCCGTGTCCTCCTCCCATCATCGTCATCATCATGCTTTCAGCAGCAGTAACTGTGAAAGACGGACAAAATAGGGAAGCTTCAAAACAGAGGTACTACTGCTGGCTTTAATGAACACATGCAGTGTCACCCTTCAACAGGGAAATTACATTTTAACGTGGGCATGGCCTGATTCACCACAAAGTGCACAGAGAGGCGTCTCAGTGGCCTAGTTAGAGAGAGCCTAGATCTTTGGCTGTATTCTGATGCCAAAAATCGTTATTAAAATGAAAGTTATGTCTCATTTTGATGAGAATTTTATTAAAGAAAAACAAAAAGGAAATCAATATTACATTGTCCTGACGGCTCCATTATCTCTCATTAATCCAGTCATGAAGACGATGCCTCTTAGGGCTTCGGTAAGAGGACAAATGTTCCTCTAAAGTAATGCACACCAATATTTCCATGCATATCTAAAAATGATGATGAAGGTGTTAGTCAGTTGCTTTTGAGCAGTTATAGATCTTTATCTCCCATCCTCCATCAGAGTTAACCACTTCCTGAACACTACAAGTAGAAGCCAGTACAATGAGAAACAGATTTTAAGAAAAAAAAAAGTCCTGTAGCATGAGAGGAGGCGAGGTGGGGATTTTACATGTCACCTGTGCTTTGATGGAGCCTGGCTGCCTGTAAACAAGAACACATTTTTTTCCGTCTTCGGTGAGTGAACCAGCAAAAGGATCTTTAGCTTCTTCGTGTCCTTAAACGTCAATGAGCAACTCTACGGAAACGCCTAAGAAACAATGTTCGGCGGGGGAACTAACGCTGAACGTGACGGGTCAAAAGCAGAACCATGTGCACTTACAAACTTGAACTTACATGCAGTATGTACAGTCAGTGCATGAGCTAGACCACTTCCTTCAAACCGTACATCTTAACACGGCAGCCAGAAAAAGTTGTGCTGATATAACGTCCAGCTCCAAACACGAACACACAGAACAATTACTCCTACGTACCGTTACACACATGCTGATGAATGTTTCCTTATGTCTGCAACCCAGTAGTCAGCATCACATGATTAAAAGCGCCCTATTGCAAGGTGTCGCCACATCTAGTCTAGTCTCTCGCCAGACATCTACCACATTTCCTGTGCAGATCGAAAAAACACGCACCTGCTGGACGTGGACAGGAAACAAGCAGTATAATCACTTCTCACAGCTTCGGTCTGTCTGCACTGTGCTAGCGCAGCGTTTGCGCGTTTACATACCGTACAAGTGAATAGATGTTGGGCATATTTCATTCACACTTAGCAGCCCAGTGTGAAAGTCTGACAGGCGCCCAGACAAAGATATGCGAAAAAAATCTATTTAGACACAAGCTGAGAGGTCTCTACACGATTCGAAAAGACTGGTTCAGGATCCAAAGGTCGATCACATAGGGATTAACAGTAGGGTCAAATTAAAGCTGTCAACATTTTAAAGCACATGCAGACATAAGAGTCATTATAGAAATATTGACTAGTATGACCATTGTTAAAAGTTCAGTAATCACAGCTACTTGATATTTAAAAGCTATATACACACAAAGTTAAAAATTGTGCTGTGAACTGATGACTCATTGCAGCATTTCGAGTGTTAAGACCATACAGCGTCTCAATGGAAACTATTCTTTATTTTGAAAAAAGGCTGTTAAAAAAAACAAATCACATATTCCATTCGTCATCTGAGAAAATAGGATAAAATTATAACAGTGTGCTGTCAGCATCACCTGACACACGGTTCCTGCTGATAGAGGCACATCCATTCAAGTACTGACATGAAACAGACCCTTCTGCGCATCTTAATGCACCGTCTGTGCTAGAAAGGCTACTGCACTGTGCTGGGCACACAAGCAAAGTGATTAGACCATGTGCAATGTTGGGGGAAATGTGGTAAACAAGGCTCCAGCGCGAATCCATTATCTGTTCTGTTTTAATCTTAGAATTCCAATTAAAAATAAACACTGTGCCCTTTATTGGATTATAGGGGCCGTTCAATTAAATTAGCAGCTGTATGATAAAGTTAAAAATGACACCTCAAACCAAGATCTGGCTAAATAAAGAGATAAAGATAAAACTCTCACATTTGTAGTAATAGACAAAGGTTTTTACGACAGATTATCAGATTATGTTATCACTTGTGTGTTTGTGTCTGTGAAACACAAATAAGAAGAACTTTATTTCACAACATTGCTGGACATTTCCTGTAATGCAGCGTGAATGGACCCAGACGTTTTCGCTTTGTAGCTCTTTTCCCCTGAGATGCGGCTGCTGCAGGCAAACCGAATTAACTTCAGACAGGATGTGTGACAAACAAGAACCGTCCACTGTTTTCTTTGGCTTTCTTTGATGGTCAGTGGCATTATCACAAGGAATATGAAACCCAGAAGCTACTGTTGATCAAATCAGGGGAATGAAAGCAGAGCTAATACTATTACTCATACACACAGAGACAAGCAGGTGATGGCAAGGACAAACTAGTGGAAATAACAGAGCCCCCCACACGAGCATCTGCAGTAATCACCGACTGATAACCCAACTGATTTAATCAAAGTGACGTCACAGTGTGGATGAAGCCAAATTTTCACTTGGCTGCAAGCACATCAAAACTACACTTTCACCTTCTGATTTAATCACTTAAAGGCCTCGTCACTGTCCTGATGACAGACTCTCCACACTAACAGAATTACACATTTAAGGCCGTTATTGTTCCTCATATGTTCTGTTTTTTGATTCTTGCTTATATCTGAGAATAGAGCCACCAAACAGTCTGAACCCAAAACAATAACCACTAATGACAGTCAATAAAAAAAAGAAAAGCTTAAAATGTCCTGTTTAGGAAACTGAACACAGAGAACATTTGCCATTTTTCTTGATAAATAACAATCAGGATAATGACCATCATAAATACACAGCAGTGTTGGTCCAGGACTATTTTGCTGCTGAACATTTTCTGTCCTACTTTATCTGAACTTTGATTAACTACTTGATTATGGCCTACTCATGGAAAATAAAACTCATCTGGTGTAAAGGATGCTGCCCAAAAAGCATTTTTTAAAGATATCCATTTTCCAATCCTCCCACAAACACCCGAATGCCCCCAAACCACAAGACAGAAACTGGGCAGCATCACTCAAAACAGCGTCTGAGTCACATGTTAGGTTAAACTTCAATCATGAATAATTCTGTGGGTAATAATAATTGGAGTTTCTACTTGACTACTGACGTTGACGACACAAATCATGAAACTTAGGGTCATGGTCAACAACAGGTGATCAAAAACACTGCAAACGGTTCAAGACAGAGGACGTAAAGCGTTGTATGCCCAGTGGAGACGGTCTTACCCATTAAAAGCTTCAGCAGAGCATGTAGGGCAGGCAGAGCCGTGCAGGCTTCATGTGCTTGGTAAGATGTCGTCGCAGGAGGCGGAAGACAAACCTGAGTTATGAGAAACGCGGGGAGCTGCAGGCAAATGTAAGCCCTCTGGTGATATCTCAGCCGGCCCCGGGGCCAAGGCAGCAAATCACAGATTGACCTCAATCAGCTCCACAGCAGAAGATAAGAATGCTGCGCAGCACTCACACTTAGCGTTTCACATTTATATGGAAAAAGTGCAGCCTAAAATTTACAACAATTACTTGAAAAAGCAGGTCAGACAACAGCACCCGGAGCAGCAGCTGTTGCTAGAACTGCAGATGGGAATTCTGCCTCCAGCAAACCCACAGAAAGGGAGTAACAATTACCAACAGTCCTGCCTGCAGCTTCGTCTCACTTTTTAATTCAGGTTGCTTTTTTCACAGCTGCCAGCTGCATATGTATCACAAAACCACTGCCGTGTAGTGAATATATTATCACAAAAATGCAAACCATGGCACACGCACTCCTGAATCAAACAGGACTTTAGAAAAGGCTCTTTCCTCAAAACAAAGATCAAAAGCATCCTTCTGAGTCAACCCATAATTGAATTCCTCGTCTGCTGCTGACCTGTCAGAGCAGAACATTAGGAAAATGGATATTGTGAAAGGCAGAGACAGAACTTCATAAGTGCAACGTGCTTCAAAAAGGATCTGGCCCCATTTCCCAAGGTAAAGAGCTCAACGATGAATTGTTCCTAAGTTGAAGCCGTTTGCCAACTGCAGGAGGAGGAGGAGGAGAAAGGAGCCGTCTTAACATTTCGCCTGTCGTGGCCACCTGACAGTCCAGTACAAAGACTCCGTCACGGGCGTCGAGTCACTACGACCCATTTTCTCCTTTTTATCTACATTAATGGGTTTTCATACTTACATGAGGTCTGAATGTCCTCTCTTGGAAAATAATATAAACAACGATGCAGGTGTTAATGTAATTAAAGTAATAAATGTACAGAAAAAAAGCTTCCGGAGCAAACA
The DNA here is from genome assembly GCA_030770545.1 of Macropodus opercularis. Taxonomy (NCBI): domain Eukaryota; kingdom Metazoa; phylum Chordata; class Actinopteri; order Anabantiformes; family Osphronemidae; genus Macropodus; species Macropodus opercularis. The sequence continues at coordinate 6,352,797 of CM061099.1, forward strand.
CGACAAAAGCGTGTTTGTGTGCAGACATTTTTTTAATCTCCATAAATCATCTGGATTAGGTTCATTCTGTCTTTATCATCGTCACCATCATTTAGCTGATTTGACACAGAAGGCATCACTCTACAGATGCTTTCGTATTCGTCGTTCTACACTCAACGACACATGATGGCTAAAACAACACGTGTTGAATTTTTGCAAACTGAATTTATTTTCAGCCGCTTCATTCTCTACCTGAAAGTCCTCCTGACAGCAGCAACTGTGAGTCTCTGGGTCTTTGAGAGTCTCACGTTTCTGCCGGCTTCTCACACCTGGATTAAAACAGCTGATCCCGTCCTTCCCTCCCCTTTAAGGCACTGCAGCCTAAGCAGTTTTTAGACTCGCTCCTTAGAATTTACATAAGCATTTGAATGATTTTCAGTTTTGAAGTCAGCCGTGTGGAGCGTCTTTGTCTACAGGAGCAGCGTATTTTAGACAGAATATAAGAAAAGCTAATCTCAGCCTGATGCAGCAGTTTTAACACTTTCCCTCTCGCCTCCTTTATTCATCACGACCCTTTAATTTGTTTTAAGAGAAGAGAGTCTGACGACGTAACGCTCTACAGTTCAGTTTAAGTGGAGACTGACTGACTACAATAACGTATAATCCTTGAGTGGCACGAACAAAGTGGAGGTCAAAAGGTTTAAACAAGATTCTGTATTGAGAATAAAAGAACATGTGAAAGATGCATCTCTCCTTTAAACGGTTCTATGCCATTATGAATGTCTAATATCTGTACAAAGCTCTCCGCCCTGTTGTACAGATGCACTTTTTATAACGGATCTTCCTGCTTCACCTGTTTCACCCCTGACTGCAGTAAAGTTTCACAGACGTTCTCTCAGCTGTGAGATCAGCGAGAACCAGTTTCCAAAATAAGAAATCTCCACCCACTGAGGCTGTGACCCTGTCAATTAGCAGCTCGCCATGAAGAAGTTCGAGCACTGGGTCACACAAAAGTGCACGTGTTTGTGGAGCTTTCTTGTTTTGTCCCTAATTATGAGGAGACAACCACAGATGTAAAGACACAAGAAAAGACGTAGACCAGACATGAAACTAAAGGAAATTAAGTGTAAAACAAAACAATAGTGTTAATTAACTAAAGTTTATTGATGTTTTAGGAAAGTCTCAGCTCCTTATTGCCGTTATTTACTTAATCCTAGTGTCTTTAAACTACAAGGGCCCAATGTCCTGAGTGGATTGACAGTAAAACCTAAACATGCAAAGCAGTTGAAAATAAAACAAATGTTTAATTAATTGATTTAAAATTTAAATTTCAATAAGCAGTAACTCAGAGACACACAAACGGTTGCCAGTGATGACATTTAGCAACAGGGAGGCGTGTGCCGTGTCAGGATGCTCTACACAGTAGCAGCAGTGTCGCACACAATAGGCCAATGTGTCCGACCGTGTGTGTCATGTGAGTTGTACAAACCCCTCAGTCATGAGAAACAGAACTGTGCTCACGTCTACATGTCGCACTAATTCAGTGAGGAGTTGCAGCTGTTGTCGATGCCGCGATTTACCACACACGCACAAGAACTTCACCTCCAGATGTTCTTGGTATCTGTCCAAGGTTCTAAATGTTCCGACATGGGTCCGTGGTTGTTAAACACAGGAGACACTTTCACTGTTAATTACAGTAAAATCTTTCTCAAAGAATTTCTCCATGACGCTGATGTGAAAGTGGCTTTTTACACCATTTTTGCAAAACTACAATGGGCTTATTCTGTAAAGCTGTTTCCATTGAATGAACGGAGGCCAATCTCAGGTTACGATGAACAGAACAGCCTCTCAAAATGAAACAAAATGACTTTTATTTTATGATTTAGCTGGACCATAAAAGCTTTGCAAAGCGAAGACCTGCTCTGATTTCATTACTGAGCCTTATGAAAGTATTAAGAACATCAGGGACAAAACCACATCTGTGACACGGCTGAACACCATTTGACACTATGAGACAAATCGCTGCTTAGTCCACTCTTTGCCTATGAAAAACAAAGAGGTTGAAGGTGAACTTGCCAGACCCGTGCATTTAGACAAAAAAAAAAGGTCAAAGCTTACAAGATGCAATCGTGAGTAAATCTGAATTACATTACGCAACTGTTCAGCTCGTCACAGCATTTTTCAGAGACGTAACTTTTGCCTCGTTACGTGCTTGTTCTCATACGCCACCTTAACTGAGGTCTTTTAGCCTCTGCTGAAGAATAAGGACCAATCAGACGGACAGAACACAGGTCTGCGTGCGGAGACTGTGCTAACTCTGCTTTATAATTATTATTAAGGATGGATTTTGTGCCGTCCTGGCAGGTGTTTTTATCATTTGGTTCACTCTGTATGAATGAGGCAGAGCAAATAAAAGAAACAGCTCATTGTAAATCTCAGTACAGTTGAAAAGATGATTTATTGCAGGATTGTTGTATCGGACAGTTTGTCTTTGCTCCATTCACTTCACATCTACTGCTGCAGGATCATTAATCTGTGCTTCTTAATAAACTAAATACTGCTTTCTTCTACATTTGCTCCATGATTTGATTACTTTCACAGTCATACAACCTGATTTACATAATGCATCAGCGCTATATCCCGCAGATACCCTATCCCCCACTTACATATTCTATATGGTAAGCTTTTAATCTCTCGGTTTATACAAAATCTATCATCTAGACTGCTTTCATGAATGCCTGCCAAAACTGATTTTAGATTTTAGAGATCATTTTGAATACCACTAAAAAATATCATTTCGTTTTGCACAGCTGAGCACATGTATAGTTCAAACGCAGCTTAGTTTTGCACATTATGCATCTTTCATCTTATTTTGTCTCCGTCTCCTCACTATGAACAGCAGCCGTCTCCCTCAGTGGCACAGGAGACCAGAGAAGCGAGGGAAATATCAGAGTAGCAACTGCTGCTGTATGGAAACAGATTAACAACAGACAGAAAAGGCTTCACTGGGCCATGGAGCCGCTCACACAAATACACACATCTTAAACTTACAACGCAGTAATGGATGTTTTCGGTCAAATGAACAGATGGGCTCTTGGTCATTTGGAATAGATATTTTCCTTGCATCAAAACTGCAGAATCAAATGAAAAGAACAGTCGACTCATTACGATTTAAATAGCAAACATTGACGTATGTAATTAGATTAATTAATCACATAGCATGTAATTAATCCAATTTGTTATTATAATCGATTGGCAGCTGTATTTGTCATGTAAACACGTCTATGACCTTTATTTGATTGACGCTACACGAACATTCCCTCCAACAACGCTTATTCATCCTCCCTCTTGCAATAGATTCACCGCCACTGATGACCTGTCAGTCACTCTCCAGGCTGGTTTTTCGGGGCTATATCAACATTTCAGTCGCATCCAGGGTGAAACTGTTTAGTTCTGCTGTGGTGCAGAACATCAGGGAATTGCTTTGCACCGTCTGTAGCAGTGGCTCTTGCAGACAACCCACCACTACCACAAGTTCCAAGAGAGTTTCCTGCTTGTTATTATTTAATCAATACAAATAGTTTTGAGTGTGATGGTTCACTCTTGAGCTTGGAAACACTGGCTGACAGAACTTACATCATTAAGTGGTCAGCTGCATGTTGCTGCACCATCGTCTCAGCCTGTGTCTTTACTCCATCCATCTCTCCCTCTGCGTCCTCTAACAGCACCTTTATATTCTGTCTGGATTACTTGTCCTAGTTGGCACTGGATGTGCTGGTGGGGAGAGAATTTATTTCCTCTGGTGAAGCCTTGATTTAAAGCACTCAGGTCAACCTGCTTCTGGGTCATTCTCTCCCTTGTTGTAATGATTCAGGGCAGCGGTAAACAGCTCTCTGTACGGAGACAATAGCCACGTGTTGAGGTGCTACAGGATGCCACCTGGAGCCAGACACATCAGCACCTTTTGCAGTTTGATTCAATATTCAAAAAACGTGAAGCAATAAGCTCAACTCCGCTTATAAGCACCAACGTTGCATTAGCTTACGTCCACATAAGCCGTTTACTCGATGCTTATAAATACTAAGCCAGCAATCTTGCAGTAAATCAGTGTTTCTCTGCCAGGACTGATCCTGCAGGGCCTACTGACCAGCATGTCAGTGACCAACATGTTAATCACTGCAACGCATTACTGCCGGCCCTGCAGTCCTGCTCAGTGCGCTTTGCAATTCCCCATTATCCTGATTCATCGTTGTACTTTGTCCTGTCTGACACAGCCAGGTCAACACTGCGCCAACAGTCCCTCCATTGTACTGTCTTCAATCCAATATTTAGACTAGCTGGGTAAAACCGGAACCCGCAGCAGCTGAGACAGACTCCAGCAGCAGGTCAGAGGCAGATCAAGGCTGCAGCAAAAATATTCATTTGTTTCTTGTAGCATGTTTGCATGAGACGTTATTCTGGTCTATTTTAGGTCCCTCTTGATGATGTGGCTTGTTGTTGTGGTTTTGAGTACGGCAGCAAAAGCACCACAGAAAAGTAAAGCCTCAACAAGCCAACAGATGTAAACATTCCACTTTCAGCCCATCCAATAAGGTCTGTTAAGGTTTGACAGGCTCATACGAGGACACATGCAGGTGCCACCAATCATTACCGGGGCAGGCATCCAATGCTGCACATAAACCGGCAGTAAAACAGCCGCAGAAATGAGCCGACAGCTTGACTTATAAAACATTTTCATCAGATGACACCTGAATCACAGCAGGCTTAATTCAAGGCGGATGCATGAGTAAACTGAAGCGTCCAAAAGTGTCAACGTGTACGAGGGCAGAACAACTGAAAGTGAAAAGCAACCTGCTCTTTGCCATCAGCCTGGCATAATGTTCTGGATGCGAGGTGAATAAGAATGAAGGTGCACAATGTAGAGGTTGACAACACCACCACAAAAAACACATGCATGTTCTGAGCAGGTCGTTGCAGATTCAGAAGATGATTTTAATCCATTTCTGGCTTCAAAACAGACTCATGCAACATGCAAAACACTGTTGAAGTTCTGGCAGACGCTCCAGATGGAATACGACACACGTTACCGTCATACTTACAAAAACAAACACATCTGCACAAGGCCACGTCGGCGACAGCAGCAAGTCAGAGCGAGGCCAGAGCCTCAGATTACCCAGCAGACAGGGAGTAAACGGACGGATTTAGAGCTCCCTCACTGCACATGACGTGAGCTTCCGGTTTATCTTTGCTTGTGTAGACCGAGGGTTCTAATTTGATATGGAGGTATTATGAAGAAATTCAACTTGCGATGTATCACTTAAAACACAAAAAGTAGATGTACTTAAAACAGGACATATGGTCAGAATTAGATCTTAGAATTCAGTGGGTTAAAGACACAAAAAAGAAAAAAGACCACACAGATAATAACCATCAGCTGCTGCGGTGGTGCTGGTGATTCTCTGGCTCTTTCTTTCGATCTCCTCAACACAGTCTTGTGGTCAATAATACATTATAACCGAACTTGTGGTTTCCTCACAGTCTCAAAATCCACGTCCTGCCGTGTGCAAAACACAGTTCATCACTCTTCGTTGTTGATATGGAACCTGCAGGCTCTATTTGTTTTTCATTACCGTTATTTAATGGCTCCTCTAGATGCCTCTTTATCATTGTGCAGCTTTTATTTCGCCTGCTCACAGCGAGTCTATTGCTGTACATTACATCAGCAGCACAGATCTCAGGTGGCAGTGAGAAAAACAGGTTTACAGCCTTCAAACGGAGACACCGAGCCTCTGGTTGCGGTTCCTCACTGATCCTCTATGGCTGAAGGACATTTTGAAACAAACGTCTGGCTGGTTTTCTGCACATTTTCCTGTATGGGAGACTCTACAAAAGGCCTCAACCTTAGAGCTAAGCCTGGCCAGAAGCCCCCCTTGCACAGCAGGCCGTGTTTAACGCTTGCTGCCCTATCCTGGTCCTGGGTGGGGTTATTTGTCCATCTGCTCTACTCTGAAATGAGCAAAGTGTTTATTTTAGAGCAATCTGTCTGTGTATTTATAAAAGCGCGCCCGGCCGACGTGTTCTGACCAACAAACTGAGGAACATCATCCTCTTTCTTTTGTCTCTTTTCCATCTCTTTCTCGTCCTCCTGTCTTTTCCGCTCTGCCTCTGTAGCCCCAAGTCACCGTTGAGTCATTTCACTGCCTAATGACAGCGAGTCCCCAGCTAAAACCCAGCCAGAGTAAACAAGGCTGAGACTCAGCCAGCCTGCAGAAAGTGTCACTTCTAATCCACTACGAAACCAAGACGAGCGAGCAGTGAGCCAGCGCTGTCCCAGTAACTGCAGGCACGGGCCGAGTAAGAGCTGCACATGCGGCTTTCTCATTTAACTGCACTACAAAGCAAAGATCTGTCCACGTTTGCTAGAGCAAGAAGAGCAGAGCCTCAACAATCTGTTCGTCCTGCTGGGCTGAGTGGACATGAACGTCTCCATGCGTCACTTATGGAAACGCAAACTCTTATTAAAACAGCGGCAGTCGCAGCACATAGGAATTGGCAACGAACGCTTGAAACAGGGTCAAGCTTTTCCGGAGATGGTGCGGGTCTGAAACTTTCCTAATCTCATGCAGGGACTAAGGTAGTGCACACCTGCATGTGGTCGGAGGTCAGTTCCTGTTACCCTGTGGTATGGTTTGCAGAAGGAAGAGCGATGATTATGCACAACAAATTTGCTAGTAAGTAAAGGTGAGTGTTTTGTGTTTAATATTAATATGGTGAGAATGTTTTTATTAACATGTTAATACTAAATACATCAAAAACATCCTTCAATCAGTGCAGTTTAACAATGAATGAACAGAACTTTCACATGGTTCTTACAGAAAAATAAACTTGCTTGAGCTTAAAATAACATGCAGGTCCAATAAAATGTTCACCTTCAGTCGCTCATCTCTCCCCTCGGCCTCAAACTAATAACTTTACATGCACATGCCTGTAGAGGCTTGGGCAACATTTCCTGACACCGGTTCTAATCACGTCCATGCTTAGAGAGACTAAATGCCAACATACTATATATTTGTACCTCCAAATACTCGTGGCATTGACTGAACGGCATAGTTCTGTAGTAAAGCAGAGTCCAATGACGGTGACCCACATTAGAGTCGGACTGGGTTCTATTACGATGCTATGATTCACTCCAGGCTTTGTCAAAACGCATTGCATTGTTGTCACGTCCAATACTGAGTGTATTCATTACTTCTCCTGATGTTTGTGTGCTGCATGATTGTTTCAGTATCGATATAAGTTATCTGACATTGTTTCAAAATGTTGGCATCTGACAACTTAATGACAGGTAGCAATTGATAAAATACAACTTGAAGCCTATTTTACATAAACAAACAGGTCTGTCACACCAAAAATCAAAACCTTCACGTATACTAAATTTTCGTTCAGTGTTAACATGATTTTATGACATCCTGCTGACAGGGGAAGGAAAACATAACTTCCTCTGTGGATATAATTACATATCTGGCAGCAGAGTATCAGAGCAAGGACACATGCTGTCATATCTGTGCCACATGTACGCTCCCTGTTGCTTTAGTAAATTAATGAGTCCTGCGACAGGAAGCACCAGAATCACGTTTAGCTTTTAAAAAGTTGCTGTGTTGGAGGATTTCTAAAAGGAGGGTTCAGAGAAACGCATATTCTCAGTCGTCAGTATTTAAAAAGATGCAGCTTGTAATACTCTGGAAATCCAAACCAAAGTGCATCAGTTATCTGTGGTTTATTAGACCTTAAACCTGTAATGGGCAGAGCATTAGTGATTACTGTGGTGCGAGTGCAGTTTAAGCAGTGAGCCATGCTTACTAAAAAAGTAAAAATTACACCGGAGGCCTATGCCAGTAGAGGAACAAGCGCACAAACCACAAAATGTTCACAGACACATGCACAAAACGACGCAGCCAGCTGCAGCCTTGGCGCGATCACAGCGTGTGGCTGATTGTGGGCCAGTGCATGCAGGAAGCCCACATAGACGGAAGAAACCGGACATTAAAGGGACTATCTCCAGCAGGAGAGGCAGAATTCATCAAAAAGAAAAACCATCAACCTTCAAAAAGCATGCACGCACACCGCTTCAACAACACTTTCAACGTTGGCTGCTCCTTTGAAGTTCAACAGCTGCACGAGTCTAATTCTTTGCTGATCAGGAGAGCACAACTCCACAGACAGTGAGAGGAGAACACCGTGAGCTGGAACTAAACTCCGCCAGAGAGGCTTGCTGTGCCTTCAACAACAATATGAGGAAAACGCCTCCACAGTGCGCCCCTCTTCAAGCTACACACTCTATGAGCTCACTTCCTGTTCAGTGCTTCACTGGCGTTGATTGGTTGACCTGCTTCTAAAGACACTACCAGGAAAGTTGAGATTTAACGCAATGTGCAGCGTGTTACAAATACAGGATACATCCAGTAATGGACGTAGAAACAAGTCATAGAGGTTATTCAACACGCACGAAAGCTGGTAAAGACATCGAGCGAGACACTGCAGCAAAAAACAAAAAAATCTTCTAGACTCCAAAAGTTATAAAAGCATGTTTCTGTATCGCACCGATGCAATAAACGCACCACGTACCGTAGCAGCTAGCAAGTAAAAAGGGCGATGAAGGAAGAAAGGATGTGATTCAAGCCAAACAAGCTCAAGCTGTGAAGCAGAGTGGAGGTAGTGTTGGGGCCTGGGCTCACTAATCTTCAGAGTATATAAGTTATGATGGCAGGAGCAAGATAAATTAAGAATCCTCTGCCTGGAAATTTACCTCACACTAAACACTAGAATAAATCAATAAATACATACTGGATTATATCATAAATCTATTCATTTAGAAAACAATTGATTGGGCCTCACATACACACAAAACACACCCACAGGACTGATCGACGTTCACGGCTTTATCCTCTCGGTGAGCGGTCACGCGAGGGGATCAGATATCCCAGCATTCATCAGCTGGAGATCAGTCGTTACGACGACTGATCACTTAAGTACCTCCACAGCCAAATCACCGCTTCGGAGACAATCTGAGGAACAGTATCATTTAGATGCCCACTGATTTAGTCGTGCTCTAAAACTAGACAAGCACTGATTCAGGCCACTGCCACGTATTTCATAAATCACTGTGCTGCACTGCAGACGTGCTGAGGCTTAATCAAGTCCTTTATAAATTATGGAGTTGATTCAGACAATTTATCTGCAACATATTGGTTCATCAACTCACTGTATCTTTTTTAAGGAAAGCTGCCAAAAGAATGTAACAATAATCAAAATGTCGATGAAAATATAACAATGAAAATAATCAGGCTGCACCTTAAAAACCACTTAAAGTGTAGATTTTGCTGGACAGGTATTAAAGGACAAGCTCAACAAGTGTGTATGTGAAATTGACTTTGGTCTGAGTAGCTGCCCTGAGATTTGCCCGTCTCAGTATTAAGACCACAGATTAGCAGGCAGTGCCCGGTTGCTGGCTGCAATCACAACCCTGATCTAGTATAATCGCTTTCCGATAGTAAGCAAGTGCACTGGCTTAGAGAAGACGTCTAAAGCAGCAGGAGGCCAGGGAACAGATTCCCAATTCTTATACTGGAAACCCATTCCCTGCAAGGACGAATACATTTGAGCAAAATGTCACTGAAGAACTTTTTTGTGCTCGTGTATCTGACGTGCTTTGATGTCAGTCGCAGACGTTGCCAGGCTCCGACACATATTTAAAGATTAAGAGAAGCTGGTTTCTATCAGTTTGTCTCCTGGCGGTTTCAGTTTCAATATTTTATGAGCTACACCCAAATCACCCTGTCGGAATAATTAAACATCAGTTAGGGCATAAAACTACAGAAAATATATCATGGAGGCAGCTCATCAGTGAACGGAGAACTGAAGGAGAGCACTGGGGCTCCTCAAGAGATCAGAGACAACTCGTTCAGACGCTCAGAGGAATCCAGCCTCGCCATTACACAGCCTAATAATTTACCATTGGACTAGCAGAGAAGCTGCCGGTCGCTGTGCGGAGGAGTGCAGCGCTGACGCGTGTGCACGCTTTAGGCCTGAATGACAGCAGCAGGACGTTTCACATCAATATTGAATTGCTCCAGAATAAATTTCAGTCAATCAGTTAAAGGGCAACGTCACAGTTTTTCATCTTGTTCCTGTGGTTCTAGTTTGGGGAGTACACATGTGAATGGTATGATAGTCGCCCCTCTGGCTCCTCTGCGGTTTAAGTTGCGTCAGCTGAAAGAGTTCAGCAGTCGCGGGTCAACCGAGGTCAGCCGCTGCAGCGTGAGCAACCAGATGATGGAGGAAATACCGTTGCTACAGGCTAAGAATTGGTTCTACTCTTCACATACGATCAGTTGCAGAAACACTGGTCACTCCTGCCAGAGCAGAACTTTCCATCTACACAGCGCTGATGTTAACTTACAGAAAATAAGTGTAAAACCTTTGTCCTTTCACCCAATATTACAGCGAGTCCTGCTGGTTCCACCAGTCGTGTGTAGGGAGCCAGAAAACCGAAGTTAAGGTGACTGATAAGCATATTTTCAGAGTGGGAGTCAGTGGTGTCAGTTTATAGCATTTGCATGTCTGCATTCCCTGACACAGACATTTCTTTTGTGTGCATGGTGAAATCTCTGCCTCGCAGCCCATATTCAACGTGGGCCGACAGCTGGTGCAGAGGCCGAGAGAAACATCAGGAGAGAAACGCTTAGGTGGTCTGAACCCGTTAAACATTTAAAGGGCAGCGAAGCCAGGCAGCGATAGCACCTACCTCAACAAAGTGTAGACCTGGCACAAGATGACACAAACACAGCCAACGTGAGGTTTACATCTGTTTGAACAAGAGCAGAAGCTAAAACGGGAGCTTTGAATCCAGTCAGCAGCAGTTACTGGTGCAAACTTTTCAATGTGGTGGCTTCTTGTTTTGATCCGTGGCTTGACACGGCACCTACTGCACCACCCAACTACTTTGTCTCTGCCCTGGCCTTGTCCTGTAGGATTTGTTGATTAATAAACAATGTTGTGAGATTTATGTTTAAGTTAAAGGAAAGGAACCTAACTGGAGACACCGAAGTGAGTTAGGACACACGTTGTGGGCACAGTGTACTGAATTTAACATTTACAGACAAACCAACAATAAAAAATAACCTAATTTGGTGATTTATCTACAATTATAAACACAATTTATCCTCGAGTAAGTGAAAAAGGCAGAAATTGAAGTTTTTCCATTCAAAAGTTCAGAATAAGACACCGCTCCTCCCTCCAGACCCCACTTCACAAACCCTCAACACTGGAGCCTTGCTGGGCTCCCCTCGCTTCTGCACACGGGCTAACGAGCATCAAGCGAATAAATCCCGCAGCCTTCAATCCATTTCCATCCGTGTCCAAGCGTCCCAGCGGCCAAAGTGGCTGAGAAACGCTACTTGTAGCAAAAGCCATGCGTAACATTACAGCTGTGTAATGGCAACATCCCGGGAGGATGTTGGAGCCGCGCTGCTGATCTCAGCCGGTCTGGACGGATTCACCAGCGCCAGCAGCGGAAACGACGCCTTTCGCCGCTTTAAATCGTGTCTTTGACGCGTTTGGCGACCCTTGAAATGCGTAAAGTGAGCCTCCAGAAACTGCTCCAGCAGGAGCCGGACACGCTTCTCCTCCTCCTCCTGCCTGCCCGCTGCCGCTTTTGCTCCACTGAGAAAAATGCCCCTCTTCCCCCTCTTTTAGTTACAGCTCAACCCCACCAAAACTGGCAACATGTTCAGTTCCCCCGCACTCACCTCACTCCGGGTCCGGACGGTCACACGGAGGCGAGCGGGGAGCGCAGAGCCGACAGAGATATCCCCGAGGTTTCAACTTGTCCCGTCAGTAAAGACGCAGCAGAGCTTAGAGAGTGACTCGGAGCATGAGCCCACAGAGTCCCTCTCTTCTCTCAGACACCGAGCCACTGCTGGAGGGCGGGGCTGTGAGGGAGGAGGAGACTGTGGATGTAGCCACGGTGAATGACAGGAGCGCGCAAAGCGGGGCCCCTCCGCACTGCAAGGACCCCCCCAGCCAGCAGCAATGTCTGACCCCTTTGAGTTGTGTTTCTCATGTACAGGTCATTTACTGGCCAATATTAAATATTAGCATTTTCACTTGATGTTACTTTTTTGGACCCAAAAGTGCTTTTAAGTGCTTGCTCATTTCTTAATTGCCCTTCATGACAGAGTAACAGGATGCAGTGGTTGAAATATTCACCCAGCAGGACAGCACTTTACACGAATGCATATTTAAAGCTATGGTTACAGTAAAAACAAGGACATTTCAGGGAAATATATAATGCATTTAAAAGATATTAACCAAGAACAAAGAAATCATTTATTGCTTTCTTTTAGTAAGAACTTAGTAGCTTCTTAAATTGAAGGAGGATCCCAAGATCCTGTTCACGACAGGGGGTATAAAGAAGAGGCAGGTTGCAGCAGTAATGTTATTTTACTTATCTCATCTGGTCTGGGGTCGGATGGTCATGCTGCCCAAAATATGAGTCTTGGGCGTTGTCCTTTGAGCGTTGGCCAGGTCTGTACGACTGGTAGGAGTGTCAGGCGTAAACACAGAACACAATACAGATCACTTATCTCATCTGGTCTGGGATCGAATGATCATGCTGCTCGAAGTACTGCAGGAGTCAGTACATTCAAATCTGGGCCAGAATCCAACAGCTTTTAACCCCGATTAACTCACAAGAACAAACAGTAAATCGTGTAGTGAGTAAACATCACATTTGATAGAATGCAAACCACTGAGCAGTGAAAACCAAGAAGAGCAATGATGCACTGAAATCCGTGCGCATCACAGATCACGGTCTGTCTCTTGCTTCACCAAAGCTTGTGAACCGGTGATTAGAGCTGAACAAGCCGCTCCCAAGTTATCCAAAATAAATACTGGACACAATCCAACTCCGACCACCCAGGTTGATTCTCAGATAGAGGAAAGTGAATGAGTATATCTTGTAGTAGTTGTTTGACAGCCTGCTTCTAATTTGTAGCTGTGTGTTAATGTTGGATTATTTTTTTACTAACATTGATGTGTGAAGAGTCAGTGAGACCCAGTTGTTTGTGCAGCTCTCATCGTACGTTTACTGAAAGCTTCACTCCTTCCAGTCATCCACCAACATTCCACAGAATAATTTACTATTAGTCGCTTATGAGTCGTCAAAAATACTCAGTAGCTGAAAATAAAAATGGTGCCTTGTCTGCACTGCCTACTGAGTCTTCAGAAGACGGTCTGATGCACAGGAACAGTGTCTCCCACTTTTGGGGATTCCCTCTTTGTCTGTGTCCTTGGTCTGTGACTATTTGTGTCTCAATTTCTGTTTCATTTTTCTTTGTTCTTGCCCTGCTCCATTGTTTCCCATCTGTCTGTGACCGTGCCACATGCAAACATCCAGCCACCGCCAAGAGTGATTTTCTGGATTCTTAATCTCGGATTATTTCATCACACTGGCTCGTCCTTTGAAAGAAAATGTCATGTCTGCTGCTAGTAAACTATTTTCAAAGATTTGTCCTGAATTTGAAACACCCCCTGGGGCATCTCTGTGTAGGTCTACAGCCCAGTATCTTCATAGCATCTGCATGTAAGTAGAAGGTCTTCGGGCTCCCTAGAGAGTCTTTCTGACTCTCATAAACTGTTTGAAATTATAATTGGGCTGCCTTGCCTTTCTTTTCAATTATTAATCACTCAGTGATTCAATTATTACTGGTGTCCAGTAAAGAACCCCGTAGGCTCTGGAGGATTCCTCAGGGAGGGAGTCATTTCTTTCGCAAGCATGCTGATCATTAGGAGCTTCAAAATGTCGGCTGCTGTATGTTACAAAGCACTTTGAAAATGTTGACATTAAGGTAATTTGTTTCCAATGAGTCTCACAAAACGTGATGTGCGTGAAGAAAAAGAGAGGTAAACTTAATTTAGGTTCAATTGTGTATCTTCTGTTTTTAATCAACTCTATCAGCCATTTCTCAGTGTAAATATTCAGTTCTTCAATTAAAGTACAGAAGTCAAAGCTGCAGCTGTTGGATTTCTTGTGCGGAGTCAGTACGAAGGCACCGTCTCACTGTTGTGAGTGAAATTGTTATGCTGGGAGTGTAAATGTCGGGGTCGTACTAACCTTTACTGCATTTCTGTTTTTTAAGAGAACAAGCAACATGACCCATTTCATGATTGAGTTGAAAAAAACAAAAGCATTCTTGGGAAAGCTTTTACTCTCAAGCAGTGTATGCTGGGAAGTCAAACTTAGTTTACCCGAAAAGTTTAGTGAAATTACATTTTCTGTAGTCCTGAAAAAATATAACTAGAAAATTTAAGTTGAGTCTACCACGTAAATTGATGATGTTTTACAGTCCTAAATATCAGAACATGGCTCAGTGTTTGCACATATTGACAAAGACATTTGTTACAATGTGAAAATTTAAAGTTTCAGCAGCCAGACACAGCTGTGTTGTGAAAATCTGGGTCAGCGGTAATGGTTGATGGAGTTAGGTATTTGCTCAAACACTTACTCTTTCTCCTCCTAACCCCAATCTTCCACATCCCGTGGCAGCTACAAATGGCAGGCGGGCTTAAGGGTTTACTCTTTACATATTTCATGGATTTGCACTTGCCCCATTTCTACCAAGGAGCAGAAAGAAGTGGTTGTTTTTTGGGAGTGACATGACTAAACAGGGCCCTCAAATATGAAGACTCTCCGGGGTTTGCATGGTTGAACTCTGTCCAGAACTTGGCTCTTCTGACTGTAAGGCGCATGCAAGGTTTTCCAGTCCTTCGCTCATCATTTCTGATGGACGGAATGACCACAGAGATGAACAGAGTCACTGCTGACAACTAATGAGACAAGAACCCAGAAAGAAAATATTCAGTGCCAACTTCCTGAGCAGTGTTTGGGGACAGACGATCTTTCATTGTGTGATGCTATTAAAAACGTATCCTGCTATTATAAACTGCCTGGACGCTGTCTTTCTAGTCTGTATCGATCCGACCTCTCCTTTACGTCTGTCTTTGTCCCTCTTTTCTCTTTGTGATGAGGAGTGAATCACTGCCAAGTTGTTGCCTTTAGCCTTTAGGATATTAGCACTTCAGTGAATATAAAGTACCATAAGCTCTAATTACAAACCACTTTAAATGTTTATGCTATGAATAATGCATCGCCCACACGTTTATTTTCGCTATGTAATTGTAGTCTTCATGCTCTGCTGTTTATTGTAGAGGAAGTGCAGTTATTGACCTATGTTCTGTGGTTAAAGGGACTGAATGATCTGACAGGGCTGTCAATACCATAATGGGCTTTACACTGAGAGTTATTGAGGTGAAGCTAATTCTCCTCCTGTTTCTGTACTTCCATTTATGTTGTGTTGTGAGTGAGCCTTCTGCTGGGGCTTCTTTCATCTTTTGATTGCTTCTGGGTGCATCCTTCCAGCTGTGGTAAAAACAAAACATGTTTGCTTTACACAAATAAACCGAAGCATCTTTCTGGTTTACTACTGCATGTTGCTGATACTACAACAGGATACATATGTCCATTACCTTGGATACGTCAATAGTGTTTTAGATGCCCTCATACGAAGCATCGTTCGTATTTTATTTAAGTATGTGGAACCACCTCAGCCTTGCAACACTGTTTTGACATTAGTACAAAGTTATATTTTGTGTAGAATATCACAAAGACAAGATGATTATTAAGATTATCAAGGCTTTTAAAACCTCCAAAGTTTATTCTCACAGTATGACTGCTCAAGCGTCCCAGATACGTTACGTTTATCTTTCAAAGGTGTTACCAAATAAGAGGATCTTGTGAAAATAAATTTAAACCAACCACTAGTTTTTTTTACCATATTTTCAAAACATAACTGAGAAATGGCACAAGATGTGTCTCTCACCTAGTTGTTTTATGTTTCATAACCATGTCACTGTATGGTGCAGTTGTATGTCACACACGTAGTGTTCAGGTTCGTTCATTTACCAGGAATAGAGATAGAAGACGTGTCTTGAAATGCCTCTGAGAGCAGCTAATAGTGGGAGTCCAGCTCTTGGGAACAGAGACTTTTTTAATGTGAGGTTTGAATTACCAGTGAAAGCAGCAAAGCCAGTAGGAGGGAGATAAATGAAAGCAGAGGCTGAGTACCCCTGATGCTGCTGATGCTGCTGTGACACTTGTCTTAGTAGTTGTCACAGCCATATGACTGAAAGGTAGCAGACTGTAACTTTTACCCTGGATTAAAGTAAAAAGGCCTTTTACCGCAGACACGCGTCACTGTGTTGAGAACTGTTGATGGTGTTTCTTGCAAAAGTTCTGTTGTGCAAGAGAAAAAAACTAAACTAAATGCTAAACTTCAGCGAAGTGCGATTAACATTCAACTGTGTGTGTATTTAGTTCTGGTGTGTCCATTTGATTTCCTTTTTCTTTTAATTATTTTTGCTTTTGTGTATTCATGTTGCATTTCTTGATAAAATAAGTAAACCAGAAACAGGAAGTTTTGCATTTAACAGCTCTTTCACATCATTACGCAGAAATTATCATGCGTTTCCAGATAACTGTCCAGGTTTCTAGCTGAACTTCCTGTATGACCATGTTTGGCTTGCTTGGAGCCGTCACCCTACTACCTGTGTTAACTCTTCCACTGAACGTACCTCAACAAACACAGTGACTTAATACATATTGATCTTCTAATTCCTGTGAGATGATGCAACCTTTCTCATGTTCAGGTTCCTGTTTCCTCAATGTGTTATTATAATCTACTACATGCCCTCTTACCTGCTTATTATTCTTTTTATTACCATGCTAATACCGTGATATTACGCAACCCAATTAACTCAATTTTTGATATTACCCAAATGTTATTTCTGTTACATATCATTACTGAGCAAAGTTAATTAGTACAAAAATGATCTTTTTGTACAGCGCACAGTTCAAATGAATAAAGGACACATACCTCAGTGGAGTGGATTTACTTTAATCACTGGCCACAGACAGCTATCTAATCTGCGTCAGTCACATTCTGCCACATAAACAGGGTTTTAAGCTCCTCTCAACCTGTCTCAGCAGCCAGTGATTACTACACCCATGAAATGCTGAGAGGAACAATAATGGAGCTTTGAAATAAGACCTGGAGGTGTTTCTTTGGAGGATTTGACAGTAAACCAGATTATGCTGTGACTCAACTTTGGCAAAACAGTGTCGTTCTCTTTCATCTGCAGTGGCAACAACGACGGAGAAAATTCTCGCGTCGCATCTTTCTGTTCTCTGCATTGTCCTGCTGTTTCTTACATATGGTGCCAGTGACTGTAAATGCCTAGAATTTAGATTCGCTACAAGCTCTGGCAGTTACTGAAAGAAAGTTGCCAGTCCAGTTTCAGTGTGGAAAAATGACACAGCAGCTTTCCAGACCTAAAAAACACCCACCTAGAGTAACAGCAGAGCGGTAATTTGCTCTCTGCTGGAGGCAAGCTGCGGTCAGATTCTGCAGCTAAACTTCTGGGGAAGTTCCACTGAGGTTTAGGATGAAGTACAGACACACTGACGGAGCAGTTTCAGTCGAGCCTGGAAAACATTCTGTTAACTCTGTGCTTCCACAGAGCAAAAAACGGCTTCATGAACAAGGCTGCTGACTCCCATAGGCTGAAACTGACCAAAACTCACACGTCTACTCCCTAAAATGTGTTTGAATCATTAGATGGATGACTGCAATAACTGGAGTGGCAGCCACCAACTCAAGCTGAGTGTAAACAGCCGCTCTAAGAGCAAGTGAAAAGCAAAGAAAGTCTGGTGTAACAGCGCCATCTAGTGGGAAAACTAGGGAGTCACATGCAAAGAATGATTCAGACGCTGACATTCACGCTTTTGACAGCAGTGTTCGTGTTGTTGTTCATGTTGTGAAATCCTGACTTGTCGTGTGTATTCGCGTCTTCGAGGACTTTTCTGACTATCCTACAGTCTGACTGTGGTGTAGTACCCACGCTGTGACACAAGGGGGTGCTGGTGTGCCGTCACACTGCAAAGTAGAAAACACTTTCTACTTACATCAGCAGCATTTGCAGGCTGCTGAATAAGAGCAGGTGGTAGCACTGCAATACTGAAAATAAACCAAACACACAGCACACCTGGCTCCGGCTCTTACCCCCATCACATGCTGAATGTACCGAATACCAGGCGCAAAGCTGAAATATTCCTACATGTTGACACAAAGTTCCAGTTACGCAAAAAGACAGTGACTCATGTAGATCGTATTTGTTCTGTAACATTCATCTGATAACCACAGACTTTTACGGACAGTCTTTTGTTTATGCATTTAAATACGAAACTCTGGCAAGGTGTTGGATGTTTACTGTCTCGGATGTAGGATACAAAGAGGTTCGGTTCAAGAAAAGTCTTCTGAAAAATTATCGTTAATCTGAACAAATTTGCTTCTTTGCTTCTTTTTTTCTTAACAATGTCACAGCTCATGCTCCTGAGCTCCTGTTCCAACTACAATATTTTCTTCAAATCAGGGTTAATCCCAAAGCAGGATTTTGCTATGAATGAAGCATGTGTGGTTAAATATAGCAGGCATTTCTAGTCCTCACTCAATACTGCCCATTGTCTGCAAATTTATGTAATCGCCCTTTTCATGCATCTTTGTGAAGTGAACCACAAAAAAAATCCACATGCTTAGGAAAACAAAAGCTCAGCTTGGCTGTGACAGAATAGATATGAATGTAATAAGATAACAACATTGACTCAAACTTTAACCTGCACTGTGAATACAAAGAGGCAGTGATAAAAGCTTTATGTAAGCAGTTTACTATTTTCTCGGATAATACGTTTTGCTCTTTAACGTAGTAAAAATGCTCTGCAGTCGTCTCGCAACCATAAATGTTGAGGAAAGTTACAATTTGTCTTCTTGCTACTTAATCATGTGCAATATGAATGTATGGCGTGCATGAACTCACCATAATGGCTGCACATACATCCACAGGTGAAGACCTAAAGGCTACACGTGCTGTGGTGGTGAGAGACAGAGTGAACAAGGCAGCAGATGTCTGGCACCTTTCCCAGCTCTACTACATTAAAGCAGTTGAGAGCCTTAAGGAATCGAAGCAATCCCGGCTAATGCACACGCACATGTCAGCATGTAAGCCAGTGTGTTTGTGTCAGCTAACAACAAGTCCCTTCAGGTAAAAAACGTATTAAATGTTTGGTGGGTACATTAAAAAAAGTAAATGGAATGGTTCTCGTCTATCCAGTAACTGAAAACCACAAACCTGAAAGTCATTGGATTCATCCTCTGGGAACCAGCACTTAGGTCGTTTTGTAGATTAGATTATTCAGTCAAGGAGATGTTGAGATCCTTCACTGGACTACGAGAAGCTGATACTGTTGTGAAAAGTTTGGGTTCATCCAAACTCAGTAAGACTCAGAGGAACATAAATGTGTGATGAAGGGTATTGGAGCCATGCTGCAAGGAAACGAACCTGCTGAGTGTCCTGTGACGGCACTACTGGTTCGTGAAAAGCTGACTTCTTCTGATGCACAGCCGTGACGTGTGAATCCTCTAAACTAACACATTCATGGTAGCTTTTATTAAGCCTGCACAGCCAAGGTCCTGGTGCTCTCCTAACACGGAATCTTTTGGCGTGTGCATTTTTATTGCCTTTGTGAATGATTTTCAGCAGGGGATGCAGTCATCGGCAGGCATATGCGCTGTCACCATGGAAACGCAGGCGGTGGGTGGCTGATGTCCAGGAGGCGTATCCCAGCTGAGCTTCACGTGGGTCTGACAAGAAACAATGGCAGGAAGAGAGTGGGATGCTTTACTGACCCTCTATCGCAGTCTCTCACTCTTGCATTTGTTGTTTCTTCTATCTGCGTGCTCTCCCCTCTCACATTCTCGCCCTCGCCCTCTCTTTCTCTCTCTGCCACACGGACACAAGCGCCCAAACACACACATGCACAGGCCTGGAATGAACTGGACTGTCGGCAAGAAAGCTGAGAGGACAATGAAAACAAAAACAGGATGCCAGAGAGAATAGATTCGTGCAAGAGGAATGATCTTTCCCACTAAAAACTGCAACTACACACATTACAGGGACACAGAGGGAGAGACAGGCTGGGTTTACAGTGCAATAAGATATCTACTAATAAATCACGCCTACTGCATTACTGTGTCTACAGTAAGAGGAATGTGGGAGAGCGCAAAAGAGAACATAATACATGGATTTGGCTTAAACACAATGACTATAAGGACGAGTCAATACGTTTAAATGCTATTTACAAAACCAGCCTTATTCAACCGTATTCAAGCCTGTGCAGGATGACAGTGTTATGCATTTGCACAGTATTGAACTACAGACACGTGCGTATATTTAATATACACACAGTTTGTGATATTTAATAGAATGAGTGAAAACTGTGACCTGCTGGTTCTGATCCAGGAAACGTCAGGAAACGTCACTGAACTCAACGACTGTAGGACCATCCAGTCAACCCTTGTACTTTACCTACAGCCGATTTGCTCGTATGGTTAATAAGAACCGGTAAAAAGCGATAATGTCCATATGAGCATTTTACTAGTGAATGTGAGTCTGTTTAAATAGATAGAGGCAGGGTTTTAGGGTTTAGAGCAGCTTTAGAGATAAACATGTGGCGGTGCCTGAACGCGTCATGCGGCAGCGCGGTGGTTGTGGCGGCCTGCGTGGTGACGTGTGGCGGCCAGGACAACGCGGAGCAGCCTCTCATCCTTTGTACCGCGCAGGGAGGCAGCTTCCACCATCTGTCTGTAGGAGTCGAGTCTCCGCGCGACGCAACGATGCTTTCGCAGGTGAGTGCTGCCCTTTGTTTGCATTAGGAAATAAAGACGTTTTGCAGTGAATTGTCGCGTGTATTGAAACAGTTGAGGGTTTAATTGAACGTGTAGTAAATCTCTCCTTTGTGCTCCTCTGCCCCAGTGCAGCGTTGTTGGTTGCTATGGGAACGTGACTTGTTGCTACGGGCGTTTTTCCCCCTGCCTTCTCGTGCGGCTGCAGCACGTTTTGTTCTGTTTCCCACCCGTTTCTCATCTGTCCTGCAGCTCCTTTCACATTCCTGGAACTTTTGCTGCAGACACCTGTGCTGCAAAAACCGGTTGTAGGAGTGGATTTGAAATCTAGGCTACACGCTGCCCTGGTGTAGTACAACAAGGCTGCTTCCAAGTCAAATCAGTAAGAGTCGGGGCAAAGCATCTGCTGCTAATCTGCTTTGGCTCCATATGGTGAAGGTATTGCAGCTTTCACTGCTTAAACCCTAGACAGCTCAGGCAAGACCTTACACGAGGACAAGTCATTTGTGTTGAGAAAACATGAATTCGCATACATTTACACATCAGTGGACGCTATAATAATTATTGAAAATTAAAGATAAACAATAATAGATGAGCGGTGGCCCTCTGTCTGATGCAGCTGCAGATGGATCAGACTAATAGGCTGCATGCTGTGTCATGTTCCAGTCATACTTGTTAGTGTAAGAATGAAGTTCAAGGAATGTCAGGTCTCATTGCAGGTCTACATCAGAATACTGTTATATTGGTTGAAGGAAGAAGGTGAACTCATGCCTTCAGTTCACGTGTTCCAATCAGACCAAAGGTGCTTATTATCTTTGCTGGCTTGCCGAGCCCACATAGCTGTCATAGCAGCCACTTTTAGACAAACTGAGGAAATAATGACGAACCTGAAGGTATGCGCAGGTCACGCTATACCAGTTGCTGTGAACTGTAACTGAATTGAAAGTTTTCCACAGTCTTGAATGAGTAGAGAATTCAGTGGTTCAATGGTTTTGAGAGGAGCAAAATACCAGTAAAGGAAAGGTAAAAGTGGTCATGAGTTGTGTTTTCGCTCTCACCTCCTTTCCAGGCCCTGCTCAGGGATGTTATTCGAGAAATGCATTGTGACTTTTATACGACTGCCGTACATGAATGAATCTGTCTTCAAGTTGATCACTGTTTGCTTTCAGAACAAGTCCAACTACATGGTCCAAACGCATTAATGTGCCAAACGCTGTGTGGGAATTAGATCATTGCAGGAAAGCTCTGCTTATGTGTATGTATAAATTAAAAATTACATGTGCATGAGACTCATTTGTCATCCCAGAAACGCATTTTGTGCTCTTGTTTAAACTGCTCACTCCAGGTTTGCAGTGAATCGTGGTTTGTGTGAAGTGGCTCATTTGATTGTAAAGTCAAATGATTTGATGCCACCGTGTGCAATTTTCATTGTGCTCATGTGTTTGTACACGTCTTCAACCTGGTTTTGGCTGTGAGTGACATGCTACGTCATCTAGGCTGTGTGTCAGCTTTCTGTGTTGCTCCTCCAGCATCAACCATACCAATGCAATGAGACGAGAATGGAATTTTTGTCCATTTTCATTCATCCCCTCTTTTGTCTTTTTCCTGCCCTTTGCTCTGCTCTGCTTTCCCGTCCTCCCACCCCGTTCACCCGCCACCCCACCGAGGCTGAGCTGGCTGTCACATGCAGTCAACACAGCCACACGGCGACGTGCCATCACGTTCCCTGCTCTCCTTTCCTTTAGGCAAAACTGTGAACGGAAAAGGTTTGTCAGAGAAGCCAAGAAAGAGCTTTAGGTTGACCCACGGATACACCGTGAAAATAAGAGAGAAGTTAGTGTGCACAGAGAGAGCTGGAGAGTGAGGCGCAACCTTAAGAGCTCTCCCTTTTGTCTGCTTAATCTGTGTTGATCTGGTTAGAGACGTGGCACACGGCCAGACACCCGAGACACCGGCATCGCTGAGCATACAGTCACCGGACTGATGCTACAGTGTACAGCATAGAGCTAATTTGATTCCCGCCGCTCCAAATGAAAGGATTTACTTATTCTGTATTTAGTTTGCTAGTTAAACACTCGTTTGGAAGCATCACAATATAAAACTCACATGAAGAGAAGACAAATGTTGGACGCTGCTTTTATTGCTCTGAGTGATGCATCCCAATAGATCGTTATGGCTGTAATTGGGTCATAGATGAGGAAGACACATCTCTGAGTTTCAGTTTGTGCTAATAAACAAACAAGCAGGTGAGGATAGTTCTCCAGCATGAAGGATGTTTTCTTCCACTTCTCTTTGTCTTAGTGGTGGAAATGATGCAGACCCAGTAACATCCAAGCATTCAAAGCGTGACTAAAGCCACTCTGCCAGCTGTTTAGAGAGGCCTGCAGCTGTTGCGTCCCCTGTCTCATCCATTCAGCTCCCTGCTCCAGAAAAGTCATTCAGAACATCGTTTCCCATTTTCAGAGTCTTATCCCTGGTTTGCTATTCAACCGCCCAGCTCCTCTCCTTCCCCCTCCCCATCGTACAGACCTCCTTTCCTGCCCCAGGATGCGATATAGTGACGTGTCTGCCAGCGCAGGGAGACTGTCCTTGTTCTTATGTGTTTGTGCAGTAGAGAGGTTACAAGGAAACAGCCTGCCAGGGGCAGGCAGCTGCTGTTTCCTACAGCTCGCAGCATTCGCTGCAGGATGCCGTGGGGGAGAAGTGGCTCGGCGGCCTTGCTGCTGCTGTCAGGCCGAGCCATCGGGCGAGCCAAGGCCAGGTAGGATTAGACTCAGCCGTCCCCACAGTCTCAGGGTTCAGGGCTAGGCGTCTAAACTGGATTTTGGTCCTGGGCAAGGTCGTTAAAACAGTGGTTTAGGTCCCATGACTGAGGAAGAGAAGTCTTAGACGTGAAAGTGTTCTTTAACTGGGTCAGAGCAGTGATGTTATGGTCTGGTTGTTTGCTCTGCAGTGTTTTTGGACTGTGTTCGGGGTTTTCCATATCACAGGACAGATCCTGCAGGTTGTGACAAACCTTGAGAAGAAACATTTGAACAAGACTGTCTGATCTACCTCATGCATTCTCTGAAGCATAAGAGGCTTGCAGGGATTAAACACTGTGTTTCAACACAAGCCACTTTTTCCAGTGGATTATTGTATTTCATGACCTGAGTCGTTGGTCAGGGTTACTTTCAGTTACTTCTCACCGTACTAGAGTATAAACACAAGACGAGGCTTTGACATTTTCCCTATTCTTCTCTTACAGTGGATGTTTTCCTGTTGATTTGCAGTGCTAAGGGGAGGCCTATTCAACCAGAAACAATCACAGCACCTTGACATTTTCACTGAGCCTTCTTTTAATTGTCTACTCACAGAAATAGCATGAAGCAAGTGCTTTGTTTTGTGGCTGGGCTTTGTAATTTGTTGGCAAGGTGAAGAGTATTATTAGGTTTAAAAACCACAAGAACGTTGCTTTGTTGGTTGGTTTTATAGGCACAATGAGAAACATGCAATCTTTCCTTACTCGCTGTGTTAATGCGTTTCTACTGGTTGCACATTCAGACTTGAACTGTGAAGTTTGAGGTAACTGCGTTCTTATATGCTGGACAATGTATTCTTGGAAATACTGTCCTAAAATGTTTTACTTGGAAAAAAATTGAGTCATGGATTAGTAGAGGTGGGAAAAGCACACATCTGTATTCAGGTTATTACAGGTAACTGTGTCACTGCATGTGTCTACTACTGGATTGTTTTTCCTCTCATCTTACCTGTTCTCAGCTGCCACAGGCTGCGATCAATGTGTGACAAGACAGGGTGAAAAAAGGCTGATGGGTTGTTTGAGTAATTTGACGAGGGGCTCTGGAGTTTCTGTCCTGCTCAGTGTTGTCAGACCTGCTGTGCCTGAGGAACTTGAGAAACTTTCTCTCTGTCTCCTATTGACCAGCCACCTGCTGATCTTCTGCTTTGGCATTTTAATCATGCTCTGGTGTCACCAACGTGTTAGTTACGCATGTGTGAACTGTCCAACGAACAGCTCTCTTCTTCATACAAGGTGTGATTTGATTAGAAACTTCTTCACTGCTGCGTGTCAACTACCCACATTTCTGTGATTCAAACCTTTCCTGTTTTATAATTTCACATTTTCTGTTTACGTTGCAAGCTCACGTAATTTGAAAAAAGAGAAAGCAGCTGTGTCCTTCGGTTCAGCTGATTAATTCAACTCTGGACTCATACAGTAACATCAAAGCAGAGCAGTGATCACACGCCTTATCAACAAAAGCTCCTTGATTAATAAGACTTTCACTAAAAGACGAGAGGTAAAAGCCGAGTTGACCTTAAAGTCAGCTTTCACTCATTTGGGTAGAGGTGCCATCAGTGTTAGCTATTAGACAGAGTGTTGTTTAAGTCTGTAAAGATTCTCCGTCATTCAGTTTGGATCCGAGGTTAAGCGACTATTAAAAAAAACCTAAAGCAACTCCAGCTGAACAGCACCTTTGGGTTTTTAAGTGCACAGCTGATAGATTCCAGTTTAAACCTGATAGGTGGGTGATGGCTACCAGGCACGCAGCCAGGGCGTGTTGCCTCACTCTGTTGAGGGAGGGGACAGGTGTGAATGACGTGCTGATGTTCAGCGAATTGTCACTACCTCCTGCATTCCAGCCCCAATTCCCCGCTAAGACGTACGGCAACACTCTCTGTCATCACACAGAGAAACTGGAGCAGCGAACAGACTTAGGTTGCGCTCACATGGTGAACGACTGCCAGGACTGGACAAAGCTTGGTTCTGTGCTGGACTGTAAATCCTGGATTCCTGTAGTATTGTGGATATGGGAGGTAGAGAGGAAATAATGGTGAGCCGGCCTGGGTCCAACATGGAGCCCCCACACAGGCTGAGTCGCTTCAGGTTCCGTCCTGTCCACGGTTCAGCGAAGGGCAGGCAAACGAAATTGTCCTACAAGACGAAAAGCAGGTATGTGACAGTGACCTTGCGAATGGTTTGTTGGTTCTGTGAAGACGGACATTCTGTGTCTGAAAGTAAAAAATACTGACAGTGAACATCTGATTTGAAAACATTCAGCTGAGAAACATGTGGATTAGACATTTCCATGTTAAAACCTTGTAATATTTTGAAGAAGCAGACTTTCATGTGCCTGGACTTTTACATTATGAGCTTGTAACACTTACACTTGTTCACATATGTTCACATCGTTTTAAGTCATCAACAGTCTGAGCTAGAGCTTATAGTTACGAGATCAGCTGTATTATACTATAATCTACATGATCGAGATTGATTATGTTCATTCTGGACATAGCAGTTCAACATTTTGTCTGAAAGCTCCCATGTTAAAAATCTGGAATTTGAGATAACTGGGAAGGTTTTCAGTCCATAAAGTAAAACCTGGTAGCTCTGAAATCCTGCAGGACTTTGGTTAGAATGACGTTACCATGTTGATGTTACAGTGACTGAAACTTGGATCCAGTTCATTCCTCTACAATAAGCAATTAGTCCAAGAAATAACTTTCATTTCATAAACAGCAGTTTAGATAACTGATAAGCCTAATTGTGTGTCAAACACTATGTTTGCATTCGTTTCTCACGTGGGAGGAATTAGTGCATTTATTCTGACTTAAAAACATGATATTTAAAGGTTTTCATCTGCTGCTTGGAACAAATCAGCCAGACGTCACATTTAGCTCCGGCATAATCAACTTTTTTCCATTGTTTTTCGACACCTTAGAGGCAATAGAACGTTAACAGTGTATTTGTCTACAGCGTATTCCGTCGGTGATCCCTGTCATTGCTGTGGTCAGTCACCTCATGCGAGCAGTATGAGGAGGAGGGCACTGCTCTAAAACGGCAGCGATGCTTTCATGCACAGTCACATTTCAACGTGCACGGCTGCTCTCTACTCTGGAATGTCAGCATACTGGTTTAGAGCCCACAGCGCAGCAGCGACATGGGCTATTTTTGACTGCAAAATATAAAGTCAGTGTTGCTACATGGGGTGGGAGCACGTTTGCATATCGGTTAAGATCACTCAGCTGGAAATGATCACAATATTAGTCTCAGTCCCTGTTTTAGGTGGTGTTCGGCATGAGAAATGAACACATCAGATTGGGTATATTGTCCACTCACAACGCTTTGTTGCTGCAGCTGCCCCCACCCCTCTGATCCCGTCTTGGCACCCTGAAACTAGTTTGACAACCCAAAGCAGCGATCGGGATTAAATCCGATCTGATCCAGCTTCAGCTGACTGGCAGCTGATGTAGCGTTTGCTCTGCGAGAAACATGTTGGTCTTACTAAATCACAGCTGTAAAGTCTGATGGGTATTTTTCAACGGTAATACATCGGACAACTGTTACTGTCAGTCTTCCTTCATGAAACTACGATAAGTCATGTGACATTCCTCAGAAACAGCCTAGTATGGTCCGGTATGTGTCTTCTGTAAGAATGTGACTGAACCACACACAGATGACGTGAGTCACTCAACATTTCTTGTCTCTGATCAGCAGGTTATATTTTGTACTTGAAGGTATGAACATTGTTGAGTTGTGCGCGTGAGAAGCAGACTTTATTTTCTGTTTGTGTCATTTAAATGAATGGATACTATTTAAGTGCGTGCATTACCTTCCATGGTTTACTAATGTGCTTCAGATGATGGAGGGGGTGTGACCCTCAGGGAAGCGGAATTCACTTGGTTGCAGTGACACCCAGTGGATGGACGCGGTACTTTGGCTGCAGGCCACATTTCACAGGAACAATAGAGCCTCGTCTTTGTGTCTCTCGCCACCTCGCTCCTGCTCCGGCGCCCCCCGCATCCCGCTCCGTTTGCTTTTCCATCTCTCTCTTCCTGCATCACCTCGGTCTTCATCCCGCGGTGCGTCTGCTCATTTGTTTGCATGCATGCGTGTGATTTTTTGACGTGTGTGTACGTCTGCACCAGAAACCCCAGCCCCACCGAGATGAGCGTGGAGCCCTGGGCCAGCCCCAAGGACCAGGTCGCTGCTGAACGCGCTCCGAGCACGCACACGCCGCCCCAGGACCAGGAGCAGCGCCCGGACAAGCTCTGCCTGGATTCATTCTGGAGTGAGGTGGAGACCATTCGACAGGGGAGTGGCTACGCAGACCCCGACAGCAGCAGGAGAGACTCCAGACACTCAGAGGGTGAGTGATGAGAATGAGCTTAGGGAGAAGTCAATGCGATTGAATTACAAACCTTTGTTGTTTAACACGGCTGCTATAGAAATCCAGCCTGGACAAAGTATCAGGTTTCCCTGTCATCACTGTTAAACACTGAGGCCTAGACATAGATTCAGCTGACCTGATGGAAATGAGCTTTTATTGTGTTACTTTTGTTTGTTTTTTCATTAATGGATAAACCCTTTCATGTGTGGATTTTGTTTTCCTACGTGTGACCGTGCTCCATTATTATTTATTGTTTTTAAATTGATAGATGGTCGACAAATTTGACATCTAAAATAAATAGATCGATAAAACACAGTTTACTCTTACTTTAATAATTCCGTAACTCTTTCCTATTTTCATGGTAATGTTAGCATACGCTAGCATGTCCATGTTCCCCTTGTTCTAAATCACATTAAACTAATAATAATGAAACATATTTACATGTTTACAAAGAATCCAAAGAACCAATTTACACGTGTCTTTACAAGCCAAGACATTCCTTAAGGTTCAACAGAGTTTCTAGCTTAAAGTCTGTGAATGATACGACACCGTTTTCAGTTGAAGGTGCATTTTATTTGTATTTTGTAGCTGTCTTACGCTGATTGTCTGTGTGCGTGTCTCAGAAGGTGAACAGGAGGAGCAGTGGTTGGCCGATGCCGGTTTGTCTAACCTCATCAGCGAGGACAGCGAGGATGTAGACAATGTGCTGCTGCTGTCCACGCTGACCCGGGCCCAGGCTGAGGCCGTCCAGCGGCGCCTGGATTCCTACACGCTGACCCTCCGCAAAAAGAACAAGCCCCCGCCTCGAGACGTTCGCGACATCTTCAACTCCCCCATCTCTCAGGTTGGCACAAACTTAAATTAGCCAAATGCTTGAATCCTTAATCTTTTGTGCTTTTATTATTCTGACAGAAGATTAAATATTGAAACGTTGAAACTACTCCTACTGCAGCAATAAGCCTTGTTAATGGAAAATATATAATGATTCTTGATGTTAGATTGTTTACACAAATACCTACTGGGCCTGTCTCGCAGTTTTCTACAGTAAAATATAAAACAAACAATTTCCCAGGGGTCTGATTTGAATCATTGAAAGACTTCGCATTGTTGTACTGTGCTGTCATGATCCACGCAAAGGGCCGACCTGTGACAATAAAAGCACATTAGCTGCAAAGGCCGTGCTTTGTCCTTCCTGCCGGGCTGAGACGTCCTTAGTGGGCAATACGAACGGTTTTTGTGATTCTTATCAGCATTCTGTTCATCTGTGTCCATCTGCTCAGTGGACAAAATAAAACACCACGTATGTCCCAGTAGTGCACAAAACAGTACCGACCTGACATTTCTGACTACACGTAGACGTCCTTGTAGCAAATGTTGTAAATGTATTTATGATCTATCACCGTTCTCCATCACCAGACTCTACTACCTGAGCCTCAGTGTAGTGAAGATCCAGCCCAAAACAGCATGGCATCAACTGGAAAAACAGCAATATCAGGTTAGACGTGGGCGTAAAAAATCTGCACTTTGTGTTGTGTGGCTGATTAAAGAAGCGTTTGATGATTTTATAATTCACCAGTTGAGTTAAAGCAGGCTTCCACACCACAATCAACCTTGTTCGATGTGAACGAGAATCTCCTACATCATCGTAATCATTCTCATCATGGGTTTAATCACAAGTGAACGTAGTCTACGTGCCTTCTGACAGGTTCCACTTAATGCCCAGACTTGTGTCTCCACATTCTGCCAGCAGAGAATTCTCTGTTCTCCGCCGGCTCACTGTAGCTCTCTGGCCAAATCTCAGTGTTTTGTAAGAGTAATCATGTTTATGTATCTTCTGTGCCAGTTGGTGATGACTTAAGAGGGACAGTGGGAACACGTTAGATCACATTGGCAACTATTGCCACTGTTATGTCATTTTCAGTGTTGTCGTAAGACTGCTAAACAAGTTGCACAACAAATGCTTCACCTGAAGGCTTTTTCCAGTTCTCTGTTCCACTGTAATGAAAACGAGAGATAAGGAAGGAACGTGTGCCGAGACGTTTTCTCACATTTGTAGGCATTTCTGTCACTACCCTTCCTCGTTGTCTTGCAAGTGACGTGCATTTGAATGATGCTCTTCGTGATAGCTGCCCTGTGAACTAACGAAGAGTTTGTGTGCGTGTTTTCCACCTAGCTGTGGTGACAGAGCAGCAGCGGTGCGCTCCCAAAGAAGAAATCTTCTTCACTGATGTGGCTTACTGCGAACAGGCCGTCATCTTCCTCAAACAGGCCAAATTACCACAGAACAACGGCCAGCGCAGGAAAGAGGATGGCACGCTGCCCGTAAGCACCCGCACACCGCAGCACATCATCTCAAAACAACTTTCCAATGATGATAAGAAACAGGAAGACAAATTGGACATTAAAAGGAGATGCACACGTGCTTGCTTTTATTTTGTACATTGATTTCTGAGGGGTTAAGGAAAATGAATAAATACATACGTGAATAAATTAATAAGTAAAAGTTATGTTTTATGTTGTGTTCAGACGTATGTATTATACAATGGTTAAAAATAAATAAGTGTGGGCAATGGAAAAAAATTAGAACATGCAAAATCTGACAAGCAGGTTTGAGCATTTATTTCCTGCCTCTTCCTGGAAGAGAATAGTACTAATGGCTAAACAACCAGTAAAAGTAGCAGCAGCTGATCTGGAAGAATGAATCATAATAAATTAGTGTGAGGTTAGTGTTAAGTTGGGTTCTTTTCTTTTTTAGTTTCTGTTCTATTTAGGCTCTAGCAGAGTTTTTGGTTTTCGTGTAAACCTAATACACAGACTCAATCACAGCAGGTTTCAGCCCTGCTCTGGTTGGGTAATCGAGTTAAGAAGAACACGGTGATGCAGGAATTAGCTCAAACAAAAGGACAGTTGTTGTGTCAGAATCCAGCAGGTTTATTTTTCTATTTTAGGCTAAACATGATTCCTGAGCAAACTGTAAGTGGGTTTTTAAATTGTAACTGTAACAGCATTGTCGCCAGGTTTACAGTGAAAGGCATATAAACATCTCAGTGCTTATGGAGCCTCCCTGTTCTCCTTGTTTCAGCCAGACCTCCTTTAGTTTTGAGAGCTTTTTGTCTTTCTTTATTCCTTCATCTCCTCTTTCCACTTGACAAAGCCCCTCACCTTTGTCTCCATCTCCCTTCCTCAGCGGGTGATCTGCCCCAAGTGCCGTCTAGGAGTGACTCGGATTCAAGATCTCTCCCACACTGACATGAAGAAGGTGCGTCAGCTGGCTCTCATCGACATGACGGCGCTGTGCGACCTCTTAGGCCTCGAGGTCAAAAGGCATAAAGGTGGCAAAAGGAAAATGCCAGGTACGGTTGCAGTGAGTGACATTTACACATATGAAAGGCAACCGCGCTCACACACGCACGGCTGGTATCTTGTCTAGAGATTTTGACTATGCATAGCATGACTTTGCATACTTTGCTTCTGATTCTGACACAGTCAAATCAAAGCCGAACAAAGGCTTCAGCAGGTGCTTCACTGGCTTCTGCTGCAGCTGTGGTTGTACATGAATTCTAGTCTCGTATTCCTCCAAGTGTCCTCTGATTCCTGCAGCATAGCAAATTAATGAATGGCTGTTTTACAAAGCAGCTGTGTTTCTACACAAACTTCCACTTCAAGTGACTACTTCTTACTGTAAGCAATACGATGATGACACTCGGGTCTTTCGCAGAGAGCCCGCTGTTTGGGGTGCCGCTGTCCACGCTGCTGGAGAACGATCAGAAAACGAAGCCCCACACCTCAACGCCGCTGTTCCTGCAGGCAGTAAGCGCCTTAAATACATCACATAGTGTATGAGTCAGTCATCAGGTGCACGTGTGGTCGTTATGTAGATGCTTGCATTACGATGGGATGTGTTACATCTGCTATTGTCACCTCTGTCGGCATCGTAGTTTTCATTGTAACCTACAAACCATGTCGACAGAGCGTATAACACAGTGTAGATGTGAAACGCTGTGGCCACACCCTGCATGTAGCAGCAGTTACTGAGAGTAACCAGCAGAGGTGAGCAAGAGATTCAGATCTGTCCTGTCTGACCACAGCGTCTTTTCCCTTCCACTGTCTCTGTCTGTCTGTCTCTGCAGTTATTGTCATTTTTAGAGAGGAAAGGAGTCGATTCAGAGGGGATCCTTCGGGTGCCGGGGTCTCAGTGCAGAATCAAGGTACAAAATCTGGATCAATGATTATTACACAAAACCAGCGCTGCAGTGAAATAATTGAATCCCTGCTCTTCGATGTCAAAGTAAAGAAAAGGAACTTGACTTTAGGGGCAATCGAGATATTGATGCTGGAAAATGTCAGAGGTACTTGAACAGCAGGAAGAATAATCGAGCATTTCGAGTTTAACTACAGTTGACATTTAGAAAAACAAGCCTCTGAAGAATATGACAGTACATTATTATAGCATTCAATTCATTGCAGGCACAACAAATGTCGACGGTCAAACAGTGAAATTAATTCCACCAGAAGAGGGCGCTGTTCGGCTGTAATGCAGTACAGTCACATTCCTATTCAACCCTAATGTCTCACGTTCAGTGACCCTCTGAAAGTTCAGATTTCTTTCTGCGTCTGATATGGTAGCAGAGCAATGTATGTATTTATTGTTTATTTTTGTAGGTGCTACAATAAATTGATCTGTTTGTTGTATCATGACTTGGCTCATCTTCAAAAAGAGACTCAATCCATATAAGTTTTGTGTTATGTTGCCACCGTTGAACAGCTGATTACTGATCAACAGTACAGTTACACTGACAGCTTCTCACGCTATTCTCCTACTTTTCCTTGTTGACTGTCTGCAGCTGCTGCAGCAGAACCTGGAGACCAACTTCTACCAGGGTCACTTCAGCTGGGATGACGTTAGTCCAAACGACGCTGCAGCACTGTTGAAGAAGTTCATCCGAGAGCTTCCCACTCCTTTACTCACCGCAGAGTACCTCAACACCTTCAGCGCCGTCAGAGGTCAGTGGACTAGACGATTGCAATTGGTCTTACGGAACAGAACCTCTACAGTTGCTGCACAGTGACCAAACCAAATATCAGTATATGACAACATCAAGCTGTGGAGCAGAGAATGAGTTATTTTTGCTAACAGTTTCAGCATAATACAAAAATCAATTGATATTAATATCATCAGAATGATGGTTTACTGATGTGCAGTTTGTGAGAAGAAAATGATAAATGATGTGACAACAGCGACACAGGACAGCAAACCTAATGGCCACCTGTCACAATGTCATAAATCTTTAGACATCCCATTATTCTGAGCTAAACAGAGGAAATGAAGTGTGTGTGTGTGTGTGTGTGTGTGTGTGTTAATCTTTCATACATTTGCTCCCTTCCCCTTCAGACATCACAGAACTGAAGCAGAAACTCCACATGTTGAACCTGCTCATCCTGCTTCTGCCTGAGCCCAACAGAAACACACTGAAGGTACAAACAACAACCCGACATGTTTGCAACAATGTACCCACATTACACTTTTATGAGACTGACTCCATTTCATAAGACCTTTTTGCATTATTCTGAAATCTGTGCTCTGTTATGTAATCACTTGCATGAACTATGGCACATTCTCACTGAAGTGTGCTGTCAGCTCCACTTATAGCAACAAGAAGCATAAAACCCACCTGAACTCATTACTTTGCAGCTGAAACTTGCTGTGCATTTCCATACTTCTCAGTGAGGTGTGATAATTCACTTTCCTGCATTTTGTGCTTTAGTATAAGTGTCTTGTTCCCTTTTGAAACCCATGAACACGCTGTTCGATTGAAAGTGTGTTTCATCTCTGTACATCCTGGTGCGGCATGCTCCATCTCTGCACTGCGCTTTTCGATCAAGATCAGTTCTACACTGGTGGATCTTCATGTATTTGTATGTGTGTCTCCACCTGTTAGGTTCTCCTTGAGTTCCTCAGTAAGGTGGTCTCCAGGGAGAAGAGGAACAGGATGAACCTGTGGGCTGTAGCAACCATCATGGCTCCCAACCTTTTCCTCCATAAGGCCGTCCCCAGCAGACTGACTGAGGGAGCAGAGAAGGGTCAGGCAGAGAAGGCAGCTGACGTTATGAGGCTCCTCATCAAATACCAGGATCTGCTCTGGACGGTGGGTGTTGGGGGATAAACATCAACCATTGTTCCTTTATTAAATGAATATTTGAATTATGCAGGAGCTACACGCTGATTTAAGCTGCTTTCATCACAAATGATAAACATGTCGAGTCTTACAGATTTACTTAACTTTAAAATAATCTGTTTGACAAAGTCCAATTCCAGGAAACCAAACCTTTTCTAATGTGGTTTAATTTTGCCTTCAGATTCCCAATTTCCTCATGAGTCAGGTGCGCAAGCTGAATGAGAACAGTAACCGTCGTTACCAGTTCTACGATCGGCGCTTTAAGAACCTGCTGAAAAAGATCCACACTGACAGCCGGGAAAAACCTGGGAAAAGTGCCTTAGAGGTGAGCACCTCACAGTCGGTAATAATCATAGTAAAGATTTCTGTGTTAAATACT
The DNA here is from genome assembly GCA_030770545.1 of Macropodus opercularis. Classification (NCBI taxonomy): domain Eukaryota; kingdom Metazoa; phylum Chordata; class Actinopteri; order Anabantiformes; family Osphronemidae; genus Macropodus; species Macropodus opercularis. The sequence continues at coordinate 6,387,352 of CM061099.1, forward strand.
GCAAAGTAATAGATTAAGTCACATAAGTGTGTTGGGTAGATGTCACAGTTTCACCTTCACCTTCTGTTGAATGTGATTAACATTCAGTAACTGTTTTGTTTCTTGCAGTCGTGCCGGACAGTAAAGATCCAGGTGAAAGATCTGATGAATGGATCCATGGAGTTCCAGCTCAACGTCGGCTCACAAGCCTCAGACCTGCTTGCTCAGTTCCAGCGGCATCTCCTTCGCAGCCCTGATAATGGAAAGGGCAAATTGCGAAGGTACCAGCAGAGAGTTTAAATACCTTCTGTGTTTCACGGACTGTCTGCTTAAATTTTCAAAAATACAAACAGGACACTATTTTTTATATCAACAATGATAAATGGCTGATCCATGTCTTCACAGAAACGGCTCCATGGTGTTTCCAGACTGTGCCCTCTACGAAGTTGGGGGAAACATCGGTAAGTTGGGGTGGCCCCACCCGGTTTTCTGACGTTTGCCTTCCTGTCTTTCTGCTCGTTGAGCTGATGGGGCCTTACATAATCATCTGTGAAAGCGCCAGCGAGACACGAGCAGTACATCTGCAGTTATCAGAGCAGACAAATGCTTATTACATGCGCGTCTCACGGGAGAGCTGACACGGTGAACAGCGAAACTTGATCCGTCAGTTTTACTTTGTAACGGGAAATGTTTCGTTATGACAGATGTTAGCTAGCTACACTGAAAGTAAGCTAAGATTTCTTTTTCTTCAGGTGAACACTGTCTGGATCCTGAAACGCAACTTCTGGATTTGTACAACAGCAACCCAAGCGGCGAGTGGGTCATCAAGCTGAAGCCCAACGCCAGCAGAGGGCTGTGACACAGAGGCCCTAGACTGAAAGATGGACAGATTGGGGCTAAAGAGGACAAAGACAGAGCCAAAAAAAGCCTCCTGTCTACTTTCTGTCCTGTTCGACCTCTGAGCAACAAGGGATGAGACAGATGGAGGACGCAGGAACACAATCATGGAGAATCTGCCAGGAGCAGAGCCTGAACACTGTCCGTGGACATACGCTGGCCTCTTTCTCTCTCCCTCGATCTTTCTCTTTCTCCTCTTCTCGCTTAACTCCATCATTCCCCGCTGAACTGTGGCGCCGGAAGCAAAAAGCTGTTGACGTGACTCATTACTTCTGACGTAGAACCTGCTGCACAGAAAAGCAGAGGGAAAGAACGAGAGGGGGTGGAGCGTTCGGTTCGCCATCTTTCTTCTGAAGCCACCCTCTGCAGCCATGGGCCAGCAGATGGGAAAGCAAAGCGCCTCTGGCTACAGTGAGCCCAAGACCCGCACCACTCATACCGCATTCAGCAACAGAAATGTATCATTCAATACGAAAGTCTTACAACTTTCTTCCATACTGGCCATTTTGTAAATGAACACGATACAGAGGATGTGTTTTGGCTCCTTCTGTGTGCTGGGAGAGAGAGACCCCGATGAACTGATATCCCCGTGATTTGTAAAGACCTAAGATCTCCTGGGCTAATAATAACCCTCGGACCTCCAAGGACCTCTGACCTGCACAGAACACCTCTCAAAGGCTTTTCTTTTACCAAGGGATTTGATGTCACAACCTCAAGGACAGTTACTGCATCTCTAAAGGGAATTGTCAAGGACACACAATGAAGCTGGTCTTCAGTTCGAATGGAGCCCAAAGTGCTGAGGTGACTCTGTGGGTGAACTGGGCTTTTTATTATTTATTTGAATGTAACAGCACTATTGCTTCTGTACTAGATGAGTGTTCTATAGGCTAGAGAGACTTGTGGATAATGTGGAGTTCCTGCATTCGCTTGCTATGTCAGTATGTTGTGTTAAGTTGCCCATACACAGTGTGGAAGTTCTTTTTCATATTTGTTTATGATCATTTTTTTTTATCGCTCTCGTTACACCTGTAATCAGTAAAACTGCCCTGTGTAAATACGTCCATTCGGACCCTGTGTCGAGAAGAGGTCCTGAAGACATGTTGTGCTGATTGTGTTGCTACTTTAAGCCATTACGTTTCCTAAACATACGCAAGAAGCAAATGAATGTTAAACATTTTCTACGTCGTCAGATGTGAATCAGTTACTCGTCACCGTCGCAGCCATGTTGGTGCTCCGCGGCCATTTTGTGGGAAGTGTGTCGCACACTCGATAGACGGGGTAATGACAGCCACCCAGACACCTACATCTATCAACACCCTCTGTTCCATCTCCGTCACCTCCCCATAATGGACCATAATGGCAGCGTGGTGCATGCATCAGAAACGCGCAGAGGAATCACATTTCTTTGATAAAGGACAAGCTAATAAATGGCTGCGATAAATTCTGCTCCCCTAGACGTGACAACAGCAGCAGGAGTGTGTGTGCACTGGGGTGCGTGCGTTGGTGTGTGCGATGAGCTTCATTACACAAGTCCGATTGGCCTGTCCCAGGGTCTCAGGCACAGCTCAGTGCCTCGGCACAAAGCGAGCTGATGAAACTGCCTTCTGCTGACAATCAGGAGAACTAGGTCACCTCTGAAGCAGCATCCCAAAGGGCAAGCTGCGGGAGTCCGAACACCCCGAGCAGCGGAGCACATGGACCTGTATTGTCTAAACACGCATTACTCGCACACAGACATGCTGAACAGGGGAAACAAGTTTCTGTTTTGTTTTGTATTTGTATATATGTGAATGTGTTTGTGCATGAGAGAGAAACATGTTTTCTTTCTTGTGGTAAAAATGTGTGATAACCAGTGTTATGTATAAAATGACCCCACACTAAATGATGGACAGTTAAAGGAACATTGGCTTCCTGTTGTGATCAAAGTGTGGCTGTAGACTTCTTACTGTCCTCAACATCCAGGGGTTATTATGAATATCTGTCAGTCTGACGACGTCAGAATGTATATTTATGCCCTTTAAACAAGTCGTTGTTTTTTAATACTTCTGTGAGAAGACGTTAGGCTTTGTTTTAGAAAGAAAAAGTTTTGAAACGTGTTTTTTTCAATAAATGTGAATCTAATGTGCTAAACATGATTTATTTTTTCAATATGCTGTAATGGGTGTGGTAGAAAGATGGTATCAGGAAAAGCATCATTCATCAACTCAGTGGCATCTGCTACCACACTCATACATCCACACAGAACAACACGCACACACAAAAGCAGAACATTTGGATTGAAGTACTGGTTTATTCTGCTGCAATAATCAATGAGGAGATTAACCTTGTAATCAGTGTGGGTGGAGAGGCCACTGCTGTTCAATTCCTTGATTAATCATCATCTTTTCTCCTCGAAAAACCATTCGCAACTAAACGCCCCATCAACTTTGATTATTCATGGTTTCAGTGAGTCCCAACAGGCACCAGGGAGACAAAAGGAACAAATCTGATGCATCATATGACAATCGCTGCTTTTTTATATCACCCATAGGTACAAATTGTTTCTAGCATTATTATTTAATAATACACCTGCCAAATGAAAATGCATTTATAAAGGAAATCTTTAAAATAGTTTAGCTGCTTCTCCAAAAGTAGATATTCACCTGTATCAGATTCTGTCACATCACTGAATGCTGTAGGTTTGCATTTTTCGGCCTCATTCTCTAATGTCTGATGAAAAAAACATAAGCAAACCGAACTGCATCCCCCAGACACAGCAGCAGCAGCCGGCCTGCCAGACACAGGCCCCTTTGGCCTGCTGCAGATCTAAATTACTGTAATCGGTGGATGAATAGCAATCAGCAGCCTTGTGTGAGCTACTGGCAGAACGCCTGACCCCTGGCTCTCTCTACCAATCACAATGCTGCTTCCCATTCACAACTAATCACGATGAGCACTCAGAGCTCACCGCTTCCTTCTCATTTGAATGAGGAAGCACTCTCCTCTTCCTTTTGTTTTTCTGTGTCAGGCTGACCAAAGTCGACCGGATTGAGAAGAAATGAGGGACTGAGATGAAGCCACCAGCTGTAGAGGCACAAAAGTTTGACATTCAGGCTAATTTCTGTTGCTAATGATGTGTGTATGAGAGGCAGGAAACAGGTGGAAACTGTTCTGGACACTGAAAGTGATCACTGAAAGAATCTGAGTGTCGGGGGTGTTAAAACTAGGACCTCAGCCAGGGCCATGACTGCCACTCTTGTTTCTGGCAATAATAAAAACAATTTGATGAAAGGAACATTGGAACAAGAATTTTTGGCCCTGGAGGGAAAACAAACAGGCATTAACTAACTTTTCCAAGAGTAATAGAAGAGAAGACAGGAGAAAGTATTTCTACTCTGTGCCTTTGTCACATGACTTACCCCCCTCTGCTCCTGTCTCCACTCTCCCTTTTCTTACCCTCTGCCTCCTCCCTCACCCCTTCCCACCCTCTGCTTACCACCAGGGGTGGATCCCAACGTTTATCTCTATCATCCAGCTCTGGTGTCTCCTAGCAACGGAGCTTGAATCATTTAGCTGGCCTGCATCCTCCAGTTTTATCCAACCAGTCGTTGCATACATATGCCAAATGCCTTTATTCATATTTTCTGTGCTATTATTTTCCCTCTTGGGCTCTAAAACTGTCCTCTGCGTCTGAATACTAGTTTTTTTTTGTGTGTGTAGTACTTGTCTCGCTTGCTTGGAGCACTCAACCCATATCAGTGCCACACTTGAGGCAGACAGACAGGCAAGAGAGGCTGTTCTGTCAGGACGTGTCACTCCAGCATCCAGCAGGTGCACAAAAAAACACACACACACAGACACACGCAAGCACATACATACAATCAACGGGGAAGACTTGGCCCTCAGTCTGAAAGGCCCTCGCAGAATCAATTAGCATTTAAATTAATGAAGCGCGTAATGAAGAGAGCGCTATCTGTGCTGCACAAAGCCGACAGACAGGCGGAGAGCTGATTGTGGATCTGCATCAGGAAGACACGGTGAAAGGAACATCAAAAATATTCAAATAGCCACTTTGTCCCTTATTTCTCTGAAGGAAAAGTGGCAAATTAAAAGCAGAGCAGTTTTAAATAAACCTGCAATATGTATGTAATGGTAATATAATAACATTTCCATATAAAAAAGTGTCATTAATAAAACACATAATTAAAGATAAAATGATTGCATGGAAACCAGTTTTTATCTTTCAATATCCATCTGTGCTAATAAGCTTAAAGAAGGCTGCTTCCGGTGCAGATAACCTCAACTCATCTGAGGGCACTGAGATGGACTGAGTCCTAAAAACACATTACAGTTAAAAAAATAATTTCAAAAATCTGATCAAAATAATAAAATAGATAGAGCCTTTTGTTCCCTTTTCATATTCATATTCTATATACAGCTGTAATATTGCTGTATATACAGTACTTGTCAATACAAAATGGATACTAAGTCAGAGGACCCCTGTTTCACTTTTTACTTTGTTTTATTGATAAAGCCTCTTTTTTACAACTTAGTCAAGTCTGAAAACTTGTTTGGTTCCATTAAATTAAGGATTTTTGTAAACAAATAAAAAAAGATGGTAAGTATAAAATGCGTAAAACCAAAAACAAAGACAAAAGAACTTTTAACAATGCAGGTGAAACTAACTGAATTTGTTGTTCAATTTATGTAGCTATTTATGAGTTACTTGATATTATTATTACAAAAAAACTACATTTGAGACACACACCGACAGTGACTCTGTTTGTGTGACTGACAGCATGTGTCACACTGGACAAATCTGACTGTATGTTTATACAAACTGAAGCTTTCACACTTCAAAGAAGAAAAGCGACGTTTCTGTGCGTTGCCGTGTGTCTGCATGTCTGTGCACACACGCTGAGTGGCACACAAGCCTTATCACTTCAGCGCAGTGACAATAGAGCCTCTAGCCTGGAGCGTTGTTGTTGCTGCTGAGGAGAGGAGCAGGAGGAGGAGGAGGCCTGTGTTTCCCCTCCTTGATTTGACTCATGACTCCCCCCATCAACCCCCCCTTCACCTCCTACTTACCCCCAAATACTGCACAACGTGACTTATGGTGACATTTTTTATATTTCTACATCAAGGAGGTGGAGAGTTAATGAAGAAACAATAGAAAACAAGGGTAGACACAATGAAGGAGGGCAGGAGATGAGAGAAAATAGGAAAGGATGGGAATAAGAAGTGTTGGTAGGGTAGAGGACATGAAAGGAAATTCATCTGAAAAGAGAAGAAGACAGAAGAGGATGAGAGTAGGGAAAATATGAAATGCAAGGAGGAGGTAGAGGAGAAGAGGAAAACCATGCAGGACATGCTCTGTCCTTCAGGTGTGCCCTCAGATGTTCAACAGCCTCTATGCACCACAATCGTGATCGAGCCCACGCACTTTCAACATCCAATGGAGAACCGCTAACTCAACACACGCCCACCGATGCACCACGTCATCACCGCATTGCTCCGACTGGTGGATGCTTCACTTCACGACATGCATAGTGCAGAAGAACACCCACGCTGCACCACTCCCTCCAGGGGGCTTTTCCTGAACGCAGTATGAGGACGGAGGAGAGGGGGAGCGAGATGTGGGTGGACAGTAGTAATGATGACAGTGGGGTGCCGGAGGTTAGCAAGCCACTCGCAGATCTGTGTGTGTGCGTAGCAGGGAGGGGGACACCACTGTGATCTCAATGTGTCAGAGGATGATGCGGCGGCTGTGTTGTACCGGGGGACAGGACAGAGCTCTTCATTCAGCTACAGACAGATGCTGACAAGGCCCACATCAAGAAAGTTACGCACAGTCAGCAGTTATACTCACTGTGTCATTTACACCAGTGTTCAGTTCAACAGAACTGCTGAATCGCAAAATTGGGTCCATTTTATGTTTATGAGAGGTGGAGAAAGTCAGTATGTGAGTTTTCCTGGTTGCATTTTTTTACTGGTTGCATTTTGCACAGACATTCGTGGTCTCCAGATGATAAATCAATGGACACGCACAAAACGCACAAAACCTCTATGGACACAAAGTGGACCCCAGGGCCTCAATTTACAGAAACCCAATAGAAACTCAGACTGTGAATATTACTAAGCTAATAGCTGATGATACGTGTTTAATCTGTGACTTTGTGTGGTCCTCGATCTGTACTGCGGGACGAGGTTGGTGATGTAGTACCGCTTTCTTCAGCTAGTCTGCAGTGTTGCTTCAAGTCCTCTAGCTCTCAAAGTCATTGTCTTGTGTTTCTCTCTCTTTATTTGTGTTGCTCTGTCTGGATGTTTGAGACACACACAGGTATGTCCAATAGCTGTTTCCAAGCCTCCTAGCAGACCTATAACCTACATGCACTAATCTTCAAAATAAAAAACCTGTAGTTGTGAGAACCATGCAAAATGTCCTCACAGTGATGGTATTGAAATAAAACGTGTCCACACAATGTAACAAAGACACACACACACTCCTTCACTCCTCCTCTCGCTCATTTCTCTGCCTGCCAATTACTGTGGCCATGGCAACTATCTTAGAGTATGGCCGGTGGATACAACCACCATTACCAGGTCACTGCCTTACAGCGTCTCTGCCTCCCTACACACACACACACACACACACACACACACAGACTCTTTCTAGGCGCTGTCGGGTCTAATCATCGGCCACCGAGGAGGCACACCGCTTAAAAAAGAGAAGAGAGAAAAATAACCATGGCAACAAATTTGAAGCAATTTCAGTAATAATATGAATTAGACGCTGAGCTGTATTATGTCTGGCAGAGAAGAAAAAGCTCTCAGCTCCGCTTTTGATGTGACAGGACTAAGAAAACGCAGCAGTTGCCTGAGCTCAAATTTACAGCTTCATATGTGCAAAAAGTGCCTTTTATTTCGATTTGGAAAATGTTCTGATGACATTGTTTCTATTTTAAGCTGGATGGCACATTATGCTGCACAAATTAGGACACACACACGCACAGTCACTCATACAGAACGAATGTCTGAGCATAAATGGCAGCTGGCAAAACAGGTTTAGCCAAGCATAAAAACCAACATGAATTCCCACTCGGCTGGAGCTCGATGCCCTGATGCAGCCTGAGTCCACATCCCCAGACGTCGCTTCACACAGTGGAGTGAAGAGCTGTGTCACTCCATGAGGCGGAAAGCACCTCAGACGGTTTGAGAACAGAGCAGATGTCAGGTGATCTAAAGTTTACCACAGAGGTATGTACCAGAGGCGTTCAAAGATGCCGAACTGATACACAGAGATAATGACACCAGCTGTTGCATGTACATTCTGTGAAATGTATAAGAAAATATTTTGAAATACCCCCTAAATCCCTTTTATTACAAAAACAAAACTAAAGTAACTCTTGAATAACTCAAGAATCTCAAGATGCTGAGCACATGCCCTGAACGAACTTGCGAAGTCCTGTACGATATTATTTGTCCGGTGTCACCTCACATCGCTACACGCCGCAAACTAACGATGCAGGTACGTTCTAAGCCCAAGCAAACTGGAAGAAATGATTCCCAGGAGCAGGAATTCAGCCGTCAGACATTCAGGCAGGAGGAGAAGTCACGACAGTTGTGTAATCAGCTCAAATTAGTGACTCATCTGCCGTTTGAACACGAACAGCTCCAGACAGATCACGTGTAAATGTGTCATACTTGTTGACAGTAAAACATCTGCTTTACAGGGACAAACATTTTTAAACCATGACAAGTGGTTTATATGTGCGACCATTCATGTATTATGTAAATATACATATACGTACGTCATATACGGTACATCATCAGACTGACCTCTTCAATTTTTTAGTAGCATTTCATTTTTCTCCGTGTCATTTAAAACTGCAAAGAAGTTATGATTTATCACAAAACAAACTTTCGACAGATCAACGTAAAAATCTGAGATTTTTCAGAATTGATTTGGTCTAAATTTGAAAAATCTGAGGTGTAGCTTCTGTGCAACCTTTTAACACGATCAATTGGTGCAAAGCGTTTCATAATTTACTATGTTCAGCAAATTTAAAATGGGCCATTCACATCAAGATGGGTCTTTTCACTCTTCAGCAAACACCAGCTGTAGGAAGCAGTATTGACAGAAAGTGGAGGAAAGGAGAAAAAGGGCGGGATGCTATTAATCTTTTCCCCTCATTCACCATCATACAATGAATTGCAGCTGTGGCTGCAGATAAAAACTGGGCTTCTTTTCTCTCTTCTCTGGTCATTATCTGCAGTCAGGTGCCAGGGTGGAGGTGTGATCACAACAGAGCCCACAGCAAAGGGGAGGTGGACAGGAACAGGCGAGAGAAAGTATGGGGAAAGGTGGCACGGAAAGGACGAAGTGAAGAGGTAAAAGGAGATATGAGGGAGACAAACATGTGAAAAGGAGGAAGTGGTTAGGTCCAAAAAGAGAAAACCAGATGCTTTTACAACTTTATCGACAGTAGTGTGGATGCAGCCCGAGTGTCTGGAGCAGCAGAAGACACCCGTGTCGATGTGAAATGCCACTAGACACAGAGCGGAGGCAGGAGGCGCATTACAGGAACCGTGAGAAATGCAATAAGGCAGGAACTGTGCTGTGTGAGCAGAGAGGAGGGGCCAAGGAGCAGATATGGAGGCGTTTAATATTGTTTGCTGTTTATCTCAGCTAAACAGAAGCGCACAATAGAGATGTTATCCCGTCCACCTATGGGTGAGAAACGCTTCAGATCAGGTTGGAAATGTGATAAGCAACATTCAAGATTAAATTAGGCAGAGGTGTGATCAGATCGTTGCACTTCTGTCGCGGCAGATATGGGCAGACGTGTGTATAACTGTTTCACAGGAACAGCAACGAGTTTATTATTTAAGTGCATAGTGTTTGACGAATGAACAGGAATGGTGACACTTGAGCCATCTCTTACTGCTTCGTTGTGTTGTTGCTTGTTCTTGCCTTTTGTCTTTCCGCTCTATGGCTTCATCCCACCTGATCGAGGCAGATAGCTGCCCACCCTGAGTCTGGTTCTACTGGAGGTTTCAGGAATCACCAACACGAGACTTTTCCTTTCTCCTGTGGCTTCACTTTAACATGTTTGCAAACAACAGTAAGCACATCCCTCAGTGATAATCCAGTGAACATAAGGCCTGTAAGCTGCGTTGTAAATAAAGGTTGATTCTGTAACTATAAAGCAATCAGCGCTAAGCTGTGGACAAACATGGACAGAGCCCGAGGGCCGGTGTTCAGAGGAGTGAAAGTATTGACAGGTTTGTACGTGACGTGTTGCTGCAGCCGCCCTCAGGGATCAGCTCTCTATAGCACAAGTCAGGCAGAAAGCAGCCGACTAAATTAACCTCTGGTCTTCAGTGAAGGAGAAAGAAAATGTGTTTGGAGAGAACAACAGAAAAGTGTGTGAGACATTGATCAGTATTGTTTTGCAAGGCTGGATTAACAACAGGGCAACGTGGGCAACTGCCCAGGGGCGTCAGATCTCATGAGGCCCCGCAAGGCCCAGATTTACCCAGCGTGTTTGAGTCTGTATACACCGGCTCCAAATACCAAACAATTACTTTCATCGCCACTACTATAAGACCGGTAAACACACTGCCTGAGAGTTTCTGTTTGCCAATGATGGGCACTGGGGATTTTCTTGGCATCTCATTATACACCAACATATAGTGGACATCAATAGGGGCCTATCACAGGTTTGCCCTCGTGCCCTAGAAGCAGCCACGTTATTGTGATGACATTTCAAAAGCTGTGAAATTGTTTCTCCTGAATTAACAAAATTTCAGCACAAATTAGTTTTGCTTTGGTTGAATCAGAGTCTGATGGCTGTTGTTCACCATGATTTAATGGTTCAGGTTAAATTATAAAGTGACTACTACCAAGTTTTTACACTAATAATTTATGCTACTGCTATTAAAAACTAAGGCTTTAGACAAAATACTCATAGGTAGATTTATTTGAATTTGTTCGTGATAAAAAAAAAGTAGAAGTATCTACTTTATGTAGTTAATATGTAACATTAGTCAAGCACACAAAGTAAACACTTCAGAGCATTAGTTTATTGTTTAATAGGCTCCTGGGTCTATTTTAAAGTTGTGGAAAGGAACAGATGCTATAAGACGTCCTACAGGAGCAAGTGACTCAGATCAAACTATGCACCACTCCTGTATTGACCTGCTGTCTAAAGATAGAACCAGTCGTTGTCCTGGTGTTGCAGAATCATTACAGCTGCTGAAAGACACAAAACACCTTTTGTGGTTGGACTTCTGTATTTGTGCAGTGCCTCACACATCAGCTCAGAAATCAATAATAACAGCCATTCTCCAAGTGTGTTGTGTATTGTTTGTCCAGTGTGTGTGTTAGTGTATCTTGTGACTGGGCTCATGATAAGTGCTGGAGTAATTTATTCTCTACTTTTGATTGTGCTGCTGACAATAGCAGTTAATGACAGCCCCGAGTGGCTGCACAGTTTGACGGTGGGGGGATGGGAGGACGCAGGGGAAATACCCATTTTCAAAGGCATACATGGTTTTTATTCATAAACCTGTAGCCAGTGCAACGCGCCCATCAGTTGTCTTTATTAAGCTGCAGGCACTCTCCATGAGCGCTGCGCGTTTCTATTAAATCAAAGCCGTTTGAAGGCCTGCCGACATCACAGGCACGGAACAAAAAGCTTTCAGCAGGTTGTGAATGTAGTCAATTGCAAACAAGATGTGCATTTCAATGAATCATTGAGACTGGATGGGTAGAGGAAATGGATGGGTTACACTAATAAAACCAAATGAAAGCGTTAGAATAAACACCAGGGCTAATTACGAACAGGGATTCTCGTATCAGTGGACGATATTTATTTCGTGTCATCTTTTGAAAAAGCAAAGAAAAGTAGTAAAACACTTTTCTTGCCACGTTGTCAGAATAGCAACAAAACAATATGACTGAGGTTAATCAGCTTCGTCAACTAACTGGTCAACATGTTACCTGTTAGCAGTTTACTTGCCTCGTGTTTCTATATACATTTCTATTATGCAGTTCACCCTGTAGCTTGGTGTTTTAGCTAAGTGATGGTTTTAGTGTTTTGTCCCTTAGGTAAGGTTTACTGTTATGAGACACTACTTCCTTCTACCAAGTGTCTGAAATCACTTAGAACAGGATGATCATGTTTCATAATTAGGCAATGAGCTGGGATTCTATCTGAAGTAGTGGAGAAGACAAAAACACAGGACGCTGCAACGCTGGACAAGCGAGTCCTCGGGAATTTGTGAAACCATCTCGTCCTGCAACTTCCACGTCCATGATATGATGTCTAATGGCCCAACAGGCTTGACACTAAGGTGAAAGGATCATGGGGCCCAAAATACAGAACCATGTGAAGGATCCAGATTATTGTCAGAACTAGTGTTGCTTAAGCCAAAAGGTGAAATTATTTGGTCAGTGCTGATGCTCCAGAAGGAAACAGTGTGAACCTTTGCAGCTGTCAGTCACAGTGTTGTCTGGCTCAAACATGAGAAGCCCTGTGAGAGCTGACAAGACGTCTGCTGCTCTTGCGACATAAAACATTAATGAGAACAAAACTATTACACATCGGTTAACCAGGCACTGAAGCCTGCTTACTTACTGGCGCACACACACAGACACACACATCAGTGGGTGGAGTTCTCGTACAGTGCAGTAGATTAGTCGTGATAGATATCAATGACTTTCCATCACCGTTCTGATCAATACAAGAGACATGCTCCACTTGTGCCTTAATGCCAATGTAACAACAATATGCAAGGTCATAATGTATGTATTCATTAATAACCATCTAAAATTATAGACTAATTAGCTGTTGGGCCTCTGGCAAGTGTCAGGCGCGGCCTACACCAGACGCCCTACATCTTCTGCAAATTCTCCAAAGTCAACATGCATGGCAGGTCCATGTTTGCTGATGTGTTTGGGTTTTTTTTCTTCTTACATTTCTGACACTGTGAAAAATCGATGCCTTAGCTTTGCACCAGTCCTCGGGCCGTGCACGTCCCCGCGGACCGGCTCCGTTTATTGTGCTCAAAAAAAGGCAATTACAATGTTAATGTGTCTCAGCAGGAGAGTGAAGCCGACCCGCGCCTGGAAGAGGGGTGTCAAAGGTTGATGGAGAGAGTCGAGTCAACGTGGGTTAACAGCAAAACGGCGTCTGGGGAGCGTTTTAGATCAAGCACACACGGAGGCAAAAGAATAAACTGACTATAGACAACGTTTGGACTGTATTTTTAGCCAACACAAATCGGCCTATTTATTGTTATTACTACTGTAGAGATAGATAGATAGATAGATAGATAGATAGATAGATAGATAGATAGATAGACAGACAGACAGACAGACAGACTGACTGACTGACTGATAGATTGATTGATTGATTCCGGTTATTCGTCGCCGTTATGAAGTACTTGGCAGAAGCCATCCTGCAGGACTAACAACCCCCCTCTGCAGGTCTCGCGGGAGCCCATAATAAGCTATTAAACCGACGCATTAGGGGTAATGAAAAGGCTCTTAGTGGTTTACCACTGCGGGCCACCTGGATTTCTCTCACTCCCAAAAACGTGCGTTTTTGTTTCGCTGCATGAAACTGGACAACACAAGGACAAATGTCCTTGGTCTACAGTCGTTGTTACGCTGTTGTGGTAAACATTGGCGTAAAAACAACAAAGATAGAAGCATGTGGCAATTCGCAAGAACAATGAAAGACATTGATATTGTTGATCATCAGGCAAAGAGACAAACGTGTGGTGGATTCTGAAGGTGAGTGTTTCTGTCCATGGTGCTGAAACCTGGACCGCATCACCGCGAGTCTAATCTTTCTTTGCTTTCATAACGATTTGCACGGAGCCGTGCAGCGCAGACAACCACACAATCTAGTGGATAACACGAACAGCGTGCTACCTGTAATTGTGATGCAAATGTTAATGGACTCTGAGGTCCACTGATTACCCTGGTGTGGGCTAATTTCCCTCCTCTGCAGTCCCCAGAGAGCCCAGAGTGCCTTTTCACTGTCCTGTATTAATCAGTAGTGATGAGTGGTGTTTTCTGCCTGGCTGGGCTGGCGACACAAAACACAGCAGACAGACATCCAAGGGTTAAACGAAAGGTACCGTGGTAAATAACCAACATTTCAGTTTGCATATGTCCTCAAATCTCTTTGGTTGCAACATCTGAACCAAAACATCTTTACAACGTGTCAGGAGAGGCCTGTGCGAGGTTTGTTCAGTTAACCTGCGCATTTGTCTCCACCACTTCTGTCTTATCTTGGCTCAATCTGGGTCGTGCGTCAAACAATTCATGTAACACACTCCCACCTATTCTCTGACACACTCTCTCACACATGCACGCGCCTAGTTATTACCTTGTCACACTGAGAACATTTAATGGAGGGGGAATAATAGCCTGCATCGAAAGGCGTTGTGGACCAACGTGATTCCACTGTAAACTGGGTCGCGCCGCAGCATCTAAAGATCTTTTGAGAATTTTTTTATTTTTCATACGTATATTTGTTGTAGAGAAAATGTTTTCACGGTATCCAAAAACGAGGCTTTTCGTTTTTGTGATTTGTGGGGGCTGTGGTCGAGCGGAGGTGGGGGGTACATGAAGGCGGAGAATCTTGTGCCAGCTCACCCATGTGTGTAATGTGAAAAAAGAGAGCCGGGGGTGAAATGCCGTGGAGGCAGGGGGGGATACACTGGAGGAAATGAATTCGAGGATACATGGAGAGCACAATGCCGTTTTGGATTTGGCTTTTGATCAGGAAAAACATAAAAGCCTCTCTGGTGGACGTCGTCTTTGCCCTTTTTGTTGCTGGGGCACGCTGCGTAAACGCAGCCACAGATAAAGAGCTTCGATTGGTCATATCTGTTATTGACAGAGATGTGGGTCCTCCTGAGACGTGGCACCCTGACCCCCACCCCTTTCAGGATGGGTGATAAACTGCGAGAATCACCCCCACCTCACCCCCACCCCGTGAGATGACGGATAAGCGCGCAGCTCCCAGGCACTGGATGAAGGATGAGATGAAGTAAAATGTCTGTTCATGTACTTAAGTTAAAGAATCTGATATTGTTGGCACCTTTTGTTTAACCAAAGCTCTCGATTCTCCATTATTGTTATATGTGTGTAATTTCACCAATATATACAGCGTTTCTAATTCAAATGTACAGTCTGACAGGGGCCCTTCACTATTATTATTATTATTATTATTATTATTATTATTATTATTATTATTATTATTATTATTATTATTATTATTATTATTATCTGTACAGAAGGTGTGTAGCCATCGCAACCTTCTGGCTGGTGGTGTCAGAGCTGCTCTTTTCATCTTGCAGCACACTCCATCAGACAGCGCAGGGCGCAGATCAGAAGAGGGCTGCAGTCCGCTGATAACAGCCTCTGTCATTAACTCTTTCATTCATTCAGAGAAGGAGAAAGCAGCAATTTTCGTTTCCCACAACTGAAAATTAAACACACACGCACACACACACAATACACGAGCGCGCCGGCGAGCGCGACTTATTTGTCTGGTGTCTTTCATTGTTCAAGCGGCGCCGTTTAAAGCAGACTTGGCGTTTGTAGAGATGCGCAGGCCCGATACACGTCGACCTGTAGCCTGATCTGCATCCGACCTTGCACTGCATCGTGCTGCATCTTGTTTTCATCCTAAATTCGGCTTGAAGTCACCACATGTTTATTATGAAACAAACAAATCAGTGTCTCCTCATCTTTTCTCACATCTACAATCCTGGCTGGCATCAAAGCGTCAATTGTTTTATTTGCAGAAATAATTATTTGTAAAATAAAAACAATACACACTCGTCTAATTGTCCACTTCTGTTCATTTTGTCTTCCTTTAAATGTCTGACACAGATTAATAGTTGCTCCTAACATGAGCAGCGCATTAATGGACTTTTGTTTGCCAAATGAAGATCATCAGGTAGAGCAGACCAGACTGACAGCATTAATAGGCCTTTCTCGTGTGCAAAGCAAATAGTCTGGATGTTTACAGCAGCAGACCGAGTTACAGTTTACTGTATGAGCTCAGGCTATTTCAGTGAACCGCACCAGGCCGCGGCTTTGTATCATAGTGATGAACTCTGATACTGCAGCCTGAGGACACACTGAGCTCGGTGGACACAAAGTACTAGTGACAAGCCAAAGTCAACAAATCGTTTACAGCCATGTCTCACTGCAATTAAATCTTTTAATGTTTTTAACTGAGTCACCACAACGTTATGATGAAGCGCGGGAGAAAAGACAACTCTGTGTTGGATTGTGCTTCAGCAAGACCCTGTTCGAAAGTTGGTATTTTTATGAAGTAGGAATTGAAATAGAGTAATTTCGGGCTTTCCTATATTTTAAAAGAATCCAGCGTGATTTCTCCGATAATTAAAACAATTAATAAACAAAAAACGTGGTAAAATGTTCTCTTCTTATCAATTCATTTCCAGACTAGTTTCCTTACATTTTCAAGAAACGCCGGTTCATAAAACACAGATATTCTGAACGAGACGCCGCACATCAGCTTCCCAGACACAATCAAATTCTGAATGAATGGATGCATGGCTGAATGAATGCGCATTCTGAATGAAGACGTCAGTCTGAGAGAGTCAAATGGATAAAAGTAGATCACATTTTACATTTACAGTTTATGGAACAGTTTGCAGAAGTATGAGGTCATCAGATCTATATCTTACCATAATTTACCAAAGGCAAAATTCACGAAAATATTTTTTTCCTCATCATCAATAAACATAAAGTTTTTTTCAATCCACATAGTCCCAGAAACCTTTTAGGTTACTATTTTGATGCTCCACGTCCTCTTCTCGTTTAAAATAAGTGGATAAGATTTGATTTTTGTAAAATAACAAATCCTTCACTTGGATACAATCTGGTCCAAAGAATTTGGGTTTTCGGCAAATTCCAGCCTCCTTTTATACGCGTAAAGTTATACAGGACTTGAGGCCCCCGAAATGCCATTGGATGCTAGGATGAGTATTATAGATTATGGGCTGGGGTAGCGATGGTGGGGGTACAGCAAGCACCTCCCCCAGAAATGCAGCAAATCTTTGCCGTTTTCTCCTGGTGGGGCACTGGAAGGACTGGAGACGTGCTTTGCATTGGCAGGCTGATGAAGACACGTGTCTCCTCCCTGCCTCCCCCTAGGCTCCACGGTACCGCATTGGCATCAGTAAAAGAACCTGAAAACCATTAAGCGACTCCTGGAAACGCTGCCTGCCACCTCATAACCCCGAAGAAAACGATATTATAGACCATAGAGAAACCTGTGGCTCGCCCTTTGTCGTGCGTAAAGGTTTTGCGCACACCGCTGAACTGCCTAACAACTTGAGTAGGTGCGCTAGTCGGCGAGCGTCACAGCGCAGTGCCAAGATGCAGAGACGGAGCAGCGACGTCTGAAGGTGACATGAACCTGGGGATAATCAAGAGCAGCAGGCGTACACTGACCAAGAAGTGGAGATAGCAACTGAAGCCCGCCGGTGTCTTGAAACAGACCTTGCGCTTTTCCTCGTGGCTTTATCTAATGCAGAGAACCAAGAGCTCCAACCCAAAGTAGCCTCATTTTTTTATTGACTGGAGGAGAAAACACGTAATTAAGCTGCAAACATCTGAGAATCGACAGAGGAGTAAAAAATGGCGACGTTAATCAGAAGCAAGCTTTCTAATAAACTCTCCAATGCGGCGACGACTGTGTCCAATAAATCCCAGGCGAAGGTGAGTGGGATGTTCGCCAGGATGGGGTTTCAGGCCGCGACCGACGATGAGGCTCTGGGTTTTGCCGCCTGCGATGATCTGGACTACGACCACCGGCAAGGGATGCAAATGGACATTTTGACATCCGATGAGATGGGAGGAGAAGGGAGCGGAGACGGAGGTGTGATGGAAGGGGACAGCCACTACCAGAGAGACGGCACCGGTCCTCCGCACTCAGCTTCTAAGGACGGGGGTCCAACGAACGAGTTGACTGAAGTCAGACCAAAAATCACGGCATGGGAGGCGGGTTGGAACGTGACGAACGCAATTCAGGTAAAAACGCACCTCAGGCATAATAAACCAGCGGCTTCGTTTGACGGTTGTAATTAGCGGTGCTGCCTGTGAGGCAGCAGTGAAATAAAGGATGAACGCGCACTTGCCAGCGCGTAAAAGCTTCACTAAAACACCCAACAGAAGAGCTGACGGCCGCTGTGAATAAACTCTGTAAAGATACAGATTTTAAAAAAATGTCGGTAACACATTAAGACAAATTACTTTCAGTTGTGGTAATTATTTCACACAAAAGTCATCATCTGTAGAGATGTAAGAACAGCAAAGGCGTAACGCGCTGAAAGGGAAGCAGCTGATACCCGGCACCCACCCCTACCCCCAAAATACGCATTCTTTGTCTGTATGTTGATGCCAATGCCACAGATGCGCGCCCCCGATACATGTCCGCCCAACATTTCGCATGCCAAAAGATGAATGAGGAAAGCATTTTATACAGAATCCAAGCCTTCATCAGTCTTCATCATAAATTAACTGCAATTTAGGTCGAGTAGGGAAATGGGCTGAGACGTGGAAGCAGATATTTCACAGAATAGAACAGAACTGTGAATATATTAAGTCAAATGTCATTCCAGTCAGAAATTAGTAGGAGAAAGTACATTTAAAAACTTAAACCTGCATATCTATATATGCTGGGAGATACTCGCCCCGGACATTAAACTGATGCATGCTTGGCCATTTACAGTGCGAGGATTTACTCGAGAGAAGAGCTTCTCTCTCCCTCTGTAGGCTATGCGACAAAAATCCCTAGACGCAATCCTTTTCGTGCCTTTTCAAAGCTGTGGTCACGGCAGTCACCGTGACGTCAGTGTGTGTCTCCTTCAGCCCGTGGTGACGTCAGAGACGGGCGGATGCGCTCAGAGCAAAGTGGAAAACCCACAACATGAAAGATGGGAGTGAGATCCAATGAAGAATGAGGCCGAGCCACAGAGCTCAAATTAAAATACAGTCTGAATGTTGTTAACGAGTGTCAGAACCATAACAACCCTTTCACGATGCGCTGTCCCTCTGTTTCTGTGCCTTCAGGGGATGTTCGTGCTTGGGTTGCCCTACGCCATCCTGCACGGAGGATACCTCGGACTCTTTCTCATTATTTTCGCCGCTGTAGTGTGCTGTTACACGGGGAAAATCCTAATTGCCTGCCTGTACGAGGAGGACGAAGACGGGCAGCTGGTGCGTGTGAGGGACTCCTATGTGGACATTGCCAACGCCTGCTGCGCCCCCAGATTCCCATCTTTAGGTGGCCATGTCGTGAATGTAGCCCAAATCATAGAGCTAGTGATGACTTGCATCTTGTATGTGGTGGTCAGCGGTAATCTGATGTACAACAGCTTCCCTAACATGCCAATTTCCCAGAAGTCTTGGGCCATCATCGCCACCGCCGCTCTGCTCCCCTGCGCCTTCCTGAAGAACCTGAAAGCCGTCTCCAAGTTCAGCTTGCTGTGCACGATGGCCCACTTTGTCATCAACGTCCTGGTCATAGCCTATTGCCTCTCCAGAGCGAGGGACTGGGCTTGGGACAA
The DNA here is from genome assembly GCA_030770545.1 of Macropodus opercularis. NCBI lineage: Eukaryota > Metazoa > Chordata > Actinopteri > Anabantiformes > Osphronemidae > Macropodus > Macropodus opercularis. The sequence continues at coordinate 6,406,837 of CM061099.1, forward strand.
GGTCAAGTTTTACATCGATGTCAAGAAGTTCCCCATCTCCATTGGGATTATCGTGTTCAGCTACACATCGCAGATTTTCCTGCCATCCCTGGAGGGGAACATGCAAAAACCCAGCGAGTTCCACTGCATGATGAACTGGACTCACATCGCTGCCTGTATCCTCAAGGGCTTGTTCGCCCTCGTGGCCTACTTGACCTGGGCTGACGAAACCAAGGAGGTCATCACAGACAACCTGCCCCCAACCATCCGAGCTGTCGTCAACATCTTCCTGGTGGCCAAAGCCTTGTTATCGTATCCGCTGCCGTTTTTCGCCGCCGTCGAGGTATTAGAGAAAACATTTTTCCAGGACGGTGAACGTGCGTACTTTCCAGATTGCTACGGAGGAGACGGACGCCTAAAATCTTGGGGACTCACTCTCCGGTGTAGCCTTGTTGTGTTCACCTTGCTTATGGCGATCTACGTGCCACATTTCGCCCTCCTCATGGGGCTCACTGGCAGCCTGACAGGCGCAGGCCTTTGCTTTCTACTTCCCAGTCTCTTCCACCTCAAGCTTTTATGGAGAAAGCTGCTATGGCATCAGGTTTTCTTTGATGTCTCCATCTTTGTAATAGGAGGTATATGCAGCATATCTGGGTTTATCCACTCAATGGAGGGGCTCATAGAGGCTTTCAAATACAACATAGAAGAGTAGATGCAAGCCACCGCTTGAACTAGATGTTAACTGCAAACACCCATTTTGTTAAAATAAGACAAAAAACAGTACTTCCCGACAAGCGCCGCCCCTCTGCTTAACTCATGCGTAAAAGCGCGCAGAACACACTCGCGGACGTCTCTCGCGCACTCATACAGTCTTGCATCAGTTCAGAAAAAAATGCGCGCACACACAGAAATAGAAGCGGCGGCTGTGAAGGAATCTAATGCATCCACAACACAATATATGGACAATACATGTTGTATAAATATGCGAACAAAAGTACATATACATATTTTCCAGTGGAGTGAACGTTTACAATATTGGCTTTAAACAAAATTGCAAAAAGGGCAGTTTGTCTTTTTGTTGCTCTTGTGGTGCTTCCCCACATGAGACTTCGCTTCATGTAACGCTCCAGTTTGTGACGGAAGGATATTAGACGGCATAATGTGATTTACTGATTAAGTTTCTTTTAAACGCTATGAAAAGAAAAAAAAGCCACTTTCATCGAGGTAATTTGCAATACGATTATGAATGTGGTGTCAAAACGCAGATAAACCAGAGATAAGTAACACAACGGCAATAACCAGCAGTAGAACCACACGAACGCATATAGAAATAAAAAGCGACGTTTAGTTAAAAACAAAATTTAAAAAATTGGGCTAATTTTTCCTGCGCAGTTTCAAATCACAATATGAAATGGGGCCTAAACAGCAGCTACATAAACTATGCATTGAATGTAGAATATGTCAGACACAAAACACCGTGAAAACTGGGAAGTGGAAATGAAACATCCTCCAAATTCTTCAGCTTTAACCATTTATGCATATTTTTGCTCAAAGTGCAGCTGAATGGGGACCCGAAATTCAAATGCTCACTCGAGTTAAGACAGTTTTACATCACATTTAAAAATACACGGCCTGTTCTGAAATTTATTTAAAAGACCACGGTGTCCGAAATTCGGTGTCTGAAAATCTAAAAGACCATTAAAGAGGAAAATGTGCATACAGACATTTTTCATTCTGTGCAATCCAATGGGTCCTGTGGAAATGTTATAAAACCGTATGTGTAGTGTGTTATTGTGGTTTCAAAAAGATGGAATGTATATCTCAAAGTCGTTATCATATATCGTGAAATTACTATTAAAGAATAAAAAAATAAGTGACATTATATTGTAAAAATGTGTGTGGTTTTATGTAAATCGAAAAACGGTGAGAACATGTATTTTTTTCCTCTATAATAAAAGACAGAAAATGGTGGAGAAAACCGTGACGTTCCTATTTCTTACATGCGCCAGATCCTGTTGCGTCTGTGGCCCTTTATAAAGTCCAACCCGCCATTTCTGGACCCTCTGTATCGCATCACGCTCGTTTTCCACTAGGCCTCACTTTCCTAAACGAAGCAGATTTTGTGCTGCAGGCGCGTCGGACCTTCTGCTCGAGCTGTTCAGCCACTGTGTTGATTCTCTGCTCAACATCTGGACAAAGCATTTACTTCTGAGTGGCCTGTTCCCCAGCTGTTGCAACGTCGAGCTATTTGGGGCATATGATTTCAGCGAGAGGGGGGAAATTCAACGAAACCAAATACTACCGACATTCTACGGTTAAACCAGTGCTGTGACTTATGCACAACTTAACTTTAGACAGAAACTCACTGGTAATTAATATTGTCCCGTATTGATCGAGATTAGCTGAAGGTCAGGGTGTGGGAGCCACCCAGCGGTGGGCCAACATGATGTCAGCAGAATATATTCACTACCGTGTCATTCACGTCAGTAGAGGGTTCATCCGCATTTTATTTACGAACTCATTTCACTATTAAAAAAAAAAAAAAAAAAAAAAAAAAAAGACTTCCCGCAGGTCCTAAAAACACTTTAAACGCAAAACAGCGTTTCATAGTCCTGCAAAAATTTAAGCTAAGCGGCAAAACAGATGTTGATAGTGAATATTTAAAAAAAAAAATCTTTATTTTAGCATAAACTCAAGATCTGAACACAACTATTAACAGTTACAGTGGGATTAATAGTCTCAAAACCAACCTGCCAAACAAAGGTCCCAGTTCAGATTTCGTGATTCGCTGGCGCCCTCTGCTGGGCCTTAAGCAGGACTTCGAGTTGAGGACAATGGACCTTGAGTTTAAGTTGTCATTTACCAAAAACGTGACAATTAATAGAAACCTTAAAATTAAAAAGAAACACAAATCACATAATTTCACTCACAAACATACGGTTTAGTTCTAAAGTGACACGCTCAGTTACGCACAATTTATATTTATTTCAAGTAATGGCATTTTAGAAAGACGCAAAAGGTAGAGATTTATAGAAAAACAGTGAAATATTTACAGGCATCGTGATGCCATTTGTAAGACAAGAAGAAGCAAGTGGCTCAAAATACAGGCAGTCACCATGGTCCACAGTCTGCTGTTCCACATCTCTGAGCAGCCTGTGTTTGCATTAGTCTCATGTAAAGCCCTCAGAAGTTGTCTGGAGAACAAAAGGGTCACTGGCTGGGTTCTTCAGTGTTCAGGGTGGTGGGCTTCTTAGTCGAGTACTCAATAACCCAGGGGTGAGACAGGACTCCCTGGATAGGCAGCCTGTGCATTGGGTTGTGCTTCAAAAGCCTGGCAACCAAGTCTTTGGCACCAGCGCTAATGTTGGTCTGCGCAGGATAAGTGTACTCCACCTGGAACACAAAACAGGACTTTACACATAACTTTCTCAACATTTGTACACAAAAAACAAAACGGAAACTGATTGTGACGCGTTGGCTGTTACATTAAAAAAAAAAAAAAGAAAAAAAATGCACACAACCTACCCTTGAGATCCTGCGGTAGGTGTCCTCATGAGTTTTTGCTTCAAAGGGTGGTTTTCCCACAAGAAACTCATAACAAAGAACACCGAGGCTCCAGAGGTCCACCTTTTCATCATGCGTTTTTCCCTCAATCATCTCGGGAGGTAAATAGTCCAGCGTTCCACACAGTGTGGATCTCCTGATGAAGTAAAGAGTCACTCATGAAGCGAGGCCCTTGTAATTAGTTTGTAGGATCTGAGACTTGGAGCCAAAAAACGTTTGTCTTTAAACATTACAACACAGCATTAAAAAAAAATGAAAGAATGGTGCCATTTGCAAAAAAGCATGTTTCCATACCTGGAAGAAGGTGTGTGAACAGACCAGCCAAAATCTGCGATCTTCAGCTCCCCGTTAGCCCCCAGCAACAGATTCTCTGGTTTGATGTCTCTGTGGATCACCTTCTTGGAGTGACAGTAGTTGAGGGCATCTGCTAGCTCCATGATGTACTAGTGGATGTAGTGGATAAAGATGAAAACACGCACCACTCAAGTTTAACATCCTGCTAGTTCTGAGCTTATAGATCATCAGCGTGTCTGTGGAATTACTACACCCTGCACCGAATATAGTTTATTAACACACGCTTGCTGCTAACAAGTCACAACACTTCACACAAGGGTTTTTAATTGGCAAACCTACCGTGGCACTCCTGTCTTCAGGAAAACTTCCACAGCGCTGCAACTCGCCATACAGTTCTCCCTTGGGTGCAAACTCAAGAATGAGATACACACGAGAGGAGTCATGGAAGTAGCCATAGAGGCGCAAGATGTTGGGGTGCCTGCAGGACGTAGAAGCAGATGAGCTTTCTTATCTCGTTAAAATCTTTCTTCAAGCAGACACTTAGCAAAACATGATTTCAATTGCGAACTGGGTTCAAAACACACAAAAAGTAAGGTCCATCACACTTTACCTGAGGTGCGACTGGATCTCCACCTCTCTTCTCAGCTGATGTTCCACCCCAGCCTTCTCCAGCTGTTTCTTGAATAGCACCTTCAGGGCCAGGATAAACTTGCTTTGTCGCTCTCTGGCCAGGTAAACATTGCCAAATTTACCTTTGCCTAAAGGACGACCAATGTCAAAATTTTCTAGGGTCCATCGTTTTCTGTGTGAGCAGAAAAAAAAACATCATCAACATCATACAAAACTTACTTGCATGAAAAGATATATTGTATAAAAGCCGTACTTTGATGCAGAGGTGTTTGAAGATTCATTCTTGATAGGTTTGTCTAATGAAAAGAAAAGTCAAATGTAATTTTCAAAAACATACAGTTATAATTCATTTGCCCAACTGTTTATTATGCTTACGCTCTTGCTTCTCCAACTTTGCTGATTCAGATGGTGGTTTGGCTAATTCCTGGGGCATCTTGGGCACATTTGTCTTTGGCTGGTTCTGCTGGGAACTTTGTTTTGACTGTGGTGCAGAATTTACATTCTGACTGGCAGGGTTTACGTTCTGATCAGAGGGATGTGTTTGCTTCAAAGCAACAGAGACTTGAGATACTGGCTTCTGATGGCTCACAGGCCGCTGAATGCGCTGAGGTCCATTCGATACACCTAAGACTCGTTGATGTGGAGTTGGTGTAACCACAGCTTTCTGAGTCATCTGTGGGTGGTGTGAGACAGGAATCCGTTTTGGTCCATCACCAGTCGTCTGCGAACAAAACGAAATCCCATTAAACAGAAACTCACAGATCTGACATTAACGGTTGTCCTACATTTTCTGCATCATGAAATCAGTTAGGATTATATTATCTCCTATTGTTTTGAGCTGACAACCACTATTGCAGCATACAGAAGTGACATTTTACAATATTTCAGATCATTACCATGTAAAACATTACAAGATTTAGATTTTACTTTGCTACTGTGGCAGCTGAATTGTGTGTTACCTTACACATCACTAAATGAAGAAACACTTTAGAAAAGCAATTTTGCAGTCTCTAAAAATACTGGTTTTAGACTGATTAGTTTTAGGATCAGCGTAATATTGTGCATTACCTTCACTTCTGGTCTGTGATGTTTCATGTCCATTGTCTGCTTGAGCCTAAGGTCCATATTCTAAGAAAAGAAAGATTGTTTAATCTGCAATCAATCAGAAAGGTTTCTAAATAGGTTAGGGTGAGTTAGCAGTCAGTGTCTGGTTATGCACCTGTTTTAGAAGCTCAGGTTTGACATGTCTCAACTGTCTAATATTAATCTAGTTAGTCATCGTCAGCAGTTAAAGGTTTAACACTTCAATCACTGGTGACTATATTGTTACAGAACTACAGCTAACTTCACAACTAGTCAGATATTTCTATGAAACGCATTGACGCAGTCAACAAAACAATGAGAATCGCAAAAAGGGTTCAAACGTTAGCGTTCACCTTCCAGCTTAGAGTTACACAAACACACAACATAGGCGCAAACGTTAGCCACCAATTTAAACGCTAACTTCGCACAACATGGCGCAAAACAACCAAAAGAACTTACCTAAATATTTTATTAAGCAGTTATCGAGACAAACCTCAGTCTGATAGGTTACCCAGATTGTAAGTGATCTTTGAGTTAACGTTAGCCTGACTAGCTGCTCCGTCGGCCGGTTGAAGGCAGCTGAAGTCTGCGGCTAGCTAGCTACACGCAAAAGAAGCATCCAGTGCAACCATACAGTAATGTTGCTCCGATAATCACGGCAAGTTACTAAACCTTTAGCAAACAGTACAAGTAAATAAAGATTTAAAAGTGACTAAATCCAACCTCCAAGACGTACTAAGTCGCGTTTAAACCTGGCTGGCTAGCACTTCCCCCACACGCTGCTTGTTTAATTTCAAACGTCCCTCTGTTGAAAGCCTTTAAACATACCAGAGGCTATGATTGGCCGAGGAAACGCTATTTCGTGCTCCTTATTGGCTGAGGAGGAACACGACATTGACGTCACAGATACTGGCCTACGAAGCAGCAGGGGGCAGCAGCGGTGAGGGCGCATTGCTGACTGACATTCACATTAAAAATCGCCCACGAAAAAGCGACGTGACATTGTGATGCTGCAAAGAAAAAAAGAAAAAATGGAATAAAATTTGCTTGTCACAGTTACAGGCCGGAAGTTTCTGGACTTGAATAAAACAGCACATTACATTTATTTATTGTTTGACCACTACTTTATGTCATTTAGCCTGTGTCCCCCACTATAAAAGCTTGTGATTAATCAATCTTTGCGTCTTTCATCAATGCAAAATACTATTTTTGAATATGTATCAAGTTTCTTAAATTTTTCTAATTTACCTGCTCTGTGTTTCCCATATTTGTTATGAAAGCTTTACTTTTATTGTATACTGTATTTCTGTGTTGTTTTGTATATAAATATGATAAACAGTGAAACTGGGAAGGCAGATATATTATTAATAATTTCAAAGCATTATTAACTTTAGGGTAAAAAGAGAATCCTACATACAACCTCTTCTGAGATCATACATTAGTTGAAATCAGTAACCGTTGTTTGGCCACAGTGTGGCGTGTGTCTTTTATATTTGAGTCCCAGCGCATTAGGGCATTAAAGAATGGAGTTGAACAAGTTCACACCCAGGTGTTAGTACAGTGTGTAGACTATAATCTACTAAAAATCTAACAATAGTGTTTGGAATGCAGGTTTGGTGGGAAACGTATCCTTACTGTACGCCTAAAAGACAAGGCATACGCATTTGAAAAACATTTTTATATTGAGGTAAAACACACATGCTGAAAAATCAGTAAATTCTAATTACAATTTAACACTAGTCATTTTGTTTAGCTGAAGAGTCTCTTTTGACAAATTCTGGACAATGGTATTCTATAGAATAAGGAACATTATTTTATTGCCATTTTTAACATTTGGTGAAACTATTTATTTTTCACTGGCATCAAGACAAAATAAATAAATTACAACATGAACAAAGAATATTATATTTTTCAACCTTAGCCACAACCTACTCATTCAAAAATGTTTCTCTGAATAAATATTCCTGTTACAGGTAAAAAAATATAATAAAGAAACATTCTTGACCACTGTATAAAGCAAGACCTTCTCAAACACAGCCACATTTAATTTCTCAAACAGTAGGTTGTAATTACCAACTCCCTCAGCATGTGTAGCAGCTTTCCTTTGTTTTTAGTGCAAATAAATGCCAGAGGTCTCTGCCTACACTAACGCACATGCTGTGGGATGAAAACACGTTGAGGTACAGTATAATTTTTAGTGTTGGAAAAGGTCTTCTACAAAACCCCATCAAACATAAATATGGCATGTAACTTGTTCCCGTACTTTCACTTAAATATGTTAATGTTAGTTACTTCATAATAATAAAATACAGTTTATATTAAGGCTTGTATGCATTGCCCGGTACAGAGTACCTTAGTACTCAGGTCCCGCAAGAGAACATTGTTGAGAAGATGGCACAAATAAACCTGACTGTAGAACCTTTCATTCGCATCTGTCAATTATTAATCACTCTCTGAAACCACTCGCACATACCCTTGACATGCAGAGACCACTACCTTAACGTAGCATCGTTGTTTGGCGTCATATCAACATGAGCATTCCTTACAGTCATTTCTATATGGTTTACTGACCCACAACTGCTTGTAACCCTGTTGCTGTAAACACGGAGTTCATGCCAGAGGAAATTCACTGGCATTCTGAGGTCTATTGTAAAAAGAAAACAGTGCTGGCAAAGGTCATTTTAAGAGGCTACACAAAAAGTGGCGTCTCCGCCTTGGCACTTTTCTTGTGCTTACAGGTCACACAAAGCCCCTGCCAGTGCTACACGTTTCCAAATATACAGACAACAGACATGTTTAAACTAGTCCCTGAGTTTACCACCAACAATTCCCCCCAGGCATCCCATCATTGTGGCCTGCCAAGCAGCATCCCTTCAAAACACTCCACAGAATCCCTCTGTGCTGCAGTCAGCCGTTAAAAATATATCTAACGTAGACAGTAAAGCATATGAGACGAATGAGTTGTACCCTCCAATAATACAGAAAAAGGAGAGCACTGAAACGGCTTCAGAGCAGCATAAAGGGAAGCTGGTTGTACTGGCACGCAGTCTTTCTTCAGCTATACTGAACAACTGCGGTCATTTCTCAGTGACAGCGGCAGCCATTTGAGTGCGCATGGTCCCACGTGCTGTGGCTGCTAGCTCCTCAATTTCTGCATTTAGTCGCCTGATTACCCACTCCATGGCTTCACGGCCCTGATGAACAAAAAACAAAGAATTAGTCCAGAGAAAGGAGAGACGAGAGAAATGTTCAGGCATTTCGGAAAGGAGCCCGCTAGACCTACAGTTTGGCGCTATGTCTTACCTTTCCAGCGTTAGTAGAGATGCTGCTGGCCATAACGCCCTCCAAATAACTGCTGAGACTGACACCTTTCACAGAGATGATCGCCTCCTGAGTCAGTATTGTTCTAAAAAAAGAGAAAATGTTTTTGTTAAATGCTCAGGTGAAGAAGATGAGCATCTGTCAGAGAAGTTCTTAATCTCTATAGTGTAAAAAAAACAACTTACTTCTCTGGGTCCTCGGGGTGCGGCTTGTAGGTTAACTTCTCATCCACAGATACCATGTTTGTGAAAGTGATCTGTCGAGACAATATACTGTATGTATTGGTTCATATCAAGTCACAATGCATTTCCAAGTTGAATGATTGTTGTTGAAACGGCAACCTGTAAAACGAGCAGGGCTTAATTCCAGGAATGTTTCACACTGTGACAAACGTTTGTGTTTTACTTTAAAGGTGAAGCAGAATCTTTATAGTAATGTGTCTTTTCATGGTAGGGAACTAAGCTAAAAGTAGGGAAGAGTTATTGTTTAAATGCTCACATTTGAGGACTGCAGTTCAAAGGTCTTCTCTTCGGGATCCACAACAGAGTGCTCCTTGACATACGTGTACGTTCGGGAGCTACCAATGATCTGATGACAAAGAAGCAGATATGTTTTATTAAAACTGAACACAAATTAACCTCGGGTGAATCACTTAAGAGCGATTTGCTTTGAGACAATCTGATTAAGTGTCACTGAGCGTTAATATGCTACAGACTGGACTCTGTGTTAAATGTGCTATTGATAGGTTGTCAGATGTCTAAGCAAAGGTCAGAACCAAATAACAACAGCTGACAAAACAGGCAGCAAATGATTACACAGATTAAGACATGTCAGGGTAACTTTTTTAGGTTTAGCATTATTGAATTCACAAAGACAAACAGAGAGTTTAAGTTACAGTTAGTCTAAGAGCCTGCATCAGCACTTGGCCTTTTTGTGGCCTCTAGTTTTAACTCAGCTGACCTGCAGATGGAAAGTTACATCACATGCGGTTATGGGTTACTCCTCAGCAATGACAGAAATGGCACTAGCATGTCCTGTACGACACCAGCTATGGTACAATGCAATAAACTCGTCATGGCACAGGCCATGCTGATAGCCCTGGACAGAAATAGCTTAGCGGGATAAGGTCACAATCACACACTGAAAGCATTAATCCATGCCTGACAGCAAACCGACTGACACGTGTGATCATTTAATTTTGGTTTAATTATCAAATTTGTGTTAACTAAGCACAAAAGCTTTTTGATTAATCATTTTAGCAATTTGATTGATTTGACTGCATCAAAGAGAAGCACAAACTTACACATAAAGTCACGTGATTATTAGCACAGAGTTACAGGTAAGAATTTTAGGAATGAACAGAAGCAAATATACTAAGAATCATGTAGCACTTTCACAGGCATGTTACACTACAGCCTCAAGCCACTGACACAGTCTGGGTTCTGACACTCACAGATTTGACTATTGAAGGAAGGCCCCATTCTGTGCTGAGCAGCCTTTGACTGTGGAGGCGTCCCTGTTTGTCGACGCTTCTGTCCAAAACGTCCACACCGATCACACTGGGGTTCATGGGGTTGGGGTACTTCTGCATCGCCGCCTTGGTCACCGTCTCCCATGGATGGCTTTTGGAGAAAATCCCACAGGAAAAACATCTGAGTACCACTGCATTAGAAATTCACATGCCATTTCCACAGCATAGATTTAGCCATAAAAACAATTTTATCACAATAAAATGCTACTCAAGCATGAATGGCCACTGTAATAATTTAAGTATCATAGCATTATATATATTCAATTCAACTTTATTTATATAGCGCCAATTCACAACATCAGTTATCTCAAGGCACTTTACAAGTAAGGTTTTAAGACCTTACACAACTAAACCCAACAATTCCCCGATAGAGCAAGCTTTTAATTATATATATATATATAAAAGAAGTAAATGCACTGTCAAGTTTTCATCTTGTATGGAGCCCTGGTTGCCAAGGAAACATCTAAACGCTTAGGCGTCGCCTGGTGACGCAGCCCGGCAGTAGAATGTAGGGGAAAGGTCGCGCGCTGGGGGCTGGTCCTGCCCGGCTGCTTACGTAATTTCTACGTCTTTTTCTGCAACCAGACCCAGGCAGCACCGAGTCCACCATTAAAGCCAGTGCGTCTCTGCGTTCATTGAAACAACGATCTCTTTATATGCTCGTAAAGCATTGGTTTAAACGCGACAAATGAAAGTGGGGCCTTTGTTTTAAAATACTCTGTTTAGCGTACGTCAGCTTTTAACGCTAATGCTCACGTTGGCGCGCTGGTCAGTGACACGAACAAGCTAAGAGACGTCTTTTTCGGTTTTAAAGGCTGAAGTGGGTTTTTTTTAGCCGTGTGTGTGCGACGCCTGATAAACTAGACAGAGCTGGTGTTACTCTAACCAGACACCGAACCGCTGACGATATAAACGTTACGTGGCTTAATATTACTCACTGGAATATGTGCTCTGATGTCCAGATCTTCATAGTGTACAACGCTGACCGAGGTCGGGTCGACGCGTGGGGAAGCCGGTAGCGAGTCACAACCACACTGACTGACACGGCTGGAGTACATTCAAAGACAGTCGCGAATCCCCTCCCACCGGAGCGAAGCGGTCACGCGGGCGGTGTGACGCATTTCCGCCAATGTGCCGAATGCCGCGTGCCGTTCGCGGACGCCGGGGACAGCCGGTCACTGTGTTTCATAAGGAAACTGCGGACTCGTGAACCTCGGGACTGACCGCAGAACGTGTTGCTAGTGCGACCCCTCAGTCAAATGCTGTGACATCAGGGCTGGTGTCGTAACATTTGACGTTACACAATCCATCTCAGTGAAGGTTGAAGGTTCCCGCAACCTTGAAAAAACGCGAAGAAGGTTGAAATGAACTAGGCGGCTACATTTACCAAATGACTGTGACTAGTTCCATTCCCTGGATATGTTATATAAATGTTATCAGTGTAGACGTTAGACCTGCCAACTCAGCTTTAACTATCTTTTTGTCTATGTGCCCATTATCCAGTATGAGGCAATAGTACGTTACACCTCAGTTTAATCTTCTTTATGCCAGCAGCTAAATGAGTACAGCTGACTTCATTGCAGTGTTGCAAGGTCATTTCCTTATCGTTGAATGCAGACTCTCTGGCCCAGTTGTGTGTAATCTCTGTGCCGCAGACTTGTAACAGTGGGCGGAAACATGTGTACTGTGTCAGTATCACTGAGCTGTCAGCGCTGTCCATCACTGCAGTTCAGCTATGGTCAGTACAGCTTCAAATGGTACAAATAGAAAAATATTACAAAGCCATACTTTTTGGTTTTATTACCGTCATAAGTTATGTACAAGTCACCCAATGCATTTCGTGGCTATAGATTGGTACAGCATAAGTATAGTTTCATATATACATGCAGAAAATAAAATTTTTGGTTATTTTGTAGAAATAAAAAAAGCTTTTATCTGCGAAAATAAACAGTAGGGCATAAATAATATGTAGAAACCAGACATGACCACAGGCGCTAATGTGTAAACATGTCAGAGCACAGCATTACGAACTAAAGATCAACCCTAAACAAAGGCGTAAAAGTAACTACAGCATAGTTCATTTTCAGATCAAAATCCACATTTCACACATCCTCCTGATTGTATGGCCCATGTCTTCTACTCAGTTTCTTTGCTTGTTTCAGTCACTGTTTCCAGTTTAACCTCGACCAGAGACGGAACCTTTGCTATTCCTGCTGATGAGGGCCCTTCCTCTTCTTCATCCTCCACTTCCCATTCTGAATCAACTGTGGCGTCCTGGTACTGCTGGTATTCAGACACCAGGTCGTTTAGGTTGCTCTCTGCCTCAGTGAACTCCATTTCATCCATACCTTCTCCTGTATACCAGTGCAGAAAAGCCTTTCGTCTGAACATCAAGGAGAACTGCTCACCCACGCGTCGGAAAATCTCCTGAATGGCTGTGTTATTGCCAATGAAGGTGGAGGCCATTTTGAGGCCTCGAGGTGGGATGTCGCACACGGCAACCTTGACGTTATGGGGGATCCAGTCCACAAAGTGATTGCTATTTTTCTGTTGGACTAGAAGCATTTGCTCATCCACTTCTTTGGTGGACATCTTTCCACGGAAGACACCAGCAACTGTGAGGTAGCGACCTCGCCTAGGGTCACACGCTGTCATCATGTTGCGGGCATCAAACATCTGCTGGGTGAGCTCGGGCACGCTGAGGGCTCGGTACTGTTGGCTCCCACGGGCCGTCAGTGGGGCAAAGCCCGGCATGAAGAAGTGGAGACGAGGAAAAGGCACCATGTTCACAGCCAGCTTCCTCAGGTCTGCGTTGAGCTGTCCAGGGAATCTCAGCGAAGTCGTGACCCCACTCATAGTCATGGAAACCAAGTGGTTGAGGTCCCCATACGTCGGTGTGGTCAGTTTCAACGTGCGGAAGCAGATGTCGTAAAGGGCCTCGTTGTCGATGCAGAAGGTCTCATCCGTGTTCTCCAGGAGCTGGTGGACTGACAGGGTGGCATTGTACGGCTCCACTACTGTGTCAGAGACTTTAGGAGAGGGCATGACGCTGAAGCTGTTCATAATCCGGTCGGGGTACTCCTCTCGGATCTTGTTAATGATGAGGGTTCCCATGCCGGAGCCAGTGCCACCACCTAATGAGTGAACCAGCTGGAAGCCCTGCAGGCAGTCACAGCTTTCACTCTCATTCCTCACTCTGTCAATCACCTGTTCCACCAGCTCTGCTCCCTCTGTGTAGTGGCCTTTTGCCCAATTATTCCCAGCTCCAGAGTTCCCTGTAACACCAAAATAAAGATGTGTAGTAATCTATTTATAATATCTGTCAGTGTAACATGACTTGATAAAACTCTGAAATAGGATTTGTATTTTTTTCAGATCACCAAATATGACTGCGCCATAAACGTATGGATCTGTATTTGGGAGTTTTCTTTGCCAAATCCGATCAAATCCTCCTGATTGGTCTCACCATGGATGAAGTTGTCTGGCCTAAAAAGGGCCCCGATGCGGCTTCCTCTTATACTGTCCATGGTTCCAGGCTCCAAGTCAACAAGCAGGGCTCTGGGAACATACTTCCCCCCTGGAAAACAATAAATATTATTAACAATGCAGAAATAAAGAACATACATATGTCCCCAAAACAACTACATCTAAAAACTGAAAAAGTGATGCGATTAGCTGTACAATGAACATGCTGCAGTAGCTGTCGTCTCTTTTACCATGTGCCTCGTTGAAGTAGACATTGACCCTATCCAGTTGGAGTTGACTGTCGCCTTCGTAGAGCCCTGTCGCATTGAGCCCATGTTCTTCACTGATCACCTCCCAAAACTAGAAGACAAAGCCATAGAAACAGCTTAAAACACAACATTCAAAATTTTGGTTAAGTTGATTGATGTGCAGATGTGGACATTGCTTTTATACAGTTTTTCAATATGGAGATATTTTTTATGTCTATCTGTTAGTACAGGACTGCAAAATATATTTTTACAACTGACACTTTATAAATGTAGACCATTTATTATTTATGACATGCAACACAAAGAAACAGTAAAATTACAATAAAAAAGCCTTTGAAGTAATTGTTTATTTATCTACAAGCTCAAAACGTATGTATTGCTTTTGTTTTTCAGGTATTATCTTAGTAGTTTTTCCTTCTTGTTTTGTGGTAGCGATGATAAAGAAATGTCCCACCCATTCCAGTCCTTATCTTTTCCCTTCAATGTCTGACAGGGAACACCCTGTGTCACTCACAGCTGTGGGTGGCAACATGCAAACCGACAACAAATGCAAATTATGCTGTATGTATAAACAAACAAACAAACATAATAAATAAACATTGACCATTTATGTTTAAAACTTTTTTAAGGAATCTAAATTAGAGCCATGATACGCTTATGAGATGAACCATACTTACCTTTATTTTAACGCTGACTTTAATCATCTATTAGATCTCACTTAATAGATTTGAAGTTTACGTTTTAAGAAAAGTGTCATTAACATTCATGAACCATAGACTTAAACAGATTGTTGTATCAGTGTGTTATCTACATTTTTAACAAAGTCAGGCCTGATACATATCATATCAAACAACAAAGAATGTATTTCACTACCTTTGAGCCGATCTGGTTGCCACATTGTCCGATTTGCAGATGTACAATTTCACGCATGATGGTGGAGCTACAGTGAACAGAGGAGCTGGGGGTCTCTGATAACACGTAGTTTGAAAACCCGTCTTTTATACTGTACCAGAAATGATGTCATCTGTGATGTCAGAGAGGCTAAATATGTATTATGGACCCATGCACTATGCAGAATAACGACCACAAAATGAATAATAATATGGTGGAGTCGGACATATTGTAATTATTAAATATCTTATTCTCATAGATTTAGAACAGCAAAAGTGAATTGGAAAGTATATGTATAAAAACAGCAAGAAAGTGTAGTGAAGATGAGCAGAGGCAGTGTGTGTCTGCTCAGCTTCAGATAACCCAGTAGTGTGTATAAACTGTAAACAAACATATATTTTAGCCATGTTGTTCCCACATATGATAGGACACTTAAAATATGTAAGGACCAAAGGCAGAATTATGACTGAATTTATACCCCTTATATAAAAACCCCTCCACATTCAGCCATGTGGAGGGACCCCCCCCCCCCACACACACACACATTATACTAAATATGCCAAGGCTTCAGTTAGGGTTGGTGTAATGAAGAGACACTAGTCTGGGCACGATGGGCAATGCCACCATCTAGAGGAATAACATGGTATGTGGTATGGTTTTTAAAGAAAGCTCACTCGTCTCGTTTTAGCTCAATAAATAGAAAAGTAAAGTAATAAATCAATACAGTGAAGCAATTCCTCAGTTTCTTTTTCAAAAGTTGTTTGACTCTTACATGTACTGTATAAATCGATGCTGGCAGCTTTTGTTACATTTTCCTATTGCAGGTTTTCATGTTCTTTGAATATCTCAGTATTTTCCATGGTACAGGTGAATAGTACAGGTTATTTATTAGTGTCATGACAGCTGAACTTCTTGATCGTTAGTTGAAACATTTCACTACTCGTCCAGTTAGTCCTATCATCGACTCAACAGTTGTTCTCTAACCGTTGGCACAATTGAAAATAGGAATTGGTTTTATATATCTGAACGTGTTTCTAAGTTACAAGCAACTGCTCATAACTATGAAATGCATTCTGACAGAACCTATAACCAAAACTTCTTTCTCCTCTTCTGCCAGACCTACAGACCTTTTATTCATTTTATTTGCTCTTCAGTTTTAGTTTGGGAAATGATTATGTGAATTAAATGCTAACTGAACTTTTATCGACCCAGCATTTACTGTGTTGGTGTTTAATGAGATTAACTGTGTACAATGTTTTGACATATGGTAAAATGGTAAAGGCACATTTACATTTTTAGCGTGTCCAAGCCAAAATAAAATCTTAGTGTCTGGGTGGCGCTCACTGCCACGGGGCTTGCTGTCTGAGGCACAAGGACTATCTACCTGTCTGAGCTCTCGATATTATCTAAAAATTCAGCAATAACAGTAATACTTACTGAATTGTGTTATCAATACTCACACAACCAAACATCCACATGATAATCAGAAGCATTTTATTTCCAATAGCAATAAAGAGTGTTTGTGAGTATATTTCCAATAGGTTTCAGTGTTATTGATGAATGTCTTTAGGTGGATAGGTTGATAATCACTTTTGCTTCAAAGAGGGCGCCTCTCCCCTTCTACACCTCGGCTTCATGACGCTCCGGGCAATCATGTGATCCGACCCTTCTTCGGTCCAGATAGATCAAGCGACAACGAAGAGGAAACAGGAAGTGTTGTAATTTTAACTTCAAACCAAAAGCGCAGCATTTCTCTGCCAGTGTTTCATTTAAAGACATCAAACCCTGACGCCGGGAACCGAGAACACCAGCAAACATAGACACCACGTATATATAAATAATGTAAAGCACTTGGACGGGCTGCAACAATACAATGCTGCAGAGTTGACACCTTAATTGATTGTTACCAATCAATGTGAGAATGACTTGGAGTATGATGTTCATCACAGTTAACAGACATGTTTTATGCAAACTCATCTCTGGGAAAGACCTGGTGTTGTTACATGTTTCTACTTTAAGATGTAGTACGAACCATTTGCACAAAACATTTACATGACAATTAGACCCTTAAATGAACATTAACTTAATTATGAAAGGGCGGATGGAAGGGACACAACTATAGTCTAGTACACTTTATTATGATGTATTAATTAGGTTTATATAAATCTGTTTTTGGTCTTCTTGTTATTAGTTCGTTTTACGGTGTAGTTTTGCAAAAAAAAAATTTGTGTGTGATTTAGTGTGTGTGTGTGTGTGTTTTGTGTGTCTCTGTGTGGTCACTTGTGTGTTTGTGTTCTTTTTTGTTTTGTTTTGTTTTCTGTCTCACTGCAGTACTTCCCAACATAAACTAAGACAGAATACACACGTCTTCTTCACACGCCAACACCCTGAACATTGATATGTTATATATATAATATTACATTATAAAGTATACGATTGGGTTTAATGTAATTTCATAGTATTCAAGTGTTATATCGCTATAGATCGGTTGCATTTAAACGGACTGTCAATTTAGTGACGACACGAAGTTTTGATTTGGTCTTTATTGTGAAAGTTGCAACCGGAAACTCTTGTTTGTCGTTCCTGAAAACTTGACCACGATTCTTCGTTCCCAGGGTTCCGTGAGAGACGTTTGCCCCACCCCACCTCTTCAGCGCTATCTATCTCAATGTCCAATTCTCAGAGAAAAAGGGGGCAAAAATAATTCACAGTAATACCGCAAAGAAACGCTTCTCGTTCCCCGCACCGGTTCCTCGGAGCAGACGCGGCGTCTCGGCGGTAAAACTAAGTGTCTCGCCGTTGGACCAGTGATTGAAAACACCGCGGTATGTTCATGTATCATGCACATGCAACCATAATCTACCATACGGATTCAAAGTGAATACAAAAAGCCCAGAGGCTTGACAGCGGGCTGTACCTGCGCCAAACGGGAGAATAACCGAGGATTTTTTTTTTTGCCATTATCACCTGGATATTGCGTTTGAGTCAAGGACACCCAGCTGACGAAAACCGCCTTGCTCGCCCGGAGAAGCTTCCCGATGTGAGAAGAAACACAAATTGACGTTTCTGGGAGAAACAGGACCGAGAAGGGGCCTCGTTTCGGGTCCGGACGAACCCTCCGAACAGCCGAGCAGCAGCATCTGTTGACGGGGACAGCAAATCATTTTTGACATCGGATTAAAAGCCTTATTATCAATAAGGCTGCGAACATCAGCGACGGCCAACCCCCCGAAACGGCGTGTAATGTGACGGATTTGTGGCAAAGAAGCCCCGGTGTAGCCTGGTGATTCACATGCCGTCATTTTAAGAGGAAATATTTATTTCTTCCCCCCAAACACACACACACACCGCCCTCAGATGTGCTTTGATTAGCTGGAACGCAAAGGGGCCTTAAATATATCCAGCAGAAACACATCTTTAAAGTGGGGGACGGGGCTTTGGCTGCGAGTGGAAATGAATTGAATGGCAGTGTGAGAGATCTGCCGACGATGGGCTCCGCTGAGGACATTTGCTAGGGGAAATTCAGCACAGAGCAGGAAAATAGCTGCTGTGTCCGTTTCAATCGCCTTCGCAGAGACGGGACCACCGACATCCATTCATGTGCGCCGCAAAGCCTGGGAATTTCACATCCACTCTCGTATGAGTGTTGATGACTTCATTGCGGATTTACAGTGAAAAACACAGGAATCACGCGTCTGAGAGGGCGGCAGCGTTACTCAGCTCCACTCTGACTGCTCTCTCATTGATAAATTGCCAGTAAATAGCCACATCCATCCATATATAACTGTGCCAAACCCTGGTGGGACCCACCGTTTACTTCCTACCGGGTTTACCTCTATTTCATACGCATCTGGCATCATAAATGTCACCCATTTTGAGCCAGGTGTTCTGTCGCTTGGCCAGTCTAGGAATTTCGGATTGAAGGTTTTCTTCTGATCAGCATCTCCCTCCCTGCCTGCCTGCCTGCACCCACCCACCTAACCAACCATCCTGCCTCCCCCCTGAGCCTATCACTGGGTTTTTGGGAAGATGGGCTGTCTTGGCAATAGTAAAACTGAAGACCAACGAAATGAGGAGAAGGCACAGAGGGAAGCCAACAAAAAGATAGAGAAGCAGCTCCAAAAAGACAAACAGATATACCGAGCTACCCACCGTCTACTACTCCTAGGTAGGTCTTTGTGAAAGCGTGTGTTTGTTCATTTTGGGCCAGCAGGTCCATTTTTTTTGTCCTGTATTGTTGCACTTTGCAACTAATACAAAGGGTATTTTCAACTTTTAATTCACAAGTAATTGTTTCATAATGTACCCATGGTAAAATGTGTATTCCTCAGCCTTAAGCAGTGCAGCAGCAACACATGATGCAATGACGTGATATCAGTACACCACACAGGTCCGTCTTCAGCATTCATGGGTGATTATAGAGCACGATTACAGAACGGACAGACACCGTTGGTGTGAAGGCAGCAAACCCCGGCACCACACGCAGGCCGGGAGGCCAACAATAGGCGTTCTGCACGGTTGTTATTATTTTTTTCTCCACTCTCTTAAACCAAATAATTTGTCATCTGTTGTGTTTGTGGGTGCAGGCGTTCACCTCGCGATAGTTAGGCTAATGTTTGTTGCAGTATTTTACGGTCCACACTCACTAATGTACCGTGCTATACACACCAGCCACTTTGCCAAGTAATCATTTCTAACCAATCCTTGTAAACCCAGGTAACAGTTTTTAGCTTCAGCCTTCAGGACTCCATGTCATGCTGCGATCCTGAGGCCAGGGTTACTAACTTGCTAAACCTCTTGGAACACTACGAGCACAGGATTATCTTCCCTGACTGACCGTCTTGTTTGTTCTAATCTGAAATTGATCTAAAGCTTTTACACTTAACACCTAAATACCATTAACTTAACACTATTCAGAGATTAGTTTTCCAGTTACACTAATTGTTTTTGTCCTCATTCCTGATGCATCCCTGGGTCTCCCCAGTATACTGACTAAAAATACCGGACAAAAGTACAACAGTGGCTTCATTCAACCTCCAAGTGATTTAAAAGTACAGAAGTATTACAGAGTAAGTTGTTTAGTAGAAATATGTACATTAGTTGTTCGGGATTCTATTGTGTGGCTGGTTGTGCTCAGGTTAGTAAATGAAATATGCTGTATAAAATAAGAAAAGAGCTTCCGCACATTTGCAGGCATCTCTGTTTTTGGATGTAATAATGAATAACTGTACCTCCTTGGATCTGTATTAGAGATTTAAAAGAACGCTCACTTGAAAAAACTGCAAGAGCAGCTGGGAACCACTTTTTTAAATCTTCAACATTTCATTGTGTTGAAAAGTAAAAATAACTATAAACTATATCGCTACCGAAGTTTAACGTCCAGTATTTGCCTTCGTGGTAGAATATCGCGGAACGGATGTTTCTCCCAATGACACTGAAACGGTGCTTGAGTAAACATGCATAGTTTACGTTTACATTGTTACTTTCCAGCACTGATAAGAAAAGGCAAGACGACTTCAGCCTGAGCCGTTGCTTGGATTGGCTGATCGGAGGTCTCACCATCTGGCTCAGACCTAGTGATACTGTTTCTGTTAAACACGCTGCACTATGAATCTAACAGGAGCACTGTGTTGTGAAACTATTGCCCTGATGTTGAAACTATTAATAGATACAATCTTACAGTCATTGTTAATGAATAAGATCATCTCAATGTTCTGATCTTACACCGCAACTACAACATGAATTTTGCCTCCGTGGATCCAGTGACATTTCTACATGTAATGTAGAAGTTTTGTTGAAGTTATCACTCTGTCCTGTTTCTGCTTTCAGGGGCTGGTGAATCTGGGAAAAGCACGATAGTCAAACAGATGCGGATACTGCATGTTAATGGTTTCAATGCAGAGTAAGTGTTGGTTTACCTCATGCTTTTATTGTGTAACTCCACACACCAACAACAATACATTTGATTTATTCAACAAACCCAGACAGTCATGATGGAGACTTGATGGACCAATGACAAAATACAAGTGACTGTAGAAACTTTTAGAAATAATAATACCAGGCAGATGTTCTGTCCACTTCACACAGCTGCAGAGGAAAACTGTGTTACTGAGGAACAATGTCAGGAAAAAAGTCTCAGACTTTCAGAAGACATAATCATTAGACAATGAAAGGAGCAGTAGTACGTGAACGTAGTGTTTTAGGTTTCAATATTCATATAGTTTGGACAACACAACTTTATGCAAAAGTAAACTTGAATAAATTTATTGAAGCAATTTTAGATTAAGGCTGCAATGAGTAGAACTGTTTTGATAATGACGTATTCTTACAACAATTTCATAATTTCATTTTGAGTATTTAATTGTTTTAATAATTTTTATTTAGGGCATAAGATATTAAATTACAGTCATTATTTCTTTTCGATTATGCCCTGTGAGCTGATGTAAATTGCTGATTGCCTTTCTTTGCTGTTATTTAATAGCAAAACTTACAGCATGTTTAATTGGGCAAAGTGACAAACGATTATAATTTTCCTTTGTGATGGAGGGACTGACTCTCCAGATTTCAGGCCTAATGATGAAATGAAGTCAAATATTTCAGGCCTTTCTTGAGTTTTTACAGAAGAGGAATGTCTTGTCTCCTCTAAATGTTTATGTTAGGGATACTTTTAAGCCACCCTGTCCTTTGAATTTCCTAAAATTCAATATCAAGTTGATGCGATGGCAATAAAAATACAATTTTTCAAATTCTTAACAATCCTCCTATCAAGAGATTTTAAAGTAGAAGCGTCATGATGAGTTTATATCAGAAGATGCTCTTCACACACAATCTCTCTGGCTCATCTCTGGTTCCCACGTAGCTTTTAGTCTGTGGGTTTTGGGGCTTTCATTGAGTCCAGATTTTGTCACCTCTGGGTGCCAGTTCTGGTAGGATGAAGATAGTTGATGGCGAGTGACACAGTAATATAGGAGAGTGATAAGAGCACGCAGTGAGGGAGGCAGTACGGCCGAGGTGAGAACAGGTTGGTTTGGCAGTTCGTTTTAAAGCGGGTGTCTTCTTTTTTGTGAAAGTCCTGTTGAGTGATTAGCCTTTGTCTTTAGTCACACTGCAGTTAACTGACACAGAGTGAATCAGACACAACTCTAGAGCCACTATTACCCACTTTAACAGTGGCTTCTCATTTTAAACATAAACAGATTATTTGTGTAAATAGTCATGTTTAAAAACTTCTCTATTTTGCTTGTTTTCTTAATTTTAAAGCATGTTTACTACTTCTTCTGAGTTTATCAGAATAGAGGAGTCAGTCTTGAGAAATAGAAAGAAATCATGTATTTTAATGTTGGAGCACCCACATTTGTTCTGATTAGGAAATAATATTTGCCAATATTGGGGCATTTTAAGGTTTTAACAATGAACAAAACTAGTGAATGATGTCATAATTTCAGGGTTAGATCTTCACATAACTTGTTTTGTCTGCTCTAAACTCAGTTCAATTTACTATCATATGAAAAAAATTATATTCACATTTGAGAAGCTGAAATAGGGGTGTTTTTATTTTATTTTTTTCAAATGCTGCCATTTTATTCAGGTATGTTGTAAAATCAGGATGAAATTCTCCAGAGCAGTGTTATTAGGTTAACACAAATTATAATGTTTTTGGCTCTTTCACAGAAATGTACAAAATCTGTAAATTCCGTATGCTATGCATAGTTACACACCATCCAGGGAACAGGGTGTGTGAGCAGTTCAGAGTTTCAGTAGACAAACTTGTAGTTTATTGGCACATTTGAAAGAATTCAGGAGCAGCTCTGGTTTTTGAAAGACCTGCCTGACACTAAACATTTACTCCTGGTATCAGTGAAGTCCAAAGATTGCACAAACCGAGTGCTGTGATGTTGAAACTCAGTCCAATAAGTGGACGAAATGTAGAGCATATCATTGTTGGCTTAAAACTTAGTTTGTGCTCATAACAATACGGAGTTAAAACTTTAAACACTCCTTAAAATGTAAGTCTGTGTAGCCCTCCACAGTTTCTGTTTAATAAATGTCTTGCCAGAATAAGGACATTATTGTCATACTTGGTGACTGTAAATACACAACATTTAAGAGTCAGAATAAAAGGTATGAGTCCATGTGGAGCAGCCGTAACATGAAGTATTCAGAAAAGAGATGATGTACTCACTGATGTGACTCAAGCTGGTAGTGCTGAATTCACTCATTTAATGCTTTTCTTCTTCACAGGGAGAAAAAACAGAAAATTCATGATATTAAAAACAACATAAAAGAAGCTATAGAGGTAAGAAATAAAAGTTTGAGTGGTGGCAGTAATGTGTCACTTGATTACACAATGATGCAGCCTGTTTGTGTATGTGTGTAATAGTGACCTGATACTTAATCAAATATCCATAAAATGTCAAAGCCATGATGAATTATTACTGATGTCAGACTTCATGAACTTGTACTGTTCTGTTCTCTCCCTCCAGACCATCGTGGCTGCCATGACTACACTCACACCGCCATGCCAGTTAGCCTGTCATGCAAACCAGTTCCGGGTCGATTATGTCCTGAACCAAGTAAACCAGAAGGATTTTGAAATTCCTTCAGTAAGTTGCACGTCACTGATGGTTAGTTGACAGAAAACTAATCCACATCGAAATTCTCTACAGAGATCTGGTCCAGCATCTTTAATGTGAATATTTGCTGATGTTTATGCAAAGTCACTAACTTTCTTTTTCTTGCAACATATGCAGCTGACATTTGGCCCTAAATGATTCCTTCATAGAGTATGAGTTCTTGCCTGTTGAGTGCTGTAGGTGTCCTGGCTAGATGAACTGTAGGTCAGTCAGGGTCCTGAAACTGCAGCCTTTACGAATCTGCCTGTTGTGTTTGCTCAGCAAGTCGGTAATTAGCAGGTCTGCTCCCACTTGGGAGGCCATCAATTGAATGAGCGTCTCACCTGAGAGATCCATGCCGCCAATTAACACTTATTGTCTGTAATAACCCTAAATGAGTCTAGAGGGACCTGTTCTTCAAAAACTCTGAGAGATTGGATTCCCCCATCTGAGAGTCACTGCAGGTTCCAAGGCTGGACCAGGGCATTAATATTTATTCATCTCTTTCCTGTGTTGTCTGACTTACTTTTAGTTTTAAAGCTTCAAATTGATAACAGGAATTTAATCTAGGGCGATAACAACTGGTGTTCATCCTACTGCAGAAACTACTGGCTGTGTTCTGGAGCTCCTTGAAAATTATTTGCGTTGTTTGTACTTGCTGCAGTCTTTGGAAATCATCAAAGGATGTCCATGTGCTGAGCAGTAGTTCAAGGAGAACAACCAGCCCCTAAAATTCAAGTTGTAGAACGGAAGTATGTAAATTCAGTTAGTGAGACATTATTTTAATATCTTTGTGAATGTGAAGAAATCGAATGGTAGATAACTTTTTCCGGTGTGTGAGGTCTGGGGCTGCACCTGATAACAGAGAGTATCCTAACAGACACGTACACAGACATGAAACAAGTGTCTGTATTTGAGCTAAAGGAAGTTTCCTGATATAGTTTTTGTTACATCATGGCAAATTTATCATGCAGGCCCATGTCAGGCTGACCATTCGCTCCCAATCCATCACTACAGATCCAGTAAAGATATGCAGGATTTTGACGAGCGGAAGGTCCAGCAGCTACACTGAGATATTCAAAGTTTGGTCTTTTTGTTGTGTGGAGTGAAGCAGCTGCTACAGCGTTGGAATTGTTGAATTACTACTGTTATGTCATTATTCAAAACAAGCAACAACAGCCAAAAGTTTGGCTTCTTCTCAACCGGTTCCTGCCGTTGAAGCATTTTGGAAAGAGAATAGAGACGGAAACTGAAAGGCTCAGCCTCTCTTCCAACTCCACCACCACTTCTCCCGCTTCTTGCCTTAGGGCCTAGTGGAAACCAGTTGGACTGGTTGAGTCTGTCTTCAGCTGGAGAGGAAGAGAGAATAAGCATTGGGTCTGGATTTAATCTACCTCTTCTAGCTTTTCTTAATAGCTCGATATCTGCCCAATATCTGCCCAAAGTTATTATCCACCAAACACATCTTTTTTCTAATGAACATCACTCTCTATAAAAAATTCAAACATTATTTTGGCTGCTTGCACATTCATCAACTTTTTCTAAAGCCCTTGATTTTTACAAAAATAAAACAAAGAATTTAGGAAAATAGGAGAGAAGATAAATGAATCTGCATGTTCATACGAACTCTGCTAACACTTTAGTTACTCTAGAATAGGTCATAGTTTAGAATGTCCCATCGGGCTGGTTATCTTGCTGCGTGATTCAAGTCCTACCTACCTGGTAGATAAAACATCCAAACCCTAACTTTAAATGGAGCTTAACTTGAGCATCTCTTTCTCATGATAGAATGACAGTGCAGGGTTTGTAGACCTCTCACCTTAATTTGAAATTCTATACATGGATCCTAGGACAACATTTTAGTTGACCTCTCTGAAAATGTACCCTGTTCCTGAATGTCTCACAACTTGGATGACCTACACCCTGTAATGTACCTGAATGCTCGAACAGAGCTGACGCTGATAGGCAACTAATCTAAGTAAATCTGCACATAGTGGAAAGAGAAAAACCTTCTTATGGCAAGAAATATCAGCTTTCCAGGATGTTGAATTTGGGAGCATCAGGAAAAGGCCAAAAGATGTGAGATTACAGTTGTGGGGCACCATACAATCGTTCATGCTTGTGTGGCAGCTTTGAACCCCTATTTATCTGTATTTTATTTACCCCTAGTATGTTTAATGCATTTCTGTGTGGCAATAATAGGCCCTTGAAAATTTTAACTTGACCTTATCCACAAGGAAATTGCACATGCGTAAGAACGCGTGATGTTCACTGGTAATTGCTCTTGTTTGTCTTCTGACTCTGATTTTGTGGTTTAAAAAAAAAACACACATATGGTGTCACCTTGATGCACACATCAAGTGTCACATCTTGGCTATCTGACACGGTTTACAAACCGTGAATATCCATCGCTGTCATTGTGGTCAATGCCAAATCATGCATACTCCCAGGTAAATTAAGTCCAGCTCATAATAGCTTATTTGTGTTTGACCACAGTGTGTGTGTGTGTGTGTGTGTGTGAGACCAAATGGAGATTGTAGTGAAGACATAGGCCCCTGTGTAGTTACAGCCAAGCCTTGTGTCAGTACAAAGCTCTCCATTTCTTCATGAACTCAATGAACTGTTCTGTTTCCGGCCTCTGTCGGAGCCCGCTCATCTGCTGCTTCTCTCACAGCCGGCCTTAAACTCCAAACTAAGTTAGGGACCACTGCCTCCTGCCATCTGTCCTTAAATGTTTCACCCATTGAGGAATGTAGTCATGAGTCAGGCTGTGTTCAGTCGTTAACGCAGATTAATTTGTGGATTTGTTGCATGAAGTTTAATTTGGTCTGGTTAATACCAATGTTTTTGTTGTTGTTTATTAGTTACTGTTACTGTATCCATCATTTGGTGTATTGTTTTTGCCTATAAGTATCAGAAAATATGAAATGAAATGCATGTTAAAGTTTTCAACCCCCCCCCCACACACACACACACACACACACACACACACACACACACACATGATTGATAAGCAAGTCAGAGGCCAAAGATGTTGAATTTACATGACGACACAGAAAAGGAAATATATTCACTTCTAAGCTGGAACCAAGAAAGTTTTTGAAATATTATGGAATTACATTTTTCATGACGCTTAGAAGGACACATCCAGATCATCAGATGCATATTATATGTTACTAAAAACAGGAGCCTGACTTATAGGTATTTGTAGGTATGCTGTGTTGCTGATCTGAACAAATCTATGTCTTTCCAGGAGTTTTATGATCATGCAAAGATCCTCTGGCAGGATGAGGGTGTGCGAGCCTGCTGGGAAAGGTCCAATGAATATCAGCTCATCGACTGTGCACAGTAGTAAGTTTCCCTGGATCACTTCTGCATACATACACGTTTCCCGAGGCTCAGAAACACAATCCTTTTTTTCTCTCTCTCTTCCGCTTTTTACTTCACATTTATTTAAACAAATTCAGAGCAACATCATGTGCACACTGGAGTGTTTGGGTGTTTTCACATGTGGTTTATGTCTGTGCAAGGTGTCAAGATTCTGAGGTGACAATAAATGCTGTGCTACCTAGACAATGTGACCTAATACACTGTATATATCATATTAAATGTTCAAATATTGAGTATACATCTTGGGGCTACTTTAAAAGAACAAGGATGACAATATTATGTTTATATGTATATATAACTTGAACAGAATTTTATGATACTCAAAGAGGTGTAGCACCTTTTGTTTCTTTGTATTTTTATCTGACACCATCAACAGAAGTGCATCAGCATGTTTTCCATTTCACAGTGTTGGTGCAGTAGACATGTCAGAGCCTGCAGTAGGGCTTTAGCTGCTCTGTCAATGAAGAGCGAGCTATTTCTGTCTTTCTTTATTTCTGTCTTTTCCGTAAATGAAGCCAAATACTAAGTACCCCCTTACTGCTTCATGCTAATCATAATCTTGTTTTGGCCTGGTATGTGTGTAGCCAGATACAGATAATTATCAGCCTTTGGTTAATTGATCATCAGCAGGTGTGCAAACGTTTTGTTTGCTGGTCTGGTAGATTCAGGTGTGTGCAAACACAATGCAGAGATATTTTATATATAAGCAATGCTTTTATACAAGTTCTACAATGAGAAAGATTATTCCTATGTGGACAAGTACTAAGTAATTGCCACCAGTGGAAACCCCAGGACATCCACTGCTGGAATGACACCCCAAGGTCAGACCTGGCAATGTGCAGAGAAATACAAAAACAAATCGAGACCCACATCCGTACCAAAGAGTTCTAGACACAAATGTGAGGTTAAGGCTTGTTCCAAACTGGGTCATGCAACAGATCACACCAGTAAATCAGAACGGCTGGGAAAAAGCAAAGGAAGTCTGGGTTTTGGAATGACCGACTGACCCCTGTTCACCCCTGTACTGTGGCAGTGACAAAAACCTAAATGAACAGATGTAGTGAAGAATGTGCCAACATTTCAGATCATGATAAAGTCACACAGGAAGTGTTTACTCTATGTTGTTACTGCTAAATGTAGCTCTACCAGCTGCTGAGTCATGGACTTATATATATATACATATGCACATATATATATATATACATTTCATCAAATAATGACGCAGTAATAAGTTGTTTTCTCCTGCTACGATCATTGTTTTACACAGAAGACACACATTTAAAAAAGGTGCATCAACTTTTGCACCTAACTGTCATCACAGTGCTTATTCTTTAACATCTTGTGGCACTTGTTAGCGTTCTGCCTTGTTATACTGGCAGATGAGTCTCCTTTTCTGGTTTCTACTAATCTATTTTGCACAACAGGTGAGATACTCTGTAATCTGTAGACCCTCAAAGGTTTTCAGTGCTGTTTTTCCAGTGCTCGGTCTGACCTGGCACCCAGCGGTCACATGCAGTGACAATTCTTGGAGGGTGGAGGCTTGGTAACTCTCTCTCTTGAGCAATGTGCATATGTGCTGGTATGTTGACAAGCTTGTGTGAAGTAGTCAGGTTTTTCAAATGCGACATGAAGGATATGTGTGTATAGGTGAAGGAAGATAATCTCAAGCAAAAGTAACAACTGTGAGAACTAAAAAGAAGTTCATGCTAGAAAGGTGTCAGAAGACACAGGGCATCGTGTCTGTTAACCGCTGAAAGCTGGACCACAGAGCAATGGAAGAAGGTGGTGTGGTCAGATTAATTGTGTTTTCTATTGGCCCGAATGACCGTGTGTGTGCACCAGGATGCACCATGGGAACAAGGCAAGCCTGCATAGGAAGTGTGACTCTCTAGATGTTCTGCTGGGAATCGTTTGGTCCAGTCATCCATGTGGATGTTACTTAGACATTTACAGTACAACCTACGTAAGCATCGTCGCAGCCCTTGCTCACCCTTTCACAGAAACGGTTTTCCCCAATGACTGTGGCCTCTTTCAGCAGGATATTGCACCCTAGCACAAAGCAAAAATGGTTCATGGTCATTTGAGGAGAACAATAATGTGTTTGTAAACAAAGACAAACAAGATTGTTCCAGGCCCCATCTCGCTACTAAAGGACTTAAAGGATCTGCTGCTAACATCTTGGTGCCAGATACCACAGTGCACCTTCAGGGAGCTGTGGAGTTCGTGCCTTGACAGGGTCAGGGCTATTAGACAGGTGGTCATAATGTTATTTATGCCTGATCAGTATATGCTCTTCAAAGCTGCAACTCTTCCACCTCCTAGCGCCCCACCACTGGTCACTTGATGAGTATTGTGCGGTTGAGGGTCGTTATTAAAATAAGCTTTAGGAACTGTAAACTCAAAAATTGTAAATTGTGAACTGAGACCATGCACTAGTTCATTTTTATCCATGTCAAGTTCAAGCTGTCTCCATCTTCGCGAGATAGGCCCTGTGCATGGTCACAGGTGTTTGTTGCTTATGGTAGTGATATGCAGAATGTTTAAGGGATGTAGTTGGAGTGGATGGAGTTATCAGCAGAGGCTCTTGATCATGCAAAACCTTCCTAGCAAGAAACATGATTGTGCACAAAAAGAGCTGCACATTAATGGAGAGACAGCTACACACGGAGAAAGAGAGGTCTTCCCTGCATTGCGGGACCTCTCCTCTCCTCTCTTCTCTTCTCCTCCACCTCCTCCTCTCCTCTTCACCCAGCAGCCCCAGTGTTATGGATCAGATGCTGGGCTGGGTGGCCAGACCGGAAGTGCTCCCCTCCCCCCTCTGTGTGCTTATGTAAACGGAGAAGCAGAAAGAGAGAGGGGAGAGCTATTTTTAACACAGGCAGGCTGCAGAAGGAGAAAGAATGAGTGAGTGTGTTAGGAGGGCGACAACTTCAGAATTATTGATGTAGGTTGTTAGCGTTACGTAAAAATGTCACCCCTCGATCAGTGTGGGAAAAGTCAGCGCTAAACCCATACAACCCCCGCCTCTCCCTTTTTTTAAGAAGTGAACTATATCATCCAGTTTACGTTGTGGTAATTGTAATAAGAGAAGAAGTCGACAGGGCAGCAATGCTTTGTTGTCTCTGTCCGAGCAGAAGGAAGTCACTGCCTCTCCCCTGCCTGCTGTTTTGCTGCGTCTTGCTCCTGTATGTTGAGGACGTTGTCGTCCTTGTTGATTAGTCGTAACTGTAGGCTCTTCGCATACTGTTGTGCCTTCCTGCCATAGCCGGACAAACACAAAACGTGCCGTTTGTCTTACCTGGTTTGACTCATTTGTTACATTGTTTCGCTTTTTTTTTTTTTTTTTTTACAGAAGTCTCAGCTAGTGCTTATAAATTCTTCCCAACTGTAAAGCTTTTCTGACAATTAATTACAAATATTTACACACTGAAACAGAAAATCCATAGTAACATTTTACATAATCACATAATTTAGTGAGCCCACCTTTAAAATTGAATCAAAATTTATAAAAACAGCTTAAACTTGTAATAATGTAAATAGATCCAGACCTCTTGTACTGCTGCAGCATTTCACCCTGAATTGACAATTGGATATGATTTTCAACTTCTCTTGTTATGGCGTTGAGGGCGATATTGTTTGCTGTGGAAGGGCTAATGGACCGCTTCACTTATTGCAAATGTTAGTACATTAATAACTACATAGCTAGTATAAATGGAAAACAAGCATTTCCCCTTTAATGTGCACACTAAAGCCTTATATGTGTATTTTTAAAAGATTTGATATTGAAATTTTGTCCCACAGTTCAGCATGTCAGAATAACCAGGCAACGTGGTGTAGACCTTTATTTATATACCAGGTGCTGGAAGCGGTATGAACTCATAAAGCCGTGGGTGTTCCCAAGAGGCACAATCATCAATACGTCGCAGACGTTTGTCCTCAAAGCCACACTATTGTTTCCAGTCTTCATGCTGGTCTGTGCTAAACTAAGCTAATTTGCAGCTGACTAGAGGAAAAAAAAATAAAAGCAAGCACATGGACCCAAATGGACCCAGTAAAAAAACAAACCCAAGCATAGAACACTGCTGAACGGTGGCACCATTATGCGTTTGTTGAGGTCGTTTTTGTTTTTTTAAATGTAGTGAAGTTCATAGACGATTTATGTGACGTGTGTTTACACCGATTCTAGAGCCAGAGAAGTAATTAGAGTTATTTATTTATTTATGCTGCATGATAGAGCTCATCAACTCATGAAACACAAATGTCAATATTAGTTTACTTACCTTATGTCAGTTATTGTTATTTGAATTATTAATAGCGCTAAAAAGAATCTCATGCGCATCGATAATGTCTATATCATGCTGTTAATTCATTGCAGATTCATTGAATTGATTGTGCCTGTTACTGTGTATACAATATGGAATAAATGGCCTGGAGTAACATGGGGAGATGAACATAACTAGGTCAGTTAATTGGTCAATTGTAATTAGATAAACATTCAAAATGTATATTGTTATTCCCTTAAATGGTAAATAGATTGCTTCATGAATGTAAAGATATTCAACTTAAAACCAGGACTCTTAAATAGCCAACTTGGTTTCTTGAGACTAGATGTTTAGTCTGTATTTTTAAAAAACAAATAATAAATTACTTGAAAAAATAATGCAACACATAAACAACTATTAATGAGAGCTGCAGATTTAAATTTAGTGACGGATATTTATTTAATAAAAAGTAACAATAAATAATTTTCTGACAATTTACCTTTCAGTAAATACCTTTCAGTATTAAAAAATAGACCTTAGTTACAGATGTATTTGTTACATATTTGGGGGCCTGTTTTCCTCTGTTCTCTGATCTGTGATCAACCCTTAGTGGCCAAGGATATAGGAACTTATCACATTGTGTTTTAAAATGCGGGTAGAATAGAGTCTGCAGTGCCTCCTTGGAGAAAAACTAGTAATTCTTTGGCTGAAATTGGGTTAAACTTGTGTTGTGTGTTTTATTCTCTGCCCATTCTTGTCCCTGCAGTAGTGTACCATCATGTGCTGGAGTCTGCCCGATTTACTTCTCCCCCTCTCTCTGTGATGTGTAGTGGTGTTTCTGCAGAGACAGAAAATGGCTGGGATTGAGTCTCTGACTCATCGCGAGGAGGGAGGGAGTGAGGGGAGAGTGAGAGATTGGTCCAAGACAAATTTTTTTTATTTGGAGGAGGGGGTTGCGTTGTCAATACTTGGTGTGGTGTTATTCTGATTTCCTTAGGTTGTGTGTGTGCAAGCAGCACACAGCGCTGTCGTTGTGCTGATGTGTACCATGAGTCAGGTACACTTGAAGTGTTTGAGTCGAACTTGTTCTGTCTTTGAGAAACTCTGCTGCTGCTCCTGACGTCTCACTGTATTGTGCTTTTCTGAAAGCCGTGTGCTCACTGATCCCAGTGTTCAGTTCCTTGTCCCATGTTTATGCGTCTTTTGTGCTTTACCATTGTTTTTTGCTTCCATGTGTTTAACTTAGTTGGCTTCTTGTTTTTCTTTTTGATTATTAAGTGAATTGTGTTTTTCTTTCCTTCCTTTCATTTTATTCAACTCTTTTTTCCTCTTATTTGTCATCGCGTTTCCTTCAGTTTTGCTGTTGTCTCTGGTGTGTTTGTTTATCTGTGTTTTCATTTGTGTTTCTTTCTTTGTTTCATTTTCTTTAATCAACTTCTTAGTTTAATTCCTTACTTTGTCACTCAGTTTTTTCTTGTTTCCTTTCTTTGGTTTTATTTTCCTCTTACATTTGGTCGTTTTTAACTATAACATTAAATCGTTTTTAGTCTTTTAGTCTTTAGTCTTTCATTTTTTGTTGCTTTTTTTTGTCTTGCGCTTCTTGCTCCCTCGCTCTCTAACCCACTCCATTCCCTGCATTTCTCTCTCTGGATCTCCTTGTCCATTTCTCTCGCCCTGCCTTGGATCACTTTCATTGCTCTCTCTTCTCTCTTTGTCTCTTTCTTTCTTTCTTTTCATTT
Organism: Macropodus opercularis; assembly: GCA_030770545.1. Taxonomy (NCBI): domain Eukaryota; kingdom Metazoa; phylum Chordata; class Actinopteri; order Anabantiformes; family Osphronemidae; genus Macropodus; species Macropodus opercularis. The sequence goes on from CM061099.1 coordinate 6,439,867, forward strand.
TCTCTCCCTGTCTGTCGCTCCCTCTTTCTGGCCCCACTCCAGTCGCACAAGATTTGGAGCCGATTGTCTATTTATAGCGCCTGTGGTTCTGTCACCATGACAACCAAGCTGGAGGCCAGGGCGCCAGGGAGCTATTTTTGGAGCAGCGCTGTAATGTCAGACACAGCCTTTGCTCTCTTTTCTTTCTCTCTCTCTGGAAGTGGTGAGTGTGTGTTTGATTAAGGATCGGCCGGTGAAGCTTTATCGTACAAAGAAGCAGTGAGCCCCTCGACTCGCTTCGCTCGGTGGGCCGTGCACATGTTTTCCCCTTTTTGAGGAAACGCAAGGACCATGTTCTGACATGACTTTGTTTTTCAGAGGCTTGAGAAGCTTCATTTGTGTCTTGTGCTGGTATTAAGACATGACAAAATGTGTTAGTAGAGTGTTTTTTTTTTAAGATTTAATAGTATTACTTATTAGTAATACTATTAATATGACATTTTTTTCATCAGTTTTTAAAGCACGCTCATAATGAAATAAATGCCTTGGTGGAATGAGTTCTGTAGAAATTATTTTAAGCTGTTAACAATTACCTTAGAGTAAGTTACATTATTTTAAACAGAGTTTTGAAACTGAACTGAAACACTCTGACCTGTTGCTTCATTTTATTTATGCGTCATGAAACCTTTTCCATCTTGTAACAGTTTAACAAGTTTCTCAGTTTGTTATAATAAAATATAACAATAATCAACTGAAAGGTTTATGTCAAAATGCAATATTTAATTTGTTTTCCTTGTGAAAACAACTGGTATAATTTATAATATAACAGTTTTTTTTACTGTTATGCTTTGAAATTTAGATGCTTCTTGAACTTTTAAATACTTATAAGATCTAGAAAAAAGTTAGTTATTTGTGTGTATTTATAGAAACTATTTAGTCAAACATTTTTATTATCTACATTAATTTAATTCATTATTGCAGAGTAATTTATATGAACATGTTGTTATTATATACTAAATTAAGACATCATTATTTATTCAATAGATTGAATATGTCTGAACAAATACCTTCTACCACCTTCTTGTTAGTTTTTTAATTTATGATGTTAAACAGGTTTTTTCTTTTTCATCTGAAAGTGTGTTGGTCTTGCAGAATATCTCAATCTAGAAGTGAAGATTTGTATTGGTATAATGATCCTAATGGCCACTTCAACAAGATGAATACATTAATGTCACATTATCAGCTTTGTGGAGGCAGTGCATGATGTTGATGCTGTCACCTTCCAGCATATGAAGATTTGTGTTTTACTGAGAAGTAAAATCACCAAACTTAGATGTTCTGGTACTGCTGTTGAGCTGTTGGCTGGTGTTTCACTGCAGAATTTCTTTCTTTCTTTCTTTTTCAGCTTTGACCTTCTATTTGCAAAAGGGACACAGTTTTTATTTCAAAAAGTAGAAATGAATGTAAATGAATATATTTTTCATCTTCATTTCATTTCCCTAAAATTAAAGTAACCCAGTTATAAAGCAGTAATTGTATTACTGTTTTTAAACAGTCATATGTTTGTATTGTTTGTCCTGAATAAATGGTCCTGTTAATTGTTAATTGATCTGAAAACCGGCAGAGGGATTTTGAGCTAAAAATGAAAGTAATAAACGCTGTTTCTTTTCTTGGAAATACTGGGTTATTTTCAACCGCCAGGCAAGTGTCCAGTGTGTATTTCCAGAGTTTAATTCAGCCTGTCTGCTACCCCAGAATAACCCGAACAGGTTATACATAACACCGCAGACCTCTCTGTTACTGGGGCAGCCACTATTATTTAGCTCAGCTTACGAGGGTCGGTTATTATTGGCACTTCTCCTATTATTAGGGAGAACTGCTAAAAATTGAGCAGCGTGTTTGTCCTGGGCGTGTCGACTCCCCAGACCAGAGCTGTAGATAAACAAGAGTTTGGCCTCAGCAGATGTCTGTGGCAGTCGTGGTAACTCTGTTATCATTAGAGCTATAGCTTTTACATTCTGTCACATCCAGATTATTTATGTTTGTTGGAGCTCATAAGGGGGATGTTATGGGAGGATGAAGTTAGCTTCTGGCAGTGTCTGAGCTGTGGATGTGGGGCAGAAACAGGCGGCTTGGCTGAACAGTTGTCCGCTGAGGGCTCTGGGTGTGCTGGCATAGCAGAGGCAGTGTGGGGCGGGAGCAGCTGAGCCACTCGGCCCCTGCAGAGAGGTGATGGTATCAGACTGGTTGGCTGCTTAATTTCTTTTGTGTGTGTTTTCATACCAGTGTCTGTCAGTGCGCAGATATGCGCATGGGTGACTCAGTGTCTCTCTTCTTATGCCTGTGCTCCCTCCCCTGCTCCTCTGCGTGTTACCTGCAACCTTCCTGTCACATTTCGCCCTGGCCTGCCACATTCCTTGTCATCTCAGAAAGAGCTGCATGCCTTTGTCTCAGGAGGCAGCTCTCACTGTAGCGAAGGTTTTAGCTTTCTAGTTGTAGCACTGGGCAGACGTTCGGTCAGAAGAGACGTGTGCCGGAGTTGTTAACAGCCACTTCAGCAGGTAGACAGACCCCCTCTGACAACAGTGGTTCTCGACCAACCTCAACGCAAGTGAAGTCGATCATCACTGGCCTGATGCGCTGCTTTCATCAATCAAGTCAATTTAGTTAGTGGATCGATTATTTATCATCTCGCTGAACCTGTGGCTTTGATTTGCATTAATTTCTCTAAAAACTAAAATTAGATTTCAGACATTACAGAAATATATAATATAGAAAACAAGTGGTGAGCTTTAAAGGTCAGTTTACCATTTGCTATTCAACTAGTAGTTACTCTAGTAATTAAAATAAAAAATGTATATTTATTTAATTACCAATAGGCTACAAAATTCAAGTGCAGTGAAATAATCGAGAGGATTTTACCAGGCTTTGCTAGAAAGATGATCAAAGTTGGCTGAACTGTTTGACATATAACCACCATAGATCAGAAATAAAAGTTAGGACCTTCCCCTCATTCTTTCTATTTCAGAGTTGAAGAGGGGCGATGGTTGAGTGTGTTGTTCTGTGACTTGTTCACGGTGTAATCATCCCGTAATCTCTACTGGTAAAACTTGCAGATGGAGGTTAGACCCTGGCAGGACTGAAGAATTTTTGAGATCTCGGTGGATGTGATTTGAATCTTTGAGGGTAGCATGAAGTTGCTTTTGCTTTGTTAGAGGCAACGCTGCAAATCAACAACACAAACGTTTGTTTGTTTGTTTATGCTAAGCACGTTGCTATCCCCACAGAGGGGTCCTGACCCTTATGTTGGAAACCACTGCTCCCAAAAATACCATTGGTGGAGTGGTGGCTGCTGGCTGCTGAATTTAATTTACTACGGGTTGGGATCAGCACCTATTTACGACAAATGACTCAACCAGCACATTTTAAAATTAACGAAAAACAAAGGTGTCAAAGTAAATATATTATATTTAAGTAAGTATATATATATTTCATTTCTATATCGTTTTAGAGCAAAAGCATCACCTTTTACTGGCTTTTTCTTCTAGTAGTTGTCTTTGCAAATGTTTGAGGACAGAATAAATCTAATCACATTTACTCAGCATGAGCGTTTGTAGCAGCACTGCTAGTGTACTGCTGCTGCACCTTAAGAGCAACCGTGGAAAAACCTGCAGTACTTGAGTGTGATCAGTGCAGCCTAGTGCAACGTAAGTTCAGCCCACTCCTCTTTCCACTGCCAGAGCAGCGCCGCTCCTCTTCTTTTTCTTCATAAAGTTTCTGTTTTACACTGTCAGAGCAGCGTGTTTTAAAACTTCTTTGTGTGTGTGTCCTGTCCAGCTGTGCACATTCGTTCTGTGGTAATGTTTAGCGCAGCAGGACGATTATTATTTTTTTTTATCAGTTTATTCTCTGTTAAAACTTAAACCTTATCCTGGGACACACTAAATAAATGGTTCCTCATGTAAAAACATCTTAGTCCGTTGCGAGGCCTGTGTGGACTCCTGCATGTACAGTCACCTCCAGCTGGTGACCCTGGTACATCGTGAAAACGTCAGGGGAGCTCGCCCTTCTTGAAGCGCAGCAGTAATGTAGACCAGTTCAGTGGAACAATTAACACGCAACTGGGTTCTCCGCTAATCTGAATGCACTGAAAGCCTGCATACCCACCCACGCACGTACACACTGGCAGCGCTCGCAGATGTGCGCACACACCTCGGCTCCTGTGCAAGTACTACTACAGCAGCTCCATTGACGAGCCTTCTCCTGATCTGACAGAGCAAACGGCTGCTGGTGACTCAGACTGGCTGCCTCTCATCGCACTGTGAATTAAAACACACGCCCCCTGGTGGCCATCCAGGACCTTCCGTCTTTCTCCAGCTTTTACTAATGTGCTGGGATCCTGTGTGTGTGTTTATTTTTTCTTTTTATATCACGGACATCACAGTATTATACTGTAGGTTAGTCAGTGGTTTCTTGGTTAACGTGGCCGTCGTAAGCAATACAAAAATGATGCTATGCTGTTCTGAATACAATGTGTTTTTTGTTATCAAATAGTTACTCTGGGATCTAACCATCTGCGTTTTGTTTTTCCTGTTGCAGCTTCTTAGACAGAATCGATGTTGTCCGGCAGAACGACTACACACCCACGGATCAGGTGAGACGTTCGACACAAAAAATGTTTTAGCGTTTGTCATTGATCATTGACGCATCTGTGCTGTGAAGATGATGGACTCTAAATGATGCAAAAACATGTCATGTTGCCAACATCTTTGCTTTATAAGAACATTAATTAGATTTTAGAGTTTTAAGTTATAACCAGAAAAATAATGTTCACGTTATATTACATTACATAATTAGGAGAGGATTTTATTCAGTTTTCTTTTATTGCATTGACTAAATAACAAACCCATTCACAAAACAATGGTATGACCGTCATCGACTGTGAATGCCTCCTGTGATAGATCATGAGAAATGTCTGTCTAATATTATTATTATTACTGATACTATTAGAAGAGGATTTTAGCTAAACCGTAGGAGTAAATTACAATAAGTTTAAAACTTCCAACTAACGATCACGTCCTCATTCATGCTTTGACAATGTGTTTTTGCTTAGGCCAGTGAGGGGTTTCTGCTTAATGGTTTTGTCTATTTAGTTGTGCAACCTCCTAAATCTTTTCTGCCTCCGTTCCTCTGTGGTTCTTTCTCTATCTCCCAGGACCTGTTAAGATGCAGAGTGCTGACATCTGGGATCTTTGAAACAAGATTTCAAATAGACAAAGTCAATTTCCAGTGAGTAAAATTTAAGTTTTTAAGTAGACACATGGTGTAGTATGAAAAGATCGTAACAAATGTAAATGTTCTCTTCATCACAGCATGTTCGATGTTGGAGGGCAGAGGGATGAACGCAGAAAATGGATCCAGTGTTTCAACGGTAGGCTGTTCATTGCTCAGTCTCAGTCATGGATTAGTGCAAAATAATCAATAATGAGTTACTATTGACTATTTAATTATGTCTTAGTGTCGATGCATTTGTTTTTGTTTTTATTACTTTCCAGTTATTTTAATTCTTGAGTAAGAAGCTGCTATTGGTGTGTTTAATGTGACGTTTTGTTTGTGTGGGATATAGATGTGACGGCTATCATCTTTGTGGTGGCGAGCAGCAGCTACAACATGGTGATCAGAGAAGACAATCAGACCAACAGACTACAGGAAGCTCTGAACCTGTTCAAGAACATTTGGAACAACAGGTCAGTGAAGACTCTGAATTTAGCCGTAAACTTTAAAGACCACGGTCTGCTCTTAGTACAGTATAATCCTTAATGCGGCACATTTCTGTAGAACATCATTGTCATTTATGTAATGTTCTCCTGTAGAGGACAGACTATGAGGGATACTTTAAACACACGCTGCCTGTCAGTGGGGCTGCAAAGTACACTTTGACAAAGTTATTATCATATATTTTCATATAGTGTTCCTGCTCAGGATGTGTGTATAGTGGGAGAAGACCTTCCTTCCTCGCCTTGTCTCTGTGTAAGAGCACATGGGTTGTTTATGGCAGCGAGTAAAATATTCTTGTTCTTTAGCCAAAACCCATTAAAGTGTAATGGCACTTGAAGAAACATGGATTCCTTAGTAGCAGATCTGTAATGTTTTTTCCTGTCATCCGCGAACGTCCAGAGAAATCTGGCACTTACGATTGGTTTCTCCCTACAGGTGGCTACGGACCATTTCGGTAATCCTCTTCCTAAACAAACAGGACCTGCTTGCTGAGAAGGTTTTGGCAGGGAAGTCTAAAATTGAGGAGTATTTCCAAGAGTTTGCACGCTACACTACACCTGATGATGGTAAGAGGTTGACACGCACATCAGTGTATCTCTGTGTGTGATTAGGAGAAATTGCAAGAAACCCAGGAAGTAATGAAATCATATTTATTTACATTAGTACCTAAAGTGTCTGTCACTGTTTGCAAAGCGATTTTGTGGTTCTTGGACGTGGTTCCCATTCACACACGTGGGGCTTACGTCCGCTGCCTTAATTAGTGTGTGGGTGCATTACAAAGGTGATTTAAACGTGACCATGTTACTTCTTGGCCAACAGCAATACCAGAGCCAGGTGAAGATCCCAGAGTCACAAGAGCAAAGTACTTCATTCGAGATGAGTTTCTGGTTTGTACCTCATTCTTTATCATTTCGCTTTACTTGTTTGTTAAATATATTATTCAGTACTTTCTTATGGGTTATGGGGCAAGATGTGATACACACAGAACACCTTCATTTGAGTTTCTTTCCTTCAAAGGGCTGTTGAACAATAGATTTGCATAGGATGTGGTTTCTCGGTATGCTCTCGCTCCATTACTTTCATCTCATCTCATTTTACTCTTGAAGTTTCACCAGTAGGAGATTTAAAAATATCATTGACATACTATGAAACACATCTAGCAGAATTCTGTTTGAATGCAAAGACACAGTGAAAGCTTAGCACCAAAGATGTCACGAAATTCCAGACAGAACTCTCGCAGATGGCCACTTTCATGTTCTACTCAGTTCAGTTTGCTCCGCATTGAAAAGGGTCCTTAATGAATTTCTGTGGAAGGAGTTGTCTCAGCAACTAGGGGGTAGTGTAGGTAGAAGAAAATCCATAAGTTGAATGAGCTCGGAAATGTGTAAAAAGCTTATTGCAAGATCTAAACATTTACATAAAAGACCTATTTTATTTGGACGGCATAGCACATAAACGGTGACGAAGCTGAACGACAGAGTAAATGTTTCAAATTGTTAAAGGTCATGGATCTTTAAAGACGTATTAACAAGCTGATTTGTATAAATGTAAACCCACCTAAAGAATATTGAGTTGAAAGAAAATCAACACACACATTTTGAAGATGACAGGTGGTGTTGATGACTTGGTGTTGCTTTACTCTGACAGGGCTGCTGGGTTACACCAGACAAGAAACGCTGGCAACAACTGTGCAACAAAACTAACTTGTCTGTCCTCTTGTGTCTCTTCCAGCGGATCAGCACAGCCAGCGGAGACGGGCGACATTACTGCTACCCCCACTTTACCTGCGCGGTCGACACAGAAAACATCCGTCGTGTCTTCAATGACTGTCGCGACATCATACAAAGAATGCACCTACGGCAGTACGAGCTTTTGTGATGGCCAGCGGCTTCCGGTCCACTTATTTACTCTCAGCCCCGTCACGACCAGTTAGCCAATCACCCCCTCCCCATCCACCCACCTAACCAAACAACCGAGCGAGCGACTGACTACCCCCCCCCCTTCCAGCCCAATACATCTTCTCCTGGTTACACAATTTAATAAAAACAAAATGGTGGAAATACTTTTTTAAGGATACACCCACAACCGCTTCATCAGCTATTAGCCAGGATTGACTGCTGTACTCGACTACACTTTGACCCAGGAAAGAGGGTCAAGACTGGAATTCCTCGGTGTGGGCAATCCCCCCTTTTAGCTCTTATTCTCTCTCTCAGATATATGGACACAAACACACACACTCACAGGTACATGCACACTACAGAATATGACATTCAGAATCTTTAAATAGGATTTAATGTCTCGTATCGCAGCCACACAGACCCTTTTAATACCGACAGCAAATAGAGGCTGGATTAAATGCTGCATCCTGAGAGGGAGGTAGTTTATTCACCGCGTGCTGAGGACAAAGCAGGAGGAAGAGAAGATGAGAAACGATACAGAGGAGGGCTGTGAGCCTTTTTTTTTGTGCCCAGGGATGGACAAAATTGACTAACGGCTGCCTGTGGACGTGAGCGTGACTTAAACCTAAAGACTATATTGCTGGAAGACGAGAAAGCAGTTGAGGAGGGATGGCAGGAAACAGAAAAAAAGAAAATTATCATACAAAGCATAAAACCATGCATACCAGTGAACTTCATGCAGTGCAAAAAATCCAAGCTATATATATAGATATTTATATATATATATATGTGTGTATATAAATATGTATATATATAAATACTATATATTCCTGTAATAACACAATTCAACTTTTGATTTCATGTTAGTTTATACGCCATGTTGTGTGTTGGTGTACAATGTGTGTGTGTGTGATCTGCCTCTGTGCACAGTTGAAACCCACCTACCCACACACGCACGTACACACCCCACTCCCGCTGCTGTTCGACATCAACTCAACATATGGAAAATAAAGGAGAGCTCTAAGTTAATGAGGAGCAACAAAAGAAAGCATGAAGTAAAAGAAACAGACTGGATGCAACATTTTTACCTTTGAAAACACACACACACACACACACACTCCAGCCTTCATCGGTCCTCTTCGTGTCCACACAGCGTACCCCTCATCACGTCTTGTTCTCTCACCTCTCCCAGTCCCACTTCTTCCCCCTCCTGGCTTTAAGTATGTCTGTCTTTATTTTACTGCTGGACTATTATTCTTGTACAGACTGTAAAATGTATTATTTTGTACAACTTTACTGAAGAAAAAAATAACTTGTAGAAGATCCCTGTGCCTTGATCACGACTGTACGTGTAAAAATGAGCTAATATGTAAGTTATGTTTCTCTGCGCTGTACAGCTGGACGGGTCCGTCCCACCTTGTCTGTGCTAGCTCACCCCTCCACTGGGGGCTGAGGGGGAAGAGCATCGGGTCGGGGCGGGAGCCTTTCGTCTGTTGCTTAGTTTCCTTTTTTTCCCCACATTTGTTTGTTCATTGATTCATTGGTTTTGCTTAGACTCTCCTCTGGTTTATAAAATAGGATTTGAAAAAAGAAGAAAAAAAAAAGATAACGCGATCCGCCACCTTAATGCTGTGTAGTGAAGATGCTGAACCCTAACAATTTAATATATATAAAATATATTTCAGATTTATATTTTATATATATGTACTGTACACTTGTATGTCTCGCTTGTGAGCTGCCCCCCAGGTTTCCTTTGCTTTCTGTCAGTAACATCTGCATCCGTTTTCAGAAGGTGGTGATTCTCGGTGCAATGAGATGAATATTCATTTCTTTTTTTTATTTTAGCTTTAACTCTTTCAAAGAAGATGGAAATATCAAATTGCAAAACTTTGCTTGTTTCTACATAAACCAAATTCTTTTTGCTTAAACAAAAAGATACAGTTGTATGACGTGTTTGGTTCATTCCTACTATGGGCAGAATCCTCTGAATTGTCTCGCCTCAAGTCCACATCACATTCAGTCAGGCTCTGTTTTGTTAGGTATGTGTGTAAAACTAATGCAACGTTCCTGTGATGAACCACCGTTCTGGACAGTGATCATTTCCAATGAGGCGTTTCTCATAGGTGTCCATAGCATCCGTATCAGTGAGGACACACTGAGGTAGAAACAGCTCTGGGTGAAACATACTTTTAAACGAACAGTAAGTCTTTAAAACAGTTTTCATGGCAGTATGTTCCATAACTTATTGTAGTGTGATGTGTCGGAGCATCATCACTGGCAATGCTATGGAGACGTTCCCCCTTTATAATCTATCACATCCTGAGGAGAAACCCTCAGCTTTTGTCTTGACTTTTTGGGCCACAGAGTGTAGAGCAGATTAAGATCTGAACACAGACAAGCTTCTCTGTGTCGTCATTGTAATGTTCTGGTACAGAATTGTTTGAGGACTTTGCAGAGCGATTGCGTCACTGGCTTTATTTATATGCTTTAATCCGTCAGATCTGCAGCAGTGATAATGAGAGAGGAGATTACATTCACCATTTATTTTTACATCAACACCTCCTCACCTGTCTTCTCCACAATGTCACACAGGCTGCAGCGATGAAAGAGTTCAATTTTAGCTCTGATTAAAAAAAATAATTTGAATCTGTTTTATAAAAAATTGAGACAGTTACATAAAGATATGAGTTTACTGTTTCTCAGTACAAGGAAGGTGCTGAGTCAGTTTCACGTGTTAAGGATCTAGTGGAAACAAAGGTCTTCAGCCAGGCCCGAACCGGATGAAGAAAGGATTTTCCAACTGGAGAAGTTTGAAGGATCTGGAGTGAAGAGGAGACAAGCAGTTGGTCACGGGCTCATCTAGTGTTTGTGGAAATCTTGCTGATATCCCATTTGTTTCTGTGTTGGAGCAACGCAGTTGGGAGGTGGAGGTGGAGGTGGAGGTGAGGTACGTCCCACACTGACAACAATCACGCCTCACAAAGAGCAGCTCTTTTGTTTCATGTCACAGTGGTTTAGTGTTTCCCTCATTTGTGCAAAGAATGGAGATGTAGGATGAGTGTAATAAAAGTTCAAGCCCCTCTGAAAGGTCAGGTGAGACTGCGCCTGTTATCAGAAGATGCACCTCTACAGCTGCTCTGACAGGGAACTTATTGTAACCGATACATGTGCATAGTTACTGCACCACCCACTAAGACTTTAAACATACCTCATCAACGTTGCAAACCCAGAACGGGCATGCATGTACTGCTGCAGCGTCCACTTGCAGTACAGCTATTGGTTTTCTGTAGTCAGGTTAGTTAATGTTGAGTTCATTTGCTTTTAAAGTGGTTCGAGGTCAGAGGTGTCATTCTCCCCCGCGCCACGAGAGGGAAGCAAAGCTCAAAAACAGACAAACCGAAAAACACGTGGGCCCGACCGGACGACAGAAGGTACTTCCTCCTTCCGAAGCCCCGCCTCCACGTTTCCATGCATTGGCGCGCTTCATCCCTGTGGTTCTCTGCTCCTCCCTGGGTGGTGGTGGTCTGACTCCAGCGGGCTGCGGGTGAAAACACGGCAGGCATGAGTGTGGCGGGTAGTGCTCGATCCGGTTCGGCCGCTGGCCCCGTACAGCAGGGACTAAAAGAGGCCCTGATCGAGACGCTGACGGCCATCCTGTCCCCGGCTCAAGAAGTGCGCGCCGCCGCGGAGGAGCAGATCAAAGTGCTGGAAGTGACAGAGGGTGAGTGGCGCCTGTGTTGGGCTCAAGCGGGTAACGGTGCTTCGTCACGCGGGGGTCCTCGCTCAGGACCGGGGTGGTGGCCTGCAGGGACGCCGCGGACAGCTTTCTGTTCTCTGTGCTAGCTTAAATCTGACTCTGAGCCTGTGGCGCTAGCTAACAGCCAGGACGTTAGCTGGCTAACGTTAGGCCACGCTTCAGAAGTTGGAGCCGGCTGAGTTGGCCTTAGGTCCCGTGCAGCCTGTCGCACCTGCCCAGAGTGTGAAGTGGCTCAAAAGCCGCCCTACGACCACCAGCAGGAGCAGGTCGTAATAACGCACATGTGGACCCCGGCCTCGGCAGCACAGACGGGCTGGACTCGGCTTGGTTGGTCTGCTTCCCTAAAGGGCGTTAATTTGACGGGAATAAGTGTTTTTCCTTCAGTCAGCGCGAAGATTGTATCGTGGTCTCGAGCGCGTTTGGATCCAAGCACCGTCACTTAAGCCGATCCGGTGGCTCGCTTGTTTGTTGCTAAAGGGATGTTGAGAACCCACGTCCAGTGGCCCCGAAGGTGAGAGAGCGCCTAAGCACGTTCTCATTGTCCGCCGTCACTATGGCAACTGTGGAAAGTCCAGTGACAGTTTTTCCCGCGAAGATGTTTGCCAGGGAAAAGGGGGGCTTCTCCCGCGGGTCCCGCCTTGGAGGCTGCCAGCTGTCTCCATCATCCTGAAGGTGACGAAGTTCATCTGCATCATCATGTTAGACCTGGCAACTGAACAACCATTGTCATTAAATGTAACCTCATATGTCTTATACTCAGACTGGCAGTAGACCCTTTTGTAAGCTGTTGGATTTAATCATCAAAATAAAGCACTTCGTCTATTTTGATGGGCTCTAACGGGACGGATGGATGCAGCAACTAGTGGCTGTAGGTTTCGCTCCACCAGACCTCCCATTGTTTGTCCGGTGATCCTCGTGGCCCCGGTGAATTAATTGTGCTCACGGTTGGCTGTACTGCAGCGTGGCTCACCCTTTCTGCTGGCCCCTCTCTAAGGCAGCCACTCCGCACGATTGTCAGCATTAACATTGTCTTCTGGCGCCTGATGTCACCCTTAGTAAAACCCAGTGACAGGGAGCTGGTTCAGGCTGATGCACCTCAGATCAGTTTGATTCAACATGGCTGCCAGTCACGTTGAAACCAGGGTGGATCTTTACACCTCTGTTAACCAAACACTGTTGCTTAGGGAGGAATTTTGCCAATATACTGTGACCCATTTGTGTTTTTTTTCTTCTTGTGTTCACACCGTGCTCTATTGTTATCATGTGTCTTTGCACGGATTAAACTCAGATGTCCCAGTTATCTTCCTGGAAAACACGAAAAGAAGCACCTGCTTCAGCAAAATATTTTCTAGGCCAACATGTAAATGTATTCCTACTCATAAACAAATATTCAGTAATTACTAGTTAAGTGATAATTATAAACCCCACATATACTGTGTAATAAATTAGTGAGTTTAGTGGCACAATATAGATGAGACAAAATTTTATCATTTTATATTTATGTTTCATGAGTTTACATGAATTTTCATCTTTTTCTTCCTTCCTGATACGTTCATGTTGCAGAATTTGGCGTCCATCTTGCAGAACTCACAGTTGATCCTCAAGGAGCTCTCGCCATCCGTCAGGTGAGCAGGAATTATCGTAAGCTTTGTAAACGGTGCAAATGTGAAATGAAATACTGTTGTGATCTGTTTAATTACGATCATGCTGTTTGTTTGCAGTTGGCATCGGTCATCCTCAAGCAGTATGTGGAGACTCACTGGTGTTCCCAGTCTGAGAAATTCAGACCTCCTGAAACCACAGATCATGTAATTAATTCTTTTGCTTTTCACTTTTAAAAGTTCCTATTATCACAAATGTAGTGGAGGTGTTTTAAGCCACACATACTGAGACCTCTGCTCTCCTCCTCCAGGCTAAAGCTGCCATCAGGGAGCTGCTGCCAAACGGTCTGCGGGAGTCGATAAGCAAAGTCCGCTCCAGTGTTGCATACGCTGTGTCGGCCATCGCCCACTGGGACTGGCCTGAGGCCTGGCCGCAGCTTTTCACACTGCTAATGGAGATGCTGGTCAGCGGAGATGTCAATGCTGTCCACGGCGCCATGAGGGTCCTCACAGGTATGTGACTGACACACAGGCACAACCGATGTGAGTTTACAAATGAAGTAATATTTCAAATTTACAGCAGATGTGGTTCAGTCTATATGTAACTGCTTGTTTCCAGAGTTCACTCGGGAGGTGACAGACACACAGATGCCGCTGGTGGCTCCAGTCATCTTACCAGAAATGTACAAGATCTTCACCATGGCCGAGGTACTGCTCCAGCTCTTAAAGCATAAGGTGTACGCTCAACCTCACTGTGGAAAGGACATTTTTACAAAAGTTGAATCATCTGTATTCTCTGACTGTCGAGATGTGGCTCAGTTTCTGCTGTGATCAGATGCGACATGAAGAAGCTATTATAAATGTAATCTTTCCTTTCGTCTGGGCAGATGTTCATTTTGGGTTTAGCGTAATGTTCCCCACCTGCTTCAGGTTTACAGTATTCGTACCCGATCCAGAGCAGTGGAGATATTCACCACCTGTGCCAACCTGATCTGCGCTATTGAAGAACTTGAAAAGGTCAACTGAGATTCTTTCAGACATTATAGAAATATGTATAATAGGTTTAGTTTGAGTTCATGACATAGTTAAACCTTCAGGATTGTTTCTGCATTTCTAATCTAACCATACTGCTTGAATAGGGAGCAGCCAAGGCGTTGATCTTCCCGGTGGTGCAGCAGTTCACAGAAGCATTTGTGCAGGCTCTGCAGATGCCTGATGGGCCCTCATCTGATAGTGGTCTCAAGATGGAAGTCCTCAAGGTGAGCGACTTGGACTTGGACTTGATTTGGGGGTGGTGAACTGAAACTTGTATGTCCATTGACAGTAGGTTTGAAGTGATTTTCAGAGGGAGACAAAGGGTTTTGGTCTTTATGATTATCTCATATGTTTTAGCTGTAGTGTGGTTTATACACAGGGTGGCTGTAGTTTATAGTTTTTTGCTGATTATTTTTTTAAAGGCACAAGACAGCTTTCAGATCTGTAATTCATCTTCTGCTTCTTCACACAGGCAGTAACCGCGCTGGTGAAGAACTTCCCTAAACCCATGGTGTCATCCATGCAGCAGATCTTACCCATTGTATGGAACGCACTGACTGAAAGTGCAGCTTTATATCCTTCACAATTCGAGCCGTGCATTAGCTACTTCCTTTGTTGGATGACCACCGTTGTTCGTGGGAGCTAAATGCTTTGCTGTTTCCATTTTGGGGTGAAGGAGCAGACCTTATCTCGAGGTTTGACTTCTGTTATTGGTGTTTGCCTTTCAACGTAATGGACACTTGGTGGTTTGAGCTTGTGCTCGTGTGGTGACAAATCAGCCTCTCTAAACCACCCACTGCACTGCAGCGCCTTCTATATTTACACCCAAGTCACCTTCTTAGAACCCTGGACGTTTTTATGAACTAAACACACTTTGAAGAAAATAAAACCCTCAAATCTGATGAGATATGTAGTATGCAATGTGCTAAGTAATCCATATAATTGGACTTTGGTTAGTACCTCTTTTTGGAGCATTCCTTAACTGGGTGTTCACTTATGTTAGAACAGAAGTGAACTACACAGAGGAAGTGGATGACCCTGTAGATTCAGATGGTGAGCATGGAAATCCCATCCTTGCACTTACATGTGCCCTCTCTGCTTTTTATAACACTGGCTTACAAGCTTAGGACAGTAAAAACATCCTTATGTCATGTTTAGTTTTATTGTATTTATTTATTTGTTTTTTGCAGGTGAAGTTTTGGGTTTTGAGAATCTGGTGTTCAGCATTTTTGAGTTTGTCCACACGCTGCTGGAGAATAACAAGTTCAAGAGCACAGTGAGGAAGGCCCTGCCTGAACTCATCTACTACATCATCCTGTACATGCAGATCACAGAGGACCAGGTGAGGAAAAAGTGCAGCACATGTGCTTGAAATGGCTGTTTTATAAATGCAGCTCTTAACAATGTTAAATCGCTGGTGCCAGGCCTGATTGTTTGCACGGTTGCTCGTTCAGATAAAAGTGTGGACAGCCAACCCCCAGCAGTTTGTGGAGGATGAGGATGATGACACTTTCTCCTACTCCGTCAGGATCTCTGCTCAGGACCTGCTGCTGGTGAGAGAGTCTGTTCCTGTAAAGTCACAGCAATGACTTATATTTTTTTAAGTTAATCATTTTTATTATTACAACAGCAAACACCAACCCACAGCAGATCAGAACACGTCATAAATCCAATGGATCTTAGGACATTTCTTAAGATCATATTTAAGAAATTGTCTGATGCGTAGTCCACCGTGTGTATAATGACGTTAACCTTTGACTACTGCTTACAGGCTGTAGCTGCAGAGTTTCAGAATGAGAGCGCAGCAGCACTGGCAGCAGCTGCAACCAGACACCTCCAGGAGGCAGAGCAGGCGAGGAACAGTGGCAATGAGCACTGGTGAGCAGGCACAAGTTTTTAATTCAAGTCTATGCCACGTTCTTGCTGTAGTTATGGAAAATGTGGATTATGGCAAACCTGCAGAAATATGTTTTTTTGTTTAACCAGGTGGAAAATCCATGAGGCCTGTATGTTGGCCCTCGGTTCAGTCAAAACCATCATCACAGAGAATGTGAAGAACGGTCGTATCCAGTTTGACATGCATGGTTTCCTGGCCGGTGTTATTCTCGCTGATCTGAACCTGGCAGGTGAGTTCAAGGCTAACTTGTGGAGATTTAAAGTGACACAAGAGGAAGCCTTCTAAAATCTGCCACAGGTTTATGGTTATTGTTAAATGATTCCTTTTGAAATTTCATCATATGGTAGTTTGGAAACACCTATTGTCAGCCAATACTTAGAGTATCGCTCTGCTTAAAATGTGTAAAATTTAAATCCATATAAACTCATTTCATTTTTGTCTTCTCTTGGTCATGGTTATCACTGCTGTCTTTGTTGTGTTTTCTTCTGACCAGCGGCGTCCCCGTTCCTCCTTGGTCGGGCACTGTGGGCAGCCAGTCGCTTCACAGCTGCCATGTCTCCTGAGCTCATCCAGCAGTTCCTCCAGGCCACTGTCAGCGGGCTCCACGACAGCCAGCCGCCCTCCGTCCGCATCTCTGCAGTCAGAGCCATCTGGGGGTGAGCAGGCAGTGTCCTCAAATGGCCTCGCTCGCAGAGAAATCAGACAGATTCAGCATAATCTTGTCCCTGCTGCAAATGTCAGTAATCACAGATAGGAGATAGTTTCTACAAACCGTTGCTATGCACTCTGCAGGTACTGCGATCAGCTGAAGCTGTCTGAAAGCACCCATGTCCTACAGCCTTTCCTGCCCAGCATTCTCGATGGACTGGTGCAACTGGCCGCCCAGTTCAGCTCAGAGGTGCTCACTCTCGTCATGGAGACGCTATGCATCGTCTGCACCGTCGACTCAGCCTTTACCACCAGCGCAGAGAACAAGATCTGCCCCCTCACTATCGCTATTTTCCTTAAATACAACAATGGTACTGGTCTGAATCCTCAAACCTGATCTTCTTTGTTAGACTGCATTTATCTTTCCGCATTAGTCCCCTTTCCTGTGAGGATTCACCTAGCTTGAAGATTTTTCTAACTCTGTCTCCCTCTCTTCTCCTTAGACCCTGTGGTGGCGTCTCTTGCTCAGGACATCTTTAAAGAGCTGGCACAGATCGAAGGCTGCCAGGGTCCCATGCAGATGCGGCTCATCCCAACGCTGATCAGCATCATGCAAGCTCCCCCTGACAAGATCCCGTCTGGTCTCTGTGCAGTACGTGACAATAATAGTTAATGTTGTTGCTCTTTGTCCAGCTTCATATGCAACTAATATGTGGATAGTCTCAAATGCGTCCCTACATTTTACCAGTGTCCTTTGTGATGCATTGACCAATTAGCACATTATTGATCTTAAGCAATCAGCACCTGAGCACTTTGTCTCTCTACCACAGACATCCATGGACATCCTGACCACAGTTGTACGTAACACCAAACCCCCTCTGTCAGAGATGCTTGTGTGCCAGGCGTTCCCTGTGGTGGCACAGTGCACCTTACGGACAGACGACAACACAATAATGCAGGTAAACCCGACAATGTTCTCAATCCAGTACCACTCTACAGAAACCTTAGTATATCTAATGTCCCACTGTTACTTTCCTCATACATTTTCTCTCTAGAATGGCGGCGAGTGTCTGCGGGCGTACGTTTCTGTTGCCCTCGAGCAGATTGCCCAGTGGCGGGATGAGCAGGGAAACAGTGGCCTTTGGTACGTTATGCAAGTGGTCAACCAGCTGCTGGACCCCCGGACCTCAGAGTTCACAGCCGCATTCGTGGGTAGGCTGGTGTCCACTCTGATCTCTCGGGCAGGAACTGAACTTGGGGAACAGCTGGACCAGATCCTTCGAGCCATCCTGAGCAAGATGCAGCAGGCTGAGACGCTGAGTGTCATGCAGGTAGGCAGGAAAGATGCTAACGAATAAACGCTATGAGACTACACGGATGTGAATGATCATGAGGCATATGACATGTGCATGAATTATCTCGTGTGTTGCAAGCAATCAAGTTGTATTTATAGTCAACTCGTTACAATCCCATCATATGCTGTGATGGCCATATAAAGAATATTAGAACAGAAAATAAAAAATGCCCGGCTAGTAAATGAGGATAGTCTTTGTATTTATTTGTTGCATTTTCAAAATATTCACTTAACTTCATCGCTCACTTTTTCTCTCATTTCCCTCTGTAGTCACTCATCATGGTGTTTGCTCACCTGGTCCACTCCCAGCTGGAGCCTCTGTTGGAGTTCTTGTGCAGTCTGCCCGGGCCGACAGGGAAGCCAGCCCTGGAGTTTGTCATGACTGAGTGGATGAGCAGACAACACCTCTTCTATGGACAGTACGAGGGTAAAGTCAGGTCAGACAGCATTTTCATTACTCATTTATTACAGAAGTGTAACTGTTTTACTACATTTTTGAGAAAACAATAATTGTTTATGACAAACTGAAAATGTACTGTAGAGTTAAATGTCTATTTATAGCATTCAGTGTGTATATAGTTGTGTCCAGCCGCTGGTATTTGCTTTACCTGTAGATGACAACTTCAACAGTTTTACATTTTAAGTTTTTTTTTTTTTTTCCCCCTGCAGCACGGTGGCGCTCTGTAAACTGCTGCAGCACGGCCTCAACACTGACGACAAACGCCTGCAGGACATCATGGTGAAGGGAGAAGAAATCTACAACCCTGAAGATGGAATTCGCACTCGATCCAAATCTGCCAAGAGTAAGTAACCCAGTGACCTACCTGTTATTGTACTTACTATTTTGTTCTATAAACTCATACTTGACATATGTGACATAGGATCATGTTGCTACATGTGCTACATTAGTATAATGATGCTTGAGTGATTTGTCTTGTGTTTCTCCTCCACAGACCCTGAGCGGTGGACAAACATTCCTTTGCTAGTGAAGATCTTCAAACTGATCATCAATGAGTTGTCAACTGTAGTGGAGGCAAATGCCAGCAGGGTGAACGCAGCAGACTGGAGCCAGGGTGAGTCCAATCACACAGTACTAGTAGACTAGTACTAGATCACTCATCTGCTTTTTGTGGAAGCTCTATTTTGGGTTCAGAGGTTCACACTTTTACTTAGTGCTACTTTGAGCGGGGACATGAGCAGCGTTAAAGCAGATGTAGCCTGTGGTCTTTATTCGTGAGAGTAGATTCCTATAGAGCTCTTTACGGTTCCACTTAGATTCATGACGCTGAGAGACCGAATCCTGCCAAGTTGAGGTGCACTGCAGTCCAAGCTAAAATAAAATGTTGAAAATATGCCTGCAAAGTAAAAAGTGGCATAGTGGACACCAGTGGTGGTTTGTTTCAGATTCCAGCGGTATGTGGGAGGAGCAGGAAGAGGACGAGGGGGAGGATGATGATGAGGAAGACGAAGGACTGGCAGGACAGCTGCTTTCTGATCTCATTGCCTCCAACAAATACGGTAATGATATTTCCCCTATTTTTTGGTTGTGTCTGTGTTTGTCCTTACATCTACTTTCACAAATGTATCTGCTTCTTGTTTTGTTTTTTTAAATATATATTGTTTAAATTGAATATTGCTCTATTTGCTTTTTTAAGATGATGATTATTATGAGGATGATGAAGAAGACGATCCAGATGCCTTGAAAGACCCTATATATCAGATCGATCTACAGGTAGTGTTTAAACTATTAATTTCGCATGTGTTCGCTCAACAGAGACTCCAGGGTGGATAGATAAATTACGAGAGGTTCACTTATGTTCTCCTGCCAAATATAGAGGATTGTGCAGATATGTTCTATTTGAGCTGTGGTTGTTACAGTTATTTTTGCACATTGTTGTAAATTACAATATAGGTTTTCCCTGCTGTTATCATCATATGCAGCCATCTTTGCTGGTGTTTCCTGTCCTAGATCATCACATTAGATCAGAAACCGCTCTGATCATAAAGGAGTTTTAAAGTAACCTGTACAGCCCATAAGGGTAAAAGGTATTTACTAAATAGACGTTTGCTCAAGAGGAGAATAATTACAAGGACAAACAACAAGTGTAGCTACTTTTGTGAGGCCCCTCAAACATGGAAAACTGTTGACAACATGTACGTCTGTTTTCCCAGGCGTACCTGACGGACTTCTTGACGCAGTTTGCCCAGCAGCCGTGTTACAGCATGTTCTCAGGCCACCTCAACAACGCAGAGAGACAAACCCTGCAGTCTATAGGCCTCTAGTCCCCCTTTCTGCTGCTTTAATACATCTTCTTTCATCTGCAGCAGCCCGAGACTCTTCTATTGCGCCATTGCTTTTTCTCACCCATGAGTTTCCAAACAAGCAAATGAAAAGAAGGCATGGGATGTTGTACTCAGAGTACACGACCAGGGTGGGAAGAGACGCACGCACTTACTTATAACTCCCATGTTTGTCCTCATGAAGAGGTGACAGACTGATGTTACAGGACAAAGGGGAGAGAAACTGCACACATTTTTTTGAAAAATGGCATCAGAAGACTCACAATTATGGATTTCAGACTGCACGAGGGTTGAACTTTTTTTGTTCAATCCTCGTGTTATTTCACAGAGAAGGACAGGTGAACCGTGAAACAAGAACGAACAATTGCCACCTCCTACTTATAGCATAGCTTGTTATTTTTGTGTTTCTGCATAAACAATGAAAAGCTTCCAAGACTTCACACTGATTGAAGGAAAGTCAAAACAAACATCCTGAAACATTGGCGGCCTTATAAACCTTGACTGTTTCTGACATGAAATGAAAAGCTCTTATTCCAGCCGTCACACAGCTGTTACGGTGGGTGTGGGACTTCACGCAGTTGCCATGGTGATTCACACCCTTGTCATTTCCTTGTACCCATTAATATTTGGGAAAGATTTCTAAATAAAGGCCTGAATGGGCAGACTTTCAAGATTGAGTTCATGAGTCCTTTTTGTCTTTTTGGGCAGTGACGTTTGTGCATGTTCTTGTGTTTAATGAACAGTATTTTCCCAAAATCAGAAGCCTTGTCACTTAAAGAATTCATGGATGGGTTTTGAGGTTGAACTACTGACTCCATAGTGATGGGAAGTCGCAGTACCTGCCTACAACAGCCTCCATCTGTCCCACCTCTTGCATCCCTTCATCCTACATATTTAAAATGCCACTGCTGCATGTCCTCACCATGTATTCTCTGTCTCCTGTAGGTACAGTGGTCTGTCTTTTTTCCTCTCTGGTACTGGTAATACTGTACAATATACTGTTTCGATGCCTAGCTGCCTGCCCGTTGTTGCTCTTACTTACCCCAGCCGGTGGAGGCAGATGGCCGCCCACCCCGAGCCTGGCTTTCTCATGTGTTTCTTCTAAGAGTCAACCTTATTTTTCTTTTGCTTAACACGACTGCTGCTGCACCACTTTCACGCAGCCTTGCATTGGACTAGGTTATTATATGTAGTGATTACAGTCTAGGCAGGATGGAATTTACTGTACATGAACTACAAATTAGACTAAAAGCAGATTTTGGGCTTGTTGGCGGGTCTTTGTTGCTGTCACGTTGTGAGGAGCTGTTCTTTCTGTCAGGTGCTCGCGAAAATCTACACTGCGAGGTCAGGACGAGGATGAGCAGCAGGGCGCTCTGACCTCCAAGGTGCATTCAGAGCCTCTCGTAATGTGCGTTGTTCACATGCACAGGCGTGTGAGATCACTTTTTCTTTACGGGTCAGCCGAATGAGCTGTCAGCTATGAGTATAACACCACAGCTCTCAACATTATATGTATAAATGTAGTTCAACTGTTCTTTGCACAAATAAAATAAAGTCGTTATGTGACAGACGCCCGCAGATCACGTGCTCACAACGTTTGTCTTCCATCTATTCGAGCAGTACGTGAAGGAAACACGTCGCTCGTTCCCGCCGCCGCGCGGTGTCATTTCATTTCCACGAATAAACAACGCAGCGTCAAACCTCCTCCGTCCCGTCTCCAGAGCTGTTCCCGAGCCAGGATGACGATGGAGCTCGTCCGTTAGTCCGCTCTCTGGTTCCCGGACTCCCATGAAAGTCGCCCGTCTCTAAGTCGTTGCTGCTTGGATTAAATCGAGGGCGATGTTTCCAGCGGGCAACAACATGTCCCTGGTGGCGGTGACTGTGGCGTTGCTCGCCGTCGTTCTCTGCACGTCTCCGGGTAAGACCTCCGTCCAGGCCGCGCTGCTAGCTAACGGTGCTCCGTGCGCTGCTCGGTCGTTTCTGTCGGCCCTGGAGTCGTGCTTCACTCCGCAGCGTGGCTCCCAGCTGCCGCTGCCCTCTGGAGCCTGCGGGCCGTTAGCTCGGCGTTTATTTCAGGCCTGGACAGCCGTTAAACAGCGACCAGTGTGCAACGTTTCCACATATCCACTCACTTTTCAGTTTTATGCTCATCTGTATTTCACCCGTATTTAGCGTCACAAGGATAATTTGTGTTATAACTGTTAACTAGCGTTAAAATAATTTGCTGATAAACGTTAAAACCAGTCGGTTTATTATTTAATGGTTTTGGCCATAATACAATTTATTGTAACTTCTTTTCTATTTTAGCACATTTCTTATTTTGCAGAGTCGTAATGTGTTTTTCTTTAATTGTATCTGTATTTTATTGTTAAAATTCTTAACGCCTAAATAAAATCTTAGACAACCGATGAAAGTGTTTCAAGAAATATAAGACTGAAGCCAGTTTTAACTTTTCAGTAATATTTATTGTACGTAACTGTAATCTAATCTTGTAATTTCAATGTTGTTTATTTTAAATTCAGTGATCACTTTTCTAAATGAGGATAATTAGTCCTCTTGCTTTTCCTCCTATGCGGACTAAGGTTTTCTATAATAATCAGTTTTCCACATATGCATTGCTTTGTTTCCAACTGAGGAACATTAGTATTGTTAATGGCAGCGATCGAAGGTCACCATCCAAACAGTGGCCACCTGGAATAGTTTGCAAGACGAAATTAACACATTTGACAAACTTGTTGCAGACTGAGCTCAGGGTCATTGTGAAGCCCATGATTTTATTTTGTTTGTTTGCATTTGCTGGCATATTTTTGTTTTTTAAGAAAGTTCCTGTAACCGTCTTGTTCTTACAATATTTCCCCCTTAAGGCATTGTTACCGTATTGTTTAATTGTATATTTGTTTATTTGTAACTGTATGCTGCTAAGGTTGCCATGCTCAGTGGGATGTGCCTGGTTAATACCAAGATAATAATAAGTCAAGTCTATATTAATCTTGGCTTAACACAGTAGTGCCAACACGCTCTAATGGCTTTTCCATCAGTTGAATGCACATATGCAAACCTTAAGCTCAGAAGGAAGAGCCCGGTTGAGTGTGCTGTGTCATTTGCATACAGCATTTTGTGTGATTGTATAGTATGAGATAATTTATGGGTATGTGTCCATATCAGGATCCAACCTCCTGAAAGCCCAAACTGAATGCTGACGGCTGTGTGACTTGTAGCAGCCTGCAGTTTTGCACACGTGTGGCTTTTGTCACCAGGGTGTAATTAAGTGCTGCCTTAAATTATACACCGTGGAAAGCACAGTCACACAGTCTTTTCAACTCAATTAAGGACTTAAAATATATGTATCCTCATGAACAACTGCCTCTCAGTTAGTATGTGAACTATTGTCTTCCGAGGCCATAAACAACATAATTGAAGGGCCATGGCTTTTAGTGTCATTCATCGATGCTTCTTTGCATTCTTTAATGTAAAGAATTATTTATTAGATTATTTTTGTTCATTTTACAATGGCAAAGTCACTTAAACTAGTAAGAGCTTAATTAATAGTTAGACAGTGAATCGGCAACTTTTCTAACATTCAGTTAGACTTATAGTTTATTTCTTAAGGTGAAATATTTAATAGTTACAGGTTATCATAGTGTTCTGTTTTTGCCTCACCAATCATTTTAAAACGTGACAAAGTAACTGTAATTTATTATTAATGGAAACACAGTTTAGTTGCAGAATTGTCAGATCGTCTCTTTTACTCCAGACACACAGGTCTTAAACCTCAGGGGTACCTGACTTGAGACTTAATCAGTTTTCAACCTCTGCCACCAGAAGTGTTGAATAATACATTATGACTGGGTTTGGCCTTGAATAAGAAAGACAAAGAAAGAAGAGCCAGTGTGTGTTTGAAATAAATATTTATTTCCTCCTGAAGGCAGAACAAAGAAGTATCTGTATCAGTGAAGAATTTTCTCACTTTGAAAGATGGTGATAAAACAGAAACAACAGCCTGTCGGTGTAACTGGGAGATAGAGAGGAGAAAAGGATACTGTTGAAGGTTTAAACTTGGTGCTTTCTTCCTTCATTGTCGTCTTTACTTGTTCTGATTATCTTGCCGGTTGTTTTGCAGCCGGTGCCAATGAGGACTGTCTGTGGTACGTGGATAAAAACGGCACCTGGCACAATGGTTTTGACTGCCCTCTCATCACATTCTGCTGTGGGAACTGCCACCGACGCTACTGCTGCCTGGACGCTTTCAAGATGATCACAGAGCGGGAGCAAAAACGCTGCATGCTCTTCCAGTTCAGGTGGGGGCTACAGCGGAAGCACAGTTTTAATTGAATTACTTATTTAAAATATAACTCAACACCACAACAAGGACACATATTGTCATCATACACAAATCCCTTTATGCAGTTATATATATACAAACAAATAAGAATGTGAAGCAGTTCCACAAATACTTTAATAAAGGCACACTTGAGCCACAAAACAAACAATACATATACATACAAGGTCATACACATCTTTAGCATTTGAACTTCCACCTAGGAGGAGAAACAAGAGGACTCTTCTCTGATCAGTGCATGACCCACTCTCAGAATCTTATCAAACCTGTGTATTGGCAGATAAAATATGGTGGAATGGTGATGTGGTCGTGATCATGTATGTTCAGATAGTTATGCTAGCTGATGTAAATTGTTGCATTTTGATAATGGTATGATCATATTATTAGTATTTACAAGGTGAAATGAAATAGTTATATTCTTGTAAGCTGTTCTCTCATCATCCACATCTTCGTATTCAGTGTTGTTAGGTTGTCAGAGTTCTCTGTGAGGCATCATGATAATGCTGGAGTAAGCAAGATGGTGCTTGGGAAGCTGCTACACAGCAGTTTTCCCTTGCACTGGAACCCTTTCATCACTATCTAGTACTAAGCAGAGAACCTGCAGCCTATTGAACTTAGTTGTGCACAATATGCTAGTCTACATATTAAAAGTATTTGGGCTTCCAGAAGTTGGTTGTTTTCCATTCTTTTCTGTATGTAAATAAGCCTCCAAGCACAAGTAGACAAAGAATAGGTGAGATTTATCTTTGTTCACTGCATGAAGTTTAGTACAAACGTTTCCTGCGCTCACAATTAGATCTTGTATGAATACTCATGATGAATGGGGTCTCAGATCAGTGGGTGGTGCTGTCTGAAATGAAATGAAATGAAGGGCTTTGTTCACTCACCTCATTGACGCTAAGGTGATGTTATCGACTGGAGAGATTTACGTCATTAACTGGGCCATGATTTCGGGTTTAGTCTGTGGAAAACGCTTCTGATCACAGCCAGCCCTACTTTAATCCTGGCTGAAGTAAGTCATTATTAGATAGCTAGAGAAGGAGAAATAGCACGAGGCAAAATGATCAAAGTAACAAAGGGGTTGCTTTGTAACGAATGAAGGTCACCTTCTTTTCTCTTTCCCGCAGTCCCACAACTCTAGCTGGCATCGCCTCCTCCATCCTCCTGTTTGTGGCCATCATTGCCACCATGGTGTGCTGCTTCATGTGCTCCTGCTGCTATCTTTACCAGAGAAGGCAACAGAGGGGCAGGACACCTTATGATGGTAAGACCTTGAATCAAGTCTATGCTTTTGCAGGCTGCGGATGACTTAATGTTTTTCTTCACTGGAGATTGTTTATTTTTTGACCCACAGCCCAACAGATCCCCATGGCCAGCTACCCAGTGGAGCCCATGTACGACGCATATGGAAAACCACTGGGACCTTCTGAGTATCCACATGCAGGTTATCCAATGGCGCCCCAGTACCCGGGCATGCCACCGCACTACCCCATGATGCAGCCTGGACCATATCCACCACACCCAATGGATCCAGCCTATAGCCAGGGTAAGATCAGCTTAACTTTCTTCAGGATAGTGTTAAACTATGTTGGATAAAAAGCTGTGAAGCTTTCTGTTCATTATGTTATATCTGCTTGTGCGGTGTGTATGTTTATTTTATATTTCCCTGTAAAATACTAAAGACTATTTTACTTACATAGTAGGAACATAAGACTGTAATTTTACAGTTAATTATACACAAAGATGTTTCTTCGTCTTTTTCAGCCCCACCACCTTACTCCCCACCTCAGTATCCTGGCCACTGATGAGCTCATCTACAAATACAGCAGGAAATGACTGTTTTGAGAACGGGCAGGCAGCAGCACAGCAACACTCTCGCACACTCAAACAAGCACACAAACATACTTAAATAAACACTACAGCCTAACTAGCAGTGGTTTGCTTGTGAAAGAGAACAAGAGGCACTTTAAAGGTTTGTTTTTTTGTTGTTGTTTATTTGCAACATTGTCCTACTTTCCTGGAGTATTTACGTAAACATTCACACATTCTGTTCTGCAACCTGACACCACATCTCTCCGGGCGGGTTTGACAGAAGGTCTCAAACACTTCCCTAAAGTGAGGAGATGTCTGGCTGGCGTCTCACCTCTGCTCCCATGTTCACCCCAGTGACAGGGTGTCACGTAAAGACAGGGCTCCTTACCTTAAAGAATCGGACTCAGAAGGATTTACAAAACTAATAATGCATTCTCTTGTTGTATGTTAAATTACAAAAAAATGAAGTTGAATTTAAACTGCTACATCAAGTCACATCTCTGTCTCAAAACATGATTACATGATGTCTTTATCTCTGTATTACAGTTTTTCCCATGTTATGTGATAGAGGGTAGCATGGAAAACAAACTGAAAATATGAATGGCATGTTTGTCAAAAAGGTGAATTGTATGAATCATAGGCAGTGATGCTGCCTTAAATGTTCAGAGATGACCTCATGTATTTTACTGTAGTCTTAATTCTGTGTATGAAGCCCTCAGTCACCTGTCAGTTCAACTGTTGTCACTTTAGTTTTGTATCCGACTCAACTAATTGCTCCCTGGTAGGATATTAACTGCACCGTTCTAGCGTAACATCTCAGTACCAGCATGCAGTCAGTTTTGTGTCCTCTCCTGCTTCTTTACTGGTTTTAAATAAATTAGAAACGAGTCTCTAGGTTAACCCCATAATGCCAGGTAGGTTTTACAGTGAATTCATGTTAAATATTTATTTCCTGTAACATATCAGCAAAAGTAGCAGCTCTGCTGCTTGACACAAACAAAACTTTCCGCCTTACAATAATTAACCGTGAAAATAAAGAGATTAGCTATTTCCATACACATTTTGTAAATGTGTTCTTCAATATTTTAATGCTATTTTAACAAATTAATTTAAAATATTATTTAAGCTGTGCTGTCCTGTTTTTTGGAATTTTGGCATCTTTCTATTTATTACTACCAAGGTTAGCTTTTATGCATGGGTTCTCCTCCTCTGGTCTACAGTACAGAGCCAAAAGGTCAGTTTGACATTCTGGAGAAAAACTGTTTGAAATCTTGGGATTCTTTTGCTCCTATACTCAACAAACACAATAATACCACTGTGTGGTATAGTGGTGGAGGAGATCATCATTAAGAGCATCAATACAGCAGTGTTGAAACAGTCTCTTACAAAGTATGTTCAAAGAATTGAGTAGCTGTTTAATAGGACAAGTTTATTTAAATTAATTTATCACACTAAATGAAAAACAATATAAACGAACAGAGGAGCAATATGATGAATAACTTAGCTTTTCCCCAAAATGTCAAATTGTTATGAAAAGTTTTAATGTCTTATGAAGTTTCTCTTATTTGACTGCCAGTGAGGTCAGAGTTAGTTTCCCTTGTTCTGTAGTTGGGTCTACTTTAGCATCTTGGACAGAAGAAAACAACGCTGCGCCCTGTGTAAGATGTGTCAACTGTCAACGGCGTCTCAAGCATGTGTTGTGACTACTAATACTTGAAATCTGGAGTTTCCATATTCAGGTTTAATGTGTATGAAGTCAAATTAGGTTGAAATAAATTTTTTTCCCATTCTGGTCAGAGATTTTTCCTTGAGTCTTACAGCTGTAGCTTGTCTCCCGTCACCGTGCCGTGAATCCGCTCAGTGTTATGACAGTGTAGATGCTTCATTCTGATGGCGACGTTCGATGTGAGGCACAAAGAGAGCACTGCTTCGTGAGATGCTTTCATGCATAGTTTGACAGTTTCCCAACAATGACTTTCTGTCTGTCGTCATAGGGATGGTATGACATTGTACCATAAAGTGAGTTTAAAACTTAGCTTTGGCAACTGTATTGTACCCTTTTGATATTTTAATTTGTCATTTTAATCATTTGTCAATTTGTAATTATATATGTTATTATTATTATTATTCATATTTTAAGTTAATGAAAATAGTTTTGAGTTAATTTAGTTTATTTATTTTAAACTTTCTGACAAATATTTCTTAAACATATATATTAAGCATATTCTTCTCAAATAATGAGCCTTTTCTCATTTTAAACAACTTTTTGAGGGTTTACTTTTTTGATCAGACCTTAATTTTACTGCACACTGTTGTTGATCATATAAATTATATACCCTCCTACGTCATTAGGGTTGTGATTGGATGTAGAGTTTACTTTAAACTCAAATTCTATTTTATCTTGCGTTCTCCAATGCAGCAACATTTAAAATTAGGGTTATTACTAAAGTGCTCATCAGGAGGTGGTCCTAATATAAACATGAATTGTGTAATAGGAAGTCTATGTGACTCTGCTCTGGTGTCTCTGTAAACTTCAGCCCTTCCCATCGCCTTTAAAGGAGTGTGTACCCTGAACTAAATATGGACATGCACTTTCACAGGATTTCAAAGAATGTCCCAGCCTCACAGTCTGCACTGAGGATGCAAGCATATTGCAGTTCTTTACTGGTGCCGTTCACCGCGAAACTGTGAGACCAGCCTCTTTGCACCAGGATTGATGCCTCTGGTGGCTTTTTGGTGAGTGGGACGCAACGGGACAGTAGGACATAAGTTTTGGCCTATGGAAATACGTTACTTCTTACTATAGGGGAGAAAATACTGAAAGATCTGGTCCTAAATAAAGGGATCTATTGCACCAACTTCATCAGCTCATCCAAACAGCTTTTTTGTTTGTCTCTAAGAGTGTAGCCTTCACCTTTTTCAGCCAAGTATGTCCAGGGTAAAGGTGAAAGGCCTGACCCGTATGGGTCGGCAGGTCAGTGAGGACCCAGACCTGGATACTCTGCTGTCCACCCTCTCCCCCGAGGAGATGGAAGAGCTGCAGAAAGACTTTAACCCGGAGGATGGGAAGATTATCATCCAAGGGGAGAGCCAGCCTGTGAGCAACAATATCCTGGACGCTAAGGTGGACGGTAGACGGGAAAGTGACACCAGAGAGAGGCTCAGTCAGCGGGAACGATCGTTTGAGGTTAGTGGAAGATTCATTTGGTCCTTTCTGTGCTTTAGCTCAGTTTGCTTGACTTTGCCCAAATGAAAAAACACAAGTGGGTTTTTGGTGAATCTTTCTGTTTAAGCTGCATATTTTTTTAGATGTTTATTATAATATATTTGAAAGTTATAATATATAATAGGAATAACCTTTAAAATGTGACTTGTAACTGAAAATCAATCAATCATGACAGTGTTGTGTAACTACAGTCCCAGGGTAGGCTAATGATAGCCTTCATTTGTTAGTTTTCACGTAGGTCAAGTGCCAACTGGACCTCATGCACACTGACTCCATTATCTCATAAATGCTGGTCCCCAGAGATTGAATCTGTGCCAGGAAAAACTTAGTCTTCCCCTCAGAGGCTTGTTTACCTCAATTTTATATGGTCAATCTTCTTCTCACGAGTCAGAAACACCTCACAGCATTATAATTGTTCCCTTGGCGTGCTATAAGGTCTCTGGCGTGAAGAAAAGAAACCCAATTTCAAGGAGTTTGTGTGTTTAAAAGAGAAGCACTTCAGTCGACGGAGCGGTGGCCCTGTGGAGTTTCTTAATCCCGGCCTGATGGAATTCCTTGGTTGATTGCTCCTACACTCACTGCCTTTTAAGGATACATCTGCCAGGGCCACGGCCTCACGCAGCAAAACAGATGGAGACTCACAAATCAAACACTTAGCAAGCTACTTGCTGCAAATATATCCCTGCACTGTAAAAAATGGTTCAGTGTCCTTTGGCTGACTATAAACACACGTAGCATGTCATGTCAGGGAGAGTGTGTTTACGGTAAATAGATGGATGAGGATCTGTTTTATACTAAAGAGGCACATTTACACACCCATTTGCAGAGTTAGTTGTTAAACTATAGATGTCAGTATTTCCTTTGAAGAGGATTGAGTCTGCTTAAAGGCATCATATCCATTTTCCACTGCTGGAATTACATTACACATCACATTTTTTGGTGCTGACAAGCATTTAAAATCCTTATGTCTATGTTTATCTTCCCACAGGGTGAGCCAAAAAAGGAGAGCCGGAAGCAGGAATACCTGAGGAAGATGGGCCTGAGCCAGGAGGGGAATGATGACAAGAAAGAAGGCTTACAGAGACAAGCTAGTGTCTCAAGTGACAGAAATGCCAATGTGGATGACCGATACGCGAAGGGTCCTGAAAGTTTAAAGGAGGAGCGAAGTCGGCTCTCAAGTAGACACAGGAAGCAGGAGAGCAAAGACAGTGACATGAAAGAGGAGACTAATGAGAAAGAGAAAAGTGAAGACAACAGGCTCAGAGACAGAAGAGAAAACAGAGAGAGCACAGGCAGCAAAACAAAGGACATGATCTCCAAATTACAGGAAAGAAAAGATGAGAGCAGAGAGAAGGAGAGGAAAGAAGACTGTAAGAGAAGAGATGACAGCAAAACCAAAGACATCATCTCAAAGCTACGCGAAAAAAGTGAAAAGGACGTGGGCAAGGAAAAGGAGAGAAAATCTGAGAATATCAGAACACAAGGACTTGTCTCTAAAATGTTAGACAAGCAGAGCAAAGCACAAGAAAACCAGGAAATCAAATCAGAGGAGAGGAAGCTGAACGCCGAGGAAGATAAAAACAAACCTGATGTCAAACTTAAACGACAAGTGTCTGAGAAGGATGACGTGAAGGTGAAATGTGACAAAGAAGTGAAAAGAACAGATAGAGAAGAGATGGTTAACCACAGTGACCATGTGAAAGAGAAAGAGAAGAAAGATCAGAACACAACGGAG
Organism: Macropodus opercularis; assembly: GCA_030770545.1. NCBI lineage: Eukaryota > Metazoa > Chordata > Actinopteri > Anabantiformes > Osphronemidae > Macropodus > Macropodus opercularis. Next base: position 6,471,227 of record CM061099.1, read on the forward strand.
AAACTTGGCAACTGCATCAGCAAAAACACCCCGAACAGCAAAGTGAAGGATGAAGAAGAGGAGGACGAAGACTCAAGCATGTTTGACGAGCTGATGGAGCAGGTTCGAAGCAATGACCCCTCCCTCGCTGAGCTCAATGTCAATAACTCAGAGGTCATCAAGTTGAAAACACTCCTTGAATTTGCAGAGGCTTTACACAATAACACGCATATCAAAAAGTTTGCTTTGGCTAACTGCCGAGCAGACGACCATGTGGCTTATGCCATCGCAGGCATGCTGCGCAGCAACAGGACCATCACCAGCATCAACCTTGACTCCAACCATCTCACGGGCAGGGGCATCCTGTCGCTTATCCAGGCCCTGCAGCACAACTCAACACTGACTGAGCTTCGCTTTCAAAACCAGCGTCACATCTGTGGGGGGAAGACGGAGATGGAGATGGTCAAGATTCTGAAAGAAAACACCACCTTGCTGAAACTGGGCTACCACTTTGAGTTGGCGGGACCCAGAATGACTACGACAAACATACTGAGTCGCAACATGGACCGGCAGAGACAGAGACGCCTGCAGGAGCAGAAGCAGGCACAAGCCAACGGGGAGAAGAAGGAGACGCTGGAGGTGCCCAAGCCAGGAGGTGGAGGATCTCTGAGAAGCTCACCCAAAGCTTCCCCTAAACCTTCTCCTATACCCTCCCCTATGCCTTCACCAAAGCTGACTCCTAAAAGAGGAGCTGGAAGTTCAGCTCCACCACCACCGCCGCCTGGAGGACCTCCACCTCCCCCGCCTCCCATGCTGGATGTAGATTCCCTGAGAAACTCTCTGACCCCAGTGTCACAGAGGAAGCTGGATGGAAAAAGCCCAGGTGGTAGTAAGAACTCAAGGGACCAACTGCTTGCCTCGATCAGGGGGAGCAATATTAAACAGCTCAAGAAGGTACGTATGGGGGGTTTGTGGAAGGCTACTCGTCCTCTTCATATTGAGACTCTCCTACATTTTGTTTTCTCACAGGTGCCGGTGCCAAAGTGGTTGCAGTGATATTCCCTGTTGGAATCTGAGGTGAAAAAAAGAAGCGAGGGGGAGAACAGACATCTCACTGCAGGTTTTCAAGGACACAAAACCCCACAATCCCAGCTGCAGTCGAGGAACTGCGCTGTGGGACCGATGGAGAAAGTGGAAACATGAAATGCCCTTTGGCTGGATGACGAGCCCTCACTATGAGTTCTCCTCTCAAACACTGGACCAAAAGGACTCAGAGGAGAATGAGTGACGCGGGGCCCTGTATTAGCCGCGGCTGAGTGGTTGTTTGTCTTCAGTTCATATCGATGCTTTGCTGGTTATTTGCACTAGACAATATAAGGCCGATCATATAACATGTTGGCTTGTGTATGCATCTGAATATGAGCGTGGTGGTAGTGTGCGATTCAAATAACTTTACAAAGTCGATTATATACAATTTGAACAGTTATATAGTGAACATTAATTTGACCATTTATTTATTTGTGGAGAGGGAATCCACCTTATCTAATATATGTCTAATCAAACTGGGAATTCTGAAATAGCGTAAATATCAGGGAATTAGTCAACATAACGACCCAAATTATTAGAAATCTGGGTACGAAAAAAAAGGCCAGGGTGGTCTTTGATTGTGTGTTTCGTTGCCAAATCTCAAGACATCTCAGGCAGGGTTTAACACATTGGACAGCCGCCCAGTGGAATCCTGGCGCGTGACAAAGGAGTTTTACCTTGGAAAGAATTATGAAATGCATTTTTATCAAAAAGTGCAAATGGTTGTCCTTCAGTATCTGATGTTATTTTGTACAGGATCATTCTATCCTGGGTATTTCAATATCTTACATAACTTTTATGTAATACATCTACATGTCTTAACCGTAAGGGGATTTGGAAAACCATTACAGGCTTTCATCAACGCTCCTGTTGATTTACTCCGTACTTTTAAGTGAATGTAATTCTAAAAGGAATTTAATGTGTCAAACAAAAATCAGAGTGGCTTTGTGTCATATTTGATTACACGTGCCTGTATGTCTTCAATAAAAGCTTCTGGTATGTTTGCAATGACAAGTCACAGGTGTAATGTAATGCCTGGCTAATATCATTAAGGGGAAATGTACAGTATGTAAAATGAAATGAACTAACTTTCGCAGCTGTTTTCATGATAGATAAATGCCTATTAATATTTGTTCAGCTCTCATTCATTTTAGTTCTTTCTGATCTCCATAAACTCACATAGTAACAATATAATCAGATATTTTTTCTGATTGAATACAAATATATTCAAAGGTGTTGCACTTGTACTGTACTGTGTATAAATCTATTAAGACTAATTGGAGGAACTTCTCTGTAACATTTTCACATTATTATTTTCCCAACACCAATGAAAAGTTTTCTGTATTTCCATAACATGTTCAAGCTCCATGAAAACCGTGAGCTGTTTAGTGTCTACCAAGCAGCTGGTGAGGCAGCCGTTGCCAGCAGTTGAAGGCCACGTCTCCATAGCCATGTCTCGGCTCCTGCATCCACAAAATGCCTATATTTGGTCATTTTTCAACGAGGGCCTGCTCTGCAAGTCATTCCTTTCTTGTTCCTAATGATGGGCAGCAGGCCAGCGGTCTTTCTTGGCTATAGCTGCTTCCCTGACCAAGAGCACTGATCTGGAGAAAAAAAGAGGAAAAGGAATGAAAATGTTGAGATTACCATTGCCTCAGTGCCAAAAAAGGATTCTGAACAAAACACGTGTGCAAAAAAATAGTAATAATAAATAACGTTGTAATATTTCACATTTCTAACCTATAGTTTGAGTATGTACTGTACATACAACCTCAAAACATAGCATGTACATACTCTGCTCCCCCCCACTTTGGATCGTTTGACCTGTTGGTAATTAAGCCTTGCTTGAGATCACTAACATCATTTGAATTATTCGCTTGATTGCGGGCAGTGGGTCAAAGACAATGTGAACAGCTACATCCTCATGAAGACTAAATCAGAAAAAAACACTGTACTACAAGGTGGTGATGTGGAAATAAAAATGACATAAAATGGAAACACTCAATGACTTCAAAACTGTCGAACGCACTTAGTTACGTCGCTCAAAAATACACGGATTGCTCCTTTAAGACACCGCGTGCTTGGTTACGTCAGCGTGTCGATGAACTTTACGTCAGAGGGAACAGTTAAAGAACAAAATGGAGGAATATGCTAGAGAACCATGGTGAGGCTTAAAACCATAAAATGTAGTTTACGCGCTGTATTTTGTGAATGTGTGTCACTACGTGTGTCTATTGTAGTCGCCGTTCTAAGTGTGTGTCATTGTTTTCGTGATACGACGCGTGACTTAGCTACAGAACGTAAAATCCGGCTCGTTAGCTGACTTTAGCAGTAAAGCTAACTTAACATAGGAAAACCAATAGCAGTGAGCATTAACATTGTAGCCTCATTGCTAAATCACGTTGTTAGTGACCTTGTCGGTTTTTCATCCACATGTGTTCACTGTTCGTTTATTAAATTAGGTCAGTGATCCCTTCTACTGCAGTTGATGATCTACTATGATCGTTAAGCGCCACGATTGTTTTTAGGTATCCGGTATAAATTGTGGATGTTTCTTTAGCATGTGTGGCTAACTGAGTTAACGATCAGCCTGCTATCTGTTGGGGTCAGCCTGAGGCAGAGTCCTGCGGGATAACGTACGTTAATCTACCAGACCTATACAAGTAAAGTTAAATTACTCAAATTACTCACAAGCTGGCGTAAGTGGCCTGAGGTTCTTTACAGTAATACAAGTATATCAGTACATTCAAAAGTGTCAGTTTCAGCGTGTTGCTGATGTAAAGTTGCACAACGGTAGTAGACAGTTCAATCACCCCAAGTAAAAGACGTTATTGAAACAACACATTTGTAAACTTAAGTAACCACGTAATAGAACACTAGGATGACATCCTATTGTGTTATATGCACACAGTACACAAATGTGCACAGATAATAGATATCACAAACTAGACCAACACAAAAGAGGCAAAGCGTTCATACTTTCTAGAGAACCGTCTTGTTGAGGTAGATAATTAATCAAGAAACTGGCTGAGACTCCTGTAGGAGAAAGATTCAAACATCTGGAATGAGGCACAGACAACCAGGGAAGTAGGGCTGTGTGTATGTGAGGTATAACAACTTGTTGTGTGTTTTACTCTTCACCACAAAATCTGCGTAACCTGTGAGCAAGCTTTACTTTGAAGGTTGTGCAACCATTGGAGTGTGTTGCATCAACTTCATTTCATTGCTTATTCAAAATCACAAGTGTGAATGTAAATGTAATGGTGCCTTTTTTTTCTTGCAGCCCCTGGAGGATCGTAGACGACTGTGGGGGAGCCTTCACCATGGGAGCTATTGGAGGAGGAATATTTCAGGCAGTGAAGGGCTTCAGAAATGCACCCTCAGTAAGTTCACTTATTTGACTGCTGCTTTGCATTTATCTATCTAACCTAATACACCAGACCAGGTTGATGTGTGAATTGTAAAGTCAGTATTGTTTGATTTAAAATACTGAGGAATAGGTTATGCCAAGATAACAGTATGTCTTAATGCATATTAAAGCTGCGACACAAAACTGCTACCTGCTGCTTACTATGTATTTGCACACAAGCTGTAGTAATCATAACCTTGGATGTGTCCTTTCCCAACGTAGACCAGTGTTTTTCCAGTGTTCATCTTAAGCAAACAGTTTGCACATGATAATTAGTATTCAGTGTGTCCACAGCATTAAACAATGGATACATTTACCAGGAGTAAGCAAGGTATTGCCTTTAATCTGTGTTTGTTGTTTCTCTCTTTTGTAGGGGATGAACCATAGAATGAGAGGTAGTTTGACTGCAATCAAGACTAGAGCCCCACAGCTTGGAGGTAAGGACAAAATATCTGTTACATTCCTTGTGGATAAATGTGCTTTACAGTGCTTATGAGTCGGTGAAGTCAGTTTTTCATAGCAACTGTTGTTTTTGTTTCTATATTTAGGTCATAAAAATGGAAAACCTAGCTGTTACTTGTTCAATTTTGATTCTCTGTGTGTTTGTTATAGGTAGCTTTGCAGTATGGGGAGGCCTCTTCTCCATGATTGACTGCGGTTTAGTAAAAGTGCGAGGAAAGGAAGATCCCTGGAATTCAATAACAAGTGGGGCCATGACAGGAGCTATTCTTGCTGCAAGAAGTGAGTAGGCTTCGCAGTCAACAATCACACACACTGCACTTCTCATACAGTTGGCAAATTGTGTTGCTGTCATTCTTTATGTCACTGAGGCACTGAGATCATCACTGTGCTGTTATGTTTACTGTCCAGTACTAAGGCAGTGGAAAATTAAAATTGGGTCATATCACAGTTCAGACAATGTCTGACAATGTCTCTCTGTGGTACTACAACAATGTCATTGCCATCATTACCATCACATCCTCATATCTATGAATTCATACTTGACACATTTTTTTTTCCAAATGACTCAAAGCAAAACCACAGTGCATATCGCAGTGTGCATCACCTAAACAGGGCTGTAGCTGTGCAGTTTGACATATCTGTAATCAGATGGCATCTCTTTGATCTTGTCACTGCTAGGTCTAAACAGACATCTGCAAGGGAAACTCGGTAAACTGTTGCTACGTTAGATTTCATTTATTCAATTAGTGCATATGTGCGCTCATGTCCACATTGAATCATGCAGAAATCTTTCCTCGGGAAAGATACTAGAGATACCAAAAGATATTGGCACTAAACTGACCTTTGTACCTGGGAAAGTGAATGTGGGAAGTGGGAAAGTAATGTCTCATTGCATACTGCTGTTCTGTAGATGGACCAGTAGCCATGGTAGGATCTGCAGCCATGGGAGGTATTCTGCTGGCGTTGATAGAGGGTGCAGGAATCTTGCTTACAAGGTTTGCCTCTTCACAGTTCCCAACTGGTGAGTTATGCTTCAGCCACTGGAAGGTTGTACTATATAACTGATTGAGAAAAGAGTTGGATGTGGATATTTGTGTGGAGCTGCTGTAAAACACAATATTATCTAGTACCGCACCTTATGGGACATGTACATTAACAGCATATTTAATAATATAAATTTTATACTGAAACTACAAGAAGAACTGATTTTATTGGTTAATAAATAACTTAATAATTTTCCAAAAATATAAAGGTAAATTTGTTTTAGTGACACCAAAAGCAAGCCTTTTGAGCGTCTTTGGGTTCTGGCCTGTATGTATAAAATTATAACATTTAGGTAGTACAGAGTAACTAATTGTTAAAGGTATTGCCTTGTTACTTGCTTACTTTTTTTTTTTTTTTTTTCCCCAAGGACCCCAGTTTGCAGAAGAACCTGCACCGGCTTCCATGCCCAGCCCTTCATTTGGAGACTACAGACAATATCAGTGAAATGACTCCCTGCTTCTTTACTTGCTAGACCTATTTGAATTCCTTGCTGAAAATTACAAAGAAGAAATGGAGATGCTAAATAGACACATCAGATAACAGCAACTGCATTCAGTTTTATGGAGCATGTCTGAGAAATGAAGGACAAAATACATCTTCATTTTACTTCTTTCAGGACCCGTGTACAGATCTGCCTTTTGCCATTTCCAGCCTTGTCACATTCATCTTTTTCACCTAACACTGGTAAAACTCAGACATATGGTGACATTTGTTGTTTAATGGAGCTTGTTGGGACGATGTGCGTTTTGTTTCTGTGTTCATATAAAGTATGCTCTGCTAGTGGGAATCACTAGATAGTTGAGTCTGACAAAAACTCGTGTCACATGCGGAGTGTAACGATTATACTTGTATACAAGTATGATCCTTAGGTATGTGTATATACAGTAAAAGCTTTCTACTTGTACTCACGTTAGTCTTTATTTGCCTTAAATGTTTCACCTGCTTGGGCTGGCCACTGACATTTGGCTGGCCTATTTTATTTCCTTTTATTCCGAGATCTGGGTGCAGACCTCGATCAGATACCACAATATGCAATACTAGTTGGTTTTCAAAGTGAATTTATTTATTTTAGATGGTAAACAATTGTACCAGATTGTTCTGCGATGTGACAGTGATTTTTACATTCAACCCATGTGTATAAAAGGCTGTTATGGACAAGAGATGGCATATAAAGTACAGACAAATGGGACAAACAAGCAAGGGATTGTTGCATAGTGTATTAAATCTATATGACAGACTGTACTATGGTACAATAAAGAAATGTGTAAAATGTGACTGCTGCAGCCTTATGAATACATTTTATGCTGGAAAAATGTAGATTGACCGAAAAACGATTCCACTTGATGTGGGCAGGATTACTAGTTCCCCACTAGAGGGAACTCCTTCCCAACATATCCAAAATAAGTGTAACTGACTCTTTCAGCATTTGTTCTGGAAAGACATGAGGAAGTGTTTTCCTTTCTCATTCTTACATGTTTGTGTCACACACCTGTTAACTGTTTGAAGACAGGTCTGTGTAATTACATGTCAAAGACTGTGGATGATTAAGGGGATGTTTAAGGGACCATGCAACTTTGGTTATAGTCAGGGTTTGTTGCATCATGGCGGAGCTATACACACAAATCTGTAATCTGACTTCATCTTGATCAAGGGTTACCTCTCACTCGTGACACAACCATGTTCGATGATTGTCACTTCCTGCAGAAATTTGTTTAGCGTGTGAAAACAATATTTGCATTGTAAACACAAACAAATTCTATTTCTCTTGAATGAAAATGATCAGTCAAAAACTAAAGATTGTATTGTAATGTTTTGAAATGATGATGAAATGATTTTTTTCAAGCATGAAACTGACTTGACTTGGTCTATTAACATGTTACACTTTGACCTCCTTTTAGTGACTTAAAATAGATGAAGCCTAATTCACAGAGGTGTTTTTTTTAGATATAGGATATTAGGGAACCATGTGATGATTAGTAATATTACTTAAAGAAATTCTCCTTTTGCAACTGGAACGTAGCTCATCTTTCAAGATGTGCAGAGCTGCTTTCCACTATAATGATTATCACCAGGGTATGTGCTTGATTTTCTGTTTACACTCAGGTTCAAGTGTCCACTCCACACTTTTAAATACAAAGATATTCCGTGTGTTACTGTAGAAGAAGAAGAAAACACATGTACGAAGGGCATCAACATGGTGATGTCAACAATAAGTTACACTAAAATACTAGTTACACTAAAATACTAGTGAAGATTAACCTCCATCAGCATTAAAACATTTTGTACCTTAACTGAGATTATTTGATTTGACTTCTGTAGTGATAACTGCTTCTAACATTGAGTTTTAATGTATATATTTACATTATGCCTTTAACTTCAGATAAAGTCTTCATTGCAGGTAGAAGCAGACAGGTTTCCTCTTGCAGGAATTACCTATACGGTATATACAGAAATACCTATACGATATTTCAGTATAGTCTTTTTTTTTCCCAATATAGTAATCCTGTCATCCACAATAAAATGGATTTCCACCTTTGGCTTTTTCTCAGGAAATGACAAATGACTGTGACAGAAAGTGTGTGCACTAGAATATGAATGAACTGTTTCCTGAAGTATATATCCTCTGATACAATAATTGACAACGTTTGATTTTGGTCATTTTATGTTCACAATTGTCTCAAAAGTCTGTCAGAAATGAACACCAATCGCTTGAAATCAAGTCCTACAGACGCGCGAGGCAGATGTTTTGTGTACAGGCATCATTTAGTAAAGTGTGTGGTGTCAGTCAGCACCGCTGCCCAGCCTCGCTGTGTCATGCCCTTTTAAGAAAACCGAGAAGCCGCGTGCGGTGACGTCTGCTGCGCGAGGCCAGAGGCAAACTGACACTTGCGGAGCGGCGAGAGACAGCGAGCGAGAAACGGTGAGTGGAAACGGCAAACTTTACCAGCTGCTGAACGCGGCCGAGGAACCCGTCGGCGTGGACGCACGTAGCGTGGCCCCTCGGCGATAACAAGCAGAAACGGGGGGCGCGTTTTATTTACAGCATAAACGAGAGGAATTGCCCGCAAGTACAAAACGGCGAGTATGCACTCCCATTTTAGTCAAGGCCAGGCGGAAGGGCAGGTAACGTTAGCAGACGGCTGTGTTTTCCTGAGGTAATGCGCCGTAATGCGGGTTGATTTGCACCCTGCCAAGCCTGGTTGATGTGTGCGTGAGCTATACAATGCGTTTGATTGCAAGGCGTTTCTGGCAGCCTGGCTGTGTTTTGATTGAGCGCCGAGGATAGAGTCCGCTAGCTAGCTCCTGTGCTAAAGTGCCGTAGCTAGCGGTTTGAAGTCTCGGCGGCCCGTCGCTGGCAGTAAGTTAAAGCTAGCTAGTTAGCGGCATTTTGCTAACAAGCCTGATAACGGGACTTAGAGCAGCTAGTCGCGGCTGCACGACTCGATTGATTACGAACGGACGCTGGCCTCGGTTGCCAGGATTATAGATTATGGTATTTGAAGGGTTTATCTGTAAGAGGGTTTATGCATGGAATCGAATCACATTTTATGGAAGCTAACGGTTGTAATAATCACATCGACGGAGTGATAGTTGCTTCTCTGTGGGTTAGTCACAGTCGCACAGATTGCAGGGACTTAGCATGACCTGGAGAGATGAGCATATGTTACAGCCGTAAGCAAATTAGGTAGATTCGACGAGATAACCCCCAGAGCTCGAACAACTTTCTCCGGTCTAGGTCCAGGGTTTTACAGCAGCCTGCTGCAGGGTGAGTGGTGTGACCCAGGAAAGGTGCCTGACGTTTATTGACGGGCTTTAGATCGTTTAGATTGATAGTTTGTACAAAGACGCCAAAGTCTTGAACATTTCAGATATACATATTTCTTTTTTCCGATTGCAGGGTATCTGGAGACATTAATCACCAGTTGAGACAGTGACTTGTGTAAACAGACCTCAGTTCGTTTATTTCACTTTTAGTAGTTATTTATTATGATGAAGTTTCACATTTAGGTTAACTGGAAAACTGTCACCGTGTGTATTGAATGATCAGACATTAAACTACAATCCATGTGTCTTTGAGAAAGTGTTGAATTTAACCTGGTGAATTCTGCAGCAAGCCTGGCTAGTTTAGTGTGTAACAAGATTAATTGTTTCTAAAAAAGATGCCATTTTGTTCCTGTGTCGATAGAAATTGTACATGTGCTCCATCCTGTGCACCAAATCTCTTCATACCCCAGGTTTTGATGATGATATGCAAGTTACTAAACCCACTTCCTCTGCAAGCCTTCTGTCTGGAGTCTTGAACAGGAACAGAGACTGGAAGAGGCTATTTTAGTGTATAGCTGCCCCTTTCCATCCTATCAGCATGAAGCCTGCTTGTGCTTTGGAAAGAGGATGTGGTTACAGGTCAAGGCCTCAGATACACAGACACATTTCAACTGAAGGTGTTTGTCAGTTAAAGATCTCTGTCATGTTGAAGTCACAGCAAGGTTTTGTGTGCCTAGCTGCAGTTTTTCTCTGACTCACGGGGGGCATTCAGGGTTGTGGTAGACCTGAAATGTGTATGAGCGAGATACACGGGTATTTGTTTCGTAAGTTAAATTGTACAGCAAATCTGTCAGCTTTTTTTTTTAGACATAAGCCCAAGTCTCCTGTATATCCTCATTATTTAGATATAATGTGATGTTTTTAACCCTGTGCATTAGTTTTACAGGCCTGTACAAATTTAATATGTATGAATTATATAAATTCATCATTTGGCACTGATTATAGGCAAATTAGGTAAGTTTTAATTGGTATACTTCCACTTAATTAACTGCAAACTTAAGCAGTCTTCTGTATAGGCAAATGCACAATAAACTCCCATTAGGATGTTTTATGTGATGACTGAAGTTGTTTTATTTGTCTAAATGGAACAGTTCTTTCCCCTTAAAATCAACAGCTGTTAATGAGTTACTGAACCAACTATACAATTTCAGAAGAACTATTTCATCTAGAAAAAGTACACACAAATATTTGAGACATTGGTTCAATAAGAGCATTGAAAATAAGTTGGCAATAAACCCTTGTTAGACAGGGTTTCTGCTGTCAGGAGCTGCTAGGTTATCCCCCCTAAAGCTAGTGGTTTCTTATACAAAGCTCTTTGTGTGAACAGAAGATGTGAGCTGTGGTTTTGGTGCAGGTAATGAGTAACCAGAACCCTAAACACACTGCGAGAACAGCACATTTTCTCACCCGTTTCTCTCCCCAACCTCAAGCAGATACTTTTAATAGTGAAGTGACTACTGCCTGAAACTCAACCAGCGGATGCGTGCCTTTCCAATATCAGCACTCTGAAAGATACAGAGGGCAGCTGTCAGTCAAACTGCCCTGCTGAGTCAGTTGCTGTGACGACTTCACTGCTGTCAGATTAGCTTCACTAGAACAGGATATAGTGGATCCTGAATGTTGCACATAGCTGTCAAGCTTTCCGCTGTCTAGTGTAGTAGATTATTCAGACTCGCATTCGCTACATATTCTTGTCTAGCAGCACCACCACCTTGTCCAGTTTCCACCCTTAGATGGATGCATACCTTTGGCTGTAGCGGGTGAGTGATGCAGTGATGTCACGGTAGCATTTTCTTTCTGTGGCATGCGGTTTTCCCTCACTCCTTATTTGCTGGGGTTACTACGAGAGCAAAAGAACAGTGGCTGTGAGTTTGTTTTTTTGGGAATGACAGTGTGGAGACGGGCAGTGGAAAAAGGGAGAGGTTTTAAAGGGAGATCTCCTTAAATGGCCTTGTGTATGTATTTGTGTGGAGTGGGGTTATGTAGGGAGTGGTAGAGAGTGCAGTGTTGTGTATTCTTTTTCTGGTATGAACGTTTGTATGCAGAACAAGTGTCAGGGGAACAGCATCTATTCAGTCATGTCCCTGACTTACATTGTTACCCCTTTGTAGAATAGACTGCACCCAGGACTAATTGAATGTTGGGTATAATTTGTTTGAACCTTGACAAATACCTTTCTGCAATCCACATGACCTTTTATTTATCAAGTAGGCATCAAGAAAAACATGTCTGTATGCATTTATTTACAGCTTGCATTCACTAATCTGAACTGAGGAGTTTTGCCTTGAACTCTTGTTCATGTACAATACTGTATTTTCTAAAATAATAATAAAAAAATCTGATGTTATAACTAAAAAGGGTCGTGTCAAATGATACTGAAAAGAAAGTGCTTTGGTTGCACTTTAAAAAAAAAAAAATTCTGTGACAAGCACCCACAACTTTGTATAAGATAAAAAAAAAAGTATTGGTTCTCTTTTTAGAGGTTAATTTTGAAACTAGTTGTCAAAACCGAAGCAAACCCTCATCACTACCAGTAACATCGTCTGCACACTCTAAAACAAGGTAGATCTGCAAAAGAAGGCATCAGTATTTGTTTTAAATATAGTAATGCAAGTAAGAAATGCTGGCATGATAACTTACAAATTGTAGCAAAAACTATTTCTATTATAATTTTCTTTGTTATAATTAGAAAAAATACTGATGACTTATCATAGAATTAGCGATGCAGCTATTTTTAAATATTTTTCTATATTGGTGTACTGATAATATTCTTCATTAACTTCTGTCTTTTAAATGAAAAATGGCCTCAGACATTGTTACTTCTCCAGCCCAGTTTGACACCCTCTTTGGTTGACAGCCAATATAAAACCAAAATCAAATGTATGCTCAGATGATTAAGAAAAGTTGTACATGTGTACATACATGATATACATCAGATGTCTTTGTGTAGACTTTGGAGGAGCAGACATCATTTTGTATTTCCCTTTGAAGTAGTCAAATGCTGTAATAATCAAACAACCATTGTTTGTTGGTGTCCTGAAGACATCTGGCTTAGCAGGGGTCAGTCCACACAACCCATGTACAAAACTGGACATGGCAGTAGCTGACAAGTGAGGCCTAGCCTAAGTCTAAGTGTGACATTGTCTCTATGACATTGTGTGACACTGTGCATGCATTTTATATGGCAGTTGAATGTTCACATGAGCTTGTGTGCATAACACTCTTGCTGGGCCTGTGTTCTGGTTCTCCTCCCAATACCCCCCACCTGTAATCATGTAAGGAGAACTCCATTGTGTTTCAAGGATTAGAGTTGGACAATATGAATTATTCACAACCCAGACTCCGTATCCCACATGGTCACTGTTTGTGATTGGAGTTACTGGTCCTCTGTTCTTTGTCCACAACACCTTCCTGAGATGGAGATGGAGCCTACTGTAAAAAGAACCGTGTGGGAGGGGATCATCTGCTTCCCAGAATGGTTGACAATTAGCTGTTGATGGTTTGCTAAAATGATGAATACCAAGAAAGGCTGTATTGTTTGACTTTGGACCAGATTTGAATATGAACCAGTTGCTGAATTTTTTTAACCTAGTCTTTATTCAAGGAACACAATGATTTGCTACTTTAGAGATTCATTCAAACATGAAAACACATTAATTAATCAGTTGACTAAACAACATTAAACTATTATCATCAGCTGTCATTATTTCAGACCTTTCCCAAGCAAAGATCAGAATTTGTTGAATTTGTCTGCTTTATTGTAGTATATCCAAAATCAGTAATCGATACAAATGTTAAAAAGGTTCATGGACAACCATGTATGCTTCATATAAACAGAAGAAAAGATATTTATGGTTTAGAATAGTGTTTCTCATTTTACTGTGTGCACTAATTTAACTCAAACGCATTTAAATGATTTAAATCAACAGGCGTTTGCCATCCGCTTAAACTGAAATGTATCCTTTTATGATGTAAGATCACTACACAAAATCAAACCCCCACCATATGCCCAGCAAAGACTCAAGGTGGGAGTCTTCTTATTCCTGTAACTAAGATTGTTGGATAACCCAACTGTCGAGGACCGATGGTTGGAAGCCTTTTTGTCTTTTATTCAGATGATCTCATCATTTTCTCCCCAAAACAATTCCCACTCCCCCCCAGCTGTTTTCTTTTCCAATATTTTTTTACAATACTAAAAATGACTAAGTGACTAGAAATCTGACAGCAGGGTGTGTTTTGGTGTGAGATGGCCAGATGGTTGTGTCAGTGGGAGGAAGCTCTGCCAGATCCATGTATCATCTCCCTTTTAGTCCCCCTGCACTCACACACAGCTGGTTAATGTTAGAGAGGGGTCACATACTTTTCACCTCCTCCACCTTAACTTTTGGGATTTTCCTCTATTGTTGACTTGTCTTCTCCATAACCTCCTGGAAGGACTAGAATCCTTTGTTTCTGCAGTGGAAACACTTGACCAGATCTGTGAAATTACTTTTGTTTTGCCTGAAAAGCTAAAGTTTTACCCTTGTTGTGCATTCGCATTTTGTTTATCTCGTTTTGTTTGTCCGTTGTAGACTGTTGGGCTGTCCGGTGAAGCGATCCCGCCATGCGTGAATACAAGCTAGTGGTCTTAGGCTCTGGAGGTGTGGGCAAGTCCGCTCTGGTGAGTATCTAGTCCGCCTCAAGCCCTCACCTTACTGACACCTGCGGTATAGAAGCCACACAAATGATGGCAAAAGGCAGTCACAAAATATTGAACTTCAGTGCCACGTGGTTTCGTAAAGGGGTTGTCTGGAGACCACACACTTCTGTGAAATCGTCAATGCCCTGCTTAACTAGTGTCAAAGTCAGGTTAATCCCTGACATGTTTAGAACTTAAGATGTTGTCTGGCAAACTCGCTCTACCCCTAATGTAAACCTGCCTCTATTAACTTAACTCTCTTTGTTGTACAGTCTAAATGTCACATTTGCATAGAGCCACATGACATTAAAATGATTGTACTTGGCTTCTCTCTCTCCATCTCGACTGGAGTGCTACTAACGTCATAAACTATCTCACTCCAGATGTCCTATGTTGTTTTTGTAATGAATGTAGGTGCAGCAGACAAGCACAACCAGGCAACATGGCAGTTTGGCTGCATTTTGAGCTTGCTTTTTTTTTTCACAGACAGTTCAGTTTGTACAGGGGATCTTTGTGGAAAAATATGACCCTACAATAGAAGACTCGTACAGAAAGGTGAGTGCTGATTGTCTGTGTTTGTCAGTGGTTGCGTTTTTTTTCTCTCTAACAGTGTATTATTTTACCTTGCTTCTGTTTCTTAACTTATTTCATAAACTTAATAATAAATAAATTTGTACGTGCTCATGGCTGTTTGTTTTTCGTTTTTTTTCTCTTACAGCAAGTGGAGGTTGACGGGCAGCAATGTATGCTTGAAATTCTTGACACAGCAGGCACAGTAAGTGACCATATTCCAACTTAAATCTGTCAATATCCCTGTGTAGGCTGTACAATCACTGTATTGAGTACTGGCATTGCAGATGTGTAGGCTGTGGGAAACGCTTTTTCTATTTTTTATGACAATAGAAGCTCTGTTGGGCCTGAAGCCAGGTGTAGAGGCAGTACATTTGGTGAAAAGTAAACATATACAGCAAAGGTTACAAAGAAAGTAGGACAGAATTTTGATGTTTTCTCCACCTAAGGGGCAGTTGGCATGCTTTTGGTGTAATTGGTTCACACTTTTGACCAGCACAGGCATGAAAGAGTACCTGATTCTAATGGTTACAAACAACAACAAACATGAACATTCCTGATAGTAGTGGAAACCCGATAGTGCTCTGAAAAACACATGAAGACATCCGGGAGTTGTAGTGTACCGGATCGTTAGCAAATTGTAAAAAATAAAATTGCAGAATTTGAGACAATTTCTGCAGATTGAAGACGTCAAATGTGTCAGGTTTGCTTGAAAAGTAAATAACTCACTATGTCTGTCACACTAAATTGACGTCCTGTTTGGACTTTAGGCATTTTAAACATATTTAATGTCAAAGGCAAACAACCGTAACTTATTGCCTGTCTTTCCACCTAATTTTCCACCTGTGTAGGAACAATTCACAGCAATGAGAGACTTGTACATGAAGAATGGCCAAGGTTTTGCATTGGTATACTCCATCACAGCACAGTCCACCTTCAATGATCTCCAGGACCTGAGAGAACAGATTCTACGAGTAAAGGATACAGAGGATGTGAGTACACAGTATCCATAATGAATTTGTTTATATCGTCTCCTCACTATTTCACTGAACTTGTAATCTTTCCATATAATTTTATGCTGTATTTGGTGTCTACAACCATAATCTAATTTAAAAAACAAACGAGAACAAGTGTCCTTTGTTCGTGTTCTTAGCCACCTACACTGTGCGGAGACCTTATTGCACTGTTGCTATGGTTACAATTTATCACTGTAATTACTACATCATATTCCTATAATTAGAAATTTGTAATACCCTGACATAATGTGGGTGGTGTCACCATGTTTCCATGTTGTTTGTAGAGAAAGCAGTTGTGAAACTTGTGTACTGTACCTAGCGTAACATTAGCTAATAACAGTGTAACAGATGCCCCTGCGGTTTGTTTACTGCGTCTGTTTTTAAGGTGCTCAAACAGGACTGGTGTCTGCCTTCCTTGCGCTTGTTGATCTCATAGTCTTGGTTTTTGAACCTTCCTTCAAGTCTGCATCCTAACTGTCTGTGATGGTACAAGTAAAAAAAAAAAAAAAAGAACTGTAATCTAATTATTTTCCTGGTTTGGTGTTCGAAGCACTTTTCCATTTTTCTTTATCTCTGGTAAATTGCTAGGCTGTTTGGGAGAATAAACCCTCCAACCCCTTTCTGGTGGGACAGAGTGTGTCAGCAGAATCTGAGATGCCCTTTTTTGGTGATCTCTGGAAGGAATGAATGTTACTATAACCAACTCAGTCACTCTTCCTCAGCTTGCTGTTCCCCATCAATGAATGAAGCTACAGACAAATTCTATACCACATTTTTCTTTGTCTGAGTCCCTGTTGTTCCCCTTCCCCTCTATCTGTTGCTGCTATACTCCTGCTTTTTGTTTTGATGGCCTTTTCAGAGCCTGTTGCTCTCTGCCCCCCTCTTCTCTGGCCTGCTTTGTGGTCATACTGTGGTCTGGCACTCGATGCTGGTGATTGGACTGTCAGCGTTGATGTGCAAGGAAAGGCCTCCGCTCATCAAAAACACACTGGATTGTGGGGCTGTGGTACTTTATTAGAGTCTCCGTGGTCAGGGAACTGAGGTTGGCCTCAGGCTAGCAGATGGATTGCAGGATTGGTGGCTCCTCACAATGCACGAAAACTATTGACAACCATTTTCTTATTTCAAATAGCTGACTAGAACTTTTTTGTCCGCTATCAGTTGAGTGATGTTAAAGCTCTTCTCTACTATTACTGTGACATCTGTATATCTTTCTTTGCCCCGTGCAGGAATATACTGCCAAAGGAAATACTTGATGTGTTTTCTTTAGTCATTCTAGAGGACAGATTTTTTTTTTTTTCTTTGCCTTATTTTATGCTGCAGCTGTTCTCATTCTTAGGTCTGCCACGCACCATTTACTGAAAAGCTGGCAAAATGTACAGGCTTTATATTGCCAAGCTCAATTAAAAAGGCTTCTAATGACTGTAAACTGTTCGCAGTAGGGCCCGATTATCCTTAAGAAGTTGTTAGGAGAGAAAAATAAAGTGAGCGAGCAGTCACCAATGTATTAAAAGCTTGCTTCCCTTATTTCCTACCATGGGTCTTACGTAAAAGAGGTCTTATGACTTTTCCATCTCCATCTCTGGTGTGACTAGGATGGTACTAATGCCTGACTGCTTGTGACTCACTGCTCCATTTGCTCCATTCATTGAATCTACTCTATACTCCCCTGTGTTCCCCACAATTGAATCTTTAGCATGCCATTGTGGACGCGATAGGACCTGTCTTTAGTATGTTACCAGTGTCTGAACAGATTCTCTGTGGGTTGTGCAGATTCTTCAAGTAAGCTAATGCTGCCTTGTGTGCTGCTTACACTGAATATTTTTCTTCCCTGCATATTTTCATCCCTCCATGCGTCTCTCCATCCTTTTCATCCCAGCTTGGCTTAGAGTTTGCGTTGGGAGGGCATACCGCTGGTTCTCCCAGGACCCCTGGGAGAAATGTCGTTCTGCAGTCCACTGCAAGGTCTTGTTTAGTTATCAAACATTAAGCAGCAACCTCAGTAGGGTTAATCTAAACATCTCGGTTTCCTGTCGTCTGCTCCACGGCCCACTGAGAGAGTAGAATTAAGCACCCTGAAATATTCATCACATATCTTGGAAATGTTTCTCCATGAAAATATAATGCTTCAGTATGATCTTAGGAACTTAGACTTGTGGGTGAGAAAAGGTTTGGGGGAGTCGATGCTATACTCTATACTGCTTACAACGTCTGTGTCTGGGTAACGCTTCTAGACCAGAAGGCAAGGAATTTAGGATTTCTGGGACCACCACCACAAATCGTAGTAATCATAGTTTTACATTAGGTGGTAGAGTAAGTCTGGTTTAATTGTGACAGAATGGTTTCATTCTATCATGTAATTCCAGGCAGTAGCCAGAGCATGGAATTCAGATGGAAGTTCGAACGCTCAGGAAGGAAGCGATGTTATCCTGGCTGGGCGGGGCTGCCATGACTTCCTCCGGGCCAGCATGTTCCCTAGATAGCCCGTCAGGAAACAGCAGGCAGGATGAGACGCATCCCGACACCCTGCCTGCCCCTTCTCTGCTCAGTTTGACAGTTGGGGTTAGATGTTTTGCCCAGAATATTCTCTCTTCCTCAGAGTTATTAAAGCCTCTCACTGAGGACACAAAAGAAGAAGTGTTGAGTATTTGGGAGATTCCAAAACCAGCTAGACTTTTTGTCAGGGTTTTGTTTTTAGTTTTGGTTTGAAAGGATTTCCTCATTGAAGAAACGAACCAAAAACTATATCCTAGTATATATGAATTAATAATTAACTTAAATTAATTGTATTTGCCGTCTGAAAAGTGGTTGTTTCTCTTGATTGACTTTTGCATCTAGATTGGATTGTTTGCACTGAACCCTCACAGGCTATATTATGCTTGTTTATGACTATGTCCAGTATAATTTTGCATTGAAATGTGCGTTGTTTTTTTTTTTTTCCTGGCAGCAGTATCGAAAGCCTTTCAGCGTTAATGTTTTAAAAAAACTTACCCTACTTACATTGACTAATATGTTATTTTTTTAAAATCCTAATTTAGCTTTTTTTTTTTTTATTAATTGCTTTAACCTAATTGACTTTTTGTGCAAACCTCTCCTCCTCCTTTGCTTCTTCTATTTATTCTCATCGCTTTAAGTAGTGGCATGTGGACTTAATGCTAGACACATCTGTTTTTATTGTGTTTTATTGCTTTAAATCTTTTCTTCAGGCTTTTAAAGTTCTGGTAATTTCATATTGTGTCCATGTATTTTCTCGTGATTTGCAGTGTGGAGAGAGGTTGTAATTTTATCTTACACTATAGCATAAATAATGTATTTGCTGAAAAGAGATATGAACTTGTTTTTTGTCTGTTCTTAGGTGCCAATGATCTTGGTGGGGAACAAGTGTGATTTGGAGGATGAGCGTGTGGTGGGAAAGGAGCAGGGCCAGAACCTGGCCAGACAGTGGAACCACTGTGCCTTTTTAGAGTCCTCTGCTAAGTCAAAGATCAACGTGCTTGATGTGAGTATGCGTGAAAACACTGAACAGCAGGACTGTTAACAATTACTCCTTGGACTCTGGTCACATTACCATGTCAGGCAGTTATGTTGTGTGGTTAAAATATGGTTTATCTGAGGTGGTAATGAGCTCAGCTGGATTAAGAGCTGCTAGTCACCCTCGTTAAACCTACTGTTTGTGTAAATGGTGCCATCAATCCACTTACTTCCAAGGCTTCACCCTGTTACTCTTAACGGTGCAACAGTGTGTGGAGTTAAATGAGTAGTTTACCACTGTAATGTTGCTGATGTTATTTTCTTTACATTTTGTCCCCTTAAGATCTTCTATGACTTGGTCAGACAAATAAATAGGAAAACACCAGTGGAAAAGAAGAAGGCGAAAAAGAAATCCAACTGTGTCCTGCTTTAAAGACCCTCACCAGCCCCTGCAGCAGCTCTGAGCCAGGTGTGGTTCTAAGGTTTCATTACACATAACACTTATGCAACTGACATTGGATAGAGATGTTGTCAGAATAATCAGTGTTGCAGAGGAATGTTCATCTTTTCTTCGTAAATGTTGCCTTCATTTGTTGTAGTTTATTAATTATGCTTTTTAACTACAAGTGTTTTTGTGCACTTGATTGCGGTGCTCTTAGAAATGTGTAGTATGAAAAGAGCCCCCTCCAGGCAACGGGTGCTGTAAACTGGAGCCATGATAAACCATGTTACACAAGGATTGTTTGACCTGGTGCAGTGTAACAGTTCTTTTAGATGTAGTCTGAAGATGCTCTGGGTCAGATCAGGTCAGTCAAATATGTTGTCTGAAGCCCGTCTTATTTCCTGTCATTGACTTGACAGTAAATAGAGTCTGAAGTTCTAAGTCCCGCAAACATTTTCTACAATCATGTTGCTTCCCAGTAACCGTTGCAAACATGCTGAGTAAGAAAAAGACAACTGTTAATAGGGTTTTGGTAGATGTCGCTAATAATTCTAAAAACTGTTTATCTGAACCATGAAATCTTTCTTATGTTTTTTATTTTTTTTTTTTTTTACTTTATTTTCAACTCTGTCCGTAATGACTAGTAACAATAGGCATCTCTGTGGTGCTGTAAAGACTGCAGTGGGCTACACATACATGTTGTATTGCCCACTTCTAATTTTAACTACTCTAGGTCAGAGTTCATGTCCAGTAAGACCTGCTGATAAGCTTTAACCCTGGCTTGTTTAGCTAAAGTGAGGGGTGTTTCCAACCTGATAATAAACACGTCTATTGGACGAGGAGTTTACATTCAGGAAGCTGAGAACGACCATGGTCATATTATTATCCTGTTGTCTACCTACTTATAAAGGCAAAGTTTGACTACAACACAACAAAATTGCTTTACGAGGCAGCTCTACGTTGCATCTGTGCTTACAAGACGACATTTCTTCTGAAAGATTGCTCTGGATTACTTGTGTCCTCGAGCACCAGGATAACCACTGCACAACTGCAAGCTTTCATGTTGGATGACCTGTTTTGAAAAGGTTATGAAAATGGTGACCGTTTTCTTTGTCGTCTTTGTTCGTTGACAGTAAAGGAGATACTTTGGTCATTGTTGCAGCATAGGTTTTGTCATGGAGTCTGCATTTTGTTTGACTACCAGTACAGCCAGTGAGTGGCACTAGATGCTCTTTGTCCTTCAGCCATAGGACTTCAGTACATGCTGTCATTTCTGTGTGCGTCAACCAAACTAAAGCGTCTTCGGAAACCGTGACACTTTATTGTGGCTGCAGTCTTAGCTGTCACTGAAAGAGAACAGTACCAGTCGGCTAATGTACATACAGGAGCTAAATGCATTTGGCCTTGCTTGGTGAGAACAATAAAACTTTGACTTTGCTAATAAAAACAGATTAGTTAAAGATACAGTACATAAGAGTCACTAAACCACCCACCACGGTCTTTGTCTGAATCCGTCTGGGTTGGTCCAGTTACAGTCCACAGTCTTTTAAAGTGGGGCCTCTGTCAGCAGACCCTGCGGCGGTGTCTGCCTGCCCCCTTTCACACGCTGCCCAGTCGAATGAACCAGCACTAATGGGATTACAGCCCCACTATTCCCCGCTCGCAACACCAGACCAGCAACCTACAGGGTAGGAGAGAGGAAAAAAAGAAGTTAGTCCAGCCTTGGACATGGAAGACGCTTCACTTTGCAGCAATGTTTTAGGACTTGACTCATCAGATATTGGCTCTGAGACTCTGATCTTATCGCCAGATTCACTGATATTTGTGATTTGATACTTGAGGTTGACGTGCTGAATCTTTGTGTTTAGTTTTGGAATTTTGCTACACAACTGGTTATGGTATGAACACATTGATTCAGTGTCTACTCACACTTTCATTTGTCCACAATGTGACAATGGAGAAGAAGAGGTCTCCCTCTGGACTTATTCAATGTTTGTCTGAGGTCCTGGCCTCAAACTAGACTGTGGGTGATGGTCAGAAATGGGTAGCAATGCAGGGTTTTTAAAATAATCAAACGCATTTGATAATGGCATTAGTATAACACTATATATATTTCTCTCTCCCTTCTATACATAGTGTTTGACAAAGGTGTGATGTCCTGAACTGTCCAGTAGAGGGCAGAGACAACTTAAATCAAAGATTTTGATCATTTGCGGCTGTGCTGTGTTGCAGAAATGCTGTAATGAAGAACTGTTGCCCTGATTGGAACGTGCCAGCATTCCAACAGCCCTGACCCCCTCCCTCCATCAGCCATAAACGGTGAATCAGCTCACTGAACTGCTCCTATCGAAGACCAGGATGACCTACACCACAAGAGAAGAGATGGAGAGAGTGAAAAGACCGTGAGAAGACTTCTCTTACCTCCGTGGACCTTCCTCTGCGTCTCAGTTTCAGTGTGAACCCTGAACGGAAATCCTCCATTTCTGCACCAATAATCCAACGCCACAAACTGATGAAAGCGCAGTAAAAGCCTCTGAACGTGTAAAATGGTGTCCATGAGCTGCCCACATCGCCAGAGAGCAGCCCCCAGTTTTATTTTTATTTTTTTGGCAGGATAAGAAAATAACAGCGTAAAAGAAGGAAAATAAAATTAGAATTTGGCTTCAGTGTTTTACATCTTTTCAATATTGTATTTGAAAGACAAGATGACCTCTTTAGTTGTATAATTATAAATATTCTTCAAAAACGAGCATGAAAAAATGCATCAGTGTAGATGTTTTCAAGTGGAAAAAGTTTTTTATAGCCATACACCTATTCTCCATGCCTGTCATGTCAGTGATGATAGATCAAGGTCTATAATATGTATTATTATTTTTATTATATATTTTTTCTTTGCCCTGTTGTTCATGGACTTTTCTTCTTCAAATATCTCTCTAATGTGACTTAATTTTATACTCAGTCACTGGGATTTCATAGCTCCCATAATATATTCTAATGCCATTTTTTGCATAATAATGCTTCAGAAAAAAATGGGTCTTTTATAGAAGAAATATGGGGAAAATACGGATTGATTTCTATGTCTCTTGAAGCTGAAATATATTATACTAAACCAACTCTAATGATGCTTCTTGTGTTTTTCTGTCAATGATGTTCCAGCTTTTATGAATTATTAAAGTACATTTTAGTACATTTTCATTATATTGGTCAATGTATTTTTGTGAATTAAAATTGTTTTGACATTGACAGGATAGTCTGTATTCCAGTATATATACACTTAATGTAATTTAATTTGTTTCTACATGTAATGCTTTGTTTTGCTTTTAGTGACCGCCAGGTGGCAGGATATGCCCAGAAACGTTTCACAGTCGGGATGAAGCTGTCACTGAGTCCCATCAGTAACTTGCATAATGAGGCTCATGGCTCGTCGCTCACACTGAGAGTTCTGCATCTTTTCTGTGCTTTCTTGTCACAACATTGATTAGAGGAGAGATGAATAGATGGTGCTATACCCTCTGAAGTGATTGTCCTTTGTCACCTTAAAATCAGATGAGGAGATTACAGAAAACCCAGTCTTCAGGCAGATAAGTTACCAGCAGTGAGTCATTTTAAATGTAGCCTTTAGTTTTTTCTTTTTGAAGCATTTACACCATGGCGTTTGCAAAGGGTTGGCTTTGGTTTGGTTAACTTAAGACTGGTAACTAAAAATTATTTTATTAAACGATGTTCATTTGCAAAATGTTACAGGTGTTAAACTCAAATTTAAGCCCCTCTTTTTAGGAAATAACCCTTATGTTGATCAAAGTTTGAAAGTGAAGCAGCGTCCGTAGTGGTTGTAAATTGAAATAGAATAGAAATTATTGGGAAAGACCGGCATTGCATGTAGTAATAATACTATTACAGAACTGTAATGCGAAATATGACGGTGCATAAAAAAGTGCGGTCTCATAGCTAGACTGGCATGTGAATCCTGTGGGGGCCAGGTCCCTCTTTTTGTGGAGTTTGCTTGAGCTCCCTGTGTCACCAGGGACTCTGGCTTCCTGCCACAGCCCAAAGACATGCAGTACAGTCAGGCTAATGGGAGCCTCTGAATCGCCTGAGTGCGGATGGTTGTGTGTCTGTATGCGTAAGCTGCAGTAGACTCGTACCTGGCCTCTCATTCAACATCTGGGACCCTCACGGCCCTGCCCCCATCAATAAACTGTGATTGTGTGTGTGTGTGTCCGTATGTAGTTTGGATAAAAAGAAAAACAACAAAAATGACTTCTTTAAGTCAACTTCTTTTCGTACATGAAAAATGCTGCGTCATCTAAGCTCCTTATGACTGAGCAGAGGAGGACACTAAATGTCTGCCGGTGGAAGAGGGATTAGAGCGTGTGACTCACTTCTTTTTCTTGTTTTTGACTCTTATCACCTACATTGCAGCCTTGATCGTGCCCTTAATCCCTTTAGTGGGTGAGAAGCGCAGTAATGCCAAAACACTTTTGCATACATTATCCTCCACACGGGAAAAAAAACCAAACGCCTGCTGTCATCCTCCAGACTCCTCCGGTCTGAGGAGCCTTCAGAAGACTGGTTCCAGGTGGGCTTGAGGGAGATCAAAGAGCTCACTGCGTCTCTTACAGTGATCTCTCTAGTGAATAAGCCTTGATGCCTTGATTGCACATTACACAAGCCGTGATGGTACAGTAAGTAGTGTCCTTACAGTAAGCAATAGTCTGTTGCTTGGTGTCCACTGGGGAAGCAAAACGTCTGTTTCCACTGTTTTGACATCATGGCTCTTAATCAACATCTGCCTTTGAACGAGCACATGGGCCTAATTAATGCAGGAATGAGCTGACACACTTGCTGTTAATCAGCTGGAATGACAGCAGGCTCTGTCTTTGACTTCAGCCTCATCTCTAACTAACTGGGAGCTAACTGGAAGCTAACTGAGAGCTAACTGGGAGCTAACTGGGAGCTAACTGAGGGCTAACTGGGAGCTAACTGAGAGCTAACTGGGAGCTAACTGGGAGCCACTTCTCGTCAGCCATCATCCTTATTTACCCTCAGCCAGGGTAAAGCGTGTTGCTGAAACCCTGAAGCTTTACTGTATTGACGCAGACGTTTTGGCAGTGACGTGTTGAACCAACACAGCTTTTCCACTTGGTTTTGTGCAGTGGCAGCTCAACAGCAGACTGAGATGGGCACATTTTTAAAGGCGTTCTCCAAACAACAGCTTTCATCCTCTCAAGGTCCCTGAACCCATTATACAAGACCATATATTTCTTCAGTAATGTCACCCCCTTCCACTCACACCCTTTCTCTCCTTTCCCTCACCAGATCAATTAACAGATTAGTGCTTGTGTTGAATAGATTGAAGGCCTGGACTCGGGATATCATCTGTGTCTAATGCGTTTTGTGGAGAGGCAGTGAACATGAGCTTCACCGTCAGGGGAATATTGACAGTTTGGAGAGCAAGGTTACGTTTGTCCTCCAAGGATTCATCGTCTGCTATTTGCTCCTGGTAATATATTTATTTTGACGATGTACACTGGTGCGTCATCAGCATAAATCTGTAATATGCCTTATATTTCCCAATGTAATGTTACAAACATTACATTAGGAATTGTAATGTTTCTCTACAAGCGGCTGTCCTCATTTACCGAGCATTTAAAAACGCATGTTCAGCCCATGCTGGATCTGCGACATTTTAAAAAAGTCCTTGCGCTGTTTCACTAACGCCTCGTTGAATGTGTGACTCCTCTATTAGCGTGTAAAGTCTGTTGGGCTGGGAATGCAATCGCACAGGCTTCACTCTCCATTAGCAGTGGGAGCTCACTGGAAAAGGATGATGTTGATCTTTGGTGTCCTGCTCTGTTTGCATAAAGAATAAGAGGCAGTTTGTTCTCAGCAATTTCCACCTGTATTTACACAGGCAGTCGCACACAGTGTTTACACACACACACAAATAGCTGCACAGGTTTTATGACTTGGCTGTTTAGACAGCAGGGTGACTCTATCTGTGACAGCTAGTCCACCTTTAGCTTGGAGGAGATCGTGTTTCTGCCAAGCAATTTAGCCTGTTGTGATAAAATCAGTGTAAGGTTCAAAATCACAGACACGGACACTGTGATGGAGGACGTGTGGGAGGTTGCAACGACACAAGAAGGTGCAGAGAGGTACTTGTACTTTGAAATGAATGAATGAATGAAAGCAATTTAGCTGAACTACTACTACTAGCTATTTGTTCCCAGCTGCGGCTCCAACTCATCTTCACTCCGTGATGCTTTGCGTCATTGCCTGTTATTCTCCACATCCACCAGACGTTACTCATTTCATGCCCACTAGAACAATTATGTTACTTCATCTAAAACTCATATTCCACATCTGAGTGAGACACAAAACATGGTTGGGGGATTTTGGATGTTGAAGTTAGAATGGAGATTCTGATTGTGACCTTCGACTACTAAAGTGGAAATTTTTTAGGATGTAATATTTAATTTCTTAAAATCAATTTATGAGTTTCGTGAACATGGAATGTTTCTTTTACTGAAAACTGAGCTTGATCACATGGGAATTTAACTAATTAGAGTAACTGAAATTTACTTTACTACGCTACTGGTCTCCGATGTGGTAGCTCAGTCAGTAACGTCTCTGCCCGTCTTCGTCTATGATTCATCTACGCTTGTCGCCCATTTCTACCTATTAAGAGGAGCTTTTCCCGAATTGCTCTCTGATTCCTGGCCTGTACAGTTGTGATGACAAGATAACACAGAAAAATCAATACCAGTGTTTTTAAGAACTAAAGTGGCACCTGCTCTTCAGGGACCATCCTGGGCCTGAGCTCCAGTCAATTATTCTTTTAGTGATAGGTCTCATCAACTCTGTGTCTGCCTGGAGATCGAGCTAATGCATCAAACGGCTCTGACTGGCAGCCAGTGCGAAACGGTTCACATCCTCTCACCTTGAAAACGCCATTGTGATGCGGTTTCATTGACAGAAGATGCAGCTACTGTAATATTTAAACGAACTGATCGATTTAAACATTTTGTGATCAATCTGACATGCAGCACATTGTCCCATTGTCTGCTTGAGCCTTTTATGACACATGATTTATTCATCGATTCGTTCCTAATTGAATGTTTGCAACCTGATCCTCTGCTTTTGTCTTTGAATTTGTTCTTTCCTCATCCCTGTAGCTGTCCCAGCAGCTTTTGTTTTCGATTTTTCCGCTGCATTCAAATTAGCTTCAAGCATCTTTTCAGTTTTCAGCGCAAATCCCTTTTTTTCCCCAGCCAAATAAGAGCCCGATGTTTTTTCAGCCTAGCAGCTAAGTATGATTCCCCTAACTCACGCTTTGAAAATGTCAATAGCTCATTAGCAGAGGCTCCCCTCTCCTCTTGTCTCTCTGTCTGCCACGAGCTTTTCATCATTACCTCATTCTCCCTCCTGGTCACCAGCTCCCACATGTCGGCAGAAAATGACTGTGTGTGTGTGCATGAATACTAGCGTATCATTGTGTTCGCGTTCACGTGTCTGGTCATTAGAGATGAGTTGATGGCTGCAAAAGTGTTTCAATATCAATTCACTCCAAGACCCGACTCTGCTGCTCCCCCTCTCTGCTGATCTAACCTCGTCCTCACCCCCAGAGACGTAGTGATAGTAGCAGGTAATTGGCCTGCATATTTCTTCATGGCAGTGGTGGTGAAGAGACCTATCATGTCCTCTGTCACCACATTTTTTACACCTTGAGTGCGTGTCTTGTGTTTTTAATTTGTACCTTATGCATAATTACATGTGCTTTTATGAGTAAATGGGAAGGTTTAGTCTGATTACATGTAAGTACATACTTACAGTTTAAGGCATTTTGTGTGCATATGTTAGCGTTGTGGGATTTGACTTCAAGACAGAAACATGTATGTTCCTGAAGCAGCTGCTGGCATCGGGCCATTTCCAGACAGATGAACTCGGATTTGCTGCGTCTGCTTGTCAGTGCAAATCTGACGTGATTCCATTCTATTAGTCCCAGAGTCGTACAAAGGGAACTTAGTCATTCAGTCATTTCTACAGGACTGAAATGGAAAATCCCAAAATGGAAGAGACACAGTGACAGAGGAACAAAGTCCACCGCTGGACAACTGGTGAGTATCTGAACCAAAACTTGATGGGAGCGCATATGTTCTCATGGTTTTATGTCCTAAAAGCACTTTGTGTGACAGACACACACACACACACACAGAGCTGCTGTCTGGTGATAAATCCCTCTCTCTCTCCTCTTGGCAGCTCATGGAGGCGAATTTCACAATCTTGAGTGTGATGACCACCTTCTCGCTTTATGGGCCAATCGAGGAGGAACAATGGAAAAACAAAGGTGGGGGGTTGGGGATACTGGTTTCTGCAACTGGGGAAATGCGGCTGGAGCATGAAATCAGAGCCACTGGATGGCTGTTCTCCCATCCGGTCCTCCTCTCCTGTTGTGCTGACTTGGAGGTTTGTGGCTGTAATGAATATCTTGCCTGGGATTGTGGAGGCTTCCCTGGGCTGATCGGTATTCAGCTGCAGCTCAGCACAAGGTGGACAACATGACTCGGGGTGGCTGGATCTTGTTTTCTGCTGCTACCTGATGAAATTCATGGCTTGTGTAAAAGGGGTTTTGCGTTGCGCTGGCTGGGCTTCATAATCTGCTCAGTGGAGATAAATCAGCCACCAGAAAATCATTCTGAGGTATAATTGCTTATACATCCAGTCGTCACCTGGGGTTTGCCACTTAGTTACACTGTGCCTGCGGTGAAACAAGAGCAAAAACATCAGCAAATGAGTCGCACAAGGAGCAAAAGCCTTGTCCTAGCTGACCTCCAGACCTATTATGCCGCTGCTGGCTGGCACAGTGAAGGACCCTTTACTACAGTAAATGTGGTCCAGTTGATCAGTTTTTCCGGTGTCCTGCTTTGGGGCGTATTGCAATGATCCAGGATGATATTTAGAATTTGAAGACTGGACCATAGAAATGTATGGAACCATAAATACAGCACAGGAGGTTCAGCAGAAAACGGCTCAGCATCTATTGCATATATTTGTGAGTTTGGGTAAAATATCTTGCATATATTCAAGTATGATGTCCAGTAACTTTGCTGACTGTCTCAATTTAATCATCAGGTTAAAATATTTGATTTTATTTGTACAATATGTTAATGGTTAAATACTTGGTTAATGTTGTCTAATTCTTCTTCTATTCCTAAACATTTACTGAAGCTTTTTTCATGAGATGCTACTTTTCCATTGATTTTGAGAAAAAATAAATGAATTTGAGCCAAAATTC
The DNA here is from genome assembly GCA_030770545.1 of Macropodus opercularis. Taxonomy (NCBI): domain Eukaryota; kingdom Metazoa; phylum Chordata; class Actinopteri; order Anabantiformes; family Osphronemidae; genus Macropodus; species Macropodus opercularis. The sequence continues at coordinate 6,500,507 of CM061099.1, forward strand.
TGTCAACTTTTAGAGAACGTGCAATTTATTGTACAGATTTGTTTAAAAAGATGCAGTTTCTGTTAAAACACAATCTTCAATGTTCTATGACGACATCTGTTTTTCTGAAATCGTCACATAGCTGCATTGATTCCGCTCTGACATCACCACCGTGAGCGTCACAGTGCAGGCTGGTTGCAGAGCTGTTGCACTGGATTGCATAACGGTGGAGATGCTGTTACAGCAGCTCACTGTCAGTGTAGGCAGCCCAGCTTTGAAACGAGAGCCCAGCATGTCGTCTAAATGCTCGGACACGTCGAGGAGGCAAATCTGCCTACACAGAGCCTGCTCGCATCAGACCCCCTCTCTGAGTGGGTAATAAATCTGCAGAGCCCTGCTGCGTGTGTGCATGACGAAGGGAGCGACAGTGTGGTGCCAAGCCTCGTTGGAAAATACAGCTTTGCACGTGCTAGTGTCTCTGCACAAAGGCATAAGCGCTTGGAGAGAGCACTCATGCATAGTGATGAGTGTGATGTGTGTGTAGGTATTAGGTCAAACGTAAACAGACTAATTTAGGGAGGCAGGTGCTGATTTGCGCGCGCACACACACACACACACACACACCTAGTGCACGTGCGTGTGATGGGAGCAGCGGCATCCTGTGTTGCTGTGATGCTCGCTGCAACTATATTGTGATATTTAAACTGAATGCGTCTGGACACGCACTAGCTTGCATGTAAACATTCACTTTGAATGAAACATCTCGGCTCCTATTTATTTTATTCTGTGCTTTCCGTGATTTCTTCTCCGTTTCTGGCCTCGTGGCCCAGATAAACACAGACACGCGTCTGTGCTTCTCGCTGTGCGCACGTGCGCCACTGATGTCTCAAACTGTGTCATCTGCTAAGACGTCATTCAATGACCATGTTTGTTTGGCATTTGCCTCATTAAAGTCTGATACAAGTGAACTTCAAAGGAGTCTGGAGGAGAAAACAAAGAGACACAGACCTCATCAATTTGTTCAACCCTCTGGGCTTTGGGTTTATGGTCTGACTTCCTGTTTTGTAAATAAACACCCGACAGCCGCTGCTCTGCTCTGACTTCACCAAAGCGAGAGTTTCAGTGTGTTCGTCGAATGAATGTGAATTTGTGTTTGCGCATTTGCATGCGAGAGGAGTTTGGGACTTTTTGTGAGTTTAATTAATGTCGACGCATGTGTCCATTAGTGTATTTGTGTACCAGCACTGACGTGCGTATAATAATAGAAGCACATTCACAGACAGGCACCAAAATACATTCAGTGTCAGTCACAAATGCATTTTTAAAAGGACTTGTCATGTTTAACACTTCCTGTCCCTCCTTTTCAAAACACAATATGTTAATAGCAACAATTACATCTGCCAGGGGGCGATTATTATTAACACACACGCTGGGGGTAAGTGATTGTTTTTAGACTGAAAATGAGAAAATGACAACCTTTTCTGTGCGCACGACGAGGAGCATCCAGGCCGAGAGACAATGCGCGTCTGTCACTCACTTGACGGCGTCACAGTTGAGCTACAGCTGTGAGGAGGAAGACAGGCTCCATTTAATTCAGACAGAGCGGCCGGAGGAGCTTTATGGGGGAAGGGAGCCGCCACGGGGCTCTATGTATTTATTTATTTATTCTTTTTACACGCTGTCACGTGTCCTCTCTGCACCTTGAGCTGCCGTCGCCTTTCTCTTCTCCAGTGCTGTTGGAGACGTGGAGAGCGCTGCACTGGGAACACCCCATCTGCCACCGCATCCAAATGCAGTGAGCTCGCTATTAGACAGCTTTATCAAAGATGGATTAGGCTTTAAAGAAACACAGGGGACAATAACAACCACCAGAATCATCCTAGAGCAGGAAGACGTCGCTCTGGGGTCTTGCTTCTGTGGACGACCCACCACAGAGCAATAGCAATGTCAGGGTTAATGGTCCTATTACAACATTAACTACCTTTAACCTGGAGACAAAGAAACTCTTTCATGACAAACATCCAATATAACTGCAAGTCTGAGGACACGTGGAGACACGACCTGAGCCAGACAGACCCGTGAGAAACATCAGCTTCACCGCGACGCTCTGTCGGCTGAAAACAAGCTGAACTGTGTTTGCATGTGACCCCAAGGAAGAAATAAAACCAGAAGACACTGTGCATAGCTACGCGCCCTCCCGGGTGCAGAACCGCTCCACTGACGCACACGCATTTCTGTTTTGACATAGACAGTGTGAACACATACGCACACAGTAGGTCTGTGTAGTTGTTGTGTATCTGACAGGTGAGATTTAAATATTTGTGTTTAAGCTGCCAAAGACACATGACAGGGACAAGACCCTGCTTACGGTGATATGCAGTAGTGTTTACCTCATCTACGCTTCCTCACAAACACTGTAAACATGTCTGCAGCCATTTATCCACTAATACCTGTGCTTTGTGGAAGCCTGCTTTTCTTATTTTTAGCTGAAGCTTTTAGTGAAGAACTGCTCTGGTCTCCTGAACCGACTAAGCACTGAGCTCGCTGCGCTGGTGGCAGCATGTACGCAGCACTTCACCATTCACATTTTTAATTAAACTCAGCTACAGGCTTTAGCGCTAATTTCCTGACTCATTTTCTTCTGCAAATAGGGCAGCGCATGCCTCCAGGTTAGAAAAGCAGGCTTGTGATTTAAAGCAAATGGCAACTAAGAGAGAGTATGAATGTGTAATACTTGTTCATAGTAAATGCTGCCACAGTGCCTTTGAGCAAATCACACAATAGTGCTCTGTGTTGCTGGGCAGCTCCCGATGACGAATGTTTGCCACTGACCTTCATTTTTTATAGTAGTTTTACCAACTGTGGCACATTAAGGCTTATTTGACTCAGTTGATATCTTGTTTCTTGTTGACCTACCAGTTCTTACATCGATCTCATGATCTTTGCGTTCTGTAAACATGTTTATGAGGCTTTTCAGTAACTGTCTGAATGTCAAAGGTCAGAAGCAGAATCATTGCTTTCAAACTATTTTCAATCCTCAGTTTCTACTTGGGTTTAGAGAGATTTAAGTCATGATTTAGGTCCAAACTGAAACATTTCAGACAAATTGGAACAAAACTTCCTGCAGAATTGCAGAATTACAGAATTACGTTACAGGTTCAGTGTAGAAAGTCTTGACAGCACGCACTGATTTGAGCTGGATGCTGAAACCGTCTATTTACTAGAAAGATCTGTCCCAGTGTGAGACTGTTTGAAACAACGGACTGCATGTAGAAATGAACATGTTTTAGCTCAACGCGCTGCTTCAAAATGCTGCCAGTGAAGCCACAGACTCCTGCCTTGATACATATTTGCTGCACTACTTCCTGATGTGTATGAACTATATCAAATTGATCTAAATAGTTCTAGGCATGAGGGTCACAATGTTACAAAACTTAGATGTGACATTAAAGACACAAGACATCCAGCGGTCAGTGGGTCACTGAGACTTCACCCACTCAACCAAACTGCCGTGTGCTGGGTTCCCCTCTGTGTCCGGCAGATACAGCGCTGACAGGAATACACACACGACCCGTGTGGGGCCCAGCACATGCACCCCAGCTGCAACGACACAGAAAAGGAAGCCATGACACGGAAAAAAAGCCAGCCAACATTGTAGCTTAATGGGTTAGTGTTCCAGTAGTCGGCTTTACTGCACCACGAGATGACGTGATGCAAGGCTACACAACAGCAGCTTTCAGCCAGCAGTGTAATCGGGCCTCGCTCTGCCTCCATGCATGCGCAGAGTCTCCTTGCATATTCATGTGCTGAGGGAAAAGGATTTTGTTGCTCTGAGAAACTAGTAAAAGTCAGCAGTTAAATGTTTAATGGTCACTACTTTGCTGAACTTTCAGGACGAAGCGGAGGATGGAAGAAGCTGAAGAGACGAGGGGGAAAGCTTTTCTATTTGAGACATGGCACAAATAGCATCTGTGTCTTTTGTTCATTACATGCACAGACGAACCTTTGAGACAGTAGGAGAAACTATTTACGACTGTGTGTACAGATGCAGCTCCTTTCAGCAGGGAGGGTCACTGGGACTGTAGAGATATTTTAAGGGTCATCAGCAGCTGCAGTCTCAGCTTCTCCACACCCGCTTTGCATTGGATTGAAGTGAAATGCCCTCTAATTGCCAGGCCGCAACAGCTGCGCAGGCTGTGGGCAGGGCCGCGCTGCCGGGGTTAAAGTTCAAAGCCACATCTTTAATTTGGGACCTTTCTGAGGGCGCTGATCACAGAGCTGAGGGAAGCTTGAGGTGAACTATGGGATGCTCATTACCCTGCTCACATTCGTCTGCATGCGCGTGCTGACGGCCGACTACTGCATGCGCGTGCTGACGGCCGACTACTGTATGCATCTATATTTTGCAATCATACACTTTTTATTAGTTTTTACTATACTTTTACTGGGTCAGGTTTTATGCGCAAACTCTTCCACTTCTCATCAGGCTTCCCCAGTCCTGCTCCTCCTCAGGGGCAGTAGTGAATGTCTCATCTCATCCCATCACTCTGCTCCTCCCGCTCCTCCTCCTCTTGCTCCTCGTATTCAGGGCACAGCTTTCTCCCTCTCCTTCCTTACACTCGCCTCTCACCTCACCTCACCTTTTGATTACGAATGTGCTAACAATAGTTAACAGGAGGTGCGTTAGTAATATCCCCACACCTGCATGTGCTGATGCCTTTAATGAAGACAAGGGGCAAGTTTGACTGTTTGGGAAATGCAGCTGGGACTTAAAAGACTCTTTTGACTGCACTGCAAATATCATCTTAAGCAGATTTGTTGAGCAGCTTCATGCACAGCTCAAACTGATTCCTGTACTAAACTACAGCAAGCTGGTGCTGAGAGTAGTTCTGTGACTCTGCTCCCCTCCTACAACCTAAAGTCGTGCAGTGTGGCTAATTGGTAGCTCGAGTCGCTGTAGATGTGAATATGAACGTAAACATATATGGGATTCGTTTCCAACGTCCATCGTCAACCAAAACAAAAAATCTCAGCTACATTTTGACCCAACTGTCTCCAGGTCAATAACATTCATGTCCAGCAGGGGAAAAGATCGCAAACCTAACTTAACGCAGTCTCTGCTTCGGCATGAAACACAGATTTACTTCTTTTTATCTTCCCACTAAGCTGTTCTAATTTAGTTCGCCATCATTTGCATGATAATAGTTAAGTGTAATAGACCCAGAGCTTGACACTGCAATGCTCGCACTTGAGTCTGCAGCAAAAGGCTCCACACTCTGAGCCCAGCTTTGTCCTCTGTGCGCTGCCAACTGTGGAGAAATAGATGTGCCCTCAGTTAGCAGCAGGCTCCTGTGACATGTCAGCTGTGACTATCAGTGTTCATCAGACGGCAGCTGAGAGACATTTTGTGTGCTTGGATTTGACTGGAGCACAATGGTCTGGAGTGTGTAGGAGTGAAATGGACAGATAACGAGAATAGCATGAAGTGTAAGTAGGAGCAAGGGAATGTAGGAAGGTAGGAGAAGATGGTGGGGGGGGCAAGATGAAGTGATGGTGAAGAGGTGAAGAAGACTGCGAAACCTTCAGCTTTAAAACTGTCACTCATTCATTCTTCTTTGACCTTTATTAATCACTAACATGTGGTTCATGAGGAGGTGGGACAGAGACAATATCACGTGATGCTGGTCAGTGAGAAAGCGACTCTACATACACTAAATGTTGAGATGCTGTTTATTAAACCACAGCTTGTACATCTTGTTTACCCACTGGTTCAACATCCAGGAACAACAAGCTCTACTCTTCTTACTCCTTTTATTTCCCTCTCAGAGGAAATTCGATGAAGCAGAACGATTTTTCCAGCACGCACGGCGATGAGGACTTTACAGTAGATGGTGTGAGCCACCCAGCACAGGGAAAAGACTGTGGTTGTGATCGCAGACAGAATTGGGACCGTGTTTAGTGAGTCAATCCCTTGAGGCTTGGAGAGAAGCATGAGAGGAAAAAGCAAACCTACAAACAGGACAATGTTATTTATTATTCGTGCTTTTCCAACCCTGCAGGAAATAACACATCATATGCAACTGATCTGCAGCAGTAAATTGAAATTTTACGGATAAATTCACTGGTGGTGAGCTGATGTGATGTGAGGGACGTTAGAGGTTACAAGTGGTGCAATAATCAATCAAATATAAATGCGTTTTCTGCGAGAACACCCTGTATCTAAAATATGACTACTCACATTTTGCATGGACATGTACTAAATAATGGACATTAGTTGATTACTGAGCACTGATCACTGGCCTCTTAACACAAAAGGTTCCGTGTAAAATAGCAAAGAAAGAGAAAAACATCTGTGTCAAAATCTTCACTGGAAAATATGATATGTTATATATTTGCTCTCTGTTCAGATTTCTGTTGTCAAGAGGAGGTTGAAGGCCTTGTATTTGTTGTTGTTTTGTACCTAAGTAAAGATTAAGGTACCTTTACTTTTACTACAAACCAGAGGAAAAGCTTGCTTGTGTACTTCCACTGTACAGCTGTATTTCACTTTATTCTCACACAATAAGTGCTTTAACACAACTAATTAGAACTAAAGCTCACAGTCTAATCTAAGAGAAAAGCAGCTGTTACAGATGTGTCACACGAGAACATGACATTTCCTCTTCCCCTTCAGCTTTAGCCTGGAAAACACATTAGCTGCAGTGATATTCGCCTACACTACTGTATACTTTCCTTGCATGAAAAATCTCTTTTGGCACTGAGGCCGACGTGGAGGAAAATGTGGGGAGACAGCAGGCCCGGTCTGGTTAGTTGGGTTTGGAGAGAATTATTTAAATTGTCAGATAGCAGAGATCAACTTAGGAGCAAATGTCAATTTGGAAATCTTGGCATGTAAAAAAAATCAAATAAATCTAGTCCAAATGGCTGAATGTTGAGTAACAGGACGCAGCATTGAGTAACTGTGTGTGGGTGTTAGTCAGAAGTGGAGATTTTGGTTTAATCTGGATTAATGATGACGACGCGGCCAGATTGGCCCTCGGTTTATGATTGAATGAAAGCAGGGAAGAGGCAGACCCCCTGGGGCAGAGTGTGTGTAGGAATGACAGCAATAGAGGGAGAGGGGGAAACAGAAACAGCGAAGGGCGAAGGAGAAACGCACTGGCTCCCTGAATGTGTCCACTAGTGTGAGTGCAAACAGGCGCTTCACCCTGCAGAGATGAGACCGGCTAAGGCTCAGCTGCTCTCTCTTGTCATGAAAACTGACGCTTTTGTTGGTAAGAGGGTGGTGAAGTTTAAGCGACGGCCGCTGAGCCGCTAGCAGGAGGTCATTCTAATCCGAGTGCATGCTGGTCACATTGGCGGTGGAGGAGCGTCTCCCTCTGACTGCCAGCAGGAAACCAGCTCCTGTCTGATGATGATGATGATGAGTGATCTGATGCTCTAGGAGGAAAGAAAAGCTTCACGCTGCGGCTCCGGAGCCGCTGTGATGAAATGATCTTCTAAATTATCGCTGAATGGGCTCAGCACTTAATGATGTGTTGGACCCAGCAGGCACTTAGTGCTGCTTGTGTTGACAGCTACAGAAGACACAGAACCGTATTACAGCTTTCCCACGTCCTTACTGAGGCCTGTGAAGTCAGATGGCAGATGGACAATTAAAGAATATGGTTATTACTGACTTTTTCGCCTTTTTATTTTAATTGCTTGTTTAGTCTATATGGTGACGGGGATTTCAAATACTAGTGATTATTACATCACTTTAGATAACTTCATGTTCCTTCTACCATTTTCTAAATTTGTTGTCATAAACCCATGATTTTAATGCACTGTTCTCAGACACAAACAATTTATTAACAATCCTTTCAGCTCTAAAGACTTAGCTGTAGGTATTTCACTTAATAAACCGTTGAAGGATAGTTGAGTCTATTTAAGCAAACTCGATCAACCGACTGTTTCAGTGCTGCTATACTGTAAGTCCTATTTAAATATTCAGCGCTGAGATGCTGCATGGCTGTTCGTGGTTTCACCCCCCGTGAAGATTACACTTGCGGGACACAGCAGGAGGCAGGAAGCTGACATAGACTTAAAGCAACATCAGGCTGCATTTGTACGAATACACCCTGAATTCCTCAGATCCGCTGAAGACGGGCAGACAGGAGGGATATCAAAGCGAGGAAACATTCCTGTGCTAGGTCCACCTGTCAGAGGAGGGTGGTCTGCAGGGAGCTCCAGCTCAGCTGTGATCCGGCTCTTCACTCCGGGTCCGTGTACACAAACGTCCCGCTGATTTCAGTATGAGAAAACAGTCTTGGTGCACAGTTTATCCACTGAGGGTAATTTTGTGCACAATCAGCAGTTGAGCGAGACAAACCAGATCTGCTGGACTGAAAATGAAACCTGTGCACATGACGACATGTTGCCCATCAGGCCTGTTGGTGTATGTTGGACGAGACAACGTAACAATTCGATCCCGTTAGAAAAAGGTTCTTTGTTAATTACGTAAACAGATCATGGCTGCAACCGATGACCGTTTTCCTGATTTATCGAGAAAAACAGATTTCAGATTACCGTCGATATTTACAGAGATCTCAACCAAATGCATTACCTGATATAAATTTTGGGTTTCATTCAGTGGCTAATCCTAACTGACAGTGTCAGATCCCCACTGAGGTTGACTGTAAATGAGCTACAACTGAATCCACTTGGCTGCTTTGATGCCACAGTGTGTAATGTCCTCCTCAACCTTCTTCAAAAAGCTTCTGTTTGATTATTGGGGTCTGCAGGTTTTCTTTGTAGAAATGTGATAATGACTGCAGAGCTTAGCAGATGGTAAAAGAGCATCACCAGGTGCAGTCCGTGTGCAGACATACACAAATGAAATACAATTCACAGTACGACTATTACGACCTTTGTTTTACAGGAACATCCTGTTAAATAGGAGCATTACGCCGTGGATCACAGTGAGGACTGAGGCAATGAGAGTAATGCTGCCCTTTCACCTCATTACAAGCCCCGGGTTAATAATGCTTAATGCAGAAACGTTTCGTGCCTGAAGTTCCTCTTCGCGTGCATTAGCGGGACAAGAGAGTGTGAGACTTATCTTGGACGATAAGCACAGCACCACAAAACCAGCCAGATGTTAAATCCCAAATAATTCGCCCTAGATTTAACTCTTGCGTTTAACGCTCTGCCAAATCTGGCTCTGCTGTGTGGCTTTAAGATGCAGTCTCTCATTTCCAGGGTTCGGGCCCTTTGTGTGCTACTACAAATGACCTGTGGGTTTTCCTAACTGTAGCGTGAGTGTCTGTATGAAAGTGTGTGAAGACGTCTCATGTTTCTTGTGGGAACTTCTTGCGGGGAGCTGCACTGAGTGACGATTCTGGACTTTTAGCTGCTGACGATTATAAAAAGTGAAACGTGAGCACATTCCTGAGGGTCAAGGTGGAGCTGTGTGGCCACGCAGCTGAGGGCTTATGGAAAGACGAGCATGATCCAGAGCAGAGGGGTCGAAGAAAACGGGCACAAACGATGCATTAGTCCTCTGGTTATGTGGAAACGATAAGTTGCAGTTTCTGCTGTTGTGCTCAGCCGTGGCATAGCTAGTCTGACTCGTGGAGTTGTACACCCAGGCTGTGCATGCCCCAGATATGTGGTGGGAGTAGTGCTGTGAGGCTGTGAGAGCGACAGCTGACTAATGGGGACCAGGGAGGAGGAGGAGGAGGAGGAGGAGGAGGAGGGGGAGGGGGAGGAGGAGGAGGTGGTGAGACAGTCGGTGTCCACTGCTGGGGTCCCGGGGGAAACTGAGCCAGAAGAGAAAGGACTACAGTTGCAGCTGTTGTTGCTCACATACACACAGACAGATTATTCTTAGACCAGGTCTAAATGACCCAGGCATGTTTATTTTAAATATACATTTTAAATGTTCACTGACATTCGCTAGTTGTCACATAAACGTATGTGTTATGACAACAGCTATTGGATTTTATACGTATTTATTCAAAATTATATGACAGTAAAATACTCTTTATAATTTTGTCTGACTGTCTGTTAAAATTATTGAGTTTGCAAAACATGGTAACTTTCATAGTCGTACAGTAATTTCTTTTCTCAAATTCAAACTTATTTTTTCTGTCAGATTCATGAACAGCGTCTGACTTATTAATTTGTTGTTTTATTGTTAATTTGTTAAATGCAGATTCTGAAAACACTACAAGCTCCAAAGGAGCTGAAAGAATCTTATTTCAACTTGTAAAATACTCATATTCTCTCAAATGCCGTTTATTTCCCACCGTAAGTAAAATAAAAAACAACTGATCCAAACAATTAACGTTTTATGCATCTGTCATTTTTTCCAAACACATTACAATAGAGAAGAGAGATTTCCAGGACATTTTTCTCTTTTCTTTGTCCTCTGGGACAGAAATGAACCAGTGTGTATCTCACAGAAAGCATCAGCGACTGCTGTGAAGTGCCTGCGATCAACTGCAGAATCTGTGCTGCTCTTGTTTATTTATTGAAGACCCTGATGGAGTTGTGCTGCAGATTTAGAATCACTTTGGTGGCAGCCAGTGAGTGACCTGCTGGTTTCACCCTCAGTGAACCTGCTCATCATACAACAGCACATGAATCCTGTTTGTAGTTACGGTGCTGCACATTTACACCTCAGCTTTCGTACAGATCAACCAAACCAAGTTGCTTCTCTTGTCGCTTTCTCTCATCGAAGATTTATCGTAATGTAGTTTGTGTGACTTCCCCCACATTAGATAAAGTAACATATGTTATTAGCTGCAGGAATAAGACTGAAGCCAGCACACAGATTCTGAAAGCAGATTTAATTACAAAGAGTCGGTGACAGTTTGACGGTGCACGACAGAATCACTACTGAGGGTTCGCAGAACCCTGATGAAAAATATTCAAAACAGTGCTGAAAATGACACTTTGACAGCTGTAAATAGGAAGAAACAACTGATACATTTACATACACATACTGTGTGATATGACATCACAGACTGTCTCAGAAACCGTGTGTCTGTATTGACCTGAATACTGAGACGACACCATATGGATCAACTGGCTGAGACGCTCAAAAGGCCTCAGGCCTAATCCCTGCTGGGCTACGCGGATCAGATATCACATTTAAAACTGAGTGAAATGAACGTCTTCATAATAATACGTTAGAGTGTCAGATTGTCTTTGCATAACTGTGGTCCTGTGTGTTTTGAGCCAGCGCAGGCAGTGTTCTATGCAGTCCTGAGGGAATCGCAACCTTGATATGAGTTTGTGAAGGATCCATGGTTTGATTTGACCTGTTATGATGCTGCTGGAATCGAGACGATGCTAAAACAATGTTTGGATACTGCACCTTAGAGATGAACTCAATAGTTTTGGTTTAAATACACGTCTGGTGGCTTTGTTTTCACTCGTCATGCTACTGTATGGCCTGAAGTGTGACTTTACTTATGCAGAATAATGAAACCATGGGATATTACAGTAAGTGTTTGTTATTGCTGCAGGTTTGACGATGGCAAATATGTACAATGCTCTGTACATTTAACTTGATTCTTTCTGATGGACATCATGCATCTTCACCTTCACTCCCTTAAAGCCTCGTTACTATTACAGCCCTGTAGTCGCCCATGTAAATACAGTATGGAGCACTGTCGTAGTCTATTTGGAATCTAAATCTGACATGGCGGCGTGTCACAGTTTCCTCCTGTGTTGCATTCATTCCCTGAGCTCGGCGAATGAGAGACTGGTTCAGTTAAACCTGAGTTTCCAAAGCTTCAACGCCACATTGGAAACAAAGGGGAATTTAAAGGCGTGTTTAGTGGCAGTGCGTTCAGTAACAGCTGTTTGTGGCATCACGTATGAAAACACCTGCCGTGGAATCTACCTGTTGGTGTTTGTATTCATGGATGCAAAAAGGTGAGATATACATGAGGTGTCCTGTACCATAGACGTAAAAGGTCTGTGTATCGATGCAGAGAATTTCCATGTACCGTCTTTTGAGCACTTACTCACACATACATACCAATAAACATGGGAAGAAAAGAGAATAGTAGAAAACTTGCATTATACGAAAACCTTTAAAAAGTGTGTCTCTCTCTGTCTCAGATGCTCTGAGTCACACACTCACACCCAGACATGCAGCAAACGCAGAGAAGGTTTTAGGATTGTCAGACAAAATGTTGCCCTGATGATCTCTCAGGTGCTGTAAAATCTCATTGTGTGGAAGTGAAGTTTCTTAGTTCGTATGTGAGCCTCTCAGTCATTCGTTCCTTCCGGCACCTGTCCCTCGTCGCTGGCCGTTTGGTGTCACACCCAAACAGCTGTGTTATAGTCGAACAAGGGTTGCATTTTCTCCAGTCCGGCCTCTGGCTGTCTCCTCTCTAACTGGATCCCTGCGAATGGCTGCTGGTGGAACTGGGCGAAGTGCTGGCGATGGTGGAAGTTTCGCTCCATCTCGGCTAAATGCGGACACGACGGGCCTTTGCCCTGTGGTCCATTCGCCCAGAACGGCAGGTAGAAGCTGCCTTTTGAACTTTTGGGAACAATTCTTTTCGGCCTTTTGAAGAGGTCGCCCTCTGGCAGCTCAGGAGCCATCCAGCCCGGTCTCTCCTTGAGTAGCTTGTCCCTGTCAGGCCGAACGCTTCGCAGGAACTTCTTGAAGATATTCGTGGTGAGTGAGAACTTCCTGCAGATCTCCTGCGAACGGCTGAGGCGGAGAGGGTGAGCCGGTGTGTCTGGTCTGTCCACTCCTCCGTTGGCTGTTCTCTCCTCTCTTCTCTTCCTCCGCTCCTCTACTTCCACCTCCTCCCTCTCCACCTCGGGCAGGTCCAGCCAGTTGCCCACAAGGTCGGCGAAGACGTTGTCACCCAGCACTAAGGGCTGTCGGTTGCGACTGCGACTCATGAGCGAAGAGGTCCAGTCACTGGCGTCATCTGTGCTGTCCTGGGAGTAGTCGCTGTCTAGTGAAGGGCCCTCTCTGGAGAGGCTGTACAGGATGCCAGGCAGGTCCACCACCTGTGCGTGACGCGGAGCCTGTGGGTGAGGGTACGGCTCTGGTGGAGGGTTTCCCACAACTGGTCCGCAGAAGTCCACCTGGGGGGCCGCGTATCCTGACCACCTCTTGGGTATAGATTCAAGGTTGTTCTCGCTTCTTGCTGTTCTTGCGCCTCTCTCACTTGTTTCACTGTCGCTGTCTAGACTGGATGAGGAGCTGCCCAGGCTGCTTCTGTTCCGGGATGGACCGCGGCCATCGTGGCTGAAGGTGTTCCTGCTATCCAAAGACGGCCTTGGACTTGGCATCGGACTTGCTCTGGGCTCCTCGGGCACACTTTGAATAAGACTGCAGGACTTGTGATCGCTTTCCAAACCAGAAGCTGCTGCAGCAGGATGTGGGATCCCTCGGTTGGTAGGCCGACGTGAAATATCAAGGTTTTCTAGCGCTGTCTGGACCTGAAGGAGCTTGAGTTCCTGAAGGGCTCCCATCATTGAATTCATCTGAGCGTGGAGGCCATCTCCGGCTTCTTTCATGGACAGCTGCAGGCAGAGAGAAAAAACAAAGAGATGATGGGAAAAATCAGCAAACGTCTGGTTCTTCCTTTTATCGCTCACCAATCCAATCACTTGACTTCTCAGCTGCTTGTAGAGCCCATCTCATCCATCACCAACTGATATCCTCACTGCCCACCCCCTGATGTTCATCATTTACTGCATCGCAGCACCAACACAAATCCGATTACGCACAGTCATGAGAGGACCAGGAGCATTAAATTCCCATATTAATGAATAAAAAACAGCAAATGACTTGCTTTTTGTTTGACAATTAGACTCTTTCCTCCTCTCTTGCATTCTAGGCTGCACACCTTGTTTAATTAAGGCCCATGTGACCTAGTTTTAGACAGCAGGCCAGAGTCCCATATGGCCTGTGTATGAGACGATCCGAGCCGTGACAGCTGTAAAACAGACTAGCTCGTCATTTCTGTCCCCGCTCTAATCCACTCTCCATTTTTCTTCTTGCTTCCTTTCGTTTACCTTAATCCATATTTGCTCTCTCCTCCAAGCTCTTTGTCTTCCCTCTGTGCACACTGCTTTTATCCTCTGCTGCCTCCTCCTCTCTTTCTGCTCTCATCTGCTTAAGAGCCTGTGCCATGTGATCTTGCCAATCATCCTATACTGAAGGCGGCCAGGAAGCCCAGAGGCAGCAACTAGTCCGGACCTGTGTCGCGACTTGCAGACCTGCAGACCTGCAGGCCTGAACGTTTGCACGCTACTCGTTCTTTGAATCAGGTTTGTCTTCTGTTACAGGCACACGTCGGTACCGTAATGGTACTAACTTGCCAAAGCCCTCCTCCTATTTTTTTTTTTACATTTATGGGAATATGAGCGAAAGCACGTCAGGAATTTGGAAAAACATGCCAGAGTTCATGGGAAAATGTTGGTGGGAAACCTACGAAGCACACCTACAAGCTTTTTCTGCATCTTACATGCCTATTAAAAACGCAGCACACAAGTAATAAAAAAAGAACAGTAATAAAAACCCTACAATGAACAGTAGCTCAATCTCCAACAAATCTTTCAAATCCTCAGTGATGAAACTCACACCTTACCTTTATTAACCTCTCCCAGAGCAGGAGCTATAGACGTCCCTTTCTGTCTCCCGTGTTGTTAGTCTGCAGCCCTGCCAGCCTGTCAACGTCTCTCACCTTTCTGACTGGCCCTATATCTGTCCCCGATGGAGGGCCACCGCTGGGTCTAACGGCCAATCGGAGCTGCCCGTCTAGACTGTAATCCCCTGATGGCGGGGGGAGTGCGGTAACTCGGGCAGAAACGGACTGACAATGAGAAGAGCGGGGGGTGGGGGGTGTAGTGATATAAGAGGTGGTGAGAGTTCGCCGGGTGGAAGGAAGGAGGGGAGGAGAGGAGGGATCCCTCGCCATATGTTTGGACGCTGAAGAGAAAACTGTTGATAGATTCAATTATGGATGACAACATAAGAACATATGGGGGGGGGGGGGGCGAGGTTGTGAAACTTAGTCTTGGGAGTAAAGCGACTGTGTTGACCCCCGGGGTGGTAAAAGTAGCTGTGTAGGACAAGTGACAGGACGCCATAGAGAAAGATGACGTATAAGCACCGTGAGGCAAATGGTGGCAGAGTGGGTTGTGTGAGGACACAAACAAATGGGCCAATACGCAAATAAGCACCAGTACAGACATAATTTGTCTTAGGGTCCTTACTGAAGTTATGGGCTGGTGTTGTGGTGGGAGAGATGGAAATCCAGCACTTTGGTGTAGTTTGAAATATCAGCCTGGATACTTTGTCAAGATGTTCCCCAGAGAGAAAACCCATTTAAAACGACTTTCTTTGGCAACAATGAGAGTTTTCGAAAGTCGAAATTTGTGTTCTCTACAGAATGTTACTCACTTTGGTGATACCTGAAAATGCTGTAGTCTAACATATGGCTGAGTAGGTGCACAGGGGCGTGAATACGCTTCAAGATCAGATAATAAGCCTATCGATGCAACTGCTGGGAACAAAAGCCTGTGAGCTCAAATCCAAGATACGTATAATTAGTACAGTCGGGCTGTCGCTTGTCTTTGTGCCGTCCACATATGGCTGACTCCATTAGCTGTAATTGCCTGTGTCCTGACAGAGGCTGAGAAGGAGCACGTAATTATGATTTACTTTCTTCCACATCAAAGGTCAACAAATTTAAAGATGGGATAATTTGTGAGGTTGACATGCCTTCAGTAAAGCTCATGCAGGGATCTACTCTGATCTGACACTTCAATTTGGACCATTTAAATACATTACTTTTGCTTTTGAAATATTATCTGCTGTACATATTATTCTTACACAAAGCAAATATGCTCTAATTTAACACTCACATGCAACTTTTCCATTATCCTGAAAATGCAGACGTTCCCTCTGGTTATTTAAAACCAGAGTTTGGTTGTTTACTTGCATTTCTATTTTAAGGTAACATTAATAATTCATATGGTTCCCCAGGCAGCTAACAGTGGAACAGTAGTACATTAAACCGTGTTATTCCACCCTTGTCATGCAACTAAATGCAGCCGCCCCACCGCTGCCATTTCAACACTGAACTCTGTGGCTCAATCTGCCGCCTGCTCGCGATACTGGAAGTGACTTCAGAATGACGCTAGTCTGAACACAGATGTTCGTCATCCTCCAAGATGTCTCGCTTTTACAATGTGTGACTCAGATGCAGGCCTCGTTAGAACGAAGCACACAGCACATGACGCAGACTTCACAAGACCCACACGAGCACCTTAAGGTCTTCAGCACAACCGAAACACGGAGATGGGGAAAGTGCCTGTCTGGTTTAATTTAATAAGAGAAGCGGGATGAAACTGAGGCTGCGGGGAATGGCTCACAAACCCTGGCGTGATTAACCCAGTCTTCTGAAGTTTAGCTAAATCTCTTTTCTGAACCAAAGCAACCATTTATTACATGAAGCGTGCAGACTTATAAAAAGATCATTTTAAAAAAGCAGAGGGAAATGAATGAAAGACGAGCGCAGGCTGTCCAGACCCCCCCGCCCCCACCACCCGCATCCTCTTCTTCTTCTGGCTGTGGCGATGCCAGCCAAGCAGACATAATTGCCAATTAAGGGCCGAATGCTTCAAAGTTTAAGAACAATGGCTTGCAGCCTTTAAACAATACTGAACGGAGGCTTATTAAAAAGCCATTTTAATTTAAACTAAAGCACAACTGACTGATTATTCCTTGTTTTATCTTCTCACGTTAAGGTCCGTCTACTCTGAGGTGTCACCCAGAAACTGTTGTTTTAGAGAATCAAATACCAGCAGTATAAATAAATCAATTCTTCTTCTCTCCTGTCTGATGAGATCCAGCGATTACCTGCACTTACACCTATGCAGACAAAGCTCACATATTGACCAACGCGTCCAGACTCGCCTGGCAGAAAGGAAGCCAGTGTTTTTGCTATAACGAGATTCATAGGTGGAAAAACATACAAATAGAAAATAAATAAGAAACAAACCTGCTCTATTCTGAAAATGCAGGCTATTCACTGTTGTTTGTTTGTTATTGGCTTGAGGGGGAGGAAACAGCGAGGCCAAGGTTATCAGACGCAAAAGGTCTTCCTGTTTAGAAGGAGCTGGCCAGCAGCAGCCGTAGCTGGTGTGCTCCACCCTCCCTCCACCTCCACCCCTAATTAAAAATGAATAGCGGGCTGTGAGGGTCAAGGACAGGAATGGGTCTCTGTCCCGGGGATACAGAGAGGGTCTCTGTGACGGAACTGTGACGGCCGCCGTGGACAACCCCAGGGTCACGATGAACAGGGCAATAAAGCTGCACGGCATTCACCAAGAGAAACAAATTACTGTTCACACGGCCATGAATGCCTCTGTGCTGTTTGGGCTGAATGTCGCCAGTCATGTGTAGAAGAGAAACAAGCGTGAACAAAGTTTGCAACTGTAATCGTAGCTGGTCGTTAGGAAACAGTGAGGACATTTATCTGTAGTCTCAGGTTTGCCCTGGATCATCAAATACTTTACAAGGAGTCAGGTCCGGATCCTTTTTTCCTTCCTGAAATGAAAGTCTTGGTTCATCATTCAAAACAAATCTAGACAAACCACCTCTACTGCCACAAAATCAAGTGGTTTAAATATACATTTCCTTTCTTGATGTCCCGACTTCACTTGCATTTGGGCATTTTCCTGTTGTGTAAATCTTCTCTCTGTGTGAAACACGTATTGCTCTTATTCACACCTTAACCTCCACAGCCTCACTTTCTCGCTTTCTACACAAAGACCACCTCAATCATAGAAACCTTCATTTCCCACCATCTTTTTCCAGTTTTACCTCATCGCAGTATTTTGTGTGAAGTGGTCTGTGAATCATCCAGAGTAATGGGGGACAGTTTTTTTGGTGATGCTGCTTCTAAACAAAACAAATATCTGAAACACTTAACATATTAAGCCAAAACTCTGCGAGGATTATGTGGAAATGGGATTCAAGACTTCAATCTGTCTGTATCACCTGCTGCCCAACAAAGAAGAGAAGGGAGGTGGTTTAACCGCTCATTTCCTGCTCGCACTGATTTACAGCATTACAACTAAGCATTGCTGTGGGAGACACAGAACAATTAGTATCAACATCCTCATCGTTGGCAGATATTTGAAGATGGTCTGTTGTCTTCTGGTTGCGAATCCTCCATGGAATTCAGTAATCACTGAAAGATGCTCGATAACGCAGCCGCTGACGTCAGCCCCTTGCGTGTGGGCAGCGAGTGTCTGGGCCAATTCTCCAGCCCACAGAAGAAAATGTGCGTGTGAATGCTGTAAGCATCACCCTGAGCACTGAGTTTAGTATTGGGAGTTGGGGGAGTAAGCCCAGACTGGCTTCAACACTCACTCTGTTACAAACAGCACTGGTTCGTCTTGGACTTGAAATTTATGCAGATGCTGAGACACAACAATCAAAGTGAATATGCATCCATGAAAATTAAAGCGGCATCAGTGCTTTGTTACCTTTGAGCTCAATGTTTTGGGGTTTTTGGTTGCCTTCACTGTTTTGGTTCAGTCTCACCATTATCATTGGCGCAGACAGATGTTTTCGCTAATTAAGTCCTGGTAAAACAACCTGAGTCTCTCCAAGCGGCCGTTAACAACTAGATTTAGCACATCACTCCAAATGATGAGATAGCACCACTCTGATGGGCTATTACAACGGCTAATGTGAAAACAGAATGCAAGTTAGCACAATATTAATCCAAAGTTTAGTGTGAGCTAAATAATAATTTATCCCTAATACACCAGGGATAATCTATCTTGTCTTTTTTCTTTCTGTGAAGAGTGGAAGGACCAGACGTCTTGTTAGACCAGCAGTATCAGTCTGACCACTAAACTGAATCCTAGTCTCCTGGATAAACCTGGTCTTTGGCATCATGTGCAGCCATTTCACTTTCCATCCTACGAACTATATTAAAACCGGTTACGCAGTATGTGCAGTAATGACTAACAGGCTTTGTATAGTATAAGATTGTCAGTTCCACCTCAAACAATGACCAACCTCACAGAACCCTCACAAATGCGATGAAGACTTGGGCCAAATTTAGCCGAGGGGAAGGAAGGGCAGGTTGGAGAACAGAAGCCGTGAGGGAGGCACAAAGCAAATGAGCTGAAAGTTGAACCGCAACGCTGCTTTGTGCCGTGTGCAGCGCTCGGATCCCACACCCTAAAGGTAACAAAGAGCAGTCGGAGTTCGGCTGAATGTTTGGCTCGTTTGTGCGCGGGCATATTTTCCTCAGATTTCACCACCTCACGTTTGCCAGCTTTGGTGTTGGATTCCAAGATGACAGTCTGTTTGAAACGTGCCTCAGGTGTGAACGGGATGAAGCGGTGCGATGTGTGTGAAATCATCTTCAGCTGTGGTGATTTCAAAAGCTTCGATTACTGCTTTCGTGTCTGAAAGGACATTAAACAGGTGTGAACCCAGCACCTGAGCCAGATGAGTCAAAGCCGTGTCAGGCTTTGTATCTTTTATTCCAAGCTGACAGGAAGCAATTACACTTGTTTTCATGACTCTTTGTCTGACTGTTGTATGAATAATGACTAATAGCATATGTTTACATGTATTTCATTGTTGCTATCATATTCTATGGATTACTGCAAACTGTGTGCCCCTTTTTGAACGAACGAATGGAAACAACAACAGAGAAACACGTCTGACTCGTGCTGTAGTGGTCAGCCGTCAGGAGAAATGGCTGCAGAGCTCGTCAGGTCAAAGGTCATATGTTCAAGCTTGACCGGACACGGCCCCACACAGACTGGTGACCCACACCCATCGCGCAGCGCTCACACTTTCATATGACGCTTCTTTTTATAGAGCTGCTGGTGCATTTGGCTTCAGGGCGTCTAGTGTGAAGCAGCAGCCTTCGGTTGTACTTTGCGTGACTTTGCACAGACTTTGTCTCTTTGAATTTCTGGCCTTTGTGCTCGCTGACCTCTGTCCTCACGCGGTGAGTGAGGTTAAGAAGATGATGATGATGCCTTATTGTGAGGCTCTAAAACCACAAATGACCTTCGTGACTACACCTGCATTAATAGCTCTAAGGACCAAAACAGACTCTCAGAGAGGCTTTATTCTGCATCTTGTTGACAGTGACTTATACTGTAATAGGCTTTTATGGTTTAATCTGAAACCGCCCATATGCAGCGACGGAGAACCAGTTTCTCCTCCAGCTTAATGTAAATAAACCGTAGCTACGGCTAAAGACAGACTCTTGACATCCAGCCTCACATGTTCAAGCCACAAGCAGATCTGGAAGATGACGGTGGACCAGACAAATGATTATGTGTGCAACACTACTTCACTGTTGACACAGTGACGTTTTGGACTGAGAGCTTCACAGTCATGTGTAAAGTGAACAGATAAACGTTGGCTCCTTCTGTCTTTTGAAGAAGTAACTGTTCATACTGTTGTCTTCCATTCACTAATGTGAAATCCGTTTTTTTGCCTGACTGCTCTCCAAACACAAAACGCTGCCACTTCGGAGCAGAGCAGGGAAAGAACATCACTGCTAATCTGAGCACAACACGTACTGATGCTGGCTGTGTTAGACTCCACAGAAAGCTGATTTAGTTTTGTACCATCAGTACCACAATAATACAAAAACACACAATTTACATTACGTGACATTAGACATTACAACGTAATGAGTGGAAACTGTATGTGATTTGTTAAACTGGCTTCGCCTCTTTGACGGTGCGTCTGTCATTGAAGTGTGAGCACAAGTACAGTGAAGAGCCACTTGACTCAGCCTCTCAGCTGCGCGTCGGTTGTTTAGATGTTTGTGATCTCTGTCTTGCAGATGGAGCAGGTTTAATACTCTCCAGTGAGCACTGGAGGAGAATCAGTCACAGTGGTAGGAGAAGGGACAACCTTGGCACGGACACCCCTCGTTTCAGTTCGACAGACTGCATCCCACATGGTCTAATGCCTCGGCTTTTTAACCGGCATCTGCTCTCTGCTCTGCTGCTTGATCCGCAGCGTGGCGTGACACTTTTTCTATTACGTTACCAATCTGCGATATGGCTGTTAAAACGCAACATGTCCTCCTGGCATCAGTGTTTGCTCCCCTCAAAGTGCCGCTTCAAGGACTTTGTCTAATTTGGAGCAGCAAATGAAGAAGTCACAGAGCAGATCATGCCGCAAAGCACGTGGCCACGTGAGGCTTTTCTGTGGGCCGGTGGCCGGATGGAAAGAAAAAAGTCTGTATCTGCTTTGAAGAGGATTCCAAATGAAATCGGTGCCAGTTAAGGCTCCTTTGAAGACGGGTCTGTGTCCCTGCCAAATGATATGGGTGTGAGGGTGCAACTTACACATTTCAAAGAAGAAAGGGCAGCCTAAATTTACCACCATCAAACAAATTCATGCATGAGAAGAGAGATGTGAACACATTAAGTAAGCGAGACTGACAGATTCATTTAGGGCATAATAATGTGATGAAACCGTCTGGGACCAGTTTGACTCACTGGCTGTAAAAGCAGTCTGCCGGCAACGTATGATTAAAACTACAGCCACAAATAAACCAAATCTCTTTGTCCACCAGGAAGCAGCAGCTTAAAACAGTCCCGCAAACTGTCTTAACCTGGTTAATCTGAAAACATCTGGCTCAGCTGCTTGGGCAGTGTAGGAGAATGTGTATATGCCTGTGGTGCGCTCACAGCTGTGAGCCCAAAGAGATCAACGCGATTTAAACGTACACATGCAACATCTGAGGCTAAAAGCCACGACATGGAAGCCAGAGCCTTATTTTAAAAACGAGTGTATTTTACAATTAGAAATCGATGTGTTTTGTTTTCCTCCATACCGGTGCCAATTTGCATGATACAAATGCCCCATGTTTAAAGCGCACAGTAACAAAGTGGATCGACCGTAAGGACAGAAGTGGACACCACGGCACATACCAGTTCTTGCTTCAGTCGCCTCAGACACGCGTCCATGTTCTTGGATTCCGGTTTGGGGAGCTGCTGTTCCATCTTTGTAAACAGGCGAATTTCAGATGAAACGTCTCGCCAGTCGCCGCTCGAACATGACTGAACAGCCTTTATTTTTTAAAACAGCGCTCTCGTGGAGAGCAGAAAACAATTTTGCGTTTGGAGATGCGCAAAAAAAATCCTGCTGAGGAATGCGCGCTCGCGCCCTGTAATAAATAAACAAGACACACTCCTGGTGGAAATGTGTTTACTCCAAGTAACGACGTCTTTCTCGGGGCTCGGTCCGTGCGCGTCTGTCTGCTTGGCGTGTGTCGTTTCTCCTCCTCTGCTGGTTTCTCATTCAAGAGAAGCGCTTACGTTGCTCGTCCAATTTCCGCCAATGAGTGAGTCTGTACGGACTGGAGCTCAGTCAAACGGGGAGAGCGCAGGACAGGGTCGGTTCTCCAGCAAGCAGCTTGTAATGGTTCCACAGAGGAAGCTACAACATGTGGGAATTCCACGGTTATGGCTTTTGAAATGATATGAAACATGAAATGAAGCATATCTGACCTATACTGACACAGTACCTTGTGCATGAACGAAGTTTAAGGAGGATGTGAATGAAGGAAAGCACATGTGTGTGTAAGGAGCCATAGGGACAATTTCCTGCACAAGAGGAAACACCTGAGCCACAGGCTTTTGTTGCTGACCCGGATATAATACTTTATTAGCAAGGGAAGGAAGAGCGGCATGGACATGGATGTGGCAGCCAGGCCGTTGCTTATCGCAGCCTATGGTCAGAATATAGATTTGACATTTACAAAAGGTTGCACATCTGTCTTCTGCAACCCACATGTCTGCATGTGTCAAGGAGACTAAATGAGATCTAGTTTGCCTAAAAAGTAACGTTTGCACTGAAATGTGCGACATTAGCTGATGAATGATTGTCTGGTGGGACTTGCTTACGTTCTCTCAGTGGCTTTTTGATAGAAAAGGTTACCAGAATAATGGGGAAGGGAGAACAACCAGACCAGTGCACCACATTTGTAGTGATGTGAATCTAAATGTTCTCATCTCAGCTCACTCGGTTTCTCTCAGGGCAGACCTTTAGCCCACATCCAGGCGACTCTGAGCTCTCTCAGCGGCTTCAGTCATCTGGATGCTTTAATATCACAGACGATGTTGGTGATTTTTCCCAGATGGACGAGGGGAAAGACAGAAAGGGGAGGAGGTAGATCAATCCAAAAGCAGTACTGGAGAGGAATAAATCACCTCACTGTAGTAGGAGTTAACCTCGGAGAGGGAGGAGGAGCTTAACTAACCTTTAAAACCTGTGTGTATTGTGTGTCCAGATATGGTCGAGTCATCAGCTTGTTCATGTGTCAGCTTTGTAACTTTGAATCACGCGAATGCAGAAGCGCGTGAGCTTCGGTTGGAGGAAGGATCACACAGCTTCTTCTGCGCACCAATCACAAGTCAGCAACATTTGAACTAAACTCCAATGGCAGGTGTGGAGCTGTTACCTGTCACCTTAAACTCCACCCAGAGTAGGAACTAAATACACCACAAACAAGTCAAGTTTCAGCAGCTCCTTCAGGATTTATCCTGCTCTACCTACACCTGAGTCAAGGCAGCAACGCGGTGACGCCTGCGTCGATTCAAACGTCCGTCGGGCTTCTTTCTGGTCTGAAGCGGCTTCAGGCCAAACGTGACCTCGACCTGCAGCTGCTTCTTGTACGTGCGTCGGCTTCCTCCCAGCTGTCAGTGTGAAGACACGCTGGATAAGGAAGTGTCTCCTCAGATTACTCAGCACTGAGACACGCGTGAAGCAGCCGTCTAGCTATATGTTACTGCAGACTAGAAGGTACAACAACCCTTCAACTGACTCACTGAGTTATGACATGTTCGCTCATTTTGAATTTCAGGTGTTCAGGAAGGAGCGATGACATAATTATTCCTAAAACAGAGCAACTCTCAGATCGCAGCCGCCTGAGACGAGCAGCAGAAGAGATTAAATCTGAACTATGAAGCTAAAACGTGCTTAGTGTTTACTGTGAGCCTGGCGAACAAAAATATCGCTTGGTATTAATACATCAAGGCAGTTGGTTGGACAACAGGTGACACTGGTCCACTGGGTATGGAGGAAGCTGGAAAAGCACAGTTCCCACAATTAAAGCCCATTGATGTGAACTGGAAAGTCTCCAAATTGTACATAAATGATGCAGTTAGTGTAACAGCTGTCTGTCAGGCCGTATGGGATGTGATTACAAAAAGATCCAAAACAAATCCAGACCCTGTGATGGTCTAATATGTAATAAAACCCCTTTCGAGTTGAGTTGCTGATTAATTAGTCCGTAACAACTCGGCTGTAAAGGGCAGCACGAGGACCTGGGCGTCCGAACGCTGGCCGGCCAACGGCCTGTCTGAGTGGAGTCGACCGTCATCACACAGGTGAGGATCTGAGTCGCGTGTCAGCCCTATGATGGACCGGCGAGCTGTCTGGCTTGTGCCTGCCTCCCACCCTGTGATGGCTGGGGTTGCTCAGGCGCCTCCTGACCCTGACATCACAAGTCAAACTCGATACATTCCTTTAGCTTACATGTGGCATTTATTAATGTAGCTATCGATGATTAATGTGTTTTTACATATATTTCTGACTTTTATCAAAA
Source organism: Macropodus opercularis (assembly GCA_030770545.1). Lineage (NCBI taxonomy): Eukaryota > Metazoa > Chordata > Actinopteri > Anabantiformes > Osphronemidae > Macropodus > Macropodus opercularis. Next base: position 6,525,127 of record CM061099.1, read on the forward strand.
CAAGACGTCAGAAGAAACAACATTTAGCTTAGAGTTGTAGTGATAGACAGTCATCAGAATATCATCAAGACCGATTCAACAAATTTACTTCATTATATTAATAAAATATATGTTGATGTGAAGAAATTGTGACGTCATTAGATTTACTAAACCAAGAGTTTATCAAGTAGAGTAATGTCATCATATCAGAGATGGAGACTAATGTGCGTCTGTGTTGGACCTGTCGTATCAAACGTTCTCATGCAAGCTGTTAGTGAACACCGCCATCTACAGGTCAACGCGTGTTATTACAGGAGCTGCAGGCGTTTCTGTACTGAAGGTCTTACTTTTTCATCACTGTGTGATGAATGCTGGTTCGTTACGACGCAGCAGTATCATTACATAACATCATAGAGATACAATATGTCAACAGAGAGAATGCATTTTAATTAGCTGTTCCTTTAAGATTGAGTGGCGATAAACTGAGCCAAAACCTTCTGTGCACTGATTTCTAAACATCTGCTTCTCTTGTGTTAAATGTTAAAATATGATTCATTATACTAAAGAAAATAACATTTGCCATATGGAAAACATGCCATTCTAGTCTAATGAACTTATTTAGATAATGCTGTTATATTCACTAAACATACAAAGTAGATGTCGGATTTGCCTTCTAAAATAAGAGCATTAATAAAATATGAAGTTAGAGTTTCTGTCTTTCCATACAATAATTCCTCTGTATTTTATGTAGACCCAACACTCGCTAAGTTGTGGAGCTGGTGAAACACTGGGAAGTGGCAGAGAGCATGGCGGTCAACACCGCTCCATCCCGTCCAACTGAAGACACTACAGGTGTACATGATTCACTCGCTCCTGTTTGTTTTGACTGTTTTACCCTAAAACCAATTCTAAAGGCAAAAGCGACGTATGCAGGTCAAAACCATGTCAATTGTGTCTCTATCGTGAATGGTTACGCGCCAGGCTACATGTAAAGTGGGTTTTTAATCCTATGAAAAGGCATCTTAGGTCACAAACTAGGGAATAGTGTTAGATGTATTATTTACCAGTCTAATAAATGAAGCTGCGTCTCTGTGCATATAAATACTCCAAACTACTCTCTGCTGCTGACGTTTGACGCACAGAAGTAAAAAGGCAGATATTTGTGCAGATATTTCAGGTTTGGTGCCAGAAGTGAGAAGAATGGTCACTCAGACTGTGGCAGATTTTAATTTTCACCTGACACATCATAGATGTCGTAACAAACAAACTGACAGAATACCCTAAACACTGCAAACAGACGGAAAAGCTCCATTTTCAAAAAGATAATAAAAAAACAACACAAACAGCATCGCCAAGACTTTTTTTTGTTACAAAAGTGAATTTCACAATGCATCTAGATCCAGGTCCATTGTCGAACAACAACAAATGATTATTATTGTGTAGACACTCTGCTGTGACAGAAGTGCTTTTTCTAAAAATGGTCAAAGCATGGAGGTGATCTATGATGCTGAGAAAAGCCTTAATGTGTTCACACTGTGTAGCAAACAGCTGAGTTTGGACGCTGCTCATCATCTTCAGCAATTAATATAAAACATATGTAAAGGGACTGGAATTTGTTGTTTAGCAGCATAGAAAGTACTACAACTTTATTGTTCACGGAAGATGACAAAGTGACCCTTGTGGCACAGCTTGGTTTTCAAACATGACAAATACAGAAATGCAAGAAAATGTACCAACACGGAAAAAAAGTCTCCTTTCATGATTCAAAAAGACGAAGTTTAGTTCTCACTTTATTAAAACAACCAAAGAACAAACAAACACAGTGGGATACAAATAACCACAGCTCACTTGGGAAGTACTAAACCCCCAAACAGTGGGAGTCTATTAGCTTCGAAACATCAGCTGCTCCAAACATCTTCAGTAAGGCAGAAGCCAGACCAGGGCTCAGGTCATTCTCCACCTCCATCCATCTGAGATTTCTTATTAGATATTTTCATTATTTAGCTTAATTTCTCACCTTATATCGACGATGTAAACTCAAACCTTCTCTGGTTTTTCCAGTCATATAACTACATCATGTCTGAATTGCCTTCTCCTGCTGCAGCTCAGTGGCTCTTATGATTTAACACATCCACTTTTAGTTGATTAAAAAATATACACTTGAAGCCAATGCATTTGATATAAATGCAAAATGGTGGAACGTTGTGGAAAATGCTAATACAGTCAGTGGATTCTGAGTGGACGTCTTAACACATTTGTGCTTTTGTACATTTAATATTCGTCAGCAGTAAATTCAAAGTTGTAAAATCCATTTAAAACTTGCTGTTAGAGGCTGTTTGTTTTATATGAAAAGAAAAAAAACAGTCAGTCGATGCCTGACAGACACAACTGCCTCAACTTACAACAACAACAAAAAAACAAAAAGAGAAACTCACACAAAAGAGACGAATCAGAAGAAAGAGTGTTTAGACGCCTCAAAACGTTGACATATTTACATATTTTACTATTTTAAAACCAAACCACAAGTAATTGGGTTTTAATGTCGGGTTTAACTGTGTGAAAGATAAATTGGCTTCAGTTCTGCAATGTTCCAGGTGCTTTTGTAATGTGTATATATCACAGGAGGTGCTCAAAGTTTTCAGCGTTTGGTATCGCAGATGCTCACATTGTGTTTCCATTTCTGCACACACACAACAAAAAGCATTAATGGGACTGAAAATCAGGCTCGTATACAGTTTTTTTTCAGTTTGAATAATTTGGCCTGGATTATTCATTCATACTTTTTATATATATACCATTTTCAGTGTAGTGATTTAACAGCATGGTTTTAGTGTTTTTGACCTCCACCGTCGTGCTGCATTCACTGACTCGTTTTTTGTTCATTCGAGTGTCTTATTGTTATAGAAGAGCAATTCACATGAACTAATTCTCTTTACCCGTACGTTAACAGTAAGAAGTTGAGAACCTATTTGTCTGAAGGCTGGTCTCTTTGCTTACATATAGCGTTTCTACAAAACCACACACAGAGAGAAAACACTTCACCATCTCAGACCTTCCAGCGATATGATAGTAGCAGCAACGAGTCTTTTACCATGAGACTGTTTCAGTTGCTGTTTTTTTTTTTTCAAAATACTAAGACAACACATAACATAAACAAGACCAATTCAGTTCAAGTAACCACAGTCAATACCGTCATTCTTCAAACAACTCTTCTCACTACTTCTGTGAGTTCGAATTTGCAGCATGTTGACAGCATGTGCTGCTCTGTGAATATGCTAATTGCACATAGTCCTTATTGTTCCCACAGTACTTGCTGTAAAACACCTGTACTGCTGTTAAAAACTATTAGAAATGCAACATTTCTGTCCGTATCTACAGTACATACACGACATATCTACAGTTTTCTACCTCAGCGATGTCCCACATCATCTCGGTCAGTGGCCGGTGGCTCCTCTGGAGTGCAGTGCTCTTCCTGGTGACCACGTGACACAGGACACGGTGCGTGTTTTCCTTTTCTTCTCTCGCTGAGCATCATCCGTCAGCTGAAGAGTCACAGAGCAGAGACTTTGACGATGTTGGTGCCAGCTGAGCTTGTTGTGGTCTGGATGCTGGGGGCTGCGAGGCGACCCGGTGGCGGAAGGGGCCTCCGCTGCGGGGGCCCGTGAAGACCATCTCCATCAGGGGTCAGAGCAGGGGGCGATGGGAGGCTGATGATAGCCGTTGTGATTCGACCACTTTTGCAATTGATCCTTTCATCGGTTTTCAGGTTGAGGTTAGAACGACTAGAGGTGACAAACAGACAGATGCTGTGAAAACATGGTGCCACAGACCCTCTAGTGGCTGTTATCTGAACTACACGTTTTGGATTAAAGGTTAATCCTTTCTTTACGCTTCTTACAGTAACTCCCGCTGCTTTGCATCTTATGAGACACAGGCAGACAGAAGACTCATCTTTTCCTGATGTTAGAAGATGATCTGTATCGTTAGATTCATTCAGACTAAAAAGGATGAGGTCTGGAGCTTTTAAACAGGTGCAGCAGCTGATATTGTGCCATAGAGTAGAAACAGGCAGTAGTAGTTCATCGATGGGACAGATTCTGCCATTGTTTACTTCTAGCTACCTGCATAATGTCACGGCATCATAAATGTAAATTGTATCAGGGCTTATATCTTTATGACACAGCACACAGTGCGTTCGTGCTGTGATAATGACCTTAAACAGACACAACACTTGGAACCAGTTCATCCTATTAGACACAGCCATTAGCTGCCTCCTCTTACTCCGAAGACGTGTTTTATGTTAAAATGTGAGTTGCCGCCTCCATTAAAAGCTTTTATTGAGTGCTTCAGGTCTCATCTTTCCAGAGCTTGGATACGGATTGTGAAAAACACACACACAAGGTTTTGAATGCTTTTAGTAGCACAGAGCTGAAACCTGTATTTCAAAACCTTGACACAAAATGCAGTGTTTATGAAAAGAAAGGAATCATCACTTTGTAATGTGGCTGAACTGATGCTTTAATAGGAAACATTGTGGGCAGCAAAGCGACATTACTTAGCTGAAAAGCTGCCTACCAAGCCTGTGTTGTTTGGTGCTGCTGGCATGTCTTTGTGTGCTGTTGTGTTTCACCTGGCGGTGTGTGATGGAGGGTCACCACAATGTATGTGGATGGCACTCAGCTCCTGCAGGGGGCCCTGATGTGGCGGGTGGCCGCTGGCATTGGGCAGGGGGGCGTTCCCCCTGACCCTGCGGCAGCAGCAGGTACCTGCAGCGCTGTCGTGGCTGGATACAGACGGGCTGCGTGACGCGTAGGTCTGCAGAGCCGTTTCCAAACAGTTCTGCTCGTACATCTGCTCATCCACAAACTCGTGAGCCTGCAACGAACAACAATGGTCAATAAATGAGACGCACTGGCCCGACTAATACATCAGGATGAGAGCAGATTATAGCCAACGGGGGAAGTGTGCACTCACGGTGGTTTTCTCCAGACAGTGCAGTAGGTGGTGGTGTTGGCTCTCCAACAAAGACGTGGACTTTATCAGCTTCTGCTCGTCCTCCTCTGTACCCTGAGTAGATGCAGGCATGTGGTGAGTGTTGGCAGGTTCTTCAGGACTGAAGTCGCTCATTGACACGGGTCACGTGTGCCTGACACACAGCGAGCCTGCTGCTAAAGCGACATTTACTGAAGAGCCCAAAAATGGACTTAGTCTGCAGCGATGGAAAAGTCAGTGACGTGATGATTCGCTGTGCTTTGTTTAGCTTTTTTTTTTACTGTGATATCTTTATGCTCGTTGATTTCATTCTCATTTTCATTATGAGCAGGTAGCTAACAACTCTTGCTGTTGGCTTTCAAATAATTTACTAGCCAATTAGTCAGATAATGGAGCACGTTTCTGCTTGCTGTGAATTGATCCTTTAGCCTTGGGCCTGCCTTGGCAAGTGCTTTGTTTATAATTTATTTTTTCTATTGTTTTCTCTGTGTTTTGTATCGTTAGCATGGTTATTGCCGTTGGTCGTGTAAGCATACTGCAAAATAACCCTCCCTCACAATTTACTACTAATAACATAAATGCTAAAACTGTTGCTGCCAATTATCCAAGCAAATACCACTGAGCATTACTTGATGCTCCAGGCAGGTGAACAGTTATTGATTTATGAAGCTTTAGAAAGAGGGAAAAATAGCACAAATGAGCTACAAAGAAACTTCTGAACAAATGTTGGTGTGAGTATTTCTCCAAATGAGACCTGGTTTAAGGCTCCGGCTCCAATACAGCTTAGTCTAAAAGTAATCACAATTTCTAAATGACACGAAAAACTGAAAACAAATTAATTCTCCACCCACTGTGCACATTGTTACTCAAAGGAATTGGGTAGGAGGCGATCAAGCCCAAGGACTCTTCATTCAGATTCTAGACACATGAACAATACAGCAATGTAGGCACGAGAACAGTTCGCCTTCTGATGTCTCAGCGTGTGGATTTACCCTCTGGCACAGCCAGTATCAAAGAAATTGTATAGTATGAAGCTTAGACTTGCCTCAAGGTTCGAAGTTCTTTACATGCAAGCAAAGAAGCAGATTTGCTGAGCTCCATCTGGAAAGAACTGACCATAATAACCCAATCACAGGGCCAAGATGTTCTTACCTTGTTGTTTAACAGAAAAAAATTCTCAGGACTAATGATGGGAAAAAAAACTAACTAACTAACTGTCAGAGACACAGCATGGATATAATATGTCTCGTTCTGTCCTTTATAGTATGAACACAATATCAAAACATCAATATAGCTGTAACCTCCCTCCACCTGTATGAATTCAGCTCAGAGCATGGGCATCACAGATACGTGTGCAGGTGACGCATCTAGCTTCTTGTTTCTTTATAGCTCAGTGAATGAGGAACAGTAGCTCCTGGATGATGAGAAAATCCCGAACCGCCGAAACACTTCCTGTCAAAACACGTCGCACACGACAGATGCGTAGGAGTGTGTTCACTTCTCTGCGTCAAAGTAAAGCGACAATCTCCACAATGCATCGACTTTGCTGCTAAGAAATGACTGAAGACATTTATTTCGTTTTTAAAAGATTGAGAGATCGATTTTTCTTTAAATTTATCTCTCTTACGCAAAATTCAAAATGTGCTGTTTTATTCTTCAAGTCCTCTTTCAAGCGATTTCACTTCATAATGTATCAAGTAGACAATACACCACTACTTTAATCTATGTTTGTGAATGTGAACCCCTCCATGTCCGATGACTCTGGTCAGAGCTGCTTGACGCCACAAAAACAAACCGTGATGCAGGCAGTAACTCACAGCTCCTAAACGAGGAGAAGTAAACATGGCAGTAACTCACGAGACATCCTGTCACTTAGATGTAAAAATTAAATAATACAACAAGGAAGAGAAGCTGTCAGGGCTTTGCAAAGTCATCATAAATGTTTATAATCAACAACTCACCCGCTGGGATAATGAGCTCAGTGATTTAATGAGCCAGGGTCAGAAAGTAAACAAGGCTTCCAGGGAAAAACTGAACGACCAGCAGTGAACCTCTGATCCAACTACAAGCTGAGGAAGAACCGTCATTTTGTCACACGTCCCCACTCACTGCGACCACATACCCACACGCAGCTACCGACTGACTGACAACACTGACGTCGCCGTAATTTGATCCGCCAGGGCCGTGGCAGCCTCATCACAGACGTGCAGAGGGATGAGGTCGCTCCGCACTCGCAGATGGCATTTATATGATAATTCAAAATCACTTGCAGACACCCATGAGCTTTCACACTGGACTCGATTAGATCCAAATGGATTTTGGTAACCATCCCCAAGATGGGGGACTGCGTCACTAACAGCATGAGAGATGGACTGGATCAGACGGATAAAGGCAATTTGCTTATTCATTACCAAACACGTTTTTCCGCGGCAGTGACAAGTTTAAGAAACAGATGAGTAAAAGTGGAGGTGAGCCCAGCAGGGGCTGTGAGTGGACTTAAAAACAGCAGCATATTATTTGCATGTATTAAAGGAACGTGCTTTGTTACGTTTAATAAGAAGGCGCCACTGGCAGGCACGACCTAACTGCTGCTGGCTGACTCATAAGTTGACAAGCAGCCTGTCCTGTGATCCACAATGACACGGACCCCATGAAGAAGAGCTGGATGAAAGAATTAGCGTCCAGCGTCTTAACGCACATGGAGCCAGGACGAGCGGAGCCGCTACGCTGACGTGACTTCTAGGGCACGAAATGGCTGAGGCCCAGCGTGTCCCAAGCGGTGGCTGTAGCTTCACAGTGCTCCAAAACCGGATGAAGTTACAGTACCGTACCTGCATCACGGCCTCTAGTGTACTGACCATGAAAACACCACCACAAGCCGCTCAGCAAAGAAACACAGTAAACACAGCCACTGATCTCTGACCCGCCTGTTTAGCAGACATGAAACAAGTCAAGTCCCGGACTGTAAGAGTGAGAACGGCACTTGCAGCTACTTTGTGTGATTGCGCTGACAACACCTACGCTGAGGTTCACTGGCACAACTCCTCTGCTATCACCCTTAGCCTGTATAACAAAAAGAAGGTAATGGCTGCAACTCCCGCTCCTCCTTTACAGCCTTCAGATGACTTTTAAATTGTCCTCCGGTTAATTATGGCAGTAATTTTCATTTTGTCTGTGTGTGAGGATTGTGCGTGCATGTACTGCAGATGCAAAGTTTCCGCTTCAGAGCTGCTGAGTTGCAGAGAACTGAAATAATTCAAAGAAGAGGTTTGACAGGAAACATTACGATGAATCTCTCGTGTGCCCATGTCATTTAACGAACACAATTCCAGTCTTGGTATGGTCTTAGTGTGCGGAGGGTCACTTTCTCACCGTCAGCTCCAGCAGCTCGTTGAGCAGCCCGTTGCGTTTGCTCTGGATGAAGGCGTTGGCGCTCCCGGACTTGGCTATTCTTATCCGGGCCATCCTGGCTTTCTGGTGGGCGGGAGGAAGAAGGGGTCATAGCATCAGACAAGGTGGGCGAGCAGTCACAGAACATGACTCACACCTTATTTAATGGCGAGAATCTGCCAACTCATCAGCCCTGTAGTAATTTACACAAATGCCAGTTCTGTTTCAACAGATCTGAAAGGAACTTGAATATTTAGAGGTTTTCGATTGTCAAGGTCTTAGTGTGGAGCTTAGAAACTTGCAGCTCAAATGAGGGTGTCCACATAATGAAGAATCCTCAGTAAAACAAAAACTACATCACCTACGTATAAACACTCACCGTGGCTTGTTGCTGCTGGAAAGTGCTGCACATTACTGTACATTTCATTAGTTCTGCCTCTTCCTCATCCATTACTATGGTGTTATGTTAAACTGCTGTTTACGTTTCATCTTGCGATTTGCCCCTGGGGGGAAACCAGTGAACTCACACTAACGAGGATCCAAATCAAGACAGAAAAAAATCCCTTTAAAAGTGCAATTTTTTCGGAAGTTGCAGGATCCCTCAGTCTGAAACCGAGGAAATGGATCGTGACCGTGGGAAACTACTGCAGATTCCTCCCAAACCATGAATTAACAGAAAAACACACCATCCAAACCGAATCAGTGTGTATATACAGCAAATCACCTGCTGATGAAGCCTGTCACTAACAGACGGTAACTGCATTATTGCTGATTCTGCCCATTCTGCCGTATAAATGCTGAATAAAAAAAAACCTCCTCTTCTAAAGCTTCTTTGCAAACACTAGTACATTCAGTTCCTCGTCTCCTAGGAGCGAAGCGATTACAGGACTCAATAATTGATGTAGAACAGAAAACAGAGGTGCACAGGGAATGAGAGAAACTGAAAAGCCATTCCTTAAAATGAAAAGGATATTAAGACGACTCATTGCACCACTACCTCTGGTTCCTCTGGACGAGGTGAGGTCTTCTTTAACCTTGTTCAGCAATATCTGCTTCCAGACGCGAATCCAAACTAATGGCATTAGTCTGATGCTTCAGAAGGAAACCTGAAGGTCTGGGAGATGCTGAGACTGAACTGTGAGCTGTTTTCCTTCTTCACAGCTTCAGTCACAGAGCGAATGAGTTTGGTTGTGAAAGCGGCGTCTTGTGATGTCGGTGTTTCTTGTTGATCAAAAGCTCAATTTGACAGAAGGAAGGTAAAATGTGAAAGACTAAGTAGCTCTGACTCGTGAAGTGTAAGAGCTACAACTGCACTGCTTCTCTATTCTCTGTTCTTTGATGGTCTATTGAGTTCGATGATTGTCTATGATTCGATGATTGACTAGAACCGCGCTACAATCTGATGAGAATCTGGGCTTCTCCCAAGTCTAGAGGCGCCGATCCAGCTTGATCAAGTTCAGCGTTAGACTAAGTATTAATGGCTTTTAAACCAAGCTCACAAATGGGTGAGACCATCACAGAATGATGGATGCGCCTGGGGCCTGGTGATGACTTCTTCTAGATTTTAATAATAAATTCAGCTTGTGAGATAAAGGCCCAGGGTTTATGGGAAAGAGGAACTAAATAAATCGAATGACGTGCTGTTAAGAGGCTCGGTTCCAGCGCTGATAGTCACTGGCAACGTTACAGATGTCAGTAGCGTTTGACTGAAGTTCTCCTACTTCTGCATCGGAGCGTGAGTTTCACTTTTTGGCTCTCAACACTTCCTGAGGTTTGGCCCGAGTCTTGTTTATGGACTCTTGACTTTTCCTGATATGTAATTACTGTCATTTAAGTTGTCAAATACTGTTCTCAAAGCTACAGTTTATCGTCATTAGTCAAATCTAGATTCTGGTAATGATTAAACATAATAACAAGTAAAACTGCTTTCACTGATATTTGTTTTCATTATCAGTTTTGTGATTAGTGAAACATTTCTGAACTCCAGCAACAACTGGAACAGCACAAATGATCAGCGTTTAAAACCCCTTTTACTTTAAAAAAGGTCCAAAGGGCAGTGATGTTGTAGATGTAAACGATGCAGAACAGCAGACGTATTCCTGCTGCTCATGTTCAGACTGTTCTAGTTGCCGTTACAGTTCGATGAGCTAAATTCCTGAACGTAAGGTGCGTTCACTGACGGTGCTAAAGGGCATCATCTGCTCTCAGCTCAAAGCCTGACGCTGATGGATGCTCGCTTTCGCCCCCCCCCACCCCCAAACAAATGTATGCACCTGAACATTACATCGCAGTCCGACAGACAGCCAGGAAGAAAGCATGAAGTGTTCACCTCCGAGACACGAGAGCTTGTGACATTACTGCCCACAGACCCTTTCGTCCGTTCCACCTTTCTTCTCTTTCTCTGCCGCGTCGTCTTTCTTCTCCTTTCCTCTCTAGCTCCTGCCATCTTGTTTTGCCCTCCCGTCTCCGGTCTGGGGTCTTTTTTTTTTCTTTTCGACAACCTGCCATCTCTCACTGTGTCTCCACTTGACTTTGCCGTCCCATTACCGGTGTGACCTCAGTCCATTTATTACTTCGACACCCGGATGGAGGCTGAACTGCTGCTGCATGTTTTGTGCAGGAGCAGAAAAAAAACCCTTCATCTTAAGCTGAACAGTTTTTTTTCACCTTTTCCTCATCGGGAAAATTAGACGCATTCGTTTCTAGGGATTATTGGCTGAACACGAGGAGAAGCTATTGTACAACACACTCAGACGTGCACAAATGTAGTTAGTAAGGCATGACTATCATTAAATCCAATTTAGAATCTGTACTTTCTATTTTCTGACTGTGAAGCTACGGCAGGTACATGAGAGGACCTCTTTGTAAAGTCAAATCTCCAGGTGACTACATAATTGTAATGGGACCCTGGAGCAGCCTGTTGTTAGAGAAGAATGAAGACAAATGACGCCCATAGAGGTAGGGGAGGCCAGGACAAATGCAGTAATAAGAGGGAGAACAGATGAACAGAGTTAGCATTAAACAGATCTCCTTGTTTGTTTCTGTTTATGCGCTTCCCTCTTCTTGATTTATTCTCAGCTCTCACTAGAGCTTGAAAAACAAAGCACATACGGAGCGGAGGATTTCTGCGCACCCTTGAACAAACACACTGTACAGTAGGTTGCATGTGCTGAGTGATAAATGCACCAGGAAAATGAAATGTAACACGGATAAGTTCTGAACTGCAGCTCGAACGCTTGCATGTGCTTTTGTTAATGTATGTACAGTAAATGCTCTGAATATTCATCACAGCATTTGTCATCTTCTACAACTTATTTCACTTGTTAATTATCCACAACGTGAAGAAGGCAAATTAATCCTTAGAAAGCGCAAACTTTATTTTCAATAATGAATGTCTAGGAACATCATATCCCAAAACACACTGCAACGGTGATTCTGGTCTCTGTGATTAACGTCCTGTCTGTGAAAACGTCTACAGTACATTTAACAGCTCAGTGTTTTGTCAGTTAATTCCTCATTCCTTCTGCGTTACAGTTGTTTTAATGGGACGAGTCCAAGGAGCCGCCAACGCTGAACAACATCATTAGCATGAGCCTCAAAGCGTTACAGTAATACCGAAGACGCTGAAACCACGACAGAACAAATGTGAAATCGTGAAGTCAATAAAAACGTGCCACATACCCCTGAATAAGCTTTACACACTCTTGGCATTGGCTCAGTCGCCTCACGAGGTCGTCACCTGTTCACTGAGTTGGTTGTTTTTCCTTCACTCTCAATTAGATTTAAACTGGGCGATTACAGAGGCCAGGTCGTCTAATGCCGCACTGCATCGTCTTTCTTCAGATAGCTCTAACTGAACCTAGAGGTGCCATTGTCCTGCTGGAGAATAAATAATGGTCCCGCTAAGTGCAGCCCAGACCAAAATGCCGCCGTTGCTGCAATTCCAGCGTGAAGGCCTGACTTACACACTGGCCTCTGAACAGCAGATGTTGAAATGTGTCTGAGAAGCATTTATGGGATGTTGGCTCTAAGGTGAGTTGCTGCGATGGCGGTAATTCTAGTAAACACGTTTTCCTTCGCTGGGATCGTCCGTTTCATCACAGTTTTAATGTTTTGGTGTCTGCGCTTGGAGATACAGTCGAGTTCTTGATATTTATGACAGACTTGTTGTTCTTGTCATAATATAGATTTGCTCAGTAGCTGCAGTAGCACTAACAGGGCTATTGACTCTGTACCCGCTGCTCCTCTGCACAAAGCAGCCGATGGTTGAAAGCGCATTAAGAAGACAGGAAGCGTCTCGACAAGGCAGTGGATCTGACTGATCTGAAGGAACTGTGCCAAGTGAGAGTGTGCCAAGCTGTGATCAAAGTGGAATGACTGGATTTACGTCTCCTGCCTTTATCAACATGTCTGGATTTGCTGCTTCTTTAAAACAATACATCTTTTCAAGTCAGGGATGTAAGTGTACAGCACCAGTGGTGTGTGTGCATAGTTTTGTACACATGGTGGCTAATTAAAAAACGTGAGCTGGTCTGATTCCACTTTGTGCAGAAAGCGTTGTCCTTAGCGGCTCTAATGTCTATTAACAAGATTTAACAAGCAGTTGGAGGCTGCAACTTACTCACTAGTACTAAGCCATGTCAGGCATTTTTAATCATACAGACTCACCACCTAATTCACCACTTATAGATTTGGTCAGATTTCAAACCTCGAAGTCTCGCTCCAGTGTGCTTCAACCGATCCAAAAACTCTTCTGCAGAATCAGAGGACTACATTAATGAGAAAACCAGTCACCTATGGTTTCTTCTATGAGTATGGATTCAAACCAGACTTTTTTCCCTACTCAATTAACTATCAGCAGCTGCTCTCTAACTTAATAACACTCTTATCTGGCCTGCAGAAAGGTCAAGCCCACCGGGTGAGTACAGTCAGTGGATAGCCAACATTTGGCACTTGGACCAGAAGTGTGTGTCTGTGAGACAGACCGACAGATAGAGAGAGCGTGTGCACTTGTATAATGCGGGTCTGAAGGGCAACAGATTTCCTGTGTGTGTGTGTGTGTGTTTAAAAATGTGGGATGATGTAGTCTGAAGGACAGTGATTTGCAAAGCAGACGTATAATTCCTAATTGGGGTCAATCTCTTTCACCATCACCTTTTTAGACTTTAGTAAAATGTGTCCCCTGCACTTTTTGTAAAAAAGAAACTTGTCTCTCATCAAGATCTTTTACCCCGCTCTCATTATTTTAATGATGTGAATATAAAAAAAGACCTTCAAAAGGTTTATTCAAGGTGTAACCGTTATTATCCTCCCACATAGTATTTTACTCACTGCTTCAACCTCCCATTACTTCTCATTAGCCAAATAATATTTGATAGTCCTGTGTCGCTGCAGCCTTTAAAAAAGAGAACTTTGTTCTCCTAGTGATCACAATATGTACGTGCACACACTCAGACACAAATACTGACTTAACCTGCACACCCTGTAACACCTACTTTTACCTTCTGGGCCCGGCGCTTGTCTGCTCTCTGGTTCTGGTGGTAGATGCGGCTGAAGTTTGAGACGATGACCGGGACCGGAAGAGCGATCACCAGCACACCGCTCAGCGAGCAGATGGAGCCGAAGATCTTCCCAGCGATCGTCTTCGGCACCATGTCTCCATATCTGCAGGAGAGACGGCGGAGAAGATGTCACACGTCGCACGGCTTAGAATCAGGAGGCTCATTTGAAATTTTAAAAAAGGCTTCAGGGAAATGAGAGAAATTCAAAAGCTATTCGAGTTTGGATGAGGTAATAAACCCTGGCATGGCAAAAAAGATTATTTTAACACTTTGTGGGGAAAGCCTCTATTTTCTAATGCCTGCCAGTCACCAGACCCAAAAATAAATGACCAGCATAATTGTATGTGTAACTGGTTTTTATTCAGTTGTACAGAAATTCTTCCTTCATGCCTTTTTTTTTTTACAACTGCTAAAGTTTTAGGCTTTAAGGTTTTAATGCTGGTGGTTAAAACTAAACTAATGTGATTAAAACAAAAGCACTGATTGTCTGATTTAGCCTCAACTGATGTGAGAGTAAATCAGGGTGTGATTTGTCAGCCACTGCTGCTTTCCTTTCTTTGTTTCTTTCTTTAACTCCTTTGGGATCCTGGTAATTTGATTATGTGTGTGAATGGCTGCTGTGACAGGGCCAGGACCACTACTGTATCGATTTAGTGCAAACCCGGCTGTTCCTGTGGGATCTGGGGAAAAGAAAGCAAGCTTTGATGTATGTTGGTCCAAATTCATTCAAAAACACAAGCTTCCACGCAGGTAGGAAAAGATACAGCAGTAGTTAAAGTGTAGTGTGGTGTCAACCGGCTGAAACAATGTTTGCTGCTGCGTAATAGTTATTGTTTATTGAGGACGTTCTTCTACCAAAGAGATGAGTGTGTATTCATGTGACCAAGGTCCTCAACTGGCCAATCTACCTAAGAGCCGCTTCAAAACACAGAGACTGATGTCGATCCTCAAAGTTTCACTAAAACAAACCGGAGGAACAAGAGAGAGCAGGTTGTTGGCTCCACAAGAGCAAGTCCTGGGAATCACGAGAGCCACGTCCTCCAAGCTCACACCTGTGGGGGAACCGTTCGTGCCTGATGAGCACATGCACTGCCGCAGGTAGAAGACATCCACCATATTTAGTTAACTTTGCCTCTTTGTACCACATCCCACTTTAATGTTATAGTTGACACTTACTGTTCAACCTTTGCTGGAGCTAAAATATTATTTCACCATAAATGAGCCTCGTTGTTTTCAGATTCATCAAAGTCAATGTCAAAGTGTCTTTTATTTCAGTGGGTAAAAGTTTTCTCGGGTTGTTTCTGAACTCCTGGCTGATGTGCACTGCCAGAGACATATGAAGTAATATGAAGGCTTATTAACAGGCAATGCAGATTTGACCACAGGGCTCGTTGTGATTGTTGCTGAAACCTGCCCCTGGCTGCCAGACAAATCAGACAAATGATTTCACAGTTTGCTCTGCTCGCTGTCTGTCAGCGGATGAGAGATGACATTCTGCTGGCTGGGACTGCTTTGTTGTGAAAATGCTTCACTATCATGCATCCAGCAGGATTCCAAGTTTTATATAGTGGAATATTCATATTGCAGTGAAGTTCTGACTTTCATGAGGCCAAAAAGGGAGCCTGAACTGTCTTTTTTACTGGAGCCGTCACCTGCTGCGACCAACCGCTTCCCCTCGTTATAAAATGTAAATGTCCCGCGTAATCAAAGGTCCTCTAACACAGACCAGACCATCTTTATTTACAGCGCTTTAAAAGTTTTAGTCATTCCAATCCCTCCAGTTCTTAACTCAGGAACTGCTGATTTTATTATAATCGTAAGAAAATCTGTCACCGCCTGAACCTCTGCAGGCATTCAGTATTCTTAAATGCCAAAAATCTCTGAAAAAAATTTATATACCCGCTGAATGAAGCTGCTGACTCAGCAAAGTGTTAGTGCCAGTAGAAATGGAGTGAAACTGTTGAGCCCCCGAGTATTAAGTCAGACGACTTGTTTTATGCGGGTCGATTAAAGATATTTAAAGAACTGTTGTTTACAACTGCAAGTATCTACTGTGTTTAGCAGCTTAAAGTTATTTCACCATAAATCACAGTTTGATTGTCGACGTGACACTGTGAGTTACAGTTCTAAGCGAAAGAAACGAGCGAGCTTCACATTTTCACCAAACCCAATAAGCAAAATGAGAAGTGAGACACGTAGAGGAAACGTCCTGGTTCTGGGTTCAGGAATATTGTCATGTGATTTCCAGGCATCCCTCATGAATATCAACCTGCTACTAACATGGATTTGCTTGAGGACTTTAGTCACAGCCGAATGTGTTTGAATACGGGTATTTGCTGCATTATTCTTTTTGCAAACCACTTACAGAGACAATATTATTTTATTTGAAGTGTTTTGCTGTTCGGAGGCGTTTCCGTTCCTCCCAGGGGTGTATTTAGCATAATCAAAACTGCATCAGTTTCACACAGCGCTGGAAAAAGACGGCAGCTGCAGACAGAAATAAATGTCACGAGTGAGAAACGCCTTCTCGTAAATGACTGTTGGCCCATTCAGAAATATAAATATAATATATTTGTGTGTAAATAATGCAAAATGCTGCAGGTCAGAAAAGTGCTCATCTCCCAAATAAGCAAATATGTTGAATATGATTTGCCATGATGGCAGGTCTACAGCTGTTAACCTTTTCCAATGAATATACCGATGCACATCTGCTACCGGGACATAACGGGTCAGTGTGACTGTCCAAACAACTAATTGTTTAGGGAAATGCTGAAAGAGCAGATAAACAAAGCAACAAGGCAGCAAACGCAGCAGTAGGGCTTCTCTTCCTGTAAATGGTCTTCCACATGCATTCATTACTTCGCTTTGACTGCCACAGAGTTAAAACTGAATCCCACAAGGGTGGAAAAATCAATTAGGAGGGAATTTATTCAGCAACGTACTTTATCATCCACAATCTCTTTCTTGCTTTGCTCGTCATTAAAATAACCTCAGCTGGTGCTTCCAAAATAGGGGGAAGAACAGCGTGCGCCTGATAGATCTGTGATGGGCATCAAATAAAACAGAACGGGATTGGACGCGCTGCATCAAAAAGCCACTACAAAAACAAAGCAATCAATCTAGCTGAACGATTTCTGCTTAGGGGAGGTGGAATTGAAAGCAGCAGAGTGAAACCAAGTCAAAGTTTGTTACAGCTGTGATAAAAATATGGGGAACGTGAAAAATGGCTGTCACAAGAGCTGCTACAGTGACAGCCAGACACGAGACACCAGACTGTACCACAGGCAAAACCACACAGCAGTTTCAGGTAATAGTCTAAAATTGTGATTTGTGATGTTTTGCATGGAATAAAATACAATCAAGAGCTAAAAGAGGCCCAGATGATAAGGAGCTCTTCTTGAGCAATGGATGCCTGAAATGAAGATACCGGATCCCATCCTGGCTGCTGATGCTGGTTGTAAGCTAACACTTTGAAAGCTCACCTACAGTAAAGCTAAAGCAGGTCCAAGAAATGATGTAACGGACCAGTGAAACGGTCACCGTGTTAATTACTGTAGATTACTGATAGAGTTAGATCTAGAAGTGTCAAAGCAAGAACAGCAGGACATAAAGGATGAGGAAGTCAAAACCTTGAGAATCACCTTCACTTTGACTTCATTACTCCTCAGCACGGACTTAATTACACTTTCTAAATGGCTAAATACTTGTTGCTTAAAGTTAATAAACTAGTTCATAGACTTACTTATCTAGGAATCATGAATTAATGAAGGCAGCTCTTTCACCAGTGCAACAATAAACAGCAAGTGGATGAAGATTTCCAATAAACCCACCCCAAGCAAGTTTTATTTGTTATTCAGAAATCAAAGTGACCGACGCCAAAGACACAGTAATTATGACAAAGTGGAGGATGGTAACAATTAAACAATGGTTCATTCTCTCATGCATGTAAGGGATTAGCTATTAAACCAAACTCTCCAGTTTTTGCCGAACTGCAGAACCATGACTGGCTTTTGTCACAGACACACACCTGCAGAGTGACAGTACAGGTTGACAGGACATCTATTTGCATGATGTTTACATAAATCGCCTCAAATCTGAACGGCTCTAACAGTTTGCTGCCAGAGTCAGAGGTGGATGATTCCCATTGTGAATACAAGAGCACATTCTAGAGAATGTCAGGTGCTTTGTCAGGTGCTTGAACCAGAAAACAAAGAAGCAATAAGCAGGAAAAGGTATTTGTTTGAAATAACGGAAGCTGTTGTTGAGTGGAGATAAAAATGCAGATTAGACATTTAAATCAATGCAAATAAATTGGTCCTGTCCCAGACAATGCATCACTGTAATCCAGCATTTCCATTTATTATTTCCCTTCATTAATATGACACTAAGAGAAGAAGTGAACGGTTGAAGCGGAATATGAACCCAGGACGAGCTCATTTAAATATTACAGCATAAAATCACTCCAGGCAATCAATCAATGATGGACTGATCCCTTTAGCAGTTATATATTTTATATATTTATAGCTCAGGTTTACTATTTGCTACAGTACTTATTCATAATACTAAAACTATGCAACGCCACTATGCAGATTATAAAGATGGAACAAGAACGCTTCAAACTTTTCGTCAACTTTTTTGGGCAGCGTTTAACAGCAGCAGCCTTCGAATCCTTTCAAAACGCAGATTCACATGTTAAACCTTAAAACTACCGAAAGCCTCTCAACGTGAGACAGTAACTTCATACGCGTCCGTGTCTGAATGAGGAAATGTGCGTTCACAGATGACACACCTCACTGCAGCAACACCGCGGCCCTGTTTGTGCTCTTTCACACGCTCGTAGCCTTCGCTTCTCTTCCCATCAGTGAGGCTGCAGCTCAGAAGCCAGTACTAAACCTTGAGAATGTGAAATGGAGAAATACCTCAGCTTACTGTCTGTCTAGGGGGGATGCAAGGGTTCGTAACCTGCAGTATTGATATTCACACGCAGTCTAACCTTTCTGTTTTCTACTCAAAGGAAGCAGGGGAGCAGGTAATAACAATGGAAACAAGGCGGAGGAATGAAAGTGGGTGGGATGGGATTAAACAGTAGGATAAAGGCAGTTTCTCCTCTGCAAGGCTGCCTAGTGTTTGCTTAAGTGGGATTTGTTGACTATATAGTTGTATTTTTATATGCTGCATGATCTTAAACCTCAAAGTAAAGTGTTTTAACATGACTTCATACGTAAACAGACCTGAAGTAAAAGTTGGCATGATGTGAGATGTGACCTGCTGCCGTTGGAGTTGGTTCATCGTTGGCCTAAGGATGATATATATGAGACCAATAGCAGAAATACAGTGGATTATGTCATTTTTCGCATCCTTGATTCATGAGAGAAATTCTCACGCATGCATGTCTTTTGAAAGCCCTGCTCAATATTCACACAGCTCCACTGTACAGCCAGTGGCCTTTCCCGCCCTCTGGTTTTATATATGTGTTTTAAATGATTACAGATGCATGAACGTACGTGTGATGCTGATAAATGCCTGGTTTGCTGCTAACCTGTGCATGTGAAAGGTTTGAAAATCAAAATACTAGCAAAGTTAGTGGCTCGCAGGTAGAGCTGTCGCCCACCAATCGTAGGATCGGTGGGTGATTGGTAGCTCTGCCACCTGTGTGTGT
This sequence comes from Macropodus opercularis, assembly GCA_030770545.1. Classification (NCBI taxonomy): domain Eukaryota; kingdom Metazoa; phylum Chordata; class Actinopteri; order Anabantiformes; family Osphronemidae; genus Macropodus; species Macropodus opercularis. The sequence continues at coordinate 6,544,708 of CM061099.1, forward strand.
TTGTGTGAATGAGATGCAGTGTCCAGGGCTTTGTTATTACTCCTGGGTGACTTTTTTATAAATCAAGGCAAAAGACCAGCAGCAGCCGCCTCATTGCTGTGTGTGTGTGTCACAGTATTGAGTAGGTCACTGGTAATCTTTGGCAGAACCTGGAGCCCTGAACACAATCATCATAAAATGTGTAAAACAGAAGAAAGCAGAGTTAAGCACCAGAGAAACATCTCTGCTCCGTCAGTCCTGTGCGAGAGAAGAATCTCCGTGTGCAGACGTACTACAGTAAACGTGCCCTGGCTGCTAAACAGTCCTCGAAGAAAAGTGATTTGTGAAATTACAGTTCACTCAGCTGGTTTACTGAATCCTGCAGGAATTCTTCTTAAAATTTAAAGAGGGGGGTCAAACATCTGGAGCTGCTCCTGTATTTCCAGTTCCCCCTCTAAATCATAGATTTTCATCGCTCTATGCTTTGTGTCTGTCAAGGCCACGAGTGCTGCTGCTTTCACTCTGTGCTGTCAGACGGGTTTCATCGACAATTTCAGCTACACAATCATAAGAAGTAATGAAGCATACTGTCCCGGGGACGCGATAGGAAATTCAGATTTGTCTTTTTTTGCTGTAGCTGCGTTTGCAAGTCGGAGGAGCAGCTGAAGATTCAGGGAGTTGTGTATGAGGGAACAGTATTGTGTTGATTTTTTATTTTGTGATAAAGGGACTACAGTGAAAAAAACACAAATTTCAGTGGGTGCAGACATCAGATTGTTGCCCAACTCAGTAATAAACAGCTATGAAGCACAGTGTTCCCTGCGCTTTGTAATAAATCACATTCCTCCTCACAATGAATAGAGAACTATTGTACTTCATGAATGCAATAAAAGGCAGACAGCCGTAATGAGAGGAATTAAAAATCTTTGCATGGAACGTTTCGAAATGATGAAACGCTGGGTAAAACTGTCCGAATGGTGGCCAAGAACCAGCGTTTTCATCCCCTGAATAAAACAAGGGCAAATAATTCAAACCTTTTTCTTTACAAAGCATCCTCCCCTTGTTTGATGAAACAGCACGGTGTACATTAATATGAGCTTCAGCTTCTAACTGACTTTCACGGTGAACTTTCCGATACTCGTGACTGATGTCGGAGAAGCAGAATCGTAACTGCACTCGAGAGTTTAACCCACACCAACTTCATTTCTCATCTCAGAATACTGCTCGTGTTCCTCCTGGCTTTAATCTCCATTGGCGGGGGCGTACCAAGCAGACGGGACTCAACCGTTGCTGTTGATCAATTCTACCTGAGTTGCCTCCACCATGACAAGATGGACCGCTACACCATTAGCGCTAACGCGAGGAACTGTTCTCCTGTGCTGTATCTGGAGCAGGGGAATGAAAACGCAGCAATTAATAACCAGGAAACATCGTCTCGTCATCCCTTCTGTAATGGGCCCGTCCGCTCTGTCTAGGATTGTGCTCCGTCACCTGAATGATGAACTGCAAACTCACATAATATCAGCTCAAACACCTTCACAAAGCAGAGGTCATGCAGAACAATAACAGCCGTCCCAAACCATACTGTAGATAACAAAACTCTCCACAAGCACAGCTCCAGTTATTCTACGTGTGTTGTAATCCGTTGTCTGAGGAAATATGCCCTGAAAACACACACATACTGTGGAGAGCAAGGCTTGTGTGACCCAGACTCATTTCACAGCCTGGAAGCAGTGGACACTCTTTCCTGAGTGCAGGTCTGGAGTGAGCCTCACCTTTCTAACACCAGACGATGGGAGACGGAGCTCATGGCTGCCGTCAAACGTCTCACAGCGGCTGTTAGCGTGCAAACACTAAGCAGCAGTGGCCAAGGAGAATGTCGTTAGTGATGGTGGCGAAGGAAAAGCTCAACATCCTGAAGGCCTGGACCTGCTGGAGATGCTGGAGGAAAATCCAGGGATTGCTAATGTAATTAGCATTCGCCCTATGAGTACCACTGCTTTCTGGTCCAAATGTAATGGCAATCGTCCCGATGGCTGGTCTGGACCGAAGTGATGAACCTCACACGTTTGTCCCTACGCTCATACCTCTGGTGTATTACATCGTGCCCAAGCCTCGCATCCGTTAGACAGCACAACACAGATGGCCAACAGACACGGCTGATCACTGGTGATTAAGAAGAGTGCTTCACTGGATTACAGCCACCTTTCGGAAAAGACTCAAAACAGCTGCTTAATTGCATTTCAGTTTCAAAATACAGGGCTGTGAACATACTTACGGCCATTAAGGGACTGTTTCAACAAGCCAAATTAGGGAACTAAAACAGAAAGACATAAAAAGAAGACATACATTTCCTCTTGATTTGGTTGGATTGATGTATAATTTTGCTGACATGTGACCAGTTGGCTGGTTGAGGCAGCTAAAAGAAGTATTTTAACTAATGTTCTTTCTCTTGCAGAAACAATAACGGTTTTACTCATAGACCTGACACAGAGATGCAACTGAACTGTGTTCTTTCACACTTAATTTGACCTTTGACTCACTAGATTTCTGGCAGACACAGCCAGTTTGCATTTCTGATCCGCCACAAACCCGGCTCCCATCGTAGCATCACTTATGGCATATTCCTCCTCATATCCAACCTCCAGTCATCTGTCTCTCCATCTGGCTCCATTAGAGAATGTGAGATGAGAAGAGAAGAGAAATGAAAAAAGCTTTTATTGGGATCTTTTTAAAAAGCCTCCTAAGTAGGTTACAGGAGAAAGTAGGCTGCCAGAAAGGCTCAGGAGACCAAAGGAGCTACTGTTGTATGACTCAAGAGGAGCGGCATCCCACTTCAGGAGTCCACATAAAGAGACAGACGATGGGAAAGTAGAGATGGGCCATTTGTGATGAGGCAGGTAAAGCATAATTACAAACCGCTTTCCTAAAAAGTTGGATGATATTTAAAAACTTAAATACAGAATGTCACCAACCGATACTTTCTTCTCAATAGAACACAAACAACACATTCAATTATGTTTACCATTGTGTAGCATCACGTCTTACTGTCTGTAAACGTCTCGTTTCATTTATGCTGAAGCTAATTGAACCTTTTCCAGTGGCTCAATATATAATAGGAAATAATCCCTAATAATTAAATTATAATTACACATGGCATCTGTGATGGATAACCGTTGAGGAGCAGCAGATACTGTACAGGCTGGATGGCATAAAAGACCTGATTTCACTCAGCATCACTAACCCACAGCTTTAATTGCAGACTCATTATGTGTATAATTGGATTTTACAGCATCTTCATGTTAAGAAAAATGTGTCCTATTTCATGTTGCTTTTATTCATCGGCCTTGGTCAAAATACACTATTTGGGAAGAGAAATGGCGCCTGTGTGCACGAAGGCAATAAGAGAATGATCCGAACCCTGGGAGACACCAGCTGCTTCAGGTATCAGTAATCTCTGCTTTATTTTGATAACTAATCAAATAGACTCAGGATAACATTTGTTTATCACATCACAATCACAATATGACGTCTCACCAAACTTCACCAGAGGACGAGTCGACCGTGAGACCACCGCTTCATTACTGCTCGGTGTCTCTGCAGGATATATGTCAGACACGGTGTGACGAATCTTTCTTTAGTTAAGAGACAGCAGTCGGGTCTGTGTGAACGGATCAATGATGCTTTCGTTGCTTTTATTAAAGTTTTCATAATGGAACAACAACTGAACATGTTCGTGTTAATCAATAGGACTATTTTAGATCCAAAGTACCTAAACAAACATCCGCAAAGAAGAGAGGAAGACTGGAAACGGCAATATAATTTAATTACGTTATTATTTATTGCAAATTATTATTAATTACGTTTTCTTCATGAGGGACAAAGCCACTGGGAGTAAACCAAGTGTATAAAAATAATATTCATATTTATGTACTTGATTATAAAACAACAACTGGCCTCTGGGTCCAGTAACGCAGGGAAAAGGGAAAAAGAGAAAAACATCAGCTTTGTTCCGTGTGGGTCAAACATGCATAAAAAAACAGTTGCAGGAAATTTCATCATAAAGTCAACCTTGACACTATGTTTCAAGATGTGTCGTGTCTCAGTGCTTTTCTCTTTGAGGCTTGTACGTTTTGTGTCACGCACTCTGGATAGTTTGAACAAATAAAGTTTGAGAATGAGACGCATGCGTTTAATCCACCAGAATATGGAGACACTATAGTGTAACGAGGACGGAACAATGTTACAACCGTTACAACCGCCACAGGGGGTCATATACTGCAGCCTAATCACGTCATCTGCAACACATTTCTTTTAGACTAATTATATACAATGATGATGAACCTGCGGATAATTATCCAGTCCTTTCTTTTTCTTTCAACTTCATCTGAGTTTACGTCACAGTTTTTCTTCAACGGCATGAAACTCCCACTGTGCACCGTTTACTATCAGGAGCGCGATGAAACAACTGCTTTCACAGAGAGAGAGGGCTGATATAGCGCCGGTTACATTTGCACGGCACAGACGAAGCGACTCGGATGAACCTGTCCCATCAGATGAGGTCAGCCGTGATGGCAGCAGGCATTTTAAATCAGTGACAAAGGCATTACCCAGCTGAAATGCGAGGCAGAACAACTCCACACAAGGATTTTATTATTATGTCAGTTTTAAGCAGACATTTAGCTAATTCCGAGACTATTACCATCTGTTTGTGCTTGTCTCGCCATGTACTAGGCCTTTAAACAAACAGTATTTACTCTGTCGTTTCCCTGGGCAAACATCTGCTCGACTGCGATAGGTTTCAAATATTAGGCAGCAACGCTTCCCCAAGCTACCTGGCAGTCGCAGAATAAATTATACTTGACATTTAATGCAGGGATTGTGTGCCACTGGAAAACACTGCTTATTTTCTTGTTTTAGCTCCACATCGGCTGTTTTTTTCGGTGGTGATGCGTGTGAGGTGAAGGATTGAACAAAATATAAACACAATCTTGTGGGTTTCCTCGCTCCCTCTGTGATTTTCACCATATCTGTTGACTTTGGGTCTCACCTTGTATTTCATTTCGGTCTCTTCATCTCCCAATCTCTCTCGCCCTATGAGGCCACGAGCAGGCAGTCATGCGAGCGGAATGTAATAGCGTGGACATGTGAGCTACTAGCATGGAAAAGAAGACGTAGATGCTACAGCTGTGCAGATTCCCATCAGACCCACTATATATCTATATCCATCCACGCCGTATCTATATATGCTTGTGATTTTCTTAATTCAACAGGAAATCAAGCATGAGTTAGCACTTATTGATAAACACACATATTTACACACTTGCATGCTGCAGAAATGAAACAATCTGCAATAGTTTACAAATGTTCATGCGCCATTGCATTTCACTAAATAGTCATTTTGTTTTGTCTAATGTTTTTATCATTTCACCATTTCGTGTTTATCTGAGCTCAGAAGCTTTTTATCAGGCTATTAATCCTAATGTAACGGATGATGGATCTTCTTCTTGTTGAAGCTGGTATGAATCTCGTCTGTAAATCAACAACAAGGAGAAGAGGATATAAATTCATGATTATACTGGACCTCAGCAGCTGGTAGCCCACATTGAATTAGTTCAGACCTCATAACCAGCTTTACAGTTTCAACTGATTTCCCAAGTGGAGACAAACAACTTACAGTGATTTATACAAATGCATTGTTTTAGTATGGCAAACATCTTACAAGCATCCTGACGCATGGCAGGAGATGTCTGCAAACGGCTGTAGAAATCATCTCGGGCATGCAGTGCTGCACGTGGCTGGTAGATTTTCCATTTTCAGTTTTGCACATTTAAAGCCCTGCATTAAATTTACTACAAGAGCACAGAGCCAGTATTATATCAAACACTGTCATCAGTGCAGAGGTGATGAACATCATGATGTGATGTGAGAAGAAAAGGAAGCTTGAACATTTGTGAGATTTAATAATGATCAAGAGCTGAGGATGTGTGAATATGATCCATATAGATGTATTTTACCTGGCCAGATATCAGTATTATCTTCAAGACCACATTATTATCATAAAAGTTATTTACTGCCCAACATTAAACACACCAGATTTAAGGTTTGTTCTCAGATTAGAATTTTATCTGGACAAGCATCAGATTGGAATAGAAATGAAGCTGAACAATTTGCTGTAACGTGTTAAAAATTAATTACACTGTAGCTTGAACCACGTCTTTCATCTACACATAGGGTGAGAGCCTCAAGTCTAGCTCCACGGTTCTCAGGTACTCAGGTAAAAACAAAGCCAAGCTCCTATTTTGACATGCGACAAGGAGATTGAGGAGCAGAGATTGGTCCTGACTCTCCGTCAAGGTGGGAACCGCAAGGCAAAGCAGGTGACGTGCAATGAAGAGGATCGAATGTAACGCGAGTCTAAGACTGGTTTTGATAAATGCCGCTGCATAATAGCTGATAGAAATGACAAGCAGTAAGTCATGACTGCCAGGAAGAAGATAAGTGGAATAGCTACGCCTTTCAATGTATAACATCAAAGCGAAAAAGGCTGCACATGATGCGTGGCCCTGCCCGACAGCCAAAAACAAAACCCATCGATTCCTCTGAAGCTGCACACTCCCCCTCACACCACATCTCTTCCATCTTTCCCCTGCTTTCATCTCAGAGATGCTGGGGCTGGCGAGAGAGAACAGAGCATGTTCGCGCTATTCAGACCCCTCCACCCACCGTGGCCCCCAGCAGGGGGTCCGCGGCTCAAACCAACCCTCCTGGCCACGTGGAGTCAGGGACCTCACCTCACGCCCTTTCAGAATGACCTCAAGCTTCAGCTGAATAACAGAATCAAATGATGAATAAAATAAAAACCCACACAGACGAGGAGACCCAACTCCCTGTTTCTCTGCTCAATCACCGACGCGTAAAAGTGAAACCTACTGTAAGTGCAAGGGGCTGGTTCCCATGTTTAGCCTGTTAGCGTGTGCATTAGCATAACACAACATTTTTAATCAGAATGTGGAGCTGAAACATCAACTCATAATACGTTTGCAATTCACTGTGAGGGTGACAAATACAACAATTCACCCAGTACTTGATGGGAACGAAGTGAACATGACCTTTACTGTATGACTTTTCAATCACAAGCATAAATCACCTGAGAAGGAGTAAATATAATTTCTATGTTAAATTATGACTTGCTAATGGTGGACGTTTTATCTCTGCTATGAATTATGAATGAATGTCTGCACTAGTTTAGTTGTGGATTGAAGCTCACACTGTCACTATTAACTGTAACTCAGATGTTACTGTAGCTGAGGTCGAATCAACTTTCATTACCGGAAAACTTTTATGCACCAAGAAAAACCCCAAACCTTGACAAAAGCACAAACGGTGTTTTGGCACAGTTAGTCACATTCAGTGAAAGGACCTGAACTTTAGGTTTAAGAGCCAATCATTACAACCAAAGCTAAATGATTCATTCAGCCTTTGCCCCCACTCATGCATGTCAGGCTAAATTCACCTCGAACAAGTGCCTGTAATTTACAAATCACATTGTTTCGCCCTCTTTGTTGTCCAGCTGTCAGCGGCTAAAAGACACGTTTGTTCACCTCAATCACACAGCGCGAGAGGGAGCGTTGCAGAATCGACAAATTGCATGCAGCCACGCGGCCGCGGCCGTCTCTCTGCTGGACATGTGGAAAACGCGACGCATCCGGATCAGGGCTCTAGTAGATGCAGGAGATGAGAAATGAAAAGGTCTGTTTTTCAGTGTGTACAGCAGGAAACGTACAGAGGAGAGAGAGTCAAGAGGGAAATAATCTTTCCTGTGTCGTCTCAGGATTCAATTCCATTCTTTCTTTTAATACTAGTCATACCTCTGTGGAATTTGGTGGTCAGAATTATTAACTTTCTAACAGAAGCGGCTCCCTGGCCAGCAGCTCTATTTTCTGGTGTTTACAGTGCGTGTACTGTATGTGTGCACACATTCTACAAATAACGACAAACCTATTGTAAACTAATGGAAAAGAAGGAACCAGAACCAGGTTTATTTTTCGTTTCAACGGTAGATGCGCGAACTTAACGGCATCACTGACGCCTTTTGAAGTGATTAAGTCTGTGGGACACATCTGTGGCGTACACTGAAGGTCATTTATTTATTTTTTTGGACTCCCATTAGCAACTGCAAAGGCAGCAGTTACTCCTCAGGGGGTCTCCACAAATTCATCATTACATCATAATAAAAAACAGAAAATACTGCTATTACTATGACGCCACATTTTGTTTAACGCACACTGCACAAGCAGATTCAGTTGAGATTATTATGGTGCATATTCAAAAACCGAAGGACTGTAAACTACTGCATATGCAGGTTGCAAACAGATGCAGGCTATTCAATAGCAGCAGCAATGAGTAACACCTGCCAACCCACATAATGTGTTCAAAAGCCTATTGTTTTTATCTCAGCTCGATCTTTCTGGTCAAACTACTCGAACACACGCACAGCACACAGCCTGAAAGGCTGCGATGACAGATACGCTTAAAAGGCTCTACACAAGCACAATGCGTGTTGGGGCTCGGTGCCAGTGGTGAGCAAATCTTCCTCCTTCCAGAAGTTCCCAAGAGAAATGCATCAGACTGACATGTCCTCACTAGTCACACAATAGTGAAATAGGTTCATCATTTATGAAAATGGCGGTGGTCCTTCAGCTGGGGTCAAGCTGAATAATGCTGGGCCATTTACATCGCTGCCTGCTGTCTGCTTGCACATATACAAACACTCATATGAAGTTTTTGAGTTCAGTCTGGAATATTTATTATTCAAAAGCCTGGTATAAGTTCCTCTACCCTGCAGCGTGCGGTACATTCTGTATTAGATTACACAGCATTTTTGAGATTGCTTCACTACGTCTCTCTTCGAGTCGGAGGCTTTAGCCGTCAGGGCGGCTGTGTGCACATTTCACAGGATCGGTTACATTGTTTCTTTATTGCCTGATGCATGGGAACATATGGTTGAAAAGCCAATTACACATCTGGCATAACAATTAGGAAATGGATGGATGAGGAGTCACACTGGAACTCGGGTCACATTGGACTCGGTGTCCATGGACGTCCCACAGGACCAGCGAGCAGGGTGATGGTGCACTCATCTGGCTCAGCCTCAGTCTGGAGCCCAGGGGATCGAAGCACTGACTTGATGCCACAATTGCATGTGTTCCCTCCACCACCACAGAGTTAAATTCACATTAACGTACAGTATGTCCTATGAAAGGTACGATGCAGTTTACCCAATATTCAACATTGTATTTTAGTACAGATATGATCTGTTATTCAAACCACTTCATATCCCCAGCAGCTTCATTTCTGAAATTGCAAATAAAATATGTGCGATTTTCCAAAATCTGTACAACCTCATCTCAAACAAATCATGTATAGTAAAAGTCAGCATCCACAGAGCTCTCATTAAAACGCTGAAATAACTCCTACTGATAAATCATAAAAACACCACTGACTGAGCCGCTCATTCCATCTGCAGTTTCGACACACTTATAATAGATTTAATTTGCAGATGATGTTACAGATAGTAAATTTAAAGTAATTTACCTGTCAGTGTAATTCATCTGCTTTCTTCACCCATTCCAGGCTTTCTTTTTTTATTCAAAGCATTTTTCATCTGGAAATATCTTTAAACTGCACACTGAGTAATCAAACCGACAAGTATCCTTAATCACAGAAGCTTCGTTCATGTGGTGATAGATAAGAAAAATATCCAACCGAGCAAAGGGAAAAATAGTAAAAATGGTAGGAACGGCCACATGGCACCATTCCAGCAGCATTGCCTCTCGAAGCAGCTCTTTCATATGCTGTTGTTTATTATTGGGTCTATTATCATTAATTGTTTTGGAAATTGAAGTTCCAATGCAGTGCTTTTACACCCTATGTTCTTCATTCCTTGTTTTATTTAATTTGTTTTAAGATGCAATTAAGCTGTTGACTTTTCTTTAATATTGAGGAAAAAATAATTAGGTCATGTTTGCTGTGAGTTGTTACATGGGAACCCTGTTGTGTGCTCAATTAATCAAAAATACTTTGAAGATTTAAGTTCGAAATCAATTAATGAAAGCACATTTCTTTGAACTGATATGAAACAACAACGCGGCTTTAAAGCGCACACATGTCCCAACTGACCTTTTACAGAAAAACTTCTTCGACAGAAGTTTTTAAATGCAACACAGCATCAGAGGCGCCTAAAGGTCTCAGAATGAATTGCTTTTCGTGGCTTTAATGACTAACGCTCTTTAAACTGACACCAGCATCTCAAAAGCAGTGATGCCTGGTCTACGACTAATTTGTGTTGTTGTGTGGCTGGAACAGTCTCGGAGTTGTACTGTTGATTTATGATGTGGTTGGGGTGAATGCAGTCAGCCACCTACCCCAACATCCATCTTATTTTATATGAATGTGTTTTTCAAAGATGGCCTGAAATGCAAACAGAATAGTAATGAGCCAAAGTGTTAACGATGAGCATGTGATCGCCTGTTGGATGCCACTCGCTTGGATGTGGGTGGACATCCATCACCGGTGTTGACACACACAATCATTATCATCATCATTAAAAGGCTTCCCCTTCACAGTGTAATGACATCAAGCAGTGGTAAGTTTAGCTGTTTTCATAAAGTTAAATCACATTAGGATTTCATGACAAACAGGCTCGGGGTGGGGGTCTCTCAGCCTCATCCCTGCACCACTAACTAAATGGTCTGATAGAGAAACAAATACCGCAACGATGCCTTTCATCCGTAGCTGTGACTACAGAAGCCACGGGTGTCAGTTAGCATCACTGCTGTTCGCTTGCTGTTTGAAGCTGGCCCTCTGTAGTTTGATGAAAGGCAAAACTTAATGTTGAGCATCAACTGATTCATCTCTTCAACTGTTTGCTACGTGGGTCTGTTGCTGAAAACCGACTGATGTTGCACATTTATCATCCCTTGGAAGATAACATATTATTGAGCAGAGTAAATTAGGTCTAATTGTAGAATTTGGAGTGGAAAGAGTGGGACGGAGCGAGATGGACATAAAGACTGATGAAGATGTGTGGAGAGCTGGAGTTGGGGGCTTAATGAGCTTGTGTGAAAGCCTGGAGCATTCATTGTGCTTGAGTAGTCATCTTGTAGCTCACTCATGAAAGCGCTATCATCAACCACTCAGCCATTAACACAATACAGTCCTATTTCTCATCTCTGGTGGGTGAACTAGGGATGTTCAGAAACGCAAAATACGGGCTGGGGTGTGCTGTCCAAAATGAGACGGAATAATGCAAACAGAGCGCTTCTATTAACAATTACAATTATGGCTACGAGTTCAGTGGTGCAGAGTAAGCAACTACATTTATTAAAGTAAATGCACCTTATCACAGGAGCAACAGAAGCAAATGAACCAACTGCAATAAATAGGTTTTTTGCATGAATTGGTCATAATCTGATCCTTAGTTACACGTTATCAACCAGCACAATATTTCTTAGCTAATGAAACACAAACAGTCCCGACCTTTCGTGTTTTGCACATCTGGATCATCATCTGACAAATTGTGATATACTGACTAAGCGTAAATTGAATTAAGGCTTTATCGATCCCCAGCTATCCACCAGTATTGGCTTCACATTTACCAATGCACCAATAATTAATTTGGTTCATTTATATAGCGCTAAGTCACAACAGACGTTATTTCAAAGCGGTATTTCTTTGCAAAGGTTTAAGACCTTATAGAATAAAACTGTACATAAACAAAGAACGAACAAAAGAATTACTGTACATAAGCACTGGGCAACATTAGTGGAAAGAAAACTCCAGCAGCACCAGACTCAGGCTGTGGCCGTGTGCCTCAACCGGCTGGTGGTGAAGGGACAATAAGCAACGATACTGACAGTGTAAATCTTTCTATGGATACTATCTACATACGTACACTGCAACACATGTCTGTCAGTCCTGTGCCACCTTGGTTGTTGTGGTGGTCCTCCTCAGCTTTGGAGCTGCCGGAAGTACTGAATAAAAAATGTCTGGGCTTATCCCTTAAGAGCGACTGTGAGATTTATTAAGGTACAAACACATTTTTGGTGTTTTTTGCTTCTGGTAGACAGTCCATGGTGTACGGGCAGAAAGAAAACATGGTGCAACAGCCGTGTCCTTGAGAAGGTGTAAAATTTACAGGGAGAGGAAGAAAAGACAGAAAGATCCGGCACGATTTACCTAATTTTTCCACTTTTGATTACTGAAAACCAGCAGAGCAAGATATGTCTGAAATGTACCATAGTTGGAAGAGTGAAACAGAGGGAGTCTGCTGTCAGAAAACATTTTCTAGGAAGCAGACAAGGACACTGCAGCAAATGAAAAGATGCCTTTCGAAGTTACGCTACAATAGCGCAGCGATGCAGCACAGGACAAAGATCACATTATGTTTTAATGTTTCTTTTCGAGTCCTGCTGCTGGTGTGTGTCCCAAACCAGTTCAGTCCAACGCAGTGGTATAATACAACACAAGCAGCTAAGGCCAACTGATTTAATATTTCTTTCAGGCTTTTCAGCTACTTTTCTTACTTGCTTACATTTTCTGAGAGGATGCAGATCAAAGGGGTTTAACAAACAATAACGCAGCTCAGTGGCAGAACACACATTATTTGTGCTTCATAAGAACTGCATTTAGGAGCATTTACATCCACGGTCCAAGTAAAAAACCCAGCTAAAGTGAAAAACTGTATCAACAATACTTTGCACCCTAGACAGTAATTTTCAGCAAGGCTACTAAATATGGAAGGCTATCAGCACAAGGAAACTGCACAAAGCTGTGTGCTTTATGCATCCTTGTGGTGTGATTACTGTAATGGCTGAACAGCGTGCAAAGAAAAGAAAGCTCATCTAGCAGCTCACTCTTGCTGAGGCACCGTCAAAAGTATCGTGAATGAGACCAGACCTGAAATCCGAGCAAGGCGGTCCTTAAATTGTAAAACAAACCATCTTCATGTGGTAAAATATAGACTCTACAAGTTGGGATGAGTTACTGGACGTCAGCTTCGCCAGGTAATTGCCAATTTGTTTGTTAAAAATGGCCGTCGAGGACAGGAGGACTTCTTATAGCAACGGACATGCTCCATCTGAGTTAAAATCTTCCACAGCCGCAGCGTTTTCCAGGATGAGCACCAAACAAGACAGACTGTCTATTGTATTGAGAACAGTAGACGAACACATTGCTGACAGCTCGAGGGAACGAAGCATTGTGCTGTCGCTTCGTCTGAAGAGACAATGACAGAACAGAAAAGGCCACAGGAGACAATTTAGACCGAGTCGGTTTTTGTCTCCATGACGACTCTTCCCTTTGACAAGCTGCCCTCGTTCTTACAGTCGGACTCGCCGTTGACAGGATATTTTAAAAAAAAGTCTAAACATAGAGCACCTGATGACGATGAGACTTTGTTGGGACCACTGCTGTAATTTAAATACTTGAGCACCATAACACTTCACACACGCCTCCTTGTAATTTGTTTTGGCTGCCTTTTCAGGGATTAATAGGTGTGTGCACAGATAGGAACAGATTTTCGTTCTCAGTCCCAGATTGTCCGATGATGACGTCTTGTCAAGCTGTTTGATGTTTTAGACCCAAACTGCAGCGACACCGTTGCACCGTTTGGGCTGTCTCGTCATTTCTGGTGCTCGGAATTTACACACACAAGACAGACGTGCGAGTCCACTGGGTCCTTGTTGTCTCTGTGGCTGGACTCAACCAAACTGTCATATGTGTTATGATCGCTGAGGATAGACGACAGAGCCACTGAACGTAATGTTGACAAAGAAGATGTGTCATAAAAGACAGACTCACGCATGAGTTTTAGCATTTTAGATGTTTTCACATTGTAGTTACTGTTACTGTTGCTACTGTATGTACAGTACAAGAGCATATTACTATATAATTTGAGTTATTACTACAAATTACTTTGTACAATGCATATTTCTGCAGAAAAGAGAAAGGGGATGTTGCAAATCAGTGATTTTTGTTGTATGTACAGTACACGGACATGGAAGTACTATAGGAGGAAAACCAAACAATACTCATCAAATATTCATCCCTCCACAAGCTGCTGTCAGTGACGTCTCTTCCAGACTCTTTGTACAAAGCCCTGAATAAAATGATCCGAGGATGGAATAACACATTACCTGGAAGTCATGGCAGTGTAGAGGAACAGCCTTCATCTATGGAGCCACCGATCAGCATCGGAGATCATATGATCCACTAAGGTCTAAGAAACTCTGCTCCCTTATCATTGAAATTTGCTTTAAACGCTGAGTATTTATTGGTAGTAATAGCTTTATGTTCCCACAGCTGAAAAAAAAAAATCACTGTGGAGATTATTCTGCTTCAGAAAACTCAATGTTTATGTAATTGAATTCTGTCAGCCCAACAGATTCATCATTATAGCATCAGCTAAATATAGAGGTGAGTGAAGCTTTCATATAACCTCATAAAAAGGATGTCAAGGATTTCCAGGATGATGCCAAAGCCACGGAGGAGAAGATGATGAAGAGGAGAGAGATATTTTCAGAAATTAGAAAAAGAAATCATCACAGGTCATAAATTATGCTGGAATCCCACCAATTATACTTTAAACCCATGACAGATAATATACTGTAGTATATGATGGTGCCCACTACAGTATATTGTCGCCTTGGCCCTTTGTTTACATGATACATATTTCAGAATGGAAAATCAAACCTTTGCTCGGGGCCCCGTTATTCCTTATTAATAGTTTACCCACAAACTACAGAAAAACATGTGAAGTAGAAAAGAAACTGAAATGTTACATGCAACGTTAATGTGAGGGTCAACAAACAACCTCTGCTCCATCGTCAGATTCCCGTCTTAAATGATTAAAACAAATATACAGACTGATGAGCTCTCCTCAGGCTGCTATGAAATCAATAGCAGCAATCGCTGTTAGATCTAAGGTGTGGAAAACAAACCCGTGCAGTGTTCTGGAGAGTTTGACAGAGAACAGACAAATAGTCATGTGAATGTGCACAGTAAGTGGAAGCGAAATGGGCTTGTCTCACACTTACACACACACACACACAACGTCAATGCCAAGCGCAGCAGTGAGGCACTGTGCACCCATTTGACCCCCTGCCACCTACATGTGTCATCAAATTAAAACAAAACTGGTGATTTTGTTTAGGCAAAGCTCAGACAAACAGTATGAGCCCAATAATAAAACTGAGACATACGTTTGCAGCAGACAGAACAATTTAAGAAACTTTACTTCCACAAGCCTACTGCTTTCAGAGTGTGGGGTTATTTTGGTCGTTATTCTACCGTCCATGTCACTTTGCATGACATCGGCTTGGAAGCCTGACAGAGTTTATAGGTGTGCCCATCTGCACAATGATTTCCATCCCCTGCACTTCAGCGAGCACTAATCTTCAACGTCTTGGCCTTGTGCTCACGTGATTACATCTGAATCAGCTTCTAGTTTCTGGTGGAAAATCAGATGTCGGATTTCTTCTGCACCACAGCAGCCACACGTACAAACAAAGGGAAATTCTCAGACAAAATGAATCATTTCTACATGACTGTCGTTGAAAATGGAGGAATTCTTCAGCTAAGGTTTAAACGCCTTCTGCCACACACCCATTATTTTCTCCCAAACAGGAGACCATCAGTAGCATGTGATGGCTGAAACATTGTTTGCTCGAGATATTCAAATTAATGTGCTGGACAGTCATGGCAGAAGATTTTCCTGTTGCTCATGAGAGAACCAATCTGCTGCCTCGGGCTGCTATTTATTATGGACTGCTCAAAAATGGAGGGGAGGCTTTGAAATCCAAAGTTGATATGCAAATCACTTGGGTCAATTTTCTCCTCCAGCTGACTCGTCATTATCTCCTCTTGGCTACCGAATCAGGTTTACAAGGCCAAGTTTCGGTGAGGCAGAAGTGACAGTAGAATGGCTAAAGCGTGTGGAAGTGAGCAGTAGTTTTAGAAAACCAATGACTCCGGGGCTGAATATGATTGACTGGCTGGACAGTTCAACAGCGTAGTAAACAAATACTCAAGAAAAGTGTCTAAGTGTCTAAGAACACGGCGCATGGTTGAAAAGTGATGCGCTCTGTGCTAGACCATCAGCTTAACGTTTCAACGTCCTGTGGATTCAATAAAGTTGCCAGTCTCAGCTAAATACATGCAGCTTAATAGTTGTTGAACTTTTGAAGTCTTGGTCTTTTAATAGGTCTAATCAAGACCTTGGCATCACTGACAGCTGAGTGGAAGAACTACAGTTACAAATGCTGTGGCGTAAGTTAGTTGGGCGTAAGGTGGGATACGTTGGGCAGCAACATTTTCTCCTCAAAGTTGATGCATTAGAAGCAGGAAAAGTTTTGACAGGCTTGGCAGGAGCTGAATTGTGATGGTGACTGGGTCAGAGCATGTGTTGGGTGGTCGGCGTGGTCCAAAGGGGCAGTGAACCAGGCAGTCAGGACGACCACTGACCCCTGTCTACGGCCGAAGGGCATGTGAGCATCATACGTGGAGAATGGCGCAATGGAAGTGGCATCGTTTTAATCAGCCAACAGCACAGAATTTGCAGAACGACAAGAATGCAAAACATAAATGTAGTCTCTGGTGTTTTGGAACAAATAGGAGTGTGTCTGGGTTCACAACATATCATTTGTTTGTAAGTTTGTTCTGTGACCCAGCAGCTGAAGAGTGTCGCCCAGTGATTGCACATGAGCAATTTACATAAAAGTCCACCGAAAGAGCTTCCAGATGTTGAGAGCCAGTGGATCTGAGCGTCTAAAGGCGACAGACACTCAGAGAGGAACAGAAACTGAAATTGTCGAGAGGGTAATCTATTCTTAAACGGTTGCTCACTTTGCTTCCCCACCACCTGAACTTGAAGCACAAAAGCACTCGTGAAAAAAGTAACTGTGCTTATGTGAGAGTAATAAGCCTTGGAGAGGCTTCGGGTTCTGCGGGGACACGCAGAGGTCATTGCAGTCTTGAGATGTTTACATAATTGGCATCCAGATCTGCTGATACCCCTCAAGAGAGACGTGTCATCCTGACTAAGGATGGAGCCGCGTTCCTGTTTGATGGAGGAAAACACTTCTGAATTGAGCTTTTCATGAAGCAAGGTAATCAGCAGAATACTTGTGGCTGTTTATTTTGGCTTTGAATTTTGTTAAGGTTGCTGCGTGATTGACCGAAAGAAAGAAAGAAGAAAGAAAAAAATTTGAAAGCTTTGCCAGAAACGTTGCTTTTGAAGGACAGTGCTCAAAATTGAAGTTCATCGATCAAGCCATGCAGAACAATAAGCTTAGTGTTTTTAAGGTTTTAACAGGGAGAAAAGATACAGTTCTGAGTAGCAAGCTGGTTTTCACAAGCTTCTGCTATTTGCAGGAAGCATTACTTTAGTTGGACACATAAGGCTCCAGTTTGTGCTGTAGTGACAGGTCCTGTCATCTCTGTTTCTACCAAAAGACAAGAACATATTTTACATATTTTAAAGTCCAACATACTCCACTCGATCACACAAACGTCTGCATATTGCCACACATACGCGAGCAACAAAAAGCTCTTCGACTTCGATCTCACAAGCTGAAATCCAATACACGTGCTGGTCTAATATTAAATTCCACTGTATCTGTGTTGATTTTTTCTTCAGTCGCGCTCAGCGGCAATTATTGGTGCTTGTTTCATTCACAGTTTTCACTCATCAGTGGCTTTCAGGTAGGCAAACGCTGCGTCATTGCTCAGTTTTTTTACAGCACAGCTGAGTGCATCGAACGGCAAATTTAGGTCACACAGGCCGTCATTTTACATAACGGCTGCATTATGTAAACTGTAAATGAGAGCAGCTCCCGTGTTATAAAGCTCATTTATGACGTCAAATGTTACATCAGCTCAGAAAACCGTGGCCATTTTCAAGAGTACGGATGCTTTTCCTAAACTGATGAGCACTGTCACAGAGCTGTCACTCTGAGGGCAAACGCAACATCAGCTCAGGTTAATTGGCAATATTTTCCAGCAAGTGTCAAAAGTTGGTCGCTGGCTAATCAGAAAACCCTCATATGTCCTTGAATAAAATATCACTTTCAATTTATTTTATTTACAAGAAAGAAAAGCAGCTAATATTTGATTTAAGTTGATGTAAGAAAACCTACACTTTGCATTTTGTACCATTTACTGAACTCTTCATATGAATTAATTGCGTTGTGGAGGTGTGTTTGTGAGTAATGGATACGATAACAATGTTATTGTCTAGGACGACAACTAGGCAGGTAGACCTCAGGCTAAAGCAGACGACAGTGGACACGGAGGCAGTGAAACATTTCCATGTAATTTCCTATGAGTTTGAATGTATGTTGACATTAAGAGATAATAACAAGTTTCATTGTTTCTCTCGGTGTCGTATGTACTTCATTTTATTTCACAACACGCTCAATTAACCTTGGCAGTGTTGTCTCAAACAGTAACTGCACCGCTGCAGCCTCCTGTCTGAATCCTCCTTCACAGCACGTTGAAGGTTACTACGACAATTTCTTTACCTTTTCTCCGAGGCTAACCCTTGCCAGCTGTGTAGTGAGATAAGGGCCACATATCTAAAAATAACACGCTCATTCAGGGTGCGGAGCGTGGCGTGTCATTCAACGTTCTCCTTTGTGCCCTGATACAAATATTGTGAAAAAGCATGTTGGCAACTATGCTAGATAGCATCATCTCTCTTCCCTGTTTCCTTCCTTTCTTCCTTCCCTTTTTCATTTGACATTCACTCCCTTCTCCTCTACTGCTATGTTCCGTATACGCACCTTCTCTCGTTCATGGTATCTCTTGTATGTATATAGTTACATAAACTTTTAAAGGCTTAGTTAATCATAATAAATTGACATAAAATAATCAGCTTTGTTCCAATGATGGACAAAAAGTTTAAGCATATTTCTTTCTGCTACTATGTCCAGTTTATTGAATGTGAAGAGAACATGTGTGCACAACATACTGATTAGAGCTGCTGGTTTAGAGTTTAGTCCGTATTGTGCTCAGTGCCTTGTTATCACAAGTCATGTAAGAAAAACCGTCATTATACCTTAACTGGCAAAAGGAAAGTCCTGAACAATTAAAGCCTGAAAAAGGAAAAAGAGACCAAAGACAAAAAAGATGAAAGGAGGAAAAATTGGAGTCCTGTGGCAGCAGAAACAGAGCGAACAGTTCGGTCTTTTCAAGCTGGATTGCTCTGAAGATGGATAAAGGATCGCTCAGATGTCAGCATTGCTTGATTTCAGATAAATGCAAGGATGAAAGAATTAACAAAATGAATGAAACAACTTTATAAGTTGTGCCTGTGTTCGTGCACAAAGAAAAACTATTTTTTAGCTGTTTATTTTGCTGAAATTGTTTAAAATGTATGAGTGAACAAGTCCTACACACGTTCATGCCATGTGAACGGAGAAACAGAGCTGCAGCTTTATCAGCCAATCTTCCTCGTTTACTGCTTCCAAACTAGAGGTCAGTACATGATTGTGTGTCTTAGCGTGTGTAACGTGTTGAGAACGAGGTACAGTGGAATACGTTTCTGGTCATTTTACCACATCAGAGAGCGAAGCGGCACAAAAGCGTTGAGGTCATTAAGCTTCCCTGACATCACTATCCTCGGCAAGTTTAATTTGTTTTAAATGAGTTTAGGTGTTACATGAACCCGCTTTGGAGCCAAATTAAATTCCACAGCTATCATTAGAAAGGTTTCTATTAAAGAGCCTTGTGTTGGGAAACTGGCTCCAAGAGCATCTTGGCCAGATAAAGGGGAATATTTTTAATTTCTAACAAGCTGCACTCATTTTGACCCCAGGGGTTCAGCGAGGCAGCAAAATAGCCCATTAATTCTATCTTCAAGCAGGCTGCCAAAGAAAACCACCACAATAACCTGATGATTTGTGAAACAACATTCATACTTACAAACTATGCAGCGCTACAGTATATGCCAGTTTTGTTTCTGCTTGGCACAAGCATTCTGAATTACTAACAAAACAATGTGTGTCTCTTTACAATGAAGTGTTATTAATTGCATTCTCAAATGCCATCTAAATTCCAATAATCCATTATTAACTGGAAACCTAATACAGCCAGAGAAATATTAGAAACCCAAAGCTTTGTTTACATGCAAGTTAAAAAATTCCTCACATCCTTATAAAAAAAAGTCCAAGGTATCGCTTGTATGCTGCAAAAACTAATATGTGCCGACAATGAATTCGTGTCGAACGTGAAAGGCTTTGTTCTACCCTTGAATTAGTTCTAATACGGAGATACAGCAGCTGCCAAGCTAAGAATGCAGAATACCTTTAATCATAACCAAGCCAGGGACTATTGCTTTCTTTATAGTCTCCACACTCACTGCTCCCGACTTGTTTACTGCAGTTTCACAGTCTCATTAGAGGTCACTGGTCAAATTAGGCAATTAGCCCTGGTTATGTTTTAAAACACTGACAAGCAACACTGACTTTATTGTAAATAAGTTTTCTCTACATTACACCACAAATGTTCCTTGAGGAGGAAAAAACAAAGAACAAAAAACTTGCTTGGACCGTGACACAACGAGGCGAGGAGCGGTTGGTCCACGTTGGCTTATTTGTGAGCGTCTGTAGGCCTGCGGTTTCCCCTTTTAATGGCTAATCGACACTGCGTTCACCTGTTGGTATGTAGAGTTATTTCCTGGGTCCATTTTACAAAGCTTAAAAAAGTTTAAGTGGGTAACATTACTCCAAAATGAGCACAGTGAAATAAAACACGACCAGAACTGATGTATTACAGCTGGACATCATGTTCCACCTCCGAGTGTGTGTAGGGAAACCTAATGGTTGCTGAGCCACCCTTCATATTCACAGAACCGCTTCCTTTGATCCTGCTGACAAGAGTGATATCTCCGTCCGGCAGACAAAGGGCCTTCTCAGCTCAACAATCACTGCAATGTATCTGCACAAGGCTTGGACGGGTCTCCCGGATGTGTGCTACCCGTGATCCAGACCCTGTTTATAGCCCAAACGTGTAGATTTGGAGTTGGACTTCTATTGCAGCCTTTAGCTAGCTGAGATTATCACTCCAAGGCTGAACGTGCCTCCAGTAATAATTGATATATGACATATTTTTATGCGTAAAGCGTTGCGGTTATTTCTATTAGTTTTGATAATCCTCCCCTCAAACCTTGAGACAAGCAGCAGTTGGTTGTAGACACAGAGTTGGTGTGACTCTAACTAGTTTCCTGGCTGAGAGCTGGTTTGAAATGAATCACTGGCTCCCAACCAGCCCTGGAACAGGCTCGGTGGAAGAGGCTTCAGCTCCACATGCAGCGCAGTTCTTGTGAATCTGAAGCGTGACTCGTCTGACCTCCCTCTTCCTGCCTTTGGTCCCCGGGCCCGGTCCACTTCGTCTAATAGAGATGTTGAGCAAAGAACACAGAGGGGAGCGAGCTAAGAGTCTCTCTGAAGAAAGAAACGGATTATATATAGCCACTGATTAAGGCAGAGATGGGAACATGACCTACATGCATAACAACATTTTCTCTCACTTTCCGCTACAGAACAAGCCTCCGTCCAGGACCAGGACTCCACAACTGGGAGAGTCACTAATTATAACACTAGAGTCTGATTTCAAAGCACACCTCATTAATATTTCTCTCATTATTGGGTTAATAATGTTATTTTAGAGGGTGGCGTGTACCTGTCACGCAGGTGAAATGGACTGCTCTCTGTATCCTGCATCAGATATTGGTTGAAACTGATAACTATCTCTCACACATACTCTGTGTTCTCAAAATAGGTGTTCCCCTGGGAGGCTTATGGGGGATGAACGGAGAAACAGCAGAGAGGACGAGGGGAGGCAGGGAGGGCTTTTTTCTGCTCTCATCAGTCTTTTGGATCCTGTCTCACTGATGCCAGTGGCCGCGTGTCCGGCTGGCTCTGACAGCGGCAGCGCCCGCAGGCAGCCGCAGGGAAGGGACCTTGCTGAGATTCAATCCAGATCCTTTTATCAGCCACCTGAGGTTGATTTAACACCCCTGTTCCTGGACAGTGAAAGCGGCTGATTATACAGCCAGTCAGCCCCTCGTCTCCCTCGGCTCCAGCCCATTACCCAGAACTGCTGCGCTGTGCTGTCTGGGCTCATGCGGACACAGCGCGGACGCAGAGGCAGGTTATAAAGACGAGACCAGATCAAAGGCAAAAACTATGAATGTGTGTGTGAATTAATCAGCATATGAATGTGTCTGTGCTCTTTGGAGACATATATACTGTATTGATCTGGTCAAAATGTTTACAGAGTTGACCACCATCCATAAATGTCACAGGTCTTCGTTTTGTTTCCTACTGACTCGTCCAAATTCTTTCTGCTTGTGATTCCAAACTGTACATGTATCAGTTTATTAAACATTTAAAAAAAATGTATTTTTTTTACATTTTGAATACTGTGCAGAGCATTTTCGGATTTATGTTGGACATTGTAGAAATAATTCCTCTAAGCTATATTTTGTTTGAGACCATCCACTGAAGGGTCTCCTGAAACAGTGCCCCCTGGTGGTAGGCGGTATATTCTCTATCTACCAACTGGTCAAGGCAGATGGCCGCCCACTCTGAGCCTATTTTGGCTGGAGGTCTACTCCTTTTTTTCAATAAATCAACCTTGGATTGTCACAATAACTGAGTCTGAGCCTTTTTTTTTTTATCAAAGCATCTGTAGTGTTTATCAGTACGTGGACTGAACTACAGTATAACATCACTGAGTAAAACCTTCTCCCAAAGTAGGAACAAATTCTACTGGTTTTGTAAAAATTTATCTTATCCACACTAATACTATACTAATTTTAAAACATATTAGGAGCATCAAGTAACTGATTGTGGAAGCTTGACTGTGAATTGAAAGTTTTGCCGACCGCAAATGAGCTTCCTTGGTCAGCAGTAAAGATGAATATTGTCAGAGAGGTAGACTCTCATCGCCGCTGCCGCCTATTGTGTGTCAAACATAATGGCTCCACTCTCCAGTAGTTCAAGGTTACAATTTACATACAGCATTCACCTTGACATTTCTGTCCTCTGCGTGATACACAAGAGCCTCTTATAATCCACGCACAGAAGCACAGTTAAGGTCAGGCAGCCTCGTCAGCCCTCACGCAGTAGAGACACTAGACGCTATTGTGGCCCATCATCGTGTTCCTCTTTGGTTTCCACTTCTTCAGCGGAAGCGAAAAACTGACGCACCACAGTGAAGGACAAACTATTGTTTTCCACCAGATAAAAAAGGTTGTGAAACACCTGCAGCAGCAGTTTAACACACAGTTACAGATCTACCAGCCAAGAGCCACAACAGGCACACGTTCACATCATCTGGCCTCCTGTTACGGGTCAAATACGCGCATAACGCATATTCCTCCAAGTAATTTTCAGGAACTCAATTATTCTTTCATTGTGCCGCCGTAATAAAGAGCTTCACTCTAAGTTTGGGAACACGTTGAAGTTCACCCTGTCATTCATGGCACTGAATCAGCGAGACCGTATGAAAGATTAGGAAGAGGAGAGTGGAATCATAATAAAGGTGACAGAGCGTCTCTCATACTCTTCGCCTCACAGTTGATTTAACACTGCAGGTACAAGGCAATTTTACAATGAAACGCGTCATCGTGGGTTTTCCAGGGTGCCACCAAAGATCATTTGTTCCTTCTATAAATTCATGTAAAGGTAATAAACAGTTGTATAAACATCACAATGGTGCTACGTGGTAAAAATGACGTCTTACTTTGTCAGACACCTGTGCACTGGCTGAGCCCCGGTGGCAATTTCTGACCATCAATAAAATTTTAATCATAATATTTTCAGCATTTATTTCTTAAAATCAGACGACAGCAGTTACTTCCAAACAATATGCAAGTAACAAAAAAAAAAAACGATTAACTGTAGGTTGACATCAATTGAGACCTAAGTGCACACACGCAAACCTGTGACGAGTCTGGGCACTGACTCAACACTTGATTGAATTATATGCATTCAGCCACTGTCGCCTTATTTGGTGAGCTCTAAGTGAGGCAAACAAAACGCCATGAGTGTTTGTGCTGCGAGATAAATGCTACACTGCCCACCATTACTCACACTGGCAGCTTCAAATAAGCTGTAGTGCAGTGAAGTAATGGGGGCTGGCTGTCGGAATGCTCATTTGAAATTCAAAGAGTTTCTTTTTTCTCAACTATTTAACTAAAAAAACTGTTTTAGTCCTGTAACAAATACAAACACCTGTGAACAAGAGATAAAGGTTGCTTACAGTGTGTATTTTCCAACGGTACATATGTTTTACTCACCCCAGTGTCGTCATGGTGACAATGGTGTACCAGAAAGAAGCTGGGATGCTGGTGAACTTGCTGGAGCTGGAGCCCTTCTCTGCGTAGAACATGACTGTGGCGAAGATGATGATGGCCATGGTGAGCGAGAAGAGGAGGAAGCCCAGCTCCGAAGCGCAGCTCTTGAGCGTATAGCCCAGGATCCGCAGGCCCTGCGAGTGGCGGGAGAACTTGAAGATACGAAACACCCGAAACACACGCAGTGTCACAAAGGCGCCGCTGACGTCCTCGTTGTTGGTCATCACCAGGCCGATGTAGTACGGCAAGATGGCCATCACGTCGATGATGCTCATCACCGAGCGCATGAAGCGGTAGCGGCTTGGTGCGGCAAACAGGCGCATCAGGTACTCCACCGTGAATATCATGACGCAGGCAGTGTCCATGCAAAAGAAGGCCACCGTGTAGCGCTCGCCACACGGCGTATCTTTCTGGTTGAAGGTGGAACCACAGGGCACAGTCTCCACCACATTAGTGATAACTGAGACGGCGATGAAAAAACCAGTGACGTAGTAGAAGACCAGGGCCATGGTGGAGGTGTGGGGGTTCTCGAAGGCTCGCCACATGGTCTCCCTGAAATTCATGTTGGGCAATTTCAGGTCCTTGTTGTCCTCCTGATCATCCTGCAGCCGCTCTAAATTCTCCCTCTTTCTGTCCTTGTACTCTTCATAGCAGCAGTCGCCGATGATCTCTGGGATGATGCCAAAAAAGGTCAGCTCTTCATCGTAGGCCGAAATGCATTCATGTCGGGGGTAGTGGAGCTTCCCAGTCCGGTAGAAGTTGAGGATGCTTCTGAAGGCGTCGGGGTCTCGATCAAAGAAGTACTCCTTGGTTTCCTCGTTGTAAAAGAAGTCTTTTTCGGAGCTGCCTAGCAGGGTGTCTGGGTAGCGGTCCAGAGTGGTTCTCCAGGTTTGAAAGCGACGCCCGCTCACGTTAAGAACAATGAGTTCATCCTGTCTTTTGGTGTTGTCTCCTGGAGCAACAGGCATGGGGCAGTTGGCAATAGGCATCCAACCAATGGCTGCCGCCCTGGCAAAGGGGAGCCATGCTGCTACTCCTGTCGCCATTCTGAGGCAGAGTCTTCAAAGCAGCCCTCCTCACCTTCAGACTCGGTTTCCCACGAAACCAACTGACATCTGAAGATTAAAATGGAAAAAAAAAAAAGATAAAGCAAAGCTGAAAACAGCAGGATAAGAAGTAACAAGCCAAACCATCAGTACAATGGTATAAAGAAAGCAACGCAAAGTGTTTAGAGGTGGGGCAGGATTAATACAGCGTGTCCACAACAGCCCAAAACCGACATGTGACACAGGTTTTACAAGAAACTGCAAAACCTCAGAACAAACAGGGGCAGCTGCTGCAAGCGAGTTATCACAAACAGTCTTCAGTGACCAGCAGGAGGTTTGTTGACTGTCTGCTTGACTGAGGCAGCAGATTTTGGACGTTCTCCATCCCAGTCGACCCGCGTCAAGTGGTTCTGTTTTATTATCAGTTATCTGTGTAAACACATGTATTCAGGTAGTTTACTATACTTACTTTCTGTGAGGTCAGGATATTTTCAGTTCAGCTTGCAGTGCAGTACATGTTTGAACACCCTGACTCATGCAATCACAATGATATTGCAGGTCCTCAGGGCGTTTTCATGAAGCCTATCTCAGTGGTAGGACCCTTGGGTGTGATGGGGCACTTAGTAATAATAGTAACA
This sequence comes from Macropodus opercularis, assembly GCA_030770545.1. Taxonomy (NCBI): domain Eukaryota; kingdom Metazoa; phylum Chordata; class Actinopteri; order Anabantiformes; family Osphronemidae; genus Macropodus; species Macropodus opercularis. The sequence goes on from CM061099.1 coordinate 6,570,792, forward strand.
ATGAAGCTTTTGATTTAATATCAATTAGTTTGATATCAAATAATCAAGTGTGTGATACTGTTGGAGAAATCAGAAACACCGTAATGCTGGGAAACTCTGTAATATACTGCAAACACGCCCCCATTAACAGAGTGAATCCACTGCAGCTCGTTATTATCATCATGAAGTGAGCAGCATCTTTAAGTGACCCACAGAGAAGAGCGACTGTCAGACTCAAACAAACCTGTTGAATCGGAGTAAGGATGCTGCTCCGCATTTATCCACGCAGAGTTACCATCGCTGGACTACTGTGCCTTAAAGTGTTAATTGATACTGTTTATAATATTCATCATATGGTCGGTTTAGGAGCAGTTACAATTAAATGCGCGCATGTGAAAGAAAAGTGGTCAAATGGATGTTGTAGTTTTGAAACGTGGTTATTGGAAAGGAAAAAACTGAACTTTTACATGAAATATATTCGTTCTTCTAATTGTGAAAACGCCTCACGCGGTCTAACAGAAATGAATATAAGACAGAATCATAACATCCAACTCATACTCACCAATAAAAGTGGACGAGGGAACCGAATCCCACTTCTACTAAACGGGAATGTTTTTTTTTTAAATTAGACCTAGCCCTCAGCTCAGTTCCAACAAAGAGAATGAGAGCTGCGGTCCATCCAGCGGGATGAAGCGGCGAGCGGCACCCTTTGCTCCTCCAGCTCCGCTATCGGTGGTCAGACTCCTGCAGCAGAGCTCCGAGCAGAGTTAACCGGTCTCTGGGACTTAGAAACTGCCTGCTGCAGCGTTTCTGGGCTCCTTCTGTCCTCTGGCTGATCCTACATCCTGGCTTCTTTGTTTTGCCCTCACGGTTTGGAAAGTGGACTGTGATGGTGGCGAGGTGCGCGCATCCTTTCCTCCAGCGCCAAGTACAATGTGCGCCTCTCTCACTGTGCCGGCTCCGTGTCAGCAGCCTCCCTACACCACCACACTGACAAACTCACCCCTTCACTTCAGCTGGAGTCAGTACTGTACCTGCTGCGCTGCCAACGATACCGCAGCACGGGAATAATAGGAGTGATGAGCAACGTCACGTGTAGGAAACTGAATATTACGCAAGGAACAGAACTTTAATGGCGTTATAGTCGCCAAAGAAACATTATGCATAGGACTTAATACAAATGATTTAGTTATTCTACTCATTTATGTGTGGTGTACGTCTGCTATAAGTCAGTGCTCAACTCCCACAAACGTCAAAGCCATAGTGGATCCATGGATAGTGGAAAATACAAATAGATAAAAGTTGCAGTCAATAGCTTATGAATTTGAGGATTGTAGTGGCAGGTCAGTGCCAGCTCCACTCTGCTGGCATTAAGGTTGGTCCTGCCCACCCTCACATCCACAGCTGAGCTCCTGGACATCACACTCTGCTCCTGCTGTGCAACTGTATGTAAATCATGAAGATGCAAGACAAGAAAGGTTAAAGCTGTTCAGTGTACTTTCTGTTTGGACATTTATGTAGAACGTTTTTAAAAAACTGTTTGATGCCATCATCACCTTTCGTGATGTATGTTCCTAGATATTTCTCAAATTTATTCGGCACCAAAGCACTCGACAAGCAACTGAGCTTCATAGTCCAAGCGTTGCGCATCGCTGCACGGAACGGATCCATCTTTGATTTTCAGCCTTCCTACCATGTTAAATGTACAGTATGTACAGTATGAATACATCTTGAAAATGCGTGACACTTGTTAATATGGGTCACATCTACAGGGAGCAATAAATGAAGAACTATTTTACACAGCAGCACCACAATTAGTACATTTTCTACAGCTCATTTCTACACAAAGTGTTAGTGTTCAACCAGCTAAAAAAAAAACAAATCGTTCCATCGGTTTCTCAAACAGGCCTTCATCATCAAGCCCCGAGCAAAGCAGAAAGTGGTGGAAAAGAAAACTCCACAGGGTAAGAAGCAACAAGCCCCACTCTCCCTCACAGTCCTACACATTTTGTACCTCAGGGGACTGTGGCTAGATGAGGAAGGGCTTTGAATGGGTGGCCTTGTGTGTTTCCGTTAGAGGAAAGAGAGCGAGAGACGAGACAGACAGGCTATTGATGCACTCCAGTACATTCAGATGTTCAGATGAAGTTCTGCCATTGTGTGAACTGCGTCTATACAGTACATATACTGGATAAGTACATTAAAGAAATCTGCCATATTTCTGATGTTTTGGATCATTCGTTCTCACTTACACCGTCTGTCTGGGATGTTCGAACCCCTGGGGTGGCTGCTCCCTGTTAAAGATGAACTCTTACATCCAACTTTTCACATTGCTATGCAAGAGACAGTGACAGTCAAGGCTTTCAAATGTTTATCGTGACAGCATATCAAGAAAACAGTGTATCAGAAAAAAAGCTGTTTGTTAGATGCACACAAGGTGTTTGGTGGTGCTCATTTAAAAACAAATCAAAAAATGTATAAAAGTTTCTGTTCCACCATAGATCATTCAAACATTCACTAATATGGCTAAATCTGATCTGATCTTTGTGGCTGTCTGACATTTGGAAAAGACAGATGAGATCAATCTGTTTACTGTGTATTTAAACGCTACACAGTGCTTTGAGACATTTCCTTCATGCCTCATCTAATTTCTGCTGACCACAGCTAAAGCTCGAGCTGAGATTTTAAGGTGTCTTTTGTCTGGCACCTGGGGCGACAGCTTACTGACTGGAGAGAGGCCAGATATTATGAATTATAGCCCCCCCCACTCACAGACAAACTCCATGAGAGAATCAAACCTGATAAAGCTCTCATCTGCTGCCATTTATCTGAATCGTTTCTCATTTTGATTTAGGCATTTGAATTAGATTAGACCGCTACAATAAGATCTTATATTTAGATGTTTGATCATCATTATGTCAGGAAGTGTTATTTAGGGATATTTCTCAGTTTATTCACTGATCGTTCATGGTTTTCAAGGTCTTACCATTTTTCCATTTGACTTCAGTTGTGTCCTTAAGTCCAGGGGGAAAATATGCTAATTTTTAAAAGCGTAAGCAGATGGTTTATTAGTAGGAGAATTACTGAAAGAGAAACCTTGACTTCACTGCAGAGCTGCTTACAACATTTACAAACTGTCGCCTTCACTGAGTGAAAAGGTTTCACAAACGACAAAGTGCCGTTGATGAGCTGTGCATTGCCTCCTTTTATGAATATCTCACACTGACATTTATTAATTGGTTTGTGTGGAAGTTGTTACCAATGTGCACAAAACTGAAAACAAGATATTGTTTAAGTAGATTATGAACTTAATCCTTTGTTCAAACAATCTGCAGCCACTCACACTGCAACAGTGGCCTAAGTCCAAGGAAGCAGTGCTTTCACTCTGCACCAGCTCTCATATATATTTTCACTGTGCAGGCTATGTTGATTGCAAATGATTTCATATGCTGCAATCCTTCACCCATTAAGCAGAAGCACAGATACAGCCTGATGTCCATCTTTCTATCTAAAGATAGAGACAGTAGAGACGAGATGGCAAATACAAGCAGCTTGTAAAATAAGTGTCTTTCGTGATATCAAATAAAATGATAAACAGAATAAAACAGACATGGTAGTGAAGAAAAGGAAATGAAAGTAATGAGGTGGACATGAGCCACAGGTGTCCTCTGAACAATAACAGAGCATAAACAGCTTGACAATTGGCTCCAGAGGTTACAAGAAGGTATCAAAGGAAGGAGCTAATGGAGGAAAAGAACGGACAGATCAGCAGCAGAACGGTCTGTGGAGCCAAAAGACATTAATGGCTTCAGATGAAAGGCAGCATTGTAGCAAGCAACTAGTGATCTTACGCCTCACGTCTTTACTCGCCTTCATTACACCTAGCACACGCCACACAGAGAAACACACAGGAGTCCTGTTGATCCAATTTGTTGTGGAGATGCTGAGAACATCAGAAACAAAGGAAGGATAAATCACAACGCCCGACCAACATCGTCAGACGGGTTGTACTGTAACACCACGACCTAGAGAGAAAGGCTGAGGACTCTGGGAACCTTTCAACGCTGCCCACACTCCCCTGAAATTCAGGAAAGTCAGCAGCACAAACAAAACACTTAACTAACTCACATTAGTCGGCAATTAGCTTGTATACACAGTGTCATAAATCTCACCGAAATGACACATAGAAAACTTTTTAAAATGTCATTTGTCAACAGCAAATGGATCCAAAAACAACAGGTGCACTAAAGAACCGCAGCAATCGACCGATTCTACATTAACAGTGATGTTGCTACACTCGAATAAAAATACTGTATATTATGTTTGTATGAGCTGTGCCCTTGTTTACTGGTACGTATTCCCCTTCAGACTGTAATGGATGAACATTTGCTGCAGTAAGTTCATGACAAGTAGAGAATCACAAATTAATACAATATGGGTGCGTCCACCAGTGAACAGACACTGAACTGTGCACTAGTACAGCTTAATCATTTCCTCAGTTCACTTGAAGGACAAAGTTAAATTTCCAATCTGCAGTTAAAGACGTGATTAATAATCTAAATATGGACAAACTTGAATATGACAGTGGAAAAGCAAAAAAAAAAGAAGAAAAATTAAGATATCAGTTATATTCATTGACCTTCAGAAAATACCAATGTTATCATAGTTGAGTGTTTTAATTAAACTCCAACAAGTGCTGTGAGTGGGTCCAAGGATTATAAGACAGATTGATGGCAAAGTAATAAATTACATACAGTAATGAATATTTTCAATTATAGAAGTCCTGGCTAATGAAATCATTAGCCTCAATGGGTTCAAACAGGAAAAAAGTCACCCTGTAAAAGCTGAAACGGACGCTGTGAGGACCATGAGTGTTTTAAATCACTTTATCTGATACTTACTTTATTTGCAGTTGCGTGTTGTGCCTCTTCAAATAAATGACACCTTCCAATAACACATGCACGCGATGCGGCAGTAGTCGACGGAAATGTGACAACAGGAGGACATAAAAGCCCAACTGGGACTCTCCTGTCTTGACCTAGTTACTGTGTAATGGTTTGCATCATTATGTGCGACACAGTTATTCAGACATCAAAGCATTAAACACACAACACAGCCACTCGGGTTTCTAGGGAGTGAGCTGAAGTTTGAAGAAACCCACAATGATATAGAAATAAATAAAGTGCTGAAAAAATCATCAGCAGAGAAAATAAATATACAATAAATTGTATAATTAATTATCGAAGTAACATAACATGAAAACAACATTCATTGAAGCTGTTAATGTAGGCACAATAGTGCTTAGAACTGTGTCGTCTTTGTAGCACACTAATGAAGCAACATGCTGATGTGTAGCACAAGTAATGTTTAGCACATCCACAAGTTAACACAGAACAGCAAAGAAAGACAACAATGGCATTCTGACGTTTTTTAGAAATTCAAAAATAATATGCACAAGCCTCCAAAGGTATTATAATAAAAACACGTTTGCTGTACAATTACCCAATTACGAAACTGACTTACTGCCACAGTGAGATACAGACCTAAAAAATGTCAGGTAGAAATATAAGAAATGTTTGTATTGCCAGCTGTGGAATTAAGGGCTCACTAAAGTCATGTGGAGTTATCATCTGGGAACCATGAAAGTCAGAGTGTGAGCTGACTGGTGAGTTTTCCAGAAGCAGCTGGACTCAAACACAACACAAAGAAACACAACATCTCTCTGGTTTCATTGATTTGACTTTGCTGTTTAATAATAGAAACAACTCTGGAGACAGTACAGCTTGGTACAGTGGGTTTCTGAAGAAAAATGCGTTTCTGGAAGTTATGAGCTAAGAGAACTTATATTTTGCAGTATGGACATCCTACAGACTAGGCTGTCAACCTGTGAAACTAGTGTTTATTGCAGGTAAATTTAAGACTACAAGTAAATGTCATTTACATCCTATGGGGTCCAACACAGCTGATGCAACGCAATAGCAACACAATATTCTGACTGACAACTTCATTTGACAAGGTCTGAGATTTGAAGTGTCCAAACAGAAAATGAGGACTATGGAGAGAACATAAAGGGAATAAACGCTCAGCAGGCACCAGTGTGTGAACGCTGCCAGATCAGCTACGGGTCAGCAGCCCAGCACACGAGGAGACGTAAGGTGTGATGTCGTGGTGACATTTAGGTGATATTTTCATGGGCAAATTTAATTTTAGCTGAAAAGCAGCCTCTGAACCTGATGGGTGTTAAAAATTCAGAATTTCAATTTTACTTTGATGAGTGGGCTTCGGACATAATCATCTATTCATTAAGCAGCAGAGGCAGCAGTTGGCTGCCCTGACATTAATGGAGAAATTTACTCAACATCCAATTTGCTTAAATACTAATAAGCAGTTGTTTTTTTAAGGCATGTTTTTTGTTCAGTAACGCTCACATTTTAAACACACACTGTCTCATTGTATTGTGTGACTAGCTGGCATCAAAATACTCCAGTCTCATTTCTCAGATAGAGAAAATAAAAATAATACTCTGCACATTACTCCACCCAAAAGGATTCAACCCTCTACATAATCCTAAATCCGCCTTGATGATATCATTACATCCAATTTTCTTTAGCTATTATTATACCTCATTTGTAAGAGCTCTGTCACTCACCTTATTCTGAAGCTTTAATTTCCAACTGAAGTAGGTTAGAGTGAAGCATGACTGAGCACCCACCAACCAAAAAGTCTGACAATTTCAGCCGTGTACAAGTTTCTCTGGTGTGGTACGTGTAGGATGGGGGGAAATACTTTATCTAACCATACCTACATTTTCAGTTCTGGGATTTGTTTGAAGTCCATTCCCTCGTCTGCTATGATGCTTGATTTCATTTTATCCGAGTTCCAACCAGTAAAGAAAGGTTTGCTCCATTTTCCCCCCAAGCTTTTGAATAGCTGTTCCCAAGGCTGCACTCTACAATTTGTCTGTCATGTCAGAGTTTCCAATGATCTCTGATGGAAATGGCAGGACGTCATTCTACGAAGAATCTTTGCTGCACAGAGAAATTGTGGCCTATTTCCAAGATTGAAAGAGGACACCACACAACACCAAAAGCCACAAAGATGTACAAACAATCTCCTTCAGCTGCTCTGATTGGCTTTTAAATCAGTCTGTCGGGGGAGCGATAATGACAACGCTGGAGGTAAACACTGTACTATGGGAGCAGTCACAGGCTGCAATTTCACATCAGACAACTACTTTACTCACCTGGAAAGTCGAATGGTGTTTACTCGATCTGCACATCCGCTTGATTGTCTTCATCGCACCCATTTTGATGAGTTCAAAACATCTTGTTTGGAAATTGATACAGTTACAAACATTTGGGGCATGCTGACAATGCTCCGTGTCACAAAATCACAGTCTGTAAATACAGCTTTTGGGGTGAGGGGGGGCAATCATTCATTGATTTCTTGGAGTACTTGCTTACAGAAATACATGCTCAAATCCCCTCAAACAGATCTTTGATGGGGGGGGGGGGGGGGGGGGGGGTGCTTTGAAAGCCCTCACTGTTTGAGGCTCTGAATCGATTGTGCCACCGTTTCAACATTAAAGTGAAAAGTGCCTAGCTTTCAGAATCGCACCAGCTGAATAACACCCTGCCACGCTGTATCCTGTGGGACACTTCCACCTGCTTTAAGAAACAACAGACAATTCATCCTTTGCCGATTGGTTACAGGAAGAACTGGTGAAGGGTAAATTGAAAAAGACTCACAGATTCACAGGAGGGACATATATTAAATATTCACAATGAAGAGAACGTCTGTAATTCTTTATGGATATTTCGGTCTTGAAGTTTGTCTCCCACAAATCCATCTGATACACGTACACAGGAGGAAAAGTGCATGAGATGGGTCAACAATGTGGAGGAACGGACTCCATGTAAGAATGTAATTTAACTGCATTTACAGGAATTGTAAAAAAGTCATTAAGAGACTTTGAGGATTTCAGTTCCTAATAGATTTTGTTCCAATGCAACGAAGCTGCTCCTCCCTTTCCATACTTGCAATTAAGGTTTATGCTTTTAATAACCAAAAGCACCGTCTTTCGCTATCTCTAACCTCCTCACAGCTGCCATGCGCACACATTTCAGAAAGCAAAAATATTGCTTGGCACCATCGAACATTCCAGTGTTTTTGAGAACCACCCAATGTTAATGTTATTGCTTGGTGATAGATTGGACTATGAGGGGTTCATTTTGAGTTTTTGTGCAGACAGCTGCTGAATTATTTCAGCTTTGCAGACGGACGGAATTTTGATTAAGCTTTGAATCAACAACAAATACTGCATGGCCTCGTGAAACAAAAGCTTAATAACACTAAAACTATCAGCCATCTCCTCACATGCTCTCTGTGCTTTGTTACACTGGGCACCGTGAAGCAGGAGAGGAATTTAGTTCTTTATATGGCTTAGATACTGTGCATCTTTTTAATTGTTCACATCAGGCATTCACATCCACATGCTCTCCTTTGAGTTATTATACAGTCTGTTGAAGATCATTTTCTATCAGGAACGAGTTGTCTTAAAATGAAATTAAACAACTGTCCTCCCCAACCGTCATTAAAATTCACATGGCATACTTGTTACAGAGGAGCAGACACAAGGAATTTGACTTTTGGAGAGTGTAAGAGCCATTATGTGATTAAATTACCATTCATAATTTTGCTATCTGGTGCTTTTAGCCTGGATTGTTGCCTGGATAAGCAGGCTGCCTGTCCAAGAGATATGAATGGTATTGTGCCATTATTTATTCAAATGGCATTTTTTATCATTTGGAAGCAGGATAGAGACAAGATATTTTCAGACTGTCACACTGGCCTTTCGTGTTTATAGCTCAGATGACTGACATTATATTATTAGTTTTCTGTATGTCTGGCAGTGATCATATTTTCATCTGCAGCTTTGGGAAAAATATGACAAAGTTATGACTCTTCCTCTGAGTGGAGAAGACTGGGTCAAGTATCAAAGCAGTTAGTCCTGCAAATCTGGGCCAGTGCAGTTGTTTTCCCAAGGAAAAGTAATGATGCTTCAATTTTATAAGCAGCAAAGGTCTAAATACATTATTATATATCCTGACATGTTGAAGCCGACCAAGTCGAAGAGTATGTGGTTTTACCGTGGGATTTCTTGTTTCAGTGTATTAAATCATAGTTTGTCAGGCCTGTAGTGCTGCGTTGCCGCCAAACGCAGGTCATGCATTTCACCTGCAGGAAAATAAGATGAGGTGTACCCTGCTCAGACAGGATCGTAAACCCTGTGTTCCCTTCCTGTTCAAACTTCTCGGATTATAATTCACATGCTTGATAACAAAGACTGAGGTGGACTGTAGTGTAGCTGTCTATTTGGGGAGTCAAAAAGTCAGCCAGCAAGCCGATAAATTACGTGCAACACAGCAAACCTCCCTGCTCTCTTGTAAGCACGTGATTTGTGATGAACTACATTTCTGTAAGCTCATACCCAAGTGGGCGAGAGTTTGTCTAAGCTCAGACACTTCTTGTTGTCTCGACCATAAATTAAATTTGTTATGTTTTTTTTCTTTCTATTAATTCCTACGGGAATCGTGTTTATATTTTGGTGTTAGTGTGAAAGAATTTTTTGAGTTCAAACAATGTTTACATAAAGCAGGAGCTGATCTGTCTTCATATATAGTGAATACATTATTACAAAGCTGCCGCCAGATATTCAGTTTCTCATTCAGCTGTGACCAACACGATTAGAAAAGAAAAACATCTGAACAGTGACAGTCTACTGCTTGAAGACCCTCCGCTAGGCTACAGAGGATACAGTACACAGATCATTCAGCTAAATCAATTTCCATAACCTTAACTTCTCCACAAGGAATCAGGTGAGAAGAAATGAGTTTGTTTTTATAAATAATAATCTTTTGTTTTACTGACAGACTGACTCACTGGGGAGTATTGAGATGCTCCATCCTCCCACACCCTTCAATGCGTTCTGCGTATGGGCAATCAGATGCAAAGAAGTGAAGGCTATGGCGCAATAGAGGAATAACTAAACCCCCCACAGAAGTGGGTGCCAGGCAACAGATGCTGATAACTGCCTCAGATTAGGTCCTAGATTGTCTTTTCTGGTCCCGCCAAGACTCTGATGCTATATTTACCGCTCCCTCCTTCCATCCCTCCTCTGATCGTGTCTGTGCCATCACAGTGTGTCATCTCCACATTATGTCTGGCATCTCCGATGGAGTGCCAGGTGTGAAATGGAGATGAAATATTCATTTTGAGTACTAGAATATGTCCACTTAAGACGGGAATGATACCGTGGAAGTAATAGAGGTTGAAGTTTTGTAGTACATTCATTCAAGCTTGATTGGGGCCCCAGATGTTGGGGGTTAAATGGTTTTCTTTTGCATTTGGAGAGAACATTCGAAACATTTTAGACTGATAGCATCTAGAACGAAGAAAGACACCATTTGAGGATAACCTTTAGAGGAAACTTTTATCATTCAAGCAGGTATTTTGAAAGTGCATGTGTACTTTTTACATGACGTTCACTCTGTGCTGAGCTAAATGTCAATGTTCTGTTTAGACTTGGATTCAGAAACTTACTGAAAGCCAGGACACCTTTGGAAGAACGAGCTTTGGACTTGAAATAAACAGCTTAGTCAGCGAGTGTGCCAGTAGAGATTAAAAGAAAAAAAAGAAGAGAGTGTGGGGGAAGATTATAGTGAAAAAAGTACAAAGGAACAAAAAAGTTGTGCTGACACAACAACATTTTGACTTTTATTTTTTAAGGGGCTATGCAGGACTACAGTGTTTCAGCATGAAATAGTTTCTATATCAATATTAGCAATGAAAATTATTTGAGAAATATCCAGCGGTGGTGGGAGTTTGATTTGCTTAGTGAAAGGCTTCAGTGTGTAACCTTTTAGCAATTTTTATTTGAATAAAAATATGCTCCAGTCCTTTGAAGCCTCGCATGACCCTGACTGCTAAACAGCACTGCCAGCATTGCAAAGACAGGTCTATTCACTCGCAAGTTTAGAAAGATTTGTCCTTCAGCAGTCAATGAGATTTCAATTATTTCTGCTTGAATATTACATTTTAAAACATTCTTTATTACTGTGATTTCATATTTACCTGTAGCGTTGAACAAAGCATGATGAGGTCCAGCTGAGCAGGCACAGGCACAGCTGGGAGGGGAAGACTGGCTTGATTTCAAGTTGCTTGTTGTAGCTAGAACGAAAAGCACCATTGCTTTACCATAATGAACAACGACTCCGTATGTTGAAACCTATTTTGTTTTCCACATAATATATACAGTGGTGCATAATACTATATGGTACAATTGTTATTTTTCACACATATGCAAAATAACTAGTAACATTTTATGACTAATCAAGTTTTTTTGCAATGTAAATCATGTAGACCCTGAAGAGAGATTCTCCACAGCAGCCGGTCAGCAGGCTGAGCGGAGCAGCTTAATTGAAGAGCCTGAAATAGAGATTCTATTAGAGCTGAAAGGCTCCTTATACTGTATCTGCAGCCTATGAGGAGCAACAATCCTCTGACTTGGCTCCCTGTATACCCTCAAGACACAAGTGTGAGAAAAAAGGGACACAAAACAAAGTGACATAGTCAGTTAGTTAGATAAAGGCGTGTTTGTATGTTTAGTAATATAGTGCCATCCTAAGGTGTTTTTTACAATCTTATATTGTCATGTTGTGTTTTAAATCAAACATCGAGTAAAAGTATGTTTTGATTTTTATCCACAACTACAGTGTTTTAAAACACACACAATCACAGTCTGTCCCTGTGGGTGGATGGAGTTGTGTGAGCATTGCACTCTACTGACAGCTGTTATGTATTACACAAAGGAATCTTGGCTTGTTGTGAGGCTACCTTGAATTTTCATCTATAGCTCAATGAACACCTCAAGCTGTGATGTTTGTTAAAGGTGGAATGTGGAGACTTTTGCCTCGCAGCTGATAAGAACTAAATAACAACACATCTGCAGAGTTAGCTCCTGAACCTAAACTAAGATGAACAGAGTGTGTCTTTAACACACGAGGATGCTAGATTAGGGTCGCAGCAAGTGATTTTAACCAGCTGTTTGTGTGGCATGTGGTCTGAGCTGGCTCTTTTGAATCCACTTACCGTAGGCTTGTATAACTGTCTTACTGCACCTCTGCACCAGCAGATGGCAGCCACTAATGCTTTACTCACAAACGCAGAAATCATCAAAAACAACTGATGGTTTGCGTCTTTCATTAGAATTTTGAGAAAAGATTACAATTTCTTGTTTGTGTTACATACCAAGTATTATAGTAAGTTTTTTTCATTTTCCATAATCTGTGTTTCTGCATTATTTCCATACACTGACTAAAATTAATGATCATTGTTTTTGTTTGCTTTCTATGACGCAAATGAATTAAATGCTCATGTTCAATTTAGACATGTAAGTGTTATACACTGATAATCTATTTGTTTTTCATCTGCTAATTTAGACTATTCAATTTAAAAATCTACTACATTTGCAGTATTATTGCCATTATGTCACAAGTCATTACAGGCAGTTTGAGATTTAGGCATTCAAAGCATGATCAAATGCCCAAATGTGTCACCAATGTTATAGATTAAACCGAGCATTTGTATGGTAGTTAAACAGCACTGAAACATGCATGTTTCCAATCTTCCATTATATTCTAGTGATATTAGTATTCTATTAACTAGTAGTAAGTAAATTGTGGAAGTAATACCAGGACTTGTGTGCATTTGATTGAGCACAACTGCAAATGTAACTTATGTGTGTAACAACTCCATATATATATATATATATATATATATATATATATATATATATATATATATATATATATATATATATATATATATGGTTTTTGGCAAACAAACAAACGCAAGCACAACATTAACGACATGACACATGTGAACAATGCGGACTTGTATGGTTTAAATGTTATGTATTTGCATTAGTGAATTAGTAGTGAATAGTGAATTACGTAAAGAAGTGAGTGACTGGAGCTCACATCCATCCATTACAGCCTGGGTTGTGGGTGAGCTAGAGCCAGATCCAGCTGTTATTGGGCATGAAGTACATGTGCAATTATTGCACAATAGTGTGCACAAATCTGTTCACTTTCACCTGTACTTCAGGGTGTTTGCATTCACAACACAGACGGTTGTGAGATTGTTGAGATTAAACCCGCAGCTTTCTGTTACGCCTCCTTTAACTATGGAGAACGTTCAATGCAAGACGCAAGCAAACTAGCGGTTTTGGATCGCATGCACTGAGTTGTGTCGTCCCTCCGGAAAAACACATGTGAAGGCAAAACTATCGTTGTTTACAAGTTTTTCGTGCCTGGAGACGCTTGTAGGGAAGAAGTACCAAACAAAGAGATCCGACCACAATCCGAGAGGCGAGACGTCACGGCCCCGCCCATTTCCCCCAAATACCCCCTCTCATTGGTGACAGTCAGGCTGACGTACTCTCTGATTGGCTGACCTGGCCGTCTGTTAGGACTGCTCGTGGCTGCTCTCTGCTGCGCCGCGTCGGGAGCAGAGGACGCAAATCAAGTGAAAGAAATCTTCCGAGAGGAGAAAAGTTCATGCTGGAGTTTCCTGGGAGCTCAGAGACCCACATGAAGGTAGGAAGACGCGCAGGGAGCGACTTTCGAAGGCACAGACGCTAGTTTGCAGCTTTTCGCCGTGTGTTTGACACTTTTGGACCCAAAGAAAAGACAAGGAGGGAAAAAAAGATGCAGTGAAGTGGTCATGGCTGAAGGCCGAGCTGGGACCGGACCTCAGCGGCGGTGACACGGCGTTAAAAGCACAACAGCCAAGCCATGAACGCAGGGTCGGCTGATCCAAGCCAGCGTCTACACTGAGGTGTTTGTAATACGTTTAAATGCGAGACTGTCAAGTTTAGCAGCGTAGGCAGAAAGCTGAGGGAATAAGCAATTAGCATCCACGAAAATTGGGTTGGGACCCGAATCCAATTTAGCATCCAGACATGTTGCATCTGCTCTGCGCCCGCTGATTTCACGCTTCGTCTCCAACAAAACGTGCGCGTGAATTGGTTTGTGCAAAAGGTGTCGGACACCCAGTAAGTTTTTCAAAGTGTCAGTCATCTGAAATACTGGGTTTGACTTGTGCTGCTCACCAACCAAAGGGCCTGGAGCGGAGTGTTTGTGCAGTAGAAGCCGAGTTGTGTGTGTTTAATGAGTTTACAGTGTTGCAGATGAGGCGCATGGATGACTGGGCTCAGGACAAGCACAGATAAAGGGATTATGAGCGCAGTGCTCTCGCCAATGGAAGTAAAGCCCAGAGCGTGTGGGAATATTTTTATTTCCCATGTTTTGTGCTCTCTGTTTGTGCATCCTTACAATTATTTGCGTAAAGTTGGAGGATTGGTTGAATTAACATTAAAAGGGTGTGAATCTAAACAGGCTTGATGACACACGTCTGCTCCCCCTGGGCTTGACATGTACCGTAACACGGCACACGCTCTCCTCACTGTCATTATGGTGTCCTGTGAAATTAGCAAGCAAGCCTGTTAAGTCAAACCGAGGGAGGCGTGCGTGCTGGAGTTTAATTAGCATTTTACCCCTGTGGTTAGGCCACAGACCATGAGTGCTGGCGAAGGAATGACTGAAAACTCAATGAGTGCCTTCTTGTGTGAGGACGCTGCTGTAGGTGCAGTTCAAGCTCCTTCCTCCTTTAACTTCTGCATTCTGCTCTAAATCTCAGCCTCACAACACATTTAACGTTTTTGTTTGTTAATGATCTTATTATAATGTTCTTAGCTATAACCTAAAAAGTATAGAGTAGACTGGTGGCCCCTGGCTCCCATACCAGAGGTAAAGGCAGCCCACCCTCTACTGATGACCACGAAGTGCTCAGATCAGAGCCTGTTGGACTAATACTGGCTCAGGTATGGATCACAGGCTCAAACAGCAAAATGTTTTTTCAGATGCAGAAACATTTAATTCATTCAGTGTAGAGTGTTTCCTGTTAAATAGTCCATCTGTGCTATGTGCATCAATACTACATGTCCCGTATAACTCTCATCTGAAAAGGACACTTGGTGTAATAACATCAGCAACTTTGATCCTGTTTCAAAAAGGGGCCTGCATACATGCACTTTGCCAGAGTGTGGTTGGACGTTTGACGTGTGGACACCACAGGGCTTGTCATCAGAACCAACACAGCTGTGAGATGAAAGCGCTGAGATACTACAAAGAGACCTCACCACATTCCCAACACAAAATAACTGTCATGGCACCCATTATGAATCTAACATGAAGTGGGAAAACAAAACAACTTCATATTATGTTTCTTGTTAAAAGTAAATGTATTTAGCTTTGATTTATAGCTAGATAGTAGAAGATGTGCCTCGTTTTAGCACTACTTTGATTTGTTACCACTTCTTAACAAGATAACCACATGCTTTTAAAGATCAAATGATTGGACTAAAACAGATGTCTGTCTGGATGTCTGATGTGGGGGTACATTTCAATATTAAACAATTTTGGAGGCATTGTTTGCCATAGAGTCAAATGTTCATTAAGCAGAATGAAGGTATTTCAGCATGGTTCTACGTTTTAATAACAAAATATAGAGTTTTAAGAGCAAAATGTCGACCTGGGACAGCAGCGACAAATGACTGGACGTATTGCAACTAATGGCAAAAAGAAAACTAATCTCAAATTGTTTTTATTATTTGACCTAAAAAACAAATGGTGATGATATAAACCCCACATATGTTTGCACATATGTTTATTAAATTAATTTTAACTTCAATCAACAAAGTCATTTTCTTTTATCTTTTGCCCTTTCAGTCCAAGCTGAACATGGAGAATTTGACTAAGCCAGATTTGCTAATGCTCTTCAGCATCCTGGAGGGAGAGCTGGAGGCTCGGGACCTCGTCATTGAAACCCTGAAGGTATTTATGAATGGAACTGGTAACATCATGTGTTAATAATAGCAATATATTATGTGACATGTCTTATGTTTGCATTTTTATGTAACAAACAAAAAGATTACCGGTCAGCAAAGAAACAGATGATGAGCATAAAAGATACCCTTGATTGGTCTTCAATATAACCTGAATTAGAAACACTGCCACAGCTAGTTCCAACCTTAGGAGGTTCGACTTTGGCAGGATTAAGGCCGCATTACAATTAAAGGATTGTCGGGCTATTTTTCTATACTGTTCCATTTGCATCGAGGTTTCCTACAAGCAGACGTACCTGCATTTTGAAACACCCCTATTTATTATTACTGTTAATATTTGAGGTATATAGGTGTCACACAAACGGAAGGGCTTTCGCTTTCCTGGTGTATAAAGCACTGTTGAAAAAACTGTAACTGGAGAGCAGCCGTCTGAGAGCCTGCTGCTGAACGTGTGTGTGTTGTGTCTAGACCACATTCCTGCATCACTCCTGGGATCTGGCCATCTAAGGCAAGAAGAGTTACAGCACACTGGGTGCCTGATGACTCAATGTGCGCGAGAGTAGGAGTGAACAAATAAACATTGGCCTTAACTGGAGCTTGAGGGGAACATTGCTGTACCTCCACTGGCACAACCTGTTAACCCATTCAGGTCTGGGACTGGATCTGTGCTGCAGTGTTAACTCTAGCTGTGCTTTAACGGAGGGTGTAATAACTTGCAGTAAGTGAGTGAAAGATGAGCTCCTCTTGCAGAGTTTGCTTTTGGTCCATAGGTGAAAACAATTTATGTCTCACTGCCTTAAAACGAGGGGTCATGTGGCATGTTAGGCCTTGTTCTCACATGAAAGCAGATTAAGCAGTTAACACCCATCCTCCCTCCAATAAATGTATTTCTTGCCACGCAAGTGGCAGATTTGTGGGTGGCAGTGATGTCAGCCTGTCACAGTCCAATAATTTGGTCCGGACTGGTCCGAACATTTGGATACCTACAGTAGACATGTTTCACATCACATCCGTGGCCCCCAGAGGTTAAGCCTGTTTAATTGGTCCATAACTTTTCATACAATGCAATGCAAAGCCTCCAACAAGTTACCAGCTTACAGATTTCACCTATACCTGAAAGTGTTGATGTTTTTATTCACCGGCCTAATGTGGAACTAAACTCCTAATCCTGTTCCAGTAATATAATTGGACCCAGTGTTAGCGTACGGTAGAAGTAGGACCAGACATACTGCTCACGCTGTTCGTAACTGACGTGTCACTTGTACAGTAAGTGTCATTTGAGTGGGCTTTGAAACATCACCATGGTAATAACACATCACACTTCTACTGCTCATATCACATCACATGAAACTAAACAGTTTTCTCTTTGCACGCCTTTACTTAGAACTAATATTCATGCACCATTTCATGTCCTCATCTGATATAGTCCCAAGTACAGGAAGCAATGTTAATGACGTGTTCTTTCTGTGGTCATCTATATTTAATTATGCAGAACTATCAGTGGCATTCGAACTATCCACTGCATTTTTTTGCTTGTGAGTCACTTCTGCAGCTGCTCTAGCTGTGGCTTTCAAAAGGAAGTTAGTCTCTGGCAACACTTGTATTTGGCACACAAAGACCCACAGTGATCCAGTCGTCCCTTTGCTTCGGGAAAGAATACAAGGCTTTACTTCAAGTTCAAAGAGGACTCAAATATGGAAATGAGCCTTTAATTAACTGGCGAGTTTGACTCTGGCTTCCAAAGGAACATCAGACTTTTACCTTGTGTGGCAGCACTAACATAATTGTCTCCGGTGTCCTTGTATTGCGCAGGTTTTTCTAATTGCACATTGTAAATGACCGTGGAAGACTCATTTTCTTTACCTTATACTGATCTAGTCGTCAAGACTACACAACTGAAAGAGTATGTGTCCGAAAAGATTAGTTACATTGAAACTAGTGCAGCCATGGCACAAAGGTGGCTTGACAAGCAAAAACACACAGGTTGCCAAGAACTGTAGCCAACAGACAAAGACACGGTTAATGGAGGCGGAGTGTGTGCACTACAGCCACACGCTGCATATTTACGCATATTGTACACCTAGAATATGATGTGGTGAGGAAACCCTGACAGATTAGGATGTTAAGTAACGGAAATGTTGTTTGTAATCTCTCTCCACGTCTTTGCACCGTCGCTGCAGCAGTGGATGACTGACACAGCCTCTTTGTGTTCTGGACATGCTCGTCTGTCTGTGCATTGAGGGGCTGTGGAGGGAAGAGTGGAGTGGAAAACAGGCGCAGTCTGTTCACGTCTGAACAGGAATCCTGTGAATTAGAAAATAACTGAGAATTGAAAGGCCAGTTATGCAGTTACAGAAATGTGTAATGAGTGGATAAACAGAAAACTTGCTTTTTCTTCTTCTTTCGCCTGTGTAACTGCAGTGAACAGAATGATGAGAGATTCTCTGACTACTAAGTGACGCATCTGAGCAGACATTTATTAAGAAGAACATGAATAGGCCGTAGGCCAGATCGGGTGATGGAGATATCCTTGCTATATTGTATTTTTAACTGATGAGATAAATCAACATCTTATGCTCATAAGGACAAGATATATGATCTGTGCACAAAGCTGCTGTTGAGGTCCTGCATGTTGATTTAGCTTTAGCTACTGCCCACATCTGAGAGGCATATTTGAGTCCTCCTGGGCAGCCTGTGTTTTCCTGTTTCACCCATTCATGTCGTTTGATCCACCTTCACACTGTCCTCAGCGGAGTGGATCACATAACAGCGGTAAAGGCTCACAGCCTAGCCCTCCTGTCTTTGTGCCAGATGAGCTAATACTGATGATGCAGAAAAATCACGTTATGGTGGTCGGCATTAAACGCTTCATGTAGTGACTGTGTCATTTTACGTCATTCCTCCTGTTGTTTAATGCAAATCAACTTCATATATGAAGTTGACAAATTCCTTCCTCCAATAGTAAACAAGCCAATACAATGATGTCGTTTAACATGCATCTAAGCTGATTGGACTAAGTCCTTCCTTCATGTTTCCCATTAGTGAAAATGAAGATATCTTCATCAGACTATTAGGCAGATGACAAACCAGTACTAGAACAGGCTGAGCTAAAGTATTTGGGGTCCTGGTCGACCCACGCAGTCAGTGGCTTGGAACTCTGTAAAAACAGCAAAATGGACGAATATTGCTCTTAAGGCCCATCCATATGGTTGACTACACTTCAAACGTTGAAGGTAATCTAGGTCATCAGGAGCTCTGTCCCCTCCCTTCCAGAGAGGATACAGTTGTCTAATCTCTTGATCCTCTTGATTTTGTGAAGACACATTGCCAGCTCCTCGTCTGCCCTCCTCTCTCACTCTCTCTCTCTCTCGTCATTCCCTTTCACAGCAGGCCCAAAGGCATCTCCTGAACCTGAAGTGTCATGCTGCCGTTATCCCTCCTCTGTCAGGAGTTAAACAGAACAGGCCAAGGCCCAGTTGTTCTACTAAAGATTTACAGACACACGCCATCTGTTGGTCTTTCCTCCTTGTAGCACTATTTAAGAAACATTTCTCCATCATCTCCACCTACTACTTATCATTCTAGCATTAGAGATCACCATTTGATTCAATAGGAGAGAAATGACGTAAAAGTAATCAGTAGCTTTAAAGTTAAGATTGATTCAGTGATAATCATCCATCCAACTCAACATGTCCAACCTTATAGTATAGACAATAATTCTGCCATTTATGGTCTTCCACTCATTTCTCATCTCTTTAGGCCCAGCGTAAAGAGCTGTTTGTCCAGGAGCGCTATGGCAAGTACAACCTGAGTGACCCCTTCTTAGCCCTGCAGAGAGACAGCGAGACCATGGGGGGCCAGTACAAGGACCCAGGCTGTTCCTCCTCCACCTCTAACCCTCTTGTCGTTCTTAAATTGGTGGTGAGTCACTGCAGGAGGATGCAAGAGAAGATGTTGGCCCAGCTGGCTGCAGCTGAGAGCAGGCACAGACGGGTGAGTCTGGGGTTGTGGTTTGTAATAAGGGAAGGCAGAAAGCTGGTGCTTATTAATTTTAAAAACTGAAATGTTTTTGGAAACAAAAGACTAAACATAAAAAGGTAAGCAGCAATTTCATTTTGAAACAATTAATTTGATTTAATTTTCTTTTTCTTTTTTAGGAATATTACATTTAAAATGAGAATAAAAGTCTTTAACATAAATGGCTTCCAGTTGCGCATTTAAAAGTGAATGTCAGGTCAGAGCTGATAATGCAGTAAAACACCACGGTTCCTCAGATCAAGCTACAGTATCTGTCCAGGTTGTACTGGTCAGCTGCAGCTGTCAAGTGAATGGATAACAGTCAACAAACAAACTTTTTGTTTTGCTTTTTGAAAGCTCTCATACGTAGATGTTGTAAAGCCACAGAGGAACCATGTGTTTGTTGCTGTAGCCTCCGCCAGCATCTACACTAGTAGTTACTCCCAAGCATCAGAGTAACTGTTACAGGCTTCAATACAAATTTATCAGGCCGTTACCTTTGTGACTCTGTCTCCCCGTTGTGTTTGTGTTAGGTCATTGCAGATCTGGAGGAGGAAAAAAGGAGACATGCTGAGGACACAGCAGAGGGAGACGATGTCACTTACATTCTCGAGAAGGAGAGGGAGCGCTTACAACAACAGGTGCTAATTAATAGTGAGGTTTACTGAACATGTCTTTGTGTCAGAGACTGGCAGAATTTGGGGGAGTAAACTTTAATCATCCTCTGCTTAGTTGACTTGACTGTTGACTGTCTTGTCTGTCCTTTAGCTGGAGTTTGAGCGCTGCCAGGTTCGCCGCTTGGAAAAAGAACAACGACGGATTACTGACCAGCTGGAGGAAGAACGGGCCCAGCACAAGCAGCTCTCCTGCACTCTGGCCAAAGAGTGCAAGTGGGCGAGTGCCAGAGCTCTGGAGGAGGGTCACCGGCTGACTGAACTGAACCGTAAACTTGACATGGTATTTCTATTTGAATTAAAAGCTAGCAGTTTGATTTGTCTTACTCTTAGCTCTTCTCATGCTTCACTGTTAGGCTTGGTGAGATTTTGCATTCACATTCATTTAGGAAAAAGAGACCTGTCAGGCTCTGAGGAAGGAGTTGGAGGATGAGCGGCAGAGAACCCTGAGGATGGAGGCGAGGGTGGAGGAGCAACTGGCAGAATTTGACACAGAGCGGGAGCAGCTCCGCTCCCGTTTGAAGAAGGAGGAAGCTCACTGTTGTCAGCTACAACAACAGGTGTGAATGCTGACGTAGTTGACAGCAGTTTTTTGCCCACTGTGGCTATTAAGACTCATTATTTCTAACTCTTGTTATGTTCAGGTGGAGGAACTGAAGAGGACGCTGGAAGAGGTGAACATGACCACAAATGGAGCTAAGGAGTGGGCCACAAAACTCCCTCCCGGAAAGACTGTGCTAGATACTATAAAACTTGAGGACATTGAGGAAGACAGCAACCAGTCACCAGTGCAGCTAAAAATCAACGGTAACCATTGTCCAATGGAGATCAATGGATACCATGGTCCAAGCAACAGCCTCTCTGATAAGACCTGCCTACAGAATGGGAGTGAAAATACTCCAGTTCAGACAGAGATGCCTTTCTCTGTCTGTAATGCTGCCCCTTTCTCTCCCCCACCTTCCTCCCCCTGCACCTCACCTGTCCTTGCCAAACGCCCACCAGGCAACTCAGGTAGCTTCCAGTCTCCCTACCAGGCTGGGATCAACCAACGCTTCCATGCGGCTCGACACAAGTTCCAGGGTTCCGCTGACCCAGAACCTCAGTCCCAGGCCTCACAGGTCGGTCTCCCCCTAACAGCGAAGGACCTCTTGCCTGCGACCAGCACCTCCCCAGACGCTAGTCCAGTCAAACAGATGGCCCGAAGCACAGTTACTCAGGTCCTGTCTCGCTTCACCACCGTCCAGCAAAGTGTCACGCCGAAACTTGCGGCACCAAACAATTCCCCCTTTGGTACAGACTACCGTAGCTTAGCAGCACCTTTGTCCCCGGTTATCGGAAGGGCTGCAGCAGCACTTCCACAGGGCGTCCGATCGCCCACCATTCCTAGAGCAGACAGAGGCAACCCTCCGCCCATTCCCCCCAAGAAGCCCGGCCTGGCCCAGGCCCCTCCATCCCCGGCTGCAGTGCCCAGGTCTGCCAGTCATTACTCTGACAGCCCCCTCTCAGGCAGCTGTGGCCTTACCTCCTCCCAGGAGGCCGCCAAAGAACTGGATATGGTGGTTTCATCGAATTGATGATTTAGATTTGTTGTTGACCGAGTCCACATTTCAAAGATAATGTCCTCTGCATCACACTATTAAATTGACCAGAGGTCTCTTCAAACACTGTTATGCTATTTGTATTTATTAGAATCTTTACACCATTGTAGGTATCAGTCAAGGGCCTGGTACTAATTTGCGGTAACTGGTAGATCGTTGTTGACTGTTCGTTGGGCACAGCGTGCTGTATGTCTTTTTTATGGTGTCATTAATAACCAACTTATTAAAGCAAAAGGCTGGGTATTTATGTTTTTGTCATTATTCACTCATTATTCAATGGCGTCTAGTACAAGCCTTAAAACAAGAACCTGATTTTAGCGTATTTGTGCAATAGCACATCAGTTTGGTTGAACAGCTGTCTGAAACACGGCGGAGCCACACTGCAGCACAGGAGGACCTTTCCTCATAAACAAAGACGACGGACGTCACCGAGGTTGATTTCTATTAAAGAGAGAAAAGAAAGGGCGTAAAAATGTCAGAAATCGCTTGGTTACGTTTGTCATAACAAAGACACATCACCCTGAACAGCTGTGTGGTCTTAGAAAGCTAATGTCACAGACAGCACCTTGAGCTGATATTACACAGCTGACTGCAGTCATTTTATGGATTTGTCGACAAATGTATATAGAAAACCACCAGCCTGATCCTTTAACCGACATTTGTTCCTCTATTCTCAGTTATGTCGTTTGTTAAAACAAATATTCTTCAGACAGACAGAAGTTTACATCATTCTTCATTTCAGTCATTTTTGTACTATGCTGCGTAGTATTTTGTTGTACAGAAACAGCATTTTTATAAAAATGTATAGTTTATTACTTATAACCAGAATAGTTTTATAATCCGATAATCTGTGTTGTGCCGCACATTGTTTATGTATTAAGTTAATGTTGCAAGTTACATTACACAGATTAACCACAGCCACATGTGCAAAGTGTTTGTGTAAGATCATGATGAATGTCTGGACTTTTATCATTTAGAAGAAACTGTTATAAAACGCTGCATTTTATACTTCATGGCTTTGATTAATATAACAGCTGCCACATCTGTTCTCTCTTCTTGCATAAGGTCTTTTAAAGTACAGTAAATGCTGGAAAGTCACAGATTTAATAAATTAAGCCCAAAGATTGTGAAGTGTTTTATCATTTTTGGGGGGTTTGGTTGGATACAAAAAGTAATACCTGTATATTAAATGCAACAGTAGAACAAAGTGCATGACACCAAGTTCCATCACATTTACAAATATGTTCCATGTTCCTAAAACGATTAAATGACAAAATAGGAAGACAAGCGGCTGTACTGTACAGTCATAGAGTGTCCTGTAGAGGTCAGTATTTAACAGGTATGTGGATTAAATAGATTAGAGCAGAGTGGCATACAGACCTACATTACTAATATACAACTACAACTAGATATTACTAATTTGGCCTTAATAACATGCCACCATAAAAAGTAAAATGACACAATAACTCACCAAACCACATCAGAATACTTACTTACCGTGCAACTGTACTGCGACATTTTGAGAACAACATGTACAGTGTTTTGTTGCATATTGTGTATGTGATGACGTTTAGTAAATGTAACCAAAAAACAATAACATTAAATCTACCCCCAGCTGGTTCCTGGGTAGCACGACAGGTCACCTCTACTCTGCTTAGCTCACCTAATCAACATTCCAGTGTAGGTAAGCACGGCCGCATCCCAGCGCAGTCACGCCTGGTCCTCCAGCAAAGCCCCGGTTTTCCCAGCCTCCATAAACACAGGCTCAGGTTGATGAGCTGCGAGGGGCCGTAGCCTTTAGCTGCCGTCACTGCCAGCATGGCTGCTGCAGGGACACTGCACCACTATACAAATAAAAGTAGACATTTTATCGCATAATACTGAGACTGAGATGACAAGAGCGAGATGAAGGAGGGACCTTGCAGCCCTTGAGAGTGAACTTTCCCGCTACAGAACTGTTGCAATATGGCAAAATCAGGGTCCTCATCATAATCAGTGGCATCCGAACACTTCACAGCACCCCTCCAACCCCATCCTACTTTCTTTATCCAAAATTAGCCTCGACAAAGACAAAGCCTCGACAAAGCCCCCCCCCCCCCCCCAACACACACACACACACAGCCTCCTAAAGACCACAGCTGGAGCTGCGTCAAAGCGAGCCAGAAGGAGAGGGACGGCTGGAGTCTTATCGCCACCATCACCTGCTCTCTGCAAAGCAATTTGTTACAGAGTTGTCACTGTAAAATCCATAGCTTGTCCTAGAGTAAAGAAAGACAGGGTCACATGTAATGATGATCCGAGCGCGACTCCAAATCCAGATATGACGTAGCTGAAGGAGAAACAGCTGGTGTGTGTGTGTCTGTCTGCGTATAACAAGGAGAGAAAATGTTCAATGAGAGACACAGGAAACCCAACACTGGAAAACACACAAGGTTGAGTGCGTTTCTGAAAGAAAACCATCGTTTTCTGATTTTGTGTAATTTGATCATTCTGCCGTGCTTCCTTTACTGCGCCGTTCACACACACACCTAATACACATTTTGTTTTACGCGTGCTGTGGTATTTTTAAGCAGCTGCATTGTTGCTGACCTTTACTTGGGTCCCTAACTAACACTCCTGGATTTGCACAGATTAAAATGATCTCACACTCTCATACACACTTACAGTGTGTGTCTTTACCTGCCGGCCTCACGCAGCAAAGCGCTAAGTGACTCACTCAAGTTGCACGGACAGAGCCAGAGATGTCCTTGAGGTGGTGGGTCAGATATTTCCACATTGGCTCGATGGGACAAACCTGTTCCTGCACTGGGGCTGTTTATATGTGCTGAACTACAAACGCATACTGCAGAGGCATTAGTGGAGAGATCAGAGGGCTGGGGGGAGCAGAGGAAGGTTTTATTCTCCATAAAGGAAACACCTGAAAAACAAATAGACAAACGTTAACACAAAACTGAAGGTTTATGTTAAGGTTTCGCCACAGATGCTCACAGGACTTTGCATGATATGGAGACTGTAAAGCTCTTTCAGCCAAACGCATAATTTGTATTTATGAACATGACAACTTAGATGAGAAACAAGTATTGGAACAATTTTAGTTTTGGACCTAACCTAGTGAATCTTAACGATTGTGAAACTGCCTTTAAAAGAGCTGCAATTAAACCACAAGGTTCGTGCAACAACACAACTTTAAATGTGCTTTATACTGGCACAGGGCTGAGACCAAAGTGGGCCAGCAGACATATGAAACAATGTCTAAAATGCCCCCCCAGGAAGGATTACTTATCACTATGGAGACACCAAGTTGTTGTTTAATGATGTGTCAAAGCATGAAAGCTTGACCCCTCGTAGCTGGAAGCTCCCAAGCAAAGCTTTCTCCTGCGAGCACGTAAAGTTCAAATCACTACATTGGAAACGCCAGTGTTTGGTTGACGCGTTGATAAATGGGGGAGAATGTGGGTGTTTCCATTCCTATAAGTGCTATAGTGACCTTGGATCATTTATTAGTATTTCAAAGTTTTAATTGAGTTTAATTCCTGCTCATATATTAACAAGTTGTACAAGTACAATATTTTTAGTATTTACCTGAGAAAGTACTTTAGAAGTAGACGTCGTGTACATATCATTTATTTAGTACAAGGAAACTATGTATGCATTTCAAACAGCATCAAACTTGATGCTGTTAATAAGAAAAGTCAGGTGTCGTCCAGATTTGTTCTACAAACATATGGGTTAATATTATGGCAACAAAAAATATCAGCTGCTAGTTTGATTTTAACCCCTTACGTGGATAAACAAACAAAACAGCTGGTGTTAATTTGTATTTGTATTTTGTATTCGTAAGAATAATGTGTTGTTGTTTATGTACAGAACATGAGTAAATACTTGACTTCCCAACCGCCTTTGCTTATACGCAGCCATAGTAGTAGTATTGCACAATACTATTACAGTATAAAATGCCTTCATTCAGTTGATGTGGGAACACATCGCTTTCTTTCACAGTAAATATACTGGGACCCCTCCCGACCCCTGACGAAGGGGGAGGTGGAGGGGAGGTGTCGGCGCCACAGACCGCTTGCGCACCGGAGCGCAGCGCTGCGCGTTCCGTGGCGCATCTTCGCTCAGGCTACAGGAGCAGAACGTGCGTCTCGGCGATTCTTCCCAATCCACATACTCGGTTTAAGCAACTTCGATCACCTTGTGCTGTTTACAGCATCGGACGCCAATTTGAAACAGCTGACGACAAAAGGTGAATTGACTGCTAATAGAAAACTGACAAAAGTACATTTCAGCAATCAACAATATTATGGAGCAACTGAGGAAACTAGCAGAAGTCAATTGATTGGATTTAAGACGACTTTTATCATTGGGAAAATCTTTTAGTTTCCAAATGATGGACGGCAGACGGTCAAGGACTTCCCCGTCGGATGGTGCAGCCTTTTCCAAACCGTGGAAGGAAGGAGCTGATTTTGTTTGATGAAATATTTGAGACTTATCTGATAGCAGCGGGACATGGGGCTCGGAAATGAGACAAAAAGGCAGCCTCACTCCAAACCCATGTCTAAAATGTATTTCTTTTTTATTCTGGTCCTACTCATTTTTACACCGAGAGTGGATTCATCGTGGTGGTAAGTGAGATCTTTGAGGGGCGTTTGCTGACGTTTAGATCGTTTAAGATACAGTCATCTTTAGTTCAACTTCTGTAAAGTAAAGCGAAGCTGACATGCGAAGTAATATTAAAAAGTTAAGACGCATACGAGACAGAGGCTTTATCTAAAAACGTTTCTTTGTATTCTCATAAATCAGCTTCGTTTTCCATATTCACTTGCATTTGTCCTTCTTACATTTTAAAAATATAGTCGATTGTTTTTTATTGTGTCATTTCATATTTGCCATTTTTAATTTGAATTAAAGTCCATCTGTTTCAGTTTTCCAGGACCCAGTGCACCTCTTTGGAGTGTGTATATAAAGACCTTCATCTAACTTCAAACATTCATAGGAACTTTCTGTTTTTTTTTTACATCGTTGCTCAGCACAGCAATGTATGTCATAGGTTCATGAAGATTAATGGTGTAGGGGGAATCTCCCCTATCCATCCATCTTGCCCCAGAGCAAGTGGCAGGTGCAGGCACTGGTGCATGAATAAATGCTCCTTGATGATTTCTCTTGAGGTTTTAAACACCCGGAGGGGGAGAACGCATACATGAGGGACAGTTACCCCCCCCCCCCCCACTTCAACCTTCCTACCTGAAATGGATGATCTCATGTGTCAGGTCACACATATCTGATGAGCAACTGTTTTAAAGCAGTTCCAGGTTCTAGCTTCCATCCTGCATCTAGAGTGAGATGTTTTACATGTAGATTAGGTTTGGGTTGAATCATGGTCATTACCACAGAACTAAAATAACGTGCTATTCCATTTGCTACTGTATTGTGCGGACTGTTAGAAACCTTGACTGTATAAAATACATCATGATGAAACTGACATTGCATCACAGAGTGAAATTCCAGAGAAGGGGAGACAAGAGATAAAGCAGGAGATGCCTGGAAGTCTTTGTGTCCAGATGAATAATATTTATTTAATCCTGGTTTATATTGTTAGGGCCTATTTTTAACCATTGTAATAGTTCAGAGCACAGCGTCTCTCTCCGTTCACTCTTTACGTGCGTCTTCTCTTGGAGACAGTCAAGGGTCTTCAGGCACAGCTGGTATGTTCAGTGCACAATAAACACCAGTGGTGCTTCTGCTCTGCTTTATTGCTCAGGCAGATAGTAACACACAGAACAGGCCTGGGACAGCCATAACAGGACTGGAAACTGACTGCTACATCCGTTTCTGTCTCAGTGGCCAGGCGACACAAATGCGGCTGCGATTAGGGGCGATAATGAAATCCGGATGGAGAGTGGAGCATGTACGCTTGGAGAGGGAGGATGGGTCATATGCTGTGATGTGATAGGGAAAGCTTGAAATGTTGTTTAGGGCTTTGAGGGGTGACTTGTACTGTATTTGACCGTCAACCATCGTGTTCTGTTTGATAAGAGCCCCCCCCCAGTGTCACAACATCATGTGATCCTCCTTTTAAGAGTCGCTATATAGTCTGGGATTATGTTTGAATAGAGCAGGAAGCAAAAGCCCATCAGACCAAAAGAGGTGTTTTTCACTGAATGTGAGGAATTCAGTAATCTCTTCTACATCCTGCATAAAATCTCAAGCAGAACAGGGACTTGAGATGTGTGGCAAAATAAGCAACACAATTACATTTGCTTATTTTACATAGGGTGTTAAAAATAAATGTAAAAGATAAGATAAGATAAAACAACAGATATCACTGATATGAAGTAAAATCCAATGGCCAGTTAAACCAGCGTGGCACAAAAAAAGGTGGGATACGAGCAGGTCTGGCTGAGTTCATCTACTAACTACTGTAATGCATGTGGTGAATCCTACTTACAGGGCAAATGGCCCAAACCAAGAAACAGTACATGGTCATAATAGGTTAGAAATACAAGATGAGATTAAATCAAAATGTGCTACAACAAGCTTATTCCCAAAACACGATACTGAAATGTTTTATTCCGCTTGGTAGAAAAACACGTGAGCAACAAACTAGCGTTAAAGTGACGGCAGGGCCTCCTCAAAGTCTGTCTCAACTTCGAAATGTACGTTTGGTGCCAAAATCTGGTGAGTTTGCCCTCTTACCTATAAATACTGTGCTTGTGGCTTCTGCGAGCGCAGGTACATAGGAGCCCTGGGCGCACGGGTGATCTGTGACAACATTCCCGGCCTGGTGAACAAGCAGCGGCAGCTCTGCCAGCGGCACCCGGACCTGATGCAATCCATCGGCGAGGGGGCCAAAGAATGGATCAGAGAGTGCCAGCACCAGTTCAGGCACCACCGCTGGAACTGCAGCACGCTGGACAGGGACCACACCGTGTTTGGCAGGGTGATGCTGCGAAGTGAGTTTGCACATTTGCAGCTCGTTTGGGACGTTCCATCTGTGTGGCTCTTTGTATGTGCGTGACAGTGGTTGTTTACGTCAGAGACACTCGAGTTAATCATCATCGTAAACGTCTCTGCTGTTACTAGATAAGCAATGAATTCATAGGGGTCTTATTAAACTCACTTGCTCTGGAATACAAACAGAAAGAGAAAGATTGGGAAGGTGGATAATTTCCAAAAACAAGTAGCAGGTTGAGAGATCCACACTGGTGATGTATAAACAGTAATAGGAGATGTAAATATTTGGGTAGATGTTTCTGGCAGCCAGACAAAGCCTCTCTCCCTGACATATTGCCGGTGTTGTACTTCAGCGCGTGAACAGGGTGGCTGGGTAAGCCAGACCAAATAACCCCCAAAATCTCCCGTCTGAAATGAAAACACAGGCCAGTGACTGAGAAATCTGCCACCTGTGCAAATTGTCACTTCTCTCTGGGTCATCCACCAGGAACAGCCTAATTTCTCTGCCCCTTCTGTGGAGTATGATAGTAGTAACAGCTTAGATATCACCAAAATGTAACAGTAACTTATTACAATGGTGGGGAATATCAAAAGCAAACATATGTAAATATACTTCTATTTTCCAGGGGTTTCTGACATATAAGCTTCTTTTCATATTCCTGCGCACCCAGGCAGCCGAGAGGCGGCGTTCGTGTACGCCATCTCCTCAGCCGGGGTGGTCTATGCCATCACCAGGGCCTGCAGCGAGGGGGAGCTTAAGATCTGTAACTGCGACAGCCTTAAGCGAGGCAGAGACAGTGACACCAGGGGCACGTTCGACTGGGGCGGATGCAGCGACAACGTTAACTACGGCATCAAGTTTGCCAAAGCGTTCGTAGATGCTCGCGAGAAGATGGTGAAAGACGCTCGAGCTCTGATGAACCTCCACAACAACCGCTGTGGTCGAATGGTGAGCTGGACTAAATACCAACTAAATACCATTTCCCCATTTAGTTTAGAGTCACTTCACTTGAGCATGGGTGATTCCGTCTTGCAGAAATCTTTAGAAACCTGCGTCATCTGCTTCCTGTTGAAAGGGTTTGTTTTTCATTAATGGGCAAGAGGCAGAATAAATCCTAGACAGGTCACGAGTTTATCGCTTTTGTCCTGCACATGTGCTCAAGCAAAAATTCAAAGTTCTCCCACTTTTTCCATTAGCAAGAATGTGTTTATTATTTGAAAAAAATCTCAACATGCAGTTTCATTTTCAACACATAAAAACTGGATTGTGTTGAAAAAGTCTATGTGAAGTAAACTGTATATTTTGCTTGTGTAGTCAGAGTTGATCCCACCTACATTAGGCCGTGGGCGACATCATAGGGTTAACACCCTGTCACCTTTGACCCCTGCTCTAGGCAGTGAAGCGCTTTATGAAGCTGGAGTGCAAGTGTCACGGGGTAAGTGGGTCCTGCTCTCTGAGAACCTGCTGGCTGGCTATGTCTGACTTCAGGCGAACTGGAGACTACCTTCGTAAGAAGTACAACGCAGCCATCGAGGTGACCATGAACCAGGACGGGACAGGATTTATGGTGGCCGACAAGGACTTCAAGGGAAGCACCAAGAACGAGTTGGTATATGTTGAGAACTCACCAGATTACTGCCTCATGGACCGAGCAGCAGGTGAGTGAACGAATGAGGAATTAGCTTTTGTCACGGTCAAAAGTTCAGGGATTTTAAATGTATGTCTTTTTAAGAAATATCAACATATTCATCAAATACCTTTATCTGTTCTTTAAAACAAAAAAGCAGCATTAGAAGTGTGGAGTCAGTTAGGAATACAAGTTACCAGAGCCATCGTTTCTGCATATGAACAGCTCATAGGTAATAATTAGGACAGAACACAATTCCTATTAGAAACTAAACAGATAATTCATAATTTCAGTTTTAAAAAAATCAGCCACTCCACTGAAGGCTTACATTCCTTCACAGCTTAAAGTTCAATGATTTGACCTTTAACATCTCTAATTCCTAGTGTTTGCCTTGCCGCTGTCTTTCTTTTTCAACGCTGCCTCTTCAGCAGAGCGTGAAAAAGCTCACTAACTCATTGTTAATAGGCAAGGTAAGCCTGGTGCGTGGGTCTGGGAGGCAACGGATTCTTCCAGCTCCTCGCAGATGTTAATTTGGCTGCAGGTTGACAACAAAGAGGTAATGAAGGTGCATTCGTTGAAGGGGGCGAAGTCTCTCCTTGTTAAAAGGTGATCTTAAAGCGGCTCATGGCCCTCCTCACCTCTAATCTTCATTGTGTAGGAACTCAGCGCCTTAGGATACGTTCAGTCCTTTCAAATCTTTCCTTTGCTCAGTATTTAGCTCCACTCCCTAAAGCCTGAAGGGAATATCTCCTCTCATCCTTGTCTCTTTTTTGTCTCATGGATGCTCCGATTATACATGGCATTTGATCTTAGGCTTAGATCTTCTACCTTGGTACATGGACACCTTTGTGTTTGGGTCTGAGACTCTTTTGTCATGGGAAAACTGATATTTCCCTATATTATTCGATATTTTTGCGTTAAAAATGCTTTTGTACATGTTACTTTGGATCTATCAATGCTGCTTGTGCTACAGTAAATAAGTAAGTAATTCGACAACTCAAAGTCATCGTGCTCCGTGTAACGTCAGACTGAGATCATGTTTTACACAAGGACAGTCTTGACCAACACAAGAGACTAAACAGCAGACTGGATCATTTGGGCACTGATCGGTTTTCTTTTGATCTCCTTCCAGGTTCCTTGGGTACAGCGGGCCGAGTGTGCAGCAAATCATCCAGAGGCTCGGATGGCTGTGAGGTCATGTGCTGTGGGCGGGGCTATGACACCATGCGAGTCAAGCGTGTCACCAAGTGTGAATGCAAATTCAAGTGGTGCTGTGCCGTCGAGTGCAAGGACTGCGAGGACATAGTGGATGTTCACAGCTGCAAGCCCCACAGGCGTCCTGATTGGCTGGACATAACCTAAGGAGACCTGACCAATCGCAGGCCTCGAAGTCTCGTTTTCGTCAAAGCTACAGGCTGCATTTCATGACGGAATATATACCTGGGATCTCGTTAATACCTCTTCTCCTGACCCTGTGACACACGCCTTTGAGACTTCATGGACCTTTTTTGGATGTGTACAATTAAATCTGTGTGAGCACTGTCTCAGCTCAAAATAAGACTCACAATATTTGTATTAGCCTGGAGTGAGACACAGAAAGAGGGACACATCTTGTTGTGCAAACACTAACATTGTGTAATTTAAAATGACATGAAGTCCTTGTGTGAAACTGCTAAATTCCATTTAAAATGCTAAAAACTCTTGCTGCTAATTTGCGAATCTTTATTAAATTGATAGAAATTGAAAGTAAGGTGCAGCTTATGACAGACTGTACCTAATGTCAAAGCATCACCAGGAAACCAGATGACGCCACAAACGGAACAAGCTCGGGCTGTACTCGGTTTGCTGGTTCAGCAGCTTCATACTTCGGCTTTGGATGTCGGCATTTGGTCTAACGCGTTCTATTTGCCTTCTGGGAAACTTCTCTGGTTCTGGTCTTTTCTGGAGGATATAGTGACATTGCTCTGTCAGCTGTAATTATTGATTACATTTGATTACTATAATAAGATACAGTATGAGAGCTGAATACGCACATGTTTGGGAAGACATTAAACACAACATATCTTCTGTAAGATCTTGAGGCCGTTTTCAAATCCATCATTCTACGATGGCCAGTGGAGATTTCTTCGACTTGGCTTGTTAGTGGAGGTTTTCTCATTACTTGATCATTACAAAAGATGGCCCAGTCTGCTTCTCCTGTCATCACACCGTGACAGAGCACTTTTACAATGCAAACTTATGCAACTGTGCTTTCAGGCCTTTCACCGGCTCTGTCTGGTTTGTGAGAAATCATGAGAAGTATTTAATGAAACCAAGCCAAGCTATTGCCAAAAAAAAAAAAAAAAAAAAGAGCGATGAAGTAGCTAGAGACTCTGAGTTTGACTTTTCTACATCTGGTAATGCAGCCAGACATCATGTTAGGCCACTGGAGACACAAACCTCAGAGGGGTTTATACGTCTAAATGAAGCTGACAACAAGCTGTGGATGCTGAGCGTCAACAAATTGTTTCAAGTCCACGTAATGAGGAAGGGAGCCAAAGTAAAGTGCTTTGAACAAAGCCAAATGACACATTATGTTAAAGGGTCACAAGTCAAAAGATTTCAGTGAGTTCACGCTTGCGCCAGTCTGTCAGTAACATGTCCAGCTACATAGTATAGTGTTACTGCACAGCAAGAAGCAAAGTGTTGATATTTGCACACAGTGAAACTGCCCCATATTTCCGTTTCTCCGTAATTAGAGATTAAGTAGACAGTAAATGAATTTTGATTACATTTGAATGATTCAAATCTCAGTAGACCAGAAGAAAACCGTCAGTGAAGACTAATGGGAACAGCCGCCCGATGTGAAGCCACCTGTCAGTAAATAAAGCAGGTTTCTACTAGATTTTACTTAGTTGTAATGTGTTTTCAGTCTGAAATTAAAAAAATAAAAAGACTCATCATTTGCTACCTATACCACAACATCACACTGTTCCCTAAATCACCAGTTCAACGTTTGCCTCTATTTGTGGGCAATATTCACTCCTCATAAAGACACTAACAGGAAACCACTACAAGCTTTCTGTTTTCATGCTCACCATCTATAAGGTTAGAGTCTCTTCACAATGAGCAATACCAGCATCAACATGCTGCCTGAAACCCACTCTGGCACTGAGAGAAAACACTTAAGGGCCCATCAACCGTCCTCAGTGCTGATTTTCATTACTGCTACTCTACTCCACTCGAGTATGAGGCTATGGAGCTTTATTATGGCAGTGGTCCACTGGACACATGCCATGTAAGCATCTGCTGCTGGTGGCAGTGTAGCGTAATCATAATGGTGAGTGTGATGGCACTTAGCTTTATATAGTCCAGGATCAGAAGTACCAGAGGGACTAGTTTGTCCTTGAACAAGAAACCAACTAAGAAATGGAGGCTCAGCAAATAAAGAAGCTTACAGTAAACTGAAACTAATTAAAGGTCACACAAAGAAGGAAACTGCATTGAAAGAGAAGTTTATTGTGAGTGTTGTGTTGTCCACACATTCTCCTGTCTTCAGCATCTTGTTGTACATTTACGCCGCACAAACCACCTTAAACATCATACTGTACATTTAAATGTTACAAACCAGAGTTAAATGCTGAACTATGTCTTTGTGGTTTAGCTCAGTTAGGTGTTACTTTTGTATCCCAGCAGAGTTGTGTGCATTATTTTGTGCCTTTATTTCATACCTTTGATTAACAGCTTTCTGTTTGTTTTTTTTTACTTTATCAGGAGCATTTGTGCATAATTTAAATTTGTTAAAAATTGAATTTTGAAAATATTTTTATCAAGTCTTTTACACAAAGTTGCTGCAAACTTGCCACTCAACTCTACATAATGATTGTAAGTCAGTAAAATGGCAAATTAGTCTTTACTAATTGCGATGCACTCAATTAATTTTTTTGTCAGTCACTTGAATTTCAACGTGAGACATTAATGTACAGTAGCTGCCCAAGTTAAAGAATCTACTACAATAACACGACAAATTAAGTAAAAATGTCCATGTTAAATATTTAAAGTGTAAAGTTGTTTTTGTGTGATGCCATAACACTACACCAGTGTTGATGCATTTTGATTAAATAAAGAACACGACATTCTTTATCGTATGTCTGTGCTGTATATTGTGGGCATAAACTAAATAATTATGTTTTATCACGACTTTCTTTTACCAGAAGCATTTTAGTCTGCTAAGAAATTACATTACATTATAGATTACACCACGGTGGAAATGGTATCACAAACTGTTGAATTTGAACTTTCATAGAGGAAAAATATCGGTGTAATCAAACATATACCCAAAAGGCAGGCAATGAAGAAAATGGTATGTTTTGAATAAATGGGATGATCCTACCAGAAGAAATCTGATGCTGATATCGATCCCCACAGGCCCTTGTTCTACAGCTTTGTTCTGACGGTGCTGAGTGATTCTCAGTATATCCCATCCACATTTGGATGCTGGTGGCTGCTCCAGTGATATAGTGCCGAGCTGTCATGCCATGGTAACAACTGTTGAACTGCAGAGGCGTTGTATACACTGCAGCCACTCCAAGGCGGTAAATCACAGCTCTGTTTTTAGCTGGTCTCACTGAGTTTTTAACCTGCTGCGCTGGACAGATACTATGGGACACATACAGCAGGTTCACATTACTGATAACAAACGAGGTATTTGTGATGTGCAAATATTATTATGCTGAGATCAGGGGTGAACATGAGCTATTGTCTGTTTCTTGTCAGCAATACTTGCCTGCCGAAGGACAAACAAAAATAGCTGCATATTTTATTACATGGGCTAAAAAGTTATTGGGTCTTTTGACATTTTTATAATTTTTAACATTTTTGTCTTAAACTCAGAGTTAACTGCTATCGGATACTTAAAAGTTGCTAACACGACAAATGAGCGGCCCAGTGAAATCACTGCCAACTCTATCTTCTAAATGTGTTCTTGGAAAAGCCCTGACTGCTAGAACAGTGTGGGAGAGCATCTTAAGGGTGGTATTGCAGTGTTGATACAACCTCAGCCAACATAATCAGTAACAATGCAGCAAGTTGACAGTAATGCCGAAGACAGGAGAGCAAACACTTTTTGTCTGAGGGTTTGGAGTGGTATCGGTGTGTGTGTGTGTACGTGTGAGAGACGGGGTCAGATCTGAGTCAGTTGGTGCCAAAAACTGGAAGGCATGAAGCTTTCCATCTTGTCTGCGAAGAAACCCAGCGGCGCAAAGAGTGTACTGAAGAACTGCAAGAAAAAAGTAGAAGAAAAAAATCCAGAATTATCTACAGTTGCAAGAAAAAGTACGTGAAGCCTTTGGGATTTCATGGATTTCTGCATAAACTGGTCATAAAATGTGTTCTGATCTTCATCTATGTCACAACAATAGAAAAACACAGTCTGCTTAAACTAATACTGCACAAACATGATACGTTTTCATGTTTTTATTGAACATGACATGTAAACATTCACAGTGCAGGGATGAAAAAGTATGTGAACCTTTGGACTTAACTGGTTGATCCTTTGGCAGAAATTACCTCAACCAAACGTTTCCTGTAGTTGCAGATCAGACCTGCATAACAGTCTGGAGGAATTTTGGACCATTCCTCTTTATAAAACTGTTTCAGTGCAGCACAATTCTTGTGATGTCTGCTGTGAATCACGCTCTTGAGGTCATGCCACAGCATCTCAATTGGGTTGAGGTCAGGACTCTGACTGGACACCACACATCAGCTGGCGGACGGATGGTCTTAAGTTTTCCTGCAAAATGCCTTGATCAATTTTGGAATTCATTTTTCCGTCAATGTCAGCAATCTGTCCAGACCCCGAGGCAGCACAGCAGCCCCAAACCATGACGCCCCCTCCACCATGTTTTACAGTGGAGATGAGGTGTCGATGTTGGTGTGCTGTGTCTTTTTTCTCCTCACACAGCGTTGTGTGTTCTTTCCAAACAAATCAGTTTTGGTTTCATCTGTGTGCTGTGGAACATCCAGGTGCTCTAGTGCAAACTTCAAACGTTCTGCCACATTTTTTTGGACAGAAGTGGCTTCCTCTGTGGTGTCCTCCCATATTCCCAATTTTTTTTGCATATTGTAGATTTGTTAACCGAACGCATGTGCCAGAGACTTCTGTAAGTTTAGCTGACACAGATTCTTCTTCCCCTCATTCTGCGCTTTGCTCTTGCATTCATCTTTGCAGGACGACCCGGCCTAGAGAGAGTAGCAACAGTGCTGGACTTTCTCCCTTTGTAGACAGTCTGTCTTACAGTGGACACATGAACATCGAGGCTTTTACAGACACTTTTGTAACCCTTTCCATCTTCGTGCAAGTTAACAATTCTTGATCGAGCCCTTTTGTGCGAGGCACGGTTCACTTCAGGTAATGCTTCTCGAACTCAATACTGGTGTGTGTTTTTTATGGGGCAGGACAGCTTTAACCAACACATCCAATCACATCACACTGATTGGACTCCAGGTCGACTGACTCCTGGCTCCAATTAGCTCTTGGACAAGTCACTAGACGAGGGGTTCACATACCTTTTCCACCCTGCACTGTTTACATGTTTAATTAAAATACATGAAAACATATAATGTTTGTGCAGTATTAGTTTAAGCAGACTACTTCAATTGTTGTGACTTAGATTAGATGAACACATTTTATGACCAATTTATGAAGAAACCTATGTAATCCCAAAGGGTTCACATACTTTTTCTGGCAACAGTACCCCATTTTGAATGAGTTAGCAATCCCACAGTTTGATCAAAATACCGTGCAACCTGTATATTCCATCTGAGGTAAGAGCGATGACAGAAAAGAAATCTAACGCATGCCGTCCAAGTCCACCCATTAAACACACATAAAAACTAAAAGTGACTTTTCAGCCTGTTGTTGTTAAAACAAAAAACCATGACACAGCAGCACTTAGCTTGGATTACTGCTAATCTGTACTGCACAAAAAATATTGTATATTTATTATTGTTATTAGAGTGTTTTGAATATGACTGACTTGTTAATTATAAATGCTTGAATTCTTTATTTAAATAGTAGCATACTACAATACAGTTTCTTGCTGAATCTACTTCATGAGTTCCTGATATCCCTGACATGTTATTAGTGTCGTAGGTGAACACAGGATACTATCCTAGAAAGCAAAAACGTCATATTAATATTTATATGAATAAATATTCTAAACATAAAAAACATCTTCATCTAGGAGGCATGTCTGGTATCTATAAATAAAGGCAAAGGTCTCCTGGCATCACCATCGGCCCTGCCTTGCCTTGCTTGGAAGAGCAGGACATTCATAGAAATCTGTTCTTCCTCAGAAGGTAACGAGGATCTTTTCGTTGCTCCCTCAATGCTTTTCATGCGCTCTATCTGAACATTACACTAACCAGGCTGGCTGGTCGTGCTGTAAAAATCCTATCTGCACCAGTCGTTCCCATAACAAATGGAAGAGCACTAGATGTTCTCCGTGGTCTTGTTTTTGCTAGTCTGCAAAGAGTCTTTCGGTCTCTGTAAAGGCAGGCCCTAATAAACAGGCTGAGTGTAAACAAAGGATTAGCCAAAGTAAGGAGTTTGCCAGAGCAACTGAAACAGATAACACAACACTTGTATAATAAATAAACAGTAAAAGGAAGTCAGGCACACATCTAACATTTCTAAATCTTTAGGGCTGTAACTTACACTGTAACACTTATATGTTTGCTGTGCTGATAAAATTGTTAAAGTGAGGTTACTGATAGCTTAAGTTGGACTACAGTTTGTTTTGGTAGAAAACAGTGACTCTACTACAACTCCCATGAGCCTCCAGTGTTACTGACAGAGATGTCAGTCAGCAATTACTACACAGAGGTTAAAAGCTTCAGGTTACAAACAACATGCATTTAGAACACGAACAGAAGAGTTGACAATTTGAATTAACATGCAAGAATTCAAAACAATAACTTGTGATGCAACTGCAGCTGAGGGGTTTAGTCGGTGTACTCACCGCTTTGGCAAAGACACCCATGAGCTCTGGGAACTGATGTGTGAGCATGGCCAGCATGGCAGTGAAGGAGCAAAGGCCTGCGGTGAAGAGGATGAAGAAGGGAAGCTCTTTCTTTGGGTACACAGAGACTTCGTGGAAAGCTGAAGTGAGAAAGAGACGACCAAAGACAAAGAGAGCAAAACAACATCAGGTAAAAAAAAAGAGGTGTGATTTAAATAGTGAGAAACGTATGATTTATTATTTAGCAGATAATAACAACTATAATTACTTACACGGCAGTAGCTCCCTATCTGCTGTTTCTGTGCATCCTGGGTAGGGGTAAAACAGGTGACCCTTCTCTAGAGGATAGGGAATTATCCGGAAAGCTTCAAGACAAATAAGTAAATATGAAACTCAATGGAGATGTATATCACAACGGAAATGACTTAACAGTACAATATAAAGGATATTTTGAGCAACATTAGATCAACTTAAACAAATACAACAAGCAGCAGAGACTATCCTTGTAAATTTGGCAGTTTCACCTATCAGTTTGAGTGATAGTATTGTGGGTGTGTGTGGTACAGAACCTATGGAAATCGATGTAGATGCAATACGTACTGCCCTCCCAGGTGCAGTGCAGAAGGTTTAATGCACCCTCTGCCCTCTTCCAGTGCTGCAGGTGGAAGAAAGCATACGCCACTGCCTCACTGTCACCCCTCTTCAAGATGTGCTCCGGAGGCAGGATCAAGCTCTTCATCTCTAATAAGTACTGAAGACAGACAAGATGTTCAGTATAGATGTGCACTCAGTGCTTAGAGCGACAGTAAATATTTGCATCCCACCATACAACACGTGCTGAGAAGCAGGCAACTGTGAATGTGCTGGTAGGAGTCTGCCGACCGCTTCCCGGTGGTCAGCAATCGCTTCATGTGGCTTTGATGATATCATTCAAATTTGTCAGTCAGCACTTCACTTCGTCCTGTTGTGTAATTCCCTCTGGCTAAGTCCACATATTTTCTTCATGTGAGCTATTAGTCGAGAGCCTCGTTTTGCAATTGTTCGAGGTGGGAGGGAGAGGCTTTCCAAAGCTGCGTGCGTTGTTGTCACAGTACAGTACGTTCATTCCACGAATGTGCAACATCCCTCCACGCACCCCTCCCCTCTTTCCCTGCTGTGCAAGTATGTCCCAGTGAGCCGGTTGGTTGGCTGTGCTGACAAAGGCTCACATCCTAGAGTAGCAACTTATAGAACAGATCTGTCTTCACAAGCAACATGGACTACGTATGCAGAAGTAAGAGTGGGAGTATACTGTGCACTGCTTTTCTGCACTTTAATTTTTCAGACTTTTACCCACAGATAGATCATTCGAGAGTGTAGAGTATAATGAACATGCCCTTCTGTGTAATGTACATCTATGGTGCCCAGTGTGGTAGTCGGCTGTGTCAGAGAAAACCAATGTGCAGGGCCCCCTGGACTGGATTCCTAGGCGGCCAGCATCACAGTGCTCTGGATCCCAGACTGACACTTTGGGAAGGTTACCCACAGCTAATCCTGTCTAATCCTTTCCATGGTCACAGGCTCAGCCAGCCATCCATCCATCCATACACCCAACGAGCCAGTCAAACCACGCTGCATTACCCGTCTCCCCTTTTTCTCGCCTCTCTCCCCCACGATCCGCTGCTTTCTCAGCTTAACTCATCCCTTTTTCCAGGTGTCTGTCATGCTTCATGAGTCTAGGTCCAACATCCCAGCGTCTAAACCGTTAGTCTGCCTCACACGCTGCTACGTGCAGGTCACTTTATCAAGTTCAACCACACCAGCAGAGCAGCAACAGACAACCAGAAGCAGTTTGTTTGTTGTCTTTACTCATCCTGTGCGACTCACTTAAATCAGCTCCCTCTGCTACAGCCAAGACACTTGACTGACTGCCTTTAGCTTTCTCACCACCTTTCTTCTTTATTTTCAGTGCAATCCTTTCACTACTTTCTGCTTCTATGATCTAGAAACACATTTTTTTAGCTGCTAATCTTAAAATCATGTACAGGTCATTTTATTTTAACATGCCATACTGTATATATGCAGACTCGACTAACATAAAAGAAGGTGTAAAGGTTTTGGTCTTCCATAAGCAAACAAAATCCAGGAGGACAGTGTATGACACACATGTAGGTCTGGCCCCGTGGTGTTTTAAGATTAAGCATTTAGAGAGGCAGGCTGCCCAGCTGTCCTTTCTTGCATGCCATGGCATTAGACCTGATGACACCTCAGTCTCCTGTATGCACCCCCCCGCCCCCCCCATTCTTCAGTCTGCTTCTCCGCTCACTGTCATCTCTTTGATGAAGGGATTGAATTTCATGTGTTCTGCTTTTATCCCTGGGTGATCATAAGCCGAGAGCATAACTCATAAGCTGTCTTCTGATTCTAATCTGCAGCACTTTGCCTCACACAATGGGACACACAGCCTACACGGATCAGACAGACACGCTGAAGTACAGTCACAGAACATGAACAAAGATTTTAAATTTCAGTAAATGCTACTAGTGAACAACAGAGAGGAATCACAGCATTGGTGCAAAAGTTTCACCTTTATATTTCTCTGAATAAAATCTCATCCATCTTAATTCGCAATAAACCCAGGGCTGCTGCTCTCCATTCACA
Organism: Macropodus opercularis; assembly: GCA_030770545.1. Taxonomy (NCBI): domain Eukaryota; kingdom Metazoa; phylum Chordata; class Actinopteri; order Anabantiformes; family Osphronemidae; genus Macropodus; species Macropodus opercularis. Next base: position 6,612,249 of record CM061099.1, read on the forward strand.
AACCAAAAAGCCAATTTTAGAGGTAAACTAAGCAAAAGTCCACATTTCTTAGGCGTGACAGCCGATCTAGATGAGAGCATGTCGACCAGAATGGGCTGGGATGGGAAATCGCATTCCAAAGTGGAGCAAACTCGCAAGGTAGATGGGATCAGGTCACCCCAGCCGCTTCAGAATGAACACGTATGAATCAAAGTGGTAGTAAATGTAAATGTAAAGCAGACTCGGCTATAGCTGGAACACCTGATTAAGTTTCCAGGCATCTGTCATCATGTCAGTTTCTTAACCGCTCACTGGTAGAGAAGCTGATTGGTATAGACAGACAGATGTGAAAGGAAAGGAGGACAAAAATAGGGAGACAAGAAGAGGGAAATAGGGGCAGAGGAAAGGTAAAGTGGAAGGAGATGTGGGAGGATGGTTTGCACTGAATCTGCTGAGGCACGTGTGGGTGGGAAGATGTGGGTTTAGTGTGTGTACGAAGTTATTCATATACAATCATGTTTGTATGCTTGATGCAAATATTGAGAAATATACCAGAATCATTCTTAGCTGAAATATGTTTAAATTTAACAATTCAGTTTCCCAGGAGTCACTTGTGTAGACCTTCATGTCAATTTGTCAGGTAGTTTTGTTTTCAGAAACATAATTAAAGTGTTAACGGTTAACACACCAGCTCCAGGGCAATTGCTCAAGTGCTGGTAATGTGAGTGGGCAAGCACTGCTTTTAGTACATATTACAAACCGCAGATCAAAAGCTCAACCTGGGAGCCTTTTATTTACACTTTGAGCACCCACTGGTGCATTGATAATGGCGGAGAAATTAAGAAACACAGAGAACAGTCAAAGCTGCTTCTAGTCCTCCTCTTGTCCGGTACGGCTTCTCTATGGCAACACAAACACAAGGAACCATTGATTTAACCTGAAATGTAGTAGAGGGTTTAATTATTAATATGGTGCTTACTTATTATTCCTTACTATACCTTACTAGGTAAAATAGCTTTAGAGATGAAGGGTTACATAAAGTTATACAGAACTCAGTGTTTCCTCACTGAATCTTTTGCAGGAGCTTCTACACAGTATGCGACAAAGATTCTAGATTAAAACGAGCTGCACTTTTTTGACCTATCTTAACAGCTTTGTTAGACTCATCATTCAGACACGACAGACAACACAAAGCAATGACGCAGCTCCTTCCAGACACACTACATCTTCAAATATTTAACATCGCCCTTCCGTAAGGTTTTGACAACAAACACATAAAAATTGTGTAAATATTTGCCTTCATCCACATTTACAGAAGTCATTTTGATAAAGTTGGAAGTAGTGGCTATCTTCACACCCTCCGTTTCACTCAAACGGGCAATGAGGGAACATGAGAGGATGACGGTGCGTGGTGAGAAGGGGCAGAACCGCTGCCTCTGGGCAGCATAGAAAGGGAGCAGTTGGATAGAAAGTGAAGATGAGGGCTCTCACTTTAAAATCAAAGGCTGGATCAAATGCTGGCTATCGTCTACCCCCCACCACACACACGCGCAGACACACAAACACAATGATTTTCTTTCTCCTCCTTAGAAAAGCAGTCCATGAGATGAAACAACACCACACTACAAAGACCGTAGACTGCAACTGGTTGTGGGTGATTCTGTGTATGCATGTGTGTGTGTGTGTGTGTGTGACATCTAATCCTGTGGGAATTGATGTGAAAGATATCCAGTGTAGTCCCATGTGTGCCCTGGTTCAGCCTGGTTTACTCTCCCCATTTTAGTAACCAATGTATGTGTTGTGCTTTAAATTTAAAGTTCTTAACCCTCGTGCAGCCTTATCCAACCATTGTGTGTGTTTTTGAGCTTTGGAGCCCCCTATTTTACAGTGGGTCGTTTTGACCCCTCGAAGGCTGCGCGAGGCTTAAGATGTAAAAAAATAAAAATAAAATAAACTACTTGTAAAATACCCATCTTATAATTTGGCTAAAGTTAATTTATAATGCCCAATATGCCGATTTTATTTAGAACAGGAGTAAAAATGTGAAATAATTTGAGAATGATTTGATCTTGCATGAACCAACACTGACACCTGCTGGTGAGTCAGTATACAGCAGATCTAGACTGACAACTACTCTTTCTGTGGGATCTTTCACACGTGGCAGGATTGTGAGCCACACGAGCGGAAATCTGCCTGCCACCACATCACAGTGTGATCAATGGATTTTACAGGCACACAGCAGCTGTCAGGGCCTATGCAACACTTGCTAGTCTGATTACTGACCTTTGGCACATGTGGATTGAATTCAACAGCTCTGTGTATGGCCTCCACAGCGTTCATCTCAGCCGTGCTCAGCCCCCGCCTGGACGCAGCCTCTGGAGAGAATCTGTGGCAACATATCGTATATGGGCCACTGGCAGAAACTGTATAGCTGTTGTATTACATGCAAAATTTAGCATCAACAGATATTTGAAACGTTTAGAACGTACTTATCAGATACAGCCCGTGCTTTTAACAGTGCTGACGTGTAGCATATAGTGGCTGATTTTGGCAAACTGATATCTGCAATGAGAGAATTAAAACTGTGGCAAAAGTCATAAAGTAGGAATTTAAGGTAAAAATGGTTTAATTGTACCATCATATTTGGCAAGGACTGCTTGGACATCAGCATATGCCTGAAGCTCTAGAAGTGCTTCCAAGAGGTTTTCGTGTATATTTAACATTCCCAACAGTGGGAATTCCTTCATTAGCTGTAAACAGATAAAAATAAATCAATCATCATACATACTGTATCTTGTACACTTCATGAATACTGTCATTATGTTGCAGCGATGCATCAGTTAGTACTTTAGTTGGATAAGCTACAGACTTTAGTAGAATCCCTACAAGGTGCCACTTTGACAAGACACAGAGAACTCACGTCTCTCATCATCTTCACTGCTTCTTTAATCCGTCCCAGCTTGCGTGCACACATTGCCAGGCGTCGTTTAATGTACACTAGTAAGTTGATATCTTTCCCAGCTGTCAAAATATGACACAGTTAATAAACTAAATCGTTTACTCATTTGTAGAAATGTGAAACATAAACAAGGAACATTCATGATTCTTAACGAGGAAAAACACTGACGTAACACTGTGTGATGTTTGATGAATTGCAGCAAGCTGCACTGCACAGGCTGTGGCAGAGTACGCTGCACAACCAGGATTAAACTAGGTGTCGCTCACTATGCTGCTGTGCATTAGGGTTTAAGTGGGTTTGACTTTTTCTATGATCGTGTACATCCCTACCAATAGTTAGTGCTTTCTTGAAGAGGCGTTCAGCTTCTGTGATCGTGGTGGCTTCCTCCTCTGCTAGGAGCACATACGCTGCAGCACATCTACACACAGACACACAGAAGAGCGAGACACATCCATTACCCACACTTATATTGTAATTTCCTTTGCGATATATCGGCATTATAACAGTAAGATATAGTTCATAAGATAAACATGATATTGATAGATAAAGTATAACACAGATGATATGAAAGTACGGAAGAGCATTACTCACTCGTGGTTCATTTCTATGGCCTGGTAAGCTGCTCTGATCCTGGCTTGAGGATTTCTCTCTCTCCAGGCTTTCTGCATCACTGTAATGAGATGATAGATATTACCTTAAAATCCTGACGTGTGCATCCAAGCTCATCTTAAACCTGCAAATGGATAAAACTCACCCGCATCCTCTGGCCTCAACTGCTGAGTGTCTCCTGTGAAGAACGTCTGATGGTCTTGAGCAGACAGGTTCATATCATAGTATGTTAAGGGTTCCTTCCCGGTTACCCAGGTGTACCTGTAAAGCAGTAAAGATGTTATAGCTTTAGTATCAATGTTTTATTTATACAAAAATCCTCCATATCATGTTACTAAGGCCATGAATAATTAAATCATACCATACATCCTATACATACCTGTTATATTCTGCTCCTCTGAACAGATTCAAAGGGTTCCTCCAGACCTTACACTCTAACAAAGAAAAGATAATGTTATTAATGCTTTTAGTATTATGAGTAATACTGCTGTTATGGTTGGTATTACCTGAAACGCTGGGCCGTGGCTCTGCCTCTCCATTAACGGATGAGAACAGGCCAGTCGTGGGGCTGCTCTCCGCTCCTCCCAGGAGGGGCCGCAGGTGGCTCACTGACACTTGTTCAATGAACGAGGTCCCATATTTACGAAAGTACCACCACTCAAATATCTGTGGTAAGAACAAATATTATGATTGAAATGTTATTTTATTAAAACAAAATGGAACAATTCCTGCTAAGCATTGCATTCAATTAATATGCATCACGTTACCAGCCTAAGTACTTCCTATCGTCCTCTACCTTTAGGTGTGATGAGCCTTTACAACTGTGCAGAATCAGCGTTTATGAAAAAGTACATGGCAACAATCAGGTGCCTGTGACTGTTCGCTTTATACAGTTCTGATATTTTTTTTTTTTTTTTTTTTATCTTTATCAACTGCAGTGTAAGTGTGGGCCACCAAAATACATTAGTAACATAGCAAGCGGTACCTGTAGTTTGAGTTGGATGATGAGAGTAAGTTGCAACGTTTAGTATTTATCCAGCTCTTATTTTATAGCTTTCCAGTCATTCTGTTTATCATTGGGAAACATAAAACAGGAAACGTGTCGGAAAAAAACCCTTTAACCTTTAAACCAATACCTACTGCAGCTGAAAACTGAGATGACGCTGTATCTACCTTTCCAATATATATAAGTCATAGCACTGAAAGAACAATGTGCATTTCATCCCATTTCACCAGCTCGGATTAACTAACTCATTATGGTGGGACAGCATAATATACACTATGAAAATCACAGCAAACACAGCGATAATAAAGCAAAAGCACGTCTGCAAAGATAAACAACGACAACTGAACTTACCAGGATGAGTCCAGATATGAGAGAAGAGGTTCCAGTGAGAGCCACGTAGAATTTAGGAGTCAGTGTATTCAAAAACACGGACGCTGAAAGTAGAAGAAAACGGGAGGAGACCGTCATCAGTGCATCTAAGGCTGTGAAGGATAAGTGTCCTGTGCTGTGTCGACGCCGTGGATTGTCTCCAAACCCACTGCAGCAAACTTGGTAACACAACAATGAATGCTGATACAGAATCACAGCGGCAACCGGCACCATGTTGTTGCTTGTGCTTTCCTACAATTAACATTTAAACAGTCGACTGAAATCAGCGCGAACGTCGCCTCTGTTTGTGCCGGAATCAAGCAGACTCCGAGCTGTCAAACCAGTAGCATCCCCCGCTCGCTCTAAGCTAAAGCCAGAAGCCCGACGGCTAACAATAGCTAGCTAGCAGCCGCATTAATTCACCTGAGGTAAGAGTTTCCTGCAGTTTCAGCGGGCTCCACAGGACGTATATCATGATCAGAACCATACCGAACCAAATGAAGCACACGTAAGTCCATGACCAGGAGAGCCACGACTTTAATTTCTCTGTGAATCCGAGAGATTGAGGATTACTGCCAGTGGAGTCCTCCATGTTTCTCCGGATGTCTGTAAACAGAGGGGTCACGTGACCGCGCATAAAGCAGGCTTCTATTTTGAAATCTGGATGAAAAGCTATTTCCGGAGGCTACAGAAAACGAACACGGCACAATATTTGTAATTTGGTGACAGCTGTAACTCAGTCTTGTGTAAAATCTGTATTTTTAAGTAAAGTGGAAAAATAGTCTGCAATAATAATTATTTTAATAATTAATTAACAATTAACAAAATATTTTTTGTTCTTATATAATTATATTTTTGCTAAACTAGATATTCGCAGTTTTCCTACAAGCTTTAATTATTTAACGCTGGCGATCATTCTTTCTGACTTCATGCGTCTTGGTCTTATGATTAATCTATAATGAAAAACAATTAGCTCATTGGAATAACTATTATCTGTAGCCCAATTTATAAGTAAGTGAGATTAATGAAGAAATTATTTAATCAATGTTTAATTTAATAGTAATGCTAAGCAGATGCTAAGATGATGACATTCAGAAACTGCAGGCAGCTCATAGAAGAATTTAGTACTAATTATGGCCAGTAGATGGAGACACTGCACCATAAAACTAGTCACTTGGTTTGCCATCTAACAACTGCAGGTGGAGACAACATTCACTTTTGTGTACCTATGAATTCATTAGAAGTTTTTTGAAAATTACCCTTTTAGGCCTGTTAATGTACGCATGTGAGCTAATATTCACTAAAAACCAATCACCACATTCTCTCTCACGTTTACCAAAGGTTTCAATAGACATCTGACATTCTTACAAATCTAGTCCATTTACAGGCTCTTCCCATGATCTGCGTATCAACACATGTATATCCTCTGTCATATATAAGCAACTCAGTAAACAAGGCTGAGCTAAAGTATATTTTTGGATGCATACAACCTGCAGAACCTCTCACCTTATGTGACAGGCTCACATCTCCAAACAGTGATACAGGAATAAACGTGATTTGTTGGAGTGTGTTCTAGTTGGAGGTTACAGTCGCTGAATGACAGAGAGCCAGATTTGGTCCTGCTCACACATGCCCTTGGGTGTTTTCTGCCTGATGCTGATGGACAAGCACACGCAGGGTTAAAGGCCTGTCATATAAATCAGGTACAATCACTTTAGAGGTGAAAACATGCATGATGCCACTGACAGGGAGGAACAGAGGAGGGGAGGGGGAAGAAAAGAAGAGCAAGACAAGTCCATAGACGTTATCTGGAGTTTAACATGACTTGTATGTCTAAATATATTTCCAGCCAAAAGGATATTTCTAAATAACCTCTGCTTAGGGACTCATTCTCTGATAAACACGAGTATCTCCTAAGAATAAACAGGTTAACAGTCTTATCTTGTCTCTACACTGCACAGTTAAATGCAATGGTGCAGTTGTGTAAACATCTGTGGCGTTTATCCAACACCTCAGCCTCAATTAAAAGGTTTTATACACAGTAAATAACAAAAGAATAAATAAAATGCAACAATAGACAGTGTCTTGGTCAAGTGTGACATGACCTGCTCATAACGGTCAGCCGTTGCTCAGCCACGCAGAAGCAACAGCGCTCGTCATTCTGCAGTCACCTGTATGCTTAAGGTTCATTTACAATTTCACGTCCGGTATCCGTCCAGCCACGTTCTGTTTATGTAGTTTCTTTCTTCTGCTTTCCTCCGAGCTTTTAAGAGTCTGATCATACATTATTAATCCAGCTTTTCACTTAAATGCACTGCTTTTCTCACTCTCATTATTACTTAAGCGGCTGCTGTTTGAGGTTCCCAGTGCTCTGTTGATCAGATCGTTCACAAAGCCAACTGTGTAAACGCAAGGACTCAAAATACACAACAAATTAAACCACTTGTCATTATTTTATTACCTCACGTAAAACGTTCAGTCATGTCTTGACGATATTTGAATGTGACCTCAGAAAATATCTTGATAAAGTGCAATTTCAATAAATGCCAAAGTTTGCCTCGGTGCTCTGTATATGTACATATATACTATCTGACTGGTCGTTTGTCAGCTTTGCATTTGGTGGTCCCCTCTGATGGAAAACGTCAAACTTCATGAAACTGGTTCTTGTCTCCCACACTGCTTTCTCTCGGTGAGTTTATATTACTTGTCTCGAGGCTCGACGAAGGGACTCTCCCTCTACATCTCATTTCTCTCAAAACACTTCATTTCAGAAAATGTGTGTTCTTCTTCTTCTGTTTCTTTTGGTTTTTTTTTTTTTGCTTCAGGAGACCGTGCTGTTTGACCACATCTGAAAGCAACGCTGCCACAGAAAAAATGACTTCCCCCATGACAGACTCACGTAGAACTCACATTTCAAGCCTTTTCTGTGTAAATCTGATAGGAAAAGTGGACAATGCAACGACTGCAACTACTGATGCTCCATAACCACAATATGAGTCATTCAGAGAGGTCAGCACCATCAAAACAGCAGCAGAGTCACAAATCAGTACAAACACGTTGCATTCTTACTGCACAATAGTTCTTCTTAATCATACTACTGTATGTTATGATCACAGGAAATTCCTCCTTAGAGAAGCAATAAAATTTATCTAAATGTGAAATTCAGTGAAAACCTACAAAACATGAAGCACAGTCATCATGATTATCAGCATAAAACAGCATGAGAGCGGAGCAAGCTGCCTCTTGTCCTCTGTGTTCACTGGCTTTTTATACCGTACACAACTCCAGTCAACTGTAAGTATAAATGGAAGAGGCAGTGATGAATAATACATCTGAATTACCTTTATTCAGTCAGGGTTTTTTTTCCTCTCTCCTGTTTTACAGGAACATCATTTTTTAGCAACAATAAAATAAAAGACAAGGTGCACAGATAAAACCTGGGTGTTGTGAACAGCATAGTTGCAGAAGCTTGTAAGGTGTTATGGTACTTTCGAAAAGGTGTTAAATAATGTGTAAGTGCAAACAACACAAGTCATGTAAAGTGTAAGTCTCTGCTCACTAAAAATTAAAGCTGCAGCGATAGAGCAAATCCAGTCTTTTTAATGGTAATGAGGCTGCTTGTGTTTGCACTGTGAGGCGAGGTGTGTGACGTAACGGCCACTTTGAGATACTTCATTCACATTATTTCTTTTTCTTTCTTTTCCCCACTGTTATTTTTTGAAAAGACACCCACAACAGAAAAGCCTCAGTTGTCAGTGTTGAGGAAGCAAATATGGCTCAGTCACAAAAGTCACTGATCCGTAATCCTAATATAGGCAAAAATGTCGCCCAAACTGCAGCACACAAATCAGAAGCAAAGCATGTTTTACCGTCACACGACCTTGAATTACCCTGACACAAATAAGTCTGTGCTTTGAATTACTGTACAGAAAGATGGCAGATATTACACAACTCATCTTGAAATGACAAAGATGAGCATTATTAAAAAGAAGGTAAAATACCAGACAGGTCTATTATGAGTCAATTAGACCCCAAAATAAAACAGCTGCTGCTATGATTACTAATGCTGTCATACTGATATTCAAAATCTCTATTAAACATTTTACGTATACTGATGATGGTGTATTGATCAGAGGAAAACCACTAGTGTAGTTAACTGCACCGGTTGTTATGGGCTCGTGTTTCCTTCTTCGCACGTCCCAACAACAACACCAGCCAACAATCCACAGACTCACTGAGCTCCAGCGTGTGACTGAACGCACACGAGTCGATTCACAGAGCCTGAAATCAGACGAGTTGTCTGAAATCACGTGTAGGAACAGACAGAGTTTGAGTCCCCACCACAGGCCCTGATTGCTGCTACTGCTGTTGAGAACCACGTAACCTTTATAGGATGGTTTCAAAGATGACTCATATGTAGGCTAATTTTAGAGGGCTTTGTGCTACAGATTGGCCTTGAGGAATACAATTATAAAACATGAAACAGAGTGACACAGACAAAGACCGAGACACACTCAGCTGCTGTGCACAATAGTCGCACGTTCAGGCTCAGTAAAAAAAAAAAGAGAGACAGAAAAACATCCTTGAGTATTTCAATGTGCTTCACACTCCTGCATAGTGGTTCTTCTGTAGAATGTGAAGTTTAATGATTCTGGTGGGTGTGCATGGCCTCCACTTACAGTAATTTAAGACAGATGTAAAAAGAGCAACCCCCCACCCCCGCTGCATATGGCAAGTAGAAGTAGCTGTGAAATGAAACTGCAATAATGCAAAGTGAATAATTACAATGAAATTGTTTTTTTTTCCCCCACGTAGCAAGATGTGTTTATTAGGACTCCTCACGAGCCAGAGGAGAGCAGATCTGCGTAAAGCAGACAGCGCTGAACCTAGGCTATAGCGGCTTTGCGTTAGTTGGCAGCTATGGTTACAGATACTGAATTGGAAATATTTTCAAAACAGTCATAAAGTGATGTTACAACTGAGGCTGTAAGAAATATCGACTCACGGGTACTTTGAGAGTTTGTAGAGTTATTTTTATGAGTTATAGACCAGCTACCCAACGACACCTTAACAGTACGGTCTCAGCGATGATAAGTGAAAGGCGACTTCGTCTGACATGCCTTCATCAGCACACGAGACACATTAAGACTTGTCGGTTGGATACAGAAAACAAAACACCACATTGAACCACAGATAGTTCCACTGCATGCGTGACCTTTTAGAGCGAAACAAGACATGTTCATGTCACCTGGAGAAAACACTGCCGATTAACGCGGCTACTCCTCTGTCCCTGACGTCACTACAAATCAATGTTACCTGGCCACTGGTATTTGTGGCTGAACACTGAGTCAGACATCAGGAACAACCAGATCCAAACTGACAGCAGGAGGGAGAACGGTTACCTTTCATGTTTGTGGGTTTTTTACCCAAAAGTAAAAACTGGGGAAGAGTAAAGATCACGTTCAAGTACAACAATAAAATCTATGTGAAGTGTATGTGACTTAATTGAGTTTTTTTCTTATATTATAGAGTGACTGACAGCCTGAAACCTTATGTAATCAAGCCTAAGTATGAAGCACAATGATAAATAATAGTTATGTAACTTCTGGGACTAAAGAACACGATTTAGGTGTAAAGCGAAGCAAATGAAACATTCAAATGTCCAAAGAACTAAATAACATAAATTGTGTCTTCCCAAACGATTCAAAGGATTAATTCATGTATGACGCATGAAGTGTCCGCTCTAGTGGCGCAATACATGTGAATGGTGACGGACCAGGGCGATGCCAGTCAACCGTGCAGTGATATGTTCCCTGTGCTGACCTCCAGAGCGATCTCACCATCATAGACACGATGATTGTCCTGCCCGTGTCTCTACAACCTCCCATAAAACTCACCGTGAGGCCGTGCCCATGTGGCTTAAAGACTTCTACTCTAACTGCAGCTGCAGCCCATTTAAAAATACTGACTTCAACAAAACCTTTTTTTCTCCAGTAAAGAAGAAAGAGCTGAGATTCTGTCTTTGAAGTAATTTTTTTCTTCTTCTTCTCCCGTGCACATTTTGTGATTCACAGAAGCTGTGCATTTCCAAATTCCTTGCCATCTGTGTAAATGTGATACCTCTCCTTAGCACAATGAACTGGAAATGGAAGCTGTGTTTCATATAATCCCCAAATCCATCCAACTCTCACATCCTATCATGCAAATTTGGTGCAGTTTGAAGAGAATCCGGTCTCCCAACCATATGTCTGAGCTGTGTAAAAGATACAACAATTTATTATGCATGCATTGCACCGGGCTTATGGTAATAAGGTATTAAATTAGTGCTGGACATTATTGCTCTTCTATATCACTTCTTCTCAAAAGATTTTCACATAAAACAGAAATGGAAAAAAGATTTCAGAGCAGATTTGCTAGGAGGGGGTTTCCTGTGATGTCCACATTTAAAATAACATTTGACCACTCGTTACGTGGATGAGAATCAAACTTGAACGTAGCCACACAGTTGTGATGGTCTGATCACAGAACGAGTAATCACTCATTCCAACGTTAACTGTTCCTGCTAAATGTATGTATGTATGTACTGACATCAGCGCGTGGCTGTGGCACATTTGTCATAGTTAGGATATTGCTATGATGTTAAAAATGAGAAATTAAGTTCAGCCAAAACTGTTTATTCATTCAATGGCAATCAATCAATCAATCAATCACAAATACACTCATCAAATTTGATTTGCATCTACAGTAATTTGTCAAAAATAGCCCGTTAGCCATAGTTGCTCCTGTTGAGCTGATGCAATGAAGCATTTGCATTTGAATGGACCGACTTTTAAGTTAATCAAAAGACGTCTGAAGCCTTAAACAACAAACTATTCAAACAACAATAAAGTTTTCAAATTGGTCTGAAATTGACCACTGCCAATTTCAATGATAACTTAAAAAGACTGAAGTTATATAACTGTGGATGAATGTCTGAATGTCTGAATAGTCAAAATAAGGTTCCCGTTCTGATTCAACAATGCTGAAGAATCCACTGGTGCTCAACATATTATTGTGCCAATGTCTTTTCAGACAAACACATGTTCACACTGTACAGTACATACGGTAACTGCGACTTTCATAAAAACACTCAAACCTCATTGATAGAGGAAACATTTTGCTTGTGTGACACAATACAAGTGACAAAACCACTGCGAACTGATCTGCAGATAGACGTATTACTGTCAGACACCTGGAAATGCTCTTGTTACATAACCTGCTGCTTAGTTTGAATGTGGAAAGCCATTGAAGGGCGATTTTCTTAAGTTTCATATTCCACCACTAACCCTCTTCTTTCTTTTTTCTTCTGGTGTTTTCCACGGAGCGACAGAAACCTTGTAAAACAGCGAGCGAGACCACACAGTAAATAGACTTTATTAACAACTACACAGTCTAATACAGCTGTTGTGCAACAGTGTGACACCACAGACCATCTACTGTACGTTTGCATGGGGATTAAATTAATCGCATAGGCTGAGTGTTTGTTCAGTGTGAAAACCCTCCCTGTGCCATTTTATTGCACGGTGTGATGTGCAAAATGTGAGAAAACACCCACATGCTCCTTACTCCCTAAACCGAACCTGTTTTTTGTTACACCATCATGAACAGTTGCCCTGCGGCTGTCATTTTCCATGCTACACGTAAAATGTGTAAACCGGTGTAATGCAGCGTTGTTATTACCGGTGCCACGGCGCCATTAGAAACGCTGTCACAGCTAAATCACCGTTAGCTGCCGCTGCTATTGTTGTTGATTTTGTTACTGCAAATTTGTAATGCATCGCCGTTGGGCCATAAATCTTGTATGAGATTACTGTGTATAAGTCGTTTGTACGGTTTTGACTCATCAATCAGAGCTGGAATGTTTGTGTTACAACTGCCACTTTGTATGATGGATGAAGATTGGTGTTCTGTACAGTAGCCGTGGTAGGGGATGGAGGTTGTGTGTGTGTGTGTGTGTGTGTGTGTGAGACAGAGCACAATGTAAGTGGTGACACTCATTATTCCATCTGCTGCAAAGACTGATTGAACACGCCACATATTAACTGTCTTTTCCTCTTAATCCCATTGTGCTCCGTGAGATTAAATTTGAACACTAATAAACGTTTTTTTATGGCTAATTAATGTTTCGCACCTTGCCAAGAATCATTTTCTTCCTCAGCTAATTCTAATTGGTCCAATTAATCATGCAAAAGGTAATTAGCATAGTTTGATGTGCAGTAAAGCCACTCCAGGGCCCACGGGGGGATTTGGAGAGCTTTTGTTTCACGATACAAACACAAAATTAGTCAAGGGTGGAAGACGCTTGATGCTGAAGCACAGTGCAACACAATACTAATGAGTGTGTTCTATTGTGATGGTTTTATGGGACTGACAGCCATATTCAAGGCAAAGGCAGATGTATGGTGCGACTGGATGACGATGCCTGGCTTTGAGAGATCTCTGCAACATCTCGAAGGTTCGCAGTCAGACTGTGCATTGGCACACAGATATTACCTGTTCACACAGATTACAGATTGAACGAAAACAGCTCAGTAGAGTTTTCGTCTGTGAAAACAACAATTTACACACAGTCAGATGTGTGATAGCTAAGATGCTAAGATGTCGTCTAAGTTATGTACATGGCTAAACATCTTCTTCAGCTCTGTGCAAATAAAACACGTCCAGGTCTGAATTTTGTCCTGCTGACACACTGGAACCAACTCTCTGAGTCTCTGGGGTCAAATTACTGGAGCTGGGTTTTTTTGTTGCTTTTTCTGGTTGAGGTCAATATGAAACATTTACCATTTTTTTCTTTTGGACTATTTTTTAGTAAAGTTTTATATATTTATAATCAGAAAAGCAGTGAAGCTGAAAGATTAGAGAGCTTTCCAGGTACAAAACCTTGTAAGGAATAAATCCCAAAGTATCTTTGTATTAGATGCTTCATGACTGATGTACAATAAGATGCTCGATTCTAACAAACAGTGGGCACTTTATCTTAGTAGTGCATCCACCTACTGAGTGAGTTTCTGTCTGAAATGCAACATACGTATCTCTTTACTGTGCATCAGGACTAGAAACTGTGGGGACCGCTCCATAAAATAGGTGTTTCCCTTGTTTCAGTTGTGTGACTTATAGCAATTCTAGGAAGCATTCATAGGTACGGTGAATCAAAACCAATATAAAGTTTGAGAAATCAAAACCTGTGCTTCTCCCACTGTGATTTACTTACTTGAATGCAGCTGTGGTTTCTTTTAAAAAAACAACTCACTTCTGTAAAAAAGGAATAGCACAGAGAAACAAAACTCACTTCTTTCCTTTCAAGGTTTTCCCACCAATGACCCTTTACTTTGAAATGTAACACTGATCTGCCAACTAAGGACAAAAGAACCAACCACAGCACAAACATGTAATAAATGTGAATGTATACGCTTTGGCCTTGTGCACATATTCTGTGAGTTGTGGAACACTGATAGTATCAATAAACCACACAATGAGTTGCACTGGTCTGTTTGATATGGCTGCATAGATGTTCATTAGTGAGGGAAACACTTGTTCTGTCTCTTATGAGCTTGTGTACCGCAAAGCTCTTCTGTAATCCAATAATCTAATGATTAACTAAAACATTTCATCAAACAAAAAGTACAAGACCAGGAAAAAAGGAGAAATTCAGCAGTTTCCTCTTCATTTTGAATCCCCCACATTTTTCTTATCATCTCTGTTATCTCCACCACCAAAAATCTACGCACAGTCAGTGTGTCAGCGAAAATATCTGCCCTTATAATATCATTCAAGCCGAGGTTGATTATGATAGTCAAATTGGCAGCGAAGCATGAAACATCCCTCTGGTGATTTTCCAACTCCAACTCATTTCACGGGCCATCTCTGGGTCCCGATCTCTGGGACTGGGTTCATCTGGGTCTGGCCCCTGTGCTGCTGGTGCCTTGATTGCTGTTTCATAGATTTTCACGTGTCAGTGCAGCAGCATTGAAAAGTACCTGCAAAGAGGAAGTGATGCAACCACAAAGACAAGTAAGAGCGGCTTGAAAACACTAACACTGTGGTTCGCTGACCTCAAAGGAAGGAAAGAGAAAGACAGAGAAAAGGAACGAGAGCGAAGGAGTCACCTAGATAGATAGAGAGAAAGTGAGAGAGAATGTTTGAGAGGTGGTCAGAGGGTCTAAATGTCAAACGGTGACAGTTTGGAGCACGAATGTCAAACTAGCGTTGAGGTTATTTTTGCACGAAGGTGCTTTTTGCTTCTTGTGCATTTTTCTAAGCTGTAAGCATAACAGAGAAAAGAACGATTCGACATGTCCAGTAGATGCGTTGAAACAAACACCAATCAGGCCGAGGCTTGGAGAAACAAAAGCCGCCCTATAATCTGCATTTGAATCCAAATGGTGACAATTTAATTGCTGCTGCCAAAATATTTGATTTTGAGTAAATTAGATCAGGAGCAAAAAACACAGTCTTGGTAAATGGAGCTTTATCTGTAAGTCAAGGCCATTAGCAGCTCTAGTCTGAGCCGCCGTGGGCTCTGTAATTAACTCCGCTCAAGCGCAGCTAAACATTTTTGACATTTTTCCTAGTCCAGAATTAACTGTCACAGCAGAGGGAGAAAGTAACTATCTTGTCACACTGACTTTATCTGAGGATTGTGGAATGCTGTCCTGTTCTCTCTCTCGCTTTCTGCCTCTCTCCCTACGTCTCTCTCTCTCTGATGACACACACACACACACACACACACTCACACACACTCCTCCAGCCTGGATCTCATTCCAGTGATGTTTCATGATGAGAGAGGTGATGGAAAGTGTGACTAGCGACTACACCTAATGTTTTGAACATCATCACCGGGTTACATTACGCTGCTAATTGTTCGGCATAATGGATTTCTCCTACTTGTAGATGCGAAGCAAGGGTCTGTGGCTCAACCAGCTGAGGTTGCATGAGATAAGCTTTTATGAAGGAAATCTAAAGGCCACACACAGTATAACATGCTGGTAGAGCGCACGCACACATGCTGCACAGAGGCTGAGTGCAACTGCAGATTCACCTGATTGGTTTTGCTGAGAAACAGAAAAATGAGTTGGCTGATGTGAATGGAAAAGCCCAAGGCAGCATAAACATGTAGGATGCATGGCGACTCACAGCCACCCAGGTCCTGCCTGGCTTCCAGTAAGGGATTAGTTTGTGGGGTTACGCAACGTACAGAGAGTGAAATAAAGACAAGACGAATACATGTACATGCCATAAAGACAATGATTTTGTGGACGTCACAACGTTTTACAATTATTTCTCTAAAAGCGTAAATATAATGTTTGACCCTTCTATTTTGCTAATATTGTGGAATATCTTTCTTTACTGTTTGTTAATGAACCAAAATCTAATAAAAATATGGAGTGGCAAATAAACGAGGGGGGGGGGGGGGGGGGGGGTTAAATTATTAAATCCTCCTTCATGGCAGCTCTGCAATAAAACAATTTACTGACACCGAAACTCTGTGTCGAGCAGATGGTGAAATGAAAGTAGCTAACAAGCCATCACTGCAATTTCTATTCAGACAGCAGCGTTGCATAAGAGGGTTTCCAGACTATTCAAGATGTTTTAATGATGGCAGAATTAACCTTAGACATTGCCCACACAAATTACTCATTTGGCACATAATGGACCATTTCTGCTAAGTTTCATTTATCGAGAAGACAAAGTTTTCCATCACTCTATCATCCTGGACGGTTGCAATGAGTAGTGGGGAGGTTGTGAAAGCCAGGCGATAATGTCTGACGAGCCTAAACGAAATACCAAAGAAGAAAAGTCAATATGGTGCAAATTCCCCCCTGATGAACACACATTAAACCAATCGCCGCGCGTTAGCATTTCTGTCGTCCACAGACCATTACCCAGTGCTGTAATTATACCACATATTCCATATATTACTTTGAATGAAAGAATGCCAATTACAATCCTTTTACTCTGTCTCTTAGTGTGCTGGCTGATGCCTCCATAAAAGTCTATGATTAAATTACTCAGGGGAAAGCACTCACATTTTATATGACAACCCCTGACGCATCGCTCAGCCTCGAATTCCCCAACCAGCAGCAAATCTTCTGAGAGGCTCTGAATGGGGACAGGTTGGTCCAGATGACTGAGGGAGACAGAAAGACAAGTCCTTCCAGTTTAATGCTGTCTGCTATCATTCTCTGTCCCGTTCCTCTGGCATGGAGCTAACTCACCTGTCGTACATACTGTGTGGTCTGACAGGAGCATTAGGAGCAATGTCGCTTCGTGTTTGACCTGCCGCCACCAGCATTCTGTTTTCGCTCTGTCAGAACCTTAAGATACGCAAAGCTCATCACCAGCGATGCTAATCACACCCAAGAGGCACGAACTCAGGCATGTGTGAATGTCAGGGCTCAGCAGGCAAAATCATAACTAAACAAGGCTTATTCAGAACTTTTTGTTTGAAGTAGGTTTTAGCATAGGCAGTTATACCCACAGCCAGTTGAAATACAGTCAAAGGCATAGAATGAATATACAGTAACTAACTACTCCCACATGTTCCGCTGAGGCTGAAAATTCCCTCATCTGAGACAAGTGTCTGCTGCAGACTGTAGGTGTACTGCGCTGATGGAAACTGGACATAGACATCACGAGAGAAGCCGGTTCCAGGCACAGCATCAGCCAAGTAAGAACTTTACATAACACCTGAACGCAAGTTTATTTAAGAATTTTATCTCCCCGTTGATGTACAGCAGCCATTTTAGACATACAGTGTGAAAAAGCTGTGCTCCAGAAATTTACCCTCGCGTTCCACAGCAGAGAAACTGAAAAGCTGTTCAAGTCACACTGGAATGTGAAAATGTGAGTTCTGGGAAGACATGGGCTGAACACGCACAGAGGCCCTTCTGACAAGGAAGGAAGCCCTAACCTGTCAATCACGTCACTCCTCTGTCAATAGTTGTCTAATCCCCTGCTGAAAGCTGCAACACGCAGACGAGAGGTTAAAGGGGACGCGAACGACAATCCCCCACCTGCAAGAACAGTTTCCATCACCACTGCCAAGGTAAGGACTCTAATCATCACATAGTTTTGTTTCTTTTAGTTTTTAATATCTAGGTTGTAGTCTTGTTTATGACAGAGATACTGATGAAAATGATACTGAGATCCAAACGCAGGATGCCCGCTATCAACATTTTGCAGATGGCATAAAATGTTTGCACTTCACACCTTACAAGCATCAGACAAACATCAGGTTAAAGTGCATCGCTTTACACTCTGCCTGCCTGAAAAAGACACAGACCGCTGACAAGATTGCAGTTATATGTGTGGGTATCAACAAATCAGAATGGAATGAGCACAACAAACGAAGACAACAATGAACAAAAATACATTGGAGCTTATATAAGCCTCATCATCTCCATGACAACAGCTTTACTGGTTACGTGGCGACGTATTTGTGCATAACCATAGCAACATCTTCCAATTGAATTAAGCTGCACCTGTGTGCATTATGGTAGGAAATAATAGAGTGAACGCAATGGGTACAATGTGTGTCGCTGACTAGTTATGAGCGTGACAGTATGAGTTTGTGTTGTTTTATTTCACAGAAATAAGTGCACATTTCTCCTCACCGATGTCTGTAATGCTCCAGTGATGTATTCCAGAGTGATGTTTTTATGTTGAAAACATGATCAACAAATACTCGAGACTGCAAGAATAACTGCAGTAGCACATTTCTTACTGACTACGATGCAAAAGGCAAAGGTTCACATCCAAACAAACAGCCTAATTGTAAACTGTCTGCTATTTTGTGAGCACCAGAGCTCCGGAGAGGGCGCTAGATGAATTCAGTGAATATTAGATCAGAACCCGTAGTAACACTTCAGATGTGGCCCAATCAGAACATGCTTCTTTCTGCTACGACGTCTGCTCTGTCAAGAAATTGAAGAACACCACGCCAGCTCTGTCAATACATTTTCCTGAAGCGTAACAGTCCTGTGTCGATGAATATTTATGATTCATACAGCTGTTTGTAATAAATATTTGATGCCAGAAAGTAGGTTTTATCAAACAAGACAGAGAAGTGTGATTTTTCTAATCGATTAAAATGGAAAACGACTGCAGTTAGTAAACATCAATCGCATTTTTGTCGCGTTTCATCCAGTTAAATTAGAGAGATTCGATGGAGCATTAATTGCATTGTGCGTCTTATGCAATAGCAATAAATATAAGCTGTGTTCTTTGGAACAGTGACAATAAAGTAAAAGTGAAGTAGCCATAATACTCACAGCTACAAAATCTCACATGGTACAGTAATCCAGTCAGTAAGCCACTAAGGGTATAACTCCAGAGAATATTTGCCATTTAATGTGTGGCTTTTATTTTCTTAAAACGCTCCGCCTCCCTTGACACAGTTTCTGTGTTCGTGCAGGCAAATGTGTGAGCTCTTATTTTTACAGGGGCCGCATGAACACACCGCAGTCAACACAACAGGTTGTTTACATTTTCTGAGCAACACGAGGAAACGCTATGCCGTAATGCAGCACCCGTCTCTGCTGCCACTCACATGATTGCGTCTGTTTTCAGTATCGCTTCCAATTCGGCTGGAAATGAGCGAAATGCACAAGACAAACAAAGCACCGGAGAAGTAATGATAATGATGAAGATGTCTGAATGAAATGGCATGTTGTAATAACAGGGGTAAGGGAAACGTTTATGACCGAGGAGGAGGAGGGGGACAGTGGGCAGATTGAATATAAGATCAGAGGGAAGAGAGAGAACAGAACTAAATGCTTTGTCTTTTGACACAAGTGGAAATTTTAATTCATGATCTCGGGGGTGGGGGGTAGATGCAGTAATAGAACCAAGCAAGATAAAAGCAAAACCCTGTAATGCACTGTGACACGCGGCTCACATCAAGAGCAGAGAACAGAAATGGTGAAAATGTTCTTCTGATATGAAAGCAATGTTTTCCGTCAAATATTAATGACTGTATGAAAGGCTTTACCATTACAGCAGCTATTCTGAATTCATAAAGAGCCCACAGTTCCACAGAATAGTCCTAAATAACTAACCACACCCTTCTCTTTCACTAGACGGGTACACAACGCAGGCAGTTGCATCTATCTTTGTCTCTCTCTCTCTCACGGTGTGTGCGTGCGTCTGTGCACGATCACTGTTTGTGCAGCTTATTTTTCACTTTTCCCTTTAACTTCCTGTGAGTCACCAGCAGTGGAGGAAATACTTTACAGCTGTACCTTTATTTTTTTTTATGTGAAAGCACAGTTTAATGCACACGGAGAACAAAAGCAGGAATCTGGTACAATGTTTTTGCTTCACTTGTAAATTCCTGTGCACCTACTTAATTTGCTTTGCTGCTCAATGGTAAAGTGCATTTATAGAGCTGTTACATAACCTTTGCTTATTTAAGTATGTCATGAGCCTAGAGTGGCTTATGTAACTTTGCAAGATGATATAAATCTGTAGATCCTCTCCTATTTTCACTTATCTAAAATTCTCTATACATCTCCTGCGCTGATGGAAATGACTTTCAGAGAAAGTATCCCTGATGAGATTAGTTTCTCTAAAGGAGACGTGTCTGCAGAATCTTCTCCCACTGTTGTGGCAAATGTTGCCTGTCACCAGTGTGATGGAGGAAGAAAAGAAATGAAGATTTTCTTCTTTTCAGCATATTCATAATTGATGATTTCTAAGTCACCGCAAAAGGAATGAAAAATCCTTTGGTGACAGTAGAGATTGATGGTTGTTTGTTCATTTGTTATTCACAGAACTACGGGGAGACGTTAAATGACTGTAGAATTTGGCATAATCATTTGTCAAAATGTAGTTTTCTATAAAACACCCCTTTCCCTATGAGTAAAGCATGATACAGTCCAGATAAACCTGTCAGTGAGAGTGTTTCTAGATGAGCGGCTGGAACGCTGCCCCGGCATTACATAACACAAATAATGACTCTTTCCATTTCTGTACCTCTCCATGGTGCTTTATGCACTAAATTCATTTCTGAGGGTGAGGCCAGCCACAATGATGATGCACTGACTGTAAAATGTGGCTATAAAGGGCAGAATTGATTCTTGTTGCTGAGATTTGAGTCTATGGACATGCAGTACATGCAGCTGGTAGCTGTGACTGCAGGGCGAGAAGCAGAGGAACTACTCAGAATACCTTAGTCCCAAACTGGGATACTAACAGGTTTTAAGGTATAGGGTCAACATTCAGCAGTTTATCTGTGAAATAAACATGAAAAGCAATGAGAAGCTGAAAATAACTAGAGAATACTATCAAAAAGGTTGAAGCGAGTGGCCTGCATGAAATCAACCTTTTCTTAATTAAACTAAATACTAATACAACGGCGAATATAACAGATAAGAGTTGTAATATCCACCATCTCAGTCCTTTTACGGTAACCCCATAAGTCCTTTGTTTTTAGGGCAGACGTTTTAGTGACCCACATCGTGTGTGTTTGTTGCCTAAACGCAACGCAGGCGTCTTTCTTGCTCATAACCAAATCACGTGGAGTTAGAACAACAAGTATTCATCTTTCCTGAGTGTAACTTTGTTTACTCAGCAGCTAAACCTAGCTCACACACGTTTGTGCCTAATCCCAACCAAATCATTTTGTTGTACAGCCCTCACGCTAAAGTGTCCCAGTTTTAGCCACTAGCTACTTTTATTCAAATGGTTTTTGCCCCACAGGTGGACCAGTCTCTGGGGAAACTCTCCAGATGTGAACATCAGCGCACACTACATTACTCGTGTTATTTCTGTTTACTAACTATTTATTAGCACAAAATCACAGTGAAGTCTCTTAATAAAAAAGCTCCATCATGTTATTGTAAATATTGGCAAGAGATGCTGTTGTGCAGGAAGTTGCAGAGGTCGTTGCTTCCTGCAGGTTGCCAGTTGATGTTCTGGAAACTATGAAACAATCACCGGCGGAGTTTTGAGTTTGGTTGACACAATGAGGGAGAGGACCAACGTCCCTGTACTGTCTCTACAACACACTAAGGACGACACACCTCGACCAAGGCTTAGTTTGAAAACAAGGATCAACAGTTTATTAACGCAATATTTAAGTGTATGTGATAAAAGTAATTTTAAACATTAGCTTTAATTCTGGTGCAGGAAGATATTAAAAAACCTTAATGGCAACATTTGCTGCTGCGTGTCAGTATGAAATGCATCAGTTTTCTGTCTTTTCAAACATGTAAACAGTTTAATAAAGATAATGGATTTGGATTAGATGGATGCTCGGAGACATGCTCCTGAAAGCGATGGTTTTACAGATAAAAGCAAACCCAAATCTAATTAAAGACCAGGTCATTTTTAACATCAGACTTAATTCAACAGCAGCCGAATCAATAAGGACCCAATGTTTAACTCCGTCCCGTCTGGGAGATTCTCTGTTCCAATTACAGTTAAAGTTACAAATCTGTGAGTATTAGAAAGTGCAGTGATTAAAGCCACATTTGTTTTCTTTATGATTGATGTCAGTAAGAAAAAAATGCTTTAGGTGTAAACATTAGAAACCATCTGTGTGGCTGTTATGAGATGTTCTGATGGAACAAATAGAAAATTATGCTAAATTGTAATATTTAACTTTTCTTGAAGTGGAACAGATTTTAACTGCAGCCTTAAGAGCAGCAAGATGAATAGGGTTCATAAAAATGGCCGACGTGCTGCAGAGCAATGCGTCTCAAATTTAACTGCAGAGCGACACCAATGTATCCTTTCTTGGCTGTTTCCTGGATACCCTTCACATTCACATGACCCCTGAAGGCAGCACGGGAGGATTTGCCTCATAGATATTACATTATTTTCTTCATGTCTGCTGTGTGCTAGACGCGGTGTCACCCCTCCACCACGCACGCTGACCTTTCATATTTAACATACCATGTTGGCTAAAGGGCGCGACTGCTTTGGCTTCTCTCCGCTGGTTTTGTTGTGCTGTTGGAAATGCCCACAGAATCTATGATATATAAATGTTTCCACATTGTTGTCGAAAAACATGCAAAGGGCAAGTGATCATGGTGCACTTTCAGTACGGGATTTTTGAGATTTCCAATCATGTCGGGCTGATTAGCTCACACACGATGTGTGCGGTGCTGTAACATTATGAGTTTCAGCTTCTCATTAATTTCCATTACTTCTTTTCCGCCACGATCAGCTTTGTGTTCTCATAAACCAAAGCCCTGGGCATGCAGAGCTTGAAATTAGTGTAAGAACGTCTGTATCATATGTCGGGAAGTGAAAAGTAAAATGCTGTTGTACTGTATTAGAGAACACATCACCTGTTATGAGCATCATCTAGAAGAAATATACATTTTCCATTTCAACCACAGATTTGATGTCGCTGGCATGTTTTTATTCTCAGATGGTGTGTTCAGTGCACATATTTTCTTACAGTACATTAGATTTCCCAATCATATAAAGTGCCTGCTGCTGGCTCCCTGTGACAGGTGTAGAAACCTAAACAGCCTCTTTGAAAATTGAATACCTCATTACTAAAGCGATGTACATTATTTTATTACAGGGAGCTCTTACACTTGATGGTAGGACACATTTTCTCGCACTCCTCTGTGCTCAGTACATTTTGGAGATAAATTTGACCTTGCACATATTTTACCCATTTACCAGAATTTCTGGACTTTTGTTTCATCACTCTGTCTTTCATTCTGTCATCATCTTTCCTTGTGGTAGTCTGTTTTAAGACTCAGGAATGTGAAAGGCTCTAGTTAAGCTTCAAATGGTCCTCCTCCCTTCCCAATGAGATGGAAACATTAATCAATTAGGTTGGCCCTTAAAGGATCTGAAGGAGATGAAGCTCTCCTCTCTCTGAAAATGAAATGCCACAGACTTTTAAATCCAGTCAAAGGGCATTTTTCCCAATCTTACTCACTTCTCCCCCCTCCCTTTCATTCCCCTCTCCCTGTTTCATTCATCTTCCCTCCCATCCCCCTCTCATTTCTCATGTGCAACACAAGTAGAAGGTCGGGGAATGAGAGGATGATGAAGAGGAGGGTTTATTCAGGAATGGAACACAGAGAATTGAGGGGATGAAGAGGATGTAAAAATATAAAAAAATGTTTTAGAAAACATGTAGGGGGGTAAAAAATACTAATCGTTCCTTCTATGGATAGACTTGATTTTCATGCCATGCTACAGTCTCATATAGGAACAGAATTAGTAGAATTTATTTAATTTCCAATACACAAACATCTCAGAACAAACCAGCTTTCAATTAATGACTTGACATGGAAATTATGTAATGACTAATAATGTCATCTAATAAAATGTCACACATCTGTTTATGAATAACAAATGTTGTACACGGCTGGATTGCATCTGGTGGAAACGCAACAGCAGCTAATTACTAGCATGGAAAAAGGGTCAGGCAGAGGGTGGAGTGGACTCCATGAATGGCAGTTGTTTCAATGGTCGATTGTCCAAAGGAACAAGAGACAACATAGTCTCATTATTGAAGGTCAGTGGCCAGAAAAGGTCAGCAAAGGTTCACCATTGAACAGTCCTTTGTGGAGAGCCTGCCACAGCCTCACACAGAACTTTAATACTAAACTCAACAGTGCTTTGGTAAAGAGAAGTGCAAGTTCTGCAGAAGTGCAAACGCTCTTTGGCACATAATTGTTGTTATTCTGGAACTGTCAGACATATTAGTTGATTTGCTCATTTTAATTCACTTAATCTCAGGCACATGTGTCTGACGTTTAGTTAATTTAGTTACACGAGGGCCCACTACATCCTTCCTTAGCACAGAAAGTCCTGCAAGAAACATATGGAAATATGATCTTATACAAATACAGTTAGAGGTTAGAAGCACTATGCATTAACATATTCCAGACAACAATGGTGCTTGTAGGTGAAGCGTTTCACATTTGCAGCAGGAAATATGAACCTACTGCTGAGTCTAAACACTCTCGTGTCACGTCATTATTTCCATTACTGGTCCAACTTAAGTGACTTTTCTAGTCTAACATATATGATTAAAGTAGCTTTGCAAAAAATAATCACCTTCAACAATGATTTGAGTGGAAATGAGCAAGAACCAAATGACGAACTGTACTAACCTGATTGTAGTCAAATGTTCTCATTAATAGTATTTCCGTGGGCTACTGTATGAGTGTGTTTCCTTTCACCATAACCAGTTTCTGTGGAGCAGATTTTCTCCCACAAATCCAGTGATTCTGTGTAATACTTTAAAACAGCGTGTTTTCAGTGTAAATTACGCTCAATAATGAGTCATGTTCCTGCTTAATAGACCCATAGAGCTGTTTCCTGTTTACCATTGCTTTGCTGTTTGTTGTACTCGGGACAACCTTATATGGAAACGCTACCAGTCAACCAAAGTAGTGAAATTACAACATTTACTCTGGCCAAATTAGATCAAAGGGAAACAGCTTTAAATTTAGGTTAGACAGAAAAAAGAACTAAAATCCTGGTGGTAATGTAGAGGCAGAAAGCTTTGACCATTAATATTTTACTCAGAATGACCAACAAGAGAAGTTTCTGATGAACAGAAGCTGTACTGTACCTTGACGGCCGCACTTCCCTTAACTAGTGGGGGGGGGGGACTGAAGGTCTTATTATAGTGACATTAAATAACACTTGCGTAACTCTAACTGGCTTATTTGTTACAGATGAGAGAGTAGGCTAATGTGCATTCTCTCGTGTGGAGGCAGAGGAGGACGACCACTTAGCAAACACTGCCTCTAAAAGTTGTTTGCAAATGGACACCTCATTTTTCCACATGCTCCTCTTTTATGTAAACCTAATGCAGGTGTAAGACGTCAGGCTCATCGGTTAGTTTCTACTTGAAGTTTTGTGTTTTGCTTACGAGTCAAGCGCAACAAAAACAGAAAAGAAAATGAGTCATGATGTGAATCAGAGTCTAATGACCTGCTATTGCTTTGTGAAGCTTAACTGAGGTTTACCCAATGTTGCTTTGAGCCAGAGGCTACAACTCCTCTAACTACCACCAAACACAACGGCTGTACAGGTATGTGATCATAAACCCGATTATTAGAGACTCAAAGCGTGACCTTAGGATGACAGTTGGGAAAGTTGAGTGACACAGGTTTGGGTTCGTGGTGAGGAAGACATGACACGTTTTATGGCAGTGCCTTTAGATTCTAGATAACCTTTACTCAAACCCACAAACGTCAGTGTCGTTTTAGCGTTAGAGGAAGAGAAAGTGGGTCATCACTGTCACCGTGGTCTATCCTTTGGGGATTATGAATGTTGTGTTTGAGATTAGGCTGACTTTCTCATTCCAAAATCAAGTTAGTAGCCCAAAATAAAATGTTCTAAAAGAGCAGATCCAGAAAATCATTTGTAAAATGATTGATTCTATCATATCGTATATTGTAATTTATATCGATCAGAAACAGTTCATCTGCTCTAGAAAACACACAACACATCTGAATATATATTTGTTCCTTGAGGATGCTTGATATTTTGTAAAAGACACCTTCACTGTTTGCTTATACTTCTAAGGTGATGAGTTCAGTCGCTGTGAACAGTTCATTCTCTACACAAAGCTCATTAAAAATGCTACTGTCACATCGTCTGTTTGGAGTCGTTTATCTCACTTACAGGATATCTCATGAAATGAAATAAAAATGAAAAAAAAAACAACTGAGATAAAGAAAAGAACTTAAAAAAATGTTTGTTAATGATACACAGTGATGCAGAGAAAAAAAAAAAAGAAGCAGCGAATGAGCAAAAACCATCAGTTGCACTTCGTCTTTGACACGTGGAGAAAGATATAAAGGCCCACTTCAATTCAAGAGGCGAGATCTACAGGACAGACAAGAAACGTTACTGTCGTCATGCTGCAAATGTTTTGTTTTGAACTGAAACTTTACGTCAAGCTTTTTTTCTTTCTAAAGCTGCTCGTCATACCTTTGTTCAAAAGATAAATTATCTCTCGGTTTTCGAAAAGTAAGATCACTTAAGCTCAACAGAACTGCTGACATCATCTAAGTACTGAAAGGGCTGTGACCCTTAATGGAAAATATTATTTGATATTTTCCGCCCGTTTCCTGGTTGTAGCCGGAGCTCTTACTGAGGCATTACGAAGTGTTTGTTCCACTAATTGCGCTGAGTGGATGAATGCGATTTAAGTCGGCAGGCCAGACGATACGATTCGCATCCTATGTTGGAAACAAAGCTGTGTAGAATTTTGAACTTTGCGTGACTTTGCCTCTGTTTCTGTGACATTTCACTTTATTTACATGTCACAGTCAGCGTCTGAGTGTCTTTGCCGTTCACCCGTCTGCCCCAGAACTCATTCCACTCTCTCGCCGTCTCCTTCTTTACGAACATCCTTCTCTCACATCCACCCATTTCTTCCTTATTTTCCAATAAAGCCGTTGGTCAAGTTGTAGATACTTGCTCTGCTACATGCTCTTCTTTAACAGAAGAAGTGCGACAGAGGTAGAGAACGAGAAGAATAGGCATCCTTGTGACAGTTAACCTTATGAGCTTGGAGTCAGGACAGCCTGAGCTGGCAGCTGACGGCAGACCTCCACAGCAAGCCCACGGTGCGACCCATCTGTGCCTGGTATTAAAGCAGGCTCCCAACCCAGGGCCAGAGCCGCCGCGCTGTGTAATAGCTACGCGGACATAGGCCCGGTCCGGAGGGGGCCAACAAGTCACCCACTGGGATGACAATGGCAGCTTGGTTAACACAAACACACTCCTATACTTGCACAGAAACTCCCACGCATGCGACAAAGCCCAGAAAGAGAAGGAGAAAAGCACTTTGGCAGGAATGCATAACTTACGTATCGCTCAGCTTTGCAAAAACACATTAATGACACGTTTCCACTCCACCCGGGCCTTAAAAACAGTGTGATGCACATTTGGCTGTGAGCGATTACTTTCTCCTCTGTGCACTTATTTGAAACTCTGGTTGGACATTGTTCTGTGTTTACATCCTGTTGTGTCGACCGCTGTGTGCGAATGCGCATTTATGTGTGTTCAAGGGTCAAAACTGGAGCACAATAGCAATATACTGTATATCATCTCAGCTAACGTGTGTATTCTCAGTGTGCATCCCGCTGCCTACTGTCTAGCAGACATACATCAAAATGAAACACTACGGACAAAGTAAATATGTGAGATAGCTGTAGCCAGTAGGGATGTGAAATAGTGTTTGTCAAACCTAATATCACGGCTTCAACCTATGATAAAAACCGATACAAACGACACAACATAACAACTGCTGTAAAACTGTTGAAAATCATGTGAATTCACGTCCTTACAGGGATAAATGAACGCAAATGAATACAATTTAAAACATGCAATTAAGATTTCTCCTTTTGCCGTTACTCCCCAGCGTGTTGTTCATCTCACAGCCGTGTCTGAGTTAACAGGCTTTTAATACGTTCAGTGCCAACATAAAACGTGAGCATGTCTGAGGGTTTGTAGATTTTTAGGGGCAGATTTTTCAAATTATTTGTAGATAATTCTCCTTAAATGTTAGATCCACATTTATAAACATCATAGACATATTTATTCCTACATCAATATAACATACATACACTGTTTAATCAATTGAGAAACAATGAAATCTTCATTAAAGTGATTTATTGGATCCTATTAAAGTTATGGTTTATGTTTACTCAGACTTTTGACAAGGTCTTGAAGGTACATTTAGTTTTGCCACATTAATCAGTTTTACACCCCAACTTAACTACTAACATTTACTCCACAATATGAACTTGCCAGACACATTTTTTTTCTCATTTTATGTATAAAACTTTATCAGCTATTACATTTGTCAACAGGCGAACTTAGCTCCCTCTTAACAGCAACATGTCGGGTTGGTCATTTTGATGGACACGCGCAGCTCCTCGGTCTGCGTCAGTCTACACAGACACTGCTCCTCCAAAACGAGAGGTGACACGATGAAGCTTGGCAGGACCCAGGCTGAGTCCGTCCGTCAGCGAGCCTGGGCGCGCAGGTCCTCCTCTGGCCGGTAGAGGTCGCAGTCTAGCAGTCTGTGTGAGGACGGGAACGCACGGAGGGATCTGAGCGCTCCCCGATGACAAAGCTAGAGCGCGTCTGGAAACCGGGAGCGGAGCACGGACGCTTTTGGGAGAAACTGTCGAGCAGCTCCGTTCTGCAGCTTTACTCAGACCAGTTACTTCACTGACAGTTTTGCTTTTGATCTGGTGAGATTTACGCCGCGGACAGACTCCCCACTTTTCCCCCCTACGCGCTTTCTCTCCAAGTGAACTTTACGAGGATGTTGTGTCTGAGCATCATCGCGCTGGATGCTCAGATCGCCTTGTGCTGAACAGAGTGTGGAGCGAGTGTGAAGAGTCAAAGGCCGGAGAAACTCCCGTTCTACTACTTTTGTGCCGTTTAATACGCCAGAAAGGGAGAGAGAGAGACTGTGCGTGTGAGTAGGAGAGAGAGGGAGAGACAGACAGAGAGAGAGAGAAGTCTCAGGTTTTTGGAGCTACGCTTTCATGCCGTCAGTCTTGCGGACTCTGAGATGGACGTCAGATTTTATCCAGCTCCCCCTTCAAGCGTGGGTTCATGTACGTTACCGACTGACTCCGGTTTGGACTATTACCACTCGAACAAGGTAAACAATTGCCTCTAGTTTCTGAGCGTTTTGCCGGTCGGGTGCGCAGCCCTCAGCGTAGTAGTGATGCCTGCACGCACAAGTGCACGGTTGGCCGTAGACACTGTCATTATGGCCAAGCGCAACGTGTTTGGACACTTAGTGACAAGTGCGAGGGTCGCGATCGATGGACTGAGCCGAGTCGGAAGGATTGCATCACCAACCTGAACTTCGTTTGCTTTAACGACGCATTGATAGACTTACACTGTGGAGAGACGACACACGACGCATGTTCTGAGCTTTCAAAAAAGAATCAGCAGCATTTGTTCCCGTGTTTCTGGCGGACTGTGGACACGCTGTTACTGTCCGGCGAGCAGAGTTGGAGCGCGCCACTCTGCGCTGGTGAACGCTCCCATAGAGCAAAGCGAGTCTCTAGGATTGTTTAAAATGCGTAAACACGAGGCTCCAATCTGCTTCACACTGGCTCCTCTATGGGTCAAAGCGCCATTAGTCCAACAAACATGTGCAAAGATCGCGTAGAAACGTGATGTGAGTAGCGTTTCGTGGACATGTGTGATGGACTAAAGTGTAGCTCGTGTTGCCAGTCGGTGACCAGTCGGCAGATTTAGCCTCATTTCCCCATAAAACACATAGGAACCACACAGTAACATGCACATATAACTTAACATTCTAATAACAGCATGTGAGTGGATTGACATTACGTAGAAATCTAATAACACTGCAAATTATGCGTAAGCTCCATGGATAATGTCTGTCGCTATATCACGGGCAAGAGGTGGAAGAAGAACCCTACTGGACGTTTTTACGCACGGACTCCTATGCAGAGTGAATATAAGCTCAGACCTGAAGAGGGCATGCGCCTCATGAATTGATTAGAACTGAAACGCGTCTGTTTGAAGAAAAGTTGTTAGTTGTAAAGTTTTGTGAATTATTGGTATTTCTCACATGTCATGGGAGCCACTGTAAAGACATCACCGCCTGCTGTTACATTGTCCTCGTGCCCAATAGTGATGCTGACTCCACGCTGTACTGGTTCAGCTTTTAAAAGAAGGACAAACGCACACACCTGCCTAATAGTCACAGATTACATCACCTCCACAGGGGTAGCTCCATTGACTGTAGTCAGTTTGAAACCTGTGTAAACATTTGTCACCGGGCAGAGCTAGAAGAAGGCTTTGTGTCCACAGCCTGTTAAATAGCTTTGCTTGCCCTAGCATCTGGAGGGAAGCCAGCAGGCAGTGAGCATTTGCTGATGACAAAGTAAGCGATGAAACCTTAAAGCGCGGTAAACTGTGAATTGTTATCTCTGCGTGCATATGTTGAGCCACCTGTATGCAGGAAGCCAGCGTGAAAATACATTAGGTCAGGGAAAATATCACATTCTGAGGCTGTTTTCTGTTTCGCTGCACACATGTGGAGGCACACAGGAGTTGTGGATGTATCTTTAAGATCACCGTGGGTCCTGGTTGTCTGTCTGAGGCTACAGTATGTCTCAAGTCTTTAGCGATAACATAATGAACTTGTGTCGACACTACAAGTCATAATGATCCGATGAGCGCGGAGCTCGTTGGCCCGGCAGGAAGACGGTTTGGGTTTCAAGGCCAGAATCGTATAACGTTGCCTTTACTGAAGTAACAGCTGTGACTAAGATATAGAGCGACACTGTATCTGTGCTGCATTGAATAATGATGCAGGAGTGTGTATGGCCTTTTGGCAACACTCCGTCTGTATGTCGGTCTCATTTTTAAGAGTGGGATGAAGCCGATCCACCTGTGTCAGCAGTGCTGCCGTGCTCCGGTGCCACTTCACCCACAGGCGTTAAATTGTGACCATGGTGATACAACACATGAGGCTGTTTTTATTTCACAGGCATTATGTAGTTAGTGATATTGTAGCTATAGAGGGAATATTGTGGTCGAAGATTTTGCAGGAAATTGGAAAGATGTTTTTGCTTTATGCAGTTTCATAAACAATATGGCTTGGGTGTACTGCAGCTTGCAGTAATAAATCATTTCTGCTGCAAGAGCTGCACACAAACACACACACACACACACACAGGTTATGAACAGGCACTAAAGTCTCAATCCCTCATATATGTGTCATATGATTTATCATCATCTACAATAAACCAGACAGAATATGGAACATTAGTTTACATGAGACTCAGTAGTGTGATTATGTATTACTGTACAGTACACACAAACCAGGAAGTAGCATAATACTAAGTGCGACAGTCCATCACTTCCTGTTAAATGGTGTAAACTCAAAACGCATCTATTTCTGAGAGTGAGAATGAAACTATAAATATATATACAGTACGTGTCTATGTGTGTTATTGGAGCTGTGTGCTGTGTGTTTGCTATCCGAAGGGGTTAATAGCTGAAGAACGCAAAGAATGTGTAAGCTGAAGATGGTTTGAGATGCTCGACGACATTCGCACTGATGGCTGATTGATGCATGCCAGGAATATGGATCGCAGCGACAGAACGAGTCAATACCGCAAATCTATGGATGCACTTGACCTTTGAATTTAGGCTGCGTTGATAGTGAATATTCACAAAATGCTGCTCACATAATCAGAAATGTCTTTGAAAAGGAGATTGGAAATAAGCCACTTTATGATTAATTCCTATTTCAAAAAGATCCAATTTATGACCCAAACACAAAGTCATGTGCAGATGATGGAAGACAAAAATACAACCGTGCTTCTCTGCGTTTCATTGTGAATTCCTTGATAGAACAAGCGGCGCATCCACATTTTAGAACAATGCAACGAACAACACACGAGAGAAGCATTGATTTGTGTTTTTGGCTACGAACCCCATGGCTCTGTTGCTCTTCTCAACTCTTTCCAACTTGCTTTGTCCTACACTTGCACAATCACCGTGAGTCATCTTTACTTTTCGCCCAAGATTTCTCCTAATCTTTTTGAAGCCTCTCTGTATCTTCCCTGGCTGAGTGGGAGGCTTGTTTGTTCAGCGTACACTCAGCTGTGTGTACCAGTGCTGAAGGCCACTTCTTCGCAAATGCCTGTTTTAGCGGGAGACTATTTGTCAAATGCATTATGACTTGTGCATACCCCCAGGCGGAATCACTCCGGTGAAATGAAGTTGGATAGATTACTGTAGCTGTTCCACTTTCTCCTCATCCCTCTTCGCTCTAACAGCACGGTGCCCGAGAGATAGAGGCTCTCATGTAATTATACTGTAGTTATACTGTAGGTTTTTAATCGAATGGTTTGCAGATGTTATTCTGTACATAGTTGAAGGCTGTGCCAACTTACTGTATGTAATTTAAATGCGCTAAAGCCGCTTTCACCACAGTCTGGAGCAAATGTTTTATTGATAGAGTTTTTTTGCTTTGGAAAAACCTACAGAAGTGACATGTTGAGGACTTTATGTGTACATGTACAGTGTTTGTGTGCAGTGCATTTGTAAACATTATGTATACACACAGATTTCTTTTTCCCGTATGCAAAGTGTTATTGTGGGAGTAAGTAGCAGCTGACATTCGTCCACCCAAAGGCCAGTTTCTGCAGAACACCCCCCCGTTCTTTTTTCAAGTAGCTCGTTCCATTTCCACCACAATCCAAATCACTATATTAGTCATGGGGTACTTCAAAGTACAGGCATGCGAAAATATTTTCCATGTTAAATTCTCAGAATGTGTTTCTTTTTTCTTTTTTTTCTCTGTAAAACACGACCGTAATAGAAACTGAAAAAGAAAGAGTTATTCCAGCAGTACCTCGTTGTGTACACGGAGCGGAGTTAATTACATGGAGGCCAGCATTCTTGGGTCCACAGTGTGGACTTGGGGTTTTTTCATTGCGCCCATTCACAACATTCTGCTGACTGGCCTGTCCGACTTCGTAATATCCCGGCCGTTCTCGCTGGGGGAATGTTAACCCATGCATGGCTCGATTGCACACCCGAGGGGAAAAGCACAGTGCGAAGCTGCTGGAACTGGCATTACTCAAAGTGGGGAGGTTATTGTTTCTAATGCCGTTCCAGTCGGTTAACTCAGAACAAATAATATGTGAAATGAAATGAAGTCATGAAATGAGCACCATGTTTTGTGTTTGGAAAAAAAAAATCCCTAAAACCGTTTATTTTCTGGAGTTATTTTTTGGTCAAAACATTCCCTGGCACTAGTCATAATCAAGTTTTCCGTCTCCCCTGCCCTCCCCCCCGTGTCTCACTCCTTCTCTCATTTACCTTCCTAGCAGCAATGTCAAAAGGTTATGGAGGGAAGCCGGATCGCTTGGGGCTGATTGTGTCTTTGAGTTAATGATAAGTAGCTACAGTGTTATTCTCTGGAGCAGAGCAGCTTAGATTGTGCTCCATGCGAAGACTGCTACAGTCTGAATAACTGCACCATTTACGAAGGTTTTAAAAAAAGAAAGGTGGAGAAGCCTTTGAGTGCAGCAGAGTTAACAACATCAGCTTCTCTGTCATCTGCTTTGTTTGTTCATCTACAGCACTGTATGTTACAGCGTAGGAAAAATCCCCATAATGCCGCCACCACACGAGTGAAACTTCAGTTTCTCTTCTGCAGCTACACGTATGTGAGATTTCAAAAAGCATTTTAAGGACACGAGGATGTTAGAGAGCAGACGAAGGGACGCAGTGATGTCCATACATGGATTTACCGTCATGTACCTCGGTTTAACCTGCAGGAAAGCAGAGGTGACAAAGCTTCAACCAGACTCTGTAGCTCTGCTCTGTACAATACTTCATAACGCTGAGCAGACATGACTCAGAGCTACTAGAGGTATTAAGAGGGTCATAAGTCATGTATGGCTGAAAATAGATAGGATAGTTTATCCTGCCTGGTTAGCTACTTAATCACTTAGCCCCATAGATACATTGGCTATTTATGTCGATGACTGATTGTGTTAACTGGCAAGAATTCAGTCATGACGGTGCATTTTTTCAAGCTCGTCCCAATATGCTTTTGTGAAATACGGCTGCTATCCAAATCACTTCTGTGCTGCTGTCACTCTGTCAGCCACGGAGTTGGTTTATTGTAAGAAATCACCAGAATGCTTTCAGGATAAGGCCCGTAGCAGACATCCAGGCTAGGTGATGCGTGGCTCGCTGTAACGCAGCCCGACAACGTGGCCGCATCACGAGCCGTCGGAGTAATTCCCGCCGTGACGTTGATTGCAAATCGAAGCCCGGCCCAGCCTCGCGCCCCTCATTAAGGCACATTAACCCTAATTAGCGTCACTGCCCCTTGAATCCCAAACACTAGAGTCGGGGGTTGACTCTTGGCTCCTCAGCTGGATGTCTCGCCTCGTGTAAAGGAGTCAGAGGGGCTTTAAACTGTATTCACCTCGGGAGACACTGGTTCTTCAGTAGCACTGGCCAAGCCTGTCTCTCCGCCTCACTGCCGTCTGTCTCTCTACCGCCTCCCTCCTCGCAGCCCAGTTTTCTTGTGCTGTTTTATATTCAGTTCTTGATTGGTTGGGGGATGGGGTGGCGGAATAGCATTGGAGGGGTTAGCTGGTTAGTGCGGGGAGGGGGAAGTAGATTTGGGATGTGTGTAAAAAGAGAAGGGCTGGGAGATGGAGGGAAAATGGAGGAGAAATGGAGATTTTTAGGGGTACTTTATTTTTCAGCTCGCCATTGAGTCTGTAATGTCATTCAACGACGTGGAAACCAAAATGAGCCTTGCCACCAGATGTGTTCCAGTCCAGATAGTGACTTGAAAGACAGACGTTTATTGTTTTAGTGCATTTGGTGTGGTTCAAACTCAAACTGCATGAAATGCTGATTGATGGATTTCACTAAAGAATGTGTGTGTGTGTGTCAGAGAGAGAGAGAGAGAGAGCGAGAGAGAGGCATCTGCTTCGTGTGATTTATTTAACCATTTCTCTGCTCTGCCTGCTGATGAGAAACGTAAACTGACTGTGTTTTACTGGGCCACAGTAGCATTTCAAAGCAGATACATTTTCGTTTTATCACTCCACCATTATGAAAAAACACGACCCTTACCAGTAATGTGTCCCTTTGATATCTACAGAATGTGGCCTTGATGTTCCTATAAACTCACAAAGACCAAAATACAGCACTGAATACTGTAGCACGCTTCAGCGGAGATAAACACACTTAGCAGCCAGACAATATATCACCCAGTTGCTGCGTAGTAGGTCGTGTTTTTATAGTAACTATAAGTCAATATTAACATTCTGCTGTGACCTTCTGTTATGTAACTTTATATCTTTGGCTCACCAAGGGCAACAGCCAAACTCGCTGTATTGTTGTTGCTGACATTTAGCATCATCCACATGCATGTGGTTTAGACTGTAGGTCAGGAAGTGCGTAGCTCAGAGTTTTTTTGCAGCAGTTTCTGGATCCCTACTGCGAACGGTGTGTCCTTAATTATAAAACAGCAACACTTTTGTTGTTCCTGTTGTTTTTACAATTAAGGTGTCAGCACGCCGACGTGGATGCAACGAAGACACAACATTTTCATTATGCTGAAATGCTACAAATCCCCCAGCTCGAGCAAGAAAGCTGATCTTCATTAGGATAATTGCTTCATTTCATTCATAAACAAATAGACCACAAAGTGATTATTCTTGATGCCGGAGATTAAAAGTGCAGTTATTGGCCTTGGCAGATCTGTGTAAAGCAGGCTTTGGTA
The DNA here is from genome assembly GCA_030770545.1 of Macropodus opercularis. Taxonomy (NCBI): domain Eukaryota; kingdom Metazoa; phylum Chordata; class Actinopteri; order Anabantiformes; family Osphronemidae; genus Macropodus; species Macropodus opercularis. The sequence goes on from CM061099.1 coordinate 6,648,474, forward strand.
CATAAATTAGCGTAATCATGGTATGAGAAAACCATATCAACATTTCAAATAAGCACAGACGGAGCTCATCATCTCTCACTTTCACACTCGCCACTCTGCAAAGAGCTCACAGTTCATCCAACAATTTGTTTTTCATTTCATCTCTCTGGGAATGGTATATTACAGCCTATGTTTTGATCCTATCACCATTTTTTATTTCAGTAAAGGCTCTACGTGAAATGGTGTGAGACTGCCGTTTAGCCTATGAGCAGGAAATGAAACACTAAGGAGAGAGAAGGAGTGAGGGAGAGGGAGGGAGGGCAGGGCACCTACAGAGGTTAGAGCATGGATGTTTTGACAGGTTGACTTTAAATATCAGTTGTGCTTTGGATGTCTCCAGATTGAGAGTGGCAGCGTTTAACCTTGTGTGAGTCTGTGAAGGCACCACATCACCCATCAAGACAAATCATTGGAAGAACATTATCAGCTTTACTAGGAGGCAGCGTTTGTCTGCTGGTCTGCATTAAACCCACGGCGGACAGCTGCTCCATGCACAGCTCGTAATATTCAAACGTTAATGTTTAGGATTTAATAAGCAGCACGAGGAATGTGCAACATGGCATGCGATGTGTTTGTTGGCGTAACATTCTCCAGGCTCCGCTCACGCTGTTTCTGTAGAGGAGGTCGGCGGCGATGACATGATCCAACAGATTCCATAGGATAAATGCAAAAAAACACTGAACACTGTGTCTGCGCTCTCAAAGAATGCAGCTGTCGGGTGTATTAAGAGAGGTTCGCAAGCCTGGGCAAACACGAGCAGTTGTCTTAGCTTCCTGAGGCATGTCCTGTGCAAACAGAACTGGAGATGCCTGGTTCAGACACCGCGGGTCCAGTGGGTGCACGCGCTCAGGTGGACGCGGGACACACACGGTTACTGTACTGTCCTAGAAAAGATTTATGGTTGAGACGTTGAGCTAGATTGACTTTATTTGTTTGCCTTTGTTGTTTTCACACATCTAATTGCTTCCTTCTATAATTGTTACTGTTACAGCACAGGAAACAGCACTTTGCACAAACAGTTTCCATGGAAGATGCTTTATTATACTGTATATAGATTGGCATCGTTAATAAAACCTCCACATTGTGAAAACAACGCAAAACAAAACAAAATCTAAATCACAGATAAACGTTTTTGTGCCACCTGTTATTGCTTTGGTGCTTTGGTCAGCAGATCATTTCTAGCCCTACACACTGACGCTGCTCATTCCCCTCCCCTATCACTACCAAACCACAGTTCCCCTCGGTCCCTTTTGCCTCAGTCTCGTAAACCACTTAAGGCACTTTCGGGCTTTGTTCATAATATTTTCATTGTTGCTTTACATTTCATTAATTACATGTTTAACAAGGACCTGGTAACGTTTGAGCTCGTGGAAGAGCTGCTTCTGAGCGCTTTCACATTCAAGTTGTTAATTGTGAATCTACAGCAGCCGCTTTAGTTCAGTTTCAGCCCACAGAATGTTGATTGGTTTGTGATATGTTAGTGCAGCTGAAACAGAGGATTTCACTTTGCAAACACAGCATTGCTGGCACTCCTGCTTTTACTTAATCTTTGACACAAAGGCACTGGCATGTGGCTGCTATCAGACACATTCATTGACTGAGAGAGGGAAAGAGAGACAGAGGCAAATTGGTATGTGCTTATAAATAGCAAGATTTATGCTTAAAAATTAAAACCTTGAAGATTATTTATGTGTCTTGTGCTTTCAAATGACTGTGAACTTCCTCCTTTAACAAGAAGTCCTTAAAACAGACCCAGCATCATGTGTCTGATAACATGCCTGGTGCTTTGTTCACCTCAGGATCTTATTCTGGGTTGTAGTGTACACACACGTCCACACGCCTGCCAGTCAGAATGGGTGATTTATTTGCCTTCCATCCTATAATTACCCACTGGGTAGATGGGAGGAACTCTCTGAGATTATAGTTTGTCTTTGCAGCAAAAAAAATAAAAAACCCTGAGAGGCTTTTAATGATTTGCCAGTAAGCTCTTATAAGTGTTGTTTGATGTTTTAACAAGGACTGAGGCATTAATTGGAAATATTTGCTGTCTGTGTAACGATGAAAGCGATTTAAGCTAATTATTAGAAAAAAAAATTATAAAGGAAAACAAATATATATATAAATATTTTTTAGTGAACTGAGTGCTGTTTTTAATTACTGCAATTTTGTTTGCTTGTACCGAAATGTTACCTCTTGGCACAGAGTAGTTTGTAAAGTATGATGATATCTTTCAGATGCAGATGCAATAAATTTTGACAAGTACTGAAAGAATACTTTCACATCAAGGGAATTGTTTTTGTGTTTTCTGGGATATGACTTGAAGCTAAGGTAGTAATAAATCCAAAACACAAAGCAGTGACCTAACTTTGTTGACACCAGTCATGGGCATTCATCGGGTTTTTGGCAGGAGAGCGGCGTTACCTCTTTGTAGGTTTACACCACCTGATATTCTTTTAATTGACTTCAGAGATTCTGTATCAGGACTTGCTGATGAAGTTACAAATTGGCTGAAGCAGCTCGTTTTGAGAGCCAGATCTCCTTGTTCCTTTTTTGGTTTGGTTTGTTGTACTTTGCGCGGCTCCGCATAATGACGAGGGTGGAAGAGTGGAAGATTTCAATTACTCAGAGAAAGTCAAGGAAGTTGTTGAAGTTTGAGAAATACAACACGGGCTGGTTGCTATGTAGAGATTGGGCCCATTTGGAATGTAATTAAATTGGTTTGGCTGCCTGCCAATACAAAAAAACACCTCTTTTCTTCTCATCTCAAATGAAAATGTATAGTGTAGTGAGTGTTTTGCTGAAAAATACCTGGAGGGAACAGTAGGTTGTTGAATATTTGTAATACAGCTTGCGTTGTGCAGTTGAAATGAGTTTTGAGATGAGTTATCCGTTGTGGTTTCCCCTTTGACATTTCGAAGGTATGCAGCTTTTGAACCATAGACTTACTGTAATCTATTTTTTTTTTTCTATTATTGATGTGGGGTTGAGTTATAAACTGTAAATTGTCTCCTCTGCCGTTTCACTGGCTGCATCATATCACAAACCACGAGGCCACAGTGCAGAAACAGCCTTTTTAATGATGTTTATATATAGTCACAAGAAAACTCCATGTGTTGGTTGTAGGCTGCACATGAAACTGCACAAGGCCTCCGTTGAACGTACGTGTGAACCGTTCGCTTGCTCCTCTGCCCCCTCAACAAAGTAACTAAGTCAGACTGAAACACTCAGCAGACATAACTATATATGTGACAATTATGATAAAAAAAAAAAAGATCAGACGTTGAAAGAATACAGGCCACCAGACGAAGGGGGAAGTGAAGTTCTCACATAAACAATTTTAGAGAACAGTCCACAGCAGTAAAACTATAGGCCCCACTTTACTGTGCTCAGATTGTTAGAACTGCATGACAGATGTGAAAACGTTTGAGAAAATTAAAGCTCATAATCCATAAATAGGGTACGAAACACCTATTGTGTTATCGCTTCCTTCCGGTTGTGTAAAGACCAACAGTAATTGACATCTGAGGTTGTTTTGGAGCTTGCGAGGTACAAAGTGATCTTACTCCTGTTTGCGTGACCTCAGAGCAACATCAACCACAAAATGAGAAAACAAGTATTCTCTGATTCGTTTCTGAATTTTAGGAAATAACACTTTTTATATTCAGCGAGAATTTCAGCTGTTTGACTAGTTCTCAGGCCAAATTTAAGCAATTTATGCTCAGATAGAAGAGCATGAAAGGCTTTAATAATTGCCATATTAAAAGGGAGAGAGAGAAAGCAGCAGATAAATTCAGGCCATAAATGTGAGCTGTTAAGTTGTTGTGTGCTCGTGTGTGTTTGTGTGTGTGTTTGTTGTGGAGTATTATAAAAATCCAGCCTCCTCTGATCCACTGTTGCCTGATCTGCAAATGGATCGAGCTGCCCAGCCAAGCTGTTCTTACAAACTCAGCCTGGCATGGCGTTATAATAGCTTTTCCTTGTACGTGCCCTGTCAAATCAACTTAGGCTCTTTGGGTGCTATTTTAGTGTTAGTCACATAGTCGATACAGGAAACTACAAGTCCTACGTGTTGCTGTTTGTCCCCGGAGAGAACATAGTAACATACTTGTGCAATGCCAGAGTTAAATTGTGACACTTTTTGGGAACATGTGCTTTGAATCGAGGCGGAGAGGAGCTAAGATGATGAGCTAATTAATGGGGTCGGCCGCGGCTGTGCTATAATGGCTGCTTGTGGGTTTGCGGGTGCTGCAGCATGCATGCGGTCGCTTTGGCGTGCGTGTGTGTGCATGTGTTGTGTGTACTGTCTTGCTGCATGGTTGGTGTTATTTTTTTTAGTCAGAGGGATAATCCAGCATGCACATAACAAAACCTGCTAAGTGAATCAAAAAAGCTGTGTATCAGTGGCAACAAGGCTCCTGAGTCTCCTCTGTGGAGCTGGGAAGATACAGCAAATGGGCTCAGACGCATGCCAACATACCTTCAGGGCGTTGATTGTGTGCCATAAAGCTTTCATGTGGCTTCCCTGTCTGTTTATGTAAACTTACATCTCAATATGGCGCAGGGCTTTTTTCTTTATTTTGTCTGTTGCTTAGGCTTCAGCAGATACTGTGGACTTGAAAAGATGTGAGCAAACGTGTGTGAACCCAGACTTAGTGATACACAATGAAGCTGTGAAAGTTTCTACCAGTGCAGATCTGTACTTGTGCAAGGAGGTAGAAAACAAAAAAAAAGACAAAAAAAGACAACGAGGAAGTGGAGATGGAGAGATTGAGCTCCTTCAGGCCCATGGAGAGACGGAGATTCTGAAAGTTTACAGAAGAAAAACAGAAAAGTACGAAACGCATAGAATTAAATAGAAAGTAGTAGATGTAAACACGCACAAAACCCAAGGCTGAGTTCAGCTTGCACGTGCCGACATGACTCCGGCTCTCACTTTCATTTGTGCTCATGCACCTGCTCACACTCACTGTTGTTTTCATTACAGCAGCATGAATGTTGTAGTACATTAAACATCACTTTTCTTACCACAGTGTGATCGCACCGTGCTTTTCAATGTGCTCCCACAGCGAAGCAACAAATCCGGCTGTTTGTCTTCGCGGTCCAGTCTGAGCCCCGTGTGCTTCGGGATCCGCTGTCCTTACATACAGTTGAGGAACCGTGACGTTACTGTTTACTGCGTTTCTATTCAATACATTTTATTGAGGTCGATTTGAGTAAATGAGCCTGCAGCAGAGGGAAAATTGTTGAATATTCAGAAACAAAAATGGCATTTGTTTAGTAGAACCATCTGTTAAAGGATTTTGGTCTGGGCTAAAAACAAAGCAGTCCTGGAAAAGTTTTTAAAAGCCTTCATTTGTTTTAAGCCGTGCAGATGGGTAGTGTGCTGCGCGCGTTCAGAGGATTCGCCCGTTTACAAAGAAATGTGATTTTCTGTAGTCATCCAGGCTTGTTTTGTGTGTTTCACTATCATAAAGCTGCACAAACAAACCCAAGCAACAAAGCAGCACGAGGGGCTAAGCAGGTCTCATGGATGACACTGAGATGATGGACGAGCTAATTGGGGATTAACACTTAATAACTGAATGAGGTGAGACGAGTGCTGAGCCCCTCTGTGTGCAGTCTGCAGCGATATTTCTATTTTCCGGACGGCGCTTTACCTCTGCGTCTCACCTTTCATGCTTCTCTCTCCTGTCTCACTGTGTTGTTCTTCTCTTCTTTCCTAACCCTCTTTTGATTCTCTCTCTCTCAGGCTGATTCTCATCAGCCTGCATTAGTTGCAAATGCAGAACTAAGTGGCTGTGACAACAGTCTCAGATGCTCCAGCTGCCACAGATTTATTGAGTTATTAAAGTAATGTACTGTGATTAAAAATGCTAATTTCCCCTAAATCATATGCCAGATTACATAGTTTTCCTTTTTTTCGGAGGCTGATTTAATTACATGGAAAATGGAACAAGGGCCGGTGATTCAATCTTTGCAGCCAATTGCCTCCTTGTGCAAAAATGAATTTCCTCATGACACAAACATTGTATCTGGGCTCCAAACACTGTAATGACAGCTTGATTTTTTAAGACTGATTAATCACCAGCAGCTGGTAGCTGTTGCACTGTATCAGCTGTATTGTGTGCAGATGCATTACATGCAGAACATTAGGCCTATTTTGCTTATGTACCATCTCAGCAATCTTCTTTCAGGCCATAATCTGAAGGCAAAGCTTTGAATTAAGCGTAAAAAATCGATTCCTTCAAGTCCTTATCTTGCTGCTGTAGTAAGCCACTCAGAGAATGTAGGGTAGTTGTGTTTTTACATTTAAAGCATGGATTTTAAACAAATGAAGAAAAAACTTTTCTGTCCCAGTATTAGTGTGAATTGTGTCCTTGCCTTTTCTGAATAATTGTCTTCTCCCTGGAGGATTTGTGTGCTTTCCTTGGCTCATTTTGGCTCATTATGCATTCATATATTCGTTTATATAATGCACAACACTGCAGCTTCATTGGACAAACCTCAGTCGCTTTTGGACCACATTGTACTATACACGAACGGTAGTGTTTGTTCGATTTCTCTTTTTTTTTTTTTTTTTTCTCCCAGTCCGTTTCTGGTGCTGCAGCAATTTTGCAGAATATGCCGAGCGCTGGAATATCGCTGGATTGAATCAGCTTCTTAAAAAGTAATTCCCATTTAAATAATGAGACAGAACTTCTTCCCTTGATCACTTGATCTTTGAGGAGTGCTTCTGCTGAGCGGCAGATAGCGCCACGCTGCGCCGTTACTCCAGCCCTCTAAAATTACTGCAAGATAACCAGAGCAGCTTCGCATATCATTTGGACTCCATCCTCTGTGTACTGTAACACATCCTCACCAGTATCAGCACCACTTTACAGCCCGGCCCTCTGAATAGGACTTATGGGCAAGCGTGTGAAATCTCTGTGACCATGTCAGATGTCTTTTCCTCTCCGGAGAGCGTTGGCTCGCATGTGGAGCACCGGGAAGCGAGCGACTTTGGCCTTCCACACGTCCTAGACATAACAGAGGCTTGTCAGCTCTGCGGCTGGGATCTAAATGGGTCACTCCTTGATATCACACGGCTCCTTCACAATGACCCCACTGTTCTTCTGATATTACAGCGCACCAGGTGGCTCACTGTGAAAGTCATGGCTAGACAAACATGGGCTGCACGTGTTTGTAAGAAGTCAGACAAACACAGAATCAGCAGCTTGTAGGTTTTTAGATTTTATATGATCTGAAGGGTTAAATTTGGTTTTATTTATTGCCTGCATGCAACATAATAAGCTAGAGAGAGATCTGCAGAGAGTGGTACTGTAGGAGGGTGGTAACAAGAAAAGAGACTGAGGGAGAGGGAGGAGAGGAGAAGGGGTGGGTGGATGGCAGTTCAGTGATTTCTGATTTATGGTTTGATTACAGTCTTTCCATCCTGCTGAAGACCGGCTGTATTTGCCTGCATCACGTCAACTTTTTCTCACATGGCCTAGTGGCGCAGCAAACCCCGGCTCGCGGTGCCCCTCGTCGAAATGCACATCTGCACATAAACACTTCCAGGCGCGCGCACGTGCTCGCGCCGGACGCACACACACCGGTACACATGAACCGATACACAGTGATTGAGAGATAAAATGGAGAATGGCTCTTTTAGTCAGCTGAGCAGTCTCTCCACCAGCAGCCTGGCAACCATTCAATACCATTTACCTCCAAGCGGGAAATAATATTGATATTCATAAATGTACCCAGCAAGGAGGACAGAAAAGAGAAGCGTACAATAGACGGTGTGAGTCGAACACAGGTGTCGACCGCTGCTGTTAATGATATCCCGCTCATCAGAATGAAAATCAGCGTGTTTATTACCGCGGATATGAATGAGAAGACAAACCGTGTTCATCTAGGATGTCAGCGTTTTGTAAGAACAGTCACCTTGGAATTTTAGACAAAGAACCTGTTTCACCTGTGACTGTGTGGATACTCTTTTCCAAGAGCTGCATTCCATTAACAGTCTGGAGTGATCAGACCTTGGCAGGAACGAAACACTGTAGTGAAGTGTGCTCCCTTTATGCGCCATTAGCGTTTTTAACCAGCGTCAATCCACCTGCATTTAGAGCACACTGCTGTATGAACAGGACGAAGGCTGCGTTGAAAAAGCCAGACAGTGATACGATGTCTCCCCAGGCATTCGTTAAACCTCCATTCATTCCTCTCCTCCGGCCTCCTTAGGCCTCTTAACGTCGGATCCTCTGACTGGATTCTGTACGTGACTGAAGTTCACCTTGTACTGCAACTCAGCCTGGTTAGCAAATGTTTTGAGAGAGCTGAGAGCTGTCTGGAATCTAGGTCTTGTGAGTTTGTGAGTTTTAGAAGGTTGTCCACAAAGTTCAGGAGTGTGTTTATGGCAAATGTTGACCGTTCTTCCAGAAGCGCATTTGTGAGGTTGCACGCTGCTGCTGGACGAGAAGGCCTGGCTCTCAGTCTCCGCTCTAATTCATCCCAAAGGTGATCTATCGGGTTGAGGTCAGTCGAGTTCCTCCACACCAGCCTCTGTCATCCATGTCTTCATGGACCTTGCTTTGTGCACTGATTCCTTATAGTGTATAATTAAAAAAAAATACATTCATAATGTGCCCAACGATGTTGAAGCTAATCAATTACTGTGTTTATCTGCTAGACTTAATTTTTAACAAAGAACCAGGACAAAGCAATTGCTAATTGTATCTTAGCGTAATATAGAAAAACATGGTCATGACATGATGCTCTGTGCTATATTCGAATAATATGGAAGTGTAAGCGAACATTCAGAACAAATCAGTTTTACAAATATTTATGAAAATGTGTCATGGAATTCGTGACATATTTTATACAAGCTGTAGCAGATTAGGACTGTGTGATGAACCTCCACAGTCAACCCGAAAGCAAAGCAAGGAGTCCGGCAACACTCAGATCTCAAAATAAAACCTGTTTAGTAAAAACGATCAGTGATGAAGATCACAACCGGCTGCAGAAATGGCTGCTGCTTCACAGGTATGAATTTGAATATGAAAGGTTATGACCCATAAAGAGAGGGAACGCTCTGAGTGAAGCGTGTGGAGGGGAGAAATGTCAGAGTGAGAATGGCAGGAAATATGTTAGTGACAAGGAAAAAGCTGCCCCTGGTATTCTAGAGCCCTGATGAGTAAAAATAGGGCATTGGGCAAGAAGGCAGGAAACCAGCAGAGCGAGGCCTCTAGTAGGAATTTCTTCTGGGGAGGAGAGATAAGGGACTTAACTCCCTCCTGTCTGGGCCGACTGACTTGAACGTGCGACATGTGATCACTGATCACTTGCGTTGACTTGTTCAGAGGAAGAGGAGATTGAAGCATTGAATAAATGATTTGACCACAGAGTGATGAGCCAGTGTGTGCGCTTTCTGACGACATGCTAGTTATTGAGCACCGCAAGCTTTTAATTAGGTCAAGGCTTGTGATAGAAACCACAGATTGCACACACACACGCACGCACACACGCTTGCTCAAACAAACACACACCCATGCATAAACATATTGTATAAGCCACACACACACATTGAGGTAATGGTTAAAGAGTGGAAAGTACCGTGTGTGAGTCTACGGCTCCTCAGGTTAGAGAGTGGAAGTTAGACAATAAACAGAGGCCTTATCAGACTCTGGGCAGAGCTTCCAACCTGATAGCCCCAAACATCACTGTGATTATTAGAAACAAATATGACCTCTACCAATCGCTCGCCTCGGTCCACTCGCGCCCATGAATAAGCGCTTTTGATAGTGTCCGCGACAGAACGCGCATTCGCCCCGAGCTCTTCGTCATTTTCCCACATCACACCGATCGCTCTGCATTATTTAATTTGCTTGCTGCAGTTACGTGACATCACTGACACAAGATTTATCAGGATCGTCGGCAAATCAAATTTTCCAGCCCTAGTGGAGTGTGAGATCGATGGCCCAGAGGTGGCGAGACAACAAGACAATTAGCCCATCTCTGATTACAGTAATTTGTACGTTGAACCGATAGTGGGTTGACTGACACCTCCACAGCCGACAATTTGACCACTTCTTATAAAATGTGGGTGGTTCAGGAATTTCCCACGTTGATCTTGTGTAGCACAAAAATTCAGATGTTTTTGTCAATTAATTCTAGTTTTACAAGGTCATCATTTCTCACAGTTTAAGTTGAAACTGTATTGAGACCTTTCTGAGATTCTAACCTAACGGATGGCAGAGCTGCTGTATTTTGTTGAATTCGACCATACAGCTGTAGCTTATAAAGCAGATTTTGTGAAAGTGCTCTAATAAACTCTAGATCTGTGTGAGATATTTTAACTGGTGTACAGCGTTACGTAAGCGTCCTTATGTGTCCTTGTGTCAACTCGTTGTCATATTGAGGACACAGCCTTCCAGCAATATTGCTGAATGAGACAATAACCTAAATTCCTGTCAGATATTCCTATTTCTCTCTCTCCTCTCAAGTCTTTACCTCACTCTCTCTTTGTGATCCTATTTCATCCTCACATTGTCACTCGTCTCTCTCTCTCTCTCTCTCTCGCCGTTGCTTACCCACGCTCCCTCATGGTCACTCTCTTAAGTGATTGCTACATTTCATCTCATGGTAAATCGTCCGTCAGCCCGTTGAGCTATCATTATGCAAATGATGGGCAATTCAATTTCAGGTGGTCGGAGGGGGAATTTCTAATTAGGGTGAGGCACAGCACTCAAGATGGAGAGAGATGTGAAGGCAGAGAGGTGCTGTAAATAGCCGAGGTAAGGAGAGAGGGACGAGAGGAGAGCTGGAGGCTGCTAACAGACACAGCATTCTTCTGTGGGATTCTTCTCTTTCCCGCTGTTTATTTTCTACCTTATTAATTTTAATCAAGTTTTTACAAAAGCATCTATATAAAAGGCTTCTCGTGCCCAAGGGCAGTTTATGAAAATACTGCTCTCACTGTGGGAACCGCTAACAAACTGTCGACTCAATAAGAAAAAAAAAAGCCTCTACAACTTACAGTTTATCATCACTGTCTCTGAACTTGTGTCAGGTTAAGAGAGGCGCACACATGAAATCATTAAAGTTTTCTTTAAGTCAAGTCAGAAGTCAGACCAGCGAGATGATACAGTATTTACACTGGTGGTTTTCATTATTGATTCGTAAATGTTTCGTCGACACAGTGTCAGAAAACAATAAGAGGTCACGTGCACCACGAGGGTAATGAGATGTGTTTAAGTTTGAATGGTCAGACAGTTCCAGTGAAGTTACGTGGTCATATTACACATGATTTTCTGTTTGTTAAATCAAAAACAACTTGTTTTAAACCTTTGTGGTTTGGGAAAAGCCTTTTTAGTTTGTAGCCGAGGTTATGGAAGGTTTAACGTCTTTTCTAACATTTTGGGAGGTTCTGCCTCGTAGCCTGGAGTAAAGGCTTGAAGGAGACAGACCAGAAACTTCATTTGTGAGTTGACAGTCTGGACACAAACTGAACAGGCGCAACCAGATTAGAAATTTAAAAGTACAACGACTACACAACAGGACTGAGCTGCAGAATGAAAGTGAGTAATGAGGTGTCCATTAAATGAACTACACTAAAGGCGACACTGGCTTAAAGTGCACACAAGACTATATTAGTTTCAGCTTTTCTCTCCATCTTCTTGCAGCCTCCTCCAGAGACTTAACATAATACATACAATTAAAATGTCTGCAGTATGTGCAGGTCTGTAAATTACATTTTCTCCACTGATCAGTCACGATGCCATGCTGCTGCCAGAATGGACCGTTGCTGGGCCTTTTTTCCTCTTTGCACTGAGCTTGTCTGTGTTTTTTATTTATTCAGCAGCCCACAGGGACAACATGCTTCCTGCAGAGAACAATAGAAAAAAAAAACTGTTGGTCAAACACTTTTTCTGCGATGAAGTGCATATGCTCAGTTTACCTGCTTGGTGTATGCGGCTTCATATTCAGGTAGTATCGGTTTGCGTTTCAGCGTCTTTATGTCAGATTCATGTCACGGTTCGTTTTAGTTTGTATGTGTCCACTCTGTCTTTGGCGTCCGTGTGTGGGCGACATATTTTTGTGGGCGTTTTGCACATACACACACATTCGATCATGTGTAGGTGTGTGAAATGTGTTGGGTATCAAACACACACACACACACACACACGGAACAGAGGATTCGGCTGAGATCAGCAGCTCACCCTAGGCTGTCAAAATTTTGTCAGCGCAGCCCAAGAATCACAATTGGACTCTTTAGGAGGCATTAATTCAAAGCACCACAACAATGCTCTCTGAAACCAAATCAACTGCCTGTAGTCAGCATATCAACTCTGGACTCACTCTCTCGCTCTATCTCTCTATCTCCATCTCTCTCTACTGGCAGGTTTTTTCCTCTCTCTCTGTTTCTCCTTCCCTGAGTGATTGAACTTCTAAATATGTTGCTAAAGCTGACTTACTGTTCCAGACTGCTGGATATAAAAAGCAGCTTCCTCTGCAGCTCACTACTTTTTGGAAGTAAATGCATCCAAACGTTCTAACAAATTATCGGTTATTAGCATTGTTGCCTGTCATATTTCTCATTACCTTAGTTGCAGATGCAACCTTACATTGTGGAGGGTCTGCTTTCCTCTGCAATCTCAGTTTGTTAAGGAATTATTCTCCCCATCCTCTGCCTCTATTAAAACAATCTAGACTTTTGCATGCACTGCTTATATTAACTAAATCGTCCTCCAGCCGTCTGTTTTCTGCCTTTAACACACTCGTTGTGGCCAGCGCACACCAGAGGTGTTGGCTCTGCTTGGTTTTATGTTTTTTTGTTGTAACACCATGTTGTTTTGCCTTCAGGAAACCACCAAATAACAAAAGACGAGAAAAAAAAACCAAAACGTGTAAATGAAAATGAAAAGTTTCTTTTCTCCCCTCTGTATCAGAGAGAGCAGGGGCACAGGCTGCAGTTTATTAATGTGCTTCATCTCCTTTGCTTTTGTGTCAGGTGTAATACAAAGGGCAGGTGTGTGACTGTGTGTGATAGAGGAAGTGACAGAACAGAGAGTGAGGAAATTTCTTCTTCCACTACATGTTATCCTTGGCAAGAGGTGTGGTGGTATAGAGGTCTTTGTGGTGGCTTCAAATTTGGCTTTGATGTAAATAAGAGACATAATTCATCGGCTGATTGCTTGTCACTAAAGTTCGGTTTTTCTCTAGACAAGGCTTGATTGCTATTTCTTTCATTTGAACGGAGGCAATTTGGTTTTAATTTTGCATTTTGATGAGTCCTACAACAAACTGGGCTTAACTACCGAGCGAAGCATTAAAGAAAACGTGCCGCATTTAATCCACTCAATAAACTCCTCAGCCAGTTCTGCTTAGTTTGAGTTTTTGCTGCCGAACTTCCTATCGCGCCTGGAAACATGCAGCCGGGCTCTGCGTTGTCGTTCCAGTAGCTACGGAATCTGCTCTCTGTGACATCCCTCTGTGTCTGCAGGCACACACACAAACAGAAGTTACTGTAGAAAGGACAACAAAGAGTCACAGAAAGGAAGCAAGTGCAGCGCGGTGTCGTAAAAGTTTGCACATAGTCGGAAACCCAAGCTGTTGCAGATGCATAACCTCCAGTTTCACTCTTAATTGTGTTTCTTAAAAATAGCACATTTTCTTCTGTTCTTCGCTTGAAACAAAAAGGCACCTTGGTTAAAGCCAAGGTTTATGTTAAGGTCAAGGTGAGCTGCTCTGTGTCAGCAGCAGAGAGTCTAAACAGCAAACGACAAACTCGGTCGATATTTTAAACACTAAACTGAAGAGGTGACAAATACTTAGAGAATGAAAGGTAGGATGTGGGGGGCGGGGAGAGCCATGTGTTTACAGTACTACTGGGCGGCCGGGCACTCCAAAGGCTGCGGTCAGCTATAAATAGCCTCAAATCAAACGCTGGTGTGAGCTGGATATTCCCAGTGGTGTGATCAGTAGTTTAGTGTCAGTAGTGGCCTGAGGCAGGCAGCCCCTGGGTTTGTGTCCTGGTTATGGCTGAGCTGACATCTCGCCCTCTCTCTCTCCCTCTTTCTCTTTCTGCCGCTCTCTCCCTCCCACACAGACACATGCATCGTGCATATTAACATGCACAGGTTATTTGCGTGACTCCGCACATGCATATTTATTTTTTATATGTAAATAAACAAAGGGATCTAAGCGGTTACTAAAATCCAATATTCCAAGGTGTTTCAAATGTTTCAATCAGTGCATTGAATCTATACATAGAGTATATCGCAGATGCTACAACCGTCTCTGCATGTAGAGACAAAACTGTATTTATTGCCCTTTGAAATAAGCGGATCAGTGTCTCTCACTTCGACTTGGACACTACTTTATCAAAGTTGATAACAAACTCGTACTATTAATGAAGCTATGTCCTAAGATCTGAAGAATTTATCTTAACCTATATTATCTGTTGTTAAATTGAATTATATTGCTTTGAGTGAAAACGTTTTTGAAGGAAAATGATTCATCACGGTGCAATGTGCAAACCAAAGTTGCACGATGCTGCCGCTTCTGTCTCAGACTCAAATGTCTAAAAACCACCGAAAAAGTGATTCATGCTCTGTTGTTGACTGTTAGACCATCACAGCTAGAAATCAGAATGATATTATGTAATGTGTTTAGACAAGACATTTGATAATGTTTTCATCAGCAGCACTGAGGGAGAATTTAACTGCGCCGAGAATGAACACATATTTGGCAGGGGCGCAGTGTTTTGTATTATTGATCTGGTGATGTCTGCGTGCGTGCGCCGTTAAGTGCATGCTGCGCATACTGTCTCTCAGACAGTGAGGCTTTTCTGTGGTGTGCAGTACTTTATGGCATGGATGACTGATAGGGCTTCCTCGTGAGCCGGTCTAGGCCCTGCATTCTTCTCGTCGGTGGAGTCTGATGTGTGCAGGCCTTTCAGCTAATCTTAGAAGAATGTCAGCTACAGGCACACATGTGTCCCATTAAGTCCAGATCTGTGTAAATAATATAACATGCAACAGCTTACGTTACAGGTAACTATACCCACACAGCTGTGCCTTTGGCTTTGCAGTGCCCCACCAGCCCAGTCTATAAAAGGCAACGCTTAGATCTAATGAGCAGCTTATGAGGCAGCTCGTTTGAAGAAAACTTGTGAATACAAAACAAACGACGTTTTTCATATATGAGGTTTTCAGAAATCTCAGATTTTATGTCATTGTGTTGTTTCAGGTTTAAGATATTTTACAGTTACAGAAACTTTTATTTCTATCTTCAGAGTTGAAATACAGTAAAGACACTGATGAATGTGATACTTATTTCAAACATAGATTTGAGCAACACGTCACAGCCTGACTTGTTTCCCTCCCCCTATTGTTAATTCTTTAACGCTGGCTCTCTGTGTTTATTGTCTTCCTGCCCTGCTCGCGCTGGATTGGCTCGATCCTACTGAGCGGCAGGACGATGTTTGCCTTTGCCGTCGGCCGGGGGAAGTCCCTCTTACTCTCAGACGAACCTTGCTAAACTAACTGATACAAAGTTCAGAGGATACCAGTTTCTTCCTGGTGTGGTACAGCATCTTCCTGTGGCTGCACACCAAAGTTAGTTAGAAGCAATGGGTTGCAGTAACATTGACAAACCAGCAAGCTCTACTTTCCGTCAAGATGAAAGCGTGAGTGTGTATGGTGGACCAATTACTTAAAATCCTGTCCAATATACATTTATCAATGTTAAGGCCCAGATTTGGTCCATTTTGGATTGTAAAATAAATCTTCATGTTTGCTTTATAACTAATGTAGTGAAAATTATTAGCTCTCATGTGATTTGTGGCCACTTTTCCCTTTAAATCACACCCGAAGTAGCAGTCAGCTTTAAAACACCTTAGTCATCAATCAGCGTTAAACTTCGCTTAAAGGACTCTAATGAACACAGCTGGTGGCACGTGAACACTTGATGTATTGTGAAGGGACTATTCCTAAATTCTTGGAGAAAAGTATTTTCATCATTCCAGAAAGGAAAGAAATCTGTCGGGAACCCAGAACAGACAGTGGATGCTTATCTTGAGAGGAAAGGCTATGCTGCCATTTCTTAGTGCTCCTCAGTGTCTACAACAGCCAGTGAAAAGCACAAGGAAGCTCAAGGAGAAACATTCTTTTTGAAGTATGTAGGTGTGGTTAAAGAGAAAAATAGCGATGTCACCAGGTATCCCTGGTTCTTTGTCAAGATAATTGCAGCACAATGGGCCTCTTCTAGACTTGATGTTTCAAGGGAGACTGTTGTGTGTGGGCTTCAAGGTCATTGTCAGAAAGAATCAACAATTCTCCCAGTGCCACATCAAATCCAGCATTTTTGCAGCTTAAGGCACAGAGAACTCTGTTTGGGTTGATGGGATCATGTTTCCTGCTAGAGTGTACGTTGAATTTGGTTCTGAACTTTATGAAGGACATCACAATCAAAGTTCTGGAGTGGTCCTAAAGCCCAGATCTTAATCCTAATGAGAATCTGTCTCTGTCCCAAGAACCACAGAATTTTAATGGATTGGAACAATGTTCCAAGGAAGAACGGGCTTAGGTTCTTTTAGGAACCTTGCCAACCCAGTTTGGAACCACCGTCCTTTTCTTTTATTTCAGCACATCAGACAGAGTTTTTGGAGTAAATTCAATCATAATCAGTTTTAGTTAAGGTCATTTCCATGGAAAGGTTAAGAGTTTTATTTGATTTCATAAAGGAAGGAAATCATTTTGTCTGTAACTGCAAGATTAAAAAAAAAAAAAGGTGTTAAGCAGAAAAGATAAGCCAGTGGCAGAATCAGTTTTGATAGAAGAGAAGACCGAAAAAGCAAAAGAAAGGTGTCAGACAACAAGTGTAGAGAACCATGCTTGTTGCACTTGCAAACCGTTGTGAGCCAGCAAGGAAATGTGAGGGGTTTGGCTGTTGCTGTTCTGGGTGCCAGCACTTCTAATGAGTCTGTCAGGGCCAGTTAGCGCAGCCAGGCCTGCTCGTGTCCCCTCCAGGCCGCAGACAGCTGTTATTAGCCCGTAATGGCATGCCACAGGGCCAGATTAGCCTGGCACGCTGAAGAAATATCAAACATTCACTTATTGTAGCTTCTTTGCTGGTTAATGCATCTATTCTGTGAGGCATTTATAGCTGTGATGCTGGCAAGCTACCTAACAAGCCACCGAAGATAAAAGACAGGGTGAGTGTACTGTAGCCCCACTGCCAGGTAGAGAGGAACAGAAATGCCTGCGTAAGGCTGCGGTTGCTTAAAAGGTCTTAATTAGGTCACTTGACTAAATATTGTAGAAATCTATCCTTAAAAAAGAAAAATCAATGCACGTGCACGTTTGACATTTTAGTATCAGAGCACGAAATGGCGGCTTTGCCACTTTTTAACGTGCTGGTTGTTAGATGAGTGCTCTTTTTAATAATGCTGGGTCATCATTATGCGAACCATATCGACAAGAGGGCCACTGCTGTCTACTCATCTGTTTTCACCTTTCATAATGAGCACAGAAAATCAAAACCTTACACAGCAAGTACTATCTGAGCCTCAGGGGAGAGCCTGCACTGTATACAGTGTGCGATAAGCCTACACCATTAGATCGGCACACTGTTAATACGTGCAGTATAATGCTCCGCAGGCTGCTTACAGGCTATAAATCAAACTCTTTGAGCCGCCTGGTTCTGCAGTATGTTTCATGCATAGTACGTTATGTAAGCTGTGTACATTGCTCGGTGGGTTGGCTCACAGCTACACGAGCGTCAAGGTTCACTCTTAAAAGCTGAGGCCTGATGGTCACGTGCGCTGTGCATGTAAACCTGCTCCTGCGACTGGCTGAGGCCAGATTTGGCAGCTTCAGAGGCCGTTCGCGGTTAAATATAGGTAAATAATGCATGTCTGGCTGCTTTTCAGGCCCTGCCCTTGAATGCGTTTCTAGCTGCGTGACTACATCTGCGCCTGTGAGAGTGTTTGAATGGTGCAAAGACGAAGAGTAGACACATGAAAACCGGTGAAAGATTAAAAGTGAGAGAGAAGGACACTGCGAGTAAGAGATGGCTGCGCTGTTTTCCCTCTGTATAATCTACATCACATACTCGTTAGCAGATTACGTGTCAAACTCATGAAGTACTGTACGTTGCAGGCAGCAGTCGTAGTCCTTCAACAAACAGAAAAGTCCTTCCCATTTATAGAAACAGTTTCTATGTGAGCAGCTTTGTTGTTTGCTTTACTTTATTGTGACGTCCAAGTGACAACAGCACAGTGTCCAGGTGAGGCGTGTAGAGTTGAGAGGCAGAGCTATGGAGTGAGATCTGAGGTGAATCCTGGGGGGCACCCTGCTGCGGCGGTGGGCCCCAGTGAGCGGCACCGTCTTTCCCTGGCAGGGGCTACTTGTTGCAAATCATTAGCTTCCCAGCTACTGAGGCTTTTCTTCCAGGGTGCATTATAGCTACAACCCACACAGAGAACAACAGGGAGGAGCCCCCTGCACTAGTTATGAGCTGTGTAATGTATAGAAAGACGGAGTCAGTGCAGTACAGGGCAGTGCACAAACCCCGGCTACCAAACACAACAGCTTAGCTCCATTAGTGCCGCTGGTGAGCCATCCTTATCCCGCTATTATGTGGGGGACATCCCGCACATAATAACTGAACAAGGTGAGGAGATTTAACATGGCAGCTAATGTTCAGGCTTTGTGACGTGACAGAAGTTTCTACAACTAACCCTCGTGAACAATAATGCAGTACGATGCCTGCGCTGTGGAAAAGCAAAACACAAGAACCGAAGCTGAATTAGCGTGAAATTAATTCAAACCTGAATCTCTCCGTTGCATTTTTATTTTTTGTACTATTTCTCAAAGTACTCTCGCAAGTACTTAAATGTCTCTTTGGCTCTTTCTGTCCTTCCAGAGCAGATACGCTGGTGCAGATCGAGGTGTGAGACTCTACAGTTCTCTGCCCATGCGCCCAAACCCTGACGGCAAGAGACTGCCCTCTACTGGGGTAAGACTCATCTCTCCCATCCCTCTCTCCCCCGTCACCCTCGCCGTCTCACCTTCGGTTTCCTCCCTACGTGCATACATACCTGTTTCACCCCCTAGTCATCGGCTCAACAAGACTCCACACACTGGACACTGAGAGAGACGTAAAAAGCAGAGCAGAGATTTTTACACTTCACAGGTTTATGTTTTATAATAAATAATATAATACAGTGTCATGGCCGGGAAAGAACGCAACTCACTGTAGAGCTAAACCATCTACAACTGACTAGTCCTTACATGCACAATCCCACACTCCCTCTCATAGACTGGCTCAGTTGCCTTCACTGGTCGCCACAAACCTTCCAGTAAAGTCCTCCTCTGACCCCCACCCCCCATATGAGTTAGTATAATATATTATACTATTATTATAGTACTATTTTATACTGTAATGGTTTATTGTTTATTGTAAGTTTATTGAAGTTTTTGTGTGTAGCACTTTGACTTTGACAAAGTGCTGGAGCAGTAAGTCTGTACTCTGTTTGTGAAACCTTTCTTTCGTTCCTTAAAAAAATCATTTAGTATTGTGAAAATCATAATTAGAATCTGGCTTCCGTTGCTTTTATGCGTTTATGTAACAAAGGAGACGAAATGAAAGAACAATTGAGCAAAAAGAGAATTTAATTTCACATGTCTCTCTTTTTCATGTTTCACTCCATGCAAGTGCTTTTCGAATTATCTCCTCACTGCTCCAGGGCTCAGTGAGAGGAAGAGTGGGTGAGTGAGGGAGAGAGAGAGACAGACAAAGCAAAAGCTGTGTAATATTGTTGGTGTGCACCTTTTTTAATTACAACAGAGATTGTATTGATGTCTCAGGCCACATGTCCTAAATCATTTATCAAGAGGGGAGAGTGCTAACAAAGCATTTCTAAGAAACCCATCCTCTCCCAGGGCCTGGAATCATACGTTATCTAAAGTGAATATTGTTAATGCTGTTCTGTGGAGAGACCCACTTACAAATCACGGGAATGAGTTCCTTGTCAAGACATGTGCGTGAGCTGGTAAAGAGATATATTCTCTGTTTTGCAAATTAAACTCAGCATCTAAATCTCTGCACAGAAGTTCTTTTGTGAAGCGTTGAGGGCCATGTTGAAAGTGATGGATAAACATTAATGTACTGTGGTTTTGTTGTGAAGCAACTTAGACCATATCGCTCATAGAGGAGTAGAATTTATAAGAAGCGCGACTCGGATAAGACGCCGCGTGTTATTTTCTGCCTCATTGTTTGGTTTGCTGTCATTTCCTTTTGTCTGTTATTACCTGGGTGTAGCATCAGTACAGTAGCAGACTGTAGCTACATGGAGAAGGAGAATATAAACCACTTAACATGCAGGAGGAAACCAGACGTTTTTCCATTGCACTTATCAGGTGCTGCGGTGAGAGCAAGTGTCAAGGTGCAGTAGGTCTCTGCCCCCCGTTCCCTCTCACCCATCCTCTCCTTCCTCCTCTCTTCCTTCCCCTGCACACCCCTTTTATTTTCCCCTGATCTCTATCTCTGTCCCCCCTCCCTACCTCCCTCCCTCACTGCCTCCTACCACTACTCACCACCCTCGGTTCAGTTAAAAGTGGGCTTGGCACTTCCGCAGCAACCCCCCCTCGCTCCCTCCATCACACACACACACACACACACACACACACACACCACCACCACTTCTTTTCTCTCTGTCAAACTAACCTCCAACTCCTGCTCTTCACCTCTATGTTTCCTGTCAAGGTGCACTGCCCACCTTCCCCTCTCCCCCCTCCTCCCAACCACCGGCTCTGCCCCCGCAACCTTTTTCCTTTTCTTTCTTTCAACATCTATTATGGCTCTAAATGCCTGCAGTTCATTTTTTCAAAATGCTTAGTGCAGAGGGCGTGACCCCTGGCGCTGCGCTCTGATCGCTTGTAGTCGGATGGAGGGGTTACTGGCTTGCCTTAAATATAATGTATGCTCCACTGCAGTGGCTGATGTCAATGCAGACGTCTCAGACTCTGGGTTAATCATCAACATGCCCTGTGTCAACATTCAGTGTCATCGTATAACAGATGGCTCGACAGCGAGACCTTTCGATGCGTAAGCACAGGTAATCATTAACTTGCTGATCTAACTTGAAGGAACCGGGCAGCGAAAGCCTAAAGCAGCTTAGCGTAAAGACGAATACAAGGAGAACCTGTGGTGCCTGTGTCTTTATGCTAAGCTAAGCTAATTGCACACTAAAAGGAGCCTCACTCAAGTGTTTTTAGACAGAGATGTCATTCAGTCATTCATCCGTCTTGTCTCTCTTCGCTATGCCTTCGCCCCAACCGGTCGAGGCAGATGGCCGCCCACCCTCAGCCCGGTTCTGCTGGAGGGTTCTTTCATTAAAGGGACTTTGTCCACCTAGATTTTGCCCAATGCAGCATTTGTCTGCTTTATATAAACCTATGTAGTTGTATTCTATAAGGTCTCTGTTGTGAACTGGCTCTACATTAAAAACCAGATTGAACTGAGAAAGAACTTGAACTAAAAAATTGGCTGCACCGTTTCAGTTGAACTGTACTGAAAGGTTTGCACCTGTTTTCAAACTCTTTCAAAACATTTCTTAAAACTTTGTCATCTCCACAATCTCATCGTGACATTTCAAAGGTTTGCAAGTCACTTCTGTCGTCAGTCAGTGTCTTCATTTGTAATGGAAATGCAGAAATCTGTATGTCTATCTCTATGACATATATTGAGTAGAGGTGATGGGCACTGGTTCTTAGAGGGTTGTCTCAGCTCAGCTTGGATAAGCATCGGTATATTCTTCGCTGGGAGTCAAGCTGAGCTAACATTGTAGCTGCTGTTATTGTTGTTGTTGTTTTAGCTCCACTGCCTTGACAGTGATACATAGGGTGAAGGTTCAGAATCTGCTGTAGCGCCGAGATGACAGGATCATTTCAGGACTCTACTTTCTATTTTCCTTGGTTTCTACATGTTTCTCTCTCTTTCTTTCTCTCCTGTTTTGTCTCTCTCTCTCTACTTTTTCCAAGCTGATTTGGAGCCTTGCATAGTCAATTATGTAGGGAGTGAAAGATGGAGTGGGGGCTTCAGCTTCCATATTTTGGTGTGATATTAATATTGCATGAGCGCTATTCTGTAGCGAATATCTAAGAGACTGCCTATTAAGGCAGCAGCAGGAGAAGAATGTGACAGACACACACACACACTGTACATACATACATACACAAGCAGAGAGAATCAGTCAGGATCAGGCACAGGTTGTTATAATTAGTGCTTTCAAGATTTATTTTGGTGGGATAATAAAGAGTGACTCATTTTCCTCTTTAATATGTCATGTTTGTTTATCTTGACATGGCTCACATCACACTGTACAGTGAGAGCTTTTGATGCTGGCGAGCACTCAGTGATGTTCTACTGTAATTGTGCTAAGAATGGAATATTTCAACTAATTGAATGAATAAACAGGACGGCGACACAAACAAACGTCTGCTGTAAGACAAAACACGAAATGAAAAAACAACATTGCCAAGATGACTGTAATGTTGCAAAGCAGGAGTGATGTGATTTATTGCCCGCTGCTGGGTGGGTATCAATGATGCATACAGTAAGTGTCAACAGTGACAGGCTGAGAAGGTCTCCAGCAATGACTGAGAGGTTCAGCATGGACACTCCTGCCGGTGGTGACAGCGGATGGTCTGTGATAGACATCTCATTTCATGCCATCACAGATTGTCAGCAGCTGATAAAGTGTCACAAGCATAATACACATTAATAGAGTGCGAACACACATCGACACTTACAATTTGTTATCTAGGCTGTTTTTTTATCTTTAAATAGTCATTTTAGCAGTGTTAGGCTGAACGGATGAAAGCGATATTAGATTAATGATTAAGGATCTTCAGCACTGATGTACGATGCACGTCTGCTGAGAACGGAATCGCTCTCCAGTGCAGGATCCGTCTGAAAAGTTTCTTTCCATATATGATATTCAATAAAACATCGTAACATTTTTCTGCATGAAAATAATATAATCGTTATTATTAAAATAGCTACTAGTTATAATAAAGTTTATTTTAAATGTGTGTAAAGTGAAGGTTTTAAGTCCATCACAGTCCATGTGCGCATCTATAACTGCTCATCTACTTGGAGTTGATGAACCCAAAGGTAGAAAACATGCACATTAAACGTAGTAATCAGCAGGCTGTGTTTTTGAGGACAGGTTCTCCCGTACAGTCCTTTCCCTCCTCACCATTGCCAGGCTCAATCAAAGCCCAGGAAGCCTGGACTGGAGTCGACACAGCCAGTTAGTCCCGAGCCCAGAAGCATCACGCTGAGCCCTGCCTCGAACAAGTTGCTTGGTGACCTTACAGCACCAGCTGGAGTTTAAAGAAGTCTTTAAAAGGCCGATTCTCCACAGTAACATCAGCACCCGTGCCTCAAAGAGTCTGAATTAAGGCCCACTTTCGCTCTCTAAAATGTAACAAATGTGTGAAAAAACATCACAGGAGAAAGGGAAAAGTGAAGAGAAGGACGCAGAGAGAAAGAGGGAAGGGAAAGAGAGGTAGAAATGGAGAAGTAAAGTAAAGGAAGCTCAACATCTTAACCCCCCTGCCCTTGCCCTCCCCGCCCTCCCAGATATATCAGTGTAGTTGGCTTTCTCTGAAATTCAAATGGCAAGAAAAAAAAAACCTAGATGAAAAAAAGAAACCTCTGGTTTTGTAAAGGGGGGTGGGTGCTGAGAAAAAGACCTGCCATCCATGTATTAGTGCTCTGTAAATATTACATGAGCTCCACATTCGCTCAGTTGTTTGGCATTACTTCCACTGGATGGGTATATTATTTTAGAAACCATGGCTTGTTTATGGAGAGACATGACCTACTTCCAGACACTCCCCTCTCTCTTTCTCTATCTGGTATTTTTCTACCCCCCCCACCCTTTTTCCTCCCTTTACCTCTTTCTCCCTCTCTCTCTTTTTCTACTGTTTCTCATTCACTCTCAATCTGCAAAATCTCAACTGGTTGTCCCTGCTGAACAATTACAAGGCAGAGAGACCCAAATGGAGATGTTTGTAGAAAACAACATGTGTATAATTAAGGTTTAATGAGCTCTTGTCAGGGTGGAATGTGCAATTAGATTGGTAATAGAAAATTCTGCCTGGATGCTAGTGGCAAAGTCTGGATGTGGAATCAGCATGGCACTGAATGAAAGAACACTGAATTATTTTGAGCCCTATTGACAAAAGTAGACTGTGCTGGATGCTGCATTTAGATTTAAATACATAGTGAGGTCCCGGGTAGAGAAAGATGTTTTTTTCCTGGTTGTGCTATATAGTGTTTTTTTCAGATTACTGTATTTATGCACACCGGGTTGGTTTTTGGGGAAAACAAATTTTAAACAGATGAGGTTATGCTTCCCTGCAGCTGAATGCAGGAAGAGACAGTAATTGTGATTTGAAGGTCAAACGTGTAATTGTCTGCACAAATATAAAAGGCCAAAAGTGGAAGGAAGATTCTCACTGTGAAACATTTCAGAGTCAGTTAAACTTGGAAACGAAAACTTCCCCTGCTGCCTTGAAAACGTGAGTCAAGTAGATGAGGAACTATTTCAGTTCACAACCTACAGTAAGGTTAAAAACCGAATATTTATTGTGACGGGCCACAATAGGTTAGGCTTTATATAAAATTAAGTTTAAAGGAATTATTATTTTTCAAAGCACAAAAGTTTTCAATGAGTTAAACAAACAACACTACTAAATACTAGAACACATTATTTTTTCCTCTTTGTTATTATTATATAAGGATGAAATGTTCAAGTCTTTTTTCTGACTTTAACCAAGTGTTTGAGACGTCTAGACATAATTTATTCCTTCTAAACATGACATTAGTCATATAACTCAGGGTTTTGCTGTTTTTGTTCAACCTCAGTGTTTGTGAATGGTGACAGAAGACGCCTGAAAACACTGAGGTAACAGTAGTGATGTAGTTTATGTAAAGTTTTTACTGAATACAATCCACCCTCATTAACACTCAGTCGCTGCCTGGCACCTCTTTCCAGGTCTCTGCTTCTTCTGTCTCACACACTTGTCTTGCTCTGTGTCGCTTTAAACAAGGTACTTGTGAGGAAGACGCAGGTATGTCGGCGCTCTCTGTTTCTTGACTGGGTGAAATTGCTACATGTGGGTCTTGTGGAGAAGATTCACACACACAAAAGTCGTGTTTGGCTCTTTCTGAATTACTTGGCCAGTCCCTGAAAGAGAGGGCCCTTTGTTGGTTTCCTCTGGGACTGCCCTTGAAAGGCTTCCATTGTGTGGTGAGCACTATGATATAATGTAAGTGGATTTAATAGATTTGATGGAACACACAGACATGGTTCTCTCTGGCCCTCGTGTGATGAGAAGCAGCCCGTGTTCGGGGGTCAGAACCGCATCTTAAATAAATGAAATCATGTGTCAGTTTCGTGTTCCTCCAGAAGCACGACGCTGTGTAAACGTTGGAAATATTTGTGATATTGGCAACGTGGAGATGAAAACTACTGCATTTGTAAAAACAGTGCTTTCTGGTTCCACCTGAGTTGTGTTGGACATCAAGGTTAGACAGAGTGGGGGGAGTTGAATGTCAGCTATGTGTTAGCTTTGTTTTCATTGTGTTAACAGGAGCACAATGGTACGATTGTGTGCCCATCTGAAACCCTACACCTACCCAGAGCATTTGTGGGTCAGAGGTGGGGGCGATGTTGCTCCTTTAGCCTGACGAACCGCGCAGGACCCAGAGACTCACGAGTAATCCATCCAGCAACCCATCAAAACGGTTCTGTCTCACCATCTCACGTCTGCTCAACAAAATGTTCTCATTTTAAATATAAATGATGTTTTTGTCTTATTTGTCCCTCGATCTTTTGGCTTCGCGTCGTTATTTTTAGGTGCCATTTAAGCAGTGGACCTCTCGAAACCCCCCAGTGTGATGGACAAGACGATAAAGCCGAGCAATAGACCTGAGATGAATGTTACATCTTAACGCTGATAGAGGCAATTAAGTCCATCATAAGCGAGAGAGGGAACTCTCTTGT
The DNA here is from genome assembly GCA_030770545.1 of Macropodus opercularis. Classification (NCBI taxonomy): domain Eukaryota; kingdom Metazoa; phylum Chordata; class Actinopteri; order Anabantiformes; family Osphronemidae; genus Macropodus; species Macropodus opercularis. The sequence continues at coordinate 6,674,578 of CM061099.1, forward strand.
CTGGGGACTCATTCACTTGCATGGTTTAACATGATCCCCAGCTAAATGCCTTATTTTATTTCTCCTCTCAGCTCACAGCTTACAGTCGAGCACAAATTGAGCCGATGTGTTTTTTTTTCCACACACTTTGGTCTTTCTGTCTGATTTGCCCTTTTCTGTCTGTCGTTGTGTGCTCTCTCCCTGCCTCCCTCCCTCCCTAACCTCCCTTTCACTCTCTCTCCCTCTCTGTCATGGTAATGTAAAAAAATCTCAGCTGCTCCAATTCATTTCGTCCTCTTTCATTCGAGAAAGAAGGGCAATCCTGTTTCTCCTCACTAGTCTGTGTGCGTTGAGGTTTAAAAGTAATGAGGACCATATTTCATCTGCGTGGAGTTATATGCCTGGGCGTGGCTGAGCAGGTCTGTTATGGGAAAATAAATATTATGGAAGGTCTAACGTTGTTATCTCTATCGCGCTAGGATCAATGTTTGCATTGTGGGACAGGATACATTACACAAACACGTGGGCATGCGTGCAAAGCCAGCGACATAATGCACACATGCCGAAATTGTGTGTACATGCAGAAGACGCGTGTGCATAAGAAACACGGGAAGGTGAAACGCATCCACACATACACATGTACCAAATGTGTGAGTCGCTGGACGCTCTAATGACCACTGTCCTGACACAGGTATTTTGACTGCTGCCTCTTTGACTGACATGCGATTAGCAACGCTGGGGCAAAAGTAGGGAGGCGCGTGGTGAGACCATGAGAAAAGAGACGAGGAGGAGGGTTAAGTCCTCTTCTGCGCCTCATCTTTCTTCTAAAACATTCCTCGCTGCAGTTACCCGTGGTGTGATTTGGTATTCAGTGCGTACAGTAAAGCGCAGCTGGGCTCTCTGCAGCCTGATGTAGCTCTGCTGCAGGTTAGCAGCACTGTAGCTGGAAATGTGAACTAACAGTCGTAGCAGGAAGGAGGAATTGGTGCAAAACTGATCTTTACTGTTAACGAAAGAAAAGCGCTGCCTTATCACTGACTCTATTGTTTGGGCTGCATTTTGACCAAACTCAAACGAGTCATACTAAACAAACGCTGACATTATAAAGATTTTTCATTTGAAAAAATTAACAGATGTATCCAGTCAGTATTCAGGGCTGGCAGATATCCAGCATTTAGATATTATTAGAAGTCCCAGAAGAGAAAAAATATCATTTTCATTTAGAAAATCAAGAAAAATATAAATCAGACCGAAATCTACTCTTAGAAACTGAACATCCGCGTATGTCAACGCAACACTGGCACTAGATAGACTCTCATTTTAATACTATGAAACTGTGAGTGTCCTTGAAAATGCAAAATTCGTTTTATTCATTTTTAGAGGCCTTTAACACAGTAGACTCAATACACTGTGTAATGTACAACATTAAGGCAACATTAGAAAAATGGATGGACAAGGTAAAAATGAAATAAAAATATAAACTCGACAAGGAAAATAATAGAGCTCAGCTATATTACACTGAGACATGTGAATATAGGTCCTAGGTTGAAGTTAGCAAAGCTTGTTATAAAGCAAAACTTTGACTTGACTTGACTGAGAGTTAGAGTCTTTCAGGAGCCGGTTCCAGACATGGTTCTGCAAACGAGACCTGTTCCGGATTATCTGAGCGGTTCCGCACATCATGATCCAGTTTGGCTTCTTTTTTCCCACTTTTCTAAGGGTTTTATGTTTAGGAGTTGTACTTTTTAAGGGCATCAGTTCTGATGTTCCAATCAACAGTTGTTCTGTAACCTCTGTGACAGTGGTGCACTTCCTGCGTCAAACTGACACTGGCTTGGCTTTCCACAAACACAAAGCTATTTATAGCATCCACTTTATTCTCTGTCTCTCTCATGTATTTGCATTTCTGCTATGCTAACAGGAGCCTGGTGTCAAGTGCATCAGTTGTACAGGCTTCGTCCCTTTTTCTTTCTCCAGATCTCACCCCTTCGTTCCCTCGCTCCACATGACTCCTCCATCTCACTGTAGCTTTCCCACCTCCCTCCTACCTTCACCCCATCTCTCTCTGTCTGTGTTTTCCTTTACCCAATTGTTTCGCTGTAGATTTGACCGCTATGATTAATGACCTCGAAGCCTCAGGAAACCAAACAGAGCTCGCCCTTCTCGTTCAAACCTCCCTTTTTCTAATATGTCAACTTCTTCTGTGTTCACTCTGACCACGTTATGAGTTTTGGAAAGAGATTCGCAAAATATAAGTAAGAGGACATGAGGGAAAGACTTTACATGCAGCCACCATCAGGTAGTTAGTACTTTATTCTGTTAATAGGATTATATTTGTAGTGTTATTGTTAAACTACTGTGCAGTACTGTCATGTCTGAAAAGTATAATGAGAGTGAGCAGCTACTTACAAGGGTAATAGCAAAAAGCCAAGAAATCACTTTAGGTTGTATATTTGTTTTTGTTGTTGTGCTAAGCTAAGCTAATTCTCTTGCTCTTTAATTCCATGTTTCGCATGGAAACCCTGCAAGACCCTAAATACACCTGTGTTCTGTGTTAAAATATTAATTATTACAATATTCACTCCAAATAGTTGAGATTGGAGTCAGATCATTAAACTACATTTGGAACTGGGCTAGAGTGAACTAACAAGTTTGCAAATGAATGATTAACTGATAATTTCTAGGTAAAGATCAATGACGTCCTATAGAGAGATGGATTTTTATTTTACATTTAACCGTCTCCAGCAGCAGGCACCACTGCAAACTTCACAAGCCATTGTGTATCACGGTTTGCTCCTCTCTCTGTGCTGCTCACACAGATCTGGATGCAGGTGTGAAAATAACCCGTCGCAGGACACCGTCACATCTCGCACGATGTGATTAGGACAACATGTAAAATCATTTTCATAGAACAATAAAGAGAGTGATTTCATTTTCTGTGTGGAATACAGTGATTGTTCCTGCAGCAAACTAATAAAGCTATCAGAGAGAAATCATTGGATAGAAGTAGCAGTTCCATCAGACGCTGAATGATAATGTAGAAATGGAATTGCAACTTGAAATTGAATAATGTTGCAAAGAATTGCTGTTGTACTGTTTATTCGGTGTCATGTATACAGACAGAAACAGAAACACAATGCAAGTCTGTCTGAGTTGTAAGTGCTGAGAAAATAAAAGGGCTTCATATTGAAAAGCACACAGAACCTAAAATGTGTCCCTGGAACTTGTGGCTCATCAAACATGCTGAAATACGGCAATGAACAAACTGTGGCCTATATTCAGGCTCTGGCCACAGCTTGAGCAACACCCTTGGAGTTTAGTGTAGGCACAGATCCATCCCGTGACTCGACTTTACAGTAGCAGCAGTAATTCATCTCTTCCAGTACAAGCTGTCTAGAGGTGTGTTTTGTTTCCTCGTAAATGGCTGGTGCCAAATAGTGTCAGATAGAGAGCCAGACAAGGCTTCTGGGAGAGTGTGTCTGTGTGCGTTTGTGTTGTGGGCCTATGCGTTTCAAGCTGCGGCCTCTGGCTGTGACCTCGGTGTTAATCACACTACAGCCAGAACAACCACAGGCTCTATCGCCACCGCTGCTGCTAGAACCCATTTTCTCTCTGTCTGTTTCTTTCTCGTTCGCGTTGTGTCCTTACTGGATGTTTATTTATCTTTATTCTCCCGTACCTACAATACGATCACTATCCAATACTTACTGCGCGGCACATTACGGTACCTTACGCTTACATTTAGCCTTAGCTCAGGAGTGCAGCCTTTCTTGTGTACCTCGTCCTCTCCACATTAAACTGTCATCTTTCCTCACCTTCGGGCTTCTGGAGTTCGGTCTTTCAGGGCTTTTGAATTAGCCCACTTGTTCTGTCCTTATTTCTCTGGCAAAGTGCAGAAGTGCTAAAGGCTGTTCTCGCCTTTCAGACTCTATGTTGTCTCTTCAACAGCAGTTGGGATTAGTTGGCAGGGTTGGTAACATTTTTGACTAGTCATCCATGGTTAGGGTTGGTTATTGTACAGAGGACATCGTTTCTCTTAAAATATAACGTTTGAATACTCCTATAGAAATGATGCCAATCAGCCTCCTACAGCCTCGTGAACGTTGTCATGTCACTGAAATCATATCGAAAAAAACTGACGGAAAGCAAACATGGAAAGTAGGTCTGTGGAAATTCCTGTAGCAGTTCTGTCGAACAGCAAATCAATAACTGGGTCAACTTGTTTACCTGCCATATGCTGTTTGAGCATGTAAACTATCACTTCTAGGGTAAGTGGTGGCGCTGGGTGAGGGGATGGTGACATCCAGTGAAGTTGATGTTGAATTTCCAGTCTGGAGAGCTGTCTACCTCACAGCGTGGCTAAAGACATGACGGGACAACACACAGTAACGTTTGCATCAATGGATGGCTGTGCTAGTGACTGGCCTCCCCTCGGGCTGACTAACCAGACTCCCATCGGTGCTGGTACTGTGCTCTCACTGTGTTGTGATTATCACTCTGCTGTGCCTTGTGACACCCGTGGAATCACAGCAGTTAGGTGTGCGCACACACAGACACACACACAGGCTCAGGCTGTAGGCAATCTGAGACCAATAGTGTGAGTTACACAAGCTTTGACAGGGCCTAATTATACATGTCTCTAATGAACTGTAATTACTGACATCCACCAGAGCATCAAGGTCTATAAGCCGAGGACTCGCAGTCATTAGACTGCAGTGTTACTGTTCCTGCATCTACTGCTGACTGAAAAATCTGTTTTCTGTCCGTGCTATGATGTGTCGGGCGCAGCCTAACAGTTTTCTCCTCCTCTTTTCTGCAGTTTGATGGTGACAACATGTACATGAATGAAAACAGCCACGAGTTCCTCCCACCAAACCAGGTGAGTTAAATTGGCCCCTACCTGCCCAGCCCCCTGAATGAATGACAGCCGTAACACACTGTCATGTTTGAGGTGTGCGCCCACCGTTGTTAGCATTCAGTACTGTAAGTTGCAGTGGGAAACAGAAACGCACTTAGATCCTATAATCTAAACACAGTCAAAGGTTTTGCAGATGCTCTTCTACTTGGGTTCCAGCCTCTCTTCCTTCTGCCTTAATAGACACAACATAATCCTCAAATATTTACATAATGTAAATACCGTGAAGCAGTAACCACATCACTGTTACGCCCAGGCCAGTGTAATTAAATGTGAAACACAAACAAACAGACCAATGTAAAATAAAACATCTACCTTTTGCTTTGTTTTGCTTATGCTTTAGGTATGTATTTATTTTTAATTTGATTTAATACGGAGTCACTCATCACTGTGTCCATCGTGTTATACTTCACACAGTCATGTTTATGCGCAGTGGCTAAACAATGTGAGACATTAGATGACTCTCCAGACGGATTCTCCAAACCCACCTTTGGATTTATGCCTCAGTCTTCGTTTTGTTTTGCTTTTGCTGTGAGGTTTCTTATTTTTCTGAACGGACATTGCTGGATTTCCGCGTCGCACCTTTGTTCTCAGCTTCAGAACCGTTAGAGCGCCAGAAGGAACCAGAGCACCTAAACCTGCAAAAATATACAAATTCCACGCAGGCCTCGTTTCTTGGGTCGGACAGTGGCGAGCGTTAATCTAACCTCGCCGTCATAAAACACTAGTTGTATTCAGGCAGTTATTCTATGTGCAAACTAATTTCACTTTGATAACAGCCAGACTGAAAAAGCTGCTTTGCTCAGAGTGAGTTTTGGCCTCGTTACAAAGGATTTATTAAGTTAGAATGGAGGGAGAGTCAGTGCACAGCAAACATGCCAGATACACTAGCACAGCTGGTCACGAACAACTGGGAGACCATATGGTTGTGTTTGGACAAGGGGATTTGTGGAGTTTGGGAATAAGGCCATCTGACACACACAGGGGAACAGGGAATTTGTCCCTGTCAATTGCAATTATTAGAACCGAGCCGCAGGTTCAGTAGCGTTGTGCGTTTTCTGTTGCATTTGCTGTTTTGCTTAATTTCTTAATGCTCTGGTTTGTTAAATTGTGGCTGGCTGCCCAGAGTGAGGCGCAGAGCTGATGGTGCTGCTTCTTGAACGCGCTTCCTAAAGTTTATTTCGATTCGCTAACAAAATATCTGTCACAAAACAATTTCCATTAGGATCTGACAAATTTCATTTCATTCATTCATCAAATATCATTTACTGTCTAACAAAATGTTTGCACGCGTTACTTTATCGCCCATTTTGACTTTAGCGCGGCGTTGATTGGGTGATTGCGCGTCGTGCTGATGGCTTCTTCTTTTGCTGAAAAGGAGGCAGATAAAACAAACGTGGCACAGAAGATAGAGAGAGAGAGGGAGGAGAAAGGTAGGGATCAGGGAAGCAAGAGACAGAGAGAGGGAAATAGCGTGAAAGACGGTGATGGGATGAGAGACGATTTTGCTTTGCTCTGTGTTGTACTTTGTTTACTCAAGATTCCCTCATATTTGACATGTGCCTTGCTCTATTCTTCGCTTCACCAAGTTTAGCCTCTCTTTGCCTCTGACAGCTAGAATCAGAGAGGGCCTTAGGGGTGGACATACACTCTGACAACGAAACACAGAGTCGGAAGAAACAGCAAAAGAAAATCCCTGATATGTTCCTCCTCAGCTCCACATTCTATCGTAATTAGACGCAGGATTTAAGTGCGCTGCGTTGCCACTGGAGAAGTCACAAAGTTTACTTGAAAAGATCAGCGCACGAGCTAAAAACGACGGTTTCTGAGGGCGCTGCAGCTCGGAGAAGATCACAGAACTAGGAACAAATGAGCTGCTTTGTTCTGTGTTGTGAATTTTAATCGACATGCAAGTTACAAGTATCCCACCAGTTTGAAATTTCATCCAGCTGCTAACAGCCGCGGCAGCAGAATTAGGAGGGAGCATAGATTCCAGACACAGCTGCACTTTGATTGATACTTATCAGTTCACAGTTTACAGTTTCATAATAATGACAATCTCATTGGGTTTGATATCTGACATGTGACGGAGACTAAAATCCACTGAGAAGCTAAACGTTTGCACTTATTTTAAGTGCTGGTACCAACAGGTTTCTAAAAGCAACGTTTGGATGCGATCGCTGCAGGGACCGTTTCATTAGTTAGTCTCATTCTTCAAGAAATACTGTACAGTGAAGTGTATGCAGTAGTTATATTTTTCTCGGTATATTCCATCTTGAAGAACAACAGATCGTTCCGCCTAAAGCTCAATTTTCTCTGCTTGCTGCTTTATAATTTCACTTTTCTCTCCCATTGTCTCTCACTCCCCCTCTTCTGCTCATTCTCTCACTCTCTTTCTGTCTTTACCCCCCATTGCATTTAAATGCATTTGGGTCAGCAGTTCCGCCTCCAAACTGTGCGAAAGTCTGTTTCTCGGCGCTCCACTGTCTTTCATTTCAGTTTCTCAATGTAATCGCTCCGTTTTATCGAGCTCGCATTAATATCAACAATTCTTTTAAGCGCGAGGCACATTCATGCATAGCTCGAATCTGACCTAGAAACTGCGTCATATTGTTTGATACTTATATAGGTATGTTCTCGTGATGAGTCACAGGGAAATGGGGTCAGTGCCATTGTCATATCGATGTTCCCATGAGCCTTGTAGGCTGACCCTGCTTACTTCTCTGCAGTGTTTCTTCCAGTCTCTCCCGCCGCGAGCGGAGTGACAAAGTGTTAGTGATTCGATGACAAGGTCACAGACCCTGGTCTTGGTATCAACAAGCTCTTTGTCTGCCCCCGTAGCCACTGACCATTGTCATGGCACCGCTGCAAAAAAGAGTAACCGATGATGAGCAGCTTGTTCCGGTGCCGTCACAGACGAACGCTAACGTGAAACCCCTACACAGTGGAAGGTGGATGAGCACCTCCTGACTAGATGGCCGCGATGTGATCAAACATAATGCACTGTGGAGATGCCTTCTTATAGCTCTTCGGCAAAGTGGAAGAAGTAGCGTACTTCATCAGCACTTTACCTTGACAATGCTTTGCTTTGATGTCTTTCTCCCTGACTTATGAATTAATTTAGCAGAACTGCTGTTTGAGAGAAATATGTCACCGAAAAGGAGAACATGACGAGGAAATGGAAGAGCGGGGGGTGGGTGGAGAAACTGCACAGGGGAATAATTCGGCTAATGGAGTGACTGCTTGGATATTCAGCAGAAGTAGGAACGGAGATTATGATCTTGCAATTAGCGTAACAAGGTTTTATTGATTGGCTGCCGCTGTAGCGTCTTCGCTGCCAAGACGCCGCATGTGGTTTTAACATGCACAGTGTGTGTGTGTAGCCCAGCCAGTCGCACCAGTCCTACTAGCGCTAGAGCACCATCCAGCTCGGCGCTAGCATCGAGCTGTGGCCGAGGCGCGAGCATCAAAGCTGAGGTATTATGGATAAAACATTATGGACTGCTGAGTAGAAGGGGGCTGTTTGAATGCCAGATGATAAAGTGGACGGCATTTGCATTTTCCGCTCACTTTTAAGTTAATGCGTTGCCCTCCTTCCCCTTTGATAAAACGCAGGTACGAAAACGCAGCTTCTGGTAATGAGCGATTTGAAAGTTTTGTCTGCCTGTTTTACATGTTTGCGAGTTCAAATGATGCTTTAACGGTGAGTTTGATGCCGTTTCTCGTCGCACTCATTACGTAAGTCATCGCTGGCAAGGATCATGCCGGGCCCCTGGGGGGCTGTTACTGGAATCTGACAGTGCCAAGAGCAGATCCTTAAAACACTGTAGTTTGAGGGAAAGTTTTTGTTTTTTGCATGGCAGCAAACACGTGATTACACTCGTCACAACAGATTAAAGTCATCATGAGGCCACTTTTTCATTTATTTATGAAATAAATGGAATTTGTGACAGGTTTGAATAGACGGTTTTCCGCCCAGTGAACGTGTTTCAGCCATTGTCTACAGCTCCCCTGTGTCTCTCATCTTTCTCCCATATGTTTCTGATTAACCATTGTAGAACATGATCCCATAGTCTTTTATGTCCAACCTTTGACAAATCTGTCACCTCATCCCTCTATGCTCTGAATTAAAGGCCCATTCCACCGTTCTAGTTTAGATGAGTGATTTTCTTGTTTGGCAGCAGCCCAAAAACCCAGCCGGCGTCGTCTGGGACCTGATTGGTCAGGTTCAGCCGTGTGTGACTGACAGGAAGCCTGATGATTGGAGGAGACAGCATCTTCGGATAGTCGCACTGATTAAAGACTTGCGGCAGCGTTTTGTAAACTCCCACTGTTCGGGGTCCCTGCACCAGCGCCCTGGCCCTGCTGGTCTGAATTACAACGTGGCCACATTAGTCTGATTTACAGCTTCCTCCCACTGTTTAGACTGGAGCTGGCAGGACCCTCCTTCCCTAATTTTCCACCTGCCCCCTCGTGTTCCTATTGATTCTCCCACTTTATGCCTCACCTTCTACTTGTCACCCCAGTCTTTCCATTTTATCTTCTTTGTCCCCTCAGTCTGTTTATCCCATTTACACGTCTCCTTGGCTTCTTAGTTCACACAGTTCTTGCCCTGGCTCACCTATTCCCCTCGTGACCCTTCTTGCCATGTTCGTCTTGCCCTCTGCCCTTTATCTTTATTTGCCTTTCACCTCCCTAAAACTTGTCTCCCCACTCAAACACCTCCTTGTCCCAATTTTCTCAAATCCGCCTTAAACATCATGCACATGTACCTTTCCTAGCCGCTGCCTCTCCAATCTGCCCTCACCCCTCGCTCTCTCTCTTTCATTCCCTCTCTACATCTTTTGTGAAAATGAAAACAAAGAGAAGCCTGCCAAAATATTTCTATAGCTGTTCGCTGACGAAGCAGGGAGCGGAGACAAAGCAAAGAGATGTGCAGGCATATTTGTCGTGGCAGCAGAAAGATGGAAAGCTCTCTCCCTGTGGCCTTTTTTACAGTCATTTGGAAATCCCCCACCTCACCCTGCTCACTCATTTGCCCTGTTTAAAAGCCCTCTGTTTGAAATACTCCTCTAACATGGCACTGCGTATAAATGCACAGCTGTATATTTGTGTAAGGCCCCTGGCTCTGCCAAGCTGTCCTCCCCCTCCCCGTCTCCCCCCGTTGCCCCAGGTGATCAGGATGAAACTAATGGCAACCTTAATGTGTTTGTGTAGTCCTTCCACCCCATTGGATAGAATGATGACAGAACAAACACTCGCCCTTGTACTAGATCACATCCAGAGTCTTAGAAAAGATGTGAAACAGCCAGCGTCCGTTTAGTCCTTCCACAACCGCAGATATTTTCTATCTCTTTTGAAAATTAAACTTACAAAGTTTACCTTGAACTGGATTTTCCATATGAAAATAAAGCTCTGGTTTATTAGAGAGGGAAATTCTCCGTTGAACTATGCCTCATTAGCAAAAATGGCAAGTTAATTATTGATGTGGCATCTTCGAGGTATCAAACGAGCCTGAGCTGACATCGATCCGCGTGAACGTATTTCCTCTGCATGGAGAAAGTGCAGTCATATATATTTTCTTACTAAAGCGGTCACTCACTAACTACTACTTGTAGAACGAGTGGTTAACGCTGCAATAGACGCGTCTAAGTATGGCTTACAGTAAGGACTTGTAAACATATGTTAGTTGTGGACGTAAAGTGAAGGAGGAGGTTTTTCCGTGGTCACTTTTGCGATGCATTAAGTATACGCTGCGGCGCGGCGCTCCGGTGGGAGACAGGGAGGTTCATTGAGACTGGAGAGCTGTCTCCTCCACTCCCCAGCAGCTTCTTATTAACAATGGCACCAAGAGCATGAGGGTCCAGATGTTAGTCTCCTGCTCGCACCAGCTGTGCCAGCCTCCAATACACAGCCTCATTGACTCAGAACCCGGGAGGGGGGACACTTAAGAACAAACCACACACGCACACACAAACTGTTTTACCTACAAATTCCTCATTTTTGCTCAGACAAAAATGTGACACACAGGCTAAATGGCACATGCACTACCACCAGCCACATGCACGTCACCGCCCCACTAGTGTAAAGCACTTATTTGTGGGTGACAGGATCCTCACAATTCTCAGAATAATGCACGTTTGTTTGGATGACTGCTCCATCAGCACTCCCTTTGTTATTTCCAACATTGTTAAAGTCGGTACAGATCCACCGAGCTTTTATTGTGCTTTTACTTGTTCTCATAACAATAATTAGTTTTGTCGCTCAGACACAGTACGACCATTGTCTACATGCTAATAACGATTTTGACAGCGAGCGGAAAAAAAAAGAGTAGATAAACCAAGAGTCATTAAAAATGTAAAAACATTCGACTGGTGGCAGTTTTTTTTTTTGGGGGGGTCTCGTCGTGTCTCTGGGCGGCTGCTGTGTCGGCATAACTCAGCAAAAGCGGCGGCTGTTTTTCAGGCCTCACGGAGCAGACAATAGTGGAACGATAAGCACAGTTAAAGCGGCTTCCCTCTCCAGGAGACTCTGAACAGGAAGAGACAGAGGGGAGTCCGCAAATAATACTGTATGTCTGCCAATGTAACATAATAATCTTAGATTCTCCCTGTCAGGCAATAAGTTTGATCACGGTCTTCATTTGAAATGTTGGATTCGTCTCTTTCCCCTCCCCCCTCTCCTTTCTGCTCCTTCCTCTGCATTTTCTCCTCCCCCAGCACCACCCCCTCTCTCTCTCCACTCTCCCTCCCCTCGCCGTTCATGGCAGTATCAACATCAGCATCACAATCACTCTAGATGACTATTGGGAAACCTGAGCTATCTCGTTCGCCCATGGTTTGTTTTCCGACCGCATTAGTGGAGATCCTGGTTTGAGTTTTCACTGACACCGCGCAGCATCTGCATATCGTTACTACCACAAGGTCTTGAACTCTTTCTGTGCACGCGACGCAAATGAACTGAGGAAGATACATATAAAAAACTGTAGTTACGCCTCCTCAGAATAACTCGGTTGATTCTGTCTGTTCTATTCTATAGTCATTTGGGAGTTATTTAAATGTTGTTTGTGTTCCAGTTGAATGTTCAGCAATAATGATGTGGTTGTTGCTGCTGACAGCACTTCTCCATTAGTCTCCTCTCTTGCCAATATCAAATGTTATTAGACAGCGAGGGAGAAACAGTGAAGGAGAGAGAAATAGAAAAGCGCGAGAGAGGAGAGGGTCAATGGCACTTTTTTGGTAAATCAAATTGATAAAGGAAGAAAAAAAGGTGTAGAGTAGAAGTTGTGTGTTCGACGTAGACGCAGACACATGCATCAGTCTGTGAGAGAGACAGAAACAGAGGTACAGTGGAGGTTGTTTGTATTATTTGATAAAGCCTCTCTTATAACCTCAGCATGTTGTGCAATAGCTCTGGCTCTCCTTCAACTCTGCGGTGTGCCACTTCAAATTAGTCGCTCGTGGAGAGGGCCAGCCCCGTCTTTGCAAAATGCATTAGTACGCCACTCAGAGCCTCATACAGCCTAGGGTTAAACACAAATTATATCATTTCTGTCATCCAATCAAATCACACTGACCCATTGACCTGCGAGATGAGTCAAATGCATAATGAAATATGACATGGCACAAAAGCTCTGATTCTAATCTGCGGTGACACGCGATCAGATGAGGATGACCTCCTGACCTTGACTGACAAGTGAGACGAGCACTGGGAACAGGATCCACGAGGGAGAGGGAGGCGAAGAAACTTAAAAGAAAGGATGGAAGTGTATGGAATTATAAAGGCTGGTTTTAGTCAACGGGAGGTTGGTTAGTAATCAACTCAATATCTGGGGCCGTCTGCATGTTTTGACTCTGGACCGTTGATGCTCGGATGTCTCCATTAACTCTATAATTTCCCTCCCACAATGATGAACAAACAGCATTTTGTCACAGAGCAGCATCGCTTATTCTCACACAACTGTGACGATGCTGAGGCAATAGGGGCTGGATTTCATTTCCCAAAAGGCGGGTGTCTTAAATGATGTTTTACTCGCCGCCTTGCAACCCCCCTATTTCTTTCTCTTCCACCTTATTTTCTTTCCCACCCAGCCGGCCCACTCATTTACTGAACAGAAACCGAGCACACTGTGGTTCAGCTCCTCCTTTTCCACTGTCCCTTTCATGATTTCCAAATAGTAACATAGTGATGGATAAATAATGCAGCTGGGTAGAGAGAGATGAGATGACAGGGGCATGGGTGAGAGAAGGGGGGTGATCTGGGTCTGGGCAGTGTGTGAGGACCAGAACTGTTTGGGCTGTGGTGAGGGGCAGGTCAGGCTGGGGTTGGGCCAGGCAGGGGAAGATGAAGAGAGTAGAAGTGTAGGATGGCAGAAACTGGATCCTGCCTCTCTTTGGGTTCTGCTAGAAAAGGCTTTGTGGTGTGTTGATACCCCTCTGACATGATATTGTAGCAGACGAACAGCCGTGGCTTTAATTAAGCCTGAGTTGACGGAAAGAGATAAATGGCTTAAGACAGAGAAGGAGAGGAACCAGAAGACAGAGTGAAGACAAACACTCCAATAAACAGAGATAGCAGAGTGGGTTTTGTAAAGTAAGTGATATTTGTAGTCTAACAAGCAGTATTTGCCACTTCTGTGTTCATGAAAACAAGAGGTCTGTGTACACTAGTAAACAGGATCATTCATAAATATACAGTATAATCTCCCTTAGGGAGAGTGATGGCGGAGTGAATGGAAATAGATGATGCTCTGAAATTCATCCCAAAGATAAATCTGCTGTTTTCTTTGCGGACCGGACTGCGTGGAAAGGAGAGATAACGGGCCCGACTTTGTCTCTGTGTGCAGAGAGCTGCGCGCTGCATACGGGAAGGTGTTGGAACGCAGAGTGTCGGAGGTGATGGAAGTGGCAGTGTGCATGTGTGCGGGGGATTTTAAGCATAAATCACCAATGTGACAAAGCTCTCCAATAGGCAGATAAGTGCACATTAGTGCTAAGGCAGATCTGTCATCGTCTGTCTCCGAGCTGTCGTCCCGCCCTCCGCCTGAAACAAACGTTGACTTGGGAGGACTCCAAACTCTGCGTCTGTGTGGCACAAGCAGCGTGGATATAGACTAATGCTCTAATTGTGTGACTTATGATTATTTGCAAGGAGAACTGTTCACAGCATGTGGTCCACCTGTCAGATTAACGTTTACATAATGGCTTTCCTTTCGGGAAACACAGCCAATAATACAACTGCAACTAATTATTTATCACCTTATGGGACTGATTAATAATTTAACCTGCCAAATGTCAAAAAACTTGTTTGTTTTGTGCAACCAATGATTCAGTCCCCCTCAGAAATACTTCTTTCATTTACACCGAAGTAGAAAGGCATCAGATCCTCACGTTTCAGAAGCGTGAGGATATATATCGAGATTGGCTTGGATCATGTAGCGTTTTACAAACAACATGGAACCTGTTTCGTTGTGACTTATATTTGACAGTGTATTCATTTTGCAGAATGAATATACAGTTAATATTAATTGGGCTGTGGCCTGAACCAGATTTCGACAAGCATCACAACAATAATCTAATGAGGAGAATGTACAGATAATGAGCTATTAGCTACAGTCAATCTCGTCTCCAGAAGGACTTGAATACTCAGGCAGTTTTACAGAGGAAGGCAGAGATCCGTGCCAAATAAAAGACAAGCTGGAAAGCTCCCCAATCAATGTTATTTTCTGTTTCAGTCCCAGACCAACTGTCTATTCATCTGTTTCTTTCAAATGAAAGGTGTGCTGGTATGTAACACTCCCAGTCGAGAGATCTGTCTCGTAATTAAAATGTTACAGATTGTGTTTCGGTCACTGTGCAGACTGAGCATACTGTGTATCAGAAATAATGTTGCCCATAGTGTGTGTATCGATCAGAGAAGGCGAATAAAGAAGGTTTTAGTGAGGAAATGCAAGGTTTTGGTAGGAATATGGTCCTGACTGTTGAAAGCGATGACTGCCTCGCTGCACAAAAAAGGAGGAGAAGAAGAACAAGAGACTTTTGTTTGAAAGGCCAGTTCGACACTTGGACACATGCTGGTCTGTACAATCCATCAAATGCATTGCCTTTGCTTGGATTTTACTTTTAAAGGAGAAAAGGGTATATATTAGCCATAGTGTACATGTGGTTTAGTACATGCAATCTCATTCTGAATAGAGGCATATGAATAATTTATTTGGCCACAATCCAACTGGGAATGTCCTTGGTATTTACATTTTACCATCAAGGGCAATGGATGAGCCTTCAGAGCAATCTAACATGTGATGCATCCCCAGCCCCTTGTCCCTCTGCGTAGTCAGAAGCAGAGACTTCAGTCGGTTGGATGTACACACACGCACAAAACAAAAGGTGGATGAACATGATGATGATGACTAAGCGCGGCCGTCCTTACGTCGCACAGTCGCGCACGAGGCGCAGTGAAAGACGACGGGGACCCACTTCACACAAAGGCTCCGGTGTTTACAGCAGACAATTTAGTTTCCTTCCAACAATTATGAGGGAAATTGAATCTCAGGAAATGTTCGTTTTCTTGTCCATTAGACCAAACAATACCACTATCCCCAAAGGTTTACAAAAACATCTGTCTTCAAAGGACAGTCCAGAAAATTAATACCGGCCGCCTTGTGGGCTATGTCAGGACAAAGTAAATCAAACGGAGGCAATCGCACTTCTTTTTCTGCGTCTTGTTCATTTGCTATAACATGTAGGAAGATGAAAGTGTGCTTTTAATGCTGAGTCTGTGTCTACATTCTTGCCACACAATAAAATGTTTCCAATGTCCTTTCTTGTGGTCAGAGATGGATGTTTCAGTGTTCTAGGTATTGTAACTTAATGAAATTCCTCTCATCTGGGTTTGTGCTTACTGCCGAGGATTGGTATGCATTTAAAAGACATTAGGTGCGTTTTAATCCTGCTGAAAGCTGCTGTGGGAAAAAAAAAGGAGACTGTCCTTTATTTACTTAAAGGCTAAATATATGATCCAGATCCTCAGTCGTAAAAAATGAAGAATTAGACAAGAACACAAGTAAATTTACATTGTTAATAGTCAAGCCGTGTGGTTATGTGTTCTAGCAAACCCACATATTAAAACTAAGGACTAGACCTCGGCACTCACCTTTAAACTAGAACAGGCTTGAGCACAGCACAGAAATGTTCCCTGCATCCTTTCTCCTTTCTTCCATCTGCCCATGCCCCTTATTTTCTAAAAGTATCTGTTTGAGAGATAAATGACCACTCTGCTGCCGAGGATGACAGCCTACACAAAGATGATATTGAATTGATTTCAGAAATGTTGCAGAACTGACTGTTTGATGTATACTGCTAGACATGAATCATAAAAAATCTATTAAAAAACCCTTGAATGGCTGACACCAGAATATTATTTGTGATGATTAATTTGACTCAGTCATTACAATGGGAGTCAAGTTGGATCGTCTCAGACAAAATTGCTTTTCATTCCCCGTTGAATTTCCCTGCTATTTTTCTTTTCTTCTCGCTTTGTGCAGAACTCTGATCTGATTGGACTTACTGTGTTACTGTGACAGCGCACAAATACAGGGACTGTTGCTCTTCTTTATTACTGATCACTGAGCATTGGCTTTTTGTTCCGAAATTAGATGTTCAACATTTGAAACCAAATTACGCCTATTCCAGCAAAACGACACATCACAATTTAAACACGTTACAAGGCTTTTTGTGGAATTGCAGGAAACTGAACTCTTTGGTTGACGAGATGTTAACACAATGAATTAAATCCTCTGTGCAGTGTGGATTTGTAGTTACACTGACGTGAAGGTAGTGTTCAATATATGTTAGTGGCTTTGCATTTATTTCAACCTATTGTTAGTTAGTATATATAAAATCAAATAATAAATGGGGACACATGAATATTTATTCTCCAGTCCTCATCAGGAAATGAAGGTTCACGTGACTAGAACCTCATTGTTAGTCCTCTTCAAGAATATGAAATGTTAATGAGGTGCTCAAATGTAACTGCGCTGATGTAGAAATGATGATTCAACGCTAAATTGCAATAGTTTGAGATGAAATGTGAAGTTTTATCACACTGTATGCGTTCAGTTCTCAAACTGACCTTGAGTAGCTAGATGAACCTGATGTATGTATTTTGGGGGTTCTGCTTGTTTGGTATCAGTTAAATACCTTGGTACATTTTGTTCATATAAACTCAGTGGATCATCTGGCAACTGAGTTTTATCCCTTTATTCCTTCATTTATTATGAACGACGGACAAGAGAAGTACTCGAAGGCACCGCGATGCAGGCGTTTGGCCTCAGCAACGCCCGCGCGCTCTTGGTTCGTCTTGTTACAGCTTATGAAGGCATGTTGTGCGGTTGCGTGCACCTCCCTGCTCTTTGAGTGCTGTTGCTATGTCTTACAGGAAGTTTAACATACTTCTGGAACCGTTGGCGCCTAAAATAACCCTTCCCTCTTTGTAACAATTACTGTGAATTGAATGCCTACATCTGCAACCCATATGGAGCAGTCCTATAGAAATCCCTTACAAGCTGCTTCATCAACCCTAATCTTCCTTGCACTCTGTTAATCTCCGTTTCTTTTTTCCTCCTCCCAGAGCTACACAGGTCAGACTGCTGGCGGTGGGGGAGGCGGTGGAGGCGGCGGAACCACCAGTGGAAACGGAGCTGGGGACGAAGACTACGAGATCCCTCCCATCACTCCGCCTAACCACCCCGAGCCTCCTCTTCTTCACCTGATGGAGCACGACTCCACGGGCTACCTCTGCCACTCGCTGCCACACAATGGACTCATCAACCCGTATTCGTACCCAGAGCTGCCCACACTCATGATGTCTAACATGCTGGCACAGGACAGCCACCTCGTTTCCAGCCAAATGCCCTCGGTGAGTAGCGCTCTGTGGATTGAACGGTCCCATGGGGGCCCTTAACACCGAGAAAAATCTAATTCAGTCATACTCACGGACGTCTTGACAGTTTAGTCTTCTGGTGTAGACGAGCTACATGTAAAACATAACTGTAATGACAACTGTCATGATTTATACCAAACAAGACGAAAACACGTTTTTTTGGCAATAATCAAGAGGACACGAAACTCGACAAAGCTTAAACTCAAAGCTCGAACAATTAAGGAGGCGCCTATAGCGACTGCTGATCACAACCAGTCAAATAGCAAATAATTGTTCCGTGGCTGCCGTGTCAGCTCTGATGCATGGAGAAAAGGATTGTGGGTAAATCCATCAGCATCATATCTACCTCGACAGCATGCATCGGTCAATCTGTCAAGCTTTCAAACATGAATACGTGCTGATTACTCCCTCAGCTTCACAAAGAACTGCTTCTCAAATTAGCATTTCTAAAACATAATTGCATTCGTGCAAACTGCAGGATATGGAGCCGGTTTCTATCACAACAAATGATATATTCAAAGCTTATGCATGAAACATAATGTATAGGCTCTGGCAAGCTGTCTATTAGCAGTGTCTCCTTTCGCATGCTGTGGCGCTCTTAAAGCGTAAGTAAAGTTTAAACGAACGTCTGTTTCTGTGTGATACCCAGCAAGCGACATGTAAACACTGTAGAGTAGAGGTGCGCTGGCAGTTTTTATTTAACATTTATAATATGTTAGTGTCAAATGTTAAATGTTTGACACATGTGAATGTACTTTAATAATATCAGATATCAAATATAGGTCTTTGTATTAAGTTTGAAGGTCAAAGTTTATATTGGAAAATATGCTTATATAGTTATTGAATGAGAATCACAAACAGATGCACAAACAACTGGACAGCTGTGCCCGTAATTTAATAAATGACCAGTATCCAGTTTACAAGTTTTACAATTTTTCTCTTTTGAAGCATTTTAAGGAATGATAAGTCATTTTGTAGACAATATACGTTATGCCACAGATGCATATTGAGCTCAAGCAGAACGTATGAATATGTTCACCATAAACTAATGAGATATGGATAAGCTCCCCAGAATACAGCTTGATATGGATTTGAAGTATAAACATACCATATAGTTGGAATATTCCCTCTAGATATTGGATTCATGTGTCATTTATCTTCATATTCATTTCACATTTTGGTCTTGACCTTTACTGTGGAGACAGAGCTTGATTGGCCAGTCTCTCACTCAGGATATTTGCTAGTGCTACATTGAGCCACACTCTGTGGTTCTAATAGATTGAACAGTGCAGGTTGGGTGATAAAAATGCATGAGATTGGAAATGTTCAGCCGGCGCACAATAAACACATATTTAAAACCGACTAGAGCTCCTGATGACTACGATTCTGATGGCTGGGTCCTGGTGGTTTAAGGGTTGGAGACATGAAGGCAAACATATTAAGGAAAGCCAAAAGAAACAAGTATTAAAATAATATTTTGCAAATAAACCTCCTAAATCCTCCCTGAGAGAATGTTCTTGGACCTACACCAGATTTCTTTCAGTGCCGTGCTTCAACTTCACTGCCTGGCAAAAGTACCAAAGTGTAGCAGAGGTTCGTTTCTGCTGACAACGGAGCGCCTATTAAATTGGGGCCTCACCTTGACACAGTCTGTTGAGCAGAGTAATTAAGCAAACTCTGCAGCTTAAACACGAGATGCTATCCTTATGAATACCTCACCGATACGGACAGATACATAATAAAGGCTCATTCCAATTTTAAATTGTTTCTGGAGCCAAAAAATTGGGTTTGACTGATGTATGTAAATAGAAAGGGGTTGTTCTTCTTTTTTGTTTTGCTGCTGTTGATATTGTGCTGAATTTGTGTCCAAGTGTGTCTATGTGTTTCAGTGCCTTCACTATAAACAATATCTCTGCTGTTGAAATGGATCCACTACATCTGGAGGTCAGGCCTTATATTCAATCTTGAGCACATAGAAAAAAAAATCCATTAGGGTTCATCTTTCCTGCATCAGCCATTCTATTGTGGTGCTGCAGTGAGATCTGTTTTCATCAGGCAGATTCAATACGTGAGCTGGGCAATGAAAAGAGTACAATAGACTTGGATGAAGAGAGGAGGGGTGAGAGAGAGAGAGAGAGAGAGGAGGGCATTGTGGGAAGGGAAGCAAGGGGAGGCAAGTAACTCTTATTCAAAATGAGCATATTCCTCCAGTTCTCTGTACCTTTCATTATTAGATATTATAGAGATAATTCAGTTGAGTTATTCTCTCTCAACAAAAAGCCTGAGAGCCTCTGTTTTTTTTAAACATGCACCTACGTGATGCAAATGGTATCGTATAAACAGAAAATAAGCAAAGTGATTATGGAGCAGAAATAGATTTATAGCACAGCAGTGTCACAGTAATGGCCGAACACTGGCAGGGAGCTTTTCCGGAGGTAAGGAGATGGTGTGTTCAGGTTGTGGTGGTCGAGTGAACAACAGGACTAAATGTTATTTCACTGAGGTCTGAGAGTCCTTCTGATCAACCTGTGTTTCAATCTAATTCTTCTCTAGTCAAAAATAAAAATGCCATAGATACAGCAAAGCCAGGAAGATTCTGACTCCGCTATCCTGTCATCTCTCTCAGCTTGAGTTGTATTCTGCACGTTAAATACCAAATAATTGAGCTATCAAGACACTAATATGCTGAATTATTCATATTTGCTACTCGCTGCTTTAGTTATTTATTGATCAGCGAGGCAAATTTAAAATACTTCTCTCCAAGCCAAAAAGGTGAGACATTCGCTGCGTTAGCTGCTCGGCCACGTGAGGACGGTTTTGTAAAGGTTTTCTCTCCTCTGCCGACTCTCAGAACTTGAAAGACATAATTGAACGTACGCTCCTAATTTTGTAAAGAGGTTATTTTCAATTCATACTATCTTTTTATGCTGATGCTTATTGTGTTGCGGTCTGAAGCCCCTCCTAGACTAACCTGATATCTCTCAGAGAGCTCTTTTCTCTGATGCTCTGATGCACTTGGCAGGTCCTCTCTCTCTCTCTCTGCCTCTCTCTGTTAATGCCCCCACTGTCATTGCATCTACAAGTTCCAAAACACATTAGACATTTAATAGCCGTGCTCAGGTTGCACTGATATTATCAATACAGCCCAGAAAGATACACATCTCTGCTGCTGCTAGTGAATTATTTCTGTACTCACAAGCAAAGTGGCCTTGTTGTTGTCTGTTGCATCTTCGTTTACACTAAACTACATTAGCTGCATTATATTTATAGGACCCTTGTGCTTATAGTACATCTATCCATTTCAATAGACTGACAACATTATGGTATATTTAAAATGCTTCTCAAATTCATGTGACCTGTGTCTGCAGATGGAATACATTATCTTTGATTAAGTTTTTTTTCCTGTTCCTCAATGAAGCATGCGATACTAGCCATCATCAAACTGGCTCCAGTGTGATGTTTTGAATATGTAACAGATGATGAATGTGTCATCAGCTAGGAAGTGCTGTGCATAACGGCCACTGCATTAGCAGAAGAGCTATAGGCAGATGCAGCTCCATCAAACTTCCAGGTATTATCTCCGTTGTAATTTTGCAGAACTAAAGAGGGGAACGTGCCTGAACGAGGGTCAGTTCATTTGTAATGAAGGTTGTGACACCGCCAAGATTTGTATTCATATTCAAATTTACTCTAATTTTCTTTTGTTGCAACATTTGAATGTAGGAATTTTCTCACAAGCTCTTTATCTTTACCCGTCGAGGTTAATTATCAAGTATTAATCCCACCCTGATTGGCGTGTTAAGTTGTGTGGATGCCTGTGTTTCCTTTCTTCCTTTGGTTTTTCCTGGCGAGGCATTAAGAGCTGCTGGCAGGCGCTCCCTCTGTAAGCCTGTGTGAATGAAATATGAGCTGCAATGTCAACTGAACTTGTCACAGACAAGCTGGGTTGAATTAATGATAAGAGAGCAGAGGTGTGTTTTAATGTGTCCTTTTTCTGGTGGAGGGTCTTAGCAAATGCATTATCTCCGACTGTACACCTGCTGGTTTTCATATAAACACACCACAGTAAAATTGCAGATAAGGAGAGAAAATCTTGTCCGCTGTAAATTGAAGTCTAAATAATGAATATTCTTAGTAGAAATGTTGTAATTAAATGTGTTTAGACCTTTCCAATATGGACTTTAAATTTGTCTTACCTTTAAAGACTTCTGCTCTTTGAGGCTTTGACTTATTTAAACTTTTTTCATTCACAAGAAAAAAAAAACCTATTTCTCCTTTGAAAGACCTTCATCTTCAGTCATTTTTTAAAGGGATTAGCGCGTCTGCGGAAAATGATGGAATGTCTGGTCATTTTTAACACAGTTCAACAAGCCCGGTGATAGAATGGGACTTGTATTAGTTATTCCAATGTTGATTCAGGCATAGAAGATTCTGAAGGATCAGTGCCTCCAGCAGAACAAAAATCACTTAGTTGTTTGATGGCCTCTTGAAATCTGCAAGAAAAGGAAGGGCTGTTCTTTAAACTGCTTCCCGTCTTTCACTTTTTTTCATGATTATTTTCAAATTGTTCCTTAGGCTAATGTTCCTTTCTGGCATTTCACACCTCCCTCTCCCATAAATGAACCATCACAGCTATAAATCACTGGACAAACAGAGACTTGTGCAAACCCTGAAAGGTTCAGAGATTTATGTAACACATTCATGTTTTCCACTTCCTCATTTTAGTACTCCACTGGTAAAGCCTAGCTAATAAAAGGTCCTATTAATATTTCCTGTTGCTTAGCAACGACAGGCAGCAAGTAATAGCATTCTGTGGAAAAATAGATGACCGATAAGGAAAAATTCAATTCTTTTCTCATCTCCTGGGAGAAAGTGCCTTATTTCTCTGTCAACGTGATATGAAACTGTAGTTGTATATTAAGAAATATCTTAAAAGAAATATAGGTTATTTTCCAATTTCATTATTTTGCTTGGGATTTTTATTGCACGCTGGAATGACAGCTCGTCTTTTTTCTCCACCTTGATAAAGTTAATTAAGATATCGGTTTAAGCTAAAGTGCAGATTTAATTTCTTTGTTTTAATCAGATACTCAAAAGAGGCGGTGTTAAATAACACACGCGCCACCTGCAAAGAGATGTGTTCCTGAGACAAATTGCATTTCATATATATTGCAGGTGTAATTCAAACTCGTTTTGTACAAACACGGGGCAGCCTCTACAGTACGGAGTGCTATGCGGAGGTCCCTCTTAAAATGCTGCCTATCACTCTGATCAGGGAACGAAGGAGGATCTCCATAGCTACATTTTTTAATTTAGCTAATTCATCACATCATATTTCAACAACTAAGTAAAAGATGTGTTATCGCACAAATGTTGTTGTCATTGTCCTCCATACTGTAGATGTAATCAACAGTGGCATTCAAGCAAAGTAGAGACTAAAGAAACAAAGGCAGATTCAGCTGCAGCAGATAGCTGGTGTTATGAAGCAGATACATAGATAAGGGATTTCATATTACACTTAGCCACGGGCTCCTGCTGGGATTTATCATGCCATGAAATCGTGTCCATATTACACTGTAGCCTATCTCAACCATCCATCAGCTCATTCTACGCTCGCCACCAGGCCGTGGTGGCGGTGGAGAGCCGTCCCGAGTCATCTCACTCAGGGGCATCTCCCCTGCTGTGCCGCCAGCCAACCGGTTCAACACAACGCTGCCGCCCTGTCTGCTAACGTACACAAGAGTCATCGTGTGTATTCAAACCAGTGCAGGGTTAATCCAGAAGCAAGAGGCGGCATTTATCCTCAGCCCTGCCTAAATGTTTACAGACATTCACAGACTAGATCGCGGTTGAGGGCATTTAACGTATTTATTAATTAGTGATTCGCTAGCGTTTTTAACTTGGACAACTGCAGGATGTTGACGACTTTAAATCCATATGAACCCTTGAATGGCCTCAGTGTTTTTGGTGGAATTAATAAAACAGAAAAATATTAGATACTGTCTCAGAGTAAAGTACAGTAGAACATTCTGTAATTACTTAAAGCATAAAAATAGCAAGGAGCTAATCTTTCTGGTAATGTGATGTAGTTCGGGCTTGGGACGGGTTGAAGGTGGCTCATGGTGGGAATGTGCTGTGACAGTACTGAACACGCATGTAAATCACCTTGCTGTGACCTCCATTTGCATGAGCCATGTGGATCTATTCTTCACATTTCTACGCTCTTTCTTGTTTATGTGTCATTATTTCTGCATCTGTGGTTTTTTTTTTTTTTTTTGCTTTTTAGTTGTTGTTGTTGTGTCGTTGAGAGCGGGCACGCCCACACACACACACACACACACACACACACACAAAGTATATTTGACTCGGCAGTCAGGAGTCTCATTAGTGGGAGCAGGGGAGCTTTGCCTTCTGCTGTCAAGTGTGTGTGTCCCTACCGCTCCTCACAACCGTCTCCTACATGTCATGTCAGGCAAGGCTCTGATTCTCTGATGCTGTGCTTTGTGAGGTGAGCTCAGAGACACGCCCGGGCTGAGAGGGAGCGCGAGAGGAGGAGGAGGTGGAGGGGGGGGGGGGTGCAGTGAGAGAGAACAAAAGAGAGAGAGAGGTTGAGAGCGAGCGAGAGAGAACCACAGATGAGGAGAGAAATAGAAAGGAAGAGAGAGAGAGAGAAAATAAAAGCAAAGGAGGTTCTGACATTAGCACTAATGAGGAACATGGAGGATGGTGCCGAGGGGGACATCATGACATTACTATCTGCAAATCAACCACTGCCTTGCTGCTGCCACAGATTCACTCTGAGAGGCGTTCAGGGTGGTACAGTACATTTCAAACCAACAGTCAATCACAACCAAGAACATCAGATCCTTTGTGCAACTGCTTCCAGCTATACTGTTAGATGTAATAATAATGATAATAATACATATAAAACCACAGGCATAAAGTACCTTTCTACCCAAAGAAAAATACTACACAGTACAAACTAAATGTCTCTTAAGCGCAACAAAATAAACTTTGACTTCTTACCATTTACATTTTTCATGATTTTATTTCTCTCTCTCTCTGAATGTTTTAAAGTTTATCTGTGTGGCACTGCTTAAAAGTCATTTCTGCATTTTATGAAAATATCAAACGTGTTGGCACGGACTCGGTTTGACTAGAGAGACGTGGTAGCAAAGTCCATCTCAACAGCGTGGATACTTGCGTCGCTTTTGGAATAAATGGCTTTTTTTTTCTCTCTCTTTTAAAGTTTACGCTGAAACTCATAATTATTTCCTTATGCTGCTGCTTTGCGAGGTATTGCCGTTTTTCTGCCAGATTAATTACTTGATCAGACTTCAGCACAGGAGGTGCAAGAGCATGCATTTTGGATTTTCCCTTTTTGACTAGTGTGTAATTGGAACGATTGAGAGTGACCTGAAAGCATCTTGTTTTGGCAACACGGACCGACTGCCAAGCGAATAAATACAACGAGCCTGTAAGCGGGCGTGTTCCTAAAGGCAGTTGGCTGGTGATACACCTGGATCACTGCATCGTGGTTCATTCAAATCTAAACATTGAATAATTTCAAATACCCAATTAAACCTGTGCAAACACGTTCAACATCCGCTGCCCATCACGTCTTCTTACGCAGCATCTGTCTGATGTCACAAGGAGGAAGAAGCAGCGCTCTGCTTTTGCTTTTCTACTTAAGTGGCGTATGATTCATAATTCCACTCTCCTATTAATTCTCCTTAGCTTGTGTAAATGACCCTCCTGGGTATATATACGCCTGATAAGCCGAAGACTGGATGAAGAGAGAGAGCAGAGAGAGGGGGGAGGAAGAGGTGGCGGCTTGAAGGCTCTTTGAGGAACATAGTTGTTAGTGCTTTGCCCTCGGGGTGAATGAGAAGTAGCTTTGAGGGCTTGTGAGACCCGGGGTTGGCTCCCCACCTAAAGGCGTGTTTACCACCCTGTTGTGCGGCGGCTGTGCTTTTGAAGGATCAGTCTTGAACGCGCCTCTAATTAAAGCTGTCATGGCTGGGTGCCTGCAGGGATAATGTTCTATTATTATAGTCATTTGTTTCAATTAAACGCCGGGTGATTTTACAATAGCTGCCGTGAACCTGTGTGAGTGAGCCATCACTCTAAACAAGATGGCTCTAGTCAAGCAGGCAGCGGGTAGAGGGAAGTCTGAGGACGCGTCGAGGCATTGATCAGTCAAATAGGGCAAGACGGGAAAGAGGAAAGGTGCGAACATGTGATTAAAAGCCAGCATAGTGTGGAAACGGTCCATCATTAGCCAGTGCATATCGGTTCCCATTTACATTTTGAAGTAGGTAAACAAAGGGTGAATTGACTCCAGTTCCGCAGAAGATGTTTTATTAAAATCAGACAAAGGTGGAAGATTAATTCTAGAAGGAGCTAATAAGTCGAGACATGAACACAACATTTATTGATTCTTGAAGCGTTAAGAAAGAGATGACGCCTCGCATGGAAATCAACACAGTTATTTAAATGATGATGCAGAAGCCACTCTGGTATTATCACAAGGCTGTATGGTGTGAATCTCTCCTCTTTCTCCCTGTAGCGGTGTAGGGCTCTCTCTTCTCCCCTTCTCTCATCTCTGTGCTGGTGGTCAAATCCCCTTAGCTAAATCAAATGGTGCAGGCAATTGGAGCGGCCGTGAAACCATTTCAAAGGTAAGGTCAGCGGGGGCAGGGGAACAATGGCTTTGTGATATTCCATCTCGCGCACAATGTGCTACACATAATTGGAAAGCCTTTGTTATTTGACTCCCATTTGACTATGATGTACAAGATGTGAATACAAACACGACAGGCGTAAAGATGGCACAGGAACACGCTCACACACAGTTTCCTGGCTTTACATCACAGTTTAGGTCTGCGTGGCTGGTCACCAACGGACGATATCTAACTTTCCTCCTGCGGCCTTGTGGGCCGGCTTTTAATAATTAGGTCATGAGGTTTTGTTTCTTTGTTTCTTGTAGTTTCTGTACGTTTTGTTCTCTCTCTCTGTGTTTTATAGTGTTTACAAGGGGCTCTGATCTCCTGGGGCCTTACTGTACAACAAACAACTAAATTGCTGGAGGTTAAGCGTAGCTATAACGTTACCCAAGAGAGCTCAGAATCCAACTCTGTAAATCATCTAAATATATACATTTCCTGGAGGCCATGAGATGGTAGCTGGGAGCAGAAAAACTCAGAAACATCAGAATAGTCTGCAGAAAGCAGTGACCAACCGAATCCCGTTTCTTACTGTGCTCTCCCCCCTCTGTGACCAGTCATTTGGATGATACCATTAGGAATTAGCATACAGTACCTATGGCAACCGGCAACCTTTGTCAGATTCTTTCATAATATTTGCTCAGCCGTCTGCCACTTGCTTTATTTAGTTCTACAGTAGCTTGATGACGGGATGTGATCACTTCTTGCACTGTCTCGCGCAGGTGAGCGCTCCGGCTAAAAGCTCTCATGCATATTTAAATTTAAAAACAACAGCAGAGGAGCGACAATTAGAAGTAAATGTTCACAGTGGGGGTGTTTGCAGTAATGAGTTCTTTAGGGCTTATACTGTACAGGGCTGTATGTAGCAGCACTAGTGCGCACTTTCATTACTTTAATAAGTTAATGCATACAAAGTAGTTATTCAATGCAACTTTCACTACCAGCTTCAGTTTCAGAGTAGAATGCAAGAGTGCATATGTTCCTATTTCATCAGCAGCAGCCAGGACAGAACACTCCACTAATGAAAACTCAAAAGATTCAATTAACACTATGAAATATTAGCCTGAAAGTAAATAATACCAGATGAAATGTGTGCTGGACTCCAAACAAATCAACAAATGTGACTTTTGCGCCGACTTTGTGCGTAATTTTAATAAACTAAAAGTCTTGGACTATTTACTTATAATAACAATTACAAATCATTATTGTGAACTTCTGTTTTGTTTTTTGTACCTTCACCAGAAGAACCCACTTCCCCTCATGAACTATGCTTCTCTGCATGTCTCCCTCTTGTTTATATTAAACATGGTGTGGCTCAGATTAAAGGGTGACAATTTTGCCTGGAGGCGGTTGCTATGGAAATGCGTCTGCTATAGCTATGATAGGCCATTCATGTTTGATTAATTGGTTTTTTTCAGTGCTTCTTGGTTTGTGAGGACCCTTAAAGAGCCAGTCCATGGAAAATAAATGAATTTCTGTGTTTCTCTTTCTTTCCTCCTCTCTTTCGTCCGTCCTCCTATTTTTTCTGTCTTTTCTAGTTATTCAGCTGAACCTGTTTCCTTATGTTTCATAAAGTGCACAGTGAAGGTGTTGTGCGCTATGGTTGCATGCTAGAGATCGCCGTGGATGGGGGGAGGTTAATGCTTGATTATTTGAAATGCAAAAGGAATGCTTTTGTTCATGGCAAACACATAATCTAATGTCATGCGAATATTATGAGTTTTCAAAGCAGGCTAGAGTCTCATACATTACTTTGTTGTGCTTTTTTTTCATTCTGGCAATCTACTGGGACCAATTATGACTAGAGAGCTGAGCCTTCATCTCTGAACCTCTACTTGTGTTTATCAAGACCTCATATGCCTCGGCCCTTTCAATTTGATCTTTTTAGCACTGCACTAATGTGTAATGTATTATTTAACTCATGAATGTTTAACGGAGCTAACAAATGCTAGTTCATCACTTTCTGATCTGTAAATTGCCAAACATTTCCATTTATGCCTGCATTAAAAGCATCCTTTGGTTCGTGCTCATGTTCTGTCCTGATGAATCTCGAAGAAAAGCTTTTGATGTGGTTATTATTGAAGATCTTTTAGTAATGCTGAGAGCAGAACTTTGTGAGAGTCGGATTCTGTAATCTCTGTGAAGGGTGTTCTCTGTGTGAGGGTCACTCTCCAGCTGTGGGCACCATTTCTGTTTCTATTTGTACTGTAGGGCCCAGTGTTGTAAAAGGACTTGTTTAATGAGTGTAACACATCTGCAGGGGGCTGGTAGTACTATTGATTAATTAAGTTGACCTAGCAGGTGCTGAGACTTCAGAAGTCAGCTTGTCCAAATTTATGTTTTATTTTTGGGACGTAAAGTATTCCCCTACTGTTGACTAGGTCACTGTGCATCAAAGGGGGGGTTCATCCAAGAACCACAGAGCTGCTAGTTTGATTCCCATCCAAGACACCCAATCCACACTTAGTGACATCATCCACCAGAGGCTTATAGGTGGGCTACATTTTGACATATGTTCATGATTAAAACATTCCCCTTTGCTCATTAAGTACTGTGGCGTTTTTTAGTTCTTACGCTTCACTCGCTCTCATTTAGTTTAGTCGACACTAACGTCTAAACTGTGTGAATGGCAGTTCATGTTACGTTGACGGGCCCATTGTGGCTGTGAAGATGTTGTGCTTTAATATGGAGCTAGGTTCGTTTTAACTACTCATACCTGATGGTTGCTTTGCCTGGACGCCTACATGTTGCGAGCCCATGTCTGTTCTCCGAGGCAACGTTGCATTGAGTTGTTGTTGTTGAGTGTCGGTTTGGGTTAAGAGGTAAAAACGTACTTGAAACTTACTTAACTTAGTACAGAAGACCCTCTAATCACCAGCAGTCAGGGTTTGTTCTCTCATTTTTGGTTATTTTATTGATTTTTTCACCAACACACACACAAACATATTCAAATCTAATGTCATCTCGGTTTAATAGTTGCTTATTTGGCTGATTGGCTGACGTTTCTCACAGCAGAGGAGATGATAGTAAAGCTGGTGTTCTTCTCTCACCCCAGATGCAGGAGATGGCTTTGCACCACCACCAACAGCAACACCATCACCAGCACCCAGACGGCGCTCATTATGACCCCGCCCGTAACCACCCCATGATAAACAGCTCACCTCCGATTCTGCCCAACCCCATGAGCGCACTGTCCCAGCTAAACCCTCAGGTCAGCCGGAGCGTGCTGCCTCATGGCTCCCCCTCACCTCCCGGAAGTAAATCAGCCACACCCTCCCCCTCAAGCTCCAATCAGGAAGAGGAGACTGATCCTCATTCGAAGGTACTGATGCGGCGCCGCTTCTGTGGCTTGTAGTAGAGGAATAGGAGGTGAGGGGCTGGCAGTGCTACTGAGATGGTCCAGAATGGACCTGACATGCTTGTGCTTCTTTCATTTGGTTGCCCGGGAAAGTCAGACATGGTTGGACAGTTCTGCTGCAGTTTGAGTTATACAGTAGCTGTGATTTTATTTCTTGTGTGCATGTAATAGCGCGACGCAGTGCGGTTTCACATTTGAAAAGAAAATTACATCGGGAGATTTCGTTGGTGATGAAATTGAACTTAATTTGATTTTATTCCTTAAATTATTCCCTTTCGATTCTGAGCGGCACATTTAAATCAGCAACATTTAGAACGAGTTAAAAATCCGCTCAAGATTTAAAAGCAACTCAACATCTCCTCTGTGCATGATCATGTTCAAATTTCTTTTCTGGTCACACATGTGCAAATGGCCCACAATTCATCACTGCCGTGGCATGTTCGTACGCTCGCTGGCAAAGTCGCCCCAGGACATGAAATCTTCCTGCGTTGTTGACATATTGCACAGTTTTGTTGACGGGTGAGGACACAAGGGTATTTTAATGGGTTGATCAACACAGCTTTTACAGTTTTTTGCAATCTCATCTAATTGTCTTACATAAAGCCTGATCTGAAAACTACCAGTCCTTCACAGATACCACTCATTCATTTACATGAGGAGAGAAGGACATTTGTTTGCATTCATATGGTTTATGTAAATTGGCAAAGGGGCTTTCATAAATTGCCCAACAACCAGAGTCCCTGTGGATTTGCTCCTTTTCTATCAAGTAGCTGTGTATGAGTCTATAATTGAATCTGCCACGTCCGCAGTGTTTCAGATTCATCGACGTCTTTAAGTGCTGGCTCACAGTATAACAAGAAGGAGATCTTTTAGTTTAAAAAAAAATATATCCCAGCATATACATATCGGCCGTGCTTCTCACTGTGTGTATGTGTGTGAATAAAAATGATTACCATCGCTCCTATCAGTAAGTAATTCCATTTGCTCTCTTCAATTCATTCTGAGACCCCATCAAAGCCAGAGCAGATACAGCAGGCGATTTAAAATTCCTTCCAGCCGTGGTATGAAAAGTCAGAATTTATGACTTGCTGCACAACTGAAAAATAAAGATTTGTTAAGGTTAGATACATTCAACTAACAGATGTTATTTTTGACAAAGTGAGTAGAAAAACTACAGTCAGGCAGTGGCTGTGCAAAAGCGTGTTGGTCAGTGAAACTCATTCGAGTGCTGACAGTGGGTACTGAACTGAAGGAACTTAGATCAAATGAAGCTCACATTAAGTGGAGCCAGTGTTTTAAGTGTACCCCTGCTTTCTTCAGTGTCAATAAGCTGTTTTGTGTTTTGTGTCTCTGATGGTGCTTCAGATCACAGGCGAGAAGCGGCCGTCTTCTGAGATGATGAAGCCCAAACCCAAGCCCCAAAAAAAGAAGAAGAAGAAGGACCCCAATGAGCCCACGAAGCCCGTTTCAGCCTACGCCTTGTTCTTCAGAGACACCCAGGCAGCCATTAAGAGCCAGAATCCCAACGCCACCTTTGGAGACGTATCCAAGATAGTGGCCTCCATGTGGGATGGGCTGGGAGAAGAGCAGAAGCAGGTGCGTGAATGTCATTCCACATTGCTTCTAGTGTTTTTTATCTGTCTTTAAGATGTGAGACCACTTTCATTCTTCTTTTTGCTCTGGTTTTGGCCTCCACCAGCTGTTGAAAATACTCAACACAAAATAAAACATTTAACCAACTCAACTACCCAACTTTAGCTTTCAGATATTAGTGCATGGTAGTTGACGAGTCGCTAGTCATATTATGTGAATGCATTCAAATGAGACTTGCTGACATTAAATCAGCAAACCACTCTCTCAACCTAGTTTAAAATGTTGGTTTTGTTCATTTATAGGTCAGGGTTACCACACGCTGGTGGTTTTCAGAGGTCTTAGAGCTTGGCAGGCCTTTGCGCCGTGTTTGTCTTGTGCAGCTTGGGTTTTTCTTGTCATTTATTATAATGTAATTCTCATCCATTGTTAAAATATTCTGACTATTTGAAAACTCCCTGGAAGGAGTTGGTTCAACTATGGAAACTAAAAGTGTAGTCAAGGTGTTTCTTGTTTTAATGCAATAAAAAAGAAAGTGAGAAATGAGGAAACTGGACGTACATGGATGTTTAGACGTCATTTTATTTTCATTAGAGCTGAACCTGTGCATATTGAACTGCAGCCACATTTACTGGAGTTTAAAGTACATTTCCAACCAGCACATTTTCTATTTCTCTTTAACATTTCAGACCGAGGGACAAAGTCAAAAGGGTTTCTGTGTGTTTGTGGTAACAAATGATGGTGTGAAATGAATGGAAACGAGACAGTCTGATGATCATGTGCAGACTCATATTTTTAGAATATCCAGTCAGGGCGCAGCCTATTGGGTGTCAAATAAAAGCACCTGTCTCCATGACAAAGTGCAGCCCATTCTGTTCAGCCGCAGCCAATGTCGACTAGACCCTATCTAGCATGTGTGTTTTTCTCTCACCAAGCCTGCTTTATGCGCCGGACTTTGGAGGCCGTCTGTCCCTTTTATTTGCAGTTAATTTTTGCCGCCCTCACCAGGTTTCTTCACCATGAATCTTCATTTCGCCGCTGACACCCTTGAATGTGAATTCCTCATTTCCTGTCCTTTTATTTATATCTTTTGCCTGGTGATTTGATCATGCTGGGAATACAAGATTAGCAATTGCCTTGTCCTTGGTTTTGCCTCAAGGACATCTGCTCCTGAAATGTTATTGTTTGTGCTTCTTAACCCCTCGTGTCCCAGCTTTGTATTCACCTTACACTGTAGATGCCATGCTCTCTCTCTCTCTCTCTCTCTCTCTTCATCTAAATGCACTTCTCCTCCACAGTTTTTACCTTGAAATAGAGACCAAACCAACAAAAGGGCAATTCCGCCTTTGTAACGTATCCACTCATTGTGCTGTTCCACGGCAAATTTTTTGACTTGTTTGTGCATTCATGTGTTTAATCAAACGTGTCACAGCGCAAGACACATAATTAACTTGAGGTAATGGTGTCATTATGGAATGAAATGTAGTACCGCGTCTGGGCAATAATGTTGTGATTGCTCTAATTATTCTGTGTGACTAGCACTGTCACTTATTCCTGCACAACAAATGGATAAACTTGATAACTGTGTATTTACAGAGAGCAACCAGTTCAGCAATTTCATGTTATTACTCATTAAAGTCTAAAGACATTAAAATATCCGTCTTGTGTTTAATATAGCAACATATACTGCATCCCACGCTGATAAATAGTATCGTTAAAGGAAAAAGCAGCTAGGAGGGATTTAAAAACATACTGTGGGAAGAAATATGAGAGTAAAAAAGCCTCAATTTCTTTTTGATATATTGATGGATATACTGTTATGCCATTTATTTTCTTTTTCCCTCCCCAACGCTGGCTGTCATGTCATCTCTATAGGACCACTGATGTGTGTTCTATAGTGTCACAGTCAGACCCTCTGGAGCCATGCAGGAGCACCAGAATGTAAACACAGCCCTTTCCGTACACGCAGCTTTGTTTTAACTAGATCATGGCCCCTGTTTCCAATTACCCACACTGCTCCTCGAACACACCGCAAAGCAGGATTCGCATAAGAGCAGTGAAGGCAGCGTGTTTTATTACAATATTTTATTGAAGGAACGATCAGAAGTCTCATTGTTGTCGCTTGTGTTCTGTTAGCGATTCTTTTTGTTGAGCTTCACTGTGCGTTTTTCCCCACTTTGCTCGTCTTGTTGTGTATTCTCCAGTGCTGTCCTTGAGCTTGGCAGAACAAAGTCTCCCTTTTTTTTTAAAAAGTCATGTTTATGTTCATATTTTCTTTTTTATTAAGATGTTTTTGCAGCTTGCACACTATATTGTTTTTTTTAATTCCCAACGGCCTGTGCTTTATAGTGCAAGATCAATGCATTATTTGGGCTGTGTTATTCCTCAAGGTGACTACTTGTTAAAGCTGCCCCAGAAACACACACATACAGAAAAAAGAAAACATTTTTCTTGTTCTTGTTATTTAAGATTAAGATCAATTTTAAGTTTTTACAGCGGTGGGGGAGAAACGCTCATAGCACAGGAGGAAGGGAAGACTTTAGCTTCTTTTAATTGAGAGCTGTACCGGAGTCGTGTCAGTGGGATAGATGAAAACACTGCCACTTTATTTAAAAGCTTTGATACTAAACTCCTCATATGAGGTATACATGTCATCTTTTTAGCATTAATATCCATTTTCTGCTTCTTTGTCTCCCTTCTACATGTGCACTCTTCTTCTTTCTATTTGCCCCCTCCCCCTCCTCCCGGTTAACTTCCCTCGTCTCTTGTCTTTATCATCTCTAGACTTCCTCATTTGCTTCCTCCTCTCCTCTCACCGGTCCCTCGGTCTTTTCGGTCGTAGGGGTAATCACTCCCTACAGTGTCACCAGGGTGCGGAGTTATTGTCTCCTGTAATTAACTGGTTATCAAACAAGAACATTTCATTAAGGTACAATTAGGGGCTAATTCAGGCGGGACACCTCTGTGTCAGGATTACGATGGAGGCATATGCTCTCCTCTTGCAGCTTTGTTATTTTTAATTCATACTGACCTGCAGCCTCTGACGGATTCAATTGCTAATGAATCCACTCACTTTGGAATAATTAGACATCCTTAGGCATGGTAATTTATTTAAAAGTATCCGTCGTTGCACGAATCATTAGCTGTGTTAAATTAATTTGAAATTAAAGCTGCTGGGAGTTTAGGGTTCATTTAAGAGGCAGCCCCGGCTCTATCAATATTTAAGGGGTGAGAGCTAAGGTTGTCACTTCTTTATTTCTTAATAGGGATTTTTGTTTGTATTTTGGTTTGTCCTTTAGATTTGGGGCTAAATCAATCCACTTGTGTTCCAAACTGTCTGAATGTGTATCATGAAAGGGAAGAAATAATAACAATGTAAATATGGATGATTGAGAGGATAAACATCAGCTGTTTGAACAAGAGATTGTATCCGCCTTCATCCCGGGTTGTTTGCTGTGCTCTGTGTATGTCTGTTTGTTTATTGACTGTATGTGTTAGCGGCTGCCTGCCTATGTGCATCTGGCACCACATGAATGCTTAATGGTTATTCTACCCCACCTCTTTGAAAGAAATGACCCCGTCCACAGAGCCACAGACAGTCTCTCGCCGAGGATCAGTAATTACCCGCTGCATTTACACGCACACATAACCACACTCTCTCCTCCGTATTAAAATGCTCCAGATATGAGCTCAGATCTGAGTCTTCCTCATCGATTGGGTGGACTTTTTGCAACTTGTTTTCCGTGCATCAAACAGGCGGCGGCAGCTATAAAGAGCCTGTGAGTGACATGCGATGACATTAACTTGAATTCCCTGTCTCCATGCATCATTTGGGGGTTATTCAGAAGGTTGGAGATTGCCTCGTTGCTAATGCTGTTTAGATTTTTTTTTTCCTTCTTCTTCTTTCACGTCTGAGCGATTTGCTGGGACATCAGCTCTGATTAAGAGATGAGCAACAGTCCTGATAGAGGAGTCGACTAAAACGCAGCGCACAGCGTTTCATTCTGGATATTCGTCAGAAAACGCTGCAACATCATGCAAGTGGGCGAAGCTCCTTGACTCGATAACAGTCCAATAAATGCATTTGATATGTTTTTCATCGCAGGCCACGCTGCCGGGTCACACAATCACACCATGACTTCCAGAATCTCATCCACATCAGTCAGTGTGGACCACGGGTCATTTTAGCCTTTGGCATCACCTTGTAATCAATCGTTGTTGTTGTGTTTGCTCCTGCAGAGCTACAAGAGGAAAACAGAGGCTGCTAAGAAGGAGTACCTGAAAGCCCTGGCCGCCTACAGAGCCAGTCTGGTTTCCAAGGTAACCACGGGGGTCACTTCTTTGATATACATGGGTCAGCTGCGATATAAGGGATGATAAATTAGACAGAGAATTCCTCTCACTCCTATTCCAAGCAGAGGGTCCACTTGCTGCACTGAAGGGTTAGTGTGTTTGTGCATATGTGTGCGTTTGTGCTCAGAGGAGAACGGTGAAAATCAGGCCTCAAACACGCCTGATTTGCAACCTGGGGAGAAATGAAAAGTAACAGAGTGCACACGTAAGAGCAGAAGTGGACATTACCTTCAATTTGCTGTCTTTTTGGTTTTTCGCTCCTGCCTGATGTGTACTAATGTGTTCGCCGATGTTTACTCACACCTACTGCTCTGTCTGTGCTGCAGGTTAGTCCAGTTAAGCAGCAGATCTTTAACACGCTGCTATCAGCATAAACCATACACACAGTGTAAAACCCATTTTTTAGAAGCTCAGGCTTCCCTGACTTCTTCCCACATCTGCAAGGCTTATATTCATCACAGCGGAGAGTATTTTAATGCAGCGCGTTTTGTTTTTCTGTTTGTTTCTACATTGTTTTTTGAAACACTACTCTAAATTGCATTAGCATATAGCAAGCTCCTCCTCCTCCCTCCCTCTCCCCGACCTCCTTCCTCCCCTCCCCGCAGCGCCACACTTCCTCTCCTGCTCATGGGCCGAAAACAAGCACCTTGATTATAGCATGAATAGTTAATTCATCAGCCTCTTCACTGTGGCATACTTTCAACTAAAAAGACTATTCTCATCTCTTGTCTTTGGTGCAATTAGACATTCATGTCAGGGCTCCTATACAGAGGCTTGATTGATACTATATGTTGGTAGATTGCCAGTCAAAAAACCCTGACAAAAATAAACCTGCCCCCATCCCCCCTCACTTATTCAGGACCAGCCAATCTGAATGCAGGGCGCAATCTCACGATTCATCGCGGCTCTCTTTTTTTAATTACCAATGAACGGGTCTTTTGAAAGCAAATTGGGGTGGGTGGAATTGGAGGTAATTGGAGCATCATTTGAAGGATTCGCATCTTCACTGTGCACCTGTTGCCTTTTTGTTTTGTGACGCACGTTGGTTTGTTTGGGAGAAGAAGAAGAAACAAAAGTTTGATTGCTACCCATCGCGTGTAACGGCACTTCTCTTGTATTCATTTCAATCAGAGCCTCCCAGTACGGAATGTGTTTGAAAGGCCATAGTGTGATTTTACAGATTTCATAAAGGTTTCAGTCTTCATAAAGTTTTTTAACATACATACTGATCATATATCTCCCCTGATAAAAATGAAATGTCTTTACCAAGCACATCGTACCTATATTTCCCCTTAAAATAAATCAGGTGCAACAAATCACATCCATAATCTCACTCTTTCGCTCTCCCTTCACCCTATTTCTTCACCATTTCATTTTCCACTTGACCCTGCAAATGTGTCTGTCCCTCTGCTTTATCCATCTCTACATGCCAGTCCATTGATTAGTTCAGGGGTTCAGAGGGATGGATGTGAGCTATTACTAAATAGCAGGCCACCATACACATCACTCCGGCTGCTCTGACACTTAATGAGAAACACTAGATATATTTCACACACTGATGTGCAAGAGATGTAAAAAAAGAAAAACCCTGCAGAATAAATGTGCGTACGTTTGTTGAGTCTCGCAGATAAAGAAAAGAAGAATGCAACCGCGGATAAACATCCTTCAACTTTAGATGATGAATAGTTCAGAATGTATATTATCATTTACAAACACATTTTCACATCAAGCTAAGCTTCTTGGAAGAGCTGTCACTTCTCAATTTATTTCATAAAGTTATTTATATATAATTGTCTTTGAATTTGGATTTGTCTGCGACAGCTGCTCCTTTTCTTTTGCTTTGTTGACATATTGTTTTGAAAACTTCCCCTGAGAGGATTGTCTCAGTGGGAATGTGGCGCAGTTTTGTCATTTAAAGACCATCAGCTCCGTCATCTGTTGTACGCAGACACATATCTGCCTCAAACTGTACATGGCTGCTTTTTCACTCGCTATTGCACGTTAACCTATTTAGATGCAGGGTCACGGTACTGGCCGTGATTGTGGGAGTCGTGTTGCAGATTATTATATAAACCAACTAATTTAGTGATGACACCAACATTATCTGTGTCGCTTTTCTTCGTCTATAGACGTATAACGACCCGGTGGAGACCAAAGCCGCCCAAACGAGCCAGGCCTCTCCGCATATGATGTCAGCCAACCCACCCTTGTACAGCGTGCCACCTCCCCCCCAGCCGTCGTCGCCCTACCTGGGGCCCGGGGCCTTCCCTCTCACTGACCTGCAGAGTTACGCGGGACACGCCCCACGCCACGCCCTGTCGCAGACGCTCAGCCAATCACAGATGTTGCCCAGCATTAGTGCCTCTCCCCCTTCCTCCTTCCAGATCAGCCCGCCCCTTCACCCCCACCAGCAGCTCTCCCTGCATCAGAGCTCGCTCCTCAACCAGCCTATCCGCATGCAGCAGGTCCAGTCCCAGCCAATCATCTCTCACCAGATGGGGCTCCAGGCCTCTCTTCACTCCCCACCTCCTGGTCAGCAGGTACAACAACTAATCCTACACATATGCTGCTACAAAACGTTTATGCTCTAAGATTTTGACTTTGAATTTCTTTTTTTTTAGGGTTTTTCCCACCTCCAGTCAGAGTATCAGAAGAGCATTGGGGGATCCCAGTCTCCAGGAGCCCCTGGCCCTGGTCCAGGCCCTGGAGTGGCTCAGAGCCATGACTGGGACAGTGAATACTGCAATCGGGAGTGTGGCAACCACTGCAGGTCAGTGCAAACAGACGAGAGCGTTTCGTTTGCATCCCACACTCTGCTTTGCTATCACACAAGCCTTAATGGCATACGAGATGGAAATCACTGAACCAAGTTGTATTGTGAAAACTTAAAAGGCATCGAGACTGTGGGAGTCCACAGTCGTTTTTATTTTACTACATATGTTCAGGTAGAATTTGTCAGACAGACATAATCATGTGCGACTCTTAGACCAGATCTCTCAGACATCTCTTCTCCTCCTTTCTTTCAATATAAATGTTGAAAATTGTCAGCTTTGTTCCAGTGAGACAGGGGAGACAGCTGTAGAGGTAATGGTGAGATAATAGAGCTTGTCATGTGTTTGTCAGACAGCAGTAAAAAGCAGATGTTCCTAACAGAAGTTTTGACTGTTATTGTGCTAAACTGTTTGGCAGGCTGTGGAGCCCTGCAGCTCTGGAGGAGACAGTCTACTCCGCTTATCGCGCTAACGCACAAAGGAAGGTCTCATTTATTAGGGCGTTTAGCTTGGAGAAGGCCAGAGGAGGCACTTTGCCTTAAATTGCGACCATTTATGACAGAAGAACATTTGCTATTAGGGACAAATAAGCCCTTAATTGTTTGTTGATTGTTAATCCGCATCTGTTATTTTTCTCCAGTGGCAGCATGATAGGCAGGGACAAGCCTCTCTACCTCACCTGAAACTGAAGATCGTACTCTGTCGACAAACACGACACCGAGGAGTCTACTTTCACCCCCCTCCCCCGTATACCCCCCTTTCAACCCATCTCCTCTGATGCACACACACATACATACAGCGCACATGTAACATACAACTGCATCGAGTACATACAAACAAACACATTCCACATCTCAGACACCCCCAACTCCCTTTTTTCTGTCGGTGTAATTAGTATTATTTCTCTCAGTTTCTAGAAGATTTGTGAGCAGTTTTTTGACTAGATGACTACTGTCTGTACCACTTAATGTATTAGCAGTTTAAATTTGCCAAGCACTTATACAGCGCCCTGCCCCCCCCCCCCCCCCCTCGTAATCACTCTGAGTTGTGTCTGTGCCGTGTCTCTGAGACAGGCTGGGCTGTTGAGCTCCTCTACGTCACCATCGAAGTCCCCTCAGGGACCCCATCCAGCTTTAATTAGAACGAGAAGAAACGAAATAATCTTCCTTTGTCTTTAATCACATTAATTTCCTTTTGTATTTTTCCTTTTTGTTATTGTTATTGTTGTTCCTGTTTTATTTATTTCTGGCTTGTAAAATTATTCCCTTTTTTTTCTCTGCCAGTGAGCATTGGGCCCTGTACTGTAGACAAATATTAACTTGTAGTAGGTTCAGAGCAGGCCTTGATGTTATGGTAGCTTTGCTTAGGGGCCTGCAAATTAATACAAAAAGCTTGGGTGGGGAAGAGAAACAAAACAAAAAGAATCTTTTTTTTATATTAAAGACCTGTTGAGGTCTGCTGAGCTGTCACAGTGTGATTGTAAATATCACTTTTATGGGATCAAATTGGGGGATTGGAAGTCCAGATAGATTTGTTTCTTCTTTAATATTACATTTTGCGTGTGTCTGTGTGTGTGTGTGTGTGTGTGTCTGGACGTTAGAATGTACCCCATTCATGACGTGTGTATGCGCACGAAGACGCGCCGATGTGCAGCAGTGTTTCAGCGTCGGAGTGTCGGGTCTTTCTCGTGAATTTTAACAGCCTTGTGCAGCTGGATTTCAGAGGAGTATTTCACACTCTCTTTCTTGCATTAAATCTGTGCTCACTGGTGTGTTTTTTTCCAATAAAGTTCAATCCAAACCTGAATACACAATATGTGTCCTGCAGATCATTAAATGGAAAAAGAGCCAAGCGAGAGATAGAGAGGAAAGAGAGAGAGAGAGAGAGAGAGAGAAACGCTATGAGATAAAATGAGATATAATGTTGCAGATGAAAAAAAAAAGATATTGCCTCAAACCTCCCCCCTTCCCTCCTGATTCTTGTTTTGTCTGACCATCACGTCAGTTTCATCTCCTCGACATGCAGAAGTGAAGTAATGAAATATGTGAATGGAGCCATCACATCCACATTACAGTGAATTTTATAAGTTTCTAGTTGGTGTTTGATTGTTTTGATCTCATCTTTTTAACATTCGTGTGATTAACAGAAATGCATTTTGCTGACAAAGACATCTGTTTTTATCTTTTACTGTAGCATATTTTCAGTTTTAGTTGAACTATAGCATTTTAAGTTGTGTAAAAAAAACAACCTGCCAATTGTACTTATTTTATTTGTAAAGCCAGTAATGATAAATATTTTAAATGGTTATCAATATATTGTTTTCGCTAGTTGCCCATCAGCCATTTGACAGGTTTTCTTATTTATGAAAGGAATTAGATCACTTTTGCTTCTTACAATGAAGGTGTATTTTTATTCTTATTTTATTTTATTATTTTTCTTCGGTTTGTTAAAATTGATGATATGACCACAGCTATGATGTTTCTTTATTTTTTACATTTTGGATGCTGCTCCTTTCTTTCCTTTGCCGGCAGCATCTGTTTGTGTCACAATGCTTCTTTTATTTCAAACCTGCATAATAAAAAAAAAATGTCTAAAAGTGAAAACGCCCGGAGTCCGTTCATTTCCCTTCAGACTTCTTTGCCTCCTTTTGTCCACTTCTCTAATGAGACGTTCACACGTTTTTTTACAGACATGTTAATCATTGTTTTAAAGAAGCAGTAACACCCCCAACTTACTGTACCTTACAGTGTATTTGCGCTTAAGAGGGTCGCATTTGTATCCTATATTTATATTTAGCTCAGGGCTCTAATGGCATTAGCTAATTAGCCACGGATACAGTGTGCACCAGCCAGCATGGATATTGCCAGTAAAGTATCTTAACAAACAAGAGAGCAGATGCGAGAAGACGTTTGCTTTGCTTGTGAAAGTGTTGCATCGTAGGCGTCTAGTGTGAGATAAAGAGAACAGAGAAATGCAATGTGCACACAAATTCAGGCAACCGTCCAAGTGCTGATTTTACCCCAACTGCACATAAGTCTTCTCAGAGACTTTGTGAAAGAGGGAAGGAGAGATTGAAACGGAACTGTCACGATCGCTCCCTTCGATGTTTTATTCATTTACACATCTACGTGCCGTTTCTTATTCAAAAGTATTGAATTGGCAAATAGATCATTATTGGACAATTGGAAAACCTGCCACTTTGTGATATGACACACATTATATGAAAATCACAGTCATACATTCTTAATGCAGTGGCAGATAAAGGGGGTTTTGGGTGCAGCCACACAGCCCTGTCTGTGCCTTTTGTGCTTGTGGAGTCGTGTTTTTGTGTGCATTTAAATGTTTCCTCTGTATCTCGGTGCTGCCTCCTCTCTTTAGCTGTACATGCTGCTTATTTGTGCACACATGGTTAAAAAATAAGTAATTTCTCCCATATTACTTTTTACTAAAAAAGCTTTTCCTCTACTGCACATTGACTCAGCCATCCCATCAGTGCTGACAGCCATCGTCTGTAGCAACACCGCAGTAAATACTGTGAGAAGACAGTATCAATTTGATACTTCTGTCAGAGCCTTTAATCTCATCCCTCCTCTCAGAGTCAAAGTCATGAGGCCAATAGAGAATGAAAAGCTACAATTTATGGTGGAGGATGCCTTTGAGAAGAGGTGAATGCTGTGGACTTGTTGGTTTCCATAGATTTGAAAAGACCACTGCAGCAACAAAACGGATGACATCAGTAATAGCCGAGCTTGACAAAGACAAGGTCAGCGTGGCATCCGCGTAGAGAGAGAGCACCAAAATACGACTGCTGCAAACCCACTCTAAGCTCACGGCCCAATCCTCAACCAAATGTTTAGTCATTTGCTTGAAATAGGCTTGTGTTTCAAATTGTTTGGTAAGTTAAGCTTTAACCCAACGAAAAGTTTGTTTG
This sequence comes from Macropodus opercularis, assembly GCA_030770545.1. Taxonomy (NCBI): domain Eukaryota; kingdom Metazoa; phylum Chordata; class Actinopteri; order Anabantiformes; family Osphronemidae; genus Macropodus; species Macropodus opercularis. The sequence continues at coordinate 6,717,140 of CM061099.1, forward strand.
TAAGATTGTAATTAAATTCACCTCAGTCCTTTGATTTGTTTACTTGGGTTTTAGTTTTTGCATTTGCATCCACAGAGTTTTCTTAATGGGATTGTTTAATTAAAGTTTAATTTAGACAGCGCTGGACAGAGGGTCAGCCATGTATCTGGTGTTCAGTGCTGTAAGCTGTGCGAATGGTTAGCGCATTATTTATTTTGTGCTGGCAACTTTCAAAAAATCAAGCTGTGGATAGTGGTACAATAAGTTGAGCCTGTTTGCAGACGGTGAGTGTGAATTCGACCTCAGCGTGAGAGTGTACGGTGCAGTCAGCGGTGGAAAATAACCATCACCAACAGGCTTGTAAGGTCAACCTTTTTTTTTAACTAATTTGCTCATTGTTGTGGTGGAAACATGGTGCCATCATTGGTTTCCATATGAAAATGAAAATGTTTAATGTGACCACACGACTAATGCAGCTAGCGGCTCTCTGCCCTTTGAGCTTAAACCGATGCACTTGGTACGTGAAGGTCAGCTCCACGTTTCGACTAGAAGCTCGTGCACAACCTTCACTTCAGATGCACCAAACAGCATTCGGGCAAAACGTTTCAGTTGCAACTTTGGTGCTGCGGTGGTGCAACAAACAGCAGGAAATGTGGGTGGTTTTAACAAGAAACGGGTTTCACTTTTTGTTCTGAATCAGTTTAGGTTCCTTTTTAATGCTGACTGAGCTGCACAATAATGCATGAATTTATGGACAACATGCCATCTGCAAATAGTGTTGTTTTACAGAATCCAGCAGCATTTCACCATGTTTATTACGTTTTGAGTAGCGAATACCTTGGAATGAAAAAAATAATCACACGAGCAGCTCGTATTATGCACAGACGGGGTGAAATTTAATAGAAGGGGTGTAACAGGTGAGGTCCAGAGCACACTTGTGGTTTCACACCTGTAGGTACTTACGTAACTCTGTATGTGCTTTGTCAGCGTTGACAACCATTAGGTGGAGCCGCCGGCCAAATTTAGTCCATTTCCTGTTTTTCTGATAGCAAGAAAGGAATCGAGTGTTTTACAGAGTTTTGTCTTTGTAAGAGCAGGGGTTGTAATTTTTTAGAGATAAAATTCCCCTGGGACTCATTGTGAAACATCAGGTGATGAAGAATTTCTCTCTATGACTAGAATAAACCAAATTTGAATGTCTCAGTATCAATTTGGCATCTTTGCCTCTCGTACCTCAGGGTCATGAGATAAGTGATATTGTCAGTGTCGCTGGATTTGTTGGGTGTAAGGTCTTAATCCTTACTCTGTAAAGTTGAGGTGACTTTCATCTGAGTCATCTTAGCCAACCTTAGCGAAAATAACAATAATTTAACAGCTGGTGAACAGAGAGCATTAAAACAAAGAGCTGAATAGTGTGTGACCTGTTATATACAAACATTCTCATATTTCTAACGTTGTATCCTGAAGGAAATTCTTCAGTTCATCAGAAGACGAAGTGATGTAAGAAGGCTCATATTTCACTTTTAATCTTCATCGAAACGTGGAAATCGCGGTTGAGAACATTAAGCAAATGGTGGTCGGAAGACAGGCTTGACGAAGAAACCGTCTGTGTCGCTCTCGTCCTCTTTACAGGACAGGAGCCCACGTCCCTGTAGAGAAACCACCACCAGCTCACTGACTAAGAGGTAAAATAATGGTGCATCACATTTTCTCCATCTCAGCGGTTCTTAAGCTTTGACTTGAAATGATGATGAGTCAGATTGAGAACCATACACATAACCATTTTCCCATCACCCCTGCAGTTGTCTGTGAAAGTCGGGTTTCTTTATGCCCTGGATCACCTCAAACCAGAACCGTAAAAATGGGACCAGCCGTACGCAGTCATTTCAGATGTTTGTTAAACACCGCAGCTGCTCTATTTGAGCAATATCGCCCACACATCTTGCACCTTGGATGCTCCAATAATTGCATGTTGGAGCGAGTGTTAGAGAGAAATGGTTGTGTTAGTGTAATAAGTTTCTGGTCCAGATGTTTGGGATTAAAGGCTTGTTATGAAAATACAATACAGTTACTCAGGCAGTTTGGTATTCAGCTCATGCACATGGCATGTAACGCTATTTAAACACGCCTGAAGATGAGATTGGGAAAGGATTCAATTGAATATAGCGCAACATGTTGGCATGTTGTATAATAGACGGTCCTAGCATTTGGTTGGTGTAAGGGGTCCGTGTTCTTAAAATCAGCACCATAGCAACCAAGCTGTGGAAGACGCTTTGCCAACATACAGTAAATGTAACTTCACGCTACGCTTTAAGTGTCTCGTTCTTTACTTCGTCTCTTCACATAATTATCAAACACAAAACACCAGGAGCGATGAAGTGTGGATATTGTGATCATTATTTGTAGGCTTGCGTGTGTGAAATGTGGGAACGTGTTCAACATTCCCATGTAAACTTGGGACATGTACTCATCAGAATGAATCATATTTTCTTCCTGTGTAGAGTAAATATGGCAAAATGCATGATTTGAGTTTCTGTCTGTTACCGTAGATGAAATGAGGCACAGACTATAAACTGCCAACGAGCCAAATCTCTAATGGCTGATTTTTTTTTGTCTCTATCGTGGTGCTTTTTAGTAAAACATGACAAATGTGAATCCTGTCTGCACTAATTCAGGACAGCAGCGTGAGGACAGCGACGTTGTGTTTAGTCACCGTGAGCTCCATTGTGGCTGACACATGATATGTGATGCTTAAGCATTTTCTCTCTTTTATCAATTACTGTGTTTACGTACCTGCTGAATTCCGAACGCTTTGTGCACGATTGCAATTTTCATACTTCAAATTCAATATATCACTCCCTCCTTAAACGCTCTCACTCTCTGTTTATGTCTGCGTGACAAACTTTTTCTTTCTCCCCAAGGGACATTTATTTTTGTCGGTGCATCTGCATTCATTAGAATCAAATACGCCACAATATTTTCTTTCTCTTTCTTGAGTTTTCTCCGTCTCTGTCTCTCCTCTAAGTAATAATACATTCTATCACTCTAAAGTGTTTTCAATCAGTCTCCCTGGTTTTAAAGAAATTGAGTTTAAAAAGCTTGGAGCAGGGGAAAATGTGGATTGAATTTTAACTTGGGATTCGATTCAAAGGATCATCCTCAGCTACACGTTTCAAAGAGAGTGAAGGCCACATGCTGACGTGTGCAGGTTCTACAAATAAATACGGGTCCTCAGTTAAGCGATTTCACTGTTGTGAATATTACCAGTGAACTCTGGACATTGAACAGTGCTGTACAGGTCAGATGTTCATACACAGTGTGGCTCAGGAAAGTTTTGAGTGACTTCAGAGTCTTTGATTGCGCAAGCGTAACAGGAAACTCTGTTTGGTGTCTCTACACGATAATCTGTAGCAGCTGAACGACAATACTGACATGATAATGAGCAGGTGTTGTGGTTTACCATGTTAGTTTAGTGTGTTAGCATGTCACCCTTTGCTTATTCATCAAACACTAAGTAGAGCAGGAAGAAACCTTTTAATACGTTTCATACATTTAATATTTACCTGGGACTCGTGTTTCGCCAGTTTCTGCAGTGGTTGAAGTGTTTCACTAGAAGCTCAACTATCCTCACAGTCCACTTGTTGTTTGTACAGATGTTTACTTAGTCACGCCACTTACAAGGCTAAATAAAAGATAGTCATAGAGTTTGGTTTGGATTTCTGTCTGCTCCAGCCACAGGAAACCCTTAAAACAAACTAATCGCCAACAAATGATGGATTTTTCTCTTCTTTTTCTTGCAAAATGTGTTGCAGTTACATGCGAACAGATGATTATCTGACTCTAATAGGAAACTTCCTTTTGTTTTTGACACAAACCAAATACACACACGTATATATAATAAACACTACTGCTCAGCCATTCATTAGAAACTTTAATTCCATTTGTTAACCGTGAGCTAGTAATGATTGAAATCCTGTTTTCTTCTCACACCCACGTACATGCAGCTCCCGGCCTCTTCTTTCTCTGCTTGTCAGCCTCAGATAATAAACCTGGGAGAACATTCAGGGGATAAAAAAGCACTTTTTAATACATTTCTTTTAAAAAATGGATTATCAAATTAATGGAAACTGCTCAATAACTGCTGCAGTGAGGAATGCTTCCCACCTAATTGAATTAGGGTTTTCATTTCTGTGATTTCTGTTTGTTTTTGGCAGCTGCCATCTGTTTGCCTGGGATCAGCTCTATTAATAAGCTATTCAGATTGAGATGGGGCTTTATTCCAGCAACTGTTTCTCACCTCCTTTCTCTCTCTCTCTCCCCTTTTTCTCACTCACTCAAATGATTGTCATGGAAATCATCAGAGGTGCCAAACCACAGACAAAAGAAAGCGCTTTAACATATACCTGAGCCAAAAAGAACAGAACTGTAGTCTAATTATGATGGGAACAATTAAGACTGTGCATATTTATTGACAGGGGACTTCACACTGGAGCATATGCTCATGAATACCAAAAACGACGGCAGGATAGGGGGGTTTGGTGGAGCTGGAGCCGAACGTCTATATGATGGTGCTGCTGTGGGAAAAAAAGTGTTTTTGCTCCACAAAGCAATGAAAACGTGCGCTTTTAATTTGACAAAGTACAATATTTAGTAGCATTTAGTGCTCAGCGACTGGGTTTCACGCCTTTGTGAAAGCTACGTGGCTAATTCGTTGATAAAGTTTGCTCCTGTTCCTCGGCAGAAAATATTAACCCCCTTTCTCACTTGTTTATTTTTTTACCTCTCCCGTTGACAGCTACAGTTTCTCCTCCCATTCTCCAAGAACAAGGAATTCCAATCTGGGCTGTGCTCGGTATTCTGATCACACACCTCTCTCCTCCAGTAATACAAGTCTACTTTAAAATTCATAACTACATTTGGAAAGAATAAAAGGGTGCCCTGATGGAATATTTCCAAGGAGCTTACTTGAGCGAAAATACAATTCGCTTTGGCATATTTAATAACCCTAACCTGGTCTTTAAGACATACAGTAGTAATAACAATATTAAAAAAATACTGGCAACTGAAAAAAAAATAGAAATCCAAGCTGTGCCTTAGCATGAAATGAGCTGCTATAATTCCTGCCTCTAGGACGAAGAAGCAAGAGTGATGGAGGGAAAAGAGAAGAAATGGGGGGAATGAAGGAGACGAGTGACAGAGAGGAGTCTTGTCGAAGTTAGAGAGAGTCAGCTCAGTTCAAGTCTCATTTTCCCCTCCTCTCTTCTTCTGCCCGGGAGGCAGTTTGAATTGAATCAAACAACCTAGATTGATTAAGCGTGGATGAATGACTTTCCAATGACACTGGCTTCAGCTTTAGCCTCATCCTATCCCTCTGTACATATTTGTCATGGTTACTGAGGAGCTGATGTGGTGGAGATCGCGTTGGTTGTTTGCCGGGTTGAAACGTTCTAACTCGACTACACGTTGTCAACATTGTTCAGTTCCTTGAAAGTCCTCCTTCGATTCGAACGCCTCTCAGGAAGTAGAGCACAATGAACGAGTGTGAGAAAATAGATAATATGCTCTTCCAATTGGAATATGAATTGCTCTGCTCAAGCTTTCGTATTAATCTCTTGGCCTCTTTCCTCTCTCTAGTCCTTTTGTGTTAAGAGGGGAAAAAAGATAGGGTAGAGAGAGAGAGAGAGCGAGAGAGAGAGAGAGAAAGGCAAAACAAGAACTAGAGTATTGAATATTGTGGGATGTCCTGTTCTGAATTAGGTCAGGACCAATCAAAGCCTAAATGCTCTCTCTCATTCTCTCTCCCTCTGAACGCCAGTGAACCTCTCTTTCCTGTATGGAGAGACAGAGACCCCTACTGTTTCCGACAGCGCACAGGAAGCCGGGAGGCCTCAGGTTTCCTCTTCGCGTCAGTACTCCACTGCCATCTGTCTGCCGTGACACACACTGCGGGACATTTAGCAAAGAAGGAGCTTTAATTCAGTAACTGTTTAATTCTGCGTCCGTCTCGTATTTACACCCTTTATTCTTACCATAACCAATTAATGCACGTGAACCTGCAGCATGTGTTTTTCTAGTGTTAATTCAGTAGAGATGCTCCAAAGGGGATGCTCCTTTTTGTGGAGAGGTGTTGTCTGTTATCTCTAGTATCTGCAGACTCACTGGCCGCCTGTAAAGTACAGTTTGATAATATACAGAAGCTCTGCTGTGAATTCTGCTCCAACACTTGTCATTTCTTAGTTTTTAAGTGGAAGCTGTTTGAAAGCTGATAATTCTGTGTTTACTCTTAAGGTCATTACAGATCATTCATTTTAAATATGATGACCCTGAAATTGTAGCGGTAGCTGCAGAATTCATGGCAGAGTTGCTGTACTGGACTGACGTAGATGTTCCAGTTTGATGAGATTATTTGCATTCACTACCTGATGTTCATTTTAAAAGGCACCTGCTGATCTGTGATGATTCAATCAGACCCCAGGACAGGATTCACAGCTTAATGACGGTGCTAAGAGTGATTATTGTGATTGATTTATGCAGGAAGCAATGAGACAGAAAACACAATGTACTGTAAGTAGATATGCTGCTGATTTTGATCATTGACTTTACTTTTTGGCTGTTTCACAAAAGCGCATCCCACTTGATGAAGCTTTTATGGAGGTATGGAGTGTAAAGACGATGCCAAATGGACAAGCTGGGGCTGTGCCATCTCAGGATCAGACATTGTATCCTTTAGAAATCATATTCACTCTGACATGTTCCATATTCTATTGCCATTTACACATTTAACAAAGAATAGGACAAAATACAAATGATTACAAATGACAATGATAACCATTAAAACAGTGATGCAACAAGCCAGTTATTCCAATATTGTAATGATTTTTCATTTTTCATATGCTAACGTACACAACATGCAGAGTTAGTTTTCTTCCGAGATACAGCTCCAAAAATGTCTGTGTAACATACAGCATGTAGGCGTTTGTGTTTCCCACATGCATTGTGTTTGTGCAGTAGTAAACTACTTTCAATGGACAAGCGGTAATTAGTATTAGTAATCGTTTTCATTGCCTGTGGTCTGGATGTTTTCTATTATGACCCTGTCACGTGAGAAATATTGCAGCACAACATGAAGCATAATAAAACCTTTGAGAGTTGAACATTATGGCTGATGACGAAGAAAAGCTTATTTAATTCGGGCTGTGGTGTGACACTAGTACGGTGTTGTAAACATGTTGTGTGCCTGCTTTGAATAGACTCATCAGAAAGAGACAGGACGTCTTATCTCTTGTCCCTGATCTTTTTATTCTTTTATGTCTCCGGTACGTTTACACAATATTCCTTTATATTGTGGAAATTCAAAGACTATAATTCCTGATTGAGAAAATGCTGAAATTCGTATTCCGTCATATTTAGAGTCAAAATTCCTTCTCTTTGTTTGTCCCAGCATTTTCTTTCCAGGCTTCAGCACAAAGACAGGACTGCAGAGTATTCTCTTGTGCAGCATTTTTCCCTTAGCCCTTACTAACATCATATTTTCTGACAATTTTCTCCCCCCACCCTCTCCCTCCTAAGTGCCCTTCCATTTTAGTTAATCAAAATATATTCACACAATCTCCTCCTCCTCTCCAGCGGATCTGAGAGGCTGATTGGCAATTTCAGCAGAAAAAAAAAAAAAAAAAAAACATAGTTCAGAGGAAGAGATGGACACAGCCAATCCAGTTCTCTGCCGTTACCGTGGCAACGGCTCAACAAGAGGGGCTAGAGCTAAAAGGAGAGGGAGGGAAGAGAGCGGAGGGAGATATGATCAAATGCGAACACTCTATTTTGATTTGATGGGCTGATATACGACTCGCAGTTTATTACTAGGCTCTTCCGCTTCCATTTGTTGTTCAGGCACACGCGTGCAACAAGCGTATGCACGCACACAGACCCACACATTACACAGTAACAAGCAGCATCTGCGCCTCACTGATAACACTGCCTCAAGGCTGTAAAAGCATATAGGAGCGAACTGTTTGCTCGTTCCTTTTACAATGGCTAGCAGCGGGCCCGACTGTCTCCATCACACACCCTGCTGACTTAAGCATCTCATCATCAGCGTCGTCGGCGTCGTCGTCAGCATCCTCGTCCCTGCTCTGCCGTATTTTAAAGATCTGCCCGGACTTCATAAAGCTGTCAGACCACCAACTGGGGCCGTTAAATAAAGACCACGTGAAGGGTAGAGCTCAGTGAAGCAGCTTGTAAAAGACCATAAGATATGACGTTAAAAAGTGCAGCTGGATGTGAAGTGCATCAGGACCGGCTTAAAAAGCACTTCACAAGGCGAAGAGACTTTAAAAGCTACACGGTCGAATATATGAGAAATGTCTATTTAAGGGATAGTAATTTGTTTTTCAAAAGAAATCAGGGTCACAATAGGCAGGTCTGCTCCTTTTAATGCATGCTGTGGTTTTCATTCACCTATTCAACGCGCAATAAAGGTAAAACATCATTTGACAGAGTGCTTGACCTTTGACCAAATTGATTGTTTATCGCAAAGTTTCTGTTTAGTAGCAGCTGGACTTCTTCTTCTTCTTCTTCTGCAGTTGTGACCGCCTGGCTGGGGTAGCAGGATTACACGCTCTGTGGAAGGACGGGGCCTAGTTGAACCCCCGAAGCTGTACATCCTGAATCTAGTCCACACGAGCCTACTCCTCCAACAAATACTAAACGTCGGTTCATTTTGTCTGAGATATTTATATTCAGTACTTTAGCTCTTTGGCACCACTTGGTGACGGGTGCTGAGCAGGAACTGTAGTACGCAGCAGGCTTGTCCTATGTAATTTACTTTACTGAGTTGAAGGGTGCTGAGAAAAGCAGAGACTGGTGTTAGTTTGTCATCTTGTCAACAGGGTTTATTTTGCAGCCCAAGTGTAAAACTAACCTATTATTGTCACATTAAAGTAATAAAATGACAGAACTAATAGCAATGCTGCGTCAATGAAAGCACAGTGAAAGCTAAAAGTTAACAAAGTTTATTACATGTTTATATACAAACAAACCTTCAAGGCACACCTTTGTTTAAATAAGAATATACAATAAGATTTATTAATGAAAGCAAACAAGTTTTAGTTTTCAAATATATTTTAATACCAGTTTGTCTAGTGTTAAGACAGAGAAGGCCCCAAGTAGTGGATGTTAAATATTGACTACGATTAAGTATTTAAATTAACATATGTGGTATTTAAATTAATATATCCAAACAGTCGAGGTCCTCTGACGAAGCCTGATTTCCTCTCCTATTAGCAGATTTACATAGTTGATCTTATTTAGAAGTTAAGAAAATAAAAATCTTTTGTGAGTAATCATACTCTGTTAGTCTTTTCTTAACCAGACAGACAAGAAATCGTTCAGCTCCAGTGAAAGACACTTGAACATCATAATTCTATGAATTTTTAGCATAACGTCACGTTAAGCATCCATTTAAACACCACACCAGCCATTATAGTGGTGCTGTGTGCTTTGATCAGTATAGACTGTGGATCGTGTAGACATCAGTCACGTTGTCCTGTCAATCTACCGAAGCCGCCTGTACAAACAAAGTGTTTGTCCAACATCAATCAGGACATTTATGAAATAAGTTCTGTAATGACTGCTCACAGCACAAAGCAAAGATTGAAAGATGAAAGGACGCTGGTGACAAAGACTTGCTGTGACTCATCAGACAGAACAATACTCAACAATGGGTGGGAAAACAAATCAAACGGTTGGGGCTTCAAGCCTAGAAACATAAAGCTGCAAGCTGTCATACTCACACAGTTTACCATCTAAAAGAGTCCTACTGGGAGGGATCTGGCATATGTCACACATGTCAACCCCTCTCTTTACCTTACAAATACGTCCCGCAGCAGTTTTATGATTTATTCCACCAGAATAACCAGCAGGTTGGTTTCAGAGGTCTAGGACAAGCGAGAAGAAAGTGGTTCTGAGCATCTTCTTCTGCTCTCCACCCTCCAGTGTTTCAGGGTATTCTGGACTTTATATTTCAGTGAATATTCCTATTGCTGATGGTCTGAATCGCTGGCCATCATCATGCCAGGAGGCCAAGCCGCTTCACTTTAGCAGACAGGAACGAATGGATGATGAACACTATGGTCTTCGGGCAACAGTGAAGGTCCAGTTGCTAAAAGAGAGAACAGAAATAAAGGAATAGAAAATAATGACACTGGTTGTGTACCACAGTGGATGTATGACATTTGATTCTATTCACATCTTGTATCAGTAGTTGATCGTTGAGATGAACCTGAACCTCCTGAGATGTGACAAACTACTACTACTGTCAGTGCTACTATTAACAATCCTAATAATATTAACGATGATGAAACGCCGTGACTTACAATTTCAGCGTCTGAGCCTCCAAAGTCGAGGAACATCATGCGCACGCCGTCATCTGACGACATCTTGAGGCGCTCAAACGGTTGCTGGAGGAGGACGCTTTTCCTGACGCCCATCTCCTCCGTGAACAGCGTGAAACCGTCATCGATGTGCACTCCCAGGGTGCACTCCTTCCCGTTCCAACTGCAGGCTGGCGAGATTGGGACCAGGAACAGCGTGTTACAGGGAAATATTTATACTAGACATTCCCTATGAGTTCACTGTTACAGTACTTACACAGAGCCCAGAATTCTTCACTGTATCTTATACTGTATGTGTGTTTTGTGATACCTCGTACTACCAGCAGAGGGCGATATATCTGTATAATACACATACCGCTCCATGTGACCTGTCTCACAAACAGCAATGACTAAGTTTTCAGAGCCGTTTTCGTCTACAGTCCAACGGATTACTGTAAATAGAGCAGTGTTGTTGTGGGATTTACTTGGGTTTGTGAAGCATCATGTCCACAGTTGTACTTTAAACACAAAAATATGTTTTGTATCCTCTCCCTTCTTAAAAAAAAAACTTAGGAACTTCTAAACATGCAGCTAGAATAAGACTGCAGAGACTGAGGACACTGTAAAGAACAATAAATCCTATGGCGTACACTGTTTTGTAAGACAGAGATGCAAGTATGTGTTAGTGTGTGTCTACAGACTAGAAAACAAGCGTCAGTGGTCATAGTTTGGCTGTAACCAGTGGGAGGTACAGTCTCTTCATGGAGCCTTATCTTGCAACTCTCAACAGATCCAAACTGTTTGTACTGGATTAAGTTTGTAAACAACACAAAACTATTGACAATGATTAAAAAAATGACAGCTATGAATCACTTTTCTACCATTTCTTGCAGTACCAGGGCTTTTTTTCCTGGTATTTCTGAACTACACCTGAATTTCTACAGAGGTGGAGAAGTTAAAGAATCGCTGTATCTGTACCGGTGGTGACCTCCTTGATGAGCTCGGCGGCACTGTGGCATCCCTCCACCAGCAGATGAGTCCAGGTGGACAGCTCCTTGGCAGAATCCACTCTGAACACATGGGTCTCCACGCCTTGCTTAGTGCCTGAACGCAGGCCAAATGACAGCTCAGAATCGAGAAGAGGAGACGTTTTTCCTGGGCCAGAGTGAACCAGCCTAAAGGCGAGGGAAAGTATGACGAGAACATAATTAAGAAAGAAAAGGCTAGGACAGCAAACAATGGAGGTCATCATCTCATCAAAAAGATTCTGATATATGGCTCCAGCCATGGAAAGAGTGATCATGGGCTCACTGGGGAACAGCTTGAAACCCAAAACCGGGCTGCTACTGGGTGGAGGGTGCATTTTTATTTATGCAGTCAAAATCAGTCAATGTTTTGTTTGGGAAAATTGAACAGAGTGAGAGAGAGAGAGCACACATGCAGATGTGAACCTGGTAGTGATGAGTGCGTGACTCTTGATGGGGCTGCTGAGGCTCTCTTTGCTTTCAGGCAGGGAGGAATACAGGAGCAGGTCTTTGTCGGTCAGTACAGCCAGAACCGGCTTCTCTGGACCGCGAGACACCTGCAAGTATAGAAATGAAAGAATGAAAATAATCTTCAACTGAATATGACATATGGAAAAGCACGGAAAATGTAAAACTAATCGCAGCACAACACCGTCAACACGTCTGACTTGTGGTTTACCTGCTCTGTAATCCAGCCCAGATGTTTGACTTCCATGCCAGGCTGCATGCTCTTCATCTCCTCCTTCACTCGAGGGAAGAGGCTGGCCGCCCCAGCCTGTATGGCGTTGTACCAGGACTGGGCCATGGCTGGGTCTTTCGCCCGCAGGAACACAGAGTTCTTTCTGTTGGATGAAATCACTTCGAAATACCTGGCAGAGGACATGAGAGGAAGAGAGAGGGAGAGGAGCAAGCAGAGAGACAAGAAGGTGGGGAAAAAACAAGACATGTCGCAATGAAAGAAGAGCTTGAAGGTGAAAAGGAAGTTTCGGACATTAACAAAGAATATGTCAGGAAGAACGGCTTTTACGAAGTCCTCTATAAACCTCTTTGCTTTTACGTGCAGTACCTGTTTTCTGTGTCCGGGGGGCAGTGCTTTCGTGACACCTGACACATCTTCAGCAGAACGGTGCGGGGCTCTTTGACCTCAGCAGGGGAGAGCTCAGTGCCCCTCTGAGGCGTGGAGGGGGGGGATTCCCATGGGAGGGAGGCCCCAGGGGACCCCGAGCTTTTAAAGAAGGCCGACATCTCCTTGATGTACTTCACTGAAGAAAAGTGAGAGAGAGTGCGAGCGTGTGAGAATTACTGTAGATAAAAAGGGAACGAGATACAAGAGGGCAGAGCAGAGATAATGGAGATGGAAATATGAATATGAAGCCTGCAGATTTGGGAATGGATTCAAAACTGCCGCAGCGCACGGAGCAGCTTCTAATCCGTCACTTCTGACTAAAGTAACTTGAATGTTTTAGTAACTTGAATTTTTATTTAAAATGCTTTAGTAAAATATGAATGAATGCAGTTCGCTGGCGATGAGCGAACACAGGATCTCTCTTGTTCGCTGCGGTTTTCGCTGAATATCGTGAGCACCAGCTGGACGCAGGGAGTGGATGCGATTTCACTGTGTCATGACTGACCGAGCACAGCTGGAGTTGGGGCACTCGAGACCCAAATGCTGAACACCTAAACATGTCAGGTTCACATTCACAGTGAGAGAAACGTGCAGTGCGCATTGTGAGTGTGCGCTTCCCCACATTGAATTAACCGTTTGCTTTGGTTTGTATTAGGCGTGAAACAACAAACGTGATTTCGTTTGGCTCATTTTCACCAACAATGACCGTAACTGGTATATTACAGCGCTTGGGAACGTTAAGGGCACATAACACACTGCAGATAGCCCAAAAATGTGAGCTGATAAAATCCTGTGACCCACACACTGAAAAATGAGATAAAATAAAAGCTGTGCTGACTCATTCATGTCCTGGGTTACATGCAGGCCTTCTCTTGTCATCGCTGTGAGACGAGCCTCTATGTTGCTGCTGTGGTTCACCACAGTTGCCCCGTCTGCCCCCTAGTGGCAGAAGCATGAACAAACATTAGAGGAAGTCAGAAAAGCCTGAATTCTTTACATGGAGGAGGCCAACAAAGATCCTGTGTTAATTGTGGATATAACCTATTTATGAATGTGAATACGAAAGCTCCAATAGAGTTAAGTCATTTCTATGTGCAGGCTTTTTTTTTTCACTCACACAGTAAGTACATACACCTACACACACGCCCACTCACACTTCACACACACGTGAACACATGGCCTCAGCTTCAGTCCAGTAGGCTGTGTTATGGGTTTGGCAGCACTATTCACTGCTGGAGTAAAAATAGCCCAGAGGACATGGCAAAGCAAGAGGCTGAAGGCTGAAGGCAGAGCTTTGGTTTCACTGGGGAAGTGTGAAGTGCTCTTCTTGCTCAGTACGAGAGGTGTAGTCAGAGGGCGAGTCCAAGGATCACAGGCCAGCGGCAGCGAAGGATTCCACTCGCCACAGTCGACTGGTTATTACACTCAATGAGTGTGTGATTAGTGTCAATACAGAGCAGAGAGAATAAGAAGGAGTTTGTGGAAAGGTTTCACCGTGACACTGCTACACGATCGGCATCTAGCGCATGAGAAGAAGCGTATCGGGATGTTCTGTGTGACGAGCAGGGGAAGACTCTGTTCCCTTATTATGTCATTCCTGGCACAGACAGAGGCCTCTCCACTGGTCACTCTTATAAAATAACACACATATAATGTAACATATTAATTATTAAAAAAAACATTTATGGAGAAAAATGCCTTGCTTTCCGTTTCTGTGGCTCAGTTCCCTCCTAATTATATTGTCACTGAATACACACATTCAGCTTCCTTCATTTCAAGGGTGTGTAAAAGTTTATTCCTCCCGTTTCCACTACTCACCTTATTTTCACTATGCAATATCAACATGGTGAACCAAGGAAAACTGTGCATCTGTAGATAAACCAGTCGTACTGGGAATGCGCAGACTGGGAACATGTTTTAAGCAGTGAGCAACAAATGTGTAGCAGCTCCATCTTTGAAGCAGTTATCAACTTGCATACATAATGTTTCAGGGAAATGAACTTCTGTCCATTTGTTCTTGTGCCAAGCCACTGATGTTGGTACCATGTGGTCGCCAACGTTCCTTGCTGCTGGACCACGGCCATTTAAAATTGATGTGGTCAATCTCAGCGTGGGAGGCCACGAGAGAGGGAATGAAAATGGTATTGCCTACATCAGTGTTTCGAACAGTGCAAGCAGTTGCTTTAATTAAAGGCCCCCTATTATGCAAAAATACTTTTATAGTCATTTCACACATTTGCTGTATGTAGCTCTGGGGTGTGTGTAGACAAACGCAACACTTTAGAGGTGCACCCCCTGATGTTTTATATTTTCCAGTTTGAAAGGATCCAGATTCAGGATGTCTCCTCTTTGTGACGTCATAAAGGGAGCAGAGACATAACCTGCCACCTGGCTTTGGGCTCTATTCTCATAGAATGAATAAATCGCATCCAACTCCCTACCACCGCCTGCAGTGAAGTAGTTTCAGATGAATAACAGGACAGCTCTGCAACATTTTTACAACTTTACACTGCAGGCTTCACCAGTATGGCTGCCAAAGTGCAGCAACCGTCTTCTTTCTTGGATTTCAGGACTAACTAGGGCTGACAGATAAGTCATATTTTTCTATTTACATGTAACACAGTCTCAGTATAATGTCCATCGTATTATAATTAGCAATTAGCAATTTAGCAATTCATTGTTGCTTAACCTAATGTTGGGGGGCTATGTTGCACCCATTTTGGCCACAGTCATATACATACACTAAGTAAAATAAGTAAACGTAAAGACATGACTGCATTAATCTTTGCCAGATTAGAAATGGCAGCCATTCGCTGTGGCCCCACGCAACAAATAGAACGAGGTGGCTTTCAGGCCAAGTGGTGAATGAAAAGGGGAAGACTGAAAGACAGACGGAGAATAGAAAGATATGAACATCATGGAGGAGAGAGACAGGACGAAAATGAAGACTGGGAGCAAGCAAAGTGACGAAAAGGTGAGACAGGCAGCAGAGAAAGCTCAGCCAGAGGTTTTGCCCTGAATACCAGCGGCGGCACATTCAATACAGAGCTAAAATTAGCTGAGATGGCACTGTTATTGCTTCCCTGACAGCTAGTGGAAATACTTTTGTAGTGCGTGTGTGTGTGTGTGTGTGTGTGTGTATGTTTATAGTGAATCTCACAAATCCTGACTAGGCATTTTCAACCAAATCATTTTTGACACAATTAACTGTACATTATTCATTCATTTCCTTTACAGTTCTCTGTAAAGTCTAGATCTGTGCATTGTGTTGACTCCTTCACACCCATACACGCTTTACCCAGACAAACTCTCTGAAAGCATCTCAAAATCCTTTAACGATCAGCTGTCCAATCAGAAAAGCGGCAGGTTGTTGTCCTTGGCAGTCAAACGGAAGGAGGCGTCTCGTCAGAGACTGCACAGGGCTCCAAAGCTGGATTCCAGCCCCTCCTCCCTCCAGCACTGGTTACTGTGGGAGCTGCTGGAATGTCACTGGACAGTCAGCAACCTCAGAAGCCTGCTGTTCTCTCTGTAAACCGTGTCAGGCGAAGAATGTCCCAGTGATGCACCACCAACAAGGGAAGACATCTTGGGCCAAAACAACACCATAAATACAGTAATTGTAAAAGGACTCCTGCTGCTTCCAGACAGTGCAATGAGCTGAAACAGACTTGACATGTAGATGCTATAAACCAATGTTAACTATTGACAAAAGGCAGCACAAATCAAATCACAGCAATACTGTATATGCGCCTTGTCTGTCCTGAAGGTAACCAATGACACTCAGGCTTCCTACTACAGTGGCTCTACTCCTCCACCAAGCCTTGAACTGTGGCCATTGGGCGGCTCCATGCACGGCTGTGTTCGCTAATGTTTGTGCTGTGCAGGTACATACAGCATATAAATGACACACTAACAGCAGCGTGCACACGCGGATTGTGAATTCTTTTATAGCTCTATAAATTATGTTGGATTTAAGTATCCCCAGTGTTTCCCTTATTGACTTGTGTCTCTTTCTGGCAGCGTCAGGCAGTTGGAGGAGATTCCCCCTGTTCTGAATGATTTAGATAAGTCCAATATTCGTATAGGACGACTTATTAAAATGCCAACCTCGGGTATGAGAGGCTGGGGGAGAGCCAAAGAGGGCAGAGCGATCTGAATCAGACTTTAAAACTAATTCACACTGCCAACGCACAGAATTGATTACTTTGCATAGTGTGTCAGGAGAGTTAATTATCCTAATTCAACAAAGTGAAAGTGAAGGAAACTTGGATCTGACATGGACAAGAACAGAGTAAAACTGATTTTTAGCTCAAGGCATTTCCACTGCTTCTTTTTTCAAAATGAAAGTAACTCTGCTCATTTGCTGTTCAACGTTTCAACCTCATTTCCTGTTTGCTGTCGATAATACTGATGTAAAACTACTAAAGTGTATATGTGCGATCTTAAGTTAGGTTGAAAAGTTGTTTATTTAAACGTGTATTAACCAAGTTATAATGGATAATGGTTGCACACAAGCCCTCCAGTGTGTATACGCCCCCTCCCTCCTCCCTCAACATGCACATTCTGCACAATCTATGAGATGGTTCAGTGGAGTCTAAGCCGGTAATGAGGGCAGAGAGCGGCACCAGAGACACCACTTTTTCAGGGGCACCAGATCCGGGCTGTGGGGTTCAATCAGGGCTGTTAAACAAACTGGACGTCATGGACGGAGAAGTGGGAGAGTTGTGATTTCATTTTGTGACTTAATCCACTCTCGCTGCCAGTCCAAGCCCTGTGTCCAGAGACTTAGACTAGAGAAGAGATGAGAACCAAAAACAGCTGCAATGCCCCCCCCACACACACACACAGACACAGGAGGCTTCCAAGTTCTGATTTATGCACAGCATAAACATTGTGTTGCTCCTTTTCAGCTGTCTATAGCTGTAAATGTGTGTAACAGAACACACGCCCTGTGTTTTGGGAAGACACACACCCTAACAACGTAACCCAAGCAAAACGAATCCAAACACATAACACATTTTTGCGAATAGTGATTTTAGTTAGTTCTCCTGTAAGAAAAAGGTTTTGTCACCATATAGTTTCCTGTGTTACTCCCACGAGTAGAGATGTATTTTCTCAAGCCAGTTTTTGTTGTTTGTTTTGTTTGCAATTCCATGTTTTGCTCAATGGAAAATGTGCAGCCAGCTAAATTACTGCATTTCTTTCCACGCTACTGTCCAGGAACGAGTGAGTGTTCGCAAATCCCCACCCAAAAACAACTGCACACAGCTCAGATGAAACAAATGTTTCGCTGAAGTAAAAGCCAAGCATCTACTGAAGCACCCAAACCAATTTCATGGTGCATCTTAGGTGTTTAGCGTTCTAGCGTCTTTAGCGTTAAACTCCGTTAGACGTCTGAATAGAGCCTATAACAGCAGAGGATGTGAGGGCAGAGTAGGAACGGAGAACAAAGATCCAGTAGGAAAATAGAACGATTTAGGGTTTAGATTAAGTCAAGCTACAGAGGAAAGGTTTATTTTAAAAGTCATAATTATTCTGTCACATGAGCCGGAGCCAGAAAGTTTTAATTAGGTGATGAAGTACATTCATGTCCTTGGCAGAACTCTACATAATAGTAGGCAGTTATGATGTAATTCAGCTTGCTTAAAGGTATGAACAGTGGTGGAGTCCGTGCTACTTCACATATCTAGAGAAGCTGAAGCCTAAGAAAGTAAAGCTGACAAAGTTTTGTTTTAATTTTGCACAGGTTCGTCAGTAAACTTCCCACCTTTGATTATACAAAGTACACGCTGGAATATTGACACATGCAGATTTTCGACTGGCAATTAAACTTGACAGGCAGGTCAAATAAGAGGAGGAAAATAAAAAGGTCTTAAATTTAAATTGGTCTTCCACTTCCAGGTAGTTTCATCTTCTAATGCTGCCACAGAGACACGACCAAGCACATGTTTTTGAAAGACATTCCAATGAATGGCAAGGGACACGCCACTGATTCTTACAAGCCTGCATGACGAGCTGTCCAGGCAATCTCTGGGACAAGAGCAGTCTGATAGATTCATTAGTCTGGAAGGTTTTGATTCAGAAGAGACAAACTGTATGTTGCAAAGGAGATACCAATTGATTAGGAACCCAAATGGCATTAAACGCATCACTTTTCAAAGGGGCAGCTTTCCTGGAACGGAGAGATACGACACGGACCAACAGAAATGTTTACTTGAAAAGCACAGGGCCACGCTGCCGCCACCCGCCAGATGAATAGATTAGCTGAAACGCAGAAACGCCAACTCTCACATCTCTGACTAGGCAGCCACCCGAGAATTTGCAGATGGAAAACTGTAAATTAGGAAAATCTCACTTTGTTCCCCCGACTGCCTGAGGCCTCGCTGTGGACCAACATTCCAGGTAGAAAGCAGCCTGTCTGCATGCAAATGTACAGAATGTGCGAGTGCATTTGTTTGAACACATGAGCTCTATCTACCTAGAGCCCGAGTCTGAGACTTACAGTGAACTGGTTCAGTGACAGAAACTTGAACTTTCGACAAAGAATGAATGATGCACAGTGTGAGCCAGTGGCTTGCTGTGACCCAGTGAGGAGCTCTAAGCCCTGATCCCACAAGTCATCATCTTCCATAAATCACTCACCTAACCAGAAATACAGTGTGCATCTCTTAAGAAAGAGAAAAATGTCAATGTTAAGCAGCGGGTTTGGACTCTGCCTGCGCTGTTTATCCTTGTATTCATATGTTTTAATGTTGCTGTGACGTTGCCATAAAGTATAAAACCCAAAGTCCCAGTGCACTTATGAAACCCAAACGTAATGTTTTCATTCAGAAAGTGGCACGAGCTGAGTGCACGTGTGTGAGAGTTTGGTGTTGACACAGGCCTGCTTCTGCATATTCAGTCTGTGTGGATACAGTGATTCACACTTATTAAGCACACAATCAAAAGTGCAATCACTGTGTCTGAGGGGCGTCATAATAGCAGACATGATGACGAGCAGTGTATCTGGACGCTCGTAACCACTTAAACTTACATACAAACAAACAAGGTCTAAAAACGGACATTAGTGACCGGCTGATTCTAACCAATGAGCAATAAACACGACGCAGAAACTCCCTAAAAAGGCTTTCAGGATGTTTTGGCAGCCAAAATGTCTCTATATCTATGTCTCTGGTGCTTAACCTCTACAGCACATTGTTAAATGAATAGTTGTTACATTGGTAGAATCTGTAAAGACAATATATTATTTATTCCTGTCATTTGTTGTCAATTATTATAAACAATTACTTCACTTCCTGAAAGAAACCGTTGTACAACTACTGTACCTCCTGCCTTTGCCTTCTTGCAAACTTTGTGTTTCGCCTCATCAAACATCTGATTTGATGGACGCATGGCCTTTTAAACAGTGATCCCAGCTATCACACCTGGCTGGACTTAGATGCTCCTCCCTCTGGGACAACGGAATAAGCGAGGATGAGCTGACCAGGCGAGGTTAAGCCAGGATGATTCAGCCTGGATATCTTCATTTTACCGCCACACGTGACCGCAAGGCAGACAGTCCCCGCTCAAAAACGCTTTGGACAAGGGTGAGACAGGAACCACAGAGCTTCCATAACTAAGCCTAATTAATCCGCGTGTGTGCACGGGGGCCTGAGCACAACTACCTGAACGAAAAGGCCAAAGCAGACAGAACCAGCAGTGTTCACAAATGTCTTGGCAAAGCAGCGTCTTCCCTTCACGCTGCTGAATTTCAGGCTGGCAAGCTAACGCTGTTGTATAAGTATAAAAATGAACACGACCACACGGAACCTTCGAACCACGCTATGGAATAAAAACTAATTATAATGGTTATACTATGTCTTATACTTAAGGCTGGACCCAAAAGGTTCGATACTGGCACCTTGGACAGATACTCGGGTCGTAATTTGGAATTTGATCCTTATATTTGTTCTTGTGTCGTAACAGACTAAGGTTTATATAAGATCCTTTTGGTCATGTGGAAAGATGAACACATGCTACGCTTGATTCATGTCACTGGCCACTAGAAGCTGGGAATTGTCCTACATCAAAAGAAACAGTGAATCATTTTCTCTGAGGATTTCAGACTGGTCCTTCCCAGCAGTCACTGGCTCACTGTCTATGCTGTCCCTCCAACGACTTCCTGGACCATTACTGGCCCACAAACAAGCTTCACGCTCTTTCATGTTCCCAGTGTAATTTTGTTCTTGTCCGCGAAGACAACGGGCACTAATGTGGACATGCCAGTTCTGGTGTTGTGTGGTGCAGAGCTGTAAGCCCAGCTCATTCTCGAGTACCTCCGGCCCTCATCCTCATGGAGCCTCTTTCTAACAGTTAAAAACACACACACCAGCATTTTGTGGGGATTTGCTTCTCCTGTTGCACAAATCAGCAGTTATCAGTCCTACTGCTACAGGTCTCCTCGTCTCTCCTTCATGCTCTTGAGGTCAGTGCTGGGACACATGGCAGACTTCTTGCGACAGCACTGACGGATTAACTGGATTAGCTGATTGCGTTGACGCTACTAAAACAGAAAATCAAATATGAAGTTTAACCTGATTAAACGTTGCCTTATTATTTCATCAATGTAGTTTGCTGCCACCAGTAGTCCTAAGACTAATGAGGACATTTTATAGCAGTGGTGAACAAGGCTTCGCATGCTCCACTTGGCCTGCCCATCACTCAATGGATCACATGGACCATGGGCATCGCTGAATGGGAGTGGAGGAAGTCGTATGGAAGGCTAATGAGCAAAGGTTCACTTGACTTTTGTGATGGTTTCCCCTTGTTTTCAGGCGTTTACCATTTATTGCATCACTTTGACTCCTAGAGATCTTGGGCAGCACTTGCACACAGACACAACGACATTTGTCTGAGCTCTGAACACACACACACACACACACACACACACACACACACACTTGTCTCTGCGTCCTGACCTGTCCTCTGCAGCCCATTTATCCTTCGTGTCCTCTCTCCTCTCTGCTATGTGTAGAATGCGAGGAAGACCTACTCTGTGAGTGTTTGTGTGTGTGTGCGCTTTTCAGACTACGGTTACCCAGGGAACAGCTTTACCACTGAACTAGCCTCACCCCCAACCTTTTCTTTCCTGCGGTTTCCTGGCTCCGTGGTTGCTCCATACAGTATCGTCCCTTTTCTTGGGAGGCACGGGTACAGTCCAGTGCTTCACATGTCTCATTTTGTTGCAGCTTAATTCACTACTAACTGAATTTTCTTAACTTCTCTTCATAAAAATAGGCTAAACTCTTTCACAATGTTCTCACGCATCACAACGCACAGAACTGATCCATAAATGTCCCTATTTACAGTGGCACACACTCAATAACTCTATGATCCTGCACATCCAGGATGGATGATGAGATGTGTGACTGGAAAAATAAAAAAAACTGCCCTATGCACCACTCTTCTTTATCCACTACCTTCTCACATACACACTCATTGACGCTTGCGCCACACTGCTTTCATTAACACACACACACACACACACACACACACAAGTAGCACATGTGCTTGCACACCCCTACGCAAACACACACAGCCACGCTGCAAATGTCGCTGGGAGGAAATGAAGGCAGCTGTGGTTTTATGGTTTCATCTGGTCTATTATATTTATCTGACCCTTTGTCTTGTGTTTGCTGTTCCTTTCTCACACCCCCGCTTTGATTATTCCATCACCATTCTCATCGAAGGCGCAGAGGGCATCCAACTTGAGGGACATATGATAAGGCTGCGGCTGTTTATCTAACAATATCGTACAGATTTTTATTTAAGATGATCGTGTTATTGTAAAATTCAGTCCCTCTTACACCTGGGAGCTGCCCTGTGTTGCCCGTTCATGGCTGCTAAGCAACTATATGGCAAATTATTTTGATTAAAAATCTATAACATAAACAGTGGAAAAACTATTTGCAACTGTAAGCTGCCACCTCTACACTTAAGACAATTTGCTCGATAAATACTGTTTTACTCTCACAAGATCAACATTTGACTGGAGGCAGAACCTCCCTCTACATTCCTGCTATAAGCGTAAGTAGGCTTCTCATTGTACTGTAGCTTTCAAATGTTGTAACAATCATCTCATATGACAGGTACAAGTGCTACTGGTCACATATTCCAGATATCTCAAAGTGATGCGAGGCAGTTTCCCCGTCATCTCAGTCAAGGCCGTCTGCGCTGTGAATTTCACGGAGCGATGAAAACTGCCTTAAGCACAGCAGTGGTGGCTTGTTTGTTGCTGTGCACATCTAAGAAAGGCTGTTACCCTGACCTTTCACACTGCACTGGTGCCAAGAAGGAGTTTGTTTCTCACTGTGTTCATCTGTATTTTGAAAAAATGCCAAAACTGAAATAAACATCTATCTGAACTTCATGGCATATGTATTCAGAAGTATTTTTATGATGCGCAAATCGTCTTGAAATACAATCTGAGTCTGAAAACCTGCAGCGGGAGCTTCAAGCCATCAATAGGACCAACAATATTTATTTATTTCCTCTATTTCCTCCAAAATACTCCAGAGCTTCTTGCTACTGATATGCATCCCGCAGTCCTGCCATGTCCAGGTCAGACAGACAAGCAGAAGAATGGCGGCACATCAAAAACTCTCTCCTCAGCAAGCTTTCAAGCCTCTTTTCCTTCTCTTCGCTCCTCTATCAAGGCCTCGAGGGGGGAAGGGAAAACCCATGAAATGATTCTTGACATGACGGATCAGAGAGCAGCGCTGGTTGAGTCGTCTGATAGCAACACTTTTCTGCCTGACTGTGGACAAGTAAAGGGGGGGTGTTCGGTGATTTCCCTGGGCTGTAGCTCCAGCTCTATCTGCTCCACTGCCTGGAGTTGCCGACGTTGGCTCGCTGTGAGACGTAACCCAACACATGGAAACTGGCAGCTCTGGCTCGGTTCTCTCACTGAATTCTTATTCTATACAGCTTATCGGACAAATTGATCCCCAATTATCTAGAATCGTATTTGACAGATCCTACGTCCAAGGTTCGCGTCTCTGAACAGAAACCCTCTGCTTTTGTTTCTGTGACTGTGACACACAGAGAGAGAAGAATTTGAAAATAGCAAAGTTTTAAAGTTTCAGATGAAAATATATCCAGTATAAGAAAGTCAGTCAACCAAGACCTTTTCACACACTGTGCTGTTGTACTGAATACATTCAGAATTCAACCCAGTGAGTAGAAGTCAGCTTGGCAGGAGATTTTTTTTTTGAGTGGATTCCTTGTGATGCAATCACTTGGCAAGAGGAACAACAGTTTTTAATGTGCTTCCTCTATCATGAAAATCACATTTCAGATTGACCATGTAGTTTTTATGCCTGCACAAACATTCACGCGTGTGCATAAACGTGCCCATTAACGACACAGACACCGGGCTCTGACAGTTAATGCGAATGAAACACAACACACCAGCAACCACCTGCAGACTCCACTCTGAAGCTTCCTTCCCTCCCCGGTTCTCGGCTCCGAGGTGAACTTTTAAGATTCTATCGGTGTCAACGGTGTTTGAACACGGTTCATTACCATGCTGAGCTGCTCAGAGGTGCAACACAACAGTATTCCGGATAGTTGGTAGTTTGGCTTTCTCTTGCTTGTTCAGATCAGCTCGTTATTTGGAAGACAGACTGGTCAAAGTTGTGATTTAACAGATCATCTCCTTCAGATCATATATGTGAGGAAAATATAACCAACTATGTCATGGTGGGAAAACCTCCCATCATTTCCATCAACAGTATGTGTCTACATGATCTGTGGAGTATGGCTGCAAGTGATCAGTGCTCAGAGAGAAGCGGGTTGCATTGTCTCCTACTCTGAGGATTGTTCTGTTATGAAATATGTATGAAGTGCTTCTTTATTGTGCAACAGAGACACTGTACAATTGCATATTTTGCAACTATGTCATGTAGCCTCATATGTCACTGTGCAGAAGCTACTATCAGCAAAAACAAAGGCAAAATAACAGGCAGGCAATGAAGTAAAGGCTGCAGCTAACAAAGAAGGAGAACAGTTCATTTTATCGGCTTTTTTTCCGAATGAAAAATATCTTACCTTCAAGGATGACTTCTTTGCCCGTCTTCTTCAGAGCTTGCACGGCCTCGTCGTGTGTGGCCTCCCGTAAGTCATAGCCATTGACAGACAGTATGGCGTCACCCACATAAAGAGCCTCGGTCTGGTCAGCAGCCAGGCCTTTGAAAATCTTGGAGATGAGGATTGGCATCTTGTTCTCCTTGCCACCTGCATGACATGAATGAAACCGGTTGATACTTATTTCATTCCAACCGCTGCACTCCTCCTGCTTTTTAACATTTCAGTCCAAACTGAAGGACTGGACAGACACAGAAAGCAGCGACCGGGTCTGCCTTTGGCTAAAGGCTTCCAGTCTGCGTGAGAAATACCATCATTAAAGTCAGCTGGCAGCTGGACTGTGGCCAGTGAGAACTGACATAAAAGAGGATCAAATTTAATTAATTTTAAAGACATCTTTCAAAGGTTGCTTCCTTTGGGTGATTCCTGGGGATTTATCGCACGTATCTTCTTTTCCACATCCTAGTGTAAAAAAGCACCACGGTTCAGCTGCTTCCTGCGCAGGTCAACCACTGAGCCTATCGAGTGTTAGAAAGACGAATTTGCCAGCTACTTGACCGCTCTGTGGCATCGGAGAGATGCTTGCCGCATGACTGAGCATTAGTGAGGCGATGCTGTGCACTACCTGGGTGTTGATGGAAAATTCAGTGAAGGTCCTTCAGCAATGTTGGTGGTCAACACTTAAACATTTCAGTATATGATGTTTATGACCTTCTTGTCTTTGTTTTGGACAGCGTACAGGAAAGCAGAGACAATTTGCAGAAAAACTAACTCCACAGTGCAATGAAATAGTGGAAACAGGGTGAAACAGTAACTGAGAAACTCTAACAGCACAGTACTTGGGCTTTTGGCCTCTAACAGCTACATGAAGCCGTTTTTATTAAGGACTGTGTCCTTGTCCGGTCACGCGTAGGAGGATGCACATGTGCAAACACGTGAGCGTGGGTGACACAATATACAACCACCAGACATGTCACACTGCTCCACTGATCAACAGGTAGTAAAACAACAAAAAAGCAGGTACTGATGACAATCACTAAGTGTAAATATAACTTTTTGTTTGTTTACAGTCAGAACCGTTTCCTGCATAGAGGAACTCACAGGCAGAACAAACAATATGACCAGGGCGTAGCCACGCGGCTGCCAGCCAAGACTACGAACGAAGGCTCCTTGGCGTTTGTCCGCGTCTGTCTCAGCTGGGAAATGAGCTAAAGAGCTCACTTAATATAGTCTTAGTCGTGATTTCCGTGCTGTGAAGCAGCGTATCAGCAGCAACAAGCCGGATAACGTCTCGCACTCCGCTCCCAGCGGAACGTTCCCAGCTGGTTGATGAGGATTACATCTGAATACCTTCCAGTCACAAGCTGCATCTCTAACCTTCAGGTTACCTTCTCCCCCAGTGTGCACCACTACAAAACCCGTATCAAATGACATTCAGTCCTCCTCTCTCAGCGTTAAGACTCAATCAGCACGAACAACTCACAGATCAGTCGGCCAAGCAAACAGCAACAGCTCCAACAGTCTTCGAGTATCGCGAGTCAGCAGCAGCTACGAACACACACTAACCGTTTTCCATCCCTATATTCAATTCCAATCTCAAGCACTTCCTGTTGTCAGTGCTGAATAAACATCCTCGGCATTCTGTACTGCACACTACTACCCCTCCTAAGCCTTAATCCTCCCCACCTCTCTTCCTCCAACTTTTCATGCCAAACACAGTTTTCACCCTCCAGCTGGCAGCCTGTCATTCAGCTGACGACAGGGTGCTGTGGTGGCGGTAGGCTGGAGCCACCCCTGACAGGTAAATGAATGGTACCGGTTTATACAACACTGACATGTACCTAATTAGGTAATTCCGCGCTAACGATGTGTTTGCTGTGACGGTGCTGCTTTCAAAGACTTGACAGCGTGATCAGCACTTTGTCGAACTTCCCCCGGCTGAAGCGCGCGCAACGCTAACGCGCAGAGAAACTCATTTAGCTTCCACAAAACAGCGTGTTCACAGATTCCTGATGAAACTGCGGCGCCACAAAGGCAGCGAACGAGAGATTTTAATAATAGATTTGATACATAACACTGCATCTAAAAGTGAGGGGTCTGTGACCAAATGTTTAGAAACCCCAACATCGGTATTGATTAGGTGGGATAGAAATGAGTGGGAAGACATTTTTCACCATTTACCTCATCTCAAACTCTTGACACTCCCACCCATGCAGCTGCTCGTCTGCAGGAGCTCAGCCCTACTTGCTCGGACCTCCGGGCCTGCGGACAGGCCTGGAGCCCATCTTCCTGGCCTCTCTTAAATTTAGACATGCCAGTGTAAAGGTTGACTGCCTCCGTGTTTTTCTGCGAGCCGGGGTGGGCTCCCTAAAATTAACACTAGTGGAGTACTCCACTCCCAGCCACATAGCTTTCATCTGGGGCCAATGACAACTGCCTGCTGCTGGCTGCTCCCCTCAGCTGTTCACAGTGTGGTGTCAGCTCACCCACAGCAACTTTTCCCCTGATCTTACATTTTTCTTCAGTCTGCTTCATTCACTTCTCCTTTGTTTCATTACTGTCTCATCTATTGCTCCCTCTGTGCCTTTCTGTCCTTCTGCCACGTTTCTCTTTTTTCCTTCGCTGTGATTAAACATTTAGCATCACAACAACGTCAAGACAGCAGGGTGATTTTTGTTTTGTTGATAATTATCGTTTTGCTATAATGCTGTGCCATCTTGGCAACAGAACAAATATGAGGGCACAGTCTTGCCTAAAATCGGGTTTCACGGTCAACTGATATCCTCCCAGTAGAGGAAGATTTTATATCCAGCTCCTGAATGTAAAATCAAAACAATCCTAAAACGAAAACTTTCTTAAACGTTATCCTGCTCGATCCAATTCATGCTTTGTATTTAAATAGTTTCCCGAATGCCACAGAGACTGTAGCCTGTTGCTGCAAGTCAAGGGAAGGGGACAATGAAAAGGTTATTGCTGCACAACGCAGGTATGTAAACCTGTCCTGAAAGGTAAACAGAGGCCACAAGCTCTTCCCACTGAGAAGTGAAAGCAAGCAGGCACCTCGGGTGTTAATTCATTCTTCAGAGGGATATTTTTGCCAATTAAAGCATTAGAAATAAACAGTGATGGTTTTACTCCAGCGACACAACCACACCTTTCAATGACATGATGACAAAATAATAATAATGGAGACGTCTCAGCTTCATTTTTTCCAAAGGCATCATAAAAAAAAACTTGTTTTAGCGAAAGATGTGGAAGAAACTTTACAAAAAAGCGCCCGCAACATGATAAAATAACGCATCCATCTCCTCTGTTGAGGTCAGATTCCTACACGACGTTGACTAATTGCCAGCGAAATGGTTCCCAGCGAGATGAGGCGAAGCTCGGACGCGGTCGCAGCTGTCAGCGTGTTGTTCTGCCTTCGCCGCGGATTAAGTGCGTTAACTCTGAGGACGCGTGTTCAGGACAACACGCTGCGGAAAAGTTGGGTCGTCGCGCGTTGCGTTCAGTTTGAAGTCGGCGGCTGTTGACAGAAGTGAGTCACACTCGGTGAAAGTTGCGCTAAAGCAAGTTCTCTCACCTTTAATGCTGATTCCCAGGCCCCCGACGTCCTGCTTAGTGACTCGCACGGTGCGCTTCACGTTGGTGATGGTTTCCGGGACCGGGGACGAGCTGAGGTTCGGGGGGTCTCCGTTGATCGCCCCAGCGGGACTCGGGCTGGGCTTCGCGGGCTCCTCGACGCTCTCCCCGGGATTTACCGTCAGCGTGTCCTCGGTAAGCGTGGCCAACACGCGGATCCAGCGGTCCACGGTGACTCGGAGTTCCAGCAGCCCCGTTTTCTGCGCCTTCGTCGCGGCAGCCATGTTCAACGCATTCCTGGAATAACTCTAGACGGGCTGGCAGTCCTGTAAAGAGATAGGGGTGGAGGGCTGGGGTAGGGGGCACACACACTGACGCGTGTGCACGCGCATGCACGCACACGCACCCCCTCCACCCTGTGCGCCTCCAAAGAGCTTCATCCAGAAGACGCGAAATGAATTGACGGTGATAAAAGTTCAGAGTCCCTCCATTAATGGATGAGTCGGTCACAATTACGCGTTGATTCGTTTCCACATTTATTTTATCTGCATTAACCCCGCAGCTCGTGTCACAGATCTTATTTGCAGATCACACAGACGTCCTGCCGTGAAGAAAGGCGCCACCAGAGTCTGGAAGTACTGCTCACACCGAGCACGAAAGCATTAAAGGGAGTTGGTTCACAAAATGGGAAACTGTCTGCATGGATGAGCACAGCGCTGACTTTGTGACTCAGCAAAGGTGCAGAGTAGACGCGAAGAACATGTGTGAGTCACTGAAGCAAGCTGATGAAGCAGCAGCCCACATTTCTATTGCATCTGCAAGTAATCTGCAAGCCTTGCAGTGGTGTGTGTGTGTGTGTGTGTGTGTGTGTGTGTGTGTGTGTGTGTGTGTGGCAGCCTGTGGTGCATCTGTTTCGCAGCAGGTGAAATTGCAAAGAAGCTCTAGCTCCCAATTTAGAAAACATTCTTCTGGGTGGGCTGACGACGAGAGATGTCACCAAACTGAACATTATTGTAGATGTCTGGGGAAAAAAAAGTTCCTCATAAAATAAAAGCAGGAATGCTTGTGGCGCATACATTTTTGACGTTGAGTTGTTTTGCTTTCCTTAGTTGACTTACTGTAACTGAACTCTTGAGCTTTTATTAAACATAATGCGAAAATGCATAAACGGATTCGTCTACTCTGCACAAACTTCTTTGGTTCGCGATTATCTGTCTCCCTCTAGTGGCCAAACCCCTCCATTACAGGTCAGCCAAGAGTATGTTTAACGTTGTTAAAGGACACGTTCTTCAATAATAAACTGAGATGCTTCATATAATAAATAATATAATCAGAAAAGTTTGTTAGTCATAGGTATTATTAGCATTTAGTTTAAAGGGCAAATTGTTTTTTGTTTTAGCCAATGAAATGAAAATACAGCGTGTGTCTGGGAAACCCTGCTTTATTTGATTTCTTCCATGTTAAAGTCTGATCTTGCCAACACAGATGTGTGGAAGTGTGTCATAGCTCAAACAAAGGAGATTAGCAAACCTTTAAAGAACAAAGAGAGGACGGCACGCAATGCATCAGGAGGTCACAAGAAGCCCACAGTAATATCTAGAGAGCAGGAACGAGTCGATGGCAGAACTGCGAGGTCAGAAGCTGGAAGTCAGAAGAACGTCTTGAAACAGCCTTTTAGTTTGATGTTGCACAAGCAAAACAGAAAAAAATCTAATCCATCCATGAACTGAAGCTCAACATGCAGCAAGGCTTTTGTTACACACACATATTTGACACAGGAAACATTACAGAAAATTAAGTGTAATGTTTTGTTTCACTGACCTTTCTTCGTCTGGTTTTAGGCCTTGATGCGTGAAAATCGGATCCGATTGAGGTCATATTTAGCAGAAACCCAAAAAGGGGTTCACAAACCTTTAAGCACAACTGGACACAAATTAATCTCTTCAGCGCAGGATTAAAGATATGATTTCTGTGTCATCAACTAACGTGACAGATTGTGGTGTGATGTTAGTTGATGACACAGGATTAAATGCACCGCGTTAAGTTCATATCCAACCATATGTTCAGTGTAATGCGTAAACACTACACATACTCAAGTCACATAGATCTAAAAATAAATACTAAGTATGAACATTTATATTAATGTCTGACTGAAAACGTTCACCTCTTCACAGTGTTTACAGCCCTTTGTTACGACAAAACACTAGCAACACGTAAAAAGCTCAGCAACAATGAACGACAGCGCTGGGCTTAGGCCGAGCATCCGTCTAATGATGTTTAGCATTATAACAGTGTGTCCCCATCTGACCTCCTGTCCATGCATCTGTCAGTCCTTCTTTTTGTGATGTGAGTGGCAGGTGGCCAGCCAGCCTTTCACTGTACCGGGCCTCAAAGCTTCACCGAGTGCTACGACAGACTTCTCGCACAAACAATAGACGTGGACTTGATGTAGTCAGATACAGTAAAGACTTTTGCTTCACTTCAGTACAAAGTTTGGCTTTAAGTGTATTAGACAGTGTTTACATCCATATCGGATCAACACTGTGGGCGTCGTGAGCCTTAAATAGTTTTCCTGGACGGCTCTGTAGAGCACGTGAGGACGTCCGCCTCGTAACCATTGTTTGACTCCAGACCCAACTGTGCTGTGGGGAACGGAGCCAAACGCTCCCACCATTCACATGTTTATCAGATCTTTATCGTGTTCAGCCGTAAAGCGCGGTGTTTGCGTGATGCCAGGTGATAAACAGGTGTTGTGCAGCCGCGTTGTGCTTCGAGTGTAACAGCCAACAATGACGTAAAAGTAAGTAACGACAAAAGTTAGTCCAAGTTGGAGGTCTTGGTTTGGGTACGTGGTACAAACACGTCTAACCGGTTTATATTTATGTTTTCGTTTCAGTAAATAGTAAACAAAAAACAGCAAACAGTGCATTATAAGGGTAAAACAGCAATGTACACGCACACTAGAGCTCCCACTTACTATCCCCACGTGCCTTGTTCAGTCCGTTACATATATGCATGTCTCAACTCCCCATAGACAGTGGACAGTTGGGGTGGCCTGCTGATTAATTTCAACCTCCCCCTACTCTGCTCTGTTTCCTCCCACTCCTGCCTTCCTCCAGCCATCTCTGCATCCTCCATCCATCCCTCCCCTGCTCTGCTGAGGGCAGCAGCTCCAGAGGTCTACCATATGGGCCAGTGTCTGAGTGGCTGACTGCCTGCCTGCCTCCCTGCAGCTTGCTTGCGTGTGTGTGTGGGGGGGGGTCTGAGTCGAGCCTCCGCTGACTGTTATCCTGCCCCACCTGTTCCTCTGTAACAACAGACCAGACCTCTACGTCTAGAGCAGGCGGGTGTTGAGACAGATATGCGAAGCCATCACACGCAAGAAGATAAACAGACTGAGAGGATGGACGTGAATATGTGACTGTGGGGTTTTGATAAGGCGTCAGCTCAACGTGGCAAAGACAATTGAGGAGTTTCACTGTGTCGGGGCAAATGTTAATCAGGTTATTCACAAACACTTGCTATACGTAGGTCACCGGGGATAAACGAGGCATTAAAACGTGGTATCATTCATATTGAAAATATTAATGAAAGGATATTCCAAGAACAGACTGAGGAGGACAGACACGCCACGCGCTCCCTAAACACCCGAGGACACGGAATAATAATAAATTAGAACTTAGGGGTTATAATGAGAAGTCAAAGGCAAGATTTGTTTTCAGGCTTGTGCACCTGTGGCCCACCTTCTGCTGTCTGCGCCGCCTACCACCACGTTTTTAACCCCCACATCATCAGTTGCCCTCATTATAGCCTACTGAATAATGTAAAGGTATATATGCATGAGAGACGCAAACACAGGAGAAGAGACAGGGATGAGGGATGCAAGGATCTAAATAATAGGGTATCTCTCCCTCCATCTGGTCATTTGTTCATAATCTCCCCCTCCTCCGCCTTAATGCTGATCTGTGTGTCTGACAGACCCTTATCTACCACCCCCGTCCTCACCCCACCCCAACAACTCAACAGTTTTGCCCTATGTGACACCGTCATGCTGCTGCCGTACAGTGTTCATGTAATATCTGCGTGAAAGCAACTGTGTTCGTCTGTAGCTCTTCGTATGAGACTTTGTTTGCATGAGCTGATGCGAGCACTCTGCCGCCCCGGGAGAATTAACCAGGCGTCTGCCACCTGACCCCGTTGACTCCGACCATCCTGGGCTCAGCTGATACGCGTGCCGTGTGGCCCTGACACGCGGAGGACAAAAAAGCAGGAGGAGTGAAAGGAGGACGAGGACAGAAGGACCAGCAGGCAATGAATGATTATGGTGACTAGGACCATCTTGTTGGCCTAACCCCCCCCCCCACATGCACACGCACCATCACCCCCAACAGAAACCCTGGCCTTGGCCCTGGCTCTGGCTCCCACATGGATGAGTGGGCTGGCTCAGGTCGGTGTGGGTGAAGTGTCACGACCGCGCAGGGTCTGGCCTGTCAGCTGTTGGAGATGACAGGAGAAGAGGAAGAGAGGTGGGCCTAGAAGGAGAGATGCACATAATAAAGAAGTGGAATCATGAAAAGAGGACAGACGAAGGAGAAGGACGGAGCAGACTTAAACAATAAATAAAAGCAAACAGGTTTTGTGGAGGTGTCATATCTGCCGGGCCTCGTGCAACCTGTGGCGCTCACGCAGATGGCACGACTGCTGAGAAAGTCGGGTAACGGTCCCAGCCAACGATGGGCCCCTGGACGGAATAACTGGAGAAAGACGTCCCTTGGTGAGAATGTGGAATCGATCGGGTCAACTGCTGCACAGTGAAGCGGGAGCGCGGGGCGTCACAGGGTAAACGAGCGGACACGTGTGCTGCTGGCACTGTCTGATCGCTGGCAGGCGCAGGAGTAACCACAAAAAAATACACAATGATTCCAAACAGGGAAGGGAAATTTCACAATCAAAACACAATTATTCTGTGTCCTTCTGCACGATGAGGATCCGCCCTGAAGGTTACGCATTCTAAAAACTCCGCGGCTCAGTAGGTCAGGTCAGCTGAGCTGTGTAACAGTCCTGCTGGTGTGATTAAAGGCACTGTGACAAAGACGCTGAAAGGCGACGAGGGGGGGGGGGGCAACAGCCAGCTGTCACACAGAGCAGCCATAATGACCACGGCAAATCCCACCACCACCGTCTGAGCCCATTTCTTCTTTGACTGCTGCCTCCTGCTAACTGACAAGGCAACTCTTTGTTAACCTGTCACCGAGCTCGGACGCTGTCACCATCAAAGGTTTGCTCTGGATGGATTCATTGAGTCAAGTCAAGGTGACACTGGATGATGCGTTAAAAAAAAGGTTGTGCTGTGGTTATAGGTTCTCTTTGTTTTGTTTGTATATGTTCTGGTCCAGCTCTGGTAATGTGTGGAAACAGCAGCGTCAGCAGCACGTGACTCCCTCCTGACACTGACACAGCAAGTGGTGCCTCTTGGCTCCCGTGTCCCCAAACTGTAGCAACCCCTGATCCTCTGCGCCACAACAGAACAATTAGAGGCCCTCGGCCCCCACGTTTTACACAAAGGGGGAAACCTGTGCCCCCCCCCAACACTCGCAAACACACACGCTGGGCCCTTCCGTAGCAGGAGCAGTAGGTAATGACTCCTGCCTGCCACGGTGGACCTTAATTTGTTATTGTAGCAGAGCAGCTGTGCAGCATGCTGCAGAGAGCAGGTGGCAGCCTGGCAGGAGTGGAAGCTGGGGGTGTGGGGGCGGAGGAGAGGAGCGTGTGGCATATGTGGGTGGCGTGTGTGTGTGAAGAAGTGCGCGTATGTGTGTGTCCTGGGGGTGGTATAGCTCAAAGCCTCCCCAGCCAGCATCCAAATATTGTGCTTGTAAAGAAGAATAAAATGTGAGACTCTGGAGGGAGTCCAGGTCCCGGCGAGCGCGTGGGTCTTTTCTGTTTTACAGTCACGGTACTGAACAGATGATGCACCCAATGTTCCCCCGTTTGACTTTATGTCCAGCATTTTCAGTTGCATCCGTCGTTCTGCGATTCTTGTTTGTTTTAATCACTGTCAATACACCAGCCAGCTATGGGATGTGAACGACTTTGCTCAGGGCAGTGGAAGTATGTCTGCTGTGAGGATTATGCTGAGCTGAGCTCTGGTGTCCTATTGTTGCCGCTTGGAGTTAATCATTACTGAGACGACGTTTCCCCCGTTGTAACAGCGCGTCGTTGGCTTTCTGCTTAAATGCTTACAAACAGCACCACCCACTCAAACGCTGCGTGTCGCGCCAGAGAACAGAAAACCCACCTGAAACCTGCCGGGCTGATGCCCTCTCCTACCATTTTTTTTGAATGTTTTTTATTTTGAATGTTTTTTAGTTTGAATGTGTTTTGGCCAGTTTGACTCTCTGTCCAAGAGAAATCCGAGGAAACTACCATGGTTGGAATGCCGGGTTCTTTGAAATGTGAGTAGGATTTACGTTAAGTTACTTTTTCTTGCGTAACGTGTTTGCACCTGTGTACTATGATGCACAACAGAGTTTTACGCAGTTATGATGCAATATCACAGCTTTCTTTGCTTGGTAATGAAAATAAAGCAGTGTCTCCGTAATGTGTAAAGACAACAAAAACGCTCTGTGTCGCTCATCTCCCACAGAAAAGGCTAAATCTTTAGAAAAGACCTGAATGCATTGCTTTAGATCATATCAAATCATCATAATGACCCAACAAAAACACAGCCACCCCTTTGTCTGTAGAGATCTTACGCTCATTAGGATCCATTAAAGAGCCAGAATAAACTATGCATAACACGCAGTCTATTGCACGTATAATGCCTCATATAGCCCCCAACAAGACAGCTATTATGCTCCCATTTGATTGAATAGCAGCTTTCGGTCTATGTGTCTTTTCAGTGGAGGATTTGAAGCCCTTAATCCAGCAAGAAGTTTTTTTCTCCCTCTCTTTCCACCATCTGGAGTTTACAGCTTTTCAAGACAAAAACACCAGGCGGCGTGAAACCAAGCTGGAGCTGCTGCCTGGTGCCAGGAGGCTTTTCCCTCTTTGCCTGTGGTTTGTCTCTGCTTTGCGTCAGAGGTCAATCGTACAGTTCTACAGGGCCTGAGGTCTCGACTCTAGACCTCATGCGTTGCTGGTACTCCTCTGAGTTTTCAATTGGTTCTTTTTGCGCCAAAGCGTAACACAACAAATCCCTTGACAAAGATATGAGTGTAAAGCTGATTATGATGCGATAATGATGGCAGAGCTACAGTGGCCGCCAGGGTGCAGCAGAGTGCGTACGGTACTGTACTGTGGCGCAGCAAACGCGATGGATGCTGTGTTTGAAAACAATTCCTGTTCTGGAAAATTTGGCTCCAATTAAAACCCAGAAAAGATAAAATATGTCGATTCTCCCGTTTTACTGTAATTGTTTAGTTTGAGTAATTTGATGTTGTGCAGAAAGCTAAATAGGCCTCTGGGAAGCAGGGATGCTGTGTGTACACATGGGAGAAAATGTGTTTAAGATCATGTCAACCCGACATCGCTCACACTAGTCAATCATTTCCATTCTCTCTTGATTCAATTAGCTCTACTCGAAAACATGTGGATAATTTGGAAGCCTCTATAATTTTCCCTTTTGCTTTTCTCCTTCTTTTCTTTGGGGTGGGTTACAGAGTCAGATTCCAATCCTCTGACATTAAAAGGGGAAATAAACGACAAAGGGGCCCTGCAGGTTTGCATTAGGGTCCTAATTGGTTTTGGCTTGAGTGGGCTGCTAGCATTGCCAGACGTGGGCCCTTTGTGCTTTGCCATGTGGGAGAATTCACCGGTGCTGGAGGTAGCGCGAGGCGCTCGCAGCTCTGTTCTGAGTCACCCCTGCGCTGTTTCTTGCTTCCACGGGCTCTTTGCGTGCGTGTGCTCATGCATGTGTGCGTGCGTTGAGGTTTTTGTACGGAGGAGATCTGTCCTTGCAGGTACGCGTCCATGTGACTGTGTTTTCGTAAAATCGCCTGTGCTCAGGCTGTGAGCCCAGTCTCCTTCTCACTCCCTCTGGTCTCTGCGTGGGCCTTTTCTACCAGCACTGCCACCTGTTAGTGTTTTACTCAGGCCCCAGGGCTGCAATGGCTGCAGAACCTTCCAGATTTGCTCATCAGGCTGATCGGATCAGCTCGCTTACCTCAAATCTGGCTCCCATTTCCTATCACAGAACCAATCGGAGCTGGATTCCCAGTCGCAGTTTAGCTGAGTCAAGCTCGGGAGCAGTGGAGCTGGTTTGATTGGAGCTGAGTTTGATTAATGACTCATGTGCAATAACATTATATTCCATGTGCTGCACTGCTGGATCGCACTTAACTGTTTGCAGAGTGAGGTTTTAGTGAGAAATGTGATGTTTAAAGAGCAGATTTATTGGGTCACATTGTTGCCTGGAGTGACAAAATGGCAATTTAATTCTGATTTTATTAAACAGCTACGTCTAATGTTGACGATCTCATGCTGTAAAAATTGGAACCCAAGATTTAAATGACCCCTAATTGTAATGAGACATTTACTACCCGACGACAGGAAATGAAAACATATCGTCTCCGCGCCCGATTATCGAGTCCCCTTGTGTTGCATCCCAAACCGCTGCAAACAGCGTCATCCGTCTCTTCAAACAGATAGGATTTGTCAAGTATTGTGTTTCATGAGACGTCTGGGGTTTCTGTCCTCTTGTCTGTTTCCCATTCTGCACACTGTGTTCCCCCAGCCGATTACTTCAGACACTGTGGCAACCTGAAGCAAAACTTAAAAAGAAGCGAACGAGAGGAGTGACTAAACAGTTAAAGCAGGGGGGTAGTAAGAGAAGGAGAGTAGAAAGGGATTAACTGTCAGGGAGAATGTGAGGCTAATTGAAGCCAGTTTAGCGCAGCTGTTTCTTGTTGCTGTGAGGCACTGCACGGAGCGGCTGGGAGGATGGGATCCAGATGTGAGGATCACTCGCCAATAACAATCCTCAGAAATACCGACCGTACATACGGGAGGCTGTTGGATTTGTCTGTGCTCACCTACCATCTGGCAAAGCGTCCCGCTCTGCTTCTGAGCGACGGCCCAGCTCTGCGCGCTGTCCCCTCTTGATTGCAGGCCTCGCTCTGGCTCCCGAGCCCGGTTAACACTGTCATTTTGTTAGACCGCCAGCCACCGCCGTGACCTCCGCATTCAGGTGTCAGTAGGTAGCGTAAATATTGCTTTGACACATTTGGCTATTATAGAAAAGGGCGGCTCACGGGGTATGAGCGCGGTTTTGCATATTTGTCATATGGCTTTTGAAACATTCAGTCAAAAGGGATTAAGTCCCCTTTTGTGCTTTCTTCTGTTGTGTTTTATTTAAATCGTCGTGAAAAAAAAAATACATGTGTCCTTTTTTCGGGATCGTGGGATACAGGACCCATGATTCTGTGCCGGCATTTATTCGCCTTAGCTTTAAATAGCAAGGCATTGGATGGTAACAAAAGGGTCCAGTCACAGGTTAGGTTAAGAAAAAGTGAAAGGAACTTATCAGCACATTATGCTCTTTTAATGCCCTTGCCTCTCTATTCCCTGTCCTCATGCCTTTCAGCCCTTCTTCTTCCATCATTTTCCACTTGGCTCAGACAAAGAGGACTTAGCATTGGTTCCACCTTTTCTCCACGCTTTCCAGGGTTACTCTGTCGCATCTTCTCACCTCCTGTTTCACCCTCACACTGGATGGACCTCCCTCCAGCCGCCGCTCTTTGTTTCTTCTTCTTCCGACCTTCGTCTATTCAATACTGTCTCCATTCGCTTTGCAACTCCATTTATTTCACCTTAGCCTGTGCTCCATCCCCACTCGTCTGTGTTCGTCAGCTGCAGCTGGCCTGTCGTCACCCAGAGGACAGCTGACATCCAGCTGTGTGTGAGGTTTTATTAAAGACTCAAGATGCCGACAGGCCCATTTCATAAAACAGTATTAATATTCATGTATATTTAGGTAACGTATGTTTATGTTGAACAATTATCAGCTATAATGTGTAAAGCACATGCATCAAATAAATCCTGCAAGGTGTCTGACATCCTGACAAACCATACGGAGATGATGTGTGGCCTTGGCCTAGTCTCACTTTATCAGACACATGCAGTGAGCTTGACAGAATCTCCGGCTGAGCCAGTTCCACTCCTCCGCCCACATGTCACTTGTGAGTTTTATGACTTTTGTCAAGTTCACCTCATCTGTCCGGTCTCTGATTTCACTCCTG
This sequence comes from Macropodus opercularis, assembly GCA_030770545.1. NCBI lineage: Eukaryota > Metazoa > Chordata > Actinopteri > Anabantiformes > Osphronemidae > Macropodus > Macropodus opercularis. The sequence goes on from CM061099.1 coordinate 6,755,580, forward strand.
CTGGGCATTGTTCTGTCAGCGAGCGGGACCTCAGCCGGTTCTTGCTCCCAGGAGGGAATGTGTGACTGCTGTTGTTTATGTGTCTTCTCCTTAGCTGGTGGCTCTGCTTGTTGTCTTTGCTTGTGTGTCCTAGCAGAGGTGTCATAACCATGTCATATCTGGCATGTTGATATGCTGGCTAATATTTAAACGTGCAAAACTAAGCAGAACCAACTTAAAAGGAGTTTAGTTTGTCTCGAGTTTTTTGGTCTGGAAAGGAGAAAATACTCCATCTCTCCGCTGCACATACAAATTAAGAATTGTGCTGCAACACTGACAAGTCCAAACATCCCTGAGGCCTAACCTTGGGAAATGCCAACACATGCCTTTGAATGTGCGTGTGTGCGTGTTCATATGTGTGTGTGTGTGTGTGTGAGCAAAAGCAGCCGTTATCTTCCCCCAGCTTTAATTGAGCCCTTCAGAAATCCCATAAAGTATAACACACACACACACACTGGCCTGGAGGCTGTATCTCTGCCTGGCCAGGTGTTCCTGGCTCTGCTGCCAGATGAACCACCTGCAGATCACAGGTGTGGCCATCGCCAGGGAAGAGAACAACACAGCTGCTCCTGCAGCCTCTCGAGGAAAAAAAGAAAAGAGGTGGCAAGTTTATATGGATGAAAATACTGGAAGGAAGCTTCACACAAATACAACAACTAGAAGTGACAGTTTTATCAGATTACATGTGGGCTTTGTGATATTTGTTTACTATTGATTGAAACAGACATTTTTTATTCTACATGTGCAGGACATTTTTAAGATTAACATTTTATTATAGCCAGTAGTTTTTATCTACATAGGTCCACACTAACATACTATGATGCAGTAAAACTGAAACTGAAAAAAAAGGTAGATCTGTCCAGGGTGCAGTCACTCGTTGTCTGCGTGTGGGCTCGTCCACCTCCGAGCAAGCACCGTCTTTTAACACTTATCCCAAACATAGAATTGTTTATGAGAACTATGCATGTTTATGTGCAGACAACTGGGTGAGGCTGGCAACACGGAGCAAGTTCAGATTCGAGCCGTCATTTTCCAATTAGTTGGAAACGCGGCGTTTAACTGTGAGCTACGCAGATGCATTTTCCTGATGGCGAATCTGGTACATAAGTTAAACAAGAGAGACACAGAATAGCGCGTGGTTGTTGGGTTTCATTTAAGGGGAGTTATTGGTGAGAAGGGTTTGGCGTCTGCCTGCACACTTGGCTTCACGGTGTGGAAACTTTAGGAAGAAGCTGCCAAGCGAGAGTGTGACCCACCGCTCATAAATTTTAAGCACACATGCAGCCACTCTCTTATTCTGTCTCTCTCGTACTGACACTTAAACACTTTCTCGACCACTTTTCCTCGCGCTCACACTCCCCTCCGCCCTTTTAAACTCATTTCTCTGTCCGCCTCACACCAGCGCGTCTTATATTTACCCCGTGCCTTTTTGCCTGTTTTGTATTTACGCACATAATTTTGCACCCGAAAAGCAGCCGTGTGTCTCCCCTCTGTGTGTCGAGTGTAACAGGAGATCTGAGGGTTTTTCCGTGGGTGAGTAGGCGGGTCAGGCCTTACTTAAACTAATGGCTCCCAGCAGTGTTGAATAGCCAGACACACTGGAGCCGAGGGCTGAGGTTTTGGAATGCCACTGCCGGCTCAATGCCTGCCTTTCATCGGCACCGAGTGAGGCAGAGAAAGAGACAGAGAGAGTATGAGAGAGAGAGAAAATAAGAAAAGGAGGGGGGTAGGAAGACAAGGACAGAGAGAGGAAAATACGGGACCCATTTGTTATGGGTGATATGAGGATGGCTGAAAAGGGGGGGAACAATAGTCCTGGAATGGGAGGACAGGAGGGGGCGAGGGGGTGCCGGGCTGCGAGGAAAGGCGTGTTTGGGCTAGTGGGATGTCAGGAGGGGGTAAAGTACCCGTCAGTGGTTGTTGTGTGTCAGAACACCAGGGGAGCCTCCTGACCAGCCACACGTGTTCTTAACGCACGTCATAGGCCATCTTCACACGGGACTGAGTGAGGGTGCGTTTCGTTGACAGGCCAGCAGGAAGGACGTCGGTGTCTGCGATTTACCGTTGTGCCAGCACCAGCAGCGTTGTCTGTGCGTGACGGCCGCCAGTCGTCACTGCGACGCGCGCGTGATCCGTCAGTGCAGCTCTCGGCTTACGACACCGCGCTGAGCTGCAGAAAAAGAACCTGGTTTCGGCCAATCCCCCTTCTCGCTGAAATCCATTGGTTCATTCAAACGTAAACCTTTGTATCTTTATCTTTAATATGAGCACGTTTGAACTATTGACTAACAACTGTAGGCATTTGAGTTTTGTCTTCAGAGGCTTCAAGCGTTAAACGCTGAAGTTGAGCGCGGGACAGGCCTATGCGAACAGAGACACATATCCGGACACAACACCTATAATTTGTTGTTCTAAGCCACAAACTAAATGATAACAGAAAGAAGCACAGAATTAGAAACTTTGGTCTAGATCATCAGGAATGTTTGTGAAATGGTTTATCCATTCAGCCACACTGCTTACCAGAACCGATTTGGTGGTTTGCCAGCTGACATTTAACTAAAATTGGAAGCAGAAGAATAGAAGCTGTGTTATTTGTTTCTTTGGTGCTTAAGGACGTTAAAGTGGAAGATGGATGATGCTGCGGAAACCTCATCCTTCTCCCTCACTCTCCACCGATAGTAAATTTCACTGCCCAGGACCAATGCGCGCGTCTGTTTTTTGTGTGCATCGTTTATCTGACCCAGCAGATAGAGAGAAAATAGCTTTCAGTTTATCCTTGATTACTACCGAGAAGTGTCTTATGTGATCTGTGCGTTGTGTTTTTTTCTCCAGGCGGACGTGAAACTGGAAAATGGTGCGTTCCTATTAGATAAATGGAGAAGATGTAATGGAAAATGTGGCCATGTGAGATCAGACAGGGAAATCTAAGGCTGCATCACATTAGGCAGCATCAGGAGTCGGAACAGTGATGAGATGGACGAAGAGAGAGAGGGAGGGAGGGGGCTATGCTGGTAAAGAGAGGGGGCAGGGCAGCGATGGTGGGAAAACTACTGTAGCGACAACATGAAAACTAACCGAGGGAGACGTTTTTATCGCAGAGCCAGAAAACGCGAGGGGGCGATTAGAGAAAAGATAGAGAAAGAGGAACATCTGGGCATGTAACCTTTTTATGAAGGGCCTTGACACACACAACCTCAGCCAGTGTTGGACATGTGCAGCCATATAAAACGAACTCACAGAGTCTGGTTTTCTTACCGTCACCGTGTTCTCGTGACGTCCTTTGATCAAACAGCATCTAGTTTCTCAGAGAGACGTTCGTTTGATCGGGAGATCTTTGTTTTTCGTCCTGCACATAGCGGTTCTCCAGTCGTCTGAAGGTCGGACCACAGAATGAGCCGCTGAAGCCACGTTCATGTCACAGACGCATCCACCGCTGCAAAACCCCACAGAGGCTAAGTACAGTGTGACGCTTATGACTGTATGAAGCCCTGGCGCTGGGAAAAGAATGCCAAGCAGCCCAGTAGTGTTCTACGTATGAAGACCTCTGTCATCGTTCCACACTGATCTCCCAGCGAAATCCCATCACTCAGAGAATGCTTTCAAACGTCTCGGTGAATGCTGGGAACAAACTGCTCTCGCCATGTGTGAGCCGTATTTCCTTATGAAAACAAACGTGATTCCAGTTGAACAGCGAGCGTTTGAGTCTTCGGTTTTCCCAGCAGTGCTGATGAGGCCTGGTGCCCGAGGGACCTTGTTTCATGAGAGCATGTTTCACATTTCTCTTCTTTCCTTTTGGAAACCTGTTGATTAATATATTGAGCGTTGATTACGACATCGTTATAAAATCAAGACAACAACTTGTTTTATTTTTTGCCTTTTCCAAATCAGATTGACTGGTGTGATACCGTAAAACAACAAAAAGTACTGTGTCATAGAGTCAATGTGTAGGATGTTTATCTTATTTTGACTCTGACACGTGAAACTGTGGTTTTTGCATATGTAAAACTACACGTTACATGGGATTTTAGTGACGACTATCTCGTTTACACAATCACTGATTCCCTCATCCCACTTCTCCTCCTCTCGTTTTCTTCTCTTCTCTTTCTAAAAAAAAAGATGTTTACTTTTGCTAAAAGAGGAAGTTGGGCGAAGGAGCGTGTGAACAGAAACAGATGCTTCAAACTCTCTTGTTCTGTCATTCTGTCTCACTTTATATCTCGCACACATGCACACAATAGCAAACAGCTGCACAAGGCCTGAGTAGCTGCCGCAAGAGGAAGTCATACAATGTGCACAAAGACTGTGTACTGACTCGTTTGTACATTAATTATTTCAGCTCTGAAACAAATTAAATTGTCTTTCCATCAAGAAGAACTGTTGTGAAAAGCTTGTACGTACGTATTTGACACGTTGGATGACAGCACTGTGCGACTTTGTTGAAGTGCGCCTCGCTGCAGTGATAAATTGTGAGAATCACTCGCTCTATGTTCAAGTATGATGTCATTTATTAATTAAATAAGTGAGTGAGTCAGTCCGTAGATTGAGACTGTCCTCCGGCGAAGAACAGCATTATGGGTTATTTGTAACGAGAGCAAAAGGCGATGGGTCGGCTTCGGTTTGGGCCGACGCAGGCACAGCAAAACCCAAGTCCGAGCAGAAGACCCGCTCACAAACATGCCACCTGCCAGCCCTTACACCTGAGCGTAAATCTGTGTTTGCTAATGGTCGTTTCCATTAGCAGCGGCAGCGGCAGCTTGTGCGTGCCACAGTAGCATGTGGATGGCAGCATGCAGCTTCTGAGGCTTCCTCGCTGCTCGGTCTTCTCACCCACCTCCCTCCCCGCTCCCTCGCAGCCACCTGGCCTTGCCTCTGAGCCTGCTGGCTGACCAGATGCACCCTGAATAGAGCAGGCGTACGAGGAGAGAGGACGGGAGAAAAGAGGTTATTTTGGGCGATTACTCAGTCAAATGCAGTTTTGACAACTCCTGGCAACGTAATAACCCACAATAAACCTTCACAAAGGCACAAACAAACCGCATTAATCCGTAATAGGATGGATTTACCTGTTTTTTTACAGGCGCAGAGGAATAGGATTACATGTAACTGAGTCTTGATCAGGAGCACCTGCTCTGCCTGTTGCTAAAGTGAAAAGTCTCACACCTTGATCACGTTCTCTTAATTATCGCCGTCTAATTCAAAACAGATTAAGTTCTTGTTTACCTCAGGCAAACAATGAACTTAGCGCTTTTCTCTGAACTTTCTAGGAGTAAACCGGCAGCGGAGATAATGGGTAAGAGTAAATAACGCGTGCCGACTGCCCAGTCCCAGCCAGGCTGCATTATCTTAACCTACATTGTCTCTTTAGCGCCACTTGTGCGCGAGCCTGGGCATAAATCAGACAGTGATTTAAGTTTAACTCAGTGTAGATGGAGCACGGTGGGTAAGAGAGCAGAAGAGGAGAGAAGAATAACTCATTCATGGTCCTCGAGTGTTCCCCAACGGGTTGGCCGGCGAGCCAGAGCCGAAGCAGCCGCATTAAGGAGCTGAGACAAAAGCGGTCGTCAATGAAAAGCCTGGGAGGGGAGTGCTTAATATAAAAACATTTTAAATGGAGATTTACACTTGTTTTGAAGGAGTTGAGGAGAGGGAGAGGGGTTGGGAAAGGACCCCCGCCCCCCGACTTGACACACACGCATGCAGATGCAGATGCACACACGTTTTTCTCTTGGCACAGCCTCTTGTTTAGCCTTTAGGTGCCAAAGCAATTAGTTATGTTAATTGCAGAGTCTATTGATGGTGAATGCAGGTTGAATAGAGCCAGTCAGCAGTGGATGGTTGGCTAGGGTCCACGGGGGAGCGGGCGGGGAGAGGGGCATCGGGGGAAGGGGGTTGTGACGTTGCAGGCGCTCTGGGCCCATGAAAACAGAAGAGAGGACAGTGTGTGGGAAAATAGAGGAGGAGCCAGAGCCGAAAAGAGAGACCGAGAGGGTGGGAGGCTCAGAGCTTGAGAGAGCGAGCGTGAGAGAGGACGCAAATTCAGTGAGAGAAGGACAGAGTTTAAGAAAATAAATGCAACAGCAGAGGAAGACTGAGTAACAGGAGATAGAGAGAGAGAGAGAGAGACAGAGAGAGGAGCTTCATGAACGGAATACAAGCAGCAAAGACAGAAAAAGAAAGTAGGAGAGAGTGTGTGTAGTGCAGCGTTGCACTGGTCTGCTCAGTTTTCTGTCTCCATCTGGGTGCCATCTGTGTCTCTGGCTCTGGCCTTCGCCACACTGGAGCTCACATATGTGGGAATGCAAACACATGCCTGACATATGAAGGCGTGGAGTCACAGAAAAGACAAAAAGGATAAGAAAGCAAAACCCTGCCAGGGCAGCTGACTTTCTCAAAGTACTAAAGAGTGGACTCTACTAGAGTGGAGGTAAGAGAGCAAAGCGCTCATTTCAACTTGGAACGTGTCTTTGTGTGTCTACGCGGGTGTAATTTTAGAGAGTGGGTATTTATCTCCATGTTACGTACACGGTGCATGTGCGTGATGTGCTCGCTCCTAATTCCCAGAGCTGCTCGGTACTATACAGATGGTGCCTCATCCTTTCCTCTTTATCTCTTCATCCTCGTCTAATGAGGCGGAGGGATGAATGTGAACGCCTTCAGATTTTTACCTGTGCACAGACGACCTTTGCTGCCACATGGACAATATGCGGATGGCGAGAATTCAACAGCACACCCAGCCTTGCAGTTGCAATCAGACGTGTGTTCGTCTTCTGTTGTGTTATGGAGAAGTTGTTTGGTTTCATGGATGCGTGTCTCTGAATGAAATCTGAATGAGATTTTGGATGAGTTTATCAATCTCCAGTCTAACATTCAAAAACGTGTTTATTGCTTCTTCATTTTTCAGCTGACCGTTGATCTACACGTGGCAACAAGGGGAAACTGTTCTGGCTGGATTGGTCCCGTGTTGAATCAGACCTTTTCATTTTTGCTTTACGATACAATAAAATGCCAACCTAACTGCTTAAATACACCCAGCAATACGACTGGCTCCATGTGTGAAAGGGGTTTATCTCTCTCAGCTGCCATTTATTCGGATAGTAATCAGTTTTTCCACATGGCAAGCAGAGCAGAAGAAAGTAGGTAAAAAAGACTCGTGCATCTGTTGTGCAGTATCGCAGGCATATGGGATGAGGAGGGAAACTGCTGTGTCTGTCTTTCATGCTGTGCCTACATGTTACACAACGCTGCCATCAGTGGGAACGCTGATCCCAACAGTGCAAATGTCACATTGTGACAAGTGACTCCGGTTACAATATCAGTCCTGAAATCAGCCTCCTGCGGTAAAGCGTGTCCGCGTTTTAGCGGGTGGAGGCGGCGCAGAGGGAGAGGCGGTCAGAGAAAAAAGGCAGAGAGACCTGGCTAGTGTCACACCAAGCCAGGCCAGTCCATCAGGGAGATAGGAGCGACTAGCTGTCGGCTGCACAGTCTCAAAGCAGAAACCCCCGTCTGGTCTGCTGGACACTGTCAGACTCCTGAGAGCAGGCACTGCTTTGTGTCTGTGCAATCACAGAGGACGTGACGTCTCTGCGGAATTTTATTTTACCTCCAATCCTTCCTGGTGTTTGTCTCTTCACCTACAGGAAGGGTGCGTGTCCACCAGGTGGAGGATGTTTTCTGACAGACATGACCCTCGATCACTGTGCTGATATCTGAACACGGATTCAGCAGCTGCTGGGTTTCGCGCAGGAAGTGCTCTATCCGCTGTAATGGCGAGATTACGTGTTTCAGTACGTGCACGTGATTATGTGTTGGGCCGTTTATCCTAAAGATCATCTCAGTGCCCATCACCTGCGCGACCTCCCCCTCTCCTGCTCCTCTCCTTGTGCTAAGTGCAGGAGTCAGAGGTCTCCTGACCCTTCAGTGACCTGGGAGACACGCTCATTGACCCAAGGCAAGACGTTTATTTACTAGGCTAGTGGTCCGAGAGTGAGTGAAAGAGCATCAGCGCATGCTTCAAAGCTCGTCAAATGCCCTCAAGTGAGTCATCAAGTGCGTCTACGTCGACGCTTTGGTTTAATTGAAATGTAGTTACTCTTTCACGTCGCATCAGGGTGCTGGTATTATTCATATGGCCAAATGCTTGACCAACACGTAGAGTTGATACTTAGGAGCAAACTGTTGAAATGATTACTGTGATTAGCTGTGTGGGCGGTGCTGCCTCATTGAGTTCACTTTCTCGGTCTTTCGTTTTCTCTCTATCCTTCATCGTCTTATGCTAACGGCAGAAAATAAACTCTCCTTGCCTTTTATCAGTTGCTTTGCTGAGACTGAAAACACACGTGCACTCGAACGCGTACAGTACAAATATGCATCTGCCCACACGTTCGCAAGCGTTCGCTCATCCTCCGCGTTTCGCTGCGTCTCGTTTGCCTCATTGTTTTGAGCACAGCTGGCCGCTTTGTTTTGCTTATCTGTCTCTCTCAGCAGCTGTCGAGCTCGGGTCTTTTGTACAGCTGGGCTAAGCTTGCCCACGGCTCTGTTTACGGAATCCGCCGACCATTCCTGCTGCACGGCTTTAATGCACTGCGTCCCCAAATCCTCAGGGTAACAGATCATTGTTCTGTTTAGCTGGAGAAAGGACGGTGTCTCTGTTTTACAGCAATACAGTGAGTTCTCTTGTCAGTAGTACTTGATATGACGCACAGCATGGCTGAAAATGTGTTGGGTTTTTGGAGCAGAGGCGTGCGTTTAGATATGGAAAAGATGGATCAAAACAAAACAGATATAGGTAAGTGAAACGATCTGGCTTCAGCTTTACCATACGACACGGTCTACAAAGTCACTGCACCACAGTTTGGTCTGAGTCAAGGAAAGCTGTGCAAATGACTTTAGCAGGGCTCGAGTCGATAGCAACATCTGGTTGGACCAGCGCCGAGGCCATTTGGCTGTTGAGGCCTCTGACACCTGGTCTGAAACAAGCCGGTCCTAATGTTTTCTTTGTTTTCCCATGTCTGAGGCTTGTATTTTTGTTTTATGGACTCCTGTAACTCACTAGTTCTGGGTTTGTGTCATCTAAAACACAGAGAAGTGGAAAAGCAGTGTTTTGTCTGGCTGCGGTTTAGCTTTACAATGTATAGGAGCCGTAACTCTCTCTGTGCCGGGAGAGTTGTTAAAGCAGTCCTTTTCCAATGCATACACAAATCTGCAGGAATCAGAAGGAATCAGAAACGGCAATTAATAAGGAATTGTTGATGCTTCAGGCGATTATTTTCACTTTTTTTGGGCTTCAGACTTGGGGCTCGTGGTGATTGATGGGCAGGCTAACCAATTAGTTACGGAGAGGTGAGAGGGTTGTAACCAGAGAGGCAGATAATCTTCTGGCCTCGGAGAAGGGTCGGTGTTTGTGTGCATGTGTGAGCATCGCCACTTTTCGGCTTTTAAATCCCTGACTGACAGACGTAAATCGCCCCCGTTGTTATTGGTGTGTGCGTGCATATGCTTTGGGCAGAGATTTCACAGGTGTGAGTGTGTTACTTCAGAGATAATTCTGACAGCTAGTCACAGACCCAACACCTGGTAAATGAGGCCAACACACACATGATGACACACTTTCAGCTCTTGCCGCCATGACCCAGCTGTGCACGATCTGTATTTATGCCCAGTACGGATACGCATGCACGTGCGCAGACGGGAGGTTTGATAAAGTTCCCGTCGTCTAAATTACAGCGTCGATGGAGCATGAAACATGCAAAGATGAACAATCCCTTACTGCAGTGTTTATAAGGTCACCAGCTTCAAATCCCAACCAGATGCTCTTCTCCCCGTGGTCTGACCTCATGTACACGTGGACACGGTCTGTTGTTGGTGTCCAGCCTCTGCCAAACCTCTCCCTCCTCTGCTCGCTGCATCCCATCACTGTGCGGCGTTTTACTGCTCATTCTTAGTTTTATGGGTGATGTCTGTCTGCCTCGCCGGCCTTTTTTCTCTCACTCGGCCTCTAAGTACATTTCCATCCCGGGTCCCTTTTTTTTCGCCATGTGGCATAACAGCGGTGTTTTTGTAATTATCTCACTGAGTGACGAGGTCATGCGAGGGCTTCTCTTCTCACTTGAGGAGCACATCTGTACTTCTTCATGTGCGAGTCCAACGGTGCCTCCATCTCTCCACCTTAATCTCTGTATGCGTATGTATACATATTTCTCATGCTCCCCCTCCCCCTTACTGTCAACCTTGCCACCTCCCCTCCCAAGCAGAGTGAGGAGCAGAGTGTTGACATTGGGTTTTGTCCAAATATGTAGTCTACGGGTCTGGAAGGTGGTAATGAGAGCCAAGAAAAACAGCCTGGCTCGGAGTCTGACAACCAAGCTTGTCTTTCTGATGAAACCAAATGAAAACAGTATTTTCTGTCCTCGTTATTCACTCCCATCCTCTCTCCTCCTGTCCCTGCTTACGCCCCCTCTCCTCGAGTTTGTACGCTAATTTAATTTACAGTTATCATTCATTTAGTTTTAAACTAATATTGTAAAATAACTCAGAGAGTAACGAGTTCGTTTAAGGAAATGAATCAGGCTATCAGTCACAGGAGGCCAGAACATGAATGAAGCTGAAATTAGCAGCTTTGACATGTGACTCTTGATTTTCAGAAACGCGACGCCATGCACCCCGTCCCCGAAATACTTTAGCCATAAGTACTAAAGCCTGAAGTCCTTGAAGCTGTTATCTAGTCATGAGGTTAGAACAACAGCTCGGTGCTGAGCCAGACCGTTCGCTGTTGCGTTATCTGTTTTAGAAGTGGATGTGCTCGCATCGGTGCACGCACCCTCGCCTCGGCAGTGTGCTTGTGTGCGGGGGTGGAGGTCAGGAGCGAGCGCAGGAGAGAGGAACAGATGTGCGCTGTATTGTGGTGGTGTGCATGGACGGCCGGGGACCAGGTGCAGCCTTTGTCTCCTTTGCATTTAAGTCCACTCGCTCGCATTCAGTCGCCTCGTGCCTCCCCCTCCCCTCCTCTCAACATCTCCCTCCTCCTTCCTCCCCTTCTTGGAGGGAGGGCAGAGATCTATGTGTGTGTGTGGAGGAGGGGGTTGTCTTGGCTTAGTAGAGGGGGCTCTAGCAGTCCTTCGACCCCCTCCCTTTCCTCCCTCACAGGTGACTGTTGGAGGTCCCAGCTGGCCAGCTCTTGGCCGATTAGATCCATATGGCACAGGAGGAGGAGGAGGAGAGAGAAGTACCCATCAGTTGCCTGGGTGCTAAAGGGGCACTTAACTTGGCCTGGAGGTTCAAGACATGTCGTCTGTTGACACGTTTAGTTTATTATTAATATTATCTCCCCCGGCAACCAAATGCTTTTATTTCAGGTTTTATTTTGCCTTTCGGGTTCGTCGTGCCTCTGCTCTGAGCTCACATAGTTGTAGCATTGCACAAGCAGTGAATTGTATTTTTGCTCACTGATAAATTGGTCAGGCCTGCGTTACGTCTCCTCTCACCTCATCTGTGCAGCGACAGGACACTGATATCAACACAGCACGAGTGCACACACGGCTCCGCATCACCATACGCACTCGCACGCACGCCGCGCAGCTGGCAGCCTTTCACACAGGGAGTTTAAACTTCATGGGCTTAATAAAGCTTAACTCTAAACACATTTATTTAAACGTCACATGAAGTGGGATTTATTTGTACTGGCTCAAAGGGGGCCATGCGCATCTCTCTACAGAGGGAGCTAGGTTCTTTATTTGTTTGTTGTTTCGGAGTCCGTGATTATAACGGCTGCCTCCTCCCATTCGCTCTCTTTCTGAGAATCATTCTCCATCACCTGTAGCGGCAGAGGCAATTACAGACGAGGGAATGTTTTAATGCAGACGGGTGTCACCTGTGCTGAACAAACAAGCAACACCTGGCTAGCAACAGCAGACGCACGTTACCTTTCCGTCCCTGCTATGACAACTGTTGTGGAAAGCAAATACGTCAGCACAAGTTACGTTTTGTACATATCACCATCAGTCCGGGAAGACACAGAAAGGTATGAGCAGAATTTGTCAGAAATGTCAGATTCCTCTGTTCAGTGGCCTGTCATCCCCTGCACTTCAGTGTCTCGTCTGTGCATCGTGGGACTTTCTCGTAATCCTGGTGATGTGTGGTGAGGAGCTCTGTGTACCTTCCCCGTTGTTCCATTAGAGCAAAGATGACAGGTGGCATTTGGGGCACAAACAGCCCACATCCTCCTCTAAGCCAATATTCACCTGAGTTAACATTTGACCACAATGTGCGCTGTCTCTGTGTGTATTTTGCGGCGGTGACAGCTGCCTCCCCTGACAGTCCTGTGACTATAAATGGTGGACTCAGGTGCTCGCAAGCCAGATGAAGTCATCCAGCTATGTACCCTGTCTAATTGACAAGCAGAGGCAATTCTCTGTGGGCTGTCAGCGCTACATGCACACCCACCTGATGTCTCCTGTTTGGGCTGTTACCTCTAACTTTACCTCTAAACAGACCAATCCACGTCTTAAGATTGTGAGAGCGCAGCTGCAACCTAATTACCCAGCTCGGTGATTAAATGGATGCACAGAAAGATGTCAGTTAGGAAGACCAACTAAAACAAAAGCCCTTTTCTTTGTGCATGCGATAACACCCATGTTTAGGTTGAACTGATTTAAACGGTTAATGTAAACGTATCATCGCTCTGGAGGCTGCACATTGCGCCGCAGACACTTTGATAACAGCGATGACTGTGACTTTGTGATTATAAAGTTAAATCAGCAACTTTCTACCGTGTCTGTACTGCTTGTTTATAGCCCCATTGTTCTATGGCAGTCGAACACAATAGGCCTCGACGCTTTACAAGACTGACAGTCAATTTGGATGCAAAACTTCTTTTCACTGCCAGTAAAGAGCTGTTGTCATTTGTTATCATGTCAACAAAGAAGCTGCGAATGTATTTTCATGCAACACCACAACTTAGAACGCCCCTTGTCCAGGCTATGCTGCGGGTTCATATATGAAGTTGTTTACATGTGAACAGTGTTGACACTGAGGCCATATGCCCCGCTGATTCTGTTATTGAGATGTCAGTCTAATTTCCTGGCCATACGGACAGAGTGTGCAGAGCTTTGGAGCCGGTGTGCTTGCGTGCTGCAGGCTGCGTCCTGGGGTGCACTGGCAAGAGCGAGCGTGTGGTGGGTACGTCGGTCCAAATGTCTGCATAGATCTTCTTCCTGCCCCCTGTGTTGGTGAACAGGTGGAGAGATGGCAGGCAGGCCACGCGGCTGAGAAAGAATGAGAGGGAGAGAAAGAGAGGGTGAGACGGACGGGGAAAAAACAGAAGGACCAACAGCCGAAGCTGTACGGCTTTGTGAAGAGTTGCAGACGTGACTGATGAGTCGGTAAATTTAGGACGTGGAAGAGGGACTTGAACTCAGGCAAACAGGGCGAACAGCTCTGTTATTAAGAAGGACGCAAGCTAAACGTTTTTTAATTTTGAAATGCAAAATAATTTTTAACAATTTATTGATTGCAATTCCCACTTACATTCTTTTGAGTGGCTCACTAATGGCTTAAACCTCCCAACTTAAGCCTTTATAAACTGGGACCCTGTGACTCAAGGCCGTGCAGAGTTCATAGCTGTGAAAAAGATATAAAGAGAGCCATTGAAGAAACGCTCTAAAACCACATTTTAAAAAGCTGCTCTCTGCTGACCCATGACCTTTGAGCCCATGCTCGTCTATTAATTGTCCATTCTCGAACCAGAGAAAAGTCTGATCCACTCTAAATGGAGACGGGGCGCAGCCTTCATGGGTTTCCAGGACACAAAGACGGCTTCTGATCCCACATCTCCTCACTTCTACAATCCTCCCCCCTCCCCGAATTCACTTTCTTCAAGCCCCTTTTCTGGTGGTCTCATTCAGAGGCAATAGCATATTGAGAAGTTGCATTTAACATTCAAAAGCTTCTACGATCTTGTTAGTAAAGCGTGAAATAGCCCCGTCCCTTCACTCTTTGTCCCCCACCACATTTTTATTGGGTAGCTCAATGAGGGGGCTTTCTTCTGCCTTACAATAGGCTTCTTCAGCATTTCTTCTGTTATTGATCTGAATGGTTGGGAGTGAAGGCCTAAACTTTAGACATCTGGCTCTTTGATGGGGGTGGGGTGCCCTGGCACTGTGAGTTCTATGCTTTAAAGCGGGTCGGAGGGTGGGCATTTGTGTCTGTAGAACTGAAGTGTTTGCATTTATTTACATCACCAAACTGACCTGACCAATAAGCGCTGACCTCGTTCTCTCTGTGTCTCTCTCTGCAGACGGTAGAGAGAAGAAGAGCCCTGCCATGCCCGGTTCTCCTGTGGATGCTAAGACTCATTCCAGATCAGCCCCCAGCAGCAGCGCCAGCTCCACTATGCCTCCCCTGCCTTCCATCAACCCCAGCGGCCCTCGTCCGGCCTCTTTTTCCACCACAGCATGTAAGCGCCATTCTTCAACTCGCAATTGTAATCTTTATTGGGATGAATTACGATCATCATATTAAGTTGTCTCGCTCCATCTTCCCAGTGACCAATGGGAATCATCATTCCCCACCAACCCTGAATGCAGTGCCATCTCCACCACAGAGATACAGCAACGGACCTTCCTCTTCCTCTTCCTCATCGCTGGCTAACCAACAGCTGCCGGCCACCTGTGGGGCTCGACAGCTGAGCAAGCTCAAACGTTTCCTGACCACGCTGCAGCAGTTTGGCAATGACATCTCTCCTGAGATTGGAGACAGCGTCCGGAGCCTCGTTCTAGCCCTCGTGGTAAGTTGTTTGTGGTAAGACGGGGTTGAGGAAAACTGCAGCGGCCTCGTGCAGAAATGCATTTGATCTTCTCTTGATGACTTTAAATAGGGCTTTCAACACGCTTGTTGCATAGGAATTCATTAGTTTTGTCTGTCTTGTAGAATTCAACCGTTACCATTGAGGAGTTTCACTCGCGGCTTCAGGAGGCCACCAACTTCCCTCTGCGACCCTTTGTTATTCCTTTTCTTAAGGTAAACACATGTTCGCCCCTGTCTCCGTCCTCTTATATTTGCTTTGCGTGATTGTGTTGGATCGCTTCCTTCTCGCCTCTGCAGGCGTATTTTTCTTTCCCCTCTGATGTAAGTTTTGCGAGTTTATGCCCTATGTTTAGCCCCTGGCCTGTCAGAATCATCAAACCCCGCTGAAGTCATCACCCTCACGTCTCTTGGCCCTGGCTGTCAGACATGACACATTGTTAACCACAGAACAACCAGCGATAACTGTAGGTCCTTGACGTAACTTTAATTGAGGTTGATCTGAATAATCTGTGGGCAATCACGTTACGGCTTTTGAGTCAGATGGTGGAAAAGTCACAGACTCATTACATTTTATTGCAGCATTTTCAGGATAAGGTGCATTAGGCTATAAATAGGCATTTTCTAATTGAATAAACGGCTTCTCAGCAGTTCAAAGTAACCATCGGGATTTGCATGTTGACTTGACAAGCAACAGATGAGGGTTTGTGTTTAACTGCCTCTCGAGCCGTTTTGTAACCAGGGGAACCTGCAAAAATCTACTTTTTAGGAGCTCCCCTTACTAACGCAGCACATAAATCACGTACCGCTGTAACTTCAAGCACTTGAAATCAGCTCATTTTCCACACTTACCTCTTACTCACCTTTGGAGTCCTTCCATCTGTCTGAGAGTGCTGAGACAAGAAACCTCTGTTCCCCTGCCTCTAGTAATTTATTGCCAAGGGGTGGGGTCCTCACAACTTAATTCCAAAACCTTGAGAGCAGACTCCTTCAAGAAAAAAGAGAGAAAGAAATAGACAGATGGGACGAAGTCAGGGGTGGTGAAAGTTGCATATAGAGAGAAGTGGGTGAGGTGGAGAGAGGGAAAAGCAGAGAGTCGGAAGTGTGAAACATGCCTATAAAGTATTCCCTTCCCTTTTTTTATGGGCTTCAGTGCACCATATGGAGCTGCTGTCCCGTTAAAAGAGCATTCAGCTGCCAGGACGCTGCCGGTCTAGCGTCCGCCCCACTGAACCCCAGAGAGCCCTCTGCTCAACTGACACACAGCACATGTGTCCGCTAGCTGGGGCCCCAGGGAAAGAGGGGACGTAGCGTAGGACGGGAGACGTACAAAGGCATCAGAGAGTAGATCACCAAACACACAACTATCTGCGTCTCTCCAAGGACGTTTCATTTGATTGGAAAATGGTGTCGGTTTACAGAATGCGCTCAACGATGGTTGAAAATGCTAGAAGGAAAGGTCAGAGTCACAAAACTGGAACGGCTATTTAGCCGGGTACTCAAGAAGAAGGAGCGAGGAAGTGGTGTAATTGCAAACACACCGTAGTCTGTTCCTAATTAGGGAAATGCAGGGAACAAAAGCAAGATGGAAGACACGACAAAGACAGATGAATATTAGAAAAGGAGTGAGGGAGAAGTAAAGCCTGTGTATCATTTGTTTTCAAAGTTTATAAGCCTCTGTATGATCTGCATATTTCTGCTGTGACCCGCGAGTTAGTAGCCAATGACAGGAGCAGTTTAGAAAACGGCATTTTCAACACCCAGGCCCAGATTCTGCGTTACGGCCAGACCCAGAGGAGCCGGCACCCAGTGCCATCATCCTTCTCCCAGCCAGGCATCCACTACAGGAGGCCGATGTGTACAGCGCCTCCTAGCTTTTCTTATGCTGCAATGATTTAAGGCCTAGAGTCATGCATTTACACTGGTACGGGTTTAAATGAGCTCATTTCTAGTTTTTAAGTGTTATTAACTTAGTTCTTTCTTTACAGGCAAACCTGCCCCTGCTGCAGAGGGAGCTGCTCCACTGTGCACGGGCAGCCAAGCAGACTCCAGCCCAGTACCTGTCCCAGCACGAGCACCTCCTCCTCAGCACCACCCTGGCCTCGTCTCCAGACTCCTCCGAGCTGCTGATGGAGCCTCCTGATGTTGGAAGCAAGCGGCACAGCCCGAGCAGGTCAGATAAACGCCTGAAAGCTGCTATTGGCAAGACATGTAACCTGTGTGTCGGTGGGCCTGTATATAAATTCTGCCTTGATTTGATTTTCAGGCCAAAAGAGAACGGGTTCCACGAACGTCCCCCTGTAGCCATGGAGCCCGCTGCCAAACGGATTTGCACCATCAGCCCTGCTCCCAGACACAGCCCTGCCCACCCACTTTCCCTCAGCGCCCAGCTTCACCCAACGCCTCCACCCTTGCAGCACTACGCCCTGGATGATATCGCAACGCCACACATCCTACACCGCGAGCACAGCCAACGCATGCTGGAGATCCGCGAACTCAAAGACAGGCCCAGGCTTCCTGGTACGTGGCGAAGCCCCATAATTATGCTGAAGACGTTGTTTTCAATCACGGTTTCATGAAACGCGACGAAGTTTAAATTTGGTATAACAAGCAGCAGGCATTTATAATATAATAATAACGTGCATACTTCGTACTCTGCGTATGGCAGCGGGTGGTCTGTGTGTTTGTGTAGCCGTCCCCGTACGTCTCTGGAGTCCACGTGCGTGTATACACAGCGCCATGCTGTCCAGGATATCTGGTGTATGTCTCCTCGGCGTTCGAGTCTTGTCGGCACACAGTGGAAACAGCAGTAGCTCATGCACACAGTCGCATACTCGTGCAGACACACACCTTGATATGTTCATGGTAGAGGTGCTGTGTTTACGAGGCCTTAGTCCCTTGTCTGACAGCCTCCCGCCCGCCTGCCGCCACTTAACTCGAGGCACACACACACACACAGAGATAAACACATCAGCCCACACACTCATGGCTTTGAACACTGATGAGAACCAGGAGTTGAGAGGAGGTCGAGGGGAAGGCTAGCGAGCGTGCGTAAGAGGGAATCATTATTCTCTTCAGCAGGCCTAGCGTGCATGTGGCTTCTTGTTTGCTGGTTCTTACGAGGTCTTAAGAGATTGCGGTATGCATCCTCGCAGCCATTGTGGGCGTGTACGTGTGTTTGTGAGTTAACGGTGTGTGCGTGTGTGTCAGTGGATATTAATCAAGAACACAAGCCTTTGTGTGCAAACTATTATTACTGTTAAATGAACAATTGGATAATGCTTAAGCCATAGTGTTTTGTAATAGCCAAATTGGAATCAGATAGTTAAGTTGTGTGCGTGTTCATAATGTAACGACCCTCAGTGTCAGAGCGGCTGGTTGTGTTTAGAAGTGGAGCCACTCCACTCAGCCTGAGTGTCTCCCTACTGGAATGCTGTGAGCTCCAGGAGGGGAGGTGCTAGGGGAGCAGCTTGGAGCATGTGAGTGTGTGTGTGTGTGTGTGTGTGTGTGTGTGTGTGTGTGTGTGTTGGTGTGGTTGACAGCTGACTTCCAGATGTGTTCAGGCTCTCTGGGTGCTGGGAGTCTGTTTTGCATCACGCGCTTCCCCCTTTTCTCGTTCACCCCATCGCTTGCGCTCATTAATCCCTCAGTCCATCTCACATCTTTTTATCTTTTATGTTACTTCACGTCACCCTGCAAACACAGCCTGGCCCAAATTTACAGCTCTTTACTTCAGACGAACAGTACAAGCAGCGATATACACACACCTTTCACTCACTTACTGTCACTTGTGTATTCTATCGCATTAAGAAGAATGTTAATCACAGCGGCCTGCGGTCTGTCTTGTGTGTGTTTTAATCAGGCACTAACGGGGGCTACCGCGAGGAGCCAGTGGACCACAGACTGACAGACAGAGAGTGGGCTGATGAATGGAGGCATCTGGACCATGTAAGTCTGTTGACAAGAACCACTGTTGCCAGTGGGTTGTGATAGCGAGAGACGTGTTTCTTTATGAATGTATGATTTTATTTTTAATAGTGTTGTTGTATTAATATTTGATTCAGATGGATAAAACGTACGCCTCCCTATGTGGTAAAGCTCTGAATACGCAGCAGACGCAGTGAGTGAAACTTTGTGTCTTCAGGTGCTGAACTGCATTGTGGACATGGTGGAGAAGACACGGAGGTCAGTGAGCGTGCTGAGGCGGTGCCAGGAGTCCGATCGCGAGGAGCTTAACTACTGGAGACGGCGTTCGAGCGAGCAGGATGACCCACGCAAAGGCGGCTCGGCCGTCACGCCCTTCTCCAAGACACACAGCCCCCACCCTGAGTCAGGTGGGTGTAGCTGCGATCTGTTGGCTTGATTCATTATACTTAAAGGATCTGCTCACTCACCTAGAAGAAATTATTATTTTAGATCATCATCATTCTCATCAGGTGAAAAAGGCAAAGATCACATGTGCACATGTTTAGGTGGGAATGAGAAATAAGTTACAATTGAGAAGGAAACCCCACAATGATCAGCAGTTCTCTAGGATCAGGATGCTGATGGTAGGAATTAAAGGTGACTGTGGGGAAATGTATAACACACATAACGATTTCCTGAAGTTAACATACCAGGCAGAGCAGCCTGGCTTCTGTTTCACACATCACACCATCTAGTGGTTGTGGGACAAACTGCAGTTGAGTCACATGTCAGTGGGTTAGTGAGTCCTTTTACAGTTAGTCCCTCAGTCTGCTGTGTACTGGCAGTGTTCTCTCTGAGTGCCAGCCTCGACGTCCCCCTGCTGGTCCATAGTCACAGACAGGTGCCAGGACTGGCCTCGGCCATATCGGCCACAGACGGGCCGTCCTGCCGTCCTGCAGTCTCAGAAACCCAGAGCTGGCGGACTCGCCAGAGCACCATCTGGGCCCCCAGGCGGGCAGCCTGCCTGCCTGGGCTTGGGATGAGGAAGCCTGCAGGGGGGGTGCAAATGATGGTATATGTAGGTTTGGTGGAGGAGAGATGATGTAAATGAAGGAAAATGAAAGAAGGCGTTGGTGAGTCAGAGAATATAAGGAACGGGTTAAGAAGACTTGAGCCAGGCGGCAGCGTTGGAGAGGCAGAGCCCAGTAGCGACACAGAAATGAATTGAGATGCGGGGAGAGAGAGATTCGAGGGAACAGACAGAATGTTGACACAGCTTGCTGGTCCGCATTTCCCTCCAAGCCAAACACATTCCTTTCTAAAGCTGTCAGATCTCAGATCAGTCCAAGACTCTGATAAACAACAATTACTCTGGTTGTGTGGCCTAGATATGTGAAAATACATAAAAGACTAGATCACAAAGATAATAGCACTGCCTGTGTTTGTGGCCTTTCTTTATAAGCACCTGTTACCTTAATTAAGCTGTCAGTCACAAAGTCTTGTATTATTTAAACCATTATTTCAACAATTAATCATCTTAATATCTTTATAAGCCCTGGCAGGTGCTAATCCCTTCTGTCTCTGCTTTCCCGCAGACTCGCAGCGCGACTTTGCTCCACGGCCAGGCTCAGCATACGTTACAGATGAGATCTGGAGAAAAGCTGGTGAGAACATCGCAAAATATGATTTTTAATAACCGAATAAGAGCCCCTCGGTTCTCTTAGACACAGTGATAATCACAATTCTGTTAGTGTCATTAAGATTGAGAACACGAAGAAGAAGAACGTAGCTAGACGGCAGAACACACAACGCTGTGAGCATTTACCAATGCAACTGACAAAATAAGCTAAACTTGAAATGCTTGTGTGGCCCAATGTACAGAAGAAGCTGTGAATGAGGTGAAGCGTCAGGCCATGGACGAGGTTCAGAAAGCTGTAGCAGAAGCCGAGCAGAAGGCCTTTGAGATGATCGCTGCAGAGAGGGCTAAGATGGAAAAGACGCTGGCTGAGGCAAAGAGGAAGGCTCAGGAAGACGCGATCATGGTGATCAACGAGCAGGAGGACTCCAGTGAGGTGAGCAGAGACCTAGATGATGAATAGAGTCGTGTCTAAAGAGGGATTCTGCACCAGGGCTCACTGCATAGTTTTTCCTGGAGTCTGAGATGGTCAGAAGCCCAGTAATGTTTTTTTGTTTTGTACTCAATTCTTATTTTTTCTAGTCTGCATCCCTGCAACTTACATTCACCCTCATTTGGGTTGTTTCCCAAGCTAGTAAGTAAATATTAAACACCAAAACCGAGCTCTGTGCCCTGGACAGCCAAGGAATTAGGTTTAAACACAGAGGAGCATGAAGGTGCTAAATATCTCCCCCAAAATGTGTAAACCAACAACTGTCTCAGGTTTGCTCTGAATTTAATGACAGAACACTGTGTTGTGTTAACAGCTTGTTTTCACTGCCCCCAAGAGGCCAAAAGTACTAAACGCAACATGAGTAGTTTCTGGGGATGTCTCGCTCCATGTTAGCTCCAGACTAACTGAGGTGTTGTCCCGTCTTTCCAGTGTTGCTGGAACTGTGGCCGTAAAGCTAGCGAGACGTGCAGCGGCTGCAACGCCGCCCGCTACTGTGGCTCCTTCTGCCAGCACAAAGACTGGGAGAGGCATCACCTCATCTGCAGCCCGGGACTTCAAGCTCAGCCCAAGTCGAGCAGGGTGGCTGCCGTGGCAACAGCAGCAGCAGCAGCAGCTGGGGTGTCCCCTGCCGGTCTAGCAGGCGTCAAGGCCCCCGACAGCGTGCCTTCAGTCTCCAGCCCCGGTGGGGAGAAGGCCTCAGCCGCTTCCCGCTCCTCCACCCCCTCCACGCCCGCCTCGGCCTCTGAGACCAATGGACACTAGGACGACATCATGTCACCCGTCCTCTTCCTTATCCTGGAGGAATCCAAGGGAACTATTTGTGGGTTAAGTTGGGATAACAGATTTTCCACTGCAATATTTGGCAGATAAAAAAGGACAGATTATGGATGACTTTGGCTTTGATGGAGAACAGAAGGACTCGTCTCGAATGCGTTCATTGGATGAACAGATCTCCCTAACAGATGGAAACGCGTTTGTCTTCATCCAAAATCCCCAAATCTTGGATCCGTCAGAGATTGAAAAAAAAAAAACCCACTGCAGATTAATGTCAGTTTATCTCTGGCTGCAGGGTGGAAGTTATGAAAGGGGGGCATAAGTGAAAAGACAGAGTTAAAAAGATGCCTCCCCTCGACGGATGCTCTCACTTTGTCGTGGGGGAGGTAAATGTAAACAGCGGGACACATCTGTACAGCTCTCCTGTATACATGAATATTTGCTCGCCAACTTCCCGTCAGGTTTCCCCCTTATGCGAGTGCGTGTGTCGAGCGGTCGTGCCAGTCGTGTCAGTGGGTAACGTACGGTTTTCTTTTGTCATAGCAATATTATAAAGAAGTGTTCAGCTATTTCAAGCTGTGTCTGCATCACCAAAGGTTTCAGTCACTAAAGAGAGAGACATTGTCAAAGCCTGTAA
This sequence comes from Macropodus opercularis, assembly GCA_030770545.1. Classification (NCBI taxonomy): domain Eukaryota; kingdom Metazoa; phylum Chordata; class Actinopteri; order Anabantiformes; family Osphronemidae; genus Macropodus; species Macropodus opercularis. The sequence continues at coordinate 6,777,861 of CM061099.1, forward strand.
ATGTCCTTGTGAACATATAAATATACACTAACCCCTCACATGACATATGTACTTTTATACTGAGCTTAACAAGGAAGCCTGAGCATCCGACGGCGAAGAACAGACATAAACGCGGTGCAGACTGGATGGAGCTGACGCAGGAAGGTTCAGTTTAGGCCTTTTTTTCTGGTTGCTGTTTCACATCACCAGTTTTGTAAAGCTGGCTCAGAGCCTCCAGATTGATTTTACTTGGAGTAATAATCATTTGTAACACAACTGGCCACCTATCAGGCATTAAAAGCTACTTGTTGCCGTGGAGCAGGTTTGGAGCAGAGACTGTCCCGCGGAGAATCTCAGGAGCTAAACTGTATTCGTATGTACAAATCATTCTGGTGTGTGTGTTGCTCACGTCACAGTTAGAATACAATCAGATGTTTAGTGAGGAGCGTTGATTTGTTCTACTCTGCTGTTCCAACTGTTCCTGGTTCGTTCACACGGTCGACATCGTTCTTGTTTTTGTTCACTGTAAGATGAATATTATGAGAGAATGCCTTTATTTTGTGAGCCACAATTTCCCTTTGTTTCTTTAAACACGTTCTTTTGTTATGAGGCATAACATCATATGAAAGAAAGGATATCATGACATAAGGTATGAAATAAAGAAATAGAATTACTTCTGTGTTGTTTGTTTATCATTCAGTGTGATGAGATGAAGATAAACTGAGTCACCGGTGCAGAGGAATAGAACAAATTAAGACATTGTTCCAAAACTGAGCAGCATATCTCTCAAATTAAAAAACATTAACATTAATTAATAGATATTTAAAGGCAGAACATATAGATGCTACTATTTGTAGTGTGAAGAGACTTTCTACCTATTCAGTATGTACGAGGTTGCTCCTCTCAAAAGCCACACTCTGTAATGTCTGTGTCCTCTTTGTTTTCATAATGTTGTAAATCATTCAGTGCCTCACAATAAAAAATGCAGGAAGCATCTTTGAAATCAGGTATAAAGTAATGAGGAGGCTCCTGACGAGAATGACTTAGAAAGTCTGTCATGTATAATGTATAATTTATAATGTGGTGCGTTCTACCGCCGAAATCAGAAATCATCAAGAAACAATGGACGTATGAGGTGATTGACTTCTACCCATTATTGTGTTTTACATAAAAAAAAAGTAAAACAAAAGGCAACAGACACTGGATGTTGTAATATAACACGTAACCACAGGGTGGCAGTACAACATTCATTTTGAATAAGGAACAGTTTCCCTTCAAAAATGTCAACTGTGTGACTTGTTGCAGTAAAGAAGCAACTTGTCTGACTTCAGTTTCTTATGAATGAAATGATTTCACACCACCAGCCAAAAACGTTCTGGACGTTCTGTAACGTGTGCAGCCCGATACTAAGACGCTGGGATTTGTTATCTGTCTACTGATGAGGTGTTTGACTAAATGCAGGTTTACAGTAACATGACTTCTGTCCCACACGCGTTGTTCAAGGAGTTTCTAAATAAGCTGCGTTGCTTGGTCTGTCTTTGTCTTTAGGCACATTTCTACTAAACACCCTAATAATAACATCATTTGCTGATCGTTAGCGGATCTAAAAACGAAACATGACTCATCTGCTGTCAGCATGTAAATGCACGTGTCAGCATAAGAGCCAGGTTTGCCTCAGAGTGATGCGTGATGGTTGCTTAGGGTAAAGTTGCTCAGGTGTCAAACGTGCCTCGGATGATTAACGTGACGTGGCCGGCAGAGAGCTGTCCCCTGCGGCGTGAACTGCAGGTGGTGGCTCGACTCCCAGCTCCTCCTGTGGCCACGTGTCGTTGGACAAGACGCTGAAACCCTGTGTCTGAGAGGAAGTCAGTCTTGCGGCACAATGTTGTATTGATGGTGGAACTTCAAATTCTGCCTTTCTTTCCAAACCGTTCATGATTAAAGTTTATCCACGGTACAAAGTGATACAGAAAACCTATTTCTCTCTCATACCAGCGACTTTTGTGACTCATGACTCATTCTAACAACAAACACTGAAAAACAATATGCTTTCTGACGTTCTCATTAGCAGCTTTGTATCTTCTGTGTGATGTCTAATATGAGACATGAATCATATGTCCCCACGCAGTATATATAGACTACATCCAGCTATCTGTTTATTTATGGCATAGCAACAGTAAACTGAATGTGAGCAGCCAGTTCAGCTCACTTTGTGCCATCATGACTGAATATGAGAAACAGCAGCAGGGAAACACTGATCATTTGCATCAAACTGCATCACAGACTGTCCCAGACTAAAGTCGTCATCCAGGACCAACGAACAATCTACGACCCAGCGCAGCCTCGTCGTGTCTCTCACCTCTACTTTAAACTGTAACTCTGCCACTGAGGACGTGTCACAGTTCATCAGCGTGAAGAGGCCAAGAGGACGCTGGAGCGTCGTACTCCTGTGTCGAGCAACACTCTCATCTGGCTGTGGCGCTTCCTCCCATCTCTCTCTTCACAGTTTCCTTTCTTCGTGCTCTCTCTCACCTCATTTGCAAATGCCAGTTTATACAGTTAATAGTCTTTAAGTTCAGGTGGGATTTAAAGCGGTAGATACTGAGACAGTTCAGCTCTGTGCCAGCATAAAATATAGCCTTCACACGCTCTGCGAGGACAAAGTGACTCAGTCTGTCGCAGGTGGGACGACTTCCGATCACGCTGTCTGCCACATGTCTCCACATGTGGTGAAAATGTCATGTGGGCCGTGAACAGCAGATTGCATTGATTTATACTGCTTCTCCACGTCTGGCCTCATATGTGCTTAACATGAACCTTCCTTTAGGATGTGATGCTGTCACCGCGCTCCCACGCTTTCTGTCCTTCTCTATACCAGCGACGTCTACAGTTGGAACACAAGCGCAGAGGTGACACAGGCTTTGACTGTGGACGCCTTCTTTGCTTCACCCCTGCACAATAAAGCAGCCAAGACAGGAATGGAACAAGACAACAGATGCCTCTCGGTCGCCCAGGCCCTGACCCATGGCTCTCTGAAGTCGTCAGACCCAACGTCAACTGCCTGGAGGAGAATGAAACAGGCCTCTGTTTTTTCCTGCATCATAAAGGCGGCGTGCACAGAGAGGTGGAGGCAGTATTCAGAGAATCGTGGGCTTGAAATAAATCAAGGTTAGGTCCTTGATGTCGTCTAGGCATCAGACTTTTCAGCTGCAGGAGCACGTCTGACGATCAGTAAATGCATTATGGAAAAAAAAACATTACATACATGCACCAGATGTGCCTATTTGTGCTAATTTATGTATTAATGTAGCTAATAAATAATTGTTCACAAATATTTCCAATAAAAATATAACTAAAGACACTGACTGATGATTGTGTTTCTTCATCAGGCTTTTCTGTGACATCTGCTGTGTTAATGTATTCTATACTAGTCCAGGACGAACATTTCTCATCCAGCAGCAATGCAGCCTTTGCAATGTCTACAGAAATGGGACAGAGGCTGTGAGTTAGTCCCTGCTGTACTGCCTTGTTACACAATAAATCAGGTAGAGCACCGTATGCACACGTGGAGAACATTTATAGCAGGGGCACAATCCTGCTGGATATTTGAAGAGGAGCTGAATATATTTGGTTACAGATCCTTTGTTGGCGTTCACATTCAGGTGCAATTCTCTGATTTGATTTGATTTGATTTCGGTTATTAATATGATTAGCTTTTGTTCTCGTATCATCACTTTTGCTACACGCTGTGTGTTTTGAAATTCCTGGATGTGGAATCATCCAACTATTCAGCATCGGACCTTTCGGCTGCTGACTCCGTCCTAATGAGCCACTCACCTCCAGTGTTAGCAATAGCCGTGACGCTAAGGAAACGGACGTGTGGGCTCCCATCTACATGACTGCCCCCATGGCCGCCACACATTTATTCATTGTTAGCAGCAGATAATCAGCCGGACGGGAGGCTAAAGATGAAAGGGCTTCAATTTCCCGTATCAATCATCTAATCAAATATTACAGTGCCAGCAATCAGTGCAGCACTTGTGCAAGAGCATGTGAACATGTGTGCATTTGCTTTCAGCTGTTGTGTTCCTGTCATTACTGGCTGCACTGAGGCGCCTGGACCCACCTTAAATGATTCTCACTCCGCAAGAAGGAGGAAGCATAAACAGAGACTTCTGCTGGGTTACGTATGTGTATATGCTCCTTACATCCAATTTAAATGCTGCTGTTTGGAACATTTGTGCAGCAACCTTTTCGCTGTAGAGAGACGTGAGCCTGAATTTGAATGGTGGTGTAACGCACAGGCTTCCAGCATAGGACTCATAACGCTGGAAAAAAGAAATGAGATGAATCTGGAATGAGGTGGCTGGAACCGCAGAAAACTATGAAAGACACGGTTTATTATTCCACTCAAAGTGTGAAAAGTCCTAAAGTAAAGTGCTGCGGCGGAGCCTGTCCGCACAGACTGTTGCTCCCCTGTACACCGTCATTATCGCCGTACAATCTCCGTTCAAGAGGCTCTTGTCTCATTGTCCGTCTCAGATTTGAGTGCAGTCTTTTTCTGGGCTGAAAGCACAGCTCACAAAAGACGCCAACAATACCAGTTTGTGAGCTTTTGTGACTTAATGGTAATTTGGGGTTTTAATATCTACTTATTCAATCATTAACTGAGTAAACTAATTATGTAAATATTAAATTATAACCCAGTTTGAACTGCCTTTGGATACAGTATGTGACCATCTTATCAAACCTATGCTAAACCATAATATACATACACAACAGTCCAGTGTTGTCCGTCATTTTGCTGGCGTTTGGTTTGGAACTGTGATTATCGATGTCTTATTTTTCTTTTGAGGAGAAACCAGTTTGAAGGAGAGTAAAATGTCATTGGAAGAAAGTTATTCAGACGCACCTCTCACGTCAAGCTTGAACCTTTTTATTAAAGTTGCTTGTCAGTTTGTTTTCAATTATTGTTCATTACCCAACCAAAGCACAAGAGAAATATGATATATATCAGCGTTCCATATGTACAGAAGGATAAAGTACCATGAGCAAAATAAATACGATCACGTTAAGTATATTTCCTCTTTATAACTTAGTGATACAACGCGCTCTGGATGAAGTGCACATTTTTAAAGATGATCTCCCATCTGGGGCAGAGAATCGTCTCTGACCGAAGACCGAAGAGAACTAATGGGAAAAGACTGAGCACTACTGAATATCGAGCCATAGATAGAAGTTTGTTGGCATTCTGTGCACATGACAGTAGTCTACAGGAGAGAAAACAGTGCTGCAGCATCACACAGCATATATACAAATGGCCACAGTCATCAGCAAGCATGTTTAGGCTGCAGTAACCACCTCCTCATCCTCGTTAAACCACACAACACATAACAATTTGGCATAGTCAGTTTCCTTCCACCTGCATTTGTCACCTGTACAGTCTACGCTGTTGGTTGTTGTCCATCAGAGTAATGTCCAACACTGCTAGAGATAAGAGGACCCCCCGAGTGAGAGACAGGGCTTTGAGGACAACCAGGCTTTTTGCATGGCAGAGAATCGGTCGCTCGGAGTCTATAGACTGGCTTTAGGGTGTAGTTATCCCTTATAAGCGGCACAATAATGAGCAGTCACACACAGAGGAACACTAGAAGATGCTGCTGGAGGATGCTGGATGACGCCACTGATTCTGTGCCCTGTTGCTTTCAAACACATGGATCCTTTCGCTTTTCGTCTGTGTGTTTGTAGGTAAGTGTGTGTGCGCGTGCGTGTGTATGGGTGGGTTGCTGCGCCGGCGAGCCTTTGTCCGTGTGACAGTGTAGGCAGTGGATGTGACATTTTGGATTTGGCCGTTAGTTGTTAGTCATAATCCACCAAGAAGCTGAGGAAACACAGAAACAGAGCTAGAGTTAGGTCACACGTAGCAATTCATGCTCTAAGGACACATCAGATATTCAGATATTACTAAACACCCTGAGCCAAAAACAAATGTGTCCATGACTTAATGATAAGCTGTGCACCAGTGGTACAACAACAACAACAACAACAACAACAACAGTAATAATAATAATAATAATTGATGCTGTTTTATTTATTTTTCTTCCTTTGCTTCTGACGTGCACCTCATGAACGATCCACCTCTAGCTTTCCAATCTGTGCACTGTGGGCTCACTTGCATCCTTCACAGCCAAACGCACTGAAGGCTCAGGGCAGAGGAACCTACTAATGATGTCTTACTTTGAGAAAACAGGGAAGGTCTCGTTGTAAACAGACAAGGTGTTCTCTGAGAAGCTGCTTTTCTAAGAATACTGCATGAGGAAAAAGCCTCGAACTAATGAAAACCCGGCGTGCAGGTAGGAAGAGGTCCTTCGCCATGGTTACGCATCGTCTCTTCTTGTTTGTTGTGAATAATCAAAGTTTCTCTAACAAATTTCATGTTCTCAGTCATAATCTCATATGAACTTCACTTTGTGTAACCTAAACTAACAGCAACATGTTCTATTTCCGTTTTGTCTTAGATTCATTATACCCGACACACACACACACACACACGCACAAACAATGAACTCATACATGTCTTTGTGACGCACTTACTGCCTGTGTCAGCTTGTTGAGCTCGTTTACACCAGCTTTTGAACGTGACCGATATCTGATTCCTGTGTTGACGTGGCAACTACCTCATTTATCATTTGATGTCTGAATCCGCATGAACACGTGTGGACGTGAGCAGCGGCGTTCAGTAACCTAGCAACAATCAACATCCCGTGCAGCCCACCTACTTAAATCACCATTTGTTTTGGACGCAAACAGGCTGAAATCATAATTAAAGCTATTGCTTGTGTGCAGAAAATGAATGGAACGTTACGACCTGACAGAGTCATGACTGTAGCGGTGATTCACACCAATCTACCATGTGTCGATCGACACGAGGACGAGGAAGAAAATGAGATACGCGCGTCAGATGTTAGGTTGCCAAGAATAATCTTCCTTCTTGCTTATTTTAACATGCAAATGTGTCTGAGAAATATTTAATATCCTGTGTTTCTGCCTCGTTTCATCTGATCATACAGGCAGAAAAACTAGTCTAAGTTTCAATCTAATAATTTAATCATCTTGTATTTGCTCATGTCTGGTAAATGGTTGCTTTGAAAACACAAATGCAAGTTCTTGAAGATGCCCAGAAATTCTGGACACACGCTTGCTTTCCACGGATGAGAGGTTGTACTGTAGCACATCTGCGGGTACAACACACTACTAATGGTACTAATGCCTTTAAGAGTTGAATGAACAATGATTTCACTTCTCATCTGGACAGCTCAATGAACAGTTGGTAGGAGAGTCAATACAAAGACACAATGCTGCAAATACATTGATCCAAAAAAGTCTAGATTTCATAGCAGCACTTTACTTTGAAGCACAGAAATATCTTACAGTAAGTGTGTGGTACTTGCTGTATATAAGCAACATATCAGTTCAGAATGTGGACACCGTGTGCGACTGTGGGAAGATCCTTTAGTCGTCCTGAACAGAGCCCTGTGCTAAAACCAGAGACGAGCATATCAAACAAAACAAACCGCAGCGATGCCTGTTGCACTTACAGAAAAATATCAAGACATTTTTCCAGGTGCACCTTGACAAACGTACCGGAGATTTCAAATGGCAGCAGCCTAAATTGTACAAAACTTCCTGCCTCAAAGTAAATGTCACATCTGTTGCAACCAGATTTCACAGAAAGTCAGTACATGCAAATTGCTTCAGCTTTTTCTTTTTCACCAAGCAGAGTCTGGGCTTTTAGGATTCATTCACTACAATTAAAACAATTCAAGACTGTAAATACATGTGAATGCACTGACAGACCTGGGATCAGCATGGTAGAAACTACTTCAGCATCCTCCAACATGTCAATGACGCAGCGCTGGAAATCTTTGCTGCTGTTTGACTGCAGATAGCTACAAGAAAAAGACAAGCGGGTTGTGATTCTGTTTAAACACAGTGTTTGACATACTGTTTATTCTGTATTGTGTATTTTAAGCCTAACACCTGTACTTTCCGTATTATTTTTGCTAACATGATAAGCATAACAGTCTGTATATTAATTGACACGGGTATGTTTAAAGCGTAAATATCTTAAAATGCTGCAAGGAAGCGTCTTCGTGTGTATTCCTGTTTGTGTGCACAGGGAGAGGCCATCTGCTCGTTTTCATTTCCATCAAAAAGTTGAGAGTGCCAAACGGTCTGCCAATATCTGACACACTCACACAGCCTCACGCAGCCGCGCAGCATACTGACCTCATCCAGGAGATGCGATCTTGCCAGAACTCATACATTATGTAACACGACTTTCCTGGGAGCTTTTGAACGGACACGCTGACAGAAGGACAGAGAAGAAAAGAGCAGAGCAAGAAGCCGATGCAGAGTGAGAGAGAAACTTCAAAACTTCAAACCAATAAATTAGATTCAGCTTGTTGGAAATAGGCAGAAAAGCAAGACAACAACAAGGCAGTCAAAGAAAACGAGGTCAAGGTGTCACTGTGTAAAGTGAAGCTTCCTGCAAAACTGTCATGTTCAATCCAGCTGCACAAGAAGCTGCTCTACCATCTCAGGATGATTGATGAAAACGCACAAGTGTTTGCTTCCATCCTTACCTTGTTAGTCACAAACATCAGTGCTGGCACAGGTAGAAAAAGACAAACCACCGATTCAACACATCGCCCTGCTTGAAAACAAGCGAGCCACTCACTGCAGGTTGTCAGGGTGCGCTGTGGTGGCGTCCACGTAGCTCTTCAGAACTTTCCGGAAGTTGTCCAGACTCTCGTCGGTCACCGACATCTGGCGCTGAACGAGCAGGATGTTCTGTTGGCAACGAGAGGAGAGACAGAAGGAGGAGATGACGCACTGAACAACTGTGAGGCATCGAGCTCGCATCACCCCCTGAGGCCCGAGCGAGCACGTTAATACTGTCAAGCTGGAGACGCTGGAGCCATTTGATGGGGAACTGTACCCTCCGAAGGCGTCGCATCTCACCATCAGCAACGAAATGCGAGACATAAATAAATAAATGTGACGCATCTGTATGTTGCTCCCACTTAAGGTTGCTTCTTAGTACTTTACTTTGTCAGCTGAAAGCCTGAGTGGAAGCAGCTGCACAAAGTGAAATGCAGACAGTAATTGTAAAGCAAATTCATGGACCTTTCCTGAATGATAATGAATCAAAACATAACAAAGTGAAGGAAAAATTCAGGCGCTGTAATAATGGTGTTGCCATGATACCTCACCAGTTTATTTCCGCGCAGCTCGTCACTTTCTTTACGTAAATTAGCAACAGCAGCAGCTTGTAGGGTTTTCCCTCACTATGAATCTCACAGCAAACCTGTGTGTGGGGGTTTATTTTTGAGTTGAGCAGTGGAAGAGCAACAGCAGCCTTTCCACGTCTCAGCTAAATGTACCATGAAAATGTTTAATGAGTGCTCATCATCATCGATCCTCCTGTTCGTCTGCAGCTATAAATCAACTACCGAGCAAAGTGGCAGCGATTCAACATCTATGTCCATGTGCACAACCTCACCTGTTCTCAGATCAGCAGACTCACCGCTACGAAGGGAAGATTTGGAGTCAACACTTGGGTCCATGCGTTTGAGGTTTAGCTTTGTGTCACCCATCGCTGAAATTGTCTTTAGGACATGCGATGAGCCACTTTCTGTGTAACCGCTGCACTTTTAGAAAAACATCTTATTGGGTTGGTGCAGACTGGATTTTGTGTACACGGGCTTTTATTCTGCCGTTATTGTTATAAATACTTGATACAACTGTCACCATGGTTACCAATTACTGTACAATAGGTTGTTCTTTCGTCTGTGTGTTTTCACACATTTTCTACCTATCAAGTGGATAATTGGTCAGTAATTTGTTTGGAGTGTTTTGAACATGTGAGGATGAACTGGACCTTGTCTGCGTCTCAGTTATTTTTTTTACTTTTTGCTTTGAGGCATGACATATGTTGATTTTCACAGCTGGAAGAATGTGAAATGCGCAGAGTCTAATTCCTGGTACAGGTGGTTCTGGTGTCATTATGTCTGAGAGAGGAACAGATGTGCTGCTTGACATTTAGAATGAGGACAGTGAACAAACAGGATGACGAAAATGCAGTTTCCTAAGAGAATGGCTGGAGAGGTGTACACAAACAGACAGCTTAAAAAATCAAGGTCGCGCAGATTAAAAGTTGTGAATGCTGCTCGAACGCTGTTAGCGCTGTTGTTTGTGCTCTATTATTCATGTCAAAGCAATGTGTAACTCAAATCTTTTCTAAACCGGTTTAATGAGACTGTTTAACTGTTGCGCTTTGTGAAAATACTAATAAGGTTTGGCTGGACTTACAGACTTGTACGTGCTGGCCAGCGTGTCCTCTTTCAGTGGCTCCAACTTGGGTCCCTGAAACAAGATGAAAGGGTTAACTCGCAAGCTAACATCACGGAGGTCACCGAGGTTGGCAGGACGCTACACATCTGACTGCTGACATACTCACACAGGGCGCAAACTGTAAGTCATGTGACACCTGTAAATATAGACATGCTGCGAAGCCTCTGGGCTGCAGCATGTTAGTTTTAATTATCACGGGGAAGAGGCGAGACAGACGCAGCGTGGCTGTGGATGGGAAATAGAATATATAACCACGAGGCGCCGGCATCGCCGCCGAGCCACCTGTAAGGATGGATTCATACTTCCAGCAGGTTTCCAAGCACTTCCTTCCCCTCCCCCCTCCCACGCGCAGACAATTCAACACCCAATGCATGCAGGCCAAACACCAGGTTGACAAGGAAGCATTGTGTTATTAAAAACACAGCTAAACAAACAATTTACAGATTATTTCTAGTGCCTAAAATGTAACAGCAGACAAAAAATAAGAAATTTTTATTTTGTGTGTCACAGTATTATGTGTTACAGCATTAATCCAGAACGATCTTTCTGTGTGTGACAGTCTTTTTGAGTGTGTGTAGAAAGAAAATGTATATGTGACAAAGCAGATTAAATGGAGTGAGATGGATAAAAGGTTTGTGTAATGGCCGTGGCATGGAGGTGTGGAGATAGATATTGCACTCAGAACATCCTGCAGGTTATGAATTTCTTTGATATTGCACTCTGAGTCCCACTGGGTTGACAAAAACTAGAACTGGCGAGAAAAAAATGCTTTGTGAGACCAAACGGACGGGGGAGAATGAACATCAAACGATGGGAATAACAGGAGTTAATAAAGAAACGAACAGGCGGCGAGAGAATGAGATGGAGCAGAAGATGGGGCAGGAGAGCGTGAAAGGAGCTCTTCGACACGGCAGTGAGAGTGGGTCCGAGGACACACAATGAGAGACCACGGGGCTTTGTGTTGGGCCGATACACGCGCCCACACGGCGTCGTCGCTGCTCTGTTTGACCGGCACAAAACCAGAAAATCGCGAGGATATATTTAATAAAATACTGCATTTCTGCCTGAAGGCTGTTTAAGCAGGAAGGTGAATGTTGATGGGAAGCAACACGTCAATGAGCACAACAAAATGTAAAGAAACCTTTCACACCTGACACTCCAGTTTATCCAGCAGGAGCTGCAGACGGTTGATTTGGGAGCACCAGGTCTCTCCATCCTGCAGACTCACACCTGAGACGGCGTGAAAATAAACAGTCTGAATCACCTGAAACCACAGATCTGAGCCACGTTCCACAGCTCAGTGTTTAGTTTAGTGCTCGGTATCTACAACATGATGTCAGTCCTTTAGGGTCACAGTGTTACAGTATACAAGCAAAACTATTCAGACTTAGTGAAAATGTAAAGCTGAACAGATCAGAACAGAATAGATATGTAACATACAGTATAATGTATAACCAAATGATTGCGTAGTTAAAACAGGTTCATAAAGCTGAAAGCTAATTTAAATCTATTCACTGAGTACTGAATAGTTGACGGTCGGCCTGAGGCTTTACTTGAAGTACCTGTCTCTAGTCTTCTGAGAAAGATCCCATGCACCTATAATTATGCTTATTTGTTTACCATGAACTATTATGACAACATTACTTAATACGGCATAATCCTTCATTAGAATAAATGACTCGACTTCTTGAGTAATGGTTGGCCGATGGCCGTCCACCCTGAGCCTGGTCTATACGCTGCAGTCTGTGGTCTTATCTCATCTAAATATAGTAAGTTGAGTCTTAATTGAATTGTTATTTCCAGTTTTTGATGTATCGTCACAATAATAGATTTTTATGGCACAGAGGAGTCATCGCCAGTGGGTTAATAGGAAAACAAACATCAGCAGGTTGAATGATATGTCTCCTACCGTTGGTCAGGATGCCAGAGCAGGGATCTGATGGAGACATGCACAAGTTATTATGGATCCTGCGACCACAGCGCCTGACAGTCCTCTGTAGTGTTGTCAGCTCAGGTTCCTTCACCTCCTTCCTGCCGTGGCAACAGTAGAGACCCAGGGAGACACACATCAGGCAGAAAGACAGCAACTGTCAGAGGGTTGTGGGGGGAAAAGAAGGCATTGAAGATACGGCAGACGTAGATAGTCACATGGGAACCGAAGGAGAGGATATGAAACTGAGGAGGAAAAGGCGATCGGACGAAGATAGGGAAGGAGAAGCAGTGGCAACAGAAGATGGTGTTTTAATTTCCATCCATCCATCCATCTTCTTCCGCTTTTCCCCGAAGGGGTCGCAGGCGTGCTGGAGCCTATCCCAGCTGGCTTTGGGCGAGAGGCAGGGTACACCCTGGACAGATCGCCAGTCCATCGCAGGGCCACATATATAGACACACAATCACAGTCATACACACACTCACACCTATGGGCAATTTACGCATCCAACCAATTGACCTAACTGCATGTCTTTTGACTGTGGGAGGAAACCGGAGACCCCGGAGAAAACCCACGCAGACACGGGGAGAACATGCAAACTCCACACAGAAAGGCCCCCGGTCGCCTCCGGGAATCAAACCCGGGACCTTCTTGCTGTGAGGCGACAGCGCTAACCACCACACCACCGTGCCGCCCGGTGTTTTAATTTATTGATTCAAATCAGAAAGGTACAAGTTAATGTGTGTTGTGTGAGAGAGAGAGAGAGATAACGTACGTCCAGAATAGAGGTGAAAACATTTAGCAAAGGGCCAACTACACAGCGGAGCTTATTAACCCCAAGGCTGCGTGTTAAACAGGACTGATCCCAGAGCGAACACGCTCAAATATTCACACACACGAGGAGCGTTTTCTGTCCGTAAACGAGCGTCAAGGGCAGGACGTCAAGCTCCGTGTGCCTCTGAGCGCGTGAGACCTGAGACACATACTGATGATGCGACCGTGTGCTTTGATGCACATTTGTGTGGGTCTTCTTAATATGCCTCCCTCCTTTCTCAATCCAATTGTTGGGTCTTTGTGTACGCACACTTTTACAATGTGTGTGTAGAGTCCCGCTGACAGCGCAGAGGGAGAGCATTGCTAGGAGCTTCTCCTGCTGAGAACAGCCTGGAGCCCAAAGGCCACTCCAACAGCCGTAAATCTGCTGAAGTGAAGCAACGCAGGGAGGAAGAAGCTGCTGCCGAGCCAACGAGTCTCTAATTTGGCCCCTCCCAGCACTTAAACACTCAGACTTTCTCTTTGCAAAGTTTATACAAAACAAACCATCTTGAAAGAGTTATTCATGAGTAATCTTCACATAGTGTCCTTCTTTTTTTTTAGTCTACCTCGTTCTTTCTGCACAAATCTGCCCGTCATTTATTTTTTTGCATTCATCTCTCTTTGATTTTTTTTCTCCGTGACTCACTCGCTCTGTGCGATATTTCAATGCCACCCTTCATCATCCTTTCTTATTCTGCTCCCTCTCTGCCTCCCCTAGTCCCCTCTCAATAATTCACCTTGGCTATAATCGCTCCATTATTTCCAATAATACCATCGTGGCACCCAGAGGCTAGAGAGGCGAGCTCTGCTGAGGCCCGACTACTGCAACGCAGCCCACAACCAACAGCTGCAAGCTGGGCTTCAAACTAATCACAAAAGTGATGGAAGGTGACCTTGTTGTTTTTAAAATCGCTGACAGACAGATGAAAGGGCCTGGAAATCTTTTGTCTTGTTATTGATCTGCAGTGGGATAAATTTCATTTCAATTACAGCTCCATCAAAGGTTTATTTCTGTGAGCTTTGGGTGCATTTAATAAGCAATGCGTCAAGGAATTCGTACGACTCATACCCATTAAATCCCAAATTGGTGGCAGCCATTTAAAAGTGTCTTTGTTATGCATTCAATGAAAGTGTTTACCAGATATATTAAATTTCAAACAGTCTGCCTACAACCGAGCAACAGTTTGAAGATGCGTGTGAAGGCAGTAGACTCCGAGCTTTGTGCTGCAGGAGAATGTGATTAGCAGAGTTCCCTCAATGCTGAGACTACGTCTGCCTTCCCTGGCCAGACTTTCACATTCATTAGCTGATGATGCATCATGGCTCTGCATTTCTACAGAGTCTATATGGTTAATGGAGCATTTTTGCTGATGATAACGATGCATTTGGTAGAAATCATCACAAAGCGGGTTGTTAAAGTGATTTACAGTCCGTCGCACACACCAGCATGAACCCTCCAAAAACCCCATTTAGCAGCGCACCACTCGCTTGGGTTCACTGGTCTTTGACCCTGATTTCATTTCAGCACGGAAACATGTTTCCCTGTGGCATATTCTCTGCCAAGCTCATTATTTCCCCACACACCCTCATATGTGAGCAACAGAAAAGAAGGTTTGATTGGGCAGCTCGTATGCTCGGTCACTGATGCAATCTAGGTGCAAATTAAGAAATGTAATTATGTATTTGAGAAGTATAATAAATGTGAGGATAAATAGATTCCATTTCATTCTGCGACTGTGTTACGGGTAATCAGCCGCTGGGTTGAGATAAGGCTAAGTTTGGCTTGTGATTAGAGAATTCATTAAAACGAGGCGCATGCACATAAACACACTCGCCAGCTTTAGCGGCGCTACGAGATTATGAGATGACGCCTTTGCGTTTTAGAGCAGTATGATTCCAACAGGAAGGGCTGGGATTCTACTCACGCGTCAGGGCTGCTCTGCTCCTCCACAGCCTCCATGGCACACTGCAGTGACCTCTGCAGAGACAGCAGCTGACTGGATGTCTCTCTTAACATGAACCTGGTGACAAACTGGCCCAGCACACTTGAACCCTGGTACTCCTGAGAAACAGAGGGCGACACGCAGAAGGAGGGGAGGTTAAAGCCGACGGCGTGCCAACGGGAGCCGCAAGGAAGCGACAGCGTCTCGGGGGCAAGACAGACAAGACAAGAACGAAAGCAGACTTGATCAATCCTGCAAACCAATTACAGTTAAATGTGCTAATTCATTCTTTGAATACATCCATTATTCAGTGTAGCATATCAAATTCCAAGGTGAAGAAGAGGAACATTAATAGGAGACATAAATGTCCTCAACCAGCAACACTACTGTGCATTCTTATTTATGCAACGGTCTAATTAAGCAAGCATCATAGCGCTTTGTCTAAAGTAGCCTCCCCTGAATTAGCAGTCCAGGGCACTTTGTGACAGACCACAGCTGCTAACTAGCGTTTACACAATCCTCTATGGATTTGGCTGCTCCGACGGCTTTAACGAAGAGCCAGAACCGAGTCGATCTAATCATGACAGGGTGTGTAATTAATCTCTTCGTTAAGCAAGCGTTGCTACTTCGCGTTGCGTTACATTCAAAATCCCCGATTTGAGGCTCGTCCCTTAAAAAGTCCTTAAGCCGCTTCAGAATATACGATCAACCAATATTTGGATAACGTATTGACTGGAGAGCAAAACGCTTGAATTTGTATTGAACACACTGATGAGATGAAGAGTTTGCTGCAGTAGTGGCATGATTTGAATTCCGAGCTGGACAGACCACAGAGCAAACAAGTCTCTCCAAATTGAATCTACATTAGCAAACTTCAAAGGGAAAAGCGTCTTAACGAGCCTCTCACACTCTGGACCTGCTGTGACAGGTGTTAACCTTTCTACAAAACATCTAACCCTACACATGAGCTGCAGTCTGGAAACCACACATTTCTGCTCGGTCACCATTCTCTCGATTAAACAATGGCGACGTTCGGCTGTTTTTCCCTTCGCTAACTCATCAGTTTTGGAGTTGGCTCTGCCTGCTTGCCAGCTCTTCCTCTCACAGCCACGACTCAGCACAATGTGTGGCTCCGTGTGTTTGTGTGTGTGTTAGTGTCAGCATGTGCAGTCCTCACCAAAATAAATGGCTCACAACATCAATTTCAGAAGCAATAATTAGGCGGTAGGTGTTGTGGATTCTCCTGGAGTCTTACCTCTTTAGTTTTATCCATTGCTGTTAAAATGGCCACATTTAGACTCTCCAGAGCTGACAGGACATTAAGATATTCCCCCAGGTGCTGGGAGAAATAATCTAACAGGAAATAAAGGATAACAGGCTGTCAGTGGCTTTGCAGAGTCTCCACAATCACATGGATATTTGGAGACAAATTCAGTCCAGTCAATACGACGCAGGCAGCAATGGACCAAACAAACAGGCAGGATGCAGAGACTGATAAATGCTCAGTGAACTAAATTTAGGACGAGGGAATCGACACTAAGCTTCGTCTGGTGCCAAATAGAAAAGATGCCATTCTCATTTCATAAATTATGCACAGGGTTTATTCTGGGTACTACTGGTATTTACAGGTCTGTGCCCCATTTCGCTTTACTTTATTCAGGCCATCTGACACACATGCATTTTTAAGACGATGGAAAATACAGGTCGATAACTCTGTGCCAGATTTTTCGCACACAGATTCGGAGTCAGTGCCGCATGCGGACGGTGGAGTCGAATTGTAAGTAGAAACAAAGAACACAAACAACTTAAACTAAGAGATGTCAGTTGGAGTTAGCAAAAACTGCCCAAGACCCTGCTAGTCCAAGACATCCACTTCCTTTAGGGGTGTTTAGGGTCAGGGTCATTAACATCCATCTGTTCAGAGGCAGGGATACGGTTCTTATGGCGACATGCACCGTTTGGTCGAAGGCAAACATCACTCTGTCTGCTGCCAGTCGTTATTCCAAGATGACATAAACCAAGCGAGGCTTCGATACTGTGGGACCAGTCTCCTATCTGTCTATATTTACTGAACAAGTAGCAGATGGATCAATCTTCTCTTGCAAAGAAAGCTTAGCAGCCCGTTCATTGAAATGCCAAACCATGCGCAGGCAGATAAGACTACAAACACAGATCCTGGCAATTTATTCAGGTATATTAAACCCGACAATGCAGTCTTCCACTAACCTGAAAGCTTGTCGGTGTCCAGATTACTGCAGGACAGCGCAGGAGAGGAGAAGGAAAAGTGTTGAATTACATGTCAAACATTCAAAGCTGCCTTAAAGAGAAGGCGCCACCAGCAAATTACAGCGTTGTTTTATTGCAGCCTATTACCTGGTCATTAACTGAAGGAAACACTGACATGTTTGTTCTGCTCAGAAAATTAGTCTTCGGAAGTTCATGTCATGTCATTCATTACGGAGATGACGGTGCGCAGACCTGAATGTTAATGCTGCTGTGGTGGCGCCGTTTCTTTTTTAGCTTACTCCACCTTGTTTACCAGTCGATCTCACTATCACAGTGTGACACAGGCAGACCCTGTTGCTTTAATGGCTGCTTACAGGTCACTTTCGCTGTAAGAGTCAGACCATATGTGAAGCTGGTTAGTGCCTTGTTATTAGGATTATTATAGCCGGTCCCCACACTGCGATGCAATGACAATGACCACAGGGAACATCTCTGGGCTATGCTACGCTCAGGCATGAGGTAGAAAATGCTTTACTCTAGTGATAGATATCATATAATTAGCAGAAGAAACAACATCAACGGGAACAAGAAGGGCCTCTAGTCATCAGAGCGTCTTTCACGCCAACTGCTTCAAAGCTTGGAGCGTGGTTAGAGAGGTCCAGGGCGCTGGTGTGTCACAACGACACTCCAAGCCTCAGAGCGGGTCCAAAAAGCACAGTATCACACAGAACACTGGCAGAACATCAAAACAAAACGCAGGGCCGTTACTGCAGCCAAACAATACTGTCAAGAGAAAAGTTAAAAAAAAAAATCTCACAGGTAAAGAATGTGGTGTCATCTTGTGAGAAAGAAACAAAGTCATTATTTTGCAGGTTTGAGAGCCAACTTAGACAGAAAGTCTTCACATAGTTAGGAAATGTCAAAAAGGATAAAGGCTGCATCTCGCAGAAACCAGAGACAATAAAGAGTGTGGATAAAAGGGTGATGTCACATATTACTGTGTGTTATGGTTTCCTGCTCTCTGGCTGCACTCACTTAAACGTTCTCTCCAGACCAGTGATTTCAGCTGCTGCCCTGAGGCTGATTTCTTGTAATTTTAGAGAAGTGGCCGGTGTAGACCACAGTGTTTCATGCCAAGGGAACCGCGGTAAACATTCATTCAGCCTGCTTGAGTTTAGCTGCAGGGCTCATTTGTACAGAAGACGGTGCTCCAGCTGTGAGGCGCTTAGCCTGCAGCTGATGACTGTGCTCCTGTTCGGAGTGTAGACGGCACAAACTGCACAGTTCTGCAAAAGGTGGTTAGCGTTGCATCGGTGCCAACGGAAAATGTCAACCTGAACCCATCCTAAATGAAAACACCCACTTATTCTGCCGCCCGTCTATGGAGTAGAAGAGCTCCTGCAGCTCCTCGGTGGTCAGGATCCCGTCGGCGAAGTAAGCGTTGAACTCGTCGAAGGACAGCTTGCCGTCATCTGGAACGCAGAGGAAGCGTTGGAAAGTGTTAGAACAGAGGCTGCAGAGTCCAGTACAGCTGCTCTGCCATGAAATCAACCCTTACACATGATCATTTCTTGGTTTTCAGGTTGAAACTGCCAGAAACAGGTCTACCGTGAGATCATGGAGTGAATTATAGGTCCACGCCACTAATTGTGCCTACAGTTTGGATTTATTGTGCACAAATATGAAGTTTTAACTTGTAGTAGTCAATATTTCTAATCAGTGGGAATATGTAGCTGTGTAACAGATCGAAGTGCTGTCAGCAGATTGCAATTTCCTCCTTCCTTTCAAACTGGTTAAGGGTGAGCACAGCTTGTCATGGCAGATAATACACAGAAAAATCAATAACGGAAGATTAATATCTGGGTTGTCGTCCGTGAAGAAGTGCTCCTTCGTGAGCCTACTATCAGTCTGTCGGCTGGCACACGTTACACAGACCAGTCAGCAGAAAGTGCTGATGTTTTAATCCTGACCAACTGACAGATTGTTGTACGTTATATATTGCAGCGAGTTAGTTATGATCAGAGTGATAGAACAGAGCCGATATGGGCACACAGACAAATGAGCGTGTGAAGGAACGGACTGGGATCCGAGCGAGTCATTTCAGCGCCCAGGCCCGAGCCATCACCACCGAGTCGAAGCTGAGTGCAGCAGGACTGTTGACTCACACCACGAGTAATCCGTGCGTTCAGCGGCCCCGTCTACCCAAAGTCAAGATGGAATAATACCGGTGTAATGTGCCAGTCCGTTCCGTTCGGCTGACCCGGGGAAACTGAAAGCTCAAGGGCAAGCTTGAAAACCATCTGTTCAGCTGCAGCCTCGTTGTCACCACTCGTCATTGCATCTGACCGGAATGTGTAACATCAGAGATGATGCACGGACACTTTGGCCTAGTTTCTCTTTTCTTTCAGTCGACCGTTTTTCAATCTTCCTCCAAAAAAGCTCAACCAGTAACTAGACTTTAAAATCTGTCAGAGAGACACAAGACTTAAACAAATGGAACAGGCTCACAAATAAATCAAACACACCTAGTTATGCTGACTTACTCAGACACTGACCCATCAGCCATAGGTGTAAAATATTATTCTTAAATTTCACTTGCCCCCATTCACGCATTACTGATAGTTTAATGCTTAGACTCCATTTTGACCATCTGTAGGAGTTTTTGCCTCAGAGAGCACTGCTGCTCCCTCCACATGTCTCCTTGCACAGCATCGTATCCTGTATCGCTTGCGCCAAGCTAGACGGGCAGACGCGATGCACAGAAGTGACACTCTCGATAATCCCTCTGACGGACTCATGAATTCTTCTGGCGCTCCCCTCTGTTAGGTTTGACAGTTCTGGGTTGAACGTCTTCATGAGAAAGGATGACCACAATAAACACGCTGCTTATAATAAAGGGGGGGGGGGAGAAATGAACTGAACAGCTGATGAGTTCTATGACTTCTGAGTTATTACAGCTAATGGCCACCTGAAAAACGACATTTCATCCTTTGAATTCACTCTCCTGTTGGAGTCAACAGAGACAGCAGGACAATGACAGCTGTTCGCTTTGCACGCCTGGCTAAATGCAAAGTCAGGCTGGGAACAGCTTAACTGCCATCTGTAACGCAGAAGTACATGAAAAATCAGGCTAGTCTGATGGGAGGGTGGGTCTACAGTCATTATACAGACTATACCACGCTGCCCAACCTTAAATAAGCAAATAAAGGACTGTGTGACCAGTAAATATACAAAGTAACAAAAATCTCACCTGCTTTTATTCTTATTATTGCATCCACCTACTTTCGTGCATACGCTACAAGGCAAACAGCAAGTCTGAAGTAAAGTCGGTGCAGATGGTATAAAAGTACATCAGGAGGTGGATGATGCGTTTGTTAGTCAAATATTGGTCTTTTCTCATTTCCAATTTATGCTTTGCACGTGTTTTCGTTTGTTTTATTTGTTTTGTTTGACTTGCAAAGCTGATGGAAGAATGGAGGAATTAATGCACTAGATTTGCCAGATGGGGTATTTTTCAGGACGTGTTGCTGTCACTGGTTCCTCACCTGCTGTTGACACCTCCTGACTCAAACCTGTTACTGGTCATCATCACCTTATAGTTGATCGTTTTGTATGAAACTGTAAAATGTATCACTGCATTGTTTCAGCGTGACCCTAAATAAAAGCTTAATACGCAGTAAAACCCAACGCTCACCATTAAAAGCCTCCATTTCTATAATTACACATTCGCTGCGTGTTCCGTCTATTAGCCAGTGTTGTGTTTCCTTCCGATTGGACACAACTAAAACAATGGAAGTCAATGGGTTGTATTATAGCATATGTTTATAAAAACAGATTCACAGCTTAAATGTGGGCCTTTTATGTAATAAATCATCCAAAAAAAACTTAATACCATCAATTACAGTATAAGCATGGGCTATGAGGGACTGTTTGCATTTACCTATACTATAAGGCAATTGGCAGTGATTATTTTCCTGCTACCTAATGTAAATATAATCCAACTATGAATGATTGGAAAAAGTATAAGAAAGTAAACTCCAGAGACAACCATACGCCACTGGAGAAAATGGCCTCTAAAGCCGTTCTATTCACAATCTGTATGTCCACAATATGTTCAACACAGGTGTGGCAGAGAATGTTCACAGCACACAGTTGTACAGGACATTCATCACGGCATAGCAGAGGTAGGAGGATATAAATCAACAGCTCGGGCCAAAAGCAAAGTCTAAAAATTGCTCCTACGTGCTGAGTGAGATAATTCATTCACTGTAGTCATTTCAAAGTAAGGAAACGTCACCTCACAAATATTCTTGGAAATGAGCAGGACAAAAGCAGCTCGTATTTAGCCTTTACGCCTTCCTCGTTTACAAAAATTAGACTGATCTAAACACTGTGCTCAGAGGCTCAGAGGTAAACAAGAAGCAAATGAGCAAGCGGAGTCCTGTAAAGTGGGGCACAAAGTAGGCCGCACTCTTTCTTTCCAAAGGTTAGTCCCATTGCAGTCTCTCCTAAGTGGTTTAAATTCCCACGAATGCACAGAGAGAGAGAGAAACGGGTCTCGTTCCTTCATGGTCAACACCAATGCAGGAAAACACAGCCTCCAACTCTGGTATTCTTAGTATCGATGCTCTACTTAGTATGTGTTCCATCAGGCCATCTGTGATATAAGCTGCCTTTCAGCAGCTACATCCTGCTTTTTAGACCACATATCAAATGGCTTCCTTCTCCTCCAACCCACTAATGACGACTTTCTCCTCTGTTGGAGAAGATGTCAGATAGAAAGGAGGTTCATTAAAAGCTGAGCAGTGAAAGATAATAGTGGCCAAATTTAAATTCATACGGGGAGTCCGACAATCAAAACGTGCCAAAACGTTTTCACTTGCACAGATTTGTATCAGAAGGTGTTTTGTCCATAAACATTAAAATAGTAAATATAAACATTTAAAAAATGAAAGCTCGCCTGAAACCGTTTAGCCAATTAGGTTGTGTCCTGTGGAGTTTGTACGACGGGTAATTATCTGCAGGGCCCACGCGGGTCGGTAATAGTGTGGCTTTGTTAAAACAGAATTTTCTCATGAGGTACATGTCAGTCTAGCACACGAGAAAACCTCACGGTGCTCAAAGGTTAAGAGTGGGTGCAAGCAAAACAATCCCATCAATATCCAACTGCCTGCAACATTCCAGGCTCTTAATAATCATGATAATACTCATCATCATCACCATCAGGTCAAGTGTTATTGAGACAAACAGTGACTACAATAAGCCCTGGTTGTGAACTGCAACCTGTGTATTAATATCAGGGGTCATCTAACAGGTCATCACATTTCACACTGTGTAAAACTGTACAATCAAATATTTATAGCAAAATGTTTTTTTCATTTAAAGCCATGTCACATTGTTGCAACTGTTCCTAGTTTGTGTAAATATTATATATATTGTGTTTTTGTGTTGTATGCAGGACTTCTCATGCAGGTGTGAGTCATTCGTGCCATATTGTGATTGGCTGGCTTGAAAATGTAGCCACAGCAGCGGCCTCGTTAGAAATCGTTTTCTGCAGCCACTTACACGCCGGGAGACCATAGTTTGAAAAGACCACCAAAAACCTCTCTCGCAAAATTGTCAGCTTTTGTCTGGTGCAACCAAAAGCGTCTATAGGCATCGTTCCTCACGCTTCTCAAAGGCACGGAGACATTAAACGTAAAAGCCAAGAGTGAACGTTTGCCCTGACGTAAAACGTCGGCTCATTTGCGAACGTCACCTACTCGTCCGCGTCCACGCTCCCAGGGAGGTGCTTTATTTTGTGTGACATGTTCTCCCAGTCTTGGCTGTAATCCAGCATCTCTGCATCATTTTAATTGGTTGGAGGAAATTGCTGGAGCATGAAGAGGAAAGGAGAGTTGACGAGGCATGCAACTACCTCCATTCTCCGCCCAGATTGTGAGGAGCATAATAATATGTGGAGCGATGTGAGGAAACAACAAACAGCCACTGTGACAAATTATTCCTTGCCCAACGCATTATGTGCTGTTTACTCACCATTTTTGTCTGCACGGCGGAAAATCTGAAAAAAAGAGGGAGAGGAGGAGAAGATGGTTATTGTTATTGTTATTGTGGTTAAGTGTTGCTATTTGTCAAAAACACAACAGGATGTTTAATGTCTGGGCTCGTACATAACCACTTCTGAAGATGATGAACAGGTATTAACCAGTGTGCTTTAAAACACAGACCAGCTACATTCATTCAGTTCGCCGTGTGCATGTGAAACGCGTGACTGACGTTTCAACGTTTCTTTCTTGCTGCTGAGAACGCGACGCTGTGATCGTTGTTCTCTGTGTGATTGCTCGGGCTCTGGGTTGTTGTCGTAAGATAGAAGCTGACAGACGAGAAGGGGACACAGCAGCGAGCGGCGGCGGCTTTCACAAAGGGGCTTTGCTTCTGCGGAAAAGGGGCGAACGAAGGTCAGGAGCTGCCTTGTGGTCAGAAGAGGCAGAGTTCGCTTTAACACTGATTTAAAGCAGAAACGCTATAGATGCGTCATGATGCACAGCTGAACTTATGAGACTGGATGCAATTTAAAATACAGTGACAATGTTGGAGTGGTTTAAAGTGGCTCTGATTCTGATCACGATGGTTTTCAGATCCTCTTAAAGGTTCACATAATTGGACTAATCTGGGTGAAATAATTAAGAAAAGAAGGAAGGAAATTCAATTAGATTTTACAAATACTCTGTGCAGTCTTCGTTCTACATTCGTGGTTCGCCTGCGCTGCCTCAGTCCGTTGTTTCCACTGTTCAACAGCGGTCAGGGCTGACATTTGTCATTTGTGACATACAGGTTATTAATAACAACAATAACTGAGTCTGTCCCTCAGTTTCATTTTCAATAGGTCAACAAGTTCAAGGTCTGCACTTTATTAAAGCTTCAGCCCTGACTAATAACGAGAGACAAGTCAATTCAAACCACTTGACATGTTTTTTTCTGATTAACGCATCTAGATGAGGTTGCAAACTGCATCACTGTGTGATGCTTTTAGCAGAGTGATAGCGCGACACTCGGAACCGCTCTCGTCTAATACTAACCTATTTTCCACCTGCTTTGAGCTTACATACGCTTCTCCCTCTCGGTCAGCGCTCTTGTTTTTCCCCTGTAGCCCACATGAGCAGCATTTCATCCCTCGGCAGAGAGAAGGTGCCGCACTGTAAAGACGTTCTTCGTCTCGTTCGGCTGTGTCTGTGGCTTCACTGTGTCGGGAGACGTTAATGCATCATTTACAGCAAGCACATGAAAAGGTCAGACCTGCTTCCCAGGGCGTTGCTGTTCTGATGTCATGGTGGCAGGTGCTAAGTCAGTAGCTTCTCTAACACTCGGCTGACATGCTGGTTTTTTTGCAGGGCTTTAAGAGTTTGTGCTCAATAAGGAGGAATTCAAAGCTATTTCACATTTTGCGTCACATTTTCGACAGCCGTCTTTGTGGAGATCGTTGGCGATTGACTGGAACGTGCAACTGTGCTCCTTTCTGTTTTCAAACGCCTGCTTTATATTTCTCCAACTCACGAGCAGCAGAGCAAGAACACTGGGAACGGAACAACCGAGACGCAAAAAGGGAAATCAGGATCCGCAGAAAAGCACAAGAATATATATATTTATAAGGTGACAACAATCGCCAGCATCATTAATTGTTCCTGACCTTTGAAAGGGGCTTTGCCTGTGGGCTTGGGAGTTATTACAATCTCTATGTCTAATATTACTGGCTGGCTAATAAAGACTTGATGCAGACCCTGTCTCTGAGGCGTCTGCTTTATGCACAACTGGGCAGCAGGTTTTCTCTATAAATAGTCATAGCATCAACATATTTATGTGAATTTTTATCGCCTATTAATTGCTCTGTGTGCCTGTTTACTGTGTTTACTGCAATAATAAAGGTCATCCGCTGCATTATCTCTCCAACAGGGAATCAGTATTGATCTGCTAAACAACTTTTAGTCTGGAAAACACCAAATACAGTATTTGTACGTGATGATGCCTCAGAGCAGGGACGCAGCAGGCAGAGAGCGGCTGTTAGTCTGTTTGTGTTGCATCAACAGAGAAACTCAAGGCTGAAGATTAATGTGGAGGCACTTGGGTTCTGCACCATGTTCAGGGACAACGTGAACAGTGGTGCAGAGAGTTATCAGCGTCTGCATCTGTCAGTGGGACCCGCTCAGATCGGGACACGTTACCGGCCTCCTAACCCAGGATAGGACACTATGTGATGGATGGATGGGTTCACTGATCTGATGGATACTTTCTCCTGCTTTACTGAGCGAAATGTTAAACAAAGCTTTGAAAAGGCCAGGTGTGTGTGTGTGGAGGAGGGGTGAAACAAAAAAAAAAAAAGGAGAACCCCCAGCAGTCCCTAAACTTGTCCGGCTGTGAGAGCTTAATTTATCATGCAGTGGCAGCAGATGCAGCTCTTGGTACTTTCCTCTGACACACACACACACACACACACACACACACACACACACACACACACACACACACACACACACACACACTGTGTCATCTCTCGGTGTGTGATGGTATCTATCACAAAGTGATGCTTTTTTTTTTTACAGCAAAAAAGAACGTATGCATTTTAACATCCCTTATAAATAATAATAATTATAAATAATATAGTTTATAATCAACATCAATCATATTAAAATTCTTAGCAGAACACGGTAAAGCACATATGTTTATATGTGTATTATATAGAATATCTGCACCATTTGAGTCCATTCACTTACATCATGGAAGATAGTGAGCCCTTGTCCGACGCTGTGCAGCGGCTGCTGCTGCTGCTGCTGCTGCTGAGCCCGAAGATGCTTCTGCTTGGCCGACTGCAGGCACATAGTGATCATCTCCGTGCATGCCAGCATGTTGGAGCGCGTCGAGAAACACCTCGGTGGGGCTGATGGCTCAGACAGTTGACTGGTGAGGAGGCTGGAGCGGAGTGAGCAGGAGCGGCGGCGCGGCTGCAGGTGTGAGGGATGTCAAGTGAGAGCGAGCAGGCGGGGACTCGGAGACGGTGCCTGCCAGCCCCCTCCTGCCGGAGCCGCTGGGACTGGCTCAGGACGAAGCGCCTCACAGCCCGTCGAGCCTGGGTTTGGCCGTGGAACGCTGCGCCAGTAACCACCAACACGGCGCCTTCTAGCTCCGGCCTCCTGCCTGAGTTACGCGCGGCTTTACGGGGTGCGACGTTTAATGCCATAAAACAATGTCACAATAGTGATGCTTTCATGACAAGGCCAACTTTTTGCAGTAAGAGCCCAGTTGCGGGCAGACACTGCCCTCTGCTGGACGCCGTGGGTCCTGGTTGTTGACAAATGAAATTCATTCATGTATTATTATGTCGTGAGTTGTTTAACTGTTAAACTGTATTATTGTATTGAAGCAATATATTGATACAGAAATGGCCTGCCTGAATTAAAGTGGGATAATAAATCTTTATTATTGTTATTGTTGTTGTTGTTGTATTTGTTGTTGCTGCTGCTGCTGCTGCTGTTGTTGTTGTTGCTGCTGCTGCTGTTGTTGTTGTTGTTGTTGTTGTTGTTGTTGTTGTTGTTGTTGTTGATTACAGTGCATATAGGGGCGGATCACTAGTCCCAGAACGACCCCTTTAAGTTCTCTCTTCCTGGACTTGAACCAGTTTCACTTTCCGTTCAACCTGACAGCTCCGAGAAACGACGACTGGACGCGGCAGGATCAGAGCAACAAAACGCGTTTAGTCCCCACCGAACTACGTTTTAATCTTGTGCTTGGAACGACAAGCTACTGGATCTTTCTCGCCACTGCTTCGGCCTAAGGGAGTGAGCGCTGCATGCGTTCAGAGCTGGCACCGCACGACCCGAGGAGGCTGGAAGTGAGTTCGCCTCATAAACGGCTTTTCTTCCATAACTGCGAGCTGTGCGTCACAGTCTGTTACCTGTCGTTACAGGTGTGAATATGGAGTCTGCGCCGAGCGTCACTTTAAAACAAGGTGAGTCGTAAGATACAACTTAGTTTCGGTTTTGATTGATGATTAAATACATAGGCTACTAATCCTTGTCACGTCTTTATAAACAGAGACACATTGCGTATACGTGTCATTGTTTGTTGTTGATTTGTGTCATACACAAGTGTGTCTGGGGCCTGCGTTGTGTTTTGTAAACCACGTTGTCTTGTGTAATAATAACGTTCAGTCACGTTCAAGTCCAGTCAAACGTATCAGAGTCCCGTGTTTCTATTTGAAGCCTTGTCTTCTCGGTGCGTAAAACCCGTAGCCTGCGCTGCGTCGACGCTAAGTCACGTGAGGGCGTTTGCTTTAACTCGCTCCCGGCTCCTCCTGCAGCGGAGGAACTCGCCCTGTCCCTGAGTGAAGCCCTGAGCAGCGGGAACAGTGAAGAAGCAGCCACACTGTGCCAGCGGCTGGCACAGCTGAGCGTCCCGGTGACGGTGAGCATCAAGAGTCAGGCCTACCCCGAGGACTCCATAAGGTACAGTGTGGGTGTCACATCCCACCTTGATTATGCAAAGGCAGAGAAAGGGGACAACAAATCCAAACGGATGGGTTCTGCTGTTTTAACGCTGCAGGTTGCTGGTTGGAGTAGAGGATGCTCAGTCAGAAGACTACATCCCAGTGACTGTTGTGGTCTCTACCAACATGACAATCGCACAACTGAAAAACAAGGTAGCGATGTAGCAGCACACTACCACTGGTGAAATACACTAACACTCAGCTGATCCACGATCCCTTCATGTTGGGTGTTTCCCATAAAGCCTGCAACGCTGTTTGTGTTAGCTTTAGTCACGTTCTTATCCACAGTTCAACCACGACTTCGGGTTCCACCCGTCGCTGCAGCGCTGGGTCATCAGAAAACGCCTGGCTCAGGACCAGGAGACGCTGTACAGCCACGGCGTCCGGCAGAACGGAGATTGGGTTTTCCTGTTCATCCTCTCGGCACACGCTGCCCACCTCACACGGCATCAGCACAATAAGGACCAGGAGCAGCTGCTCATAGAGGGTCAGCACTACACAAACACACACACACACACACACTGAGAAATCAATCTCAGCATCAGTCTCTCCTTAGAGTGAGAATAATCTGTTCCATAGGCAGCGCCTGCATAGGGATCAAACAACAGAGTAGAGCAATAAACCTGGTGTGACGCTCTATTCTTAGACATTGTGGATTCCATGGAAGCGAAACAGCTTTTTCCCAGAGGCACAGGTGAAGGTGGTGCTGACAAGACTCCTCCTCTTCCTCCGAAACGCCAGACTGCTGCTAAACCTGCTGTGGCTCCCACGTCTCAGGTTAGATACTAAACACAACTCAACCTGTCAGTGTATACAAGTGTGTCCAGATAGAAACGTGACATCTGTGTTTTGCGTGTAGTTGGGCTGGTCTTGCACCATGTGCACGTATGTTAACAAGCCGACGCGTCCCGGTTGTGAGATATGTGGAGCGGAACGGCCGGAGAACTATAAGGTGCCTGACGTCTACCAGCCGGACCAGGAGGAGACGCAGCGGATTCAGCAGGAGAGACTGGCCTTGCTGCAGTATGAACAGGTAACGCATCGCAGTACACGTGGATGTTCGCTCCAGTGGCAGGGTCAGGCCTGCTGAATAGTCCCTGTGCGCTTGTGATGAAGGCTCAGCAAGAAGAGCGAGAGAGGAACTACCTCCGTTTGCTGGCAGCAGAGACGCAGAACCTCATCCCTAACACCACAGAGTTTGACTGTCCCATCTGTTTGTGCGCCGTGGAGCCTGGAGACGGCATCGTCCTCAGGGAGTGTCTGCACGTCTTCTGCAGGTCCGTCACGAAACAGCTGTTTTTGTTTAGCTTTCTATCTTGTGCATTTACACGCTGGTTTCTGTGTGTCGTTGTTCAGGGACTGTCTAAAAGGGACAATAGTGAACAGTCAAGATGCTGAGGTGTCCTGTCCTGACAAATGTGACAGCAAGCTCCTGGACCGAGAGATCCAAGCGGTGAGACGGAAGGACAACGAATGAATTCACTTTTCAGGCGTTACATTGACAAAAACATTGCGTTACCTGTTTGAATCAGCTTCTCACAGACGAGGAGCACCAGCGCTTCCTGGAGTTGCGTCTGAACATCGCAGAAAGCCGCTCGGAGCACAGTTTCCACTGCCAGACCCCCAACTGTCGCGGGTGGTGCATCTACGAGGACGAGGTCAACGAGTTCCACTGCGAGCTCTGCGACGAAATCAACTGCATCCTCTGCAGGGTAACGTGTTGTGTCGCATAGGAGGGTTTCCCGTCTGTTTACGAGCAGCGGCAGCAGCAAACAGTGAGGAAACATTACGGATGTTGTGCTCCTGTGGTTGCAGGCCATCCATAAGGAGATGAACTGCAAGGACTACCAGGACGACCTGCGCCTCCGAGCAGAGAACGACCAAGCAGCTCAGCAAACTAAGCAAATGCTCGAGGTAGGTCAACATTTACCGCCTGTGTGATGCACGTTAAACATGGACGGTAGAGGCACAATGCAGAGCTCACGCTCACTCATTCTGCTGTTCTAGCTGTGAAGGTAGCACTTCTTCACTCAACGCATTCTTACTCTACCAGACCAACCTCATTCTCTGAACAAAGCGGGGGCAGCAGCTCGTGATGCAGTCGGATCATCACTTCAGCTATTTCTGCTGTTCCAGGAACAAACGCTTTGCATCTGTATCTCTTCACAGTCTCTTATACTGTGCAGAACAGTCATTTTTAAAGGCTCTCAAACATTTAGTTTTATTATCCAGTTGAGATTTAAATGACTTTATATTGTCTAAAGGCCTGAAACTAGTTTGATTCATTGTGAATGAACTGCTGTTTTCTTCTATATGGATTATAAATGTCCTGATTTGACTCTTTAACACTATTTCCCAACAGAACCTACTCCAGAACGGGGAGGCCATGAAATGCCCGCGGTGTGACATCATCGTCCAGAAAAAGGACGGATGTGACTGGATCTGCTGTTTGATGTGCAAAACAGAAATCTGCTGGGTTACAAAGCAAGCTCGCTGGGGACCAAATGTGAGTTTATCTACAGACAGTGCCTGCAGCTAGAAAAGCGCAGTTGAAGAGCGTTTAATACGTGGTGTGTTCTTATTTACAGGGCAATGGCGACATATCTGGTGGCTGTAGATGTCGAGTAAACAATCAGCCTTGTCATCCCAACTGCCAAAACTGTCACTGAGGGGAGCGCACTGATGAACACGCGCTGTGTGGAGGGCAGCTGGTGTTTGGACTCTGGCTACAGGCGCGTGTTCTGCTGATTTACTTTGGTTTCTTTCAGCGGTTCGCTGACAGGACAGTGGCCAACGAGCAGCAACAGTTCGTCTCCAACAACTGTGCATTGTAAGAACGTGAGCTTTACTACGACCTTCACCGAGAATGAAGTATCAGAAAAATTTCAGACAAACCAACCAAATGACCAAAGCGACGTCTTAAGTGAACTAGAAGTGCTTTTGCAACAACCCATATGTGACTTTGTTGTTTTGGGAATCGTATGCAATAGATTTTCTGTCTGCTGACTAAGGTGCAGGCTGTTTAAGTGTTTACACTCTATAAATGGGTCCAGATCGAGAACTCAGCTGCAATTGATAACTTCTGTGTACGAGGTTAGCAAGAGCAAGCAAATAGTTTTAAAAAGGAGTTTTATAAGGAACTAGTGGCTTTTAAATGGTAATTCCTTAAGAATTGCAATAAGCAATGGATTATTTTCAGTAAATATATTTTCTTCACCATTAATTGAAACATACGTATGTTCAAATCTCTTTTCATTAAAGAAGATACTAAACCTGAGTCTTTAGTCAGATGTTCATCTCTACAGACTACTTGGCTGCTGGATGCACTACGACCCAACAGTAAACTGTAAATGTAAACATGACAAAGATATTGGCAGTGAGGTCAAAGTACAAATGAGGCTGATGCAGATA
Source organism: Macropodus opercularis (assembly GCA_030770545.1). Classification (NCBI taxonomy): domain Eukaryota; kingdom Metazoa; phylum Chordata; class Actinopteri; order Anabantiformes; family Osphronemidae; genus Macropodus; species Macropodus opercularis. The sequence goes on from CM061099.1 coordinate 6,809,119, forward strand.
AAGCACAACTCAGTGTTCACTGATGTCCTTTAGTCCAAACAATAAGTGTAACATTTTGACACCAGTTTATTAGATTGTACAACTTTACATCAGTATGAATCTTTTGTTACAACAAAATAAACATAAAAGGCAGATAAACCATTTAGTGCAATAAAAACAAATGAAAGCCACTGAGTGCACTGAAATACTGCAGACCCTCACCCACACACCTCAGAGCATTCAGGCCACCTTCACTTTGCTCAGTCTGTACATCTCTGTCCCGCTCAGTGGTTCACTGAAAAGGCAATAAATTGACCAGAACATAGGAAAGAGATGCAAAAGTGTTGGGTTCTATAGTGTAGTAGCAAAGACACTTTGTCACGTACATGGCTCCTACAGCTGACACTGTAAGGGAACTACAACTCACTTAATCAAGACGTAAAAATGACTGCAATCAACCCTCTTGTGTTCACACAAACCATGTGCTATTTCTCTAACTAAAGATAGTGACCTGTCTACTGAACGTCACGCGTTGAAATGAAGCTAAAGTCACAATGTGCAAATTAATTTGAAAAAAATGCAATTAGTGCAAAATGTGTAGCCCACTGTGCCAATATGAACACTGCAGTACGCACTGAAATGCTGAAACGCGTATTCTCCATTACCAGGTTTAGCAGATTTAATTATCTGCTCTTGAATGATGACAGAACATTTCGACGTCTGAGCTCTGAAACACAGTAAGCTGTAGTAAAACCATTTACAGATCTGTTCTTCCTTTTTGGCTGTGAACTCTGGAGCATCATCAGACACAAATAAAACTTACACAAAATTGAAATGTGTATTTGAAAGATGAAACCTACTCAATTTAACGATAGAAGCAAACTTTTCTTGTGACTTAAATCGTATTGAAACAAATGAAAAGGAACAACAAACTAAAACAAACAGTGACTTCAAAACCTGCCTGTGTGACTTGACTATGTGTCTTGAAGTCACTTATAAATCTATATATTAAGAAACAGTAAATATTACAAAGAGAGTGTCCTAACAATCATCTATTTGGTCTCTGTCCATTTATCAAATAGTAAATAGCCCACACACACATACTCATACAGACACTCAGCTCTCTTAATTGGCAGCAGTTTCAAGCCTTCAGCATACATCTCTGTGACTACAACTCAAAGTATCAAGTACTCAAAGTACTCAAGTATCCTACCAGCAAATATAGAATATATAAACTGAATAAATGATGCCTTCATTAATAGCTATTAGAAATACAGTCTCTTCATTTTAACAGGGTGGATTCTTCATTCAGATCTCCAGCACACGGTAGTAGCCATTATATTTGTGCCTGCTGTTCAGAATTCACTAAAAGGACCCTCAGCTGGGCCCTTACAAGTCCTACATACAACAGGACGAGGTGAGAGGGGAGTGTTTACACAGTACACTCCAGACAGTGTTGCTGACTGCAGGGTTGGTGGTTCACTTGTTATAGTTAGGTGGGAGCAAAGGGGTCAAAGAGGGGCAGTTCAAGGAAAGATGTCCAGTTTGGGGGCCCACTCCAGGGCTGTGTTGACCACAGCGAGGGCTGCTGCCCCTAGAGCCACAGTTAGACCCATGACAGCCAATCGAACAAACCGCCGCGCTGCTGAAGGCTGAGCCACTGCCACTGCTGGACTTGAGACCGAAGTCTCCAGCGCAGCCTGTTTTTGTCTGCGTCGGCGACGGAGAACAGAGTCTGGTCGCTGCTGAGTGGATGCAAGTTCAAAGTCTTTGAAGGTCGAGGCTGCCATGCTTAGGACGTAAAGAGACGGATGCAGAGAAAGGAGTCACACAAAGTAGTAAGTCAACATAAGAACAGTAACTTGGACATTTAATAAAGACAAGGCAATAAATAAGACGATGCAAGTACCTGTCATGGGAGGCAGCCTCTTTAGCCAGTTCAGAAGGAGGAAACTGTACAAAGAGATCTCCGGCTCGGCTAATGAGCATTTCGTATGGCAGATCCTGGGGGATCTGAGACAGCAGGTGATGAACCATGGCCATGTCACATTCACAGTCCAATACCTCTTCTTCTCTGTACAGTACGATCTGCAACATAACAAAACACACACACACAAAGGCAGATCTGTTAAAATGCCACGATGGTTCAAAATAATCATTGATACAGTTACACTGATAAAAAAAATGGGTCCTCTAAATAAAAGTGACTCACACAAAAGAGGAAGTTCATATAGGTATATTACAGAGAACTCACCACTGCAGCAAAGTAAATGGGCATCAGTGGATGGCAGGCCAAGAAGAAGTCATACAACCGGACAACATGGCGGAAGTCTGACAGGACGTGGCCAAACCAGGTGATCAGCCAACTGAGCGCAAACACTGTGCCTACCTCAGCCCTGAAACCAGAACAGGAATCGTCTCAGATCAGTACAGACTAGTGTTTCCTAACACTTCATTCAGGTACAAGATGACATGAGACCAGTAGGAACTGGAAGCTGGAGATGTTTTATGGAACTGTCCCTCTGTGTGGAGGAATTAATGATGGAATTTAAGCAGTCGCCTCAGTGTACAAGCTGCCACGTTCACTCTTCACTAAAACATTAGTAACCTTTTGATTTAAAATTGAAATTCAGGTTCAAGTGCCGGGTAAGTCAGCATTGTATAATTTCAGTCAAGACAACAGACACTTGTGATTATGAAACCTAATAAACGAGTATGTTGTAACTCATGTAGGTCAGAGACTAAAACAAGAGAGTCTTACTGCTGCATGAAGTCATGCACCTCAGGGTTGACTTTCTCAATAATTGGCATCAAATAGTTAAGAATATGTTTTGTGTTGTCCATGGTGGGATCCATGAAGTCCCTGAGAAGAAGGACCAAACAGGGACATTTAGAACACAGCATTACTAAAGATATTGCCGAACTGAGGTGGAGAGAAACTGAGAATATGAATCAAGCAAGAGGCTGGTAAATGTTAAATAGATTTGAAAAAGGCGTTACCTGAGGTGATGCGTGGAGAGCTTTTCCACAAGAGCAGTTGCAAGGCGCTCTCCTAGGACCAATAAGAAGGTGACGACAATGTCATGGTAACCCTGGTAGTAGTGCAACTGGGGATTACGTTTCAGGACTCTGAGGATGATGTCAATTAGCTCTTCTTGGAGACCCTCCCTCTGCTCGTCTGGCATACCTGGACAAAATGGACTCTTTAAATATAAATGTGCCCAATAACAGCTGGGTATCATCAATTAGAAATGAGGTGCATTCTATCTTAGCGAATCTGAATGCAGTTCCAGATCATACTTTTTGTTTGTTTGTTACATTACTGCTGAGTTCGCACCCTTATGTAGAGTATGTATATCATCCCAGTTTACACTGGCCTCTACTGTAACTTGTTCTGCTAATCAGTGTTTGTTGTGCTGCACTCTGATCCATGAATGGTTACATTCATTGCTTTACTTATAACTCCCTGTCAGGGAGTACGAAATAAAGAAAGAAATGCGTTACAATCACAATTTGCCTTTCACCTCGTCTCAGCTTGGCACAGATTCGGGTTCACTGAAACCAGCTTTGTGGCAGATTAATTCTTCAGTTCTGGACCTTTTCCCGCACCAGAAAAGAAGTGAGGGGTGCAGCTCCTTTAATTTCTTTGCTTTGACAGTCTAACCTTTCATACTACTGAAATGAACTCGCACAGATTTCAACATGTCGACTAGACAAAATGGCTGCAACTAAAGAACGCAGCTTGAATTTCACCTTCTGTGCCAAACTGAGTAGGCCACAAGTCACCATTTAACAAAACTGCCTCCACTGAGCACTGATGTAGAGGATGAACGGAAACACACAATCATTTTACACAGTTGAGGAACCAAACACATGAAATAACAGGATGGTGTTTCTAACTTCTACGCGTCACCGCCACTGCTTGGTTGTGTGTGTGCATCGGTAGATCTCCTCACCGGGTGGGAACCTCCTGAGCGAGCGCTGGACATCTAGAAGCACCTGGTTGTAATCTTTGTTGTTCTCACGCTCTACGGTCTCTGGAAAAGACACGTCCCCATCAGCATTACTGAAAAGGAGGCAAATACTGCAGGGCCGCTTACAAGTGTGGTCAATTTAGCCACGCACAAGTGAAAGACAGATCAGTTGCGTCTGTATTACTCTGTGTTTGCGTGTGCGCCCACTACAGGATTTTACCTGGCTCCTGATCCAACACATGAGGGGGGACGTTGAGAAGCCTGGGCCACACTTCACGGCGTATGTCATCTGTCAGCAGCCCTCCTTCACTGATAGCCATCCTCCTCAGAGCTGCCACATCAACTGGACTCACGCTTAGGGCCTGTGTGATCTCTGCAGTTTTCCTCTTCCGTCTGCTGTCCCAGTCTGAGACACACAGCAGAGCACCGTGAACAGCTAGCTAGCCTGTGTGCAGTTTGCCATCCGACAGCTGCTTTTCGTACACAGAACACCGTTAACGTTATGGGTCTAGCGGGCAGCGTGGCTGGCCAACTCTTGTAGAGAAATAAAGTGCAGAATATGCCGACAACACACTCTTCGACAGCCAGATTGTAGACAGTTAGCTTAGCGACGTGACACATTTACGGTTACCTTGTCTCCCGTTCACTGGTGACGAAGGACCAACGCTTGTAGACTTCTTCATTTTCGTCTCCACGCCCTGGCGCCTCCTTGTTAGATAACATTACCTGTCATCATCCTTTGTTTGGCTAAACTCGATTTAGCCCGTCGCGCCTGCCAAACGGACGCTAGCGGTGAAATTAGCAAGGCCAGCCTTATACAAACGCGTTAGCCACCCGCTGTTAGCTGGCGATCAAGCTACGCGGTCCCCGTCCCGAAACCACTGTTTCCAGCAACTCGGCCATCGCGGTTCACACGACTGACAACAAGAAAACGAGGGTTTTCAGCAACACGTTCACACCGGCGACATGTTTACACTGGCTGCAGGGACCAATGGGATACATCGGCTTTTGCTAGTCTCCCTGCACAGACAGGGCGATGACGTAACAAAAGGGGGCGGGGTCGACGTGCCTGTCGGCGAGAATAAAAATGACACACCTTGCAGTTTTTGTTTGCATATTTAAGAACAAACAAATGTTCCTGCATTCGAGCCCTTAAAACCAACTGACAACGTTTGTTTACGTTCTTAGTGTAGCGCAAATTTGAAAACAATCACACTTTGGTGATAGATATGATAATAAGAAATTGCAGAGGAGCCATTTCTAAAGATCTACAGTGTTTTTTTTTGTACCGGGGCATTTTAATATTGCTGTAGGTTTCCTTCTACGCGTAGCTAAACGAAACCACCCCAGAAACTCGGTGATCACTGTTGTCTGTTGTCTGTCGCTTCTTCGTGCGAAACGAAACGTAAACGATGAAGTATTTAAAGAGCCGCTTCCTGAAGTGTTAGTCAGAACCAAGAGGCTGGAACCGAGACAACACGGGGAGATGAATGAAGTCTGTGTTTTGGTTTTCCTCAACGTCATTTTTCAAATGAATGTTCAGTGGATCTGAGTTGAGGTAAGTTGCTTTTCTTTTTAAGCCTGTAATGTTCAGACGAGGGGTCATGGGACACCCGCCGTAATAATAAACCGTTTACACGAACTATATAACGAGGCATAAAACAGAAGTCCGACAAAGACAGCGAATAAACAGTTACTGGACACAGAAGTATTAATCTCGTCTCGTGGACATTAGTAAATAAGAGCAAATTAAAGCACTGGGCGTTGACCAACATGTTTAAGCACCACACTGTATCTCTGTGACGTGGATGAGCCTGCGTTTGAACACCCTCGTCTTATTTCTAGTGAAAAGAAACCTACGACGCACTGCAACCAGTAGAGGTCACTGCTGTGGCGAGTAAAGTAGACTTTCAGCGGATTCTACATTTTCTTAAGAATGAAAATAATTAGATTTGATGATCCTTCCTTATGTGACTCTAACAGCCTAGTAGAACTTTGTGAATCTTTCTGACGGTGATGACCACAGTGCATGTACTGTTATGGCTGGTTTTAGTAGTGAGACGGCACCTATGGCTTTATATAATGCACTTTACAGTATTGTGATCATTGTGTGATTGACTTCTTTTTTACTTTTGCTTTCATCACCCAGAAACAGAGCAATTGATCAAGAGGGCGGCAGAAGAAGAGCAGATCAAACACGAGACATGGCAGATGATGGAGGAAGAGCAGGAGGTGCAAGGGTGAGAGGCAGAGGAAGAGGAGGAGGAGGAAGAGGAGGAGGAAGGGGTGCAATAAGAGGAGGCAGGGAGCAGACTAATGGAGGTGGAGGTGAATGGATGCAAGGAAGAGGCCGAGGAGGAGGAGCTGCAAGGAGAGGGCATGGAAGAGGTGACATACAGAGAGGAGGAGGAGGAACTAGAGGCAGAAATGATGGAGGAGGCGGTGGGTTAGGGAGAAATGGAGAGCCATGGCCTGCCGAAAGAGTCGGAGCAAGAATGGATATAAGGAGAGGAGGTCATAGTGTGGATAGAAGAGGGGGTGAGAGGAGAGACGGTGCCGGAGACAGACAAACAAGGGATGGATGGAGATCACAGTCTTCAGGCAGAGCCGCTGCACCACAGGGCCCTCGCCTGGGCTATAAAGCACTGGAGGAACTCTCTGAAGAAGAGCCATCCATAGTGGCCATCAGTCTGTCCACTCACCCAGCATTTCCGAACCTCCTGCGTGAAGCAGAAATGAGGCAGGACCTCGTTAAACTCCTCTGTCTGGTGATAAGCAAAGCCTTCAAATCAAGGGCAGAGAGGAGCACGTTGCAGCACCTGGCCAACATCATCAAAGACTCTTTGTTCTTCCGCACCACCCTGCTTCACTACGTAGGCAACATGGGGACTGAATCTAACCCGGAACGGAGAGCACAGTACCCGCAGCAACTGGAAAGCATCCTGGCTATTATCTCAAAGGTAAACAGAGACAAGACTAAATGCAAGAAGCAATTCAGTGCCTCCAGCTGACGACGACCATTAAAAAACACAGAGCATTCTGTGAGGAAGGGCACAAACAAAACGTATTAGACAGCTTTTATGCAAATGATAAATGTTTCTGACATATAAAACATGTTCTGCAAGATTTTCAAAAGTTCAAAAGCAGCAGATTTATAAATAACATTATGAAACTAGGTTTTAATAGATTATTAATTATTAACATCTAAATAAGCAACATTCTGAGATAACATTTTGGAAGGAAACATACTTAGTTATAATTTATTAGGTAATTAAGGCGCAAACACTGTTGCATCATGTTTTTTTCCAGCTCAGCCACTTCAAACTACTGGGGAAAAAGCAGAGACGAAAGCAAATGCAGAAATTGCTCATAACCTTAGAAGTTATACATCAAGCTTTGTATTTCTGTGAAACTCTACTGCTTATAGCGCGAAAACTCCTAAGTAAATAATCAGGAGCATAATAGTGATTCTTTAATTAATAAATGAATAATTGATGTAGTCCATCTGTTCTCTCATTGTGTGTTTGCTGCTGTAGGTGTTTAGCATCTTTCCCGCTAGCTCGGTTAAACCGGTGAGTATGCTGCTGATGCTGGTTCAAGCCTCCATCAACATCCTGAGAGCCTCCGGACTGGACTTCCCGCCGCAGGTAGAGCAGTCAGTGGAGACTCTTCAGGACCTGGTCCAGCCCCTGCAGGAGAAAGCCAGAGAAGGTACTCTGCGCTCGGACAAGGACACCTATGCCCTCCTACACACAGCAGGTGCTAACTCAGGTAATGATGTTTGTGTTCGCTTTAATTCCAAGAATAATGTTTAGATACTTTCACAATATCACTGACATCAATTGCTCACTATTTCCAACCCAGACGAAGAAGAGCAGCAGGATTTCAGGTCCATACCCATCTACCCAACTCCTGAGGAGTTCCAGCAGGACCTCAGGCCGTTCCTTAGACCCAACCTCACCTCTCAGCGCTACACGAACACCCACCTTTACCTTGACACGCACTTTCGTCTGCTGAGAGAGGACTTCGTGCGGCCACTTCGCGAGGGGATCCAGGAGCTGCTGCACATCCAAAAAGACATGGGAAGGACCGATAAGCCACTGAGGACAAAGCGTTTTGATGACATTCGAATATATTTTCAAACAAAACTGATAGTGCCTAAGTGCACACACACCGGCCTCGCCTACGTAGTCCAGTTTGACATAGAGCCGCTTAAGGTTAGTCACTGTCACAATGAATAAATATTATTTAACCATATTCCCAGACACATTTGTGTATTACTGCGTATATTAATAATTATTTTGTCGTTTTTCTTATAGTTTGTGCGCTGGCAGAACTCCAAAAGACTCCTCTATGGTTCCCTGGTCCTCCTGTCCTGCGATAATTTTGCGAGCTTCCTGTTTGCCACAGTGTCAGATCGGGACCCTAAAGATCTGCAGAGAGGGCAGGTCCAGATCACCTTTACGGAGGAAAGCAGAGCGAAGTTGGCCAGAACCCAGGTGGGGCATTCAGTTCTAAGCAAAAGAATTCAGCAAGTCTACAAAGGACACTGAAGTGGCCGTTCATCTAGTTGAAATAGTGTTGTGCACTTATCAGTATTATCCATTGTGGTGACAAGAAACCACAAACCATCACCACCACAAGTTGGACTTACTGTAAGCAGTAAGACAAGACACAGGAACTAAACTAAGTCTGTCCCACAGAACGACCAGACGTTCCTGATGGTAGAGACCACAGCCTACTTCGAGGCTTATCGCTACGTCCTGGAGGGGCTAAAGGAGCAGGAGGAGGACAACCTGCCTTTTCAGAGGTGAGTGTATGTGTTTTTGTAATGTGGAAGGCATCTGATCACTGTCCCACAGCTCTTTCAAAGCAGGTTTGATTCTTCAAAGGACAGAAGGGAGTGAACAAAACAAAAAAAAAGCTATTATGCATGAATGAGTTCAAAGGTTGTCAAGCCTAATACTCCGCAAAATACTATATAATATAATACAGTTTTGAAATTCTTCTTTCTTCATGGAAGTTATGAGTGGGTTAAAGTAGTTTGTTCTGCCAACCACCACGTATCTACCAGCAGGGGGCATTTGGAGATCAAGGTCTTGTTTTTCTTGTATCATAATTAACTTATAACTCATTCACATCTGTACCAGGTACATTGTGGAGTGCAACAAAGATGTGCAACCCCCAGCTTACCTACGTCGAAGTGATGTTTACGACCTATCATGCATCGCTGAGCCTGACTCGAAGCACAGCGTACGACCCTTTCACACCCTCGATGAAACGGCCTGGCCAAGGATGGAGGAGCTGGGGCTGGACGAGTCGCAGATGGAGGCTCTGCAGTTGTCCCTCACGAAAGAGCTGGCAATAATCCAGGGACCCCCCGGCACTGGTTAGACATCACTAAGCCAATGTAAGAGTTATGTACTCGCAATACTTGAATAATAATAAAGCAATCCTGCTTCTTTTGTGTCCTCAGGAAAAACCTATGTAGGCCTTAAAATTGCTCAGGCTCTGTTGACGAACCGGGCTCTTTGGAGAGGTGAATTTGTCACGGCTCCGATGTTGGTAGTGTGCTACACTAATCATGCCCTGGATCAGTTCCTTGAGGGTAAGTTGTGACGTGACCTTATAGTCCTACACGTGTACGCGATGTCAGATTTCAGTCTCATGGGATGTGAAGGGCATCTCGTTTTTCTCTTATCTAAGGCATTCATACGTTTCTGGAAACGGGCATAGTGCGAGTTGGAGGCCGCAGCAGCAGCGAGATCCTGAAGCAATTCAACCTGAGGGAGCTGACCCACTCACGTAACGACCGACACACGCCTCGCTCGGCACTGAAATCTGCATACAACCAGGTGATGTTTATTTAAGATGCTCCTTGGTTCCGACCCTCTTTCTTTCATGCACAGACTAGTGTTAGGATTCTTTAACTTAATATATATACTAATGGAGATTCGTGTTGGGCAGATTTACAGGGAGCTGTGTGAAGAGGAGCGGGAGATCCAGCGCCAGAGCACGGAGCTGCAGTGCTCGTGGAAAGGCATCCTGCGTGAGGACGTCTTACTGAGGTTCATGTCTGACAGACACTGCACAAGTCTGCATCACCAACCTGTGAGTCAAACTGGGTAAAGCAACACATATGTTGTGAGGACTCAACACAGAAGGCTACAGAGTAAAAGGCTCTGTTTAATGAACTGATTTGCTCTGTAGATGCAGGATGAGTTTGAGGTCTACTCTAAGAAGAAGTGGAGTCTGATGACGGAGTGGTTGGGTTTGGGTTCCACCGTTTTCCTGCAGAGGGAGACAGAGGACGCAGATGCACGCGAGGGTAAGGCCTTTAGTGTAATTGCTTCAAGTTAGAACCTGGCAGCTGGTGTCGTTTTACTGAGCTACAAATGTGGTACGATAGCAGAAGACGATGCCATGGACTCAGAAGACGAAGGCCTGATTGAAATTGCAGAGGAGGCAGATCTGATCCAGGCCGAGCGAATGATTGAAGACGACCCCAGAGGTGGAAGAGATGGCAGGAAGAGGGGAGACACGCAGGAGGAAGTCAGAGCTATAGAGGAAATAATGTTGGCTATGAACCTGGATGCAAATGTACAAAAAGCTGAGCAGAGCGAGGACGGATTTGAGGTACGTTTGTAACTATATGTGGAACTTTTTGCCACATTACTGCCACAAACTGTCATCCAGTGGAATAACCTGTTGACAAATTCTTATTATTTTGCTTGCTTGTTTGCAGCAGATGGAAGCTGTTGTAAAACCAAACTTCTTCACTATTACACAATTCTTCTCCTGATCTGTTCCTCACACTCACCCACTAAGCTACAGACCACAGCTACCAGGAGGTTATACTAATGCTGATGATGAGACCTGTAACAGAATAACCGACTGCACTCTCCTCTGTCTGAGAGAGTCTGAAGCTTAACATTTCCTCTGTTGTCATCCACACAGATGCAAAAGAAGCAGAAGAAAAAGATGAAGCGGAAAGTTCGAGCAGAACTAGCGAAGAGCTCGGCCATGACGGAAGCAGAGGAACATAACGTGTACGATGTTTGGACCCTCCGTCTGCCAGACAGATGGCAACTCTATCGGTACGCTGCTTTCTTTTGTCCTTTGTTCACTAACTACTGTATTTGGCATTTTATTCCTTAGCATCACCTCCATTAGTGCCTGTCATACATTTCTATTCTCCTTTACTTCCTCCCTTCTCCTCCTTCGTTCCTCTCATCCCCCAATCAAACCTCAGTCTGGCACAAATAGTCTATTCCCAATGTGTGTAATTAAGTCAACTAATCACCGTGAAGCTATACAGCATCCCAGAGGATCCTCTCAACTCAGAGAGGCAATACATAGCTTTACCATCACAGTGAAGGCAGGACTCTAAGGAAGCATGTTTACATAGTCTTAAATATAATTTACACAATGAATGGGTTCATTTTTAACAATGTGCCGGATATATGACAATAACTGCATGTGTACTAAAATGAACATCGTATTTTCATTTATTTCATATATTTTTGCCGCAGCTTAGATAAAAGTGGTCCAGGCTTCTATAGAGTCAATTAACACAATACTTTACTCTTTTATATCTTTATATTTGACTGTGTGTCTGCAGGTTGTGGGTGAGACGATACAGAGAACAACTTCGCGCAAGAATCCTGCAGTCTGAACACACCTATCAGAATGCAGTGGAGAGACTGGCCGATGTAAAACAAAGAGAAAACCTGTGTGTCCTTAAGAAAGCCACGGTACAGTTAATACTACTAGTAGCCACGTCACATATATTCGATATTATTGCCACCCTGACCAGTCGATGGCTGCCCACCCTGAGCCCAGTTCTGCTGGAGTCCTTCCATTCAAAGGCATTTTCCTCTCCACAGTTGCCTAGTTTCGCTTAAGTCAGATTTGTTGTGTTTTCTACAGTATGTAATTCAACACAGTTGTGTTTTTGTGCTCTGTAAGGTCTTAACACTTACATTGTTACGTGCCCTGAAGTTTTGCTGTAAACTATATAAATAAACTGCATTGAATTTCCCCGTTCATAAGGTTATTGGCATGACAACGACCGGGGCAGCCAAGTTTCGAACACTTCTGCAGGAAGTGCAACCACGCCTGGTGATCGTAGAAGAGGCTGCAGAGGTTCTTGAGGCTCACACTATCACCACACTGAGTGCAGTGTGCCAACACCTCATCCTGATTGGCGACCACCAACAGGTAGGAGCTCACGCACCCAAACCAGGTCTAACCTCTTGGTGGGGCTGCATACTATTAAACTCTGCATGACTACTTGCACGCTGCTGTTTTAGAAAACCGCGGCACGTGACACGACTGCATTTACATATCTAGGTAACGTTTTGAAAGAAGTTGTTATGAGGGATTTTGTGTGGCTGTCAGTCTTTTTGTACGTGCTTTGCCTTGAGGAAATGGATGCCGGGCAAAAAAAAACCAAACATCCCATGGCGGCCTTTACCACAGACAGAAAAGAAAAGAGTGGCGCATGATATTCTGGATATCAGTAGACTACTGACAGCAACTTGTCAGGGCCTGCCAAGGACATATGGCTGAGCAGCCTGTCTAGCAATCTGCACTATAGGATCCCGACTGTACACAATCTATAACACGACTTTATATTCTGTCCTGGCTTCTTCTTGCTGTGCGACTTCAGCCTGTTCTTTTCCTAATGTTTGTTGGTCGTTCTCTGTCAGGCAGTTTATTCATGAATGAATGCATGCATTTGACTATACAAACAACCCTGACTTCCTTATAGTTGCACTAAAACTTTAGCAAGTATGAGAAAGGAATTCAAAACAGAGTTTGACCTGAAAATAGCTTTTGTTTTCGTTTTACATCGCTTCAGCCAGTGGTGGAAATCAATGCCAGTTTTTATACCCCAGACATTGGATTAATTTAAAACTAATTTACTGCTGCACCTATAGCTCCTTTCACTGTTTTATGCAAGTGGGTCCAATTTATGTGCTAGACACCGGCAAAATAAATAAATCAAATAAAGCATCTCAGATTTATCAGTGTAAACCACTGGTCAATGAAATGTGGATGAAAAGCAGCATAACAGGATAACGTATGATCATGTTCTTGCAGAAATCTAAGTCAGGGTGTTTAAAGGCACTTGATGGAATATTTTTGACTCTCTTGCATTTTGCCTAGGCCCAACTTTAATCTGTGCATGTAATGGAGGTGGATGGATCACACTTACCAAGTAAAATAAGCTTTGGCATTGCTGTGCTGTTCATTAATCACAGGTTTGGTGTTGAATCGAGCAGAACACAATGCTTCACATTTATTCTAGAAATTGTCTTGCCTCCCCCACACCCCTCCCACATACATGTGCAATCACACTCTGTCCTCTAGCTAAATGAGGTTTGCACGCACACACACACACACACACACACACACACACGCACACTATCTGGCAAAACCTTAGCAGGATGGCAAAGAAAAGTTAGAATCACTCATCTGCATGTTCTCCATATTCTCTCTCTATTCTCAGTCCAGTCACCTAAACCAGAAACACAGCAGAATATTCTTTGCTCACTTTCTGTTTGCATATTGATAGGTTGTCCAGGAACGGTGTAACGTATTAATTAGCATTTACGTAACAGCAAATTGTCTAATCAATCAAAGCATGTGACATTCAATCAGTCAATCAAAGGCAAAAGCGGGAAATAACCAATTAAAGGGTCACTTTCTTCTCCTCTTGAACATTTTAACCATGTTAACATCTCTCATAATGTTGATGTTTAACTTTACCAGAAAATTATTATTTAAATGATTTATGGCTTTTAATAAATACACAATTTCTCCGATAGCTGCGTCCTAGTGCTACTGTATATGATCTGGCCAAGAACTTCAACCTAGAGATGTCCATGTTTGAGAGGCTGGTGAACGTGGGACTTCCTTATGTCAGGCTCAACTACCAGGTTTGTGTTTCATTTTCTTGGTGTTGTTGTTGTATATAGATGTCTTTAAATAATTCAGCGTGTATACGCAGCATGTGTCGTTTGTGTGTGTGCACATTTACATTTACGCCTCGGTATGTTGTTTAAATGTGTTTTTGTTTGTTCTTCAGCATCGCATGAGGCCAGAAATTGCCTGTCTTCTGACCCCACACATCTACTCTGAGCTGCAGAATCATCCCTCTGTTCTGGACTACGATGACATCAAGGTGTGTGTTGTATTTGCTCTCCTGTCTTAATGGTGAATGTCTGTTTTGTTTTTGCATCACTTAAAGGTATCTGCGTATTTTTCCAAATAGTCTTTTTGCTTAAACAGTAAAGCTGAAATACAGTACATACATGATTGAGATTATTACATTCACAAACAGTATAAATATGAAAGATAAACAGAATAACAACAGAAATATCTAAATGTTTTTCACGCTGTTTTACAGGGCCTTAATACCAACTTATTCTTTGTGGAGCACAATCATCTGGAAGAACAGATCAAAGATGGCAAAAGCCATGAGAACCAACATGAGGCCATGTTTGTAGTTGCTCTTTGCCGCTATCTTCTCCTACAGGGCTACAAACCAGAGCAAATTACCATCCTCACCACCTATACGGGTCAGCTTTACTGCCTGCGCAGACAAATGCCCGCCAGCGAATTCTCAGGGGTTAAAGTGCACGTGGTGGATAAGTATCAGGGAGAAGAGAATGATATCGTCTTGTTGTCTTTGGTTCGCAGCAATGTGCAGGGGAAAGTGGGCTTTTTGAACATCCCCAATCGTGTCTGTGTAGCCTTGTCTCGTGCCAAGAAAGGTCTCTACTGCATTGGAAACAGTGTAATTTTGGGACACGTCAAACTGTGGAGCAACATTTTCCACACTTTGCGGGAGAAGAACCAGGTTGGGAAGGCTCTAACCCTGTGCTGTCAGAATCACCCTGCTCGACAGGTAGAAGCATCTTGTGCTGATGACTTCAAAAAAGCCCCGGAGGGCGGCTGCCAGGAGCCTTGCCAGTTCCGTTTGGATTGTGGCCATGTTTGCACCAGAGCCTGCCATCCCTGCGATGCTGAACACAAGAAGTTTAAGTGCGTGAAGATATGTGGGAAACCGATGTGTGATCTGGGGCACAAGTGCGAACTTGTGTGTCATAAGACGTGTCCAACGAAATGTCCGGTGAAGGTTCAGAAAGTCATTCCCTGTTGTCAGCACACGCAGATGGTTCCTTGTCACCAGGATCCAGAGACATTCACGTGTCGAGAGCCTTGCCAGAA
This sequence comes from Macropodus opercularis, assembly GCA_030770545.1. Taxonomy (NCBI): domain Eukaryota; kingdom Metazoa; phylum Chordata; class Actinopteri; order Anabantiformes; family Osphronemidae; genus Macropodus; species Macropodus opercularis. The sequence continues at coordinate 6,824,310 of CM061099.1, forward strand.
AACGCTCCCCTGTGGACATCCATGTGATTCGTTATGTGGGGAACCATGCACCACAAGATGCACAGTGAAAGTCACGTTAACGCTGAAGTGTGGCCACCTCCAGAAAGATGCTTGCTTTTACAAAACGCAGAGCCAGCAGCCTGAATGTCGGACCCCGTGTAAGCTTCAGCTAAAGTGCGGCCATGCCTGTCGTGGTACCTGTGGCAAGTGTCATCAAGGACGATTCCACTGGCCGTGCTTTCACCAGTGTGAGCGTCTCCTTATCTGCTCTCACAAGTGCAGGGAGCCCTGCACTCGCGACTGTCCACCCTGTCGGAGAAAATGTGAGAATTTCTGCATCCACAGTAAATGTCACAAGCTATGCGGCCAGCCCTGTGCTCCATGCAGGGAACCGTGCGCATCACGGTGTCCACACCAAAGCTGTAGCAAGCTTTGCTACGAGCCATGCGATCGACCACCGTGCACGCAACCCTGTGCCGAGACCCTCGGATGCGGCCACCCGTGCATAGGTCTGTGCGGAGACAAGTGTCCAGACAAATGTCGCATCTGTGATCATGAAGAGGTGACAGACATTTTCTTTGGCACTGAGGATGAACCCGACGCTTACTTCATTCAGCTAGAGGACTGCGGACATATCATTGAATACACAGCCATGGACAAGTACATGGGAGAGGATGATGCTGAGGAGGCCATAAAACTAAAGGAGTGTCCCAAGTGTCGAACGCCGGTCCGCAGGAACGTGCGCTATGGTTCTCACATCAACCGCAGTCTGGCTGCAATAGAGATGGTAAAGGCAAAGATGAATGGAAATCAGGCAGATATTGAAGAACAGAAGGCGGCTCTTCAGAAAAAGTGGAAGACAAACCTTAACAATTATAAAACGCTCCGCAAATATCAGCAAATTAATGACAAACTGACAAGTGACTATCTTACTGCGAACGACCTGTGGATTCTGGAGAACAAGATGGATTTCTTAGTAAAAGTTGAAAAGTTACTTGAGTTTGAAAGAGAAAACGTATTACTCCTGCATGACTTCAGGTTTGAGAAGAGCGTTGAAAAGTTTGTGGGATGGATCAACCACCACCACCAGAAATTCACAGAGCAGCAGGTGTTTGACTTGGAAAGAGAGATGACCAGACTCACCCTTCTGTGCCAGCTCGTTGTCCAGTGCCACGTAGCAGACATGAGACGACAGAGCGACAAAATAAAATCGGAGGAACAAAAGTTAAGAAATGTCCTGGAAAAGTCAGGCCAGTTCACCGCTGACGACGAACACATCGCAAAACAAGCCATGGAGGAGCTGGAGGCCAAACTTCAAATCAAAGGCCTGAGGATCAGTGAAGACGAGAGGAAGATGATTGTCTCAGCTATGAACATGCGGCCTGGGCACTGGCACAAATGTCCCAATGGTCATGTCTACGTTATAGCAGATTGCGGTGGGGCCATGGTGAGTCGGAAATGCCCTGATTGTGATGCTACCATCGGCGGAAGCAATCATACATTGGCACAAGGAAATCAAGTTGCCTCAGAGATGGATGGAGCAACTCACCCCGCTTGGTCTGAAGCCAACAACATTCTGAACTTCGCTGACTTGTAGCAAAACGTCAGCATGATGAGAGGATGGTCCAGGGTTGACCGTGGCTCAGGGGGCTCACACATGCACTACGACTATCCCCAGCTCCTCCCTCCTGTCTCTTTGAGCATTTGGGCAAGTGTTATGAATGACAGCTTTTCTGCTAAATTTACAAAAGAATTAACTTAAGCTGGTTGATGTTTGCAAGGCTCCCTGCGTAATGAATTTATCCCACACCTTAACAACAGGTGGCAGTAAACCACTGTAAAATAACATCCGGGGAAACAAATAGATTTTTATCACGCATGCAAAATGCTTGTATAGTATTAGACCATATAAACGTATAAGCACATTCTTGTCAACATTGACGTTGACATTCACTTTTTCTGAAACTATAAACAAGGTTTCTGGATGTGTGGTTCTGGGCTTTTATTGACTGACAGCATTAAACTCAACAGATGTGATTATCATTTCAATCTGTTTATGCACCTGTGAAAAAGCAAATACTGTACAACACATCTAGTGTATGCAAACATGATATAATGGAACAAAGCAACACCGACACTGTTTGATTTATGCATTACCTACAGTAAGGCTTGAAATAAAGACTGTGGCCTCTCTCTGTGAGTCGTTGCTTTGTCTCCAGCTCACACATGCACACGCTGAACTCGTGCCAGCAGAGTTAATCATTTGTGTGGTGTCTCTAACAGGCCGTCACGGCCAGTGTAGTCAAAGAAACATTCCCAAAATAGCTGCACTTCCCTGGCGCTACTGTACAGAACTCACAGCGGCTGAGTTTCATTTTGGCGTCTTGTAACAGCTTGCATCACTTTATTACATGATGAATGTGTCCCTGTCGAAAAACCAGCTCCAATGCAAACAGTGGTGTCTGCAGGGAAAAAAACCAACAACAAAAATGTGCTGTCAAGATAAGTGTTAGAATTGAGCAAACTTTAAAGGGGTGCCACTCCTTCAGTATTTATAGAATTCAAGCTCCTGGCTGAGAGAGAGCCGGGCAAAAGGATGCGCTGCAGAAAAATGGTAATATCCTACAGGGTGGACTGTCTCATCTATCATGTCAGGTGGCCTAAAATATGTTATTGTCAGAGTTTCAGCTACTCTGCCCCTGCAATAAAAACCACCAAGTTGCCCCCACCCTTCACTCCCTCCCCCTCGGTACAATATGTGGTTTGATTACTGTCTCTAGCAGAACTGATAAGACTGTGTGGGTGGAAATGCACTGAAAACAAGGAGGAGCTGACGAGCAGCACCAAACATCGATGTGTAAAGTGAAATCACTGCGATTAAAAATAAAATCTCTTTAAAGGCGCCATCTGCAATTATTTTGCAGAGGTTCGACAAACAGCAGTCAGATAACACAAAGCGCACGTAAGGACATCTGATGGCAGGTACAGACGGATGAATGCAGTGTGTGAAACCTGCCCAAAGGATTACACGAATGCTGTTTATGTGAACGGAGAGAGGCTCTAAACTGGAATCGTTCCTTCCACAGGGAAATAATTGGTTATCGGCCTCTGTAATGTGTTAAATGTGCTGCACTGTTGTATTTAAAAGAGAGAGACTGTTAGAAAGTGATTACATTTAGATTTTCTTCTTGGTTTTATAGGTTTCACTGTGGATTTATTCACATATTACAGCAGACGGCTTCAGCTCGTCTTATCACTACCTTTCATGGTAAAATCCAAATTTGCAGACGAGCTCCAAGGCCACAGGCTTAGATAGGAATCAGAGCTGAACCCTGCAATCTTTGCAATGTTAGTTTGAATGTAAGAATGTAAGCATAATACATAGTAGGAACAGGCCAGAGTAGTATTTGAACTATGTCAGTTCTGCTAAATGAAAAAAAAGTTTAGCGGAAATAGTTGAGGAATGTTCTGCTTTTGTTCATGCGATGCTCTTCAGTCCTGTCAGATTCCCTCATTCATCTGCACCTGGTTGCATTTAAAATGCACAGAGAGCAGGAGATAAACTGTGTTTCATTACACTGTAAAAAAAATTCAACAACGTCCATATTCACGTAATGGACTGTTGGTTTTATGTTGACTGTGAGGGTAATGGGTTTGTATTATCAGAAAATTGCTTATTAATTTTCCCTTGGAGGCGTTCGAGGTTCAGACTTTCAACATAACACAGGATGGTCCACAGGACAGAGACGGCGTGTGATGCGGTGTCACACATGGAATACACAACAACTCTGCTCTTTTAGCCAAAGATCTGAAGCCGAGATACTCAAAGATTAGCTTTCAGTGTCGTGTGTTACCTTCAAGCCTCTTCGTGTGCAATGAACCATGTCTCTGGGTTAAATAATAAATGAGATGTTGTTTACATGGTTGGGCTTCAGAGAAGTTTTAGTTTTTTTACTTTTTTACTGCAATGCATAATTACGATATATTTGCGCATGAAAGTCTGCACAGGGAGACGGAAAAAGTATTTTAGTAATGTCATGTGATTCCGCTTTTCTGTAGCCTAATGACTCATTTCATAAAAACTCCACTTGTGCATTTAGAGACATTCTTTGAATTACTTTATCCATGTGCAGAAAGTCATAATCTGCACAAGAGTCTGCTGGAGCTCATGAAGTTGCTTCCATTCTTGTAAGTACTGTAAAAGCTTAACACACAGTCATCAAACCTTCATTCAATGTCACCTATCTTTTGCCTTGACTGCCCCACTGGCCCTAATTTCCAAAATTGTCAGCACATCAAGTGTAAGTTTCTGACTGAGCGGATCACTAAGCCTTTCCTTCCTCCCGTCGACGGCAGCAAGCTCACTTACCCTCACACGGCCTTTTATCCAAAGGGCCGATTCCCACTGATGCTTTAGGCTGTGTTAACATGCTGTTCACTTCCCACTGGATTTGACTGATCCTTATCTACTGGACCGGAGAGACAGAGAAAGCCACACAAAGTGACAGACAGAAAGATACTAATGCACACATGCATTCACATAGACAGAACAAGAGAGACGTGGAGATAACTTCAAGAGTGAACTAGTCACACTGAATGGGAAGGGGGTGTAGTCTACTGCCCTGATTCAGTCTGCTGTGCTGCAGAAAGTCCACAGCCAGACTCTGTTATAGGGAGGCAGAGGCAGAGAGACAGAAAGAGGCGATACGGAGGGAGAATAATCTCATTTTTATATGACGTGAATGGTCCAGTTTGACTGATCCCCCTCTCTGCTGAATCTCTGAATGTGATAAGAGAAACAGAGCGGCAGACAGGCAGGGAGAGAAAAAAGTATATCGTAAAAGGTGAGGAAATGGGAACAGAGGTCAAAAAATGTGAAGGGACTAAAAACTAAAAAGAGTAAAAGTGAGTCTGATAGTCGAGATCCAGTGATGCTTTAAGGAAAAACATTTTCACAGTCCAAGGGTCTTGAATTACACAGACAGCTTCCCAGTATCTGCATTCACTTAGCGGCTCTCTGTTGCTATTGCCTTGTCACTAGCTCTCTCCCTTCCCTTGCCTCTCCACACGCACCCCAGCCTTCCTGTTAAAATCCTACAGCGTCTCATTTCACCTGCCCTACAGCATTTGGACACCTGGTCCCTATTTCTTAGTCCCTCCTCTTGCCCCTTGTGTCCATTTATATGAAGCAATCATTTGTGTATCCAAAAGTCATTGGTCAGAATTCTCTCACTGATTTTAATGCGCCGTATCACATCGGTTACAGCACACAGGGACATAACTCATTGTAAGTAATGCGATTTATTCGACCCAGCCTAATTTCTCAGAAAAATATTCTTGCTATTACAATTTACAAAGCAGCTGCTGGATTTTGAGATGCACAGGCTTACTCAGCAAAACACAGTGTTAAGCACAGGAGGAGATAGATGAGTTTCTAAAACGATCCTGCTGAGGGCGGTCTTTATTTTAATCTTATATATTCAATTCACGTTAAATAAACCCAAATGTCCAGAGTAAATTGTGATTCATTTCATTTAATTTGAAATGTTAATATTGAACATGTTTTTATTAATAATAAAAATGAAAGATTTTGCACAAGTGTAACTATTTCATGTCCTACCTTTCAATCTGATGCAATATAATCAGGGAATGACAAGTACTTCATGAAACTCACTTAAGTGAGCTGGAAGCCAGGGAGAGGTTTAAAAGGTTTAGAGCCTGGTAGTATGTCAGACACGCAACCTGTGGTTTTAATTGGTGCTTAATTGCAGTGTGGGCTGTACATTAATAACTTATTACCTTGGCCCTCTCCAGAGAGACTAGCCAGACAGCCTCTCGCGGGGCATGTGTCATCACATCAAAACTTTGATTAAGGCTCTGGGAAAAGCAGGAACCCTGATCACATTTTTGTTCAGCTTCCAGCTTGATTTAAATGTAAATTCGTTTTTATTTCAGCTCCTCCCATCTTGACAGTGCCTTGGTACGGGGAGCAGGGTGGGAGTTTGGAGCCGAAGAGGCCGATTCTGTCCAGGTAAGCATATTTAGTTTGTGAGCATTTGATTCAAAACTAATTTGGATAACTGTGTGAAAGCCAATTTGGTTTAATTGAGCTCTGCTCTTCTGAACACCTGCAACTAGATTAGTGTCTGACATTAAGTTGTTTTGCTGCACTGGGCCTCCAAGTGCTGCTCCTTCCACTTCATAGCTTCATAGCAAAACCATGCGTGCTATGCAGAATATTCAGCGGGCTTGGCCTGGTGTTACATAGTGCAGCAGTGAAATATGGGAGCGAACGGGAAAATAATACCCAGGCTAATCCATTCTACTCCCCCGTGCCGGAGTGCTGTGACAAAGGTGGTTTATTATCATTACCATCAGTGTATGATTATCAATATGTATTAGGGCATCCCACCACTGAGCAAACCTCAACAGGCCACGACAGGACTAAAACAAACTACTTTCCTGCTTCATCGAGGAAAAAACATTAAGCAAAGACGCACAGCCCCCTGGCTCCACCCCAGCACAGCCGAACCCGCCAGAGCAGTTCAATGGATATTTGTGTAGGAAGAATCCGGCACACACTCCGTCTTGGCCTCAGTCAGCTTTTTGTCTGCGTGTGTGGCTGTATGATTTGTGCACTGCCAAACTCATTGATCCTCTCCTGTTCGGATCTGCAGTAGTACAGCCGGCGAGCTGTCTGTTTTTTATTGGCCTTCATTAAAATGGTCATTACGCCTCTTTATGCCAGAATGAATCAAACGCACAACTGATGGGACTTCAACACTTATTTTTCCAGTCTTGAGCATTAAGGGAGGTGGTGACACAGGGAAACAAAACCAGATCTTCTGCCAAACGTACAACTTCAAGGTTGAATATATAAAAAGGAATATTGTGCGAATGGTTGATATCACTACTCGCATATCAATATTTGAGAGGAATTAGCATTTTTTTAAATTATTAATATATAAATCGATAAACCTAATCATTTAGGACTCATTCATAGTGAGTCCATCACATCAACCGGTCCTTACTGAATGTCTGCTAGGATGGAGGCGACCAGCAGGGGGCGCGACGCGGCCAACTACGTTAGCTACGACATTGCTAAAAGTTCGTCAAGCTAAAGGCTGCAAAATGCAGAAAAAACGGAAATGACAACCATGAAGGTATGCGAACAGCAGACAATCCCGGGTTTAAATTTAGACGTGGAGCGGGCATGTGTGTAATGTTTTTGCTGCTGGTAACTTCAAGCCTTTGCGATTAGCATCAGCACTTCTCAGGTTAACTAGGTTATTGCTACTGTAATTGGTACTACGGTCATTATTATTGAGGCAATAATTAGTTATGATACCCTGCCCCAAACAACACGTACTGTACGTTCACGCAGTATTATGTGGCTAATTTAATTTGTCTGTATAAGACTTATAAGACACGTACAGCTAGCGACATGTAGCTAGCTAGCTAGCTAGCACAGACAACCTTTCTGTCAGTATAAACAGACTCAGGTGTTGAATTAACCATAGAGGCTAATACAAAGTACTTCAGTTCGTGTATTTTACCTCCTTTAACGCCTACCTGCTCCGTTCTCAGTGATGAAAGACATCTCCCACATGGTACCAGCTAAAGAAACAAGCCCAAAGTCACTGACAGGGCAATAAACAGGCTTGGCAGCACTTCACTGAAGCCCCCAGAACACAAGCTAAAGGTTTGCACAGCCTCTAGGTTGAAGAAAACAATGTGGTTCCTACATACAGCTTCACCAGGGGCTCGCTAGGCTGAACTGGATACTTCTCTTCAGCTTCAGTCTTCAACCAAGGTGGCAAATCCCAGATGAGATGCAAACGGTGATTCACCCTCACTGTGCATGGACATGTCTTGGTAACGCAACAACCTGACAGGACCTCAGTAAATGGATTAGTACTAATAGTACACCTGAAATTTCTCAATCTACAAACTACTGAACATATCACATAAAGAACAATCCAGGGGGGAATTCCTGCTTAACGGAATGTATATAAGAAAACCCTGCTTGACAAACATGGATTGTATTTTTGCATCTTTATTTATGATGTGGCTTTGTGGTGTTTATGTGAACTGTAACCATTTAGTGAGACGAGAGGTCTGGATATGATTTCTTTTGTCAGTGTTCAGTAATCCTTAATCTGCCTGAACGCCCTTCTCAGCAGGGAAGGACACACCAGTGTCTTGTTCACACTTTAATGCTTCGCTAGGTTCCATGAAATGTTCATACTGCTGTGTCGTCCTCATTCTGTTGGCTTATTTTGACAATTATTAGATTTTTTAGATAACACTAAATCAAATGTTACACATAACTAATTGCACATGAGCACAGTGTTGTGTTTGTTAATAATCCAAAGTGGCAAAGGTGTCATTCCCACCCTCTGTGCACCCAAGCTGCAACAGATAATGCCTCTTTTGCTTATGTGCACCAGAAACATTTATTTGTGCAGTTTAAACCAACTAAAGTTAAAGTAGTGAGGTGCTGATGAAGCAGATCAGGTTACGTTTTAAGGCATCTTAAAACTCAGCACTTTCCTTTGCCCTTTAATTGATTTAATAACTTTGTATACTTAGTGATCTGTACATCTTTTCTCTTTTATTTCCTCTGTAAACCACTGCATGATAAATGTTTTTTTAAAAGAGATTAGACTAAGCTGTTATTAAATTTGCACTTTAGCTTTTGCCGTTTGAGACTAATATAGGGCATTGTAAGAGTGACATGCTAACGCCTGAGCACAGTTACACAGCGGTAGGGAAGAAGGGCGACATAACTTGAATTCTACCAGCATATAATAGGAAAGACATTTAGTGGAGTCGAAGAGCTATACGATGACAAATTGTTGGATCAATTTCAGAACATTCTCAGAGAAGCAAAGCCTCAGATAAAGGCTTAGATTTGTTCAAGCACTACCTTTACATTCATACCTTAAAGTGGTAAAGTAGTGCAGCAATGCGGAGACGCCTACAGCAGTATATTGTTAGAGACCATGGTTCTAGCGTGGTTCTATAACCACAGACCTATATTTCTATGTCTTTGCACTTGGAGTACGATGGGAGCAGTCAGAATGAATTTGGACAGCTGTAAAAGCCCAGATGTCACATTGTGCCACAACAGCGAATCTAGGAGAGAAGATATTCAAACACATTTTAGTGACACAACTTTGCTCACATTGAAAGAGATCAACCATGTACTTGATCACTACTGCAACACCAGCTGTTTGTGCATAATCAATAAGTGAATTCATTGCACAGTCTTGATTTTCTCCTCTCGTACTGGTTTTATTTCCTTATTTTATATATTTCGGTCATGAAGAGCGTTAGCTGCATCTCTCTTATAGTTATTGCCCCAAATCCACAACAATAGCCAGTGAGATTCACATGAAGACATACAGAGTAAGGAGGTGTTTTCCCCCCCAGGGGTCCAGGGGGTAGTCAGACTGTTCTGACAGATGATTGGATGGTTCCTGTGGTTGTTGTGAGCATGCGTAAGCGTAACCTGCACAGGCTTGGTGAACTTTCAACAACTCACCTGGAAAACAAGAAATTGTGGCAGCTGGTGACAAATTGTGGCCTTTAGAAGAGTTTTTTGCACAGTGTATTTCTTCTACACACATTTTGTGTCTTGTGTTTGCTTGGATAACACAATTAAGCTGCCTTAAAAATTTACACATGCTAAAGAACTGTGTAATACAGACAATACAAGCTTGGGGACTTTTAAGTATTACTACGCATAACAAACAATTCAAGGCTGCAGCCAACCACCGATAAATACAAGCTCTGATTTTAACAGTGTTCTTAGTTGATCATATACATCCTGGGAAGGAGCATACCACTGGGCTGTGGTGATGATTAGTACATTTTGCTTTCATACATCTCCTTTTTGCAATTACAGTTGCTTGCCTAAGGCTGTATGAAAACTTTAATCTGGCTGTTGGCTGAACCAATCAGAGTGAATTTTCTAGAAGAATTAGGGGCAGTGGCATCATCAGAGTTGTAGAAATAACTGAAAATATCTGAAATGACTTTGTTGTGACCTGGTTGTGCTTGAGGTTAATTGTGATGTGCTTAGAAAAAAAGGTAAAGGCTGTTTGACTCCAGAAGGAGCTGTAGATGAGGATGGAGGGCTTTGTGTACTACCTAGAAATCATTGCAATTTTCTTTAATCTTAATTTTTTACTCAAGAGGGAGAAGCCCTTTTGTGTCCTTTGGTGCATTGCAAAACTGCTTTTAAATCCTCACAAGAATTTTAAATATAAAACTCCTCACCATTTTCCACTGAGTAATTATCTGAATAGATTGTCTACCTACTGTAGCTTCTTCATATGAAAACCAACATCTGGTAAGAGTAAAATAACAAAATGCTGGATGCATTACAACATGTTCGGATTAATGATGTGCAGTAGATGACTGGACCACTGTTATCTGCCATGTAGTCTCAAACACGAGCTACATACACTATGTTAAGAACAGTGACTTGCTGCTGTCATGACATGGAAAACCTGACATGGATTGGAAGCTACGTACATTATAACACAACTGAGATCAGTGCACATAGCTTTAATGAAGTGTTAATTTAGTAACGAAATGTGAAATTGTAGTTTTAAAAAACCTTAAAGGTTAATATATGTGTACTATTGTTATTACAGTAATACAGTGAGAGTAGTTTATTCCGTCTGCTAAATAAACAGTCTTGCCCTGTTTTAATTTAATTCAAGACGACCGTCTTGAGTAGTTGGCTTCATGTTGTGTTGTGTTATTTCACTTTCTGCTACACTACGTGGTGTTTTTCGGCTGCTGGGCATCTTCCCTGGCTACTATAAAACACTATACTTGCTTGCTTATTCTCGTCGTGGCATTATATTTGAAGTGGGTCTAAATGTCAGCCATTTTGTTCTAAACAAGCCCTGCTGTTGCTGTCAGGTTTTTTCCCATCATTGTACGTGTTGCAGCCAGGTTCAGCTTGGGCCTGTTGGCGTTGCCTCTATCAATGCGTCACTTGTGTGGAAGTCGATTGAGCTTTTTTAACTTATGTCATTAGCAAAAAAACATTGATTTGTCTGTCTGACAGGATTTTTAGCACATGATGCCTTTTTAATTTAAAGAAATGGAAAAAAAGTCAAGTCTTAGTTAATCACATCCACCGTGATGTGAAATAATAAGACATAGACGTTTATGCTGACTCAGCACACACCCACTGAGGCATTGAGGGAAAGAGAAAGTTGAGCAGTGTAAAAGCTTTAAAAAAAAATCCAGTGCCCAGTCTGAGAGGGGGAGTTTTCCATTTTACTTTTCATTTTCATTATCTGTCTGGTGAAAGTATAAATGCCAGGAGGATTAGAGAAATTACATGGGCTCTCGCCTTTCCTGGCCTGGTGCTTATCCTCCTCTCTGCTCATCTCTTTCTCCCCTTCTTTTTTCCATCCTTACCATTTTTAACTTGCTCTCTCTGTTTACCCACCAGCTTTCCCACTCCTGTGTCCTTTTCTCTCGTCTTTGCCTGTCTCTATTAATCTCTCAATGTCTTACTTGCCTTCTTCACCTCGCTCCCCTGTGACACACCCCCTATTTCTATTTCTCCCATCCCCATCTTCGTTTTTTAGCCATGCTGCTCCTTCTCCCTTTTTTTTGTGTGTCACTCTCTCCCATCGCAATGGCACTTCCAATGCTGGATCAGCATGACTGGGTCTGGGCCCCATGGGTCCTGCTCACCGACCAGTTTTCAACCAAGAGAAGTGTCTTAAGAACCCCCCCCCCTAATCCTTAAGATCTATTACAGATAGCAGGCTGACACAGGCGACAGAGATTAGAGGGGGCAGATACTGACTGTATTGATTGGCCTTCTCATCTCGAGGCCAGCCCAGGAGCTTGCTCGTGTAATGGCACGCTGTAATGAAATTCAGCCAGTATGTCAGAGCCAGCAGCTCTAAATGCATAAAGACTTGACTGAACCGAGGTAAACGGGTAATACTGTAGTGGGCAGGGGACAGCGAACTGTTCTAAGTGGAGGTTAGCAGCCCTGCTTCACCTGCCTGAACAGGTGCTGACTCACAGTGGCCTAGATTTACCAAGAGAAAAACCACTTTGTATTTCAACCAGGGGGTTTGTTTTCTCACAACTTGTGTGTTAGTGGGTGTTTATTAGGGATTCCTCTTTTGGCAGCCACATATACTGTAAGCATGGTTTTGAAGCCCAAAAAACAGGAACTAGTTGGAACCATTGCTTTGCAGTTTATTAGCAGAGGTTATGAGGCCAAATTAATTTTGTGCTTAGCTCATAAAGATATGTGCCAACACAGCCAGACAGCGGAAGTGTCTCATTTAGGCTGGCACTTTAAAATTAGGATCACTATGAAATACAAATTAAACACAAGGTGTCAAGGGCCCCTGCCTACACAACTACAAGGCTAGAAAAAAACGATGATGATGATCTACAATATAATCAAACAGTTCTTGTGGAAAACACGTAAATCAAAGAATCTTTAGTCAGTGTGGTCAGTGGTCAACATTGGTTATGTGGCAAAAAAGGAAATGCCACTAATACTATCAGTTTTATATGATGATATGTTCCATGTTGTGGAAGCTTGGGTGAAGCATACACAGCCACAGTGATGCGTTTCGTGGCGCCTGCAGCACAGTGAACATACTATAGTCACAAGTGCAGGCACAGATCTGTTTCTATATATTTATCTGAAAAAGAAAGTAGCTAAAGGAAAATCATGAAGTCAGGTGCAGTTGTGGGCAGGGAGTAATGCCTAAATCAGCGTTGATGTTCCACAACATTTTCATCTTAATGCTATATGAATGGTACGTTCCAGTGAGCTTGACTTGATTTGAGTTACTGTTTTGTATCTGCCTTTGAAAGAGAAATGTAGACCAAAGCTGACAGTTCGGTCCCTGAGAGAACAAATACAATTTTCAGTATTCAAATAGCTCACAATTGTCCCGATTCCACCATCTGTCTGCCTTGTTTTATTACTTCTTTATCGCTTGCTTTCTTTCTTGTATTGCATATCTCAGTTTCCATCAACACAGTGTAGCTAGATTATTATAATGGAATTATTTTTCCTGATTTAATTTCAAACAATTGAATTAAACTGTTTAATATTTTGGACATTGTCAGATATTTCTTATTTGTCTGGCAACATGTCATCCAGACAAGTCTTCATTCCTGGATTCTCTTTTTCTTCATTGTCTTTTTCACACACTCTTCCTTCGTCTTAGGCCTCCATGCTTGGAAAGAACAACAGCCTCCGCGTCCTCGGGGATTAGCTTGATGCAATGGATTTTCAACAGCGCGCTATAGCTACAAGGCCTCTGCTAATCACACTATTGATCCTGGATTTCCACCCATTTGAAACTCTTTACTTCGGTTGGCGGTATCAATGAGTAAAGTCCAAATTTCCGTTTCTTTCCTCGTTAGCAGAGGCACCTCGTGTCTCCGGGGAGGTGGCTGAGAAGTGTGCGCTTTCTTCACATCACAGCCTTGCTCCGTCTTTTGTATTCAGCTTCAACACACTCCACAGGAAGGTCTGCCACGTTGAGAACAAACACAAATGGCGATTGGCTGATTGACCTCCTTCTCTTTGAATGCTTCTTTGTGAAATCGCTGTGTTGTGCTCAGCCACACTAAGTTGTGTGTTTTTGTGCACGTAAAGACTGTCACATCACAGGAATGGAGAGAAACCATAGAATGCGATCACTCATGGTTGTTGAGATGGCAGATAGAGCGAAAACACCAACACACACCTTATTGTGTAGCTAGTGGGTGATTACAACAACATCCCAAGTAGTTAGTTAGTCTGTCATCTTGTCAGTGAATTAGATTAACTGCGACACACCTCCTTGACAATAATTATGCTTTACCACGACTCAGCAGTGCATGCCCTCCCTAGAAAAATCAGGCTGAATTTACGACATCGCTCCGCGTGTGCACCCTGCAATAACGCAGATGGCGCGAGGCAGCTAATGGTGGGTTTTATTTTTCTCAGCACTTCGCATCATATAATTGACCCTTTTACTGTAGATTTGTGAGGAGATGAGTTTGAAGTCCCAGAGTTATAATGTAATGTTTTGTATGGCTTTTAATCAGACAAGCCGCATTAAAGAGAGCGAAGGAGGAGAACTTGGAAGGAAACGTATTGCAGGGAGAGATGCCAAATCACTTGTTCTTGTTTACATATTGTCCTTGACTGAATATAGGACTGAGGGCAGGAATTTAAGCATAAGAGGAGCACGAGAAGGAGGTGAGGGAGAAAATAAAAACCAGAGTGATGACATTAGAGGAGACACTGAGGATTGACAAGAGAAGACCTAGTAAAAATGAACAACAGGATTGATAAGAGTGCAGATGTTGAATGAGTCTACCACTGGTGTATTTAGCAGAATGTAGCAGTAGATCTGAGCATCCAGTGTGTTGGTGTAAAATGCTGATGCCAGCCAGAATAAATGTGTTACATAAGAGCAAAACCACTCTAGTCAGAGAGGAATGAGTGAGTGAATGGTGACATTTGGAAACAAATAGGCTGAACCAGAAAACGGATGCTTCTCTCTATTAAAGTAAGAGATGAAGAGAGTGCTTGGACACGTGATAAGTTGAAGGCATTGTTTGTGAACTTGAACAAGATCAGTTTGCTTATTTGACAAATCTCACCGAAGTGAGATGATGTTTGGATACTAATGTTACATCTGTGTGTCCCTGTGCTCCTCTTAATAAATGCACAAAAGCTAACACAATCTTTTGTTTTCCTACTGACCCACCAGTCTTTTCATTTTTTTAAATTGCCATTATTGTATTATGCTATAAGAAATGTAGAATATCTAACAGATTGTAAAGAAATGTGTACGATAAAGGAGAAGGCGATTTGACTTGTGTGTTACGATGGTTAACGCAGCTCATCTGATTTCGGCGCTCAGCCCGTGCTGATTGACAGCGAGGCAGCATGTTTACACCTGTTTTCCAAGGTCAGAGGAGTTTAGATCTTATTTTATGGATCTTTGCAAAGCCAACTGGAACAGCTCCTTCTGTTTTTTGACAGTTCGTTATTGACAGATTGGAATTCCATGACATTCTCTCAGTACTTTATCCCAAGCCTTCAGCCGACATTTCATTCAGCTATTATTAGCTGGTGGAACACGCCGTGACCTCTGGGTGATGAGATCTTGTCATTGTTCAGTCTCACTCTGTCGGCATGTGCTGCTTACTTTTCATTACGGTCCAAAGAGATAATACCACTCAACAATCTGCACTTCCCCAGATTTGCTCTCATCTTTACCAAAAGTAGTGATTGTGCTCCCTTCAGCCTCCTCCCTTCCTTACGCTTCCCTCTCCTAAGAGGCGTTCTTTGCGTTCAGCCATGGGCCATTAAAGTTGTCCCACGGCCATAAGCTTTTGTCTGTGTGGCCAAACAGTTGATGCTTGATAAGCATAATCCTGGCCTGTGTTTAGTCTCCTGAATGGTGCTGTGTGGGCTGCGAGGCCCTTCACAAAGCAGCTAGTGCTAAATTGCTCACTCTTGCTTGCCTTTTGTCTCTGGATTTGTGAAGCACTTTGAGCCGTTTTGCAGTTCTGAGGGTAGTGGCCTCAGTGGGATGTATTTTGTAGCTGTACCATTTTGAATTGACCACATAGATTAAGGACATGAGACAATTCCTGTTTGCGTACACTATCGATTTTGTTATGTTGTATATTTGTTAATTATGTTTTGCTGCTGTTATCATATAAAACTTTAATTTTATTTCAAAATTTGATATAATATAACGAAAGCATACAGTATAGCAAGTAAATAATAATAATTCTATGTCCTATTTTGAGTGCTTATTTAAAAATGACCCTGCTGCTAATCTTTGTACGGCAACGGTTGAGTGAAGACTGTGGAGTAAAGAAATGATAGATACAGTACTAAAAACACAAATTTACCTCCATCTATGAATCAGTTGCTTCTTTTAGTATGTTTTTGTTCAAAAACATGCGCCTTTCTGTCATCTCTGTTGTCCCCTAGCAGGAGTACGGTCGTCCACGTCTAACTAGCTTTAGCCACAATCCCATTAATCGCATTAGCACTCAGAGGGGAAGCAGCCAAGTTGGATTAATTGGCTTGCACTATGCAAAGCAGGCACCACGTAACAGGAATTCAATACCAAGAAGGGCCGTTGAGTGATTACATAAACATTTCATTTGTCGCAATTATCTTATTGTAAGTGCGCTCCCACGCCTTCCTTTCACGTACAGTAGCCACTCAGTTCAAGTGTGATCCCACTTTATGTTTGACATTGGCTGAAATACCAGTTTGTTTGTTCTTTTCCCTGTGAGATGTCAAAGGATGCCAACGTTCTCCACCATCACTCACGTCCCTATTTGTGCAGACCTGAACCCCGCTAATGCATCCCTCATGTCCCCTCTGGGCTCCCATACATCAGCCCTTGACCCACGAGAGAGGTTCAGAAAGGAGGGATCATTTATTATTTAAATGCATAAAGAGGTTGTTTTTATTCTGAACAGCAAAACTGAAGTAACACCAGATTGAAATCCACAGTGGAATATGAAACGCATGTTCTGCATCTGGTTAAAAATGGCAGTAACATAAAGAAATTAGAATCACTGGAAACATTGCTTCACTAATACATCGCTGGTTTAACACTTCATGTGTCATTGTGTGCCACAGCACTGCACCGTGACCGGGGAACACAATCTGTTGTGTATCCAACACACTTGTGTTAAAAATCAAAGCACAGTGCTATGCATAGCTCACGAATGCCTGCAATCACTAAATGTCATGAATATTGTACAGAACAGTATACAATAAATAACCAGTGAGTTTATTTTGAGTTTTATGTGCCTCTCAACCAACCGTAGTGGTTTCAAAAGGTTGCACATTCATCAAAGACGCTGGGACAACAAAGGTCAAGGTTATTGGTCTTTTTCCTCCAGACCGATAATGGAAGACACGTACTGTATACATATTGTATCATAGAAAAGCACCTGTCCTGGCCAGGAAATGGATAACAGATGTACTTGTCGAGTGAAAATAGATAACAGATGTAGCATAGCATGCTTCCAAACAGCATTAGGTAACACACAGAAATACGAATACACATTATTGGCGGCACTCCATGAAAAATGAAAAAAAAAAAACGGAGAAAATCCAAAAGCACTATTTTTATTTAACACATTAATATGCGTTTTTTTCTGCTTGAATTGAATGTAACAAGAGTTAAAACACAGATTTAGATAGAACTGGGGAACAGCTAAATGGCAGTGGACACACAAGCCACAAACTAGCGCAGCATGGTGAGCTCATATTTGTATATTTCATATGCTACTTTTGTTTTATCTTCTATTTGCACCCGATTCAAATCCACTCTAGATGATTGTCTGTAGGTCAAAACTTGCCCTCCTTGATGAAGGCACTTAAAAATCGGTGCGCACTGTAGATTGTAGAAATGTGTGGTAAATGAAGCTCTCACATTCAGGTTAGGTTTTACAAACACATACTAATGACTACCAAACCAAAACAGAAACATACATGCGCAGTACTGCAACTTAATCACCCGTGAAAACATTTTATTCATTACAGTGACAGCGTCGCCTCACAGGTCTTAGGTTCCTGCTAGAGCTGCCCTGTGATTCACTGAAAATATAACACATTGGATGCAACAGTCAAGTCATATTTTCTGACTGATAATTGCATTGTCAGGTGCTCTGGCCCTTCTTATATACACAAAGACTTTAACCTCGAACTTGCTGATGTGTTTAGCATTATCCTTTCTCTCTAGAGTCTGTTGTCTTGAAGATGTCTATGAAGTAAAACTCCTTAAAATGTCCTGGCTGCATTTTCTTGGGGTGATTGGTCTCAGATGATTGCACTCAGGAGCATTAAATCTGAACCCAGCTTCTGGAACATTGCTGCACACACACAGACACAGTCATGCACACACACTGGCTAAAACTCCAATATAGTATCTTTTTAAAAGATGCATTATCCAAATAAAGAATAATTAAAAGCTTTCTGTACCTTTAGGGTATAACTAAAGTCACCCTTCTAACAATGCCAGACTGTTGCTTACTGTACTACTTAGCCTTTATATTATGTTAAGGGTCAATTTGACCCTTTTCAGTTTTTTTTGTTGACCAAAGTACTGGTTATTCTTTCTTCTTCTCCATGAAAGTTGGTGACGTTTCCTCATCTGGGGTCATGAACAGGTGTAAAATATGGACACTTTGATGTGTCCTGGAATGTCTGTGCAGAGTTTGTACACAAAGAGGATGTTGCAGGTCATTTTGACCCAGACGCTTTAATGTGGATAAGAAGCTGTTCAGATCCAAATGAAACATGTCTCTTTGATGTACTTTGTTTTGATTGCCTAGTTAATTGTATTTTGACTGCCTCTGAATAGACATTCAGACTCAAAGACCCAGGTGTGTGTACGGGACATACGCTCCCACCCTTGTCCTTGTCACTGTTCTCATGTCATCTCTTTGAGAAACACACCAAAAATGAGCTTCAGAAGGTTTTCAGCTGAAGAGGTTTTATCACCGATTTTAACTGGGATAGTGATGAAGAAGAAGAGATATCAGAGACAGAGGATCTTTCAGAGACGGAGGACAATGTTATTGATGATCCTGACTGCCAATTTTCCTACGATGAGGAGGATTCGGAAGAAGAGTCTGCCGCCGCAGATGAAAACCACAGAATGCAGCAATCATTGTCCACGGAGGGGACACTGACATATAAAGACGGTAATATGAAATGGTCAACATCACCACACTAAGGCAGACTGTCATCTTCCTATGTCATCAAAATGACTCCTGGTCCTACAAGATTTGCCGTCACACGAGTTGATGATATTCAATCAGCATTTCAGCTCTTCATATCCCCACCGATAGAGAGGATTATACTCGACATGACTAACTTGGAGGGGAGACGTGTATTTCAAGAGAAATGGAAGCCACCAAAGGAGGAGTTGACAATCTAGACAAAGTCACAGCAACATACAGCTGCCAGCGCAAGACAGCCCATTGGCCCTTGGTGATTTTCTGGAACATTGTGGATGTGTCTGCTTACAATGCCTATGTCCTGTGGACTGAAATCAACCAGCAATGGAATGCTGGCAAATTGTATCGACGTGGGCTTTTCGACGTCACCCCTAAGATCCAGAGGCGAGCCAGGCCAGCTCGGTCCCCAGCAGCTGCAGCTGTCGTTGAAAAGGTCAAGTTTGCGCCATCTAACCAATCTGCAATGGATCCAGTGGATACAGGTGTAAAGAAACGGAAGAGATGCCAAGTCTGTCCCTTCCAAAAGGACAGTAAAACAAGCACCTTTTGTGTGAAATGCAAGACTTACATCTGCAGGAAGCACAGTTGCATTATGTCCATCATGTGAACAACATTGAAAATCTGAGAAATTATTTTGTGAAGAAGGAAAAACTTTAACTAAATAGTTCTTCCAAATAGTTCTGGAGATTGAAATTGTATGTTTGTTTTATAAGTATTTATCTATTGGAAAATAAAGTTGCTGTTGTTTTAGCCCAGGTTTTGGCAGTTCCGAGTCATTTTACACAGTGCCAGAGTCAAAATGACCCGCAACATAATCAATGTGATTTTTTTTTCAACATAATACAAGGGTTAGCGTGTGTGTACTGGCCTTTAATACCAACCAATGTTAATGTTCAGATTTACTGTTCACAGAAAGGCAGACATTCATACAAATTAATTAATTGCCATCTTTCTGTCCATCTAAACGGTGATACTGAGGCTGCACGTTTAAAGATACTATATTTACAGTTTGTCAGACCAAAAACCAGTCTGGTGCATTTTTGTCTCCTCCAGCTGTTTCAGCATTTAAACATGGGTAATGGAAAATGTAGAACGAGCAACTGGAACATTAAATCACTGACCACTTGTCTTGACGTTCAACCCCAATAGATTGTGCTGAAGTGAACATTTTCAGCCTATCAGTGCATAAAGACTTGAACAAAAACAAACATCTGCCACATAATGGAAGCTGCAACTCAGAATCTATTTTTTAAAATGACTGGCTGCCATTACACTCCCGCCGACCTTGGCGTGGCACTGACATGCTTTGCACGCTGAGCTAAATAGACCTTAACAGGCAGACTGCTCAACAACGGTAGGGAGCTTGCAGATCACCTTTAGCGTCGCATCCTGTAGGTTTTAAAGTCGCTTGTAATGTTAGAAATGTGTAGGTTAGCGAATTGTCTCTAGGCAATAAAATACCGTTTTCTGCCAGAGAACAATGTGAGGCTAGCGAGTATAAACAGTGATTAAAAATGTCTTACACGATAAACGGCACATTCAATTAAATTAATCAGTCTTTCTGCCAGTTTTTCAATTCCACACCCTATCATTCACAGTGTGCTACAAAATGTGTTCCTGTGAATGTGGAAATACTGTAAGATGGACAAACATAATGGCTTTTGTTCTGGGAATTCTTACAAATCTGAAGTCATAGTTTAGCTGTAAATGAGAAGGAGCAAGTGAAGCAGATGCCCTGTGAACTCCCCCACTCCTAACAACTCTACTTCATATTCTCTCAGGGTTTACTGATAACAATTTCTGTACCAATAGACATATAGGAAGCGAGGGTGTAGACCGAAAGGGCAAAATGTGCTGAAATTGTTTGATCTCCTCACCAACTGATTTACATTTGTGTAGCACAGTAGAGAAGCAGAGAGAGAAAGAGTATGGGCGGTGCATTTGGGAGGATAGATGCAGTTTGATGAACAATTCTGACTGTGCTGCTGTGGCACCAAACCACTTTTTACTCCCATTGACACTTGACAAACGAAGGGAGGCACACGTGTTGGAACCGTGAGGCCTCTTTGGACTCTACATCAAGTTGATAGATTGAAGATAGTTCATGTTTGTATTGTACTTTGTGTGATGTAGCATGACCCAAAAACATGCTGCACAAGTGTGAAATCATTTAAATTCACAAATACTTTGTTGTTATTGTCCCCCATAATCGCCGCATATCATCTCTATCTATCTCTATCTGTTGGCAGTGTTCCTGCATACTGTAAGTTCTCCTCATCCATCACCTTGTTCTCTTTTACATAATGAGCACACACATGCGCATCCGAACACTCTTCAGCCGCCGTTTACCCCGATGGCACAGGTGGTCTGCTCTTCACCTGACCCTGCTGTCTGCACGGTGTCCCACGAGCCTCACTGTTCTGAGTGAAACACGACAGAACTACAGTTCAAAACCTGATGTGCTCTGTTAAACCCCTCGGTGCCATCTGGCTGCCAGAACCTGTGTGGCGCTGCGCGGTGCCTGCAGATGTAGGGGAAATCTGTTTATCTCCAATGCAGGTTGTTTAGTTTATATAGATGGCAGCCCGGCAGATGTTAATGTATGCATGTATGCACACAGAGCGTAGTATAGTTAATATTACTGTGTCTCCAATGGTGTGTTTTTCAAAAGGTGAAGGTCTCTGATGGTGTGGCATGCGTGTGTGTGTGCTGTGATTTATTGGTGAATGGCTGAGTGTTGTTGCTGAATCTGCAATTGTGCTACAGTGCCAGCATCTGATCTCCATAACAACATGTTGTTCTGTGGTAGTGATAGGGACGGAGGAGAGGTATGAGAGGAATACCAAAGCCTAGACCAGGGGAATGTTTCTGCACAGTGATGGTTTGTGGCTCTGTGTGCCTGTGCCTGTGTGTGTACAAAGAAACAGCAGGAGGCAAAGCGTAAGCAGATGCTGTTGTCTGACCCTGACCTTGGTTAAACGCATTCTCTTTGGAGTTGGAGCGACAATATGTTATTGCGATTGTTTTAACTTAAATGCTGCATGTGTGATATTATTTGGCGAAATGCAAGTTCATTATTTCACAGAATAAGCCTTTTAGGTGTTTTACTGGTACATCAAAACGTTAACTACCATTTAAATCGGGGCTTCGGTATCTAGAAAACACCTGGATCACAAAGACATCATTTGTATGCTAGCGCAGTGTGAGCACGTGGTTTGTGCGAAACACTGTTTTTCTGTGCCATTTAGCGTTTTTTGTGTTTCAACAGCTGGAACGTCCTGCTTATAAACAGGCTTATAAACTGGTCTTATTTTGTATGTTGTCTCCGTACAGATTTCAGCCTGTCTGTCTGTGTTTGGTTGAGAGAGATGACCTCTAGTCTTCTCAACTAGACCTTACATACAGTACAGCCCCAGAACCAACTTGGGATCTTCAGCAATTGTTCTCACAAAGTTTACTAGTAAGTTACGCGTATTTCTGAATATCCAGCTCTTTCTGCAGACTCTTTATTTCTCATCTTGATCACTGTCTGTGTCCTACTAACAGAAGCAACTCAAATTTTTGACCTATCAAAAAGACTACAAGTCACAGCACGTTTTTAGATCTGTACTGTTTTACCGCGACTGCCCACATCAGGTTCAAAAACTCTGACACTCGCCTACTCAGCAGTCAGCAGCACCTTCCCGATGCAAAACCCTCCTCATCCTCTGCGCTATGCCAGAAAACAGTGAACTTCAAGCACCGAAAGGTTCCATGAAAAGCGTTACACCTCGGCTACTTGGTTGGTTTAGTTTTGTACTTGATGAAGGCAACGACTGTGTCGCTTTACATCTATTCTACCCACCCATAGTAGTTAGTGGCTGTAAATAATTGTTTTAATGGTTTGAGGATTTGCTTCTGTAAAAGCAGGGTCTGCTCTGATAAAAGATTTAATGGGCAGTTATGCTTTTACTCCGCATCATAGCCAAGGGCGCAAATAGAATTCACATGATGTTGCGTCTGCCATAATCAATAGGCTGTAAACCAAGGATGGATGGTGAGCTGTTATGGCCATAAAACAAGGAGCCAGTTGTATTGACACAGCCATCCATACTACTGTGATAACTCTCTGTTGACTGGAGAAAGAGATTTTTCTACCCTTTCTGCCTTTATTTGTCCTCTTGGCTTCTTTGCAAGGTATTTGAGTATTGTTACTACTTACGTTCAGAAGAATCAGATTTCTTGAATTTTTTTTCTTCAAGGAGTTTTATGAATAGCTTTTACACAGTGTGACTTGTAGAAGAGGAATGTTGCTGTTCCGTATAAGCAAACGCATTAGGTATAGTAGGTGTTACTGCCTCAGCCTTGGGTGAATATGTGAATGAGGAGTTTTCTACTAAAATAGTTTGGGATTCATGTGACAAACTACATAATCAAATCTCTGAAGTATCACAAATGTAGAAAATAGACTACCTTCATCGTCTTAACCTTGAACAATACCTCCACAAGCTCTTTCTACATCATCTGTTGGACTTCTTCTGGCGCTGTACTGCAAATGCATGCTGGATGAGACAACTGAGGGAAGTGATATGTATTGATTTTTTATTAAGACTTCTGTAGCTTTTAAGATATTGGGTGATTAGAGCATCCGCATTAAGCCATTAAGCTGAGTGTTGCTTCGCACCTACTGTATTTTCATCGTTTGGCATTTTGATGATAATGGAATAAATGGTCTCAGGCACTATTTCCCAAGTCTTTCCCAAGTGCTTGACTGAGAAGACTTTGCTTTCTTGTAATTTTTGGTCTTTGTAGGACTGCGTTAAATTTAGGTGGTAAGGCATTAAAAAAGAAGGAAGTGGAGTGTTTAGCGTATTTGTTAATTTTGATCACACTATGCATGTAGTATGATATAAAAGCCCTGTGTGCACTGACCCTAGTTTTCTTTTTACCTGAAATAAGTTGGAGCTGGGAGGCTTAAACTCAAAATAATACTACTGATATGTTGTACTATGGGTTGTAATGCATCGTGGGCTGTCCCACTGTATTTCTCTTTCACAGTGGCAAGCTCATCAGGTCTAGAGGCAGCGCAGCAGGCTCCCTCTACCCACCAACCTTGGGATGATGTGTTCGTGTTAGTCCACAGCTCCCTTTTTACGCCATTGTGCTTGAAACAATTCAGCCCTAATCCACAGTGAAACTGACTTGACTTGAATTGACAAATTCCTTTGAGTATTGTGCAGTTCTAATCAACAGCTACACGAAGCATGCGAGAAAGTCAGCGAGGGAGAGAGACAACGTTTACTCATGCAACGCTAAAGCTGTGTGAGTGATGTGGCAAAGCACATCAGCACAGTATCTGCTCTAACACAATAGAGATGGGTGATCCACAGTCTATATTTTAGTTTCAGACTGATGCAGATAGGTAATCAACTGGTTTTATTTATTTTAAATGTTAAAATACAATGTGATTTTTTTTTTTTTTTGCTTTGGCAATAAACCCTTAATATTAGAAATCCACAAGGACTGAAAATGTTCAAAACCATCGGCCCAAAGAAACCTGCCACCAGCACTAATGCTGACCCTAGATTTTCCTGCCCACTATTTCACAATTTGCAGCTATAGGTTTCCCCCTGTGAGATAATGTTATTATTACTGCCCCTCTTAGTAAAATGTTGTTTATTCCATTAATTACCATTGCTTTTTTATACTCTGTTGCTGTGGGAGCTGTCCAATACATGCAGCCAAGCAGCGCCTGTAAAAGCCCTTCTGGAAGATACATAAAAGTCTAAACCTCAGGCAACTCCTCCTGAGGGCCTCTTAATGGGTTGGTGTCTTTCAGGAAGAGTTAAAATGTAAATTACTGAGAATTTTACACTTCTAAATGACAACCTGGGGAACAGTGAGAGGCAAACCCAGGGTGGGTCTCTAGCCTGACCACATTGGTGCAATAATCTACTCCAGCAATTGCTAGTGGCTGGGATATGCCTATGGTATTGCAACATAAAAAGCCACGGGATTGCAATAACGGAGATGCAAGAATTCAAGCATAGGTCATGGTATGAAGACGAAAACGACACTAATTCAGTCTCCAGAGCTTTTACAAAGCCTCCATGGCAGAAGGTTCATATTTCACATCTTTACAGTGACAACTCCATAATGTCACAAGTATTTTTATTTTTAACAATGCTTAACACGCAGTTAGATTACCCAACTTGTCAATAAATAAAACGACAGACTTAGTTTAGACATTGCATCTCACTGAACAGTTGTGATGTTGACGAGTAGAAATATATTCCCCCGAGGATACTGTGGCACTTATCAAAGAATGGAGGAATTAAACAGCCAGCTGCCTTCACACTGTGAGGAGGAGGATTATTTAAGCAAAGTGTCTTATATAAAGCGACCAGGTGTCACCTCCTGTGTACTGTGTAAGGAAAGTATAGCAGTTACACAAATAGAACATGCGTAACACACACAGTACAAATAGTTACTGTATTGTTTCATTTTTGTGCTTTGATTATTGTTTATTTAAACTATTGTGTGCTCCTTTTAAACTTTGATTGATTTGATTAAAGAATGAACGGGACTTAGTCAAGCTTGAATACTGAATTACCTTTTTATCCCTAAGCAGTTAAAACTCGCTGAAGTTGTTCAAACTTCACTGTGTGAGTATTACTTTAAGAGCCATGGGGTGTGAAGTGTGGTGAGTAATAAGTCCTTTTCTCCTACATCTGTCCACATTTGTGTCTGAGACGAATGCCCGTGACAGCTCAAGGCCATGCGTTTCAGTCTTGTAACACCTCTGTGAATAAAAATGTAGCGGAGCAGAATTCACTCTGTTCTCAACTTGTTTTGCATAAAAAAAGTGTTAATGGTTTTTCTAATGGGAGTCATCAGCTTGAAAAAAATAAATAAATTACATTTGAAGATCATGTATAACAAATTTAACACGGCATTCTAAGCTGTTAGATTGGTTTAAGATGTGTAACGCATTAATACATGGCTAATGTAGAACAGTGTGATTATGCAGATACTGCATGATTGGTTCAGAGTAAAGACGTGAAAATTCTCTTCATTTCTCAGCTTTCAGCTATGCTGATCGATCCTCTGTGGGTGAAGGTAATGTGTGAGAAACGTATCCTCACTTTGATGAATTTTTCATTTTATGCCATCTTCTGATTGAACAACAACAACAACAACAAATGTTCTTTAATGACCACAGTGAGATGGAGGGATGGACGGAAGATTACAGGGGTGTAGATTAAAACAGGCACACACTTTGAACAGTGAACCAGGAGTAGAGGAAAGGAAACCTCAAGGAGATTTTTGAAGCAAAATAAAAAAAGGATGGCAGGCATAGGCTTTTGAAGTGACACTCAGGACTTTTTTTAAGATCTTCTCTTGTCCAGAAGGAAAAAGCTCAGTACAGCACTGGCCTTGCTGTTTCACCTTTAGGACAAAGTATACATTATAACATAGCAGTGCGAATTCAGAGCAGATATACTATATGTGTCCTTCCAGAGAACTACTAGAATTTAAAGTGTAAGTGGTTTGATTTAAAAGTTATCACTAAAAAGCACATTGCTGCCAAGCGAAGGGGCACAAGGTCCACAGGAACATGCCAGGAATAATTTGCTGCTGCTCCTTTCTAAGCACATGAGCACCCCAGTGCCAACGCCGGGGAAGTTTTGGACTCTGTAGTGATTGCAGATCAAAACAGTGAGATCAAGCCTGGAAAGCAAACCATTCGTTGACTGACAACTATTTTGCTTGAATGCCCTAATTTTTCCTCCTTTCTTTATTTAGATTGACATTTTTTCCAATAATTAAAACATCCTCCAATTCATCTGTCACTAAGCCTTGTTTCACTTGGTTATTGATGCAGTGCCCATTAGCTTTAAGTTCCAGTTCAGTGATGGGGCGTAGCTACAAAGAAAGTTGTGACATATTTGCAAAATGAGGTTCTCAGTAATTGTTCTGAAGAATGTGTCCTTTACACCTACAAAGCTCATTAGCAGTGACCTCATAATTATAGTTAAGAGAGTCATAATATCAGACTAATTGATTATACTAATTATTTTGTACCAGTTATTTAAATCTCTGGAGGTTTAGGTCATCGGTGGCAAAGTTTTCCATTGCAGAACGTTCAAACATACGTGACTTTGTATTAACAGGGTTTGCACGAACGACATGGACCTCACAATCTAATTTAATATGCTTTTTTAGGGACGGTATAATAGACATTAGCCTATCCGTCCATATCTAAACTGAAATCGAGAAAAGGAGAAAAATACAAACCTTTTCAGAAACCAGTTGTATGTGGCTACCAGCAGAGAAGGTCATATTTTCAAGGATCCGCCCTAATATATTCATTTCACTAAGAACCAAACAAAGCTACAATAACAAAGTGCCTTTTTAAATGGCCACTTAAATGATGCTCTTCATCATTTTATTTCACTTGCTAAAGGTACTTGTTCCTCATCAATATTTGCTTAATATGGTGACTAAAAGCCCCTTCAGTTTTTTTAGCCTTTGATTGCTGGCAACTTTAGTGGAGATGTACCAGCATTAGTCCTAAACTTTTGGAGTCTTTCGCATCATATATACAGACATCTGAGCATTCCTCCACAGCATCTTGCAGCTTTATTGTAAGACTTCCCTTAATAATATGCCTTTAAAGCCTACAGTAGTTTTTAATATGTCTTGTCATTTTTAATGATATAATAAATATTTTTTAAATGTTAATCAATAGAAGAAAAGGCAAAAATTAACAATTCCATTACAGATCATACTGGGGAGGCTGAGTGGCTACACTATCCCATAACCTTCTATCAATACATGCTAACGTTTATCTGCAGTGTGTGCTGTAGTATTGCAAAATTGCTTCCAGCCATCTGTGTCATAACTGAGCGTAACCCCGTAGCATTCCGTCAAGAAATGCTGCGCGCCCACATGGAAGTGACATTGGTGGCACTGACTTTAATGGAAAGCACCTGCATTGTGCGTATTTTATGTCACACCCACCTCATATTTTCTTTTTTCCTCACAGGTCACTGAGGGGGCAGCGCTCCCTGCGGTGAGTTCTCATGTTCATCATTCTTTCATTAACATGTTGTAATCTCTCACTGTTTGGGTTTACACAGGCTGGAGGAAAGGGCTCCTGTTTTATCGCAAAGTTCTACCGTGAACCGCGAACTTACATATAAATAGCTACACAATGTGTATCTGTGTACGTTCCGCAGACTATAGAAATCACGTTGCAGCCTTTCATTCACAGGAGGCTTTTGTTTCTGGCTTTCAATCTTCAGGGCATTGCCTCCTGACAGCCAATGTAAGTACCTTGATAAATCTGTACCGAGCGCAGGGAGGGCTGAGCTTAGAATGGCTCCCTTGTGCGTGGAAAAAGTTACGCTGATAACTAGAGAGTAACAGCAGGGTTGTTATCATTTACCGAAACATAAATGCTAATAAAAACTATTGGCCTTAAAACGTTTTTGTAAACAATCAAATAATTGTCTAGAAATACAAAGAAGTTTTATCATTTGTGACCTGCCCTGATGCTCAGTATGTACTGTGTGTTATGATGGAGGGTTGAAGGATTAGAAGAGAAGACACTCCTTAATCTTTTCATAGAGAACGTATTTTATTACCAAAATAAAAGCTAATTTGAAAAGTGAAAGTATTGTAACCTTGACAGAAGCAGAGGAAGTATTTTAGTATTTGTATAAATTCACAAGTACAGGTACCGAATATTATATTTAGCACAATACGCTTTAAGTATGAGAAGTAAAACGTGGTTCCTCACATTTACCTCACGAGTACCAATGTGGCTGTTATTTAATCATTGTAGTAGGACATTCATGTTTAAGCAGCATTTACAGTACATTACATCAGTGCATTACGTTTTGTCAGTGGATCTGGGCTTTCATATATTTCAAATGCTAACCTGCATAATCAAATCATGCCATGCCAATTACCTACAGTTTCTCTTTGATTTGTGGCGTAAAGGAAATAACTGGCCAAGCTTCCAACAGCCAGGTGATGATTATTTTTAAAGACAGCAGCTGACTTGTATTGGGCCAAAACAAGGAAAACAAGCACAGCTGGACAACAGGAAAATGAACTAATGTTGGTGAACATAGTTCTCATGAGAGGAGGAAATTATGGCCAAGAGAGATCACTAACCTGCTGGGGTTTGATTCCATGTGTTTTTGAAGTACTCAAATATCATTTCTGGCCAGTTTTGACAGACCGACTGCAAATATCGGTTTAGTTGAGGTTATTTGGAAGTCATTGCAACTGACTTCTTTCATCTGAGTTTGAAATCCAGTTTACATGACTCAGCGAGCAGATAAATGTGCAGACTAAACATTTGGTGCATACTGCAGTACCTCATGTTCGATGTACGATTTGTGTCAATAAGACCTAGTTGTCATAAAGCAGTTATGTCCATATTATTAACTAAGATTTTTGTAAATGGAGCAAGCCTTCTCTGGTAACATTCAAATATCTTTTTAACACGAGTTTTTTGCAGATTTAATAGCGTGCATAACAGTTAGTGGCGAATTAATATTGTTAGTATTACCTTTAAGTATGCACATCCTTTGGGATAGTATGCTTGGCCTAATAAGGGCTATAAAAGCTATAAAAGCAGAGGTAGACAGACAAACAAGGTACCTATTGGGCAGCCATTAGAAACAGACATGCTTGCATTTCTCTCAGAGGGACTAAATAGGCTGTTCTGACAGTGTTTACCCACGGGCCACCCCGCGCTAATCAAGACGTTAAAAGCACACAAGTAAATGAAAATGCCACAGATCTTGCACTGCATCAGTGCTTTGCCACTGCTGTTTTAAATAGATCAATTGCTTCGGCTCACATTGTCAGGCCCTTAATATCCTCCCTCTAGACTTGTGGTTTAGCTCTTTGGTCCCATAAAAACAGGCTTGATGGATGGCTCTGCTGCACTCTGACAGAGGCATGGGAATCCCTAAACTACTCCCCTTCCTCCACAGGAAACCCCACCTGCCACTACCACCCATCCACCCACCGTCTGGAGCTACCTAGCATGCTGCTGTTCAGCATTTTGCCAGCCTCAGCTCCATTTTTACAAATGAAATCCCAAACTCTGGATATTCACGGTTCTTACATGGGTCAATCTTTGTGAGGCACAATGTTTATCTTTTGCAAGTGAGCAGACGGTAGCCAAGGGGCATGGGGGAGAGCTGCCTGGTTGCAGAAAGAAGTGACAGACTGACTTTGGCAGGGGATTGTTGATATTAGCTGGAGGTTGTTAACCTTGGCAGAAGATGGGTCTCAAAAACGGTAGGTTTAAGTCAATGGGGCTGAGAGGTTAACAGTGCATTAAGGTTAACAGTTCACCATTTTCTCATGTTTGTCTGGAGGCAGAAAGAGGTAGTGGAAGAAAGACAGAGAGATGCATACACATCTGGAATGTAAGCTCGAAGAAAAGCAATGTTCAGAAGTATGTGTCAGTGTGCTCATCATGTGACCCACATTTAGCCAAAGGGCTGCATTATTTTAAATAATAGATGACGTCATTATTGTTCTGAGAAATATTGATCAGCCATCTGGTCTCCTCAAGTCAAACGGCAATATCTGCCTTTTGCACCGTCTCATGAAAAATGAAGTGTGAGGGAACTGGAGGCATAAGGTTCATACAGATAGAAAACGCTCATAATCCTCCAGTGATCATACTAAACTGAAACATTTGTCTCTGTTGGTTCTGTCTTGTCCTGCTCGCTTTACACACCAGGCCGTCCAGGAGCAGGTGAAACCTTTGTTATCCACCATCTGATAAATGATCAGCTGCAGAAGTATTTGCTCATAGTTTTGGTTCGACATTCGTCAGTGTACTGTATGACACATTATTCTGCCCCCACTCGTCAGCATGAAGAATTCAAACAATTGCCCTCTGGAAAATCTCTACAGGCTTTGATTTTAAAATAAAATGCGAGTAAACCAATAATGACACAATACAGTATTAAGTCCCATTAAAATAGAGGTAAGTGCACATGGTGCCAGGATCAACCTGAGAAAAGAGTTCCCTTGATTTTTGACTAGCTTAATTTATTTTCCCGTTTCCAATATGTAAAAAAAAAACTAAAGTACCAAAATTCTGCAAAATCCCTCTTAACCATTTGTGCCATTTCTCTCCTGTGGTACATAAATCAGATGCCAACAGCTGTGTGATATGTTTGGGGTCAAGGAAAACAAAATAACCTGCTTTACAAGATGTGTAAGGAGCAGCCTAAGGCAGAGGCCCACCTGGCTTCACGTGTGCTTTCTGAATGCTACTGAAAATTAACAGAACGAAAGAAAAACCCACACAAATCTCATTTTATTTAAATAAACTTTCAAAGTAAAATGAACAAGAAGGGATGGGATGAAAACTTTTCACTGTGACTGTATGTCCAAACTGCCAAAACAAGCCCTATCTGTCATTTGCTCTTCATGGTGTATAAAATGCATCAGACCGTGAGCTGTATTGATTATTTAAAAGCACCGCTGGATGAAATAGATGTGCCAGCAGTGAATAGGAGCAGAGGGTGAGCTGCATAAAATAACCAATTATATCATTCTTCTCCCTCGCCTGCTGCTCTGGACTGGGAAGTGAAATTATGACTGTTTAAAACATTACACAAAAAGCTACTGGGGTCTGTGTAGAACGTAACAGTGCATTCTGGTACATTTTGTTCATAAGTATCGTTTTTCATTTTCTACAAATTCTGACGCTTCTGAGGATGAATAGAAGGTCAATGAACCGAACGAGCCCAGAGTTCCTTTCCTTCTTTGAGGTATTTTATAAGAGGGAGACATTTTTTTTGTAAAACTTCTACACCAAACCTATCACTGAGAAAGATCAGGGGCCACAAAGCTTTTTTGATGGCAGTTCTGTAATGTGGATGAGAAAGCAAAGCATTCAGACCAATTAAAAAAGAACATTACTCTGTCTTTTATGCTTGACGAAGACATCTAGAAAAACAAATATAAAACAAATACTGAGGCCAGCTATTCAGATGATTGTTAGTGGAGCAGCGTCAGAAAAGAAATTGTTGACACTGAACTTTCCTTCATGTTTCTGAAGTGTTTAGTGTTTTTTTTTTACCTTAGAACTCTGGGTTATGGGAGCTCTTAAAGTCCCCGCCAGCAGGAACTGGTGCAGCAACGACTGTGTTCTGCTTCCTGGACTGGTATGAACAGGAGGAAGGTTAGGGATGTGAGGCTGCTGGACTATCAGGCAGCACACAGCAATGCCTTTTACAGCCTTGTGTGTTACTACTGGCATCACTACACAGGCACAGTACCATCAGCAGACTAACAGACAGACACACTACATGGCACGGCACATGGTCACAGTGTAAAATCACTTTGTAGTCAGCGTGCAACACACCCTAGAGGCAAGTATGGGTGTGTATATGATGTGCTGTGTGCCCCTGGGCTCACTGGTGCTGAAGGGGAAGGTTAAGCTGTAGCCAGATGTTGCAAGACAGTCTTCCAATAAGAGTCCCCAGTGCGAGCGGTGAGGATTAGGAAAAAGCTTTCATGATTGCTGCACAGTCTGATACAGTGTATATTTATATACAGTAATTGCTCACCTTTCTGTTGTGTAATTGTTTTTTGACAAAGGCGAACAAAGAAGCGAAAAAGAAATGTGTTTATCTCTGTGTGATGAGTGCAGTATATGACACGCTGATTGTTTTCATGATTCAAAAATCTAAAACAATATCACGAGTAATACTTAACTCTCTTTTGTACTTCTGTCCACAGTGATTACAAATAATTACTATGGATTGCTTTACTATGGCAATATTACCTTTACCGTACGGACACAGACGAATGTCCAGCACTGATAAAGAAGCAAAGAAAATACCACAGAACACTAAGGCCGGACTGTACATCTGTAGAATTTGTATGAGTGTGCAATTTTTCCATAAATGGTGGAGATTCTCGATAATCTTCCATTTTGCCAGCATGGGCTGTTTTATATCTTGCTCTGTAGTGTAGTTTCTATGTCTCTAGGCGGGTGATAAGTGGGACTTGGCCAGTGGGAGCCACTGACCTTTCCACCTTTCCAGGGGATCTGAGGGTGAGCAGTCGAACTTCTGAGGCTCGTTTGGGCTGTGATAAAGGAAGGCTTGGGATCAGGGAGGGACGCTACCAAGAAATGAGCTGCTACTGTGCTGTTGTTGCAAAGATAACGAGAATCTCTTGTGATTACGAAGTGTCAGATCCGAGGATTTTACAAACCTGTGTTGGATTACAGACTCTCTTCCTTGTTGCAGTCCTGGGATATCCCTCTGGAATGTCGCCTAGGGAACAAGGATTATGCATCCTGGGAATCACGTGGAATTATAGGCTTGGGCTCCGTGGTTCTGGCAAAATGCTAAGCAAAGATGGCTGGGTTGTCGCGAGAGGGGATGAAAGAAGGTGCGGTGCAAATAACAGTGAACACAGCAAGAGAGAGGAGCAATGATATTTTTCACTGAACGGTAGTTTTTCTCATGCATTTCATTTTCAGCGTTTCCAGTTTCCAGTTACAGTTTAGAGTAACCAGTAGGCCCAAGGCTTAAGCGGATAACAGAGATAAAGTCGTAAGGTACGTGATGTGTCTGTGCCCTGTGTTTGTCAGTAAACCAACAAACTTTTTTTTCGTTGTAAGCTTATCTGTAGTTTTCATATTTGACATCATCAGGTCAGATAGTACATGTAGATGAAACGTGGCTGGAACCATTTTATCACAGTGTTAAAACAGGAACAACTGTTGGGTTTATTTTGAATAATACATGGTGACAGGACTAAACACAGAGATCTGATTTACAGTGTGTTGCCAGTGTGGCGTCTTATTTCTTAGTCATGCCCAGGTGTGAATTCCAAGTGCAGGTGAGAGCAGGACCTTTGATCTTGCAGACCAAAACCTTTAAACAGAATGTCAGAGTCACTCCTTGCTACTTGGCAAATGCTATTGTGTTAGGCCGGTTCTTAAATAGAAGATCTTTGTGATTTGCCAGCAAATAAACATGCTGATTTGATGCCACAGAAATTGTTTATTGTTGTAACCCACACTTAATCCTCATGCGGTTTGTGTCCCTCACCTATTTGCGAGTTGCACACTGGCCAAAAAAGACTAGAGATACACACTGAATGGCAGACAATGAACGGCAACCAGAATGGAGGTGATCAAAGTGAGGTCTTTTTGCCTTCACCCTCCATCTGCAGTGTTCCACAAACCCTCCATTTCCTAGCAAACCATGATCCTCTGACAGTAGCAATCACGTTCCATTGAAAATGCCCCTCACGTCAGAAAATGGCAGAATGTATAAATCTATAAAAGGTTTTAATGTTGTGGGCCTGCCATGATTGCCCAGGCTTTTATCTGTTATTCACTAGATCACACTGTCCCAGTCTGTTCTGCTTGGTGTGCCAGGCTAAAGGCAGGCAGGGAGAATTATGTATAATGACAGCTCCATTGTTGCAGGTAGATAGGCCATATCTTATCAATACTAATTGTATCTGCTTGACAGAGATATTTTCTCCCTGCCTCATAATTTGCCTGTTGACTACTTTTATCAAAGGAAATGAGAGAAAAACAAAACAAAACAAAAGAAAAAAACAGAAGACATGAATAAACAGATAATCTTTCATTAGATGATTTATTCATATGTTTTCAAAAACATTTTTGTAATAATTACAACAACAACAATAATATATAACAGTAATTTAAAGAAAAGTTATTTTGACTTAACAACAACACAACAACTTTAGCCGGTAACACAAGCATATAAGCAGTAACGATTGATTCCAGCACATTAGCAGTCGCTATTTTGCTATCTTCACAGTGGCAGTGATCAAAGCTGTCGCCAGTCTATTCTGCAGATGATGAAGGAAAGTAATAATTTACCTGCAAATGAATTACCTCCCGCAGAACCATGTCATGCATTTCAATTGAATCCTGAAATTACATGTTCATAAATAATGAGAGCAGAGGGCTGTCAGTAGTTTGCCAGTCAGACTGGTCCACCATTTTGATAAATCCATTCAATTGAATTGTCACATCATTTTCTTAGTTTGGTTTTTAGTACTTGTTTTGTCTCAATTCACATATTCGCAAAATATAATGGTGACTCCTGTTATGTGTAATGCTATGCTCTGTACATTATTGCAAATGTCCATTAAAATATTTGGTCGCCATATCTCCAAAAAGATCTGTTTGGTATCCAGGGCACGACCTTCACTTAGTTTGAATCACAATTAACACGGCGATCTCCTTTCTTTGTGATTGGGAGCTTTCCCTTCTTTTTAACCTCCTTCACCAGTGGAGTTCCAGTTAACGACAAGCAAATACATGTTCCAACTGTTTTCGTCTGACTGCGTTCTCTTTCTCAATGACGTGAAGGTTTTCCCTCGTAGGTTGTGTTGCTCTTACTTCCAGCCTTGCTGTTGTTCTGATGCGGCGTCTCTCGCTTTCAATATTGGCTTAGCCTTGTTCTCAGCGTTCCAGAGACCACTCACCTGATTTAAGTGTTGCTCTAGGTCAAACCTAAAAAGGGCAGAAACTGTGAATCTGCCACTAGCCGTGTCCGCTGAAAAGCTCACTGCTGTTTCTAGGTAGTGCATACGCTTCTGAAAACCCTCAGGTGGCGAGGGATCGTTCCTACGTGAGCATAGGATGCACGGTGCGTAAAATGAATCTACTGCTAAAGACGTTGTGTAAACACAACTAAATGATGTCACTATTTTTCCTCAGGATTACAGGGACCCCACTGTAACTGTTAAAAGGGTCTATTTCACAAAAACTTTCTGATATATGCTAATTCAAGAAGCACTGACAAGACACTGAATAAAGGTATTTATAAAAATGTGTAACTATTCCTTTGAGCACAAAGGGACTTTCACAGGATTTTAACTCCAGGCTTGCTGTATATCTAATGTAAGTCACTGATCCGTCCAGTGTCTGATACCACACATTCACATAGCTAATAATGCTGAACATCATTTTTATGATGTCTGCTCTGATCCTTTTTGTTCAAAGTTTTACAACTTTTTCCAGCTGTAGGGCAAGTTTCATAGATAATCTTCAAGTTTGAGCGGATGCTATATCTTAAAGGAGCGACGGTGAAAGGCTTTAGAGGAAAAGAAGCACAACCTCTGTCAAGCTGGCTGGCCACAAAAAATGGCAACCGGCTTGATTTCTTCCCATGGTCTTTGGGCCTGAGTCACTTCCCTGCTGAGCTTTACTGCGGCTGCTCTTTGAAGTGTGGAGTGTTGGAATGGTCAGACAAACTCAATTCTGTGTGACACATGTACAGAACCACACAGAGGCTCATTTCTCACAGTCACACACGTGTGCACATGTAGGAAACACACTGTAGATGTGTGACAGCTAAACACAGTCAGACTGGACAGAACTGTGAAGGTTTCTGATGTGATTTCTAACCAGTAATATCTAAAAACACAATAATATTTCATACTGAGACATATATATAATATATTAAGGATAATATGCTGTAGATATCACCAGTTTGTTACTGTTTGTGGGAAGCCAAAACAGCCATGTCCCTCTTACGAATGCTGAGCCACAAGCTAAGTTTCACAGTGTGACGCTTGCACTGCGACGGATAGGATAATATTGTCCTATCTATTTGAGGCATTCGTTGCAGGTGTATCCCATCCATCTCTCATGTCTTAAGAATATCTGTGGAAAAAATGAAATGTTAAAGGAGGGGACTCGGGTCCACGAAGTGGGATTCATCCTTAAATCAAGTCTGTATTCATCTGTGAAGTTCCCATGTAGCTTGAAGCCCCACTTTTCCTTTCCTCCCATCACGTCGCCCTTCCTGGTGATCTAAAAATTTAAATTGCTTCTGCATCAGTCATAGTCAGGTCCTCTTCTTGCTCGTCACTCACAGTAGTGTGATATATTACAGAGTGAAGATGGACTAGATTAGGTTGGCAGCCTCAGTGATATGTGTGCATGTACTTTTAGTGTCCCTGCAAGTACAATACAGTATATGTAGGATGAAAATATACTGTAGGCGTGTTTCATTTATGTTCATAGTTGCAAGTGTGTCATCTGCACAGCAAAGGTCATCTAATGTGAATTTAACAGCTGCTAACAACATGATAAATAATCTCCGCTGCAGTCAGACTATATTCAAAATGATATGTGAGCCAGTGTTTTGCAATTGCCTACAGCAGAAGAGCAAATTGACCATCTGCTATCAATCTAAGCCAATAGTTAAAATCAGTGAGGTGTTTCTCATGTGTTTATAGTGTAATGTCTCTCATTGACACACAGGTGCCAAGGAAAAACACGACTACGTCATACTGACATTGCTGCACAAGTGCACACATTTGATGGTGACAGGATAGGTCACGTTGACCGAATTGAAAAATCTTAAGTGCAGTAGTTGTCAAGTTGTGTTTACACCTGTAGTTTTCTTCATTTGACCCTGACCAAGGGACCAAATTAGACACTGCCGTCTTTTAGTTCTGGTCTTTGTGTTCACGTGTTATTTCTTCAAGCTTGAAGTCACACAGATTGGCAACCTGATTGAAGAGTGTTGTTGACTTTAGGGGAATTTCAGACATGTTGGACTTTCTTATGAGAATATTTACTGGTGTCACAAAAAGCTGGCAGAAAATTACTGTAAATGATAAAGATCATTTTCAGTGGAAATGTTTCTGAATAATGAGGAATAAGCACAAACAGAACAGGGATCAGGCAAAAATAATAGCAGGCAGTGTCCTCACTTCCAGTTCACTGCTGCTTTAGCTTCTCAATTCTTACTTAAATCATATATTTGTTTTTAATAAATCTCACTTTCTCAGCATGTTTTCCAACCAATTTGGTTTAGTCTTGGTAAAACGAATTTAGTTTTTTCATCCTCTTTGATACAATCAACTGCACAGATTTTGTTTAGTGGAAAGTCAGACCTGGATCTGGCTCAAGTTCAAGGTGCAAGCTCTGCAAGCTGAATCTACTATAAAGAGCTCCTCTGGTCAGCTGCACTATATTTGACACAACAATAATAAAGTTTTGCATCAGTATCAATAATACATTTCACATCCTTATGCATGTGTAGTCCATTTGTGTAGCAAGGTTTTCAGACCTGCTGTTGCATATTTGTGACACATTTGATATAAGCATTTAACATATATATAAAGTATAAATAATTTATGTAGCATTGAAAAACATTCTTATTGCTATGACTTATTTACTGTTCATAAATCATATTAATAATTAGGGAGTGACATCTTTTTGAAACTCCTTCACACTGATTCAGTTGTCTGATAATACTAGTGAGAGGGTACAGACTTGTCATATGTGCAAAATATGTTTTTTACGCATCTGCTGACTAGTTGTGGTACTGCTGGCTCAGAGAAGTAGATCACGGAGCTCTGAACAGCTGAAGCGAGTACAAAGAAATTCAACTCAACAACAAGTGTGAATAAATTGTAAATCACCATAATCGTGTTCCAGGAGGCCCCAAGAAATGGATGATGTCATTAGGGACATTGCCGGTTCCTGGTCCCAGAACAACTTCTCAGCTGGAATGTACTCAGCTCCACTATTCCCCTGTTGAAAGGTAATGTAGAGTCCAATATCTGCTTTTTCTCAGAGGGGGAGGCTGCTTTCTTGCTGAATAATTGAGACACAGAGAGGAAAACCAATGGTTTTGCATTAGATAACACCATGACCTCATTGCTTCTCCCTGCGTCTTTACCTTTTGTGCTACTTGCATTTACTTACTCTACAAAGTGCACCGTGGGCCAGGCAGTAGCAGTTTCTCCTTTTTCACGAGCCGTTGTTTTTTTTACCTCATTTGACTCATGGGGCAAGCCACACGTTGTCCTTTTTTGTCTCTTTTCAATTCATAAGTGGAGTTACCTTTATTGTCTGACGTCTCCTCTCAACGTGGGGCCATGCGGCACTAGATGACCATCCTGTTGTTTCCCAATAGAATGGATTATAAAAAATATCTTGAACTGCACATCAGCGCTGAGGTACACATGCTAGAGATAGAGAACCGTGTTCAGGGCTATCACAATAGTTTATTCCTCTCGAAAAGGGAACGCAACAGACAATATCTTGTGTGAATCAGTGACGGTCAGCACAGCGGCTTTGGAGTGGAGTGCTAGGGAGCTGACAACAAAGTGAAGCAGACAGGTGGGATGAGGATAAAAGAGCTGGAATAAAGGCTGGCTACGCTGTAGGGCTGAGCTTTTACAGTGTTAGAGAGAAGCATGAGTACGATACTGAACTCCATTTGAGATAGCACATTTCACCCAGTTCTGTGAAGCAGCCATGAAGCACATTCAGCCTCACATATTCAGATTGTGCAATGATTTATGCC
This sequence comes from Macropodus opercularis, assembly GCA_030770545.1. Classification (NCBI taxonomy): domain Eukaryota; kingdom Metazoa; phylum Chordata; class Actinopteri; order Anabantiformes; family Osphronemidae; genus Macropodus; species Macropodus opercularis. The sequence continues at coordinate 6,863,456 of CM061099.1, forward strand.
CAGATGTCCATAGCTGGCAGCCTGCCTGCTAGCACTGTCTGTATGAAATACCCTGGACCGTCTTCAGATTTAGAAGGGTTGTGCTGTTCTTTGTGGCGTTTTCTTGCATGGCTGACAAGTTTCAGAACACATTTATAAGTCGCATAATAAACGGGGAAATGTATACTAATCTGGCCAGTGGCTTTGACAATGCACCGGTCGTTATGTCGTTTTCAAAGTTGAACTGGCTCCAGAATGTTTGAATATATTCCTCTATGCTGTCTCCAAAAGGAATAGGCTGCTTTGCTTGGAGTAATGATTCATTATGTCTTTTTATGCTCCATTTCCCCCCGATTTGCAGCGTAGAATGAATGATTTTAACACATTTACAGTACAGTATGTCAGCCCATGGTGATGTCATTTAGCAACATGGCATCTAGTCTCTTATCTGTGCTCAGGTCAAGCAGTTGATGTGTTTTTGCATGACACAGATTGATGCTACTACCACAAACATTTTTACAGCTCAACCAAAATGAAACAGAAACGTTATGGGTTCTGTTTTAGAACCTTACTGTTAAGTTGCACTCAACTTACTACATGCCGGGATTTGTGACGTGGAGGCAAGGCCAGCTTAAGGCCTTTCTTATCAAATCCTCGGTCCTTATTGTAAATTCTGCACTACATGTACATGCTGTTCTCGGTCTGATGTTGATCCTGGGATCAATTCTGGAGTCAAATACTCCCAGCGCTGGCTCCTCTCTGGACTTCAGTTTCCACATCCTGTCCACTGTAATTTGGTATGTGCTCTAGAACATGTTCTGACAGTCTCACGCTGTTTGTGGGGAATCTTGCTGAAAACTCAAGTGCATCTGGCTGTTTTACTAGTTTGTACTCAAGGCCCGAGCACAGAAACATGTATTTGCACTTATAATACAGCATCTTACAGACTTAAAGAATGGCGTCTATGGGAGGTTGTGGCAATCAAAAATATTATCAGACAGATACCCTTAAGCTAAAGCTTTTGAAATTAAACAGAATATTCCTATTATGTTTCAACTCAATTTCAGGGCACATTAGTAGTTTTTACATTTCTCATAATTGCCACCACAAACATGTTGTAATTCTTGTCTGAAAACATTGCAACTGTTTTTATTTTATTTTATTTTTTTGTTTTACCACGTTTGATAGTGGTTGCCACTGGTGTCTGTAATGACAACTTGACATTTTCAAGTGAATGATGAACAAAGACTTGCATTGTGCAGTTTTACTGTGTGCAATCAATGCAGTGGGGAAACTGCACATTGAACAATGTAAACCACCTACGTTGCCTTTTCAAAGAGAAGCCATCGAAAGGCTTTTCAGCCTCCCTCTGTCACTGCTATTAGAACCCTGAAATAATTGCCAACAATTATGACTGCGTCCAGTGAGTTCGCTAAGTAGCCAAAAGGATTTTTTTTTTTATATGAGGGCAGTGGAAAAATTTATTCACTTTCAAATGTGACATTGGTTTTTGATGAAGACATACATCTATCCATCTCAGTCAGACTAATAATTGAATGAAACACTAGAAGTTTATAGCAACCGATTATTTCAGACAAGAATTTATGTAAACACATCACATATATTCTAAAAACCATCAATTTGGCAAGTAAAACCTCAGACATACCTAACGGAACACAAGTCATTATCAACCAAAAACCAACAAAGAGCAGATCTGCTGAAATATCAGCTAAAAAAAGGATAATAATAACTGTAAAATAATCAGGAACTATGTTAAGAGGTCTGTTTATTTCGAAGCTAAGAAAAGCAACTTACTGTACTTGCACATGTAGTGACCATCATAGTGAGCAATGGTCACTACTTGAATTTTTTCTTATTTAAATCAGTCTTTACCATTTCATCTATATTAACTGTAGGTTTATTTTAAGTCGGCAGACTGGCAGAGCATTGGCTATGTGAAGGTGAAGATGACCAATTTATTTGTCTGAACTTTAATAAATAAATAAAAACAGATTATGTCCAAATTACCACAGCGTTATTTCTGAATTCCCTGTGTGTTGTGCCAACACTTTGCCACAGACGTCTTACCTCCTTTTATTTAGAGTCATTACTCAGTCGGAAAATAAATACACGTTACACACACACTGTCATTTTGGAACACCGACAGGTCTATGAGCTCACCTCATTTAAAGAGTTTTCAGCATAAAAGTCTGTGTGATTGTTGTCCTTACACAGGGAACTTCCAGTGCTAGTATTTAAAGCAGCACGTCTTCCCAATGAGTAAATGAACTGAACTATTACTAAAAAGTCTCACAGCGTTTCATGGCTTAATAATAACAATGATATGTGATAATGGGTTCATGTGGTTCAGCGCAGTCACATTTTTACTCAGATGCTGGATTCGTAATTGAAACATTTTGATATAATATTTCTGTATATATATATATATTTATTTAGTTTTTTTGCTTCTATTGTATTGCTTTTATTTAGCATTAGCTTTAGAGCTTAGCGTGTTTAATTTATCTTTTAGGACCTGATTGCTGTAATGTTGAGTCTGTTCACCGACGCGTACATACAACCGTGCTTCTTTAGGGTTTCTTTCTCTGGTATCTATTGCCTGGCTTCATGTTTCCATTTGACCGGGGTCTTGCTGGCAGTAGCTTAATCACCAGTGCAGAATGACGCAACATTCACACAAAATACGCCACTGATACCACGCAAAGTAGAAGCAAAATTGGATTTAATGTAATAAACTCTAAGTCGGGTACCATAGAGAGGAGGATGGGGATGAAAGGAGGAATGTGAAATGGAGGCGACCAAGATGAACCATTTTGACCTAGTTCCACATGCAACCACTTGATATGCTCAACCTCATACATGCCAATTAGACAAACATAAAGGGCACGTTCTAGTATTATGTGAGCCATAGGAGCAATAAAGCAGAGGAAGTTGTAATTGCCATAAAAATTAGACAACTGATCTATTCATATATAAAACATTTTACAAATCTTATGTGTGCTGAAAAAGCTAATTTGTAACGTTCTCATGATGCTTTCAGTTGTAGGAGTCTTGCATATGCCAATTAGGTTTTATAAGTGGCATGAGCATTTTTTCTTCTTGTCTTTTGTTGTTTGTGCAGGACACATTCATTCGTTTTTGTATACAAACCGAAAAGGTCACAGATGCATCACTGTCAGTGCCCCAGTCAAAATGCCACCTGAGGCTTTTCATGACACCACATACTAAGTACCTGTACACACCTCAGCTAAGCTCAGCTCCAGGAACACAGAGTGCAGTGATGCAGACCACACATATAAGTACCTGCAGGTTTATATGGAGTTTAATGGATGTCATTGGTTAGCTGGTTGTGTCAAGTGGGTTTGGAGCTAGTTGTTGGGTTGGGTCACATCAAAATGACCTCATCTCCTGCCGTATATGTTTGCCACCGCAGCAAGGCGAGAGAGATGCGCAACTACTTCACTTGTGGATTTGCGGTGATTGGCGTGTCAGGGAAGGGGAGCGGAGTGACATGACTTATAAAGCTCGATAAAGTCAACCTTGAGTCTTGATTCTTTAACCTAGTAGTGAGAGCACTTGGACATCTTTCAAAATAGCAGACATACTGTACATGTTTAGTAGAAAAAGGTCACCTGCTAAAATGTAGACTCTACGGATGTTTTCAGAAATGTGTTCTGCTCCGGGTTCTAATCTGAGAGTTAAAACCTTGAGGTACTTGTAAAAAGACCTGGCCACCTAGACAACAACCTGTGGAGAAAGTCTCCCAGCATGAGAGCTGTTATTCTAGTTCATATACCTCTGGACATGCACAGGTCCCTGACAGGTCTCTTCATTTCGGACCTGGCATGAATCCTCCCTATGCAGGCACATGAACGTGGACAATCCTTTTGGCCACCTGGCATTTGAAGCAGAACATGCTCGTCCTTATCTTTGTTTAGAAAGATAGAATATGATCAGAACATCCTTAGAAATCAGACTTTTCCATCTAACGCAAAAGAACGTTTAGGTTTTAAGGATTAAGCCTGCTTTGAGTCCTCAAATTGCAAAATATAGAAAATAGTTCTTTTCTTTTCTTCAGTGTTTGTGTAGAAGGGAGTTTCCCTGCAGTTTACTGAGCAGCACAGTGAAAACTCTTACATGTTTAGACTGAAGCCCATTTTTGTGTTTATCTCTCACAGACCACTACACACAGTCTGAAATGACTGAATAGCACACCTCAGCTGCAGCAAACAGGGCTAGACAGAGGGTCTGTGCGACCATTTATCACCACCAATAGGTCATAGTTTACAACTTGACGTTGGACATACATCAACAGCCAGACATGGGGACTGGTGTAAAATGCAGTCTGTTGTGATTAGATTATGTTACGTCAGCCACATTCAAAGGCAAACTGACTACAAGAGAATCTGAAAACTGGCACATTGTTTAAGAAGCTGTTTTACCAAGGATTAGGAAATAAACTGGGCAGCTGTGGACAAAGTCCTATGCAGCTCAAGGTTAAGAACAGCTCTACAGGACAATGGTTTTCCAGGCTACTAATGACGAATACTTAGAGCACATGCGTTAAGCGCACCGGGAGATGCGTCGCATGGTCAGACTCGTCCTGACGCCAGCCCTGCTGGGTTTGGTTCCCTACCCCTGTTTCACCCACAGAGACCTTCAGCTCTCGGCTGTTAAATCAGCTTAACAACCTCCATTAAATCTATTCACTCCATTTTTCTGTGTAATTTGTGAAATATGGAATCTGTTGCCTGCTCGTCATGTGAGTGTCCAAGGAGGTACTGTAAGGTAAGCCACAGAATGTACCGCAAACATGCGTTTGTATTTGCCTGTTCCACTGCAAACTTAAGATGGAAGATCACAAAGGGATCCGTCCTGCCAAGGGACCTTTATCCACACTGTGGATTAGAGATTCTCTGTGTGGATGATTAGCTGAACCCAGCTCGTATTGACATCCAGGCAGGTGCCTGCTCGTCATTAAGTTTTAATAAGACTCACCACATAGTTCCTCATTAATAGCTGCCCACAGGGCACGCGTAGGACCTTTGCATAGAAAGAGGAGAGAGAGAGCAAGCTCAGAAAAGAAGGGGGTGACTTTAAAGAGGAGGCAACAAATTCATATGGCTTCACTGGTGGAATATTAATAAAGATGGACTTATGTACTATGTTTGTGCACATGCTACATATTTTCAAGCCCATGTAGACATTTCTGCACTTCAGTGTGCTGCGCAGCAATCTACTGCTTGTGAAATCCGAATTCAAACACCAACCAATTACTTCAATTCAAAGGAAGGAGTTTGAGACTCTCAGTCTAAATATTTGAGCTCAGGGAGCAAGTGGAGTTTTGGGAGTAAACACATTCTGTGTGTAGGCCTGATAATGTGTGTCGAGAGTGTGTGCGTGTCGTACATACACAGGACTGAGGACTAACTCAAACACTAAATCAAAGGAAAGAGTTGTAAATCTAGCCTCTAGATACTCACTAACCGCTGAACTTTAAAAACATCAGCCGTGCTGTTCCCCAAGCTAGCGCTACCAAAACTATCTGCAGTGCTGAATGTTTTCCAAACCCTCCCCAAAAATAAACAAGTCAATGGGATTGTTAACCAGTCTACGTGCTGTCTTTGTTGTTTCATTTGTCTTTTATTGCTCAACGCTCCCCTTATGTAACCTTCGGTATAAAAGTTTGCTGCGGAAGCTTTTGGGTGATGTGCACTGAAAACCTCTTGGGTTGTGGGGTGAAGGGGAGTGTTTCAGGTGGAGACGCCGCATAGACATTAGAGTTGAATGGGAAGCACTTAAAAGCCTGCGTTCAGAGTCTGAGATCCGTGAAGGGTAAAAACATGTTAGGCAGCTGGAGTGTAATAGAGACAATTGAAGGTATGCACATGGCCTGTTGACATTCTGACGGTGGGGGACGTAAGGTTTGAGTAACCGCTATGCATGGCATGGAAAATATAGTGTAGGCTGTAGGGGATTTCTGACTCTAATAATAAATAAAGCATAAGGAGGTACAGTAGGCTTGCTAGACACTAAATACCATGTGTGGTCAACAGTGGGCTGAAAATGTCTGTACAACTGAAAATCCAATTGACATGTTGACTACACACTGAAGTTGTCTCCCCCTCTTTTCTCTTGAGAATGACTTTAGGCAACAGAAAAGCCTTCTGCAAACCCATGGAATGATCTGACAGACTCTACAGTGTATCCATGACTTTTGCAGCGTGTAATGGCTATTTGAGTTGTTGTCGAGCTGCAAAATACATACAAAGCAGCGCAGGCACAGACTCTACTGTATCTACAGAGGATTTGACAACAGGACAGCATCACTCCAGTCAAAACTACCTCAGCAGGCTTCTCATGTCGTGCTTTTCTCCACCTCTCCAGCAGCTCTCGCTTCCTTTTGGAACGAATTCTAACGGGGACATATTACACAATGCTTGAATAAATAAAGGTCCTAAATAAGTAAACAAACTGTGGCGATGCTTAATGCATAGGACCTTTGTTTATTCAAAGGAAAAACAATAGGTGTAACATTGTCAGAGTTGAGTCCGGAGCCGACAGTGTGTGGGCGTGAATGACAAGCCAGAAAGCGCTTGTTTTTTTTAAATGTCCTCTCCATCTCACAAACTGACTGAAACATAGTGGGTTGCCAGTCCTGCTGAAAACGTATGGCTGTCACATTTTGAGCTGGCTGCGGAGCCCATGCGAGAGAAATGTCACACCCATAGCTCACCCGAAAAGGCCGCCGCTGTTTCATAGCACTCACCTTCATATCGCTCCCTCATAAGAACGCGGTTATATCAACTAAAGTCCTTTTGACTGCATAACACGTGTTCCTCTTGAATCTTTCATCTGCTGTACCGGCACATCCTTTTGATTCATTATGAGGCCGAATGTCTTACTCTGGCCTTGTTCATTCTTTAATGTGAAAAAAATCTGTTATTATATTTGTAATTAAACGGCATGAATAAAAAAAATGAAAACAAATTTAAATCTCTCCATTAAATCTCTTCGAGAACCCTTGAATCAATATTTTCTTCTTCCTATCAGTTCCAGGCGAGTGAGCTGGGTAGTGGCATACTATTAGGTCATTACAAAAGCAAATCAGTCAGCAGAATTAATTTTCTTGAAAAATATGAGTCTAGCTAAAGGGATTAATAACTATTGCCGAGCATGTAGGTGCTGAATTTTTGTGGCTTTTGCAGGCAACTCTCCCCGCATGCTAATTCTGGCTGGCTTTTATCACTGGACCTTTTAGTGCAGTAAACTTTCCACTGTACACAGTTTTGTGTGTACCAGAGAGGAAGTGGGTTTCAATATTCAAGCGAAGATAGACTGTCTCCTCCACAACCCGCTTTGCTTCTTGCTGTTGGGTGGCCAATTTATATAAAGGGACCTGCGTGTCTACTGTAAACGGCTCATGTGCTTGATCAAGATGAATGTCTTTATCTGTTGTAGAAGTGATCAAGCATGACGTTGTGATGTGTAGGGAGATGAGAGGCTTGTGTACTCTTTAGGGTGCAACGGTGCTGAGAGCGATTTTGAAAGCTGTGGGTTTAAAGTGACTGGAATGTCACATACAGAGCACGAAGCGTCTGGCTAAGAAAACAGCTTAAACATCTTAACCATTCATAGAATCCTCTGTATTTCCAAATTGCACAGTGGCAGCGTGTTCGGGGTTTTAGTTTAAAATCTTTATTTATTCATGACAAGCAGTAAAATTTCAAATGGTTGTTTACAACACTGGAAAGTTTGTCGTCAGGTCTTGACTGTCAGATGCCAAACGATGAATTTATGACAAAACACAGCGTTGCAATAATCCTCAAGAGATCAAAAGATTGAAGAAGTAAACCTTGTATTATTTTCCATCTTTATTCTTAAGAAAACCATTAAAGCACTCATTCATGTCACACTGTACTTTCTCACCTCTGTCACCCAAAAATATACATATATTTGCTTTTGTAAAGTGCCAGGACGTGTTCATTTTCTGTACATTTGAACAGATTCCCCCTGCCTCACATATGAGCGTGCAGGCTGCAGTGTCTGTGTCCCACTGACGGTGTATGTCCGTCAACTATTGCAACCGTCTGGCTTGTATTTATAGCTGTTAACTGATGAGAGGAACTGAAATCTGACACCTTCCTCAAACCACCATTAACATAAAACTCATTCTCACTGCGCCTGCGTGTTAGAGGACCTCAAGGCTGAATACGCCACAAAGACATAAAAGAAATTTTCAAGGTGAGAATTAGTTTTACATACAGTGGACGTGAATGTAAGTCTATTAAACTAGTTATATATATAACAGTGTAAAGTAACGTGAATGAGAATGATGAAAGTGCTAAAGAAACCTTTTTATTTGCGCTGTGGTGAGTAAAAGTGTAGAACAATTTGTAAAACTAAAGACGACTCAATGAACAGATACGTACAAAATGTGCTAAAGTATGCTTATTAATAGAAACAACTTCCTACAGTGATTTAAATGAAGTAGAAGAATCTAACTTTAATCTTATCAGTGGGGAAGTAATTGGGCTCAGACAACATGCATTCAACATGTTCTATGCTACAGACAGTAAGAACTGTACCTGAGCTCCTACACGTTATCTGAAACGCTGGGTTTAGGCTTCAGGGATACTGAAAGGTGTTCTGATTAAATGTGCTCATGCATCAGTCCCTGTTTCTATAATGCAGATGAGGACCTAGTAAAACGAAATTGCGACGGCGTGAACTCGCTGTTGCTGTGAATAGTGTGAATGGTGCTGAAGCCCGTCTATTCAATAATGGTTGATATTAGCATATGCTTAGTTTCACATAACCAGCTCAGCAGAGCCAGACAAAGGTCCCTTATGTCTAAATAACAAACTAATAAAACTGCTCCAAACCAAGACTTGGGCATTTTTAGCCATTCATGGCTTTCACCCTTGTGCATTTCATATTTCCTCAAACCAGACACCAGACTGGGCAAAGATTTAATGACTGGATTTACATACATGGAGTTTGTATTGATCCAGCTCAGGTTCTGTAGTGTCAGCAGATTCTGAGTCACCACCATCAATGTTAATGTCAAAAAACGCTGGTCTTATGTACTCTAGTACGGATCTCTATTTGGTTTGCTTAGTTAGCGTTATGTAAAACACGTATAGTGATTATGGAAAAGAACATGTCCACTGGAATCAGTCAATTGGACATTTTTCTGCTTTTGAAGTTGATTTTCCTTTCTTACCCCTATAAAAATTTAAATATGTTATGGAGCCAAGCTTTCCTTAAAGCTTCAGAAAATCAAATTAATCACTACTATGTGAGAATTACGGTTTATGGCTAAGCCAATAGAGGCGAACCACGTCTGTAATTGCCATATAATACTGAAGCATGAGTCGTTGGAAGTGAAATGTAAAAACTGCCTTGCCATCATTTTCTCTTGCATATATGTAATTTCATGCAAATGTTCTAAACCCTTGGAAAAAGGTAATAGCTCAGTTTGTGTAATGACTTTTTATGCCACATTTCACAATCACAGAAGGGAGGTGGCTAGTGGCTCTAAGGGCTTAGTCCCAATGAAGGCTCGGAAGTAGGAAATCCTATGCGCACATGCAAAATATTTGATACTGGTGCTCTGCTCTGTGTACACGTGTTTATATTGAGAGTGCATAATGCATAAAAAGGAACTATTGCTTCATTGTTGGGATAGGGGCACAAGTGTCAGCAACAGATGTTAAGGCCAATTGCTAGATTTTATGGAGGATGACTGGGAAACTAAATCTCCTCTATACACCTAAAGCAGAACCTTCCATATGATCTCAATATCAGTATAAAACACCATCATCAGATTTAATACAAGTCATAAAACCAGAAAGGAATCCAATTAAAAACAGAACAATATACTTTATTGTTAGATTTAAATTGTGCTTTTGACTCAGCCTTTTCCTCACCGCAACAGTCGGATACGACATCAGCATTACTGCAGATGCTGCCCGTCAGTCTCTCGCCCCATTTTACCTTCACTCGTCAACGCGACCCTGGCATGCTTAAACGCCTTTACTTCAGCTGTGAGTCATTCCCAATCTGAGGAGAACAGTCTACTGCAGTCCAGCAGAGAACTGTGGAATCAGATTTACAGGCGCTGACTCTGATCCCAGCCACTGAAAACTCAACTGCCAGCTGTCCCAGAATGCTTAAGGTCACAGCAGGATGAAGCCAACAGAGCCAAATAATCTGTACAAATCACTTCCAAGATCCCTAAACCGTAAACTCTTCTCCCTTTGACGCAACGCATTGAAATCCTGTCCATGAAAACCAAAAAGAGGGTTAGTGCCAAGGGACAACCTTGTTGGAGGCCAAAACCACAGCAGAATGTACTTGACTTAATAAACCGGATATCAGGCATGAACTGCCCCACAGCTCCGTACTCGGGGACGTGATCATTAGCCTTCTACGAATCTACCGCACAACATACAAATGTTGACTGGCCTGGGGAACTCCCCTCACCCCTCAAGGAGCCTTACAAGTGAAAGTAAAAGGAAGCCCCAGTTTATTTAAAAAAAGAGAAATCTGTGCTAGTATGTAATGGAGGACATTCAATGTTACCTTGACACAGGAGTAGCTGCCAACAAAGTTCACACCAAGATCAAGGTGTGTCTGGGACATGATAAAAAGAGTGAATGGCTGAAGCAGAAGAAATGTAATGTTTGGAATGGCTGAGTCGAAATCTTGACCTTAATTGCATAGAATTGCTCCGGAGCTTCAAGGAAGCAGTTGTCATGCAAGAAAGCAAACCAGCATCTCTGGGTTGAAGTGTTTTAATGATGCATTGTTAAAATGTCTCTAAGTTTGAGTCCACAATGATAAACAGTTACGTCACATGTTTTGCCAACGTTATTAGCGTAAAATGTGACACCATTCTTCTAAATATTATTGAATAAAGCCCTTTGTTGTATAAGATCCCCTGTTTCTACTTCTAATGTGTCCTGCACAACCAATTGTTTAGGACGTTTGGTACAGTTAAAAAAATATCCGTCCATCTCTTCTGTGGTCGATCTATCAGGTTACCTGCCCGCGTCAGGCTGTCGCATGGCAGCACGCTTGTGAATGACTGATTGCAGACTAAGGTGCGCAGAGAGGGAGGCGCTGCCAAAACAGTCCTCGCTGTGGCAAAGGCAGTAGCCGAGCACGTCAGTCAGCGCTCCCTGTGACCTTGTGTCAAATCAAGCAGTTCCACCCCTGTACAACAGATGACACGCAGTGGAGGCCTTTTCTCTAAAGTGGTCACCCAGGAGGAAGAACAAAGGATAAAAGCCAGAGTTAAAAGACTGCCAGCATTTCATATATTACAAATAATAACCCTGTATTCCACTGTTCAGACACACATTTATTCTACTTAATGGATGGTTCACTTATATAATTAGGCTTTAGGTTCTGTAGCTGTCATCTCCTTCATCCTAGTCTGTGTTACTCACACATACAACTGATGTCAGGCTCAGTCAAAGCAGTGACTCTGTGAACCCCTCTATAGCTATGGTTAAAACGTTCTGATAGAAAATAAAACCTCAGCTCATGTTAGGTTGATGTCACAGGCTTGAGTTGTGCTTGTTTCTGAATATTCATATGCGATTAATAGGAACGTCTTTCAAACTCAGGCTCACAGCCTCGAATTGTTGCTGTAGCATGTGATCCCAAAATTTGCAAAGAACTTTCCTACTTGCTGAAACATACAGTAGCAATATTCTCACAACAACAAGGGAATGTTAGGAAGTAGAAGCAGCAACAGAAATGTAATCTGAATCTGGTGATGATGTATAAATCCCTAAATGTAGGCGTACGCTTAATACGCGAGTGTGGTAGAATATTGCTCTCCCTCCATTTCTGAGGTGTGGCTCGACAGTGGGATTGTGTTATAAACTCAGAATGCTGAAATTTCCTCTTCTCACATTCGTACAATCTCAGTGAAATAGACTGGTGCCCAATAAATTGCCTCTGTGTTATGAACAAGCCCTCCTGTTCACACACGCATACACATTGTAATGCAATGCCTTGGTAATATGATATGACTAAAAAACTCTCTTTGGGAAAATAACTGGATTTTGCCCCCCAATAACATGTCTCTGAGGGGCATAGCTAAAGATGAATGTGGTAAATATCAAATTCTATTTTTAGCTCTCCTGGACTGCTTAGCACTGAGTCACACCTGGCTTCTCCTCCACCATGCGCAGCAAACCAAATTACAAATAACGAGGAGAATTGAACTTGACTCTTCATACTTCTGTTGACGATGCAACTTCTACATCGGTCCCGACGTCTCAGTTTTGGGCTTCAAAGCTTTGTTTCCAACTGTGGTTCTGCTTCTGCATTGTTTAGGTGAATGAATGGATGAGAGAGAGTGACTCAGATTATGCAGACTGTTTCAGCTGGCAAGGATTCTTTGAAGGAGATCCCACAGAAGAAGAAGGAAAAAAAGAAAAAGATCGGATCAAATCAACACTGATTATCAAGCCGTGGTACTTTACAACCCCTGCTGGGGGACTGTGATCTACCTGTGGGCTACGGGAGTCTCAGCGATATCAAACGCCTTTTCTGCCTACATGCTTCAGAGAGAAAGGTTCAGATGTACCATAGATGTCTGTCAAATGGATAAGATAACCGGGCTTGCCTGAAGCTTGAGCAAAGCTCTGGGATAGTTATATTTGACAGAAATGCATTATATTGTTTTTTTTTGTCAATAACGTTTATTAATATCAGACACATACAAACATACGACTTTATGCTGAATGCATTGTGCATGTGCATATCACACTTTTCTCTCTTCTCTACTATAAAACAAACTACTGATCATTTACTTTTTTCAGTATGTTTTAATGCAGGTTTTTCTCTGTGGGCAACAAAACTACAGGATTTATGGGATTTAAAACTGCTTATGTAAGTTAACGTATCATTCATCATCAATAGATTTCCAGAGCTTCAAGCTTTGATAAATGAAGAGATGTCTCTCTTCTGAAACTTGAACAATATAGTAGGAATAATAGTGACTATTCCACTTAACCCAAACCTGTTATAGATTGAACCATTATGTTTAAATGCATCACAGAGAGTGAATGCGAGAAGAAGGCAGTGTCTTGAAATCCACGTAGTAGAACACGGATGATGCACTATTGATTCGGCCCTCCGGTTGCTCTTCTCTGATCTCTCAAAACTAAGACGGGTATGTCTGGCAGGTGTGTTGATTTTAACCTAAGGCCTGCAGCTCGCTTTGACATGGCTAAGAAAATACTCCAGTACAACTATAGATAGATGTGATGGAAAGAGAGGCAAAAGAGATGCACTGAAGGTTGCGTTCGCTCCACTTGGCACAGCCTGAGCTTCAGTATATTAGTGCATCATATCTGAGGTTTATATTCCAATGCTTGATAGAAGGAGACATATTTTTATATGTCCTGAGGGACTAAATAGCCATAGTTGGATTTCTTTCTCAACATCTGATTTGTTTACTGTATGGTTTACTGTTGGAGCTTAAATGTAATTTGTATTTATATAATATATATATATATAAGTCATTTGCATTTTAGCTAATAGAAGCAGTAAAATTTCGCTTCTGTTACAATGTTTTGTGAATTGGTATCTCCTTATATTCATGATGTGTGTTGTTTTAATATATTTTTAACCACCCTAAAAACATGCCTGCAGGGATAAATAAAGTTTATTGGATTGAATTAAATTGAATCTAAATGGTTCTGTGATGGTCAGCTTCAATGAGGCAAACCCCCTAATTTGACATGAGGCAAAGAGAAATCTGTATTAAATTAAAAAAGGAAGAAATGTTTCTCATTTCTGAGTCTTGGCAAGCTTTAAGTAAACATCCTAATTGTCTTTTTTTCTAAACTGATGCTTTTACTCAATTTATATATTTTATCTTTTTATAGCTTTTCCATTACGGTTTTGGAAGAGTTTGCCGTTTAATCAGTGTCTCTGTCATATTATTCAATCTTCAACGCTGTAATTTGAAATTTGAGAAACATAATGCAGTTTCAAACGCTGGCTTATTATTTAGAGGTGGGTCCACATAGAGGAATGTTTCTATTACTGTTGTCAGTTAAGTAAATATTTTTTAAGGTTGCTTAACAACAGCCAGTGCATGGAATGAGGACTAGTCCAGGCTGCTGATTTGCAGCTGTCAAGCATTTCTTTCCATCAGGTCGCAGCAGGACTCGTCCACGGCGCACTCCCGATGCACCCTGGACCACAATCTTCTGTTTGAATGTGGGAAGTTGTCTCTGGTGTTGATTTGAAGCAACCCTTCCCTACGATCTTCACAGCCCAGAGCTTGAAACCGAGCAGGGAAACCGGGGCGTCGTCCATGGCGCTGATTTGGAATCAGCTTTCAAGCAGCTTTTCCTACAGTTTCTCACAGCCGGCTGTTTGCAACTGAGGAGCTGTCCAAGGTTCTGATTTTGGATCGGCTTTGAAGTAGGCCTCTCTCAGAGTCTCTTAACAGCCTGCTGTGTAGAAATGAGCTTAGACTGTGTAGTCAGTGGGATGAGTGTTGGTCCAAAGGTGCTGCTTTGAGCAGAGGGCAATAAACAGCAGCACACATTTTGAGTTACTGACCCTGCTATTACAACACAATGTGACAGTACAGTAGCTGCACTGTATTGCACATGTAATTGTAACTTGCTAAACTGATTTATAGTACATTGTAGTCTTAAACCAACAGACTGTATGAATCAATAGGACGTCTCTTAAGTGGGTGCAACCTGAGGAAAGGAATGTTTAAAGCAGTATGGGTAGTGTGAGCAAAGGATTAACGTGAAGCGAGGACTAAAATACACAACTGCACTGTGGCAGGAGAACATCTCTGTACTATGCAAAAAATAGACTGCATCTCGTTTGAGTAGTGCTATTATTTCTACATGCGAGCCAGTGTAGCTCTGGTGAAATATCCTGGTAACACCACCAAGATGTTTCACCCAGTCTCCCCAAATCTCCCAACCCCGAGTGCTCCACCATCCTCTACAGCTATATTGATCTGCTGCTAGTTGTGTCTTAGACTACTATATCCACAGATATTTATGTTTGTAGCTGCTGGTCTCCGGTTCCCATTATGGGCTTGAGCGATAGGCATGGGCAATGTTTCAACAGCTCGCTGCTGTGGAAAAATGTAATATTCAGGAAACGTGTCCTTACTCAGCACTTACACCCCCAGGAGCTGGCTATGTAAAATGACCAGAGACAGCAAGTATCCCGAAGCAATTTAAAGGTCGAGCAAGGTGAAGATGATTATAAGACAAAGGCTTTGTAAATCTACAGTATCGAAACCAAATTAAGTCAATGTTTTAAAAATTTTTTGAAGGAATTTTCTGACATTGACTGTTTTAATTGGCTTTGCAAGAGACAAAACATTTTGTTTAGATCAGTTTGTTAGATTCTCTCACAATCTGACTGGGAACAATTAGTAGAGATCCGAAAGAATGAACACGTGTTCCTGAGAGTCAGACAGACGGACACATGCTTACACCATCACTGTATGCGGAATGTATTTCCTAGCATAAAACCTCCAGTACTGCATACGTGTAATCTCTTCCCTGAGCGGTCAACGTGTGACCTGCCCGGTATGAAATCCTTTTTTGGCATTAGCATGAGAACAAATGCAACCTGCGTCTTTTGCTCTCTCTGTTGCTCTGCTCCTCTCTGACTCCGCCTAACGCCTCCTCTTTCACTTACTGAGGCTATCTTTCTCTCTTCAGCACCTCTCTGTGAACAGCCTCTGCTCACTGGCTTTTAAAATCCTTGTTGGTACATCAGCTTGCTAACCCCCCCTAACCTTGGTGACTGAGTCTCGGAGAGACTGACTGGTCGTGATAGTGGGCAATCTGCTGTGGAACCTTCCCTTCCTCTCTGCCTCTGTCATATTCTGGTCCCTGGGCCCTCGCTGCATATTTCCTATATGCACAGACTCTGATAAGCAGGTGAACAACTTCAAGGAAGCAGGCATACTTGACATTTTCACCTTCTCAAATACCTAAAGAAAATTAATTTGAATACCTGGCCCAGACTCACTCACGGTCCATTGTGCTCAGGTATTTCTTCATTTCCTTTTACTGTTGTTTTCTACCACTCATGCAGGTAATAAAATGGTGCCGCATGTCTTAGCTGCAGCCGAAAACAACGGCAGCCCCTCCCTTCTAACAGCCCGCGCTGATGAAAATCAATAATTTACATACAACACTGCACAAAAAAAAAAAAAAAAAAATTTCTAATTTCAAATATCACAAGTCGAGTTTAGAAGCGAGGTGGTGTGAACAGCTTCTTTGCCCTTGCTGCAAAAGCCTTTAGTCGGAAAGTTATGAATTCAGTTCATGTTCCAAGACTCTTCCGATCAGAATACAGAAACAAATATAGACTTTTTTGTCTGTCAAGTGTGATGGACAAACTTGTAGTAAAGACTGTGATATGGTTTAATTTAGGCTGACAGACACGCAGACTAAATTTACAGTGCGTGCAGACGCACTAGAGAGGATGAGACAGGTCAAAGCAAAATGCTTCTCGTAATATTGTTTTTATTGGTGGCTCCACTGATAGCCAGCATCTCTCTCTCCCTCTCTCTCTCTCTCTTTTGCTTTCTCGCCACTACGTTTTTCCCCGTGTAGGTTCCCTCCATCACCACCAGGGGCTTTCCACACCGCGCTGTTCCGAGAGGGGTTTGGACGGACGTCCCTCTCCCTGCGCTTGTCGGAACGGAGACTCCAGACGCACGGCGCGGTGACAGACAGGGGGCACAGAGCGTCTGTCCCTCAGCTTTTCTGCGCGCGGGGGGACCTATACCTTACATTCCAGGGAGAAGCACCAAGTTTTGCGCCCGTCACCGCGTTCCCCTGCAACTTGTCACGGAAAAGACATTTGTTTCTGACACAGGAGAACAAAGGTAGGACTTTGGGGGTGTTTTATTTCAGTGGGAAAGTTCGGTGTGCAGTGGCTCGCTCCGGTGACATACAACTCCAGTGCACTTGCGTATTGCTTTGATGACATTGCGCCGATAGAGTTTTCTTTGCACTGCGCCAGAGGAAAATTGCACAAATCCATATACAGTGATTTTTGTGTTATTGCATTTTTGAGTGTGAGTGTGTCTAGAAGGACCGAGGATGTAGCCTCGCGCGTTTAGCTGGAGAGGCTGAGCATCGCCGCCTAACTTGTTGCCACTTGTAACACAATTAACGCCGCGTTAGCGCCGTCGGTAATTAGCGCTGCGCAGGAGCCCGCTCGTGATTCCGATTGCATCCAGTGACTTAGGCAGAAAACAGGGTAATTGAAACGATTGCATAGGCGCTGGGGCATGATTGGCTGTTGATACTGGTCTCGTATAATTTTATCGTGGCAGATAAAATGCAACCTCAACAATAAGACGTGGCAGCAGTAGTAGCAGCGTGTGCGTGTTCGCGTGTGGCATGGCTCTGGACGGTGACATGCGCTAGTGTGAGTTTGCGCCTTTGTGGCATGAACCGAGAGCTCGCCTATGTGTAAATGCGCACACGGACACCAACGACTTATAATAAAGTGACAGGGGCGTAACGTGACGGCGCGAACCCCCTGCACAGTGGGATGCGTTTCCGAGGACTGCAGCCACTTGATGCGCCAGCAGGATGCATTTGGGGAAGTTGGATGTGTGCCACTGTGCACTAAAGCCTTGCTGCTGAACGCCTAAATGCAGACCTAGGAGCACACTGTTGCCAGTGCACCTATTCCGGCTTTGTGGAAAAGCTGCACAGCTTTTATCACATAGTTGTTGGAGATTGTTAAAGAAAAGACTCAGAACTGTTTTCCTTTTAAAATGACGTTGCTGGGCAACATTCAATATATCTGCTTTGGATGTGTCAGGTCATTGCATATTAAATCATTTTTAATTTTTACGTGGATCAGTTCAGCCTTAATGTGTGTTTTTCAACAGTTACTGTTACTCTGAATTTAGTTCTTCTCCATTTCAGCAGCTTTTCGTTGTATTTTGTTACCTATCTGCTTGATGTTGATTCATGGAAGTGTACCACTGAAATTAGATGTGACATTTAGGTGTAATCTAAATATCATGTGACAGCTTAGCTCATAAAACAGTCACTGTGAGACAGACGAATGATAGCTCATGTTCTCATTATGGAATCCGCATCAACGTGCTGTTGTTTCACTGCGCTCAGTCTCAGAGACACTGCGCTGCACTACCTCACAGACATATCAGCTATAAGACTGATCAAATCCTTGTCACCTCAACTTATCTTAGTTGTGATGCAAGATATCAGAAGCTATAAGGTTTGATATTTGCATGTGACTCGTGGCCTGTCTTTGTACTTAATAGTGATATTGGATGTAAATGTGTGTGTGCGTGTCTGTGACACCGCTGGAGTCCCTCATTTTATTAGTTATCTTGAGCGGATAAATGTTTGGCAAAGTGAGAGAAATGTGTCTTGTCCCAATAGGCAATCGATGACTTTAATTTTCAGATCGGATGCTGATCTGTTCAGGAATCACTCAAGGAGCCAAGGCCACTGGGTGAAGACCGTGACCTTTATTGATTTCACAGGTTACAATATGATGATAATTTGTTGGTGCAGCATTTGGCCACATTTAAATGCAGTCTATGCCTTGAAGATCTCCGTGGCATAAATAATGTGTTGTTGTGTGTGTGATCTCCGTAGAATGTGTTTTGCTGCTCTTTAAGTAAAAGCAAAGATTTAAAAGTCCCTCGTTAACCGTCAAGTGTTTGGTCACGCTGCCTAGATTTCCTGCTGAACTCCGTGTTCCACTAGTTATACCACACACAAACCTTTTATATTGGAGAGTAAAAGAAAACAAATAAACTTGCCACATAATTGTCAATTACAGACACATATCTGGTTTGTGTACTGGACTTCTCATTTATACAGCTGGTGGTCTAACCAGCGTGTACATTATAAGGGCCATGTAGCAGTAACCCAGATGGCAGAGTGGACTGATTGTGATTTATGTACCAAAAGTGAATGCATTACTCGGAGCTACTCTGAGCCAGTACCAATTTCAGGCAGGCATTTTCACACATTTTACCCACACACGTACTCACAGACAAAGCAGATAACACAAACATAGGAGCTTACGTGCAGAACGTTATTAATACTGATGTGTGTTCATACTGTACAGTGGAAGTTCTGTCTCGCACTGTCTCAATACCTCAGCTTTCCCCCCCGCTACCTTTCTGTCATAAACACGTGCACAGCCCTCCCTTAAAACTGTTTAATCGAGGCAGTTTATCGTCGTGACCAGAGCCATTGATTATCGTTTACCAAGCTGGGGCACAAATGCGGCGTTAAAGGACAGATGGCTTGGATAGACAGCTGAGGAAAGAGAGAAGGGAGGCGGAGAGACAAAAGAGGCTGATAGGTGGCAGTGGCGTGGCAGTAAAGATGACACAGGCAGGAGCAAAGCAGGGGAACTTTATGGCTAACAGAACGGGAGGCGATTGGGTCGACTAATTGATCTGGACCTGTGGATAGGTGCTGGGGTTATTTTCAGCAAGCGGCAAACACACTACACTCCTCGCTGCTCGCACCTGCTGTCTTACAGCTGGTCAGGGACGGTCGGCCCTTAGTCACTTCATTACCCCCTCTGGGCAGCGACTGCATCAACCATATTAACTCTTGGGCTCAGTGATGGAATCAGTAGGTAGCCAGAGACAGAGAGCTGAGGGCTGTGGACAGGCTCCATGGCTGATTTTCCAGCCCTGTTTTCACAGGATTTCACAGACAGGGTTACAGGCAACACTTTGATCCAACAGTATTTTGGCTTTTCTAAGGAGAGCCAGGTATTCTTTATGCTTTGACTCGAGATGAAACATGCTGCTAATGCATTGCTACATTTCAATTGTTGCAGCTGTGTTAGAGATTAAATTGCTGTGAAGCTGGATTGAACAAGCCAGCTAGCACCTGTCCTGGGGTCTGCTGTTCATCGCTACTGCTTTTTATTATGCCATTCAAACAAACGGACGGTTCTCTTTGACATTTTCTGAAATGCTTGGGTTTGCGTTCTTTTCTAGAGAGAACTGAAACCACCCTCATGTCTGCATGGTAAATATAAAGCTATAGACAGCAGACACTCTTGGTTTGTTTTATTTTAGTGTCAAGAGTGGAAGCAAGGGGAAAATACTGCCTCTGTCAAAATAAAATATAAAAAAGACCAGTATCTCTTAAGTGTATCAATAAATGTTATATCTAATGTTAGTATGCTCTCTTAATAATGTGTACAGGAGCTGGTTACGATATCGCTAAGCTAGGCTTTTCCAGCATTCACAGTAAAATTAACATTAGCAAGAAGTTACTGATCGTTTATTTCTTTAATTCTAAGTCTAAGAATTAAAGGTAATAGCTTTGAAATATTCAAAAACATTGTCATGTTTGTAATAATTTTATCCTGTCATAAATGATCACAGTGTAAACAAACATGGTGAATGTTGCCCCCGGGTCACAAATTCTTTTGTCCGTTTAGACAGTTCAAACATAACCATGTCAACTCTGTTGCGTTCCCGCCATGTTGTTTTTTTTGTTCATCTGCTGTGTCAGATGGGTGCTTTGATGATTTTGGATTTCCGTTTGAAAGCAGCTCAAAGGTTTTCTCTTAATGATAATTTTTAATAAAAAAAAAATATATCAAAACTGGGAGGATGTTGCGCTTCTTAGACCTTTAAGGCTACGGGCATTGTGCAAGAAACATAACAAAAAACTGAGCAACAAGAGGAAAAATGGACACAAAAAAGATTCAGACAGCTGCTGTGTTCATCTGTCCATGTTAATGTGGGATTGGTCTCTTCAGCTATTTAAATCCAAAGGAGCGCCGTTGAATGGAGAGTTCAAACAAAATCTGAATTCATGCTTTCAAATGTGCAGTACATGAAATCATCAAAGGACCTTTGGACTGTGAGTTGAAGAAGAGACTTTTAGACAGACTAATGCAATTTCTGAGACGTGGAAGGAGTTTTTGCATCTTAAGTAAGCGCTGCAGTGAAAATGAAAAAAACATGATATGTTCAGATTAAAAATAAAAATCACAACAGTGTTAGTGTAGATGACGTTGAGTTACCTGAAGTGCATAACAGCAGCAAAGTTGAATGTATTTACTTCATTAATTCCAGATCAAAGGTGCGGCTGTACAGTAGCTGATGGTTTAAGGAGGTCTTTCCTGTTCAGTTGCTCTGTTTTCTTTCCCAATGTGTATAGTTTTACTGGAGGCGGGATTCCATCTGTACTGATGGGATCCAAATAGTGAAACTACCTTTTGCTGCTCATCTGCTGGACTAGGTTTGTGCCTTTTGCACTGAAGTGGGAAGAACAACTGCTTTGTAAACAGGTAGTTCTTCACCTGGATGTCATGGTTCACAAAGACTCTTCCTGGGAGTCTGGCATACTGTAAGACCACTGGCAGGGCTTATGCTGCGGTGTATTTCTGCATCAGTGTCGGCTTTGGAGGGATGAAGGCTGCCAAGGTAGGAGAGTCATGCACATTTTTCAGACTGAAATGTTTGATGTGTATTGAGTCACACAAACATAGTGAATCACCGCACACACACGCGTGCTCATGCACATGTGTGCACGCAGGAACACAGAGACACAGAAGGATTATTTTGTGTGTAGGGAAGTTAAATTGAACAAAGGATTGGAGGTGATATTGTGTTTGCTTTCCTCAAATGTATGCATGTGACCTAGTGTGAGAAGAGGCTTTGGGGTCATTTTAATAAGTAAACAATCTACACTGAATAGTGGCTAATTTCAATCTCTGCATGGCGAGTGAGTGTAATACCAATAAATATGACTTTCATTGTGTTTGACAGAGGAAGCGTGCATTTATTTCACCACTTGTCTCACCTTCCATTATGCACTGGCAGTATACAGTGACATTTTTGCAGACTGAAGATGCCCATCGACAACGGGCGTCCCTGAAATGAGATTCATGATGGGATGTCAGCTTCACACACTTACAGAGTGACTCAGCTACAGCCATATCCCTTTTCCCAAGTCCTGTAGTGGCTGGAGTATGAGTGGATGAAAAGCCTCTTTAATGAGTTAATGTGTTTCAGTAGGTTAATAGCTGAATAATTGTCAGAAGGTAAAGTGGCAAACATGAAGGACAGCGCTTTTTCATTTGGAACAACTAGTATTTGCAGTAAGATTTGATCAAAACTGAGTATTAAGTGGGCTTAGTAAGTGTAGTATTCCATGCGGCTTAAACACATTTGCCTGCAGTGTTTGTCCAGTTGTCTTGAATTCAACAAACTGAGCTTTAATTTGTATTTCTGCCAGGGTTGGTTTATTTTAATGTCATATTGTAGTTTATCAGGCTGCAATAGTAGCTTTTCCCTCTTTCCACTTTGCAGCTTTAAACATGGGAGGTGATGAATAGTACTGGTAACAGTATAATAAGTATGTATTTGCATAATGTTGAACTCACAGAGTTAGACTATTATACTAACGCCTGCGCTGTTATAATCTATAACAGTTACACTGGATCTGGACTGACGGAGAACAGCAGGTGTGTGGTAAGTGGCAGCTTTAGAAATGTGTCTGCAGCCTGCATAGATATCACTTCCTCTGGGCAAAGTAATAACTCTTATTACAGCCCTTTTAGGGACTCCTTGGGAGTGGAACTAAGTTGTTTTCCAATGTGATGCCACTGGCACCTTGCAGAGGCATAATGGAAAAGACATCCTTAAATAATTGTGGTTAAAGCGATACTGAGCTGTTGGAGCAAGTCTCTTTTAGGTATGAGTAAACGAACCCCCTCTAAATGATCATGTGCTGCAAAAATGACGAGTTTGATTGTGCACTGACGTTCTCCTCTGTGAGAAGGGGGCAGATGAATACTTTACATGCCACTGTGTGGCATGGTTTTATAAAATAATCTTTAATACTCTTTCCTCTCTCCACCACCCACTAGCCCACATACAAACACCGAAACGGATCCACAGCTTTAACTTTTCATGTGTTTGCTGAATTATGCATTGAGCACACACTCTTGGGGATAGTTGTACATTCTTAGTAATGGTATTAGCTTTTGCTGGATAAAGCCTGTTTACACATCCATGTAAAAAAACACACAAACACACACAGATTCATCATGCATATTCAGATTAATACAACTTGCTCCCATGCTGAAAGGTTCATAAGTTCCTTCCCTCATGATACGATTTCCTACTTGGTTATCCACGTAGGAAATCTTATCATATCAAATATGGAAATTTGTAGTGTCTGCTGGCCAACCAGTTTGAAGTCTAGCTGGCTGCCTTTAAACGTATATGCATAAAAATCTCCATGGTTGTCAATATGCATGGCCATATTTGAAAAGCAGCGACCATTTATAGTTCTGTTTGTTCTGCAGCGGCTCTCCATGCTTCTCTGTGTGATAGTGCCAGTATGAACTGAGGTCAGTCTGCTTGAGTAATCACCCTGCATCAGAGATTATGGTCAGGAATTCATCCATTGAGCTGTCTGCGCTGGACAACAAAGCCCTCAGCTCAGTGTTGCAGACAAATAGCTTGATAATTCAGAGTTATAGCTCATTTTCACTTTCAATAGGAAACGCATAATCTCGACAATGCTGCATAATGGAATAGAATTCAATAGTAACCTCCAGACATGCACCCAAGAGAGTACATAAAAAAGAAGCCGTGTTGTTAAGAAGTCATGAGGCTTTGACTTAATCCTCATGGCTCCCTTGGAAGCAGACAATGAGAAACTTGCATAAAACTCTAGTATCACTTATTCAGTGGTATCTCAGTGCGGTAATTGTGCTGTGAACAGTTTGTGTCTCGAGTTACACCAAAACCAGTGCTGTCACTGCAATTAGGTACAATTAATGGAAGCTGATTGTAATTTGGACAGTTTTTGCATTTGTGTTGTGTACTCTGCTCATTTATTACTCAGTCAAAGGCGTCGATATTAAATGTTGAGTTTTTATATTTGTACACTTGTGTCGATAGTTAACACGGTGCTGATTATTAGATGGCCTTTCTCTTTGTCTGTGTTGTTTCTCGTTGTCTCTTTTTAATTCTCACTCTTTCCTGCAGAGTAGCTGTAGTTCACAGTGACTCAGTGGTTAGAATTGCAGATTTGAGTTCAAATACACAACATAGTTTCATTTTTTTCTCTGTGTAGAGTTTCAATCATTCAAGTCCAAAGTTCACTGTTTTTTTCTTGTATACATCTGCTAACTCAGGACTTGATGGGATGGGCAATAGCCTGACAAGCCCTGAACAGTACAACTTATTAAAAACAGGCATAGGAGATGTTTCTGCTTCTTTTCTCGCTTCTTTTCGTCTCTTGCAACAACCTGCAACATTTCCAACCACCTCTCTGCAAAGCCCAGACCATCATTTGTCTGTTTAATGACCGCTGAGGTGCCATGTTGAGTCATAGTGATGACATATTAAAGTTTATTCCACTGTCCAATTTAAGCCCCGGTGAAAGAGTGTGGCCCATAATTTCTTCTTCCATTTAACCACTGCAGGTTTCTTCCTCTTTCTGACTCCCCAAACTGTAAATGCAAAGGTCTTTTCAGCTTTATGTGAGTATCTGTAGCCTTGAATATATATATATATATATATATAAGACCCAGTCAACATGACAGTTTATTAGTAAACTAATCTATCTCTTAATCTCACTTGATCGTTCATAAATGAACTAAAGGGGAGATAATGGATAGAGAATGAGTGGAGTGGAGTGGAGACAAGGAAAAATAGTGAGCTTGACTGTTTAATATATTCTTAATCTCTAATTAATGCTAGCTTTGGGTCTCTTAGACTTTCAGGAGTCAAAAAAGATGCTAAGAACCACCATTTTAATTTAAAGAACACTTAACATTTTAATATAGATATAACTCTGGAAAAGTTCAGACACCAACACTTGCTCTGGGGAGTTATACACATGAGTAATGCCTTTTGCCTTGACTCCGTCTTATCTTACCTTGTCTGCAAATAAGGAAAATGTGAATATCGTAAAGGCAGTTGGACAATGTACATGCTGAAGAGTAAGCTTTGGATTTGAGTTCATAGTCGCTCAATCTGTGTATCAGTAAGCTGCTTCTATTATTAGAAATAGAAAAACAAACTAGAGAGGAGGAAAAGACAGACAACAAAATCAGTATCCGCTTGGATCATGTACGGCATGACACCCTCAAGAGTATGTTCCTTTCCAGATTTGCAATCCTACAAAAACCTTAAATCTCTCTGAGGCTCCGCCAACAAAGTTAGTAAGGTTACAAAGCACCGCTGCCAAAACGGTTTGGAAAGTTCCCCCTCTGATGAGCCGAGGCTCTTTTTGCACAGCAGTGTTGACTAGACTCTAAAACATAGATAAGTCGAGCCTTCAGATAAAGATTTACGGCAGTCTGATTGTGTGAAGGCTTTGAACGCCTGCTACGGCGGTGTCATTTTGAGCTTACTGGGAACAGCGCAGCCTCAGTAAGCTTCAACACATGTATGCATGGTCCACGGAACCACTATTTACCTGAGTGGTTGGAGTCGGCCCATCTAATGACCTCTGGGCGCTGCATCCAAGGAAGGCAAATCTTAATTGCAGCGGTACAGTCAGCAACTTTGTGCTCAGCGCATGTATTTATATTATAACACAAGTGCTCATTCAGCCACGTTTTGGAAGACCTGCCTCACATGTCAATGAGCAAGTGCATATGCCTCCGACAGCACCAGTGATTATGACTCCACTGACATAATTCACTGAACAGCCACAAGAAATTACAAGCTTCAGCGGGCTATGAGCTCTAAGTGTTCGAGTACTTTATGTATTGTTTACACATTGAGAATTTGTTGTGCTCACATTATCTGTCTTGGAGAATTTACGATATGAAGATGTCACATCTGTTTTTAATGGCGCACAGCTGCATGCACACATATCAGTAATCCGGGGACACACTGGGATTTGTACTGATAATGCATATCTTTGCAAAGATTAAACCACTCTGCGTGCGTGTGCCAATGCATGTGTACGTCTGCGTTCACACTAGAGTTACTACAGTTCCGGGCCTGTGTCTCCTCTTTGTTTCTGTAGCATAATGGGCTTTGTAAGATAATACCCAAGAGACACAACAATACTTCTGAGCGAGGGGATTGTGAAACTGTCCCAGTTTGCAGCGCCGCTTTGGCTGCAGGTTTCCAATGTAATTTGAAATCCAAGGAAACCTGGATTTACCTGCAAATGATATCATTCACTCCTGTGGTCCTGCTCATTAGATCATCTCCTATGTTTTCAATCAATTTACTCTCGGTTCTGAAGTTATTGTCATTGACTTTCAGTGTCGAAATAGAGTCAGTTTTTAAAACACTTGAATACAGGGACTGTTGTCACTGAACCAATCAGTCTATGTGATCTTTCCAATCAGTTATGTATCTAAAATAACACACTTCCTAGTTTCAGCATCATTATTGTGGAGGAACATTGTGTCTGTTTTTATTGTGCAAGTCCTGAGTGAACATATCAAATACATTTTTTCTAACTGTTATCCAATCTGACAAACACCAGTGACTTTGTGTCGCTGTTGTTCTGGCTTGCTATTATTTATGTCAAAAATGTGCCAGCTATAAAAAGCTTTTATAAATTATGCAAACATAACGTTGCAATGTATTTTTGAATGAAAACTGAAGCAGCTTTATGCGGTTTGAAAGAGTCTGTGAAAGCTATGGGCTCCGCGAAGCGACACAGTTACCTGTAAATGTTAGGCTAGCTACCGACCACATTAACCGCACCTAACTTCGCTTTGACAAACACACGGTGAGCCAGAGAGACAGCGAGCACAGACTACCTCAAACTCACAATCTTTATATTTTACACAGCTTCACTCCCGTGCACCTGTCTCAAAACGTCATCCAAGTCATTGGCCAACTGCCTCTAGCTGTTTGCTGACGACTTGGCTGTGTTCTAGTAGACCGACTATACAGAATCATTAGTGTGCAAAGAAACAAAGACAAAACAAATGGTTTCTTATTCAGTAAACAGCTTTGGGAGCTGACTTGTGTGTATTGGAAGAACTTGTATTGTTGACTGCACTGCATGCAAACCATTGATCATAATAGGGAGGATGGGCCATGCTCACGTCTAAATAAATAAATTATTCGCTATTTGGGACAGCATCACTGAGGCATTTTCTATCTAATAATATTTTATTTGGAAACAGCAGCTTATCATTGCACTTCGTCATACATTACATAGAAATATTATTTTGAATAAGTAATAAATAAAGAAATCGCCTTTAATACTTTATGTATGTAATATTTTACTTTGCGAGTACAGGTAAAAGGTTGTCATTTATAAAAGGTGGCGTTAACTAAAACGGTGAAACTCACCTCAAACAAGCAGAGGTGTAAATAATGGGCTTGGCGGTGGCATGTATCAGGCTCGTCGGGTAATTGCTGCGGTATAGGGGATGTTGCACTCTAGAAGACATTGAAATAGATGGCATAATTCTTTTTTGTGAGGGATGCACTGTTTATTAGAGATCCATCAAGTGAGATGGGGTGCTGCACAGTACGCATGTTTATTTATCACCCCAGCTTGAAGGACTGTAATGGAACTGATCAACAGGACAATTATGCTCCAGCTCCTTTCGCTTGTATTGATAAGGACATTTGGTGCTAAAACCGTCTGACGATTTTAAAGGTCAGGCTATAGTTTAAAGTTCCCCACCATCTTGTGGTAGCAATTTCAGAAGTCATTGTCTCAGAATGTCTGTTTTCTAGATGAGATTAACCACTAGTTCAACAGTTGTTCAATAGTATAGTCATACAGACTCAACACGTTCGAGTTTACAACATCTGTCAGCCAGATAAGGACTCATTTTGCTTTTGAAGTTGCAGGACTGAAAAACCATCTCCCTGTTTTTTTCAGTTCCGAGTCTGTTTCAGTCCAGCGTTCGGCAGCAACTGAGGAATGGAAAACAAACAGTAGGTGCTGGCAGATGACAGTTTCGACCTGACTGTCACAACCTCCCAGGTTACGTTTAATGTTTACAGGGAAACTGCTGTGACCTGTATAAGGCGTCTATTAGCACAGTTAGCAGGTGTTCCGACGTGTCCTATTGTAACTTTTCATAAGACTGTGTTTTCTAAGGATCACGATGCATTGGCTGGATAATGTGCCCATGTCACACTAAATCAAATATTGTGTAGGAAAAACACATTCCCACTGTGAGAGAACAATTTTTCCTCACTATCAGTGGATCCAAATTGAAGTTAATATCCTAAACTGAATCTAGCTTAAGTTCCCTTCAGTATTTGTGTATCTATTTCATTGTATATAAATTATGAGAGATGGCTGACGTTAATTGGACATCTGATTTTGAAATCTACTGACAAACTGCTAAATAAATGTTGTTGTCCATTTGTAAATGGGATAATAAAAAAAAGACATTGGATATGAACTGTAATTTCTCACTCGTCATTAAAACAGTATATACGGTGGTTTGGAATTAAACTAAAAGATCTTGGTTTTTGTGTCTACCAAACCCAGCGCAAAGAGAAAAAGCCCAGTCTTTGTTAAGACACTCATTGAAATTAGAAATTACTAAATTGGCTGAAAGCAGAAGTGCTCTGGCCCCTTCTCTGCCTTGCATGGACTTCAAAGTGTATTTGTCTGAAGGGTTCCCAAGCTCAGAACTCTCAAGTGAAGCATCAGAAATTTGGCCTATTATCCCCCATACTCTTCAGTTTCTCTGTTACTAGTGGGGATGTGATTTGACAGACAGGTTCCAGCTATATGACTCTTTGCCCTCCTACCTGCATACTTATGAGGGATTATGTGTTATTGCAGGCTTTATATAAAGTCTCAGTAATGGATTCTCAAGTCTGTATGTGTGTGTTTGTGCGTGTGGGTGTGTGTTTGTTCAGTCATGTGGTTGTGAGAGTGTTTGATGCAAAAACAATAACGCTACGTGTGTGTCTGTGTGTCCGTGTGTGCACCTGAGGCTTTGTGATGTCTGAAAGGTTTAGTGTCCACAGTGACCGGTTCGTCAGTGTGAATGACAACTGTGCATGCACCTGCCACCGTCCTTTGAATATGCTCACCATGCTAGCAGGGTAGAGCCCCGAGTTCCCTGAGGTGCTGTTTGTTTGTTCGCGTGGTAACACAGCACTGGTGATACCTCAGGTAGGCTCTGACCTGCTCTTTTGTGAATGTGTTTGCATATGAGTGTATGCAGAGGTCTATGCATCTCCATAAACACGCTTTGCCAGCTTTTCTGCATAATGTGTGAACTCTTAAGGTGCATTTGAGGAGAAAATCTAATCACATCTTGAAACTGCCTCAAATTGCTCGACACGGCAGTCGGCGAAATTAATCTCACCTATCTGCGATGTAGTCATATGGATTTTTGTTCCTTAGGTTTTGCAGCTGCTGTGCAGGGAAAAGTAAAATGATCAACAGCAGTGTGATGGAGAATCTGTCCCCTGCTTCCTTCTGGTCATGTTTCAACATATAAGAAGTGGAGGTGGCAGATGGGGAGAAAAGCAAGACTGATGAAAAAGAGAATAAGGGAGTTGAAGGTGAAATGACAAAGTGGAGTGTACTGTAAATGTCACTGCAGGTCCGTGTGGCTTTAGAGGATTAGCACAAGACAATTTCAAACCTCGGAAATAAACATTCATGTGTCTGATGGGGCTGGTAAAGTAGATTTTGAAATGTTGGGTCCAGCGGCCTTCGAGTAATGACAGTAGACGTAGAGGCGTAGTCCTGTACGTACTGATGGGCTAATGCAAACCACTATATACAAAATGCCGTCTTGCTCTTCAAATACAGTACACATCAAGTCATACCAAAGAAAACCTGCATTTTTCTCAAGATTGCACCTCAGGAAAAAGCCGAAACAAGGTTAATACAAAGTAGAATAAAGATGGAAACCAGCCCAGAGTATGTGCAGATGAAAATGTACGGTATGTCAGCGCGAACTGTGAGAACAACGCACCGTAAAGACGGGGCGCTCACAACTCTGACGAGCAAGATCAACAGAAGATTATGTAAATAGGCTACAGGGGCGTCTGAAGCTTGAGGTGGGACTTTGAGTTTTATGACCTGGATAACAGTGGAGTCTTAAAACCCATTGCTTCTAGGGCATCGTAAGAGGTCTACATCAAACAGCTTGAAAGGTACTGTGTAAATGAGCAAACAGAACCACAGACAGGTTCTGTTGGTTATTCTTTGGTGGGCACTGCCCAGATGTTTACCACAGCAGCAAAAAACAAAGCTTTTTTTTTCGCCTTCTAAAACAACCATATGTCTTTTGGCCATACTGTGGACATTTTTACCTTTTAGTCTTTTATTTTATTGATGAATACGCAGATTTAAAAATATGCTCTGCATTGCTGTCGTCTGTCTCCAATTAACAGCCTTTGTGTTACACTTCTTCTTTTTTGCTGGTGGTGAGAACCTTTATGAATCATTGGTTGTTAATGGGACATTGACTATTCCAGTCACAGCAGGAATGAGGCGAGTGGGGGTGGCTGGGAGTCCCAGGGGGACTCAGACCTGTGGCAGATCCATTATTCATGGTTCACCATGGGCATGTAGCGAACACTGACATCCGACCTGCCTAAATCAAACAGGGCCAGTGAGTTTAACGCCCCTTGGGAAATGTGAGGCTCAGGTAAAGGTGGGGGTGAAGAGAGGGGAGGGAGCTAGTGAGGGTGACGGTGAGGGTCAGATCACAGGGAAAAGGCAAGGAAGGAGGAGTGAAAAGGGAGCGAGCGAAAGGCCGCTCTTCTTACTCCACTGGCTCTATCTTGAAAGCTGTCAGCACAGTAGCTGCTACACTACATATCCGTCTCCCTTTGCTTTAGTTTCTTTCTGTCTGTCTTTCATTCAGTCTTTTATTCTTCTCTCCTAATAGTAATATGTCTGAACCTAATGCATTCCCACCATAGAGCTCACATACAGTAGTAGCATCATCTGACATCCTGTAGCAGCATCTGTAGGTCCTGGAACATGTTAAGGTAATAAAGGGAAGCCTTCTCCTCTGGTTTGCTTTGCTTAACTCTGCATCAGTGATATGGAGACACACTGTACTGCATTTTATTTGTCTATGCACATGCACTAAGTTGGATTTGATTGGTCAGACCTTTTAAGAAGCGACGGCTTATGGATGCGTATATATAAAAGCATGGTTTGTGGGACAGTGTGCAGTGTCGGCTCTAAAGAATCGATATGTAAGCGTTTCAATGGTGTGAAGGAAACCAGCGACCTTACTGGTGTCCTCTGTGTCATTGCTATGCAGGAGAGTTGGTACTAAGGCTCCATTCAGGCCCTGGGCCAGAAGGTGACACTTGATGCCAAGCGCTAAAGACCCAACAAGGGACTGATTGCCTCGCATACACCAGTGCTAAGACGACTTCATATCCCTGAAAGCTTGACAGTACTTTCACCGCTGTCAGTCTGAAAATACTCACTAAACATGCTCATGCACATTGGCAAAAGCATTTGCATCATCTTCATCTACAGTAAAGGAGATCAATGGCTCTCTGAAATAAAAACTATCTGTAAATCATTAGACAGCCCATCCTCTTTGAATTAATTTCCCACTCTTGTTGTTAGTGAGCTGGAAAAATCTCATAGCAGCAAGCAACCCTTAAGATGAATTTCCCCTTGATAGCGTTTGCCCCAGTGTAACAGGTCATTACCACCTTGTTTGTGCCTGTCTGGTTTCCCTTGAATAATTATAGAATATCAGTGGAAAGCACAACCATGACACAACTACATTAACATTCCTTCATTTATTCTCTGTTCAGATTTGGGATCTAATGAATCCTGAAGACTGCTTTGCTGTGTTTGTATGTAGCACAGAACTCATTTCCCAGAGACAAAGATTCCCCGAAGTCGCTCGTAATTACCCACAGAGATGTTGAGTCCTTCGGTTGCATGTTTATCTCCTTCGACTCGACACGTCCCATGGGCAGCCCCTGCCTCTTCTCACCGCAAACTCCTCACTAATGTGTAGCAATTTCTTTGATCTTGCAACTTAGCTAATCTAAGTCAAATTTCCTTGATTTGCTAATTAGATAATCATTAGCTTGTTTTCACTTAAACTGACAAGGAAAACAGTGTAGCTGTGCTGCAGATGCAGTTTGTTGGCCTGGTTGCTAATGTGGTGTCTGTGCTCTTCTTATATAGCAACTTACAACCGTCAAATGATTCCGTTTAGTTAAGGTGATATTTCAGAACAGTCGGTTTGTCAGGAGGACTTGTTGCTTTTGACAGTTCGTGTGCTGCCAAGTGTGAGAGCTTTTTAGCATTTCTGGAGCAATTTTTGGGACGATAGCCAAGGGCACTCTAGTTGGTCGAATGTGCGGTGTCACTTCATCGAGCTTGTCAATACATTAACTATGTCGCATCTAATAAATATGCTTTTATTGAACATGCAGCAGTTTATAGAGTTTCAGCAAAGCACAGCCAAGTAAAGTGCCTCTAATTTAAACTTTGAAAGACGCTCGCGCTGTATGCAAATATGCAGCCGACGCCGCAACACAGAAGGCAGAAGGAAAAGCCAACCAGTGTACCGATCGAAGTTGAAAGGAGGATGCTTCTTTTGCAGGCAGATAGGGATGATGTTTGATCTGGTAAGTTCTCAGTTCCACACAGCAAATTGCTACAATAACGGAAAAATTATTTAAGACGGAACCAGGGAAAGTCATTTTCAAGGAATCTTCGCTTTGTTGACTAGAACTCATAAAAGCATAAATGACTGCGGTGGTGGCGCCAGCAGGTGCTCAAAACCTCTGCGTTGGCCACAGATCATTAATTATCAAAACATAAAATGATTTGTTTATATTTGGTTCAGAATATTATATGTTGTTATCCCTCCTCGCATCCCCTCTTCTGTTCTCTTCTCTCCTCTCCTCGTTTTCCTTCCTCTGCCTCTTTCCAACCATTGCCAAGCCTTAGATTAATGCATTTGACAAACCACTGAACAAGAAAGGGCATTAATAGCTACTCAAAGCAGGGAGCTATCATGGGAACCCTTGTTGTGAGAAAATTACGCATCTTCAGACCCGCAAGGCGGTACGCAGGGATAACAGAACACTTCTACACACTGTTTTCTAAACACTCTCTTGGCCAAGCCTGAAAAGAAAGAGGCGGGGGAGAATTGGGCTTCAACTGGCAACACGAGGCAAGACGAGGCAAAGGGGGGGTCTGTTCGCTGAATGCCTTGGTATAGGCCCCTGC
Organism: Macropodus opercularis; assembly: GCA_030770545.1. Taxonomy (NCBI): domain Eukaryota; kingdom Metazoa; phylum Chordata; class Actinopteri; order Anabantiformes; family Osphronemidae; genus Macropodus; species Macropodus opercularis. The sequence continues at coordinate 6,896,665 of CM061099.1, forward strand.
TTCTGAAACAGCTAGTCCACAAAGGCCTAATCGCCAAATGACATGATGATCCAGCTTACAGTGGCGAGCTGACAATAAAGCAGCGTTCTGTTCCTTCATTACCACCACAGGTCCAAAGCGGGGTGTGAATGCACCCAGTACGTGTCTATTCACACACAGTAGCATGCGTGTGTTAATTTCTTTATGCATCTAGCGGAATCCGGTATAAACTCTTGTAATTCGTATTATTCTCGTGAGGTTAATTTGCATAAACTCAGAGTGTATCTGCTGTTGGATGTTTTTCCTTCACAACTGCTCTTGTTTACCGGTGTCTAAATACATAGAGTGTTTCGACAACTCTGTGACCTTCGATATGTCCTCTGGTGTTTTAAGCGGCATAGACACTAACGACTGGAGGTGAAAAGAACACACATTTAGTTCCAGCCTTTGAACAAAAATTATGATCTAAATAATTTATGGGACAAAAAAAGAACTATTTTCAAATGCATGACACATTCGAGGGAATGGTGTGAATACATTTTGCTAATTAGCTTTCAAAATAAGGACTAGACAAAACAAAACACTTTCCCCCCTGTTACCCCTGGAAGTGTTAAAAGGGGTTTGTAAACTTTTCATTTTAAGAGATAATTGAATTTTCTCTTAATGGCAAACAAGAGATGATCTACTGGAATCTAGGATTTTCAGGGTTGTTTCTTCATCATCAAAGTTAAGCTCACAAGTATAATTACCAGATATGAATGTTTTTCTTATGATTATGTGGCCAAGTTAATATGCATTTGTGAACATTATTAATCTAATGTGAATGTTACGATTCATATGCATGGAGTAAAAATAAACAATGTCTGCTACTTTCTGTGGTAACTAGTATAAATGCTTTGATTGTAACCAGCAGAGAAATAGAAATGTTTGCCATTACCCACTGAACATGAACTAAGCAGTCCATTTAGATTCTGCAGCACACAATTTATGACCAATGCCAATGTTCCCTGCCAATGAAGGAAGCACTGTGCCCTTTATGCAGCCAAGTGAGAAGTGAGGGTGTGAAGGTCGGTGTAGTGAATGAGCCTTCAGAGTATCAGACTGTCATGCTGGAGACAGAAGATCACGTCCCATCCCAGACCGCGCTTAATGATGGCTCTCTCTGAACCACGATCACTTCCTGCCTCTACCTCTGACCACTGAATCAGGGTAGTTATTCTTTGTCGCACATTGTCAGATGTGAAGTTAGTAATACACCGACTGGTCTTACATGTTGTCCTGCAGCCCCGGTTGCCTACCCCCGTATGTATTGTTCTTCCCGTAAATGAAGTCTGCCCTAACATCACCTTAAATATATGAATCCCACCACTGCAAATATCAATTACACATATGATTACACAGGGCAAAGGTAAATGAATAAAAGGAGGATGCTGGGATTTTCTAATATAAACTTTACCTGAGCTACGCTGCAGAAGATAAAGAGAGTTTAATTTTCTGCCCCTGTTTGAATGTTTGAGAGTGAGACTGTGTAAATAAAATTTTGCTCAGTGAATGAACACACACACACACACACACACACGTGCGCTCAGGCACATTGTCACACATGTGCACCTCGCAGTAATGAGGAACATTTCCATGCACATTAATGCAGAAACTATAGTCAGTGCCCTTAAAGTCTTTTACGTTGAAGTACTGTTTGTGTGTGTGTGAGAGAAAACGAGAGAGTGAAGCACAGGAAGATAGAAATTTGCAGCTTCATTTGAATGGCTTTGGGCTGTTGACAGGGGTTGAGAAAAATGCTTTTCTCTTTGTATTAAAAACACAATGCACACACACACACGTACGCATATGCACTAACATGTTAACTTGTGCAAATCCACACAGACACACACACGAGCACGCATCCAGTCAGTGATCTGACAGGTGAGAATGGCTTACAGCTAGGTTATAGGGGGAAGCACACTACATAAGCAGGTCACCTCTCCTGGGACACTGCAATTTTTCACAGTGTTGCAGAAGAAGAAAGGAAAAAAAAGAAAAGGCAAGAAATAGCGGTAAATGGGTACAACCTGGTGATCTCTCAGTTGACGTTTTGTTCCCCTCTCGCCCCGGTCTTAATTTTCTTACAAGTAGCTTCTTCATTAAATCCAATTCTCCAATTCAGAAACCTCTGGCAGGCTCAAGGAAAATGGCAGTGAATAATTTAGTGTATTATGTAACAGCAGTAAGTTGCATGACCTTTCCTTTTTAACACTTGGTTCATGCAAATGGTTTATTTCTGAGCATTTCTGGGAGTTCGCAACTCAGTGAACTATCAGTAAGACACATCTTGACCTTGACCTTTCTCTTTGGAGTGTGTGTGAGCGCGTGAAAGAGGGAAAGCGAGCGAGAGTCAGCAAGAGAGAGAGAAGCATATGGCGCCCGTGTATTTTTAAAGTTATGGGACCAAAACCATCTCTTGCCCAACCACAAGAGATTGTTGGCATGAATCACCTGCTGTAAAAAAGGCTGAGATGCAGAAACAACTGCATGTATTGAAGTAAAACATTATAGTATGATATTTTGTGTGTGAAGCTGGTGACTCTATTGTGTACATTTTCTTCAGTCATTCTTCAACATGCAACACCAACATCTGCCGTAGCATATATTATTTATTCATTTAATACAGTCTAAGGTGGTGCTATTGTTAGAAAACCTCAACCCTTGTAGTTGTCGGATCATTTATTCATGTTGCACAAATACATTCTTATAAATTAATAACATCCTGACTTTACACAGAAGGTCAGTGGTTGTTTTTCTAATGGCCGCGTATTTAGACTATATTAAGCAGCATTTTGGAGAAAGGAGAACGTTCAAAACGTACTTTTCAAGATGAGAGGATGTGTGAGTCAGACCGTTCACTCTCAACATGTTGCTAACAATGGTTTGTGTTTGCAGAGGCTGAACATGTATCGCATCGAACATGTTTGACTCCCTTGTTTTATAGATCCTCAGTCAAGACTGTGTCTGCTAATGGGTACCACTCTGTTTGAACATGGTTGAACAGACAGGAAAGTCTGAAAGACCACATACAATATATCTATCATCTTCCTCATAATGTGACGCCCTCAAGCCCCGCAGGCACTCGTGGAGTTTTCCCACCAAACAATGTCTCCATCTGGGCGGGTCGATGAATGGCGGGTCAGGCAGGGTCATTGTGAACACGGCTTTCATTTTTTATTTTTATTCTTGGGAAATGTCAGAGATTTGGAGGTTCAGGTTTAAAAAGGAGAGCGAAGAGACTCCCAGACCTGTCTTGATCACGCCACAAACATAAAAGCTTCATGACTGAGGAGCAATGAATTTTAATATCTGGGAGATTTTCCTGGAGAGTCGACACTTTTGACACCGAAGCAGCGTCTGTGTCCACTTTCTGCTGCTTTGCTGCCCCGGCGTGCAGACGTCTGACTGGAGAGACAGGCAGAGTAACCTTCGGATGTTGGCAGGCTGTGATTAGTCAGGCAGGCCTCTGCTCAGCGTGCCGCTTACTCTCATATTAATTTTTGCACGTGCTGGCTCTGACACACGCAATGTGGTAATGGGGTGCGATGATAACAGTAGAAGTACTAGCAGTTGTCACTGTCATTTTCAGTGGAACTGTGTTCTTCCAAGGCAGAAATGATTCAAATACTACTGATACCAGAGGTGAAACTCTTTAAAACTTCATTTATTCAGCGTTGCTTTACAGAAAACCAATTGTTTGAACGTCCTGATCACTCTCCCGCTGTTCCACACATTTAAACCATGTAATTAAAGCTGACTGACAAATTATTACAACAGTACGTGCCCACACCCTGAATGCTAATACGGGCATTTTATTGTTTACAGCATACGTTTTTGAAATTGTTTTCTTATTTGCAGCACTCGTGATTATGTTACGTTGATGATTTTCAGTACACTTTGTTTTAAATTCGAACCGAGCAGCCAATGAAGCTTATTACAGTATCCGTAATGTAACATTAGACTCACCGCGTGGGATTGCTTTTAATCATAATAAGTGATAAAAACAAATAAGTTGGGTCGTAATAAAAAAAAGCCTTTTAATTTACAGCATCAGAATAACTAGCAGGACTGTATTTAGCTTTTTCAGTCATAGCTTGTATGTCCCCATGTGCACGTCATGCTTTTACAGACATCAGTGCGTTGAATGTGTGTTCATGCATCAAGTGCATTTGCGGGTTTTCTGTTTCCCCTCAGTTGTCAGTGTAGCGCTGTATGCGTTAGGGGGCAACATGCTCTCAGGTAGATTTACAGACGAGTGCAGCTAATGGTGCTGGCTAACAAGTGACATTCTCTCATTAAGTGCGAAGATTTGTCTGAGTGGCCAGTTAGTTGGAGGACGTTACACAAGGTCAGAGCCTCTAGCTGCCATGGGAGAATAAGTGAAGTAGAAAAGAGGGCGAGCGGACAGGCTAAAAGACAAGATACTCGCTGTGCTGTCTGAAAGCTTCTCTCCTCTCTGACTGGCAAGGCTTGATGTGAGAGGAGTTTGAAGTTTGGACTTTGGTCACTGCTGCTTTTGAACATGGAGCTATTTTAGTCCTGGAGGGTGTGTGTGTGTGTGTCTGCAGCAGGATGTGTACTGGTGCATGTATCTATTTAAACTGACTTTGCTGACCATCACCGAGGGGCGAGGTAGATCCTGTTCCCTGCTCGGAGCCACGAGGGTTGCTAGCAGAATGGGAAATCAATAACGTCGATAGGATGAGCATTAGGATGGCCAAGTGGTTTTAACAGCCCCATTGTCATTCCGCTATTTTTGTAAAGCAGTTTGTGGGCCATTCTTTCTACAGTCTTCAATTTTCAGAACGCTGAGGAAGACAGACAGCTACAGAGACAGAGAAACAAAGGCAGAGGGAGAGAGGCAAAGAGAGGCAGCCCTCAGACAATCAAACTGGAAGCACATTTCTGACACATGTTCGACAGCCATTCACAGAAGCTTTCAAGATGTGATTTTTTTTTCCTTTTTTTTTCCAGACCATCAGCCCCTGAATTGAACTACAGTTGTTTTCTCATCAGCGCTGAACACACCACACAGCTTGCCCTTCAACAAGGCGGCTGGTCTTTTTGAGCAGGTCCCTCCCAAACCTGCATCATTCAAACGTCTTTCAGAAATCGAATGATTAGGAAACGTGTGCTCCTTTGACTTCTTGTTTTCTAATTTTATTAAATATTACACAGTAAAGGAACATTATTAATCTTTAAAACCTTTAATGATGCATGAGATTGAGTCCAACCTTTATTTGTCTGCAATTTAATAGATACACTAATAAAATATCAACCCACAGACATATTCTTTCCATAGACTATAGATTGAACATTAAGCTCATATTGTACATTTTTCTGGGGCATAATAAGCACCAGTTGCAAGAAATAACTGAATGACCTCTGTGTTTTGTGCTACAGCCTCCCTATCAGTCCCAGACCAGAAAATGTGCCTCCATATCTAAACGATCATGTGGTTCTATCTGGATGGGAGCTGTACGCTGGTGTGAAATCAGAGATAAGGGGTGTAGGGCAACCTTGTGCTATCTCTGGCCGTCGGATACAGCAACGGAAGCTTAGCAATGCAGACCAGACCTACAAATGTAAGGTGGGAAAATGAAGCACTCAAAAGTAAAACGTTGCAGAGTTGAATCGCTGTCCGTGGTTGAGAAATGCGCCACAAAGAATGATGGACACCAGGAACTGGTCGTCTGCCAGGTTTAAGTTACTGAACTGATGCCACTGTTCGAATGAAAGCACGAGCGTCTGCCGCCATTTGTCTGAAAGTGTCTCATAGAGCATCCAGTTTTTTCAGGTCATCTCTCCAGACCAACCACTTCTCAGTCTGAATGTTCATTTAAATCTTAACGCCGCTCCTCATTCCCACTGCTCTGTACGCTACTGGACATGCTGTTGTGCATTTACTAACTTTAAATCTGTCCAGTGTCTATTTCCCACCGTCTGAGTCTGAGTGAATTATAACTGGTGAAAGCGCAGCTAATTATGGGTCCTGGAGAAACGGGGCTTCTTTGTCGCTACCAATTTCTCTTAGCAAAGCTAAAGTAAGTCTTTTAAAGGCCATCTTCATAATAATGACTCATCGTTTCTCGTCCTTTTGTTCTACACTTGCACTGACATAGGAATGTTCATAGGAATGTGAGGGACAAGTGTTTTCATCGTCAAGCGCTGAAGAAAATTTGAGTAGTTTACTAAGGGGCAGATGCACAGGTACAGTATGTCCAGAGGTAGCACAGCGAGATTGGTGATAACGAAAGAAGGCTGAAGATGACAAGAGAAAGCAGGCAGACAAAAGCAAGAATTAATAGAGGGTGAGTGAGACATTCTGTTAAACCTTTTTCTCTCATTATTCCCTCGCGATTTACGTCACTTTGTATTATCAGGAGCAGCAGAGACTGACTTTGTACTGTCAGCTTGTTGTACAACAGCATTTGTGCTTCATCCTTGGGAGGAATATTTAAAGAACAAGGTTTGTTTCTATGCAACCAGCATAAAATTCAAAGAATCATACCAAGGGACCATGTCTCAGCTTTTTTTTTTTAAATAAAAGTTTTCATTTACATGGTTGGATTTACAGCCTTCAGGGAATTATCCATCATGGATGTATGGAAAAAAGTGTGTTTATATTGAGTCGGGTGGTTGATAACAAAAACAAAAGGCAGATACACAGGGAATTAAAATGTGAGCTGTCACAGGCTGTCACATCGTTTCACGTGTGAATGCTGAATTCATAAATGAAACCTAAATGTGCATCAGCCATTTTAGTTTTTGAGTTTTTCCAGGGTGCTGCTATTCAGTTTCTAGATGAAATAATTTATGCTTAATTCTGTCCCAAATTAAATCCCAAACCGTTTTCCGTCTTTATGGCTGTAGTAGCTGCTTCTCTCTTACCTTTTTCTTAAGACTTGTCGCATCCATGACACTTGAGTATCAATGTCTCCAGTTTTTCTGTACTGGACAGACCAATTTAACAGGGCTTCACTTCAGTCTGGCTCCATAAACAGATAAGAATATCCCAGGGCAGCTAAGAGGACCTTTTCCTTCCCTTGATCGTGTTATCTTAAATGCATATTCTCATACTTTCACTAGATTCTGTCATGTTTTCTCAGCCTGTTTTATTTTTCTGCTCTGCACAGGGAAGCCTAGTGCTGGATAAAGAGGAAAGGGAAATTGCCCCTTCGCTGTCTGTCTTTTTTAACTTGCTGTATAGCTTCCCTAGTCTCTTTTTCTCACTAGTAAATAATGCTTTTTCATTGTCTGCATACTATAGCTCGACTGTGTGTTGAAAGCGTTTTATGAAAATAAGGAGTTTTTTGAAGTTGAAGCTTATTTCAAACTCGAATCTCTTGGCCTTCTACGTGAGCCCCTCCCCTATTCTCATTCTCTTTGATATGCAGGAAATGTGCACAGAGCTGATTGAATTTGTATCAATCTCTTTTTTTTTCCTCCTCAAGACCTAATTTCATCAAATGCTTCGGTATTACTGGATTTCTGGTGGCTGGTAACCATCCCTGCAATCATTTACCCTTGATCTCTTATGGAAAAGATGGCTGGTTTGGAGGGAGAAGAAAAGGTGGCTGATTGACTTAGATATTTGTTTTGCTTTCCAACTGCCGTTTGAAGTGTTATACACACGAGAGGGGAATGCTTACAAACTCTTGCGAATCTCTAAAGCTTCCAGTTTTTATGAATTTGGCGCAATATGATTTTCAAATATTCCAGTAGTTCTGGTGTGTTACGTCACACACACGCTCACATCGCGCGCACAATGGCTGGACACAAACACTTAAACAAAATTCGTCAAGCTTGTCAGATTTGGAAGCCTGTCTGTCGTTAGCACAGCTTTGCCGTACAAATCAATGCATCTTTGGCCTTTGGAGTCAAAGTTGGACTTGGCGTCTGATCGCATGTGTGAGTGAGTGGAGTACAGAACACAGATTGAGACTTTTAGTTGCAGAGGAAGCTTTCGAGGCGCATAAGTCTGCTGCAGTGTTTAAATATGGATAAACAGATACAAACAGAGCTCACAGAGAAAGAGGCAGTCACACATGCTGCCTTTATCCCGTATTTACACACACACACACACATATTCCCTGAGTCATAACTTGCTGTGTTTTTAGCCATAGGGAAGTCCTTTATCCACATAACTAGATTAACTGTGAGTGAGCTCTGATCAGCTTAATTTGGATTCAGCCTGCTTACCCCCCGATCTGGCTGTCAGTCTGTCCGCACGTTCGTCTGTCAGTCTGTCTGCCTGAACGGCGAGCGTTCCCACCGCGTCATACACATTTTCATCACTCTTTTCCCATCTAATGGTAAAGATTCCACAGTTGTTGTTGTTGTTGTTGTTGTTGTCTGCATGAAAATCACGTACTGTTCTGAAGCTTTGTTTGACCCCATAACATACATGTACACTATGAGGTTCTATTTTAGCTAAAGCCTATGTAATGAACTCCTTCATGTTTTTGCAGAAATAGATTGACTGCAGTAAGCTTTTAGTGTTTTAGGAGTGAAGAATCTTTAGTTTTCTCCCCAGGGATAAACAAATAAAATAAAATTGGAAATGTGGCCGTACTTTTGAATACATATCTTACTTCTGCAAAATCTACATTTATGCATCAACGTCTTCATCTGTTGCTCTTAGAGTTCCTTGACGTACAGGCAGATGTCTCCTAGCAGACAGGGCACAAGCATAGATGTCACACGTTCTTATTTAGTTACATTTGTGCTCATAAGACTGACAAGTAATGATTAAACATATGCACAGATGCCAGTAAGAGTTGGAATAAGGGCCACTAAATGGGAGGGGAGACAGATAAGGAGGCATGGAAAGGAGAATTATATGAACGTCCAGAGGGAAGGTGGGTACAGATACTAGGACAGAAAGCGTGAGATGCTGAGGAAAATGGGGGGGTAGCAGTAATGAGAGATGGAGAGAAGGGGGGATAAGTGAAGAATGGAGGAGAAGGAGGGCACAGCATTGAGAGAGCTGAGTGAAGCTGAGGAGGCGCTGGGCCTGGGGGATTGCTACGCGTTTATCCTCCTCTGCAGCAGGCTTCTGAAGGACTACCTCAGGAAAAGACTTTAAAGCAGGGTGGCTGCTGCTCTGTGCTGATCTGTTAATACCCACAGATACACAAGGCTTCGCCTTAGCACTCTGGGGGTGGGGTGGTACAGGACAGTGTGTATAAGTCTGCTTGTCAGTTTGTGTGCGTGTTTTGTTATGTGTTCAAGGATCGTATCATATCTCTGCAGATGATATCCCATCCCCACTGCTAGCTTGCCCTAACTCACCCGGAGACATGAAGTTACCAGAGCGATTAAAAGATTAGATTGGACCATCATGTGGCTGCGTGTCAGCATCGTCACCTGCAGCGGGTGCCATGAGGAGGAGAGGGTTATGCCTGCCCTGTTTTAGGAACCTGTATAAATAGACCTTGTCCTCTTGGGATTTGGTGTAAAACTCCCTCAGAGACACAGCGTGCAGCAAAAACATACACATTGGGAGCTGGAAAGGCTGAGATTTGTGCTGGCTGCTTCACAGAGGACCTGTCCTCTCAAGGGGGTCTGCGTGATTAATTCAGCGAAAGTAAAAGACCTGGGGGGGGGATAAATATGCAAGAGATGAAAGATCAGTTTCTTTGTGTTAAGGCCTCCTTTTATAGGTGAACCTTTACTCTTAAAAGAAAATCACAATCGGATTATGAAAATTGTGTTTGTGTGAAGTCAGCGTGTCAAAATCCACCTGCAGACGCAGGTGACCACAGGGAGAAAGTTCTTACTACTGCTGTACCGATACATGACTGTTCAGCTATGAGTTCTGGGTCGGATTCTGTGTATATTTACACTCTAGCGTATGTACTGACTTCTCCTATTGTTGTAGATTGTAGGAGATCTCCCACATATGTCTAAATAGGGTCTAATAAGTTCCACAGATACAAAGTACCAACCTGCACACGTCCGGGAATATGTGTTATTGTTAAAAATGTGCAGACAAAAAAGTACAATGTGGGCACTTACTTTCCATCAGGAGACAAGAAGCGGGTTCCTGCAAGGTGAACCAATAAATATTGACACTTGGTTTTCGTTACTGATAGAATTACGGCGAAGTTAAGGTTTAGGTTATAGTGCAAGTCTGAGTCAATAAATCCAATGTCCTCAAGGTGAAAAATGTAATGAATGTGTACATGTATAAGGATGCATTTTTCTGAATAGCCCTATAATGAGTAATGTAAAAAATCACTGGAAACATTCACAGTCACAGTATGAACCGATTAACAATATAACACTTTACTTGGTCTTGGACTTTGTTATTCGCCATTGTGGGCACAGAAGAATGTGAGTGTTTAAGACACTTCACAGCATCTCAGAAAAAATGAGAAGAGAGAATAAGGAGAAGGACAGACATGACAAAAAGTCAGAAAGCTGAACCATGTTGGTGTTTGATCACGATAAGCTCAGAGCTTCTACAAATTCTCAAGGCCCCGTGTAATCGTTCAACAGTAATCAGCTGAAGAATCCTTTTGTTTTCCACTGCAAACAGGTTAATTTGTCAAAATGTTGAAATGCCAGACTTCACATCCTCGGCAACACTGGTAACAGGTTAAAACGACGAGTGTAGCAAATATGATTCTGACTGTTTTTAACAAGTGTGTCAGCAGAAGAGACAAAGTAGTAGCTGGATATTTAAATTCACGCATTATCTCCCCAAACGTGGGTTAAAACTGTAACTATGACTCCATAATGTTTTTTTAAATCAGCCTTGATTGGACAGCAGCAATAACCATGCTTTGCCAGTGACATCATGTCACGATAAGGCAAACGCTGTGTGTCTGTTCCCGTATTCAGGTAGTTGTTTCTTATCCACCTCGAGCACTTATCCGCTTGATCAAAACCACCTGTGTTTTCAGATAACACGACAGGCTATTAGGAGGACATGTCTAACCAGGCGTGCAATATCTCCTACAGTAGTTTCTAATGACGGTGTAAACAGTATTGGTGTGGGGTCAGTGTTACGTGTCCCTGCTGTTGGTGTATAATATAAGGTTTATATTTCATTAGGTTAGATCTTATCTAATGAAAATGGTAGAATCCTACGGTGCCAGCATCAGTATGTTCACCCTGTGTTGTATTGTTGACAGCCGTCTGCGATTACAATGGCATTTAAAGTGATTAAAAGAGATTACAGTGTTTAATGAATTAAAAATGACACGTGGCCTTTCAGCTGTAGCACGGAAGACGTTCTGCTCTCTAAAACTTTAATTGTGTAACGGGCGGAGAAAATAAATGTGTTTGAAACATCTCAAAATATCAGTCTAGACAGAAAGGTTAACAGCTGCTGCTACTTGTTCCGTCACTGGTGTTAAAGTTGCAGTTCACCTCTTTGCATGTGGTGGATGTTTCACAACGGGTCAAACATGCTGGATGGAGGCTGAAACTTCGAAATCAGACGTCTGCCTGCTTTGCTGGTGTCTTCACCAAATGACTTGGCTTCTTTGATATGTTTACACTTGTTGTTTTTTTCTTTCATTCCGTCCTTTCTCGCTCATGTACATGCAGGTGTTTAGATGTAGTGTACGTGTAGTATGCACTGCACCCGCCTTTCAGCCGGAATAATTCCAGAAGCATAGGAGTCTTCAGTCTCCACAAACGTATTAATGATTTGGAAATGGGACGTTTAATTTGACTCAAATTTGGTCCTAGAATCCAAGAAATGTATTGAATATATGACGATACGAGATATGAAGCTAAACACTCTAGGAGGTGCTTTCAGACGATGAGCTTACTTATATGGTTCAAACCTTAACCTTAACCGAGTGTTGTAACCGCCCAAACATACAGTAACTGCTGAGGCTTATTCATACACAAATGGATCTGCTGGATTGAATAATGGGTGTTCGTGCCTTTGAGGTCATGATTATGTTTGCGCTTGCTTTTCACTCAGCCAAACATCCACACAGTTCAAATGACCTCCATTCCAGCCACTCGAAGGAGATTGTAAATAATGTTCCACTGAATTAACAGGCCTAAATCCTGGAGCTTCATCTTGCTGACAGAGTCTGCAGCTTGTAATCTGAACCCGCAGTTACAGGCCGACTGGTTTTCCTCAGATAGCTTTTGTCGTAATGCCATCATTGGGACAAAGTTTGTGTGAATAGACCGGAGTTAGACTGTAATTAACAGTTAAATGGCTGCGCCACCGTCCTCGGGGACGCCTGCATCTTACGTTCAATGTAAAAGCAGAGAGGGGGGCACCGAGGGAGAAGGCGGTTCGAAGTTGTGCGGGAGGTAATTAAATGAAGATTGTTGGCTATTGAGTGATCTCCAGGGCAAATACAGTACAGTAGCTCCTCTCCTTCCTCCCACCTCTGCCTCCCGCTTCTAACCCTTGCTCTCTGGCTTTGCACCTGAGATGAGGATGGCAGTTAATGATGCTGTTTTTACATCTACTTTAGCTCCTGCCCTATAGCTCACTCTCGCTGTCTCTAGATAGACCAAGGTTATTTTTTCCAGCTTTTTTTTTCATCCTGCTTTTTTCTTTCCGTTCCATTAGCAAATTGCCTCCCCCTTCTTTCTCTCCTCCTTGTTTCCACCTCCCCACCTGCCCCCTAACCCTCCCATTAGATGTCTAACTGGGGCATTCAGTCATGTAAACTAAACAGAATCTCTGTTTTATTTTTCAGAAGTTGAAGAGGAGCCCACATCTGAGAGGCGCTAATGTTGGATGGTGTGGGAAAGTCATCCTGAGGGACCTTAGAGCCGTCAGTCGCACTCAGTGGCAGCAAGGTCATCTGGCTGAGGGATGGTGAGCACTGAACTGTATGTTGTTTGCATATGCTGTGGGTTACACAGTAATAAGGCCTGCTTTCAAACTCATACTTCACCTAAGTTATTTTAAGATAACCACTCGTAAACTGACCAGCGGGCCGTTTCATTGGCCCAGCTATTGTCTGCTTTCTTGCAAATATTGGGTGAGACTCAGATAAGAGAATGCAGCGCAAAGACACAAGCTGTTTAATTTCATTGTCAGACTGCGTGATTCATGGTGATGCTCATCATAAAACGTTCATTCCGGTGCTGCGTGCAGCAATCAGCAATGCAATTACAAATATGAATTGGAAAATTTAGGTTCGATAAGGAAAACAGTTCTCTTCAAAATACAGAAGGGGAACTATTAACACCTTAGGCGAGGATGAGAGAAATACAGTATACTCACAACAGAATCTATAATAAACAGGTTAATGTGACCCATTATTACTGATCATTCTGTTCCATACTCATACACACAGCACAACAGCTGGATTACATTCAGGGTAATCAACACTTGATTACCATAATAAAATAAGTCAGTTAGTTAAAGCTGAGTCGATTAAACAGCGAGAGACACAGAGGAGAGTCAATGTTTCCAATCTATGTGTGATTTGCTCAATATTCTTTCCTCATTTCAGTTTCTCTACAGCAGATGATACAATATGTATTCCAATGCACCGGATTAGCCCACATTCAAAAACCTGCTGAGTCAAGTCAGCTTAAAGGCCTCGTGTCCTAATATGTCTAGTCCTGTGTCAGGCCTTTAGGTAACAGGGTTAATATCTCAGCGAAAGATCCAATATTTAAGATTATGTGTGTTTGATTTTGTTTACACCATCTGCCATCAGATGTAATTGAATGTAGTGCACGGTATAATCTGATACATCCGCGGGTGTTTTGCTGCTGCTGATGTTTCGTCTTTATGTGTTTCGGTGCGTGTGTGTGCGGGTTCCTTGGCCTGCAGATCCCCCGAGGAATTCAGGATCGCCTGTAGACATGCTGCAGTAATTAGTCCTGGTCTTATGGTGAATAATGCTCTCTTCGCTGAAGTCTTGATACATTAAAGTGATTTACCCTGCATTGGATTAAGGTGTTGAAAAATGCACCACATCCTAAAGAAAGGACCGTACGTTGTTTTTCATCAGTGCAGACGCAGGTGGCCACAGGGGGAACGTTCTTTTACCACTGCTGTACCATTAAATGACTGTTCGGCTACAGTACGAGTTCTGGGTCACGTGAGATACATGTAAATATGTATCTCTGCCTGCATTTGACACTGCAGTCCAGTAAGGCTTGACCCATAACCGTGTCGTTCTGATGCAATGCGGCGTGTGATGCCTGAGTAGGTACAGTACCGGCTGTGAGCCTCAAGGATACTTCAACACGGTGCAAGGCCGTGTGTGGGACACATTCACACTTGAAGTGAATAAATGACTGTACTTTACCACTAGTACAAGCAGATGTCTTCAACTGTGCATCTGTAGAACAGTAGTACCAGCTGCTCATTTGCTTTTAGCACCTGTATTACCTGTGACCCCTACACTGTTCTAGTTCTACAGAATGTAGCGACTGTTTTCCACGTCTTTCATCTTTGCAGATTTTCCTCGTGTTAAAGCATAAAGCACGTAACTAAAACTTCTATTTATTCCTGCACAGCCTACGTTTCTCAAAATCCAACTTCAATATCATACGGTCTAAAGGACTTTCAGCGCCGGCGCTTTTAATATTAACAACATAACGTTAACACCTACAGCAGATTGTAAAGCTGTATCTCGAGAAAAGCCAAAAGTGATGTTACGTCTGATTTGTGGTGTTTGTTTTTTCACCCACAGTGTATCTGCACTTCAAAGAAGTAGAATGGTGAAAAGTGTGTCACTGGTACCAAGCCAGGATAAGGTATTACTAGCTTTAAATCCTTCAGCACTGATCAAAATCAGACTTACAGCACATGCACAACCCGGTACATCCAACAGCAACTCACAGCCCTTCACACACCAAAACAAATACACACAAACCCATGTGACCAGGACAGTAACTTGAACAAGAACACCGACATCAGTGACCTTTGTGGCCTGGTTTGTAGGCCATCTGACAGGCAGCAGTGGATCACACCATGTGGCCAGGGAGGCCACGGAGCTGTAGTCTCTTCTATCACACTGTCTGCCCGCTAACAATTGCAGTATTATCAATATTGCATCAGAAAACAAAGTCCAAAACGTTGTTTTTGTCCAACTCTCTTGGTTTTATTGCTTCAGTTCTTTTATTGCAGTTGCATTTCTCTTACATCTACTGTAATGATTAATCCCTTGCACTACTGTAGAATTAAATCTGCAGTTATATTGCACATTTCTATACTGTTACCATTGAACAAAAAACTTTCAAATTCAGCCTTTAGGAACATTTTTGCTTAGAGGCACTGTCATGATGGTATGGAAAGTGCTCTTTAGAGTATGTTGCTCCAGCCCCAGAGGTTTAACAACTACAGATTTGGATTAACTTCTTCAAATGAAAATATGACTGTTAAGTCTGCATATCTGAGCTGGAGGGATGTTGGGTGGGTGGGGGGAAGGGATGGTTGGAGGCTGTTCCAAATGCAGAACTCTCGCAGTTTAGTTTAGTAAAATATAAAATATGCAAGTTTGTAAAACCCTGAGTAGTTAGTGTATGTGTGTAACTGCCCATCCCTCCTACTGTCATCAGTGTTACTATACAAACACTGTAGCTGTGTGTGTTTGACTCCATTTGCTCGTGCTTGTGTACTCGCATGCCTCCGTATGTCTCCTAATCCAGGAGACTGGCACACATCATAGCGCTGGGAGCTGGAGAATTCATAAGCATTCTGCCTCGTTCATCGGCGTAAAGGAACGGACAGAAGGACCTTATGTGGCTGTGTTTAGCGTATTACGCAAAATAAAGAAAGATTTTTACTGCGCGGGGAGCGGCCGTCTCGCTGAATGAGGAATCCGCGGTGGAGAGGATTCAAAGGGGCAATTTTACACCAGCTTATGAGCAAGGGAGTGAATAGAGGGATGCACAGCGCCTAGAGACCGCCAGCTGTTACACAAGGGAATTCATCTGCAGCAAGACTGACCAAGGGTGGAATGATTCTAAATTGGTTCTGAAAAATTGGGTCCTCACATACAAACAGATGAAGGAAATATTTAGGGAACAGAGTGTTTTATGAAACGTGTTCGCCAGTTTAATTCAGCACATTTTTCATTACCACAGCCACGGAGGTTACGCTGTTTGTCGGCCTGTTGTTAGTTTGTACAACATCTCGGAAACTACGCAAACTATGCCACACACGCAGTATTTTAAAGGTGCTGTCCAGTGAACTGGTTTTGGGTTTTAGTTCGTGAAGATATTTCACCTTCCAGCCTGATAAGTTTCCTTACTTCTTAAAGAAGTGAAAGCAGGTCCTGTGTCCACCGATCATGACCTGGATCAATGAGAATCTTCACTAACTTTACTTTATGCAACGGTGCACTGGAAAAAACAAAACAACTGTGCAGGGATTAATAGTTGAACCTGGCACTGCAGTAAATGATCAGACCAGAAAAGGACAATGCGAGAAGTCCACTACGGACGCTTTCCAAAGAGCCAGTCTCTTTCAGAAGGTACGGAACTGCCAGAGCGATCCGATGTTGGTTCTTAATTATGCTCTCATTACATTTTATTCGGTCATACATTCCTGATTTTTTAATTAATTGGCTTAATTATTCTTAGGCGCCAGCTAAAAACAAATAAAGTTTTATTACACAGACACTTAGTCATAGTAATGGCTGTATTTAATATTTTAGGTGGACCGACCTGAAGTGCACTCGGTTGTGTTGTTGCACTTTACAATACATGGCCAAAGTTTTTCTAGTTGCTGCGCTGGTGCAGAGAAACTACAGTAAATGATTTAAAGTTACTACTTCAGATGGCTAATCTCATAAACACAATAAAAACATGCCCCAGTATGAGACTACTGTGTGTTCAAATCCTGTTATCCAGCATCTCCAGAGATGCTGTGATTCCATGGCAGATGGGAGAGGAGAGAGGCAACGGGATAATGCGCTGTGTGTTTGTGTGCTTGTGTATCCTGGAGACTGAAGCAACCGCTGGCCTAATCATTCAGTGTGTTAGCTATGGCAGGTGGCTGGCAGTCAGGCATACCCTGTGTTAAATCCAACTCCTGTTGTGTTTATTGATCTTTTTATCTTTTCTGAAGTAACAGACAAGACTTTGTTTCTACATCTGTAAGCTCTAGTGTTGGTTGTAGGCTGGGGTGTTGATGTAGACATTGTGACTGATTGCAACACGGTGTATGGCTACGCTGTGCGCATGTAGATGTGAAGAAGATGCTGTTTAAACTTGCTGCACAGCTGCCACCGTTTTTTTTTCTTCGAGCCTGAACATAAAATAAGTAGAAATCTATCGGGCCAGACTGTGCCACACCATCACAGTTATACGGCGTTTTACAGTAGGCTGTACTGCTTCCTCTGTAATGCTGCTGCATATCATCTCATGCAGGCCCCAGTGAGATAAACAGCCAAGCTCGGACCACTTCTGTGATTGTTGCATTCAAACTAATAAGTTCCCATAAGTCTTTTCTCAAACTTTCAAAGCTTTCCTCACATTCTGGGAGCTTTCAGGCATTGTTTGACTTCCTTCACCATCTTTCACTTGCTAAAAATAAAAAAGAATATGACAAAAAAAAAAAAAGAAGCACATTCGTGAATCCAGTGGAAATTCTGCCAGACACTGCCAGGTCCTCAGATGCAATGGTGATCTAAGCAAGGGGCTGTTTGAAGAAGCAAAGGGACTTTTAATGAACAGGGCCTTTATTGATCTATGGACAAAACAGTCGTTAATTATGTGTGGGTGGGTATTTAATTGAGGGAGTGAAACAAGGTCCCTGCTTGCTAAGCTAATGCGTGGTCAAGAATGAGGAGTATTTGATTGAGTCCAGTGCCACTGGGGCAAAGGATAAGACACACACAATCACTCAGCCGGCACCTCCCTCCCTCACTTATGTCTTCAGTCTTATTTTTATTATTGTATTTTATTTATTTTGTATTCACTCAACACACGTGTGCATACAGTGTGTGTGTGTGTGTATATTTAGGTGTTTCTGCAGCCTGCAATCGAGTGCATCTTTTTGTGGTTGTCAGTCATCATTAGGCAGCTAAATGCCTGACGCCTCTGCTCAGTAAGGCTTTTTACTGGTTCCTTTATATTGTTTCTGTTGATCTCTTGAATCTGACGGTCATTTAATTTCTCAGCAATAGCGCCAGTCAGTGATTCGAATGATTTTGGTCGCAGAAACTGAGGAAAACATTCTAGGAAGAAAAATAAATTGGAGACTAAACACAAATATATTCTAACAGCAAAGTGGATCAATGAAAATAAGATGTGTTTAATATAAAGTAATAAAAATATTGGTTGCCTTTGTTTTATTTTATTATTTGTCAGTGCAATTGTGAATGTCATTAAACGCAGGCATGCAAATACACACAGACTGGTTGTGAAGTGCTGTTTCTGTTCCTGTGTAGGGCAGTTAGATGAAGCCATCAAAGCCAGTGCGGTGGACACCATGTGCAGCTACGTAACCTCTGTCACTCTCACCACAGACACTTCAGGGGATGAATAGTGATGTTTAACCGAAGAACTACACAAGGTGTAATCCCCACAGGGGATTGGTTGTGTTGCTTGAGCATGAGTGTATAAGCTCAGCATGACTTAGAATCTCATTAAAAGAGGCTTATTTATCTCTACACTACCTAAAGAATCAAGGCTGGCGTCTTCAAGTCGTTGTGCTGGCAGCAATTACCATACCTATCAAGTAGCTTTTATAACGCCTGTTCTGTGTCATAAGAAAGATGTGCCAAGCTATTACTCAAGCTGCTGGCGTTTCTCACAAGGTGCGAGTGCTCAGTGCATTTTCAAAATGAATTTATGTACAGGGATCAGATTCCATGCTGGAAAAAAAACACATTTCAGAAGTTAAAAATATAGCTTTACTATTTGAGCTTGTCAGGAGCTGCAAGATGTTGAGTTCTTTAAACCTCTTGTGTTGGGGATTTTAACTAGAGCTGCGCTTCACATTTATCAACACTATGTGAAGGAAACGTTGCCCTAAACATCAGAATTCAAATTTCCAACGATATTGGAAAACAGCGTAAAGGAGCAGCATTGTGTTACCTGTGTATTGCTTTATATTCTGTTTAATTGTTTCAAAGGCCACAGTTCCACTTCATTACAGTAGTGTTTAACATAATTTCCTTGATGTTCCTGTACTTAGAGAGTTTGTGCTTAGTGAACCGTGTGTTCATATCCGTCCTGCCTGAAAGTGAATGTGGGTTAGTGCTAAGCTAAGGAGCACACGGAGGTCGAGGGATGCTGAGAAGCTGCTCTGGAGGCTCTGACTAGTTCTGTAACAGAACACGCTACGTTGGTGAACCGGCGTTTTATGCTTATGTATTTACATCGTGTGCGGCCTGATAATGCTTTATGTGATAATGTAATTGCGTTGGCTCTTTCCCCAGTCGCTAGAAACACTGCTGTGGCAACGTGCACCGTGAATCCTGTGGAATTCCGCCACGCTAATCGAAGGAAGTGGTGGATTCATGAAGCGTCTGTCAACAGCAATATCTCAGAATTGTACCGTTATGATTATACTTTAACTGCTCTTTAATCATGCCAGTCCTTTAAAACCAGCCATTAGCCAACAGAACAGCAGCGTGATTAAGTTGGACAGAAACTTCATCTGACATAGTTTAATGCGAATGAAAAACCTGTGTTCCCTCTTGTTCGTTACTGTTTAAATTCCGTTGGTCATCCCTCCCCTGATACCATTACAAATATTATATTACTATTGCGTCTGACAGATATTGTCACAAACATTCATCCTCAACTCAAACCTTTACCAGTGGTGGGAATTATCACGGGCACCTTCATAAAGAATCTAAAGGCGTTTTGTAGAGGTGCTTTTAGAACTAGTTTAAATTTCTGGGCGTAACGGTGGAAAGTCTAATAAACATGAGCACTGAGGCTGCGTGATGAAACACAAGGCAACCCCTGGAACCCAGGCAAGTAACTCTAGTATTTGAAATGATGGATCAATTCATTAGTCCTACATGAGCTTTACCCCTTTAATAATGCAAACAGTCGTCCGAGTGTTCTCTTAGTGTTGGGATCTTGTAGAATATTGTTCTGCGGGTAGGATTGTGTGACTGGTCATAATATCCCAGTGCTGCTTAGAGGGCTATTACTGTCATACTAAGCCAACAGGGTGTCATTATATGGCTAACAGCTGTGACTATTTGTTTTTTCCTATGTTACATCAGCTTCACAGCTGAGTGTGCGTCTACGTGTGAGCGCGAACTGGACTGTGCTCGCGTATGTGTAACTGTGTTCGTGTTCGTCATGTGTCTGTGTGCAGCATGTATCAGGTGTACCTGTGTGTGTGTGTGTGTGTGCTTGTAATTTACACTCCTCTCTCCTCCCAGGGTCCATAACCTCATATTGGTCTATGATAAATGCGTGAGACTGTGGTGCATGTGTGGCCTGAGAATGAAACGGTTGGCTGGCCCCTGCGGGAGCAGTACCTACTGTGTTCAGACACATCATTACGGGTATGGATCTATTGATCGTTTGTTGGTGCAAGCGTGTGTATGTGTGTGTCTTTGTTGCTCCTGTTTTTCTTTTCAATTAACTGCACTTTCAGACAAATTATACATACAGGGCATGCTATTGTTATTTTTCTGTCTAAAGGACCATTTTAAGCTTAGTCATTTTGGCCTGTTCTGACTAGAAAAACAATATTACTGAGTATTCAAGTGCCTGAAACTACTTGTTAGAGCTTTTTGGTAAAAAAACAAAATCAACCATTTGTACAAGTGCGAAATATGATTGTGTGTTTCAGAAAAGTTCCCGTTAGTGTTGTTTCTAGTTGGAGTTGTAAAGTTGTAGTAGTACCAACATGTCACTTTAAGCTTTAAGGATATTTTAAATCAGTCATAGTTTGTTTGGGTAATAGGTTAACCAAAGAAACAAGAGAAAACACCAGAGAAAGGGTAACATTATAATCTTAAAAATAAAAGCAACTATGTAAAAACACATGTATGAAGTAATGTTATATTATTGTTATTGTACCTGAACAATAATCTTGTATGTAAGTCTGAGTGATTTCTTTAGTGCACTCGTCTGTCAGTCATCACTAGGCAGAGCGTGGCCCTTGTGCTTGTGCTCAGTGTGAGGTCAGATGCAGGCAGTTACTCACAGCCTTAGAAAGGAAAGTCAACCCACACGCTCTGCTAACATTTTTGACTGAACACCTTCAAGGCTTTACTGTCTGTTGCACAAAACTGCTCGGAACGGATCAATGATTTTGTTTTTCTCAAGACTGCGGGTGTCTCTGTCGCTTCTCCATCAACAAGTTTTCACCCGTACTGTACATGAATACAGTAAGAGCAACAAGCATTTCATTGGATGTTATGCCAAGTACGCGTGGTTTGTTTATGGGTCTGTGAGTTTTGCAGACATAATTTCATTTTAATGCAGAACCTGAATGTGATTTCACTTTGACCCCGCCCATACCAGAAACTTGCTGTGCCCTCTTCTACGGTGACATCCCTCGCCTACCATGATATATAAGATCATTACCATTCATAGAAACAACAAGAAACCAGACAGAGCAGAGGTCCCATAAGACTAACAGCAAATGCATGGTCTTGTAGTCTGGTATTAAATCAACGTCTTGTTTTGTTGAAAAAAATGAAGTAAAAACACTGTAAACCTAACTCTGTGTGTTTGTATGTGTCTGTGAAATGTGTTTCGTCTGAAGTAAGATCAGACGAGCCCTAATGCTTTATTTTGGCAAGGTGGCACGGCAAACTTAGAGGACACTGATTGCTTGTGTCCTCCACTCTAATGCTCTTGTTAATTCTCCAATGAAGCTGATTGCCACATTCAGATGTACAGAGGGGGTTAGAAAGGAAAACTGTTAGCCGTGCAGGGACGAGGTCCTGCAAGAGCCCTCCATTAATTCAGCCACTGAGTTGTTTCACCTCTTGTCTTTCCCCATCGCTCTCCTCCCTCTTTGTCTCACTCCTCCCTCTCCTTCGGTCCCTCAACCGCTTCACATAACGCTATGAGAATTAAATTAGAGCTCGTGAATTCTTCAGACATGCTTATTACCGGGCTGGTATTGTTGTAATGTGTCTGACCTTGACCTGTTAGGGATTAATCCAGGCAGACAGGGCTGAGCAGGCACCCACGGCTGATTCCCATGCAGAGCACAGGCACCGCTTGTGTTTACCAATCTGAGATAGAGGAGAACAAACAAGTACCACCTCCTCGCTCGTGGAGAGCAGTTTGAACTGGACTCAGTGTGTCACAGCGACTGGCAGGAGGGTAACGATGCGTGTGTGTCAGCATACCTGAGAACACTTTCTTTACTCACAACGATACAAACTAAAAGCACTAAGAGACGCTTACAAGCCATCTGACATTTCCACTGGATTACACACATTTAGTTTGGATGAGCCAGTGTGATTTGGTAATGGGGTCGAATTAGGATATAAGTCAAAAGCTAGTGTGTAAATAAATACGTTTAATAAATCATATAAAACAAGGGGCGTTTACCAAGTATCCCCAAACTCATGTTTCAGCTAAAGTGAGTTTATATAATCACATTCAGGCTTTGCACATGTTTAATAATTGATCATTAACAGGTTTCAGCTTTGATTTACACGTTAGGATCCTTGCTCTCATGTCGTTCCTTATACATTATAAGTGGCTTCTTCGAGATGGGAATTAACTAGTAATGAGCCTGACCTGGGAGGTGAAGGAGACTAATGTAGGACTACACGTGTACTCTGGCTCTTCAAGCTTCCAAAAGCAGGAAACCAGCGCCGAGATTTGAAAACTTGAGTGATGTGCTCAGCTCTCTTGCCATTTGTAAATCCTGGAGCATCCGTGTTTTGAGTCATCTGTAGCTGTCTGAGGGCTTTTTCAGAGACCTGTGCAAAGCCCATTACAGCCGTCTAAAGTAGCAAAGATGAAACGTGGATTAGTTTTTCTAAATCCCCTTTTGGACATGTATTCTCTAGTTCTTACAAAATTTTGAGTAGGTAATGGTTTGCTTTTTTCCTGGTCCTGACGTGGCTGCTTTTCCACCACTGCCTCTAAACTTTAAGAGGTGTTTATTTGCCTCGATGTCCAGCTTTTTTTGGCACCGAAATCATTTCACCTCATTCACGCGTGTACTGCAGCACCACCAGTCTTTGATTCGCCACCTTTCCAAACACCTTTTTACTTGCACCAAGGTTTCAACCTTCCTATAAGACACTGGCGAAGTTCTTCAGCTTTTACACAGCCTCAAACCCTTTGTTTAACACCCCAGTGGACTATATATACAGTACATTACAGAAAAGAGAAAGCATTTGAACCCAGTGTCAGCAGAGAGTCTTTTGTCTTGGATGGACGGCTTTTGTCGCCAGTAGTGTCCACTGGTCCTCGGGGTTGCTATTGTGTTGTTGAGGCCACTGTAGAGCCCTGCAGGAGGTAAAGCCAGACCACAAGAGCCACAGCTAAATTGCTTCACACGTAGAGTAGAGCAAAGACCTGTTTATTCCTCCAGTGCACACTTAGATATAATGCGTCACGTCGCGCCGTGCGTTAACCTTAGGGACAGTGAGGACTGACACGCTGACCAATTCATTTATCTTTGTAGTTGGCACAGGAAGAAACGCAGTTTATTCCTTTGTATCATTATCGACTACTGACTTTGAAATCAGTCACAGTGAGGCTGGATCCAGCCGATGATAGTTGAAAACACGCTAAACAGGTGCTTAGATCCGACCTTTAGTCTACCTTACGTGGCTGCTTCAGCTTAGCCAAAGTTTTACACTCCGAACAGCAGGCGTAGCGCGAACAACGACAGTGCTGCATGTCTTTCCAACTTCAGCTTTGGCAGATGCGGAGCATTTTCCCCGTAGTGCTGTGGAGTATCAAGGTGCTCTTTGGCAAAGTACAGAGCAGCTTCTTTCTGCATGATGTCCTGCCTTTCTTCATGTAACCACGCTCTGTGTTCTTTTAATGTAGACTCCTGAACAGAGACGTTAACCAGCTTCAGTGAGTTCGTGAAGCCCTTTGCGGTTATTCCCCCAACATTTCGTATTCTGTTGTCTTTGGAGTTGCCTTAGTTGGGTGCCGACCGTCCACAGTGGTAAATTGTCTCCTTTCGTAGAGAGTTTGTCTGACTGTGGACTGATGAATTTAGACATGCTTTCAGATCACTTTGTAATCTTCTCCACTTTTATGCAAATCAACAATTCTTGATCAAAAGCCTTGTGTGATCTCTTTTTTCTGTGTGAGGCAGGCCACATAAAAAGCTAACTTACAACATATGACTGTTTTTGTGAGTCGCAGTAAAGCAGACTCTAATTTGGTTTCCTTGATTGGACTCCAGGTTTGCTATCTCCTGTCTTTTTACTGTCATTGGGCTACAGGCTGTCATACATAACTTTCACTGCCATGTACAGTATCAGATCATTCCAGGTTTACTCTGCTTTGGGCCATTCTTTCTCTGCGGCCCTCGTCCAGTCATCCGTACCTTTGCCTCAACTGTATAAATGTGCTCAACAACCCTTTAAACTACCAGATATCCCCCGACTAACCGCAGCCATCTGATTTTTAATCAAAGTCTTACTCAGTGCGATGCAAAAGGAGCAGAGCAACCACGACTTGCTTTGCTTAGGATGCGTTGCTTTATAATTCCATCTGAAGTCAGAGTAAATACATGCAACATTAATATGACATGTACAAATCTCTTTTGAATCTGTATTATAAACAAGGATGTGCATTAGTTTGTATTGTTTACTGTATATTGCTTTCCGTCGTAATGCAACACTTGATGTAAGTATCTGTTGCTTTGAAAGGTCTCTAATATAAAGTACTGCACATGCTGAAGTACTTTTGTTTGTTTTGAAAGCAGAACCATATACTCTGCTCCTACAGTATGTAGGTCATTAGTTCTCAAAATCCTCTGCTCTGAACGGCACTAATCGGTTGCCTAAATTTAGTAATCCTGTTGGCATTGAGGGCAGAGTTTAGCTTCTGCCATGATGCCGAGGAGCCTGCAGAGACGTTGCGTCGCTGGTTTAGCTGCGTACGTTCACCGTCTTTAACTGTATAAATAGATTAAGGAATTTCAAGATCATTTTGTTGTTTTGTCGTCAGCGAGCCGTTAAAGAACCACTCTATTATTCATTGTGATGTGTTCAGTCCATGAGCACTGAAGAGGTGATTAAAGTAATTTGATGAATGTAATTTTGAGGCTGTTTGTGTGTGACGATAAAACATGTTAGGAAAACACACATATTGGATTAAAGTGGGTTTTGGGCCAATGCCCTGCTCGCAGCACTTCCACAGGACGGTTCATAAACACTATGTCATTTCTTCAAATGCACATTGAGCTTATTTGATTCTTTGTTGCATTCACATTGCAGTTGATATTATATTACATTTCTGTGCCTATGCATATTCACCATCATTGTTTAGGGGACAGTAGCATTATAAGCAGTTTCCTGTAAGCACTTCATAAAGTATCCCCTCAAATATATGCAAACATTTGCAATATTCCACGTGAATGAAATTATGTGAATGCACTGATTTCCATGGTGGAACTATTATGTGCATACAAACCACCTCTACATTGTTTTATTGTTTAGGTCTTCATTCCACGCTGAAACACCGTGGTCCCAGCGTTTAGCCATGCTCCAATTAGTATCAAATATTAGCATTTCCAGCATGTTTAGTCTTATCTTCATCACAGAAATATTAGAAACAAAAAGAAGGCAGTTATCTGAATTTCCAGCTGTTTCCATAGCAGCTAGAAAGTCCCTGACCTCTCATATGGACGTGGCCATACAGTATAGCCCCTATTAGCCCTAACAGACTGTCACTGTTCTATATCACTTATTCATTTCTTAATTTGCTGCTTAATTTTGTCTTTTTCTATCTCTCTCTCCTTCTCACTGTTTCTCTCTTGACCATATTTCTCTCTCTCCGTGTCTTTGTCCTCCTCTCTCTCCTCCCTTTCCTCTCCCCTTGTCTTTGTCTCTATTTCTCTTTTCTCCCTCAGCAATGTTTTGTGATTGGCAGCTGAAGCTTGACTGCAGTAGAGTTAATAGAGAATAGAGAGGAATACCTAGTGGATTTACAGCCGAGTGGAGACGCACAAATAAGATAATGACTTGGGAATAACAATTTCGCTGCACCGTTTGGGAAACCACTGAAGAGAGAGAAACCGACAGAGGGAGGAGGAGAGAGACGAAAGTCCTGAAGACAGTGAAGACGGAGAGCCAGGCATAAGTGAACATATTCCAGCAGCGGCCGTGTTAACAGGATTTTTCTAAATTGGAGAAAATAGTCTGAATCCCTGTGGGTTTCCGGAAAAGATAAAGCTTTGTATTTTTAAACAAGTAGCACTGATTGACTAAAATCCTTCCTGATGAATGTTGTGATGCAAATCTGGTTGATTGCTGACCGTATCTTTTGTGTCCTAATAGGATACAATAGACAGTTTTAATATTACAGTACAGCGTGTGTGTGAGTGTGGGAGTGTGTTTCTGGTGTGGGGCGTCTCTGCATTTGTCTTATGTCTCGCCTTGTTTTGCGCTGTTTACATTCCTCATCTGAAACAATAGCTAAGTACCAATTTAAAAACATTTTTCCCACAACGGGCGAGGCGCCTGGCGAGGAGAGATAACCCACTAAAATTCATAATGCCCCAACATCCTTTTAACTTTGCCAGACAGGAGTGGGTCACCCATCAAAACCCTAATCTACAGTCATTTGGTTGTCAGAGTTGTTGGTTGAGTTATAGAGGCTGGCGGTTCTCAGAAGGCCTGTTTAAGGGACCTAATCTCAGACTAAAGACAAGGGCTCTTGGTAGTATTACCCCCCCTCCACCTCGCTTCACTGCTCCATCCCTCCATCATCTCTTTGACATCACTCAACGCTCAACAAAGTAGCTAATGAAGCAGAAGAGGAGAGAATATTTGCCCAGTAATTAAGAAAAATGAAAGGAAGTGGAGTTTGAAAGCTGACACGGACACTGTAATTGTCCTCCCCTTGATGTGGGAGTATGGCGTATGCTATACTTTTCTAGTACACTCATCCTAATTCAGGACTCATTAGCTCCTCGGTCTTTGCGGTTCACACTCTATTTATCCCTCTTCCTCTGTCTTCCCCTTCACCTCCCAAGTCAAGCTGTTGTTTATTTTCTCGTTGCATTGAGAGGCAGCCAACCGTATTCCGTCGTGAATGTGCCACTCAACTTCTAATCACCTTCCTATCATGATGAAAAGTGCACAATTCAAACCTAAGTGATGTCACCGAGGTCATTCGTGCTGTTTCATGAACCTATTATGAATATAATGTAATAACAGAAATTCTCCGAAATACGGAACAGGGCAAAGAGTTCAAAGCTTTCACGTCAAATTATTTCCTCCAAGCCGTTCTGGAAATTTTGCAGGGAAGACTTAAATGCCCAATTCCGATTATTAGTAATATGCTGCGCTATGCAAAGGCCTGTGGGTTTGCTGAACATCTGCACAGTATAAAACATTTCCAACAGCTGGAGGCCTTGAAAAACTGCTCAGGAATGTGCCAGTACTAAGCAGGCCCCAGGTAGCAATCTTTCATTGTATTTCCTGACAGCGTGGCTACCTGTCTTATAATGAATACAGGCTCAGTTTAATGCAAATGCTGAAAGAAGAGATGCTGCCTGTGACGTCTGCTTTGTTCATTTTCTCGTAACTGGGACGTGACAGTGAGGGGATTCCTCAGCTTTCCCAACGTAAAGTAACCTTCTCCGCGTATGTCTCTAACCAGCAGGTTCAGATGAGCTGGAGCTTACAGTAGGGTCATTTTAATGTTACTCTTCTGTGGGATGCCCATAATTATGCATTTATCTAGATGTGCATTTTGAAAATGTAGTGCAACAAGGTAGAATTCTAATTGAAATAGTCAGATTTTGAAGCAGCTTTAAAGTCCTATTCTTGATTTCACTGACTAAAAGGGAACGTGCAAAAGAAATATCTCTAATATTGGTGTTTCAATAATCAACGTTTGCATTATAAATTATAGTTACTTGGAATCTTGAGCACATTATTATATCCCGAAGAGAATAGATGAAGTGTGTAGGCTCCAGTTTAAATATCTTTTAAATGGATGACTAATTCAGTGGCAAGTGTAGCATTTGACCTTTATATTTTACATTGATTAACAGTATTTCCACATCTTAATTTAGCTGCATTTTGTTCATTTCAGGGAATTGCAAATTGCACTAGATACTCCCAAGGCCATTAATAATAAGACAAGTACACTTCTGTGTAATTTAAACAGTTTTCCTCTTCCATTCTCCATTCATAAATAATGCTAATCCTCAAAGTAGCTGCCATGCATTTATTCCTTAGCCTGTTAATATTACATCTGCTGCCGCCTCATCTTTAACAAAATCTGAACGCAGGCTATCACAGTGAAATCACTGTCTTTCACGGGTTTCCCACTTCTTGTATTTTCTGAAGGCTGTGAAAACGTTTGAAGCCATTATTATTTTGAAGCGGCAGTAATTTGAAAAAAGAAGGAGCGAACTGCAGTGTGTACGAATAAAAGTTGTGTTTGCATCAGGCTGTACACAAATGAGATATTATTACTTCCTTAAGAAAGCCACAAAATCGAACTCACTCATCTGACTTTAACTCCTCTCCCTCCTCCTGCCGGTCCACTTCTGGCCTCATGCCGTGATTCTGATTGACTTCTGATGGACATTATTCTCTTCATGGTGGTAATAACAACTTTAGTGCCGTCCTAATGATAGTGATCATAATGCTGGGAATTCACTCTCCAAATAGTGTGTTGATAGCCGTGCGACAACCTCAGCGGGGAATGAGTGAGCTGACTTCAAAGGTGTGATTTAGCTCACAGTGGAGTGCAGGGCATTGTAGCACACGTGGGCGGTTGTCATTTTCTTGGTGAACTTCTCCCTTTTGATCTTTTTGTTCAATATTAGTGCTGCTCACCAGACAGGTACTTGAGACCAGAGAGAGGCTATGAAGGTCTCCGTTTCCTGAGCTATGCTGAAAATCCCACCTTCACTCCGTGTGCTGTGGATACGGTGCCCCATCCGTTCTGTGATACGGCCGCCTTGGTGATCTTGACCAGGCGTCACAGTGCCAGTGGATTAGACAGCCAAGGTGCTACACAGAGCTCATCTTGACATTAATATTGATCAGTTCGCCAGCAAACACCGTGACTTTACTCGGCGGCAAATTGAACTTAGCACTCATCCACTCTCCTCATCTCTCCTCGGAGTCCTTCCTGCACTGGCCTGGTCATTTTTATGGAAAAGGCTGCTTTTTCTGCCTCGAGAACTATACAGTGATTAATTGATTAGCCAATATCGTAATGGAGATGGAGCAACGAGTCAGTCACACTGCCCTGCAGCAGAGTTATTTTACTAATTGATGCTAGAAGCATGGCTGTTTATTAATTTCATCATCTATTGTTAACGTCTCGATTATATAAACAAAGAACATTTGTGCCCATCTGAACTTAAAATAAAATAATATATAAAAATAATATTCTTGTGTGAATACCCACGCTGCACATCAAAGCATGTAGCTTTTGAATTAGTTACCACTGAAATTAAGAGCTAGTTAATCCTCTTATGAAAACAAAAGGCTTCCCACTGACATGAGTAAACAGTAGCATCATTGTTTACAGTTAATAAACCGACAGATTAGGAAATATAATCGTTTAATATGCAGCATATCACCCAGTGTGCCTCCCTCTACCTTTACTTCTGGATTGCGAAGCCAGTGGTCAGAGGACATATCGTATGTAACGTGTGGTCATTTCTATCATTTCCCGCTAAAAATATAAGTTATGAAAGCCAGACTCACTGCATGCATATATGACTTAATAAATGCTACACCAGGGGTCCGGTCACTTCCAGTCATTTCCAGTGTGGAGCTAGTGCTTTATAGACCTAAAAAGGAAGAAACCTTCTCTATATCATCCCTTGTGTTTTGCCGCTGCCGGGCATAGAGAGCAAATTCACTTGTATCTGAAGCTGAGGCAATTTGTTTTATTTGACTTCTCGCCCCATAAACTGTCAACTCTGCTTCCTCTAACCTACAAGAGGTTTGCCACAGAAAACAAATGGGCTTCATAATGACCCTCTCCAGCAGAGTTCAGTTTTGGGGTGTGATCTATGTATTTATCCAAGAACACTCGCTGTTTATCTATCACCTGGTGGATAACTAGCACATTTCTCACTTCCATTGCTTGTTCTTCTATCTTTTAATGGATCAGATTTCCCCAGAGAGCAACAACTTTTATGTGCATTTAGAAAATCAGCTTAAATATTCACAACGTTTAGATTTTAAATAACAGTCTCACTGCTGGTGCGTATGTGTTCTGCATGGAGGCGAACAGAGGAAGAGAAGCATTTGTGTTCGTGTCTGTATAACTGCGAAGACGTGAATGTTCAGCCAGCTATTGATTCTGGAAAAGGCTCTCACTGAGATGATGAGTAGGTGTGTCTTGTGAAGAGGCTATTATGTGAAATCAGTTGCCGTTAGCTGATTCTGTATGCTCCACGTTCATTGCTTCCAGTTCTTTAAAACAGCTTAGGCTTAGCATGTGCCTAGTTCCAAGAAAACTCTCTTAAAGGAATTAAAGGAACATTAAAGAACCCGCTAGTCTCTGAATGTGGCCGTTGGTGTTACAATGGTTGTCCCAGCTCTTAGCAGAATTTCTGATTTACCTTAGTTTTCAAGTAAGATTCAAGCTCTTTAATCAAAACCATCGGTTTGAGAGATGCTTTTTGTTATTGCTGCAATTCTGGTGCTACATACACACACACACAAGAAGCGTCTGTCTATGAATTAACATAATATGTTTTTACTAAAAGCAGTACGTTGGTGTCACATGTTAAAATCTTGACACCAGTTAGATTAAAATTCATTACTGTAACAAGTAACATTTCAACAGCACGATACAACAGTGCGCCACAGTAATAAACGTAACGACACTCTCTGCCACAGCATTTGCAAGAGCTGTGATTTGTTACAAATGCTGCGAATACATCATCCCCAGCTAAACAGGTGAAAATCCATTTCGTAGAATGTGAAAGCAGATACGTGCGACACTGGGTCGCGCTCGCTCAGTCTTTCAGATAAATTCTGAACAGGGGAGCGCAATCAATCATATTTAATGAATGACTTTTCTCAAGTAACTTCCTCAACAATGGCATTTGCAAAGCCATAGATGAGGACTGAAGCAGCCTGTGTCCTGGCTGTTGACATTTGACATGAAGTTCCCTCTAATTCCTGAGCAGCTACATAATAATTACTGCAGTTACACAACCAGTCCCCGGGCCTGAAGATCTGACCTTTCTGCAAATTACATGTTCATTTGCCTTAATGTGAAAACACAGATGTCATTTCCTATTGTGTGCGCTGAACACAACAACCCTGATGTCATTTCCCATGAACTACATGTGGCTGGGTCTAGTGTATATTTGCCCAAACTGGGCGTCACATCATCACACAGAACCGTGAAGGATATATGACCCGTACACCTATATGTTTTGTTTGAATAGGTCTATTAATGTTATAGATATTGCACTCTTCTATCTGTGGTTAGGGCAGCCATGCACCCAAGACCCAGATGAGAGAAGCATTTCAGGAGGTCTTCAAACACTATTTCACAACCACAAACACTTATCCATCAGAGAGTTGTGCAGCGTGAGAAGAAACACAGTCAGCCTCGGTCGTTTCTGACCGCAATCTGGCCTAATGGGAGTTGTATGATTGAGTGCGCCACATAAGCACGCGGAGTCAGGATGTATGGCCATCTAGTGAAAGCTTCCAGCAGGAGAAATGAACTACACCGAGACAACACGTAGAGTGGCATTATAGAGGGCTTTGAAAGGGGGACAGAGAGACAAGAGCTGGAAGTAAACAAGAAAACAGGTCTGAGGTTCTCTTTGCTCCTGTTTTTTTACATTGTGTTAAATAAAGTAAAGTGTGTTTTAACAATCAACTAGACCGAGTCTTACTATGTCAAAGAGATGACGATTGTCTAATATGTACTGGCACACGATGGTGTTCGCTTCCTCTGGCAGAAGATGCCTCCGTGCACAACAGAGGCATCTTCTGAGGAAGCCGTGTGCCATGTTTGCCTTGTTTTACTTTGCTCCTTGCTTTGAGCTTTGAGAGTGGCTGTTGTCACAATATATTGATTCACACAGTTAATATATATATAAAAGAAAAGTAAACGCCGCGCTGTCTCTGAAGTGTGGAGTTGTGTTCATCTGAATGTGTTGCAGGATTAGAGGTCGCATGTAATATGAGTATGAACAAAGCAGCTGACGTCTGATCGGCGTGAAAAAAGACGCACACGCTTACAGAGAGACGACAGTTCAGGGCTAAACAAAAATTATGAGGCGCATTTAAATATCACAGGAGATAAGATGTTTTTACCACAAACCGAGAGGAAGAGACTCTGGAGTACGCTTGCACTTGACGTTTGGACACTTGATTTAGTGTTATGAGAACTGCTCTTAATAAAAACCCACCCAGCTCTTATTGACGTGCTTTCACTCAGGACCCAGTGCAGGCGTTTATTTAGGTGTCACAACATGATATGCTTAGCAAACTGTAATTTAGTGTCTTGGTTTTTCACATTTTTTTTCCAAAATGAATTTACGGTTTGTGTTCCAGTAGCATGTGAAAGAAACAGATGCGTAGAAAAGCTTTGGAGCTAAGGCCTCACAGTGAGGCTGTCTGAGGAACGTAACGCATGACCTGATAACCTTTGTCTGGCTACTAGGTTCATTCTCAAATATTATTGCCATCAGTTTCTGTAGATACGCTAAAACAGATCAGTTTCACATCTGTTATTTGTCACCTTTCCTGTCATTCTCATGTGTTTGTCTTTGATTTACTATCTTGGTTTTTCCTGTTCATTGCTTGCATGTTTTCCAGTAATTAAATAAAAAGTAAGTGTGCTAAGTCAAGTCAATCCAGTTTGTTACCACTGGGTTCAAGTGTGTGTATTTACATTTAAAGTGTTAGCATTTCCTCTGTGAGTGGTGTAATGTCAAAGATAAGGTCAGTTCTGTTTTGTTGCTTGCCAGGCGTACAAATCCATTCAGTGAAGTATTGTTTAATTAAAAAAATAAATAACCACTGCATTGTTATGAGCTAGATTGACTACTTTATATCTTGCAGAGAGGCCAAGAGTGCGGAGATTTGCATGAGCCCCTTTAAAGCCACATTCCTTTGAGTAGAATTCTCAACTCACGGTGGATGGAGCTGTATCCACCTGACCGTGAGGGCAGTAGTTATACTGGGCCGGACGGCCGTGCCTCCACAGTCGTACAGTACTTTAGCGAGCTCTTCATTTGCTTTTCCAAAAGGCTGCTTTTAAATCATCTGTCATCATCTAACTCGGTGCTTAGAAATGTTTGCTCAGCTGCAAGACTTGACATCAAGTACTGGAAAAAAGTAGCAGCACCACTAAAGCTCTTATCCTCCCCCCAGTTGCTCCCTTTGGCTCATCCATACACAGTTAAATATAACATGTGCAGGTGACAAATGTGGAGAATTCTGATATTGCTTGGAGAATAGATAAGCAATGACAAATTGGGAAAACAGCAAATTGGATAATATAGTGTGTAAAGCTAAATGTTTATTTTTATCTATTTATACAAAGAACAAATATAGAACAAGATTCTTCCAATCCATGCTGTTGCAGCGTCTTTCTTCTGCATTGTAACACATTTAAGCACAAAAACACAAGGAGCAGAGGACAGCAGTGCCCATGGTGTGGTGCGTCTTAGGCTAACCCAAGGCTACATTGCATCGAAAAGACTAAATCTGTGATGCAAATTCTTCTGTTCTGCTTCAGCCTCCTGATCCGTGATGCAACAAACCTTTCAAAAAACGAGCAGCAGAACCTGCCACACTTGTTCTGCAGAACGCTTAACTTGTTGTCTGTCCAACTCACTCAGTTTTGCATTTGCATTGACTAAAGGCAGCTCTGAGAGGCACCAGTGGTCTCTGGTTGTCCTATAAAGGTCCTAAGTGTAGTAAACCTGAAGCTAAGGGCAGAGGCAGAGCAGCGTGTTGACAGACACCAGTACTCTTCTACCATCCTGGGTCCATGTGCACTGACAGCTGTCAGCTACCTCGGCCATCACCTGTCTTTCAAAGCGACACACGCATGCACCTATATATATGCATGAATACACACACACATACACACACATAAGATTTTCTAAACAAACACAATCACCGAGCCGCAGTTTTTGGCTTGGGTTCGTCGTCCAGTCCCCTTTAGTTTCCTTCTTCTTATTGTTTTGTCCATCTGCTCTTCCTCTGTCTCTCTCCATTTCTCCGTCTGTCCTTCCTTCTCTCTGCTGCTCTTCCCTTGCTTTCTCTCCCTCCCAGCCAGAGCAGGGGATACTGTGCTCCAGCCACCCGTGAGATGAGCGATTTAGTAATTGTGCAGTTGGCAGCTCAGGCATGGGGGCCTGTGCAGCAGTAGTGGACATTGTGGTATGTATGGGCACACAGACTAGTCCAGCGGTGAGAGAAAAGAGAGGAGAGACAGTCCAGCGAGAGACCTCTGACTGTCTCCTGTGTTTCTGACTGAAAGAATGGAATTAAACATTTACTGTATTTAAAGAAAAATTTCAAGAGAAAAAAATGACAGCGCGAGAAGAAAGAGAGTGGGTGCAGGCTCATCTTGATATGTGGGTGGAGTAGCAGCAGTATTGGCATGTGAGAGAGGGAACAAGGGAGGAGGAGAAAGAGGGGAGGGCCGAGATTTGAAGAGAAAGCGAGGGACGGGGGTGGAAAAGCAGCAATTAGTGTAATTAGGAGACCAGCTTTAGCAAAGCACTGACAATATGTCACCTCTCATTATAACCCGTAAGCAAACATAGCAGCCTAATGCAAGGCAGCACCCATTCTCCAGACAGTTCCCTGTGTTAATGCAGATTCTGTTCTCCCCAGTCATGCTCAGCTGCATATCATTGACTTGCCAATACAACACAGAGTTTTGGATTCAAAATCTAGAGTCCAGTCAGCGGCGAGAGCGAGGGAGACCTACACAATGGTGAGGTGTTTCCATTATGCTGCTATTTATGGGATGTCTGGCAGCCAAACAGAAGGGAGCCTGGATCCTTGTTGAACTTCCATGAATCTGCTAAATTCACCTGGATGGAATTTGACAGTTGTGGGTGCGGAGGTGATATAGTAATGGCACCAGAACCACAGTGTAGGTTGGAGTTGAACGTCTGTGGCATCGCTGGACACGTTTTGGGCTTTTTAGATGTTGACATGCGTGTTTTATACGAGTGCACTTTGAACATAACATCAAAGTAATTTCTAAGATAATGCAAACATAGTTTTTAATATACAGTAACACATACAACCTTTTGTATTTAAATGCTTTCCATGCCAGTGCTGCACATCTGTAGCTAACACAGCTGGGTGCAGGGTGCATATATCTGTCGTTGCTTGCATGAGAAGCAGGCTCATCATTTCCGTATACTGTATTTACACTTCTGCGAGCCAGTACACTTGTTTTCATGGCAACCCTCCTGTACTCCAAAGGAAACTGTTGGTTTTTTGTTCCCTTTTATTTTTCTACTTTGTCAGATTCACAATAAATGGGCCATTAAAACCAAACCGTCGCTTCATAAACACTTTACAGTAACAGACATGTTTCGTGTTGTGCCTCTGGTATATATTTTTTTTCACCCCTCTCTGACATGGCACGGGGCCGTCGAGCCAAGTGACTGTGACAAATTGGGATTGGAAATGACAAAATAGGCTATTTAATAAGCATGTCGGAGGGGATTGGACTCTGGTGTCGGGTTCACTCGAATAAGCAGACTGTCTGAACTCCTTCTGGGCCTGGCTTTGATGGCAACTTTCATCCATCTGATGAGGAGATTCTGGCCGTGGAAGATGGGACCGTGTGTGAGCGAGGTTGCATGCATGTGTGAGCGCTAAACTGTGCATGTTCATGTTTGTGTGCACCGGGGCAGATTCGAGTGAATTCAAAATCAGAGAGTCTCAGGCACAGATATAGCTGTGGTGAGCCAGTGAGCCCAGGGGGAGTAAATGTGGCCGTGTGTTAACCTCAGGCTATTAACTTCCAAATATAAACTCCTTCCGATAGTAATCATTTGTGCCGTTTTTTGTCATTGTGGCCCCTGAAATGAGATTTTGTTATTAGAGAGAGATGCAGCAATGTTCCCTAATGATACAGACTCAAGTGAGTGAACACTATATATTGACACGTGGAGGCAAAGAGGAATCGTAATTTTGCATATGTGCGGAAAGCATGAAAAGTTATTTTTCATTTGAAGACGCCTATGAACTTAAACCGTGTGTCAGGAAAATATGTTCTGAAATAATAAAGGATAGAGCTGGAAAAAGCAGAGTAGGAGATACAAAGTACAAATAAACAAGCCTGCAGAGGGGCAAATAAAATAACAAGTCAAAGTGACAGTGGAGTGCAAAGGAGAAATAAGTGAGAAAGCTAGTGTGGATTGGCACATCCACACCACCTTATGGCGTGGAGTCCTGTGCAGCCTAGGAACGATAGAAAAGGTGTAAAGGCAGGGTGGCAGAAAAAGGGCGAGCACAAGCCAAAGGAAGAGAAAAGGAAACAGAGGAAAGCGTGTGGCTGTGAAGAAGTAGGTTTTAGAACTTGTTGACAGTGAGTTAGACACAGAGACAGAGGAAGCCATGAGGTGCAAGGAATATCGAGTACGACAGTGAAAGAAGATGATAGATGAAGAGTGAGGAGGAGGACTGAGGGTAGCGAGGCCTGCGGAGGGGCAGGGAGATTGCTCCTTCCATCTTTGGTGGACGTGCTCGCATACATTATCAAAATAAAATGTTTGCCTACACATTCTGTATGGAAGTGTGTGTGTGTGCATACATTCAGTTATTTGATTATACAAGCCTCCCAGGAAGGAGCCCAGCAGGAGGCACACATTAGCGACCTGCTCCAGCACACTGATGTCTGTGAAACCATGAATTATGAATTAAAGCATGACATTTTTTACTAATTTGCAAATATTATAAGGAATTTTATATTTCCTTGCTTTAGAAAACTGCATGGTTGAAAATGTGGTTCAGAAGTGCTCTACACACGTGGGACACATCCAGCTGAGCTTTGACTGTGGCCCTCAATGATCTTCCTTCTGCACAGCCCTGGAATTTTGCTGTTCCATGACTTTGATGTCCTCATAATGAAGTCACAGGTTTATTTCTCTTGTTATAAGAACCAAAACTACAGTATTACATATGACAAATTGCCAAGAAAACTTCTACCACCCTATACCATGAGTTCTGAATACAAGAATAAAAGCACATTAGTGTCTGGCTTTGAAAAGCAGATACCCCACTTTGTAGGCCTCCATAGTTTGCAAGAATAACTTTAAAGAATTAATAAAATAAAAGAGAGCACAGATTGATTTGATTTGGGTAAATGGAGTTATGAACAGACAAATCTACATTTCACAAAGAGATACAGTCTCAGAGGTCATCTGTCAAACACGGTGGAGACAGTGTGACGGTGTAAGACTTCTTTGATTTTGATAAAGTGGGAGATTAGTACACAATGACAAAACGGTTATCATCACATGTCCTCAGGTTAGTATTTCATTGGAGCCT
This sequence comes from Macropodus opercularis, assembly GCA_030770545.1. Classification (NCBI taxonomy): domain Eukaryota; kingdom Metazoa; phylum Chordata; class Actinopteri; order Anabantiformes; family Osphronemidae; genus Macropodus; species Macropodus opercularis. The sequence continues at coordinate 6,934,257 of CM061099.1, forward strand.
ATTCCATCCTATAACAGGACAATGCAAGTCCAGGTTTTCTACTGTACCTGGCGTTTCATAGCTAGATGAAGTCAGAGGATGACCTGCAGGATCATTAGGGTCCATAGCGTGTGTCCAAAGTGTGATCTTTGTGTTTAATTGGTAAAATGTCCTGCAGTTATAATTCAGTCGATCACTACCTAGTACCATAAGTGGAAAGACACAAACAACAGAAATCATGGTTCTGGTTGGTGTCTCCACTCGTATCTGCTGTCACTTCATAAAGGGATCTGATGAGGTGTTGTCAGCCATCTGTCTTGCCAGCTTTTGTCGCAACCAAGCGGTTTGTGTTTGCAGCACTTGTTAGTTCCTTAAAAGTGTGCCAGCCTCATCCGCTTTACTTTGAAATCACTGACAAATGGTATAAAGCTTTGCAGAGAAAGATTCATAATTTAAACCAAGGTACTGTAGAATGACTTTCTGTTAAAAAAAAAAAAGCTTTGTATTTTTCCCCCATTAAGTCATCTGCTCTCTGCACAGCTCTCTAAAGTGGCATCTAATCTTATTGGTCAGGGAAGGCATAATGTGGAGGGGAGTGGGCTAATGACGGAGGAGAGCGAGAGAGAGCAGATAATAAGCTTATCACAGTGTAGAAAAAGGAGCAAAAGCTGGTTTTGGGGACACTAGCAAATGGGCCGACCAACCAGATGTCTAGTCAGACTAAATATTCAACCCTGTGGTGCAGTAACGTGGGCTTAACACATCGACGAATAAAACGTCTTGTAAAAGCGCTGTCCACTAACTTTGCTGTGATATGAGCTCACAGCTCTCATGCTTACTTCAACTGAACTAACTAAGCTCCCACTTTATTAGGTACCGTGGACGCTGGAGGTTTATTGCGGTTCATTAAGAGGTGGTTCTAATGATTTGGCCTTCGTTCTAAATATGAAGGCCTGAGTAGTGATAACCTTGTAAAAGCTGTATTAATGGCAGAGCCGTATTCAGCTTTTCCATCTGATAAACTCGCCACTGAGTGTATTTTTTTACATGTACAGACATTTGGGGCATCTCGCTTTAGCTACTCTGATCAGCTGTCCCCACTTTCTTTACCACTATCGTAGTAAACCATGGAGATGAATCAACATGCGCCTTCATTTGTAAGACGCAAAGCAAATCGGATCTGCAACTTGTTCACATCCACCACGGTAGCTACTGTAAGTCTGTTAATGTAGATCCAAAGCAAATTAGTCTTAGTTTCAGGAAATTGCTAAATAACCTACATAAAGAATAATAGTAATAATTGACTTCACATCACACTACGCTGTGACACTGTGCAAGTATTTTGGGGACTTTTGACTTCCACAAAACAAAACATGTGTAGATAGTGTTGGTTTCTGTTGCTCTGTAATATTTGTGGCCAGAGTGTCATTCAAGCCAAAGAGGGCACAAGGCCGCTAATTTGAGCTACTGTGTGTACTGTGCATCGCATGTCTCAGGCCAAATGCTTTGTAGCGCACACACGCACTCTGCTACATTGCGTGCTGGTGTACATGTATGAGTGAGAGTGCATTAGAGAGACAGAGAGGGCTGTCTGCCGGCCGTTGGCCCCGTGCCTATCGGTTCGCAGTGATCAGTCTTGCCTGGCTGTCGTCTGTCCGCTGCCAGCTGTCAAAGGGCCTGCTCTGGGCATGCCCACTGATGAGAGGCTGCAGCCATGCTGTAGAATCAATCCAGCTCTCTAATAGGTCACGAATGGCTGCACAATGCTTGCCAATAGCTTTGGATTGGAGAATGAGTAGAGGAAGGAGAGGAACGAGACGGAGCAAAAGGAAACACGCAGAGGGAGAGACAGATATGTCAGCAATATTTTTATCATCAACAACAAGTTTTGCTGGCCACTGCTAAACAAGAGAGGGCAGTAATTGACATGCCTCTAATTTGCCTCCGCTAGCGGAGACTTTCGACTCCAGCTTCGCAACGGTTGTGTTTGAGTGAAACCAGAACTAACATACGTCTGTTTCTCTGTCTCCCCCCTGACTCCGTTTCCTTCTTTTAGACCTAATTATGAGCAAATGTGTACACACTTAATGAAATCCCCTAAGTGGGGAGGCAGAGCAGGAGGGGAAAGAGAAGCACTGGAGGAGTGTGGATTTTGTTTTTAGATACCAAACAGTTGGCACTAAGCAAATGTTTCAGTTTGCAAAGCAACTTCTGTGCTGTTGGTGCATGCACAAAAATATTTGATACAAATGCTTTCTAATTAAACATATTCAGACTGCCTGCCGCGCTGTTAAGTCATCCACTGTAAGGGAACAGGGAAAGTAGAGATAGGCAAAAACGAATTAATTCTATCCTCCCAATGCTGTTTGCCTTTGAGGCACAAAGAAATAAACATTATAATTTTTTTTTATTTCCTTTTTTTCTTTGAAGTTATCACTCCACAGTGCAGACATATCTAATTGGAAACTTAAAAAGAAGTGTGTTTTTATCTATTTAACTCAAGTGAGGGACTTCAGATGAGTTTCCTCCTGTCATTCAAAGTGTACAGATTTACTCATTTTAGTTTTATTAAAGATATATGTAAGAAAAAACATTACTGAAAGGATGTTGTAGTTGACTCAGCCACATTATATTAAAGTATTTAAAACAGTTGATGATACTACAGTAATGTGTTGTTAATTAGTGTGTTGAACACTATAGGCCATGGGTGCCTACAAAACCTAAACCTGAATTTGTGTAGTGAAAGTCAGACAGCATCCAAAAGTTCGGTTTGCTGGGATATCAGAATCAAATTGACTTCAATGAGGCAAGATTTACAGTTGTGATAGCAGCAGTACAGCACAGGAAGAGAGCGTCTCTGGCCTTGTACCCACTGTAAGCAGATGGTGGAGGAGCAGGACGTTGCTCATACCAGCAAGAGATTGTGCGTGACTTCTCCAGTCAGTCACTGACAACCTTGGCTTACAGCCGCCGCGGAACTGGAGACAGAAATCTTGGGTCCCGCTCTTTAACATCACAATGTGAATGGCCTGGCTGCAGAGGGACACAGTTCTGCCTCAGCAGAGAATGATAATAGTGTGTCATCCCTACTGCCAGGCATCAGGGGTTGTCCATCATCCTCTGCAGGGGCAAGTGGTGGATCTTAGAGAGGGGCACGGGAAAGTGTCAGAATAGCCCAGCCACATTCTGTCTCGCTGCTGTCAGAGCGCAGCTCCATCTGGAGCGAATGCTGGAAAATAGGCCTATCACTGCCAACAAGCGCGCTTTTACTGTTAGCGGACGAAGGCGGCAACATGTTCAGTGCCGAGGCCACTGGTGTTGGTCTGTCACGCCAATCAGTCCGGGGCATAAAGTGGATATTCTGTGTGTGCCAAGACACAAAATTATACTTGACTACGTGATTGTCAGTCATTGTCTGCCCTTGTGAGACGTTGGCAGGCTCATTGTTTATTGGCAAACCGTGGTTCCTGGTGTCAGGTGTGGTCACGAGGCGGATAGACGGTCGTGTCAGTGGACGTATTACTGACCTCACTATTTAGACTGTTGCCATGGGACATTATATTAGATTAGGTTGGGTTGCGTTCACCGTTATTGTCATTATTCACAAGCACTAGTTGTCTGGTAGCTGCATGGCTGCTCAGTCTGTTGTAGCACATCACATACTGCAAACAATTATCTTTAATATGAATGTGCACATTTCTGTTAAGTTACTAATTTGACGACAGCAACCAAGCGAACAACAAGGCCTAAGCTCTGTAAGTTGCTCTTGAACTGTTCTCCCTGGAGACTGGACACCCCCAGAGCCTTGGGTTTCCAATACCACGGACATTGCCTTGGCCGACAGTCTGAGAAGGAATTATTTCCGGAAGCTCTCTTCTGGGCAGGAGGAAAGTGAGATTAGAAGTCCTCTGCTAGCCGGCAGAAATACAATAGGTCAAACCACCCGCTGGCCTGTGGAGCTTTGCTTCAACTGGTGTTGCAATATTCCTTTCTTGAGGTCATAGGGCCAGACACATTCTTAATGTTACTGATTCTCCCTTTTTGTCACCTGCCTTTTCAAAGAGACAATTAATCAGAGCCACTGCCACACACTGCAGCACCTTCTTATTTCCGTTATTCTGTCATTAAGGCTTCTACTTATTCTTTCCTCCGTTAGCCTTTTCCCTGTTTTTCTTGCTTTTTGTCAGTCTCTTCCTGTCCCGTCTCATTCACCTCTGTGCATCGTTCACAACCAGAGACCGTATTTGCTCCCCCCTACTGCTCTCTAATGTTTGCCTGAAGTATTAGAGGCTTGTTGCCTCATTGGATAGAATTAATTGATTAATACTTTTATCCAATTAGTGCTCCCTCATGCAATTAATCAGCTGGCTGAGGTTAGGGCTGCTCCATCAGTCGGACTAAAGGCAGACAGATGCTTTGGGTCCGGTGTGTGATGAACAATGACCTCGCTCTCTCCTCTCTCCTTCCTATTTTCCACGCACCTGGTTTTCTGTCCTCTTTTCACTGTTCCTCCATCACTTTCCAGCTCACAGCACAGTGTTAGAAATGTTGCTGAACACAAGAATCATTGGTGGAAAGGGTTGGCCAAGCAACACATTAAGCGTTTTGTGACTCAGAATATTCAAAGGGAAATGGAAAGGAGGCTGAACAGAACATTGGTATTAGAAGCCTCATTTTGTTAATTACTATTCACTAATTGCATATGTTTTTATAAAGGAGTGAATAAATGGCAGACAAAACAGTACTTGTATTATTAAAAACATAGCGAAGGATGTTTTCATCACTTTAAGCTGATTCTAATCATCTAATACAGCAGAGTTTCAGTCCAAATTGCAATTATGATAACTGCAATTTTCCTTCATGTCTTACAGGTTCGTCCATTCTCTGCCTTTGAATCACTGATGAAGTCGTCGTGATGGCCAAAACAATACCACCGTACTTTGAAGAATGAACTTTCCAAACTACGGGATTGTTGTGGAAGAAAAAAAGCCACTGAAGATCAAACAAAATCACCAACAATAAAATCAGCTGGCCTGTCTCTGTTCAAGGATTGTGCTTCGGGAGGCAAACCCAGTCATGACTGCAGACTACAGACGAGGTTTTTTTGTGAAAAAAACTTCAATAGAATAACTTTTGAACAGCCAAGTATTAAAGCGCCTGAAACACATAGCAAATGTTTGAAGTGACATGGCTCCAAGTGAAATTGGAAACACCGCAGGCAAACGACACAGTGAAGAATGGATAGAGAGCATCGGTCCTCAGACGTGCCGGTCAGTGGCGCTGCATCACCGCGACCCTCAGTTCACGCGCTGATCAGTGAGTCGATCTAGTAAAGTCTGATGTTTCCGCTGCCTTGAAAATCATCTTGAAAGACATTTCCCAGTGTTGGTTGCACTACTTTAGGTCATACTCAGAAAAGTAGCACAAAGTCTACAAGGTGGGGCAGATACCATAAAGGAATCACAATGACTGACCATGCTACAATACAAGCAGCTACTCTGCAGGTGGTAGGAATCCAATATGCTCCATGACCTGCCTTGTATTCAGCAGATAACTTCAAATTGATTTGTGATCCCATGGATTAACTTTCAAGTTTTCACACAGACCTTCGAGTGTCCCCTGGTGAGTTTTGTTTGGTATAAAACTGTAACTGAAAAACTCCTCCTCTCTGCATGTATCCTTGGTATTTCATGTAGACCCAAGTTGGATATATATATTTTTGTTTTTGTTTTCTTCAGTTTTTTTGATCAAAATGGCTTCTTCTTGGACAATGGGAGCGCGGACCCTGTTGGCAGCGCTGAGTCTTCTGAGCTGCTGTAGTTTTGGTCGGTGCGAGGCCTCAAGGACTAGTGGCTCAACGTCAGGAGGAAACAGGCCAGATCAAGGACCGTCGTCTCTTGAGCGAGTCAAGAGAGGATGGGTGTGGAACCAGTTCTTTGTGGTGGAAGAGTACACAGGCACGGAGCCACTGTACGTGGGAAAGGTAAGCCATGAAGTCACACAACCTCAGGAGCTGAACAACCTTGCGAATGGGTTTTGATAAATGCAATCAGGAGACAAGACAAACACAAGGCTGACACTGACAGATGACGTCCAGAGGAATTGTGCATGACTAATATGTAGTAGTAACATGAGTACAGTTGTCAGTATGCTAATGGAGTGAAAAAGAATAAATTATTAATACTGGCGCCAATCACGTCTGCTCCAAACAGCTGACATTTTTATAATGAGCCAAATCAAAGTCAACATCAGTTCCTCCACAGTGGAAACAGTTTGTTGACTAATTAAAGACCTAATGCTACACACATAGACTAAACCAAGGGCAAACACCTACAGTCTACAGATTCATTTTGTTCATGTTTACCTCTTTTTTTAGAATCTGAAAAGGTTCTTGTCAACATTCGTTTATATGTAATGACTCATACATTATAACAGGGCAAGGTTATGTTTATGTAGTTGGATGCTGTTGCTGTCATTTGTACTACTTTCAAATGGTTCTTTATTATGATTGTTTGCTGCTTATATTTTTATCTACTGAAGCAAAAGGTTACAGAGAGTAGTCATATTACAGTATATTCATGGGATCTCACTGTAGTGCCGCTACTGCGTGTGCTCATTTGTGTTTCATAAGTTCTCCAACAAAAGACTTGATTTGATCCCTTTTGGAGATAAACAGCGATTAGAGCTTTGATTTAAGTCAGTGAAAGTTGACAGTGACAGTTCAGCCACACTAATACAACGGTCTAGTCATGCTCTGCCTCGAACAATAACCACAAAATGTGCTCATATACAAAATGGGAAGAATTGTTGCCAAACTTCCATGGACTGCACGACCTGATGAGCACAACCTCAGTTGAGCTGCTCTACAAGACTCACTGGCAAAGGTTTAGTTGCAACCAATGAATAACTAAACATACTTTAGTACAGAAAACCTTGCATTTTAGTTTCCTGTATGGCTCTGCTGGCTTTTCCTCCTGCTCCTATGAAATAACAGAATGTCTGGGTTCATGAAGATACAGCTTTAAAAAAAAATGGAAGGAAGCGATAAACATCAAATCCCAGTGGTGTTCTGCAAGGAGCAGGTCTGAAAGCTGCTGTATCATCTGTAAACAAGCTGCAAAACCACTACCGTCCACTGCCGGACCATTAAAAACATGGGAATACACTTTATTTTATTAGCCACATATTTCTCAACATTGTATCACATGGTTCTGATGTGGACCAGTGTGTCTCTTATACTCATTATGTGTCTTAAAGTTACCAGTAGAGAACAAGTAACCATGGACAAGTCAAGTGATTAAACAAGCCTCACAAAACGTAAAATATAATCATTTAATATGTAACAGGCTACAAGCTTGTTAGTTACTTTAGAGGCCGAACTTGTAGCAGGTGGAAACTAAAGACCAGAGGAAACTTTATGTGGTGTGGAAACATTTAAAAGGCCAGTCGTGCTGCAGTTCCCAGCTTAGCTCTCGTGTTCGCTTTAGTTCCTGGAGCTATTAGGTAATAAAGCAGCATTACTCAGTGATGACAGCCCGGCAGTGCCCTTCCCTTGACGTTGAGGACAGTGTCTTGGCACCACAAATATGATTACTGAATGTTATATTTTTCCAACGTAATTATAGATAATAAATATATGTCAAATCAAATCTTTTTGCTATCGTCTTAGCGTGCACAAGTGGGAATATTGTTTCATTCTTTCTTTCCCCCTCCTCTCATTCACATCCCATTCATCAGCCGTTTTTCAAATGATGCTCAGCGAGTTGATGGAAGTGGACAACATGTACGATTCAATCGCCTCACGCAGGACGCGATATGAAAAGACAGAATATTAATGCAGACAGTGTGAGACTCAGCAATGAGTCACACGCATCAATCATGTGATTCCTTTGTTTTTAATCATTTAGACATGGCTATTGACCAGCTAATAATGCATCTGCACACATTCATCTCTCTAGTTTTTACAAATGAATGGAGATGTTCGCCTCATCAGGGCCGTGCGCTGGAATAATTATCCTTTGGTCATTATTTGTTGGTGAGGCTGTGCTGCACTTTGTTGGCGAGACTAATAACAAGGCCAACAGTTAGTGCTGTCTGCCTGCTGGGAGGCAAAGAGATAGACGCAGGGAAATTGAGTGATATATGAAGACTGGAGTGAAGGTGGAGGGAAGGCTGCATGGGGACACTGAGGGAGAAGTTGTGATTCATTATAGGACAGGGGACCAGGGAAGGGAAGTGATATAAAACAGTTGACGTGAGCTTGAGGGAGTGACAGCGAGAGGGGAGAAGAGACATGATTTTATTAATAAAATTACCTAAAGTTATTGCGCTTCGTGTGACCGGGGCACCGGCCAGCGCCACGATATCAGTGATATTAATGGTCTCTCTCACACGCAGATGGACTCTGCTGAATGTTTGCTGTGAACATTTTCATGGGAGCAGCAGAGGATTAAAGCCAAGCAGTGTACTCCTGCACCGGATGCCTGCATCAAGCTTTTTTTTTTCTTATTACTTCACTCCAGCTAAGCGAAGTTGCCAAGCTTGCTCTGTCTCACACTGTGTCTGCCACTACTCTGTTAATGAAATCAGATTCACCAATAAAATGGCCACTCGCATGACATTAAACTGGCAACTTTGGATAGTACATTTAGATAATGAATCCTTTTGGACTAAATGGTCTGACAACTATATTTCTTCTTGCCAAGTACAGTACTTTTAAAAAAAGTGTGTGAGTGAAAGGGAACACACTGGAAGTGCACTTTTATAACAGGCTGAGTTGCTGTTAAGGCCAGATAATCCTAAATGGCTGTTGTTAAAGGTGGTAAAAGAGGACAAAAATTACATGACACATTTTCTTCCATTATGTGTGTGTGAGAGAGAGAGAAGAGACCTAGTTCTGAGCGTGTAGCTTCCACATGCTTTTGTATTTTAGCGACATCTAAAGTTAAAGGGTTTTGTGTTTTTTTCTTTAATTCTTGCTTGTCCAAGGTGCTTTGTCCCTTTTCGATGCTTGACATTCAACTTGAAGCTTCGCTGACGTCCTTCTGAAGACAAATACAGTCATTCATAATTAAAGACACACATAGTAAGACCTTTGAAATTCAATAAATCACTGCTACCCAATAAAACGTATTACACTGTGTACATAAAACCATCCATTTAAATATTGCACATTCAACATGAATCCTGCAGTGACTGTTTTACATCATATTTACCAGCTGCTGTTTCAAATCTTATTGTAATGGGACAAATTCCGAAGTTAATCTAATTTAATGTTTCATGGGTCGTATGTGACGCCCGATCAGTTTTGGGTGTCAGAGAGTTAACGCTGTGTTTCCATGAATGAAAGAGGAAACTGTTTGGCCACAGTCGATCCGACAGCAGAAGAGATGCATGCGCTGGGCCTGTTTAATCAATTCCCCTAGTCATAATGATCCAAGTTATAATTAGACAAATCTAGGTCCAATTGTACCAACAACAGAAGGCTGCCATCAAAGGAACAAAACAGCTTAAGATTGGAGGGATGGAAATAAACAGAACCCGTGGAGCTGTTGGCCATGGTGTTTTAGGGAACCACAGCTCCCGTTTAGCAGAACGAGAAAGCCTCGCGTTTACTCCGCTGTGCCAGCTTTTAATATTAATAGTATGTTGTTCCTATTTTGTTCCAAGTCTCCATGTCATCCCTCCGCTTTTGAAAGACTCCTTTCCCTTTGACTTCATGCTTCCTTTCTCCTCCATGCTGCCGTTTACCCTCTTCTCTCTGTTGCCCATGGTTTGCACCCTTCCTCCTCTTGAGCTGTCTCCACCTAGGCTGCCTCTGATACAGTCACCTTGTTAACACTTTAAAGCTGTTAAGATCAGAGAGCTTGACAAGCTGCAGTGAAATGTGGCAGGCCTACTCCTGATTACACAGACTTAAATATAAGACAGCCAATTTGCTCCCGCTTTGAAACTCTCAATAAATGAAGGATTCAGTGCAGCCCACGTTCTGCTATCTCCAATGTAAAATCCTGCTCCACACGTCTCTCTATTCTATTCTATTCTATTCTGTTCTATCCGTTCACACATTCATGAGGATTAAGTTCATATTCCTTTTAACATACAAATTTGACTGTGAGTTATTGTAACTGTCATGCCCATCAGCAGCTTAGCCCACGGTGGCAGCTGGACGCGTTGCCAGTGTATGACCCACGGGTGAACCTGACAGAGCAGCGTCAACCCCACTCCCTCCTGAGTCACCTCGCAGCCCGTCAGTGGAAACCCCAAGGCATCCAACCAACGCTCGCGCCAAGTTCACATCCTGGGCCGTAATGACACGTTAGTCGGCAGCATGGATAAATAATACGCCACAGGAAAATGTGCTCCCACCAAATGTACTGTATCCTCCGTGGACACTTCAAAGGTAGTTAGAGTGTTTGTAGTTTCTTCAGAAGCGGTGGGCAGCTTAAATTTAGCCTTTAACACTGGATTTTAATGGTGATCCATTGTCACTGTGGGAAAAAGGGACTATAATACTCGTACAGACTCTAAATATCCTGCAGCATATTCTACGTCCATGTACTCAGTAGATTCCAGAAGCTCGTGGTTTGTTAGTAGTGTTTTAGTGATGGATGTGAACTATGTTACTAAAAGGGCTTCCTGTGGTGCTTTGTGCATTTTGATACTTTTTCCCTGTCGAGAATGAGTCAATGGAAGTTTAGTGTCTGAAGTCGAGCTGATCGAAGCTGCTGTTTCCTGTCAGTGAGACGTTTTATGGGCACATTTCTAGGCTTCTGGGGAACAGTTAAATTATTAAAAGTAAATAAGTTGTTGCAGTAAAAATTTGAGATGTTTTTTTTCTGAATGCTACTGACCAGGCTGATGACAGAAACCCAAAGCCTTTCCAAGCCCAATAGCAATCTGCTAACACATAAAGCTCTAACACATGGAGGGCTCAGAATCATGCATCGGGGAATTGACCAAGAAATTATGATTTACTGTGTCTTTCAAGTTCACAGTCAGTGAGTGTTTAACAGTCTGTGATTTCTCCACCTTCTAATGGTGTATATTTGTTAAGGACACGTCTGCACCTCTGGTGACGTTCTGGCTTTGACCTTTAGTGTGCAGAAAACAACTTGGCTAAGTGTTAAGGCTGCCAGCTTCAATCAGTCCAGGAGAGATGCTATGAGGCTGACGGGTGGGTATAACGAGCCTAAGGGCGGAAAAATGGCATCATCCCAGCAGAATGATAAACTGGTGGCGTGTACGTTTCTGTTTCTCAGCATCTCCGCGTGCTGTAGATGTGCAGGAATGCATAGTCAGTAAATGCCTTTGACTGAGCGCACACATGTACAGTTGTGTAATTGAATGAACACATGATGACAACACTTCACACAGATTTTTCCCAGCAGAATCTAATTTAGAAACACTCGGAGAGCTTATGAGAGAGCGTCTGCGGGAGACGCATCCACTGCATGAGCATGCACACTTTTATTGGATAACTCTCCCACTTTGGACCAATGAAACTTTTTTATTATAACTGAAATATTGATACTGCCAAAGTATCCAGCAGTATATTTTCTCTGACTCGTCGTGTATTTGTCTTCGGGATGATTCAGAACGGGAAGAAAACGCAAAAACAGATGGCGAATAAAGGGAGCTGAAATGGATGAGGGAAGCAATATCAAGGCACAGGCTTGCATTATTCCACACTTTTACAACAAATACTTAATGAAAACCCCCGCAAGGGTTATAGAAGCCTGTATTTAATTAGGCCTTCATAAAATATTAACCAGGGACACCAGGGCGATTTCCACTCTCCTTTGGTCTGCCCAGTAGATTGCAGTTACATTGCCTAGACACCTCTGAATTATAATTTCAGATGAAAGGTGAGTGAGAGAAAGAGCAGGTCTAGTGCTCACTAAAGAGCCAAAGGGGAGGTTGGGATGGGGACTGATCCTGCTCCTATTGGTGTCTCTGGAATGTCTTCTGATCACATTAGGGGAAAACCATAGCTCTGATTTATTATGGCTCTTTTAAGTTGACTTTTCTGCCCTGATACCTCTATGTCTCCACCTTTAACAAGCTTTGAAATGACTTTGAAATCCTAATTTGGGCGTCACATCCTGTGAAGGGCACAACGTGCAAAAAAGATGTAAATCATCACCAGGTGTCTTTTTCTGCCCGTAATAACCTACATGTCTGGTCCATAGAGAGCTGAAAGAAGGTCTTAGCGTGCAACTGCTAGTGGGGTGATAAGAGAACTGGTGGATAAGGGGAGTAATACTTCATTTTTGTCATACAGTTTTCTAACATCTATCAGCTGCACAAACCATCAGCACCGACAGAGGCTGAAAAAAGTTGTGACAAACGCTCTCAACTCAAAGTTTTATATTCCGTGGCTTTGGGGTTATCGCATGATCTACAGCACATGTGAAAATTTTGCTGATGCGATAGCAAGAGGAAGATCATAACCTCCGTCTGAGTTGATCGTCAGTCTGAAAGACTCTTTTAAATGCAAGACAGTCCTCATCAATGATCCCTTTTCTCATTTTAAAATCTAAAGCATGAACTACTTCCATAAAAGCTGAATTGAAGTCTCACATTTGTACTTGCATCCAGTCGGGCTCTTGAAGCAGTCAGAATAATTTTCTTTGGCTGTTTCCATTTTTCATTTTGTCTTTATGAGCTCCTCATCATGGCAGGTCTCGGCTGTTTGACAAATGATCTGTCCCAGATCAGCGTCTGTAGTGAAAAGCAACTTCAGTAAAGATTTTGGTGGACTTTAACCAAAGTTTAATCAGACATTTGTTTGATCCGCGAGACTAAATGAGTCACATAAACCATTAGGAGCCCCTGTAGAATAATCTGAACCTCTGTAACTCTCTCTGAACAGACCTGACCCGTTATTAGACAACGAACCATATTTGGTAACTAAATGTGCCTGACGTTCAAATGCATTTCCTGTGTTTTCTGAAAAATTTAAATTTTGGGAAAACATTTTTAATATTGTTGTCTTAGATTGTGTCTTGTAATATCCCCTAAAAATGCCATGGGTTGTTTTAAATTCCCCTGTTTTTCCCATGACCCTGCCCCTGATGTTGCAGAGAGGACCAGTAGTATGAAAGGGAAGATGATTACAGGTAGTGATGGTGCCATTTGTTTATTTAGTTATTATCTATTATCCATTATCTATTATCCATTATCTATTTTGTCCAGCCAAAATCACACTTACACAAAAACCCACTGAGGGTCACCTAAAGCTTGAAGTGTTAACATCTTAATATGTGAGAGCAAAACAAAGAATGGCAACTAAACTTTTAGTTTGAGAGCCAGATCCTGGATAGTAGAACAGTCCAACTTTATTATATGAAAATTATCACATTCATCACAGATTACATGTATGTGAGCTAATATTTAGTTCCGTGACAAGGCCACCGGAACGACCCTCTCGCCTAGAGGAGGTCACCCAGGAGATAATGTGTCTCCAACATGCGATGCAGTTCTTTTATCGCTCCCCAGGCAGTTTGACAGTCATTCACACCTTGACTCAGGTGGTCTAACAATACACGAGTGCTGGGTGGAACAACAAGCCACACAGCGAACATCAGAGTCTCTGTCTTAGCAAATCCACAGAGCTGTTCTGCAAGCTGTCTCCAAGCATGTTAGATAACACCGATGAGAAATGCTATGAGACATGAGAGAAATGAGAGCTTTGTTCAAAACAATTTAAGTTTATGTATCTCCTAAAACTTAAGATGTGGCACATAACTATTATTTTGTCGGTTGCTATTTCTTCATTACCTTTGTTTCAATCTACAGATCCATACAGACTCGGATGAGGGGGAGGGCAACATCAAGTACACTATCTCTGGCGAAGGCGCTGGCTCCATCTTCATCATCGATGAACTAACCGGAGACATCCATGCCACCGAGAGGCTAGACCGCGAAGAGAAAGCTTTTTACACGCTTCGAGCTCAGGCCCGGGACCGCCACTCAAATGATCCTTTGGAACCAGAGTCAGAATTTGTCATCAAAGTCCAAGACATCAATGACAGTGAGCCCAAGTTCTTGGAGGGCCCCTATATCGGCAGCGTGGCGGAGCTGTCTCCCATAGGTAAGAAACATGTTGTGCAGGCAGGCACCATCTGGGTATGTGTCTGGGGCTTTCAGCTGAGGATAGCCCAGAGGTGCACATACTGAACAGAATCACCAGTTAAATTACACCTATTCCTATGATGCATAAGTGAGATCTATAACATCATTTTATTCCTAGGCTCAGGGGAAAGTATTAAGTTCAAAAAAGTAAAATATGCCAAAATCCTCCCTTATTGTAGAGATTGAAAGAGGAAAAAGTAGACAGGTGGTGCTTGAGTCAGTAAATTCACTGAGGATGGGATGTAAGAAGAATGGTGACATGGTCATTCAGGCTTTCCCACATGGATTCTTTGAGCCTTAGGTACTGAAGGAATAAGATTCAAGACGGTGCAGCCATATAAAGACAGGAGAGGCATATTCCCCTAGATGGGCTGTGTGGCTGTGTTGCCGAACATTGTTACGAGGCAAATGATAGAAAGGTGGAATCGGGGGGAACGGAGAACAGAGGTGTTTTAAAGGAGCAGATAAGGCCCAGGGGTACGCCGAACTGTCACGAAGGCTACAGGAATTGACAGCACAGTGCTTGTAATCTTGACAAAATGTTTTTTTTTGTGGGCAGTAGTATTAGTGATGCTGCACGGCTGCTTAAAATTCTCAGTGAAATAAAAGCGACAGGTGACTGAAGGTGTCAGGGGCTTAATTAGCATGGTATTACTGTCAAAGACGAAGCTGATGTTTAATAAACACCATTCTGCTCGGCTGCCACGGCCTGTGGTACTGCATAATACCAGCACGAGCGTGTCTTCGTGCATATGCAGTAGCAGAGGAGGGGTCGGCTTTTGTTCGAGTGACTCCTGCAGGGGCGCAAAATAGAAACGGTTCTTCCCCGTTCGAGCTTGATTGGAATTAATTCCTGCTTTCTCAGCGTTCCTCGGCCCGAACCAAACCACAGGAGTTTGTGCCTACAGTGTTCTCTGAAGCAGAATGGCGTCCGTGTGCATGAGCCAGCCAAAGCTACTGACAGGTGGCAAAAGCCAGGACACAGACAAGAGAAAAGAAATAAATTGGAAAACAACGATGCGAGAGCTTGAGAGGCAAAACAAGAACTATTATCTCCTCAAGAAAGAGGGATTGGAGTCATTCAGGCCACGCTTAGTTGATGTTAGTTAATATAATCTTAATGATCGCGACCCTTCCACTTTGGCTGCGCCCCTTGATTTGACCCCATCGCACCTCAGTCAAATTACACACTAAATGAGTGTGCGGTTCATGTTTTAAACATCGCTGTGGAGCCCTAATGAGCTAACAACTTCTGCTTAGTCAAGCATTCTCCTGTCCTGTCCCTGATTCCTTTCTCTCTGCCACTTCTCCTGAACATCGGCAGGGGCTTGCAGTATTTTTTGGGCTTGTCAGTGATAAGGTCACAAACACAAAGGCAATAACTGAAGAGATGGGGAAAAAAGGCCCTGGACTGATTAGCTTGGCTCTGAGTTGGTCATTTACATCTTAGGGAGAATGTTATAGATCTGTTATAGATCTAGATTAGGGGCCACATACAGTATTTTGAAAGGATGACTGCCAGCCATCCCTAGACCAACAAAATTTTCTGTGCAATGCATCATCGTTTAACGTAAGCATCAGAAATGTTGTGTATTATAAGGATACTGACGTCTTTAGGGCTGCAAGCTTAATTTTGTCACATTTCTTGTGTGAATGCACTATAGCTGTTGAACATTGTTAGAATCAGCATTTTTTTTATGGAATCTGGATCTAAACCCTGATTGCATTTTATGCCAGATGGAAGCCAGTTACAAGCAGTGGCCGCGCCACTGATAGGCTCACTGTTCTGTTTTATGACCAACTATACAGCAAACTGCTTGGGAAAACGTGAGGTCATAATAGTAAGAAAGTAATCAGTAGTCAGCTGCCTGAGGCTTTTTCATTTTTACTTATCACTCCGGTCATGTCTCCCAGTGCACGTCTCTGTCACAGCATTTCAGCCTCCACCCTGCATAGACCTGCTCCGTGTCTCACTCCTCGGCATCTGCTCCCCAAAAATAACACTTGTGCACACAGTCTGCTTGTTTTTCAGCGTTGTTTAACCCTGAAATGGAGACGAGACGGCAAATAAGACAGGAGTGGCAATGATGATGATGAAGTGCGAGGGTCTCAGCTCTATGTTGTCCTGTGGAAAATGTGTGGCTAATGGAATTGCACTCTTAAATCAAATTTGCAGCGCATGGGTGATTGACTGTTGCTTTGAGAACGGCGCATGTCTTTATGTTGGGACAGAGGAGGTGTCACGGATCTGTAGCAGAGTAACTGTGAGTCTGATTCATGATGGTAAAGGCTGGAAAAGAGGAATTCATTATGGCATCAAGACAATGTCCTTGATTAAATACAGCCGAAAAGAAACCTGAAACCAAGTAGAATATGATGCTTAATTCTTGCTTTCATTACTCAAATATTTCTCACAGTCTTTTTCATACACAACATGCAAATAGCATTGCTGTACTTCTACTATTGTCATTGCCTTGTGACGAGCCAAAGAGTTTGAGTTTGTGTGTCCTTTTCTCTCTTGGTCTGGGTTTAACATTAGTTCTATTCATTTTGTTCATTTTATGAAAGCTGCCCCATGCTCCACCAAACATGTGCCTGCACAGTGGCTGCTGACTGCGGTGAATTTCCTTGTGTGTTGACTGCATGAGTGCTGTCCTGCACAGTGGCAAAACGGCCGTTTCACTTGTGCAACCACATAATAGTAAACACCAAGGGAAAAGGAGGTGGAATACAAACTCTTTCAATACTGTGCTGATTTGAGCACACATGCTCTGTAGTTTGATCACAGTGTGCTGTGATCATTAGCCACTGTAGAAATGAGTCATTCATCCCGGCAGGAAGTAAAATTCAAGAACAGTCAAATAATTGGTTGGTTGGTTGGTTGGTTGGTTGGTTGGATGGATGGATGGATGGTTGGATGGATGGGTGGATGGAGAAAGTGACAGACTTGTGATATACAGATTCCAAACAGCCTAACATGATGAATCAAGCCAGCTCCTTAAAGTGAAGGGATCTAGTAACAGTCCCCAGTCAAAGAGATGTTTGCTGGCTTGCTGCTTTAGAGATTCATCTGTTAATATCATGTACTATACTACCGATCCTAAGATCAACCGGGTCATTTACCTACCTGGCTTCCAGGGGACTCATCATGTCCAGGCCGAGGTCACTGACGGATTTTAAACTCACTAACTTAAAGCTATATTCTACTAACACATCCCATCCCGTCCTCCCATCCATGATGCTGAGCAATACAGGGCAGCGGATTCATTGTTTCCTCATTGTTTCTCCAATACACAAGGAGCAGTAATGAACTTGAACAGTAATCCTTCAAAACGAAAGTAATTGCACACCACTACCACCCTGTGCCTGGAGTACAGAGTAGCGGCACTGAACCTTGTTTTGAAAGCATGGTCCACAGACTCACACGTTCTTTACATTCATAGCCATGCAGTCCCATGATACCTAAACAACTGCACCATGTCTGTTCAGCAACATGCTTTCAATTCTGAGAGTAGGTTGGGCTGAATATTGTACACAGTCAAAGTCAATGACTTTCATGGCTGCATAAAAGTTAGTTTATAGGTGTATGAAATAAAATAGGTGCATTGCATGTGTATGTGTGTGTGTGTGTGTGTATGTATATATATGTAGACACAAACACAAATGTTTTGAATGATATAAACATAGTAAAGTGTTAGATGCCTAACAGCAGCATCTTGTTTGTAGTGTGAAAGTGAAAGCTGTGTATTTTAGGTTTATTAGAGTAATGGATGTTCATTCATAAACCGACAAGGCATGATTCTCTTTAGACTCACCATCCCATGTTTTATGTGGATAAAAAGGGTCCATTAATAAGGTAAATCACCTGTGATGTTAAAAGCTTATGTGGCTTCAGTGTCCATTTGTTAGAGCCACAGGTCTGTCCAGTTAAAACTACCATTATTCCATCATAAAATATGTCTAATTCAATCTCTGTTGCGTTAATGTTTTCTCAGACTCCCTAAAGTCCCTAAATGATGTGTTAACACACATTTTGCAAAACATAGATCAGATGTAGATACAAAACACATACAAAAAGTAATATTACGTACATTTTCCTCCACAGGTGGCCAGTCAGAAAGAGCAAGTAAATGTGAATCCTTGATTTCAAATTAAGTTAAGGACCAAAAACCCAATAGTGTGGGTCTGTGTGTGCTTTAATGCTACTTAACTTCCAAAGTAACCCATCCATAAATCTGACTCAGTGTCTTCCAGGTGTTTTTCACTGGCTGTTACATATAGAGTGTACAGTTTGTCATGCTGTGCAATACAGTCTTGTACTATGTTGGCTTGTTCAGTGAGATTTGTCAGTAAATGGATTTGCCTTTTTTTTTTTTTTTTTATTAATCTGTGTTTTTGGGAATAAGAATAAAAGCTGGCTGGGTCTAAGGGACCGAGTTTTCTTATTTATTTAATTTACTTCAAATTTCTTTCTTGTTTATTTTTATAATTGCTTTGTGTTTTTATTCCAAATTAATTATCTTTTTCTTGTGTTCATCAAGACGTGTTTTTTTTAAATTATTTTATTTTTGCCAAATGTAATTTAATCTTGAATTTGGTTTGCAAGGCTTTAAGATGCCTCAGAAATAATTGAGACAGGTAAGCTTTGTGTGTAAAATGGTTCTTTCATGAAAAAGAAAAAGATTTCTATAATCAAAATAACAGTTATTACAATGACGTGTCACGTGCTAATGATGAGCTGATTTTATCATCTATTCCATGCTGTGCTACCGCGTGCATGGTGTGTTCGTTACAGGGTATGTACCTGTGTGACAGAGATGACTCAAACCAATGGCAGAGATCAGGGAATCCAGAGAGCAGAAAAGCCAGAGAGATCAGGTTTACGGGGCAGAGAACGGGGTTTAAAGGCAGAAAATTCCAAACTCAGGATGAGACGGAAGGTCATTCTGGCAGAGATGCAGCGTTACTAGACAAGTATACTGTATAGTCATTGTCACAGGTTCCAACGATTAGACCATTGTTGGATAACGTTGGTCCCTCAGAACAACAGCCCTGCCTGTTTTCCAACCATAGAAAAGACGAGAGAATAAACTGCCAGGTCCGCATTAGACCGAGGTGATGGAGAAAAGGGAAAACTAAACAGAGATGGAACGTGACAGTGTAATAACACTAATAGAGTAGTAAACAGTTGGGGCTTGATTTTTTCTTTTTATATTCACGATAGCTTTCCATGCTGCCTTTGCTGTTTGTTTATACCAGGTGGCTTAGGTGGGATCGCACGCTGGGCTCGTGCTTATGTCTGGGAAGGTCTCATCATTAATATTTGAATTACACCCATCTCTTTTCCCTTTGGTTTTCTACAGCCATATGAAGTGTTTAAATATTCATATAGCTTTGAGCTAGACCTCAAAAGGTTTAAAAACCTAGAAACTAAAGTAATGTCAAGCTGGTAAGCTGCCAGTTAGGCAGACAATACTGGATAAATACATGTATTTCTTGGTTGGAAGCTCGTAGACACATATGCTGCAGACACATTATTGGCAGTGGCATAATGGCAACCAAAGCTTATGCTGCACACGCCCAGCTAATATTGAAGTAATAAAGACAGGCCTTTTCCAATTTGAAATCACTATTACACCGTGTTTCAACATGCATACTAAGACAGCCGTGTTTCTGTTTGGTTATTTATTTATTTTCAGAGTTTATGTGAGCTGCCTGATAAAGGATGCAGTTTGCTGGATTGGAAGTCATCTAGCCACCGAGGCTCACTTTTTTCCCCCCTATCACTTAAAGGTTGGATGAATTGCATGGGTGAGGGCGGGAGGATATGTGGCTGAGAGGGGCAGCTCCCGGTAGCAGAATCACAACGGGGTAAAGCGTTTCCACGGAGCTAATCCTGTGATTGATGTGGTTCCATTAGAGAGGACCTCAGGACCTCTGAGTGGCAGAGATGTGGCACAACACGACATCTGTGTCATAGCCTCTAACCTCAGGTAACACTGACTGACAAGCCACTGTTTGCAAAGAACAACAGTCAGGCAAATCTCAGTCTGATAACAGACACTGAGCTGACCACTCAGCTATTATCCTCTAATGACACGGGCGGATGTAGTGCAGCATTACCAGACAGAGAGTCCACAGCAGTCGCTTCAAATTAACATGTATCCAATTCATTATCAAAGAAACCATTTGATATATTAACTGACAAAGTGCGTTGAAGAAACAATTTAAGACAATGTCTTGCAGTGTTGCCTGCACAACAAATGTGGTTGACTTGGTTTGAGATGCTTCATTTCTCCTTATCACAAAGGCCTGCTAGTGCATCTCTGTGCTTTCATTGCTCTTGTGTGTTTGCATGGGAGGAAAACAATTTTGGCACTATAAATATATAAAAAAAGCTAACTAAGAGGCACATGAAGTCATCCTAGAACACAATAGACCATTCAGACAGGGCTATTTCTGTGGGCAAATCCTTCAAACCGAAACATGTTTTTGCTTTGATGTTTTTTTTTCATCTTTCCTTCGTCTCCGTCTGTCTTAGCATGGCACAAACAGTAAATTCCCCTTTTTGTATGTAATGTGAAAACTCCAGGGTATTAAAGTACTAATGGCCCACCTTGTTGCTGTGGTCCAGAGCGGTTGCCCGTGAGGCTGCAAATCGCAGCCGTCACCAGCGGGACAGCCGGGGCCTGTCAAACTAACAGTAGATGAGACATTTGGAGCAGCGGGATCACAGGAGAGAGCAATGTGATGAGGCATGAGCAATCAATATTCTCCGCCAAACACCTTTATGTATATGACCGGTAGCGTGCACCATTATGCCCTCGACCACAGTGCTTGACATAATTTATTCTGACAGATCTGTGTGTGGCCGTGTGTATGAATGACTGTGTATGTGGAAGAGGGGGGGACTGAGGTAGAGAACGTGTGCAGAGCAGCGCGGTATAGTCGCACTTGTGACACTGATCAAAGCTCTCATGTTTATACGATTATACATTTAAATGTTTGACCTTGGAATTAAAGTTGTTAAAGTCTAGATTTCTGTTCACACCTTGCAAGCAGGTCAATGCAAATGCGATTAGCAGAATGCGTGAGTGGTTCGATGCCTCTGTAGAAAATGAAAGCTCCTAAACCGGAATATTTTTACTTTTATATGAAGTATTGACAGCTTTGTGTCATTATTTGTCTGGAGATAAACGCTTGAAAGGCTTAATCAACTTCAAGCTAAGATTTAAAGTTGACATGTTGCACCGGTCTACAAGGCTGCATGCAAAACAAATCATGCTCTGATCTATTAGAAGAAACAGGTTGAAAGACTAACAAAGATTAGATTTACAATATCTGTCAGGACAGATGAAAAATATCCCTAAATCCTTGTAGAGATCTCAAAGAGGATCAATGTAAGCAGGCCATTGGCTTTTATGACATGGCAGATTTTTCTTCCTTTTATACTTCATTCTGTCTCACCTCCTACCTCTCCCCACCTCGCTCTCCTGGGGCATTTATGTGGATGAGAGAGGAATGAATCACAGTAGAAGTAGTGAAGAAATAACTTTTCATGTGAAAACACCTCAGCTTTTATGGCTTTACTAAATGATCCATAATGCGGGCGGGGAGCACTCAGTCCTGCAGATTAAGGTGGGTCAGAGCGGGAAAGAGACTCAGCGCTGCAGCCGTTAGACCCCTCCGCCGAAGCTCACACCAGCGCGGCATCAGCTTAGATAGGCACAAATCTCTTTTACGAGGCTGCCTCTTAAATAGCTGTCAGTCTAGTGTATCACATGTGGCACACTCCTCCAGCTTTCCTCACAGTAATTGAACCGTCTCTCCCCAAGTGCTGAAATGGTTTGGGAAGCCATTCCGACAGCCTGTGTTGATACCATTAAACCAAACTCATGCATAAATCTAACTACAGTACAGTACATAGTCACCGCCACCCAAAAAACAAGCCTCCACTGGGCTTCAGTTCATCTGAGATGCTCCTGGGGTTAGTTCTGGTCCATATTTCCATATTTACATTATCCTTCAAGCGTCATTGGTCAGTGCTTAAATGTCATTTACAACACAGTGTTAAAGCATCGTGAGTTATGGGACCACTAATTAATTGAATTCCTTGGATTGGCTAAATCAGACATTCCTCTGGGTTTGTATTAGGGCTTAGTAAACACAAGGTAATGTGTCCCGGTGCAAGTAGGAGAATAATGTAAACCTCTGAACACAATTAGTTAAAAACAACAAGGGCCTAACATAATTCTAAAACTGTGTTCGTGGCCGTCATAGTATGCGCCCCTGACATTTTCTACTGCTCTCTCAAAGCAGACAGGAATGCGTGAAAGCCCATTAAAAGACATACAATATAAAAATTATGAGATCATGTTGCTCCCCTACCGGTGCTGAGGCCAAATCCCAAACATACACCCCTGGCAGAAATATAGAAATATTACTTGGTGAATAAAGATGGAGAATAACGTGCAACAAGCAGTTTCCATTCTACCCAAATGGCTTTATGTTCTGCCAGAGGATTAAACGAATAACAAAGCTAAAAAGCAAAGGGAACAGAAAAACATAATATTTGTGGTCATCATCTAATTAAAAGACTGGAATTGTGTTAGTTTAGAGAATGAAATTTGCTCAGTGTCGCCTTAAGTCCTGACTTTGTTAATAATGAGACTCACATTATTAATGTCTGTATTTTGTTTGTTTGCGCTAGCTTCACCCTAAAGAGACACGAAGCCCCACACGAGGTAAATCTATTTAAGTGAGTGTGAAAAGCTGACTCACACTCCAGACTTAATCTGGGTTAAAGTATAGGCTACTAGCAAGTCAAAAGACAATTTTTACTCCTTTGCTGGTTCTCTTTTGCACTTCTGACCCCACACAAGCTCTGACTGGCTGTGGTCCAAACTATCGGACTCCTCTAAAAGCACACGTGTGGAAATACTTGTTTTGCAGCAACCACTGGGTGTCAGCAGAATAATTTAGTTCTGAGTGAAAGAACAACCAAAGAAATCGCGTCTACAGTAGTTTAATTAAGTCTCATTCAATCTTTTGTGGTGATTGTGTGAATATGCGAGGAATATGATGCTGAAGTGAAGTTTTGTTGTATAACGAAACAAAACAAGCCCCGAACAAATGTGCCCATGTGGGGGAATAAAGACAGACAAAACTGCGTGTTTTGTTCATTAAAATTATTATTGCTACAGTGCATGTTGTCTCATCTGAGAGCAATTTGTGACTGAGGTTTAGTTGTTTAGTCTTTAGATAATGAATGTTTGGTGCTTCTCTCCATTAGACGTACTCCTCCTGTTACTGCTCTATGCATTACACTCCAGTCTACGAAAGTCAATAATTTTTTTATTGAATTCCCACAAGTCCATCAACAGTAGAATCTGCCTAAGTGAAACGCCAGCCATGCCAACAGATAGTGTAAGTAATGACTTCTCCCACTGAAAACACTGATGCAAGCCAGAGCTTTATTAGGAACCCAAGTGCCAAACTTACTGCCTCACTTCTCTTTTTAATATAAACACAATGAATGAGCATTTGCATTTATATGGTTCTTCGAAGCCGGCTGACGTTGCTGCCAGCCGGTAGCCAGAAACAGCTGAGCGTCAAACTGATTGTTACCTGGGGAAAATTAAGATAAGGGTGTAATCCCGTCGACCCACAGCAGTGGGGCCAGCCAGTTAGGCAGAATTAACAACCTCCTGCCTCTTCCACGAATGAAAATGATTCGTCTGCATATAGCCTTATATTTTCAATATGATAAGAATTATACACCGCTCACCTCCAACCAGGATGTGGCATATTGGGATCTACAGAAGTAAGGATCTGGCTGTTGTTTACTTTTGCATAATTGTAGTAACATTTGACATATGACTCAGAATATGAATCAAAACAGTCCCTTCTAGTTACTGTAGCAGTGCTTTGACTTGCTTGACTGGATAACACTAGCGTTCATTTGTCATCTTTTTTCACACTGGTGGACTCTTAGGGTTATATTTTTGGATCTAATTGTCAAATGTAAACATGCAGTAAAACACGCCGCGCACTTGTCTCGGCAGTAGTAGCAGGAGCATCACGTCCACGCAACATAGGCCGCATCATATGTTTTTACGCAGCCGTGTCAGGATCCAACCCGACCGTTTGGCAGCTGCATGGGAAGAACAGAATGTGATAGGTGACAGCAGCCGTAGCAGCGATCTGAGCCGTCTGATTTAATGGCTGGCTGGCTTTAATGGTACTCCGCTGGCCTCCCTCTCCCTCCCCCCCCCTTAGGAGCTCCTTTGGATGACAGGAAACAAACAGTGCTCTGACACTTCCTGCTAATTAGCATCATTAACATACGGCCATTATGTGGTTGGACAGTGGCATGACAGGGCTCTGAGAAAGGCTACAGCAGTGACCTTTGGTGGACAACACCAGCTGTCAGTAATTACCCATAGCACTGGCCAGAGGGATGAAGACAAAGACGGACTACTTGTCCTTGAGGACCTATATTCCCTTTATATAATCCATTTTCTGTAAGTGTAATTATTTATAGAAAGAAAAGAGAGACACACACTAAAGGCCATTATGAAGTTATTTCCACCCTGAAAATGAAGAAGCTTAAAGTTTTCCAAGCTTTAGGCTGCGCTTTAACTAAAATCTGTGACTAAATGTGGAGTCGCGCTTGCGTACTTGCTGCCAGAGGCTTGTGCGAGCACGCTGTCGACAAATAGACTACACTGAGAGGAAAATAATGACTTAAACCCCGTTCCTCCGCAAATCCCAGTTTATTTCTCTATTCTCTGTTTAAGTGCCAGTAATCCCAGTGATTGTTTACACTACAGTTCTCAAATGTCCAGTAGACAAGGGATTACTTGTGTCCATTCTCCAGACATTCATGTCATATGTATGCACTGTGCTGTATGAGGGCTCAGACTGATACATGGGCATCCATCTCTTACCCGCAGCTTGCCTGGATCCCTGACCTGGCCAGCCACCCAGCCACCCAACCCTAATATCTATCTCTATGAGTGATGGTCTCACAGTGTGGTGGGTCTGTGTCACTTTTTTGGGCTGTGGCTGACTGGGACCCGTAAGTGAAGGTCTGGTGAGGTCTGACTTCAGAGAGGTGCCTCAGTGTCCCCTCTCTGCTCGGGGTAATACACTCCTGTATTGCCATTTTCATCACTGTTATGAATCTCGCTTAGACTGGCCCCTCCGCTGGGAACAGTTTGCTATTGGAGAGCCAAGCAGAGGTTGTTGCCTCTGACAACACAGCTCCCACGATAACCTAAACACACAAACCCTCCAAGCTAAGGTGATGATTTTCAACTGAAATGAGTTTCCTTCGCAGGGTGGCAAAGCTCAGCCTTAGAGACAGGTTACAGAATTCTGACATCCCAGAGCGGCTCGGAGTAGAGCCGCTGCTCCGTCGAGTTTAATAGAGCCAGTTCAGTTGGTTCACATATTGTATGGGATCAGGAACCCTGCTTCGAAATGTAGAGGTTCTTCAACTGGTACGTTGAAAAGAAAGAAGGAATTCACTGACTACTGCACATTAGCCTTCAGTACCTTCTCAGTCAATCTGTTTTTTTTTTAATTTGCTATATATAAATATATTTTGCAGTATAGAAAAGGAAAAATGTGACTAATTTGGAACCACTCACCACCACAAACAATTCATTTTGTTGTCTTTTGTGTTGGGGACTTTGTGCTGATGAGGGGGTTGGAAACCTGTTGTATTTCCCACAGCGCTGAGAGGCCAGACAGCGATGAGCGTGTGGGTTGTGAAAAGGTAATGAAACAGAAAAAAATGAGCTTACATAGTTATCTGCTGCAGTGATACTCAAATGTATTGACCTGCCTCTCCCAAGTATAATCATAGAACAATACGGATGAAAGCACAAGGAGGCAGACACACACACACACACGCAATACTGTAAGTCCCACTTAATAGGATGAAAGGGCACAACAGTGAGCTCAGGGTCTGAAAGTCGTACTGGTCAAAGGACACACAAAAACGCTAGCAACTTTTGTCTGGTTCTTCAAGTCTTCTCCAAACCTGGATCCCGGCGCTCGTCCCTAAAGTCTCTGCAAGTTAGCTTGGAAGTCCTTTTCCCTTTTTTGATATGATGCTGTCTTTCCCACAGGGACATCTGTCATGAAGGTTACCGCATCAGACGCAGATGACCCCACGTACGGCAGCAGTGCCAGGGTGGTGTACAGCGTACTGGATGGAGAAAGGTTCTTCACTGTCGATAAACACACAGGTGGGCATGAGAAGGACACACTGTTCTCCCTGCACTTGCTCTTCTTTTCCTGATTTTCTTCAGTTGCTGAGGCCTAAAGCTCAGAGAACACATTGCTGAAATCCGTCATACTGTAGTGATTCACTGAAATGTTAATCAAACGCTAATTTATAGTTTTTAACCCACTAACACCTGGATAGTATGAGGTACAATATGTAAGAAGTTAGATTCATGTTCAATATGACATCAACTTGATATATTAAATTATATTTACAACTAAATTATCCACTAGATCTGTTGAACTGTTTTGGTTTAACTCTTGCGAATCATCTGGTCTGAAAGATTGAATTATTACCCTGCTGCAGTACACTACACATGTAAGAATTGCAGCCAATCAACAACCATCATATCAGATTCCTCAGGGTGTAATTCCACCGGATCCAGATTTAGCCACTGAAAAATCTCCCCAAGCTGCCCAGTGGAAAATTCCCCCTCTATGTTCTGGAGCTTATTGGAGCGATGTGGCCTGACCCACAGTCTTTCAGGAGTACCTTAGCATTGTTGTTGCCTCTGAATTCCCCCCCAGGGAAAAGCACTAAAGTTTTAATCATTCCTTTTTTGGTCTCCCGGACTTTGACTTGGTCAGCCAAGGTGCTTGGATGATAAATGGCTCTGCCTTGGTGGGACTAGTCAGGAGACTCGAGGTTCATTCGAGCTTCTATCTCACCACGCTCCGTCCTCCCCCAAAGCCCCATTTTGTAGGCGGACAGGCCAGTCTAATGGGTGTGAGTCAAGAAGGTCGAAGTGAAGACGAGGCAGAACAGCTGTGAACAGCCGTTGATATCACTCACTCCCTGACAACAAACTCTTGTAGGCGTCTGATAGGACTGATAGGACCTAGAGTCAAACATCGGATTTTACAGTCACTGAATCGTGCAGTTTATTGGTTGTGGTAGTTTTTAATACTCTATTTTACTATTGCCTTTCTTCTGTTATGGACTAAGAAATGATGCACCTGCAGCCTTTGTGCAAGTACCTGGTACCTTTCCTTATTTTGTGAAAAAGACCCTGATGACAGTTCACACTGACCTTTGTGGGGTTTACTACGACCTAGTAAGAATTAAAAAATATTTATAGTTTGTGTGAAGTTTGCTTGTGGTTCAGCTGTGTGTGTTCTCCTACATACACAACCTCAAACCTCTTCAGTTATATTATCGCATCACACACCAGCAAGATGCTGTAGCAAAAGTCCACATTTTCAAGGCCGAAAGAACACGGAAGATAATACACAGCGTGAAGAACAATGCTCTACATGTGAATGCAGTTCCTGAACGCGCTGAAGGACAGATGTGCAGCTTTGCCTGGATGTTTGCACACAGTGACTGTGGATTTGTCCAGAAATCTGTGTCAAAACGTTCAGTAGATGGCACAAGCTGTATGGCGCTGTACTGTATATGCAGCACTGGTGCTGGAGGTGCGTTGGAGCTGTCCCTGTTTACATGCATCCCCTCTGGCCTTTGGTGCATGAAAGAGGGGCTCGTCGTTTGCCTCCTTGCTTAACTCCGGGCCTGCTTGTACTGTATTTTGGCTGCCCATAAAACGTGGCCGAGGGCTGAATGTGCCTGGAATCAGTGAGTTGTGTACCCAACACGGTTAAACCTTTGGGAGTGAGATAGCACACAAAGTCCAGGAAATGCATCAATAGATTCTGATGTGAAATATCCCAAGGGGGGAAGTGGAATTATATTACTGCTGCACAGTAAACCAGCAGGCTCGTGATGCGGCTGCTGCTGGGCCAACAAAGAGAATGTCTCTTTTAAACCAACATGGCCCAGGCTGTAGTTTGGGTCTGCTGGTGACTTTTGGCACTAAAGACATTACATCTAACACAGCCTTTTACCAGCACTGCTCAGGCTCTCATATAAAGTGAAACAGAACACTGTTAGTGGTGTGACACTCTTGTCTGTGCATTGCACTTTAACATTTTATGGATTTATTTAATAAAACATATATGGCGTAAAATCCTGGCGTGATCAGTCAACCGCCTGTTTTTAGCTGCGGTAAGTAAGAGGGTCTAAAATGAAACACAATGTGTCGTTGCATTTTCTTTGCTCTGTGTGATTCCTGACTCCCTCGATCTGCGCTGTATCACTTTCTCAGGCTCGCTTCCTTTCTCTTTGGAAATCCACTCTTCGGGTTTGATTGCAGTCTTACCCACCATTGAAGAGCTGTAATGCTGGTGACGGTGGCTGAGGCATGCTTTCATTCTGCCGCCGTATAATATTCATTTTAATACAGCTGAGTCTTAAAATGGTGTATGTGCAGGAGCACAAATATGACACAATCTCCTCCATCCAGCGCGTGTGAGAAGGGGAAATAGAATGTGCTGCAGAATACATTGCTTAGCACAAGTTGATATTCAAACTTTAGCTGATTATTGCAGTGCACTAAGTGCCTTCGCTTCAGCTCCTACTCCCCACCACTCACTCTTTTACTCTCTCCTTCAATCTCTCTTCCGTCCCTCCATCATTAGGAATCATCATGACAGCAGTGGCGGATTTGGACCGGGAGACACAGGATCGCTATGAGTTGGTCGTCAAGGCAACAGACATGGCAGGACAAATGGGCGGTCTCTCTGGCTCGACCACGGTGACCATAGTGATCACAGACGTTAATGACAACCCACCACGCTTCCCACAGAGTGAGTGTCTCCTGCAGATTATCTTACTTTAGCAGCGAAAGAGATGGTGGAACACAGGAGGAGAGGGGAGAGAGAGACAAGAGGTGGAAATGACTGAGAGCGCAAAAGACAGAAGTGAGAATTAGGAAAGAGGGAAACGCAATAGGAAAAGTGAAAGCCAAGACATAGAAGCTTCAAGATGATGATAAAAGGCACATGCTGCAGGCCCGCAGACAACAATAGGCAAGAACAAACATCAGCCACCACACGGTTCTGCTGTGTAGTCTGAGAAAATATTAGTTTATAGGCCTCTCAAACCTGCAGGCCATAACAAAGAAGTTTATCAAACGTGGAGAAGCGGTGCATTCAACGGGACATTTGATTGCTCTGTTTAAGTGAGGCTCAAGAGGACAGAATCAATATGGCTGATCGTACTCTGAATGTAATGCTATGGATTCATCATGCTGAGGTGGCTTTCACGTGACTGTTGGTTCACGTATAATCTAAGCTGGTGGAGGTAAATAATGCAGCTAAAATTCAGACGGTCGCACATCAGTGTTCAAATACAAATAAGTCTGTTGAAAGATTACTCTCTTTGAATCAAACCGCTAAAGAGTGGTTTAATATTTGGCATATTGCATAGAAGGAATAAACACAGGACTGCATAGGTTCTGTCATCCATAGCCTCCATAGCCACCTACAGTAGTGAGGTGTTCTTAATTACAGACAAATAATCATGTTTACTATTACTCCCAGCTTATCAGCTTTTGTTTTTCTTCTCCCTTTGCTTTCTTTTTAAATCTGTTGTTCTGTTTTTGAAGGTAAACCACCAACACTATTACTTTTGTTACAGCTGGAGGAACAGCATCTGACAGTCTGGTTGATTGTATTTGATATGTCTCCACACACCTTTTCTTATTTCTGTATAAATCATATTTACCCAGTCAGAGGGATAAACCCTGCAGGATTACATAGTTCCTCTGTCTGTGTGCTAGGATGGATAGACAGAGTTTGGAAAGAAGCCCCATAAATCAGATGCATCAGAACATACTGAATATATAAATGATGTGTTTACATAATTTCCCTCTGGGGAACATGAATGTTTTACCTTGTCACTTGTTTGTATCTTATTCATAATGAACATAATCATCAGATTATATATTTTTTTAAACCCATTTTCTGTCATTTAAAATGCATCAAAGTGAAAATAGTCCTTCCTGCTGTTTCACATAACCTAATGTACAGTATGTATTGTTTTATAATGCAGAAGTACTTGATTTACTTTCAATCCACTGCGACAACCAACAGTAAAGGCTGTGTTATGTGCTACATTATTTGTTTCTGTTGTGACTGAGGTCCACCTGTTGCTGTTGGTTCATTGTAATCCACTTCCACTCGTATTGTTTTCCATATTCATCTCTTTACTCATTTAGATATGTCACGTTCCCACTTTTCTGGTTATAGTGTCTCTTCTTTCCCTCAGTACTCATTCTCCTCTTTCCACCTACAGCCAGTCTATCTGTCCTTCCTGTTCCTCTGTGCATGTGTTTTTCCACCACTCCTCCTCGTCACTTCGTTCCTGCTTTGCTAAACCTTCCTTTTCTTGTTTTCTGTCTCCACGTGGATCTCCACCGCCTTCGTTTCCATGTATATCAGAGATGTATCAGTTTTCGGTGTCAGAGGGAGCAGCCGTGGGAACGCCGGTAGGACGCGTCATTGCCACTGATGCAGACATGGGAGAGAACACGGACATGAGTTATCTGATCAAAGAGGGAGGGGAGCTGTTCAAGGTCACCACTGATGTAGAAACGCAGGAGGCTGTTGTTTCCATCAAGAAGGTACAAACTGTCTATTAACCCAGTCTTAATATTTACCGGTTTTTATGTCCAAACATAATTCAGAAATGAGAACCTAGCAGTTGATTGTGTCAAATTAGACTTGTTATCCTTATCCGGGTATTAAATCCTAATTTCTGTCAGCATTTGTTGTTGATATTTCTGTTACAGGCAGATAAATATGGTTTGGGGATGTGTTGATAAACTGTTTATTCTTAGCAGCTACTGCATGTGTTTTTCCTAAGTAAGTTCAGCAACTCTTGCCCTGTTCAGACAGAATGCGAAAGTGCACTGCAGAGGGAGGGAAAGAGATGATTGGTCTTTGAGGATTGATGAGCGTTGGCTGGTTCTGTCAGTGCCGGGTCTCTTGAACTGTTTTTAGCTTCTTCTTCTTATTTTTTTTTTTTTTTGCACCTTGCACTCTGGGACAGAAATACAGAAATTCAAAAACAAAGATGTCAGATTCTTTTCTGTCATCAGTGGAGCCTGACAGAATGACCCAAGTGCACTTCAACAGACCTCCAACAATGTGGCAGCGTTAATCAGTGCAGCTCTCAGCGGTGACCCAGTGGTAACCTGCTCCTGCTGGCATCATGATAACGTGAAAGAACTTATTAACTCGAAACGAAGAGCTACGCAGATGGCTCACATCATCGCTGTTCTCACACAGTTAAAGGTCCATTTTATTATAATGTTTTTTTTTTCTTTTCAGCCACTGGACTTTGAAAGCAAGAACACGCACAATGTGGTAGTGGAGGCAGTAAATAAGCACGTCGATCCCCGCTTCGTGGACCTGGGCACCTTCAGTGACCAGACCATTGTCCGGGTCAGCGTGTCAGACATAGACGAGCCGCCCGTGTTTCAACCAGCAGAGGGCGCTATCATGGAAGTGCAAGAGGATGCCAAAGTGGGCGCGCTGGTTGGCACCGTCACCGCCAGAGACCCAGATGTAAAGAATAACCCTGTCAGGTATGACGACGGCCCTGAGCTCAACAATCAAAAAGAAAAATGCATTACGCTGTTAAAGATTTATCAGGTTTAGGTCTCTGATGTTTTTTATTAGCCCAGTCCTGCTGGTTGTTCTATGGTATCCATGTGCATAATATTGGACAAAATGCATCCTTTGAAATGATAAATTAAAATGTGTACTCAAAACACTGCTCTGATGTTGTAGACAACTGTTAGCTTGCATTCTGATTCCAATGCAGCTCGGCTCATCGCTTTATAAAGAGCCAGGTCACAACAACCAACCAACTACATTAGTAGCTAATGAGCTAAATAAGTATAAGGTCTTTGTCTTAACATTTGATCTTGAAGGTGGAGTGAAAGCCCAAGCACACAGTGGATGTTTCACTTTATTTATTCATTGTCTCATATCACTGTGCATGATAAAAACATTGCCATGTGGTGATCTCCTGTACTAAGGTGTGAGGTTTATATGCCTCGGAAAAGCAATTGGATCGTGAGGAGGGAATGTAGGAAAGGGCTACGACAGTGTCTCCCTGACTGTAGTGAACACCGACACACACAGGGCCTGTGCAAATTACGTTGATTAAAAATTCATCAGGCTCAGAGTTCCAGGTGTAATAAAGTACAACACAATGGCAGCGCCGTCGTTCACCAGTGTCGCGGCAGCCTGGAGCTGAAAGCGTGCAGATCTGAGTGAGTGCGAGCATAGCAGTGTGTTCATGAGAGTTTCTGTGTGCGGACGTGGTTAACTGAGTGTGCGAGTGAGGGAAAAGGGGAGAGTCTGGCCAGGGGCCACCTACAGGGCGACGTTAGTGAGCTCATGGCCTCTGGCGTTAGGCAGCGAAGCCTCTTGAGTCTCTGCATAGTCATGCATCCTGAGTCATGAGGTTGTGCTGGATAATATTTATGCACTGAGTAAATGATGACGAATATCACATTGTTAGCAGAGAGACGATTTTTGCTGAAAGACAAACATCTGCAAATAAAACATAATCTGACGTTAACCCGTTTAGATGAACAAAAACAAAGGTTACAGAGCTTAGATGCACTCGTAAGAGACAGCAGAAGTAAAGTCGTTCTGTCGTAACGACGTCGATAGTGGGTTTAGCACAGGTCTTCCACTAATCCCAGAGACAGCTGGTCAATCCCCACATCCTCGTGTTCACATGCTGAAGCCTCCTTGGGTGAGACACTGAGCCCCGCGATAAACCAGCAACTGAATACACTACAGCTACATCATCATTTGTTGCCTTGAATTTCCCCACGTGGAACTTTTTTATTTGGCTGCTGTGGCTGTATCGTTTTAGAGAAAGCGTTTTTTGTGACTGTGGGAGTCTCAGTGTTTATTGTATTTGCAGGATTGTTAGGGAACTAAAACATAATGATGCTCTCCCCCTGCTCACATTTCACAACAACCTGGTATGTGTCAAAGCGAGACATACATGTGATATGTTTTGTTATTTATTTCTAATTGTAGCGTGCTACATTGATATTGTGATGCGTGTCTTCCTCGGTAATCATGAGAATCAGTTGACATTTGGTAACATAAATAAATGCAGATGTAATTCAACACCCCCACAATTTCATAAATGAATACATGATCAGAAATCCATTTAATCATGTTCTGTATATATCTGTATGTACGTCAGACTCTCAGTTTCATGAGACCTGGGAGAACGGCTGCCATGTTTAGCAGAGAGGCCTCAGGAACTGAAAATGCCCTTGGTACTTTATTGTGGTGTGTGTGGGCATGAGTAAGCCAGCAAGCTATGTGTGTGTGTGTGTGTGTGTGTGTGTGCAGTGGGGTAGAGAAACAAAGAAACCTTTCAGCAGATTTCTGTTGACTCACCAGTCTTCTGAGAGCACCAAGTACCCCAAAGAAGGAAAGATGCATTTATTTGTGTTTTTTTTTTTTCTGGAGTGCACAATAAAAAATGTATGTTTACTTTCTTACTCTGAACAGGAAAAGAAAGAGCAACTATACAGCGGCTCGTGGTTAAGGGATGCAGCACTATTAAGGTTACAGGTCTTGTGGAAAGACGGGTGGTATAATATCATTCTTTAGTCTTGCTCAAGGTTAACTTTGGGTTCGCATTAACAATGAGACAACATGCCTTGAAATCTGAGAAACTGTGACATGATCTACTCTCTGTCCTTCCTGTCATTTACTGCTTCTCTTTCTTTGCTTGGTAAAGGTTTTCCATTGATCGGACCACAGACCAGGAGATGATTTTCCATATTGATCCTGATTCCGGAGGCATCACGCTGGGCAAGATTTTGGACCGAGAGACGGCTGGTTGGCACAATATTACCGTGAAGGCTGTAGAAGCAGGTACGTTTGCTTGTTGTTGTGAACTGATATCGCACATCTGAAAACACTGTGCATACCCTCACAGGCCACTGTTACAGTAGGTCCATCTGTAAAAGCCAGTGGAGTTCACTACAGAAGCGGTGCCGTATTGTGACATATGACATCCATGTCTCTGATGGAAACTCTAAGCAAACAACAACAAAGTTTAGATGATTCACGGCTGAATTTGCAAGGACCTGACTGGATGTCTTACACGAGTACCTTTACGTGGCTCTGATGATTGACACGCTTTGTTTACGCCCGAGTAATAGAAGCTGCGCGACTTGCATTAGATGTCTAACATTTGCCAGGGGTGATGCGGGGTGACAGGCAACTTCAAACGGCTGTGATCATTAACTACTAAAGCTTTTGGCACATTTTCAGCAGCTGAGTGGCTTTTAGCTTTGAGGAAGTGAGAGAACGGAAAAGACGAGGACACCACCAAGATGCACATTTTGTTGTTATTAAATCTACCGTCTGACAACAAATAAATGATTGGTAACACAAAAACGGAAACATCCGAACCTCCAATAAATGTTCCTCCAGTAAATGTTGTGTCCTCTGCCGACCCATTAAAGGTTTCACGGCCCTCAGTAGTAGCAACACTGATCTGTCATGTTTCTGTTTTTGACACCAGAGGAAATATCATCCTTGTTGTCTTAGAGCTGCCAAGCATGTCGCTGGAAATTAATCGGGGCCATGCTTGTTTTCACCGTCACGTTTTCCTTTGTCGTATTTATGAAAATGAAGAACGTAATAACACGGGGAAGTTTAGTTATTACTACACCATTAGAAGTGAACTTGAGAAAAGAGGGCCGCCTGGCGTTCCCCATGAATTCAGCCGTAAACAGATGACGTGATTTTGAGGCTGCTGTGAAAGCAAAGGAGATTGCGTTCTGCATCTAAACTCCACTGCACACAGAAGGCAGGAGAAAACAAAGCTCATAAAACGCTGATTTTAATATGTCTTTGTATTTGTTCCTCTCTCATATAGCCCCAGACTGTGATTACTCCAATAATCAATACAGCCTAAGCTCAATAGGAAGCAGTCTCACCCAACACAAACATTAAGACAATATTAGAGTTTCTGAGGTATTTTTTCTCTCACTCTAATTCCCAGAGCAATTTGGGTGCTTTGTGCTCAGCCTCTTTGTGCTTGGCATTATGTCATAGGCGCATTTTAATGTTAATTGAACATTTAAAGCGGTTCTAGCCCTTCCGATAAACACAAGCCTGCACTTGATAGATAAAGCCTCTCGCAAGGAAATATCCAGACAGACAGAGTCAGTGGTCAACAGCATCAGAATTCCCATCCAGAGTTTCCCTTTATCTCTTGTTAACTCATGGAGTCCTGAGAGCTGTTGATGCGCAGACACGAGGCAGAAAGCAAAAAAAAAAAAGGTTGGAACGGACAGAGGATGAAGGCAGATCCTAGGGACGCACCTTGTTGGAGCTTCACTTTTTCCATATTTCTTTATTATGTTCTTTTTTTGTTTTGGCTCTCTCTGCTTATTATTGCTTGGGAGCCACAAGGTCAACTTGTTTGAGGACATTGTTATAACGAGACATTTGCGGCACGACCCTTAATTATTCCCCCAGTCTATCGCTGACTTTTGAACTTACTTAATATCAGAACTGGAGTAAAAGCCGTTTTTTTTTGTCCTCTATTTGTGTCTGCACCCTAGAATTAACCCCTCGTGTCAACTACTGCTCATGTGTCTGCGGAATAAGTAAGGAGGTTTGTGTGAGTATGAACGGGCTGCGCTGACATGATACCCCACAAACCAAGCACAAATATACACACATGCATACACAGCATATTCCTCAACTTCTCCCAATTAAGCGTAGCAACCACTGGCATCTCTTCCTGCACATGTTGTCACCTCAGAAGAGGAAATGACCTCTCGTCTTTACAGAGCTCGTCTCCAGTACAGGACGACGTTTAACAGCACTGTCACCAGACCTGGTGCTGGTACTTTCTGACAGTCTTCCCCATAGAAACATATCCGGATAAGTTAAAGTGACATATAATTTTCGAGAAGTGATTGCAAGTATGATATCGCCTCCCTAAACAGCTTTTTTACTCAGACAGGTTGGTGGGAAAAAAAGAGCATCGGCCTTAGGGCAAAACGATACCGAAGTAACGGGAAAGTCTTTATCTCTCGCAGGGAGGAGGTGTTTTCTACTTCTCTCACTTGCTGTCTGGCAAACAAATGGACACTGTTTGATTTTCATGGCTTTTGAACATTAGTCTCTCAGACAAATGAATAACACATTTGTTGCAACATTGCGAAGCGAGATAAGTGACTCTTTTCAATCAAAGTTGGAAAAGGCTGAAGGAAAACGGATCGAAATAGTGAAAGAAAAAACAACAACAAGTCCCATTTGCAGAACGCGATAAATCCACAATAAACTAGGAGTCGGAATAAGATGAAATTTGGTAACAAAGCAAAGTCTAGAGGACGTGGTTATAAATTATGCACCATGGAGGGTTTAAAGCGTCCTGTGTAGATGGATGTAGTAGATGCTAGTGTGGCGCTGGACACGTCTGTCAACAAGCATAGGGAGACATAATGATGTGTAATCAGGCCCCAGAGGTTGTGACCAGGCTGTTGTGTTCTGTTTTCCATCCTGTTATATAATTGCTCACATGTCCATACTGTCTGTAGTTGTAGGAGGAGGATGAGATCCTGAATACTCCAACAGCTGTTTGATGTGTTTTGTTTTTCTTCAGTTGGTGGGTCGGCATAATTAATTTGTCAAACAGCAGTCATGCATACTATATATAGTGCTAGTGGGGGATTTCTGGCAGTCAGGCCCACAGAGGGTTACTCAGCTGTAGTCGCATATTATTGTAAGTATGAATGGTTTCGTAGACATGCTACCGTCGCCAGGGTTATTTAAATGTGGCTGTTTGCTGTGTTGGTGTGTTAAGTCTTCTCTGGGATAAACGTGAAGTGAGCTGTTTGCTCAGTCGCTCTTTCCATTTACTGCATGATTCAAACCCAATTCAGTGAATTTTGATGAAACACAGAGGCTCGATGCATCTATCACTGGGTTACGGCATTTGCATAATCGTGTTATTGCACTGATTACACTTATTTGACTGTTACGAAACTTTGAATACTGTATCTCCAATGCGCTGCTGAAAAAGACTTTTATTTCAGACAGTTTCTAAGAAAGTTAGTGGAAAATAAGCAGCCACAAAACCACACAGAGACACAAACTGCGCTGCTCAGAGAGCTCCCAGCAAATAGTAGATTTCCACACGAGCTGCAGCTTTTCATCACATCAGGACATTACTTATATTTCCAAAAAAACACCACAGAACCGATAAAAGCTGTTGTGGTGACAGATAAACTATTTTTTTTTCAGATTCTAACATTAGTAGGGGTTTGCAGGGAATCATCCCACAGGTAGACCTTTGGATAGCAGTCAGCAGGAGACCCAGCCAGCATGTGGTTGTAGAGGGACGCGAACGACGTGTATTCTAAACGTTCTGCACCGTTGCCAACATCCCAAAAAGGGACCAACATGATGAGCCACATTTTTCCGTCACCAGCAGGTGTGTTGGCGGCGACGCTGCAAGGTTACCGTCACTGCCAGTTCATTCTTCAGGATGCTGGGTTTCCTTTGCACAACGTTACTCTGTTCTGCAGTACTTCAATTAAAATACAGGTGGATCCCGTCCTTCCTGCTCTAGTGTCACACAAGCCATTGGTCTAGAATTACAGGGCTTTGAGCTAATAGCACTGACAGATAAATGATCACATCCCATACGGCTGGTAAAGTTCACCACCAATTATTAGGTCGGCCTGTTTACAACATGTTCTTTGCACTCGTGTTGCCGTCTTAACAATGAATGTAAAGCAGCTGGCACACGTCCACCCTATGAACAGGAGCATGCGGCTGTTCGTGTTTATGTGTTAGTGCTGGGAATGATTAGCCTTATTTGTTGGCTGAATATTATAATGCAAATAAGGGAGGTTTTTGAAAAGTTTCGTTTTTTTGCCTCTGGTTCCTCTGTGTTCGAGGGCAGCCCCTGATAAGAGCGTACATCAGCACTGTGGTTTTTATAAACATTTTAGTCTTTGAAAAAGGGTAATTGTTGGATTGTGAAATGTTAATTTTTCATTAGACATGCACGACATAATTTAGGCATTTTAATGAATGTTTTCAATAATTCATCGAGCTCAGAAGACCTTGGAATAGTCTGTGCTATTAACCAGGGAGACTTTCACATCTGATAGTTCTTAAATGCAAAGAAATGAAGCTGAATTGGTTTTTTGGTCAGACACGGGCGAGTCTGTATAAATTTGAATCTATGCAATTGAAGAAAAATGATCGCATTACATTGTAGACTCTGTTCCTGCGCTGCAAACACGCGCTCGGTAAAGAGACCAGCAGCAGAGACAGTTGAGTATATTTATATTTTCATCCCTCCCTGACAAAAGTGACACTTTGAACCAAATATTTTTTTTTTTGCTAAAGAAGACGAAGCACTTGGTCACGACCAGCGTGACACTGCTGACTCACACCCACGCATGCGTTTGCACTGCAGACCCAGACACGTATGCAAAGACATCCTTTCACATCCTCTGCGTTCCCTGAAGTTATGTCACTACAATTCAGTGCCTGAGAGATCCACTATAAAGACGCCGGAAGATTCGCAACAGCTGGTGTGTGCCGCACAGATGCAGAGCATGTCAATAATCTGTTGCAATCCTTTTATTCTTCTTCTCTGTCTGAAGACAGATTTAGAACAGCACCACTTGGTCCAGATGAATGAACCTGTCTCACTGAATAAGTCTTTTTTTTCCCATGGAGAGAGTTTAGGGAGGGAAGGGGAGGGGCGTTTTCACATTGTTTCATCAGTTTTCATTTCTGGGAATTGAAATGTAAAATGGGTAGCATGTGATGATTGCTGGTTTTCATTCTGGCACTGTGTGAATAGCGACATAATGTGAAGATGAAATTAGGGAAGGAGAAGAAGAAGAGAGGAGATATCCAGCACTGGTGGAGCTCTCTGTGCATTTATCTTCTCGCTGCTCTGGCAAAAAGCGGTTCATTTAAACCAAGCATTGATGTGAGGATTATGTTACTAGTCCAGACCAGCATTCTCATTAGCTGCTGTGACTCTGAACAGTTTTGTGATATAAAGAGAGAAAGCTTGAGAATTTGTCTACTGAATACTGGTAATTATTATTTTACAAGACAGTATTTTGTAAACCTGTCTTGTCCTCTCCTCTCTGGCCTGCAGCCCACCCGTAACTCAGCCTTTTACCTTTCTGTCATCTCCCGACAGGTGGAAGAGCCAGAAAGTGATCTGAGTTAACGCATGTGTTTGAGTTGCGTCTTTTAATTTTGAGGTGTGCTCTGATGCCTGGGCCGCAGAAAGGAATGAGACGCTGCCAGCGAGATGTGCAGTATGTGTCAGGAGAATTTTAAACAAACGTGGTCCAGCAGTCTTAGCTATCTCCGTTTCTATTACTTCCTTTTGAGACCAAACATTCTTATAAATAATAAGCCTTTTAAATAAAATAGAGGCTATTTGAGGGCCATTAGATAAAATACAGCCACTTCTTGCAGTCATGCAAACAATTCATGTTATTTCTCAGAAGTGAAAATGTGTTTTTTATGCTAGTAAACAACATCATGTGGTCTACAGCAGCCATTTGTGCATTTTACTCACTGTCGGATGGAAAGTTAGTTGAACTTCACAAACTGTAGTCGTCTGCTGCATTAACCACTTAACACCAGGATATGTTTTCTCTCTAATTTACACTGAATAAAGACACACACCCACACACACACACACACTAGAAGCCTCTCAGTGTCCCTTCTGTGCTGTACAGTACCGTGTTGCATAAAAAACAGAAACCCGTCATATATTATCATATGATTAAGAATGTGAATTAAGATTCAAGGAGAAGTTATTTAGAAGTGGGTTTTGATTGTACTAATTATATAATCTTCTCCACTCCCACGTTTATTTTCTAGCCCATTAAGGAAAATGTCTTGAGAGCACATTGTTGTGTTGTTCCTCGCGCTTTATCTCGTTGGAAATGGCACGAAAACTAAAATTACAGCACTACATTTGCAATTTTGTCAAAAGCATTTATTTGTCATTATCGTTGTGCTGAGGTGCGCCTCTTGCTCTCAGACTATTAAAGAGCTATATTCTGTGCCGTCATTATCGGATAGTGAGAATCTAGAGACAAAAATGGAATTTCTGCTGCCATTTTTATGTCACTCACCGGTGCCAGAAAGTGTGATTCAGGTAATGGGTGCAATTTGAGGAGGCATTAGATTAAAACCCTTTAGCACAGTGGCGAACCAACTTCCTTCTTCCTTGAGGAAACTGCATCCATCTGAGTCTTGTGTCACTTATTCTGAAGCCAGTCGTGAAGAGCACTGACAGCGTTGGTCCTGGACTCTTACTGTTACTACACCCGGTCCACATCAGAGTGTTATGGCCAAATCACCATGTCGGCACATTATGTATTATAAACAGTACTTCAAAGGAAAACTGCCTTCAAATCTGAAAGTTACAGTTACAGCACAGTACGTGTGAAGTGGACGCGAAGCCTGTAAAGCCTGTGTAGGCAGCTGTCTGT
This sequence comes from Macropodus opercularis, assembly GCA_030770545.1. Lineage (NCBI taxonomy): Eukaryota > Metazoa > Chordata > Actinopteri > Anabantiformes > Osphronemidae > Macropodus > Macropodus opercularis. The sequence continues at coordinate 6,975,059 of CM061099.1, forward strand.
TTTCACAACTTGGTGGTTGAGCAATACTCCAGCCAGTAGTAGCAGCTCAGTCACTCAGCTGCCAGACGTTAGAGTGTGTGTGCTGGTCTAACGTGCTTTACATCTAACCAAGGCGGGTTCTGTCGCTGCAGATAACCACACCATGGTGTCTCACTCAGCAGTGAGTATAAGGATTCTGGATGTGAACGACAATCCCCCCGAACTGGCGACGCCATACGAAGCCTCCATCTGCGAAGACGCCAAACCGGGCCAGGTAAGCAACAATGTAGTCTGAACGTAATTCAGTTCAAGTGTCATTAACGCACACAGCCTCAGCCAAACCGAGCCCAACACATTAGGCTTCACAACTGCGAGGTAATTACTGATGTGAAGTGAGCTGAGTTGCACTGAAGCGTGGATAGAAGTCTTGCTTTTGTCACAGCCCAGTTCTTCAACTAAGAAAAGAACAGCTGACACATAAATGCACTAAATGATAGTTACAGCCCAACAGTGTAGAGAAGGTCATACTGTATGTGAAAGAACAGCTTTTTCGTCCATGTTCCACCTGCTCGCACGTCACCTAAGTTCAAACAAGTGAACAAACTGTTTAGATTTGGGCTCATGTTCACCAGCCCTATGATATTTTTGACACTTAAAATAAAATAGATTTTCCACATCTGAAGAGATGCTGAGTTTAATGGGCTGATCTGCCAAATGTCTTTGTGTCTGACATTTAACAAGTGCTTAATGAAACGTATATCATCAATACTCTGCGACAAAATATACAATGGTGTCATCACACAGAAGGGTTGTAAAGACTAACTTAAATCCCTAAATGTCAAACTGCTGAGCTGTGGCAGAACAGCAGCCGTACCAGTTATTTACAGACCAAACTGACCACTATTAAAAACTTGACAAAGTCATTAGGGTGTTTCAATCTCCTTACATAGTCAACAAGCCCTGGGCTGAGTTAGACCCAATTATCATGTGCAGAGCAAAGGCATAATTAAAAAAGCAAGGCTTTAAAGCGCGGCCTCCATGCTGGAAGCTGCATTTACATGTGTAATGAGGCTCAGGCCTCTCCTCCCCTTGATCCACAGACTCTTAAACACTCATAGCCCCCCTGTGCCTCTGCCACGCCGCCCGCCTGCGCCTTTCCAGAACATTGTCTGGTCTGATCTCCCTCACTCCCACCTCACTCCCTCTCCCATCTGTAAGAGCCCACATTAACCTTCAGCTCCTAATCACACAGAGATGATTAGTCTTCCAGTAAAAAAGATCATTGCCGGCTCTCAGCGTTGTAAAAGAAAAGGTTTTTAATGCTTTCATTCGAGCGAAATGCTGGAAAATGTTTCACACTGATATCATAAAGCAAAGAAAGACATTAGGAAGTGCTGGCATGAGAATATGGCATTAACAGCTTACTGGCTCTGTCTACCCTGTCATCCATGCACTGGTTTGTTCTGTGTTCATGGCCGTCTAGAAGGGTTAACAAATGACGCGAGCATCTTCGTTTTCATTCATTTCTTGCTCTCTTACCTCAGTTGTTGCCTCTTCTCTGTTGACCCAAGGTCTGAATGAGTCGGCCGTCGAGATTGAATGGAAACGTGCCAGCTCTGGGTCAGAGGCCTTCTAATGCTCGTTTTCAGCTTCTGGGGTAATCACTGGGGGGCATGGAGGAAACATATTTTCCTCCATCTTATTTTCAAAATAATGTAACAAACTATTGTCCACTGCTTGTTCTAGGCCACTGAATTTTTACCTTTTGAAAAATGAAATGACTGGTGTGAAGGAAAGGCAGAGGATCAGCGGGTTCGCTGTTTTGTAGCATTTTTTCTCTGCCTAATGGAAAGTACAGCCTTTCTGCTGTTGACCTTTCAATTAGAGAATTCATGAATATGTGTATGAATGACTAATACTCTATATCATTTACAGTGTCGACACTTCTTCACTGGAGAGACATCGGTAAATAGACAGAAGAATTCAGAATTCAGATACATCAGAAGCACCACTAGACCAAAGACATACTTTCCAGAAGAACTTGCTGATTTTCTTCCCATAAGCAGAAATTGTGATTCACAATACTTCTGTGCGTTGTCAAACAAACTTTTGTATCTTAAGGCATAATGAAATAATCTATTTATCAGACCAGCACAGTTACAGCTGACATTGAAGGCAGCACTTTTTTCCTTTTTTAATTTGTATCTTGTCAAAGAAATGCAGAGACTTTTTTTTTAATGACATGAGTTGGAGGTAGGTGGAGTAAAACAGATGATGTCACACAGCGACTATAAATCTCTGCCACTGAGAAACTGATGCATATTCTCTCCTCCCCATTCTGCCTCTCCAGCACAATGTACCTGAAACAGCAGTCACTCAAACAATAACCATCCTGATAATGACTTTCGTTGCTATTAACCTAATAAATACTGTCAAAGTGACACGAATACCTGTGTCAACATCATTTAGATGTGACATAGTGGATAGAGTGTAAAGTTTATGTTTGTTATGAGGTGGTATTTGAACTAATCTGAGTGAAATTAAGTGTATGTGTCTTCAGCTTTCAACACAAGCTCAAAAATAATATTTGAAAGATTATAAAGCAATGGATAATAGACATTTAAAGAAGAACGAACTACCGTCAATGTTTACAGGCTTGTACACGTCGTACACATCATTTTTCACTCTATGCCTACGTAGACATCGAGAACGATTCCTCGTGTTTGTAACATTTTCTGGAGTTGTCTTTTAAATATGAGTTAAAAGACAACATGCTAGGGATCCACTGAGGCAGAGGGCTGTTGCCTAATGTATTGAAGCACTTTGATGTCTGCTGCTTCCCAGGATGCACTTATTTATTCAGTAAAATAAGCTGCCAGAGGAGGAGCCTAGAGGTATAAGGATCAGCCAGCAGATGTTTGCGTGTAAAACGAGCTTCAATTTTGTTTCTGCTCCCCCGAACGTTGTTAATCAATTTGGAAGTTTGGACAGGGCAGCGGCTCTCGGAAATAGGCATAATTAAGTCCATTTTTCTTTCATCTGGAACAGACGTCAAACACTGGCGAGCGGCCCTCTTTTGCCTTATCCATTTGCCTCCAGACCCAGAGAGTGTGCACTCTGCTCACTCCACTTGGCCTATTCGAAAAAGAAAATCCAAATTTAGAAAAGGGTTATTGCGCCTTTGTTCAGCTTCTTCGTAGTCCTAATTAGAGCCCACATGGCACCTGTGTTTTGCTCTTGATTCAACTGTCAGGCTGCTTACCTCAAATTCAAATTGGAACTTTTCACAGAAGACTGGTCCTTTAGTTCCACATTGCCACTGCAGATCAACTTAAACCCTCTCGTGATGCATTATGAGTTTCACATGATTGATAGCAGAACTTTATTTTCATTAATTGTACGCAAACAGTAATTTATTTTATACTCTCGAGCTGTCAATAGCACAAAGAGGCGTGTTCCAAGCTGCATGCAGTGTTTTTGCTTGGTTTTGAGAGTTTATTATATTTACTGAAATGACACCTGAACGTATTTGCTCTGTTTACCATAAATGACATCATAAATTAAATTATACATGGCTGTCCGTGCACAGACACATGTTACAATGGGAAAAAGATAGATGTGCATGTACCCACCCCCGCACATGCTGTTCACACTCAGCCTTCACTGTCACACTCCTAATACGTCAGATCAGCCCCCGGTTTACGAAGCTAATGAGGAGCGTTTCATTGTCTGCTGTTGTGCGCTGCGTTATCACCCAGTCTCGTGCATGGAGCAGCTCCCTGGTTCAGGTCTAGCTCTCAGTGGAACCACAGAGAAAATCAGATTAACCTAAGCCTTTTAACTGTGGTTGGGTTTGATCCTGTTTGAGAATTGGTAACACAACCTGTTTTGTTTGTGTTTTGAGGGAGAATTCATGTGGAGGAAGGTGGAAGAGTTGGCTGCAAAGTGAAAGGCAGACACCTGCAAAGCAGCTGTTGCTCAGGGACACAGTTCAAGTCAGGGCCATGACACAAAGTGTTAAATAGCTTCTCACCATTTATTTACAGCGAAATCATGTCGGCCTGTGTGCAGCGACGGACACAATCAAGAGGTAATTGTGATAACTCGGCTGTGTTAGCTGCTCTTGTGGGGCGTTTCCTCTATGCATTGGTCATTACCTACCGAAAGTGGCCCCAGAAACAACAAACCACAACTGCAGACAGTCTGGGGACCCAAAGCTCAGCGATGCATGATGCAGCCCCTCTGGTCCGTTTACACAGAGACGTACTGTAGCAGGAAGTACTGAAGGTCTAATTACTGGCGATCAACAGGTCGTCATGGCCACAGTCGGACTGACCCCAAAAATGAGCAGAGTTATGTATGTACAGTTAATTTATCAGGTATAAACCTCACGTACAATAAGTCCAATAAGCTTGGATCAGTGCCATACAAATGGTTCAGGTTGATCCTGTGCCTTTTTAAAGTGACGTGCACTCTGAATAGTACATGTCTTTGCTTAGTAATGCTACTTATTTCTTAAGCTGTAAATCCCCAGTTGATTTTTTTATCATTTTAGATTCAAGTCCAGATTTTCCCATTTGCCGCACCTCACTGAATGACACGTGAATACATGCTGCGCCTCTCCCCCCGTTCGTCGCCCACCTTGTGGTATTTATCTGACTCAATGCAGAGGGACAGATATCATATAGTGTCATGTGTGTAGAAAGAAAAGGCTGGGCAGGAAGCCAAATACTAAGTATGGCCTGGGGTAAGTGAGGCCTGTCAGCCCTACCACGGCGTCTTACAGCCGGCTGAGCGGGTCACTGCGACAGATCACCTCAGTTTGGCCACGGCGCTGCCAACCTCCAACCCCTGGGAGAGTCGAGTTGAAACAGCTAAATGTTAAACGTGTCTGCAACACACACACACACACACACACGTGAGCACAACGCTTACTCACCTCGTGCGCAGAGAGAAAGGAAACATACGCAGACACACAACAGACGTGAGCGAAAGAAGAAGCAAACCAACACAGACAAGGAACAAACCCAGACAGACTCGCAGTTTTGCCAGACAGTACTTCATGAGTAGGAGAGTGAGTCATCTGTTCTTCTCACCAAATGCCTCCTTCCTTTGTATTGCAAATGTTAATGTTGAATCAGACAAACCAGCAGACTTGATAGACTGGAATGTTTGGTTTCCACCAATCATTTTTTAGGTTGATGCTGTTTTTGGCTGTGTTTGCTAAGTGCATTCAGATGGAGCTTTTGTGCTGTTCGAGTCCTTTGGGTCCTTCATTGTCCGTCTAGTCTTCAAGCCTAAATAGTTTTTGCCTGTTCCATCTTAAATGTCTCCTGGTTTTGTTCTGGCCTTCATTATAGGATACATTTAAATCTCTAATCCGCGAAGAGAATTATTTTCTGGTTCCTTTAAACTGAAATAGCTATTAACAGTTCTTTGCACTTTCTTTTATTGCAACTAAACTATAAACCATTGCTGTGACTGTATAGCCTGGTTGTCAGCACTATTTATTTACAAATTAAGCAGGTAGTGTTATCATGACTCATTTTAAGCTTTTAGTAGACGCTCAGTGCTGTAGTATTACTCAGATCTTCAGCCTGAATGTTCCTTAGAACGTTTTGTAGATGCTTTAACCTGCTTTAAACCATTTTCTCTCCCTAATGTAGAGTTTACAAAATCAAAAGTAAATTGCTCTCAAGAAAAATATTGGTGTTCAATCACATCTTGGCTTTTCTTTTGTTGACACTGTGGCCTCTGAAAACACTGACAGCAGCTATGCTGGCATCTCCAAAATTGAATCAAGCTCAGAGCAATGCACTGAGACATTATAATTCTCCACTGGACGCCACGAGGATGCTTTTTACCACAGAAAATAATGGATGTGTCTGAAAATACACGTCGGATGTTTATAGTGCATTGCAGGCTTCGGAGATGAATGTCCCTGTGCTCATTTTAAGTAGTTGTGTGTTTGTTTTTTGTTTTATTTATTACCTCCCCACTGACATAATGAAATGCTTGATTTCTGGTGCGAATGAGAGACAGATGCCTCCCTCTCACAACCTTGACCTTTCATGCACCTCTGGTGCACATGAGCTGCACTTTTGGGAAAGTCTTCCCTTCTAGTTTTCCAGAGATGCAAGAGATTTAAGGGGGTCATGAAAGGGGACTGCTAGATAGAAATCTAATTAGGTGATTGTGCTTGAGGGAGCTTCACTATGGCTGCTCGATAAACTCCCACACACTTGCTCTCCTCCTCTCTCATTTCGCTCTCCTGCTCCAGACTCTCTCGCTCAGCAGTTTGCACTCACCCTGAGATGCCGTCTGAGAGTCCCCCTGCTGAGGGCACAGTCACAGAGCACAGATCATGGCTCACTTACCACATCTTCACAGCTGATCATATTGTTCAAAGGAATGACTAGATTCAGTTCTACGCTCATAAGCTTTTACTCATGCTGTCCTCTTTTGGCTCATTATTCTTTCTACCTTCAGACTGAAATAAACCCATAAAGGCTTCCTTTTCTGGCATGCGGCACGGTTGTTGTATTTTTTCTTAGATCATTGTGCGTTGTCTGGATGCATGGTTGTCTCTGCTTTATGGTAATATGTCTGCGTTCCTGTGGAAAACCTGGATGCAATTTGAAATACCTGACTTATACAAAGAACCGTTGCGTTTCACTGATGTTGTTGTCCCATCAACACACGTCTTTATTACACTGTAGAACTTCTCGTCACTATTTTTATCTGAGCCAGAAGCAACACAGTGACTTCCCGGTACAGCAACACAACTAAATTCTTGGTTTATTTGGGATTTGCTAGTTTTACATGTGTATATCTGCACCAAAATGTAAATCAAAGTTTGCAAACACAGTATCTGAGAAAATGAATTTACAACATGAGCCTATTACACATGTCAAGCACTGATATTGTAGAACATTCAGCTGTATTTGAAACAATAGATCTGGCATTTTCTATGGAGTCTAATCTGGTTGGAAGAATTATTTTGCTGCACCAGTGTTAATTTAATGTAGTGTAATTCATAACACATACATAAATTTGAGTCTGTCATATTAAAATTTTACACAATTGAAGCCTCCATTGAAACAAGCAATAAAAGCCATTGTGGTTTATGGAACAATAGCAGTCTGGACCAGGGCTAAGCGATCTGACGTGGGCATTTTCTTTATTTTTAATCATCTGTAATTCCTGATTCCAGCCACCTTTGTTTCTCGAATGCACTTCTTGCAGCAAAGGCAGATGATTTACCCTGAAATCACGCCGTAGCATTTTCTAATTACGACGCAAGTCATGTTATCTACTGCAGCCTCGCTGAGCTTTGGGTATGACTAAGCCTGTTCCGTGCCTCTGATGCAACGTCAGTGCTGAGGAGCTGTTTATTGTGAAGGCACAATTGTGGCCCGGAAGTGTGCGCGGCAGTAGCTTAGTCACAGCGACGCGTAGCCGCCGCTCAGGCTCATAATTCAGAGTTGTTTGTATTGCAGTGAATGAATGAGGTTGTCTCACATAGACAGGCAGCATGGGCTTAAAATCACACAATAAACCAGATGTCTTTATGTGCAGGAAAAGTGTGGAGTATATCTCCACTATTATTGTTTGAATAATCAATTTGCAGGTGGATAATGAATGAGGGACATGTTTTTTTTCTGAAAAGGACAAGAATGAGAGGGAGATACTTTGGAGGAGATAAATGCAGAGGACAGGGAATCAGAGGAAGAGGAAGTCATAGTGATGAATAGACAGAGCATGCTGCAGAGGCAGAGAGGTGGCGCAGGAGAAAAGGAGAAAAGGAGTTCAGTGCTCCCGTAAACAAAACCGCGTTTAAGTAGCCTGCTTCTGCAACAGCTGAGTAACGGTTTGATGTATTTCCCTCGATCCTATCTGATGCCACGAGTCTTTGTGAGACCAGACAAAAGAATTACAGCCGTCGCGCAGCCTTCTTTAATCATTCTGAGAAATGCTTCGCTAAATAGTTGTTCTGGGGGCTGGTGGTCGCGTGTGTCTCTGCTGATTTCTAACTCTGGCCCTGAGCAGTTCACCTGCGTGTGCGTCTGCATGTGTGCGTGAATCACAATGACCTCAGTCTCGTTCCCAACCTTTCACAGAGTGTCTGGCCACACTGGGCTTCACAGTGTTTCAGTGTCTTTACAGAGTAATCATTTAAGCTGATTATTAAGGGCTCCATCCCTCACGGAGGCTGAAAGAAAAATGTGAGTTAGAAAAGGCAAATAAGAATAGCAGGCAGTGTGAGCAGTGTTGTAGACGTTTGGGCTGACAGAACTAGGATGGCCTGATACTAAACAAATACCACAGGAATGGCTAAAAGCTTTCAGTTAAGCAAGTGACAGCACTGAACAAGAACAGTTATCGTGTTATTGACAAAGTGATGTTCGCCATATGTTCTGTGTGCCTCTGCACAACGTGACTGACAAGCCAACAGCAGTACTTATGTACGCAGTAATGACTCTGAGGAGAGACTGAGCCCGTCTTCTTCTAAACTTCTTACTTGTTTTCCATTAGAGGACAAAAGCATGTATCTTGTTTTTTTGAAAGATTTCAGATCAACCTGGGAAGAACAGATTTCACATTTTTGCACGTTGCAAAGCTGACCACTAGCTTCTCTAAAACTCACAAAGCTCACTAATGAACTTGTCTCATCTCTTTTGTGTGGAGTGTGAAAATTACAATTTTGATTTCTTGGTCAAAAATAGTAACTGTACTGGTTGCTTGGCAACCTTTCAGAGCCAAAACAATTTTCTCGTGCATAACCTCCCATGTAATGGAAAATCTGTATTTTTGCATTTTGCACAGATTAAACAACTTAGCACGACAAAGCAGGTTAATTAGGGAGTTGTTGAGGCGTTTCTTTTATATAAAAAAAATAATAGGGAGGCAAAATACTATCAACATATTATTACTGTATGAAACTAGCTCTGTGGAACTCAACAGTATGGGTTGCTTTATCTATTTAGGTGCAAAGAAGAATATGTAGTAAAAACAAGAAATGTATGGACGTCCAATACTGTGTCAGCAGAGGAAACACAGCTGTTGGACGTGAAAATGTCATTTATCAGGTGGTGGTTTGATGCTAGCTGCAGTGTAACAGATTGAGAGAGGGATGAATGGTCACTAAGAGGCCTGTGTTAAGGAGGGAGCATCTCCAGAGGCCGCTTGGTGTCTGTTTAGTTCACACTGAAACCCTCCGCACCGGATGGATCACAGTCGAGTTTGTCTTTGAGGGGCCGTTTTATTGCATTAGACAGGAGGGCTACACCCTCATCTGTGTTATTGTTTCCCTGCACGTTAGCATTTTGACTTCTGTCCTTGCAGCAAATACGGCACCTTAACAAAACATCTCTGTCCCCTTTCTGTTCAAAAAGCGCCTCACAAAAAAGGATTTAGTAGTTTTACATTTCTAACATTAAGATAGTTTTTATCTTGCTGTGTCAACTTTCCAGACAAAGAAGATGTTATCTCTTTGTGACTGTAGTCCCTTTGAACTGCACTCACAGGAAGCTTTCTGTGGCATCCAAGTACCGCTTGCTCCACCTCCCTCACTCCTTCATAAAAGAAGCGTTTGAAACTCAAAGTACTTTATTGTGTAGTAGTAGATCTGAGTCCAGAGTTTAACCAGTTTTTCACTTGTTTCCTGTCATTGTATTTTTCTCTTTTCCTTTTGTTTTATTTCTTCAGCTAATTCACACCATCAGTGTGGTGGATAGAGACGAGCCACAGTCTGGACATCGCTTCTACTTCGCTATGCCTCCAGAAGCACCCAGCAATCAGCACTTCACCCTGTGGGATTTGAAAGGTGAGAGGGCAAAGGTTCTTCACTGGGGTTATGGTTGGAAACAGGTTTCATGAGTCCTGTGGCGTTTCAGGGTGAAATGGTACAAGGCTCTGTAAGACATGCTTGGTGTGATGGTGTGTGCATTTTAATGTGCTCAGCTTCCTCTGAACTATGCCAGGCTCACACAAGAGCACGATCAGAAAATTATTTAGAGATTTAATCATTTTCTTTAAATTTTTGTGAGACTTCCAAGAATCTGTGCCAAAATATGAACTATTGTTTCAGTGTCTTAGTTGCCTCATTCAAATGCCAGATGGTGACATTTTTAACATAAGACAATCCACACAGCACGCTGCCAGAAGACGTTCAAAACTGCAGAAGACTTTGTCAGATTGAAAGGAAAATAGTGTTTTATTTATATGACTTAGCACTCGCCTTATCCTGCAGATTGTTTTTATGATCCTGTTTAGATAAACACCACCTGTTCTGTTCCTCTAAGCAAAGTAATGTTACATGTCACTCCAAGGAAAGTGGGACGCACGACGTTGCTGCAGTTAGTTAAAGTAGTTTGCTCAGCTGGATGAAGCGTGACACCGAGTTGACTCCTGTTCAAATGTAAGCATCATCATGAAATAGTTTTCTATAAAAACACATGTATATGGATCTGCACCATGTAAGTAAATATTAAAATTACTATGTTCCCTAGTGATGACTAAGCTTTGTGGGGAGATGAGTTTGGGGGTTTTTTTTCAGGCTCGTCTGCGTTTTTGCAAACACAGCTGCAGATCCCTCGTTTAGAGATGTGTACCTAAGCAAATGTGACATCTGACTAAATCAAGATTGATCTGACACCAGGAAAATGTCAGGGGAGCAGCCTGAGTTAGGGAAATGTCACCGCGTGGAGGCGGCGAGGCCTGCTGCAGTGTCGCCCGCGTGCTCGGGAATAGACGCATGCATAATGCAAGTCTCGTGTAAAATACACCTACTGTATACTGCAGGTACACATGTGCATCCATGAGCAGCAAGAACAAGGTTTGACTGAAGTCCCCACATGACACAATCATTCTCTCCTTTGCGAATAGTATTTATAGTGTAACATGTCAGGCCTCCTTGTTTTGCATTCATTTACCACCACACTACAACTACAGGAGCATATACTATTTGTCAAAGAAAGACAGACACATACACACAAATGCATGTGATATTTGCGTTCCTGTGGACGGTACCTACCAAACACAAACACTACTTCACACACGCTGTACATTTCGGTGAAAGACAGACTGAACCCCACGGAGACTTTCTGTCCTCCCACCCCTCTCTCCGTGTCTGTGTTCACGGACACATTTGTCAACATGTCACTTTCGATCTGTCATATCTTCATCATCGTGGCCTCACACTGTGTTTTGTCTCCATGCCTTGACACACAGTGATCTAAAGGATAAGTTAAATTATTGTAAATCATTGGCAGTCTGAGGAGGAAAATCATGTTGTAGCTGCGGCTGTTTTAATTACATGTAATTACAACTTTTCATGTACGATCGAACAAAGGGTTCGTGTCCGTTCTGTGGTAACAGAGCATTGATTTGCTCAAATACTACTACTACTGCATGGGTGCAATAAAATTTCAAACAGACCCTATGGTTCCCAGAAGACAAGTCAGTTTTGTGGTCCTCTCACCTTTTCTGCCACCGTGAGAGAGCTATTTGATTTTTAGTCAAACGTGTGAAGAGCTATTGTCATGCTTTGGATTGTATTGAAATTTGGTTCACAGTTTCATACGCCCCTTAGGGTAAATTTAAATAACTTCTGCGATCCCTTAACATTTCCTTTTAACGCCATCGGGTAGTTTCAATACTTTTATGACTCCAGACTGGATGTGCAGTACTAATGTCTGTGCGCCACATAACATCCACAGTTTGACTCCTTCCTGGGGGAACTTTCTTGAATGTCATATCCGTCTCTGTCCTCGTGTTTTTTATCTCTCTACACTCGCTGACACATAAAAGTTAAATATAAAAAAATGTGTTTAAAGCTGCAGCTGTATTTCTTTTTAGGTCCATGTCGCTTAATATTTATGTTGATCCATTAAGAACAACAACAAACTATGTGGAAGTCAAAAGGACGAACTCAGGCATAATGTTCCTGTACATGAACGACAATATGAAGATTGTTCCACATGTGCTGCAGGACGACATACAGAACAGTGATGGATGTTAATGGAGATGAATTACGTTGCTTCCTCTGTGCAAGTCCTGACTATTTGTCAAGTGCATCTCCTGTGTTCTGTATTACATTTACCTGGGTCTCTGGCAGAGGACTCAGGAATACTTTATTTAATTTAATTTCAAATAGTGGCTCTCACGCTTATTTCTTCTCCTGTTTTGCTTGCTTACGAAAAAAAAAAAAAAAACAAGATAAAGGTCAACAGCACAAAAACACTTCACACATCCCATGAAATAATTTAGCCCTTAACAATCTTGACATCATTTGGCGAGAGAGACCTTGAACTTCAGAATATGGTGGAAGATTTATTCAGAGCATGTACAGCAAAGATGGTAATTTTCTCATCTGTTGAGTAGTTGACCATTTCATGAAGGGTATTATTGTCCTTGTTATATTTTTAATCAGATGGAAATCATTTCTTAAAAACTGCATCTGACCTTCAGGAATGTTCTGATTTGAGCTTGTACTACTACTACTACTACTACCGTACGCCTTTGATCAGTGCAGGCTTAAGTTCAAAGGAGAAACAAAAGCACATGAAACATGATAAAAACCCTGAGCAGATGTAGTTTTGTCTGTTTCAGTGCAGCCTGGTAAACACAGACTTCAGAGCAGACAAAGAGATTTGTTCTTCGAATATGACGTTTGTAATTCTCTGCTTCATCCCGTCTGTGCCATGCTCTCGTTCTGCCCACCCAGACAACACAGCTGGCATCCGGACTCAGCGGTCGGGCTTCAACCGCCATGAGCAGAACGTCTACTTCCTGCCCATCCTGGTTGTTGACAGCGGGCCGCCGTCTCTCAGCTCTACAGGCACGCTGACCATTCATGTCTGCGGCTGCGATACAGGTGGGAACTACTGTAGAAACTCTGCCTTCACTAATATTAGTAGCACAAGCAGCGGTCAAGGGTCCTTTACACGTCACTGCTTTTAAATGTGGAAATTAAAACTATACTAGGTCACGTGACTGCCCACAGTGATGGAAACATGGTAAAAGCATGATGTATGAATTGAGTATGATACAATATTTCCTGTGAATGATGCGTAAATGTGTTTTGTTTTTTCTGTGTCATGCAGAAGGAGCCATCCAGTCCTGCAATGCCACGGCCTATGTAATGAGTGCTGCCCTCAGCCCAGGGGCCCTCATAGCACTGCTGGTCTGCATGCTCATCCTCATAGGTAAGCTTATGAATATATGCATGACCGATGGCCACCTATACATGAATAAGCACAGTTCATTATTATTGCTTTTTGGGGATGATTGCTTACTCCCACCGGACGACCACCACTAGCTTTGTGTTGAATAACGCCATTAAGAAATGCAAGGCAGGGGACCGCGGCTAAACGCACGGCTCCTCGTCTTCTGGTCATAAAGTCCCGAAGCCTAAGCCTGCCTTTTAATGGATGGATGGCTTTTATATGTAATCTATATTTCATGAACAGAAGTGGACATGCAGTGGCCGCAGAGCTGAAGATGAATGACATAAAAACAACATCAATTTTTCATCACTCACAGCGACTTTTTCCGTTGGATATTGTTCTTGCTACATTTATAAGCAGAAAGCTTTTGTTTAAACAGGAGCACAGATGACACTGGGGTTTATGAATGACATCAAGCCTTTTTGATCCCTGAAACTCAGACAGGGATTGAGTGAATGGGAGGGAAGTGGAGGGGGGCTGAGAGAAGAAACTGCCAAAAGAGCTGCCTCAGCACTTGCATCCCACTGGAACAGCAGGCTTTAAATAGACAACGCTTTCCAAACATTCTTGGATTTTTTTTTTTTTTTTTATAAATGCACACAAAGATAAACACGCGTGCGCTTGGTCTGGTTCGGTATCGTCCTGGTTGAAAATTTCATGAGTTTGCTTTCTGCCCCCCCCCACCACACTGTACAATATGTCTTAGCAACCCCCTCCTCGGTGACAGCGAGTAACGACAGCGCTGTCACAGTGTTTTGTCTCCTCTGCTTGTGGCTCCGCACATTGTACGTCGTGCGCGCACTGAATGATGGATTATGTGACAGTACACAGTTTGATCCGCAACGTTGCTATCTATTACTTTAAAGACTTTTTCTAATGAGAGTTGTTAAAAGCCTCAGTCTCCATTAACCAGACCATCCACTGAAGTGAAGTTCAAAAGCAGAGCATCATTTATTTATCAGGATTCTAAAAGGCGCAACAAACATGTGTACAAATGTGAGGAACCCTTTGCTGTCTATATAAAGCTGCACTTGCAGCGTGGTGTGTTTTTGGGTATCCTGAGTTAGATGACGTCCCCTCAAAGGCCCGAGCCAAGAAAAGCCTTTCGTCTTTAAACTAAAACTAGAATCTGTTGCATGCTAGAAATAACCTCCTCAATGCTGGATGAAACATTGTGCATGTGCTAAAAACTGCGATATTTCAACCACATGCTTTCTTTCAGCTAATAAGATGAAGCCATGTTGATTCCAGTGACCTCAGACGCGTTAAAGGAAGCTAGGTCCGTGTCGCTTTGAGCGAGTGCTGGTGACTGGTAGAAAATTGACTGATCTTGCTTCAACCAAGCGTTACAGGCATAGTTGGAGTGCTCGTGGTGCGGACAGTAGGACTCTGAGGGCTGCGGGGGCTGGGATCAGGGGGATGAGCAGCGTGTAGCACAGACATGTGGCAGCAGTCTCATCCCGCTGACCGCACTCTGCCCAGCGCTTTTCTGCTCCTCCTTTACTAATCACATCAACACACACAAACACACACACAGCATCAGTCTACTTGTGCAGTCTAAGCACACACACACGCGCTTAAACAAATCACACCTCACTTATTAACTGCAGTGCAATCCATTCTGTCCATGCGCCATTACGATGTGCACCTTGACTCCTCTCTCACTCATGCACACACAGTGACTGCCTAACCAGCCAGCCGATACTCCCTCTCTCCGGAGGCTGGACCACCTCTATTACATCAATTGTTGGATGATGAGAAAAATGAAAACAAATTTCTGCCTAATTACCTAACAAACAAACAGTCCCTCCATAAGTTCATTTATAGGCCTGATGTGATGAATCCATTCCACTGTGTTGCGGCATCTGCACGCATCCATTCCAATTACCTCCCATCTGCCTGTGATGAACTCCTGGATGGAGGCAACCAGAGCAGCCCAAGACTAAATTAACCATCTTGTCAGGAACGCTTACTGCAACATCTGCACACATGGGGACCGGGTTTGGACGTATAGGCGCCCGATAAACACGGATACTGTACATACCTGCCTCTTGCAAATGTAAAACGTGCTATATTAACACCACCTGCAGCAGGATCTCCAGCCTAAATGGGTTTCCAATGGGGTACACATTAAGCGTGCGTACACTGTCCCTAATAGACAGCGATGCACACGCTTCCAAAGGCTTTGTCAGAACCGAGGGGGTCGCGTCGTCTTTCCCTGCCACACACTTCTTCAGCTCTGTTTACCGAAGAAGCGCGAGGGAGTTCATAACATCAAGTTCTCTTCTTCCTATTACTCCTCCTCATTAGTGTGAATTTAGAGTAATTGTCTTAGCGCTTACTTAGTATGCATGGCAGGGCAATTTACCACAAACCAAGGCTGTTTCCTCACCCTGTGGCAATTAATTCACCCCATTCAGACCGAAGCAGAAAAAAGAAACCCACAATGGCTTCAGACGCTGCTTTCCCAGTGGAGCCCAGTAAACAATGTAAGAGAAGAACGGTGTTATTATCAATCAGAGATACTGCATGATCCCTATTCAACATCAGCAGCGGCTCTCGGGGCCGGTGCTTCTCTTTAGGCAGGGAACACACAGGGCGTTTTCAATCTGCAAGTTATTTTTTAAGGCCATTTACACCAAATGAAGACAATCACCAGGAGCAGCTACAAGTCATTTGTACAGATTATATGGTTGAAACAGGCTGTTTTTGTACTTGGCTTAGAAGAAAGAAACGACTCGAGGAGGCAGATGAAAGCCGAAGTGAAAAGAAAAAGGAATTTAAAGGCGTACCCTGACTTCCAAGGTCACTTTTAAAGAATGCTTCTCCCTGTAGGCCTCATGCATACTATGTGCTTTGACATGTGAGTTTCCCATCCAGAGAACATAAGTCCTGACATCGATCTAGTTTGGCTTGAAAAAAATGCAGGCATATCTCATTTTCGTGGTATATGGATGGGTTTACTGGTGGGTTCAGAGCGTCAAACGATCCGTGCTGTCCTGCTCTGCACAGGGCCCATTATAATTGATAGTCTTTTTATCTCTCTGAGCTTGTAGGCATTTGTTTTAGGCAACAGGCTATCTGTTCTAGAAGATGCATGGCGTCTACTGGTTAATGATCTATCTAAATGTCCCCTTCACTAGTGTCCCTTTAGAGTAGTTGCTCATTGCCCCTGCTACAAGGAAGAAAAAGGGAATCTGTCTGCGGTTAAACAACCCACAGCTGACTGGCCGCGGCGAATCATATCACTGCCAATCAAAACTCAATAACTCAGGACAAATATTTTCACCTCTTCCTCTGAGTACTGTCTACTCCTCTCACTGAAATTCAATTATAAAAACCCAGACTTTCTTTAAAGCCAATAAAATTGTACAAGCTCATATTTGAGATGTTTCACTTTCCTGTCCCATGTAATTTCACCCGCCTCTTGTTTCTGTGTCATTATAGTTCTAGAAACATCCTGTAACAATAGGAGTCGCTCGCTTTAATTTGATTATGTCTGGCTTGGAGTCTGCGCTGCACAGTCCGTGTTTGTTAGTTGCTCTAAATGCATGATTCATTCATTACTGCCTGTAAGAGGTTTTACCGTTACTAAGAAATGACATGTGATTTTTGCTGCAAGTCTGACAACAGACTAATGTGGTGGAGGTTTCAGAGTGAAGGGCGCAGCCTCAACCGGGATGATGGAGTCAGAGGGTGGGCGCCTGGGCAATGCCAGACTTGTTTAATCACAAATGTAGGCAGTAATTAAAATAACTAAGCCGAAATTAAACTTTCATTGATTTATCTGTGCATACAGCCTTTGTTTTCCTCTTGTCTCATTAGTACACACAATGATCCATCTCAGTTGTTTTCCATTTTTAATCCAGGCTTAATTTTCTGATGTTTCTTCTTCTTCTTTCTTTTTGTTGACGCTCGCCTCTGGTTTTAAGTGGTGATGGAATTTCAAAGGCTTAGATTCCCTCCACATGGATGAGTATTGATATACAGATTGGGCTCCATTAGGCTATTTGAATCATATTTCTAGGCAAGGCAATCAGGATTGTGAGAAATCAATACTCATGCATTTGAAATGTAAAACTGTATAATGTATTATCTTCCTCTGCTGTGCCTTTTCTCCAAGAGGTGCAATCAAAGTTAAAATTGGTGATCGTGATAAACTTTACCATGGATAATACATGTAAATGCATCATGTACAGTGCGTGGCTGAGGTGCAGCGCTATCCATCCATATTTACTACAGTTACAGTTGTTTTCTTCAGTGCCCTGAATCTGTATTTAGTGTATCGTTATCCCTCGCGAGATGAAGAGAACGCCGCTTTCGTATGCAAGCGCTTTGAACTCAGTCTGACAACTCTTAATCCGTGTCTACTGTGCAGCGAGAGTCACCGCTTGCACAACCGTTCTGCAATGACTTCAAACCTGTTTTGTTTTTATTTGTTTATCTGTTTGTGGCTGTTTATCTCATCTTACTGCTCAGGTTGATCTGACACATTTATATTCAATCTGCATGTTTTGTTGTTCTCAACACTAACACTTAAAAGCAGCCCGAGCATATTCAACATTATCCAACATCTTTCTCTTTTGTCTTGCTCTGTGTTCGTCTACGTTAGTCCTCGTCTTGCTGATCCTGACCCTGAAACGTCACAGGAAGGGCCAGAGGATGGCGGAGGATGAAGAGGACATGAGGGATAATGTCATCAAGTACAACGACGAGGGTGGAGGGGAGCAGGACACCCAGGCATACGACATGAGCGCCCTTAGGAACCTCTATGACTTCCCCGAGGCCAAGAGCAGTGACTCTGGGCCGGACATCCGCTCGCTGCCGCAGTGGATACAGGCGAACAGGGTGGGCGGCGGCGCAGAGTGTGCTGCGGCAGCCGCAGATTTCTCCTTATTCAAAGGCTACATTAGAAAAAAGGTGGAGCAGGCTGATGCCGACCTGTCGGTGCCGCCGTATGACTCTTTTCAGACATACGCGTTCGAGGGCACCAGTTCACCAGCGCTTTCACTGAGCTCCATCCACACGCTGTCCACCACCTCAGAGCAGGATTTCTCCTACCTCAGCGAGTGGGGACCACGTTTCAGGCAACTGGCAGGTTACTATGCTCCAGGAAACCTGGAGGAGGAAGGGTCCTAGCACAGCTTCTCCTCTGCAGAGACACGTTTAAACTTCCTCTTCTTGCTCCTTCTTCTCTGCCTCCTCTTCTCACCCTGTGGCACGCTACTGAGATGATCAGAGCCAGCACTGTGCATTCCTAGAAGACAGAGCATCACCTCTTTATCTCTTTGAAAGAAACCTCCACGTTTTTTATGTCCTTCTGTTTGGGTTGTGGGAGTTTTCAGAGCTGAAGATGGATGCTTTGGCGCTAATGTGGCAAAAGTGGAAGGAGCTAAATTCAGTCAGCGAAATTTCCGTTTAGACATTTTTTTTCTATCCCCAATCAGAAATGAGCATTTGTGACTGTTTCTGCATTACATACTGTAGGTAGGGTTACACCATGCCAAGGCAAACTGACACATGTATTTATTTGAGGGGGAAATATTTATGTATTTATTTGTTTTTAAGTATTTATATATTTATTTACACCGTGATCACTATGGTAACGGCAACCATGGACTCTGCTGACGTGCTGAAGAAAAAGTGAGGGGAGGAAGACATTATATAAGGAATGAGAGAAACGTGGAAGAAGGAAAGACAAGGACTGCAGTGACACTGGCACAGAGATAACATCTGGGTCATATGAAAATTACATTCTGGAAAATATTTATATTTATTTTCTACGATCACTTTTTGTAACATGACCAACTTAAGATGGATAGAAGGAAATAATAAAAAGGCGAATAGACCGATGGGAACAGATGGTGTGCGAGAACTGCAGGAGAAACGAGCTGCCAGTTCTGTCTGAACGGTCGACTTGGACATACTTGTATTTTAGTGATATTATACGTAAAATGGGTTTTTTGAAGGTCACATGTTGAGGACAATTGAGCGATGACGGTTTCTTTTCTTATTCTTTCCACAGCCAGTTGTAAGGCAATAAGGCACAAACCGCAACAGTGATTTAAGACAAAATGACTGTTTCATGGAATTGGCTGTTTGCCAACGTTGTCCCACAAGGATCCGAACTTCATTCCAGAATTTGTGTGTGTGAGTGTGTACAACATGTTAAATTCATTTTCTAACCCGAGACGTTTGGTTTTGCATTTGATGTTTGGTTTTCTTTCTGGAAAGGGGACGGGGGAACCAGTGTGTACTGAGAGGGGGGTAACACGCGTTGAATGGACTGGTCATATCCACCTGATACCCACGACCTATTAATGTTGACCTTAACTTGCAAATGTATGGAAAATTTAAAAAAAATAAATATTTAATTTTTTTGGTAAAAACCTACATGTCTTTGTGTGTAATGACCTACAACGGCGAGTAAGATCGTAGATAAAGTAGATATACTAATTACTGTTTGCTCAAGATGTCTCCTGAATTATGAATAATCATGGAAGTAGCTTGTGTTTACACCAGGGGTGGATTTAGAGACTAGTCGTAGATGGAAACAAACAGACCATATGACAGGACGGAGCCAAACAAAGACTCTCCTCTCAGCGTGGCTCCCTCTTGGCTGCCTTCTGCCAAACTACTGTAATTGCCACAGTCACCAGAGGATGCTGAGGCATATAAAGTTGCTTTCATCTTTATGAACTGCTGCTAAAATGGCCAGTCAGACAGTGGCTGGGATTCACGTTCAATTCTTTTCATAACTGGGTTTCAAAAGAAGATGTCAGCTTTTTTCTTCCCTCTGTCGCTAGAAGGTTTACTGTAAAAACCTTATTTGCTGAGAGCTGATATCGAACTGTGTATCAAACATAAATTATCCATCAATGCCTAACAAAAGAAGCTTTCACCAGACTTTTAGTGTTTGGTTACGGAGCTGAAGTAGCAGCAGATTAGAGACGCAGTACAAAGCATAGCAGCAGTCTCTCCCCTGTTGCAATAATTAACAGTGCAAATGGACTTAATGCTTTTGCAGTCTCAGGATTTCTGCATTTCAGGGTTTTACTTATTATTAACTGTTATTTAAAAGACCATATTTAAGCCGCGTGACTCCAGAGACTAAGGAGCAATTAAGCTGGGTTAAAGTTTACATTTAAATAGATTTTGCAATTTGGATCACATTTTACATTACTGCCTTTATCAATATGCAGCATAGTCCGTTACACTGTATTGACCTATTCTGCTTCTGTGTATGTATTTATTCCTGTATCTGTGCCAAGGAGTGATTTGGCCATCCATTATTAATCACAGCCTTTAGCCCAACAGCGTTCGCTAACTGACAAGCAAATGTCACGGTCTGGATGGATGTACATAAATGTAGGTCACCATGAGCTCCACTCGCAGTCTTTAAAGAAACTACTGTGCAAGACATGCGCAGAGGTTCGCGTGGCTGATGCTGTGAACCACGAGGTTAAAGTGTAAGCACATGAACAAAGCCGCCCTGTGTCACTTCAGTTCTATTTTCTCCACAAATGAGCCTCTCGTTTATCTTCCGTCATCATCCGGACCGAACGCCGCTCCTAAGTGATGGCCTGCACCATGTGCACATTTGAATGTGTTGCCATTAATCAGAGCATTTCCCCCCAGCTCCAAGGGCAACGCGAGGCCCATCATTAGTTATGCAAATAGATGTTTTGTGATTGACACGTCTCCAGGGGGAGAGCTGCGCGCACAGAAATACCATCTTCTCTCTCTACTTGGCTGGGTAATGACAATTGATTAAACGTTGGGGAGAAATATGAATTTGCGCTGCTGAAAATTTCAATCATATGCAGCCTAATAGCTGAATAGCATTTAGTTTTCAGACACCTAAAACAAAGCTTACACCTCAACAGATTCATTCATTTGAAATACACAGCACAAGCAACCTGACTTCTCCACAGCAAATGCAAATGTGCCGCTCTGACAAGCTAAACTAATAAAGCAAGGTTTATTATGGTTAGATGGCAATTGACTCTCTACAAAAGCTGAACTTGGGCAGAGAATTGTGTTAGCATGTGTTTTATTCATTCAAAGTGACGTCCATGCCCTGGCAAGTTTTTCATTCGAAGTTTGGATAATAACTACGACCTCTTTGTTGTTTTTCCGAAGTGCATTATCTGGACCTGGATCATTCGATTTATTATATACACAGAATCCTAATAATACTTTCTAGAAGTACTCTAGTAGACCTTATAAACCAGCCCTATGATAAAAAGATAAAAATATATATTTAGACAGAATAAGGCTTCAAATAAAAACAGACATCCGTGTCCTGAACCCTTTCTCCTATTTAAGCGTGCAGCAGGTCAGGATCCATCCCCAGCTCAGATGAGAGAAAGGCTGTACTCTCTTGAGTCCTTGAGCAATTAATATTTTCCTGTTCATCTCAGGAAATCCAACAAAGGAAAATGGTAACGTGAAAAACTCCAGGGTTCAGGCCAGACTGCTGCCAACAAATTAAAAGAAAAATCCACAAAAATAAGGTTTAAGACATTAAGATGACATTGATTTTGCTATTGCAGGATCTCCTCAGGCCGTGAAACCACAAAGGCCCTGATGGAAACAGCCCCTTCGTCTAATTAAATGTTTTCAATATAAAGTGGGGCTGGATCAGCTTGTGTTGAAAACCTCTGAACTTCTAAAAGCGCTGTGTTGATGAGGCCAAGTAATGAAGAGATAATTTACGTCCATCAACTTGAACAAAGTAGGGCGGAGCCAAGCTGGTGGGCGGTTCCTTAAAGGAAGCCAGAAACAGAAGCCATGTGAAATCCGGACGTTTTTAGGAGCCAGTGAAGTGATTTTGGACAAACATCAGGCAGAAAACCTGCTTAGAGGGTAAGTGTTACTTGTAAACATGCAGAGATGCTTTGTAAGTGCTGCAGTGGTTCGTGTTAATGAAGTGAAATCAAAATTAGACTTTTATTAATAGACCGCTCTTTGTTATGTTGTTTGTTTTTTAATCCAACCCATGATTTGGTGGTGATACCGATACTTTACTGTGAGTAATTATTTTTCTCTGCTAAAGGTTCCCTTCAGCTCAGTATTAACAAACATCATGTTTAATAGAAGAGGTCCCAGGTTCAAACAGAGGCCACGTGCTGTACCAGGTGCTGTCAATTTAGACTTCACTAAAGGGGACGTGTGGGAGGGAAGAGGCCATGAGTTCCTTTTCTTTTTCATTTAGATTTTCTTCCTGCTTGTCTGAGCGAAGTTATCTCCAGCCTGACTATAATGCTTTAGAGTAATTATAGACTAAATATAAAAGTGAAAAACATTATGGAGTTAACTGCTGCACGGTAATTGATGTTTTTATAAAACCCTGCTAATTCCCAGGTGGTTTGTCCCAAGAGGTATTTAAACCTGTTTTTCCCATTTCCAGAGCCTGTGTGCGTGTGAAACGAAGCACAAGTAGAGGTTTAGTGTTGTGCCGATGCCCTGCAGGTTCTTAGTAGGCTACAAACTACAAATGCAGCCTTTACACGTGGTCTTGTAACCACTTAGGCAAAGATTTAACTTAAAGCTCCTCTGGGTCTTTGTTCTGCAGATCAATTTAAAGTGTGCAGCCCTGATTTCGAGGTCATTGGTGAGTCCTACAGCTCACTCGGCGCTGGCATTGGAGCAAACAATTGATTTGACATGCTGCCTGTGTTACTACATTTGTGTCTGCTTCTACAGCCTCTCTGTCACTTTAAATAAAGGAAGACATTCCACGGACGCCCCGCTCGACAACATTAGCCCTGTGTAGTGTCTTGACATGCATCCTGTGTGGGTGCTGTGAAGGCATCTTTCACAGCTTTTAGATGCACGAGGAAGAAAGTACATGATTGGTATACACTGCTAAGATGCAAGTGCAGGACCGTTTCTGTCAGTGCTGGTTAAAGCAGAAAGATGAGAAGGTTTATTGTATATTTATTTGTCTAGTTCTCTGACAACACAGTCAGAATGAATTAAATGTAAAGTTAAAATATTCTGACTGTACATTGGAAATATTATTGTCGGACTAAGTGAGCCACTCTAAACGGTGTACTGTATACAGACAAATACCGGAGCTGAAGCTGAGTTTAAACAGTAGAAACCTGGCTTGATCCACTCTGTGGATGCCCTCGAGACCTTATTTCTGTGGCCTTGCGCCCTCTAAGGCTCTGCCACAGTTGTTGGATGATGCCTCCCTCGCTAAGAACATCACTGACATCGACTGTCATCACATCTGCCTTAAATGTTTTCCAAAAAAAAAGTCTGTTGTCATTTAAAAGGAGGCCCCTGGAGGCAACAACCTTTAAAAGGGAAAATGAGGTAAAATGCCACATGTGAAAAGCTGAAAACAAAAGGCTGCTTTTGTTTGCCCTCCCAACCCCGTCCGGCAGGTCGTCTGCTACACAGAGTGAATGCTAATGTTGTTTAATTGAGCCATTTAACCTGCACCTAGGACAATGGAATAAAACGTATAGAGCCTTACTTACCTGTCAGGAGCTTTCGTATTGAACATGCAGTAATGTTCACTTTAATTCGTGGATGACTTAATGGGTGTCCAGGCAGAAGATCTGTCTACTGGGAGTTATTTCAAGCATGAGCATCTTTTCCCACACGGTGGTACACGACGTCTGTCAGGCCTTCGAGTTGTTCTGGAAGAGCCTCGACGTAATAACAGGAAGACAAAGAGCACATAGTGCTGCACGGAGAAGTGTTCTCCCACTGCACTCCACAAGTTCTTAACCTGGTCAATTATCCTTTGAAGGGAGGCCATGCCTCCGCTCAGAGTACACAGACTAGCGAATTCATCAAGGTGGAGTTGAAGGTAGAGAGTCTGTTGTAGTGGGCAAAGACTGCTTCTTATGAATCACTCTGTAAAATGTAAATCCGTTTCTAGGGTATGATTTATTTTTTGCACGTGAACACTAAGTGGGTTTTATGCTCTATCTCTGTCTTGATTGCCTATTCAAACGTTTATAGTGGCCCTACTGACGTGTGCTTTTAAACGACAATGACCAATCACTTGAATTGTCCGTCAGCAGGCTGCAGCAGTTTTCCATAACCTGCAGTAAATAGTGGCTGAACAGCGATGGACAGGGTAACGCTGCAGGTCAGATGCACTCGCCAGCACTTTGTTTTCTCACCCGTGCTGTAACTGGCCATCGAATGGCTCTTGGCACAACACATGCTGTGACGATAAGGAGAAGCTAATGTACAGGGTATGTGATTCGATTTTGGGATTCGTCATTGTAAATACAGATGCTTCCGATCTGTTCATCAGGAAGTTCTACACAAAAGACACACTCTCACAGCTGGTCCGGTTGCCTTTCGCTGGGGAGTTTGTGTCCGTGAGTTTCCTCGTGCAAATGGAGCCTGTTGGCTGTGAATGCTGTTGTCTGTCTGGTGACACGTGTGCGCTTACAGCACAAAGCTGTGCACACTGGTACCTTTGGAGACGGTTTACGTACAGTAGGAGTCGTTGTCGCCTTATGCTTATACTTACCTTGGTTTTCTGTCTTAGTTTCCAGGTTATCATGGTAAATTATCACTTAGCAACCGTTACATTTAGCTGCTGGTGTACAGGATGTTTGTCCCAGTGAGGCACGTGAACGTATTCATTTAAACTGAGCACACGTTACCCACATGTATGTACAGTATGAAGCTCACTCTGCTCTGTCCGCTATGCTGTAAGATTTTTGCCACCTCCGCTCACCTTTGACATTTCAGCAATGAGGAGAGGAAGCAGACATGAAGCCTCTGCCTTCATACATTATTAACTGCATGAAAGCAGAGTAGCGAGACACTCAGAGGCCTGGAAACAGCATCGAGTCTCAGGATAGAAGCTCGGTTAGATGCTTTTATGTACACTAATAACTCATTGACTATATCTGCACTTTCCCGTCTACTTAACACTGTGGGGACTGTGTGAGCGCGAGCAGCAAGTCCAGAAATGTAGCTTCCTTTATTTGCATTATCGGTTTTCTATAAAAATACTGCAGTGCAGTTGTGATTATATCTGCTAAACAAAGTACAGCAAAACGAATTTAACTACTTTTGGCTAAGTTAAGTAACGGAAGCTGAATCAAATCCCACTGCCCCCACGTCTGCTATATTCATGTCAACATTTGGGAGATCTTGATGTATCGAAATGAAAAGCGAACGCACACACACCTCTGAATGGTTCCCAGAACAGAGATATTACAAATAACCGAATAATTAGATGAGATTCTTTGTTGAAGGTTGCCAAGCACTACCATGACAATAGAAATGTAATTAGTAACACCCTGCAAGTGGGGGCTGTCACTAGGGTTAGCAACATTTTAATTTCCTTTTTTTAACACTGGCGATTACACAATTTGTGCTGTTGTACGGCTCGCTGTGGCTTTGAATGATCCTTTATAGCTTTGTCGAATGAAATAATGTGAACCGCGTATCTGGGTATTTTTGTATGTGCTGGAATTATGGGTTTATTGAAGCTGTATAATTGCGTTTTATTGTTTCTTTCACCTCTCCCTCCCTCCTGTGGCTCATACCCCATCCACCCTCAGAGGAAAGTCCTCTTTATTTCTATTTTACTTTTTTCCGTACAGTAAATTTGATCTCCGTTCATTATGCAAATCAATTTAATTTCAGCTAAAACCTGGAGAGAGCAAGTGAGGGAGACTTGGCAAGAGAGGAAGATGAATTACAAAAAGATGAAAAGGAAATGCAACAAAATGCCTTTGGAATGAAGCATTAGATCGGCCCTGGATCTAATTTCAGTAGATTAAACCTTCCATTTTTTCTTGCTCGGACTTTTTATGTGTGACACATTCCGAGCTGATTTAGGTTGACACCTGTTTTGCCCTAAAACGACTGCGCTCCTTGCCCAGTGTCGCAGGGTGAGAGACGGATGGAGCTTTAGGATACTGTCACTGTCTCAGTGATTACCCTTTCTGTCTTGTACTGTAAGTCAACAGTATAAATCTCAGCAGAGAGAGTATAGCAGCATCAGCCAACTCTAAAAGCCAATTACTTTCTAAATGATCTGGCTCATGTAATATTTACAGCAATATAGTGGCTTCTACTTACTTCAGATTGTGATGTGGAAATAATAAAATTGTTATCTTGCTTTTTTGGTGTTGCTCTGCATCAAAATGTGGCCACTGTCCAGTATGACAAGTGGCACAAAGATGAAAAATGAGTTTTTCACTGTTCTATTAAAAAGCCTTTTTCTTTAATCGTATTTTGTCCAATTTGCTTTGATGTTCACTTAATCCTGGGCACGCATGCTAACGTGGTCTGACACATTTGCCACTGGAACGTCGTCTAAATTGTTCCTCTTTTCCTCCCACACCTTTGACAAATGTAATCACGATTACCAACGCGCTCACAATCAAGCAGCTTGCTAAGTGATGTGAAGGCAACAGACCAGACCCCATGGTGAGAAGGTTGCAGCCCTTCTCCACATGGAACCATCCAGTGAGCGTCTCCACGCTTTCATGCGAGTGTGCCGTTTTCGTGGGCAGCGACAGACAGATGCTGGCATGTGTGCAAGCTGTCTCAGCTGCACAGTCTTTGTCCATGCCAACCAAATGCCTGCTTGAATCGCACAGACACGCATGTCTCACGCACACACAGTAACTGCTACCGGCAAGGTTATTTCCCAGCCTCGTGTGTCCTTACGAGCTTCTCTCTCTTTTCTGCTTTTTGATCTGCTCTTTTTTTTGTGTGTGAAAAATAATGAGGACGTCATTGCAGATACATCAAAAAGGTCCAATGTCGTCTACACGAGTATGGGAGGATTTATATTTTAGTACTTATTTAAATAAAATAAAAACAGGGTAAGTGCATACTTACATCTGACATTTGACATTCATTCCAGGATTCTAACAAACACTACGCTCTACACACCCGCCTCCAAAATTACTACTGAACTGAACTGACCCGTGGCAAAAATTGCCAGAATAAGCTTCGCAAATATGTGAGCAGCAATTGTATGAGAATGGCCGAACATGGGCTGAGGTTCCATTCGTCCAGCGACATTTCTCTGTGCAATTCTTTTCACCTAATGCCCATTGGAAATGCTGTTTGACCTATAAAATGGCAAGTGGTTCGTCGCCAGGACATATTGTACATAAAGTGTGTTTATATTATTTGTTGCCTCTGTTTCAGCCAAGAAAGAAAGCTGCCAAATCCCGTTTCCTGGCTTTGACTTGACAAGCTTTTCTGCTCAGGGCTTTTAAGTCATATTTTTCAGAAGTACTGTGCTTCCTCTAAGAGCGACTCTGTGGTTCAAATGTGCAGCAAGTCCAGTTTAACTTCTATTGTGTCCTTACTTGACTTGCAGTGTATAACACAGGATCAGAGTCGGCTGCAGACTGAGATGAAAAGGGCTGAAGCTGGAGAAAGTAGCAACCGCTCATTCAAAAGGCTCAGCAAAGTGACCCGTGTAAAACACTGAATAGTGAATAGTAATTATTAATTTCTCTGGATCAGGAGACTGTAAAGGAATGAATAACGATACAGTTTATGCCCTTCATCATTGTGAACTTATTAAATTCATAAAACAGGACATTATTTATAGCAACAGGATGAACCCTGACATGTTCTAGAGTAAAAGTTTGCAAATGTCAACAGGTCTGAAGAGGAAACTTTCAGTGGCATTTACTGTGGGATGAGTCTCCAGGACGCTGGGACATTAGTGACCAGGTCAAAGACACGTGCACCAAACAAATGCTTAATGTGTGTGACACCTTTTTAAGCAGGTGGTGATCCTGCAGTCAGGAAGCTCTGCTCTTGAAGCGGCGCTGATAAACAGGTAAGTTATAAAAAGCAATGTTTTATGTATATTTAGTTTAGTTTGCTATCAAGCTAAATAGCATGATGGCAAAGTGGGCGAGGGCACTTTCATCATCACTTTTCCTCTTGATTTATTTGACTTGTGGTGAAATGTTGTCCAGACAGCTTCAGTGTGTGACCACTAAACATGTACGCTGTCTTTTTGTCGACACGGGCACTTCCGCTCCTTACCCTGCTCCCTCTTCCTGAGCTAATCGCAAACTAAAGCGTGGACGTTGCTGAAGAGCCCCAAAAAGACACGACATGCTGCTCACGTCGCTGTTGTGTGCACTGGATTGACGGAGTCCGAGCCACACCATGAAAGTGGTATCTCAGTGAAGCAAATGCCCAGTGGGGTGCTGACTGACAGTAGCACTGGCGATTCCTTCACAGCCCTTGAACAAGACGATGCTTTGTCTTCAGCGGTGATCAGCTGTTAAAGGTTGTTGCACACAGCACTTGAGCGGCTCCTGCCCAGTGGATCGGAGAGTTGTGTTATTTTATGGACAATGGTTTGCTTGTCTATACATCAGCTTTGGCGAGTGCAGGGCTTGTTTCCTTCTCACACAGCTGTTAAGTGTTACCTTCAGCTAGAGGCAGGCTTGGCTACAGTGCCTGCTTTCACTCTCGCCTCCTTCTGGCTGTGGCCTGACTCCATGTAATGGTCAGACATGAGTGTATCGTTCATGTGTACCTCTCTAGAAATGTTGACAGAACACTGCTGAGCAGACTCGCAGGGTAAGTGAAGGTCTGGCAAAGTGGTGCCATGGTAAGTATTGATAGTCCCAACGACTGCGTTCCTGTGTTGGGGGTTGACACTGTGCCACAGCGAACCGAAAAAGCTTCAGAGGCACAACTTCAGCTGCTGTGGTTTCACAATGAAGTTTAATGTGTCTGTTAGTAATTGTTTGTAGTTTAGATCTTTACTCTCACAGAAACATTTCAACATTTAACTTGATTCTTTCACATGCACTAGTGCAAAATACAGAATTCACCCTTTGCTGCGTATAAGCTGGTGGTGCAGGTAATGAAATGAATTATCAGCGTTGGTACAGGTGCATCATCTTTCATCGTTCTTTCTTTGAGTGACGTGATTGTCTATGCACCACACCCTTGGCGGTGTTGTCCAGAGAGAGACGTAGACGCTTTCCAAACGCCAAAACTGAAGTAATGAGCTCTAATCAGTGCCTTGTATTGTGAAGACCTTGGCTGAATTATCCCGGATTGAGACGTAATGATGTCTGGAAACAGACTCTGACTCAGACGGAGTGGACCTTTTAGATTCAGCACAGGCAATCAATAATACGCTTGTCAAAACGGACGGGTTGCTTAAATTATGGACAAGTACCAATCATTACCATAAACTGTGTGCTTCATTAGCCACTATCCTCCGTATCATTTCATTAATTTCAGATGCTGCTGTTGGTTCATGTAGACACGCACTACATCGTGCTGGAGAGATGTATGACCACAGTCAGCTGGCTGCAGGTTCTTACCGTAGGTGCAGCTGAATTTCACTTCTGTGACTATTACTTCTAATTATGGCCTGTGAATGTGACCGAACACTGTGCACACTGTACCGCGTGACGTCATACGCTGAGACTCCATCTCACCGCTTCTGCAGCTGTTGCTTTACAATATAAACAAGTTTCTTCTTGAGGTGACGATGAATCGTCTGCTGCAGTGCAGGAACACACTGCATTACGAAAACACGCTGATGTATACGTACAGATAATTTATCACACATTCACCAAATGTTCTTCTACCACAGCGTCCCAGAAATCCGCCTGTAATTGCAGTGATAAGTGCAATTAACAAAACCTGGTAACTACGTCCCCCCTCTCTCTCTGTCCCTCTGTGTTTTTCTTTTTCCCCTCTCTCTTTCACTTCGCTAATGATCCTCTCATTCTGGGAGACAGATCTGCTGCAGATTAGAATCTAGGACCAGGACGACAGCAGAAATAAATAATGGTCATTAGCACGTGTTCAACTAACGCAGCATGGGAAAGCCACTCGCTCATTTCCTCCCTATGCAAAGTCTCTGCGGCTCCCGGGATCCTTTGCAGGGTTTTTTTTTTTTTTTTTGTTTAGTTTTTTTTTTCTTTTTTTCAAATGAAATTTATAGAAGAATAAAAATAGGGTTGTGAATCTGATTTATCACAACAAAGCTCTTTGGCTGGATCCGTCTGCCACCGTGCCCACGGTCCTCTCAGGAGAGCTTCACCTGGCATCCAGCCACAAACCGCTCCGTCTCTCCCTCCCTCTCTCCGCGTTTTTATGGTTCTGTGGTGCCGAGCTAATTCCAGTCAATTTCTGAAAAGCACTCTGTTATACTGTGAAATGGGTCTCCAAAGAGGTCACAAGGGAGAGCGTTTCTAGCTGATGGGTTGTTATTATATGTTACAGCATTTTTGAGATTTACAGTGTTTGGCAACAGATATTGTAATCTTCAAAAGTTGTCAACACCAGTTCACATTATGCTGCTTCCCACAAGTAATTAATAAAGCATGAGTTGGGAATTAACTGCACGCTTTTCACTGAACTTATCTGGAAAATATTACAATGTTTAACAAGTCTACAAAACAAAAAACATCAAGTTAGACAAAGTTTTATAGCCTTACTTATTATTAATAGCCAGTAGTGTAACGTAGTAAAACACCTCAGCTATGATCAGTTTAACTGTATGACTTTGGTTGTACAGGTGTAAGTGGCCAGTGAGTGTACAGTCACAGTGTGAGACAGTGTGTTTATTCAATACGAAAAGGAAAAAAAAAAGGCTCATCACCGCCGTAACCCTGGCAACGCTTCTCTATGTCCACACGCCGTCATTCAATTTACTCGATGTTATAGTGCAAACTATCACCAATGATTAGGGTGATGCACAACAGATTACGCACTGAAAAAACAGAGCTCAACACAAATACTGTGACATAAATTACGATTTTAATGGAGACAGTCAGGGCACGTGAAAAGAGAGAAAAACACAGTGTGGCTGCCAAAACATATGAAGAATAGACTTGATATTTATTACTGTCAGATGACTTTATAGGCCATAACTAATGCAAACAGAATGCCATAGGTGCCCTTTATGCCAAAGAGCGTCGGATAAGACCATATGCTCCGTGGCTTAAGCCCTTCACTGACTCTCGCAGCTGTTGGAACGAGATGTGGCGCGATATTTCACACATTCACAGTGGCATAATTGCACCATGTGGTGAGTTGTTGCTTGGTGAGTGTCTCTCAAAATTTGAAACATGGCTGTTTGTGGATGTGCCAACTGCACACACAGCTGATTGTTGGTGACTGATTGTCAGCAGGAGCTTTGCTCCGCCAGGAAACAGCTCCAGGAACCTGTGGGAATGCCAGAGTGTCTTATGGGTATTTTTTTAAGTTGTATTTATATTTTGTTTGCGCATACAGGGATGACTGACATGTGACTACATAGGCGGTAAATGTGTACATATCAGATAACTCCAACTTCAGATTAGTTTGTTATACTTTTAGTATTTCATCAGCACTGTACCAAGGAAAGTTTTTCACAAAAATAATAATACAATCAAATAAACTATGTGCCTGTGGATGGTGCAACCAGAATTGCCAATGAGCATGTTTCAGCCCTCATGACGCTCCCCTAGGTATCGCCGCAGGTGCACGTCTTATAGTTTCCTCCCCTAACATTTGGGAGGATACAAATGGTGGAAGTGATTTTCTCAAAGGCCTTTTGCTTATTACACCATCTGCCTTCACAAGGTAATCTGAAAGCTTTGAGAGAAACAGGAAGGAACAGTAGGCAGAGACGCTGCTTGTGGTTTTGCCCACACAAATTCAGGACTGTGAAACCTAGAGGCAATGAACAATTCCAGTCTTCTGACGGTTTGATTTTCCAGGGTTATTACATAAATCTGCGCTGATGATTTATAGATAATAAAATACATCACCATTAATATCGGCACACCAGCCTTAGCAGGCTTCAACAATTTTTCACGTCGGCTTTTCCTGTTAACTCCTAAACACTATTTGTCGCGAAAGTAATTGTTTGGCTAATTTGGACTTGAAAAGGACAAGCTGTAAGTCACTACACAACAAGCTGCGTGAACAGTACTCTAGTCACATACTGGCCCAAGAGAGCACAGCAAGGATGAATGACTGTGATAATACAACTGGTCTCCAAGCAACAAGGAGGCAGCTCTTGTCTCACTAGATAGAAGCCTGAGGATGGAAATATATGAAGTTAATTAATTAAAAGGCACCTTAAAATACAAGGGATTGAGAGATATGTGCGCAGTCCCTCCTGTGGGTACATGTGTGGAGAAAACAAGGGGCAGAATCTCATTTTCTCTCAATTATGTATCAGTCTATTGTTCTTTGGACAGTTTCATATAACATTGGAGGCTTGGGACTCACTTGTACGTGGAATTGCTTTAGATTGAGCCTATTTGGTTTTGTAATAACATTATTCTGCTTGTCCATTAGTTATACTCCAAAGCATTTCCTTTTTTAATAAGCCATGCGTTGTTTTATTTAATGACTAAGTATATTTTGTAATGGTTCTATAGCAGCATTGCGTAAGTAGATCGTTAGCGTGTTACTGTAGGCTGAGTCTCTGTGCAGACCTACACGGATGCTGTAGTTCCCCAGTGACTTGAAACTGGCTTATCAATAATTGAGAGAATGATTTGTGGCAAGCTGGGTGTTGGCAGTGGGCAAAGACCCATGAGTTAGGCTGTACCTAATAAAGCGAGATTAGCCTCTGCGTAATAAAACGTCCACGTCAGACACAAATTGATGCCGTAAAATCTGTCATCTGTCACTCGCAGGTGTTGTATGTATAAAAAACACACTGATTCATTTAATTTGGCTTCTGATGTGAACTGACACATGCAGCCGCGATATCGTAGCTCTTCCGTAGAATAACTTTAGAGATGTTTTTTTAACACTTTCCTTTTAGCTTTCACCCTTCACAGGTTAAACATCCCTTTATGCATGTCAGACCTTGTCATCTGTTATTTCCTTGCAGCTTTTGTATCATCGTTTTTATTGCCACAACTTTGATGGACTGTTGGAATTTGTTTTGTGGTAAACAATACGTGCGCTGTGTTGTGGTATCTAAACAGAGGAACACTATTCTGAAGAAAGTGTGTATTGAAAGTACAGTGTTTTGAGCAAAGATAAATAAGCTGCGCTGTCTAGTGCTTGACACAGATGTAATAAATCCAATTGTTTCTTCAGTATCACTTAATCACCATAACATCTCATCAGGCCTTGTGCCTTGGCTTTGTTTATAAGTTCCACTTGTCTTACTTTCTCATTTTCTCCCTTGAACAATCGTCTGACATGAATCTCATTAAAGCCAAGGCAAAGCAGGACCGAGAGGCCGAAATATCAGCGGTGAGCTCTATTGTTATAATTTTTCAATCACTGTGAAGATTGATATGTTGGCAAAGGGACCTGTGTCCTTCTGTGTCTCTCATCCGCTCTCTCTCCTTTAGCTTCTCTTTCTCCTCTCTACATCTGACTGACTCCTTAGGCCCATGAAGAGGCTAGGTGGCCCCTCATTAAGCACATTCTGGATTACAGCTCCTGGCCAGGGCTATTTCCAACATCATGCTAGTGCATTGTAATGAGCTTCTCTGTGGGCTGTGCAAACATACTCAATCTCCCACTTTAATCACCGAGGAGGAGATGGGTTACCCCCTGGCCCTCAGCAGAAGCACTGAAAGGAAAAAGGGATTTGCAAGTTCTCCCATCCTCTGATGACACATAATCTCCTTGGGAGATCGGTGTTCTGTCTCAGAGCTGTGATTGGCATGTCTAGCATTATGATGGAGGGAGCTGGGAGCAAAAGCTGGGGGAAATGCCTGCATGCATACAGTACAGGAAGGATGCGGCTGAGACGGGGCGAACAGTGGTCCGGTCATTCTGTGGTCATCTGTATATCAACAAGCTTAGTGGGAGATGTTTGTACGGTGTCATCTTCTGCATGTACCGTGTTTACTGGATATTGAAATGCTAAGATTTGCATTTCTCTCTTGAGAATGAGAATGAAATTAAATTAATTAAATCATAATGAGTTATAAATTGATTTATAATTGAAATTTCTCTTGTTTTCTTAGAAAAAGGGCAAAATATTAGTTACAGGAGCTTTAAAATCTACAGATGTACATTGTAGGGAAGTGGGGAACAAATAGCCTGTAGGCACAAAATCTAAAAGCTGTCATGAGACAAGCACCGAGTGCTTTCAAGTACCTGAGCAAATCAGCCTGCAGCAGCACTCCAGCGTTTGATACTAACGGGCAAGATGAGGCAAATCTTCCAGCAAATGGGTCAAGTGACAATACAAAGCATTTTAGCAAAGCACAGCAGAGTTAACAGTTACTGGTCTGTACAAGTTCTGCTTGGGACCTTACAATGGTCACGGTTCACACACAGGACAATAGCTTTCATTGTAGGTAAAGTTACTGCAGCTTCGCCTTTACCACAAGAAAAACCTCCTGTGGCAAATCCTTCCTGAGGTGGTTCCCTGCTACCAAGATGAAAATCTCGAATTTTTCACTTTAGATTCTCAATGTTTATAATGTTACTTGTTTTGTCGCTTTGAATGTTTTGGCAGTGCATGAGCAGAGCACAATGGTCTGAAATGAGGCATTGTAAAAACACCTGCTATGGGCATTTATTGTGATCAGAGATGTGCTACTGTCTCTAGCAGGCTGCAGAGGGAAACAGCAGCAGTGACTGATGTCTGAGGCTACTGTATTATGTAGAGCAATAAGCAAACAAGCAAACCTTTCTTTGCTGGGTGCTGTATTGTAGGCGCCTCTTGACAGTTGGCGTGGTCATTTTTCATCACGCCACACCTGTGGTGGTGTGATATCCCCATAACTCTGGCTTTACTTGTGCAGCATTTGTTGGAATAATTTACACTACCATAAATATGTGTTAGAGGAAGAGTTATTGTATTTTACACCCCACCAACATCCCCAAACACTTGAATAATGGAGAGAAAAGAAGAGAAAGTGAACGTGCACACGTCCGTTACCCGTTTGCTCTTCGGTCGACGGCAGCATTTCAGTTCATTTACAGCTTGTTATGATACCGCTGAGGGGTGTGTTATGTGTGTTGAGAGGAGGCCCAGATAATCTGTCTTTCAAACCGGGCTTGACAAGGGGAGGAGAGCGGAGGAGAACAAGCAGGAGCAGGTATGCAGGCTGTCTTACTGGTGGCTGTATTACATTCTACACAGGCAGCGCTGGTGATGAATTGACGACAGCTGGAGAGAGGCAGACCTGAATCAATTAAGGTAAGTTCATGAAACTGAACAGTGTTAAAACCTTTGGGGTTGTCTTGAGTAATTTGACAAAACCCCTGTTCACCAAGGCTTAATGGGTGATAATGAAAAGCAATTGTAATATTTGTGGTGGCATAAAAATATGCCAGAGGTTACTATTCCAGCTCCCTATGAATGTCTAGTCAGTATATGGACGTCACTGGCGCTTTATTTACTTGGTAAATGTGTGAGCGGTGTAAAAGATCTCACCACAATCTGTCCACCTCTCCTCTTTGTCCTCTGATAAGGCGATAACATTTTGATTGGCATTTATGAAGGTCATTGGTTAATTATCAGTAACTCTTCACCTTTAATTACGCATCAGTGGTATTATGTACATGCTTATTTGCTCAAGACCTCTATCGGTTTAACAACGTATCTTATGCAAATTGGCCAACAATTATCTTTCCCATCTCCGATAGGGGAGACAGGCCTTGTTTGCTCCTAATGACATTGTTTTGTGATATTGAGCACGTCATTAAGTCCTATTCTTTGCCTGTGTACACGTGGAGAACTGAGCAAACTTTAACCTTAACCGACCTCAATAAACGAAAGGACATTCATTCATGCACGCATGAGTATAAAGATATAAATCTCTGAATAAATACCATTATTTTTCCAGGCATGTTTGTAAAAAGCTTTGTTTAAAACAACAACAACAACAACAACAACAAAAAAACACCAATTTATTCATTATTTTCGCTTATCATGAGTTAGGTCAGACTGGAAGAAACAGTCCTGCGCCAGTGAGGCATTTTCACCAGCATCTTCTAGGGCCACCACTGGTCGTCCCACATTGAAAACACCTGAAATAGGAGGCGCTCAAGATGAATCTCAAAATGAACTGTTTTTCTATTCTTCTCTATGGTCTCAGTCCTGCACTAGGACTGATACACAGAGCGTAACAAAAAATCGTTAGAATCAGCAACACAGTTATATTTAATTGACCCAACCATGGTTTTGTTGTCGGTCCAGACCAGTAACAGCTGCTCACTTCGTTCCAGCTAGTTGCATCACGCCTCCAAGGCAAACTTTATGGTCAGCAGCTTATTTGCCTACAGTTCATCATTTTTCCACTCGTGGGAGAGAGCCTCAGAGAAAATGAAGCACACAGGTGAGTCTAATCAGACAGGGATCTTTGATAAAGGGTGGTTCCTACCCCCAAGTCAGACACATTAACCTCAAATTACCTGGCATTAAGGATCAGCGCTGGGAAACCTGCTCCAGCCTCTGGATGAGCCAGTGGAATAGTATAATAATCTAATATTACTAATAATACTCTTTTGGCTCAGTGACTGAAACAATGAAGTAAAATAAAATAGGAACATTCAATTGTTTATTATTTTATTTATGTGTTCCTATTAATATTTTCTTCCTGTGATCTTGCAGCTGGGGATTCAGAAAAACAGGAAAACCAAGCTTGGAATTTGTAAACTAAAAAAAAACCTCCTGTTTCTCACTAACATTCTAGGAAAACCCTAACAATTAAACTAGCAGACATAAACATTAAATAAATCATAAATATATATTAATATAGAAATATTTCAAGTATTTTTGTACCCCAGTCTACAACAAGACAGAGGGAGTGTGAAACCCAACAAACTAAAATCATGTCTGCTAGAATCATGCCATATAGTCCATCAGGCTGTGTGGACAGCTAATTATAAATGCCAGTGTAAAAACCTACAGAGCTGCCAAATTTCTGAGAGTTCACTGAGCCCTTAGCAGAGCCACTCACACTCTGCTCCGAATCTAAAATGTTAATTTGTACTGCAGGGAATCGAGAATTGGGCGAGAGAGCGAGTGATTACCATCATCTCTCTCTCTCCTCTCTTTTAACATCTCCCGTAACTGACTGCATGCCTTCCTGAAATGATAGTTTGTGTTCATTTCCTGTTTACTCGGAGGCTCCCACTAACCCGGTCCACTCCCAGTTTCTCTGGCCGATGGCCAGGATGATGAACCAGAGCCCCCCAAGCCCTTACAGTCAGGTTCCACAAAAATCTATATAAATTACTGAACATAGTCATACACTACACTAACAAATGGCAAAGAAGAAAGTCCTGGAGCTTTGGGCAGTGGCTGTCAAAAGTCATTAACATGCATTGGGAAACATATCCTAATTGGAAATAAAATTAAAAAAACAGAATACTTATGTGGACTTCTGTAAGACTTGTTATCACCACTGCAGACTGTGCTTCTGCTGCTGCCGTGAGCTTTGCCACAAGCCCTTAAAAAATTTTATTCATTAGGGCTGTAAGATAGTTTTTTTTTTCCATTTCATAAAGTCCTCAGTTGGTCAGCTGGGCTTCGGGCCAGTGCTCCTATACTGTGGCAATCACATTTGCATCACAGGAACATGTTTGTAGAAAAGCACGTGAAATGCCTCTGCATGAGAAAAGGATTATGCAATGTAAAAGATGCAACTCAGTAAAAATGCAACCGTCTAAATGAAAATGAAAGTGAATTTCATGCTTAACCGTCTGCCAATCTCATGCCTCTTCCTTCTTCACAGAGCTTTCATAAGTGATTGATAGGATACAAGCCACCCACCCTGGGACTGTCTTTTGTGGGTTACATTAATCTTTGGTGGAGTTACCCTGTAATGTAAGGTCATGTGCATTTATTCAGACATGCATGCATACGTCAAAACTACATTCCTTTATCATAGCAGCCTCTGTGTGTGCCAAGGGTTAAACAGAAACTAGATGGATGAACGATACCTTCAGTAAGCATCAGCAAAAATATCTGCTAAAAGAAAGTAAATGTGTATATAGACAGAAAACTAAAAAACAAATACTGTTTAAATACTGATAGACACTGTACAACCACATATACTGTTTTCAGATGCTGTAATCCATGGTAGGATGTGCCTTAGATGTCTACTGTACAAAGCTGAAGTCTTTTGCAACTTTCTATGCATTTAAAAAGAAATCTGACATTTACGTCATCAAAACAAAACCATTTCCTATCGTGGCTCTTTTCAGCGTCTTCTACCTGACTTAGCTATTTTGCTTGCTTTGTACTATAAGATGCTTTGGGTAGAAACATCTGCCAAATGTCTAAATGTTATTTGAAATTTCCTGGCCACTGAGACGCTCTTTCATGGTAACAAAACTAAGATTACACCATCTGTCACACACAAGCGCTGCGATATTCCCTCCATTCTTCGCCCGCGGTGTCTGTCA
This sequence comes from Macropodus opercularis, assembly GCA_030770545.1. Taxonomy (NCBI): domain Eukaryota; kingdom Metazoa; phylum Chordata; class Actinopteri; order Anabantiformes; family Osphronemidae; genus Macropodus; species Macropodus opercularis. The sequence continues at coordinate 7,013,602 of CM061099.1, forward strand.
GAACGTACCGTCTAAAAACTGGTGATGGCAGAGTTGGTAGAGACGCCTGGGAAAATGTTCCCGTAGCAACGTCTCAGTAAATAATACTGCATTTCTGATATTCTCACTGGGTCTTCAACACACCAAGGCAGTTTTTCTTTTCCCAGGCAGCTCACATTTACCACATTGATGGACAGGTTTTACATTTCTCCTTCTTGGCCTTCTCAGCTCGTGAGCAGCGCGGATATGTGGAAGTGATGAGCGCGGCCAGGTGATTGCGTGGGGAAACAAAGCTTCTTGTTTCACTGACATGTATTCCCCCAACAAAGAATGGAAGCCAGAAAAATAATATGGAAGAAAGTATGTTGAAATGCTACAGGATCCTTTGTCTGGTGGAGAAGTAAAATATGTTTAGTGTCTAATATTAAGACACTGACAAGAGCACTTCCTGTAAATGTTGGTAAACTACCCGTTTAAATGTCAATGATGCTTTAAATATAAAACTTGCCATTTACATAACCTCAGACTGTTTATTCATTCCCCCTCAGTATCACTTTAAAAGCTGTGTCTTCTGATGCACATGGCACGAGTCGGCACAGCCACCGTCAGACTCCATTAGCTTGTTTTGTCACAGCAAGTGACTGAAGTGCATGATGCAAAATTGCATGTGCTGTTACAAGACACTACAATGCATCAGTGGTTACAGTTTGAAAAGGCTATGAGTAAAAAAGTTAACAATGAAAGGCTATGATGAGCAAACACTCACCAAAAACACCACAAAAACGAGGGATGGAAATCAAAACCAAATCAATCTAGCAAAACGAAGGAAGGACGGCAGGAACTTCATAACTGGAACCTGAGAATGTGACATGGAAACAACAAGTAATAACACAGGCCAGGAAAAACAAACACGGACTGGTCACTGTGGGGTGGAGCGGCAGGGAACCCTCTATAGAGGACCTGGCAAATGACGCTCACTGATTAGAGTCTGGCAGCAGCTGGGCAGTCCCACGCCCAGCTGCTGCCAGTGTGGATGTAGGCGCATGTTCATTATAACACGTGTTCACTAGGAGCCAGACTTCAGTAACAGGAGCTGCATGTACATTTTATTAAATGTTGGACAAAATTCTGTCAGCATCAACCTACCAATGCTGTACAAGCAGGAAATACAACACATGAGGGAATGATCACAACTGAACTAGTGATTAAACCTCCTTAAGGCAGGAATCAGTGCAGCGTTTTGGGTTTAGGTTTTTAAGTAGTGCAGATCCAACTTTTGGCCTGATGCTGCCAGGGAAAGTGGTTAAATGTCCTTAATATCATGACTGACCACCAGGACAGGAATACACCAAATGACCATCCCTCTGGCATTTGTCTCCTCTGCTCAGCGTCTCCGTGTCTCCCTCCCTTTGCATCTGTGTTTTTTGCTCGCCTCATCTTCCGCAATCTTCTAAATAGCATGTTGCTTTAATCCTCTCTTCCTTTTGATATGTTCCATCTGCTTCCCCGTCCTCCCTCCCATCTTCTACTGCTACTCTCTCCAACTCCTTTGTCCTCTGTTGTCAACCTTCCCCTGAGACAGTGTTGTCACTTCTTTTTAGTCTGGCTACTCACTGAGGCTGCACAGCTGTAATAGTTTTAGATTCCAGCTAAACCTGTGGCTAACTACAGTCACAGAAGGAGGAGCGGGAGCAGGAGGAACAAATAAAAAACGAAGGGGAGGTGTGTGGTTGAAGGCTGCAGCCATCCACACGGGCAATTAATGACTTTGAGGACAAACCTCCGCCTTTTGTTTCTCACCGTGAATTTTCTCCCTCATCACAGACTATTCTAGTTACTTCCTCATCTTGTTTTGTATTTTCATCAGGTCATACAGAGATAAAAATGTGTTTTGTGTTTGCCTTTTTGTCTTATCAAAGAAATTCAATGAGGGCACAATGATATTTCTGCCCTCTCTCTTTCTTCTCCTTCTATTCCCTTTGACAGTGTCCCCCCCCTTCTTACAATGTTGCTTTTGGACATTGTGACTGATGAAACAGCCAAGTCTGAATCACTGGCTTTGAGCTCCGGGCTGTGGGTGGTGAGCCGTAGAAGGTTACCATGTCAGAGGCATTACAATACAAAGAAAGCTTCAGCTTTAATACGACTTGCCTCGTGACATGTGCTCCTCACATGGCACTGCAAATCCATCAGCAGCCATTTTTAATGAGACCTTGAGTTACCATGACTGAATTTCCCTGAGTGGTTTTCCACAGAACATTGTTTGGGCCAATCTGGAGGATTCGTGCTCTGACCAAGTTGTCCGCTGTAACGCATGGCAGGTTGTTTTGGAAAATTACTGTATGTTGTGCAGGTTCAGCCAGGGAAGCGTTCATGTTGGGCCTGTACATGGCATCAGAGTGGCGTGGTGCAATTCAAAGGTTTTATTTGTGTTCCCTTCAAAAAGTACATATTTTGAAGCAATGCAGGTAAGATGGGAAGGTTTGGTTACACAAAGGCAGACACAAACATTTTATTGGGGGGGGATGTGGAATAGTAACAGCAGTATATGAAGAAGTTAACTGTTCTCTTAATATATTGGATTGTTTTGCCCCCGAGGCCTTTTCCACCTCCAGTGACTTATTTTGACACTAAAGACTTTTTCCCATTCCATGTACTGTACTCTGTGGTGCATATCATTCATTAAACAGTGCAAAACTGCACTGAAAAGTCAGTCAATTCCAGCCTACAGATGTAAAAGTAGGGTGAAGTGTGAAGGAGAGTGTTATTTTTTTCTTCGTAATCCTCCGTGCTCTTGGAAAGGTTTGAGACCTCGCTAAGCCTGTAATCTCTGTCTACCCCAACTTCACAAAAGTCAATATAAAAGGCCAATTACAAGCATAAATACAGCACATTCTCTATGTAAGTAAAACAAACTATTGGTTGTGTGAGGGCTGGGTTGGGGTGGGCTGTGTCTGAATTACAGTAGGCAGCTAAGATGTCAGAGGTTTGCATATTACATGTGTCCCGTGTCACTACCCAGCATGAAATACTGTATAAATCATTACTATTATTCCTTCATGACACACGAAAGTCCTAACGTGAACAGGTTGTCATTTTATCTGCTGTGGCTTTTCTCTGAGGAAACCCTGACCATGTCTGTTTAATTAAGTAACTTTAGCCTCAGAACTCGACTGGGAGTCTTCATTAAACTCCCTCTATTATGCAATTTCTACATCGCTTACTACAAGAGCTCCTTCAGCATTAGGAGAGCCGGTTGCTCTCTTGAAGAATTGTGTAAAGGACGGGGACCCAGAGGTAAAATCAAATCAATACCTTCAGGGGAAGGGAGCTAACAAGGTCTATCTGGTGTTGTGCTTCGCTTCTAAGCAATGTCAGGGGACAAACGTGCAGTTAACCTGTCACGTTTCTAATGGGGTAGCAAGCCCAACCTCACGCCTTCTTTGTGTGTGTGTGTGTGTGTGTGTGGACTGTAGTTCTTGCCTATAACCTTCAGACTCACCAGTCAATATATTACTGTATGATTAGAATGAAATCTTACCTGTAAAAATAAGGACAGCCCTAAAATTCTAATTTCAATTCCCCTAAATGTCTTAACGGCGTCCAGAACTGTGTGAAACTTGCTCCACAGTGATCAGTAAGACTGACAAAACAAACAAAAGAAGAGCCAGATTACTTCCCACCAGGTCAAATCGGCCATTGATCATGTTGATGAAAATACATCAGCAGCGTTGATTCACTGACGGTCGACCCCGACCCTGGTTAGCATGTCCTGATTGAAGGGTTTGCTTGTGCCTGTGCTCCTTAATTGGCCTGACTTGTGTTTGTGCTGTTGTGCTGATAAGAGAAGAAAAGCTGTTATTTGTCCAAAGAGGCACTGGTCACCTTGATTCTTCTGTTTACTTGAGCCCTGACAGTTTACTAAAAAAATGAATGATAATAAATGAGTCTAAATCTTAGCGTTGTGTCTTTTGACAGATGTGTGTCCTTTCATGTCTCAACATACTGAATACCCCACTTTTTGTGGGATTTGCCTATGTGCATTATATAATGTCAGAGTCTTTGTGACACATTCTTCCATCATTCATTTTAATTAGTGCCTGTTTCATGATTTTTCCAGTGGATGGTGTTATTTAAGTCATTTTTGTGTTCCACAGCAACAGCTCCTCTACTCTGCTGGCTAATTGCTTTGTTTAACAAAGTGGCAATCAATCACACCATTCACTAGTCACCTGTCACACTATCCAGCCATGAAATAGATGAGGGACACCATTCCATCATTTCTTTCAACCAAACCATTTTCCTTGCCTCAACAGTTTTTTCAGTAGTAGTCAGTAAAGAAGAGAAAATACGATGATGATGATTTTTGCTAATGCGATTATCTGTGTAACTTCATCATGTTTTATTTTCTCCGGATCCTTTTTGTGTTAAAACACTTAAATGCAGAAGGCATCGTATTCACGGAAAGTTTTATTCATCACGTCTTTGCTTTGTGTATAAAATTAATTCTCCATGGGAACATGGGCAAGCTTTTTTATTTTGCCGTGTCAATTAAAGAAACCTATGTTGCATATGCGTTATCGGTGCAGTTCAATGGAGGTGAGTTCCTTTAGATAATCCTGATAACATACAGTACCTGAAAGGATATCTGAAGGATGCGTTTCAGGCAAGGATTTTGGGAACTTTATCATTTGATTAATGGGACATTGATATGCATAGCTTGTGAAATGAAAGGCTGGGAAATTGCTTTCCTATCTTGATGGGCTGATAATGTGAATGGGATGAGGGACTTGCCTAGCTCAGTCAACAGCACCTGTCATTACACCTTTGGTCCTTATCAGCCCTGTGATCTGTCTTCTCCTGGTCTGCTTCAGAAGGGTAATCTCACAAAGCAATTAGGTCTTCCTCCCTCTCTGTATTTAAATGGCAAATTATAATGTCCCCTCCTCTCCAGCTGTGGTGGGAACTGCTTCTGGATATTTGCTTAAGATGTTCTTAAGTATGAAGAATACCAATGGTCCAGTGGTTTTGGAACCACATAGACTACTCCTGCACAAAACCTGCTGCTGTTTTATTTCACAGATTGATTTTTTGCAAATAACATTACTTGCTGTGTGTTTGAAGAGTAACAGGACTAAGAAAGATTCTTGCCACGTTGATTGTGCGATTTGGGAATAAAAGGAACCTGGTACAGGCAAAAACAAACATTAATGCACCTTTACACTGGATCCCACCGCCATAAAGCTAGAAGAAGAAGAACAACAAAAACAAAAACAAACATTAATGCACCTTTACACTGGATCCCACCCACCATAAAGCTAGAAGAAGAACAACAAAAACAAAAATTAATGCACCTTTACACTGGATCCCACCGCCATAAAGCTATAAAAAGAAGAACAAAAACAATAAACAAACATTAATGCACCTTTACACTGGATCCCACCACCATAAAGCTAGAAGAAGAAGAAACAAACATGGCTGACAATGTAACTTGCCTGAAAGGCTGTGGCCAAGAGGACGAGTGTATGACTGGGAAATATGGGATTTCACCCAGTAAACTGTGAAGATCAACACGCGTTTGGACTCTGCTGAGGTACAGTATGTTGGATGAGGAGCATTCGCTTCATGAAGTCAATGTATGATGCGTCGTTCAGGCTTGAGGCCTGCTCCTTGTTTGGCTAGTGCTAGCATGAGCCAGCTCGGTAGCTAGCTGTGTTTGATAGCTCAAAAGAGGACAGATGCTAAGGGAAAGTAGTTTTCAGTATGTGCGTGGATGCAGGTAGAGAAAATGTGATTCTGTGACTCTAGAGAACACAAATGAGCCCTAATGGTGGCTATTAAATTGTTTGTCCACCTCAAGGTTTAACACTACACTCAATTTAACTGGTAACGTACTGTACAACGTAGTTCCTCTGTGCTGGCACCTGCAAAATCCCCAAAAAGCTGTGATTTAAGTAGGTGCAGGTGGGAAACTGGAGCACAAAAATGCTGCCATAACTACATGCTCTCAACCTCTCAATCACTTTGTTCCAGCTAGTGCTGGTGCTGCCAGGCTAAAGCAGAGTGTCAGCTGTGCTCCTGTTTGGAGCTATAATGTGCCGGTCTAATATTTCCTTAGCGAAAGAGGAGGCAGGAAACCGTGTCAACCAGTATTATGTTTCATTTAGCCTCAAATTCAAAATGCAGAACTTTTATTCCTCGGAGGACGATTGTGCAAGATCACCTTCCAGCACAGAACAGACAAGACCACGGGAAAAAGAGTTATTTGCATATTTACTGTGGATCATGACAGTGATATTGCAAACAGAGTGAAAATCAGAGTTAATTTGTTGTTGACTGTGTCATCTCGGCTGTAATAACACTATTAATCCTCGTGGAAGGCACCTGCATGCCTGTAGCTTGTTTTGCTGAAGTACATTCATTTCAATCTACTTTATCAAATTACCTTGTATTGACACGCCAAGGATAACCGACAGCAGACTGGGGTGAAGTAATCACAGAGTTATTTGCGCTGAAGTGTACATATAGGTTGTTTCTTTTTCTGGTATGCATGTTCATTTTAGTATTTCAGCTTTGTCCTTAGCTTCTTCTTGACTCTCTGAGGGACTGCTCTGTAATTTGCATGTATATTAGAAATGCTTGTTGCCTTTTTGCGGGCACGCTTCTCTTGCTATGTATTAGTACTGCTTAGTTTTCTTGGAAAGACAAAAAACCTTTCTTGAGCAGGAGGGACGTTTTGTTCGGAATTCTGCTGGTGGTACGCGAGAGAGGGCGAGTCAGCCAACCAACCACATGACTGCTGAATCATGTAATCTTGGTCCTGTTTGGGTACAGAGAGTTCTGGGACAGACCGGTCAGTGGTGAGAATATTCACAAGCATCTTCACTGGGAAAATCACTGCACTCGGACCTGCCAACTCTACCTCGTCACATCCTGCGGTCACTACTCGAGTCGGCTGCAGCGCGTTGGCCGAAGCTTGCTCACCTTAAGAAGCGTAATATAAGATCTACAGTAAAGACAACCTGCAAGTTAGAATGACCAAGAAGTGAGTAATAGGAAAACACTGTGTTGTTTAAGAAGACCCAACATTAGTGTTTTCATGCTTAAAGTGGCATATTTTTAAATGTGGGCTCATCACCCCCTGGGATCTCGGCCTGGCAGCTCGTCATCAAGCGTTGCGACAAAATTTTACCGTCTTTGTACGAACAAAAAATCCAGCCATTCTGCCTCGTCTTCAACCTTTATGCAATGTTTGTGCCTTTTGAAACATATTTTTATCTTTATTGAAAAGATATTGTGACCAAATAGTATTACAGACAGACTGCTGAGTATAATATACTGTAGTTTGAGAATAGCCAGGCTGAGATATTCTGCCTTTGTGTCTCTGCTCAGTGGAAATAGTCGTGTTGATGGGTCTTTGAGTCTCTGCTCAGGAAGTTTTGCCTTATTCTGAACACTGTGCAGTAACTTTGTTGCACATCTACAGACAACTGACTACTGCAGATTCACTACATTATCAGCCATATTCTATTACACTCACACCCTAGGTTTTATACCTGCCCATGTGTGCAGGTGGCTAAGAAGGATTAGTGGAGACATAGATTCAAGCCATACTTTCTTGCAGCGTCTCCTCTTGTGATTGTTGATATAGTTCACTTCTTTACTTTCATCTTGGAAATTTCGTCTTGTTGTTGCTTCTGCTGTTTGCCTTGTCTTTAGTCCGGTGAAGCGCCTGTTCCGGAGCCATCCAGAGTTCTTGTATTGACTGAAGAGTCGCAGTGAATTTTCAAGAGAGAACTTTCCAGATCAAATAAAAGGCCCAGTCTTCACCTAGTTAGTTTTGATGTGTATTGTAATGCTGTACAGATAAGCAGCCCAATATGGTGCCCAGTGGAAGTCCAGCCTAGTAATGAAGGGGCTGTGATGTATGCGTGAATGTGTCCATTGAATAATACAGAGATGCTCATCACAGAGGTCTCCTGATTGTTTGTTGTTGCTTTGACATGTTGCGTAAGTTACCTGACAGAAAAACGAACAACTTGTCAAAACAAATCAACAATGCTGGTGTGTCTGGCGCATACGCTAGACAACAACTGCTTCCGTTAGAGGACAGCATGTAAATGACAACACAAATTCACAACTGCAGATTCACGTCGCGCAGCTACTGCATCGTACCTGGTGTGTGTGCACACACCATAAGGAGGCTGTCACCGCTGCAGCAGGGTGATGGGGAAATGGCAATACAGTATAAATGACTTTGAAAGTGCACAGGTGTTCATGGTTCATCGAAAATGTGGTTAAACCCACTGTTGCAACAGGCTGGTTGTGTTGAAATCCATCATCTTAAAAAAAAAAAAGAAAGAAAAAAAGTGGCAGACCAACCCAGGCTGTGGCGCGAGTTAAACGTCCAACAGGTTCTAGAACATCTAGGTACAGCTAGAGGCCGTGAAAGGAAGGCGTTCTACATGATGCCCATAGTTCAGTGAGCGCAGGTGCAGTTTGTGACCTCATTGCCCAGCTGATGCAACAAATGGCACAAATCAACTGGCAAAAAACCACAAGTGCAGCTGCCCTCAGACTGTACAGTATCACTTATCTCTGAGCAGCATGTTGTATTTTGTCAGCACCTTCCCAACAATGCGGTTAGGATTTGGGAAAGATGTTTAAATAACTGACTTGATCTGTACTAATGAGTGATTGATAAAACTACACTCCTTGCTGTTAAAGCCAGATTTTTCTGTTATGGTCTCTTGAACTTGTTCTTCTGGAGACTTTGTGGCTCTTTTGCTGCTTCACACCATTTCCTCCATTGCTCCTAATGACCAGCAGCCACTATTCTCTCCAGTCGGTGAACGCTTTGTCACTCGAACCTAAATGCGGCTGTCGAGTGGAGCGTCGGCCTCCAGCCCAGAGGAGAGCCTCACCTGTGGTCTGCTTTTGATAAACATTCTCTAGGTAGAAACTCGCGCCATTGGCTAAGTCTTTAAACATGAGTCATGAGTGGTCACATCATTTGCAGGCAGTGGAGAAGAATGACTTTTATGCTTGGATGATTAGGCCGCAGCCGGCTGGCCTCAGTGTCTTGTGATCTACTGAGTGCAGAGCGTCTTGTTTATAAATAAAGATGTTTGTGTATCTCATTTCATCCAAGCTTTTGACTTTGCCACTGACATCAAAGTCGTTTCTGTTGGCAACTGAAAATAAAGTGTTTTCGTCGGGACAGAATGTGCATTAACGTGGCTATGCATCCCTGACAACTGTTTACTCCAACACTTGAGCTGACCTCTGTAAAAATAAAATCCTAGCGCGTTGTGACTAAGGCTACTTATTATCAGTCTGCTTTTCCCTTTATCTAATTAACGGAAGTATCTTAATTATGTAATCGTCATTTTACACAGAGGGTAGGAGGAATGGCGACAAATGATAATGTAATCTGATAATAGGTCTGCAAGCCTCACTGAGAACATTACTTATAAATTTAATAATGTAAGATTCAAGCTCGGCCAATTGGATTTTGATTGGCGTAATTGACAATTGCCATTCACCAGCATGTAACGCAGCCTGTTTAGTGTGTGTCTATAATATAACAAACGAGACTCTGTGAAACTGAGCTGTGACAAACATCACATTTGTCGTCGGTACCAAAGTGACTATGTGCGGCATGGGTTTGATTTCATTAGCGTCATGATGAAAAGCCCATAGAAGTTGCAGGGTTAACATGTAATGTTGTTCAGTGCTGCGTTGTTGTTGTTGTCACATTGTAAACTAATATTACAAAAATGGACACTGCATTTCAGTACAAGTCTGGATATATTTGTTTGCCAATTCATTTTCTTTAAAGCCTGGACACAGACTTGGGGAATCAGTTAAACTGGAAGGTGAAAATCTTACTGGAAGGACAGAAGTGGTTTGGCAAGACAACGCTTGCGCCTCTGATTGTCCCCTTGTTTAAAACCGTTTGGGGCCTGTTTACAAGGGCATGTGCTGTGCGTGGTAGCCTTAGTTCCATGAATGCAAATACCTGTGCTGTTGAATGACGTCATTGTTCAATAAAAAAATTAAAATCCAAATCAACTGGCGAAATAGGGCATTGCTTGGTAGGATGAGAATGTTTGTCACCACCAAAGCTGTGTCTCTTACAAATGAAAACAATGTAGTTAGAATTTGGAAAAGCCCATGTTTGATGTTTAACTCATTAGCTGGTAAAAGCCAAGGATGAGCTGTAATAATGGCTAATTGAAACCTGTGTTTATAGGCAAATATGAGAGCAATGTTCTCTCCCGTCCAGAGGAAGCAGAATAAAGTGAGAAGGGAGATGACATTAAATTGTGCCTTCCTCTGTGCCAGAGCCTGGTTGAATAGGGAAAATGAGAAAGCCAGGAAGTTATTTGAGTTCCTCAACCTTGCCTTGCTGCCATCAAACCATTTATCTTCCTTTTTTTTGTTGTTCAGTGCTCATTAGTCTTGATTTAATTTTCTTTCTCTATGCCCACTCGCAAAAGGCATCCAATTAGGTGTCAGCCACAGTTCTTCTCGCTTCCAACTCTCTCTCTAAAGTAGAATGTTGATAATAAGAAAGGAGGTGCCAGACTGAAAAACACAGGCTAACTGATCATTTTAAACCTAGTAATTGAGGAGGGGGCTCTAATCTGTCGCTGAGCTGCACTAACAGGGACATCCTTTGTGTTTTTATGTATTTACAGGTCCCTTTTTATGTAATGATGTTTTCTATTCACTCTTCTCTTGTTCACAGTGTCAGAAAATGTTTGATGTCTGATTTTATATTTTGTGGCTTTATTATTCTCTGGGATTATTTGCCATAATATCTATAGTACATACGCAGGTTAGATGTTAAAACTGAACTAATAATTATTGCGTACTACATAAACTTTAAAGGTTTTATATATTGTGTATTTGTGCACATCCTAAAGATTCTGCAGATGTTCCGGGGTGGGACAGAGTAAGTTGGTGTCTGTCTGATGCAATCATTGCGCTTTAAACAGCACTTGTTGAAAATTTACATGCTAACTAAAAGGCGTTCTTACCTATAGCATAGGATATTAAAGATAATTGATCTTTCTTGACAGAATGTATTAGTAAAACTCAGCCTCCACTGCTTTGTCAGGCCTGACTGAACATAAATTTGGAAAAATCACAGCTGAGTGCAGAAAGCACTGAATGGGAAAGTGTTTTGAGATGCACTGCGTCAATTTAAACCATGCAATCAAAGTGAGTTAGAAACTTTTTTTTTAAATTTATTCTGCCACCTCAATCTGTAAACACACTGTGCTGCTTGCTTCTGGCAACATAAGAGGGCACTTCCATTGATTCACAATGGTCTTCTTTGCATAAGCCTTATAAATATTCTCCTTTTTGATCTACTGTATCTGACTTTTTTTATTTTATTTTTAAGTCTTTGACTTGTCCAGTTCCCTCTGAACAGAACATTTGCGATAAACATGACCTGGATGATTGAAGACGTTCAGACAGATTAAAATGCACAAGTTAAATCTATTAGGTTTCATGTAGCATTTGCGCTAGTTGTAGCGTAATAGCGATGGATATTACTGATCCCCTTTGGGACACTGTTGAACACTTGGGTTTGGTGTTTTTTGACATACTGACATGTAACTAGTAGGAACCCGGTCTTGAGGGTTCATAGACGGCTGCTCTGCCAACTGAGCCGCCGCCACATGAGACCCAATCAGTTCACTCTGCTTCGCCCGGCCGTCCCTCTCCTTGCTCTGCTGCGCTTCACCAAACTCTGTCCAGCACTTCAAGTATTAGTCATACAAAATTACAATAAATAACAGTGCTGCAAAACCAGTGGAGCTCAAATAATTGATTGGTTTGAAGGGGGAACTCCAAAACCTTCATACTTATCTAGAGTAGTTTTTATGTACTGTACTTTTAACTGTCAGCTTGTGAAGAAAATCAACTTCGCAGAGTCTAAGGTGACCTCTGCAGATGCCCAAAACAATTCTCTCATTTGAGAATGAGCCTATGGTTGACATTACTACAAATACAGAAGCTGAATATGCTGCAGGTCACTACCAAAGAGCCAGTGTCCAAATCCTCTCGACGTGCAAAAACCGTCCTGAAAAGATTCTATGAAGAAATGAAAGTCATTCTCACCTTCTACTAGTATTTTGAATAACGAGAATGGGATCTCATCATTCATAATGACACTGATCATCTATAATGGTTTCAGATATGATAAAAATCCAAGCTCTTGTAGAAATGCCCTCTTTTCCAATTCTGATTTCTATGGCTCTACTGGCTTTAACCTTGAACATTGACAGATAATAGGTTTGTCATTGGTGAGCCTCCTCCTTCCCACATAAAGAACCTTTAAAAGAGATGTATGGCTGGCCTCCTGCTGATGAAGCCTTCAGTGTTTTGGGATTATATCGTGATTCATTCTCATTTACTTTCCTGCGGGTCTCTAATTTGAATGACTCTGACAGGATCATTAAAGCAGAGGTTATCAACTTTCCCTCTAGATGAGATGCGTCCGTAGGCACTGTGAGTTGGTCACCTCTTTCACTTACAGCCATCCGGTAACTGCCTTCTTCACATGTTCAGCAGCGAGCGCGTCTGAGAAATGTTGCTCAGTCAGTTGTGTAAACATCTGGCCAGCTGTAGGTTATTACTGTATTTATACTGCAAAGCAGTGCAGTCTAGTACTGTGTGTGTAAATACGCCACTCTTTGAGATTTATGGGAATAGAAAGACTCCTCAGTGTCACCTACGCAAACATAACTGTTACAGTTGAACATTTTATCAGCTATGATTTTAAAAAGTAACATAACCTCTACCAAAGCCAAGCCTATAGGTCATTACTTCTTACCCTGTCATTACCACACGTGCTGTAAGAATATGTAGGAGTATAGCAGCCCTAGGGCTGTTCTTCATCATCAGGAAAACCATCAACACCCACTAATGGTTAAAAAACAAGGCTCTGTACATGAAACTCTCTCTGCTAGAGGTACAGGTTGCCTAACCATAACATACTGGTCCGTAAAACCTGCTGTCATCTGAGACTTAAATTTACTTAAAATCATTATTTTAATTTACAGAATAAGGTAAGAAGACGAGGGACAATGGTCACTTTAAACTGGCCAACACCCACCATTCTCATTATGTGGGAGTATAAATTCAGTACTCAAGTGAAAAATAAAGACACAAGTTGTTGTTTTTTTCTTTTGTTTGTTTAGTTTTAAACTTTTTCTAAAATTGTAATTTACAGGCTGTGTGGGTTGAAATATTGGTTAAGCCAAGCTCTGAAGTGCCAAGATAAGCTAACCTATTCAAGGAAAGGCCATTACAGCCAAATCTGACTAAAATTAGACTGTGACTTGTGCAGGAATATGGTGTTGGACACAAAGGTTGAGCGTTTAGGCTACTGTTGTAATGTCATTCCTGACTCTGACAGACTTGAAGTGCTGTTTACAGGGGTGTTCTAAGTTTCCTACACACTGGCACCAGCATCGAAGGATCACTGACGAGATGGTTTGATGCTGATTTAATGTCGATAGTCAAGGAGACAAAGACGTGACCGTCTGCTTTTTTGTCTCCTTTGTGTCGCTTTTGTACACAAAGTTATCAGTAAATCTGTGTCTGTGTGGTCACAACGGTCAGGCAGGATTTCAATGACGAATGCAAATTAATTTCACTTTGCTCCGACTTCTCAGTCTGCTAGATTGATTGACAGCCATATATTGGTGCCTTTTCATTTGTTCATTCGGCTCAAAATGAAACGCTCTCTGTTGAATTTCACCCTCGCTAACCACACGAGAGCCACTTGAATTAAAAACTGAAGTTGGCTCGCCGTTTTCTCCAGGTAGGAGATCGCGATGCTGCTCCTTGGGTCACTTTCAATCAGCCCAGTGCAGTGTTTGAGGCTTTGCATTGGATTATGTCTTTGTTTTGTCTCTCTACATTTTCCTCTATGTTTGAAAACATGTCTTTAAAAATGCGAGTTTAAAGAAAGTCAGACTCGAAAGCTCCTACCCAGAACCCATTACTGTGTTCATACATCATGTTGACATTGAATATGTGATTAAAGAGTGAGGATATGGTGATTAATCTACTTTTTAATTACTCAATCATCCTTGTCTGAAGAGATGCTTGAGGTCAACAATGTCTGCCCTTATCTCCAAGTGATTGATCTTTAAATTTTCCAAAGTGAGATGGAGCTGAAACAGAATAAATGGGGAGAAATGCAACATATTTCAAAGCTAACATACACATACAAAAATCTCTCAAATGATTAAATATAGTTCTTCAATGCAGTATGTTCATGCTGACAAATGGAACCAAAAATGTGGTTATTAAGGTGGAAAATGTGAAACGGATATTACATTTAGTGTATTTGTTAAATTACTATTATTATACAACAGAAAATGATGTACAAACATTCTCTGATCCGAGTAGAGAAAAGCAGCGAAAACATTGGTTACTTTCAAATAAACCTAATAATTAAAAGTCACGATCAGCATCGTACCTCCAGATGATCATACATCCAACCTCCTCCTGTGTGGCTCCACAACCCTGAACTTTCTGTGCAACGGCAGGAGGTTGTTTAATTAGAGGAACATATGGACAAATAGCCGGTGCTGTTCCTCGTTTGTCGGGCCTCGTCTTCTCTACATGTCTGTTACCAGAAACAGCTCCTCAGGCCAGTGTTTGCTGCCAGTGTGTGTTTCCTGTACTGTACATTACATGTCATGTTCTAAGCTGACTGCAACAGGTTATTGAAATGGATGATTAAGTCAGTGTGTCCAGGAAGCTAAATCAACTTTGATGTGTGCCTTGTTAATGTTGTAATATGGAATTGTTAGCTGTTTTTTTTAACCTTCTTTTTCTTAGAAATTGAAAAATGAACAGTAAACAAAACAGCTAAAAACATACCATTGTCCCTACACTCGAACGAAGAGGTATGTGTTGATTTTTCCATTTTTAATTTGTGTTTTTGTTTTCAAATACCTTCAAAGACGGCATTCTGGGCATAGCTGCAATGTTCTACATTTCAGAATTTTATAATTAAAGCCTTGTGCAACAAATGACCCCTGAATTATTAACCATCATGAACTCTCACTCTCCCAACAGATCCAAAGGTATTATGAGGCTAGAGTAGCGGCTTCACTACAAAACAATATAAAAGTGTATTATCCTCCAAGTAAGCATGTATTATGGTGCCATGTTTCTGCCAAGTAGTCTTTTAAGTCATTGCACCTGTGTTGAATCGAAGGTGACTACTGCTGCCATCATTTGCATAGAAGCAACAAAGCCTACTTTCATGGCCACAAGCCTGCAGGTACATTACAGCTACTGCTAGTATTTGATCCTCATAGTGTTTTGGAACTTTTGATATGTAAAAACCTACTTTATTCGGGCAGAGATGTGCTAAAACCACGCCTGAAGAGATGTGAGGGGTGTTAAAAGAAAAGTTTTTGTTTAGCCTCTTTTTTTAATAGTCGTACATTTACAGAGAGTAGGGCAACCAATTTACATCTGCAGGCAAGACTCAATTACAGGCGCTTAAAAGTGTACTATATTATAATGAATACATAGGTCATGCCCTGGCTTTATGATTATAAATGTCAACATTAAGGCAACTAGCTTTTATTTATTAAATTAATTGGGTGTAATTTTTCTAGGCTTTGGAAGCGGGTGGAATCACATTTTAGAGTCCCTCAGATGTCTCTCCAAGCTTGGAGTATCTCTCCTAATTAGATACTGTAGGTGTTTGTGTGCTGGAGGTATTGCCAATTACCACAGTGACAAAGCGCAAACATTAATGGGAGATCGACTACAACCAGGCGGCGGTGTCTGGAGCTGAAAGCCCAAATAAAAACTCTCACAGACAGGTCATAAAGCGAAAGGTGAAATCCAATTAATTACTCTATTGCGGTGCAGATAACGACACCGAACAAGAATTATACTACATTTGTGCATCTTAATGAATGTGACTGTAATTAACCTGTAATGTCTCTCCCCAAATCTGCCCCTAATTAAAGTAAAAGATAAACTGTCTGTCAAATCAGCTCTCCTCAATCAACTCGTGCCCAGGAAGCTGCGTCTGCCTGATAGAGGCACCGCGGCTGTGGTTTAACTTCAATAATTAGGATATCCTCTTGAAAGCATAGCCCTGGGTTATGCTGTTAGATTATCATATACAAACATTAAACTGCACCAGTGGAATAAGGGTTGTGCTGTGTAGGTGGATAAAGTGCTTGTTAGTTTGCTGTCTGTGAGATCTGGAGGGAATCAAATGCATAGTTTTTATATTCTGGCAGACTTGGACTTTCATTTATTTCTAACACAATTCTTTACTAATCAATCTACTTTACGTGTTGTGTAAATGATAGTTTGTATGTGCACGATGCCGATGCAGAAAAGTCATGAAAAACACAGACCATGGAAAAGTCAACTTCCAAACAAATACTGGTTTCAAAGCAGACTACTACAGTAAGTCAGATATTTGCCCCCATGTGGCAGGACTGAGCACAGAAACACTCAGAGCTTTAAAAACAACCCCAAAACATATATATGACTTCATGCAGATTCTGAGCCAACCTTGTCTAAATGTCACAATCTCCAACATCATGCAAGTAGTAAAGAAGCAAAAGCCTCTTGAAGGGAAGTGTCTTTAACACTGCTTGTGTTGCTGAATTTTACCAAATTCATGGAAAGCACAGCCACTTGTCCTAGAATTAAACATGTCCCATTCTGTTATTTATCAAAGTGATACAATTGCGTAAACATCATAAAACATTCATAAAGAAAATGAAGGTATTTATAATACAATAAAACAAGCACTTTGAAGTGAACTTTTATTTAGGAGTTTCCACTGCCATATATCATATCATCAACTTGAATGACTGATAAACAAGAAATTTCACGCATTTAATTATTTATCATCAATAAGAGGATTTAGTAGATGGTAGGGTTCAATGCGATGTGATGCTAAAGCAACAAAACAAACAATGGTGAAATGCTAGAAATTATTTAAAAAGACTGTGTGACACAGAGAGAAAGAGACTTAGTGTCTCATTTTCTCCAGTTTTGGCTTGTGAATGGATCCATGCGGGTCATTGGTCTTGTTTCCTCCTGGCTCGCCTGTCGAGTTGGATATTTGTAAACCGGCCTTGCCTGCGGCAACCTTTAAAGGATATCAGTTTGTTGGAGAGTGAGGGCAGGCGGGGGTGCAGGCCCAGCTGAGCGAGCAGTTGCGTGGGGGATGAAATGGGGAAGAGTGTGGTGGGGTTATTACGCACTCCAGATTGAGCACAGTCCCTCCGGTTCTAATTCCAGTGTTATGCGTGCCTCTTGACTCATGCGGACCTTTACCCCTGTAGATGGGGACATGTGATGTGGATCTGGATGCGGTTGTGTGCATGTGCTGCACTGTGTGTTTGGCTCGTGGCCAAAGGGGGGCTCACGGCAAGCAGCGACTCTGTTTCTTGACCATAGGACATGTTGGAAGTGAACAGAAAGCTGTGCAATCACACACTGATTTGTGACAAATGCAGGCATAATGTTGGATTTCGGCCTTGTGTAGCGTTAGGTGTGTATTAACATAGAATGTTTATTTTACACGGGTTCAAACTGTGTAACTTCTTTGAAAAGTTTTTTTTTTTTTTGGACTAACTTCTTGTGACTGTTGAAATGAATATCATTTACTTTTCTGCTCTAGGTCTTTCTATACAGTAGCTTCTTGCCCTTCCTGTCGCGTTTCCTCCACGTAGCTGGTCTGCTGAGTAAAGCTACTGTAGTATAGGTAATATACAGCACGCTTTACTTTACATGCAGTACAGTATGTTCAACGTGTCATTGAACTTTTGACCCTTGCAGCTTAAGCATTGCTGTCTCTCACCCTGCCTGCTCCTCTAATTAGAGTTGCCAGCCCTGACAGAAATCCTGCCACAATCCGCCCGCTCACAAATGGCACTCGACTGTTTGTCACCCCTATTTCAGAAACGTGTGAAAAACTGGAGAGGTGACACATTCTCACCATTTGAGTTCAGCTCGTCCTCTTTCAAACTTGGTTCTTCTAGCTGCGTATGATTAGTTTAAGAAAGTAAATATTAAGGTGTATCCTACCTGTCGGTTCTACTCACTGAGAGATTATGGTCATTGTCCAGTTTATTAGTTAATTATCTTGCGCAAGGTACAGTACTGTGATTTCCATAATCAGCCATCTTTGTACTTTTCCAATGGTGTCTTTTAACACAGAAGCAAGTAGATTTCATTATGTGAAGAGGTTGCCTGAAGAAACAAGTGGCTCTGAGGAAGGTGCTAAAGCCATGTGAACACGATGGCAACTGCACAAACCTCACAATGGGTTCAAACACACAAGAGCTGGAGAAACAGTAGGACATTATATCAGGCTTAATGATGAACACTGTAGCACATAGTATTAGTCAAAAGATTGTGTCCACGTAAACTTGCCCATCGATGGAACTTTTAAACTGCGTTTTATTTTGTTAACTGCTGTAGCTGATCTGCATTACGCAAAACTACTCTCACTCTAAGTCTTTCCTTTTCTCATGCTTTTCTTATCTCTTTACTCGAAGTTTTCTCAGATTTGAGCCTGTGATGACCTTTAGCCGCTTCTCTGCCAGAACACTACAAGCAAATGGCTTCGCAGACGTGAAACGGCCTTTCGCAGTTCACTGCGATCTTTCTTGTGGAACAATAGACTTTTGCTGAGAGAGAACAATATGATATAGTTATCAAAGTACTCAGAAAATCCGCTCGTCTGTACACAGTGTAGCCTAAAATGATTTTTTTTTCTCACTTGGGAAAAATGCCAAGGCCTCTGCCTTAGCTGTTCATAGTTCATATTAATGCATATTCGAGTGCATCATTAAAGTAGACACAGTACATAGACATTCATTCTCATAAGTCATATGTTTACTGTTCTATGCACCAGCTCTGAATAATTGTAAAATAAATTGTCAAGAAAAAGATTGTAGGTTTAACTAAACAGGCTTTTAATGTTGACGCGTTTTCCTTTACATTAGAACAAACTCTAATGGACTCATAACTCTTAGCTGAATTGTTTCAATGGCCAGGGGTCTCATTTATAAACACTATGAACCAAAATGTGCTCTTGTAAGCATTGTGATTTACATAAAAAGTCCAAACTCTAATGTACAGTAGGAAGCTGAATTTAAAGTTGTGCATAGCATTACTTACAACACTTTATATGGCTATTTTGAGATAAAGACTACTTCTAACTTGAAGACAATATGTGATTGGTTATTTTCTTCTGTTTGTTGATCTTATTAGATGTGAGAGCAGTCTGTGCCTTGTATGGGGCTGGTTATAGGAAATTGCCTAACCGTCCTACTCAATACAAATATTATAATGAATAGTATATTAACTACACTAATACATCACGGTTATACTAATAATATATTGTATTATTGTACTAATATATAATTTTGTCAACAAACTGTTTTCATTTTGCATCTGCCAGAACACATGAATAATTTTGTTCATTTAAATTGGGCTTAAGCATCTAACCATGGACAACACATGAAGCAAATTCTGTAAACCCAGGAACCATAAAACAAATGCCACCGTCAGATTATTATTCTAAAACCATAATTTAAAAAACTCTTCATCTTAAAAGTGATACAGTTCACCCCAGTGAAAACATATTTAAAAAACCTTGGGATTGGTATTTAAATGAGAAGACATGTTTGCAAACGTGTTGAATACCTTGGTGTGTATTATTTCTATGATCCATAATCTCCATGTCTGGTGTAAACCAGCTAATTTGAAGTGCCTCCATTCTGAGATCTGGGGTTTTACAGCTTGTCTGAGGAAACAAGTTTGTAACTAGTAGAATCTAGAGAGTTTTGGATGTTAAAACCCTGTTGCGGCACATAAATAAACGCAATCATCTACTGCTGTAAATGACAGAAGTCAGTGCCACCGACTTTTAAACTGGCGATTACAGCCTGCTGGGATCCCATTAAGAAAACAAACCAGGTTGATGCTGGATGAGTGTGAAAGCTTATGGGGCTGGCGCAACAGTTGAGCACCAGCAAAATGCTAATGTGCCAGCTTTAATGGACCCCCCCAGTCGGTTGATGCAGAGCAGCAGCCACTTCTCGTCAGGTCATCGTTGGCTAACATGTATTTGTCTTCTGGTCGTGTTTGTGTAAATGGCTCAAACACACAGTTGGGAAAAGTGTAGGATTTATCAGCATTTAGGGAACAGCGTCATTTGAACGTTGCACAAATGATGCTGTTACGTGTTCGGTTAAATCTGCGCAGGTTAGCATCGCTTTTACAATGGAGCTGAATTTGTACCACTTGCAGCAGTGTGTGTTTGTTTCCTTCTGGATTGTATTCACATCAGTGTGTGTGCGTGCTGGTATTTTGCGTACATCTGATACAGTACGTGCATATTTATAGCGCTTCCTCTTTCATGAGGTTGCGCTGACCTTTGTAACACTAGACACTGCCAATGTATCCCACAGTGGAATCTTGCCAGTGATGAGCAGCTCTGCTGGGGGAAAGGGCCACTTCGAATGAACACATGCCAGCCTTTGTAACTGAGGTGTTTTTTGTGCGTTCAATATGGTGCCAGTTCTCAGACCCCCGAGGGCTGACTTCAGAGCATTCAGCCGAGTTAGAGGGCAATGCACGCTACAGATCTGCATATTCTGGCGACAGCGTCTCACTTTTACCCAAAATGATGTCATTCTTCTCCTGCCCACTAGAGTCACCTTCAGATTATCCGTTAACCTGACACGATCGCCAACAAAAAGCTGCATCCTACAGTATGTTTATATCAGGAATCTTATTTGCTTTTCATCCTAGAAGTGTTTTTTCACTCATCACCTCTGGCTGTGAGCGATTCCTGACAGTTTGACACTAAATGTGACAACACGCAGGCCTAGGAATTCTTGAAAGTATGTATCATACAGGAGACTGTTAAAGATGTATTTTGGCTTCCTTTTTTTAAGTTAACACCTAGTTTTTCAAAGCAAATTTCCAGAAAAAATGTACTGATGCCAACAGGGCTGAATAAATCCCTCAGTTACTGCCCGTTTATTTCAAACTCTTTGTCTAAACCTGAAGGGAAAAAAAACTGTGCAGTGTCAAAGGAATTATGTTCCTGCTTCTGTCACTTCATGTCAAAGTTACATCACGTTTTTTTTTACATATGCATAAAGTGCCTGTACTCATCCTTATTTTTAGTACATGTAATAAAGCGTGAACATTATGTCTAAGACCTAAAGGTAATGACTTGTCCTCATGCAAGTTTGATATAGCAATGAAATAAGATGAAACTGTCTTTGCCTAAATCACTAAGTTAGTAGTAGTAGTTTGTTTTTTGTCACAATAAAGCTTTGTGTACAATACTAAAATTTTGTATTTATTATTTTATTTATATTTATCTTCATATTTCAACTTATAAACAATGAAATAACTTCAACCATTTCCACAGCCGCTTCATGTGGAACCTTGTAGTTCTGTATGTGCGTTTTTCATGAGCTCTGACATTGTCCTGCCTTAATATGGAATTCCTTCTGAACTTCACATGCTAAAAGGGCAAAAGAAAAAAGGTTTTATTCGCACACGGACTTCCTTCCTCTACCTTCTTTTATTTGGTACGCTTGTTTTTCCCCGTAGCGATCTAGTGAGTCACAGTGGCCAGTACAATTAAGAAGGATATATGACGTTAAGCTGAATCTCACATGAATTGCCCTTGTAACAGGGCTTGAGCACTACTAAATAGTGCGAAAATGTCCACTTTTGAAAATAACACTCACTGTCTCACTTTCTGTGGGATCACGGCCTTGGGGCATCTGCGGCTGATGAGGTGGAGGCCTCGCCATCCAATCATGGGATTAGCCGGTCAATTCCCAGCTCCACCCCTGGATTTAGAGCAAGACACTGAACCCTATGTTTCCTCTTGTGTACTGCTTTCCCAGGTTAAACATGCGCACACAATTGCACACCTACGCTGTGATAATCTTTGAAGGAATTATGAAGCCATGTTGGAGCCAAGAGTCTAAATAAACCTTTAACCAATTGCAAATAAGCTCAATGGAAGATGTTGCTGCACTAAATTCTTTTTGTCTTGCTTGACAACAGTTCATTGTTGTTCCCAGCCTAGTGAAGGTTACGTGTGATATCGTCTGAAATATTTGCAATGCTTTGACAACACAAATTTAGAGGTAATCAATCAACTTTTGTCTTGGTAGACAAAGCCTGTCTTGAGGGTTATGGAAACAGCACTGTCTTTAGAGAGAAGGCCTGTTGTCTTTCCTCAGCGGATACATAAATAAGTGGGTTTTTTCTTAAAGGCGCCGGCTCTATTTCATGTAAATCAGAGGGAGTCTCTCACCTTATTACGCCCCAAAAGCTACAATTTCCCAGTAAGATTCAGACACATTTCCGCTTCCAGTCCATGTGACGTCCGCAGCCAAAGGTCGTTGTGTTTGCATTTACATGTTAACAGTCTGTTAAAATGAATATTGTGGTGAATGTGCTCTAATACAATAAATTGGCAGAAGGTTTCTAAGTAATCAGACCAGCGATTATGTGCACATTTTAAATTGTCATCTAGTCACAAGACAAATACTATTTGATATGAGTGTTACTTCACTGCCACGTGCACCTGTATACTGATTGATTTGCTCATTCTCAGTCAACTCACTTATGCCAGGAGTACAATAGGCACTACATGTGAAGAATACATATATGTAGTGAGACATTTTTAGTTTGGCTTCTCAGAAGACCTGCTGAATTAGTTATAGGGTCTTTAAGTATTAACTTTCTATACCTGATGGGTTTTTCACTAGTCTATGCTCATTGTGTAACTTTTTAGGAGGCCAAATGGGCTGTAATGTGTTTATCTGCGGTTTTGTGCTGAAAACAAGGGCTGAGGATTGGAGCCATAAAACCACAACATGCTATACCGGAAAAAGCGAAGCTGCAGCTACACAATGTAGCTTAGTAGGGCTAAAAAGTGCTGCAGTAATGAGTGACAGTTCATCGGCTCTGGGTAAAGCCCTCAGACATTTGATTTTTATTTAATTATGCACAAGCTGCATCAGAAGCATAACAAATAAAATGATACAAATGTAATGTTCGGCCTAAAAACCTTGACAGCATTTGTTCACATAATGTCGCAGATCAGCCAGATATGATTTTTAATACTGAACTGTTGACAGATTAAAACAAAAAAATCTCTTATTATTCCAGCCTCCAGGAAATGAAATGGTAAAATTAAATGTATGCGTAGCTTAGCTGGGAACCCCCTGGGCTTCCTTGAATAACCAAAGTGGAAGCTTGTGTTCCCTCGTGATGCAGGTTATACAACAGCTATATTTATTCTTATGTGTTTTCTCCCAGTGGAGTCGGGTACGAATGTGGAACCGGAGACATAACAAGCTACTATGCCAAATGCTATCTTTATAGAGAGACCAAATGAATGTTTATCCAAACATGATTAATAGACCCTCATATTCATCTGGAGCAACATGCTGTATTTGGCTGGCACACGTGAAAGTGCAATTGTTAGGGAACCAAACAAATTTGGTATTTTCTCGTTGTCACTTGGCTAATCTATCGGTTCACGGTGCCGGAGTCACGGCATGAAGGGGTCTTGGCGTGATCAACAGCTTGGCACGTGTGTGCTGGGAGCAAGTCACACGTTTTTTTGTGTGTTTGTAGTGGATCTATCAAAAGGCTAGTGAGTAACAAGTTGCGTGGTGGCTCAGAATTGCTTCATGTCTACCTGTGTGGCGGTAACTCAAAAAGCGATGCTGTTTTTTACTGCGTTATCACAGACCAAGACAACGTCTCTTCAACCGAGTAGCTATTAGAAATGGATTTCACTATGAAGAGCTCAGTTTCAGGATGAGTGTCTATTTTTTATTTTTATTTTTTGGGAGTTTGAATTAAAATGGAAATGAGGAGTGATGACCTTCAATAGCCTGCCTGAATCAACTGAAACAAGCTCAATTTGTAGAATTGTAACCCCTGAAGAAATTTCATCTCAACCACGGTTTCTGTGTGGTCCAGTGCATAATTCAAGCTGAGATGAAATTGAGCTGTTTACCTTTTTTACTTGTAAATCATACACCCATGCCTTTGTGTTGCGATACCGCAATTTATCACCTGGACCCTGTACGTCTGCGGAATACATTCAGTTCACTCCAATTAAAACAGTTGGAAATGTTAGCAAGTACAGGAAAATATGATTATTCATTCTCGGCCCGTGAGACTTGAGCACCGCAGGACACGTGGTAGCTTGGTCAAACTCATTTTAGTTTACTTGATTGATTTTTTTAAAAAATGTCTTGTTGAGGGTTTTATTCAATCGGCAGATGTTAAAATGGGAATTAAAATGAGCAATGTCCAGTATCCAGTTATGTCCAAGTGGGAACACGTGGATGTGTTATTATCACCTTTCAATCAGTGCAGTGCTCAGAATAAAATCCATGTAGCAGACAAAGTGTGTGTGGAGACTTCAGCAACACAGCCCTTTCAAATATAGCTCTTCTCAACATATACTGTTCATTCATGTGTGATATGAACCTATGAACAATAATGAAATCATTCAGGGGCTCCAGCAGTAATTTTTTGATTGAGCACTGAAACTGGCAGAGGCCAACAAAAAGGAGACGAGTGATATACACGTTGTTGGAAGTACTTGTACATATTTATACTCACCTTTTTAGATTAATAACAGATATTGTCATCAAGTCCTTCTACAGTTGATAAACTGTGTCACAGTAGAACAATATTGTGTATTACTCAACAATTTCAAGCATTTTAGAAGGTTCTCCATCCGCAGGAGCACTATACTTCATGGTCTAATTGGGTTTTACAGTCCACAGATTCTCTGCATGAAAGTGTTTTGCCATTATTCAGCAATTTCCACCACAAATAAAAGCATAATAGCAGTTTTTATGTGCAGATCCAGTCCCATCAACGTGATGAAGCAATGACTCCTGCTGCGAACGTGGCCCTTGCGCCACCTGGCATAGATTGCGTGTCAAGGGAGTGTTTATTCATTGGTTTTAAGCATTTCTTCTCTGAAGTGACAGCTTTGTCCTGCGAGTGTGAAATGCTCCAAATTCACTTAAAAGCGCATGTTTAGCTTCTGAATATTTTGCAAAATGGTAAGTCACAATTTACAAATATCCTAATTAGCAATTGCTAGGGGTGCATGCAGCACAGGGACGCATTTGTTGTGTAACAAACTAGTTTGTGTCAGTGAAGTGACTTTTTCTGATAACACCTGATGCTATCACACGTTGTGTCCAGGCTGTTCTCGGTCTTCTGTCTCCCTGTCAGTGCCGTGTGCCCTTTACACCACATCAATTAGTGACTACATTCTGCAGTCTAATTGAACTTGACTCAAACTCTTAAGATTATCAATGGCAGAGCTAACAGTTTTTGGCCTAAATGAAAAGACGTCCCATCGGAATAAGCCCGGCTGCCCTTCCCCGCCGAAGCAGCTTGAGAATCAATTGTGAAGTGACATTCGCTTTATGGCGGCGTGAGCTCGACATTCACAACTGGGCTGAGATGCCCTCGTTTTTAAATAAGGCAGTTTGGTTAATTGTGAAGCAGAAATAAAGCAGATTGGCATTTGTCTGGTGAGAAGGAGGGCATAATCAGGCGGATCGGACGCTGAGGACTGGAGACAAGGGCCATTATGTCCTCCCAGTGCAGACTCTTCAGGGAAACGATAACCGGAGCTTAGAGTGACAGAGTAATATCACAGACTCCCCTGCACGAGCAGACACCTTTCTTTGCTGACGAGGATATGAAGTGGGGAAAAAAAAGCGCTGGATGTAAAACTTCAATTTGAAGGCAAATGGATGTCTGCGCTGAGAGCTGCTGACTACTCCTCTCCACCCTCTACAATGATATTAACAGACAGCAATTAATCAAAGTTTAACTTTCTAATTGAACCCAACTTTCGATTTGTGGCAAATGAGAACCGCTGACATTAGGTTGTGATGATTTCATATTATGCCAAATACAATTATGTGCATGTCAAGAGTGTTGTATTACCACCCCTTCTAACACCATGTCCTCTCTTAGAGCCACTGCGGTCATCTTCATTGCGAAAATACTCTCCAGACAGAAGAAGTGTGGGCGGCAGAGATAGCAGGGAGGTCACTGCATTGGCTGCCTTCACCAGTCCCACAGCATTCAAATATGGGCTTGACTATCTTGTCAGAATAACTCCAAAGAATGATTTATTGGTTCGGTTTGCAAAATCATTAGCAATAAAAAATGGAACATCAGTACGCTATTGAAATTTGGTCTCTGCTTTGAACGCAGAAAACAATGCCCGAATATATACACCTTCCAACGCGCTGCAGTTATCGTATTCTGCCTGCGCTGTTTTTCTCAATTTGAAAAGACAAAATACAATTAGAT
This sequence comes from Macropodus opercularis, assembly GCA_030770545.1. NCBI lineage: Eukaryota > Metazoa > Chordata > Actinopteri > Anabantiformes > Osphronemidae > Macropodus > Macropodus opercularis. Next base: position 7,040,017 of record CM061099.1, read on the forward strand.
CGATAGAAATTTCTAGCTCGGTGGCGTCAAGCATTATGCAAATAAAAGAAGAAAATAGAAAACTGAACATAAACTCAAGTCGGTGAGAGAGGGAAATCAATAGCAATATAACCCTGAGAAAGATGCCAGTCACACTGCCCCAGGATCAGTTTTCTTCACATGCACAAAAATGTATCTGCCTTTTAAAATGGAAGCTTGGGGCAGTACAGCACATCTGGCTGTTTCTGCAGTCATCGATAAAATGTGTGTCCCTCAGCCCGTGAGTGAGAGCCTCTTAGCTTGGTCACCGGAGGACAGGTCATCAGTCCAGTCAAGCAGCTAACGTGCCAACCTTTCATTATGTATTTCATTATGATCATTGAACCTGGCTCGGTACTGCAACAATTCTTTGACTATTATGACAGAATAAGGTCTACTTAAATTTTATATTGGTTAAAAGGCCTCGCTGTGAGATAATAATTAAATATTAAAGGCATGAGAAGACTGCTAAAATGCCTGACACCACCTGAAGTCACCCTCCTTCCTCCGTCTGCCTTTTTGGTCGAACTGTTTCTCTTTGAGGAAGTGACATTTGTAAAATATTTAGCGAGTGTGTGAAATGGAGAAGAAAAATAGGAAGCATTAACCAGATCAACCTTTCGGTTCAACATACTGTAGGTCTACTTGCAGTAAATATTGGCAATGTTGACTCATGTAAAATGCAATTATTGCATAATTTGTCACGGCATCAGTCGGTAGCTGGAAATGTCTCATATTACAATGCAGATCAGTTTGAATAATTCAAAGGTGGAATATTAAGTAAAGAATGATTAAGCTCGTACACGTCTTGCTGAAAACTAGATTGGTCCATGTATTGAATGCAGCATAGCAAGTGCTCTGACATCATAGGCCCATTACTAAAATGACTCTCAGGCTGGACTGTCTTTCTATCGTGCCATCAACTCAGATGCAAACGGTTCAACCACCTAAAGCTCCACAGCTGCTACCAGTCCATTCACCAAGGGCTTCAGTAGAACAGGCTCATTTTTTCATGTGACACTGTGTGATGTAGCTTCACTGTGTGGCAGTAGCTACTTTTGTTCTGAAAAAAATTAGCCGCAAGATGTTAATGAATACAGTATATCACCTATTACATTGTGCCAAGTTGTTAATTTAGTGGAGAAAGCAGTTGTGTAACTAAAATGTAAATCACTGCAAGTCACGAATAAAATGCGCGGCTCACGTTTAATCAGCAGGAGCAGGACTCCTGTCCTGAGTTTGGCGTTATGTGTCCAGGACTGACAAAAGGGCTTCAGTGTGAGCAGCATTACACAATGTCTGTAAGCCGTGTACAGTACTGTTAGCTATGTGATGTTGTGTCCAGTGAAATGCTTCACATACCAAAAACATTTTCACAATAACCTTGCTCGTACTGATGAAAAGAACATAGACATTTTTGGATTTCTTTCATTTGTTGTCCTGTCCGTGAAGACAGGAAAAAGCTACGTAAGGTCAGTGTAGATAAGAAACACAGCTGATCTGGTGTTATTGATCCAAGGTCTGAAGCAGAACCACTGTATTCAATGTTGCCATATCAGTCAGGTTCAGGCTCCAGTATAGTTGAATAACAGACACGTAATAACGTCTGTGTGTGTTCATATACACTAAACCTGTGTTTATACACTTGTGAAACAGAACATGTGAAAACAATAGCACGAAGAACCATCCATGCTTCTAACACGAGAAATTGGGCCGTTATTGCTCTGTGACCTATGACGCTCAGTCAAGATGCACTCATCCACTACACATTGGATGTTTTCAGTTCAGCAGTCCCCTAGCACAGACAGGAATGATCAATAAGACCCTCTCTTACTGCCTCGCTTCACAGCTGTCTAGTCCTGCAGCCCTGGCATAGGTTGACATGCAAAGACATTGGGGTAAACAAAGTCATAATGGCAAAGGGCCCAGTAGGAGACTTCTTTTAAAGCACATTTTCTTGTTTGGAGTCATGCTACTCCTGTTCCTCATGGTAAAACTACTCTGCTGGTCTTTTGTTCAGTATGTTTTGTTTAGCTGCACTACTTAGGTCTCTCATCTTTCCATGTGAACACTTGCATCTTCTTTTCATGAGGTGACCATGGGGAGGATCATTTCTCTACACCTTGCTTCACCTTTCTCTTTGGTCAGAAGCTCAGTAAAGAGACAGAGACGCCGTCTGTGATTTGTACCTTCTTTCTTAGGGAATTATTCCACTTTACCTTTGCAGTCTTGCTGGGCAACCAAAGCTTTGATTGTTACTGACTGACGAATATGGAAACTATTATTAAATGATGGTCTGTTCAACTGTATCAGCTTTTGATTCAATACATTATTTTATGATGGCAAAGAAGCCTTGACCTTAAACTAACTCCGAATACTGTGATGTCTTCCTACTGAATGTCAAAACATGGTCCTCGTAACATTGTTGGTGTCTAAATGCTTGTATGAACTTCTATTCATCAAACCCAAACACACTTCTTATAATATGAATAGAACATTTTAAGCATTCACAAATCAAATGATGAACAAAAATGCTCACATAGGATGTTTTTTTTTTTGTAATGGACCTAAACTATTAACTAATAATTACCCATGCGTTAATGTTAATTTCACAGTTCAATGCCATAACACTGTATCTGAACAAAAGTAGAGAGTCCGTAGCCATTGAAACAGTTTTGAGATTAGTTTAGAGATTTTCACTTGAACAGTCGACCGGATGTTGACTTTTAAATGACTGGAGTTTGAGCCAGAATAGCCTACAGCCATATTATCTGTCTGACATAATTATAAAGTACTTAGTCATGCTTGGGTGCTTTAAATGATAGGTCATCCTGAGAAAACTACTAGGGCTGAAAAAAAATGCAATAAAGCCTCTAATCAAGTGTAATGTCAGGGTCTTTATTTTCAGGCGTTACACGCTTGTTATAGACACGTTAATAGCTGTAGATGTTCTGCTGATAAATTGGGGAACTGGTGTAGACATGGATTGGCAACGTATGCTGAGGAAGAATCAAATCAGCTATTGGCTTCAGTGATTTATTGGTTTATCTATCTAGTTGTTTTTATCCTTCGCTCTTTTAATCCCAGCGTTTGTTGACCTTTTGTTTCATATTTATCACATGCTCTGCTCACTGTCAGGATAATTAGTGCCAGTGATCGATACGTACAGCCGCTAATTTATGCCTTTCTAAATGTTCTGTGTTATTATCAGCATGTCTTTTCATCAAGCACTGCAGAATAACTGTACGTGTTTTCTTCTACAGCTGACTGCTGCACTGCTGGTGCTGCACAATCTTTCACCCATGGTTACACACAGATCAAATTTAACATGATTTTCATATTGTCTGATTTCTATCTCTTTGAAGAGTGGAACGAATACACGTCGACACAAGCCAGTTCATCTGTTTGAACAATCTACAGCCGCCGCCTAGAATATATTGCTCAATGCATGCTAAAACTGGCTTCTAGATTATGATTAAAATCCAATATTGTGCATGTTTCCCATGTTAAATACGCAGAATAACAAATTTAGATCTTGAATTGGCAGCAGATAACAGGAGTGCAGCCTGTGGGGGAATAGAGCCATTTGCTTAGGAATAGTGCAGGCAGCTCCAGGGTATGGAACAAATATGTGTTTGAAGCTTTTAGATTTCTATGCACAGGATTGAATAGCAGTGTTATGGGTTATGAGAATGCACCCAAGTTCAAACCTTCAAGGTGAAAACAAGTTTCCTCTCACGTAAATGCAAAAATGTTTTTCCGTGTTCAAACCTTGCATAAAGGCAGGATGTTGTTTTCTCACTTATGTCCTTGTGCTTAAAAAAAAAAACCCAAAACAAAACGCACAACAACCAAAAACTCCTCATGAGCTTTTTTCACAAGTGTCACAACACGTGCCTTTAATCTCGATTACAAAAGTTGATCACTCCAATATATATGCTCCCCGACGTAGGGCAACGAAAAGTAAATAACAGATGAATAGCGACTGAGTGTGTTGCTGGTGTTATTCAGGAAAGCCTTCTTTGCATCTGTAGTTTGTAGTTAGGCTTTGTGGAAGGCTGAGTGCGAACATTTGTCAGGGAGGAAATTATGGACTAGATTGGAGGGAAGTTCGCTTTGCTTCGCCGTCTACGCATGTGTGTGCGTGTGCTTTCACTCAGCGGAGTGCTAGACAGCGCATTTGATCATGCATTTCATAATCATTAGCTCAGGCCTTGGCAGTGGCGCCGGCCTCTCGCAGGAGTTCACTCTCGCTGCAGTTGTTTATCCGGTGGTGCTGCTGCAGACAGCGGTAAATAAATGAAGAAGGAGTAACTCCTGAGGGAGTGTGGGGACACTCGCGCTGGGATTTGCTGACTAGTTTTGTTATGGCAGACTTGGTTCTGCATGTTTTTTTTCTTTATTCATAAAAGGTCCATTTTTGTCCATGTTTCATTTATTCATTCATCACGCCACAACTTCCTCTTACATTAATACCTGTCATGGTAATAGAGTTTTCCTTGATTAATCTTTCACCTATTTTTTTCTTCACTCTCAGTCTATATTGCGGCGGCACCCTACTTATTTAATTTGAGGAACGATCCGAAAGGAGAAAAAAACACAGGATAATAAATGTTTTCTCCTTTGGGACGCTGGTATGGGCGACATCCATCTTTCTGGAGCAGCAACGCCCTCTGCCTAACTAATACGCTTATATGTGGGTGCTCACATGTTGTCAAAGGGTGACTGTTGCGTTGTATTTGTGTATCTACATATTACACACACATAATGTAAAGGAGAATGCGAAAAGGGTCACCAACAGCAGTTACGCCGTCAGACTTCACGTAAACACCGTCCAGCGTTTGAATGGCCCAGTCTGCTTTGTGATTGAGACGTCCCAGCTACATCTGCGTCTCTGCACAGACATTCTTCCTCAGAATTAACCACAAGGAGGTGGAGCTGAAGATAATGTCTCTGGTATGGCAAACAGAAAGGCCTATTCAGTCTTAGCTCCCGCATTACAGTTAAGCTTTGCATACGACTAATCCTTATTGTCTACAATTAATGAGTTTCTCTCATACTGAGAAACATGCAAATGGAGATTTCTGGTTTTGAGACTGCAATTATGGAGGGAGCTAAGGGATATGAGACCCTAATTATGTGCTATCATTATTGCCATGGCTACTGCTACAGTTGACTTAGTATGCAAGGGTGGGAAGAGGAGTATGAAATATTACGCAATCCAGTGGCTGCGTGTGATTTAATAACTAAAATATTAAAGGGGAAAAACTGCAGGAGGTGTCAGAAGTCTTTTGTTTTGATGACATACAGTACAGTCATGCTTATAAGTGCAGCTACAGTTGTATTGAATTTTCAGCAAGTTGTCCTGAGAGAAGAGGAGAGGACACAAAAGCCCACAAGGTGAAATTTAGTCCGAAAAATAGTTGAATCAAGCAAAACAGATGCAATGACAAAACTGATTTGGTGTCATTCCGCCTTGCACATTGCAACTCTGCACAAAACACAATGTTCCATTGTCATGGAAATTTGACACTAGCGCATTCACTTACAGTATGAAAACACAAACACAACCCATGTGCACAAGCTCACATGGGTTCATAAGTATTCCACATTAACAGAGTCACTTTTGTCAGCCCGGGCATTGAATTTAATCTGCTTTGATTTTGCAGCAGACAGAGCACGCACGCCCTATTGTGAGTGCCATCATCTCAAAAGAGCTTAGTGGGCAGAACTGCTATTTGACAGAGGATAATACACAGTCTTACAGGCACAATCGATGCACTGCCTCTAAACTGGCACGGGTTTGTGTTTGCGTTCCCTGTGTCTCTATATCCCTCGCTGTATTCCAATGAAAAGACGATGTCTATCACAGAGTAGCAGCTCCACCAAAAGAATCATCCGCTGTAACATCTTTGTGTGTGGGCATTTATTCCCAGTGAAATCCGCACACAGGAAGACGGTTCAGATGTATGATTTGTGAAGCAGTGTCGCCAACTCGCTGTGCACTTTTAACTTCAATGTCATCCACCAGCAGATTTCCCTCAGGGCTTAACTGATTTGTAAATGGCGCTGTTCGCCCCTTTTGTGCTGCTTACAATGTGCCTTTGAAAAATAGAGAAAAATATAATAAGTTCTATTCCCTTTTATCCTGCATTGTGCCACTCTGTGCACCTGGGGAAGGGTAGCACTTGCATGATAAGAGGAATATTGAAAGAGAGGCTGACTGAATTCAATATTTCAATATTTTCCTCCATCTACCATTCAGCACACTAAAAACTAGTCTTTCCTGAAATTTAGTCGTACATCTTTTGGCCCATGCTAAACGATCATTAGTTGGCTGCTAACAGTCAAGCTTTTAATAACACTGAGTTCATTAATAATCATCTATTAATTATTCATCTCCGTTTCTATTGATCTCGTGCGTGATTAATGGGATTAAGCCCAATCACAGGTTGAGCGCACAGCACTCCCACTGTTATCTTGGTGACACAGGGAGCGAGAGGGCAAGACCTTGGAGGGATGTGAGTATCCTATAATACCACTGAAGAATTCTTCAACACGAGATCACAATGATCACATCAAACTGGCAGACTTGACCTCCAGCACATTCCCAAGTGTCCGGTTTAAGAGGCACATGTTTTATAATCTTCTATTCCTCCCCAAGATTCCCGGCTCACACACCCGGTCGCTGCTCCCAGGCACAGCTGCAAGGACAGCTCTTTTCCCTAAGAGGCCTGTGGTGAACTAAGCCGAGTCACACCGCCACAGCCAAAGGATTCTGGGTAGTTTAAAGCAGCTTTACTGTCACAGCTACCTTCAAAGACCAGGAAGCCATGCGCAACACCGGGACGCAGGATCAAAAGCCCAGAGAGCTCTTGCTAATTAGTAGGTGGGAATCCTGTAAATGCACCACAAGCTATTGTCTGCCACTGTCACATTTGCGTTGGCAAAGGTTGAGCAAAAGAGGCAATCAGAGAATAGGGACGGCTGAAGGGAGAAAAAAGGGAGCGAGGGAGAGAAGGACAAGATGAGAAAAGGGACATGTGCAGTAGTGGCACTGTGTAAAAGTTTATTTCCTGTCTCTGCGTTGCTTTGTCCAAAAGTAAATGTCACGCGTGGGCACTGATGTAACGAATGAACAGTCACAGCACCCTGATGTCCTCAGTAACCGTCTCCTGAAACGCAACGGCGACCTCTCACTGTATCCCACATCTGTATCGATCTCATTATCGGTACAGCATCAGCAGACACCATCAAATTAGCATATCTTACATGACTTGTGTGTTCAGTGTGCGTGTGTTTCAACATGCAGTACCTGTGGCAGGCACTAGATGCAGAAGTTGCAGCAAGACGGTTCCGTCTTTCATTACTTTAAAATAAAACAGTGACTTACTGAAACCTCACTGTTTTCGACCTAGTATTATTCTACATGATGCAGTGTGTACTACTACGCCTGCATCATAATCACTTGCAAAACCCTTTCAGACCAAGAACAAGCTGGAGGCCAGCTGAATGACCTGATATCCTAGCGAGCCCTCTGTATTCAGACTGTAACTAACCCAACATGATCAGTCAACAGACCCACCAGTGGGCTGCTGTCCAACTGTACCCCAGCGCCGAGAGCCAAATAGCAGCACGGAATCAGCAACAGCTAAGGTGGAGGAATAAAGGCGGACGTTTGTGCCATGGCACCACAGTACACACCTGCAAAGGCAGGGTCCCTTGCTGAGCGAGGCTTCAGGAGCTCTGAACCTTCTGAATGGCATTATGCGCCCAAAGATCTAACAGCCGTCGAATCAAAGAGATAAAATACTGACAAACAAAGCAAAAAAAGCAGGGGTCAAGTCAAAGTGCCTACATCGCACATGCCAGGAGTCACCTTCTCATAGTCCACCTTCAGAGCAGGGCTGACAGATCAGTCTAATTTCTCCTCTGCAGACACCCCCCCCCTCCCATCTCGCTTGCCTGGGGTAGGACCAGACTGGCAGTGCAGTGGCGAGCCTTTTGTCAGCACAGATTGACTTTTTTGCCCCGAGAGGTGCCGATACGCTGCACCTGACAGGGCGATGGCTCCGCACAGTTTGCCTGCTTGTTAAGTCTGACACTGACAAGGAGCGACTGGGTGAGAACTGACACACGGAGGAAAATCCGCGGCCAGAGCAAATATTTGATGATGTGATTTTTGCTGGATTGCGGATGGAAGCCGATGTTGACATTTGTGTAACATCTGCAGAGCCTGGTCGTCAGTCCCCTCTGTTTGTCTTTCTCTCCATGTTTTCACAGTAGTAATACAGTAGGAACAATCTTGGCTGTTTATTATTTTGCAGTAAAAGAATCTCTACAGTAGGGTGGCGCAGAAATGACTTTCATTTTCCTTAATGCTGCGATAAGATGAAAAAATCTGCTACACTGAATGCACAGTTTCTCCCACAGAGCTTTGGTAAACAAAGAACTATGTGTTTAAGAGTCATGTGGAAAATATTAAACATTGAAACACCAATAGGGGACATATGACAGAATGCATTATTCATTTTTTTTCATTTGGAAAACATCTACAACCTCTAACAGACTTTGAACCAGAGATGAACTGGAGCTATCTCTGTGCAAGAGATATAAGGTGTCACTAAGGGGACAGAGCAAAGTATGAAAGCATCCAGATGTTTGAAAAGGGAACTGAATGGTCAAAGAAAAGATGAATTGAATGCTAAATAACTCCCTTTAGTAATCGGCACAAATACAGGACAATCTGCCTTTGACAGAGGGAAGGGTAGGATAGAAAGGAGAGAAAAATATATAAACATAACGCTGTTGGGTTTTTGTTGTCTCCCAACAAGTTCTGGGGTAATTTCAGAGGGACCACCATACGCAGTAACGGCTTAAATAAGGAGGACTTGTTGTAATTGAGATTAGATTTCTGTTTTATCTAGCTGCCACATCAAGGATCCTTTAGTTCCAGTCTGAATGGCGTCTCATTGTGGTCCATTACGTGGTTGATCGACCGTGTTAATTTAAACTGCATGCCATCATTTAGCTCGTATAATTCTTGCAGAATACTGTGCGGAGCCCCTGTGGTATTAACAAGTGTCATTGGGCGGAGAACTTTTTTTTTTTTTTTTTCCCACTTTGCGATTAAGAGGACAATCAGCCTGTGTGTGTGTGTGTGAAACAAGGAGCAGTTGTCGGAGCGTAGTAAACACTGGTAACGCAGCGTAGCAGGCGTGTGTTTCACATGGTCAGCCGTGTCACGTGTTCGACCGTGGGACCAGGGTGGATGGACTGTACTACTGACAGCTTGTACGCGCCGCCCCCTCCTGCGTGGCAGGGTAGCAGAAAGTGCCTTTTAGTGCAATTACATGGGTTTCTACACATCAATTAGCAATCCAATTAAGTCCTGATGTGATGAATAGCGGTGAATAGGAGTGGTGGAGCTACTGATCTCGCTAATAATGATCTTGCCGATTACGCTGATCAGTCAGTGACTAAGAAGACAGACACGCCAAGGTCATCAATTAACTCACAGAAGGAGCATTAGAGAACGAGAGGCTGATACAGTGTTGTCATCTGTAAAATTATAAACGGTGGCTGTTTTATACACGACGCCAACCCTTCTACGCGTCTTAACACAATCGTCTCGATGAGGACAGATACATAAGACATGGCTGCTTTTAGCCCGGCTGTTACATGGAAGGCTGTTTCTATGTTGTGATGCTCTCGACACACACATTCCACCATGTCACTGCATGCCAATATACATAATATTTAATGGCTGATGAAGAACTACGCAGACGTGGCGCTGTCATTTTTTACTTTTGACAGTTGGCCCCCACACGTCCGCTCCTCTTCAAGTTGCAAAGTCAAGCGAGAGGAGGAAACCATTATTATTCTGACTCATGAGCTTGAATACTGTTGAGCTATTTCAACCTTTTCCCCTCATGCCACCTTCAGAGCACTGAGCACCTTGCTAATATTTGAAGGTTCACGCATACTTGGTTACTCTGGGCCACTGGTTAATTCTATCTGGGTCAGTGACTTTAATGAATTAGATTTCATTCCATTTCGCCCTCTTTCCTCCTCCCATTTGTCGAGCTCTGATTAGATATTTTAGAACCTGAGCAATGCGTTCCTTACAAAGTGAGGCTGTGGAAATCAAATTATTCTGGTAAGGACGGGCTGGGGCGATGCATTTACTCAAGTACTGTTTCTGTCTTACTGAATGTTACTTTTACTTTTACTCCACTACATCTTTAGCTACTTTTTGTAAAAACGTCATTAGCTAATAAATGTTTGCGTTGTTTTGAATTCACCACCTGTCAGGACAGATAAATATCAGCTTTTTGTTGTAGACTGATGTGAACAAGTCACGTTTACAAGTAGCATAAATCTGGATTAGACTTGTGAACAAGACCTTGTACTTTTGTACTAGTACCTGCATCCTCACATGGCCTCGTATTGTAAACCCTTACCAGATGTCCAAATACTGAAGCTGTTTTCTTGGAATATTTCTTGATGGACAGCTCTAGATGCAAATAATATGTATAATTGTTTGTCCCATTTTAGAGCCAGTAGGAAATCTCTGTAATAGTTTGTTTTTATACTGCTGTGGCCGAAGGCATTATGATTTTGGTTGTCTGTCTGCTTCAGGGACGTGATTTCATCAGAATTGGCACAAACTTCAACTTGGACCATAAATGTACCAACTAGAAAATGGTTCTGGACAGACATGTACGCTGCAACTTGACTGGCTGGTGGAGGCACGAACGACAAGGTGGTTATTCAACTTTTCTGACAGACCATATCATTTATAATCATCTTATTCACTTTGAAAGTCAAGTAGTGTACAAAATCTGAATTATGAAAAAGAACAAGATCAACAGAATAGCATTGCAATTTTTAAGTGCGATTGAGAGGGACTGGAAGAGTGAGGGCTTCATTCATCGACTTAATAAGCGTTCCCACTGGAGACCAGATTAGCATAGTTCGGCGTTGTACGCTATACCTCTGTCGCTGCTGTTGCCCTTGGCCACACACAGCTCAGCGTCAAAGGACTTTCTGTCTATTCAAACATTTCAAAAGCGCTTTTTTGGAAGTGTTGTGTAACGTAATGTGTAATTTGAGTTTAGTGTGAAAGGAAGGAGTAATGTTTGAAATGTAATTTCACTGAGCTCTTTAGTAAATTCAAGATCATTTTATTCTTACAAACAAGTTCCGTTCATTATTTCTATAAATACTCAGAATCAGTGCGTCCACCACCACTAACATTTACTCTGTGAATATTTTCTTTATTTGCTTTCTTGCAGCTTGTCCTTGCTTCTATAATATAGTAAAGACAAACATTTTGTTGTACAGTCACAATGCTGATTTTTATATATTTTTAAACTTCCCCTCATATATAGGAACTGTACAGTAGTTTCCTGGCTCTTCTAGCTGTCCAACAACAACCGCACAGAAATGTGCACGTTCATGCAAAACACTGGGTCACAATTTATCACTTCTTTGTTTTCTTATTACTTGATTGCATCCATGTTGCATCTACATTCACACTTGTCCCAAGTTTAGAGTTGAGTGTGCTTCATGCCAAACCCCCCAGTGGAGCGTGGCTGAGAAGCAGCTGGGTCGGTGGCGTTACGTGGGGGTGCGCGTCGTCTGCCGGGTAGGCCATCCATCAGGGAGACTGCAGCTCCCAAAGGCGGACTCTGCGAGCGCAGCACCGGCCCCGCTGCTGCGCTCACACTTAGCTTGCTCCACTTACGAGCAGTCCTGCACAGGCACACGTTTACTTCCACAAACCCAAGCGCTTCCATTGCATACGGACATGAGAAAGGTCATAGAACGGCCTCGAAGAAAAAAAACTCGGCTTGGCGCCCAAAAAACTTTTAATCCAATACCACTAATATTTATCTTTTTCATCGTAATATGAAAAAGAAATCATGAAAAGAATAGATACCATAAAAGTGGCTGGAGCTGCCCTACCTGTTGCTGAAGGCATGTAGCTCTACCGCCCTCTGTACAGGAACATAAATCGTATGCACACCACCCGCGTCTGCAGGCCCCTTTGGGACCACTTACGTTGTAGGCAGAGTTGGCGTACATGTGTGCATCCATGTTGATTTGTGGCCATTGCTGACCTGCTTCTATGTGCGGGATACTGATATGTGATTTATGGTTTAATTTTCTACCCTATAACCTTGTGTTTTCCTTTACTGAGCTGAAAATACCACCCGTAACTATCACGTATATCTGTCTGACTCATCTATTGCTGTTGTGAAGCATTACACGTTAAACATCTCTGGTTGTCTTCGTAATGAAATGATTTCTAGTCCTGAAACGTTTGATTTTAAGGCTAATTTACAGACGGCGTTGAGACACATTTTGCATGATTACAGCTGAATTTATTTTGCTTTCTTTACATAATTTATTTCCTTAGAAATATGTCTATCATCATTCTGCCTCGTTCCTTCAACCACACTTAAATGTGCCTGATTTTCCGTCGCTCACAGGTGCAGTGAACCAGACGGCTGTGAAACATTTCAATAATCTCGCAAAGTGAATCCTCCTACAAGTAGGACATTTGCATATTTTGTGAGAGGGTCTGTATTGTCAAATCGGATTTAAGGGAACGAGAGAGGCTTACAGTGGGTACATGGTGTCTGTTTGTGCATTCGTTTGGATACACCTTAGAGGAGAAGCAGGTATTACGCTGTCATCAAGAACTCACCAGGAGCCTCACTTCTGTCATCTGTCTTTGATATGGCTCCTGTGATAAGAAAACTTGTCGCATGCAGAAATGTCTGAGGTGAAAGAGCTCATGAATTTCTACTTCATGAAGGTATTATGCGTGCTCCATTATTCATCGGATGAATTATTAAAATCAGCCGATTTATGTTCGTGTCTGTGTAGCTCCAACACCTTCACCCTATAGGTGTTCTCCCCGGGTCGGGTTTAATTGCACAAGGATGTTCCTGTTAATGGCGGAGTGGACACTTACAGTAATGAGCAGAATTATGTGCATCACATTTTACTGACGTTACAGCTAAAGTGAGTCTAATTAGGTGTGTTACCAGTTGTACTACCTACAGCTGCCTACATACTGGAAACTTATAGTTGAAGTTATTTCGTGATTATTTTATTTGCACACTAAAGCAAACTTTTTACTCCATCAGATGACTTCAGGTGTTAGTTTACAGTAAGTAGCATGTCTGTGGCTCGTATGAAGTTTCCATTACTTCTGTGTGGCATGCAGTCATAAATAGAGCAGATCATTAGAAAACAGCACCATAGACACAGCTGTTCTGCAAAATACTCATAATTGGCTGCGTAGTTACAGTTGCCACACCTGTCACGCTTTCTGTTCTTCACAGTGCATTCACTGTGGAGTGGACTGTGATAACAGATGCGGGCTGAGAACTCAACATCCTGTATAGGCGCTAACAACAGTGATCTGATGCAGGGACAGGAAAACCCAAGATGCTCCAAACCTTTCTCAGTGCGGTGATTTACGGCTTTTATTACTCTGTGGTTGGTTTTTGGAGAAAAGTCGAGCTTGACCTGCTGTTTCAACTGCTGCTTGATGAAGTGGTCAAGCAAGCGTTTTGCAGATAAAGCTGAAGTTGCATGCAGTATCTTTATATATATATTACAGAGGGATACATGGATACACACTGTTTCACTCACTAAATGTGCAAATAAGACAGTTATGAAATCAAATACAGGAAGCAAAGGTTGTCCCTAATTGGAGAAGGTCATTGTTCCGTAATGAATATGTTGATTGCTTTAGACAGTGTGTGTGGCACATGAAGACGTTGACTTTATAATGAAAACATTTCTGGAGGAAGTGTGGAGCGAGGAAGGTGTTGAGGATAATAACGATATACTATATATTTCCATTAATGTCCACCCACATCCAGACAGGTGGCGTCCTGCAGACACAGCAGCGTTTCACAACACCATCAACGTATTTGTTTTCTTTCACGTTGTGCTTTTTGCCATTTTTTGAAGGGATTGTTACCTTTGAGCCGACTCAGCCTAGTGTTTCTCCTCTACAGTGTTTGTACTTAATTACTTACTTAACTTAATTACTTCGTCTGTGGTGATCTTCATTTTTGACACCACCAACAGAGGCGTCCTCTGTTTTGAGGTGACGTGTCAACATACGTCTGTTAAGTTCAGTCGTGTAAACATGCGTTTCCTCTGGGTTTAAATGTTCTTCAAACAACTCTTCATTGTATTCGTTTTCCTTTTCCCCGTCTGTGTCTCTTCCCGTTTAAATATGTGCTTTCATCTCTTTAGCTTTTTACCCTTTTCTTTCTTTCCTCTCGACCTCCCTACCGTACTCTTTGCCCACAGAACCACAAGACCTCACAAACGCCATTGATCTGGAAACTATTCTCATTTCTCTTCTCTTTTTATTGTTTTCATCTTCATATTTTTCTCACTGTCAAAACTAGAGAATTTGCATCTTGTCCATTAAAACCACAAACATTCTGGCTTATAGAGTTTAATCAATAATACATTGTCTGGGTGAGGAATCTTAATTGCGTGTTTCCACAGGCTCATTACAAAACAGCCATTAATGATCCTTATTAGCAGCATGTTGCCTCTGCTTGTTTATAAATGTCAATGAACTCAATTCTCCGCTATAAATTATCCTCCAAGTGGAAGCACAATGGTCCTGACTGCGTTCACTCCAGAGAAATCATCACACGGCTCTTTCAATTGCTTCTTGCTGCATTTATGCGGATGACCTCTCTTTCGCTTTCCCACTTCTCCACCCTCATTCTCTCGCAACCTTCTGAATATGTCAAAGTGCCTCGAAAAAGCTGCTGATTGTATCGCATAACCGTTTCTTTTTTATTTTACAGTCATTTGTTCTAAGCTGTCTCTTCTTTCTCTGTTGTGAATCAACACGTGTCGAGTGTCACATCTTTAATATAATCACAAAGCCATTTACCCAGACTTCTCTTCTTCTTCTTCGTCTTCTTCTTCTTCTTCTTCTTCTTTTCTTAGTAATTCAATTAACACAGTATTGGTGTAATTACTACTGCAGTATCCCAAATAAGGCTCATCCCCACTGGTGTCAGTAAGAGTTTGAGTTAGCCATTAAATAAAAAATGCTCAGAATAATTACACACATCACCACTCCTCTGCAGGGTTAGCGCCACTGTTGCTCATTTTATGCCAAAAAACTGGTTGCTTGGAGAATGTAATGTTGCATAATACATGATGTGATAGCAGGCTGCTTTTGACTCTCTCTGCTCATTCTCAGAGTCTTCTCATTGCCTCCGTCTGCTTTCCTTTATACAACCATCTCTCCCCTGATTCTCTCGCTTCCTCCTTTAATATTTTACCAAAATCGCCCAAAGGGTCGTTCTCTCTGCTTCCCCTCTGCTTATAGTGTATGTCTTTAATTTCATTTGTCCATCTGTGAGATTGAGCCTTGTCTTTCATATGGCACGTTTTAGACTTTAATTTCTTGTATAAAAGTGAAAGCAGAAGTCAGAAATTCTTTTATGACTAAATACTTACAGAATCGTCTTGTTTTCAAGGTCAGTAGCCCGTGTGGGCACTCACTTATGTATTTTATTTATTTACTTTGCATACTTCAAGATGCAGTTTGAGGAAATAAAGTTCTGCTCCTCTGTGTGTGTGTGTGTGTGTGTGTGTGTGTGTGTTACTACTCAGCCTATTTGCTGTTAGCAACTAAATATGGTAAAAATAGATCATAGTACTGGGCCTAAATGATATGACGACCAATTTTCTGCCTGCTGAGACATGCATTTTGAATTATTACAGCAGCATTTGCAATATTTATCTCTGAGGCCATGCACTTAACCTGTTAACATTAGTGCAACTTAACTGCTCCGCTATACTTTATGACACCATGTAATTCAGTTCATGGCTTAAAGAATTTTAAAGGCAGCCCCTTGCTGAGCTGTGGCTGATCTTTTGTAAGTAAGCTGAAGAACAGGCAGAACTCTCTTAAATCCAGACAAATCACGAGGCTTTAGAAACGTACCAGTCAGCGGCGTAAACACACAGGTAAATTGAACTGTTTGTTCAAAGTGCTTGGTCTGGTGCCAGTTTTCTCTGCATTAAAAATTCCAGCTGCATGCAGTTTACTTATGAACGCGCCTCATGAGTGAGGGCTTCGGTTCTCCTTCACTTCAAAATGACTTTTATTTTCCACCTTACAAACCTGTGTGAATTTTTACAACTTAGCAAGGAATCTCAGTAGTCCCCCTGTCTGAGTAGCAACATAAGTTTGCATCTCTGGTGAAAACCAGGAACTATGCTAAACTAACACACCATGAAAGGCATCGCAGACACGGTTACTCAAGACAACCGTCACAATGTGCTGCAGAGAGGATTCCCCGTCTCTCTAGCGCACGTTTCCCCTTCAAATTACAATGAAGCTCATCACATCACAAAGGGGGTGGAACCAGATGGACAAATTCCCCATCCTCAGTTTAGCAGCCATTTGAAATAGCTACTCCCATCAGGCCCTGCCGATGCCGGTTAACTTCCCCATTCACTGCACAATGGCACAGAGCCGACCCTCCCGAAGTATTGAACGGCATCAAGGGACGCGACTCGAATCAGCCGGGGGATCTCTCACTTGTTAAGCTTTTCAGTAATGCGAGCCCCTGCTATCTACATTACCGTGTGGGATCCGGCAGCCAGGTAGGGGCAGAGGCAACGGGGTTTCAGACAGATAATTGATTCGCGTTTTCAGGAAGAGGATGGGAGATGCTGGAGAAACGAAAGGGCCCTTTTCAAAGCTACGGCTTTTAGGCTGTAAGGCTGCATTATACCTGACTCAAGACGAATCCGATCTGTTATTCTTGTACAGCTCTGGGAGGTGTTAGAGTGCATGAATAAGCTATGGGTTACAAAAGTTCTGTGGTTGCCAACAGACAGCTAGACAGGCCTTCGGCATAAAGAGGGGGCAGAAAATAGATGTATGCAATTTTATCTTTTTCACTTGAGGGATTTGTTTCCAGGGGCCCGGACTATCACTCTCCCTGGACATATCAATTAGAAGTGTGCAGCGCTGCCTGTTAAAACGAGGAAAGCAAATACGAAGCCGTTTAGGAACATTTTATCAGACGTAAATGTCAAAAACAAAACCAGAGCAGTCACAAACAAAGAATTGAATTGCTGCTTATCGCAAAGACAAAACCTATTCTCCAGACGCGCGGCTCTTGGAGTACGAGCTATCAGGAGACTGGCACTCCAGCCAAATGGAGTTCATTCCCCCCACGGTGAAAGAAAGAGAAATGCCACCCAGGACAGATGAATGACAGATGAGTCATTTCCATTTATGAGGCTGAGAATGCTCGTGCTGATCTGCCGTCATGTCTCCCGTTGATTGAAACGTGTTTGTGTGTATGAGCTTGTTCGAAAGACGAAAGGGAAAAAGCGTGAGGAGTTTTTTTTTGCCCTCCTGCGTTATTATTCTTCTAGCCATCTTTTTTTTTTTTCGTCGAACAGCCCCACTCTGTCCCTATTTATCGAGCCAGCGTCACTGTTCTTTCAGCCTACTTACATCATGGCAGGTGTTCCTCCAGAAATGAGCCTGATGGCCCATCCCCTTCCCAATGACTCCGCCGCTCCTTTCACCAGCGTGGGGAAGGAAGAGGAAGTGTGCCTGTGTAACATGAAACTGGATTAAAACCACTCCAGCAGAGATCTACAATATTTCCTGAGCTCCTGCATAACTTAACATTTACATCTATCCCCACCCAGATAATATATGCACTTCATATAGCACCGAATGCTCGGATGGTGGAATCACCGTCACAACAGCAGGAGCGAGGCCTTTATGGATGCAAATTTTGCTCAATCTGCCTTAATAACGAAATATGTATATGAGTCAGTGTCTCAATCAAAATGCTGCATCACCTGCGTAACGTGAGCTACAGATTTGGGATAAAATTTTATAACTGGACCCAAATGTGGAGGACATGCAAAGGAAACTGTGCTTAGTGATACTGTGTGTACTTTTCTGTTTTTACCAGCCAAGTAGTTTGCCAGAATGATACTAATTGATATGGAACGTAATAGGCTAGAAATGCTCAGGACAACGCACACAGCTGGTAAAACCTGTTTAAATGAACCCGGAGGAGCAGCAGTTACAGGGACGTGAAGAGACGGTGGTTAAGACAGTTTGGTCATTTACGGAGACACTTGTGTTTGGACCAAACAGGAAGGAAACTGTAGCCAAGCGTCGGACTCGTTGAGCTCACCGACAGAAGTCACGGTACGTGGAGTTGCTGTTCTACTCTAAGTCCAACATTGATTGTCTTTCATTTCTCTTCCCAGACCCGACGTCTCGTGACTTTGCCCTAAAAGAGGCTCCGGAAGCTTTGGGACGTGACTGGGAGCTGCTGCAGCAGACTGGCCCGCTCCTCATTAGCCGCTGTCACAGGCGAACCCAACGAGCCAGCTAACTAGGTAGCAGCTTTCCTTTCCCGCCAGTCCTCCCAAACGGTTGCTGCAGCGTTCGTGGCTCACATATACCAGCTAATGAACTACCTGTCCTTTCACGCGGCTCCGGTAAGTCCCCGCTCTGGTGAGCTACCTGTTTGAACACCTAGAGTTGCTGCTCTCTCTCCTTACTAATGTTGTCACGCTACGTTCAGCGGGTTAATTGCACACCAGCCGTTCAGCCTCTCAGAGCTGAAAAGGTTGCTAGTTACGCGAGGCGTCGAACTCCTTCATTACGCATTCTGTATGTAATTCGGTCCCAAGGGAAGGTGCAGACTTAATTGGCAGACTGTTGCGCGGAACCAGTTGCATGTTCGCAGTCACCTGTTTTCACTCCACCGGCGTTTTCAGCATTAAAAGTCTTCAATCCAGGATCGCGATGATTGCTACAGAACATTTTGCAGCCACGTCTGTTTCTCCGGCAGCCAGCACAGTCCTTGGTAGCCTGCCATCAGTCTTCCCGCGCTACCTGCTAAACGCGCTTCAATCTGCCATTTCTCAGCAGAGCTGGAGGGACATGTAACAAGGCGTGTGTCTCTCGGAAACGGAGGAGAGAGAGACGATTGCTGAGAGGAAACGTCTGAGCTGTTTGTTAATTGTCGAGAATACTTAGCGGACTCCTTCCCAAACATATGACAACCCCACCTGTTCGTTTGCCAGTCTCCTTGGCTTGTGTTACAATTTGGAGATGACAGTACTCCCTGAGATTTTGGCTGCTGTCTTGACAGGAGAGGAAGAAAAAAAACGAACCACAGCCGAACCACATGAAACCCACGCTGTAATTCTCAGGATGTACATTAACAAATCACAGTTTGAAACTTCAGTTTTTCTTTTCTTTCATTCGGTCTTGACTTGACAGGTTGGCTTTGACGCCGAGCAAAAGTCCAAACGAGCAAAATAATTTTAGTTTCAAGACGTGGTCCTTAAAAACAGGAGTTGTGTGCTTTTATAAAGTGTGGGATTCTCTTGAGATTCCTCTGTTGGCTTTCATGCCTTGCTGTTATTTCAGCCTTACTAACAGGTGAAAAAATCCTCCAGAGGCACACGTAGAATCCAGGACACACAATGGCAAGAAACCACAAAGTCCACAAACACACCCACATAAAGTGCCGCATCATTACTCTCAGAGCAGTTCATCTGTGGACACGTGCGAGAGTCGCACTGGTTCCTTTAAACCGCACAGCCTTAAACAAAACACTTTACAAGCCTGTTCGTGATCAGCCCCAAACTTCATTTATGAGCCACAGCCAGCGTCGCACCGTCACACCAGCCTTATCGCGCAATCACTCGCCTCAGCTGTGCAGCACAGATTGAGACATATGGTGCACACCATCTGAGAACCATGTTCTGTAAACTGCTCTGCAGACGTTGCCAAATATAGGTTGTGGAATATAGGCTGGTGATATATCTTCTCGACCCCAAGAGGCTCTTGAATACCCACAACCTCTTCTGCTTTTCTCACTTGTGTACAGAAAGTGAGGCTTAATAAGCTCGCCCAGGCACATACATGATCTTTTTTCTGCTTAGCATTTGGAGCTGGAAGGATTGGACTCCAGACAAGCGTCTTCAGAGAACTTAACGATCGTGCCATCTGGAGGCAGGGAAGTGTTGTAGCCGCTCATATCGATCATCTTTTTACACTTTGCTTTCACAGATGGTAAAAAAAAAACAAAAAAACAAAAAAAAAAACACCATCTGGGTGCAGGTGTTGGAGCTTTGAAAATGAAAAGTGGCCACCGCAAAATAGCCATACAAATATCTGTCCCCACACTGAAGGTGTGCTTCAATGAGGAGCTTTAATGTGAGTCTTCTAAGAGTTAATAGCCGCGTGGCTGTGTGTATGGAGAGGAGCCGTTTGTATCTCCTACAGATTGGAAATAAAATTCACAGCTTTGTTTAGTGATGGAATTAGCATTTTTCAGATAATCCAAACAAGTATTAGATATGTGCTGTAATAAATATGAGTCCTATTTGAGCGCTGCCATGAGACATTATGCCTTTCAATTCTGTATTTTGTGCAGATGCGTGAACTCGTGTTGCTCTCAGAACCATAACAATGCTGCCATCCAGAGGGAAACTATTATTATTACAATCTCTTAATAAAGCTGTCTTATCAGATTAATCATCATTATCATAATTAATACATTAGAACCACCATTAAGAATTATCTTCTCCTTCTATCGCTTTCACGCTGTCCCACAGTGTGAAGTGTCTCCCAAGATGTACTTGTGCAAAAGGAGCCAGAGGCCCATGCGTCATAATAATATTTTGTAGTGACATATGTTTGCTTCACGGCTGCATCTGCACGTTGAGCAGTGCATTAGCAAGTCGTCCTGGCATTTTTCTGTGAATAAGAGTTTCAGTACTCATTAGCGTACATAGCTGTGTTTGACCACCAGGTGTCGCTGTTTACCATTAGGTCAAACCACTGCAGAGGTTCACCTGCAGACTCAAAGTTGTTGTTGTTTGTGTTTCTTCCACGCTGTAGTATTTAAAACCATACTAATCAGGAATCTCATTTTATAGTCGTCATTGGTGAGTTTAGTTTTTATTGTGTAAATATATCTACTTGGTTCACCCATATGACATTTAGAAATTAGTTTGTTTACAAAACTCGCTGACCTTAATTACTGGAATGATTGAAGGTTCTGCTGGTGTCCTCTTACTGCTGGTCTGTAAAAATCCTTCTCAAACTAGGCAAAGGCAAACAACTGCATTACATTGTTCCATCTGCAACCAACAGTATCCCTACTTGCTTTGTTTTGGTTCCAGCAGATCAAGACCTACTGACTGGAATCAAGTCTGCCAGAAATGTATCAGAGAGTTGTGTTTCTGTGTGTAAGAACATCATGGGATTATTTACGTGTGTGTATTTTTCCTCAGGCGTGTTGTTTAGCTTTCCTGTCACCTCCTGACTTAACAAAGCACTAGGTCCAGGTTCCAGTCTTTCCACATTTCTGACGCTACGTCCCTCATAACAGGGCTTCGTAACATCAGCGGCATTTGTGGTTTGAGTTTCTTCTCTAGACTAAGTGAATTGTCATCAAGTGAAAAGTATGAGATGAGTCTGTTCACAATGGCTTAACATCTTTAGAATGTGGAAAGATGTCATTCAGTAAAAACATTCTCCAGTAAGTTTTACAGTTCAGGCATGAAGAAAATATGACCAGAGAAATATAAATGAGGTACACATCAGGGAAAATAAATCACCAATCATCAAGAAGTCTGTAAAATAAGTAGTAAAGATAATGACTGGCTTCAAATCTGAATGTGCCCCCGTTTCATTAACTTGAATATAAAGAATGGCACAACATCAACATGACTAAAACGTAAAGTGAACTGACTGATATCAGTGATTCCCTGTGGCCTCTGCTGGAACATGGCGTGGAAAACGTCACGTGTAGCTGATACAGTGCAGCAGCAGCAGAGTCTGGTCTGCTCTTATTCCTAAACCATGGCTGAAACGCAAGAATTGAGCTTTTAGGTATTGTGAGTATTGTCCAGTAGAAAACACACATAAAACGTAAATCCATGCAAAGACGAGGGCGGACCACAGCGGAGAAGTCCATTACATGTGAACTGTTGCGTGTGTGCAAAAGCCTCATTTTGAAGATAACTGTTGAGAGCTGTGTTTACTATAGCTGGAACAATTTGTCAAACAATGAAACAGCGAGCTGGATTTCATGGAGAAACGTCAGCTCTCTACTTTAAATCCTTTACTTGAAACGTGTGTTTGTGAATGCGTGTTTGTATGTGCACGCATGACTGCAAGCATGCATATCAAGTGTACACATGTTCCTCTCGTGTCCACAAAGACACAGTTTGATTGGAAGGCCCAACGTCTGTTTATGCTTTAACTAGAATGTTTAAAACCGCATTTTGTTGTTATGTGTGCGAGCGTCTGTCAAGCAAAATGACAAAGCAAATGTACAGTTATATGTAGAGTTTGTCTGCAGAAACGCTCCAAATGAAAGTGTTACGTCTAATCAGTTTAGAAATAAAAGGTGAATTTATTTAGATAGACTTTATAATACGTTAAGCTTTCTATAGGCACTGGAAGCTGCATATTTTGCAGCATGGGTGGCCTCAGTTGGAGCCGAACCATTGGCCCTGGAACTGAAGAGCTATCACGATTCACATTATGCTCTGTCATCACGGAACGGTTCAGTACTTACTGCAGAAAAGTACAATGTGTCTTTCTTGCTCATCCATCATGGAATGAATTTGGTATTTGATCAAAGCGATTCTTGGGAACAAAGCGATCCAATACATGACAACGTCTGTTTTGAAAAAAAAAGAAAAAGACTCATGAGTAAGATTTACATGTTTATGATATCTCACCAGTCCAGGTAACAATGAGTTCAGTCCAGAGGAAAACACAATCTGGGGTCACAGTTTTTAGCTTCAGGCAGGGGAGGGACTGAATCCGACCCCAGAGTCCAGTTCAAACAGCACAGAATCATTTTAATCAATCAACTATGTTTTCACTGGGCAGATTCTGTAGAGAGACATTAATAACAGCTGTTTTCACGTATTTAAGCCAGTTTACCCACATTTATATTTGCATTTGCATTTGTGATTCAAGTAATAAATTCCATTTTACTTGTCTTGTTGTGTGCGGCAGAATTATCTGAAATCTCTATGGATGTCATCACTAGGGAATATGTTAATATTGTGTGAGCTAAAATGTATTTATTGTAAATTTTAGGAGAATAATGAATTGTTGTAGAGGATGCAAACAGTATAGAGGGATTAGATCCTACACAAAGACAAGCAAGGCAGGAAAGACAAAGTGGGAGGTGATTATATTTGGGGTAGAGACTTTGAGGAATATTTGAGGTTAATCATTATAATAAACCTTATTAAAGATTTTGGAAAAGCATATTATTAGTTTTGTTGTTTGAACTGGGCATGACATTACAGAATATGTGCTGAAAACAGGCAGTTTTCTCTGTATATCTGGTTTGACGCAAGCCTTTGTTACTTATTTGTCATGCTCTTCGCTGCCTGGCGCTCTCAGTTCTGTCGGGTCTCAGCCTCCTCGCACGCGGCCGTGCTCCATCCCAAACGTGGAGACAAATTCAGCGGAAAATGCCTCTCTGTTCTGTAATGTACAATGTGTCTGCTAACCTCCTGAGAGTCCGAAACAAAGAGCTATGGCTCACAATTCACCACCCGGGCTTCCTTTCAACTGTCACCCTATTTAGTCTTAGTGCCGAGCTCTGATGGTTGGATGTTGGACAGGGCTCCCAGCTTTTTGACAGCTCTGTGGTGGCCGCGGTTTCTCCCCAATCTCTCCTCTCTACGTGTCCCGAGCTGTCTCTGTCACTGTGGCCTCGCTGCTTCCAAAGTTCCAGCACATTAAAGGAGCAGAAGGAGGGGAACACATGAGGAACTGAGTGTGTGCGCATTTTCTAGTGGTTTCCTCTTCATTTCTCATTTCTATTTTTATGAGTTTGATTATCTCGTCATGCAGTCGGAATCATTCACAGATACAGAGGCTCGGGTGCAGATGACTGGACGTGTTGGCAGCTTTTAAATGTCATCCAGACACTGAGCTGCTGCCAGGGCAGATGCCGGTTTATAGAGGGTGACTGTAAAGCGTGTAGTCAGGTTTTCTGTTTGTACGTGTGCACGCTCACGGTTTATTGGCAATGTGAAATGAGCAAGACATCAGAAGTGTTGTTGTCATTTGTTGCAGCTTTCCTTCCTAATGAGTAAGCAGATGAGCAGTTTTCAATTAAAATGTAATAAAACATTCATTAAACATTCATTCTTTGATTTGAGGCAGTGCCTGTCTGCCACAATCAAAGCGTCGCTATTCGCTGTAACCTCACTCTCCTGTACAGTGAAGCATGATGTCACCTCATGCATGTATGTATGCATCTTGAAGGCGGCAGCAGTCATGGTGGCATGCCGTGTGTCGTACCACTGTGGTGGCACTGCAGATCTCCATAATTGTCTCTATTCCTTGATCTGTGCCCATCTGCGTATCGGCAGAGTCCATGTCTGTCATTTGTTCCAGCACGCCCCCCTTAAGTCCCTGTGACTCCCTGAGAGCGTGGACCGCAGGAACCCCTGCGGGGATTAAAGTCCTTAACTTTGTTGTGAGTACATTTAAGGTTGTTGGGGGTCACAGAGAGCAGGGAAGATGAGAAGGCATAAACAGACACGGAAGCAAGGAGAAAACTGAATAGTAGCAAAAAGGGGGAGCAGGGGATGCAGAGAAGCCTTAGAGTGGAAACACGTTTTTAGAATGAGCCTCAAACCCTTTGAGTAAAAAGTACATAATTGGAAAAATATGAAGGGGAAATGGTGATTTTTACAATAAAAGTCTTTTTGTTTCTCTGTCACAAATGCAGCTGTGATCACCTTCTATTAAATGCAAACCCTGTATTGACTGGTTCACCCGTTTTAGGCTAATGCTTAGCAAGGCTGTTTTGTTTTTAGCTGACTCAGCATAGTGCTCACTACCGAGTGCTTTTATAAAAGCTGTTGTTGCATTTACAAGATGACACTACACACTACATTTGATCTTGGGGCGTGATTTGTAAGTGCCTAACCTTTTCTTCTTCTCTACCCGTTTTTCACGACACAACCTGGCAACCTGAAGTTCTGACACATTACATATTCAGGCCATGCGGCATTTTCCACAGAAACCTTTCTCTAACAGCCCTGAGACCGATTTACACGGCAGGGGTCATTAAATGTGCAACCAAAGAGACACTTATGAGGCTGTAAAGCCATCTTATTGAAAGTGTTTGCTTTAATTGCTTCCAAATGGCCAGAGCTCATCTGAGTATGATTTTCACATCAATTTATTACATGTAAACAAAGGTTCAGGCCAGTGGAGCATGAAACCTCATGTCTTTGTGACGCATTGCTCAGTTTTTACAGGATGAAGGAGCCACAAGTCAGGAAAGAGGAGGCGTGAAACAGTAGCTAAATGGACACATTTAAAACACTTTATTATGAGTATGGCAGACAGAGGTGCTAGCTGTGTCTTTTTTTTCTAGCTGTGTTATTGGTTGTTCTGAACAAAATGTTTGGAGATTTTACAATTTACTGTAATGATATGTTTGTTTTGATAACTGAATAAAATACTCATAATTGTCATCAAATAAAGATGGAAATGATTAAGTCAATTGAACACATTCATAACTTGTGCGTCAACACACAGCAGACGCATCTGTCGAGGACTGATGAGAGCAGGTAGACTATGTCAGTTCGGAGGCAGTGTAGCCGCAGATCAACGCAGTGAGCGGAAAAGTCACGATATTCCAAGACGTCCTGCACCGTCCTGTCACAACCCTGTCAGTGGCCGTCGTAAAAAAAACGTAGCTTTTTAGCGCCTGCTTCATTAGCATCGAACAACGCTGATCACAGCACGGACATGACGCAGTAATGATGACGTCTTGCTTTGCACTCGAAATCCAGACTCCCCCGAGGACGTCCCGTGCTTTGTTGTGCCACCATCCACCCCAGCGAACTCTGACTATACAACATGTAATGTTCAGTGCAGCCGCTTGATGCCATCAGATGGTAAAACCTTTGTCTGCGTGGCTGCTCTTACCACGTCTCTGATGTTATGTGGATTCTCCAGTGACATCTTTCACATGTGCACAATTATTTTTACAATCACTGATGTAAAAATGCTGATTAACTCATTACTCACCTCATCACTAATTTCAACATGATTGATGGCAGTCATAATGCGTATTCTGCTTTATCTACGCCAGTAAACTACATGCATTAGTATTTTACACACTCACACACCGTATTCCCTTTGCAGCTCACACATGTTTTGCCTGTGTCTCCAGTTCGCTGTGCGAGTCAAGTATCAGACTGCAGGTGACGGGGTTAAACCTGCTGCTCCTGCCCTGGCTCCTCCTCTCTCCTCTCCACCCTGCATGCCTGAGGGCAGAGAGGGCGGCTGGGCCCCGACTCATGCCATGCCAGAGATTCACACCGGCAATTTAAGCTGTCATTGTGCTCATGAATCACCTGGCTAAGGCATCATTACTCTAGGAGATTTATTAGAAACACACAGGCCAAATTTTCATACTAAAGAAGCAAGTGGAAGAGCCCCTCAGGGTCTGAGGCGGTGGGTGGAGAATATGTGGGAAAATGATGAGGGTTCAGAAGAAGAGGAGTATAACTCATGTTAAAGACTGGGAGGTTATAGAATTTCAAGTTCATTTTTGACATGTCAGGAGATCATATAGAACCTGGGAACATTTCTTAGCTGTCTCTCAAAACATAGTTTCACTAATGAAGTAGATTCCGTCCTGACTACATGTTGCATTTTGCTGTTGTCATGCAAAATGAATGGACACCTGTAAAGTGAAGAGTGTTGTTGGCTCTGCGCTGTTATGGAAACACAACAAGGTTGACAAACAAATGCAAAGAAAATGCTTTTATTCCTTGTATTATTTGGTTATTATAAGGTTTTGCATAAGGTGTTTTTATATGTGAGAACGCTTTGCTTGGTGCATTGACCAGGAAGTGACATAGTGTGTGGTGTCGTCCATTTTAGATAAAACACAGATTAGAAGCACTTTCTTCTCTACAACAAGCCAGAGGACTAAATAGAAAAATGCTTTGCATGAAGATTTTAGGACTTTTCTCCAAAAACATACGAGGACAGTTTTTTCATTATTTCTATCGTCACCTTTAACCAGATTTCTCCAGCAAGTATGAGCATTTGAGCCAGTAATGGAGCCAGTAATGTAGGTTCCACTTCTCTAACCTTGAGGCTACATCCACTGTGTCTCTAAATTGTGTGTGTGTGTGTGTGTGTGTGTGCGCACATGTTTCTTTTGTTTAGCTTTTTTTTTATTATAACCAGCTGGCTGCAGGATAGGTTGTAAAAAAAAACACACAAAAAAAAACAGAGGCACATCATAATTTAATCTGCTTTTCAAAACTAAACAAACAGTTGGATGATTCCTATAATTGTTGAAATGCAATACTTAAAAAAAAAAAACACAAAAAAACAAAGGTAAAGCGAGTTGATTTCACAACAAATGCCAAAGACGACAAGGCAGGAATGAAAGTTACACAACAGAGGTAGACACACATACACATGTAGCAACGCAAAGCATAAATGTGCAGGAGGTAGGAGTGACAGTCTCTCCACCTCAGAACTAGTCTGAGCAGCTCCCGATGCCTCCTGTAAGACTCCCTATTAAGGTGGCGTGTTAATGAGTTGCATTCAATTCCGCTTCTCAAATGTCCAAGTGCCTGAAAAATTGTGCTGCAATTACCTGTCAGCCATCTGACAGCGCCGCCTCTCAACGTGTTGTCTCCGTCTCACACCTTTAATTACCCTCCCCCTCCCCACACTTCCAAAACGCTGCCTCTTATTGATACGTCAAATACGCCTCGGATTTATTTAATTTAGTGGCGCGATGTTGGATCTGTTCCAATTTGTACTAATGATGTTGTCGTCATTTGCATATGGGACTTTTGACTCAGCAGTAAAGCTGTTTGTTCTGTGTTCTGTTTGCTTTACCAAAGTCACCACACTCACCAAAAACCCCAAACAGCAACTCATACAACAACCAGTAAAAGCAGCAGCACTGACAAGTCCAGTAGCCTTTGGTCAGTGTACTTAGTATAACATTTAATAGAAATGGAGAGAGACAGGCCTGTCCGGTCTTTCTGTCTGCCAACAGCAGCCTATCGTTATTTAGCCAGAGACTGAGGGATTTAACCCCTGTGGCTCTTTTGAATTGAATTAGACACATGTTGGGCCCTCAAGAGCAGAAGCCTCTATGACCCTGATAAACCTCTGGTCTTACACAAAAAGGAAAAGTTGCATAAAGAGAATGGAGGGAAAGACGAAAAAGAAAACCTGAAACAATAACTAACTACAACTATTATCTTGGAGGGGATGCATTAGGAAAAACATGGTGTGAGTTGGAAAGAAAGAGATAAAATGTAAAGATAAAACGAAGAAAAGGAGATCAAGTCCTGGACTACAGAACCAATGAGGGGTCATGGCAGGACTTTAACTCACTGACATGACACAAGCAGCAAGTGCTCCACAGATGTGCAACCACACCCTATCGCTGTGTACCTTATATATACACGACTCAGCGTTTCACATGCTCCAGGAACAAGCACAGCAAAATTGTAGAAGTTTAAACCAGCATCACATTCACCCAGTGACTGTGTGGGCGCCGCACCTCGCAGCTATTCCCTGTGAATTACAGCTCAAACTGTAACCAACCAGTCGTGAGTCTCCATTTGCAGTAAAACCACCGGCCTCACCCGTTCGGTGCATGGTCCACGACATTTTGACCACATGATGGGTCATCTCTCCAACCAATCATTCTGATGAAATGCTTTTCATAGCATCAAGTCAAGTCAACCTGGTGCTTGAAGTAGTGACTAACATTTTTCTTCATTTTTCACGCATTCGCAGGGCGTCAGGGTTCATATCTTCCTTAAGACTAATGACTAAACCCCAGCATGAAACTCTTAAAATGGCACGACTTTGTCATAACAAGATCTTTTACTGTTTGACATTTCCACATTTTCCATTTTAGACATCAGAGGCAGGAGAGAGAGGTGAGGCATGCCACACACTCAACTCAAAGTGACATTTCAAAGCCGGCCTGCAGTAATCTGCTGGTAGATTCATCAGTGTCAACACCATGGAGTTCTCATCAAAGCATCTGAGCACTCCGATGCCTTGCTCGTCATGTCGGCATGCTGAAATCTAATTATGCATAAAAAAAACACTTTCTTTAAAAACACCTCCTGCTGTTGTCAACGGTGGAGGTGGGCTGCGTTTCCGACGAGCGCTCTTCCATTTGTTAAAGCGTCTTCGGGTCTGTCTCTCAACGCCAAATTAGTTCTGGTGGGTCATACCTGCGCCTACGTGGTGTGAATGAGTAAATGAGAGGCAACGTTATAACTGCCTGATAATAATGGTATGTGTCGCATCTTAATTACTGTTTGAATGAAAATGTTGGATCTCATTAGTACATCAAAAAATATATATCCAATTTTAAAACCACAACAAACAAAGCTGTAAATACCTGTGTACCCATAAATCTATTCACAGTGTGTATTAACAGTTCAGCTCCTCTGTTCCACTGTATCTGTAACAGCTAGAGAACCGATGACACTGATTCACCCTGTTCCTGTCAAACTTCACTTGATTTACAGTTAAATGGTGAAAGTATGATTCAGTAATTACCATTTTTTACCACCTGCATTGTGATGATGGAATTGCTCATGTACGGTGACCTTCTCGTATACTGCATCAGACTGACAGGTGTTAGACAGATGAATGCGCCACCAGTTATCTGTCGTTCAGATAACTGACTGCGTTATCTCGCAGCCGCATCTCTGGGCTGGAAGTGGGTCGAGGCTGCAGAGGAGCGCAGAGAGTTCGTTACTGTATTAGTGCAAGATTTGGCTTTGTTTGATGTGTCCCACACGACGGGTGAGACGCTGTGCCTTTGTTCTTTCCACGGCTCAGCGGAGTCCTGCGTTTTCAGTCATAACAAACTTCAGTAAATCGAGACCATGCTATCTCAGGCACTGCAGGAACAGCCTGGTATTTAACAGTGACAGGTCCATATTCTTCGGCCTTTTTCTCCCACGGGATCCTCGGTGCTTCATGGTTTTGGCACAGGTTGACGCGCCGCACACTCCACCACCACTATTGTGTTCCTAGTGTTACAGGCGCTGACATCTGTGTATAATGGTGACTTTACACAGCTTTTACACATCCAAAGGAAACCTGTATTAATATCAATCACCAGGAATAATGAAAGTTATTTTTCGGTTGCCTAAATGTATTTTTTTATATATAAAAAAGGAAAAAGTCCCCCCCCAAAGTGTTCATCCACCCTGATCTAGCCAACCATGCCAAACATGCCATTTGGCCTTTGACTGTGACAGCACATGAGACGTTTCAGCTTCTTCTAGGCTTCTCTCTCCTGGACTGGCAACAAATGGCTGTCAGTGATTACTGCAATGGAGCAAATAGTTCCTTAATGTCTACGATTGGTCATTTAATCATTCAACTCCAAACACATTTCTAGATGACTGTTTTGTTTTTTTAATGTATTACACAACTGCTAAGTTCCAGTAGTATGTTACTCATGCACAGTGTCATCAACTTTACTTTACTCAAGCAATGAAGCAAAATAAAAACCTGTCGGTGAGAAAAGTTTAAAGGATTTTATTTTCTAGGTAATTATAAACATGTCAACTGGTGATTAAATTATTATTTTTGTTTAATACAACCTGAAAAGTGAAAAGCTGTCCTTTCAGGTTCCTCTGCTGTGATGATGATTATGGTGATAATGGAAACATTAATCAAATGTTTTCATGTTTAACTCAAACTTCATCATATTGTTTTGGTTTTTATGTGTGAGTCATAAATCATCTCCACCCTGGAAGTTGCAGAGAATGAACAGTGACTGTTCTTTGATAAAAGAGAAGCCAGGTGAAGCGATCGTCCCTTTTAACTGCTCTCGTTCAGGTTGAAGAAGATCTAGTTTTGACATGTTGCAGTGTTTTGTGCTCTCTGTAGTGAAGAATGTGACTCTGGCTGTGCCGTCCTGGGCTGCTTAATTGCTCTGAGTGAATAAGTCATAGATGGCAGCAGCAGGCCCTTGGGGCGTAGATCATTTTCATCCTTCCTCTGCCTCACCACCCTGCTCAGGTTTTGGTTCTTTAGCCAGCCCTGCTCGTTTTCAGTGGAAATCCTCTGTCTTAACTTACCACAGTATCTTTGCAATTAAAACGGATACAGTCTAATTATAATGGTGTTAGCGCTGCACGCTAATTCACTCAATCATGAGTTCATACTGGACTAAAAGTCTGCACGAACATGCCCTCGGTTTGACTTCCAGCAAGTAACGATCTTCTCAATATTATTATTACGTCCAGTATTTGAAATCAGTTTTGTGTGTTTGTTTATTTACTACACAACTAATCCACCTCTGGGAAACATTCATCTTTATATTAGTCCCGGGTAGCGTTTTGTTAGCGATTAGTTCTGATGTTTTGCTCCTCTGGATTTTAAACTTGGTACCTCATAAAGCGTCACATATTTCTTTTTCTCTCTTTTTTTCTTTTGTGTGCCAAATATGTTTTGTAACTTTTAGCAGACATTCCTAACATTGACCTCACCCTCATTACTGTCATGAAGCGTCGTCAATTAACATAATGTGGAAAAGTCACGGCGTGTTTACATACAACACGTTTCTTCTAAGATCTTCGCACTGGTCACCGCTAGCCCACCTGTCATGAAATCAGCATCGCCCG
The DNA here is from genome assembly GCA_030770545.1 of Macropodus opercularis. Taxonomy (NCBI): domain Eukaryota; kingdom Metazoa; phylum Chordata; class Actinopteri; order Anabantiformes; family Osphronemidae; genus Macropodus; species Macropodus opercularis. The sequence continues at coordinate 7,071,811 of CM061099.1, forward strand.
CTCACTGAGTCGCACAGACCTGCAGTGTTCTTCCTGGTTTGCCTCAGGGACTTGCTGTCAATCACTGAGCGAGATAAGGAGGCTCGGGTGGATGGGATTCTCACAAAGATCAAACCTATGGCTTCAGCCTACACTGAGCATCTAGGTTGTCAATCTGTCAATCACTTTTTCTGAAGCAGTCACGCGATGGCCTTTAGCAGAGTTGAACTTGTGATCAATTCAATTTCATTCACTTTTCCCGTTAAATAAATAATTTCCCAGCACCTGGCGGTGTTGTAGTGCGTTTGTTATAGTAAGAGGACTTGTCAAGTCATAAAGAACCTAAATGAAGTCGAAACAGAGTCAGAGAGCAGATTTACATTGCATATATAATGTCACAGACTCCATGCTGCAGTGAGCTATGTGCACCCTCAGTCAACATACTCTGGATGTTAGTCATCAGCTCATTTAAATGTAATTTAAGCGACGTTTGAAGTTGTTTTTATTAACCCTGCGCTCTCCTGCCCCAGGGCTTTTTCCTCTGTGATGCCGATTATGTTGTTTATGGTAAACAAAAGCTAAAAGGGATTGTGTTTGACCGCAGTGCATTTGTTTGACAATGCTGATTAGATGTGACGTAAAAAAGGAGACAAAGGAACAGAACCATGAGAGCATCTCCAAAGAAGAAGAAATGTGTCATTTTTTCCTTTAGTCTTTATTCATATTCTTGTCCTTTTCTCTCTCTCTCTGATTGAAACAAAATGGGTGAACTCTTTTCTTTCCTTCCCCCAATTCACTACCAATTTAGGACAGATTGCCACAAGAGCAAACCCAAAACAGCGACAATCCAAACTGCGTACAGGAGACTATTGTTTTCATGTACAGTGCCGTCTTTCTTGTGCTTAGCTTTCTTTAATTTTCATATTATGTATTTAAATTTCAAAGCAATCCTTACCAGATGAGGCCTCGCTCACGAAGAGGCCACGCTGGAGACTAAGAAAGTGGCTGATTTCAATTGTGTTCTGTCATTTCTCGTTTAGGTTGGTTGGCTCGTAGATTTGCGCGAAGGAGGCGTCTTGCACGAAGCGCGTAAAACATAAAAGGCATTATTCTTAGTCCAAAGTGTTACAAGCGCCGATGAATCCACGTGGCGCAGAACATGCAGTATATTCATTTGAGCTCACAGCTGCTGACCAGGCAGGCGAGGGAAGTCACTTGGAGGGTGTTGGTTTTTATTGTGTTTCTACTGTGCATAAATTTTTTTCCTATGGTCTAATGACAGAGCAGGTTCTGCAGGTGAAGCCCTCAGGGGGAAAAGCAGGAGAGACACAAATACAGCAATAAAATGCCATAAAATGGACTTTGCTGAAAGGACCACACATGCTACTGTACAACAATCATGCTGTTTTATTTCTCATGATAAACAAGTTACTTCCACTTTGAATTTTAATTTATTTATTTATTTGAAGTCGACCTTCAGTTTGCAGGTGTGTTAACAAAGCCCTGTTGTTTTTTGTTTTTTTGTATATCACTAATTAAATCACGTCACTGTTACACCACCCAAAGCACTACACACATAGTAATTAGCACAGATCATGAAGGCAACGCTGGCATGTTCCAAGGACTCGTGTTTTTGCCTCTGAGCACTAAGAGAAAGTGTGAGGTAAGAAGAGCCATTAAGTTACCACTTGTGATATAAGACCTGGTGAAAGCAGGTCTCAGGCAGTTTGTGTTCTCCTCTTCAGCCTGACTCCATTTCCTCGGAAAGGGAGAGAGCGATAACACAGATGTAGGCCACTGCAACGGATTATCCAAATGTTGTCTTCGTAGTATTGTATTAAATATTTATGTCCCAACCCCCATCTCTCACGCGCACACACACACAAAGGTGAGTCGAAATATCGGTGGCTGGCCAGGTCGTGGGTAATTAAAGGAGATAGTGATCTTTCTGACCTCACCACACCCAACACTTAGCTTGGCATGTTGTCTGCATATAACAGCCCTGCCCAACCACGTATACATGACAATAGAAAGGGTCACAAAGCCAGCAGAGAGAGAGTGTGTGTATGTGTGTGTGCAGCTAAGAAGAAGAAAAAGATTATGCAGGTACTTCCAAAACCTTTTGACCTCACCTTCTGATCCTCTATTAACCTGGGGCAGTCCTGGAATTCCACACCAGCTTTGTCTCATTTTGTTTTTATTGTTACAAAAAAAGTTGGGAGCGAACGGATCGAACAATTTCAGTGGTTGAAAGATTCCTTGTGTCGTTACTCTCGACATTTTCACCTTCAGAACTGAACGTGTCACAGACGTATTCTGTTCACCAGGGAATTCACGTGTGTTTACGTCAACTTTAAATTTTCTGAATTACATTACAGCCAATTTTTGGGTTAGAGATTTAATGAGGAATCGGCTTGTTATGTTGGTAGCTGTGCTCTGGAAGTTGAAATCCTTTCGGCACTTACCAACACAAGAGGGCTCTCTTTCCCCCATTTTAGCAGTTCATGTGCAGAAACTAGAACATAAGACAGGAGCCCTGTGTTATTATTTAATAGGTAAGTTTGAAAGTTGAAAATCGATAAATGCAAATGCACAAACTGATTTTTCATTGATTCAAAAAAATATAAATTGGGTCAGTAACTTTGGCTCCGCTGTGCGTGAGTGTTGGCCCATGTGTGGCCCAGTTTGTGTTTTGTAAGTGCATTGCATTGTCAAATACTGTATACAGTTTTCCAAGTAGTACATATGTGTATGAGTATGATGTGCTTCAATAAACTGGATCAGAGGATTAATCAGTTGGAAGAGAGAGCAGTGAATGTTGCCTCCGTGTGGCTCGGAGCAGTTTCCGAGCAGCCCTGTGGGGAAAGTTAATTGATAAAACTTCCTAATGAATGGGGCAAAGCTTTGCCCCAGGCTCTGTTTTAATAACAATTACCACCACCACAAACTCAAGCATGAAGTAGCTCTGAATATCAAAGCAAGTTGCAATCAAGCGAGTGACATGCGAACCAAGTCGACTTTGATAAATGCCATCGTGTCTCTGTGTTCACGTGATGTAAGTGAGGCGTCGTGGCAGCAGCGTTGGGTCTTAGTGCGCCGGAAAATTTCCTTCCTCTACCTCTGAACCGCTCTTGTCACATTTAATATACATACGTGTTTTCCAGACTTCTATTTAATATTTGAGTTAAGTCTGTGTGTGTAACTGATTTCGCTTCAGGTACTTTCTGCTTCCCTGCACCTACAAAAATAAAATATTTGCTCTGCCACATTTAACATTATAGAGCGACTGCAGTTTTACTTGGCTTATAACGCAGCATCGGCAGTTGGAGGTTTATGCAACAGGGAAGCTGTAAAATGTCTAATGCTCGCTCCGGCTGCCTGTTCAGTTCCATGGTGAACAGAGGAGAGCGGGCGGTTTCCAAGCAGAGACTCCTGCATGCAGCCAGACAGTCAGCAGGAGCTCCGCGGCCCTTCAGGCTCTCTGCCACAGCACCGGGGCAGGTTACACACTTTGCCTGTTTGTAATCCCCAGTGACAGCATCAGCGCTCGGGGCCAGACCTGCAACCCTGAGCACAGCTTTGACAAAAAGGCCCCGAGAACACAGAAAACCCACAAGCTCCAGCTCAGGTCCTGTCTCTCGCGTTTGCTGCCCACTCACCCGTCTCTTTCCTCCCCTCTGTCTCCATGTCTATCGCTGTGCTGCGCCGCTTTAAAATGACCCTCGGTTCAACTCTCTTTACGTTCTGTCCACTGGCCAGTTTTCAGATCGCTTCCCGCTGCTCTTGTTTATCAACAACATTGTGTCACATAGTTCACCGCGTTGCCTCAAACCCCGCTGCCGTGACCACACAGGACTAATTCAGACGTTATATTTGGTGTCACTATGGTCTAAATTTAGTCCTGCTGGAAACTGTGTGTTTACATGTGATATTTGTAGAAATTCTTGGAAAGTTCTTATGTTGAAACTTAAAAAACACGTTTGGGTCAAAATTCTGAAGATCTCGGTGAGAATGTTTTCGTCTCCTTGGATATCATCCTGTCAGCCCCAGTTGCTGAATATCATTTTACATAACAGCGTGGTGTTACGGCTCTGATAAGATTAATGCCTTTTGGGATGACAAAGTGTGGACTGTACGTCCTCTGAGCAGTTTGCTTGACAGGCGACGTGCAGTTCCCTCCGTTTTACCGCCTCTCGCTCTCCGTTCCTCTCTCTCTCTGTGCTGCAGCTGACCTCCTGCAGACCCCAGGGTGAGCATTTGATTCTGCGTTGCATGACAACACCACAGCTTTTCACCCTCATTACAGCCACTGCCAGAGTGAGTCAGGGCCAGACTCACTGTCTCGTGTGCCCCAAACACCACTCTCCTTCTTTCAAGAAATATCTAAAAGGGGTTAAAAATATATCATCCAGGCTGCCCAGTCAGATCCACTTAGCAGGAACATGGGGAAATATATTTATAGTGTTCCTTGAGGAACCCGGGAGCACCTGAGGCATCAGGAAGGAATTTTAATGTCACAAATGAATATGCAAATATCTGTGAATGTCATAACAGCCAGGACAGATATCCCTGCATCAGCGATGCCGGGAGAACCCCCAGCTCAGCAACAGATTTGAAATTTAGAGATGTCACTGCAGCAAAATGTTTTAGATAATCAGGAAAGTCCGAAAGAAAAGGAAGCTATTGAAACGTAAAAAGCATAAGTCAATTACTAAAGGACCATAAGGTGCCAGATTACGTAACATCAGCAGGTCTGAGCTGCTCTGAGAACACACCTGTGGTAACTCTTATGCAGCACAGAATGACTAACGCAGCCAACTATTCATGTGTTTGACTGCTTAATTACTGGATTTAATATGAACATCGAGCTATGTTCAGTGGAAAATCAGTTGTAATGAGTCACCTGGGGTTTCACAGGGGGAGCTGGCATTTTTAATTAAACAGCAGAGACACGCGTTAGACTGCCATGCATCAGTCCATCTGCCTGAAGATTGTGGCATTAGCTGCGTCACGTTACTTGAACCCCTGAACAAGGATTGGATATGTTAGGATATCAAAAGGCTGAGGTCATCGTGGTTCAATAACTGTCATGGTTAGGCAATTAAAACACATGGTCACAAGGTTTAAGATGAGGACAGTGATTCCAGGTTCTGAACTCCGGCTTCCTGTAAAACTAACAGGCAAGAAAAGCCCAAAACGTCACTTATACTTTAACCAAATGTTCATTTCTGTGGAGTTATCTTCAGCAACTGTCACATTTGAGAGCCTCTAAAAGTCACACATGTCATGTACGTATGCTCTGTTGTTTTGCGGTTGACTGGCAAAAAGTCAGTGGTTCACTCTAAACTCTCCTTCTCTCACTCGTGGATAGTTCACTGCATTCGCTCCGTTTAGTGGAGGAGCTGCCAGGATGTCGTCACTCGCGCTGAGAAATGTTGTGTTTGCTTCCTGTTGCCAGAGATCGGTCGTGTACTGAGCTGCAAACACCTTGCAGGATTATTGAAAGGGTTAACCCCGAAAAGAAAGGAAGTCAATGGAGCATGTTTAAAGTCTGTGTTGCAATATAAGCAGTTGTAGTGACAAGCACATCCATGGACGCACACACACACACACACACACACAACCTCTTTCTCTCTCGCACATGTGGATGGAAGTAATTAGAGTAGAACAAAGCTGAAAAATTGAAGAGGGGAGGGCATGTTGAAAACACAAGTTTGGTAAATGACCTCATAAACACCCAGTCCCCTCTTGCTCCCTCTCTCTCTCTCTCTCGCTTTCTGTACATCTCTCTCGCTTTCTCTCTTCCACCATTTCTCCTTCTGTCGCTGTTTTCCAGTAATTCTGGTTTGTTTTTCTTCAGTTCTGTTGCGAGATGCGAGCGAAGGACATCAAAAGACCCCCTCCCGTTTCTTCTTGTACGTCTCTCTCTCTCACTCCCACCATGAGCACTGCTTGGCTGCTCGCTCTCTTCATCTGGTCCTCATATGGGCTCCACCCCCCCCCCCCCCCCCCCCCCCACTGCAATCCAGCCCAAAACTATTTCCTCTTTCAATTTCCAGGGGAAGTTGTTAAATGGTTTCTGAACCAAACAAGCCTCTTTTTTTCTCTCGCCCTCCCTCTCTCTAGGTCTCTTCTTTTCTGCTACTACTCGTTTAACTTCTCACGGGGGACCCACAATCAGTTGTGCTGTTTAATACACAACAACGAACTACCAGGCAATGAAGCTGGAAGCGAAATAAACATTTGCACAATGAACTAATCACTGAAATGGTGGAACTCCCCAACATGAAATCCAATCAACGTGAACACATTTAACAGGGGAAGATAAACACTCAAATAAACTTATTACCAGAGTGAAAACTCAACAGTTAAATATTTGGACCATCCTGCGTAAGACTCCCCAGCATCACACATCCTCTTTGTCCTGGGTATTACGGTGCAGCCAGGCGGGAAGGCGAGCGATAGCCACAGGGCCAGAGAAGCACGCTCGTCTGAAGGACAAACGCTAACTGGGCGGACTTTCCTCATCGCTCCATCCCTCTCCCTCCTCTCCGCCTGTTTCGTGCCCTCTAACCTCGCTACCAGTGCGCAGGCCAGAGTAAGAGGGGATCTATAAATCCACCCTCCATCCCCCTTCCATTCGTCGGCGGCAGAGGCGAGGCGAGGCGAGGCTGGAGGTGGTGTGTAGCAGGTCTTCAGAGTAAGCTGTGATGACAGGTGTCACTGAGTCTCATGGACGGACCTGTGACGAGTGTCCTGCTCACTTACAATCCTCACTTTGGCGCTTTTCACAAGTCACGAACTGATGAGTGCCAGGAGAGGTGGTAGGAGGATTCACTCGCCCGTTTTTTGTTCTCTTACCGCGCTCGTGTGTGTGTGTGTGTGTGTGTGGGTGGGTGGGTGGGTGTGTGTGTGTGTGTGTGTGCGTGCGCGCGCGCCTAGAACGCACAGACGCAGACCCCGTGATGCAAAGTCCGCGTCCGCACAGGCAAACTCGGATACGGGGATACATGCGCAAATCCACGCACGTACGCACGTACGCACGCGAGCCCTCGCACACACATCTCCCCTCCAGCCTGGCACCACACACACGCCGGCTGCCAAGCCAGTTTAGTGTAGTCCAGAAGAGCTGCTCTGTCTCAGGGCAGGGACACTGCAAACAAACCCCGTAGCTGCTCTGTGCACTGGGTGAATTCGACGAGCCGCGGGAACAAAGAGAAGAAACTCACAGGCACGTCTGCCTTGCTTAGCATGATGCACAGAAAAGGCTTTGTCGAGTGCGCAGGGGTTGTTCACACTCCTTAAAGTCTCAGTCCGACGATAAATGACGACCAAACAACTTCACTTAGGGTAATTTCTATTTCTAAATGTGCGCTCTGGTGTTGACCATCTCTGAAAGGCGCACAATCGACTCTGTGAACCAAATTAATGTTAAAATAGCAGCACTGACTTGTTGTTGCCACTGCGCTTATACCAGACACTACTTGTGTTGTCACGCTTTGTTGTTGTCATGTGAGATCACAGGGCTTTCATGCCTTCTTTCACACGTAGCACGTGATGCAGAAGCAATGGCCAAAAGCCGAGGCAATAATTAAACCTCATCCCCAAATTGATTAGACGGATGGTTTTGGTGCAGCTGGTTGTGGATCGGGGACATGGCCGATCAAACCCCACACTAGTATGAAGGAATGGCAAAATAACCCCCTTAACCTCTGATGCGAGGTTGCTGTCGAGGCTCCCTCTCGCAGTGATGTGATCGCAGCAGGACAAGAGGCCAATGCGGCCGGAGCTGACCATTCATCAGATCGTGGCAATTTCTACATTTCCATTTCACTGGGATCCCAGCGGGGATAAACATACTCACGGAGACGCTCTTTTATACCTGAGCAGGCTGCCCTGCCTTCTTTTATCCCGCAGCCTCGGTCCAGAGAGACTAATGAGCACAGGCCTGGTACCTCCATTCACCAGGAGGGCAGCTCCCATTCATGCACCAGCCCCTGTGTGAAGTCCCGTGTACTCACCGACGGCCTGTCAGTCAGTATACGCAGCCCTCCGCCCTCCGCCCTCGCTCCGTCTCCTTCCTCTGTTCTCGCTCTTCCCGCTGCGGCGCACAGACCGTCAAAGCCCAGCTCCGCTCTTTCACACTGCGCGGGCCTCAAAGGGAGGCCGACGGGGGACGTGGAAAAGAGCCGTGTTTGTTTAAACATGCCTTTAAAAAGCCAACAGGGTCCTTGTTAAATGCAGCCCAGCGCAGCGACGAAGGGGCGAGGGCGCAGCGCTCAGCCTGCACAAGGCCCTTGAGGCGTCCTGCCACTCAGGGCGACGGGAGGCCACGACTGACGGAGTCTACGTCGATTATTATTATTATTATTATTATTGTTGTTGTTATTATTATTATTGTTATTATTATTCGTAATAATAATGATGAGTGTGATGTTTTTAAAACATATTTATTGTAATCAATTTATTCCATCTCATCTAATAATCAAAGCTTTTTTCCCTTAGTGTCACTGTTCAAAGGGAAATGAACCCAACGGGTTTTGGCCTTTTGCATTTAAATCTGTATTGCTGTACATTTTCTTGCGGTTTCCAAGAATAACTGACTGTGAGTTAATTCAGCCAGTGACATTTTCACCATTCACTGACTGCAATTAATTTATGTCTCTGTTTAAAATGCCAGGCAACTATTTACCACCGTGTTTTACGTAATATCCATGAGTCCATTTTAATAAAGCCAATTTTATTTCAGATATTCGAATTTTTTTGCTTTGACACGTGTTTATTTTACAAGCTCCGCGTATTTATCCCATGTCAGACGCGTCTAACTGTGTTTGACGGATTCACTGAAGATATTCCTTTGCATCACATATTGTTCCGCTAACGCGTGTTGTCTTTGTGCTGCTCTATGAGAGTAAGCATGTGTTTAGTTAGGGTGCATGTCTAACAACGCAGGGTTTTCACGGTTGACTTTGTTGACTCTGCCTCGTTTGTCACGCTTGGACTCGACTCGTCGTTGCTTTCGTCTCTGCCTTATCAGAACCTAAGAATTAGGTTAATTTGCACAAATAATGAGAGTATTTTAATGTTTTAATGAGGCTGTTGACGGCAAAAATAATTAACAAAAGCCCTGGTTGAAACAGGTCTGTGTGAGAACAAAGAAATAACTTTATTGTCAGATTTTTGGAACCTGACCACATGGGCCGTCTTAATATCTGATATTGAATTTAATCTGTAAATGATTTAAATCCTTTTCGTTAGAATAGTACTTTTATTTATTTCTTATTATTTAGATCTCCATACATACAATTACGATAACCATCAGTAAATAATGCGGCACGTCGTGTACGTTCACCATTTCCCTCCACGCCCAGCTCAAGGAGGACATTTGCATTTATGCAGATTAAATTAATCTGTTGATCTCCGTGTCTGTCTAATGAAGAAGGCGCTGTGAACGCGCGCATGCATGAAGGGGACGGGTTAATTAGGGAAACTGCGCCCGGGCTTCCCTCAAAGGTCACACTTTGCCAAAGGCTTGAATACATTCTCCGCTCGTGATATGACACAAAGTGACAAGTGCAATGACAGATATTTTTTTTTACCTTTAGCCATGCGATATTGAAAAAAAAAACCGGCATTATAACAGCAAGCAGGGCTTCAATGAGTTAATCGCATACTGCTTTGTTTCAATTGACGCTCTCATTAATCCATAGCCTATGGAAACTTTAACCTAATTCCTCACTCTAATTCACTAATAATCTGACCTGATCTTACTTCATAACGTGCTCAGATTTAATACGATTCAAAATGAGAACATCTGTATATGTTATATGAGGCAATTACTTTGGATTAGTAAAATCAATGACAAGACTTTTGTTCTCTGAACTCATCAGTGGGTGGGACTGGGTGTGAAAACATTTCCTTTCCTCTGTATTTTCTTTTGCCTGTCACTTCCCACGTCTGCTGCTTGGTGTGATGGTTATTGCTTCCCTGTCTCATCAGATTATTCAAATAGGACATACCTGACAGCCACAGCGGCTCGCTGATATTTATGCGCTACCCACACATACTCATGTGGTTCCCTTTAGATATAGAAGGAGGCACACGCTGACAAACAAGATGATAAATATAATATGGTCTCACTTACAGTATGGGCACCCTCAGAAAATCTGGTTAAGAATAAGTGTGAGTTCTGTTTTAAATATGTTTTATTTCCCCTGATTCCCTTCACGCAACATTAAAACCATAAGCCCTCAGCAGCTCACTTTTTTCCTAGTCGGTCTGTCTGTGAGATCACTAAGTTGCTTTCTGACCCCCTGTAACCACTTTGTCCTCTTAAACATTGCAGAAAGATGTACGACATGTTTTACAGTTTAATGCTTAAAGCCACATGATTGCCTCTAAAGACCCACGTCTGAAAATATCCACTCTGTTCTTCTAAGAGCTCGAGTTTGATGAGGCTGTTTTGCTTCGTAATGTTGCTAAGTGATCCAATGCTACAGTCGGTTAGCATGCAAATCGACTTGAAAGCTAGTTTAGTCTGTTTTCCTTCCATCAGATCACGATTCCCTACTTGTTCTCTCAAAACATTTTAATGTTGAAGAACATTGTTCTCTTCTTCTTTTCACAGCGAAGCAAACACACCTTGAGTGTAAGTAAAAGAATGAGGCTGCACATGAGCACACTGAGATTTTCATTTGCACTTGTTTGTTGTGCAACCTTTTGTTTTTGCACATAATCACAAATATTCAACAAAGTCGTTGCTACAGTGAACGAGTCCACAATTTAGCTCCAACACAAAGGCTTGTTATATCGCTGCAGAACTGCACAGCTATTGTGAAGCTCATATTAGTTGGTAAGTAGCATGTGGTGGAAATTAAAGGCATCGTACAGACCCAGGCCAGACAAACCACACAAGTGTCTCGCTGTTTCTCGTACCATCCATCTCTCTTTGTGTTCCCCCTGTTTTCCTGCAACAAGTCAAACTTGCATAAAACCTTCAAAGCTCGCCTCTTGTATCCACCTTTGTGGAGAAACTGATTGTTGTCTGTTTTATAGCCTACATCAAACAATTTGATTTTAATCAGTCATTCGGGTGTTTTTCAGGATGAAAACAAACAAAGTGCTCAAAGGAGCTCGGACCTTCCTGCTGGGACTGAGAGTTTAGCTTTGAAAAGCCTGGAGTACCAGCACATTCCCAGGCTCTGGGGGATAGAAGTGACGATGATATACATGTCCAAAACGCATCAGATGAATTTGTCAGTGCTTTCATACAGATGAAGTGCTTTTGCACTGAGTGTATAATGTTGGTACAGTCATGCATGCACAAATGTGAGACAACTTGCAGAGGATGGTGGTTAACCTCATTGTCAGTCAATTGGCTCTTTCAAAACAAAAGACCAATCATCTTCCAAGAGTGAGAGGTTGTTCTTTCCGTTTTTTCTGCTCACACCAAGCTTCATATCTTGAAGTACTTGAGGGCTCAGATCAAGCGAGTGGACTGGTGCTGTATTAACAGATTTCCTACCAGCCATTGTGGTGCGCCATGAATCAGGATGAGCCAAATCCCTCTCTGGGCTACCTAACCAAACCACAGTGTCTCACTTTGTTTGAATAATATAAAAAGAGAAGTTTGTGCTGACACCAAAAATGACACAAAGCAAACAAGCACAGTGTAAATAGCACAAAGGATCCAAAAGATAAACATGTATGACTGAATAAATGGATTACATGTTCCCCTTGACAAAGTAGCTTTCTGCACCTTTGGGATTTTTGGAGTTTGCCAAGTGTTGATTGCCTCGCCCAGGTGAGGGAGGGTGTGTTGACTGATCTTAAGAGTCATTGATATTTTCCTACTCCACAGTGATCAACAAATTCAAATTACACAACAACAACAAGGTTACATTTCAGTTGAGGGGACTCCATAAACACTTTGGATACCAAAAACAGCAGTTGCATTATTTTTGGTTTTACTATAAAATGTGTTTTTGCATCTACATTTTTTAAAGTATTAGGCTTCCTCGTTTTTGTTAGTTTTTGTTTTTCGCAGTAGGTGTAGTGATTCACCGTCAGATAATAAGATTAGAAAGAGAGATCGCACCATTAAAGCTGCCTGTGAGTCACCTCGTGTTGAAACTGTAATAAATAGTTCCCGTTCTCTGTTGCAGGATGTACAAAGCACATCTGACCTGATGGGTGACGAAGCGAAGGTACGATTTAAATGGGAGTTGCTGGCAGGTACACTGGTGAGCGGGACACGCCGCAGCTTGCCTCTGTTACACATACATTATTTAAAGAACTGTGGGAATTTGAAACAGGATCCAGCCAACTGCAGCTCACACACTTTGTAGTCAGGTTGAGAAAACCTCAAGTTGGGGTGTCATGTTTTTCATAACTGTGCTGCTGAAGCGTTTGCCAAGGTTTGGAGTTTGTTACGCTTTTCTGCGGCAGTCACAAAAATCCGCTCTGGTTAATGTAAGGTGAGACGCAAACTGTTACTAAAACAACCCACACCAACGTGTGCGCATATACATGCACCGTCTGCTAAACGCCCCCCCACCGACACCACTGTCCCTTTGAAGTGTGGACTTGCCAGTAAATTCTTGGGTTCTTTTATGCTCATTCCCATTTCGATTAGTGGGGTTAACAAGCCGCTGCAGCTCAGGCTAATGAGACTGTACCATGGAGAGGGGCCATCAAAGGTGGGGCGGGGGGGTTAGCAATGGATGACTCAGTTCCCCTTCCCTCTGAGGACTAAATAAGCTACAGGGGAATCCTAAACATGTGCTGCTCCAACCGCTGCCTCAAGACCAGAATGAACTGGAAGTGGCAGAATAATGGACAACAGGACAATTAGCTACGTATGTCTGCAATGTCCAGTAAATCGTTGCCTTATACAGAAGACGTAGTCGCACTTCCTTTCACTTTTATCCTTACAGTATGTCCACGAACATCTCCCCTGTACAAACACAGCGCACACATCTCCTCACTAACGTGGGGGCCCAGCGCAGCCAATCCCGCTGGGACAGATGGGCAGACAGAGGGGGGGGGGCTCATTAAGGCAGGATGTATCAGGATGCAGTAAAACCTCTAGTTTGCTTTCCTCTTTCCCCCTTTTTTTCCTCTTCACCAATCACAGAGAGAAATATTTTGAAGATCACTAACAGATGGAAATGCAGTAGCGGCGGATGGAAGGGACCTTTGTTGGTGTGTCGCAAAAGTGTGAATCAAATGAGAAATATTATATACATCACAGAAGAGAACCTGTGCGAACCTACAGATCCACACACTGAGCCACATATCATCAAACTGTAAATGTGCCAAACGCTGAATAGCACATGTTGTGAACATACAGTTCTGGAACCAACACATATGTCTCAGCACCAGGTGGAAGCTATTTGTAAAATGTAAACATTAACACCCAATAATCTTGTAATAAGTCATAACATGAGTCAAATGTTTACTTACTCTGACAATCTGCAATGTTTCAAAACTGCTCAGAGGAATGAAAAAAAAACCCCAGCTGCCTGTTTCTAACACGACCAAATGAGATTAACGTGGTTCTAGGTTAATTTAAAGGACGTGTCATTCTCAACACTGCGCTCCTTGACATCTCCAGTGAAGCTGTGTGCACATCATGTGAACCAGGGCCTTGACCTCAGTGTTGAGTAATCCTGCGTTATTGAATCCAGATTCATCTGAATTGAGAACAGGCTCGGTTCCTGTTGTGAGGAGGAGGTTTTGTTTTAACCTTGACATTTAAATGTGTTAATTTCTGCTGCAGTAAAAATACTGTATTGAGATACGACATCATAATCTAAAAAAATATGGACAGTAAAGATTGTGTCATTGTGTAAAGTGTGTAATAACTCATCTACACATTTAAAGCCATTTGAATTTATCACCACGTTGTCACCGCGGACGTGTCACCTACTAGAGTGTGGGCTTCGACGTTGTTATTAGCTTAAAAACATTAGCCAGTGTAATGGAAACCTGTGGACTAGCCCCAGGGCTCCAGCTTTACAACCAAATGCTTTGTGGGGGTCAATGCATCAGCAGACCAACCCTTGACTTTTTCAAAGCTCTCCCACAGAGGTTAAGTATCACGACCAAGAGGTCGGACCATCATTTAACCGACACGAGTGCACCCCATCCTATCCGGGTCACACGCTGGCGTGGAGATCAGCTGTGATGGCTGGTCAAGTGAGCAGACCAATGAAACGATGAAAAGGCGGTTGGGGGGACGCAGGCCGTCTTGTCTCGTCTCCAGCAGCATCAACCGTCTCCTGCTGCGTCTCTGCACTGTCCGTGTTGTTGTGCTAATCAGGCGAGTCAGCCCTGACACACAGCATACTGTACTGCAGCCCAACATGGCCCACAGCCCACCAGCATCCCAGCTTCTGTCAGTCTAGTAAAGGAGGCAGGAAGGAGATCTCCCTTCCAGAGCTGACAGGAGTAAAAAGAACTGATAGAGGTGCTTTATGCTCCTTTGGTTCCCGAGTCTTTCCCTTTATCCTTTCCTTTCACCACTGCTGATTCTCTAGCCAGTGACAGTAAGGACATTATGTGAGACAGATGTCCCCCTTAGGTAAATTTGTAGACACAAAGTGTTCAAGCCTGTTGCTTCGAGCGATGGAATGAACACTGATCTCTGCAAAGACACGGCCAGATGAGCAGAGGATGAAGGAGGGTGAAGCTCCCGTGCTTTCGATATGGGGGTTCCTCTTTAATTTCATCAAGCAGCACCTTAGGGGGGGGGGTGACGAGGGTGAGATGAGAGGGTAGCGGGGATACAGACTGTGGAAATCAGGATAATAACTGTAATTCAATTAAAAGGTTACTCACCTATCCAGTCACTCAAGGGGGAGATGAGCACTGCTGCATCTTGCAGTCTGCAAGGCCTATTACAGCACATCGTAATTGAGGCCTATTTCTCTCGGTGTGTTTGAAGACTACAGCAGGACCCTCGAACGCCTCCCAGGGGCTCCTCTCCTAATTGGTTAATTAATCCTTCCAGAGCCCGTCTGCAGGGCTAGGGGCGCTCAGCGCAAGACGGGGGAGAGGGGCAAGGACAGAAGACTGCAGGCTTGTGGGCAAGTGTGTGTATGCGATGGCAAAGGAGAGCAAGGTTGACAATGACAGCAGATCGGATACTACCCCTTAAAGCGCCACATGTTTCTCACTAAGTCCGAAACCATTGACGTACGAGATCTCAGTCTGAGTCCACATTTTGACCGTGTGGATTTTCCTACTTTTTGATCATAGTGATGGGTTGGTTTGTTGCCATCTTTCCTGCCGTGTGTGCCCCCCTGTAACTCTTCTCTTTCAGTTCCTCATCTTTATGTGCTGCAGAGAGGGGTTACAGTGGGCTGGAGGGAAGGGGAGTCATGTATAGTGTTTGTCTGGATGATACTCACTGAAAGAGACAAGTATGTAATTTGCCCTTAGATGCAACACAACACATAATCCACTCTTGCATAATACGCTGGTTACATGGGGTAAAATGAGGACTGTAAAGTATATCTGTTACAGCTCCACTCGCACAGGACTGACAGAAACTGGACAGAGAATATTAGTCCGTTCTGAAAAAGACTTTGCACAAAGATGTCAGTGTGTTCGAGACACATCTGTTTATTTTTATTTTTTTGCTGCAGTTTTTCATTAAAACAATTTTTTTCATTTGGCAAAACAATACGTTACTGTATCAATTGATCACAGTGTTTATAGGATTTCTTTTTAAGTGTGAATAATCTTGTGAGATTTACAGTATCATGCAAAACCACCTAGAGCTGGTTTCTCTATAACAACACACGGGTGGTGTTTGTATTTGCTACTCAAACCATATAAATTCCTTTGTATTCACAGAGCAAATATGCTGAGCAAATGGACACACAAATAGGCTTAGTGAGGGAAATCGGCCCAGATTCAGACGTCTTTGAGTCATACACACACACGTGGAATGTATTCTGTACACAACCTTGTGTATGAGAACAGGTTCAGTGAATAAAGTCAAAGACGTCTGATGACTGAGGGAGCCTGCACACACTCTCTAATCCCATTCACACTGCTGGTAAAACAAACACGCAACGAGGCAGCTGCTGCACACAAAGCACTGGATATACAGCACGGCGTCAACAATTCTCACAAGTTCAGGTGTAATCCCTGCGATGGAGTTCCTGTGCAAATGCTAAGGATCGAGGACACGGGTTGAACTACTTTTAATCGACCTACTGTAGCCTTTTATCAGTGTGCTACTACTGAGCTTAGCAACCTCATGGGAATCACTGGTACAGAGAAAGACCCATTTATGTGACAACATTCTAAATAAAAACCTGTATTTAAAAATACCTTTTCTACTGTTTATGTGGAAAGAGAGCACGTGACTTGGGGAAAACCACTAAATCACCCATAAAAATGGCGACATTCATATTTTCAGCCATCGCACAGATCGTCGTCTCACATTCAGGTTGCGGATGCAGTGTGACACAATAAGGAGCCTGCAGGCCTTGGCATGCTCATCGCTGCTGTGGCACCATAAATCAACCATCACTTAACCACCTAGTATGATACTGTTTTTAATTTTACGCTCAGATATAAAGTCTTTGTGTGGGGCTCCAGTTACATGGAAAAACTGACTTTGGTCGTACACTTTGTTTATTTACTCAAGTCACAGTGAGGATAATGGTTTTTGGGCATTCTAAGCATTTAAATACTGTTTGGTTCCGTGTGTTTCTTGTAATTCTTTTGCAACTGGTAGCACACTATTGCAAAATGGAAAACATTTCCCATTAACACAACAATTAAAATATATAGTATGTTGGTGTAATTGTAGAAATACTTTTTTTATTGAGTTAGTGAGAATAGTTGAAAACCATTTCCTTGGACATAATCTAAACAAATGCCCTTGTCTGTAGTAGTGAAATCCAGAGAGTTTAGTCAGGATGGGCCGTGATGGTGTACAAAAAAAACATGGCCCAAGTCAAATCAACTGCTTGTCTTGGACGCGTCCAGCCTGAGGCAAAGACAAACGCAGCGTCGAGCAGACTGTATGTGACATGACAGACCTCCAAACTAACCTAAATGGACACACACTGGCTGCCCAGAGAAAAAGATTGAATTTGTGTCTGTGTGTGTATAATCACAAATGATACATACATGTGTGCACATATGTTGTATGTAGACACGTGGAATAGAAACACAGGAAATCGGAGCAGCGCTGAAGTCGCGTTCCCTGTGTGTGCGCTTCGTCTTCTGAGAGTCCTGCTCCCTCAGGCCTTCACTCGTTCAGGTCAGCAAAGTTAAAGAAAAGCACATGTCGAGAAAACAGATACACGTAAACGAAAGCAAAGAGAACAACCAACAACGCTCGCGCTCCTTTGAGAGGCACGTTTTCCATTTTGTTTCTGGATCGGAAACGTGAACTATCGTGTCAAATGTTACGGAAGTGTGTGTGTGTGTGTGTGTGTGTGTGTGTGTGTGTGTGTGTGTGTGTGTGTGTGTGTGTGTGCGTGCGTCGAGGATGCGGATGTCTGCGTGCGCACCCGTGTCATCTTTTCTATTGGAACGTCGGAGAACAAGGCGAGGAGTGTCACAAGTCATTTTGCCACGATGGAGCCACACGGCATGCTGCCATTCACTTTGAATCAGCCCCACACTGAGAGATCCTTCTCAGCCTCGGGGGCACAGCCACCACACACACACACACACACCTCCATCACCCCACCTCATTCTGTCGCACAGACGCACCAAACACAAGGTCCCTAACACGCCTCATCACGCGGCCCCTGGCCAACCCTCATGACCCTCCTGGACACACAGATGTCCAAAAAAAATATGCACGTAAACACAGACACCTACAAACTACAAGCACGGAGGAGAAATGCACGCCTTTAATCCACATGCATCAGATAAGTGCTGTCTCTCTCATTTATTGTCCTTCCATCTTCCACCTTCTAAGAGATTTATTTCTTTCCCCACTGACTTCGCTGTCCTCCTTCCTTCCTCTTTCTGCCTGCCCCCCCCCCTTCTCCCTTTTGGAGATTTCAGAGAAAATAGCTAAAGGCCAGATTAGAGGTTGGCTGCCTCTTTGTGTTACCAGCAAAGATAAATATTCCCAGGATGACTCCCATTGCCTGGAGGATGTTTATGTGTGTACATGCTGCTCTGCCCTCCAAAAACACATACACGTATGTGAGCACACGTGTGAGGATAAACACACACACACACACACTGTTGTGCTTCCGCTCTGCTCAGTGTGACACAGTAGATTGAGCAGAGCGAGATCACCAACGTTTGTCTGCCTGTTACCGGTTTTAGCTCACGGTTACCTGTTGCCCCGCTGAGGCGTCCTCTCGGTGTGAGAACAGTTCATCTCTGTGCGTATCAGTCAGGTGACAAACAGCTGCTCTGTGATGTCACGGGCTATAGGGAGAATTTGAATATGAGGCGGTGTTGAAGCGTTCTATGCTTCATTTTATGGCAATCTATAAACCTCCTTTTCATGATTTTGATTTCGACTTCAGAATTGCTGACCTATTATCGTGATGCATTATTATTGAGCATGAGACCATTCTGGTCGAAGACATCTTAGAAACTTTTGCTAAACATTTTTACACGGTTAACAGAAACAGGGATGTCTAGAACCTACAATGAACATTACACGACCACAACATGAGGACATACTTGAAGTAGTTTTTTTATGAATAATAAATTAATGAAGGTGAACCAAACCCATCAACGTCGACCGGGGGCCTGCAGAGCATCAGGCGACTCCATCTTGAATGAAACCCATCTTTTATTGAATCCAAGCAGGACTTTCCCTCGATGAGAGAGGAGCCATCATGCAGCCTAGGACCCGTATCAGCTTTTATGATAGCACGGTTCCCTTCTAAAATCTCTCTGCCCCATCACATTCTTCTGCTAACAAGCAGGGAGAAGCCTAGTTAGAACCTGCTGACTCAGCTAATCTATTTTCCAACACATACACAACCTCTCATTTCCATTAGCTTGCACCTTTCCACAGGTAGTGTGGAGGAATGCAGTTGAATAGGTTGAGCATCCCTCACATTTGCAACAACTGACTGCCTGACTACTTGCCTGAAAGAGAAAAGTTTCAGATTCACGTTTTCCGATGGCACTAGTCCTACGGTAGCTTCAAGCCATTAGAAATAGCCACTGCTCTCTTCAACAAACGTTTCAATGTGGGAGCCACAGTTTGCTGTTTAATACGCTGCTCTGTAGAAAATTACGGCTAAGGGATGGAAAACAATTTACCTCATTTACTCCCTCTGAAATATCATCTGCCTGAGAAAGTGTTGACCGAGGAAGCTGGATTTGTCTGCTCCAACTTTGCTTTGGTTCTAGCTTGTGTCACAGCACAAGAAGAAAACAATTAGGGTACAGTTTAGCCCAGTCATGAGGTCCGTCAGTCGGCTTTAAGACTGAATCCAAAGACAGCGATTGATCGTTTCTCCAACTCACCGCAAGACAAATCATTGCAAGATAACGTCTGTCCCTGAGACAAGAACCTGAGGGTTCATGACACCCCCACCACGTATCAGATCAGAAAAAAATGAGAATGTGAAGGCTCCATAGAAAAGCCAGTCCCATGCCCCTTATGTCATTTTCTCTAGTTCATAAATCATTTGCCTGCTTCAGGAACCAAATCTATGCTTTTACAGCTGCAACTTTAACCTTTAACACGTTCAGCAGAAGTAAGGTAAGTTCTCTGGGCCCGACCGGTGAAAACACACTGCAACATACGGGTTTGACAGCTGTCAGACCAGGCTCTAAGCTCAGACTGTGTGAGAAATGTGTGCAAATACCGTCTTCTACCACCACGAGTCTCCAGCATTTTTGCCCTTCTCCTCTTCATGAGAAAACCTTTCACCGACATGTTCTGCAAATGCCGGAGCTACACGAGCCTCAGCTACTGTGTCCCACATCCCACATACTGGCCCAAATGTTCTGTAAACTGAGACAATGTACCACAACCACAAGACATATAAAGACATATAAAGACATATAAAGTGCCTTTTAGATTTGAATTCAAGCCCTGTTCTACTGTCTTTCCAACGTAGTGGGGATCCCCTTTAAGGGAATCTAACCTAACTAAGCTGCTCCGAGCCTTTTGAAGGCACTGGTGTATTTCATGACCAGTAATTACATAGGAGAGAGAGCGTTGGTAGGACTGGGCCAGTGGGGAAAACAGGGAAGTCATTAAGCACATTTGAATTTTGAGAGTATGGTTGGATCCGATCGCAGGTCAGCAAGGACACATGTGGCTCCAGAGACAGGAGGAAGCAGTGTCTTATTGTTAGACCTGCCTACTTGAGGAAAAAGATAACATGAATGTCCTCAGAGACAATATTACCTATCGACTGAAATCGCATGAAAGTTATTACCACTGTCGCTTCGGCACCAATATCACCTCAAAGCATCAGAATAACCATGCGCAGGACTTTGTAGAGGGGAAGAGATTAAGTCCTTTAAGAAAACTGCTTTCAGTGGGACATTTGGAGGAAATGGGAATCAGATGGTGATTAGTCAGTTGAGACTGCGTTCCACCTCAGAGGTAAAGTAAGGATAAAGTACAGAACGGAGGAAGAGCAGCCTATGGCACCGTTGACCTGTGAACGGAGGAAATGGACTTACGCTGTAATCTCAGCGTCTCTGAAGAACTCATTTACCCGTTTCCCTGTGGATGTTTACATTCATCAGTCATGTTGTTCTGACTCTGCTCGGGCTAAACCGAGTCAACTGCTACGACACGCAGGCGTAAACGTTTGCGAAGTGAACATGTAGCAATAACGTAGCAACGCTTTAAAGACGACTTGTAGGTGTTTTTACGGCCGCACCGTGGCCTCGACTGCCTGCTGCTGTCACGCTGTTCAGAGCCGTGCTTCAAGTGAGGTGGTTGGTGTAGAGCAAAAAATGATGCAACGTGTCAGAACAAGACTAATATTTCAAGCTGTGCATTTTTCTCCCTGCTGGAGACTCTGTCTGTCTGTTTGGACAAAGCACTGACGACACACACACACACACACAGAGTACGGCATACATTCAGACCTATGGTCCGACAAACAGTTGTGTAATCACACGCTCAGCCTCCCATTCGTACTCACTCATGCATGCACAGATGAAGACAAACACACACACACACTGACTAATCAGCAACATTTAAAAGATTTATCTCTCTTGTTCATCTCTCTTTTAGTTTTTGTGTTATGCAGCATGTTTACAATTTTAAATGCTACAACTTTGGATCAGCAGACAAGTTTCCAACGTGAGACGCTGTCGCTAAGTTATAATCATTTGCCCCATGAAGGTCATGTTTCTGGACAATCACTGGCTCACAACACTCACACACATAAGCACAGCCTCGCCCAAAACAGGTGCTTCCATATCAGCTCCACGTTGTGCAGATGGCGTGTTTTTGCACGCAACAATCTGACAGGTTCTTGTTTACATGCGTATGTACAGCCTCATATTCTTCCCTCCCTATTTTGAAAAAGCTACTTCCTGTTAGTGGTTTCTTATCGCTCCAGGTTGAGCACCTGAGCAGTACAATGTGGAAACTTTGGATTTTTATTTTATATTTAAAACACATTAAATAAAACACAAGGTTCTTAGGTAACCGCTGTAATAAGAGTGACATCAAACAATCAGATAGTATACAGCAGCAGCTCTTCGAGTGTAAACATGCTGAGATATGAGCTTTATCGGCCTCATATCACTGACATCTGGGATTTCTCACGTTTCCTTTCCGTTCTTTTTGTTTTGTTTTGTTTTTTTTTTTTGGACATGCCAGTTTTTCCGGCAGTGGTTGCATCAGCAGAACCGTTGTCTGTTGAAGTCACGCTGATTTAGTTTCTCATTTTTATATCCTGGATGGGCAGGTGCATGTTGGTGTGCAAACAAAGACACACTTATCAGGCAGCGTCTCTCAGTTTCACACACATACGCAAACGCCGGAGAGCAAATGCAACAACGCGAAAGACCTGGATGGGTCTGTATTTATGTTTTTTACAAACCGAACAGTATTCAAACATTTACAACAAGCACAGCGCAAACATGATATTATATACAGATGTTTGTCTGGCTTTGCATGGAGACGTCTGATTAATTTATCCAGTTTTCACTGTCAGAAAACACTATTTCTCACTTCTAATGCATAATTAGTTGTTCTTCCGGTTTCGTTTTGATGTTTAATATTTTATATTTAACGTTAGATCTGTGGGTAAGAATTGGGACACATATTCCCCTCTGCATCCATCAGTTTGTCTTCTATGTGAAACCACAGCAGAAAATAGCTCCACTGTTTCACTTTCTCCGCCGCTGCCTCTCTTTCAGTTGTTTAAAGAGGAGGCGCCCGTCTGACAGTGGACACTGACACCTTTCATCGCCACCTTCCCTCGTGATGCACAAACAGCGTATGGCCGGATGCCATGCGTAGGTACTGTAAACATCACTCCCTTTCTCTCCCTCCCTCCAACACAGTGACATTCAACATAATTGAGGCATGCAAGTCTGTGGCTGCCATATGCCAAACATGAGCTGGATAAATCGCTGGGAAGGAAGGAATAAGCAGAGGGAAGACACCGAAAACGGTTCTGTGTGTTTGATTAAGTCGCTCATGAATGATTCATTTCAATGCATCTGGCTTTTAGCATTCAAGTGTTGATTGTATATTAAATAGCAAATTTGGCAGATTCACTTGTTGGTATACGTGTATGTCTCCAGTAGCGACAAGGCTGTCAAGCCACCCGTCCTGCATGAATAAGTGTTACTACAGTGCGGCCTTTCCGAGCCTGAGATGCCTCTTTGTACACTATCCTGCGCACAGCAAACAAGTCTGGACAGCTTTGTATCTCGTCCCTCTTTGGATAAACACAGGCAGGAAATGAATGTGGTTTTACCATGATTCACTCCATACTGGAAGCATTTGCTGTCAAAGAAATCCATTCAAAGCAGCTTTGGCTTCACATGTTTACCATTTTCTGTTTCTTGGGCAGATATGTATCTTTTCATTTGCTGCTTCCTACCTCCACAACTCACCTCACCAAAGACATTTTTTAGCTCTAACTTGAATAGTCTGTTGAAAAACACGAGCAGTTTTCAGTTGTTTCTTTTCAGTAATAATGACACAAAACTTGCCTCACAGCATTTTTTGTTTTTTAGTCTCCTTCTGGTTTATTTTCCTCTTCTCTCACTCTTCCTCTGCAGAATCACACATTTCTGCGTGCGTCCCGTCTGCATTGCTGTCTTTATTAGTGGAAAGTTGAAGTGCCTGAGGCCAGAGTTTAAACCTTTCAATACAGCTGGTTGGGGACTGTCAGCCAAAGTAATGAGCTTTACCTTTAGCTGAACCATAAAGGCTGGTTCCTGCCTATGGGGCAGTCTTTCTCTGAAGTGAGGACAACGCACGTATGTTACATGCCTCAGCTCTGTCGCTTTCAAATATTTCCCGTCATCATGTATGACAACCTGAGGGACCTTTCTTAAAATCGTCCTGACAAAGTTCAGCGTTTCCAACTTTTCACTCTTCTAACTTTCTCCAATAAGACATATTATTTGATTTAAGCAGTTCTTCTTTCCAGGTATTTCATAGGCTCCCTCCAGATTTAACCTGCCATTTAATGAGTCTAACATATCACAGATTTCAGCGGACTGTCTCCTGAAAATGATATCTTAAACCTATACTACTGTATTTTCTATAGCGAGGGTTGTTGAAGCGAACATATTTTTGAATAAGTTGTATTCGTTAATGGAAAGTAACAGGTCCAGGGTGTGTTGCAGTGGGCTGGGTTAAGGAAAGAGAAGCATTTTGGTTATAAGATCATCTTTGAGCCGTCGTTCCCTTAACCCTGTGTTTTTTTGAGAAACAAAAATAAGAGATATTATACTGAATTTTTTGGTGGCTCCCGGCGTCTGATGACTTGATGAGCAGTCTCGAGTCTAATTACGTGTTGTGAGAACAGCGCTCTAATGGCAGCAGGTGGTTTTCTGAGAAACTCCTTTAATGCTTCACCAGTGTGAGGTGCTGATTACTGCAGCATTAACCTCTTCCTGCGATGTGCAGTCACAGGCTCCATTCACTGGGCTTGGGAATCAACCATGTGTGGCCCAGCGACGAGATGGAGCACAGACAGATCAATAATCCTTGCTAATCCATAATCCCATTAACAGTGACAATGAGGAACAAATGTTACTTTATAACTCTTTTGATCCGTGACAAACCTAAGGAAAATATTTGTGGTACAACTTCTGAGTGACCAGTATTTCCTGGTTCCTGTCTCTATGTCCTGATTCTAGTAATCCAGTAAAGAGCGCTGTGTAAAGCGCGGTACAATTTGTGTTTACGGGCCTGTTTGTTGACCAAACAGCTTGTTCCCATTACTCCACTCAGACCTAGGTGAACAAGACTTGCTTGTATGTTGGTTAGCGTGGGGAGACGCCACATGCTTTTCGTTAGAGAGACGAACCATCCTGTGTAATGTATCTGTTTTGTGTCAGAGCAGATAGATGAGGGGCTCTTACTGGTGTCGGGGTGTGTTTGTGAGCAATTAGGGCCGTTGTGTGTGTGTGTTTGAGAGCATCTAGGCCTCAACAGCCAATGCTTTCAGTTAAGAGCTTTGGGATGTGGCAGGTTTGAAGAGGATGAGACAGATCTTTCTTTAGCGGAGGCCTGCAAGGAGGCGCATGTTCCCTGAGAAACCAAGACATCTGTTGTCTGTGAGACGACGGCAAGGATTGAGGGGTCCCTGCAGTCCCGTCCACACAGGCAGCGGCTTCACTGCGGACTAATTGGTGCGAGGCCTGTGTGCGAGCCGGTGAAGGAGGGGTGTCTGAGTGGCTAGCCAGAGAGGAAGGAAGACAGGCCACCCCGTTCCCACAAAAAGGAAAAAAGACAACAACAACCAAAGTACAGAAAAGAACAGGAGTAATAGATGCCCCCCCTCCTTTCCCTGTGTAGCCATTCCAGACCCAGACTCCAGACTAGCCTCATCCTTGTAATTTAGATTAATTTCTTCCACATTTTCCTCAGGGATTAGGCTGCAACCCCCCCACGCTACACGCACACATACACACATCTCACCCCCTACCATAGTTTCTTAATGCTCTCATTATTGAACTACATTCCCTTCACAGCCAAACCAAGCCCACCCCACCCCCCACCTCCACACACACACACACACACCAATGAAAATGTCTGAACCCTGGTCAGTGTTAAATGATTGCATTGATTACGTGAACAACGGTTATGTCGTTTTAGCAGGAGTGCATCAGGCTTCGTGCTTGTAATTATTGTCACCAGATGTATATGAAATATTATTCTACCAATTTAAATGCAACACTTTCCAACACAAGCGGCCTGTTATGGGACAATCAGCTGGATTTTCCGTTTACGTTCCCTCTCTTCTCTCCTACAAACTGAAGTGACTAATCACCGAGCTGGACGGGGAACGTTTTCTTGTGTCAGGAGGCTGCAGTGTCCTCCAGACAGCATCTAATTCACCATATTGTCTCAGTGCTGTCTAACAGAACACAGCAGGCAAATACCAGCCAAGTGTACTCACTGTAACGCCAGGTGTGTTGGTTTGAAGCCACAGGAGTGAGTCAAACGAACAGACACAGCGTAAGTTCTTCACAACAAGACAATACTTGGATCCGTGCAAATCAGGGGGAGTTGATCCAAGGTTTTAAAAGTAAAACAGCCGCAACTCGTGTTTTCATGCAAACTTTAAAACTCAACATCACAAAAGCAACAACTTTTTGGTCAAGAGAAATTTTACATTCATGAGTGAAAATCTGCCCAAATCCTCAAATCAAATCTGCTACAAAACACATGAATCTGTTCTTTAACACAAGACACAGGCTTCGTGTTCAGTCTGGCATCAAACATGATTAAACAACCTTTTCCTTCCAGACACCATTAAACTTGGCTCTTTTCTATAGATAACAATACATTAACCTGAATAGAACTAATGTTAGCACAGTGGTGATCAAAGCCAAAAACTAATGTTGTTTTTTGTCGTTTTAAGAAACAATACACTTACACATGCACAACTATTTTATCTAATAATCATCTGACTATTGAATTGCTCCTCTATTACTAAACTGACGTGACCTCAGCTTCTCATTTCCACATGAGAATCTCCTGTTGTGTGTATGACTTGTCGCTTGTGACAGGACTGCAGTTTAACTCATAAAGTGGTTTCAGTGGTTGGGAACTGCAAGCAAGCGATTAGTCTGACTGCAAATGAGCCTTAATCTACAACAGATTTCAAAAACAGTCAAAGGGAAGTGGTTGGACTAAATGGAAAGGGTGAAAGTAAAGTGCTAAGTATCTGGGAACATGACACTGAGAACATGGTTATTTTTCAAGCATTCAAGCATTTGTTTGATCTGGTAAAATTTACAACAGCGTGTGCGTTAATGCAAAGTTCATCTTATTATAAGAAAAAATATGAGCCGCTCGAAATGGATTAACTGGTAACAGTGACGTAACAAAGAGTGGAAATAACACCAAACATTAAATGAGATTTCAGAGGATCTTTAACGTTCCTGACACCGTGTTCCTTCGTCCTGACAGCTTTGTCATGTGACTTGCTGTGACCCACATAGAAAGGTCATTCAGTCAGAGCTGCCATCCAATACACTGGAGCCATAGCTCAGTGAATCAGGAGATGAAGAGCAGCCCTGGGCTTTTTAATGAGATCAAAAGATCAAATTAGCATTTCCAATCTCTCATGTAGTATAGAAGTATATGAGTCTTTGTTTTCCCAGGGAAAAAGCCCAGAGAAGGTAACAGGTAAGCTCAACAAGTCCGTGCTCGCTTTCTTTTCCCAGCCTTAGGTGTGTCAGAGGTGGCTCATTCTCTTACAGTTGGAAAAAAAGGTTGACCAGTTACTATGCTGCATGTGTTTTGGAAAACAAGGTGATAAACAAGTTCCCCGTGATTTGTGTCAATGTTTTATCACAGTAATATTACTGATGGTATTGTGTATCTGTGGTTTTAGCTTTACTGATCTCAGAACTGTTCACAGAAGGTGAATTATTTACTTGTGACAAACCCTAACTCTCTTCTGCTGACAATAAATTTGCAGAAAGTGAAAAGGACGTTTCATAGCTCACGGCTGCCAAAACAAAGTTCTGCAATGTGACACAGCAGACATGACAACACGAAAACAACGGGGAGAAGACACAGCAAAAAAAAAAAAAAGCCTCAAGCGCACTGAGCCGGTCACCGAAGACTCTTGAAAACCTACTTTATTGTCTCCCCACCAACCTTCACCAGTACCTCCCTCTGCTATTTCACCAGCACCACCTCCTCCCATTATCTCTCAGGAGAGCGAACATGATTTACTGAAGGCAGTTAAAATCAACCGCTGCAAGGGCAGCAAGCCATCGGGATGACAGGTCTGGTTAAACAGGTTCTGAGGGGAGAGGCTGATACTTGTTTAACTGCTAGGTTCCACACACTGCTACCGCTGCCTCTTTTAACATGTAGCTTTGTGTTATGGCTGCTTTCACCTACTGACCTCCAAAGCAGAACACACACTCCAGCTAATGGAGCACTTGTGAGAGTCGTAGTATATCGTACACTTGTACGTCCAGCTATGCGTCACACGCTGATGCACTAACGCGTTTGAGTTCTCACTGGTTTTGAGTTACTTGAGCTCAAACACTTGGCAATAAGTTCCCGAAACACAGACTATGAATCAGCTGAGACTGGCTCGGCAAGTGATGATTAAGCGGTGCTGCATTGCTTGGAAATTCCATTTGCAATTGTGCATCTTTTCTCTTCTCACAGACATCAAAGGGACGGACATCTGCGGCGTGAATGTGGCCACGCTGCGTGTGCACAGTGGAAAAACACCTTGAAATTCTGACAACAGGAAATAAAAACATCCGTGAGCAGCAAGACGAGGAGCTGAGCGCAATCTACTGGGTTTGTGTCAACAAGTTATTTGTCTGCTCTCAGTTGTGCATCGTTTTTCATCACATGATGTACTTTTGAGGTCTCTGCCTTCGCTGAGCCACACAGCCCATTTGTGAAGCTATGTGAGAGCAGATAATGATGCCTACTGTTCCTATTACTTTGGGAATTTTTCTTTGCCGTTTATTAATAGGAAGCTCAACCAACACATGACTAAACCATCATCTGCAAAACACTGCTGGAAAGGACACTACAGGACAACAGTGCTAACCATTAACTAAAAAGTGTGTGTGTCTGTGTGTGTGCGCATTATGTCGCCTAGGCAACATCACTGAATCACTGTATCAGACTTAAGTCTTTATTTTTTTAATTTTCTTAAAACTTTAAAACATTTTTTACATATTTTCCAAAAAAGTAGCTTGTGCCCACTTTCTAAAATCTACCTGATAAAAAACTAACCCATTTATAAAAGTTCAACACGTCGTCATAAAAAGTGAAACCATACACCAGAGGAATACCATTATTTACAGAAGCCCATTAAATTACAACATAAATTAGAAAATATTTACATCCAGGACAAGACACTGCATAAACTTCTATGGAATTTAATGTCTAAAACATTTTTTTAAGCGAGGAATATGTACATTTACACACATTCTCACAACACACATGCTGGCAGGACTGAACCGTTTCATTGAGATTTTAAATACTAAAGCTTGATGGTAAAATGGTCACAAAAACAAGTTCTGACTGCAAGTAAAAGAGTAACAATAGAAGCATTGCTTTGCATGAAAACATGCGTTTAATCCACATAAACACTGAGGAGGCTTCTGTTCCACCAACTTTAAACACTCTCAACTAGACGACAAAAAAAATGTCTTTTTTCATACAAGCCTACATAAGATTCAAATCAGGTTTCATGAACAAAGCACAATAACACTGAAGCCATTCTGAAGTGGTTGTACAACTCGAGCACAAAAAGTAAAGACAATGAAGTGGATCTTCTCTACTTTTCATATAAAAACGTCCTTTGCAAGTCCATCGAGACACAGGAAATCAGTGGATTTGCCTCCAGACA
Source organism: Macropodus opercularis (assembly GCA_030770545.1). NCBI lineage: Eukaryota > Metazoa > Chordata > Actinopteri > Anabantiformes > Osphronemidae > Macropodus > Macropodus opercularis. The sequence continues at coordinate 7,100,805 of CM061099.1, forward strand.
GAGCAGGAGGAGCAGGGTGGGGGGGTGCTGAGAGGAATTCACAGCCACAGCAGCTCATCTTGAAATGATGTCCTCCAGGGAGATAAAAAAAACAAAAACAAAAAAAACTGTATGCACTTTGTTCTTTTTGGCTTCTTGTCAGCCGAGTGCAGGTCCCATGGTTGCAGCATGGCCACATCGACAACTGTTTGGATTGTTGTGGCGCTATGATCATGACTTAATAGGCCAGGATCCCAATCCAGACCAATCCACAGGCGTCCATCATAGATGCCAACACAGAATGATTTGCAACCAGTTGTGACAAGACTTGAGAAATTCTTAACTTCTAAAAAAAGTTATAAATTGAATAGTTCACACAAACATACACTCACATACCAATTCAGTTTTCAATAAGACAATACTAAATATCTTTTTTTTTTTTTTTAAGTTCCAAAAAGGGCAGCGGGAGTAAGGGACTGTAGGGCTCTCAAGTTTGTAGGGATTTCCTCCGAGCTCTCATTTCCTGTGCTTGTCCATTTTGTCGGTCGATTTGCCGCCGCTGTCTGACGAGCCCTGCGTGTCGCTACCAGAGCTCAGGTACATCTTGTCCACTTGTTTGAGTGCCTCGTTCAGGTAGTTCTGAAGCGAGGTCATGGCAGCGCAAATGGCCGGCGAGCCAAAGCCGTGGGTGATGAGGCTGAAGTGAGTCAGACAGCCTTGGATTCCAGGCTCCAGGATGGGCGCCGGCCGAGAGTTTCCCAGAGGTGAACGGTCCTGAGTGAGCAGGTCTGTGAACTCCTTGCAGATTTGCCTGAAAGGAGAAAAAAAACAAATACTTCACTGAATGACTGATACATACAACGGCACTAAATCAACATGGGGCAACGTTCTAAGGTTGTGCAGGGAAATGAAAATAGTCTTGCTACAGCTTACTTTGTGCATCCACCACAAAACAGGCACTTACTTGGCAGCGAGGAGCATGTTTTTGCGAGCGTTGACTTCGTTGCGCTCCACGTGCGGCCTGCCCAGGTATTCAGCAATCGCCTTTGCAGGGAACTCTGTTTCACAAACGTAACCGAAGTCCCTCGCTAGATGAACAGCTTCACCTAAAACGGAGGAGGAAGACGCAACGATGACAGGTCTCATATCAGCAGACTGGTTTGGACACACATCAACTCCATGCACTAAGGAGCAGTGTTTATGACAGGGTAATAAATTCTGCTCGGCTTCAGGGAAGCGCTAGTGAGAGGACTATTCCTGTCTTGAGGGTGGGTTGGCTCGCGTGGTCATAATAGGTTTATGTGGAAAAATGCTGGCAGAGAGCGCCAACGGCACCAACACCACCACTTATTGATAGACACGCACATCACTTGAGAACGTGGGCAGCTATTTAGAAGCACAAGCTTTAAGGTCAGCTGGCCCTCCTGGCGAGCCGAACACAAGATAACAAAGCTTAATTCAGCTTTGAAGGTCTCTAAATAACACAAGCCTCCAGTCATTCTGCTGCACAGAATCATCAGCCCTTTTATAAAAAATATATACGTGTATTAAAAAAATATTCTAGCATAGCCTGAGGCGGGTAGATGCGATTGAAACGACAGCTACACAGTGAAACTTCGCCATAATCTGGGTAAGATATTACAGGCTCCGATTCGCCAGCGCTGCTTTTGTATAGGATAATATACCTGTAACTGTAGTAAAACTAATTCTCATCTTAAAAGCGATAAACTGGAAGTTAGCTGACATTCAACCGACTTTCTGTACCTCAGATTCGTTTGAACAGTTCTCTCATGTCTGGAGAGCGGCTCGTGTTCCTGTATGGTACGTGGAACATACGAGCTGCTCGGACAACACCGACGTTGCCGCATTCTCCTACTATTAGAGCAACATTCCAGGCGGGCAAACTGCAATTATGCCTGAGAAGGTGCAGTGAGCTACTGAGTGACAGGTCCTACCTTCTACTAGCGAGGTGAGCAAGGTGACGTTGGCCGCCTTCCTCCTTCCTGCAGGCAGGTTGAGTCCGATTTTATCCAGTTTCTCCCTCAGAGACCGGCCTCCATTTTTTGACTTGGCTCTGCAGAAGGACAGACAAATTGCATTTGAAACAAAAATGTAGCGCGATAGAATAAGATGAAGATGTTAAAGGTTTCTGAAATTCTGGTAGTGCATGAATATTTGCGCAGTTGAAAAACGCCAATCATTTCTAGTCGACTGGAAATTTGGTGGCGTTCGTGTTTATTGTACCGTCATTATAGCTGGCATTTGATTGGCAGAACCGAGTTAACACCTGCTCGAGAGGAATTATTGTACTGAAGTGGAAAAGTAGCAAATGGCATTTATTTCCTTCCAGTTGGTATCAGGCTGATGAAGATGAACAAAAACGACAACCCAAACAAAGTGTATTTACACGTTTTTGTGCCTTTACTGAGCTGCAGTCCCACGTGTCAGAAGGGGCCTCGGTCCGGTGGAGCACAGAACACTGCTCATAACAAACAAATCAAACGGGCTCTTCTGACCTAAAAAACACTGACATAATTGATGCTTCCACTTAAAGAGTGCAACGGAGAAATCGTCCATACATGCGTTTGCAGCAACACTTAAACTCTCCACTTGTCATGGTCAATTCAGTTTTCCGCATGACTGGCGCTGGAAGCTCTCTCACTCCGTGGCGGGTGAGAGAGGAAGCATCTTTAGGGAGGCGTGTGTTCCCCACCCCTTCATCCCCTCGTTGACAACCCCCCTCCTATTGCGATATGACCTACTTAAAAGTGTCTGTTTGCGTACGGATGCATGTGTGTGTTGGTGTGTGTCCATGTCAGCATTAACACAGACACATGGGAAGTGGCAAATGTGCTCTACAAGCACAAAACGCTCCTGTCAGGACACACTGGAACCACACGGGCCCTCAACAGACTGTCGCGCTAACGTATGAGCCATAAGGTCAAGCGCTCCGCCGCAGATAAAGCGGCCTGCGTTAAAAACCCCTGACACATGCACGCTGAGAGAAAGACCCACTGGGTCTCTTTAGATTGGTACTAACTGTGTTGATACAACGTATCCCCAGAAGAAGCAAAGAACCAAAACTGCAGACCACACAAAGAATGTCACAAATGTTACGCAAAAAACAGAAACTGATGAGCCAGAGCAACTGAGCCAAGCTGTGCTCTGAGAAAACCGTTTCCCAAGGCCTGCTGAGCTTTAGTAGTTACCCAGTTTAATCCGCATCTAGGACAATCTTTTTAATGAAGATATTGATCAAACAGGATTTATCGTCGCTTTGTGGTGAATTGTCCCCACTATTTCTGTGCCTGCTGCTGAAGGAGTTCTGACCTGCGTAAAACGCCTCCCAGGAGCGACGCGTTGAGGCACTCTGGAGGCGACAGGCGTCTCTGGACCTCAGCCACGGTAACCTTGTACTTGGAAGTGGAACTCAGCAAGGAGAGGCGGCCCGGTACAGAGCAGAACACCTCCGTGGGGTTCGACACCATGCCCAGCAGGGACTCCTTCTGGAAGGGGAGGCCCAGAGCGTTGCCTTTGGGTAGAGTGACAGGACCTGGAGGGTGAAAGAAACATAAAATGCAGGTGAGCGGAGGAGTGAAGAAGCTCAAACAGAAGAAAAGATCCTTTTAGTGCAGGAGCTTTTATTTCTACACTGTGCACTTCATAGTCCCGTCTGCGTAATAGGACATGTGCTGCTTGTACGGTAGCGTGAGGAAAACTGTAAATGCAGCTCTGTGTAACCACAACAAGCATCTGCTTAAGGCTTTTCGGAAATTGTGTATTTGTCCAAAAATTGGATGTCTGAATGTTAAAAACTGTTGGGCTCAACACCATCCACAGACACACAGTGACACACACACACACACACACACACACACACACCCTCCTCTGACCTGCAGATTCTCACCCTGGCGTCTCATTATCCAGTCTCACGAATTAAACTGATGCTAATTCAATTTTTTCAGCCATCCCTAAAAGTGAAACTGATTGTAGCTGGTTTAAGATGTTGAACCACCCACAAATGATCGGACAAACACAACAGTACAGCACAACTACAGTACAAAACAGAGCCATCTTCATCCTCACCCGCAAGAAAGCCCCCCTCATAATAAGTCCTCTGTACGCGATCAAGGTTCCTGCCACCTCGTAGTCCTAATACTGGGACAGAAATCAGAGTCACGTGAATGCTTTCAGGCCCGGCTGAGGCACATGCTTGGGAATGACATGCCATTGTTTACAAGTGGAAAGCCTAGACTGCCCATAGCGTGCCCTTGAGCATGGGAACGATATAATGAGCTGTCACTGATTTCGGAGACAAACGCAGACGGGTTCGCTTTCTGTGCTGCGCCAACGGCTCGTTGCTTCCAGCTGCGCGTCATGAAATTAGCCCTAAACCTTAAAAGGAGCAACATCCTAGTCACTACAAAATGAGCCATGATTCTGATTTATCAGTCTTTCTGTGCTTTTTAAAAAGTAAAACATGCCATCTGTCCACCTGAAAGCAGATGTGGGATAACCTAACTGAAGCTGATCTGCCTCTGACTCACGGTCTGTTTAATGAAGCCCTGATGACAAAACACTTCTCCCTAAAAACAGTTCATGTCCAAACAAATTACTAAACTGTCCTTCACATGCAAGTCTGATGCCACACCCCGCAAAAAGCTGGTTCAGCAGAGCCAAGCGCCGTTTCGAGATCAACTTAAAATGTCCTGTTAACGGGGACTGAAAAGAGCGGCAATCGCGAGCTTAACCAGCCTAAAGCTGCTCCAAAGCCTCCCCCCTCTCTCACCGTCAACACGGCGTTTGTGAGATTGCTCAATTTTCATGTCATGTCAGCTATAGCCTGTCGCTTTTGAAAGGGATCAGAGCTTTCCCACTGGGCATCCATTCAAGCACCTTCGCCAGCAGAATGGAGCAAGGATAACACCGAGCTTAGATAAGTGCATCTGGTGGTTTCGAAGATTATTATTGTGTGCAGCGCAAGTACAAATAGGCAACTCCTCCTCTGCTCTGCTCTCATAGTGCCCAGACATGCCACTATAGAAGCTGTAACATTTCCAAGTATGTATAGCAAAGAATTACAGTAATTACTGCACGATTACACGGAGCACCTCACAAAGCCTTCTCTTCCTTTTGCACGAATGAGTCGGAAACAAGGAAGAAACTCACCTTTTTTGATGACTGTCTGATCTGCCATAATAATACTGTGGTCATCTACATGCTGATTAAAAAGAAAAGGAGAGAGGCAGAAATAAGCAAACATCGCTCCTATGGTGAAGCTCCGAGCCAAAACATTCAACATCTTCATTTATATTTCAAAACAAAAAAGCACATCATGCAGTATAAGCCCTCCTGCTGAACATAATTACATGTGTGATAATCGGCTAGGTTTAATTTGTATCAGAACATCTAGCTCACTGTTTTCAAGTACATCCGGACCACGCTGCCTTGGCAGCAGACAGGGGTCAGCATGGGACGAATGTGCGGCTTGCTGGGAAGCGGGGCTGCAGAGCGGCCGGCGAGCCCACGCTGACCCCTGTGCGTCAAAGGTAAACAGGTGGTGGGTCTGTGCCGACGCAGCCAAGTGGCCGTGGCGAGATATTCCACTCACTTGAACGTCCTCCAGGCTGTGTCCCATGTCGTGCATCCCCATGTTATCGCCAATAACCGAGGCGTCCAGGCCGTGCGCGTGCGATGGCACCAGTTCCGGCCGTCGGAACACTTCCCTCCTGCCCCCGGACGAGCCTCCATCCAGGCCCAGGATCGGACTCGTCAGTCCGCTCCTCGCGTGGGCGCCCAGTCCGTCCTGGCCCTGCCGGCCGGGCCACGGCTGCTGCTGGTTCGACGATGGCTGGTGCAGGGAGTTGATGTTGAAGGGGTCGCCGAGGTGGGAGTAGGGGTCGCTGGGCTGCGGGTAAGAGATGGGCTGGTAGGGAGGCGGGAAGTACGGAGGCTGGAAGTCCGAACTGGCCGAATGTGAGAGGGAGGGAGACGGGCTGTAGAGGTGCTGGCTGACTGCTGGCAGGTGAGGCAGCCGGGGGTTCCCATTGCTGTTACCGTCGTGTCTTTCCTAAGAGAGGACACGACAAGATCACGCAAGAGAACCGAGAATCTGGTTTCGACTGGGAGGATGATTAGAGAAAATAATAACTTAGTCTTTTAAAGGATTTATTCTTATTCTTTTGGGTGATATTAAAATATTTTCTTTCATTACTCAGATTAATAACTGCAAATTTTGGGAACCAATACAGTCGTCATATCGATTACTTGATTATTAGCTTGTTGTTTATGCTTTTATGACAATTGCAGAAACAGCTGTTTCACATTTAACTCCCTCGTAGTTTTGGCCTGTTTTTCACGTGCCACATGCGTAATTAGCAGAGTTTGTTCAACTGCTGCCTCGCTTACGCTGGACGTTTTAATGTCCGTCTAATTTATCGACATTCCGTCGCGTGATATCCATAAAACACAAGCAGATGAAAATTTAACTCGGCGCGTTTTCTGTCCCGTCACTGAGCTCCGTGCGCTCACGGAGCCTTTTCCCCTCGTTTTCCAAACTCACCTCACAGTCATCCTCATATTTCACGTTGTCGGCTAATTTCCACAACATGGTGACAAACGTCGACGCGTCTCCCTCGAAGCAAAAGGAGAAAACAGAAAACAGAAAGGGGGAAAAAGTGGTGGCTTGTGAATTAATCCAGATGTGGAGGGACTGAGCGCTTCCTGGTGATCATGAACCCCGTTGTTGTGTAGCTGCGGTAAAAAAAAAAAAGAGGCGAAGTTGTGGCTGAAGGCTTTTTGCGGAGGACTGACCGAGAGACCGACTGTCCGTCCGCAGTTAAGAGTTTCCACAGACACTTTAAGCAAAGCCGCCGCCGTGGAGCAATATTTCCCCTCCTCGGGTCAGTGTCTCTGCGGGTCTGTTGTGAAAGTCACCGAAAACGGTGCATATGAGAAACTCGACTCCCTCTCATGGACAAAATAATGATGTTCAGTCTTATTGGCGCAAACTTGTGCACTGCACTATATCTGCACAGGCAGCGAGGGTGGGCGTCGCCAGGCCCGGTGATGTCAGTGCGAAGGGAGAGATGGCAGTACAGCTGATTGGCGGGACAGAAGGCCAATCACAGTCCTGTCCGTCTGTGCAATGTCAGAGCAAGGACTGGGCGTCAAGGAAATGTGCCTCTACCAGAGTCCGCCGTGGCTTCACTACGCGGAGAGAAGCCTCTCGCCACCGTTTGATTGATTGAGATTAAGCCCCAGCTCAAAAACAGTGCTTTTAATTTGATAGGACGGTACCTGTAGGGTGTTTCAGGACACACTTCATAAAACAAATTAACGTCTTCCTGCTGAAATAAAACGTTAACGTTTAAGAGAATACGCTCTCTTCATTCCGGAGGCCATTCTGTAAAGAAATACAGAATCTAAAAGCAGATGATGTAGGTTCACTGTCAAAATCAACAAAACGCCAACTGAAGCGACAGTGATGGTTTGTAGGAGGCCTGTAGGTGAAGACCCGAAGTCTGGTGGAAAGACTTTCAGCCAGTCTCAACACATAAACACGCTGCATTTATTTTCACTGCTGTTTATTTAAGTTGGTTAAAATCTCGCTTCTTTACTATTTAAATGAAGATAATTATATGATATAATTACAATGTTGCAGTTATTAATGGGTTCATTTAAAAGCTGTTTTTAAATACACAGAAACCCATGTTCACATTTCATTTAAGTCTTGTAGTAAAACGCAAAATCCACAATCAGCAAATGTCTCTTTGTGCGTTTACGTATCTGGTGGAGCTTTGCGATGCCCAAAGCAAAGCACGGATATGCATCAAATATCAAGGAGGACAAAACATGTTGATGCGTTATTGACTGTGTCCATAATGCTTCTATGTGGCCTTCCACAATAAGTCCCTTAGGAACACAAAACCATGAACCAAGCCAAAATATCTCCACCAAACCACGTAATCCAGGTGATATTTACGCATATTGTGAAACAGAAACGGATATTAAAATACTTTAAAAACATTAGCGAGCACGTTACTGGAACGAAGAGGGTTTTAGTCATTAATTATCTCTTCTGTTTTAAAACAAAATAAATAAATTGGTGTTTAAAGAAATTAAATGTCCAACTATGATTTATCGTGGTTAAACCCCTGAAATTCAAACATCTGTTTATTTTTGACCTAGTCCACTAATCACAGCAAAATACTGGAAGTTATCCTGAGCAGGCAGCCTTCGCCGTATCGGCGCTAATCACGGGTTATCCCAGAGCGCAGGGCGCTGCGACTACAAACAGGTGATTATGGTGGAAAGCAATAAAACGAGCAGAGGCTCAGCAGCGAACGCGATAAACATGAAGCGCGTTGGGTTAAATTGAATCAGCCCGGGCACGAACTCACCCTCCACTCTAGCCTCTCCAGCACAGACATCTGCAAGTCTCCAGTCGCAGCAATCCCACTGAGACACCGCGAAATGAGGGGAACTGCAAGACTTCACTTTGCCGACTTCACCTGATGGTCGCACAACGCGCATGCGCCGCCAAAATGTAAAACACCTGAGTAGGATCAATCAAAAGAAAAACATGCAAAGAAAAGAAAGATACAGTTCTTTAATAACAACTTTCCCTTTTTCAAGCATTCTGCATATTTGAGGTGGATTAAATTAAGCAAAGAAGCTAAGATTGTAATACTATGCATTGTATACATAACGTAAATCAAATATGAGTCACAGGATTAGATCTAGGCCTATAACTGGTGTAGTTTAATAAATAATCTCATAATTATCGGCTATTGTTGAGTTAAAAAAAAGAAACAATTTCATAGTGACTAAAGTTGAAGAAGAGGTGAAATAAGACGAGGGGGGAATTTGAAGATGAGGTAATTCCAGCCCAAAGCCACATCGCCCCAGGCTGACTGAGAGATTCTGCTTTCAAAAGCCACTGAAGCTTTTTAAGGCCTAAAATGCTTCTGGTTATCTGATCTTCCCAAATACTTCAGCTTAAGCCAATGAGCAGATCAAAGTGTCTTCGCTATGTGGTTGAGAATGTAGCTTATGCTACATATCTTCTACTGGGAAACACATATCTCTCTCTCCACACACATATATAAGAGAGAGAGATGTACAGCACTGAGCAAATGTTTCAGGCAGGTGTGAAGAAATGCTATAAACAAAGGATGCTTTCAAAAATATAAATAATTATTGTTTATTTTTGTCACTTTACAAAACGCAAAGTGAGCGAACAAAAGAAAAATCAAAATCAAATCAATATTTGGTTACTACGTCAGTACTGGAAGTGATGCATGGCCCCCACACAGCCCTGATCTCAACATCATGTGTCTGTGATTCCATGAAGAGACAGAAGGATGTGAGAAACCCTACGTCCACAGAAGATCTGTGGTTAGTTTTCCAAGATGTTTGGAGCAACCTACCAGATGAGTTCCTTCAAAAACTATGTGCAAGTGAACCCAGAAGAACTGCTGCTGTTTTGAAAGCAAAGGGTGGTCACAGCATTGATTTAGATTCCTCCTTAGTTCATTCACTGCCTTTTCTTCTTTTAGGAAAATAAATGTTTAACACTTTCATTTTTGAAAGCATACTTTGTTTATAGCATTTATTCACACCTGCATATATATATATATATATATATATATATATATATATATACATATATATATACACACACACACACACACACACACACACACACATACACACACACATATATATATATACACACACACACACATATATATATATAAGAATGCAAGAACAAAAATACCGAATGGGAACAATGCGTCTATTTTTATTTAAAGTCAAACTTTATAAAATATTATTTTTAGATCAGATTAGATCATTATTTTTAAGATTTTTAGATTAAAGAATTTAAACCAGACTGTAATCAAACAAATACAAATTGTATAATTGTAATTAAAGCTTGTTAATTGAACATATCCTAAACTAAATGTTTTGTTATTATGTTACTGTGTCATTGTCAATAGAGAAAATCTATCTGCCGTTCAAAACTTATGAGCGTTAAAAAAAAGACAGTTTTACTATTTTAAAAGGTTTCTGCTATACAAGTCACACAGCTGTTACAGAACGAAGCTTTGCTGGGCAACGATTTTTCCTGGTTGCTAAACGAGGTCAATAAAAATAGAAAATAAAAAGAAACTTACTCTGTGGTCTGTCATTGCTGTGTTGTTATTGTTATTGTTAAAGAGCAACCGACGTCAAAAAAAGCTAAACGAGCGCAGTAAGAACCCAGTCAAAGAAAACACACAAGTAAAAGCTACAACGTGCAGCTGGAGAAATAACAGAGCATGCGCTGTTTATTGAACTGTTTATCCAGACTGACTGGATTATTTGTGGTGTAACTAACTTGTCATGAGATGCAGGCAAACTCTGCTTTGAACGCTCAGTCGGGAGACCTCGGTTTGTCATTAACATTGGTTCTGTGCGATTAAGGCGCCTCTGCTGCCCCCCTGTGGTTGCATCCTCACATTACAGCACAACTGCACGTCGTACTAAACAAGGATGAGTTACTCTGGGTTGGGTCACTTAAAATAGAAAACCATAAAAGTACACGCATGGCTACCATAGCCATGAAGTTAAATATGTAAACATCAAACCTCACTGAAAGATTCTTTTCTTATACGTAATAACTTGATTTGAGCTTTTTATCATTGTTCGGCCTCCTTCGAATGGAAATAGAAAAGCTCGTTCTCATCAAGCATCTTCACCTCGGCAGTGAGGAAGTTTTCTACTGAACCTTTACCTTTATTGTCATGGGGAGTTATTACCTTGAAACCACGGGTCCACGTTTTCATTTAATAAATGTCAGATAGGACGGTGGACTCTGAATCCAACAGAACCACACTACAAAACAACAACAGCGATACCGTAATAAACAATATGCTAAACTGAGATTTATGGTGAGCACCAAAAAAAAAGTTTCTTCCTCAGAAGATACGTCCTAAAACATCTAGTGTTCACGACTTTGCACAGAAATCCAGAAGCAAAATGCAAGAACTGAACAACAGTTGCAGTAATATTGTGTTGCCAGCTCCGAGTCCCCCGTCAACAAACAGCTTTCACACCTCTTTCATATAAACACGCAATCACCTGGTGTGAATTTTCCTTCGAGTTTTCCCCTGTTGTAGGTGCTGCTGTCACTGCAGATCTCCTCAGACGTCTTCGCATGATGCAAGTAGAGGACATATTACAGGCAGCTGGTGCAAACCAAGGAGTGAAGAACATCCTTTAAAAGAAGCGTCTGGTGTCGGAGCAGAAATTTATTGACATTTTGTCATTACAAGCAATAAAAAGAAACAGAATGATCGTCTATTGTAAATAAAACCAACACTTGTAAGCTCTTTAAAACAAAAAGGTTGTGAAAAAATAGATTCTCCCGCATCACTACATGTGATCAAACTAAAAACCTTTCTAGATGAAAGTCATCTAAAAAAAAACCTTTAGAAAAAACATTAGTATGGAAACCTGATGTTTATGCTCGAGGCTGAGGAGAACTGCGTTTGTATATAGAGTTAAAGGGGGTAGTTCTCCTTCAGCAGCATCAGTGGGTGTGTAGAATCAAAATTTGCACTGTGACCACTAGGAGACAGCAGAGTGAAACAGATGACAATGAGGATCAAATCTATACCTCCAACCAAACAGAGGTGTGGAGAATACACGTGGGAGATTTAGGTTACAAAACAAGAGTCTGAGGAGCCTGGGGAGCTATTAACAAAATGTTCACAACATGTAAACACTCAGCTACTGGGGACAAGTCAAGAATACGTCCACACATTAGAGGTATATGGGTGCGTCTCTGTGTGTTTGTGTGTAGCGAGCAGTGCTAGGGATGCAAAACTAGCTTCATGAGCGATGCGTCACAAAATCAGTGACCGTTACTAGAAGTGATAGGGGGTGTGGGTGACCCAGTTGGACGTCTGCTCTTTGGTGCGCTTGGCAGAGCTGTGGCTGGTGAACAGGGATTTGAAGGCCTCTGACTTCTCCTTCATCTCCTGGATGGACCTCTTGGTGCCGGTGGCCATAGAGGACTTTGTGATTTTGGAGGAGCGTGAGGATCCTGAAGGTCCGGCAACAGCTGGATCATAAGAAAAAAAAAAAAAACAGAAAAAATGGTCTAAAAAACGACTAAGAATTAGGGAAAACAGTTAGTTAGTGTTTCAGCCGACATGACTTCATTCTTTTAGCAGGTACCTAACTGGCTGGCTTCACCGCCATTTTGCACTGAAGATCCCGTTGCTGTAGCTTCCTGAACAGACTGTGTGTCGCCTGCAAACGAGAGAGAGTTCGCAGTCTGTTTCATGTCTTCATACTCTGTTGGCAATATTTTGGTAGCAGGTGCAGGAGGTGCTTAAAACCAACAAACCATTTGATTCTTGTGGTGTTGGCGCAGTTTCAGTGGGTTTGTTCTTCTTTGGTTTCTAAAAAGCAAGAACGTGTTGATAACCGTAAAACGAAACGGAAAAAACTTCAAACAAGTCAACCAACTTCAGAACGTACTAAAAGTTTAGTTATAGAAATGAGCAAAGAAGAAAAAAAATCCTGTCTGCTTTCAAAAATCGAATTTAATATATTAAATTGAATTCATTACTGACAATTGTTGTAATTAGATAATACAAACTAACCTTAGTTTTAGCTTTGGCCCGTCTCTCGTCCATCTTCTCCCTCAGCTTCTCTACTTCCTCTTTAGTGCCATTGAGCACAACGATATCCTCATCTTTAAATGGGTCCCCACACTAAAGCAGTGGAATAATAAAATTACGTTACTAAAAGAAATGATTAAATGCAAATGTTGAAGACTCCCTCTCTCCAAAGATCTTGACTTCTCATAATATCTGTGGTGTAAAAAATTATTCGGGGGACGTTAAAGCAGAAAAACTTTACACTTCATAACAAGAGAGTCATGTATATATTTGTTCCACACACTATTTCTGTGATTAGATTAAAAGTCACAGTAATGCATTTTTCAGGTTCATGCGCATTACAGGTAAGAAAATTTGATTTGCAAATTAATGATTTGTTTATCATGAGTAATGTGATTTTTAACACTGTTCGTGATGGCTTTGATTTATACATAAGGAAAAATCATAAAATATGTTTTCCATATACAACAAAACCTTTAGGTAAAAAAACAAATATGTCCTGTATTGTCCTGCCACAGCACATGCATTTTCATTTTATTTGCATGCAGGCAAAGTCTACTTCACTTCTAGTTTTATCTGTTTTGAGTCCCTCGGGTCCAGCCCACTAGTCAGACCTTTAGTGCAGCACAAGCATATAAACTAACATGTGCATATTAATAAACGGTTATGGCTAAATCAACAGAATGTGAACTAAATAATGTTTCTCAGACTTTCTCCTCGGCTGTAATGCCTGCGATGTATGATGACCGTTAAGGGACAATTCAAACTTACATCTGCGTGAGGAGCTGCCTTAGCTCTAAAGGTGGTTGCATCTAATGTCACTCTCCAGTAGACATCATGTTTAATGTTGACACATATCACTACTTGACCTTTTCCGGATGTTATTTCAGTTATAGTAACTTGACATGTTGAGCAAGTCTGTGTTCATTTATACATTTCCAACAACTATTACAGCAATATAACGCACATCTATGAAACAGAAATACCCATGAGTGACCAGGGAGCTATTGTGCGTTAGGCTCAGTGGACTGGATGTGAACTCCAGCCATGTGCTCTGTTCAAAACAAGAGGGATAATCTCAGAAGCTGAGCAAGCAGCAGACAAACTCTGTGGCAGCTGGTCTGAAGTTGGCTGCTCTATGGTTGATGAACCAGTTTCCACACAACAGAACACCGCTTCGCTGGAACAACAACATGGCAACAAGAAACAGTACTGTCCGACCACACATAATATGCGAAACGGCACCTTTAAGTGGATGGAAGAATGGAAATGAGAATAGCAGTCTGAGAACAGCAACATGAATGAAGAGGGTAAAGAGATGCACCAGCGATTAGGTAATAGGGGAGGAGAGTGGAAAAAGCCTTAAGTGGAGAGAGAGCAAGTGCGTGTGTGTTTGAGTCTGTTCCGGCTGCTGCTGGTAACCAGGCAGACACCGTCTTCACCTCATGGGGCTGTGGGGGGAAGTGCGCGATGAGCAACAAATACAACTGCAGAAAACACACACACACACACACACACACGCAAATGACTCTTTGTTACTCTGGCACCGATGTGAGCTCGGAGAACACAATCTCCCAGGTCACTCACTGCGACACAACAAACATAAGCAGGGAAAGCAAACTGACCGCAAACACATTACACAAGCTACTCCAGCTGATGTTCCTCGCTGCTGACGATGGCACCTATGGAAACCACTTGCTTTCTGTCGGACGTCTAATGGACTGTGGCAGCGGTTTGGCTAAAACTGACTGAAAGAAGAGCTGATGATGTTTTTGTACTTCACTACAGACTGAACTGCCTCAAAGGTAACAACAAACTTTGCTCACTGTTTGCCATTCTTTCTTTATGCACTGTTTATTGTGTTTGATCTAGCAAGATATTATTCACGATATATTCATACTATTCAAGATATTTTATTTGGAAAGGCATAAACCTGGCATAAAATTCTATCCTAACTCATTGTTACAAATTAATGAAAGTGTATTGAGGTGCAGGATTCTGCTGAATTCTATAAATTAATGTGAAGATAGTTTCAAACCTTTGACTGGAAAATTTGTGAGTTAACAGTTATCCACCAAGTCAGTTCACTCAGTTTGACGTAACAGGTTCCTTCTTTCACTTCCATTTCTGCTTGGAAAACATGTGCCGATATTGCATTCGAGTAGAGGGGTGTCCTCCGTGCAGAAAGAACAAATTACTTTGTGTGATTAAACTTCAATTCAATTCGCTTCAATTCTGAACGAAGACGACACCTGTTTTCAGTTATGGGACAGAGATAAAAATACCAATTCAATCTGATACACTAAAAACATTTCTGAGATGAAATCTGGCTTCGTCAATTAGTGCCAACCTACATTGTGAACCCTATTCAATATCCCTAGGGGGTCCAGGACCCATTTGCAAATAACTCATCTGGGTGTCTTTATTGCAGAGTTTTATCTGTGGTGCTTCTGTGTGGATGCAGTGAAGCAGGGCTATTATGTGCCAGCTTGAAGGAAAGAAGTACAGCTTTGTTTTATGCCTGGGCATTAGCATTATTACCCTTTCAGTCATTTACTTGAGGATGAAGATGACACCAGACCCAAAACTCCAAAGGCCTTCAAGTTGCAGGCTCATCTCCAGTGAATGCAAAGCCTTTCTGCCTGCCACTGAGCAAGGAGTGGAATGGTACCAACAAGACTGCCAGGTATGTTTACAATTTATAACACTAAACACACACAATACAACACAATAAAAGCAAATGGAATTGAGGAGTAAGACTAAAACGACACCGCAAGCAGTTTAAACCAAAACAGAAAGGGAAAGATGCAATTCAATGGCAACGCTGACTCGGAAAGAGATGAGACACACACACAAAATTAAGGAATGAATTAAAAACTAAACTGGCAAGTACCCAAGGTGCTTTTCACACTGCCTCACAGTCCCACGATCGCACCGTGGAGGCGACAAGCCTGGCAACACTCAACCACACCTTCAAACTTGAATGAGCTTGATGCAAACAAAGGGGAGGGTTTTATGCAGCGTTCTGAAAGTAAACGTTATGTTTGGCTACTTTTACTTAGATGCTTAGTTTATCCAGTCTCACAGACATAAATCCCACCTGACTGAACTAAACTCCCCAGTCAGATAAACTCCCAAACAAAAGAGCATGAGCTGAGCCTGGGCAGCTGATGCATGCAAAGCTCTCCATCTCCCTGATTTTAGCCTCTCTCCTAAAAATACCATCGTCTACTAACCAATTCACATCAGATGCTTATTCCTAAAAAGGGCATTTTTGGTCAGTACAGGACATCTTGCTGATTTTCTATTCATGAAGAAGCCTGAGGAGTCAGCCTGCTTTTGCCCTGTAACAAAATGTGATCTGATCATCACTAAAATCACAAATGTAAACAAAGTACGCTTGTGCAGCTGTGGATTAGACTTGCAAAACACGCTTCGCAAAAGCAATGATAACAGATGCAGTTTTACTAGACCTTCTTTTCTGTCTGCAGGTGGAGAGCTACATTTTGAATAGTGGACTGCGGTGTTCTGATTTGATGAGAGACCTACATTTCATTACAAGTCCTCTTAGCCAGGAGGAGGAGGACTACCCTTTAGCATTCGTTGTAACTATTCACAAAGAGCTGGAGCTTTTTGTTCGCTTGCTACGAGCCATTTACATGCCACAAAATATCTACTGCATTCATGTGGATGTCAAGGCTTCAAGAGAGTACCAGGCTGCCGTACAGAGGCTGGTTAACTGCTTTCAAAATGTGTTTCTCTCCAGCCACAGCGAGACAGTCACCTATGCTGGGTTTTCCCGTCTACAAGCAGACCTGAACTGCATGCGAGATCTAGTGAAGTCTAAGGTAAGCTGGAAGAAGGTGGTGAATCTGTGTGGGCAGGATTTCCCCGTGAAGAGCAACAAAGAACTGGTGCAGTACATGCAGAGTAAAACGTGGAAGGACAGAAACATGACACCTGGAGTCAAACAACCAGCATCTATGAGGCACAGGACACATCTCCAGCACATAGAGATCAAGGGGTCACACGTGGCCTCGAAAGGACATAAAAAAAGTCCACCTCCGCACAATCTGCAAGTGTACTTTGGAACAGCCTACTATGCCCTAACAAGAGCCTTTGTGGACTTTGTTCTGAAAAGCCCAATAGCCCAGGATCTCCTGCAGTGGTCCAAAGACACATTCAGCCCAGATGAGCACTACTGGGTGACACTTAACCATATCAAAGGTAAATGGACAGATCCACCCGCTGTTCAGCAACACTAATCTTAGTATGAAGCTATTAATTATTAACTGGTGTAATTGTGATGTTCAAACAACCAGAGAGAAATGCTCCAATACAACAAGGTCAAACTGCATGTTTGATTGGTAACGATCTACTAACGTATTTGTTTTTATGGCACAAATGAAGATTTTGGGTCATGATGCAATTCCTCCCACAACTGAGTTGTGAGCTTTTTTATTTAAATCATCTCAATAAATCGATAACCTGTAAAAATATATAATGTTTCAACTGAAGACAAAGTAATGAGCTTAGTTGTCTGTTGTTAATAGGTGCGTCGACGCTTCTGAGATACTAAAAATACTTTGGTCTTGATCATATGAAAACCTGAAACCTAATCCAACCCAAAACCAGTTTCTCTGTGCAACTAAATATACTGTATATATATATAACACATTTTAAAACACCAAGTCACAAACAGTTAAGCTAGAATTTACTGAATTATATCAGAAAAATACAGACCTGTTGGGGTGATCATCCTGATAAAGCTTGGGAAATGTTTGTGCACTGCTATTTGTTGTAGGGTGGGAAAATATAAAGAAAAGCAAGGAGTTGGTTGGTGTGTCTTCACACGTACCCACTTACAGTAAAGGGAAGTAAAACTGCTGCAGACGGCATACTAATTATTCCTTTTGCCCAACTGCATTTGAAGAAGCTCCGGGCAGCTACATAGATGGAGGTTGGGAGGGAGAAATCCGAGCAATCAAATGGAGGGATCAAGAGGAAACAGCGCACAATGGCTGCAAAGGTACTTTGCAACAGAGGTTGTCCGTTATATCAATGCTGTTGATGGGCCACATTTATCTAGTGTTTCACGATTTTAAAACATAACAAAAGTCTCAACTGTATATATATGTTTTTTATGTAGTATCTGTAGTCGCACAAATCTGTCCACAAGCACAAGCATTATCTAGGATCAACCTTCACAATTCTGTGGTGAAACAAACAAAGCCAGGATATTCCATCTAAAAGCTCATGAACAAAACTGTTGTCATTCCAGGGCACTACGTACGAGACATCTGCGTTTATGGGATAGAAGACGTGCCATGGATCATCAATGGAAACAGCATGTTCGCCAATAAGTTTGAGAGTAGCTCCTACCCAGAGGCACTGGATTGTCTGGAGCTGTGGCATAGAAACAAGGTGCTGAGCCAGGCAACAGTTCCCATAGACCCGTCATGGCTGCTTGTTACACAGAGGAAATCAAGCAACAGCAGCTACTTTAACAGCAGTGTTGAGACATAAAGTGCTGCAGATATACTAAACAACATTTGCCCTACGGTTCAGACAATGGAAATTGACTATAAATGCCAAAAGAGAAACAAAGAGATGACGCACTGCCTACTTCCACGCTTTCCTTTGCAACTGTTTACAGATGTATTTGTTTATTTAAGAAAGGTTATCTTTCCTGACTGTAATAATTCAGACATATTTAAAATAAAGTACCTTTTATGAAAAATGTGATTTGCAAAGGTAAACGAATTATGAAAATATGTATGGCTTACAGTGCTGCTAGTAAACTTGAAACCTCTCACACACAAAACCACAGTAAAATAAGAGAAGGCAAAGGATGAGGCCCATGTAAAAAGCATGCGTGGGTATCCTGTTTATGGATGTTTAGTTTGAATAATGCAGAAATAAAGCAAACTTTTTGAACATCTTAATATTTGCAATGTTAACTAACAGGCTAAATTAAAATAAATCTGTTAGATTAAATACGAGGCAGGTGGAACCAGTCTCAGTAACAAAGTCTGGGGAGTCATGTAATCTGTATGATCTACGGTGAGTTTCACTTGAAAAGAAACAGAAATGGTTCCTGCAAACATGCAACAACAATGTGAGCTAATATTAGGTCCCACTAAAAATCAGTTAAGGCACATAGGAAATGGGTGATGTTCTCAAACAGAAAACGCACCGCACTGAGTCAAACAGATCAAGTCCTCAGAGAAAATGCTTAAAATGCTTGACCAGATGTGACAGGGCAATATGCTCTGGTTTGATTTAACCATATTGATTTAATATAAAACGAATAGTGCGCCGGTTCAAATAGCAGATGTTTAAATCATCAATCAATCATCAAACACTTTTCTTTTATATTCTTCACTGGTCACGTCATTCCAACTACATCATGTGAACATGGAGTCAACACAAGAAGTGAGATTTTAACAGAGCTGTTATCAAAAGGTGGAGAGAGAACAGAAAGTCTCAAAAAGAAATGGGACCGAAGTACAACTGAAGGACATAGAGAGGATGAGAAGAAGTTGTGTGTATGGCGCAGTTTATTCAAAATTCAGTTCAAAAGAAGAGGACTTAAATATGCATCCGTGTTTCACTTTGTGAAACAGCTACTTAAGAGCACAAATGTACATTTGAGGAAGTCTTTTGAGTGTCCGCAATAGGTTATACAAACATAAGACTGATTTACTTGAGCAGGGGTTAAACAGTGACAGTCATGGTATGGAATATTACTCACTTTATGGCAGATTTCTGTTTTAACCTCCTTCAGTGCCCGATCAGAAAAGACACAGCCACAGGTCTGCAGGTAACAAAACCTGAAAACACAAAGAAACATAAGACATAAAGTTTCTTTCCACACATTTTAATCCCTGCACAGAGTAAACAAAAGCAATCCATGGATGTTTTGTTTGTTTCTGTATAGAATATTTTAAAAGATTGTTACAATTAAGAACAAAAAACCAAGACGTATTACAAATAGCAACTTCTTTCCATTGACCATCAGTATTTTGAATTTTTAGATTGAAGTTGATTACCTATGCTTGCCATTCATCTCCAGGCCAACAACAGGGCAGATGAACATGCCACAATGCATGTCCTCATATCGGTCTCCTTTAGTATTGCTTCTTTCTCCTTCCCATTCAGGATTATCAGTCAAATTCAGTTCCTTGATATCCTAGACAAGGATTACACCAATTTATTGCACAGGCAGAAGGAAACACATAAAAAAACACGCTAAGTATTATAAGTGTTCACATTGTAAATATGGTAATGAATAATTAGTCGAGTACCTTTATCCCACGGATGTGTGTAACAGCCTCAGCATTGGGTCTCTCAGCAGATTTATCCAGAAGATATTCAATGACAGCGTCTTTGTTATAGAGCCTGGAACAGAGACGTCATCTTGAGTGTGACACAGTCATCTCTGCCTCTCCAGCCGGTCTATGTCTAGTCCACAGACTATGAAAGTCGGGCCTTACCTTCCCAGCTCACAAGTAACGATGGGGCGCCGGAGTTTTTCCTGGCTCAGGGCGCAATACTTCCACTTAGCGGCCAGCTCTGCATTTTTATCAACCTAGACGCCACAAAACACGTTTGTTTGAGGTCGTAGGACCAAGCTCGTACATTCCTGCATAATGTGTCTAACGCGACTATGTGCTGCAGTAAAAGGAGCGAGTCGTAACGTTATCTAACATTACCGTTTTATTACGCTACCATAGATGAAGGCTAATTAAAGCTAAGCTAAGCAGTTAGCGTCATTCTGCGGCGTTACCCTAACGCTAACTAACAACCCTCAACAAAGAAACGCAGAGGTAGTCAATCAGATGGTCACGATGTGTCTTTACGACGAGCGTAAACGTTAAGAACACACCATTTAATAACGTTTACGAACAAGGTCCATTATAAGACTGTGCTCTAATGCTAACATTTAGCTACCGAGAACGTCACCACAGCACACAATTTAAAAATAATAAAGCAAACACACCTTCTCTACTTTTTTGGGTCCTTTTACCAACTCGTGTCTTTTAGGAATCGTTCCACCATCACATCCCATTTTGAACGTTAATCTGTGGGGTTTAATTACGCAGTTAGCTTCCTATGGTTAAAGAAAATTAGCCCCCCTAGCCAAGCAGGAAGTCAACGAAGTAAACAAACAACGACAGACCGGCGGCCGTATGTGCAACCAGTTGTGTGTCGCCCCCTGGTGGCTGAATGCACAACAACATTATAAGATGTATTTTGTGGCATCTGCCAGTGTGTGGAAGCATCGCTCCACTTATCAGTGGAACTGTTCAGGTGAAACTGAACAAAAGTTTAATTTACCTTTAATATAAATATAGTAATAAAATATTATTGTGATGCTACATTTGTTCTTGTTGTCCACAGAAGATGTATTTCGGCTCTTTATTTTTCTATTATATGATATATAAAAAGAGGACGTAATAAAGTGAAGAGGATGTGTCACAGTGGAAAGATGCGTAGTATTCAAGTAATGATCTGATCGATCATCTTGATGTCATTTCTGAGACTCACACAACACTGTGCAAAGCACCTTACACAGGAACCAGGAAGGCAAATATAAAAACAACTTCACAGCGATTACTCCTTTACTGTGCTGCCCATCCATCTTTTAGACATTTTCAGTCAGCCATTAAACACAAAACTAGTAAGTGACATTAGTCTGGCTTTCAGGCCTGTTGTCAGAGTGGTCTAAAGATGAAAGTTTCCTTGGAAGATAGTTCAGTGAGTGCTAATGAGATCTGTTTCCTGTGCCTTCCAGGCTGCAGATTAGTTTACTATCGATGGCGCTGTCCAAGAGCGACCATTAGTTTGGGGAATACCTCAGTGGAGACATCTCTGACTCATGACTGATAATCTATGGTGAAAAGAAGACTTCGCAAAAACACACCACTGGACTTCATTTTGGCGGAGAAAATAGGTTTCAGTCTCTTTAAATTCACCACAAGCTGTCAGCTGCTGTTGTGGTTCCTAAAATGTGACAAAACGGGCAGATATGAACCAAAACGTTTCTCCATTCGGCCTGTTGGTCGATTAGTCCTTCCTGTAATTTATAAATTGTGTTACGTGTCTTATTGAATTTCCCCCCTTTCTCACACAGAGCTAAATGTTTAGTATGGATTTTCATTAGAAGCAATGGAGTGAAAGCTCTGTTAGCAAACTATCTTTGAGAGAGTAGAGCACCGCAGGCATAGTGCAAACCAACACCTCGACAACACACAATGAACAATGGCCGCTGGAACAATGGCCTGGCATACCTGCCTGAAAGTTAAGGTGCAAACATGTAAAGAGTAGTGTTCAGTTTTACACACCTTCTATTTCAGTCTGCAGCAAGTAGTCGACTCTTCAAACTTAGTGGAATTTCATCATTTCTAGATGAGTTTCCAGCTAAATTTCATGCTCTAATTAACTGGTTTTGCAGGATAATGCAAAAAGCCTGCGCTGATGTGTTAGCTGAGGTGTATGGTAAAAACCTGAAGAAGTTATTCTGACAACTGTTTACTGCTTGTAATTAACCCTAACCAGAAACAGCAGCTTCAGCGTAACCGTGAGGTACGTGTTTTCACAGCTGAATCATCACCCTAGAATGATAGCAAAAGGATAACGGCACTGAATGAAGAGCGCACATACAGACTTTATGCTCATTTTACATACATCATCTGTTTAAAAACAAACACTTTGAAATGTGTGTCATTAAGCGCAAGCTCACTTCATCTTTGCTTCAACAGCTGAAATGGAAAACTGGCACAGCTGACGCGCTGCTTCCTCTTGCCCCCCCTCCTCTGATTGACCTCCTCGCCACACATATCTTCCCTGCCTGCTGCGGCGCTATCCAGCGCTGCTGACCCAAAGAAAACCCCAACCACCAAGCACCCATCCGATCCCGTGTTTATACTTCCATGATGAGTCCAACCTGCCCAATCAGACTCGCACTGCCTGCCCTTGAACTGCAACCGTATACATCTTAACCATCCCAGCCATCCGAAGCAGCTAGCAGAGAGCGAGGAAGAATTAATTGCACCGACCAGCTTTGGTAGTGCACCGAGTCCAATGCATTTAGCGTTTCTAATTGGGGAAGAATTGCTGTGTTTACACTGGCGCTCGTATAGATGGAGCTGGACCCTGAGCCCTCGCGCCAACTAAGTTAAAACCCTCTGAAGGAGAAAACCAAAACTGCCTGGTCCCTGAAATCTCTGTGGCCAGAGCTGGGAGGAAATTATTTGGAACAGGGTGGACGACTATTTACTCACGTTTAGCAAGTGGGGTGGCAGGATGAGGAGGTGAATTAGAATCAGACTCTGCTTTATTAGCCAAGTATGCAAGCATACAAAGAATGTGCCTGAGTGTTACCTACACAAATGCAGAAAAAGGACATTGCCATTTATAATACAATACATCATGTTAATAAGAGCTTAGTAGTAAATCTTGTTGGCTTGAGTTTGGTAATTTGTGCAAACTGCAGTAATATCATACTTGAAAGAGATCAAACTATGTTTATGTACCAAAGGGCTTATTTAGAGGTTCTATTTAGTTCAATTGAACTAAATATACAGTATACTTTTGACCAGGATTACAATTTATAAACATTTTAATAGCATCAATGAAACAAAATTTTTGTGAAATATTTTAGTGTTTAGTTCATTAAACCTGATAAAACAAAAAGAAGGTTGTAACTGTTTTAAAATTTTTTTATTTGACCTGTGGTCCAGTGCCAGGAAATGTGTTACAGCTGTTTAAAACTGAGACAAGCAGCACATCCTGGAAAAGAGATATTTGGGGATTTCGAAAGAAAAAATTAAGTCATTACTATTGTCCAATTACCAAAGTTGGTGTCATTTTTTAATTAGTAATGTATTATTCATCTAATCATTTCATAACAAACTAGCCTCCAGCCAGAACTTTCTAAACGTTCTCCACCGCGCAGATTAATTTTAGTATTACATTACTAAATTTCCTGAGCCCTGGAGCACAAAAATCCAATGATCCATAAAGTTGTTGTAAGGACTTCTCCTAATTTCCTGTAAAATCTACGGCGGATGAACTGATACCATAACATGCACGAGAAGTCCCGCGTCAAGAATTTAGCAGCAAATTGTACCAGCAGCCCAGTGAAACGCCTGCTACGCGAAGGAGAGCGTCTGAGGTTGAATGGGAACACGGCTGCACTCAGTCAACTCTAACACCGCGCATCAGGCCATATGCAAGTTCATGTACATAACATATAACGAGAAACCCAAAACCCTGGAAAAAGCTCAGCACATCCAACATGACGACTGCGACGGGTTACCACACACACCAGTCGACCACAATTATATTCTCATTCCTTTTTCTGTTTATGTTGAAACTCATGTTGCAGAAATTATGTCAGTTGGAAACATTTCCCTTAACTAATTTTCTATCCTCTTGGAGTGTGATTAACCTGCCTGAGCTTTTTTTTTTTCCTAGTACTGATACAGATTTTTGATAGCGCTTTGTAAATACTCCATGAAATCTGGCATAAATTAATAAACAGCCAATCTGAGCCGATGATTTTAATAATTGTTTTTATTGTCATTGTTTGTATGATCAGGATAAAGTCACAATTTTAAAAGGATTTGGGTTTATTATTTTAGGTGATTGTATTTGGTTTGGGAATTATTGCAGACTAGTCAGGAACGCTTCTGCACTCGGTCAAAATCAGCTTCCAGAATATGACTGATGTAGAAAAACATGCCTAATGTTGCCACAATTCCTCCGGCAAGCGATTGTGGACTATTTTTCCTTGCTGCGCCCGCCCACTATGTGGCAGTTTTAATCTATCGGCTGTGCTGAAGTGTAAAGCTCAACGTTTTATTTACCACAAACTTCATGGAACCTTTTGTGATCCCAGCCAAGACGAGACACAGAACCCTGCACGAGAACACACACAGTCCACCTGGACGCATTTTCACCATCAGCCAGTTTGTGATTATCTTTTCCACTGTGGCAAACCATGCTGAACCCCACAAACCTACCAACACAAAAAAGGACTCACGGCTCAGATGCATGAATAAATACGCACAAGTACATAAGAAAGCAGAGAACTTCAACACACGCCTACATGATCTCGGGACCTTCCTTGTCTGTGACAGAGGAAGGAAAGTCTCCATATCGGCCGAGGGAGTACGAATGGAACAACCGCCTGTGCACGGACAGCACAGACTCAGTCACATCTCATTAGCTTGACGGGATTCCCAAAAGGTTCTGACAGCGTACTGGCTGTGCCTGGTGCAGCCCAGGGTGATGGGGACATACCTGCGGCTGCTTTGTGTATTCTGTGGGCACGTAGTGAAGACTAAGCACACGTAGCAGCCGAAGCCTGGCAGCGACAGAAGCTAAGGTTCTGGGTGTAAATGGCAGCCGCCTGCTCACCGTGCACATCTCCTGCAATAATAAAAGTCACTCTCACTTCCAGCGTCTCGTTTCTCTCTTTGCACTCTCCTGCCCACACACACACACACTTGCATTGCACCCAGCGCTAACTGTGAATGCTAGCCAACACTTAAGTTGAGTGGAAATATTATCAAGCTACACATACGCCCAAGTGATCTATAAAACTCAAATTCTACGCTTTCCAAGCAAAAAGTTCCTCAAGAAGTTGATTTATTCCTCAAATTGATGCAGCCTGGGCCTCACAAGCTCCTTCACATTCGAATTTATTTCCAATCACGAATGTATATCTACGTGTCTGCTTTAGGCCGACGCACATTTCTTCAGTGACGTGCTCAAAGCTGAGCTTTGGGGCTGCAGCGTTTTTGTACTGTCCCCTCGTAGACGTGTCTCTGAGGGGCCTTTGGAAGAACACGTGTGTTCAATAAGAGCCTTTGCGTCTGGCCTTGCATAAATGTTTTGCAGCGTTCCTTCTGGGAACTGGGGCCTGTCTTTACAGTGGAGGCTAATCAGCTGTAAATTCTCTTTTAAAAAGGAAAGGGAAGGCATGGAAAGAGTTAATCCCCAAGGCCCATTGCACTGTTTCTCTCACCCTTTATGTCTCTCTCTCTCTCTCTCTCTCTCTCTCTCATGCACACTCCTCCTTCTCTAAAAGTGAAAGGAGGGGATGATGACCAAAAAAAAAAAAGAAAACGAGCGAGAGAAGAAAGGCTACAGGCTCTGACAAATGATCTAATAAACGGGTCGGGAGATTACAGGCTAGGTGCCCGCTGGGAGAGGAAGTGGCGCAGTAAATATTTTTTAAAAGCTGTCAATAAATTTGCAGTGTTGATTTGAGACTAGAAAGAACACAGAGAGACCGAGCGCCCGCTGGGTGGGTGTTTGTCTGAGAGCGACTGGTTAACAGTGCGTGTTGGGAGTAACTTAAATCCAAAAGCATCCTTGGAAAAGCTGCCTGTGCACGAGCTTCTAGATACGGCAACGAGAGACACGGCACAAACAGTGAAGCAACACAATTATTATAGTAAATATAAATCAACACTATATTTAACTTCATTAAGAAGAAATACAGAAGCTTTTTGATTTTGTTGACTGAAAAGAGAGAAACTAGTGGACCTCTAGAAGCTGCTAACTGCTAGGGTCTTGTTGAGCTTCTGTCATGTGGCTGCTTTTGCTACGGCTGCTTCCGCAGTTCATGCAAAGTCTGCCAGAGCCTAATAAAGTTCACGGACATCAACCTCACTTTCCCAAACCTTTCAGCCACGCTGCTACTCAGCAACCTAATTAAAGCTGATTTATGGCTTCACCTGTGTGCCTATTGGCAAACGCTCGCCTAAGGGCATTGCTACCTTTTGACTGATGGCTTGATGAGATAATGACAGACAGCCACAGGTCTCACCTGTAGTTGCCTGTTTCAGCACTCAGCTAATTCTCTGAATAATGCAGATATTCCACAAGCCTGTAAAAGAAACACATTCGGAACAAGGTTTCAAGTTCCCAAAGAAAAATGTTGTAATTGTTATTATTTATGTGTAATATTTGCAGGTAATAAAATAAAATAAAAACATGCACGACCTGAGAAATACAACATGTGAAAGTGTCATTTATGTAAAAGTTGCTCTATCGGACAAGACTGTGCAGCCGTACCTAATAAAGTGGCCATTGACTGTCTGTGCTTTCATGCCTGTAAGATCATACCAACAACAGTAGACCCTCAAGTTATGGGTGTAGGAATTAGGACACTGATACTTTTCGAACACCTCCTCAGCGCTGGAGCAAATCCTCTTGAGTTTGTGTTTTGTAAGCAGAACGAGCATCCCCATGACTCTCCTGCTCTCCATTGCAGCTGCTTCCCGATCCTGTGGGTAATGTTTCACTTATCCGCTCATGGACTGTGCTGCCGCTATCAAGGTGTGGTGGTCAGAGGTTGAAGACCTCAAAGCCAATTAAACACAGCTCATAACAAGCTTGTCCACTGCGTGAGGTGTTAACATTTCTGGCCTGGGGTGGAGGTTGGGGGTAGGATTACACATCTTAGCGTCTACTCCAGCAAAATAATCACTTGCTAGAGAAATTTTAAATATGCAAAACGCTACGAACGCTACCTGGTTACCCTTCAGGCAGCACCAGCTGATAAGGGCCGCTCTAAATCACCCTTCCAGCCTTTTTGTGGCGGTAACTTTGCCTAACTGTGCCATTCAGCCAGGTTCAAAGCCCTCTGACATTTATTCAGCTGCTCTTGAAGTAGAAGCAGCAGCTACCAAACAGACATCACTTCCAATCATCATCACAACCTCAGAGACCTTGGAGAACAGGCAGTCTGACTCCGGGTCTCTGGTTTCAACCTCTGAAACTTCTCTAAACCCCTTCAGGCTCACCACCATCGTTCATTCAAGCTTCTAACATCTTCTTCTTCTGCGTGGATGCGTGTCCTCTCACGCTAATGATAAGTGAAAATGGGAGCCGTAAAAGTATCACTTCAGGATGATATCATGCTTTTTAAGCCATTATCTTTTATTTTTTTTTGATGGGCAATTGACTTTGAGAACAGTGTTTTGTGGTGAGGGAGGGGGCAGTGGAGTCCATGTGTGCTTGCCAATAGGCCTGCTGCCCTGCTCTGCTGTGATGCCTGCGTGCTGAGTTTGACTTGGCTTGAGCGTCTGCACTTGATGGTTTATTCATATTTAGCGGTGCAGGATGCTGCGCCATGAGGTTCCTCTCACACTCAATATGTCTGCGAGGAAGTGACAGAGAGGACGTCTGAATCCCGTCCTTTCAAATGTCGTGCTCTCGTCTCGAGATCGTAACAACAATCATTTTCCAGATCACCTAACACCCCAGAAATGCAGATGTCAAACTCCGGGGAGGTTCTTTATCATTCTATTTCACTTCAGTCTGCACGTAGTCCTAATCTTGTTTTCCTGATTCCTTCAATTCCTGCCCGTTTCTATTGTTCTAGTTTCATTTATTTCAACTTTGTCTCTGCTCACCAGCGTCAGCCCCATGAATTCCCGTGGCTTTTTAAAGCCTCTGAGATACTGGAAAAAGAAAGACGTTAACAAATATCGCTCTTATTCATCCAACGCTGAAGAAAAGTTTGGCATTTTGAGGAAAAATGTATGCTCTGTGTATATTCCAGCCTCCCACACAGTCGCCACCCTTTCCCACAGCTTGTCCAACTTGCACATAAATGCACAATATACGCAGACAGCGCCAGCGCAAAAATGTGCCTGGTCATTGTGTCCAGGTCATGCTTTTATCAGTTAACATATTCAAAAATAAATAACATCACGTCTCCCGAAACGCCCAGTCAAAACAAGCAGCGAAGGCTGGCGTGTCCACACTGCCTCGCCTAATCGAAGCCAGATGTCTCACAAACTATTCCTCTCTTCTGCTCACTGCACCTCTTTCTCCGGTTGCTCGTTCCCCTTCTCTTCCCCCCACATTCCCTTTCCTGTCTGAAATCGTGTAGACGGCTGGTCCTCGGCAGTCGTGATTTGGCGCTGTCCATCCGTCCGTCTGTCTTTCCTCTCTGTCTCGAGCCTGCACGCTCCCTTTCTCTTTTTTCTGTCTCCACAGTCAGCATCTTGTCAAGCAGGCGTGGACCTGCGTTGACCCTCCTCAGCGTTCACAATCATTCAAGGTGAAAAATTGGACCCACATGGTGGATGCTGTTGTGGCGGTTCCTCTCGTTGCCTGCCCGTTTGACGTGATGGCGATTTTGAAATTCGTGCCATAACCTGCCCGTCTGACTACGCTCCGGGCCGCGTTCTGTTTACTTTAGCATGAGCCGTGTCCTTTTAGTTACAGCGCTTTGAAGAGAGCAATCAACACTGTCAACACACTATCCTCAGTTTGTCACGGCCAGAGCTGCTGGTTTACTTTTCCACCTCAGTGGCGAGAGAAAACACCCTTTCCCCAAGATGCTAAACAGCACAGACAGTCCGTTCCTGCTAACTGCTCTTCAGGGGGGAAACCTCTGGAGCTTGTCTTCCTACTGCTGCTGCTTTCAGCTGACTATCTTGCTCTGTGTCTTTAATCTGAGAAGCAAATAGCCCCCAGTGTTGTCCTTAGAGCTCAGGCACAGTTCTGGAAGACTCAATGGGTCCTTAGAGAGCAGCTACAAAAGCACACGCCGGCGTGTTTGAAGTCTACTTTGTGATTGGCACTAATTTACTGGCGCTTTACCTGCTGTGTACTTTTGTGTTGCAGTATGTTGTAATGCCTTATGGAATTAGTTGTGATTTATTCAGTTGTAGAAAAACAGGAACTGCTGTAATTTAGTTTGAGCCCTAATTTTTGGGGATTGTGCAAGTAATTAATGTCGATTTCATTTAGGTGAAGCCTATAAACAAGTATAAACACGATAGCCTTACATTACATATTAGATTCATTATACATTAATTTACTTTCTTACTATTAAACTGCGCGTTACAGTACTGTACCAGCGCAGGCCTCAGAAAAGGAAACAAGCTGATGGGGGCCATTTAAAATAAAAGCAGATTAGCTTCCTCCAGCCTATTTCTCTATCGTTTCCAGACTTTGTTTTTCTCTGCATAGCGTAACAACCATAACATTTTCACTAATCTCCGTTCTCTGGAAAACTGTATCAAAACACTGTCAGAAACAATTGTTTGAAATCGTGTCTACTCTTAGATTCATATTTAAATTTTAATTTTGAGAAATGTAATACTTTAATGCTGTGTTAATTAATTCAATTAAACCTACTGTTCTCAGGTTGGACACTGTGGTGGACTTGCAGGTTGTGGAGAGTATTTCACTGCTTTACTGGGACTGAGGGGATGGAGGAAGGGGCAGCAGATTTTTTTTGAAGGGGACACTTGTGGGAAGGAAAAGGGTCTCATTGCAAAAGATCAGCTTGTGTAAACATTCAGGTTAATGAAGCTCAGTGGGCCTAATCCTCAGTCCTCCTTCTCACTATCCCTCACCCTGGCCTCAAACCCCGTCACCCCTCCCCGCGACCCCCCATCCGTCTACCTCACTGGTTTCCACCATAATCCCTTGCAGAAGCAGGCACTGTCAATCAAACGAACCCCAGGGGAAGAACGTAAGGGGAATGTGTGTGTGTGTGGGGGGGGGGGGTTAGAGAAGGCTTTTGAGTTTACAAACAGTGCATGTGTTAACATTTGGGATGGGATTTGAGCTCATGTAGCCAAACTGCAGACATTACCTGGCCGTGTACACTAATGCTGCTTCAAGGTGGGAGCTTCAAACCAGGTGGAAGTTCTGGGTCTAGACCTGGAATCTGGTAATCAGCAACATATGAACCATATCTGAAGGAGGGAAGAGGGGATGAAGGAGCGAGGGGGGGATCTCCAAAGACTGACGTCATGTATTGTGGCCAGGCTTTCAGATGAAACACACACCTTAGAAGAAAAATACTGTAAGTCCGGCTGAGTATATTTGTTGGACTACTGATAGTCACTGTACATGTTGGGTGGACGGGTGAAAAACAACACAGGACTGCTACTGTAGCTATTCATTTCAAATTCAGCAAACAAATTGAAGCATTTCGTAAAACCTTTGAAGCAGGTGTTGTAATTAATACAGCTCGGCCTTTGCTACAAAATACAAGCTTGATTATTTAAGTAGCGATGTTCATCATCTTCCATTACTTCCCATAATGCCTGGAACACAAGCGATACGTCTGACAGTAACTCAGATGTGGCAGGGTTCAGTTGTTTCTGAGGCGCGCACACAAGCTAATATGGTTATTTAACAACCGTGTTTACACGCTGGTCACTGAGCCCAGATTAAACAGATACTTGAGCCATGTGTGCATTTGTGTGTGCGATCGTCTGCAGCTTGTGTGGAGATAGATACCATTTTCACTTCCTCCTCCTCTCTTGGCTGGTTCTACAACAGTGACATCACGACCCAAGAACTTAACCTGATCCGACAAACTCGACCATTGTCATGGATTCCTGCCTTCCATCAGGATTTAGTAAATATTCACGCTAAGCTCTCAGCATGTTTTCCTTTCTTCCTTTGTTATGTTTTGAGCGCTAATGTCTGACCTAATTGAACCGCTAATGTCTAACCTGGAGGGCCCCAGTACAGAAGAAGTTCATACACCTACAACATGTAATGTATTTTTAAAAGCTCAAATAAAACCTTGGTGTTTTTGCTCACTGTAAATTACAGTCTTAACCTTACTGTGTATGTCTAAGATGAAAATAGATCCAACTGTCCAGCAGTGTAGCGTTTGGTTCATTACAGCTGTCCTGTATGTGAGTAGGCAGGTATTGCAGCTCCACTGTTTGACAGTTGTGCTGGAAAGACGTGTTTGTCTTGGCAGCCTCCGTGTTGTGCATGTCACCTATAGGTGATTAGAATAAGGTGAGTAAAGACTTGTCCCTCTGCTTGCATCTGTTTACCAAGTTAGACCTTCTCTAAAATAGCCACAGGCTCATAATATAAAAACACTGATATAATGATGTCAAGCTGAAACAAGGATCTGGGGCCCAATCGTTCTGTCCTACCTGCACAGGCTGATTTACTGGCCTCTAGTAGGACTGTAGACCGTAGACGCTATGACTAATCGTGACGGTATTAGTTTACTGGCCATATTTGGTCCTTGGTCTCTCTCCTTTTTCTCACAGTTCTCATTTTGCTGAAGTCTTTACAAAGTTCCCTTTAGTCTCTACCAAAGGTTTGGCTGCTGTTTTATGATGGCACCGTTATTGTGAGGATGCTGATTTATGTAATGCACTTCCATCTCATTTATACTTTCTCCCCGGGTTCCCATAAATCAATGCAGATATGTAGCTTGGCTGCCTGCCACTCGTGCCACAACACTTTTTGAGGGACATGCAAGGGTTAAAAACCACAGAGGCATGAAAGACAAACAGGACAGAAACTATCCTCAACATCTCATTTATCACACAATTACTGATGATCTAAAACTTTTAGTAGTTTCTCTTCTTTCTTATGCATCATTAGAAAATCTGCCACTATTTATTGCCTGCCTCCATTGACTCATTGGCAAAGGCATCCCTGAAGTTTTCACAGTATATTTGGGAGAATAAAATGAGCTCTGTTAACACCACTCAGACCAGTAAGTCTGAGCTGTCTGAGTGCTCCTGTCAGAGGTCTGCTCACTGAAGCCAGATGGCTGAAAGAGAGAAGGGGCGAGAGAAACAGATGACAGAAATGACCAAAAAAAGGGGGGTAGGAAAAGGACAGGATGAAAAACTGGGTGGTTTGGGGTTCCCCGTGCATTCTGCATTAAGCTGGGAACACAAACATGCACACAAGCCACACACAAATGCTGAAGTATTCTGCCCAGACTCTAACTACTGGCTGTGATCCAACATTAACATGGTACAGTCCACAGCCACGTGTGGCACGATGGAGAAAGACCGAGTTGTCTCGCCAACTTTCTTCTTCTGTGGTAAAGCTGGTGTGTGGCACCAGGGAATAACGCCAGCAGCATCCCGCTCTCTGTGCCAGTGCCGTCCTTCTCTTCTTCTGCAGTGCTGGGACGGGTATGGTCACACGGGAAGCCCCAGCGAGAGTCCTTCACTTGACTGAATTATCTCATCAGGGTCCTTTTATTAGGATCTCAGCAGGCTTATTATTTTTATTATTAACGGCCTGTGCTTTCATCCTCAGGATGCCAGGCTTCAGTGCACACAGCTGTTTCTCCTCAGCTCCTATGTTGTTTTAACTTAAGAGTTGCTTTTGCAAAATGCCATTCAGATATTTTTCTTCAGTACCCCCCACCCCCACCTCTCCTCCCGCCTGTGCCCATCTTTTCGCTGGTTTGAGTCCTCAGGCAGGATTAGGCCAAGTTTAACAACCATGTCTACATGCTGGAGTGACAGGCAGGTAAACCTATGTTGTCCAGGTTATCATTAACGTATAAGATAATAAATCTATTGCTTTATTAGTCTGAAGCCAGGCGCATTAATGTGCTTTAACATCATAAGAGACAGTAAGGAAATAAGACATCACTTGTGTTTTGATGATTTAGCCACAGCGTTAAGTTCATCACAAACAAGAAAGCAGATGACACAGATACTGTGTCTGTCTAAATGCTGAAACCCTACAGGGAAGATTTATCTGGAGTATTTTCTAAATCATTCAACATCCCCCCCTCTGTGTTTTAAGAGAGTCATGAAGTGAATGCAGAGACATCAGGCTGCTAGATAATGACCTGGTAGTGGAAGTCTGATCAATAGCTCAGCTCAGGTTTCTCAGCTACATCACAGACAGAAAAGCCTAACAGCATCTGTTTAGAGCTTCCATCATGATGTGGAAGGCAAAGCCAGCAAAGAGTAGAGAGGTGCATGGTGTGTTTCTTGGTGAGGCTTCTGACATTCTGGGTATGTTTAATCTCTGGAAAGACAACACAACAAATAGAAATCAGAACTGGGCAGTGCACTGTTAAAAGTATGTTAAGAATGAGGCTGGGGATAGCCCCCATGTTTTCCAATTGCAAAAAAAATTGGAACCATGTATTATTCCATCTGGGTGTTTCAGATCTGAACTGTGAGTCTTTCACTTGTATATCACACCAAATCACACAAAAAGTAATATAACAGCACTTTACATAAGAACAATATGACCTTACACAACACTAATATACAACAACATAGAATTATATAGAAAAGGAGAAGAAAAACTCCAGCAGAACCAGGCTCCAGGTGGGTGGCCATCAAGGGCTGGAGAAGAGAGAAAACAGCAAAGGGAAAAGCAACAACAGGCAAGACAGACATTTTCATAATAATGAAAATTGCATAGTGTGTTTTCAGGGACAATTTTCAGTCATACTGTATATTAAGAACATTTAGGTTTTTGCTTTCTAACAGTTAGAACGTGCACATTTTTAGTAATTCACACAGCCCTCAACAGCATCTCGTCTTCACCAAAACACCTGAAGACTGTGATAAAGACAGAGACAAGCGGAACATTCCTCACACATTCAAACTATAAAGCTGACCTCAAGCTGCGCCCAGAAGCAGAAAGCATAATTCACACTGAGACATGCAGACACCTCTACAGTCGTTGCCTTAATGGATCCCAAAAGTCCTGTTATCACAACTGCCTTCGAAACAGGCGCACACCCTCTGAAGCTTTGTTGCCGGGCCCAGCGGTTCAGGGCTAACGCTGACCGTGCAACTGCACCCAAAACTGTTCGCACTTGTCAAAAATCTCTGCGCGGAGAAGGATTTCCCCCACGATATCAGTCTAGGAGAGACTGGATCAGCACGTACTGTTGCCAAAATTAACTCACAAGGGTGAAAACACAGAATGAAAACTTTCTGAGGATAAGAGAGATGAAGGGGAGATAAGCAAAGACAGATTGGAGCAGTACGACTTAGTGACAGTTTGAGCAAACGATCTGTTGGGAATGTTCAGCTTTCCAACACAAAATATGACTCGGGCAGTTGTGCTATCGGCTAAAAAAGTTCAGCTGTGTAAACCTGCTTAAAATGTTGAAACCCGTGCTGCTGGATTTAGATATCCTGTTGAGAATTACATGACCTTACCCAACTCTGTGTGAGCTGTGTTGGGCCACTGTGTACGCTGTTGCGTTTAAAGAAAGACTTAACCACTGAGTTCAGTTCAATTCAGCTTAGTTATAGCACCATATAACAACAAAGGGCACTTTAAGGCGCTTCGCATATGTAAGATATAACAGGACACAACAGCATTTACTGTACATAGAATTATATAGAGAACTTAACAAAGTCCACTTGATCAGCACTAGGCACCAGAGCAGAGGAAAGACTCCCTTTAAACTGACCCAGGTTCAGGTTGGGTGGTCATCTGCCTCGACCGGCCGGCCCTTGGTTTGGCAGAGGCTGGTGGAAGGACAGTCAGAAACACTTTAAAAGGAAATGGATCATCTATCAGTCATGGTCCCAAGACAGTTGACTTTCAATACCGCCTTGTGGTTTATCAATAAAGTGATTACTCTAATAGAAAAAAAACATGTCTTTTAAAAGCCTTTTTACTTGTCAGATAATTAAATTAGCGAATAGAAAATCTGTTTCTGGTCAGATGTGTGAATTATTTATGAGCCAATGGATTCTTTTCAGACTCAAGGGGGATTAATAATTGATAATCGCCATCTGGATTAATATGTGTGCAATTATGTCTTGATGAGAACTGTAATTGTGTTACTATGAGGAGAATTTTCTGATTTTCAGCCCCTCATGCATGAAGTAATGCATGTGTGCAAGTGCAGCAACCCAAAGTATGAATGTTTTGTTTGATTGCTTGAAAATCTCCCTCTGTGTGAATAAAACCGAGCGCCGTGTCCCTCAGAGCTCCGTCAGGGTAATGCAGCAAGTCAAACAGTTTTGTTCTAATTAGGTGTGGTTGTGTGCGACGTTCCAGCGCCTGTCGACTGCTCACAGACATGACCATAAACACGCTGGGCCTCTGCACTCAGTGGATTCACAGTGCACTCTGTTAAACGGGGATGGATCTAATAAAGCGCGGTTGTTTGCTTTTTTTCCCTTCTTCTTAGAGAAACAAGAGAAAACACTCACAAAGAAAGTGTGAGTGTGACCACGCCCCCTTTACTCGACGCTGAAAGGAAGCATCCATTGGTGTAGGAAAATCTTCGCTTCTCCCAGCTGGGAGAAAACTACAGTAATCTTCTACCACTGGAGCTTACTTGTAAGCGTTGTCTCAGTCTGTGGCGTGTTGCTGCCTAGTGTCGTTGAGGGTTTCATGTGGTCAGCAGAACAACAAAGCGAAGCCTTTAACTGACACTGTGACAAATGATGCTGAGCCACTGTTTGGTTTAAAACCATAAAACGTTACATGTTAAAACCTCGTATTTAGACGCTTGCACATATATGTCAATACAATACAAAACACTACAATAAAGCAACTCAGAGACCATCAGTACTGACAGGAAGGAAAGTGTAGAAAATAAGTGTCAATAACATCTTCACAGATATTTGCCATGATTCAAATGTGAGATAATAAGATAAAATCAAACAGGTGCTAACTGCTGCTTTGTGGAAAAACAATGTTCCTGAATGGCTCGTTATAGCTCAACACAGGCTGCAAGGAATATAATTTAATTTATTGTTCATTATGCATTGACCAAGATCACATTTATATTGATTAAATGGAAATACACGTGTGATGTTGAGTTGTTTCCGCTCAGGAGTTCATTCTGAAGTGCTGACGCAGAGGCTTCCTCGCTCGCTGAGCCTCTGCCTTCACCTCGTTGTGGGTGGAGTTTTCACACACTTTGCTGTGACAAGACAATGTGCAACAAAGTGAGACCTCAGTGGAAATCCACCGCCTTGAGCCACCAAGCAGACCGGAGAGGAAATGAACACGTCGCTCCCTCTTTTTTCTCACATCTTTACCTTTTGCCCTGTGCGTTCCCACCTCTCCTCTTCCTCCCTCCCTTCTCTCACTTAATCCCCCGAGGCATCGAGCTGATAATCCTAAAGGTCACCTGTGGCCTCTCTGTCTTGCCCCTCCCTTTATTTCTCGCCTACAATGAGGAGAGAAAAGAGAAAATAAGCTTCTGGCAGTTTCAATGCTCGCCACCCAAGGCAGGTAACTCTGTGACTCAAGCAAGTGAGCTGCCTTGTTCCCAAGGCAGTTTTCTCCCACATCTCTTGTTATGCTTTGAAAACCTTTCTTTTATTCATGAAGGTGAATAGGTAAAATGGATTAGTGAAGATTAGATGCAGCCTGTTCTACCACAGTTTTATGAGATAAGCACAAATACAAGTTGCATGAATCATCAAGCACTAGTTGACCTTGTTGTATAAGATTTTATTCCTTATTGGCCTGTTTGAACGAAACCTAGTAGAACGATCGAAGCTTTTAGGAGCATGCAACGATGTGTCCTAGGAATTATTTATTTCTGATCAATTATAAACTTGTTATTTATAATTGTTTATTATTTTTGAAATGCATATGAACAAGGCAATGTCTATATTGAATTAAATAGCAAGAAAAACATCAAATGCATTGGCAGTGTGCAACGTTTGAGATTTAATGGCCAAAATATTGCGTAGCATGAGTTTGAAGGTTTCTTCTGGTGCCACAAATCTCCATGTTCATTCGTTTGCTTCTTTTCCAGCTACTGTATCGTGTTTCAAATCATTCTATGGCTTTGTGTAAGCTTAAGATGGCAGCCATGAAAGGTCAAAGACAAAAGTAGGTCATCCTCCCATTTCATTTAGAATCAATAATTACAGAGGCTGAGAAGACAAGTAAAGCAGCAAAAGCAGTTTGTTTGGTTAGGACTTAATAATCCATTTTAAACCATTGTTGCTACTGGTACTTTTTCATCAGACATTTCTACATGATAAACACAGATACATGAAAAATCATCAGTACCTCCTAAGTACTAAACTACTAGAAATCTATTGCTTTATCTGCTTCCTCAGGACTTTCTGACTCAGACCTGTGTCATTTTATTACCCTCAATAAAATGCCTGGTTTCATATTTTTAGGACATACCGTGAAAATAAAATGTATTATTTGTGGCTCCATAGGCCAAAGGAATGTAAAAATAAATAAAATATTAGTTTTTATTTAGATTGTTTCAAACTTGCCTGTGGTTGAAATTCATTCCAACTCACAATCACAATCTAGAAACTATTTGTTTTTACATCAGACCTCAATGTGGTGGGAAGGAAAATTTGTAGCAACATTTTAAAGTGTGTAAAATCAAGTAAATTTGAGGGAGCGCCTTAGGACAGCATAACACACATTATTGTGATTGTTTTGACTTTTGCAGGAATGATTCTGTTGTGTGCTGTTCGTGGTCTGGTACAGGCAATAAAACAGTTTCTTCATGACACCTCACTCATTTTCTCTCTCCTTCAAAGGCTGAAATCTGTTTCATATTTGAGGCAGCAGGGCTTTGGTAACTCAGGAAGCCCTGAGAAAGTATTTTTGACTGTCTTTTTCACAAAAAAAACACCCGGCTTCCTAATGTTTAGAATATTTCACGTTTTTCTCCCTGCCTTTTACTTAGCTGTTCTTTGTTATCCCCCCTCTCATGTTACTTTTGTTTCTGACTTCTCCTATACTGTTTTTGCATTTTAACAAAAAATTTCTGTCATATCTACTGTTGTTTTTATTTCCTTTGCTTATTAATCTTTTCTCTGTACAACCTTTGCTGGCAGTTATTAAATCTTTTGCTCCTCTTCCAATAGGAAGGTAGAAACATGCAGACATGCACATACAGGTCATGTAATGAACACTTTCTTCTTTCACCCCTGCAGCCTTGGGAATAAGTGCAGCCCAGGCGGCGATGACATCATGCTGTACCCGCGTAGCAATAATCCCTTATCATTGAAACATCACACACATGCACATGCAGTACACACATGTTTTGTTTTAGCTCAGCAACTAACAAGTCGTGAACTTCTATGTATATATATATATATAAAAACATATAGACCTTCTGTTCGATAGCAAGCTGTGCATAACAGTTGTGTTTCCACTTAAAATAAATGCTGACACTATGTTCTTATAATGTTTGTTTATCATTTGCTGTATATTAAGCAAGGGAATCCCCTGCTCTGATTGCTTTGTTCAGGCATGTTGACACAACAGCAGTATTCGGTTAAGACAACCACCTAGCACTGCTTTTTTGACGTAGCTCTGTAGATGCTATATGATGGCACGAGGCCAATCTGTGTTATTGTGTGTTGAGGAAGATGGGCTTGAATACAAAACCTTTTTTGTCCTGCTCCACACAGCTGCCACAGGGTACAAACAGTCCTGAAACTGAATATTTGTGAGATACATATTTTAAGATATCACAATAACCGTGCCTGAGTTACTGACATGCTGATTTTCACGTCAGAATTGCTTGTTGAATTTCATTTCACAAACAGAAATCTTCCTTAAGTGAATTACCACAGATTTTGAGTTTTTCACAGTTTCATTTACTTTTCACTTTTGTCTCTTTCTAGTCATACAGTAATAGTGACGAACTAGTGACATAGATCCTTCAGGTTAGTGTCCCAACGATGGCAGGAACTTAAGACGTTTCCATAAAGTCCTCAAACAGCTACGGTTTGGTTGAGATTAGGCATAAAACGGATTTAGGGAATAAAAATCAGGATTTGTCTTAAAATGAGTTTGTCTGGATAAATGTGTGGTCGGCACTATAAGAGAAAGTGTTCTACCAGCAGGGGATTCCCCTGCCCGAAAGCAGACTGGGTTATATGGTTGCAACAGTAAACAGACAGTTGAGATTATGGAACATTTGTGATTTAAAGAAGCAATGACACAAACAGAACGCTCCTAAGGAAAAGTTTGGGTTTTTTGATATTCTCCACTCAAGTCGAGGCCTGTTATTTTATTTTATTTTTTCAAATCTATAAACTGATTGTCACAAAGGTACAGTCAACCGTGGCTCAGTCACACTGACACACCATGGGTTTGATTGTGGATCTTTTGAATAATCCATTCTAAACCTGCATTTTGCAAAAATAAATCAAAAGGTAGTTGATTAAATTATTAAAATAAATGTGGCAAATATAAGTCAGAATCCTAATTTTTTCAACATAGTTTTGACCGCATCAGTTGCAACTGTACATACTGTACCTGTAATAATTACAATTGTGTGATTGTCAAGAATATCACCATCAACCAACAAGGTCACTTGTTCATCATTGCCAAGAACTCTTATCTTAAAATATCTAAGAGAAAAAACTGATTGTTGTTAACAAAACAATGGACAATGTTGTTGGGAAACCATTTCACACCATCCTTGTCACGGACGAGACAGAAACACAATACTCTCGACACGCCTCATCTTTGTCAAACTGAGAGTGCAAGACAGTACCCATGCTTTCGAGCACAGATACTAAAGCGTCGTCGTGGGAACTTGCAACGCTACGTGAGAAAATGTTGACCTCACCTCTGGGCCTGTGCACAGTGAGAAATCGAAGGGCAGGTTCAGGTTGTTGGTTTGGTGTGTGGGTGGAACGTTTCTAAAACCAAAAGGCTATGGAACTCTCTGAGGAGATCATCCATCATGGCGGGGGGCGCTGACTGAGGTTTTTCTTTATTTTTATTCGTTTGGGAATTTAGAATCACCAGAAGTGGGAAGCAGAAGCAGTTTTCCTGTGATCCGTCAGTTCAAAGACGTTGGTAGAGTAGTATGCATGAAGCAGCGTTAAAGCACTTGCAAATGTTGAAACCGAGCTTGTTGATCCAGCCCAAACAGTGAAACAAGTAGAGCAGAAATGTAAACTATTTTCACACAGGTTGACACAGCCACTGCTGTATTTGTACACATGGGAAAACATGCAGAAGAGTCGAACGAATACCTGCCCAGAGGGTGTTCAATTCCACATATCCGCTGAGACGTTTCCTTTAAAAGTTGAACGCCGCGTGCTACAGTTCATCGTTTGGTGAGACAGTGGATGCAACACGTTTCTCACACTTCGACAACGAACCCACAGGCGGGCACAGATGATGATGTGACAGTCTTACCTACTGGGCAAATAAACTGAAAATGCAAATGGGTAAGGGACTGGATAACAGATACTGTGGTAACTGTGTGCGTACGTATTCAACAGATCATCTTCACATCACACTCTAATGTCACTGAAAAACAAATAGCTTCCACATGCAGTAAAGTTTATTATCACACATACGCTTTTAAATTGTTTGGTTCACATAGTACATTGCAACCAAAATGCAACGTTTAAAAAGCCCAAACTCATTTAATTTCTGAATTTGAAACTCATACAATTCTTCTGGATTGTCAACGGCGCTGCACAGCTCACAGTTAACTGCTGTGTCACCTTGACATTGGTTCAACGCATTTTTGAGGTTCTCTGGTGATTGACAGGTCAGACAGAGACAACTGCACCTAATGCAAAATACAATGCAACCTAAATGACAGCTACAAATGACAGGAAATGAATCATCCCCTCACTAAAACAAAGGTAGCATTTATTACAAGTATCTAGATTGAACTGTGTAGTGCAGGTCATTGTACCACCTTCTGTTGTGTTAGTGCACATTTCAACAATACAGTGTTTCATTGTATTAAATGCATGTCCTGTATAAACTGCGTATTAAACTACTACTGTTAAATGATGTGGGAACCGTCCAAGCTGTATCACTATATGCGCTTTTCTAAAGCAGTTTCTCGTGCTGTACAAACATTAGTCATTTCATACAGTAGATCCGTCCAGCGGGGCAGCTCCTGCAGGCTGGGGTTTCATCCCGCTGTGGAACCAACTCCATCTGAGTCTTACAGCCTGAAACATCTGTTGTAATTTCTGTCAAATTGAACTTTTATTACCTGGTCATTAAAGCCGCAGCAATGGCAAAACCAGATGGGTTCTTGCTGACCTTACAACTGCTTCTTTTTTATGGTGTTGGTGAAAATTGAACCAAAGGAAGCCGTGCGCTTTATAAAATTAAGGCAATCATTCCCACATTCCTGAGACATGGGGGGCACTTAGGAGGGCGAAGAGGGTATGGAGCCACAGTGAAGGGGGAGTATATGTGCATGCTTTGTGTGAATGCTACACATTACTTGCATTCATACGTTAAATGCATGATTCCTGGAAATGAATTACACGTAATACGTTTACAATAGGTTGGTTGCATAATGTGAAATCTGCTCACAATTAAAGATCCATCTCAAATATTCGTTTTTCAGACCTATCTGAGTATAAAAGGTAATATGTTATTGTTGCTTATTGCAGAGTATAACATTAAAATAGCCATCGGAAGTAAGAAAAGAGGTTTATCAACAGTTTGGATTGTTTTATCAGATACATATAACATTTTGAAAACAACCGTCTCTGGCCTTGCACATGTGTGTGTTCTCGAGGGGCCTCTAGGCTGTACGGTTGGAGGCCAGGGTCAGTCAAATAACACACGCAGCATAGCCAGCGAGCTCTCTCACTGGGAGGGAGAGTTGCTCCATCACTTTTCCCAGTCGGGAGGAGTGGAAGGATGCTGGGTATGTTTATTAGAGACAGAAGGAGGAGGCAAAGAAGAGGAGAGAAGAGGGAATGTTTCTCCTGTCCCAGCCTGGAACACAGTAAAAATGCCTCTAAAGACTTGTTAATGCAAGTTAAGTCTCTCTTAATTCTGGACATGTCCAATAAAGCACCTCAGTATTAGGAAACATTATGAAAAGCTAAAGAAAATGGGGTGGAAAATAAAAGAAGTAAATCAGAGTTAACTAGATGTAAAAAGCTGCATACTCACATGATCTAAGGGAGTATTTTGCTGGGAAAGACATGTGAAGTTGCATCAGGCACATGAGGGATGCAGGCCTAGCTAATCTGGATTTCCTAGGTTCACATTGAGCTCTGCTAAATATGACATTAAATTAATCCTTGCTCAGATTTTTATTTCTTGTGCCAAGTTCTCAAAGCGTCCTTTAGAAATAACACGCGTAGCCTACGTGACATTCACATCAATCCAAGACAGACTGTTCTCGAAAATCAAACATCCGCACCAACATCTTCTACGTAATTAAAATGTACTCTGACAAAGTCAGAGGAGGCATTTCCCTGTATTATGACAGGAGGAATGTTGGTGACACACTGACTGTCAAGCGGACTGCCAGCTGGCAAGACGCGCAAACTAGTGCCATCGAAGGGAGAGAGATACAATAGCAGCTTTTATTTCTGCATCGCACATTCCAGTGGGAGAAAGAAGTGGGCCTGCAGTTTGAACCGGAGGCAGTCTAGTTCATCACGTCTGGGTCAGATTCCTGACATCAGTGTCACAATGTCACAATCAAGGTGTGTGTTATGATTCTTTTCTAAATTCCCCTGAATGAACGCCATGCAGCCACATTCACGCTCCATTTTCTTACCATTACTAAAACTGGCCCAGTGTGATGTGGTTGGTGATGGTTTGTTGACTGATCTGTTGCAACATCCCTGGTCATAATCAATCATCATGTCATCACACAGCTGATTTAAAACTAAACCTGTTGCCAGTATTGCAGCTAACTGGAGGATTATATCACATTTGCAATATCTAAAAAAACAGCCCTAAGTGTTCTTTACGCAAACCTTACGATAACATTCGACATGCAAAGTATTCTGTGATCTTACGAATATGTCTCTGCCCAGAAAACTAAAATCTTTGCCTTTGCTCCAACTTTTAACTTTTTTCCCCCCAACTTTTTAACATAAATCCAGTATTTCCACAGTCTGCACAGCCATAATGTGCGAAGAAGCACAGCAGTGAGTGAGCAGTGCAATATGTGGAAATAATGAATTTAAACATGGTTTTTGCAATTTGGGGGAGAAAGTAGATATCTGTGAGATCAGAAAATACTTGACACAGACAAGGAACGAGCGTGGAAAGTGACCCTTTCCTGAACTCCACTGTCATTTGCACTTTAACACCTCTCTGCTTCATGCGTTGGCCTCAACATTTAAGATTTAACATTTAACGTAGTAATCAGGCTGAAGATTATTTTTTCACATTCATTACCAAATTAAACCAAGACTTTTTTACAAAACTCACTGTTGGCAGCGCTCATCCTACTCGAACCCTCAACTTTCCACTGACAGTAAACCATTGCTTTTGCTACTGTGTCTTAAGTAAAGACCATAAATCATTTAGTCGTGTAGAATATGTTCATTGAAATTTTTTATTGCTGTCACAATGTTCCTTTCGGTTG
The DNA here is from genome assembly GCA_030770545.1 of Macropodus opercularis. Taxonomy (NCBI): domain Eukaryota; kingdom Metazoa; phylum Chordata; class Actinopteri; order Anabantiformes; family Osphronemidae; genus Macropodus; species Macropodus opercularis. The sequence goes on from CM061099.1 coordinate 7,144,545, forward strand.
ACGTGTGCCAACAGGTTCAGGCACATTCTTTTGGGGTATTTAAAAAAAATGTAGTAGGAAATAAATAGCTGATGTTGTTCGAGTAGGGCAGAAAAAAGTTATGAATAAGAAATTACATGTTGTCAGTTTTTTAAATTCATATAACACTTGAAGATGTTCCTTTATTTTGAAAGGTCAGTGACGCCAGATGTAAAGGGTACCATGAATCTCCCACAGGTGCCCTCACGTATCCATGTCTGCGGGTGTTTTGGTGCAGTCAGCAACAGCATCCTGTTGTCCCCGCTCAAGAGAACCTGTTTCCTCATGAGTCATGACTCCCAGCCCTGACACACTCTTCCTCACATTACAAAATACACACAGAGACAATGGCACACGAGTGGGCCATGCATAAAACAGACCCAAATGCACACATATACTCGAAATTCAACAAGCAGGCGGGCACAGGTCACTCCACCGTGGCACCCCTGGTTCAGGGGACCTTGTTGGAAATTTACGACAGTTGCAGTTAGACGGGTCAACCGTTGTTTTCTTTCTGTTCAGTAGGTGTTGTTGTTGAATTACACATCTACGTGACCTGTTTTGATAACCCCGAAGGATGTGCAACACTTCACATGTCCAGAAGCTCGTGATATTCCTCAGGGTTGAAAATGAGTGAATGTCGGAATGACAGATGGAAAAATACAGAACAGAACAATCCTTAAAATCAGAGAATTTAACAAAGATACATAAATACTATTCAAATTTCTGTATTGAAGCTGTGTTTAAACTTTGACTTATTTAGTTGTTTCATTGTGCAGCAACCATGCATACGGTTTAATAAAATATATTAGATTAAAACTATTATTATTAAAAACTATAAATCTTTGCTGTTATTTCTTACAAAAATCGTTTTTTTAATGACCCAACAAACTTATATAAGGTATATTAAGCACATTTAATACTTTAAACAGACTCTTTTAACATACAATCCCTTGTTAGGTTAAAATAAACTAAAAATAAAAGAAACACACAGATAAAAGATAACAACGGTCTTGATAAAGTGTCAGTCGCTCTGGGGTGTTTACCACAAATCCTCGTATCTGGAGCGCAGACGGAGAGTCAGCACCTTCAGAGAAGAGTTTGTGGGTCGTTGTGTAAACACGCGGAGAAGAGTCACTGACCAAACAAAGATTCACCAACAAGATAGAGACGAGAAGCGGAGAGAAGCGAATAAACGCGAGGGCTGGTTGAGATAAGCGCGCGCGCGTACGCACACACACACACGCACACACGCTCAGGCTCCGTGCAGCGCGCGCCGGAGGAGGAAAAGTAGGCGGAGGAGGTGGAACCCAAAAAAATCGCTCATTTACTTAACATCGCTTCCCCACCGCCGGCAGAGCAAACACGCTCCCGAAGCTGCGGAGGACGAAGACGTGAGATCGATGCGCGGCTGAGCGTTTGCAGTAAGCTGCCTTCACCTGGAGCCTCTCGACCGAAACGTGCGCGTCTTGTTCTTGTTCCGGGAGCCGAGAGTCCCCACGAGCGCTCGCGCTGTCTGCGAACTTGCCGGGACGCTTGAGAAGCCGCGGAGCCGCTTGTGGACATGGACAGACAACTGCTCTGACTCACACTCGGATTTTTGCACGAACTCCTCGCTCTGAATGATGGTAAGTGAAGTAACTTCGTGTTCCTGGATGTGATCAGCTTCGTATGTCTCTCTTTTAAAGTTTTTTTATTATGTTGGATGTTGTTTTTTCTGCCAAACCACTAGGCTGCAGTTATTTCACTAAGTAGACTCCGTGTGCATGGTTCACCCTTCAGCTCTGACAAAAACACAACCTTTAAACAAACCTACAAAAGTAAAGACCTGACATTTACATTAAAGCGAAAAGCATGACTCGAACCATCTTTCAGTCACGTATGACAACATTTTAAAATAATTTAAACTGTATTTCCCCTCATGTCTCAATTTGTATTTCTAAATTCAAATACGTAGTTATTCTAATACAAATCCTATATTCATATTTATTTTGTAAATGTTTTTAATTATTATAAGCTTGATTTAGCATAATAAAATCTTGAACCATCTTATATGCTGAGTAAAAACATGAAATAGTTACTGACCATATTTCATATACATGTCAAATAACATCGAAATGCAGCTAAGTTTGGTTAATGTAAAAGTAAATTGAAATCAAAGTTGATTAACAAATACAGGTATTAACTCATTTTAATTTACGGTTCATTTAAATGATCTGGAGTAAATAATACGCAGAAAAATCCCTGAATCTAACAACACAGATCAGCTATTTGTGTGTGACTGCGCACTGATGTGGGGGAAAGTGTGTGAGGCACCTTCTCGTCTGATTAAGGCCCTGTGTTTGCCTTGGTGCCGGTTAATTCTGGGCAGCACTTTTTGCTCAGTAAGTATGGAAGATTACACCCAAATCACCCCCCCCCCCCCCTTTTAGGCAGCCTAGCCCTAGACCCTCATTTACTAAATTAAGGGACGCTCGCTAAACATTTTTCAAAGACTGGTATTGATATTTTTCAAGGACCTCTTTATGACTACAGACTAAATATTCACTCTCTGTGTTTTCGCAACCATTTAAATTGCCTTTCAGCATTTCACAGCTTCAGTCAGAGGAGTGAAGACAGATCAGAGTCCACTGGTGCTCACAAACATTGGATATATAATTTTGCTGATTCTTAGAATAGGGTTAAATATTTCTTTATTATAGATCTATAGATTATGCAAATAGATTGTGTAAATTTAATAACTGATATATTTTTAATTAGTTAATAAAATGTAAAATTGTGGATTTATATCTACTTAAGAAATCTTTTTACGACTTTTTAACAACGTCGTTGATGCAGCTCAAGCAGATTTCAGCTACTGAGAACCTTGTTTCTCATATTCCCATGTAGTGTCTGGTTTATAAAATTAGCTGAACATATCTGTGTGTTTGTCAGCATCGATTATCTGAAGTAAACCTGTAGCGGTAATGTCGAGTCAAACAAGGATTCTTATTTTAGATTGTTGCAGTATCAGGTTTAAATCTGTGGCAGATTGTAAATTTCTTGACTTACCTGCGAATAATATCCAGGGCTCAGATGGAGACATACGCTTAGACCACATACCGAAGGTGTGTGCTTGGTTGTGTTTGATTTAGCACTGTGGTTCGTTTCTTAATAACATTAGGCCCCATTTCTGGACTCCCTTTCCACGACTGGCCCAGGACCCTCACTCAGTTTCTCCCTTTCTCTCCTCCACCTTCACGGCTCTTATTACTTGCTCTAATAAATTGTGAATAAGCAGCAGCCCAAAAAGTCCCGGGTTGTGGAGAATTCCCCATCCTGTAGCGCAAGGCACCCCCTCTTAAGAAAACACAAATTAATTCCAAAGCCCTGTGTAGCCAAACGTTTGTGGAATGATAAATATTTTCATAGGAAGTGCTGTTCTTCCTGACTTTATCTGCACCAATTTGATTATATTTCTTCACAGCTGAACAGCACTGAGTGTCTTTTCCCTTCTCTTACGGTCCTTTGTTTTCTCCTGGTCCTCGCCCTCCCTTTATCTGGGAGCAGCCCTGACTTGAACTCAGCGTTATATCAAGACATATTTTTTTATATAAAAGCCAAGAAAATATTTACATTGTAGGACGATCACAAAGAGTTAGCCAGTCTCACTAAGTTGGTTAAAATCAAACGCCTAATTCTCCTATTTATTGTTAATGACTTTTAAAAACGGTCACCATCAATTGAAAGAAAAGTCTATAATGAAATCGGGATGATAGTCAAGCACCATTGTCTGACAAATAACTACAGCAAAGTAAAAGTGTATCTTAAAATAAGCCCTCATGAAATCACACATTTATCTAAGTGAGTTTAAGGTTCAGCTTCTGAGTGTAGCCTAACATGAGGAGTCTGATTTAAGCTGTGAGCTCAAACAGGCTGTCATCCAAAACTCAAACTACTCATATTTGTATACATGACACAAGGAATGGACTGTGACTAATTCAAGTTTCTCATTAAGGAATTTTTAGTTTTGCTCCCACTTCTCTAATTTCACTTTCTCTCCCAGCGGTAATTTAACAAATTCTTGAATATTGTGTTTCCTACTTCTACATTTTACGTGTATGTGTGACAAACACGTGAGACCTTGGAGGTGTGTGCACAAAACTGCACCAACTAACTGAAAGGTTTGGTGAAGCAAAAGAGTGAGATTACAAAACAAGAAACTGATAATACTAATATGTTGCCTCTCAAACAGTTTGGGGTTCACAAGCCATCAGTCTTCCCCCGACATAATGTCTTCTCCTCCCACCCTTCCCTCCCCTTTTAATTCCCTTAAACTCCAGAGAGCAACCAGGGAGGCCGTGTGTGTGTGTGGGTGTGTAGATCTGTCTGAATGTATTGAACCCGGTGCTGTCAGCAGACAACAGCTGTCTCTCCTGCTACTTCCACTGTCCCTGTTGCATCTTGGGAATAGTGAAGCCGTACACATTGCAGCATAGTTTGCAGTGGCCATATATTATTATGTGGGTACTTTCTTCTGAAAAAAGAATTCAGTAATTTTCTGTAGTGCCTGGAACAATCAGAACTTTTTGCTTTGAACATGAGTAACATGAGTACAGATTTTTATCCCAAGCTGGTCTGTTCCATATATTCGATAATATCTAGTCTGGTTTAGTAGTCTTATCTCACCAAAAATGCATTACATGTGCAGTTTATTTCACTTTATCTGTCTCTAACACACACATCAATATAAGGAGTAATTGGACCTGTCTGAAATGTGTATGAGTGTCAGCTACCAGCAGTCTCTGTCTGTCCAGCTGTTAGCAACTATGGCGGCCACTGGCCATCACGTGCTGATCAAGTGCAAGCTTTTTGTCTTAATGACTAATAAAGCAGCAACTGTGAGGGTGGGGGTTCATTAGAAAACACAGGGGCACTCATGCAGTCAGGCATGCGTTAGTTTTGAGTGTGCACGCGTGTATGTGACCACCCTTCCATCACTAGACCAGATGTTTTTTACCTGGGAGCCAGACCACCATCTGACTGGGGTCAGCCTAGTCTTCCAGCTCCGCACACACTCCTCGGGACTGCCGGGAGGTCTGCCAGCTGTCCCTCGCTCTGACCCTCGTCCCGGGGCACTGGTTCTGGGGGAGAAATCGTCTGGGATGTAGGGTAGGTGGTCCTTCTCAGATTTGGCAGTATTACTGGGGGAAATTATTAGGCATGTTATTGGAGTGGGGGATGGGCGATGAACTCAAAGAGAAACAAAAGAAAGAATTAGGAAGTAAAAGTTAAACGCTGAATATTTTATGACATTTAGAAATGACTGAAGAGTAAGAAGTAGTGGAAGAAATACTGAGATAAAGATGCTGGCATTGTTAAATAAGGAGGCTTTGATTACTGAGGGACAGCGAGGGGGTTGGCTTCTGGCATTAAAGCAGAATTGTTGCAAGAGTTAGTCAAGTGGAAAGATAAAGCCACTAAGTTTGTGAGGTAAAGTTACACAGTGCAGACAGTCTCAGCAGCCGCTTCACTGCTGCCAGAGATGAATCTTTTGTATAATGACTTTCTTTCAGCAGTTGTCTATTTCTGTGATTTTATGATTAACGCATTAGCCAACTGAGTTGTGTGTGTGTCTGTGTGAGGCTGCAGAGACTGCCGTTAATAACCTTACTTAAACTGGTTACTCAAGTACATTGTTTTTTGTGTGTCCTTTTTTTGTTGAAGAGGTAAACATCTTAGCTCACTCAGTATAACTTGGCGGCTGTGTGAAACCTCAGCTAAGATGGTCAGTCTAATAGTAATCCTGTGATTTAAACATGGAAACATCTCCCATGGTTTTGCTTTTGACTATTTCAGCATAACTCAGTCTTGGAGTGGTGAGTCAACAAAAACATAATAGTTTACTGCTGTGATTTTTTTTGTTTTTCTCAATGCCAAAGGAGCCAATTGCTGCTCAGTTTGTGCTTTTTCTACTGAAGCATTCAATGTCTCTACTATTCTGTCTATGGGTAAACAGGAACATTCTGTTAATTGAATCACATCAACAGTTTTAGTGTATCAAGTTTAAACAAAGACAAACAGGCAGAGACAAACATCACCTAAACTAGAACGTGGCAAGTGTATGTGCTTTGGATGAGTCCTGCTAACCATTACCCTAAGCATGATAAAATGTCCACCCTTGTCTAAAATGTCCTCACTATGTTAGGATAGTACTTAGGTCCTCAGTATGAAATTCATACAAGAACACACACACACACACACACACAGTTTTTGCCTGCTAATGAATTCTCTGGTTGCTGAGGTCGTGGTGGGTTGAGTTTATCAATCCTCGGCATCTGTTAGCAGACCCCTGGCATGTCTAAGCCTCTGTCCAATGCAAAATGTTCTGTGACACTAAGCATTTGTCACGTATCTTCATTTAGCTATTAAAGTTACGTGAATCGACTACAATGGCAATTTGCGAGGCATTTCTGAAAACCCTTGTGGAGTTAAAACAAGAAGTCAAAAATTAATTTGCAGCTTGTAATTGACGGAGATTTAATTCTGTTGCTAATATGCAGCTACTGTTAGTGTCTGCTCTCTTGAAATGTCAGCTGTGTGTCAAAGGTGAGTAAAAAGGGCAGTGGCTGGCAGATGGCATCGATTTCCACCACGAAAACCCTGATAGTGTCACACAAACCCAGATACTAGACCCTTGTTCTGTGTCTTTTATCAGCGGCTGAGAGAGAGGGCTTGTGCACAGCAGTGAATCGAGTGCCACCCCCACCCCCTCACCCCCCAGGCACTTAGGCAGATTGTCCAAATTGAGGACTCCAGGTGGGGTCCCATATGGCACCATTACAGACCAGCAAGTCACTTTGTCAAACTTGATTGAAAACCACGGCGTTTCAATAAAAGGTCTAACCACTGGAGGGTCACTGCAGCGTTCAGTCCAGACACTGACACAGCAGTCACGTTGACACTGTAAACATATGACTACCCAGACACACACGTATGCAAACGACACTTGACTTCATATTCAAATCATTCCGCAATTAATGTAGGAAGATAACAGAGCACAGGAAACCTGGCAACCTGTAAGTGGTTAGTTTACCATTAGCCTTCGCATCGACACACACAAGGTAACTGAAAGTATGTGTCTCAGTTAATAAACCAAACCCTGCTATGTTATTTAGAGCAGATCATAACTGACTTTTTATGATTGTTTTATCGTGTAGAACAGATTCCTGGATTTTAAAGATGAAATATAATCCAGTATTGAGTTAACCTGATTTATTGTACGGTTTGGTTTTGATTCGTATTTACTGTGGAAACGTACACATACACTGTGGTAACTGCAGTACTTGGCCACGTATGATTTGATTTCTTAGCACTTAGTGGAGCTTCAACAGGATCTCTCCTTCATGAGGTGTCAGTTGCTAAGTATCACTCAGCATGTGGATACTATGGAGTTAAAGGGTCAGTTTGCTTAAAACAAAGTGCTTGTTGAACGGTCAATGAGCTTTGGAAAATCCCCTCCCCTCTCCTGTTTCCAATGTCAGAGCTGGGGGAGGTGCATCTGACAATTTTTGTGCCTCTCTAAACCCAATAATCAGAAGTGAAAAAGTAAATATTATCTAAAAGTGTCTGTTTCTTTTTTATCAAATAAACAAACAAGTATGCTTTTGGCAAAAAGTGTCTGGCTGTCTGATTTGAATATAATAACTGTGTCTCATCTCTAAACCAGGCAGCCTATCACCAAATGTTTGCATGCAGCAGCCGTGAACACTTTTGCCTTGAGCGATGTCCAATGTGTTGGTTTTGACACCTGCCTTGTATGAGAAGCTATTTGCCAATATGGATCAGTTTCATATCCGTCAACGGTTTATTTGAACAACAGGTACATTTGCATGAAATTAACTGTATCACTTGGCATTTTCAATTAAACCACAACACTCTGTAATTACACCTGAAATCAGCATGTCAGCTAGAACTCGATATCTGTGAAAGAAGCGGTGGTGCAGCAGAACCCTGGGACCCAGGTGAAGCTGGTGGGACTGGCCCTGTGGCCTCCTGTGGCCGTGCCGGGTTTGTTTTAGCTTTAGTTTCAGCCCTCTGCTCTCAGCTTCTCCGCTGAGCTGTGCTCATCTTCCCTCCGGTGTCCTGCAGTTCCCATGGCCTTCTGCACCCTCCTTCCAGGCCTCACCCTGAACCAGGAAGTGCCTTTGCTAGCGCACAAAGTGTTTGTGCTTATGTGTATGTGCATACGGGGCTGTTACAGGGATGCAGCTGAAGTCAGGAGGACTCTGAACAGACATGAATTTCCTTTTTGATGCCTAGAAATATGAAGTGCAAAGCACACCAGCTCTGTGCTGTGGGATCAATGCACTGTCTCACATTTCACTGTCTGTTAAAAGCTAAAGCTGATATAACATGATTTTTTATTTGATTGCTCTGTTTCTCAAAAAAGTATAATATTAAATATATTGCAACTCAGCTTGCCAGTGATTTAATTGTCTGTCACAATCACAATAACTTCTCAGACAGACGCTCCTTTGACCTCACCTTCATCTCTGTGCTCCTGTAAAACCCTGCTACCCCTATAACTCATGACTGTCATCTGTCTCTGTCGTTGTGTTGTCAGTGAGGTCAGAGGTCAGGCATTTAGCTGCATCTTTGGCAGACGGGAACAGCCTCGAAGCAATGAAAAAGAAAGAGAAATGAATAAAATGGTCAACCTGTCATGCAACGTTTTAGAACTCAAATTAGTAGCTATATGAGTAAGGCAGGTTACTTTAGGCCGTAACCATTGTTATGCTGCTGTCACACTTTCTGCTTTGATGTCATCACTGACCTTTTCACTTTTAGTTTTAGTTCTGATGGAGGTGATGAACAAATTATCTCACACAAAAACAACAACAATTAATATTTATTACACATTTCTAGTTCATTAAGTTTTGTTAAATATAGTTTTCATTTAAGGTGAACATAACTGAATTCTACCTTCATGTCACGTGAACTGTCTTATTGTTGTATCACCCTAATGAAAGGACAGTTTCTGCTGAGTAACCCACCATCTGCTTTCTTTTTGAATTTGGACAGCAGACTTATCTTGAATGTGTTTTTTTCATGGTTATTTGACTGTCAAAGTCTCTAATGACCACACTCTTCACGTCAGTGCTGCATTTTTCTTGGTCTCTATCGGTTCTGCTTCTGCAGCGCTCCAGGCACTGCGTTGCCTTGCCAAGTGTCAGTCACCTGCATACCTTCTTTCTGATGGTGCTTATTTATTGCTTCTGCAGAAGAGTTGACGGCTTGTGAGGAACCTGACGAACTGCACTGTTACAAGATAAAGAGGATAAGGCTCTCTCTACAGAAGCAGGTGAGAAAACAAGCCCTCCAAGTTGTTGCATAATTAGTCAGGACTGTGTTGTCCAGTGTTTGGAAGTGGAACAACACTGTGCTATATTGTGTGAATACAGGTGAAATATGCTAAATGTATTTAAATTACAGTCAAAAAATCGTTTATTCAAAGCGATAATGTTTTGTGCGTGTGCTTTGTATGAACTGCAGACTTTCCTTTCACTGTTAATTTTCTAACTCTGCACATTCTGTGTCATTCACAGGGCTTCTTTTAATATATATTTCAAATTCATTGCACCTATTGCAGGTGAGTTTTATTGATAGTTGTCACCAAAATTGAAACTGTTATTGCACTTCTTGTTATATAGCTGTGCTGGGATTTCGAATGAACGATAATTAATTTTTCATGATAAAAGTAGAAAGTATTTAAAGCGTATATTCTGAATCTACCAGTTTATGCAGCCCAGCAGGTTCTTCTTTGTTTTCTCTCTATAGATTTACATCATTTCAGTTTGTAAAACAAAGAAGCTCAAACAGTCGGGCCGTGTTTCTAACTGCTGTTTCTTTTCTTCCTCATAGTCAGTTCTAACCAAAAAACAAAAACAGCTGTAACACATAAAGAGAAGAAGAACTTGTCACCAAATGGCTTCATGATTTCTTCTTTGTTCAGGATCAGGTGACGGGGACGAGCGTCATGGCTGCATATGGACAGACACAGTACAGCCCCGCCCTCCAGCCTGCAGGACCATACGCACCTTACCACACGCAGGGCTACAGCATGCCCTCCTACAGTACGTACTCATAACTAACACAGATACGCTAGTTATTGTAGCTTCTGTTTGATCAGTGCAGCACAGGGCTTCAAAATAAAAGTGGAAAAAGCAATTAGTTGTATTTCAGTAAAATGAAACATCACCGAACAAATAAAGGACGAAAAGAGAGGAACATAAAGAGGAACAAGACGTGGTTGCTATGGAAGAATGCTGCTTTTCAAGGAACCAACACATGTCACGCACAAACGTTGTTTTGTGAGATCTGTAGGAACAAAAACATAGATGCATCACGGTCAGTGCACCCGGTAGACTTGGTTCATTCTCAGCAACTTGCAAGCAAAGACATACAGTGTTTTAAGGGTTAAGTGAACTCGAAACAATAGTATTCTGCTATTCAGATTGTGTAAGCAAGTCCATTATGGTTGCGTTATTAGCCTCCTGCTCTTTTTCCAGACATTAAAACAGAAGACGGCCTGAGTCACTCTCCAGGACAGACGGGATTGCTGAGCTACTCAAACTTCAGCAGCACTCCCGCAAGTCAGAGTCTCTACAGCTACCCACACACACACGGTTAGTCTGACACACGGAACGTGCTGATTTTAAGGGCGGACTATCACTCACACCAGCATCCATCCTTGTGCCGTTTCCTCAAGTCCCTTTTTTTCTTCTCTGTCCTCTCCTCTCCTCATCTTTCCTCTCCTTCTCTTGGCCACACCTGTTCTCCATTAGCTGCGGTCTGGACTCCTGGCGTCAAAAGTCTCCCCACCCCTCCTCATTTCTTGGGGTCAGGCCCTCTTTCTCCACTCAGACCAACAACACAGCATGCGAGCGCCTGTGTCTGTTAGAGGGGTGAAAAGAGAAAGGAGAAAAGAAAGGAAACATCTGAACAACAAGGGAAACAAAGGATGAGGGAAAGGTCTTTGGAGAGAAACAAATAAAGATGCAGTTTGCTTGAGTGTGTGCAGCCTTGTACGGTGTATGCGTTTGTAGTTTGTGTATCACTGTTGTACACATTCCTGAGTCGCCCGGCGCCTAAAGCTAGACTCACTCAATGTGACTTTATGGTTTTGAAAGCAGCGTGAAATTGACCTTGTGTGAGAGGGGAGAGGTTAAGGTGCATTTTACAGAGACGTGAGTAGGTTTAATGTTGCAGACGAGTGGATGGCCTTGTTTCCACTGTAAGCGGGACACAAAGGCAAAAAAGCTGTCTGACAGCTGTCCTTGCAGCTAAGTCATTTCTATTTACCTTTAATCTTAAAGGAACAGTGCATTCAAGGAACAGCCGTCCAGGATGTTAAAGAAATAAAACGAAAGCAGAGCAAATCTTAATAAAAAAGAGCCAGCATGTCGCCAAACTCCGTCACGAACATCCATCCTTCACGATTTACAGACAGACCAATTTTGGCTTATGGTACTTGCCAAAATCCACCCAAGACTAGACAGCTGTTAACTGCGCTGGTTGTTCTTGACCATGCAATAGACGTTTTTATTTTATTTGCATCTCGACTGCTTCACGACTCGGTATTTCTCATTGTACTGCATCAGTATGTCCTAAGGGTTTTAGATGACGATAAACAAGTGGTCTTCTAGAGGAGGAAAGCATCACATGTGAGTTGAGTTGAGTTGAGTTAGCTGAACACAAATGAGTTACATGAACGGACTCTTTCTGACTGCAACACAGTTTTTCCATTGATAGTTTTCCATATTAGACTCCTTTTAAGGTGGCATTCAAATGTCAGACTATAAATCCTCACGTAAACACACGTCTGATTAAACTTCACTGACTGCACTCGTGCAGCGCCACTCTCGGACGAACAAACAGATTTTAACAAAGTCTAGTTTGAGTTTGAAGAACACTGTTCCCAAACAACACAAATTTGTTTGAATTTTTTTATGCATAAATCATTAACTACAAACTTCAAACAGTATTAAACTGGCACAACAACCAAATGTTTGTGGGACTTCAGAATGTTTCCATGTCATCCATTGTACTGTACACAATATACAAGCACACACACACATACACCACAAAAATCCATTGAAACATGTACTGTACACTGTGTAAAACTGAAACCAAATGGGGAGTATGGGAGCCTTTTTCTGTTTACTTAAGAGACCTCCTGTATTTTTCCTTTAGTCTCTTTGAAGAGTGTTGACTTGTCCAGGGAGTTTTCAGTGCGGTTCCTTCGCTGAGCCTAAGAAGAAATGGGGAGTGTGTGAGAGAGAGAGAGAGAGAGAGAGCGACTGATGAAATGATCAGAAGGTAGACTTGAGGAAGTAGCCCTTCAAAAAATACTTCAGGTCTTGTCAGGGGGAAAGAAAGTACTCAACCAATAAACAGTACAGTTAGAAACCGAACACTTGCTGTATTTGGGAATGACATTCGACCCGTCTTATGTTTGAGGACAGATAATTGAATTGCAGTGCACGCCCTCATCTGTATAAGCAACTGCTTGGTTTGGCAATGCCAGGCCCTTAATCAACATGTTGAGTATTTGGTGGTGGACACATTTACTATTTCAACCAAAATGAGATATGTGATAAGTTGTTTTCAGACATGCATCAGCATCACAGCCTTGAACTCCTGTCATGCTGACGCCCTGTTTATGAGAACGTGAATGTATGAACTAGTTAAATGAATGAACTTCCTTCCTAGAACCATGTCGGGGTAATGTCCCCTGAGTCTGCTTTTCCATCATACTGGTGCTGCTTTGATGTGCCATAAACAAAACAGAGCAGCTTTTCCAGCAAACTTTCTGCGTCTCATTCTGGCTCCGCTTCTTCCCCAAAGCAAACTGGGTGTTTCCAGTAGGTGAGAATGGGCCTGACATGGACACTCTGCTCTGCGTGTGATATAAAAAGTGTGTTTTTGAGAGTAAATGGCGTTTGTAGTATTTGAGCTAAACCTATGTCTTCTCCAAAGTGTTTTTAGTCGTACAAGCACTGTCGCTCTAGAGATTTGGATTATTAGTCAATCTACCACACAGTCCAGGCTGAAGAATCAACCCAAAGCGTTTCTAACTGCTGGAATAGATGCCACAAACGTTTGTGCAGTCTTTTATTCTTCCAAGGTGATGAATTCCAGTCTGACAATTTACTGAATTGGGTCCAGTCCATCCATTAACTCAGCGTCTACAAAAAAGATTGAATGATCTTTGCACCTTTTCCTCTATTTCCAGCATGAGGTTGAAAGTTGTGTTTTTTGAGAAAACATCTTAATTTGAATTTAAAGGGCCACAAGTGTAGTAAGTTTCATGCCCTCTTTTTATTTGGCCAAAATATATTTATATATATATATTTGATCTATGACCACATAGCTTACCTGCAAAGGCAAACGAACTCATCGGCCTGATCTGTGCTCTTCATGGCTGATTAGCAACGCTACTATGCAGAATGTAAACACTGGGGATATCAAGAGACAAACAAGGAATAAGTGGAAAATCAGACCTGCTGGCAGTTGCCCGGGGGGAAGGTGATAATATTACATGAGACGTAATTAATCAGGCAAACAAACAGTATGGACAGGCCTGACAGGAAAGATACAGGGTGAGACAGCGGCGGTGTCGGGGGGACATTGCTCTGAGGAAGGCATTCCTGCCTCGGCTTGATGAGCCTGAAGCATTTCCCAGAGCAGCAGAAGTGGCAGATTTTCCCACCTGTATTGTTATGTCAGACATTAATCTCGGTCTCAACTATATATAACACTGCAACACTGAGCTGTCACCGAGAAAGGATGAAAATGTGTCCTCACTTCCACTACACAGTTTCAAAGAGCAGATGTCGGCGTGTGATTTGAGAATGATTTTCAGATGATATAAAGTGTAGCACAGTCAAAGCTGCTGCCAGCTGATAATTGTTACCTGAAGCTGTGACGTTGCTTTGCCCGTTGTCTTTCAGGTAGCGGCATTTCATCTGGACTTTTCCAGGGCACCCATGGGATCCCCAGTTCAGCCCCATTCAACCCTACCCAACAAGTCAGTCACTCAGCAAAATAATATCTTCATTTAAATCGTTTGGAAATGCCTTTTAATGCAGGATACTATTTTGAGATTGTTACGTCTGTCTGTGCACTGACAGGAGTTTTCAGCATACTCCAGCTACAGTCAGAGTCAGTATCCTCCATATTATAACTACAACAGCCCCTACTTAACCAGCAACAACATCAGCCCGGCTGCCATCACAACCCCGTTAGCCTATCAACATGCAGAGCACCCCGTCATGCTGCCTAATCACAGCCCAGAGTCGCACACAGGTAAGCGAGTTGTCTTACTTTTTACTAGTAATATTATGATGTACAGGGTGTTTATATTCGTATTATAAGGACAGATCATGCAGCACAAGCAAACTGGGCTGAGTTACAATTATACTCTCTTTGACAAACAGAAGCCAGACTCTCTGTTACTGTCTATGTGCACTGTAAATTGAGTAAACGTACAAAATGTGTGACGATTTTATTTGTTCCTTTGTAAATAAGTGTGTTTTTGTTTCAGGAGAGTACCACACACCACCCAGCCCCCCAACACCAGGTAAAGATGAGGGGGTCTCCGCACGAAGGGGGTCCGATGGGAAATTGAGAGGGAGGAAGAGAATGAATGACCCTGCCCCACCTCTGGACTCCGATATAGAGGTAAACACGCACTCACGCGGTGTTCCTCTCCAATATTTATCTTTCTCTGTCTTGCACACACACCAGCTTTCGAGAGGTTAATATTACATATCTGTTATTTCACTGCAGCGTGTGTTTATCTGGGACCTTGATGAAACCATCATCATTTTCCATTCGCTCCTCACGGGAACGTTCTCCTCGCGATTTGGCAAGGTAGGCTGACACAACCCCTCCCTTTGCCGTTTACCGTAAGAGGATTGCGCTGCAGCTCGTCACACTCTGACAGCAGTTAATTGTGTGTTCGGCAGGTAGAGTTTGGCACTAAATCCTCACAACAACTAACTAGTGTAATCTTGCTTTATTCAAATTACCCCTTGTTTCAGTGACAAAGTGCTTATTTGAGTAACAGTCAATTGTTTGGCTCTCTGAGTCGAGTCCATGACCTTTGGAGCTTTTTCACACGCTGGCTGTTTTGCGTTTCGACCTTCTTGTTTCTTTTCATAATGCACCGTGGTTGTTTAGCTACCCCGGCGTCCTGTAGTGTGATTGACAGCTGGACAGACCTTTACATAACAGATAGGCAGCTGACAACTGTGGACGGTGGAGCGTTCCTTGTTTTTGGCTGTGGATCCGTGTTTTGAATTCTCACAGTCCCTCTGCGGGTTGACACAAGGCTGATGGGAGTCTGAGGGAAGCATTTCTGATCGGCACGGCCCCCGGCAGGCCATCCATGCCGCTGTTTCTTTTTCTTTCCTTTCTGCAGTAGAGAGCGCAAAGAGAGCGAAAGAGTCAGCAAGAAAAGCAGGGAGACGAGTGAGCGAGTGAATAAATGGGTTGAAATGTGACTCGTGTGCCAGAAATTCCTGATTCCTCCCGGCACTCGAACGCCCCGCTGCTGGATCCAGGGACGCTCAGTTGGACGCACTCTGACATCAAAACGCAGACATGCAGCAGAGGAATTGAATGAGTGGCAGCCGAAAAACCGATTAACAGTCGAAAGACAGCGCACAAGTTTAAACGTTTCACAATCATGGATTCGTGACTGACTCGCTCTGCGGCGGAACTGTAATGCATTTTCTTCCGACAGTAATTAATTCATTGTCTGTGTGTACTTTCTGTCGTTAGCCGTTGACTTTTCTTCTTTAGTGCTGTCCTTAAAATAGAAACCCCCCTGCAGAGATAAAGTGGGAACAGAATGCTCTGGGAGTTTTTAGTCCTTTAGCACTATAATTGTCTTCTTTGTCAGGGATTAAGAGGAAGAGGCCTTCATTTGTCCTTCTGCATAGAGGTGATTACAGATAATTATTTTAACTATTAGACGAAAATAACATAACTTTAAGCCTTTAACGACCACCTCTTAACCTTTGGGATTTTCTCCTTGTCATCTTACTCCTCCTGCTGAACTTCTGCCACCCTTTGTCCTTACTTAACATCCTTTTACACCTTTTATTTTTAAGGTGGTATTTTATAATTGTCATAATTAACTCTACTTGTGGCACCCAGCCCAGTTCCATCACACCAGGCGGGAGATTGTTGCTTGTCATTGCAGATGAAGTCGACCTTTGGCTGACACCTTTCTGCTTCTCCCGTCACGCTGCCAAAGGCAAACCAATGCTGCCTTCAAAACAATAGTCCATGCACAAGTACACACACCTGCTTTTGTAGTCTTGATTGACTAGTCTGTCAGACTACCCACACATTTATAAAATATGCCTTTTTCCGGGTGATCATTTATAATTTGTTTGTTAAGAAACAAAACTGGAATTCCCCCGAAGATTGATAAAGATTAATATCTGTCCATCTGTAACTGCAGTTGGCTGAGTGTTCCTGAGAGAAAAGGAGAACGTTGGACGCTGTGTCTGTAAAGTGAACGCGATGGTTATTAGTTTAGATCTCTTTACAGTATTTGACAATCTGTATCAAAATCAAACAGGAGCTGTTGGCTAGATTTGTGTAGTTCATCACGGTGGATGACTAGTAGCAAACTGTCTGGAACAAGATAAATAAATGGTAAATATTGTTGACTTAACAAATTACATATTAGCATTGTAACTGTAGGAATGATAAGCTCATGTTAGCATTTGCATCTAAATCTATACCAGCTTAACAACCATGGGCCTGAGGCAAATATTTGTCAGGCTTCTCTAGTCTTCAGAATAGTTCAGTACGGTGAATTAATTTATTTTAAGAGTCGGTACTGAATTTATTAGGATCAAGAAGAGGACCATAAGGGAGCACTGGGGAAAAAAGCAGCTTGGACTACAGAGAGGTAGTGAAGATAAGAATCAGCAGGTAGTTTGACACATACATATTCAGACTCTTCTCTGAACTTCATGCGTGTTTGTCGATCTGGTTGATGAGTTTGGGGAGGAAGAGACTGTTCAGACACAAGCAGGCACCAGCTAGGCTGACAGGAACACCGGCATAGTAATCATCCTTTCAAAGCAATCACGCTCCACTCTCCAAATGTCTTTTTGTTTTTTATAAAGTAATTTGAACGCACCTCAAGGCAGAGATACAAGGATTCACATTTTATGGATAGGAATGCATTAATTGTTGTAGTTTTTGATGGACTCGTTTGTTTGAGAAGCAGTTTATGAAGCATGTCTTTCATTTTAGGATATATGTGTGCTTGTGCTTCAGGACTCTTCGAAGGCAGTGTCTCTCGGCCTGTGGATGGAGGAGATGATCTTCAATCTGGCTGACTCCAGACTGTTCTTCAATGATCTGGAGGTGAGTTCGGAAATCAGAGTGACCATTTGGGTTAAAAGAGTTCCAGAAATCAATGTAGTTTTGTTTCCAATAAATACTAAACCAATATTTTGGATGATATACCTTTATTTGCCCAAAACTCTTATTTGCAGTTATTTCTCAATACACGTGGGAATTTTTCCTGTAACCTGGAAAATAGCAGCAGTCGGGGTCTCTCCTCTGGTGTAAATTGGCAAACTATTGACCAGAAAAGCATTGGAGACATTTGTTTTCTTACCTGGCACAAAGCACAGTGGCAGCAATTGTAGAATTCCCCTCATATAACATCTATCCTGTATTAACTCTTACTGCACGCCAGCATTTTCCAAACAATTTCCCTGCTGGAGTGCCAGCACAGCAAGAATAGTAAATGAAAGGGTTGTTAAGCGCTGGCACAACGGCTCAGTGGCTGTAGCTCCAACCTGCTGCCTCACAGTCCACCAGAGCCGTGCAGTGATGTGACCTGCTGAAGTAATGACTCCTAAATAAAAACGGCTTTACTGCCTGCTTGTGAGTGCGCGGTGTGTGTCTTTCATCCTGCATTCCTCTACCTTGTTCTGACAAAGACAAAGGGCCGTGGCAGGCAAAGAGAGAGAGAGAGAGAACAAGTACACTTTGTGCTGTAATGACAGGTGTGTGTCTGAGCATCCAAGAGGAAAATTAGTCAAATGGGAGGAGGAACAGTCAAAAGAAGGGAAAGGAGCCAACAAAGCCATTTACCAACCTAGTTTTTATCCCCTCTTTTGTTGTCGAGGCTCAGTAAATCTCCACAAGAGGAGGCCAATGAGGTGGAGGTGCACTTATCATGTTCTTCCTGTTAGCTACAGCGCCTCAGCAGATGTACTGCAGCACCCCAGGAAGATCGAATAATTCGAATAAGCCTTGATCATCGATATGGTCGTTTTCCACCTCACATCTAGCTCTCAAAATATTTCACGTGTTGCAATCTGGAGTTTCAGTGGACATGTGCTGTGGTCATTTTCGCCGTCTGGCCGGCGGTAGCGGCTCTGCAGGGGCGGGTGGCACTGGGATGGGAGGTGGGCTGCAGCTCTTGGGAATTGAGTTATGCCGAAGTGGAGGGAAGATGAGGTAGCGTCTCCGGCTGAAAGGCGAGAGGAGCGTCTGTCTGTCCTGGGTCACTACATGACAGCTAGGAGTCATACTGGGAGTCTCTTTTTGCACACATGTAATTGCATGTGTGTATGCGTGCATGGAAGAAAGATAGGCAGCTGAGGGAATTAGCGGCTCGAAGCTGGACTTCGGATAAAGGCACGTAATAGGAGAGATCAGTTATTGTTCCTCTTGTGTGTCGTACGTTATTTCTCCTGGCCCGTGGCGATTGATTTATGCCGCTTGTTTTGGTCCAACGTATCCATTTTTAATAACTGTTTTCAAAGTTTCTGATTTAACTGCAGGTTGCTGAAGGTGTTTTGGACGCAGCCATATGTTTCAGCCGCAGTGTGGTTTTTAATCCCTGCAGTCTGTTGGCTAACATCCAGTAGAGGAGCAACACGCACCATCTACGCTTGTCAAAGACAATGGGCCATTATGAGGCATTTTTTACCAAAGTGGCTACACTATAAAACATTCTGAGTTGCACCGTGTTGACTGTCCTGTGTCTGTGGCGCCTCACTGTCCCGTGTCCTGACACATTATTTCCCCCATTCCTTCTCCTTTTATTGTCTTTTTTTTATTTCTGTTGCCTTCCCTTCCCGGGGGGTTTCTTAGAGAGGAGAGACCTGTCTGTGCAGGACTCGGTTTTTGAAACGGATCTCTTGATATATCCGCTCTTCTTTTCCTTTCCCAGGAATGTGACCAGGTTCATATTGATGACGTGGCATCAGACGACAACGGGCAGGACCTGAGGTAAAGCTTCTGCTATGTTACTCTGCTTGTAGACCCAGACTCATCCTCCGGGCTTTGGTGGACAGGGATGATGAGACGAGAAGTGTGTGTCTTCATATTATGCAAGCAAGCAAGTGCTATGCACGTCTTTTATATATGTCACTTCCACAGCCATATAATATGTGACAGGATTATCTTCATCATCCTCTTTCTCTCAGTCCAGCTTGTTGCAGTACTTCAGGACGCTTTTAAGAGTGATTTAAGAAAGCCAGGCTGCACCAAAGTATTTTTTAAGTATTCATTTTATTGCACTTGGCCCTTTGTATTTTTAAGTGGTTTTTAATTTATCCTACCCATGCTGAACGTATTTGCTGGATTATTTAATTCTGACAATCCTTCATTCACAGCTTCACTCAAACTTGAAGCATGTTTTGTCCTTGAAACGTTTGTAGTCTTGTTGGCACAGCTCCGTACGTTTGATGAATGGTTTAGCGTTTCCTTCTTCTTCGTAGCCCGAAGAGTTTGCTTAGGCAAAGACGTGTAACCAAGAGAGTACCAAGAGTTTTAAAAGCGTCGCCTGAAACACTGATGAAAGCGCTACTGTGAGACGCCCTGGAGAAATACAGTTGTGTTTTTATGAACTATATTGAGGCCGTTTCCTGTATTGTGATCCCGCAGCACGTACAACTTCGGCTCGGACGGTTTCCAGAGCCCAGCAGGAGCCGGTTCTCTGTGCCTGGGGTCAGGAGTCCACGGAGGGGTGGACTGGATGAGGAAACTGGCTTTCAGATACCGAAGAGTCAAAGAGATCTACAACACATACAAGAATAATGTCGGGGGTAAGCTGTCATTATATCTACATGTAACACTTGTGTATATAGGAATATGATAGTTAAGATATTAGGCTCATTTATACGCAAAAATGCCAAGTAATCGTCCTTGAGCGGAGTAAGAAAGGCTGAAGGAACCAGGCTGGTTTGTTGAAAAGGCTGTTGTTCGATATGAGCGTTCATGGGCAATGCTGATTACAGCCGTCTGCTTCAGCTCCGCTGGAAACCATGTGTCTGAGGTTTTGGCCAGACAGCGTTTTGTGTGACTCGTTCACCCAGAAGCTGCAAACAGGCCGGCTGTCAAAATAAGGCTTTGCAAAATGTCATAAAATACAGCACGACTTCCAGGGTTCAGCAGAGGTTCAGGTCCTCCCAGACTCAGCACAAAGACTGACCATCAGGCGTGTGTGTCTCTCTCTGACGGGCTAGGTTTGCTAGGCAGCCCCAAGCGGGAGGAGTGGTTACAGCTCAGGAGAGAGATGGAGGTCCTGACTGACCTGTGGCTGACTCACTCGCTCAAAGCCCTGGCTCTCATCAACTCCAGGTTAGGACATGGCTTGATTTATACAAATGGGTCAATTAGCTCTAAGCTGCACTGTACGACGTTTCCGTCTGATTTCTGTTCTGCACTAAAAATTCCAACTCGAGTTTATTTCAGTTTTAGCCTCGTTTATGTGTGCAGAAAATAATAGCTACTGCTACTTGCATGGATATAGTACGAACCAGCAGGCGTAGACCTTACCTGTCTGCCTCGTCTTGCTCCAGGCCTAACTGTGTGAACGTGTTGGTGACCACTACGCAGCTCATCCCAGCACTCTCCAAGGTGTTGCTGTACGGCCTGGCCTCAGCCTTCCCCATAGAGAACATATACAGCGCCACGAAGACAGGTGAGACGCGTCATAATTAGAGAAGGAGACAAGAGACCGAATGGGAAACGCAAGGAGAATGTTCCTTCCACTGCTTTTTAACTGTTTCACTTCTCCCCCTGCTCACAGGCAAAGAGAGCTGCTTCGAGCGCGTTGCTCAGAGGTTTGGTCGAAGAGCCGTGTACGTGGTGATAGGAGACGGCGCTGAGGAAGAGACTGTGGCAAAGAAGGTGAGCCAGCGCTAGTCTGTCACCCTGAAGATTCTTGTCAGAATCAGTCCTGGCTCTGTTTGTCACATACTGTGCAAACCACAGCCTAAACTTCACATGTTGGCAGCATCGCCTCCAGTTGGTCTGAGGTTCGTATTACACCTGTACTAAATGTGAACTCTGTTGTTCTTTCTTCAGAAGAACATGCCTTTCTGGAGGGTGTCCTGTCGGGCCGATCTGGAAGCTCTGAGCCACGCACTGGAGCTGGACTACCTCTAGAGGGCACCAGTGTCACATGCTGCACACCTGAATTACGACAAGCTCTGACTCACTAGCGCACCTAATGCACATCTAATAGGTGTAGGTGCTGCTAGAGACTGACTCCAAGTCAGTGTTGCATTTCCAGTGAGTACCCGACTGAGATTTTCACATGAAAGCTGAAGGATTTGTGAGGATTTTGAAGCCAGGCTTCTGACACATACTGTAAACATGAAGCCAAATGTGCTGGACCGCAGTAAATAAGGGACCAAATCTTCATAAACAACCCCAGGGAACTATGGTAATGCCGCATATATTCGTAAAATATTTTTTTTAACATTCAGTCCATTTTTGTACATGAAACACTGATTACAATGTTATGAAAGCAGTGAGTTTGTCTGCATGGATGAAAAGGTCAAATGGTTTCTTCTACTGTGTCTTTTTCCATTTGCCGTGAGCCTTAACTTGGTTTTCTGTGGCCAATACAATTTGCAAAATTGAAATTAAAAGTTGTGCTGTTATGTGGGATTGATTTTCCTGTTCCTGGCCATTATTTTTTTTGTAACAGATTGTTTTATTCTGATTTTGCATAGATAAATGTCAGATAACATAATAATCCTCGTAGTTAGCGGCTATTAAAAATAGTCTGTATTTTATGATTTAAATGTGAGCTATTTATTTCTGGTTCAGGTCCACAACATGAACTTGGCATAAAAAAATTCTTCTCAAAGGCGAAAGAGAACCCTTTTGTAAAAATGTTTTTTCATGCTGTATTATAGGCTGGTGCTCAAATCCTTACTTCTGATTCTAGGTTGTATATGTTTTCATTCTTCTCCCTTTCTGTCTTTGACAAACGTCCCAATAACCCATTTGTAATATAGATTACTTGGTATGGTTGTGCATGTGCTGATTACACTGCCTGTCAGCTTAGCTATGATTTGTATATAATGCTTTATTGTGTATTTGTTTTGACAGACAGCTAAAATAGATGAATAAAAATAAATTAATTGCATTGGGGAAAGATGACTTTAATTTATTTTGTTTTCTCTGGGTCTCTCAACCCACAGGCATAAGAAACATGAGAATTTAAATGACAATCACATGGATGATGAAGGATGTTGGTGTACATTACATGTAATTATCAACAGGTCTGCAAGCTTTTCTAGAAGACTGACCCAGTTTGACCTGTTTGAGGAACGGGCTCCCTCTTCAGAGCAGAAAAAGAACTGCAGTCAAAAATTCACAGATGAAATATGACTAACATATTAAGGAACTTCATTTTTAATTCTAATTAAAAGCACAGCAAAACAATAACATCTGTTGTTGCAGGTCTTCAGTAAAAAAAACAGTGTTGCAAGGAGCAACACTTTGTTTCACATAGTTCAAAATAAATATCAAGATAAATAAATAAATAAAAAGTTGATATTTACATTTGTAAACATTTGCAAAAATATAAAAACATGAGGATGTTTGCCATCACAGCCAGCAGAATAAACAAACACTAGGCAGAACACATGAAATCAGCGTCTAAGCCTTGTTGACGTGGACCATCTGGAAGCCTCTGACGGTGGTGCTGTTTGTCAGCGTCAGGCTGGCCTGCAGCATTTTAGTTCCCACCATACTGGGGTTGAAAGCGATGCGCTGTTCCATCCTTCGTCCCGGATACAGTGGGAGCAGCCTGGAAGGCACAGAAAGAGGTTACACACCTACGCTGTGCACAGTCACGGTGCATCTGGTTAGAGGTCATTGCTACGTAGGCAAACAGGTTTGAAAACGATAACTTTAAGGAATTGTTGGTTTGATTGGCACACAGTGCAAAACAATGCACGTGTAGCACACCCTAGATTCCTTCTACAGCTAACACACAGTCGTCGGCCTCACCTGAAGTGAATCTTTCCCTGAATGAGCCCAGCGCCGGCTACAGTCAGCACCCCGCTCACTGGCTGAGGGAATGGGTTGGTGAAGGACACTGTAGCAACCTGCTCCTTGTTTGGCACAATGGATGTTTTATCTGGAACCTGAGGAAATATTCAGTATGTGTCAGTGAACATTCCTTTGAACCACAGCTTTGCTTATGTGAAAAAAGCAGATATTGTGATTGTGTTATTTATGAATATTTTTTCCTACTAGTGCGTACAGAAACACACAGGATCTTAAAGTACCTGTATTATGAGCTGTGGACTGGCAAAATTAAACTCCTCCGAGGCCAAGGCATGCTCCCGACTGGCCGTGTCCTGTAGGACGACGGCGAGGTTGATCATCTTGTCTCCCACCAGGTCCCTGTACTGGGCAGGGAGGATCTGCTGTGTCAGCACCTTGACTGCAGAGACAGCAGGTCAGTGAAATGAGTAATTCAATTCAAAATGAATAGATAGTGACAACAGGCAAACTGGGTTGGTAGATTAGAAAAAGTACCTTCCATGGGTGCCAGTTGACAGACACCGTGGGTTTCCCAGAAGGTCTTTAGCTCCTCTGCAGGTCTGTGGTTGTATTCCTTGACCTGGGCATTGAGATGCACCTTCACCATCTTGGACACTCTCTGCTTGTTCATGATTTTAACTGTGAACGCGACGGGTTCCCCAGCGACTGGTGCTTTTTCCAGGTTGAGGACGACCATCACTCCCTGAGACGGCCCTGCTGGATTGATATGACAGTTCATTCATGATGCCTGCAGCGCTTAAACAGATGAGCCTGAAAATTTTCACATTTCAAATGACAAAATTACCTCTTGTTAACGTTGAGTCATCGGAAGTTGTGGAACGTATGGATCTAAGTGTTGACGTTGGGCCTACAAGCAGACAGGAAGTAAAATGTGAACAGACCAGTTATTTTTGCCGTTCAGTAAACTGCACTAGTGATCAAATGGATTATTGTGTTTTTCATTTTTCTTTCATACTTTTGACGTATTTGTAGTCTCCTGTGATGTTGTGGAGCCTGGGGAGGCCAATAGCTTTGGTGCAAATGAGGGAACCAACTCTCTCCGTGTCTTTGCTGAGGCTGAGCACCCGACCCTGGCTCACGACGATTCTCTCAACCGCAGCGTTCACCTCAGCGTAGACAAAGGGGATGTCGTAAAGCAGGTCAATGCGCCGATCCCTAATCGCTTTAACTGGAGCTGGGCCACAGCAGAAGACTCCTAAGATTTAGAAACAAAGAGATGATGAATGTTTGAGTGATTACAAAAATATGTGACATATGTGGCCTAAAACACATTGCCAACAATGTTTGTCACGCACCTCCACTCCTCTCTTGAGGGGTTGGGTCCAGAACCTGCCAGCCATCCATTCCAGAACCCAGATCCCTACGGGTCATCCAGCACTCCACCCAAACATGGAAGTTCCTGGAAAGAAGAGGCAAAAATAAGCATTGCATTAGACAAATGCTGATTTCATAAAGCAGTGTTACAGTACATGACAGCTATTATTCACAGACATATGCGAATGACTTATCACACACCAGATGCTGTCTTTGCTGGTGTTCAGCTTCTGTCCTGTTTCGCTGTAGTACTCTTCAATCACAAGGTTGCCGTTGGTGTCATGCGCAGAGTTGAAGTTTGTGATCACACGGCAAGGAATCCCAAGAACTCGCATGACTGCAAGAATATAAGCCAGACACAGACGCTTACAAACCTAGAAACTATGTGAACATTGTGTCATGGAAAAATATTAAATAAACCAAACTAACTGTAAAGGTATGTTTGTTTAGTTTGGTGAGTTTAGTCGACTAAAGAGGACGATTTCATCGATTTTGTAATCACCTGTGCACATGACAGCTGCAAACACCCAGCACTGTCCATACTTGACTGGGCTGTAACCAGTCTGAGCCCACTGCTTCAAGATGTCCCCACTCCCAGTCCACATGGACGGATGGACCCCCTGTTTGAATTCGCCTGACCAGTTCCCTTTCAATACTCCACGGTCATCTTCACAGTTGATCTGAAACCGAACAGAGTTGCCTTGTTTCTTTTTTCTTTCAGTTGTCTGCTGAGATCATTCGGATTCACTGTGACATTCCAATGGCAGTCATTACAGGCTTGCTGATGTGAAAGTAATTAGTACAAGGTGTGTGAACCATCTGCAGCACATAGAGTTCCTGTTCAAGCCACTGAAACACTCGTTTAACAAGCGACAAAGTAAACAACAATGCAGGCGACAGTTTACGTGTAGTCAGTCACTCACCATGGCCGACACAACCCGGCTGATGTAGACAGGGTTGCTGCGGTTCAGGTAGTCCAGCCTTGAGTTGGTTTGGTGCTGAGGGCTGATTTGGAGCAGATTCAGACAGGCCTCCAAAACACCGGGCTCGTACTTTACAGACAAAGCAAAACAAAGATAAAATTAAAGATTAATTAAATTATCTAAAGTGATTCCTGTTTTTTATACTTCATATTTTGGGGGGTTGTTTTGCATAGGTTTAATAAGCAAATTAATTAAATATTAATTTTATACCAGATCAAAAGACCATGGTCTTGACACAAGGTTCAAAGGTGTCCCCATAAACAGCAACCCGGAGTCGTTCTGGACATATTCCTCTCTCTGGTCCTCAAAGGGAATATGCACCGTGTCCTCTGCAAGCAGTAAACCAGAGGTTTAGAACAGCCTCCAGCAGTAAATCAGCATTACAAACCACTCCTGCTTATAATGCTGAAACTTCTATTTTGTAAAACTGGAACCAGACAGGTGCTATGATGAATCTTTATCACTCATGTATGATTCATTCACACATACTCCCATAAAATGAAATAATGGGCGAAAGTGATGAATGACTTATACAACCAGATATATGGGTGTAATTTTAAAACTCCAATGAATAATATTTATAATATTAACTTTAAATGGACTAAATTATACATCCTTGCACTTGTTTGACTGTTCTTTAACGCTTTACTCACCTTGACACCAGGGATTGCAAAGGAGGATGAATTGGCCGAAGGTGCACTTCTGCTGGCCGCCGTTAGTGAACACGCACAGCTGAAACCTGTAGCAGCCCACTGAGGCAGAGGCAGGAGAGCAGATGAAGATGGAGGGCTTCTGGAGGCTCCGCACATCTGGGTCCATGTAGGCACTCCAGCCGGAAGGAGAACCCTTCTGCTGAGTGTATGTGACTGGCATTATCACATAGAGACGCCCTGGAAGGACAAGAGACCATGAGGCAAAGACAGTTTAAACAGTGGTTCAAGCTAAATTATGCTCCCAAACTATGCTCCATGCCTCCACTAAATATAGACGTTATCACCATTACCTAGCATCACTTTGATCCTCATAGAATCTGTCCTGGGGTTGAAGAGTCGGCCCCTCAGCTGCACGCTGATTTTGAAAGGGTCTCCTCTTCGCACCACCAGGGCATCGGAGCTACTAAAGCCCTGTGTCCTGTGTCTCTCCAGGTTTTTCGATTTTTCCAGATCCACATTTTGGATACTCAGGTCTGCAGATGGAGCTAAACAAGTAAAGAAGTTACAAACGATAGGACTTGTTCTAACATCAACCACTGGAAGGGAAAAGAGTTTGAAAAGAGCCTTACCTTCCATTTGTCTGCGCCTTTCTCTTCTTCGCCGTAATGTTACACACTGTGTCCCTGCAGACACCTTCTGCTGCTATATAAACATGTGCCTCACCCTGCCCTGTCACAGCAGTGAGAAAGTTCATTGAGTCACGTGTAACAACAGAACAGTCGCCAACCTTTGGGAACCTCCTAGCAGATGTGCAGTTTCATTCTTAGGTGTGTGCGTCACTGTATTGGGTGTGAACCATTGAACACAATGTTCTTGCATGAGCTGTTACTGTACTGCAGCAGAAGAGGTGCTGCTGTCAAGTAGTGATGTCAAGGCGACAGCAAACTTCTTTTTATAATAATCAAAACTTTGTATGTTTCTCTAAGCTGCGTCATTAGTCAGGCCAAGCTCATCCGTTTAAAGCAAATGCATCGATATTTCAAAATCACACAATATAAAAATAATATCACATGATTTCACAGGTGCAGTAAGCTTTGCCTCAGTGTCACACAATGACAACCCCCCAAAATCCTCGTAGTGTGGATGCCTTTGTCAAATTTTAGTCACAAAAAATAAGAAAATCAAGACTTGAATTTGGTTTTATTGAGCACTGTTTCAGTGAAAAGACACAAATTTGAAGACCTGAGGCAAAGAAGCTCACTGAGTCTTCCCAATAAGAAAATGATACTTTCAGCATGTTTCAGCATGTTGTCATACGGTACATTTTGCTGGAGTATGTTATGTTGTAGGTGTAACATGCAATGCTACTGTAACAGCTTGCAGTCATACATTACCTAGAACACGGGACGTGACCCGACTGTACTTCCAGATCACCTCAGCTAGAATCTACTCAGTGAAACTAAGTAATGACACACCCCTGCCCTCTGAAAGGGCAAAAGGTTAAAGCTCTTATTTGGATAAAAATGCAGGTCAAAGCTTTATAAATATGCACATTCACGTCCACCCACATATTTTCCATTTGATTCCCTCTTTCTAAACACACGCCCTTCAGTTAACTGCCTTCTGCCAACGATATTATATCTGCCTCATAATAAAAGCGTAGGAGTTCACAGTTTGAAATTACATCTAAAAGAAAATAGTTTTATTGCGCAAACCACATTCAAACACTGAGACACTCACCTGCTTATTATGTCAAACATGTGCAGTAATTGTGTGGGATGCATTTTTGGTGAATGACTATAGACTTGAAGTCACGACAGAGATACTTAGTTACATGTAATGCTTCCTTAGAAGGATACATTTTATTTTGTCAGACAAACATTTGGTTATAATCTACATGTCAGTGTTGTTTGATCCACTACTTCATCCCAGTAGTGGGACACAAGTAGCATAAGCTCTTTGTCACATGGTCATTTTGTGACTTTGAAGGTACAGTAGTTGTATTTATCTGAGAAAATGCAAATGCTACATGTTTGGTATGAGCATTTAAACATAATTAAATAAATGCATAAAACAAATGTAGCTAACAATGTTGTTTAAATACCCCCTGACATTATGTAAGCAAAAATCAGTAAGAAAAAAATCACCTACAATATTGAAAATTACTTCAGTAGAGAAGTTAAACCAAATTATGAAGTCGCATACTGACTCTCATGTGTGTTCACACACTGAAGAGTTGATTACTGCAGTCTATCAGGCACTGTTCCTCATGGTCACAGGTTGCACCTCCATGCATTTTATTATTCAATGCACTGTTGGCTCACAGCGAGAAGGTCCCGGGTTCGATTCCCAGAGTTGGAGGCGACCTGGGGCCTTTCTGTGTGGAGTTTGCATGTTCTCCCCGTGTCTGCGTGGGTTCTCTCTGGGGTCTCCGGCTTCCTCCCACAGTCCAAAGACATGCAGTGAGGCTGATTGGAAACTCTTAGTTGCCCGTAGGTGTGAGTGAGCGCGTGACTGGTTGTGCGTCTATATGTGTGGCCCTGCGACAGACTGATGATCTGTCCAGGATGTACCCTGCCTCAGGCTCCAGCACACCTGCGACCCCTACGGGGAAGAAGCGGTAGAAGACGAATGAATGAATCACACAGTCGAAGCGATTTTTGCTACAACTGATTCATTGATCCCTCCTTACAAATTATGTAATTATACATAACAACGGCGTGCCTCTTACTTTTCAGCAAACTACTATTAGCAAAGAAACTAATATTTTAACATGCACACCCAATATTCTGTAGGAAGGTGCTCCAGGGAGGAGCAGAATAAAAAAATCCTCCATTAATTAAAATACACACCACAAGGTGTGAGTCAGAGCTTAATTTCAACAGTGTGTGATCTATTTCAGGTTGTGGTTGTTTGCCCTTCCTTAAAAACACTGCACATTATGTAAAACAAGGCTGTGAATGGCATCAAAAATGACTCAACTGGAAGCTCACAAGAAAGGCTGCATGTAGATCAAACCCCTGATTATTTAAAAATACAGTCCGTCATTCACAAAATTAGCCAAAATGTAGAGCAATGCAAAATGCAAATATGCTCAGTTTAGCTGGAAGACAAACAAAATGAACAATCATTAAAGAAACCTCTTACAGTAAAATCAGTTTTTACAATTCTTAAAACACAACATTCATTTACATTAGATTATTAATAATTATAAAAACTAGTCATTATTATACGGTAGTGATGTGGATGCATGCTCAACTCTGAGCAGCTGTCCTTGGCTTATTATAAACGAGGAAGTCTGTGATGTCATGCCACACATTGCTGTCGTGGTAGAGGTAGTTCATGGAGGACTGCAGTGAGGGCTGCAGGGTGTGTGGGTAATACTCAAACAGCCACAAGACGATGCCCCACACCAGGGTGGCGAAGAGGGGAAAGGGGTCGCGTTTAGGCTGGGGGATGTATCCTTTCTCAACAGCCAGCCGAGACACGGCAAAAAGGATTCTCGACAGCAAATACATGTTGATCTAGAGTGAAGTGGAAGACACATACCATGTTATAACGCGCTTGTACGTGAGAATGACAATAAAGGAAACCACAAAGACAACGGGTGGGAATAGAGCCTTTGCGTGTGTCGTACCTGGCTATTAATGTTGTTATTATCCCCAAACACTAACCATCCTCCCACACAGGCAGCCAGAAAGGAGTGTGACTGTAGACTCTTGCCGTGGACCTTCTGCTGTAAGGCTTGCAGTCCTTTGTACGTGAACACGAAGCAGGCCAGGTTGCGGGAGTGGGTATAGGTTGCCTTCAAAATGGCTTTCAGCTTGTCTTTCAAACTAGGAACGAGAAACGTGCTCAGACTTCAGAAATGCTGAAAAGACAGCTTGCTGATAATTAGAAATCATTTGCAGTTTAACAGCTTACCTGCCGTTTCTGAACAGAAATGTCATTACCAGGGCGTGAGGTGCCCTGATTTTAGCCCCGTATCTGAACGAAAACAAAAAAAAAGAAATGTCATGTCACAGCTGCCTATGGAGCAGTGTTCATGTGCCACATTATGTGCCACTTATAATTAATAAAATCAATAAAACAAACGCTGTACAGCAATTTAACCTTCACATGTTAATTAATATTACACTGTGGTTTCCCAAGGTGACTCCAGGACGTTACTAGCGTGAGATAAGCTACAGCTGATTAGCCCACAGCTCTGGGGTGAAGCAGCAGTTAAACTATCGGATCTTAGCCGGAAGCTAATTTGCTGAACGTGTTGACTCACACGGCGCCGTTTCTGAATCCTTTCAGAACTGCCAACGTCGCCTTGTATTTCTCCTGCTGCAGCAGACTGTTAACAGTATACAGAAAAGTCTTCACCACATCTGGGCCTGCCATGACTTTTAACAGTGACGAGGGGACATAAATACTTGCTGCACATTCATTTCACAATGACGTGTCACCGCGAAATCATGTCGTGGTGCAGCGCTGCGTTTATGGTTCCTACCTATAGTGTTTGCTTAATAAAATGTTTGGATGAATTAATTAAAATTAAATTAAAACATTTAACAATTTCCGTGTATGTAAGTTGTAGTTGGAAAATTCTTTTAATACAAAAGTAACTTATGACTACACAGACACATGGAAAAGCCACTAGTGTGGAAAAAACTGACATGGTATGATGAATTGTTTAGGGAGACAATAAATTTTGTTCTCAGTTTTGAGTTTTAGAAAAAAACGCATTTTCAATACATTAGAGCAATAGGCTTTAATAATTTGTTAAAAAAGTAGCCATTTACTGAAGTTGGTGCACTTTACACCCGTCAGTGGATGCACGATGTGCAAAAAACAAAAGGTGTTCATTACACTTCCCAAGCATCCTGCTAGATGCCAGCATTTTATTTTATTTTTTTCCTCAATTTAGTACATTGTTACATGAAATACATTCTCCAAATAAATAGTATTCAAAAAAAAAAAAACAACCACTTCCACTTATCAAAATGGTTTGAAGTCTCGCAACAGTGATTACACTATCAACATCATTTACGCTGCAATCAGAAGAAGTAAAGCATTATTTTGCATATTTCTATATTATTTAACTGCCCCATGATCTGGAACACAGTGATTTAACAGTGAAGTGGTTAATTTTTAAGTGTCAAGGTGCAATTATTAGTTATAATCTGTCAAAAAGATTCAACAGTAAACATCACAAAACCTTTACTATCAAGGTCTGTTTATTTTACATTAATTATCTTGCCACAAATTTCTTGATCAGTAACAACAAACTGAGCCTTGTATAGATGAAGGTATAAACTGAACTGCAGCTGTTAAAGTCCAAGGAGAAACATCCATCACATTTTCATGTAGTAGTGTTAGCAGTGGCAGGTACTGAGGAAAGTTCAAAACTAAATCATTTCACTGGGGAAGAGCTCAGGTCAGTGAGAAGAACCAGCATATCACCAATACCAGCACTATAAAATGAAACATAGCTACACGGTTCAGATCTTCCCTTTACGCTGTGCTGGGAAGTTAAAACCTGCCAAAACGTAAAATGAAGGTTCAGTGATACACACTGAATTATCATAACGTAAGGATACCCCACACTACAAAGCTTTTGCTTGGACAGTTACTGGTTACTAAAAAAAAAAAAATCACATCACAATTTATGAATAAGGCTCTGATGATATTAAGCAACATGACCCAATACACACTCAGAGAGCACAGATAATACATCCTTTTGTATAAGCCTATTAAATCACAATTTCAAACCCACAGTGAGATTTTTAAACAAGATTAGGAATAAAAATTTTTAATACTGTACATAAGTGTAATTCTTATTCCAAGCGGTCTTTGAAAAACATGAACATTATGTAAAGAGGGCGTTAAGAACGGATTACGTGCGTTCACCTAATTGTTCAAATTTAAATGGTTTACAAAAATAATTCAATAAATCCTTTGGTTGATTGGCTCCGCTGTTATTTTCTTTAAAGAATCCTGTACCTGATACTAAAAAGAAACATTAACTTTACAAATATGAATAACTAAGACCCTATAAAACTAGGGCCACTCTCTATTGTGTTAACTAAAATCTTAATTATCAACACAAAGGGCTAAACTGCTTCATTAAATTATGTATGACATTGAAGACATTTTTCCTCTGTATTAGTATATGTACATGAACTGCAATAAACATTTCACACAATAAACAGTTATGATTCACCACTTTCATTAGTTCTAGAATTATACTTAATTTAGAATATTTACAAAAGAATTGGTTACCATTCAGTGGGAATAGGTCATTATTGGTCTCAATTAAATAATACATCAGATTAGTCCCACTTCATTAGTAACAATGGCCAGGAAAAAACTCTCTCCATATTAAAGGGGACAACCATTCCATGATCAAACAGAGATTGCAGACAATATTTGGAGAAAATAAAGTTATTGAATCCAATCATAGCCAAACCAGTTTCACGCACAGCATTTGTTATCTACTTCACATTAGGAATTTAAAAATGACAAATCACTGGCTCAAGTACTGGCAAAAATGTCTCCTACAAAACTATTGCACATAAAAATACAAGCTCTCTTAAGAACAATCACAGTCGTTTTTCTGCTCAAATAACTATGTGCAAACTATTAAGATTTTCTTATCAAATTAAGAAAGCAACCTGTAAATGTCAATACAGCTACTGAGAAAAAAAGTCAGACTCATCTATCCTTTCAACAAAAGGAAACAAGACTAAATGACCAGACCAAAACCCACATGTGAATTGTGTAAAATGCATAAATACTGTATGTGCATGAGTCTAAATTATAAATTCTAGTGCATAGGGGCTCTTAGGAAACGACTGCTGCAAAGTTTCAGAGATGTACGTGTAGAAACTGCTTGCACAACACAAAGCGAGTGCAGACACGACGTGAGAAAAGCGCCTCCTCTAGTCCATTGCACTTTAGTGGGCTGAGCAGAGATGACTGAGGAACTGCTTGTTTGCGTGAGAATTTAAACAGTGCATTGATGTTTCACCAGACACTTTAGAAACAAATCCATTACAATAATCAATTATTAGAAATAGCCTAAAAACTACCTTTGCTGCATGTGATAATATAATAGGAAAAAACCTGTGACCATCTACCGGTTTATTAGGAGCTCCTGGTTGCCTGTGAAATGTTTTCCTGAAATGAAAAGAGCCCCCTTAGCCACACTCTTCCAGCCACTCCAGCAGCTTATGCTCATTTCATTACTCCTGCCCAAAACCTTCAGTCTCTTCTATGGCAAACATCAGCTTTTCCTTCAGCTGCTCATAGCTCTTGTAAGGAGGGAGGTCCAGACGATTAAAGCTATGTGGACAGAAAAAAAAATTAATGCAGCAAAATGACTTATATACATACTATGTAGACTTAGACAGTGTGATTCAATCTATCCCAGTAAAAGAAATCCAGTCAGATGCTACTGTATGAGAATTACAAATGAAAAAAATACAAGGAAACAACTGGATAAATGTGATAATGGATGCAGTCAAAATACAAATGTACTCAACTAAAACCTTGAGCAACACTCAAAAAAAAAAAAAAAAATCTAAAACAAGTCCTTAACAAAATCCAGTGCATGGCTACTACTACATATTCAAGTGTAAAAGTGCTGTACACTTCCAGCCCAGCACGTTTCTCCTCTATTCAGTGATATAACATAGGAGTATCTGGTTACTTAATCTGATGAGGATGATTGCTCACCGATTCAAGAATGTGGTCATTTCAAAGGAGCATCTGCTAAATAAACACGTTGTGAGGTGTTTACTTAGGAGTAATGCATGTTCACAGTTTTAAATAACTAATGTCAAATCAAAGACTAAAAAAAGGAGGCTTGCAACTGCATGAGTAAGAAGTGACTAAAAGGGTTTGGTCACGAAAGTTTAATCCTTCACCAATTCAGACCAGACCTCTCACCAAATACCTGAAATGAAAAGAATACTTATGTAATGTAAGTGTAAGTGGAAATAGAGTAACTGCTCTTACCACGTGTGGCTTCGTGGAAGCCAGTTCTCTTTTCCTACTTTTTCAATGCAGAACTTCTGGGGGCCGTTGCTTCCTACATTGGACCATTGGCATAAAAATAGGTAAAGAAAGAAACAAAAACATTCCGACATGTGTGTCTGTTTCTATTTTACATACCCATCAGGTCGGCAAAGCCACCAACAGGAAGCCGACAGGTTCCTGTGACAAACTGGAGTAGTCTCATTCTCTTCTCGTTGTCCATCTCCTTCACAAACTATTAACAGATCATTCTCTGTTAATATCGTTTAGTAAGTCCAGTACAACACAGATTTTCATGTATTAATACAATAGGTTACTTTGCTGATGACTGCTGATTATCTGTGTGATGATTCAATACAAACCTGCCAGAACCAAAGAATCTGTTTGCTACTTCGGGCATAATGTCTATAAATGGTGTTTCTCTGCCAGTCCACCAGGTCTATTTCCTGCATCCCACAGAGCATCACCTGTAGACCAAAAAGCAAGATTTATTAAACCTATCACAACTACATCTTCCAACAAAACAAAAACAACCATCAACACCAGAATAAAAAAAAAAAACAGTAGTTAGGAAAACAAATACCTCTAATTCCTTAGCGTCAAAGTACTGCAGGTATTGCTGGGGCAGAACTTCATTGAAGCCCTCAAAGAATGCTTGCGTCTGCTCTTCCACGCCCCTAGACAACCTCCACTCTGCCACCAGCCTGCATGTGATGATATGAGCATGAACCTCAAAACATTCGAGGAACTGTAATTTCAACTAATCTTTTCATAGGTTTCACTGGCAGACAGGACTAGTGTGTGCGTAACTACAAAAAAAATGGACGAGTCTCAGTGACATAACAAAAGCAGCAAATCCGTAATTGTTGCCTTGTACTTGTACTGTTGTGGCAGTACCTGATATATTCTTCCTTATTCTCCTCAGTTACTTGGATATTCCCTCCGTCAGGTTTCAGCTCATGGGTGGTGACCTCCCCCAGGATCTCTTTGTCAACAGAGAAGAACATCTCCAGGCCACACTCCTCTATGTCATTATCCCTGCAGATCAAAGTCGCTACAGTTACTGACAAAACTGGAAAGCACTCACATGCCACATACTCTATTTCTATTAAGGTTGCAGAGTCATTCATTCATTATAAGTCACAGAAAATGTTAAATTATTAGTATTTGCAAATTCAAACTAATGGTGTGAATACCTATGTCAGAGATATCATACAGTAAGATCTCAATCATGACTGAAAACATTAGGGTTTTCTCAGTGGGTCATGTCACCTGTCCAATCATCTGAACCCTACTCACTACAGACGCAAGCTTTTTAACCCCAGACCTACTTGATCCAGATGAGTGAGTTGTAAAACTCTGGATCTATGGACTCCAGGTCTTTTAGAGCCAGAGGTTTATTTAGGATCCGCTTGTAGAAAGGGAGGGAGAACCCTGTGTCAATGAATTTGCCATGGAACAAGGCCTAGAAAGGAAATGCAGGGGTGTCAGATGCTGATGAATCATGGGAATCATTTTTATTATGCTTGTGATAAAAAAAATACTGGACAGTTAGTGTGTTGACAAATAAACAGTACACATACCATGGCAATGAAGCGTCCTATGAATTTGAAGTACTTGAGGTGATCAGGATTGATGTAAGAGGCAGGGTTTATCTGCAGGCAGTAGTTGTCCTTGCCAGCATACTCAAACAAACAGTACATGGGGTTCAATACTTCATGAGACAACAGGAAAAACCATTCCCTGGAAAAAGAACCAAAAGTGATCAAACCGGTTGAGTGACGTGATTTGCAAAAGCTTGTAGATCAGGACATTAAGGAGTAAGCAGTGTTCATCATGTGACAACATGTTCTTTGGGAACCCATGGCAATAATCAAAACATACCTGGCGACACCTCCGTAATCCAAGCCCTCCTCTCCAGGGAAAATTATCCACAGTCTCCGTCGTAAATCTTGAGGGTGGAAGCTCATGATCTTTAAATGCAAACAGCAACAAGAAAACAGTTCAAAACTATTCACAAAACAAGAACGCTAAACAGAATAGAAAGAGAATTCAGAGGATCACCTGCTGGAAGGAATCCTCAAACAAGGTTTTCCGGGAGACGGTTATCTTAATGTGCTGAGGCATCGACAGTTGCTAAGACACGTTACAAAAAACACACACACACACACACACACACACACACATATGCTTTCATTAAATTTATGACAACAACATGATCAGTTCAACAGTAAACAGGTGACCTTCGTCCTTTCAAGATACTGCTGAGACATAGTATGAATACATATATGAAGACAATTCATTATGGCAAATCAAGCGTCATAACAGCTGTACTGGGATAATAAATAGCACATACCTGACACCAGAACCGGAAATATTGCACTTTGGCTTTAAAATCCCTGACATAGGTTATCTGCGGCCCATTTTCACTGTGGAAAACGCAGAACAGAAATGATCATCGTCAAATAACTAGTACATTTTGACTGTGGCACGTGTCACTCTTTATTCATTTCCATGATTTCAACAGTGGTTCTAATTGTAAACCCTTATCATTAGGACAGTCTCTTAAAAGTTCAATGTAAGCCAACACTTAATCATCTTACAGTGAAGACTTCCCCGTGCGAGGGTCAATGTAGGTTGTGGTTCGCCTGTTGTGATCTACGAAGTAGGGAATACCGTCCACAGTGAACCTCATCTCCCAGCCCTCTGGCAGAGGTTTGTCATTGAGCAACCTAAACAGTATGAATGCATGTGAAGTTACACAAAAACAACATTGTCAGTATACACATTCCATCAAGCACAGACACAAATATTCACTTACCCTTGAGTTCTGGGATCTTCCCACTGTGTGGACCGAGTTGGATGATGAACGAAGTACACTCTGCCATTGGTGTCTGTTCTCTTCTCTGTTAACAAAGGTATGCATACATCGTCATGAATATCTACATGTACTATCTACATATTTATGGGACAAACACAAACATCATTTTTACTTACTTCGATAACAGCAATTTAACAGACTGTCTAACGTTCGGTGACATATTTACCCCAACCATGTGGCAGAGGTCCCAAAGGGTCAAACTCTTTATTTGCTGTTGCTGCCAACTGGTCTTGGAGCTGAACGGAAATCAAAGTTTGACACATGTTTATTAAGTGTACAAACTGTATTCCAAATAAACCACATATTTACAGATTACTACAACGAAAGAAAAAATATTAGTTAAAACAGCTGTGCTTACACTGGGATGCTCTCGAACACCAACTAAGGAGTTAGATTTGTTTTCTAGTCAAAATGGCCATTTAAAAAGAGCACTTTACAGTTGGAACGTTGCTTTTAAAAACTGCCTCTGTTTGTACAAGTTACATTACTAAAACTTGCTTGAAAAACTAGAATAACAGCAACAATTAATATTGTTACAAAACAAAAAGTGTCATTAGAAGGAAAAAATGTCTTGTTGTGTTGTGTAAAACTTTAAAATTTATATTATTGTAACTGGTAAACACTGCTCATCCTGAGAGACAAAGGGCAACTAGAAACAAAAAAAAAAATCCAAGTATAGGTAAGATGCAAATGTTCTTACCCCATAAATAAACCTCTGGTTAAACTGCTGCATGGCTCCCTGCAGCTGGCTGCGCTGGTGCTGCCACTCCTCATAGTTACGAACCGACTCTTGCGTAGGGCGTTGCCATGTAGTAGTTCGGGTTATATGGTCAACATAGTACACACGACCCATTGGATCTACCCTACGTTCCCACCTACACAAAAAGAATAAAAGGCAGCCACGCGTTGATAAAAATGGTCAGAGCAGGAACCAAATTAATAGTATAAGGACTAGATAATGTCTCTAGTTACCCCGTAGGAAGAGACTCGGGTCTGTCCCAAGTCGTCCTTTTTTCTATGTGATCTACATAGTACACCCGTCCATTCTGGTCCACCCTTTGCTCCCACCTGCAGAGAGAAACCACAAGAGAGTAAAGAATGTTAACAGACCTAAGTATTAGCTACACATGATACATGAATACATACATAAATTATTTCTCTTCTCTCTCCCTTAAAAAGATTGCTAACAGTGCATTGCTCTTTTACCCTGGTGGCAAAGGACCATTGGTCAAGGGTGTTATTCTTGGAGCTGGTGTAAACGGAGCCGCCGAGGCAGTGGTTCCTGGTTTGGGACCACTTGCTGTCTGTGAGCTACTTGCTGTGGCCGCACTAGATTCATCCTGTTGATCCAAACACATACTGGCAGAAGCCTGAGAAGAGCCATCAGAAGCTGGGCCTTCACTCAGCTCACTGGGTGAAGAACTGCTAGAAGAGGCTAGAGATAAAAGGACATGGGGGAGAGGTGACAACCAGTGTGACAATTAATGTGTTTGCTTCAACTGCAGGCATACGCACAGATGTACACAAACTGTACCATTTCTACATATGAAAGAAAATCAATAGTATGTGTGAATGTGGAATATTTAGTTAGACTGGAGTCAAACTCTACTTCTGTTAATGCTGTATTTTTCAGTCTCTGATGTTTTTCCTACTTGGTGAGGCTGCAGGTCTTCGTGGGGTTGGAGGAGGAGGTCGGGCAGGTCTGGGAGGACGCGTAGCAGCAGAACCCCCAGGAGAACGTGCAGGAGATGCCGTACCATTAACAGCAGGACCATTAGGTACAATGACCCACTCATCTGAGTCACTTGAGGGAGATGTGTCTCTGCTTGACCTGTAAATAGTGTTTTAACATTACGGGTACAGTATATGTTCCTTGAAAGTAAATGCATAAAATTCATGTCTCCTATGTGGTATTAACAAACATTCATCAAAAAAAAAAAAAATCCATCTTTGAAGTCTTTCATTTAAATTTACTAAACCTGTTGCCAGTGTCTCCTTTTTGTCTGTTATTTCCATTTGGGACAACAACTAAAACAAGAGAAAGGAAAAGAAGCAAATAAACCTTTGTATCATAAACAGCAATGAACATTTGAAAAGCATATCTGTCAGTGCTCTCTGGTGGGGAAACGATGAAATAGCACCTCGTTGGTTCGTGTACTACCAGTCAACAAGGGCACCAATACTGAATTATTTGAGACAAACTAAAATCAATTTCCAGCCACATATCAATCAGTCAATAAGACCCTAAACTTCAAGTGTTCTAGACTGTCGCTGTGCTCGATCTTATACTGTAGCTCAGATTAATGTGTGCTTGTGGTTCGCTACCGTGTTCTTTTTCTGCCACAGCAAACGTTTCCGGGTCCACTTGCATACCGTCCAAACAGACCGACAGGTCACCTACAACGTCTCGTGGGTCCCTGTGAGAGCTAAGCTGCAGTGTTTGCACCACCTCACATACTAGAGGGAGGGAGGGAGGGAGGGAAAACAAATTACTGTGTTGTGACTTCAATAACAAACATACAGACGTCAACATTACACACATGCAGACAGCTTAAACTAAATGTAAAAGGAGAAATAATGGCAGCAGTAACTTAATTTTCAAATTTAGTAATTTACTGTTTTTAGCCTAGCGTGTGACTTAACATGGCAGTGTCACTGAGCTCATAGATCTCAAGTCACATGTAATGGAACAAGCCACATGGCTCAAGGGGAAGCCAGTAGGGTTTAGCAAATGAAAAGCAAGCAGCTGCAGCACAAAATATGAACCAGACTTTGGTGTCACATGGTCTGTGCATGCTGACCAGATTTGAGGGGAGCTATTGTAGTTATACAGATACTTGAAGCACACGGAAGGTCATGAGTAAAGTCTTCATCATAAGTAAAGGAACATTAAATACACAGTGTGCACATTACTTGTAGAGATTTTCAACGTTTAGTAAAACATTTGCACAACAAACAAATTGTATAACAAATGTGTGCAATGTTAAGTATGGGTGGGTCAACTACATTATTTACAATACTGTAATAATACTATAATACATTAATACTATACTGATACGATATACTAACAGACAAAATGAGCACTCACACTGTGGTTACAAGAGATACTGTATGGATTACATATTTTGGATACATGATGAGTGACAGCTTCTCCCAAACTAACTCATAATGTTCCTTGAAATATTCCACCCTTGAGCCTGGAATTATTATTGCTACGTGACAGGAAGGTTTGGAATACTTTTGGTAGACATATACTAAAAAGCTAAAAATAGCAAATTGAAGTTATAATATACTTCAAACTCACACTTCAGTCCATTAGCTTTAAGGGTCTCGTAGACCTCCAGTGTTGCCATCCCTAGCAGGATGTCTGCCTTCAGCGTCTGATGGCTCCAAACACGAAAAATCAGCTTGCTAACCGGGGTCACAATGCTGTGGAAAAGTAAAGTGAGCATAACGATTGGGCAAACAGTGAAAAAAGATCAAACAATTATGCTCAATAATTAGTTATGCCTAATTCAACTGTAGAACAAAATTCAGAACCTCTGAACTATTTTAATCAGATACACTACAGCACTTTTTTGTAATATTTCCAGTTATATTTTGTGTGTTGCCAGTGATAGCCACTATTGTCCTGTATGTTTCTCTATAAGTCTACTTACACTGTGAGAGCCTGCTTCCATTTGGGACTGTGTGTGTTGTTGCACTTCTCAGTCCTCTTTGACTGGCCATCAACAACCACCTCGACATATGGACTGGGGCCGAACCAGTTCTTTTTATTTTCCTTCAGCTTGGCTGAAATAACTAATCAGAAGTACAAGAACAATCATTACGGTTACTTCACAGATTATTACGCCATTATGTTGCATTAAATTATAATAATTGTTTTATCATATTTTAGTAAAGATGCTACAACTTCTTACAGTACAATTTCTTTCTTTGTGGTGCTGAAAGAGTCCGTCAGTAACCAACTAGTAGACATAACTTTGTAATTCATCATAAAGGTTTTCTAATTTCTGTTAATACCGTACCTGTGACTTGTAGTTGGGCCTTCATGGCTCATCCATAACACTGCAGCCTTTTTTTACAGCACTGGAACAGTCCGTATCACCTGCAAATGATGACATCAGGTAACCAACGTGACTGGGCTATTAGGTTGCTTTAGTCAGTGCTTTGAATGTAATGCAGTTAAAAGAAGAGATTGAGCTTTGGCTGCCAGTTTCAGGCATCTAAACATCAGTGTAGTGATGCTGACCTTTTTAATAATAACATAAAATACAAAAGCTTTAGCGTAGTCTTAAACTAAATTAAAACAGGTTCATATACTAACGCACATTTAAACCTCAATTAATGTTTTTGCTAGCTTTGACAAAACACCCCACAATTCAATAGAGCTGAAATGCTAAGTGGAATAACGTAAAGTTGTCTCAAAGGCGACTTGATCATCGTCATCTGCAACCTGAAGGCAGTACGACTTAAAGGCTAGCTTAAAAGCTTTACTTGCCACGGTAGCAAAGGGTTAGCCAGCAGGAGATTTGTTGTCAAGACAACTTAAAAGCACCAGGAAAGTTTTACAGTAATGGTTTTGAAAGCGACATTGTTGTGGTGTATAACTACTAGCTACACCGTAATTGGTTTCTGTAGATTAGCGCTGCTATTGGAAAATGCGAAAGTTTTGCTATCTGAAGCAACTTTGCTCACGGACCACAGTTTTAGCTAACCATGCATCAACTGTTACCGTTAAGCTAGCACCACCCGGTTCCCCGAACGGGTTCGATCGTTCGAGAAGTCCCACGTGTTTAGATCACTATAATAATCAGTGTCCGTACCTGTCAAACGTAGACAAGATCGTGGCTCGCCGAACTTAGCATAAGCTATGGCTAAATTGTTGACAGATAGCGGTCTGCCATCGCCTGCTTCATGATCAGCTATGTGATCCACTAACTACCATATCCGGTGCAAGTTTTTCAAAATAACGCAGCCACATGTTATAAAGTGCAGTGCGAAATTATGCACAAATGATTCTGTTAAAAACCTTTGAAGCAGGTTCAACTAAAAAAGAAATGATAACCTTATATGAATAGCATTTTGTGGAAAAGTTGCTGGATTGTATTGGTCTAGATTGCACTGTGGCCAGGGAGTGTATATTCATTAGATTAAACATAAGAGAATAAAAACATGTTATTTGCAACCCTAAACTATATCTAATTTTATCGATTATCAATATATACTCTGTAAAATGTTTGGTCGGGGTATTATTACAAAATGATACTTCTCTCCGACATTAAATTACTATTCTGTTATAACTGTTAATAATACTATTAGTAGTAAAACAGATCGCCTTGATGTAGTAGCAGTAATAGTAGGTGTTGTTCTAACATTTATTTTGAAGGTTCAATTTACGTGACATTGAAACGAATGTGATGTTACAATAGAAAATAGTTATTAAACATCAAAAAATGT
The DNA here is from genome assembly GCA_030770545.1 of Macropodus opercularis. Taxonomy (NCBI): domain Eukaryota; kingdom Metazoa; phylum Chordata; class Actinopteri; order Anabantiformes; family Osphronemidae; genus Macropodus; species Macropodus opercularis. Next base: position 7,187,282 of record CM061099.1, read on the forward strand.
AAGTGTTTATTCAGTGTATTATTTATTTTTATATTTATTTTGCTACACGAATGCGTCAATTAATTCAACAACTATAATAATATTGTAAGCTGGCGCTATTTTGGACACGCCCCCGGATGACGTCCTCGAGCTTGGTCTCGTGACAGCTGTTGTCCTCGCTGTCTGGCTAGTTAATTAACCAACGGATACTTTAGTTAGCTAAATGAAAAGTTGCCAAATAACTACACCCAACGTTTGATACGATGCTGTCTCGTCTGCTGAAGGAGCACCAGGCGAAGCAAAATGAGCGGAAGGAGCTACAGGGTGAGTGTTTGGCGTTCAGCACACTAGCATCAATGCTAACTGACGCTAAAAACAAAGCTGTGCCCCAGCGATCGTTGATTTGTTGTTTGTCGTGTTGGCTTTGGCTTCTTGCACAGAGAGACGCAGGCGTGAAGCTATTACAGCAGCCACCTGTCTGACAGAAGCCCTGGTAGACCACCTTAACGTCGGGTAAGACAGCGAGACCGAGTGACCTTTGTTGGCTAAGTTGTGCAAGAACTTGTTGGGGTAGCATTTAGAAGCGGGACGTGTTTAGCACTGTGTCATTTACTGTTTTTTATCTCCCAGTGGACGCTGTAGACTAATTAACTTTACTGCTATATCCGTCGATCATCGGTTGACTCATACAGCTTGAAATACAGATAGAAATCAGATGCATGATGCAGTAGTTTTACTGTGTTATCATGGGTTCACGAGCAAGAGCAAGCAGATAATATTTAAAAGATTAAAAATTATTTATCCAAGTGGCTTGTTACCTACAAGCAGAGGGAACTGTAATAACAAATACTAAGTAAAGTCATAACTTCTTTTTTTTATTAGGACAACAGTAAATGTCAGGATACAGTAGTGCTTAGTTATAATTGTAATGTAATTACTGGCCATCACCTTATAGCAAATGACTATGATACTATTCTATAGAATGGAAATTAGAAATAGTTTATAATTCTTGTGCAATATTGATACAGTTAATTCAAGTCAGCAGCAGTGTAGACTATGTTAATGACTGTCTCCAACAGATATTACTCAAGCTCTGAGTTGTCCTCAGCCAATGCCCTTTAATCCATTCCTAAGGATAATTCGCTCTAGTGGGTTAGTTAATGTTGTGAAAGATGTGATAAAACCAAGGCAAGCGGCTTAAAGAACAAGAGTGGCAAGAGTGAGACAAAGACGTTGGCTGTTTCTTTATGTAAAAGATTATGACCAGAAATCCTTAAGTGACTTATTGAGATGTTGTCTGTTACAGTATTTTGTGAGTAAACATTGAATAGTCAAATTCAGCCTCATTGATTGTATAATGTATTATGACCCTTATTCATGTGCTAATAAAACAGTTTCTATTTATACTTTCTGTTATGTTACTTTAGAGTTGCTCAGGCATATGTAAACCAACGTAAGCTTGACCATGAGGTGAAGACCCTTCAAGTGCAGGCGAGCCAGTTCTCCAAACAAACTGCTCAGTGGATCACTATGGTGGAAGGATTCAATCAGGCTCTAAAGGTAGGATGGTCACTGGAAGAGAGGTCTTATACACTTAACAAGCATCAGTCAGAGTAGTGTTGTATTGCTCTGTGATATACTCGGTTCTTCTGAATCACCCATGTATGAACACTGGGAGGAAAATAAATTGAGACATGCCTGAGTATAGTGCACTTTAAACTATGACCTCAATGATAAATAAATAATAAACATATAATTGAATTTATGTATGCATAAATAAACTTTACAGTTGAATCATCATACTTCTATTTTGAAATGAGCTAAAGTAATTTGTCTTTAAATTATTTAAAGATTTCTGATCCCAAATATCAGCAATAACAGCCCTTGCAGACAAGATTACATGTATTTAACTTTGATGTTAGAAGAATACCCAGTGGAATTATCTATATTGTTAATTGTCTCTCTGACACAAATCCCTTGATCCATGCAGCTTTCCCAGGTGGTAAAAGGAATTCATTAATGAGGTTCAAATCTCTCTCCAATATCTAACTTATTTGATTATTTTGCTTGGAAATGATTAAAATATATTTGTTACTGGTTTTGATAACTTGTTAGACTGGTAGATGTACAAGCTCACAACCTCTATTTTGCTGTTATCACTATTTTGGGCAACAGGAAATTGGTGATGTGGAGAACTGGGCCCGCAGTATTGAGATGGACATGAGGACTATTGCCACGGCTCTGGAGTATGTTCACAAGGGTCAGCTTCAGTCTGCTTCCTCCTAAACATCATGGGGAAAGATGAAATGAAACATGCTGCTTCAGTAATTTTTCTACGTCCACCTGAGTGGGTTAATATTGTTTACTTTGTTATACAGAAATGTTGAACGTTTTGTTGCATTTGACAATTGCTTGCATAAATGCTTGAGTCCTAGTGTAAGCAGCAATGTTAACCAAGGCAAACACACAGCTGTTCAAAGATCAAGCCTGTGGATTAAGTGTAAAAGGCTTAACAACATGAATAGTAGTTTGGACTTTTAAGGGTGTTGCATGTGAAGGTTTAGCTCATCTACTTGTAATAGCCGCTGTAAAGCTGTAGACAAATTGCCACTTGTCTCTCTCTCTGAAGTTGTATTTTGGGAGGACTTTGTTTTTGCACCTGATACCTGAATTGCGTATCTGTATTTATGTAAACGTATGTTTCTTTACATTGATGACTACTGTTCTCAAACTGTAGACTTTTGTCACCTTTTGCTAATGTCATATTTTTATTAAAGTTAGAAATGCACTTGTGTATTTTCTAATCAGAGTTAGCCTTTAATTACTACAAAAATGAAAAGAAATACTTATAGAAAAGAAACACTTAAGAAGAGATTCTCATGTCAAGATTTGTCCTCAGTATGTGTCAGTAGTAAACAAATCTAGTAGAGACTTGAGGTTGCAGCCTGTCAGATGTATAGTTGAATGAGGCATGTGAGAAAAGTTTCAGTTGCAAAAGAGCTCTGGATTTGTTTTAGCTGATGGTTTAAATATAGCTGTTATAAAGGTGATTCTGAATGCAGACAAATATCACATAAGGCATTTAAGGTCTTAAAAAAGAACAACGTTTTGCAACGAAAATACCCCTTAACCACTAAATACTATATCTGGATAAATATTTGCTTAGCGTGACTGGACAGTTCAAGGAATGTGTGACGTGAAGGAGATTTGTGTCTGATGCAAACAACTATAGTTTTTGCTCACATAACTACAGGCATGTTTAATAAGTAATAAAATGCTCACCACACGCTGTAGAAGAAAGCAGGGCTCACTTTTATCATTTCTGTGTATAAACCAAAGAGTTTTACTAAAGATGTAAAAACTGTAAACCCTAATCAACAGGTTCTAAAGGGAAATTGAGAAACGTACTTAAAAGAACCTTACTGTGTATAATTTGGAAATATTGTATTGTGCTTTGATATGTAAGTGCACACATTGCACAGAAAGTTCTCTTTGTTTTCTTCATTTTTTGTACACTCATGTACAACCCTACTCATTACGCATTGGGGATTATCAGTTGCGAACTTGTCTTAAGGGATCAGCCACACGAATAAAGCCTCTCTCTGACCAGCGTCCCTTAAGACAGAGGACTAACCAGAAAGGGAAAAGGAAGCGCAAGAGAGCCCTCACTTCTCAGGAAGAGGTAGGATAACAACATTTTCATTTTAAGTATCTCTATCATCTCTTTCTTTTAAGTATAATATCCTGTTGATTATTAATTTGTTGAAATCATTAGCTTAAAGTTAAATCAGAATTAGTAACAAACACTTAAAGACTTTACAGTTACTGTATATGTGATCATGTTATCAATATTTAAGGTATTATGGTGCAATTCATATTAACTGATTAATGCTAATGTGACATTAAACATATTTTACTTAAGCACAATTATTTTATATGATAATTTATTCTTTAAATATTGTTTTTATGCTAACAACAGCAACAGTATGCACAGTATATGTCATTTTTCTATGAATTCTTATATCATACAAAACCCGTTGCAGATTATTTTGTCCAGTAATAAGCCTGAAAATAAAAAAATGGTTTCCAGCAGCCTAAGCAGCTCCGTCACGGGCATTACATTTATGCTTCTAAACAATGCACCCCCCTCTTTTGGTGTCCCTCCCTCACAAATGCCTTTCTTTCTTCCATAAGAGTATTAACCAAAGATTTCTCATGTGCCCAGAGCATTTCTGCAATACAAGCGAGGCCCGGGATGAACTAAGTCATTGTGTCCCGTAGTTAAAATGTTTCAGTGAACCAGCACAGCACTCCAATAAAACCCAATATTAGGGATTTAGTTGCAAGACTTCCTGAAATTAGTCAGTATATTGTCATTTTAATTTGTATTTCCTGACAACCAAGTTACATTACATTTGTTGAACCTCTTTTTGTTTCAGCCCTCCAGGTAATCAAGTAAACATACTTCTAATCCAGGAAGCACCATGGACACCCAGTTTGTCTACGACCTCTTAGGGTGAGAATACTACAGCTTTACACTTTGATCAGTAATTTAGCAGCCATGTTATAATTTTCTTCCTCTTCACCTCTTTGTCTGTCCTCTTACAGGGAAAATGCTTGGGTGTATGTCACTGCTACCCTAGTGGTGTTGTGGGTGGTTGTGTGGCTGTACAGAGACAGCTTGGAGATTGACCACATCACTGACAAGTACGTGTTTGTGACCGGCTGCGATAGCGGGTTTGGGAACCTGCTGTGTAGGAAGCTTGATCGTAGAGGTTTCCACGTGCTGGCTGGCTGTCTCACAGAAAAGGGAGCTGATGACCTGAGGAGGGCAGCAGGCCCTTATCTGAAGACGGTCCTGCTGGATGTTACTAATCAGGACAGCATCCAGAAAGCTATGGAGTGGACCAAAAAGGAGGTTGGCGAAATGGGTGAGAGATTTTCTGCAATTTCTGAATGATGATGACTCAGTTAATGGAATTTGTAAAATTACTCCTCTAACAAAGGCTATTTCCTTCTTTCCTAAATTGTTTCTCTTTCCTTGTAGGACTTTGGGGTCTTGTGAACAATGCTGGGCGCTCATTACCCATGGGTCCTAGCGAATGGATGAAAGTGGAGGATTTCCACAGCACGCTGAAAGTCAACATTAACGGAGTGATTGGCATGACGATGACCTTCATGCCCCTGATCAAAAAGGCTCGTGGCCGCATAGTAAACGTGGCATCAGTGCTGGGGAGAGTAGCTGCTAATGGCGGAGGATACTGCATCTCCAAGTTTGCAGTGGAGTGTTTCTCTGACTGCCTAAGGTACAAGCGCATTAGGATTAGCTTAAAACACTGTAACAGCTCTATTCAAAAGGCTCTGTGACATAGTGTAGAACACAAATTAATATGTTTAGTTACCCAGTTATAGTATTTGATTGAGTTATTCAGACAAATAGTTGTCCAAGTCACCATCCACATTGTCCCATGAGGGAAATGTGTTGAGGGAATATAAAAGACAAACTATAACACACATTTAAAGCAACAAAGTGTTTACTGTCTAATTTACAGAAGGTATTGTCATCAGAAACAGACCTTATAATGACTGTGTTTTCATCAGTAAATTCATCCCACCAGTTTGAATTACACCTTGAGTCACAAAGTACTATTTTGTATTGAGGAACTCTGAGTGAATATTGCCATTGCACAGAACTGAGTTATTTAAAGGTTCATTTGAGCTTTGAAAGTGTATATGGTACTAGTGTGTGTGATGTCCGTTGTATTCAGGAGAGATATAAACTACTTTGGAATCAAGGTGTGCATCATTGAGCCAGGGTTTTTCAAGACTGCGGTGACAAACCTCGACCCCATCGAGAGGGAGCTGCATCGCCTGTGGAACCAGCTCAGCCCAGAGGTACAAGCCAGCTATGGAGACAAATACCTCAATAAGTGTAAGTACAATAGACTGTGGATGGTCCCGTCAGTGGATTGTGTCACATTTTAAAAGGGATCAACAATTGTCCACAAGCTCATGGAATAAAACTATGATTCTTCTTTTGTTCCCTTCCAGACATAAAAGTGCAGCGTCTGATCATGAATGCCGTGTGTGACTCTGACCTCACTAAGGTGACAAGCTGCATGGAGCACGCTCTGACTTCAGCCCACCCTCGCTCCAGATACAGCGCCGGCTGGGATGCCAAGCTTATCTGGATCCCCCTCTCTTACATGCCTTCCTGGGTAGTTGATGTCGGGCTTAAGCTGGTGCTGCCTCGCCCTTCAAAGAGTGTGTAACTCGAGATGACTTTGAAGAAGTGCCTTCAAAGGCGTCATTTTGATGCAGTACAGAGGCTGACTTAAAAAAAAATATATGTATATTGCCTTTCAAAGCACCCATGTTCCTTATCTACGCAGGCCATGCAGTGATCCGATGTTGCAGTTATGTATAATTAATTGTGCATCATCTGCCATGTAAAAGTGTTCTTCTGAATAATGTCTTTTTGACATGAAATAATGAAACTGTACAGTAAAGTTAAGTGTATAACAGTCATGTGGCTCTATTACATGTGTCTACGTACAGATGCTGTTAACCATCAAGTTTTATCAGACAGAAGAAACTGATTTTACTGCCAAGAAAAAGTTTTTCTTGGAAAGCAATGATCGGCTTATTTTGGATTAGAACATGTTTTGCTTGGGGTGACTTTGTGGGTGGTGAAACTCGTGCTAACACAGATCAAGTAAATGAGCCCAGTTTACATACATATTTGGTTCTAATCTGATTTTACTACCTTTTATACATGCTGAAAAACGTTTCCATATCTTTCAAGTTTACTACATTAAATACCTTAAAAACTAAGACTAAAGAAAGTTTTTGTATATATATATATTCAGAAGCTCACATTGAAAGCCAAACACACTACAATAAGTAAAAAAAGGGGTCAGTTTTAATAAGAAGCAATGTTGTGCTTGCTCCCAATGTTTTCCAAAACTAGTGGTAAAATGTTTTAGTGTAGTCTAGAGTAATAAACCTGCACACAGCACATGTGTGACATAAGCAAGTCTCTACATTATATGCTAACAAAAAGCTGAATAAATGTAATGGGAGGTATGTTTTTTAAAATAACATGCTGGGTCCTGATTGGATACTGTATATGTCAGTCAAGCTACAGTGCTCTTAGTCTCTTTTGTGATACCTATGAGAATTGTGTGTTTTAAACAGAGAACAAGAATGAGCTAAACAACTTAACCTTTAAGTTGAAGCTCCAATTGCCACACCCCATATACGTGTATCCTTTCAGTACAACACATTGTTTTTAAGGCCCACATCAAGAATGTTTGCATTTATATGTGAATATTTAATCTTGTTGGCTTATATTTTTTCTTTTTTCTTTTACAGCTCAACCGTGGAAACCATACTTTTCTATACCATCACTAAGAGAAAAGAACAAAAGAAAGTCTTCATTTGTCTGACCCTGAGGTAAAGGACTGAACAAAGAACCTATTAGTGAGATGATGATGATGAGCAGAGACCTTTTCCACAGGTGAGCCAGAGGCAGAGGGATGGGCAACATGTACAGGGAGGCATTTGTATGTTTACCATCTATTAACAAGCAGTGATTGACACTAATTCAAAATGAATCAGTCTCAAACTCAGTGAATCTCATTCAGATATCTGTGACAACATCTCACAACAGCTGTAAGAGATATTATCTCATCTGTTGCCGTTTTCTCAGAGTGCTGCTCTTTCACATCGCCCTTCAAAAAGCTGCCTCTCTCGTGGCCAGGCACAAGCAAGAGACCACGCTATTTATAGCCTGACCTTTCAACAACAGTCCATTTTAATCAAGGATTTGTTGGCTGTGATTGTGTTTCTGTCTTTCTCTTGCTTCTCTTGCCTCCTATATCTCACTGATCAATTACTGTAGCATGTGGTTTATGTTTCATTTAAATTCAAGACAAAGACTGTGGGGGAATTCAGAAACACGGGAGGCTGACACAACACCGAATGAGTTTACAATAAATAAAACAAAGATTGTTGAAACATACACTGTAGCTACTAATGTTGAGTCCAGCACACATGTGCCCACAGGCTACTGTATAATTAAATAAAAGACTGATGGCTTTTCTGCTGCCTTCACTCTCTTTACCTTCATCAAATAACACTGATGTCTGACTCAGCATCTTAAACTGAGTCATTTGACTGTTGCTGTTGTGGCTGCAGGCGGCAGAACACATCCTCCAGGTGGCCATGTGTAGCCCAGATTTATAGGGTAGTGGATGGTGGAACGACAAAAACAAAACGTGAACTATCTGGAGAGAGACAATAAAGAACAAATAAAAATAAAAAACATCACTGAGCCTCTTTCTTATTAGAAGCTGTAAAATGCCTTCTAACAGGGCAGCTAACCTTCATACTGACTCATTGTCGCTGCTGAATTATTTACTCTGTATGACGCTGGGAAGAGCAACTGGAAACATTATCTTTCCTCATTACTTGAACGTCATCTCTGTCTTCCTCATCCAGCCAAGGTAAACATGTATGTTTGGTGTCTTATGTAGTAAAACAACAAACATCCAGTAGGACACGTATTCGGTGATTTATGAAAAGCTTGTTGAACTGGTCATGATCGCTGCCTGTCCGTCCTCTTCCTGCACCAGCTGATAACTGGATACTAAATCACGCAATCAGTGATTCATTGACGTAGGTTTCATGCTGCGTAATTAGTTGTGCTCATGAATGTCACATGATGTGTTCACCAATGTGGGATCCGAATGAATGTCAGAATTACAATCAGCATGTTTTTATACGAGCAAACGACTCTCACTTTGTTTTCAGCCTTGACTATGCGAGTAAGGAATCTCGCCTTTTCTTCCATTTTAAGACCATGAATATAGGAACTGTGACTATCTCAGAAGGCAAAGAGACGCTGCAGAACACAAGTCTGAGTCTCTGCCTATGAAGATGATGGTCAAGAATATGCAGGATCCAGCAATCCAGCTGTCAGACGATTCAGATGCTGTTTACTTGAGTCAGTGTCTTTAGTGACTGAAGTCAGTGTTTGGCAGGTTACCTGTCTGCTTTGGATCTATGGCTTTATTAATGTTTCAGTATTTCCCCGCCTGCTTCTTCTTCTCAGGTTTCAGACTGAAAAGGAAACGGGCAACAGAATGTTTGCCATCAGACACTGCACGAAAGAGTAGAAGGTCAGATATTGAAGTCGTCTTACAGTGGTAATAAATGAACTGTATAGTTAACTTCAATGTCCTGTTCCTGTGCACATTTGTTTTTCTGTAACTAACAGCAAAATACTTAATACTTACGTAATTTGTCTATACCCCTGCAGCTGTGATTCATTTTTTTTTTAAATCTAACTATATTAGGGCAGCCCAGCGCTGTAGTGATTAGCCCCATTGCCTCCACAGCTAGAACCTGGTTTGAGTCCCAGTTTGGACCAAGTGACAGCTGAGGCTCGCTGCAGCCCCCCGGCGAGTGGATGGACTAACTATCGGTTCACGTTCAAACCACTAATGAAGTCCAGTCACACACAGGTGTCTTCTGGTTCAGTTTAAGTTTAGTCAGAACAGATTTAATGCTCTGGCTCCACTGTGCCCAACATAACCTTGTAAGCAAGTTGTTTACAAGGTAAAACTGGGAATAATAATCTTCCAAATGAAATTCTGTCTTGCGCTCCTAACTAAATCTGATTTGTCAGACAGAGTTTCTTCCTGGTTCTACTTTGCCATGCTGCTTGCTAGGTTTTGCTGCTATTTTATTGATTAACTTGCTGCTGTTTCTTTGTGATTCTGAATTTTCAGATAAAAATTGAAACATTTTTGGACACACTGCAATGTTTTCTCTTTTCATTGTCAGGACACGTCCATCCATTCATAGAAGACAGATACTAGTGAAGAGTTTGATGCCTCTGACTAACAGCTGACAACCTCTTGTTCTTAAGCAGCTTGACCAGCACAGGTTTTTAAGATGGTTTACCCAAAGCAGCAGAACAGCACCACAGCATTATGGACCTTCTCATTACACGTGGGGGAACCTACTGTGCCAGTAAGTTCACATATGAAGAGGTAGCCAGGGGGCTGAGAAACTGCAGAAGGGCTGCTGGACACCACTGATTCAAATCTTAATCAGTGCCTAGTGAAGGTCTACAGTACGTCCCTGAGACTGGGTCACGTAACTGTATGAGCTCTATGAGGGAATGAATAATGAAACGGGTACTTGCAGTAGTTTTGCATAGGAAAAGATGGGCAGGAAAATGTCATTAAAATTCATGGGTGTGCTGCTTTATGGTAAGTTTTAGTTTTATTGTGAATCAGCCATGTTAAAATGTTAAAACTTTCACTCAACGTTCAATATATCTATAGTTATTTGTATGGCGTGACTTGAAAAGATTTGCAGTCATTATTAGCCCATAGCTACGTTTTAACTGGTGTCTAATTTTCATTTTGTCACTGTTAAATATTTAAATTAACTCGTACATTTGGAGGAAAAACGTCAAATAGGATACATTGAATTAAACTATAATACATTTAGTTGTTTCCAATTGGTTTTACCCTACTTTTCTCTTCATTTACACGTGCAGCATTAATCAGATTTGACAGATTGCCCCTTTCTTGACCTGCTTCATGTAGCTCCTCCAGCAGATGGCACTCTGCCCATTTCCCACGGTGAAGTCTTAGCATCCGTTGTGCTGGACATTTAAAGGCCCCTGCAGAAAAGCAACATTATTAAGCCACAGAGAGCTGACAGAGGCTGCTGCTGCCTGGTTAGACAGGGATGTTCCCCACTGCAAAGCCTGGTAGCAGGAGGCTGCACACTGCCCACATTCTGGTGCGTCATACAGTATAGTCCACTGACATAGAAATAAAATTTATTCAATTCAGTTGTTTGCCACACAAAGCAAGCTTCATACTGAGTCAGTGTTTCACAAAGCTTTAGTTTCTCTGCCATTTTATCTTATTATATAGGTTGATTAGGAGAAAATAACTTAATAATAACATATATCGCACTTTGGTACTGAGCCTCCTGTTTTAGCTTAAAGACAGTTTCTGTAGGTTTTAAATAGTGAAAAGGCTGAAAAATGTGTTAAAATGTCAACTTGTAATGTGTGATGTGTGCATAGGCTTCATCATCATCATAAATCCATATCGTCCACTGGTTATGCTGTGAATGGATTTTTGATCCAAGGTTGAAGGCTGGTTAATGAGGACTGAGCTCTGAGATGAAGCCTCACGAGTGTGTTGAAGCGTCTTTGCCAATAGTTTCATCGAAAGGTTCAACCTCATGAGGCCTTGAGAGCTGATTTCAGACAGGCATGCTTTGGATACGCCGCATTATGGACACAACTTGGGTGTCGGGCGAAACGTCCCTACCTGTGGGAGCAGGTGTGATTCCTCTCATTATGATGGTTTTAGAAGATTGATGTTCACTTTATTCATCCTTGCTCTCACCCAACACACTAAACTAAGCTGGTGAACATCAGCATAAGCGTTAGAGCCTCCAAATCTTATCGCAGTGATCATGGTGAAATGATTGTCTTGAATGATTAGCTTTCATAATTATATCTGTTGTGTGGACTATTGGTGTTGCTTCCTGCTGGTAATGAATTATCTTTATTTATTTTTAAATGAAAATTTCTACTTTCTACTCTCAATTATAGCAGGTAATGAACCAACACATAAAGGTTTCTGTTACTCCCTGATAATAAATTATTATTATATTCACACTATGTTAACCCTGACAGTTTGTTAAATTGAAGATGATTTTTTTTCACTATAAGAATATGATTAATCAAGAGGAACAAAATGATGAATATATTGTAATTAGTTCTGCAAGTGAACAGCTTCTCATTAAAGCGGCGAGCAAAGATATTACAGATACGCTGACCTTTTGATTTAATTCCAACAGCTCAGAAAGTAGTAAAAACAAATGTTGCTGGCCAATTAATTTTGTGTTGATTAATTTGTGTAGTGATTTGTTTCACAATCTTGACTGGATATGTCAAATGTGATGTTGCATTTATTACTTGTCCTGGCTTAAGTTTCTTCCTAGAAACTACATTTGTGCCCAAATATTTGCAGTTTATAGTTTTGTTTGTCATCTTAGAAGTAGCACGGTATTCTGGATTGGTCAGTGGGATGTAAATCTGCATTTGATAATGTGAACACAGTTTGTAGATTGTTGTCATTACTATGCAAAATGTATCTATGCATCAAAATGTATCTAGTTTGCTTCACCAGACTAGTACACGCTGGCTTTTATAAGTCATTTTATGAATCTTAAGATCACAATAGTTGTTTCCCCCACAAATAATGGAAGACAAACCATGCATATTAGAGACACATTTATTTTGATGTAGTTGATCAGAAACTGAGATGAATCCAGTGTTGTGTCTCGTCTCCAGGAAGTCGCTCCTTAGCCCATGATCTGGCAAAGCAAAGACAAATAAACATTTCATAATCCTGATGAAACTGAACAAACACATGTATTTAAATGAAAAACATGAAGTTGTGTATTTACTGCATACGCTATATGGTAGCAGAGTATAAAAAGCTATACTATAACATACATTAAAGTGTTAACGTTCAAGTATGATACGATTTATAATACAATATAATAATTTATATACGATTTATTGATTTATAAGGGTGTCTTAAACACTGACGCTGTTCATCCAGGCGATGTAGGCAGAGACACGGGTGAAGACGGTGGGTTTCCTGTAAGCATTGCAGCCAGAGGACGACACAAAGCTGGTCACACCATGGACAACATACTGGCCATTGACCTGGCAGTTCAGGGGGCCACCAGAGTCACCCTGCAGTCAGAGAAATAAAAAAAAACTATTACTAACAACTGATGACTTGTTTGTACAGTTGCAAGTGAACGCTCCATTTTCACACTCACAGTAAACTTCACTTGTACGTCCCCAAAAAAAGTCTCAGACGGCCTTGAGCAAGTTGGTGCAGAACATGAGTTTGCAATGCTATGACACTTTGTGCAGCTTAAGCACTATCCTGGATCATTGCAACTGACTTATGCCCCTGCTGATGCAGCAAGTAACCCCTCATGTGCCTTCCAAAATATCGTCCTTGACAGGGGGGGGGTCAGACTTCAGCTCAGTGGGAGACATTCAATTTCACTTTGTGATGCTGGAGGGAGGCTGAGTTTTGACAAGTTCTTTGCCGTATTTCCACCCTCTGCTTTCAAGCAAACATTCCTGTCATCTTACTCACAGAAGGGCAAGATGTCTCAGCTGGTAGCAATCCTCCGCCCAGTTAATAGGACAATAAAGGAATACTTGGCTGTACTGCTGCATACTGCCATTACAGTGACGTTACTCGCTACCAGCCAAGACACCTGAAGGTCGAGGAAAACAGTTGATAGAACAGCTGGTCTTGCTTAAAATGTCTGTTTAGAGCCAGTCAAAAAATCTTACTAGACCCTCGTGGGCTCACCTGGCAACCAGATTCGCTGCCGCCACCAGCGCAGACCATGGTGTTCTTCACAGTGCTGCCCCACCATCCAGAGCTGGCGCAGGTGTTGTAGTCAACGACAGGCAGGTAGGCCTGCTTCAGCTGAGCCGACAGCTGACCGCCGGCTGGAGGCCGCAAGAGTTAAAGCATTTTTAGAGCACGTTGCTATTCAAGTGTAGCTTAACTCTAAAGGACGACAAATACTGGAGTAAATAATGGCTCAGATGTATAAATGAATGTCAGACTCACTCTGGGTGCGTCCCCATCCGGTGATGTAGCAGGGGTTGTTGTTGGGCAGGACCTGACCAGAGGGAGGGAGGCTGGCAAGCTGAACGTAGGAATTGAGAGCAGCATCAGTGGACAGACGCAGCAGAGCGATGTCATATCTGGGGATCAGAACAACATGGATTCAGCTCAGCTTAGTTATTAAAGCTCACTGAGCAGCATCATGTATGTGAAAAAAGCATTAAATAATCTTTTCTGAAGAGTAGCAGGTTTAATTGTTTTAGATCTATAATTATATTGTACTGTGTAACTCGATAGGTTTTCATGATCAGTGTTCAGAATAAGTCACAAAATAGAGATCCAGTAAATAACGTTTTACATGATATAGCTTGTGTATCAATAAAGCTCACACATGCCCATAATATTAACATTTTTACATGTAGCATTTTGGATTCAGAACTGGGTCGGCCACACCCAGTAACCACTAACCCTCCAGCAACGTTGTTGCTGTTCCAGTTGGGGTGGACGTAGACGCGGCTCACACTCATGTACTGCTCTCTACCCTCCTGGGTGTTGATGTTGTGATCTCCAAGAACAACGCGCCAAGTCATGGATCTGTAGACACACAAGTGTTTGTTATAATCTCTGCTACCTGCTTTGATTTGCTTAGTAGAAACAGATGCTGGTGAATATATGGATTTGCTTTATATTGAAATAAGGCACAAACTGTATTAATTCACTTTACTTAAACTATCAGCGGACGTATTCATATTCATTCATGCAATTCTTCAGCTCTGTCTGAACACATACATCTTCCTGCTGTATCTTTTTAGCATCTACTCTTTGATGCAGGAAACTCCCACCTGTCCACACAGTGAGCAGCAGTCATGACCCATCCCCTCCTGATCAGGGTTCCTCCGCAGGTGTGGTAGTAGCTGCCACCAGACAGGTACTGAAGAGAGATCTAAGGGAAGCACAACAGAGACCATCACAACCACAAAGCACATGGTGCATTGCGTGTTTACTGGATGTGTGTCGACACCATTCCTGTTTGTACTCAGACGGCACAATTCCCAACAATCTGAGCTCTAGTCAAGTCGACTGAAGTGTACTGCACCTGCCAGGGCCAGGAGTTAGGTCTGGCCACCTCCCCTCCAACAACTCTCTCCTCAGCCTCCAGGTACCTGGGCTGGGGCTCCAGCTCAGCCAGCACTGAGCAAAGCCAACGCACAGAAGTCAGAACAGTCAGGTGTCATGTAGTGAAGTGTGGCAGGAGATGTGGGTCTGTGTGTGTGTGTGTGTGTGTATCCATCGTCTAGGTAGAGTCCTACAGTTCTTACCGAGGGCTGCGAGACAGGTCAACACAAGACACCGGAGCATGTCTGCAGTCTTCTGAAACTTTCTGCACTGAGACGTCTGTCTGCTGCTGTTTTATACCCTCAGGGGGCTACTGTTGAGAAACACGCTGTTCAGTACCAGCATCTGTCCACCTGTGACTATCTCACAGTTATCACTGCTGAGTGTTTTCGATGAAAAAGCTGACTCAGCTACGACTGTACATTCATACTTTCCGCTTGAATAGACTCTGTACAATTTTACATGACACTACGTTTCAAAAACTGAGCAGTTTGAATTGAAATCAATATAGTAGCTATTTTGCATATTATTTATTTTTAAGGTTCAATGTTTTACACTCATCCTATTTGCTCTAATTAAATCGAAGCAGTTTTTGGCCTCATATCATAAATACCGGCGTGTACAGCCCATGTCAACCTCACTTACTTACAGACATTTTAGCATTTCCTCCCTATGCTCTCCTGCTGTTGAAACCCATCTTCAGTTGCATTTTACTCGCTTTCTGCTTGTGTGAGAAGCCAGCTGGAGGCAAGCCAGAACCATAGAGTTTCAGGTAGTATTAAAGTGGAAGTTAATTGCATGGAATTCAGGGATGTTTGTTGTCACAGTACATGAAGCACAGGTACGGTACACTAGCGCATACATTCACACGCTGGCCTAAGCTGCTCTTAGGTCCACACCAGTACAGAGACAGCTGAGCTCCGGATACTCACGAGCTGAACAGAGGGGAACGTAACATGATGACACCTTTGTTTTAAAAGACAAACTTAGCTTTATGCCAGTGTCTGTGTGGCTGTATTACAGAGGAGCATATCATCATCGTAAAAAAAAAAGGGACAGAAGGACGTTGTTGAGTTAATGATCTCGATTTTTGTTAAAAAAATATAAAAAGCATAAATATCACAGATTCCATTGAACTTGTATGTTACTAATAAATCCTAAAAATATTTTTACATTCATTTGTTTTAAATACCATATATACTATAAAGGCTATTTTTGTTCACATTATCACACACTAGCAGCATGTGGGTGATTCCCACTACTGGCAAACTGTACCTTGCAGTGTTCAGAGTGCTCCCTGCAGCATTTACCTAAAATGTCACAAACCCACCAGAGAGCGGAGAGAATGTTTATAAACCTCCAATCAGGGCATTTTTACCTGACCAGACTGTGATAAGTGCAAAAAGAAGAGAGCAACGTTTTAAAGTGGCAAGGCCAGACGAATAAAAGGACAAGATGAATGCCAGCATTTACTCAGCTCTGCTGGCTGATTCAGCATCAGGACAAATTTGAATTATGTCCAAAAAAAACACGATATTTTTAGGTTCCTGACACCAACCATCACTGCACCGTCTGTGAATCTGTCCTGTTTATGTCAGGGTTAGTTTGCTGATGTTCACATGAGTAATTTAAATTTAAAATGATAAGGAGTAGCCTCGTTAGCCATTCATTAGTGAAGAGATATTAAGATGATGAACTGAGTATAACATGACCCCATGTGGAAAAATGAGACTCTGCATAATTATGAAGACAAAAGCATCACACACAGCTTGTGACTTCGAAGAATTTTATTCAGAAATAGTTTTACATAGTAGAATAATTAAAACACAGGCTCAGCTCAGAGTAGTTTCTGTAGCAAAATCAACTTCAAGGATTGTCCATGACCTACAAGAAAAAGAAAGATCCATATTATTATTATTATTATTATTATTATTATTATGTAATAATGCTGAAGGTGAAAATAATTTAAACTGTCCTTATGTTTCCTTGTCTCTTTTAATTGCACTGACCGAGTTCATCCATGTGATGTAGGCAGAAACGCGGGTGAAGACAGTGGGCTTCTGGGGAGTGTTGCATCCCATACCAGACACAAAGCTGGCGACACCATGCACGTACCAGCCGTTGTTCACTTTGCAACTAAGAGGACCACCAAAGTCCCCCTGGAGTGAAAAACAGACAAACAACCACAATACTCTGTTAAGATGTATTTTATTCTGCATTTCACACACACATCAAGGGTGTGACATGAGGTTTTACTGTTTTGCATTTAGGATCCAGAAGATCTGAAGGCTGGATAAGTTTAGCACATCATCAGCAGACTCACGTTACATCCTGATGCAGCACCTCCTCCAGCGCAGATCATGGTGGTCTTGACGGTGCTGCCCCACCAGCCCGAGCTGGTGCACGTCTCGTGGTCGACTGTGAGAAGGTAGGCCTGCCTCATTCTGGAAACCATGCTTCCATCAGCTGAAGGTTGAACAAACATTGACAGTGAGACTACACCAAACCACATCAGAATCATGAATCGAGTATTTGTGTCCAACTCACTGGAGGTGCTTCCGTATCCAGTGATGTAGCAGGGGCTGTTGTGGGGCAGGATCTCACCAAGAGGCGGCAGAGAGACCAGCTTCACGTACGAGGTCAAGGTCACCTCAGAAGACAGCCGCAACAGGGCGATGTCATGACTGTTAGTCAAACGACGTCTGTGTGAAACTTGGACCTTAAACAGACACTTAGTCACAAAATAAAAGAGTCCAAGTAGGATGACATGAATAAGATAAATACATTATGGACATATTATAGTCATAACTCTGCTACTGTTTCTTAAAATAAGAACTACTTACACAGATGTGAACTGTGTGTAGTGTATGAGACCCATAAAACTGCATTAACACACCCAGAGGAGATGCTGTTAAAGTTCCACTCAGGATGGACATAAAACCTGGCGACGTCCCTGTATTGCTCTGTGCCGTCCGACCAGTTCAGCACCAGATCACCGAGGACCACGCGGAAAGAATTGTGACTGTGGAAGAGCTTGAATTTAGCGTCGCAAAATACTCAAAGACAAAAGAGGAACGGGCAAAAACAAAGATAAACCAGGTAGCATAGCACTGTACCTGTACACACACTGAGCAGCAGTCATGACCCAACCTTTCCTGATCAATGTCCCTCCACAGAAGTGGTAAAAGGACCCATCCTTGTTGTACTGGAGAGAGACCTGGAACGGATCCGCAAATTATGAGAATGAAGTGACAGCATCATCTGTCAGCTACTCATTTGGCCACTGGAGGCATATTCAAAATAGTTATAGATGGGTTCATGTATCACAATTTATTTCTAAATAGTCTACTTTTAGAATCCTGACTAAAAATTAAATGTAGAAGAAAAGGCACTGAGTGTGTTTTTTGGGCAAATGATCATATTTGCATAGACAGCTGGGATAAGCTCCATCACACTCGCAACCCCTACAGGGAAGAAGCGATAGTGAATGAATGAATGATCATATCAGTCTGCCCAACGATAGCAACTTCATCATTTAACTTGCAAGTGGAATATTTGAGCCATGCAGATCTACACACCAGTAATGAAACTGTAAAGTGTGTTTAACAGCCGTGTGTTTTCCTGTTTTCCTGTACCTGCCAAGGCCAGGAGGTGTGAGACGCCACTTCTTGACCTCCCACAACTCTTCCAGCAGTGCTGAGCTCTGTGTAGCTGGTCTGAAGCTGCAGCTGAGCCAGCACTGAGACGCAGGGGGAAGCTGATCAAAACTCCACTCCACATGTTTTCATCTTGTGTTAATTGCACCTATTTTTATCGAGACCATGAAAGAACCCAGTGGCGTTCGCAGCGCGGCCTTGGTTTCTCTTACCCGTTGTTGTGAGAGCGGCGAAGAGCAGTAACACAAACATGTCTGCGGCAGCTTTACGTTTCTAAATGAACGTCTCATTTTATACCTGGAGCTGACCTTGGTGTCAGGTGGACCATCTGCTGAGCTCACACATGCACATGTTGGCCATTCCACGCGTTATCACAGCTTGCGATAGCGTGTGACAACATGGACTTACTGTGTTTATTAGGTACAGATTTGAAGTAAACAGTTTTTGGGTCTAAATATTATCTTTAATCTTAAAGACTCATACCCGTTGGACTTCGAATCCCAGTTAGAGTGGATTTTAACAAGACTGACTCCTATGAAGGTTTACAGAGGACGTCAAATAAATAAAGATACTGTTAGCGATGACTAATCTGATATTTTAAAAAAAAACTAAATACAACTTCTGTATTTGCTCATCTTTTATTTGGTTCAATTGTTTTTCTTTCTAATTAAAGGAATGAATTCTTTTAAGTATGTGACCAATAAAAAAATGCTTATGTTGACATTTCAAAACAATGAAATAAATCATGGGTCTTTGAGCAAAGATCATTGATGATTGTACTTTAGTCAAATAATCAAATACTGTATAATAAACCCACACAGCCAGAAGACACGGAGCGTGACGTAGGCAGTCGTTGTGTTACCTGTCTGTGCAGTGAGCAGCAGTCACAACCCAGCGTGTGGCAGTCAAGGATCCTGCACATGTGGTAGTAGCCAGGGCCAAATCTCTCTGAGCCGTCCTTCAGGAACCTTGGCTGAGGCTCAGCCAGCACTGGTTCAAAAATTAAAAACAGGAGACACAGAAGCTCAAAAGGATGATTTGCTTTGGTGTTAGATCAGATTATCTGGAGCTCCTGCGACTTGACTAAACTAAAAACGACTGACTCACTAGGTGACAGAGAGAGCGACTGACTGACGGATAAGTGAGAGCCAGAGAGTGAATGAGATAGAAGGAGATAAATAATAAATGGCTATACAGCGCTGTGTGCTGTCACTTTCTTACCCACGGCCGCCAGACTTGTCAACACTAGAAACCTGAGCATGTCTGCAGTGCGTCAGCATCTCGCTAACGGAGTGTTCCTGCGTGGATTTGAGTGTTTAACCAGGTCACCAGGTCAAAAAGATGATTCCAGGGAGAACAGAGTAGTAAATAGACACGAGGTCGGTCACAGGCAGGGGAAGTCAAAAAGAAGCAAGTTGGAGGGTAAAGCAGACAATCTGGCAGCTCAGTGCTGGACTGTATTGTGAGGAGGGTAACACAGCTGAAGCAAGTGAGCAGTAATCAGGAGTCGTCATGCTGGGAGAGGAACCAGGAGGACGTGGAGTCAGAGTGATGGTCAGGGATCAGGGACACTACATTTAATATGATTTAAAGTTTTAATTTTCCAATAACCAAACATAACCTGTTCTGCCTCAGAGCTGTACAACGCTCATTTCATTCAGCTCTCTGCTCCGCTGTCTGTATTTAATAACATCTGTATTCATCTTCTGAATATGGAAACAATCACAAAACAATTCATTTGTGGCAATACAGCAAACTGACAAACATCGAGTTAAATAATTATTTCAACTTCATTTTTTTGAGTTGAAACTGAATTGAATTGTTGTTTTCTAGTTGAGTTTAGTGTTATCCAGGCAGAATTTACTGTATTTATTCTACAGACATCTTCTTGAACTTAAACTGTTATTGTCTCTCAGTCATCTAAACCTCTAGAGCTGTCATGTTTTCCTGTTTTCCTGTACCTGCCAAGGCCAGGAGGTGTGAGACGCCACTTCTTGACCTCCCACAACTCTTCCAGCAGTGCTGAGCTCTGTGTAGCTGGTCTGAAGCTCCAGCTGAGCCAGTACTGAGACGCAGGGGGAAGCTGATCAAAACTCCACTCCACATGTTTTCATCTTGTGTTAATTGCACCTATTTTTATCCAGTGGCGTTCGCAGCGCAGCCTTGGTTTCTCTTACCCGTTGTTGTGAGAGCGGTGAAGAGCAGTAACACAAACATGTCTGCGGCAGCTTTACGTTTCTAAATGATCGTCTCGTTTTATACCTGGAGCTGACCTTGGTGTCAGGTGGACCATCTGCTGAGCTCACACATGCACATATTGGCCATTACACGCGTTATCACAGCTTGCGATAGCGTGCGACAACATGTTAGCTTGTTAGTTACGATATCATATCTCACTCAACATGCTGAGCGTGTGTGTTGCTGTATTTTTTTATGTCCTTTAAATGGTTTGTCGCAGAGAAAACATGACCTTTATGATCTGCAGAGCAAAAATTAGACATTTACACAAAATTTAATCAAGTTTATTTTTGTAGAATCTGATTAATGAATGGAGAATCACAGTAGATGAGACAGTCAAATTCAAAAAGCTCTTCTGTCGCTTAGCCCATGATCTGAAAAAAGGAGAACTGATGAGATCACTAGAAGTGGTAAAACAGCTTATGTAGGATAATATGGTGTGTTGGGTTATTTGTATGAATTTTATGCAGAGGCGTGACCCTCATACTGACCGAGTTCATCCAGTCAATGTAGGCAGACACGCGAGTGAAGACAGTGGGCTTCTGGTAAGTGTCGCATCCCATACCCGACACAAAGCTGGCGATACCGTAAGCGTAGTATTTTCCGTTATACTGGCAGTTCAGAGGGCCACCGGAGTCTCCCTGAGAGCAACGAGATCACAGAGAGCAGCTTCACTACTGTACAAGTTACAGTACTACTCAACATTTACAAGGAAAGGAGCAGAGTGGATTTGTCCTATTAGAGGAGTACATTGTTCTTTTGTCATCAAATATTTTTCCCAATGTACAAACAAGTAAAATTCTTGTGAAACATAGGAAGTGACTCACGTTGCATCCAGCCTCAGCACCGCCGCCACCACACACCATGGTTGTTTTGACCGTGCTGCCCCACCAGTCAGGTCTGGAGCAGGTCGCGTAGTCTACCACAGGAAGGTAGGCCTGCTTGAGCTGTGCGGACAGAGGGCCACCAGCTGCAGAAGGTAATATACATCGGTCAGCAACAGTAATGACACACTGAGCTTAAGAGAACACGGGTGCACACGTGCCATCCACTCACTGGACGTGCGTCCCCATCCGGTGATGTAGCAGAGGTTGTTGTTGGGCAAAATCAGATTAGCAGGAGGCAGAGAAGCCAACTGGACGTAAGCGTTCAGCGCGGCATCAGAGGTCAGACGCAGCAGCGCAATGTCAAACCTGAGGTGCAGATCAGTGGATCAACCAGGAGGTACCGGACACCCAGAGGTGCGTGTGTGGGGCGTTTCATATGAATTCACATTTACTCACCCATTAGACACTCTGCTGGAATCCCAGTTAGGGTGGATGTAGACGTTGCTGACCGTCTTGATCTGCTCTCTGCCGCTGTTAGCATTGAGGTCGTGCTCACCAAGAATCACACGCCATGTCCTGACGCTATGAAATATATATGTAGTAATAATTAATTAGACATATCACACAACTGGGTGTTTTAGTAATTCTGTTTTTTCTTTCTAATCATAGGAATGAATCCTCTTTGGTGTGTGACAGTTACAAATGAGCCAATAAAAAACATCCTCCCTTCGTTGACATTTAAAAACACTGAAATAAATCATAGCTGAGTCTTCGAGCAAAGATCGCTATTGTTTGTATTTCAGTCAAATTAATCAAAGACTGTGTAGTGAGCCCACACAGCTAGAGGACACAGACTGAGACGCAGGCAGTTGTGTTACCTGTCCACACAGTGAGCAGCTGTCATAACCCAGCCTTTCGCAACCAGGGATCCTCCACATGTGTGGTAGTAGCTGCCTCCAGACAGGTACTGAAGAGAGATCTGAGGGAGGAACGAACCTTCATTCAGGAATCTGCTGGTATCTTCCTGAAAAGCTGCATTTATTAAGCGTGATGTTGAGACTGTAACAGTGGGTTACCTGCCAGGGCCAGGAGTTGGGTGTCGCTACCTGTCCACCCACAACCCTTCCTTCCAAGCCGTCCTTCAGGAACCTTGGCTGAGGCTCAGCCAGCACTGGTTCAACAATGGAAAACAGGAGACACGGTTGAAGCTTAAAAGGATGATTTGCTTTCTAAGTCATAAAAAGAAAAGCCGAAATTAGGGCAGAGGGTGTTAGATCAGATTATCTGGAGCTCCTGCGACTTGACTAAACTAAAAACGACTGACTCACTAGGTGACAGAGAGAGTGACTGACTGACGGATAAGTGAGAGCCAGAGAGTGAATGAGACAGAAGGAGATAAATAATAAATGGCTGTACAGCGCTGTGTGCTGTCACTTTCTTACCCACGGCCGCCAGACTTGTCAACACTAGAAACCTGAGCATGTCTGCAGTGCGTCACAGCGTTTCTGCAAGGTACAAACGCATCCGTCTCTCTTTTATACCTCAGCTTGACCTTCAGCCGGTGATTCAGAAAAGTGGGACTGCTCGTTCACCTGTGCCAAATTCACGGATGCACCTGTGGCCTGTCTCACACGGTGTTATCACACTCAGCTGCCAAACACCTCCTGCTGCGACCAGTGGAAAATGGTTCACGACCAAAAACATAGACATGAGTATATCTGGATACCAGGAGTCACAGTGATGGGACGTTTCTCGTGTATGTATGCTCGAAATCTTCTGACATACACGTCACACACAAACTGAATCATCTGTAGGAGCTGTTATTATAGTTCGGATTAAAGTGAAGCATTGCAGTAATAAAGAAGACAGAGCTGCTGCATTTGAAGATGAGGAATTTAGAGTCATTACATTTACATCCATTTTTGGATTGGACGTTATGTTACTGGTCACTTTGTTAGGAACACCTGCACCTGTTTAATTCAATACAGATGTTCACAGATGTGAACAGGATTTTTAATATTATTATGAATTCTCATATTTGAAGTTGAAGCTGTCAGAAAGGTGATCATTCTGTTATGTTTTATTATTGAGGTGGGGGTGGACTGAAACGCATGGTTCTAATGTTTTGGTCTCATCGTTCATTTTAGATGTACTGGAAAAAATATTAGAAGCATATTTAAACCTTGTAACAGAATGACTATTGGATCACATTGTGCTGTACAGGTGTACCTAATAAAGTGGCCAGTGAGTGAGAGCAGAACAGGGATGCAGTCCAACACTAGAGGGGGATAAAGACCAACACAAAGCCACACTCCATCCTCGGCCACATATGTTATAAAGCCATTTCACGTATATTATTATATATATAGGAGGCGAATGACATGTTTGGGGATTACCACCTAAACCTTCAAGTCCATTGAAACGTGATTCAGATTTTGTAGTATTAAATTTCGATAAGAAGACAAAGTGCGAGTCCGTATTCCCAAGTTAGGAGACTTAAATCCAGTGTGAGAACTGAGTTAAAGGAGATTTCTCTCCTCTTTGCTCTGACCTCTCTAACATTGAACAGTAAAATTGTAGATGAATGACTTGATGATTTCTGCAGAGAAAATAAGTGAAATATAAATATATAAATACTTTGTTCCAAGCCATTTAGTAGTTCTTAACTGGCCGCACTGATGTTTCCAACAATAGTTTTTTAGACAAAAGAGGAGGTCTCTGGTGTGTCCATTTTTTATATAAACAATCCTTAATTAGACAGGAACTCATTAAAACTGCATGGATTTGGGATTATTGCCTTATCAGGCTATTAAGGAGATAGCTGTGCTGGCTGGTAATTGAGCAGACCCCCTGACACACAACGAAAAAAGGTCCTCATGCTGCAAGATGCAGGGGCACCACAACCTTTCTATGTTCTCATAGCAAAAATGTGGGCTGCGCAGATTCCTTGTGTTCCCCACCATCATCCCAACCTTTCCTAGCAAACAAAAACCGAAGAGGGCGATGAAGCACAGGGAGTGGGATGTGTTAATTAAAGATGTTTGTTTTTGATACAGCTTCCCCTCATTAATGAACAGTCCATTTGGTTCTCATAAAGATGTCTCACACAGGCAGGAAATTGAGCCCCCCCACCAAAAAAAAACAAAACAAGAAAATTAATGGGATGCACTGATTGGGTCTGCAATAGAAAGTCTGGAGTCATGACTGTGTAGCTGTTGTTCATGCCAGTGTGACATTATATGAACATCTGAAATTATTTCCACAGAGATATTCCAACTCAGTCATTCATTTTAGTTCTCGCTCTTATTTGTGCCTGTGAGCCAGACTTCAGCTGGAAACTGATGATGCATTGAGAGGCGCACAGGATAATCTCTGTATTTGTGAGAAAGGTGTTTTGCTTTTTTGCACATTGATGACAACTGGCAGCCGACTTTAAAACCTTATTTAAGCAGGTACAGTCAACTGAGAGATTTCTTTCAAGGGCAGAATGACAACAGGACATGAAACAGGACAAAAATCTCTCTGCACATAAATGAGATGAATATGAGAGTTTAAACATCCTAATAATGAAGCTATATCTTATTGTAATCTTATATCAAGCCTAGGATACCAAGCTCTTTAATGTATTTTCTCTCTCGAAACCATTTCAAGTGGCTGAAGCATAAAATGTGAAAGCTTATTCCATATTTCTGTTTATACCCTAGGGACAGACAGCAGATACTGAAAGTGCCCTGTGATCTAAGACTGGAAGATGAACTCCAGTGAAGTATGTTTGCAGATGGAGAAGACACGGAGCGTGACGTAGGCACTATTTTAATTAAAATGAAGAAGCCATTTTCATGTTTCCGTTGCCGACCACAACATTGCAGAAGTGTCCAAGATCACGTCAAAAAATCTTTAAACCCGAACATTAACAAGATGATTTTCGTGCAGTGCATGTCAAACCTGTCGAGTTCAAAAAACAGTTCAGTTGATATTTCTCAAGCCTGACGTCTAAAGCAGCCATTGCAGAAGGACAAAAGGTTAAACAGAGACTAGGATGTTAGCATGAGGGCACAGAACAGGTTCCATCGAAAGACGCCTTTGAAAATTTACCAACCGCTTAACATTTGCCCTTGAGTTGTATATGTGGTTGTCGGGTAAAATATTGTTTATACGAATGCATGTGAGAAGCTAAACTGCTGCACAGTGTGGAACTAATCTGCATGCAGTCCACAGGGACCGACAGTTTATTAGCGACTTTCTCCGCTCGCCGTGGAGATATGTAGGGATGCATCAGGGTTGTCAGGCTTCCTGCTGGGTGACAGCAGAGAAACTGATCCACTGGGCTGTTTGCAACCTTTAATTGCAATTATACCACAGTGAAAACAATCAATACATCCTCCTCCGCGCTCGCTCTCTCTCCTAAGCAGCTACTGTACATAAGCCCGTGTCCCTCTCATGTTTCCCTCCTCACTTTTCTTTCGCTCTGCCCTCCCTCTCTACGTGTCTGGCAAAAAGCCTCCACGTACAGTAGGTGGTGGGGTGATGCGCTTCATGGGGGGTGGGGACGAGATAGTGCCTCAGCAGTAACGTGCTGCTAGAGAAAGATGATCCGTTGTGGCTCCGAGCGCTGATTGATCCCGTGGAGGACTGTTCATCCATCTGCATCCTCCAGCGGCTGTTTCTGTTGTTTTCACCTCTAGCTGCTCGCTCGTTCCCTCTCCCCTTCTCCAGCTCTGCCCTGGTCTCAGCTGCAGCCGTGCTGCTGGGTCCCGGCCCTTCGTTGCAGCAGTGATAGGGTCTACTGGAGTGGAAAAGGAGGCTGCTGCTCCAAGCTTCCCTGGCTGAGTGATAGAGGGAAGAGGAGAGGTGATTAAAAACTGGTCTAGCGTGTTGCTTCATCCCTGTCACTCTGTGTGTCAGTGGCTGGGTCATTAGACGTCCGTTAAGACGCATTAAATGAAAATACTCATTAAAATTCCCAACAGAACAAAGATTTTTTTTTTTTTTAAATCACCTACGGCAAGAAAATGTAATGGAGATGAAATAAACATCAGGATAAAATTGCCCGCAACACATGGAAATATTGAGATGCAGTATGTGAAATACTGCATGAAAGGTGATATATGTGAGTAATGTAATTAAAACAACAACATGCAACTCAAGGGAGCTTGTGCAGCTGTTTTGTAAGCATGTTTTTCATTGCGCCGCACATTTATACAGTACCTGTCACTGGCTGTCAAAATAATTATTCCCCCAGGGAAAGAGGAGAAAATTAATATATGTCAATTAGCACAACTCAACAACGGGAAAGTCCGTCAGTGTGAATAAGTGGGCTGTGATAACAGTGACTTCTTCATTTGCAGACTAATGTGCCACAGTATGAATCCTTGATGTTGAAGAAGCAGCAGCGCGATAGGTCACAGTGGTGTAAAGTGGCGCTTCAGCAGTTCATGGTGGTTTGATGTCTGATCATGGTTTGGCTTTAACTGTAGAGTTTGGACATTAAGCAGACGCTTGATTTTCAAATCTGTTGTGTTGTGTCAGTCACATTTTACCGCTGAGAGAGACAGTAAATGCAGTCTGCAATATTACGTTCTGGCATGACTACTGTCTACATTATGAGCCAGAGATAGAGTTGAGAAAATTACCTTGGTGATTCAGTAATTCCGAATCGTCTAAGAAAATGAAGATAGAGTCATGAATGTAAGAAAAGGCGTCGTTCTGCCGACGCCACACACGAAGCGCTCTCTGTTTTTACACGCTCCTCAATCCTGATCAGTCAGTTTTTCCAGACCTCTGCATTTTGAACTACTGGGTTTTCTATCCCTATAGTCTCGAGGTGTGATGAGCTACAGCAGAGCATCCAAAGACATCCAGCTCCTGGGCAGATGGACTGTTTACTGAAATTGCACATAACGTTTTTGTGTGACAGCAGTTGTTGATTCTGCTCGTGCGCTCTGCCTCACTGGTACAATCAGATATATAACCTGGTTTCATTGAAAACAGATGCGAATCCATTCTTAGGAGCTGTGGAGGCTTGTCTCTGTATTTCATTCTGCTCCACAGAGCCACTGTAACAATTGCCATCGCCATCACTACTGTTTTGTTCCTTTTATGTTGTGTTCAGATTACAGTAGGTGCCCATTTTGCTACGCTTGTATCGCAGAGGTGCAGGCGTCTTACAGTACTAAGCAGCAGACCACCAATAAAATAATAGACAGACAAAAGTGGGGAATGGGGCTGAGGTAACGCCTGCATGTGAGGATTTAATTAGCTGTTAATGAAAAGAAGTCATTAGGATTAATTCCTCCTGAAGGATAATTTAAATGTTCTTACGCGCTCCTCGTAAGAGTAAAGTCTACGTTCATGGGACTGACCTGGAGTTCCCATGATGGCCATAATGGGGTTTCGGCTTTTGGACAATAGCCAATCATTCAAGACTGAGTAGCGCTAATGAGCACACAAGTCATCACCAAATGCACAATTAGCAGCGATTCTGAGCAGCTTGTTTTTGCTCGGTGTGATCATTAGCTAACCTTCTAAAATGCAAACGCTGCTTTGTTGTTGCTGTTAGATGTCAGCGGTGAAAGAAGACCTGCCTTCGAGCCAAACCGTTTGCATCCAGCACACCAACCGAAATCAATCCCTGCGGTTGCCTGGCACCTGGATTTGTTAAAATGCCAACACAGTGAACTTAAAATACGTGAGTGCAGAGGTCCTCCGTCAACAGCTCCCCGAACATCTCGCGATACTCATCTTGGATCTAGCCTAAGGTTGTGAGCACTCAGAACTACTCTCCCATGGCCAGGCAATCAGTTTTGCAGCCGAGAGACCTGATGCTGTATTGAACTGAAGACCCAGCTGAAAAGCTTATGTTCAGACCCGAACAACCACAAAAATTGCAAAGGTCATGACACTACCTGCTAATCCGCAAACTGCATTCCACCGCCCTTCATCGGAGCAAACCAGACCACGTCCAGGCCTTTTAGTAACAGCTCCCCACCAGAGATTAAGTAGCTGCGTCTACAGGTGAAAACTGAAGCAGAATTTGCTGTTTCTACATATTTAACTATTGCTCTGTCATTTGGTGCATGAATTATTAGTGCTGGTCATTCCCCGAAGAGCCTGGAGGGGTTGTACATTTTCAGCCTGACACGTTTGCTATTGAAACACCTACTGTAGCTAAAATATAACATTGCTCGAGTGAGAAGACATGTTGGTTGAGTAGTGTCACAAAAACACTGTTGAGGGTGTCAGGGCTTTATGTTGATGAATCCCCCTCCTGTCGATAAAAGTGTCCTTGACTAATAATGATCTCCGCACACCAGGGTAGGACACATTTGTCTCAGCTGAAACCTGCAGATACTCATTATTAGATCTAACGACCATCTGTCCACGAAGACTTTGTCTGTCACCCTTTGATGATGTCATCAGGACCACTGCCAAGGCAACGTTTGCTTGAAAACAGATTCTGGGTGTGGGTGGGAAACAGACTCTGATCATCAGGGTCAAGAGCCTCTTGCTCTCTCTGTTCCGCACTTGCCCAGCGATAACTAAAAAGACTTGTCAATGAGACCCCAGAGTGTCTTCACTGAGCTTGCCAGCTCCCTCTGTGATCACTGGCACATCACATACAGTAGCCTTGGCCAAAGTAAAAGCCAATAGAGGAGATGGCAGACTGGATAATCTTCCCGTGTGTAAACCTGCTCTAGGCATTAGTGTAAAACAAATGAAATATTAAAAGAGACTCGTCCTCACAAAGTGCTGGGTTGACATAATTCCTGGTTTTCTTGAACTAGCCTGCTTGCGTGGTGCCTGACATTAAAGGCGCCTGGCTGTTGTAATGGTGGGATGTTGACAGGAGTCAGCGTAGGACCAAATGCTAATGACCGGCAGGTGTGTGAACGCCCCAGATAAATCACTCAGATCTGGAAACTTTTCCACCTGATGGAAGGTGAGTCATGTGATTCCCACCACGGTCTGATGATAGTGACATTGGCTGAAAGATGATGCACTGAGAACATTGTGGTGAAGAGTGAAACAGTGATGGTTTACTGCATTTACCCTAAGTTCAAACACTGGGTGAGAATTATACAGACTAACTTGTCATTTCAGAAAGTCTTGTCTTTATTTGGCCTTTGAGTTTAATAACTGCTACTGTGAGGATGAAGGTTCAGTGTTGAACTGATGCACCCTGTCTTGTGTTTTGGGGACATAATATGCCGCTAATAGCGTCACTGTGATGGGTTTGGATCACGGGCTGTTGCAGAAAAGTGGCCAACTGGGTCAGATCTTAACAGAACTCATTGTGTGTGGGTTTATCTCATACAGTACTTCAACTTCTCTGACAGGTGACACACTCGTCAGCATGTTCATTTCGAAAAAGCACAGTAACAGGGCTCTCGTTGTTTACTGCTCACCAGACAAAATGGGGTAGAGAAGCAAATTGGCACAGCAAAAATGAATGTATTTTATGGGCGCACAGAGGCAGGGAACTTTTAAGCATATGCTTTTTATATTCATGCGTACGTGAGGAAGCATATAAAAAGGGGCTTGGTGTCGTTAATGCATTTTGTTCCCTCTCAGTCCTTTCCTGCTCAAAGAAAACAACTCTCTTTCATTCCAGCAGCTAACTTGCATTTAAAGGCTTTTTGGGGTTTTTTCACTTAGGTTGCATGTACAGTATAATCACATGTTTATGACTTAGTGGAAAAAGGTCAGTTTCACCATTGTAAAAATAAGCCGGTAGTACTCCTGTTGAGTCTAACCACACGTTTACATCATAACTCAGATTTAGTTCATGTTTCATGTGAGCGAAAAGCAACATGTGTTTTTGGCAGAGTACAACGCTTCGTTTCGATTTGTGTCAGCAAACAATATGCAAAGCAAACAATGTCTTAAAAAACGAATGTCACACTTAAAGAAATAACTGCAAAGATACCATTAGTGAAGTGTGGTCATGAAAACCCTGCTATAAGGTGGGACTGTGCATGAGCAGGTTGTAATTTCTGTCACCTTTTACCTGATAACCAGTGAGCAGAATCAAGTCCTTTCTCTTTTATAGAGTTCTGCTGCCAGACAATGGTGACACAGTAAAAGCTAAATCTGGGTACAGTAAGTGTACAGCTCAACACCTGCTATTATAACACACCTCAGTAACTTAATACATGCTGTAATATCAAACCCACAAATGTCCCTGCTGCACAATGTTTAGCCAGAATTCACATCACCTCCGCTGATCAATATAGGGTGCAGGCTTTATAGATGACTGCCACATTGTCACAGTCAATACTATGGCAAATGGCAATTATGGGCGCGTTATGAACAATTTCATGGGTGAGCTCCCTTCGCCTCTTGGCAATACGGTTCCTATGACAGATTTGGCACTGGCGGTCTTGCGACACATCTGCCTTATTGCCTGTGTTTGGCTCACTCACTCACTCCGACATATTCGGATGTTCCATTCAACAGTCAGCTACAGAGAATTGGTCGGAGGAGAAAATAGATTTGTTTAGGGATTTGTCTGTGTGCAAATTGGATGTGTACCTATATTCATGCATAAAGTCGAGTAATCGTGTTCAGATGCCTGTGCAGAGTGAAAGATGTGCATGAGGTTACAGGCAGGGAACGTGTGAAATACAGTATAAATACTGTAGGTAAGAGTGTGTTTCAGGCATTTTTAATAACGTGGTTCACTAAACAAACCAACATTCTTTACATAACAGTGTGTGTTACTGGAACATTCAAACTGTTCTGGCTAATGAATCTACACTTATTACTTATATATTATTTTATTTGCGTAATATTTATACGTAACATATGATTTTTCTTTTTTGCTTACGGGCCACTGTTGGCCTTTATTGCACTTCAAATGGAGTATGTCTCTTTTCATTCTCACTTCATTGTCCCTGTGAGAACCTGCACGTTATTGTGCTGACTCGGTGTGCGCTGATTTGAATTTAGCCCTAGACGATGCACTGAGCTGATGAGCTACTTTGTGAAATGTCCCCAGGTTTTCTTTCTTGTTTGCGGGTTAACATTTTTGGCCTCGTTGCCCATCGGCTGTGGATGCGCTAACGTTAATATTCGTAATAGTGGTCATAGAGTCTGGCCACCATAAGAAGCACTGGTGCATGTTAAAGTTAATCTAGCATAAGATGTGCTGGCTGACAAACACAGGTAAATAACATCTAACAGTAGAAACCAAGATGTGTTTTCTTGCTGATGTCAGATAGCATCTGTTTATATATCTATGGTCATTACTTACTGTATATGATGTAGATGAAAGTGATTTTTACAGATTTCCCACTGGCACTAACATTATATTACATTTTGTGGTTTTGCTCCATATTAGTTTCATTCTTAAAGTGACATTTTATGATTAAAACTGAGTGGATTCCACTTAAAGAACCTATTTAACGTTATAAACCACAACATCTGTCGCTGAGGCTGTTACCAGTAAATGAAGGTCTGAGTAAACAGCAGAGATCAGGGCAGTGACTCAATTTTGAGTCACAGCTTCCTGTAGTTCGCTTATGGGTAAAACACAACAGTTGCTTTAGTGACACCGACGCTGGACTCGTCACCTGGCGTAAAACACACGCCGTCCTATCCTTGCTCTCTCCTGTTCGGGGCGAATTTAATTGATCCGGGCGAACCGCAACCGCCTCCTGAGGTGGCTTCCCTTCGCTCCATCGCGCTGACTGGACCCGCCGGGAACTGGCTTCTTTTCCGCTCAGGTGCGCACTGCCTCTCTCTTTCCCGGACACTTTTAATCAGGAGTAAAACCAGCGCGAATCCACATCGAACCGGACTCAGTATCCCTGCATTGTTGTGGAGGCAGCTCGGAGGAGGGAATGGATGCGAGCGAGCGAGCAGACGCGCACCGAGGCAGCTAGATGACGGACCGAGCTCCTCTGTGATGCAGCTGCTGCAAAAAGCGAGGACTCTCCGGCAGACGCTTTTAAAACGCTAAGAGGCGAGATCTCCGCGGATATTTATCACCCAGCACGTGTTCGGACTGCATACGAGGAGCGGGGAAGCCACGCAGAGAGTCTCCCACCGCTTTGATGTTCCCACACTGAATCGCTGTGGCGCTTTGTTCTGCGTGTCTCTCTTCTCTTCTGAGCCGCGATTTGCTTCTGCAGACCTGCCCAGTGATTTTTCCTTTTGTTGACAAATACCAACTCGGTAATATCGCAGAAGTGAGCGGGGAGGACAGGGACGAGGGCTGCGTTGGCATCTATCCATGCGCGCACCACACTGGGCCATTTATCATGGAGCTGTGAGCACAGCTGAGCTACAGCACAACGCACGCTTCGCCCAGCGGCACTTTCTCCAAGTGTCTTCATTTAAGGACGAGGCATTGTGAGGATATTCGGGGTTAAAATGCTGGGAGCGTGTGGCTGTTAACCGGGTGTCATCGACGCGACGTCTCTCACAAACTGCTGGAGAAACACACGCGTAGAAGGGCGTGAACTGGCAGGCACTAACCTCCCTCCCATTAATTAAGCCTCCCCTTGTCTATAAAGCACTTTGGCTCCTTTGGCGACCTCCTAGGCTTCACTGATCGGAACTCATCCCGGGCATCATGGATCTCAAAGCGGACTCGGAGGACATAGAGTACAAGGAACCGGCTCCCATTGAAGTTTTCGCCAGCAGGTCCACGCTGCATGGCATCTCGCACATGTTCACCTATGAGCGGATGTACATCAAGCGCAGCCTGTGGATCTTGTTCTTCCTGGGCTCCGTGTCCGTGCTGGTGATGGTGTGCGTGGACCGGGTGCAGTTCTACTTCCAGTACCCGCACATCACGAAGCTGGACGAGGTGGCGGCTCCTCAGATCGTGTTCCCCGCCGTCACCATCTGCAACCTCAACTCCTTCCGCTTCACCCGCGTGACGCGCAACGACCTGTACCACGCTGGGGAGCTACTGGCCTTGCTCAACGGCAGGTAGGTTCCCCCCCCACACACACACCAACGATTTCCTGTCTGTGACCAAGCTCACCTTTAACAGCTCGTTTCTTCTATTGTGTGGGTTAAAACAAACCAATATCAGCTCACAGCCTCCCACTTGCTGCTTGGATGATAAGGTTCTTTTCCTCAGCGAAGCCCGTGAGAAGATTAAGTAGACGTTGATTCAGGATTCGACTGTGTCCACTGCCCAATATGAGATATCTGATAAGATTGAACAATTTGGCTACTAGTGCTGATTAATTCGCATTTTCCAATTTGAAGCATTAAATCACCCAGTCTCTAACTCCCTGCTGATAAATTGTTGAGGGGAGCATTGCTGGTGCTACTTGCAAGGCCTAGGGTTAGTTTGAACTTGAAATATATATACATTAGCTGTAGTGGAAGTAAAATCTTTTAGCTTTAGTCTAATGCCAAAATAGCTTTAGGCAAAATCCTGTGTCACGTGAGACGCAGGGCTTTTACATGTCTCGCAGGTTCTCGCTGGGAGATGTGCAGGCAAAATGGAAAAACATGGGCATGCACAGGGAACTTGGACTGACCTGAGCCCGAGGTGGTGGGGAGAGGAAAAAGAGAGGTATAAATGATTTCTAAAAGCGAGGAAAAGGCTGTTTAATAATGTAGTGACATTACAGAACACGTTTGAATGTGTGAATCCCTGTGTGACAACATGAAATACACCCATAACGTCCATTTGTCACAATGTGTTGATCCAGTGTTCGAATAAAAAATGAAAAGGAACTCATCACAGATGACATGACTCCCCCAGGTAACTGATAATGGATGAGCTGTTTCCAAGTGCTTAATATGAAATGATGAAGGAGAAGATGCCGCTGGTGCAGCTCCTTAGCTCATCATTTTCCAGTTCATGCGATATGAATATCTCAATATTGGATAAGTAGATGAGTCGATCTTTAAATCCCACGCTGGCAAAGTGTGGTGAGACGCGTACGTGTGATTCACAGCCGCCGTCCCCTCCCGTTACACTTGTTGCTTCCCGCTGCGCTTTGATCCTTCAGTCTTTCAGCAGCCATAAGAAGCTCATGGCAACTTTGGACTTTAAACTTCACGGTGTCTTTCTTTCTTGCACCTATTTTGCTTTGATCACAGATGTCTTCTTCTTACTGAAACCTGCACTCTCACATGCATACGGTACAGTACAGGCAACAATCGAAGGCCTGCTACATGGAAGCGTATCTAAATACCATCTTGAACACATTACTCGGTCTGTTTTTAGCGTATTGATCCACACAGCTCTGGAGCCCAGGGCACAGCTGGAGAGTACCTCTGTGGTATATGCTAGAATGACATGAATCCAATTTCCCAGTGTTCGTAGTGAATATTGTTGATCTGTGACCTCTGTATATGTATCCTCATTACAGCCTTACAGGAAGGCAACGGATTCCTCTGCTCGGAGCGTGTTTGGAATATATTTCAAGCGGTGTGCCTGCGTCTTACGTGGATTTGTTTCCCTGTATTTGTCCTGTCAGCTGTAATGCCAGACTATTATCACCGGCTTCCACATCTTTGATTTATTAGGTAGGTTGAACCAGATATTCGGGAACCAGTAAGGTGCTTACGGGGGAAAAAAAACAGGCACAAAAGCACTGAGCGAAGACCAGAAAGCTAAAAATGAAAGCAGTGGCACTTGAAGTGACATTGGAAGCAGTTGACTTTAGACGGAGGGAGGGAGCTACAAGCAGAGGCAATTAACTTGTGTCTCGTAAGCTGTGTGATGAACAAGTCTTTATCCCTGTGTAATTAGCGCTGTTTGTTAAGCTACAGAGTTGTCCCGCTGATTAACGCTCTCTCATCTCTCACGCGGCTTCTTGCCCGCTTCGTTTCTTTTGGCCTTGGGGGAGACGTCCCCTTACTTGAGTTTGCTCAGTAAGTGAAGTTTTGTTACAGGATGTCAAGGCCAGCTTTTGTGATAGCAGGTATTGCTCCATCACAGTTTCGTAGCGTGTGATAGGGACTTAGGAGGATAAACAAAACAACTGGGAACAGCTCGACTCTAACTTGTAGATAATAAAGTCCTTATTGCTTCCTTCGGGTGGAAAGCATTTCTGGGGGGGACTTTTTGATGTCAAGCGACGTGCTGTGGGTTTCTGTTTGAAAATAGCAGAAGAAAAACAAAGTGTCATGTTGCTGTGAGCCTGTCTATCACTGTCTCAGGAGGATGCACCAGGCAATAGCCACCCCTGACGTGATGCCAGGCTGTGGGTGAAGCTAAGCCACTAACTTAACCTCAACTTACTCCTCTCCACCAGCTGTTTGCACAATAAACACAATCAATTTCAATCTCATTGCGTTTGTGCAGGTTGGAGTCACACTTGACAGTGCAGAACATTACGGATAAATCGCTGAATTTAGTTTTTATTATGTCGCAAAGGCAATTACATGATAATTAACAAATGAAAGGTCATTTCGGAGCAGGTGCCGGTAATGTGCTTTGCTGGCAGAAAGCGTTGGATCAGCTTGTGGAAAGTCAGAGAAGCGAGTCTTCTGCTTACGCAGTTCTCGGGGTTTAGCATGTTTCCTGAGCTTGCAAACATGCGCTAAATTTCCATAAGCCGTGTGCAGTGTGCCACCAAAAGTAATGCCCGATAACTCCGGCCGTGTTATCAGTCTCAGCAAGATCACAGGACCTAATCAGGATTGGGCTGCTGCAAAACGTGCTGGGGAGAGGACGCGTGGAGGCCAGATCATCATGCGGAAAATACGCATAAGATGCTCCCAAAGCTGATTTTTCAAATGTGACTTCATTTGCATTTATATTGTGATTGTTTACTAAAGAGAATATTACCAATGGAGAGACATAAGTAGGTGATTTAGTGTGTAGGTAAAGGTTTTTAACATGATGGCAGGCGGTTGAATCTCATTACAGGACTTTGATGGTTTTCGTGTTTGTAATAAAGGTGTATTTGCTTGTGTTTGCATTTCCATGGTGTTAACCAACATGGAATATTATACCTGTGTGTGTACAGTGTTAAATGATTAAGATTTGTCAAAACTGTGCTGCCAGGAATCATTTTAGCTCCATATACGTACCAATTCAGAAATGACTTTCAAGGGCCCTGCACGAACAATGTGATCCTCTCAAGTGTTGGAGCTCAATTAGTGCTAATTAGATAATTACCTGAGATTATATCGAGATGTGTTCATTGTTGTGTGACGCAGCCTGAGGTTTTTATGGCAATAGAAGTATGAACATCTCGGGAGGGAGATTTTTTTTTTATTTAATCATTTTAACAGTGTGACCTCAGAGAGCAGTGTTTCGAGGCCACAGTCTCGCTGTCAGAGTTCAGTCTGAGGAGCTGAGGTTCCTCCTGTGCGCTCGCTTCTCTTGGGGTGGCGAAGGGATGCAGATGCTTCTTCATTCGTTTTAGTCCCCACAAGAAAATTAAAGTGCTTGTGGCCCATAATCCAATTTAGTCTCCCCCGCCCCTACGCAGTGAGTTTGTTGTGATTGCTTTAGGGAGCAGTGGCAGGGCAATATTAAAAATCTAACCATATTATTGTGATTGTACGCGCTTCGGCTAAAGCCTCCTGACTTGGGGATGCGAGCACGGCGACTTAAGTGCTCTCCTGGCAGCTGTGTGTTGCTTATAAGACACTGGCTCAGGGTACAATTCAATTAAGTTTGGAAAACAAGCTGTATCTTCTTATTAGAATGAAGCGTGATTGGGTACTGATGTAGTTTCCACATGGGCGTCAGTAATGAAGTAGTACTGAGTCATGATTATTTTCATACGGCTCTAACTCATTTCAGTCAGTCACTGGCCTGTGTAGTTTGACCTGTGTGCGTGTAAGGTCATTTACATCACCGCTCATTTCAAGGGTTAATAGTGCTGAGCTGCGGTTAACTCACTGGGTGGCTGCAATTAGCTGATTAGACCTGAACTTGGTGCAATGTTAGCCCCTTAAATGAAAGGTAACAAAATGAAAACAGTGATAACATTATGTATTTGTTTGTCTACATGATCCTAGTCCACATCCAATACACAGTAATACCACACAGGCCCCTCGTTGTAAATACAAAATCCTGAAGTTTTGATATTATTTTCTCAAGATAAAAAAGCAATTATTATTACAATTGGTCATAGAGGTAGGTCTGTTTTAATTTGCTGTGAATGTCTAGTCACCATCTGAAGCCCACGCATACCTTGTGCTGATGAAGTCCTTTCAAAATAATTAACACCATGACGCCACATCACTCACTTATACTTACTTCACACACAAGCTGCAGTCGACATAACCCCGATTTCCCTCGTAACAGTTTGATGAGTCGGAGACAAAGCAGCAATGAATGAATAAACTGTCTTGGATTAATCATGGATTCAATCTATGAACTCATTGGTCATGTACACTGTGTCTCCTCCAGTCCTTTGTGCCATGTCACTGCTGCTTCTGCGAATCCATTGCACATGTTTTATTCAAGACACTGTAAATAAAGAAAGTAAGCATCTGCTGCTAGAGTTTACATCCCAGCACCAAAATCAGCCAGGGTTGGTTCTGGTTTTGTGGAAAGGAGACGTGTGAAATGCATCAAATTGTGCAAGCGTTTACTTGGCCTTAGATGCCGTTTTTAATGTTGCATTGTTCAATTTGACAACAGTGTTGGGTGGAATTCAGTTCTAGTTCTCGGTCACAACAGTCGTCCCAGACTCCTCAGTCACAGCACCATTAACTCCATCCAACACGAAGCATGACACATTTCCATCACGCTTCAGCGTTATGAGCACAGCAGAGAGGAACAGTCCTCATTTCGAATTACAGCGCACACTGTCTCACATGGTGAATATTTTATTTCATTCAGGTAAACAACGCTGTAGCGGCCGTGCAACATATTACATTCCTTGTAATTTGGTTGGGACATGAGTTGAAAATATATCGCCGACTGAATTTTAAAGCAGTGCTCACAAAAGAAATAATGTAATATTTCATTTTTTATTCATGGATCAGCTTCCATTATTACAGTCATCAAGGGACAACATCTTGTTCATGAGCGCAGACAAAGATTGACCTTGTGGAATTAAAGTCAATTAAGATTTACCACCACTTACAATCTGAATTAATATTTCTATCCAAAAAATAAGACTCCAGTCAGCGTCTGCCACGTCGTTTACAGATTTATTATCACAGATCTCTGGAGATGGGTATTGTCTCTCTGTCTTTCTCTCCATTGTCTCTCTCTGCCTCACAGCTTTCCAGTTCTGGTTCTTCCAGCTTTGTGACAGACGTAGTCATGTTTGCGACTGTAAATTGAGCCGTCCAGAATTATAACGGCAACGCAATACGTGAACTCGGTGCACTCTCGCTTCGCACGCAATTTCAGGACTTCATATCAAACACCGGACCGTAGCGCTCTGCAGTATTTTAATTTGGAAGAAAGAGCAGCACAAACTATCCTGTTTCTGAGTTAATACAGAAAACCATTATGCAGTCCGTTATAGTGCTATTCACACTGATAGGCTCTGTGTGTCCTAACAAATTATTCCCGTAAGTGCCTGTCAGTAGTGCTTAATCTTAGCACTCCATAATTTGGATGCTTGTACCAGTGATGGCCCATCGCTCAGCAGGGGGTCGTTGCTGGGCCGCCAGTTCTCGAAGCAGGGCCACGCTAGTTAATTGAGGTTAATTTATTTCTGTGAATGACTGTGAGCAGGTGCTTGTTTCTAAACATAGCTGTGTCATCAGTTATTATTTTGAAAGATTTAAGTTTTCCCTGGTGAAGTGGTTTGTGTTGATACTCGACTCAAGTAATTCTACTTGAGGTATAGTTTTATCTGATGGTAGATAAAAGAATCGTGTGCATACTTTTCAGCATGTCTTATGAACGTTGCTATGCTTACTACTTGAAAACGCGCTTCCCCCCAGTTAATCCCAATTATCTGGCAGAATGATTCCCGTGATTGTGTGAAAGTGAAATACCGCCATCCTTTAAACAATGAGCTGCTTCGTTCCACTCAGCTCTGTCCACGGTGGCTGGAAGGCCAGAGCTAAGCTGCCAGGTCCAGGAAACGTGGGTAATATTGGTCGAGCTTGTCGACTGCAGGCCTGGCAGAGCGAGCGTGCACGTGCAGTGTGCACGTTTGGTTCAGTTAAAGGGTGAATATGCCGCGTTGCTCTTGCTTCTCTATTAATTTTTTACATGTTAATCCCCATTGTCCTGCCAAAAAATGCTTGTCTGCCTGCCAAACTCTTTGAATGCACATTTTCAAATGAACCGAAGCTACAGCTGAGGCTGAGTCGTGCCCTGCTGTCTGTGAGAATTCTTCGTGAAATCAATTTTTTACTTTGTTTAGCTTAACTCTTTGTGTTTGAAGATGATTATGTTTAAATAAAAGACTGTTGGGAAAGGCTGTTGAATTATGTTTAACGTTTTTGCTGTTTAATGTTCAAAAGATAAAGGCCAGTCGGGCCAAACAGAAGATGTTTTTGTAATCATATCACTACGGATTTCTACTACTACTACTTCACTGTTAGTAAAGCAAATTGAAACAGAAGACGAGCGGAGCCAGTAGAATGTCTGTTTACCTCTGAGCATGTTGAGCTAAGTCCAGAACCTTCCTGTCCAGGTACGAGATCCGAGACCCGCACCTGGTGGAGGAAAACGTGATGCAGGTCTTGAGGGAGAGGGCCGACTTTGACAACTACAAGCCCCGCCCCTTCAACATGCGCGAATTCTACGACCGAACAGGCCACGACATCAAGGACATGCTGCTTTCCTGCTACTACCGAGGCACCGAGTGCAGCCCTGACTTCTTCAAAGTGGTGAGTGACGCACGTCAGCTGTTTAATGGTGCGAGGCCAGAGCGGGGTCGGTGGGGCGTGTTTGCAGGTAACACGGTTAAACAGAATCACCTTGTGCTGGAGAACTTGTGTCCTTAAGTTGTGAGGCCCCATCAGTCTCCTTCCCTTTCTTCCCCCTCAGGACTGAATTGACAGCCGGTTCATTTACTGTCACCCACAGTTTACAGAAACTGGTAGTGAACAGTTTCTCTCGTTGAGCAGCGCTTTGATAAAAAGTTAAAACCTGGCCCTTTTTGCTGGACCCTGGGTCAATTCCATATCAGTTAAAGTAACATCTATTGCTTTGGGTGTTTGTTTCTTCTAATCTGTCGTGTTACTTGGAGCCTTTGCATCTGCTGTACAGTATGTGCATTGATCAGATGCAGCTGAAGTCAAAGCACTATCGGTGTCTGTCTAATAACAGCCAGAATGCATATATACACTCACTGGCCACTTTATTCGGTACAGCTGTCCAGTCTAATTCAATCTAACACAGCAGCTCTGCCTTTATTTCTACTTTAACAATGATGTAATTGTACTATGTTTATTACTGCGCTCACAGTGGCTGCTGGAGTCCAGCCAGTGTGTTACTGTACTGGTTCCAGTGTTTTTCCCACCGTGTGCCTGCAAGCGTATATTCATAGAGATCCTGACCACATGGTTCACCTGTTCTGTAGGTGGCATCACAGCTACAGCGTTGGCTGCTTTTCCTTTTCTTACTCTGACCCCTTTTATATAAAAGTCACCTCCTCCTCTGTGTGTGTTGCGGTTTTTAGTACAGCAGCGCGAATAGCAGAGGACGGCAATGATGTAAGAGTCTAAACAATTTAATCACAGAAATATTAAATGGACAATAGATAGCGTTACAGATCACAAAATTACAGTAACGCAAACTGACAGAATAAAGCTGGAAAGAGCAGGAACCTGCTACACACTGACTGCTGTGGGAGGGAGCAGACAGAGCAGCCATCCAACAGATGCTCATGCCAGAGCAGGTGGTGAATGATGATAGCTCTGCATTGATAAAGTTGATGTCGCTTGATAGTACCGTCCTAATTGAGCTGTAATACACATTTGTAAATGTCTTATAATAGGCCCAGTTGCTGTATATCATTGACTATATCCTCTTTATGGCGTTAAATAGTAAAGGCTGCCAATTGTTTCAGAGAACGTGGTGGATTTTGCTTTTGAGTCATCTGCACCTTCTTTTTTGTTGTCACTTGTAAAGTAAGTTATCCTTTCTACAGAGAGATAAACAGGTTATAAAAATGCAGCGGTTATTGACTGAAGCCAGAGATATTGATGTTCATGCTGGTTTGTTTCTTTTATGCGTTTTTCTCTGCTCTTCTGGGCAGACAGCAGCCATAACGCTGTAGCTATTAATAACGTTTATATGAATCTAAAATGCAGGCGTGCATCGTCCTCTCATAACATAACTGCATTTGGATAAAGACGGAAAGAAAGTCACCTTATATGTTAGATAACGGTGCAGTAGTTTGATAAAAACGTAGACAATCTGGCAAGAAAAGTCTTATG
This sequence comes from Macropodus opercularis, assembly GCA_030770545.1. NCBI lineage: Eukaryota > Metazoa > Chordata > Actinopteri > Anabantiformes > Osphronemidae > Macropodus > Macropodus opercularis. The sequence continues at coordinate 7,229,096 of CM061099.1, forward strand.
AAGACGTAAGAAAGTCCCTCTGAGCAGTGGGCTCCTCTCGTGCTGATGTGTCCACATTCACTGCAGCTTGTTGTGTCCATACGAGGCTCTACTGCATCAGTACCTGGGTAAAACCTGAGCCTCTGTCTCCAAAGTGTGGACTAATAACGTGGCCATCTCTGCTTGGTTCCACGCAGCATCGTCATGGCTGTGAAAGGCCAACGGAAACAAACTGTCTCGGCCGCGTACGAGTGTCCATTGGCGTCAAATCATTTAATTAGTACAGTAGGCAGTGATGGGGAATGTAACTGTCAGACCAAAGCCATGCCGTTTAACGCGGGTTGTGATTAGATGGTGGAATCAGCAGTGTAATACTATAAAATCCTCAGGTGGGTGAATGGCCCTGGTCACTGTGTCAGAACTGATTTCACGCTGTTTTCTGGTTCGCACTCCATTATAGAATTGCAAGTACAGTATGTCCATGTCAGAGCCCAGTGTTGCCACCAGCTCATGGTTAGTGCTGGCGATTCCTAATTGGACAAGGTGTCATATAACCAATTTTCAGTCTTTAGGACTGGAACTACTCCACCTACAGCATCGCTGTCAATGTCACTCATTTCTGTCCCTGCCTCCTCTTTCTCCTCAGAATGAGGTCTGACAATTAGGAATCCTGAAGGTTGCGCTGTTAGCTCAGTTGACATTAAAGAACAGCATGAAAGAAAAATGGCCCACAATTAATAGTAACACATGGCCTACAGCTTCTGAGCCCTACCTGCTGGAGATAATAGTAAAACACTAAACGAGACACAAAAAGCGTAATTAGATTTTTTACGAGCTTGTGTTTAATTAAAGAGACATATATGTCGACACACGGGGGACGTTAAAGAAGAAAATTATTAAGTACAAATTTGAATGTGCTTTATCCCTAAGGAACCTTCTGTGGATAAAGTGTTGATAGTTTATTTATGTCACAGTCTCTTATCCTATTTCGAACACATGTGTGTCTGACTTCAATCACCAGGGAAAACTTAAGTCTGTGCAAGACTCACAATTCAAGCTCAGGGGGTTAGTAGAGAGCACAAGAGAGAAAATAAGGACAAGAAAGGAGGTGAGAATGAGGGACAAGCAGACGTCTGAGGCCGAGGTAACAACAAAGTCCTCGAGATGAAACTGAACATAATGGTCAAGTGCAGTGGACGAGCACAAAGACACAAAGCAGCATCTGCCACAGCGGTGGCAGCAGTGAAGGTGCTATCAGCAGACACACAGGTTTGTGCCCATTTACCCCCTCTGAGCCTGCAGAGCTCCGCCGTCCTGTATCTCCTGTTTCCAGCTGCCCGATTGTTTGCCCAGACGCACGAAAGCACGGCAGCTCCACAGATCTCTACTCTTCATTCTTCAATTTTGCAGGAAAACACGTCGGTTTTTACCCAAATGCTTAGGACGTCGTACACCCTACACCCGTCCGTCAACGTCCTGCTCTTTCTGTGAAACTCAAGACGTCATGCATGTTAATTAAGACGAGAAGGAGGCGTGAGCTGGTATAACATATGTCAAACTGCTAGTTGTGCTCGTTATACTTTACGCTCAGTAGCTGACATCAGCCCATTTAGTCCTCCTATCAAGCCCGTGACAGGCTATCCGCCGCCACCACCCTGCACCTCTGTGTAGCCCAGACTCTTGCGTGATTACCATGATCATCCTATTGAGCTATTGGATCCATCTCAGCTGTCCATTGACCCTAAGAGTCCACCCTTGGTGGTTCTGAGAGCTATCACTAATGAAATGTGATCGATGGAGAGAGCCTTCTGGAGACACATGCCCATGGATCACATTACTCAAACGCCCTTGGAATCGATAGGTTAGATCAAAAGATTTTTTTAAATCTTTCTTAAATATAATTCTGTCTTCACCTTTGTATGTAAAGTGAAGGAATTATTGATCGGTCTAAACATTTCTCTTTTATATGTAAATTGTTCCCTTGACAAGTTAAGTTGTGTGTTTTTCTTTCTGTTGGCTGAACCTCGTCTGTTTGCAGGGACCACATGTCGCTGCTGAGCCACGGTTCAATCACGGCTGTTTAGGCTTGGAGCTGAGGCAACCAGCTCGGTTTGTGTTTTCTAAGCTTAGCTCCTGATTTAATCTAATTTAAGAGCATTAACTACTGAGAGGAGATCACAGTAGAAGGTTGAGAATCTTTTGAGCTATGTGTCGTTTGTTATGTAAGAAGTGCAAACACCCTTTCACCCCCCGTTGCTCATCAGCTGTTTTTGACACACCTCACCTTTGTTTTTTAATTTATTGTTATTGCAGCCTCATCCATCAGCTCAGAGCCGATGATGCTGCTGTTCTTTTTGGCTGGACTATTCCCACCCCTTTCACTCTTGAGGATAAATCAATCAATTTGCTATTACTGTAGAACTCAGAGACATGGATCAGGTAGGTTGTTGCTGAGTAATGGATGCATCCTTAATGAAAAAAACACACGCTTCACGAGGCCAGTTTCTCGTCTTTCCGTCAGTCAAATTGTGAGGTTACACGTATTTTCTAATGTTGTAATGTCTGAATACTGTACTATCTCAGATTTCTTGTCACACGACTTTAAACAAAAGGAAAAAAAAAACATACTGCACCTTTTCCACATAACGTCTTTGTTGTATTATTAATTGTGAGACAGAGACATTTTGACAAGACAGTTTGCAGATGGCCGACGTGCAGGGTGAACAAAAGGTGAGAAGAGGAGGAAAGTTCCGATGAAGGGAAACTCAGAACAGAAAGAGATCTGAGAATCGATCTATTCCATGCGATTTTGTCACTGCTTCTGTGGTTACGTAAATTATTTTTAATAATGAATGTAGTGGTGGGGGGGTAAGGAGAACAATAAAGCGGGGACAACCTGTCCTTTGAAGAACCACTGACTGACATTTTGGCAAGAGTAGAGACCGTGAAGGGCTTTGAAAGAAGAGAGAGGAAGAGAGCGTGGAGCGGCAGGAAACTGTCGTGATGTAAGAGTGTTGGTGTTGCCAGCAGGGCAGCCTCTGTTTGGCTCGGACTTAGTAGTGCTGGGCTGCCAGCGGGAACAGAAGAGGGAGGAAAGAGGTACGGATTGATAGACACTGAGGAAGGCCGGTGAGACCAGCGGCGCACCAGCTGAATGCGAAGCAGGGTATTCTGGGCCGTGCGTGCGGAGCTCGGTCCTCCCTGCGTAAAAGTGTCAGCATCTCGCAGCGCGGCCTCCCGTTCAGGTTGTGAAGTCAGACTGCGCTATTACTCACACGGCTCTAGCAGGTGGCACGTCGCTGAGTTAGTCAGCTAATTACCATCCAGAGCCCTATTAGTTGCCCTGACTGTTTCCTCACGTCGTCTCCTTTCCTTCGTTGTTGTGCTTGAGTGATGTTTTATAGGAAACTGATACTGTACCTTAGAGTTAGTGTATTCTGTTCTTTGACAGATGCACAATTAAAGGTTTTGGCATTTGAAGATGACTCTGTTAATTACAGCAGCTGATTGATGACTGACTGTGCATATGTGCTGCTTACTGTCATTGCACATTATGGATTTTGTCTTAACCGTCTTAGTTGATATGATAATTAGAACGGGGAGCGACAGAGATAAAAACATATTCCTTTATCTCACAGACAACAAGGTACAGATGATATCAGCCTGTGTTTTAGCAACTAGGTCTAGATCAAAGAACAAAAACAGAACGCCGCTGGGTTATCGTAAGATGGTGTGTTTTCATCTTACAGAACTTTGTTTTAATATGTTTTACCTTGTCTAGTCCCTCATCTAGACCACTTTCATCTGTCTTTTGACAACGTTAAGAATGCTAGTGAATCTTCAGTGACCTAATCCACCCGTATGTCCCTGCACGATCATTGCGTTCCACTACACAAGTCATATACTGTGTCCCTAAGTCCAATTTGTTTGATGCTTATATGTTTTAGTTGTTTTTACTACTGTTATTCTCTTAGCTACTGTTTTATTACCTCGTTTTATCGCTGTTACCTGTACAGCGCCTGGGTCAACTCTATGTTGGCATGTGGCGCTTTATAAATAAAGTTTCATTTGATTTGATTGATCTTCTGTTTTATGACATTGAGTGAAATGATACTGTACTGTAATATGGTTGCCATAGCACCAGGCTCTCATTTTAGACAGTAAGTAACCAATGTTAAGTGTCTTGGAGAGTCTATTCCAATAAAGACACACAGGAAATTGAGTTTATTATAGAGAAAATCTGAAATAATGCATCCCATTCGTGAGTCTTGATAAAGAATTCAGTCAGTGAATTAACTAGTTTATGTGAGGCCGAAGAATCTTGCTTCAAATAGATTGAATGGAATGAATTAATTTATAAGAACCCAAACCTGAAAAACAACTAATTATTATATAGTGAGAGTACAGCACAAGGCTCAGCCATGGTCGGAGGCCTTGCCACCTTGTATCCAAGCTTTACTAAACTATACATATTCACGAAACGTGTCTGGACCCCTTCAACGACTAATAAGCCAAAACTGTTAGAACTGAGATGTGCCCAGGAGAAGTGAGGTAGTGCAGATCCGCTGCAGAGAACCCGCGGAGACAGTTGAATATTTGAAAGAGCCTGTCACAGCTGCCTAGGCATGAAAGAGACACACAGCTGACCTGCCTGTCCCTGTTGGGAACAGACGTGCCTGCTACCAGACACCAGCAGGAAGGCAGGACTGCAGGCAGCTGGAGTAGTTGTGCACTTAGTGGGTGTTTACTTTGCTTATTTGCTAATCCTAATTGGCTAATAAGGGCTTTTATTATTACATTTAGACTTTTATACTTAATGAGAGAAAAGCCAGTTTGTTTACGTTGTTATAAGACAAGTAGTGAAAAGAAGAAACGCAATTAACCTAATAGTTTATCAATATCACAGCTGCCCTTTCCCGTTTTCCAAGCTGGGAACAAAACCACTGCTGGGGAACAAAATGGATCTTGGCCTTTTTTCAACAGGGCAAATACAAAAGTGATAACACAGAGAACCCAACTTGCTAAATAATAAGAAAGAAATGCAGACGTGCCACAAGCGGTCGAGGCAGATGGCCGCCCACCTCGGCCTAGTTCTGCTAAAGGCTTCTTCCTCGTCACTGTCAGTGCACAGTCGTGCTCATTAAACAGTCTTCTAGGGCTCAGACAGACAAGCATTGGAGCCCATACTCCCATGTCCTGGCGCTTTTTGTTTCTGTGGTGCATCTGTTACAATGCTGGGTCAAAACCAGTAGTTCTGACCTAGATGTAAGACGCAGCATTGCCCTAGAAGGCAAAGTGTCCCTACGCTGTCATTTCCTGGCTGAGAGATGATGCGACGATAAGCTGTTGATGTGTTTGCTGCACCTGCATTAACATGTGACTGCCCCAGTTACTCTGCGAGTCAGTTGTCAGCCAGTCAACAGTTGACTGAAGCAATGAAACGGAGCCTTGTCGCTCAACGTTCAAGCAACCTCTACTTGTCCTTGTTAGCATCTGTTCACCCACCATGGCCTGAAGGCAACAGCTCATTCACTGTTTTTCGCATTTGTTTTCGGTTTCGGCATAGCAACCGCTGGAAAATGGGGCGTTGGGAATATTAGCGTCTCATCCTTCTGACAGTGACTGAGGGCAAAGATGAATTTTAAGAAGAGAAAAGATTCAGAAATTCTCAAACCAACACAGAGACAGAACTTCTCAAAGCAATACGTTTAGGTTGCGTGAATATTTTTGTTTGTAGATAAAGGTCTTTGAAATAATTTTTCAGAGCAGCTGCTGTGTTGCTTCTGTCATTTGATTTATGTCCTTTCTGCCATAAGCAAAGGTGACTTTTAGTGGCGACTAGTATCAGACACTGACTTAGTAAAGATTTCCCCAAAAGCAATCCCTTAGGCCAGACTTTCACTAAGGCGCACGGTGGTGTAGTGGTTAGTTGCTGTTCCCCTCCTGCTGTACAAGGACATAAAGTCAGGTTAGTTAGCGTCTGTAAATTGCGTGTAGTGAGTGGTTGTGTGTTGTTCTCTCCTCTGTTTGCCTTTTCTCACCCTTTTCTTCATCGCTGAACACGTCGATCAGTCATTCGTCCGTCAGAGTCTCTTTATCTTTCTGTTCTCTTATGATGGATTTTTTTCCACCGGTGTTTAATCACTGGAGGTTGGTGTGGGGATTTAAAAGCATCAGAAATCACTGGCAGATTGCTGAGTGCACAGTTCACACCAGCCTACTTTAGTGTGTGCTGTGCAGACCGCAGAAAGGTGCAAGCAGCATATTCATGCAGTCCATTTAATTTATAGCTCTATTCAGTATTAATAAGTGTACGTGGGTGTGTGTGTGTGCATGTGAACCGGTCACACTCGGTAAAAGCTACAAATTAAATATCCAGATCCAAAAGCTTCTGCTATACAGTAAAATGCTGACCTGCACATTTGTTGGCTAAATCTCCCAAAACCAATATTTCTTATCTCCTAAGGCTGTATAGTTATCAAAGAAGTTGTTTTTTGCCAGCCTGTACTTATTTAGCAGGTTTTCCTCCAGCTGATTGTGTGTGTGGAAACTTGTGTTTGATCGTTAACATTATATGCATGCACTGCTCTAACATGTTTAGCTTTTATTCGTTATGTAGGTAAAAGCAAGGCATGTGACGTTGTGACTGGGCGAATGCTGCGTTGCTCTTATTACAGAAAAGGAATCGTGGCCTAACGCTACACTGACGGGTACAATGGATGTGCCAAGCCTACGTTGCAAATCAGTGGAGGAGAAGCGGCAGCAGAGTGGCCCCAGCTAAAATCCTGCAGCTCTACCCCTATTTGTGTCACTAGGTTTATGCTTTGGCTTCCACAAGGAGCAAACAGCTGGACACATACGTTCGTCAATTACTGTTTATGGAAGGAGGAAGGAAGGATAAGTAGGTACATTACAGAGATGAGATCCAACAAGTGGCTCTACAAACTTGCTGTTCTTTACTTGGTTACAGATGTTTGTCCAGCTGGGTAAATACAAGGTACCTAAAATGCTCTAGTGCTGTTATCGCCCACATACTGTTTATAGCCTGGATCACATTAATGTCGACACTGGCTTTTTAGCATTTCCAGCTTTTTCCATTCAACCTCTAGGATTGTCGTTAAGTAGCAGATTTGTTCAATCACAAACAAAGTCCAAGTGGCTTCGAAGGTTTAATTCATCTATTAGATTTTTGGTACCTAATGTTTAATTGTGACTCAGATGAAAGGTTAGTAAAGGACTATGAATATGTCCTGTACCCGTGGCCAGACAAGTCGTTTTGGAAACCACGGGTGCTGCGTCCGCCACGTGGTCCGGGGTTGGTGCCTATGTTGTGGGCAGCTCACACATCTGGACAGGCTCCATTAATGCTGAAGACGTCTTAGAGCAGCACATACTACCATGCAGATGGTGTATTTCTAAGGGAAGGCCTTAAATATTTTAGCATGACAATGCTAAACCGCCCCCAGCTAGTGGTCTCCTCAGTTTCCAGCGGTTCATGGTCTGTTGTTGAAAGAAGAGTGAACAGCACATTGTGGGAAACATGGACCTGTCCCAGCTTTTTTGAGACTTGTTGATACCGTCCATCCATTATTCACAGCGCTCATCCTTTATAAGGGTGGAAAGGCTGCTGGAGCCTATTCCAGCTGTCATTGGCTGAGAGGGGGAGCAGACCTGGCACAGGTCCATCACAGGGCGACGCACAGTGACCGGCCCTCGATTTAGAGTGAGCAGTTAACCGCACCGCACCTCTCTGGAGGGTGGGAGGAAGCTGGAGTGAGTCAGAACACACAGAAAGGGACCTGACTTCAAAACCCAGATGGGCAGACGGCAGGACGATGATGCTGGACACTCCCAGACACCTGAACTGCAGCCAGTTGTGTATGAGCGGGATTCAAAGCTAAAACAGGGAGTAGCGTTATGAGACCTCGGCCTCATAACACGTTAAATCATCTGCAAGACACTATTTTGTCAGGCCATTGTACAGTAAATGGGACGAAATAAATAGAAATTTGCTTTTCTTGGATAGCTATCAGCGTGAGATTGTCCAAACCAGCCTGTTCGCTGATGTTAGTATCAACAAGTAGCCTTTACCGCACTGACACAAAAGCCTTGTTTCTCTGGTTCAAGGCGCTGCTCAGAGTCACGGCAGGAATAATCACTTAGTTCAGCAGACTATAAGAAGTAGATGGTCTGTGCTAAGGGAAGAGGGCCCACTTTTATATTCATTTTTTGGTGACCCCGCTCCTGTCGTGTCGGGCTCTTGCAGCGTTGTCTCCTTGAGACACAGAACGCAGGCGGACTTGGTTTTCTGGTTCAAAGCCCGGTTTAGTCTGCGAGCAGAGCATCACTTCACGTGTCGACGAAATAAAAAGCTCCCACTTAACACTGTTGTGCATGACTTCATTCCTGAACATTACGTTCAACTGACTGGCGACGGGAAGCACGGGGCAGTGTTTCAGAGAATAGTGGGTGATGCATGCGAGCGTGTGTCTGCTCCATGATAATGTCACAGCTGCAGAAAGACGTTTAATTACTACGTAATGTATTGTCAGTACTGAACCTTTGGTATAAACGACGCTGGAATCTAAAAATGATTCATAATGAATACGGTCGTCTGCGAGAAGGTAATGTTTGTAATATTTAATTCTGTACTTGAATTTGTTCTTCTTTCGGTAATTTGTTCATGCCAGATTTAACAGGTGGATGATTCTGTTTAGTTTGTTTGTTTTTGCTTATAGACTAAGCTCCATATCAAGACGTCATACTGCTAATTAATTCATATATTACGCCCCACTGTGACTGTAGACGCTTACAGTGATACATATAAACATATCTGAAAAGCACTCGCTGCTGCCACGGGTCAGTGCATTCTAACCTGAATTTCTGAAAAAGCAATAAAACCTCATACATTTATCAGGAAAGATGAGAGCAGCAGTAAACAGCTATTATTATGCACCGTCACAGTCTGGACCCACACAATTACTGCCTGTCTTTTTGGTCCAAGTGGATCTGCTCGCCCATTAGTGTCATATATTAAAATGCGGGATACCAAAAAGGCATCGTTTTTCTTTTTTTGCAGTTAAATGGATCTTAATGAACAGTTTGGGTAATGAGGCGGCGAGCCACGCGGCAGACAGGAACAATGGCAAACATGGCAACTGGCAGCGCCCGATGAGCCCGCTTAGCTGTCACCCTGCCCTTGGATGTCACTGTGATTAGGCTTCATTTCCTGGTATTATTCTTGATAATAGTCCCACCTTCTATTCATGCACATCAATATTACATAAGACCACTACAAGCATGCTGTGGGTATTATGTTGCTATTACTACAAATAAAGCGCATCATAATCCAGCGCGAAGGAGAGCCTAGCACACGATTCTCTGTTGTCAGTGTTGAAATAAATGAATCTACTTTGTTAGCTGAGATGGGTGGTCATTGCAGGCTGGTGGCTATATTGGTTTAAGCCATTAGGAAATGCAAATGGAGACAAATGGGCGATCATCATAGGATGTTGTGTTAAATACATCATTCATCAGTTCACCACACAGTGAGTAAATGCGGCCAGAGGCATCGGTAACACTGGTGTGGACTTCAATAGTAGCTAGAAGGTTAGTAGGCGGCCAGTGAGCGGAAGACTGGCTCCTCAACTGGCTGCGGAAATTTGGTTAGAGGAAAGGGACATGAAACAAACCCTATTTCATCAACATCTAAATGTTAAATGCGATGTGAGTTAAGTGCCCTTGGGGTAGAAACTGAATCCCTGCTCAATATCCATTAGTAAATGCAGGTGAGTCGTAAGAGACGAGCTGATGAATAAAATGATGAAACTGTTTTACCATTGTATTAAGAATGTAATCATGATGGCAGATGTCATCACCCTAAGACTGCTTTTCCCTCAAGCTGGAGCTCGAGCAGAAAATGATTTTGTATTAAAAAAAAAGGTAGGAATGTATCCTACTTTATTGTGCTTATCTGAATTAGACAAAATAATCCGGCTGTTGTGAATAGTATCATTTTGTGTGGTGCTTTCTGTTCCCTGAAGACTGCTGAAATGATTTGTTGTTCAGGAGGAAAACATGACCCACACATGCAGGAGGAAAGTGTTATGTTGTGTGTTGTGCTTTCTGATACCCATGACACACTTACAGCAACTCTACAGGCTTCAGAACATCATTTCGTGCGTTTTTCTTTTTTTTATTTTTTGCTCAGTTGGTACCGCAGAGGTTCAACACACCACAGAGTCTGGATTTAAATCCCCAGTGAGCCAATTTAACACCAAACTCAGCTTTACTTGAATTAAGTGCTTGTTTTGCTTCAAGTGAACAAACCCAGTTTACATTAGCACCAGACTGTAGATGTGGTATTTTAGCATCTTTAAACCAGTGTCAGTGCTTATGAAAAAGGGTTTTGGTAAGACGTATGTAAACTAAATATACTTGTGGAGAATTGAATATTAGACAGTGGAGGGATCTATCAATTATCTAAACCACGTGTGGGGTCAAGGGTCAATGATGGGGCACACTCAGGCTGCCTGGCTGTTCTACTGTTTGCAAACCAGAGTATCTGTTCATGCAAGCCTGGGAAGAGACCTGCACATCCACTCAGTAATGCTCCCGTCAGCCAGCCTGGATTCAAGCACTGAGTCTTTAGGCTGTGAGACGGTAGCGCGAACCAATCCACTACTGTACCGCGCCTGCAGCAGAGAAAATGGAGCCGGGGACTGTATTTCCTGTTTGTCTGCAGATGATAAGCACGCTTTACTGAACGGCATTCCCTTAGTCGTGCTTTAACACTTTCAATACTTCAATTACTAAAAGCAGAGCAGGTTCCACCCTAAAATTTAGGTTATTCACTAGCGGAGCCTTTAAATATTAGGTTTGAGTCATCTCTTCAAGACCACAGGCTCTGATTTGTGTATGGAATTACAGCACGGTGCACATTGTTATCATTAAAATCCTAGAGAATGCTGTTACTATTGAGTGTAAGGTAGTGAAAATGTAACCTAGCACTCTCACACCCAACACATGCATCAATAGCCCTTCACCTAATTTGCTTGGGGGGAGATGCAAGCCCCCCCCTTCCTGTGCAAAGACACAATAATAGGCAATTAAACAGCTCATTTGGTAGAAGCAAAATAAGGCTGTTGAAAAGGAATAGAGCATTTAGAGGTTGACTAATTAGCACTAGATGTGGAATGGAGCCCGTGAAATGGGGCTGTTTTTGGTAGCTGGTGAGTGTGTACTGTACATGGATGGCTTTGAAAAGCGCGCATGTCTTACATTTCATTGAACCGTCTTCCTCTGTTATTGTTAATCATGTTGTGTTTGAGCAGGTAATGAAGTTTGTGCGAACGGAGAGCGCAGCCATCCATCCTAATAATAGTGTTCTTGGTGTGCTTTACATGTTATTGTCTCTCACTTAGCTGTGGGGAAATAGGTTTCCCAATAGGTCAATGGAAACAAGCTTATGGCAAAATGCAGTACAGAGTGTTTTCAGAATATGACAGCATGATCAATGTGATCTATCTAATAATAATAACACTTAACCCGTGTGAGACTGTAGCAAATAAAATGGGTTGCACATCTTCTGAAATGTGACCATAAACGTGCTTTAATGCAACAAATAAATGAATAGCAACACAGCAATCTGGCACTAAAATAACGATTCATAACACAAATACACAAAGTACATGAATACAGCTATAAAACTAACCTTCCAGGGTTTCTGTTCCCTGGCGGGTCCAGGTTGGACTTAAGCTCAGCTCTAACATGCGAAGGCTGGACTTTATGTGAAGATTAACAGCGACATGCTGTTAACAGCTACATATCCTTTAGGACAGACTCTGTCACATGAATCACCAAGGTTTTACTTGAACCTGCAATATAGTGAATATTTCCCAGATGAGACATACAGAGACGTTAGTCTCATATTGGAGTGACAGCTCTTCATTATGAGTAGCTCAGTCAAATCTGTTGCAGCTTGTCTTTGTGGCCTTTGTGTCCTCTGGTGTTTTAATAAATTACCATAAGAGAAATGAACATCTTGTTTTCTCAAAGCCAGAGGTTTTTTTTCTTTTTGGTGATTAGCAGTCTTGACAATAAATGTGGAATTATCAGCTTTCTCACAGCTTCAACTTAAGAACTCATCAGATTATGTGGAGCGTAGTATTTAGGTGGTAGGTGTACCTAAGAATAAAGTGAGATTCAGCTCAATCTTCAGTTTCACATTGTCTTAATATTTTATTGTTTCATAATTAGGTCTTTTCATTCTCAACATACCGTGTAGTGCTTAGCAGGAGATGACTAAATTAAACGCTCTCGTAGCAGTGGCAGTACAATTAAGCTTAGTACCAAGTAGTTTAAAGAAATGAATAATCTTTGATCTCTGTTTTAAAGTTTATTGCCTTGTGCTTTAGATCTTGTTCTGCAAAAAAACTTTGTGCTGCACCCCAGTGACGTAAAAGCCTTGTTAATGTGACTATAAATACGTATCAAAGCTTCGTTTGGTTGTGCTTTACTGTACTGTACATAACATTCTCATCGTAATGTGCATCACATGGCGAATTTAAAAGAAGCAACACAGCGAGCGTAAATCGTAATCCCTCCAAAGAATAGAAGGATTAGAATTTTCGCGTGGACAATTTTTTTATTTTTTCAATTTATAGCTAATACCCTATTTTTCGAATGAACAATTAATGAACACAGGCCTAACAATAAGCACATTGTAAGAAGGTCTTAACAACATACTCCGCTACATCTTCTCTCTAACAGTACAATTTGTTGTCCACGTTTTCAGCATTTATCAGCCGACCACATGAAAGTCCAAGCATTCCAGTTCCACGATTACATCACTGTAGCCGCTGTGCATGGATTAGACCCAGGAAGACGTAGCGATACAATGGGCTGCAGTCATTCCGTATGGATGGCAACACACCAGTGTGTGAAACTATCCGGCTAGACTAGATTGAGAAACAGTATGCTGGCAGTCCAGGATGTACATATAGTGCATATCCATGCAGTGCAGCGGTTCATGGAAATGCAGCTGGCTTGCCTCTAGCCCTGGCTGGGATGATGATGAGGTGCAAATCTAAAAGCCATTATACCTCCCTATGAGTTCTATTATCACCGCTGACTGATAATTGCACTGGGCTGTGGTGGTGAGAGAGTCGGCCTGGTTCTGGTTCCTTTCTTTACGGTGCGGCCCGATACGATCTCCGGGTGCACTGGTGCGAACACTCCGGACTTTTTATGGCGTCCTTTTGTGTCAACGCAGGCCAGACGGAGCCAACGCGGCGAGATAGGAATGGGAAGGAGAGGGAGAAGAAGTTAATGTTAATTAACGAAGAAGAATGAAGGAGGGGGGAGTGAAATCAAATCTCATTTATGAGAATATTTACAGGTCCTCTGCGCTCATTCTTATTCATCCATTTCTTTAAAAATGGAGAATAATGAGGCTGGTTTTACTATGAAAAGGGATGATGGGTCATGCAAGGACAACTAAGAGGACAAAGGTGAACTGTAATGACATCTCTCCTGCACCATCACTAATTTAATGCTGTTATTACTGGTGTAAGTGGATTTTCATCTCTTTATGTGCATTCTAACATTCAGTGATTGATATTTAACTTTAGATGAGCTCGCCTAAAAGGCTCCCCAAGGAGAGGTCCGCTGGTTTCAGTGGGGATTTTTATTCTCTAACAAAAATAATGAGGCAGCAAGTACCTGAGAGGTGAGGATAATAAGTTTGTGGTCACTGGTGAGAGAGTCTGGCTGAGTATGAGAGAGCACTCCATTTACTGATCAGCTGCGACTGTGATGCCTTAGAGCAAGACAGTCAACTTAATTAATCCAACAGAGTTGCCCAGCAGCACAAGGTTGTTGTTGTTGTTGTTGTTGTTGTTGTTGTTGTTGTTGTTTGAGCAAGCTCTCAAGTGTCTTCGTGCATGTTATGATGAAGGGCTTTGCAAAACCAGGGAGTGCCAGCATACAGCACTTGAAACGGCCGTAGTAAAGATCCATCATCTTTAGATCCTGTTGATCAGCACAGTGGAGTCTTTAGCTGCCAAAGAGACACCACGTAGTGAACATGCAATAGATCAAACGCTCATTTGCATGTCCGTGTTCTCGGTAGGTTCATCTTTCACATTTACATGGATCGGGCGAAGCAGTCAGAAGGTTGCTCGTCTCCCTCTCCCTTGATGTCGGGGGAAAAAAAAAACATGAATCTGCAATTATTTAGCTTCCATCCTGCCTCATCATTACCTCAGAGATCTTACTCTCTCTGTGTTTTCATCCTGCTTGTCCGTCAAGAGCTGCGCTTTGATATTCATGTGGTAGCATGATTGAGATGCAAAAGACATAGTCTCAAGGTCCCAGGTCATCGTCTCCTCCTCCTCTGTTTTCTTCTCACCTCTTGCACCTTTTTCCTCTTCTCCTTTGCCCCGGTTCATCTTCTCTCTGCTCTTCTGAGGTTGTTTAACCGTGATGTGATACAATTTTAACCATAAAACACCCATGACGTGGCTGAGGTCAGCCTGAACTAGTCGCAGGAATAAAACACAAACGTTGCCTTGTGTTACATTCTACTGCATATCCAGACACATTCTTGCTCTCTGGCCTCTGGCATTTTGTCAGTGTCATTCAACGCCGTCCCCTTCTGCGATTAGGAATCGTTCTGCCTGGTGGACTGCAGCCATTGCAGGTATAAAGAGTTGCTGTAATTTGAAAGGAGGTCCTTTGGCCTTCAGGATGAGTTAAGCCTACTTCTAATTTGTGAACATGTGAGTATGAAAGAAAGTTTTGACCCTCTGAGAAAAGAATACATTTGAGGATGAATTCAGGCGAAGCCACTTGATCCGGCTTTGGTGTGGATTTGTGATTTCTTCCTGTGGACCTAATTGAACCTTTACTCTTTTTGCCTCATACCGTCCCTCTGGGTTTCTGTAGTAGACCTCTGTGACATTATGAAGACCAAAATGAAGATGGTTGCTATGGCTTGTTTCATGTGTCTACTTCTTACACCCACACTGTAAGGATTATATGACAGACTCTCATGCCCGTTCATGTTTTCTAACATTGTCCGGTGCTGGTAAGCTGTGATACAGCCGTGGCCTTTTTGATCCCTAGGTCTACATAGATGTAAAAGGAGAAGCTGTGCAGGCCATCTGAGAAGTGTTAGCCCCTCCCGGCCACAGCATTTGCACCACTGACCTTTTCATACAGGCAAGCTTGTGCTCAGCTTCGGCCATGTCTGTAAAGCCAAAGCCAATATCCAGTGATTTATTTCATTTGGCTGCTGGAGTACATCCTCTCGGCCGAATCGCTCTGCCTTAGGCAAAGATAAAGCTGCAGCCTGAGCCCCGAGGGGAGGCTGTGGATGTCCCCGCTCATCAGCTCTCAGCCGCTGTCACATCCCCACCGTGCACACAAACGCCACAGATGCAACAGCACAGGACAGGGATCAGCATTAAGAGGTTACTCGTGGCTTGTGCCATGTCTACACTTCGCATTAAGGTTCTGGAGAGAAGCCAAACACGTTGACTCAGCCACTTAAAATGGTAAAGCAGGCAATAAGAAAAGCTGCGTAGTGGTCAGTGGGCTGCTGTTTGACAACCGGCCCATATCTTCGGGGCTAAAACCTTTGCTGTCTTAGTGTAACAGTGAACGGGAGTGGCAGGAGAAGAAAACAGGGGGTAGAGGATCCTGAAAATGGGCTTTGGAGGACACGGACCTATAGAGCTTTGCCTGCAGCAAGAGCATTTTATATTCACCCTCCGAGGGTTGTGTCAGCAACCTCTTAGAGGTCAGTGTGAGAAGACAAACCCCTCCCACACACTCCTGCTCATTGATATTAGATAAATATCAAAGTTTTTCAAAGATGACGTTAAATGTCATCAGCTGGTTTCTGTGCCGAGGCATCAACAGATGTTTGTGTGTGGAATTAAGCGAGAGAAACGGTTGAAATCAGAGTTCATGTTTACATGTAATGTTTTCAGGCTGCGCGCAAACACTAACGAGTGAAAATAAGTCAGCAGCAACACCTATCACTGATGCTTTAATTGAATAGAAAAATAATAAAATTAGCCTTTTGTTTGTTTTTTGTGCTTGACAAAAGGTATAAAGAAAAAAAACACTTATAAAGAAAGAAGCCCAACAGTTGACCTTGAGTAAAGCGCTGGAGAGGAAATCTCCAGTAGAAGCAGACCCAGGGTGAGCGACCATCTGCCTCGACCGGTTGGAGACGGGGCGAGTGGACCATGCACCGGCCATGTCTCCGAATGGTTCTGCTTTAGAGCCATTATCTGTTGCCCATTACTATGTACTGTAAAAAGATGAACTCCAGCCCTTTTTCGTTTTTGAAATGGCACTTATCTAAATTGCAGCTTTACTATTATTTCACTTCATTCTGGCTCTCAGTGTTGTACTGTACCTGCTGAAGACAGAGGGCGTTTGACGGCCTTCGGCTGGAGTGAGACTGGCAAAGCTCTTCAAGTGCAAGAGACATATTCCTCCTTGCTTATAAGGCCTCGAGGCAGCAGATAAGACACTAGAGAAATGCCAGGGAGCGGCTGCCACCACTGCTGCCGCGGCTCCTCGCTTCTCTTCTCCACTCTGCTGCTGCCCCACTGTTGTCAACAAGCAAACCCCTCCTCCCCCTTTCCCTGCATACTGACACTTCATCTCGCCTTTTTTCTCTTTTGATTTTCTTCATCTTTAACTGCACCTCTTTCTTATTCAACGCCGATAAAGGCAGACGGGTATTACATCAAACCTCACATGCTGTCACATCTTTTTTTTATGCCTTGCGGGTGCTGTGTGAGTGGGAAACGGCAGAAGGGGACAGGGCTGGGGAGGACGCACCGTGGTGAATGTTGCAACGTGCTAAAGTGCGGTTTGGTTTCATCCATGTTAGCAAGTAGTACGGTACCTCTGTTTTATTGAACATACTATGATAACACATGCAAAGAGCTCAGTGTCGCAGGAAAGATGTGAAAGACTGATATATATAACGGAAACATGAATGTTTATTATAGACGCTTATCATACGCGTTGGTGGCACGGGATGAGGAATAATCATCCAGATGGTGAGACGGACTGACTGAAGGATAATTATGACACAGCACCTGGATACTGTACATGCAGATACGTGTTAGATGTATCCTGCCGAACATGTTTTACAAAGTAAAACAGCAATACAATGTATAAACATAACAAAATAATTCATATTTGGATTGAACCAAATAAGAGTTACCTTATTATTTGTTAGAAACTGATCCAGGTTTTAACAGTGACTTTGATACCACAGTAGAACAGCGTCAGCATTAAATTGGACAAATTGGTCCAAAGTGACCTCACTTCTAAGTTTCTCAACACATGTGACTCCAGAAGCCTTTGAGGCGTTAATGGCACCACCGAGGTTAAATGCTTGAAACTCCACACCAATCACTCAGAACTGTAGAAACCTTGTGGATGAGAGATGAAACCTGAATCAATTCCAGATGTCACCAAAAAAAAGCACTTTTGGGAATTTAATGAACTGAATGACCGAGACTGACCCCATTAAAACAAAAGGTTAGGTTCATTTTCACCGTCTTTTCAGTATCTCTGTATGTATCTTGTATCTTTATCCCTCATTCGTCCGTGTCTTTCTGTAAGATAAAGAGGATTTCACAGTGATGCCATCCGCTCTATAGCCTGTATGTTCAGCTAAATGATAATGCCAGCATCCAGGCATGCTTTGAATACCAATGTACTACTGTGCTGATGTTACCGAGTTTACTCGCCGAGGCTGGAGGGAGCGTTAGAATTCAGTCATTATGAACCATTGTGTTGGACGAGTGGAAACTTTGATCAAGGCGCTGGATTAGTCGAAGGGATCATCAAAGTTATACGATTTTACTTCGTGAGGGACACAGTACGTGTCGGTAGCACATTTCAAAGAAATTGTTGTTGATATATTTCAGTCAAAACCACAAATGTGAATCAGCTGCTGTTGTGAAGGTCAGGACGACCAGAGTCTGTAGGATTTATTGTTTGGGGATAATGGCTGTGGAAAGTTTCACAGCCATCCACTTAATAGTTGCATTGAAATGTCTGTAGCGTCATTGTGCTGGGACACTATGGTCCCTCCAATAGCCTGCAGTTCCACAAGTTATAGTGATTCATAACACATTCCTAATGCATGATGTGTTGTGATGTGAGTAAAGGGGTGTGACTCTCTCGCTGACTAGGAAATGCTCCTGTTCCTGTGCTACTACTGCTCTCGTTGCACTGAATTTAACATGGCAGTCGTCTCTGGCTCGTCCTCTGGAGACGGTTAAAAGGCTCAGCGCTGCAGAGCTCAGTGCTGAAGTACAAGTAATGGTTTTGGGGGTAAAACCAGAAAGTTTGATTAGAAGACCTCAGCAACTTATTGGGTACATTGATCTTACTTATATCTGTGACACAGCTACAGGTTTCGTCCTATAAAACACGTCACAGTGGTTGGCAGCTACAGTGGCCTTCACAGATGGACGTCCACGGAGGGAATGGGATTAAAATTGCCTTAGCTTAAAGGGTGTTTACATTTATGTGACATTTGACGCTGATTGTGTCTTTTGATTAAAGTTCTGAAGATCTGAAGCGTTTGAAAATATCTATATTCTATCATTCATCTTGAAAATGGGTTGATAAATTCACTGACATTTTGTTTACAGCCTAAGGTCATCAATTGAAATTGAAAAGCCTTTTACATATCAATATGTTAATTAGTGAGCCATTTAATGTCATGTCATGAGTCCCCACTCCCACGTTTTATATCAGTGTTGCTACTGGAATCCAACCAAAATGTAAAAACTTCAGGTAGGGGGAGAATATAATTTAAGCCAAGTTTAAAACGTAAAGCAAAAAACAAACAATCCAAAAGATGAGGCCACTGCATGGTGAGTCAGTGGCACTTATCTGGTTGAGTAGGTGTTGGGCATATGATTTTATGTTACAGAAAACACTGTAGCAGACGTTCGGTGAACTCTGAAGTCGTGATTAACTACCTGCCTTCGTTTGTATTCGACTCAGACAGAGTTTTCACCTTTATAGACGCGCTGTGTTTGATCACACAAAAGAATTTTAAACAAGTCGGCTCTCTTTCATGTCCGTACAGTTGGAAACTTTCAAAAGGCGTCAGGCTCCTTCAATCCTTCCACCAGTGGAGCTATTCCCTTATTATGTGTTCCTCTCTGTCGCAGACAGACGATGATCGCCTCGGGGTACGCGACCACAGTGTGTTCACAGATTGGACTTCATTAAAGCGCAGAAGATTGCGCCGGACAGGGATCAGTGAGCCCTTCTCCTCCCTCCCCCACCTTTCTCCTTCACTGTCTCTCTTGACAGGCCGAACTGTCCCGATGGTACAGATTAAATATGAAAGAAAAAATAAATGAATAATGCGAGTGGGGAAAATAGTGAAAGTTATCTTATTAAAACTTGAAAGAGGGACAGAAATGAGAGGGAGGTGCTCTGTATCCAGGTGAACTACCAGCTGTTCACCGCTGTACAGGTACTGTATGCGGTGCTGGTCGTCATAAGCCTGTGGTTACGTGAACTCGTCTCAAATCTCACTATGTTTAAATAGACGAATATCCTCATAGATCTTCATTTTGATTCTGTTTTTATCACAGGAATGATAACTCATTAGCTGACACATTAAACAAGGTCAGATAAACAACAGCACAAGGTCTGACTGAGATGGTTTAAATTTTCATCTTCCGTCTGATGTAAAACGCACATATCTGATAACGTGAGAAAGACGGGAGCTCGGGCCTAGTCCAGCGCCAGCGCTGCGTCAGATTCTGTGACGCATCAGATTCTGCGGCCGGTTCACCGTGTGGTGGTACTGAGTGCCAGGTGGAGGTATAAACAGCGTTTTATTTTTAGTGTGTGGTTTTTATTTCAGCCTCAGCAGCTACAAGCAGTGATGTCTGGCAAAAGCTCCACACCCGTTAGTGTAGCAGCTAATAGCTAACGACTAATACAGTTATTACGCAGTGAAATATGGAAATGAACTCCCTGTTGGAGGAGCAGCGAGTGGATCTGTTGGGACAGATCTTTCTTCAACCTCAGCTGTGATGCAAACCCAGCGTTGAGCGGAGGTGAAGAGCCGTCCACACGCAGTCTTCAGTGTTCAGAACCGGTCCATTGACAGTAACAGTAGCCCACAGCCCTCCTGTGGATGTGGACGTCTACCATAGTGTCATATAAATGTACCAGAGTGCCTAAAAAGTGGATTTTGCATAAGCAGGGACCTTTAACTGCTTCCTTGCTTTGTTGTTTCAGCTCAGACAGTTTTCAATTGACTTTTTGCCTTCATTACGACAGCAAATAGTTATTATACTTATTGTTGGTTTCACATCTCCCTTTCTTCTCTGCTTTGGAGAGTGCGTATGTGTGTTTATGTAAATGCATGTCAGCACTCAGCGTGCTGGATTTTTGATATTTCCATGTAAATGATGCTTGGCTTCCTTTGGTAGCGGGAAGAGAGCATGAATAAACAACAGCTGGACTGAGTTTGGAGGATCACTCAGGAGCTGAGTGGCTTCCGTCCTATTCCTTTTTATTTCTTTAACTTAGATGTGGACAGGCATTAGAATAAAGAGGACAGGAAAGAGCGAAGGAATAGAATAAATTAAGATGTGTTTGTGTCATTTTTCACCCACGCTCCTTGTGTGTCTGTCTATTGACAGGAGATCCAAAATATGTATGTGTTTATAGTAGTATAGTAGTCTATATTACCAAAATGGAGAATAAAGAGCTGAAAGAGGAGTGTATGCATTTGTGTGGCGTCTTTCCATACTACAGATGGAAAATAAACCCTTTAATCTTCAGATTACTGTGATTCAGAGGAACCTATTTCTTGTCCTCATTAACATAGTAATGCTACTTTTACCAATAAAGCCCAGGTAATTAGAGAAGCACGTGGACGGGAGTCTTCATATATGCTTACTATACATCCAGGTTCTTTTAGCATGCATACGACATGTAAAACATTCGCTGGCTCGGAGTGAAATCCACACCAGCACAAGAGACATCAGAAGAAAGTGAAATCAAGAAAAACCTAATATTTGATGAAGCGATTGTAGATGAAACACCGGCTGGTTTATTTAGTAATATTTTGACCTGTCTGCACAGACAGAGTTATCAGTAAAACCCAGTCTGTCTGGAAATCAGAGCACACAGTCCCTTGTTTAACCTTTAGTATTATAAGATGAGGAAGGCATCTTCCTACCAAATGTGTGTCGCAACAGCGTGACATGAACTCTGCTGTTGATACACTACATATTACTGGAGAGACTTTAAATTCACTTTGTGCTCAGTGCGTATCAACAGTCTCTACCATCCTTTGAGGTGTCTTTCCTACAACCCTATACATAATGAATTGGTTATTTGAAATCCTGAATGTCCCAGTAAGTATGTGTCAGTTTAACTCATGAATAATTTCTGCCTTGTTTTCTTGGGCTTGTTACCTCTGCTGACCTTCCGGATCCTTTTTCTGCCCACCTAGTTTAAGTCTCTCCTCCTCAGGCACTTTCTGTTCAAGGAAAAGAACGACACCATCTCAAACTGCCTTGAACTGTACTGCAAATAAAATCTTCCTGTTTGGCTTTCTGCTGAATCTTAATCCTTCTTTGTGTCATCAATATCCTTCAGATGTTGCCTTGCGCAAGTTGTTTGTCTCAGCGAAGGGTTTGCTCTTTTAAAATCCGTGGCAGTGACCCAGCGGCCAAACCAAAGGGTTGAAACAGACATCACCAGATATGACCCACAGAGGAGAGGATACCAGAAGACAAAGCGTAAAAAGATTAATAATTGTGAGTCACTGCTATTGGAGCCATTGCCTCTGTCACAGTGTGCCCTTCAGGAATGACTCACTTGTTTATGAGCGTTGCGCGCACCACCTTGTGTTTTCGGCATTTGGTCCTGTGGTAGCTCTTTTTATTCAGAAGGATATGAGCCCTCAGCAGGTTGGGTCAGTTTGTCACGCTGGCAAGGTAATAAAATGGTAATGTTACCACAGGTGGTCAGTCCTTCATTTGCTTCACTGTTTTGTTCCTTGTGCCTTCCTCCTCCTCCTCCTCCTCCTCCTCCTCCTCCTCCTCCTCCTCCTCTTCTGTTATTTAGTCCTGTGTCCAGTTTATCACCTTCCACCGACCCATTAAATTAGGGCCTTTTTCACTATCGTTGGACTGAATTTCAAGTTCTGGAGGAAGAAGAAAGAGGTGAATGTGAAACCAGAGGGAAGCGGGACAAAGCCAGAGTCTGAAGCCCAGTGAGGGGTATGAACTGAATGTGCTATTGGCTCAGCATGTTTGGTAATAGACACCATACAGCATGTCAGATGCACCATAATGAGGAGAAGTGTTCTCTGTGTGCTCCTTTGTATGTGTTATGTTTACATTAACAGGCACCACCAGATGCAGACCAGTGTGTTTACTGTAGGTGGTTCCAGTCCTAAACACTGAAGCAATGCATCACGTCTCTGTAACGCGGTGAAATAAAACTTCCATTACAGTTTGTCGGATGTCTCTGGAGTGATGTTCAAAAAAAGAGGAGAGGGGAAACTGGAAGGCAAGGGAGACCATGTGGGATTGTTTAAAGAGAGGTAGAGAACAAGGGAGTGCTTTGATAAAGGATGTCCGGCTGGGGGACAGACAGGATAAAAGGGTAATGGCTGGAAAGGATCACCATTACAATGTATCACTGTCATAACTGAGGGACCGGAACAGCAGCGGGACCATTTGAACTTGCTCAGCTCTGCTCTCCAAGGAGCTGTGGCACTGGGACTGTCAGCCACATCTAAACACAGAGTTGATCTGTTTTTAATGGGTGAACATTTTACAGCAAACTGCGTTGTTGTTGTTGTTGTTGTTGTTGATGATGATGTTGCTTTTATAAACTCTGTACCAGGGCCTGTGAGATTATTATGACCCATGTAATATACATGAATAAACCAGACTTGTGGCCAAGATGAAAGACCAGAGACCAAACATGGCAAATGAATGTGATCTAAGTGACTTGGACAGTTGGCGCCAGACAGATCAGCATGGGTTCACTTTCACACGTAGCCTGTGTTGTGCAAACATGTCTGTTGGTTCAGTTACTTCAGCCTCATGTAAAAGCTGTCAGCTGAGCTCTTTAGGATGTGAAACAGTACTTGTGTGGTTTGAAAAGAACATACAGGTCCTGAAAATGGTCCATCTGGAGAAAATTAGCATCAAGAAAATAAATGCAGACAAAGACAGAGGAGAACAGTGATGACAGGTGTTGGGAAATAACAGTTTCTAAATGGACCATCAGCATTTTAGGAACAAAAACAATAACTAAAACAATACCACAAAAAAAATGTATCAGGTTCATTCTGCAGGTTCCCCGGGTTCGTAAGATGCTCGTGACCTTGTGGGACTAGATGCAGGGACGTCTTTAATCTGCAACGGTTTCTTCTCTCCTTGAGTGACGATGCTTTTGGGAAACACCTCTTAATCCTCGGAAGAGTTATAAAGGTTTTACAGTCATCTTGCCTTAGGGAGACACGGACCAGAACTAAAAAGCAACAATCCATAGATTTCTTTTCTAGATCTAATGTACAGTGCCAGGCTGCAGTTCACACAAAAAGACCTGCAGGCCTTGGCAAGATGCCTCAATAATGAGAGGTGAGAGGTCACAAGAGAATTGTCTCAGTGCACTCATTAGTGAACTATGGTTTTGCATAATTTATAATAAGTGATTTCTTTTTGCAAAAATACCTTCATAAAAATCTTGGATGGTAATGTGCATAATGAAAGCTGGGATAGGCAGCACCCTGCAACCCTTAGATTGATAAATGGTTTAATGGAGGGATGGATGGATGGATGAGAGGCTAGAGAACAGGGAGCTACAGAAAATAACAAGTGGTTGAAAATGTTGAGTTTCACGCTACAGATGTTCTGTTTCAACCTCTGTTTTCAGAGCTGCTCTGAGCTGATAAGATTTTACTGACATGACCATCAAGAAGCTGACCCCCATTTCTCATTCACTGTCAACGACCGGGCGACACCGTGAACGACAGCAGAGAGAGATAGAAAGAAAGGAAGAGAAAACAGGCGAGATTAGGTGGACAGGGAAAGAGGCAGCGATGACATGAAATGACAAGGGAAGGATGGAAGAAAGCCGAGAGAAGAAAAGAGCCACAGATACGAAAAGGGAACTTGACAAAGACGTCAAGGTGAAGAAGAGAGACGGGAGGTTCGATGGAAGGTGAGCGCTCTCGGTTCTGTTTGTCATTGCAGCGGGAAAACCTGAGGCACGTACTGTATCCACAACCCAAATCCAGAAAAGTTTTGTCCCAGTCACTTGATGAATTTGTAAACTAGAAGCATCTTCCTATTGGTTTGGTTTGTTCTTGGTTTCTACCAGAATGCGTCGCTTCTACCACTTGTTGCTTAATACCCTGTCTTTCACCTCATGACCCTGACAAGTGGCTGAGACAGAAGATAGATTGATGGATGTGTTTCACAGCAACTAGTCCACCTTAGAGCATTATACCACTAAATAAATAAAGATCTATCTATCTATCTATACTACTGTATTTGCACAGACGTCCTTTACACAGTTTTTCCAGGGATTTCAAGGCTAAACGACACCTAAAACTGACTTGAAACTAACTAATGAAGTATTTCCTCAGCGCTCTGATGCAGACGTCTGCTGTTAAAGAGATACAAATATGAAAGGGGTGTGACATGAAACCTCGTGACTGGCCAAAGCAACCGTACTTGCTGATCACTGATGATTTGACAGGCAGATGCAGGTCGTACTCCACTTATCATTTTCTGGTAGTTGATAATCTCCATAACCAGTGTTTTCATTTTCAAACTTCTCTGCTTGTGGCTCCTCTGTGGCGTCAGCCGCGATCCTGTCTCTGTTATCGGCTTGTGTCTCTGCAGCAGGCGACATTTCCTTGCTCTGTTGTTGGAAATAAAGTGTTGTAGGCCGTTTATCAGGCAGCCAGCAGTCAAACAGGGGCTATACGTGTTTGAAGAACTGATAACAGTAACAACTGAATATGACTTTGAAACAATATACAAGTTTATGGACAGCAATAAAGCCAGCAAAGCCATTTTACACTTGTTTCAGAGGCTCTGAGGTGACGGTGTGGGTAAGAAGCACAGATACAGTATCGCCTCACTACCAGACTGGTTGGGTCTTTGTATTTTTGGGTCCCGGCACTGTGACTATGAAGATGACGCACGTGACTTTTAGGCGAGTAAGACGTTCTGAGCCGCCGGGTTCTGTGTGTGAACAAAAAGTGATAGACAGACAGGCAGAAATGACAGGTACAGCATAGA
This sequence comes from Macropodus opercularis, assembly GCA_030770545.1. Classification (NCBI taxonomy): domain Eukaryota; kingdom Metazoa; phylum Chordata; class Actinopteri; order Anabantiformes; family Osphronemidae; genus Macropodus; species Macropodus opercularis. Next base: position 7,254,427 of record CM061099.1, read on the forward strand.
GCTAGAAAAACAGAGCACAAACAGACCGAGCAATAAGAAAGTGAGGTAGGTGGGCTGGGAAAGAAACAAGTAATGGCTGCGGAGAAAACAGGTGGGAGGAAAGCGTGGAGATGGACAGAGAGGAGATAAGCCAAATAAACACATAGCAAAGAAGACAGTTAATCAATCCATTGTCCTACAGAGTCTATATTTAAAGTTACCTTTTCAAATAATTGGTTAGATTTTCCTAATTACATCTAGATATATCATAACATATGGTCTAAATATATCATCAGTGGAAAGGCATCACTGTGGAATACAGTACAACAACAGCACCTTTTTTTTTTTAGCCCCGGTCTGTTTGCCGTGTGCAGAGGGCTGCTTGGAACCAGGCAGACAGCCACGGCGACAGATTTAGATGTGACAGGAAGAAGGAGGGAGAGCGGGATGAGGAGAGGGAAGGATACAGATGGGTTGAAAGAAATCAGACAAGAAAGTAGGAAGACAGACATGGGGGCAGACAGAGGAAATCAGATGGGCTGGGAGCAGACAGGATACGGCAGGGGGACCGGTTGGCAGACACGGGGGGGGGGGCGTTCCACCTGCTGTGGTCCTACGTGAAGGACATCGCCTCTGTGTTTGTGTGTATGCACGCGTATGTTACTATTGATGTACTGTGTCTTGTTTGGATGTGGCCCCCGTCGTGTTTGCGTTCTGATGTTTGTTTATCTGAGCTTGTGGGTGTCTCACGCTTTCGCTCCGATTACAGTGTGTGTCTACGTGTGTGTACTGGCTTATCAGTGCAGCGTGAACTGAATTTGTGTACACCAGATGCCAAGCATGGTCTTAGTTACACTCAGAGAATAAACAATGAAAGCTACTCATAGATTAATCTGTTGTAATCGCTGTTGCTATAACCTTGTCTCAGGGAAGAGAAATAACATTTACCACTTTATTAGGGACACCTGTCCAGCTGTACAGCAGCTCTGCCATTAATTCGACTCTACGGGTTATAATTGCTCAGTTTGTAAGTTGTAGCTGTCAGAAGGTGATAATTCTATTAAATGTTTATTATTGAGGTCACGGTGGGTGCTGGAGTTTTATTGCAGCGCATCATATTATAGGACGGCTCTAACGTGTCGTCGCCCTCGTTCATTTAAAATACGGTGGTCACCCACTGCAATCACCTTTACGATCACCTCTCTGACAGCTTCAACTTCAAAACTGAGCAGCTAAGACCTTGTAAAAATAGAATCAGTTGCTTTTGTCTACTTAAGGTCAAGCGTGATAGCAGAGATGCGATGTGTTAATACCTGACACATCCTCGGTTCAGCACACGACATGTGGTTGTGATGTGAACAAACCTGTACGCCCTTCAGGGGCACAGAGACACTAGAGTCGCGCTGCTATGAATTCTGCTCCACCTGTCGAGTCAAAATGTCTGCCACAAAGAGGCTCTACCGGGAAACTTGAGTGCTTCGACGCACGATCAAGATTCAGCTCGACCTGATTTCCTCAGAAATCGACATGACATGACAGGGAGGAGGAGGATGGACACGCACGGGCAGAGAATAAGAGGAAAATCTTGTCATGCTCACGAAGCAACAAGTCAGGCACACGTGAAACTTCAGGTTGGGAAGTTCTTTCTTCTGGAGTTTGCTGTGAGCGGTGCAGGCGAGTCTCATGTTGTCTGTTGAAAAAACGCTGTTTCTCAAAAACACGCAAAACCACACCGTTATAGTAAGAACCACTGATTCTTTTTGTGTGGTGTATTTCAGCTTTTCAGAGACACACCAGCTCCACCACCCCTTCTACGCAGCAGTGGGTGGAAATAGGTGTAGTCCCTTGAGTCTAAATAGGAAAACACCCTCCAAAAAATTGCACTTCTCGAATGTAAAATCACTTCCCTGTATCTCCAGTGTAAAGTTGACAACACACGGCTGGGTTATTGTGAAACACCAATCATGTCCCCAGACTCTGTTAGTGCCAGAGTAATTCTGTATGTCAGCGACTCCGCTTGAGCGAACCCCCAAGGAGGGTCTTAGACTCACCGGGAAAATCAGCGAGTTTGGACTTTAAAGGCCGAGCACGCCCACGCACCTCAGGAGTTATTTGGGACGATTAGACCTTCAGGTTGTGTTTGGGTGGGCTCACACTGGGAGCTACCTAAGGCAGGTAGAGCCCACAAAACAGAATGAGAGTGATGAAGATGTATCGTATTCATATCTCTGAACGGTTCTAACATCACATGAAGGATGTCACCGTGAAGGCATGAGGCTGGAAGCTCTGATCCAGGCAACACCTGGGTTTGCTGCCTCGCCCTCACTGGCATTACTTCAGCTTTCTTTTTGTTGTTTATAAGGATAGAGGCCGTATTCAGTTTCATTGTTCATTTTGGTAAGAAGGTAAACTAAGTGCTGTTCATTCTGGAGGCAATGGCAACAGACTGTCTCACGCTTTCCTGCAAACAGAAGAGGATGTAATTGTTGCTTCTAGCCGGGAATTTACTGTGCACCACATTAGGATAACGTGTCCTTCCACTGGCTCCTCGCAGGTGTTTGCAGCGATTTGTTTTAACAATTTAAGGGACGCGTTGTACCTGTTAAAAATAGACCAAGTACAAATGCAAAAAATGACTCTGCTGGTGGTGGCACCATAGTTCACCATCTGCATCTGCCTATGCCAGAAACAACCCTTGGTAGTAGACCTGCTTGGAGAAGTTATGGGATGTAGAATCTCTAAATCTTTTGTAACATGCAGGAGAAGAGTGATTAGAATGAACTAGAACGTGTCTAAATGCTGGTTTTAGGCCTGCAGGATTCAGACCTGTTTGTGTAAAAGCTTTCAGCACACATCACTAATGTACCAGCAGCCATGTCTGAGTACGAGACAACACATTAAGCCCAGCCATCATTAGCTTGCTGTTTTCGCTTTTGTGTGTTTTCCTGGGGTTTAACTGTGAATCCACTTTGTCTTGCCACTAATTCTGTGAAACAGCCATGAAAACAACACAAAGTCCAGTGGCTCCACTCACCACAAGCCTGGAGCTGGCTCGCCGGCCTCCGGCCTGCGTATACTGGCTGCGTGCGCGGCCGCTGCTGGCCGTTGCTTCCATCACTGCCATATGCCTCAGCGCGAGGCCGTCTCTGGGCTGTTTGTCTGCTTTCTTATTCCTATACCCTGAGTCCTCCTGATTTCCCCCCTACATCCATCTTCTCTTTGTCTCTCTTTGTCCTCTTCTCATACTCTCCCTCTATCTCCGTCTCGCACACACTCGGGCAAACAGGGCCCACAGACAACACACTCAGCAGTGATCTGTCTCCCGCCTTCTTCCATTCTCTGTTTTACACGTTCACACACAGGGTAACAACACCAGGCGCAGTAGTTGCCCTTAAACATCATCCCTCATGATTGTGAAACTGTCCTGACAACTCGTGGCCTGTTTTGGGGGACGATTTGAAAATCTAGTGCTGGAGCTATTGTGAATGTTGCTGTGTGTCTTAGTGAGTGAGGTATGTGTAAAAGGTCCTTATTAACAATTAATCTTCGACTGCTGGACATATATGATATTTCCCCATTTCCTAAATGTTCTTGCTTTAGAAGGAACAAACTGCCACAGACACAACGGTGAGATAGATTAACAAATTGTTAGTTGAAGCACAAGACTTCAAATCATCCCCTTTGCTCCAGCGAGCCCTCGCGCTGCCTGCTCCCTGCTCCCTGCTCCTCTCCTGTCCGCTACGCTCTGCACAGCACTTCTGCTGTTAGAAATTATGAACTTATAATAAATGAGAGTGCTGCAAAACCTACTCGCTCAGTCGTTCTGATTGGTTAGAAGGATGAGCCTCACAAACCGGTGGAAGCGTCCCTGCGCTGCGTTTCATGAGCACGTTGGTTTAGTCTTTTCCACCTTGTAATACTGACTTGTGCGATATTCATATACAAACTCAACAGAAAGTGTATTCACGGGCAGTGGGAGAGAGCTTGCATCTCCTTCTGGACTCGGTAAGTCGCGCTACACCCATGTGTAGCACAGATGATGTAGGATTGGCAGTCACTCACTGCCTGGGCTGAATGGCCATGATGCTCTGCTGTTCTGTTCTTAGAAATCTGCTGGGAGGCGTTGGCGAATGTGTGTGAGATACAGTGCCTCAGTCTGCGTGTGTGTGTGTGAGCGTCACAGCCGTGTCACAGACAGCGGTGATTGATGTGCTACACGGCCGGCCTGATTAATTGCACTCCAGGTCGATGTCCAGACGCATACTCCAGCAGGATACATATGCACACATGCAGGCACATGACAGTTTACCCACAGGCTGTTACAGATGCTGAACATGTTTACTCTACAGCACAGCGTTAACATAATATATTCTTTCAAGCATGTTTCTGCGCCACCATGTGCTGAATGAGTCAGCCGCGTGGACCAGAGACAGCTAATCTGTTGAGGTGTTTCGACTTCAGAGCAAAATGCTTCCTCTTCTTCAGCAAACTGTGACACAAAAATCCAGATTGCTCTCATTTAACCTCAAATTGTAATTACAGCAGTAAATAGCAGCTTTTGTAGTGTCTTCCCGTCAGTGTCACTTTCTCGCCGGGTTGGGGTTCTCTTTCCTCCAGCTCCTTTTCTCAGCCCCTTCATCCGGCGATGCACAGAACCTAAGTGAAAAATAGACTTCAATTAAGGCCTTGCTTTGTCGAGTGCAATGTGTCATCTGTGCCTAGGTCGCCTTAACATTTATTCAATAAGGATTCAGCAGCGAGGAAGAGAAAAGACAAATGACTCACCGACATCCTGGGTCATATTTGCCTGCTGTTTGCCAAAGAGCCCCCTGATGATTAGAGCACTGGCGTCACCGCGGCGGTTTAGCATCGGTGTTGTATTCATCAAAACAGGCTTGAAGGCAGCTCAGTGTGATGAAGTTATTTCTTGGCTAACTAATGACTATTATTCTTTATGACAGAGGAATCACTGCGTGTCTGTGTTTACTCAGTAAACAACCTCAGGCTGGTTCCAGTATGAGTTTTGGTGCTTTCGCTTACGAACGGGAAGAAAACGGCAACACGTAAAATTGAGCTTTCATGCCCGTGTTATTTTACACACCTCAGTTTAATTAGGTATTTAGGGAACTTAAGTTACAAGACTGATGAGTTTGTTTCTATCAGTCTCCCTCAGATTAATGTTGTGTCTGTGATGGATACAGAGCAGAAGAGAAGAACGAGGTTTACCTGTCAACGCTTTGACTTTAAAATGCTCATTACTGTGACTTGGTGCAAAGCAACGCAGGTCACCTTGGAGAGAATTGCTTTCCTGTAACATTTGATTAAGGATCCACTATGTCTTGTGCCGTTTTGAATACCATGGGTATCAACCAAGCCCAAACTGACATTTCAGAAGAAAAAGTGCTGTCATACATTGATGGCGTCGTAAATATTGAGAAAGAGAGAAGGAGGTTGGACGAGGACGATGGTGATGACTCCTTTCCACGTTTTATGAGAGGCCTCATGAGGCGGCTTATCCGCTACGTTCACAAACTCCCTTTGTAAATACATAACAGTGAAACGCCGTGATGGCCTGGTCTTCTCTGGATCAGTCGGTACAGAGGACAGTTAGCGAGTAGGTGCTAAGTTAAAGAGAGAGTGATGGGTAAGTGGGGACAGCGAGAGGCTGAGCCAACTGAGGATCCTGGTCTGGGAAAGCTGCTATTGGCTGATTTTGCATCTCACTGTTTTTTTTTGTCAGCACTCCTTGTTCCCAGAACTTGGGATAAATGAGCTCTGAGGTCTGCAACATTTATATGGATGGATAGTGGCATGAGTCGAATTGAAGGCACCGCAACTGAGGATGTATGTGTGCGTACGTGCATAGACGCACACTTGAAATATTATGCAGCCTGAGTTCTCCCTGCCCATCTGTTCTCTGCGTGTTCCACTTGCATCTCAGCTTGGCTTGTTGCTGGTTTTCGTGTTGCCCCTGCAGGCAGTCATTTAAAGACACGCATCCGTGTGTCTCTGGCTCACCTCCGCTGGATCCACTCAGGGTGGTTGCTGTGTAAGTGAATTGACCTATGAGCCCCCTCCGCGTGGGCGTGTTTCCCAGAATGCCAGGTTTGGAGGCAGCGTTCACTGGGCGCCTCATTATGTTGGAAGAAGACACTCAAGGGAGGAAGACAGGTTTTTGGGAGCAACATCCCTTCTGGCTGTGCTTCATAGAAATTTCTTGGCAGATAAATTTGTGTTTTCATAGTGTTTGTTTTCCTTTCCTCGCCGTCTCCGCTGCATTGTTCCGTTACAATGAAAGAAACCGCCGCGCTGAATACAAATGTAGAGTTTTAATAGAGCCTCCGAGCTACGATTCACCCAGTTTTAACTGGTTTGTTAGGCAACCCTGAGGTCTGTGCTCTGTGTTAATTATCTGGAGTTCAACAAACAATTAATTGAACGCATGTTTGGTACAGTACAGTACATGTGTAGGAGACGACATGATGAGGACAAGACTTCACAAACTACTCCAGTCCCACTAAGAGGCCTCAGGTTGTTTAAATGTGTTCAACGTGGGACAAAACTGTGCTTATAGACGCAGCCTCCATTCAGAGAAGTCTGAAACGTACACGCATTGTTGAATTGTGCGCCGACCGTACACTGTACACGCCGAGACGATGCACGTACCGCGGAGGGAAACGCGATTTCATTTCACAGACAGTGCAGTTTGGTGTTTAATTAGATTAAAGCAGTTCAATCTGTTCTGCTCTCCCTGTGATGCAGGCCCTCCAGATTGACACTGTTTACGAGTTCTACAGAGCATTTGATTTGGCCCACTCTCCAGTTCCAATTCGTCACACATCCAGTCGGCTCCAAGAATTTTAAAATTCACAGACAGCATCAGCAGGCACCGCGAGGTGATGCGAGTGAAGGCAACCTGTTGCTCGGCCTCTGTGACGTCATGTTCGGATTTTAAATAGCTGCTTTTTTAGACATAGTTACAGTAGAATAATATACTGTAAAGATCTTACTGTACATAAACTAGCAATCAAGGAAGGAGTAGTGTAGTGATATAGACCGTACTAATATATGGTCTCTTGTTCCTTCATACAATCACTGCTGCTGGCCAGTGTGATTAACAGCGACTGAGGCCAGGGAGACACATCACACAGACCATCATTCATCCCAACCGATACAGTCACTCCTCTGCCTGGTACGGAGCATGTGGCAGGTTACTCACTTGGCCCCTAATGTCAGGCTATGCTTGGCACATGCTGCAAACCTGGAGGTTAAAGTCACAAAAAAATGGCAATTTACAATACACCCAGCAAGCCTTTATTCTTTCAACAGGCTTGTTGCTTTTTGGAACCTGTCTAGACAGCGAGGTAGGCTGTGAAGTGTCTCTTTTCCCTGGAGAGACAGCGACGTCTGAAAACGCGCGCTAGATATCAGCTCAGCCTTTCGTTTCAGCTTTATTGCAGCATAACTTTGTTTCCCAGAACAGACGCAAATCTACGACTGTTGCCAAAGTCTGACTTGAATCACACACGTGTGCGGTGAGCTCAGCGCGTGCATGAGCGTGCCTGCGCTGTGCTGAGCGTGGCGGTGGCCTGCTGAGGCTTTTGGGACCTTTATGCAAACGTAAACTAGTTCAGCAGCTTGTCATGACCTCGGGAACACGCTAGACCAAAGAGCACACGTGTGGAGCTGGTGGTCGGGTAAACAGGAGCTGGTGCTGCTCGCGTACAACCACTGTAACGATATCAGAGACTACTCCTACTAAACGTAAGGGTCAAATTAGGCTACGATGCATATAAATGTTGACGAAGAGAACGTGTGCAGTGATGTTAGTAGAACTTGAGAACGTTAGGCAAGATCATATATCAACATAGTTTAGTTGTTTAGTAAGTTGTCCTACAGAACATACAGCGTTTGCCCTCATGGACAGAAGGTTGGGTGGTAATTTGGAGATTTTTTGGAGTTGGCTTATTTGAATTTCCAGCCTTTCGCCAACAGATAGTAACAGATTGAAGTGGGCATCGCACAGAATCACTGACGATTTGTTCGTGGAACCAAGAGTGGAGTGTGATTACGCCCCACTGTCTCGTCAGCTTTAGCAGCTTGTATTACTATGTTGCTATGGCAACAGTGCAACAGACATCAGGAGGCAGTTGTGCAAAGTAAACAAAATGTAGAGGCACACGTGAGTAGCACAGAAACTGAGGTGAGCGCAACGTGGAGGGAGGTTGTTCCAAACATCTTGGAGAACTAATCTTCTGTGGACGTAGGGTTTCTCACATCCAGGCTCTTTATGTGATCCCAGACACGCCATGATGCTGAGATCAGGGCTCTGTGGGGGCCAAGCCGTCACTTCCAGTAATGACGTAGTAACCAAATATTGATTTGATTTAGATTTTTCTTTTGTTCGCTCACTTTGCATTTTGTAAATTAAGAGAAATAAACAATCATTATGTATATTTCTGAAAGCATTCTTTGTTTACGGCATTTCTTCACACCTGCCTAAAACTTATGCACAGGTCTCAGTCCTTTCAGTGCTTTCAGTCGTGAGAGGAAGTTGTTAAGTGTGGGCTGTAGAAAGATTTTAGTGTTTAGTGCTAAGGTGTCAATGACACGTTTCACATCAGTGACGAAAAGGCTTTCTGTTCACTTCTTGTGCATATTATGTTAAGAATGATCTTAAAAATAAAATAAAATCAACAAGTCGCAGTGTTGTTATGAAGTTCGTACTTGTCCACAGATGAGATAAGTATTCCGATGCGTGTATCAGCGCTGAAGGCATATTTCACCTCAGACGCACAACGAAGCACTTTTCCAAGTTGCACCAACGCTTCCTCAAGTGCAGCACAGTGTATCAGCACAGCCAACAGCGGTTCTGACTGTCATCCTAGTCTGAACGCAGGCACGGTGCAGCTTCCTGCGCCAAGCGGTGAAACTCACCACGTTTTAGCTATAATGTATTTCTGTTCCGATCCTTTTGAGTATTCTTGGATCAATAAAATTTTACGTCACATTCGAGGCAAACAAGCAGCTTCAAAAAGTCTTTTCATCAAAGAAAAGAAAGTGTTTCTTTTTTTCTTCTTCTTCTTTTTGCTCTTTGAAAGCTCTTTGTTGGCAGAAGTCAGGACTCAGCAAAGCTGTCGACTGTTTTCACATGAGCTGATCGCCCTACTTGTTTCTGGCGCTTCTGTTGAATGAATAAAAGCTTTAGAGGAGAATGTTTCATATCCTGAAACAGACTCTGGGTGAGCATGTACAGGATGCATACAGCACTCTACCTGTACTGGGTGCTGCGAGGGCACTGACGTTGGGTTGCTGCTTGATTTTATTTACAGCTTCCCCCAAAAAACACCCAAAGTCCACCTCTCCCCACTGTAGGTCTGAATAGCTATTACTTCAAGCCATCAAGCTGTATTTATGGTTACATTTATTAGTCTCTCTATTCATGTTATACCACTCATTCCCTCATCCACCTTCACTGATTGCACTTATTTTAATTGAAATGTCATCATGAATAATGCCAAATGGCTGTGGTAAAGGGACATTTGGCTCACCTCGCATATGAATGTCCTCAAATGAATGAGTGGCAGCTGTGTGGATCAGGTGGTTATTTATAGAGGACAAATGGCATTTCCAATGAAAAGAGGCAACGGCTTTGGAAGAAGAGATAGAAGCATGTTTGGAGTAGCAATGATCTGAGCGATAGAGGAGGAGAGGAGGGGTTGGTGGTGCTGGAGAGCTCCCACTTCAGACTGCCTCCTCAACACAATTTATTTCTAGGTTTGATTCAATCTAGCAGGATCCAGGCAGGCCATTTAGCTAGAGCCCGATACGCGTTCCCTTACCCTTCAGCCTGCCCATTAATCTAGATTTGTTCGTAATTTATTTGTTGCTTTCCCAATATTTAGAGACCACTTGTTACTAGGACATGCTCTAGTCTTTCCCATGTAAGGACATGAGGAAAGCACACGTCCAGGTTTATCTTGCAAACATCACCATGCAGACTGTTATCGCACAGAACCACATCTTGGCACTTGGTCACAGTTCAGACCCGCTTAGCTGTGCTCTTTTTTCTTACTCTGATTTAATCTGTAAAGCTATGCAGCCAGGCGGTGCAGCCAGCCACCAGAGGGCCACTTTGGCAGTCCAGTAGCAAGGCCACAGAACGCATCAGGCAAATCAGGTTACTCAGACAGGCAGTCCAGCAGTCATGCCTCTTAGTCAGCCACTGGCAATGGTGATTGTCAGATTCCTTCCTCTGGGTTACTAAGATAAACAAAAGCACAATTTGTTATTATGGCTGACAATTCCAATTCCAAGCCAACCTGTGTAGGCTAATGCTCAGTAGAACTGATGCTGACCTGGTCCTTTCCATGGACTATCACAGATATGGTCCCATGAGAGTGTTCCTGCAAGCAGAAGCCTCTCCTACAGTCAGAAATGTGTCCTCTATGGTGTGAAATACTTCTGATATGCTGTAGTGTGGTGATATGATTCATATCCACATGGTTTTGGAAAAGCAAATATAATAACAATCAATTAGTTTAGTGAAAGTGCAACAAGGGAATGGAAATCAGATTAGGTTTTAGTACAGTCATTACAAATCAAGTAGCTGTTTTCCTATTGCTGTACAGAATTTAATTCAGAAGAAGAACTGTTGCTTGTGGTTATAATAAAAGCAGGAATACTGTCAAATTCACAGCTGATGATAAAGTAACAAGATATATTTTGTCCTGGATGATTTGTCCTTTGACCTGGAATGAACCCTTGGATTCATGTCTGCCGGTTTAAACTAAAACAACCTGAACACAATTAGCATAATCATTTAATAATCTGTGTATGTAATCGATACAGTGATTTATGTTAGGAAATAGTGAAACGTAGTTAATGTCTTACTGTTCAACCAATAATTCACTTCCAGTGACTGATTATATGTAGCATCTAGAAACAAGATACTGCACTGACATCCATGCAGATTTATCATCTACTGTATGTGCACATACGTGTGTGTGTGTGTGATGCTTTAAGACGCACAAGTACACAGTAAGTGAATGCGCACACATCCACATGCGAGCCCTCACATCATTGTTTAGCCTATGCAGAGGCTGGGATGCTCCACTGATTTTCACATCAATCTGCCACAGCGGTGGCGTCACACACGCTGCCTCTTCCCCAGCTCCCTCCTCCTCTCGTGCCTTTATAAACACACACACTGTCTTGCTGTGTTACATCACCCTACAGCCCCTCTCCAACACCAGCAGGATGGCTCATACAGTACATAAATACAAACAAGCAACTGAAGCAACACTTTGCACCAGTTTCATTAGTCACCACAGAGGTGGCCTTACAACAACACACAACCAGCACAGCAGAGGTGGGATCGAACATCAACGCACATACAGGACACACACTCAAGCAAAATGCCCTTAGTCCCACCAGCCTGTTTGCGGCAGATGGTGGTGGACCCGCAGCTTCTGGCGCCGCTTCGTTCTTGCTGGGAGGAAAGAACCAGATAAACTAGGAGTTAGACTTGAATATTAAAATTCCTAAGATATGCAGTAATAGGAGTAAAAGAATAGTTAGAAAAATAAACCGTCCTTGATTTGTTTTAGTTTCAGTGATTTTTAGTCCTCATCATTTATATCCGATGTTAATCACAACCTAAAACGTAAGAAACCAAAAAGCCTGTTATTTGATAGGAAATTATACAAATTAAATCAATTTAAAGTTTCCTGCTGCTTCTTTTCTGCCCACTCACCCACCATGTCCCTGTCTTCAAGTAAAACAAAATGTTGGCAGCGTAATAACACTGTATTTTCAGTATAATCGAAGTAACAATCTAAAAGTCATTTTTGTCTTCAGTTCACATCGTGGTGCACCTGGGTTTGAATCTTCAGCTGTTCTCCTCGTGTCTGCGTGGATTCTCTAGGGGGAACGTGTGAGGTTGTCTGTCTCCTCTTCACCGCCTCTCACCCAGTGACAGCTGGGATTGACTGAAGCAGCTCTGAGACCCTTTCTGGCAAAGGTGATTAAGTTAATTAATGGATGGATGCTGCTTATCTGAATTGTTTCTGTTCTCAACAGAGACTATGGCCTAAACTTACAGTGGCGAAGCCATCAGTACATGTTGATTATGAGGCACCTTGAAAAATGTTCAGTTCACTTCAGTTTATTTCTATACGGCAGTTCAAGTCAGAGAATTTTACAAAGAAGGTTGAAGACCTTTCAGAATAAAACAATATATCTGTATAGAAAACCCAACAATTCTCAGAAAGCTTTTTCACCCATGAATCAAATAAATACAGTATTATTTTCATTTACATTTAACTAATATCAACAATGGAGATGAAAAACTCCCTCTAGTGAATTAAGTGTTGATAGTAGGATGATTTGCATCCAGTCTGTCTGAAGTCTTGGAAAGGTGTTGATTGACCTCTGGTTCCCTGCTGTGTCATCATAAGCAGCCCCAGCCCTTTACCCCTGTAATGTTCACTAGATTATACTGCACAGATGAGGAAACCACTTTGAATTTTGAGTGTATTAACGTGAAGAGGCGCACATTTAAATTTAAGGTTAAAAGGCGTTTGCCAGTGGGCACAGGTGATGTAGTATATTTGTTTGTTTAAAGGCCAGCTGGGGAAAAAATAATAACATTCCCTTTGATTCAATAATAAGACACATCTGTAAAAGGTCAGGCTGCGGTGTTACTGGGACGGACAAAACTCATGAACCATGACCAGCACGACGCCTTCACGTTCATCTCCAGTACAGGAATGAATGTTCCTCTACTGCGTTTAATAGCAAGTTTTAACTTCACCCACATCCAGTGTCCTTCATCATATTCAAAAAACACCATTTAGTCGCTTTCAGTAATCAAACAGATGATTCAGTGCTCGTAGGTACAGCTGACGTAATCTAAAGGTTAGAATAGAGGCTTTCAGAGCCTGGTCTGCAGGAAAATGTGGGTGGAAAATGACTAATGCTCCCAAGCAATAAGTGCTTATTTGCCCTTGCTCTTGTATTTAGATATTCGTGAAAGTAGATATGAGCAGGTGAAAGCGGGTGGATGTAAAGAAACACAACATTTTAACTTCAAGTTGTTGTGTAAAGGAGACAAACCAGACAAAAGAAGTATAAAAGGTCACAACAAACCACGACAAAGATTAAATTAAGCAACGCTGGAGAAAATTCTCACTGCATGTCAGGCTAATAGAGGGTTGATCTCCTTTCCTGTGTCCGGTCAAACTACGAAGGAAGAAAAAAAAATCCAGTTGAATCAACTTCCCGATGATTTAAAACAGAAACAATTAAACATGTTTCTAAAAACAAGCTCTGATTTGCATTTTAAGGCTTTTCTGGGTCTAAGAGCGAGAGAAAAAACAGATGACAAAAACATCTGTGATGTGACTCCAAACAACAACACTGTGTTTCCACTATCATCATTAAAGCTTAAATATAAATCAGAGCTACCGTCTATAGCTGCCTTGCTCATTATATCAACACGCTCTGTACGTTCACGCGCAATATTTACTGTACCACCGTGATCCAAACACAACACGCGGAGCTAGTGATGAGCTACGTTATTCATAGCATGGATTTGGGCTCGTTGCCATAAAGTAATTAGTAGGAGACGCAATTGTTTATTTTTTCCGCCTTTATATTTAGAATCTACATAATATTGTAGAAAAACCTGCTTCTGGAGGCTGAATGAAGCGCCTTCAAGCAGTGGTGCATTCAGGCTCTGGCCTTCTGTCCTCTGACCTGGCGTGTTGTTATGACATCAAAGATCGAAAATCAGGCCTTGATTTATACTTTGTTTTAAATACATGCGTGGTAATGAAAAACATGAATCATTAATGGTGGGAATTAGTTCCCATGCGATCCCTTCACGTTATGAATTATTAAGAATATGTGCGTTGTAATCCAGGAATCCCACGATCAGCGTCTTTCTCCATCACTCCACGCTGCTGACAGCTTGATCTCTACATCGGGACGTAGTGCAGTAGGCGCCGTCAGGCAGCCAATCAGTCAGAGAGGCCTGCTGTTATGGCTGTTCTCTGACCCCTTTGCTCTGGCCGCCCCTGCTTAGCCTCCATATATCACTGATACTGCATAAACACCGCTAGACACGGGACTCGGTAGTAGATCATGCTGGGTTCCAGCGGCTGAGTGGGTGGCTTTAAGGAGTGACCTGACTGTGCTTTAAAGCTGCTGGTTGCAGCACATGTTCAGCTATGAGGCACAAGGTGATTCATGCGAGCGGAGACAGGACATTGCATCTGTTTAGATTTCCGTTTTGGCAGATTTAAAGAAGATTTTGTTTGAGCCAGCACTTGCAAAACCGGTGTCACTAGTAACTACTTTAAATTTAGTGTTAGCACTGTCGCTGCAAGCATTTCAGCATGCTCAGCAGTCATTGCGTGTTCGATGGAAAGTGCTCAGTGTGCCTTGCTGCCAGCAGTGCCACAGACTCTTACTGTAGTTAATACCACAGTTTATTATGTATTAACACTTAATTCAAGAATGCAACTTACACGTTTGAGCAGTGTCTGCATGTCGTGGGCGATCCGGATGCTCCTCCTAAGTCTTGACATGAGCATATTAAACTAAACTCTAATCTGCAGATATGAGGACCGTAATATTCTGGGAATAGCTTTACCACAGTGTGAAGGTCCTTTCTTCAGCAGGTTGCATGGTATATAAACTTTATGCAGGTATACTACTGTAGTAAAACTCCTTGATATTACAGCTGACCTTCAATAACAGGCGCCTGAATTCCCTCTGGGAGATGACTGGAACTCCCAAAGGGCTAAATGTTGGGTGTTTCAATATGCAGTCCCTTAAAAAATCGTTATCATGCTCGCTTCATAGTTTGTACTGGACAATTACTGTGCTCAGTAAGATGGTGCAGCGGTGACAACGTAGCACATCGCAGCTTTAAACTAAAGCCATCTCTGTCACACACCTTGGAGCTGCAGCAGTGAGACAGACACCAGATTACCTACCTCACTGGGAGTCACAGCGTGTCAGCTCGGCTTAACGTAAAATAAAATGCCTCAGCGGGAGGCCTTTTCCCTGCTGGCGATGCGTTTGATGATGGAGGGCAGGAACTTTTGTTCCAGCTCTTCGTACTACGCGGCATCACCGAAGTTTCTTGTTATTTCACACCAGAAATACTAAAGTCATGGTTGATCCTCGGGACGGTAGTGTTTATAGATGTGTGCTACTGTAAATGTTTTTACAGGTGAAAGATCTCAGTATATTAAGATTATGATGGTTCTTGGCACTGATGGCCTTGTCTATTAGGATAAAATCTGGATGGAAGTGAAAAAGCATCACATGTCCAAATCCAACTTCTTACTTCCATTAGCAAGTAAAAACAGGAAGTGTGTTCATTGTAAATGTTGTATTTTAGCCATTAATTGAAAGCATCGTTCTAGAAAGTACAGCATCAGTGCCACACTTTGAGTCAGGATCAAATATCTCAGCAGCTATGCATCACTGTAAAGTTCTGAACAGTGATCTCCGGAGGATGAAGTTGATGGTGCTTTGATTTTGTGGTCTGTTGTGTTTACCATTCAGCTGAAAGCACTGCTGTGGCTTTGCACAGAGCCACTAGTGCATGTGGACCCCTGCGGTTTTTGTTGTAGCGTGAATATTGTCACATTGTTAGAGGCTTAATGGAGAGAAGTGTTGGCTGACCAGTCGGTGAGTCTGCAACTTTGTTCCAGAGTGAACAACCCCATAATTCTGTACATACAGTATATTCATGGTCCCACTGAGGCTGAATCCAGCAGACTTTAAAGATGTCCTGACCTTTTCTCTGGCACCGTTCGGTATCTCCGCACCTACCGGATGACGATATCCACGGTTTCTACTGCAGATGAGAAATCCTAACGTGTCCTTTTCATCAAATGTTCTGGGCTGTGGTGAAGGTTGTCCATACTGAAACATGTCACTATGATTTGTCTTTACAACAGAAAGGTCGCCTCCGATCACTACAGTGATTTAAAGCACTGGACTAAACTGATTAGATGCATCTAATATGTCAAATAAAAAAGCAGGTTTGTCATCTCTGGCAGAGCCAGGACGTGATTAATAGTGTCACTGCTGCAGATGAATGAGACATTCTGTTTATTAGGATAATTGAAAACTGAAGAGAGACAGTGAGATGCAGCATTGAATACACGGGTGTTCATCACATGCACGGGTAAGACTAGGACCACAACCTAATTTTAATTTAATAGCCACAGAGTATTGCTGTGTAATTTGTTGCAGCAGCTTAGCTGATCATTTTAATTGCTTCAGTCGGACATTAAAGTATAAAAATGTTCTCTTAGTCTGTTTTAGAAGCTATTATGAAAACATACAGTTGCTTATAGAAATTGTCCTGTAAAGGTACATACGTATTTTTTTTTGTGGTTCAGGAGCAAATTGAAAATCCTTTTCCCATCCAGTAGTGCTGTGCTTAACTTGTTTACTTGTTGGTCATGTTTGCATTGCTGTTCTCACCTTGAACACCTGTCTTAAGTCACCGCAGCAAAACGACATCTTGAGGTCGGCAAGATTTCAACTTAAAATATTTCTTATCACCTGAAGTACCACCATAACAGTAAAGGTCTATTTCTCCTATCAGTCTGGGGCAGCTCTCCTCAGTGTATGTGCCCATTCCTGATCAGCTCCACAGGAGCTACACCCCTTGACCTCTCCACGCCAGCCCTCAGGCTTATTTACGGGGTAAATGTGGGAAGCAGAGAAGCCACATGTAGTAACACATGTCAATCCTGGGACATTTCACCATAATGGGCCGTCTAGACAGTGTGGATGTATTAGTAACACTTCTGTTTCTGCTCATAACAACCCTGAGTGCTCAGCTTTAATATCAGCTGAAATTGGGTCGTCTCACTGAATCCAATCTTCTGTGCTTTTATCGATTAATAGTTTGGCCTATAAATTCAACCGTTCTCTACCTGCTTGCACATTGTGGTACAGCATATTGTGGTAACTTTCAGTCAGCCTATCCTGAAAGAAAGTATAAATAAAATATCAAGTTTTCACACAGTCCCTAAACCCAATTATGCTCCATTCACAGTTTGGGAAAAGTAGCAAAAGCTCACATTTGAGAAGTTGAACACTCACTCAAACCATTAGCACATGATTAGAAAACTTTCTTCTCAGTGCTATTTTCCGTTTGCTTAGTGTAAACACGGCAAATGTAAGTGTCTTGGAACTGCAGCGCGGGGCCATTAGGTGGGAGTGGTAATGCGTGGCTCCATTCTGTCACAGCCACTCAAACGTTGTATTGGAAAAGTCATGCATTACGTCCAGGAAGGAGCTCAAGAACCGTACTGACCAAGTGAACAAATAGCGATTTTTATTAAATGAACTGCAGCGCCAATCTCACACCGAGCTGCGTTTATGAACACACATTAAGATGAAGATGCTCGGCTAAAGTACCTTCTAGTGTGGATGCTACTACATCATTAAACCCCTTTTATCTGACGTGAAATGAGCCACGATTTCCTTGACTGCGATGTTGTCGTGGTTAATTTAATGCGCTGAGTCGCATTTTCCCCCAATTATGTGCTCACTTTGCATTATTACCCAGTGTTGCCGAGCCACGATAGCACGGATCGTTGAAGGACAGAATCATGTAATGAGATCATGGTCTTATCTTGACTATAGTGAGTAAATATTTTCAATTAGTGCTGTATCGTCTTTCAGCCTGACGCACCGTCTTAAACACATTTTATACCCTTTTGAATCGTGTTTTTGATGTTGTGATAAAATGCTGCACATGTTCTGCGCTTTAAATAGAAGCCAAGAAGGACGCTCACTGCAGTATTACAGGAAATACGCTCCTTTACGCTTTGAACTGGTTTTCCATATACAGTAGCTGATTTCCATATTTACTATAGCATCCAGATTGTGATTACTTTATTTTTATATCTACAATATAACTGAGAACCATTAGCCTCCATTCAATTATGTAAATCTTACATATTTGAAGAGAAAATTGTTATATGTTGTGAAAGTAATATTCAGTTTTCGTGCGTTTTTTCGTGCTTCTGTCTTTTTATCCGTGATTGTAATGAACACATGTGAGATGTAAACTCAGTTTAAAGATCAGGGGCGAGGAGGAGCTGCCACTGCACCTGTGCACCCATTGTCTCTGTATTTTGAGGGCAGGTTAAGGTTGTTTGACTGAATCTGGTTCTGACAGCTGTAATGAAGTCAATCCCTGGTGCATTGGTCGGATGCTAACGCGTGACTGACGTGTCCGATCTCGTATACTGTACATTTACGTATACACATACACGGAGACATCCGAAGCGACATTAGCAACGAGGTCATTTTGCTAAATTACATGTAATCAGAAACGAACATGGCTCCCTGTGCCATTTTTCCTTTTTTTATTAGGTTTATAGAGTGAATTTTATCACAGTAAACAATGAATATAACAGCGCTCAGGCACTGTCCTGTCTCCAGTGTAATTACGTCTTCTTGCTCATCTCATTATCTAAGGAGTTGTCATTAGTAGATTTCCCTCCACCGCCTGCCTGGAATAAAAGCAATATTTTCCTGATTTTCATTAGGAGCAGTTCAACTCTCCCGCAATGTAATGAATAACAGGAGAAAACATACAATTAGAGTCGCGGTCTGCCGGGAAAGTGATTCTGTGTAATGTTCCAGCACCCAGGCAGCAGTAGCTAGTGCGTGCCTGAGCGTTTTGGTTGGGCCTGGATCGTACGCCCGGGATGGGAAAGGCCACTCGCCAGTTTCTAGTTGCATCCCTCTACCCGGAAGATCTGACAAGCGCTACAGCGTATCGCAGATCAGTCACAGGCTCTAAACGAACACTCTGATTCTCCTCCTCCACAAAGAGACAGAGAACAGTGGGCACCAGCTCCCTCGTTGGTCACACAGAGGCCGATCTGTCTAAAACAGTCTGAAAAGATCAATTCCACTCGTCATGGACACGAAAATTGGTTTTCAAAGTCAAATTTGGACGTGATGAAGGGACTAAATTGCCGCCTCCCTCTTGTTGCAATACAGTACCTATGTTGCAACAACAACAAAAAAAAACATCACCACAAAAGTAGAGCTATTGACTTTATAAAAATGACGCAAACACAATTATAAAGCGAGTTGAACAAAGGGATTTGGAATCAAATGCACAAAACCCCAAAAAGCCAAAAATCCAAGTGTGGTAACAGAAGGTTTGACCAGACGGTTGTGCACACGCTGTCTTCAGACACCCTCCCTACGTGTAACTGAGCAAAAATAACTCATTTAAACAATTGTGACTCAAAGGGTGGTGCAATCAATAGAGAGGCAGAGGACCAAAGGGCAAGGAGTCATCTTTCCACTCTAATCACAGACTTAACCTTCAGCACATTTGCAGGCCTGACAGGCTCACCTGGATCCCTGACAGGCTACCAGCTCCGTCTTGTTGCTCTGGAGGTGTCCACGCAGGCTTCTGCATAGGTGTAGGACTTTCCACTACACAAAGAAAAAGCTGCGTAGCTGGCAGAACAATGGGTTCAAACCTGTGTGGCTCTTTGCTTTGTTCCAACCCCAGGCTGTTGAGACTGTGGTTGTAAAATGTGTCATGTAGAAAACCTTTCATTGCCAATTTAGGTACAGATTGCAAAGATGCGTTTCCTTTAGCACCTGGAAACATAAGGGGAGGAAGGAGGAGCTGCAGAATTTCCTGTTGGCACCGAATGTAGATGGGCACACGGTGTCATCCACACTGTGGTCACACTGATTCATATCTTTGAGGAACATACAATAACAAAGTTTCTCCTAAGGATTTTCCTTCCGGCTCCGCGCTTCGAGGAGATTGCATTCATCCCTCTCTGTTTTTCTCTGCCTTTGTGTCTCTCCACACTTTCCATTTGTCTTCTTTTGTCTGTTGTTGTTTTGTCTGCTTCCCTTACTATCCTTCTTCCTCAGAGAAAATAGTAGTGCCACTCAGCTTCTCCTGGTTCATATTGTCCTCCTGCTCAGAAAAGTCAGTCTGTTTTTAATGAGCTCTGCGTCTGTGGCTCTCAGCCTGAGGCTGTCCACCAATGACCTGTTGGCATTTGCTTTTCTCTGCCTTCTCCCGGCTCTCTCCTCCTCCTCTCTGCTCCTTTTTTCTCCCTCTCCCCATAAAGCTCTTTTTCTCTTAGATTAAAAATTAAATGATGGAGGGGACGCTCTGGTGTTCAGTCCAGCTAAGCATCTTGTGGGCAGTTGAACTCCAAGCTATTACCTACCAACCACCTTAGGTTCTGCAGCGGCTGCTGGGAGTATAGTCCTACAAACAGCTCCTTTCTAGTCACAGACATCTCTGCTCGACACACTGCGCTGCTCTGCTGAATAAGAGCAAACAGCTCCGTCCGAGCTCAGCGCCTCGGCACCGTGAGAGCGAGGCAGTGGAGGTTCGAACAGCCAGACATTTGATCTTTAGGCTGCTCTCCATCCAAACGGGAGACCGTGGGCAGCTGATGAGTACAATGACCTTTAGCAGCGTATCTGCCACAGCAGCCTTCTATCGCAGCTGACCGGGAAGCAGGACTCAGTCACCGGGCTGACTGGAGGTGGTGTACTGCTGCATGACTGGACGCTCCAGCTGTTCATTTCACTGATCTCCTCTGCAGCCCAGCAAATTAGAGACGTAATATAACCCCCGCACACATACACACACACACACTTCACATTAACACGGAAAACTCACACCTTCCTCCAACTGTGTGCAACAGTTTCTTTGTGTTTTTGTTCTATTTGTCTTATCACACAAGCACACGTAGCCTCTTAGCCGCGTGTCAGGTGCACAGGAGTGTACATTTTGACCTTTCCGTCCCGCATAGTCTCTTTTTAGTTTCACACTATTGTCTCTGCTTGACATTAAGAACAGTGACTTGTTTCTGTTCACTGTAAAAATCATTTCTTTATTTAGCACAGCTGCTTGAATGAACAGACTTAACCTCGTAAGAACCAAGCATTGATCTGTTCTGATTTCAGTTCCACACTCAAAGAAATAAAATTTGCGCTTGTTTATGTTTGGGTTCTTTGTGTCATTTCATAAATAAAACCAGCTTGTGGTATTTGATTTCAGATGATGTTATTCAGATTATGCACCAGTGGCACCACACACATCATTCATTTCCAATAGTCCCACTTTTTGTTTCCCTCCAGCAGTCGATCTGCGTGACAGCTCTCTGAACTAGAACAAAGAGGAAGAGTCACAACGGCGCGTTGTATTAAACCTATGTGTTTTTATTGAGCAGCATATGCTGGAGCTGGTGTCACCTGCCCGTCTGAGCTTGTTTGTCGCTGCCTCTGTATCTCTGAGCAACACTAGCCGCCCACAGAATCAACCAGCATCTCTGCCCCTCCTCCTTTCATATGCCGGCACCCTTTCATCCCATGTCACAGCAGCTCCCACTCCCTGACTGATCCACATGCTCGGAAAGAAGCAACACACAAATAGAAATACTAATACACACTTACACTGGCAGATTTGTGTACAGATACCAACCAGGATTCAGTAGAGAGGGCAGAGAGAATCAGTCTGGTACCTCAGTGATGATTTATTTATTATTTAAACGTTACATAACGTTGTTGAAAATCCAAAAACAGGTACTATCAGCTGTTTTTTGCCTTAATTTGCGACTGCAATTGAATTAACACATTTGTTTACTTTTCCTTATTCTCCAGTGCTTTCTGTTCAGCAGAAGATTATTTCTTATTTGTGCCACCTCACATCTTCTGATTTGTTGAAAATAACATAATAATAAATTAATAAATTACAATTTTTCTGGTACAGTGCGAAACGGAAACAACATTTTCTTAATGCTGATTAGTCTCCTATTGATTTGGCTTATGGGTTTTTCTAATTGATTCACATAAATTCATACTGTAAGTCATGATTACATACAGAGCATATTTTCAAAAGTACCTTGTTGATATTATTTTTAATCACATAGTTAGCATCGGTTGGTCATATACCAACCTGCAGCTCCTCAGCCCCCTCAAGAAGCACAGTAACATTGTCAGAGGACAGATATGCATTGTGTTATAACCCTTTTACAGCGTAACAGCGAACGTTGCTTTAATTTACTTACTGGACTCTTACCGGTTGTGGGTGTCAAACCGTTTCTCTCCGATAGTGATGAGGAGCAGGTCAGGATCTCCCGCTGTAATGTATAATTTATGCTACCGCTTATGGAAATAATTCACCTTATGTTTGTGTAGCTGTTTTTTAAAGTGTGCTAATTATACAGCATCTGTGTGATCATCCCATCTCAGAAACGACATTCACAAGGCTTCTGTTCATCTATGTTTTCTTTACGTTATTTAAGATGAAGAGGTGTTTCCCCACAATTTTCTAAGCAAAGTCAGGAACTAAGATGTTTCCTCACGTCCGCCTCTGCTCCCACGTGAGACCTCCTATTTAAACCACAACATATCCTCGCCAGTGTGATCTTAAATTGAGTTGTGAAATTGCTGTGAAGAGACACAACGGTCAAGGTAATGAATTTCTACTCAGCGTGTTTAGGGAGATAATTCTGTGCATACCCTACAACGCTGACAGGACTTTAAGCCAGTTTCACGCACAGGCTGCAGCTGCCCAAATAGGAGGTTAGAGCCTTTGAAGAAGCTTATACAAGCAAACGGGATTGAGATTTGCTCCTGCTCGCTGGAATACTCCTGAGCTTGTATGTTCATCTGCAGACAAGCCTGTGCACAGGATATGTTTTATGTCTTCCCATTTTTAAAGCAACTGTGAAAATGACAACGGAAGAATTCAAACAGCAACATAAAAACTACACAGGGATATTTATTGTATTCCTCTCTGACCTCGTCCCTGTGTTTGATCTCTTTTACTTCCTACCTCTCTCCCTTCTCTCACGCCGATGCTATCTCTCTAGATTTGGTTACCAAGGGCATATGCTACATCAGCACTTATTGTTTTTTTAAATGAAACATGCTGGCTTGCTCAGGCCGTCGGTGGCTCCAGGCATTTAGTCGACGACAACATGCAACATGATGCGGCGCTTGAGGCCAAGTGGTGCAGTGTGCTGGGCAGGCGAGGAGGTGACGCTCTTCACTGACACAGGAAATGCGTGCTTTTTAAAATCTCAGCATCTCCACAGACACCCGCTGCTCAGGGGAAGGTGTTAACCTGGTCCACCAACTCTTTTATATTGCAGTTTAAACAGTTCAAGGTGAAATTTTGCACCCACGGGCCCATGGTTTGGCTAAAAGACATGCGTGATGAATTATTTTTGTGTTATGTATATGCATTATGTGCTTTCCCCGCTGAGAAGACATAAAAGAAGCCATAAATGCATAATGCTCATCAGATAGGTTACACTGTGCTCAGCAACCCAAGAAAGACGCTCCTTCATCCCATCATCCCCTCTGCTCCCGTTCCGTGTGCCAGCTGCAATAAAACACCAGGAAACCTGTTTGTGATATCACACATCAAAGACCCAAAGACCAAGTGAGCAAAGTAGCACAGAGGCTCATTTCCATACCCTTCCAAAGCAATCTGGAGAATCTGTCTCCTATTAAGGTAACAGCCATCATTACGGCAGCGAAAGGTGGGAACGAGCCAGTGTTTGAGGCTCAGGAGGTTCATTCAAAAGGAGGTTTTTCATTCGTTAGCTGCATAATAAAGCTAATGCACGTCAGAGTCGAAACTCCGTTGGGAAATCCCAGAAATTAATAAATCATTATTTGTTAAATTGCATTACTGTTTGAAGATGGTGGCCTGCTGGTGGAGAAGTGATGCTCATTGCAGTTAATTGAGTGACATTCAAGCCTGACGCATGTTGAGAAATAATAGTAAGGGGAAACCTCATCTTTTGCAAATTGTAAATGAAAACAATGACTCATGTAGGAACACATAAGGGACGTGTGATATGCCAGCAGTTTACGACATCGTGACAAATCAGTGTAGGGTGAATTATTCCCTTCTTCAGTTCTAACTCCAGATGCTTTAACATCTTCACCGTAATTTGATTAGCTTTTAGCAGAAGAGTTTTCGGTGACTTGCTCCTACAGTTGTTTGAAATAAGAAGTTGCGCCTGAGTCTAATCTTGGCAGGTTCGATGGGCAGGTGGAAGCAACAACTAGGCCTGATTACATGGACCTTATTTGCCGTGAGAGTGAGGAAACAGAAGACTGACTTGATGCCCATTTTGTACAGTGTGCTGTACTTGAACACTATACTTAACGACTTGTAGCATTTAATCACAGGTGGACGTGTCTCCGCTGTCGAATATGTCAACTCTGTTGTGTGAAATCAGTTATTCTAGTCACACGGATTCAAAGAAAATGAACAAGCAGTTCTGACTTGTTGCTCATGGATCATTTTGGATGTTGCACGGATTGCACTTATCTTGTTTTCAGGTGAACCTTAAGGTGTTCTGCTAAAAGTGCATCTACACATTCTGATCACTATCCCGCTTGTGTCACTATCTGTTGTCTGGATTTGTTTGGGTGTGCGCTTCAGTCATGCCCGGGATGTCACGTTCGTCGGAAAGCATCAGCTGTAATATTTATAAGCTGTACTCCTCTCTGCATCTCTTTGTGTTTGCATTCGCAAGTTAGCGCTACAGCACAGAATGGAGATGTGCATCAGTACCTGTGGCTGGCGAGGTGAGACGAAGGCCTGCGGGCTGGGACACGGCTAAATGGGGACATATTGGTGCTGGTACAGTTGTGCTGCGAAACTCCGCGGGGCAGCTAATGAGGAAGTTTAGCCACAGGGATCTACCTGCTAAAAAATAACAACTGCAAGAGGTGGAAGATGAAAGTGATCTAATCAGAATCTCAGCAGTGAATGTCCAGTTCTCAGTCAAACGGTACAGCTGTGTGCCTGGAGTGTGGTTGGAAATAGAGGTAGGAGCGCATGGGAAGTCAGCTGTGTGGAGCAGAAAGAGGAGGAAACCTGGAGAAAATGTCCAGAAAGAAGAATGAAAGAATGAAAGATTTCCTGCTGGAAACGGAGAACTGCACTCGGGCTGAGCTTGTTGAAGGCTTGGAGGAAAAATATACTTACTGCTTAATCCTGATTTGCTGTCAAGTCCAATATATCAAGGTCACATAAAATTACAGTGTCAGTGAAGTGAAAAATAGTCATATTTTCACTATAATGTTGGGAATATTTTACTTCAGCTTGCCCTCTACCCAGTGGAAGGGAAATGCTCTTGGTTTATAAAAGCAGGATTCCTCTGAGAGCCAAACCAAAGCACTGGGCTAATTTCGAGATAATGTTGATATCTAGCGGAATCTGGCACGTGCACAAATGGGAACAACAAAGAACGAGTGGAGGGAGTCGAGTATTTGTGACTGATTCGTTTGTGGTGCGATAGTGCTGGCCTCCGGCAGAAGTATGAGGCTTAACAAGAAATATTTGCTCGATAAAGGCTCAGCAATTGAATTAGGTGGGTGTCTGAGGCAAAAACAAATCTTAAGTGTTTCTCAAAGATGAACATCAAGGCCAGGATCATATACAGCCACTCTAAAATTGTTTTTATATATGTGCTGCTATGGAAGATGCAGCCTTTAAATTCTTTACATTAGTGT
Organism: Macropodus opercularis; assembly: GCA_030770545.1. Lineage (NCBI taxonomy): Eukaryota > Metazoa > Chordata > Actinopteri > Anabantiformes > Osphronemidae > Macropodus > Macropodus opercularis. The sequence continues at coordinate 7,279,990 of CM061099.1, forward strand.
ACATTCAGTGGATGCTTGACGATGCAGAAAAATACACAGATCATTTTGTAGCATGCAAGACTTTTGTGTGTTTGTTGTTTTGTTTTTGAGGAGAATATGCACCTGAGAAGAAAAACGTGGCTTAACAATGCTTTTAGACGTACTGACACAATAATAATACACCAATGCAGGTATGAGTCTGTCATGCGGAAGCATTATTAAAAACATTCTGTGGGAGCGTCACGGATGTTCTTGACATATTTGCCCAGTAAGCACTTGGATTTAGAAATATATCCACTACTGCTGAGAGACAAAAATAGCAGCTACCTCCTAACACTCTGCTCAACTTGAGTGTTTTACTTACTTAAAGATTGTGCATTTAAAAACATGCTTTGTACGTAATGTGAGCGTGTGCTAGTTCATATTAAGTGAATGTTCGAAGGCCTGACTTTGAGCTTCGTCGTGGTCTTTCTGCTGACAGGCCTCTGGACGCACAGGCTGCGGGATGTGTCCTTGTTTTCCCATGTGGATGGGCACAAAGTCAACCTGGTCATTAACGCCATTGATTCTTTTTTTTAAAGCCAGGTAATCATGATAGATTTACTGCTGGTCCCTTGATTGGCTCCATTGACTTCATTAGTGGTGAACTGTCCAACTGGTCTTTTGTGTTTAATAATGACGTGTAGGTTTATGAACTTATATAATATAAATATACACGAATGTGATAAAACATTTTGGGAGGGAAACCTCAATATCGTGTTGTGCTTATTTTGTCTGTTGTCCATTTTAATAGCAAATTCATTTTGCTTCAATTAAAACATTTGAATGGACTGTACCAGTCACTGGTCTCAGCATCAGCAGCTCTTTGTACCTCAGCCAGCCGATGAGCAGAGGTAGAGGATATGAAGCGTTGGTTATCAAAACAAACCCTCTGCTGGGAGTGTCAGTGATTGTAAGTGAGCGCTGATCTAACACCAGCAGACACTCTGCAGTGCGGTGTTGTTTGAGCCTGTGAGTTTCCCTCGTTTCCTCACTGCTTCTGCTCCTTCCTTCATCCCTCATTCGCTCCCTTCAACCTTCCCCCTCATAGCGGTGCCTGATTCATTTTCCGAGTAACAGCCTCAGTTCCCTGTGATTTATATGTTTATGGTCATTACTGACGTTGAGTAATACATTTCCGTTTTTCCCTCTTCTCCGTCTTCCTCCATCCTTCTTTTGGCAGAGCCCCGGGGTCCTGTGAGGAATATCAATTACTTAGTTCCTGTTTAATCACAGGCTTTCGCTTCCTCTCACGGCCCCACTTTTAGACAGTAGGAATAAAGTTTTGCTTAGGAGGTGTCTGTTGTTTTCTTATATCTCAGTCAAAACTTACTCGGTTAACTAACAAATCCCAAAGGTTTCAATGGTCCTTTCATCTAAGAACTGCCCTGATATTAAAGCGATAAATGGTTTTTCAGCTTAGGTATTTCCAACTGGATGTTTTTGAGCAATCCTTAGACATGTTGCTGCCTCTTTTTTGCCCACCTTGTACTCAGGTTGACTTCTAAACTGATGCTCGTGTCTGCTTCTTTAGATGACTCCTTGTGTCTCTTCCTGGATTTGACCTTCTCATTTCTCATATAATGTAAACTGATAGAGTTGTTTTAAAATACATAAAGCAGCAGCTGTAACTATAACATCATCGTGTGAACTCTCACCCTTTGTCTGGGTCCAGCGTGTTTCACACACATTTCTCCTTGTGCACAAGCTCATCTCCTCAGTCATCTAACCAGCTTGATGAAAATACAGTCAGAACATCTGCTCAGATAGATAATTTAGAAATAGTTGATGCTATTCTTGAACGGAAACCTCTGTTTGAGATGTTAGTCGAGGGGACGCTGCAGGGAGAGCGTTCAAAGTCGCGGCGCAGAGTCAAAGTGGGAAAGTTCCCGGTTAGCTCCACGCTTGGGTTCTCACTGGGGGGACTGGTCCAGCTGCTGATAGCGTCTCTCTGTAATATCCAGCTTTCTCAGCACAGAGCGCTAATGAGCCGAGTCTCCCTGTACAGCGTGGCGTTACTTTCTCTTTGAATTGAAATCATCCCGCCAGGTAGCTGCCTGGACCATTTATCAAAGAGGACTGAGGCACCATCCCCTACAGGCAGAATGTTATTCCCTTCAGTGAAGTGTCTTGGAGTTGCTTGAAAAGGCAGCGCGGAATCAGTTCACGGCCTTACGTAAGTAACATCGTGTAGAAAAGCACTAACAAATAGTTCTATTGAAGCAAATCTTGGCAGGTTAAATGCACAACTGCGTAAGCCCTGAATCGGGGAAATCAGTTCAATAAAGCGCAGGCATATGGCGAATTCTAGGTGCTCCAGCTCCATTATGGAGTGGGAGGAGAACACACTTTATAAGGAGCTTACTCCAGCAGCGGAAGAAAAAATAACAAAGATGCAAGTAGCTGTCCTTATCAGTCAGATAACAGAAGATGATTTTCTTCCCTAAGCTGTGTTTTCACTGAGGAATTTCTCTGCCTCTGATGCAAATATCGTCTGGCTTGTAAATTGGGCATGGTGGTATAATACCAGACTACTTGAAGCTGTCACTGCACCTCCTCGGGACATAGTTTAATGACTATCTCTGGTTGATGTAGTCGCTTTGTGAGTTTACTCTGCAAGTGCTGCTATTTCTAATACACAGATCTGATTGTGTTCCTTCCCTCCCGTGTTAATCCTTACACATCATTATACTGTGTGTGTGTGTGTGTGTGTGTGTGTGTGTGTGTGAGTGTGTGTGAGTGTGTGTGCGCCCGTGCATCATCGTCTACACACATCAAACAACAAGGCACACGTTTGAATAGGTTTGCCAAATTCAAGATGAAGAAATGCTGCAGAAAGGAGGCTTCATCCAAAGTAATAATGATATTTACAACTTTGCCTGCAGGAAAGGTGCAGCGTGAGAGGGCAAAGGAACCAAAGAGAAAGTGAAGAGATGCAGAAACGTGTGCTCTGCCATAACGAAATAGAAGTGACCTTGCGTCTCCCTGCGTTCGCTATCTCAGCAGGCTGAATTAACTTTGCCCATCATTCTCACCTCTCTGATGTGAGCGCATGCATGCCGCAGCACAGCCACACACTTTCATGTTTATTAATTTCCTTCAGTGAGAGATGCACTAAATCATTGACCCTCTTTTAGTGCCTCATGCTCCAGCCTAGCATGGGAACGAGAGGGATGTATTGATTTTGCCCCCCCATCAGTAGCAAGGGCCTGATTTCGGATGAGAAAATGGTAAATCTCATATAGTGAGCCCCTGTCAGGCCCTGTCCAGACCCTAATCTTCACCAGTTGATGCTTCTCTAATCTTTTTACCATCTACAACTCATTGAAGGCTTAGGAGGCGACGGTAAAGTGTTAAACGTTGCATTAATTCTCGAGGCCTTCGCTGGGACTTCATAAAAGACCATTTTTATCAGTTTGGAAATGACACAATGGCCAAACAAGCTTTAAAAGTGTCTCCAGTGAAGGACAGGTGCACAATGACAACATGAATCACTCTCCTGTTAATAACCGACACCTTGAGAGCAGAACAAAACGAGTGTGAGGACAAGTTAAAGCCGAAGAGCGTTTCTTTTATTTTCATCTATTCATAACTTCTTTGGCTGGATGTCCTGGATTACTCATCATTCTGTTTTTAGTTCTCACTCAATGCTGGAGTAAAAAGTAACCATGTTCAGCGTCTTATTCAGGCCCAGCAGTCGCCACACATTTAAAGGAACAGTCTCAGGGACAGACTCATTTTGAACTTGTTGGACTTATTGGTTTTGTTGACTGAAGTGTGACTTAAACCTTCCACCCACTTCGAGCTCTGCTCCGCTGTGGGATGGAAATTGATTTGCCGTAGGTGGGAATTTTAGACGTGGCAGCATGTGTCAAACCATAGTAAATGCTGTAATGCAAGCAGCGAGTGTGTGAAATGCAGCAGGCTGATTAGTGATCTCGCCGACAGATAGGACGCATATTATCAGAGCCTTGAGGACCACGGCTTTTAAGCAGCCCTTCGGTGAACACGGACTGATCAACAACCGTGGCTGACGCTTTGCTTTTGACAAATTTGCAGTTTTACTTAAAGATGTGATTTAATCAGGTTAGCAAATGAGCAAAATCAACTCCGGTTTGAAAAAGCGATGAGCGAGTTAGGCCCCCCGCGAGTGTTGGCTCTCTTAGTCCTGCAAATAAATCGAGGTACTCTCAATAATCTAGTTATAAAGTCCCTGTTGGAGCGCCTGTCATATTATCTGACATGACAAATAGGCCTGGGCTCAGGCATGCGGCTGCGCCTCTCCCCCTTCTCCCGCTTTTTGCTCCCTCTAGTCTTTTTTCCACCAGCGCTTCCCTCTCTCTCCCCCCTCCCCGAGACCAGAGGTGCGCCAGGTGCGCTGGCTCAGACGTCCATGTGTGACAGGTCTTGTTGAGACCGGTGCAGCTGGGTTCAGCATATTTTGCAATAGAAGAGTTGTCCCCATGTGGACGTGTGAGTATGACTGAGGGAAGAGGCGGATGGAGAGAACATCCTCGCTTCTAGTCATGTGTTGACACTGTGCACTGATGTGTCCCGCAGCACCAGCGTCCTGACTGAGTGCCAGGGCGAGTTGGGAACCGCCTGACTCATAACAGCTGACTGTTCTGTATGGCTTTGTAATCAAAGAGTCCGCTCTCAACACAAATACATTCCTACGCAACGTATTGTAATAACTTACAAGCAACAGACAGACTCACTACCATCATATATGCTGTGGGACCAAAACAACTGGGTGGTGAAGCCAGTTTTCTATATATATATATATATTACAGCTGTGTATGCTGGGATTAGGTCTGTAATTTTCCATAATTAATCAGTTCTTAAAAGTATGTTTGAAACTTCAAACGCTTCCACGTCAAAGTTGCACAGTCCCCATTCCCAGGGTTTTTGGGAGCTGCTGTAAATCGGAGGAAAGCTAACAGCTCGTCTCGCTGTGTGACTACAAGGAAAGTTGAGTCACAATTCACGGCTGGTTTTAAGTCTTAAGTCTTATTTTAGAGTCGTGCAAAATTAATGACATTTGTTGAGCAGCCATCATGAAAATGATACACTGAGGCCAGGGTTTGCTGCAGATGCTATAACCAAACTTGGATGAACAGAAAGGTACTGAATAATAAACCTGGCAGGAGGAGCAACACAGCAAATGTCATGATTGTAATTCGTCTGCATTATTTGCATTGGTGTCAGACAGAAATAATGACTGGACACAGACAATAACACGTTGTGTCTGAGCTAAAAAAAGAAACCCACCCTGGACTTTCAAACCACAGCCTCAGCATGTCCGTGTATTATAATATGTATGCAAGACGTCAGGAAAATAAGCCCTATTGTCTGTTCCAAGGACTTAGACTGAATAAATGTAGGCACGCATGCCCAGAGCGTTTATTGATATGTGTGAAATGATGCACATGGAGGTCCTGAAAGAAGACGAGTAATCACTGATATTAGTGTTGAAATCCCCAAGCTGTGCGCCTCCAGGCCTGCCCTGATGAATTGGCTTTATGAAAATGCCACAGAGTGACATATTTAAACCGTTGAGCTTCATAACTGTGTCCCTCTCTGCCCCTAAAAGGCGGCATCCTGCCCCACCGATGCTCATCTCTGTAACAGAGGGAGAGGGTGAGGCGGGGGGGTGGGGGTGGGGGTGTAAGAGATAAAGTCAAAGTGAATCAAACAGAGGCAGAAGGAGTGAAGGCTGATTTGGAAAAAAGGAAGGCAGGAGACAGAGGGGAAGCTCACTGCGGAGGAAATGGCTTGGACCCGGCGATAATCACGTTCAGAGGGGAACCGGTGTCACTGTGTAATGCAGCAGGACAGAAAGCCAATCCAGCCCCGCTCGGTTCACAGTTAACGTGTCAGTCAGAGCCGGAGACGACATGAAGCTCTGATGTTTGTGACTCTGATCTGAACGGGCTGGCGTTTCCATGGAGTCGATTGATTTTAAAAGCAGAAATATGATATTGCCATTGATTTCTGCTCCCTTTGTCTTCTGCTATGAATCCCATCTGGTGTCCATGTCCAACTTCAATGCAGTGCTAATTGCGCTGACCTTAACATCGCCGGTCTCTATCTCCGAGTCAAGTCCTTTGTTATTGTCTTTCTTTTAAACTGAAAGCATTCGGTGGCCTGGCTGTCATCATTAGATACCCATCACAACATAGCGTGTCATAAATATCAACCTCGCTACTTGGGATGCAGCCTCCTGTAGCTCACACTGGAATGAACAAATATTTGTGGTGTGTTTGACTTCAGACTGCATCACAATGAAGGCGACTATCCCCCGAGCCTCTGTTTTCTTGTTTTGCGCAGCCAAAGTCAGTTTGATATTTTTTATGTTTATGTTTTAGCCAAGTGACGAACGCCACAGTTAACGTCTCAGCTGTTTCCTGACGGAGAACGAAGTGACGTTGATTAATCAGTGAAATTACATGACTGTCTTCTTTTCTGTGTCATTATGCTGACTTGAATAGTTCTCTTACTTCACCTTGACATTTGTTATAAATTAAGGATTACTCACAGTATTCAGCACATTAATCAGGATGAATGACACTGAGGCATGTCTGCTGCGTGGCCGCCTTCCTTTCCTCAATATATGACTCACATAGATTGTTGTCATCTTTCAGTGCTAACCCCACGTAGCTCCAAGCGTTATCGTCTTATTATCAACCATATCAGTCAGTGAAGTTTTATGTCACCTCTGCACTGCTTGGTATGAGAAATGTGTTGTTTGGCCACAGCGACTCACTTAAAAAATATGGCGTTTTTTTTCTCCATATTGTTTCCTCGCAGCAGGGCAGCGTGTGTTGTAACACCGTGCGTATCAGATAGCAATGGCCCCTGTTGAAAGGTGAGGACTGAATATTGTGTTTTGGAGAGCAGCATCATTTCCTTTGGCCTCTGCTTCATTGTAGCGCGGCTTCTTCTGGGAATGTACCGACCCCGATGCTTGTTTACTCGCGCTTTGTTTCTTCTGTGCAGGCCGAGTCCGTTGAATCCCACAATGACCCAAAACATATGAATGTTAGACTAGTGATTGAACACTGCCTCGGAGAAAAAGCCCTATCTTGATTTTGTCATCTCTCTTCAATTCAAATCGTGCCCCAGGTCGTGTGAGGTATACATACAAGTCCCTATGTGTGGGAATTGGCATGCCTGGTGTTTATATATGTGTGTGTGGTTATATATGTGTGACTATATGCATGTTCTGAGTAATGGGCTTTGTGCATCCTCTCTTGCTGATGGCCAGGATGTATCCATGGCAACGCCAGGTCGATCGTAGCTGTAAGCGGAGCTGGTGAGAGGGACTTGAAAGGGAGTGTTAAACCTCTCCTCTCATCTGCCCCGCGCTCCTCTCGCTCCGACCATGGCGAAATGCGCGGCCTCGTTGGAATCCCAGCCCCAAGGGGTAGAAACTCTAGCAGTGTCCGAGGACGCCCGCATCACAACACTGCCACCTTTTGACCTGATGTGAAAATGTCCCCTCCAGACCCGCCGCGACTGGAGTCATATATATATTTAGGGTTCGCTTATGAAAACAACTGGTTGTTTGTGTTGGCGCTGAAGCTTGACACCAGATCTGAGTTTTTGCCGTTGGTTTTTAGAGAGCTGGAAGTTGAGAGATGAGAGGAAGTGAAGGGAGAGGCAGGTGGGGAATAGCAAGCAACAAAGCTCCCCAGCCAGATTTGAATCAGTTAATGGCCTTCAGGCCACACGAGTGCCCCTTTTAAGATGGTGTTACACACTCGCAGATCCTGCAGCTGTTTAATTAATTCAAGGTAATTCTGTGGGATTAAATCTCTCGAGTGTCCTCTTCAAAGGGTGTTATGATAAAATGTGGTTTTAGTGGTTCACTGCTCAAGATATTTTTTCTATAAGTGGATAAAATGAATGTCTGTGTTTTCTGATACGTCAAGTTGATGCTGCAGAAACGCAGCTTCCTTGTTAAAGTCCAAAAAGCGTGACGAAGAAGGAAAACTGGCACCGGTGGTGTAACACACAGCAGACAGAAAGTACTTTAGATATGACCGTTTCTAAAACGTCAAAATCACGTCTCTTGATGCTTTGTCATGGTCAGCTCCCAGCTTTCTATGTGCCGCTGCTTCCCCCTAGTGGATGTCAGATGACATCCATCCACGATTTCAAAGCAACGCGTGATGACAAAGGATTAAAAAGGCAATAAAACATAACTAAGTGGAGAAGAAATGAGCAGCACATTCATCTTCATCTCATCTTGGATATATCTATTTGGAGAAGAATATACGTGTCAAAACAGATTTATTACAACCCTGTGTGCATCAATAAATCTGCACTGACAGGCTAATAACGATATTTTGGCAGAAAGGACATTAACCCAATAATCCAGCTATATCCACAGGGTCATTGAACTATTTTGCACAGCGTAATCTCCTCCACAGCAGTTTCACAACTTGCCATCTTGTGCCAGATCTGAGATGTTAGTGTGAATATTCATGCGGCCGTAGCTCTCACGATGCCTAGGGATGCAGCTGAGGGAGCTCTGTGACCTTCTTGTCAGGTCAGGCTGGAGGCTGGAGGCTATCTAGTGATCGCTAATGCATATTCAAGAAGCAGAGGTTGCTTAACAGCAGGGGCAGTTAAACCGGGTTCAAGATAGAGCCGGATCAAGGCCAAGCCTCGGCTCCTTTGTTTGCTGTCTTATCATCAGGAGTTATTTTCTGTGATGGACAATATGCACAGCTCCAACTGAACACATATTGACCGAGCCTGCTGCCTTTCTCACCCTCTCACTTGAAATTACAGTTTCACCCCTGATGGAAACGCGCTGGTGTGTTGTTATAGTTTAAAAGCCCGGCTCATCGGATCGGTTTGGGTAATGTGTTTTCCACGCGGCTGTTCCTTAGAGGTGTCTGTGGTATCATTATCTGTAGGTTCTTGCTGTAAGGATCACCGTTATGCCTCTAAATGTGTCTAGCATTTCATTTTCTGGCACCATCATGTTTCTGAAACTAATCTCCGCAGTCTAATGGAGGTGGATCAATACGGATGGATTGGTCTCTTACATTTCCTTTTCATATCAGAACCAGCACCGCCTCTGGGATTCTGCATTTATCTCCATATTAAGTAATGAGAGGATCCATTTAAGATGGCCCTTTTTCCCGTCTCCCTCCGCTTCTTGTATATATTTGCTTTCAGTTAATCTGCTTTTACCCAGAGCTGCTTGCAGCTATGTGGGGGTTTGTAATTTGAAAGAGATCTGCTGTTAAAAGAGCCATTAGATTGAAACAACACTGAACAATGAGCAAATGGAGGCCTTGATTAAATTCCTTGACTTTCCCTCTTGGCAGCTGTTCTGTTATAGCCGATTTCTTGATTAGACATCACACACTTCCTCTCTTTTAAAGGATTCTTCAAGTTCAAGTTAGTCCGTGTCGTGCCTCAATTTTTAGCTTTTCCAAGGTTTAAAGCTCATTGTAAGACCTTCTTATAAATCCATGCATCTTCCTCAGTTGCTCATCCTTCTATTAGTATTATTTGCATTCGATTATACTTTGCTGAGATCATTCTTTGCGACGGAGCCGAACCGTAAACTCAGCAGTTACAGCTGCTTGTTTGGTGCTTTTTCAGCCGTACATTAGCTTCCATTCTCTCAGTTTCTCCCTCCCACTGCGTCAAGCTTCAGGATTTTTTTTTTTTTTCGGGAAATGGCGAAACTCTGCCCCAGCACAGTGACCTGTAGCTGGGCCCTGTGGGAATATCCTGTGTCCAATACTCCTTGTGATCTCACATTATTCCCCCTCCTGCTCCACCTCCTCTTCCTTCTCCTTGTTATCTTCTACTTGTTCTTTTCTCTCTTGCTCTGGGACCTGGCCCCCCAAGACAAAAGGATGAACCCACGCAGGCAAGGCAGGTGTAAAGAGTGCGTGTCCTTGTGTTTTGACTGATCACTTCAAGGTGGTTTGTTGTTTTTTAACCGTGTTTGGACTATTTAGACAGTTTTGTTCCTTCTCGTTGTGGAGTATTTCATCACCTAAGGACTTTTAAATTGATTAGAAACAAGGTTTTCAGAGCTCAGATTGCTTTCTCAACCTGCCGCCATGCCAGTCCGCATCGTGTGCTCCATCTCTTTTTCGGCCGATGACGAGCCCAGCAGAGGATACGGTAGAGACTATTTTGATGACCACTACAAGCGCGTCAAGAAGGGTAATAGTGACGGGGACTCGCAGGAATACCTGGATAGGCGCAGTCAGGTGGACGACTACAACGAAGAGGAAGACGACGACAGCGAGGTGCAAGACCTGGCTGCTTTTTTTGGTGGTTGTTCACTCCACGGCGCCAACCATGTGTTTGTGGAGGACAAGAAGTTCAGTGTCCGCGAAGGTCTGTGGGCGGTGGTCTTTACCATGGCCCTGTCTGCGTTTTTGTACCAGGTAGTTGACAGGGTCTTATACTATCTCCAGTACGATCACATCACCATGCTGGATGAGCGAACAGCCAGCAACATCACCTTTCCGGCTATCACTGTGTGTAATTACAACTTCATTCGCAAGTCTCAGCTGAGCTACAGCGACTTGATTTTCATGGGCCCTCTCCTGGGCTTCGAAGAAGGCATGGCGCCAGGTTTCCCCCTCGCCCCGGAGCCCAACCGTCCAGAAGGCTCCCGCTTTAGCCTGGATGAGTTCTACACCCGAACGCGACATCGCATAGAGGACATATTGCTGGACTGTAAGTACAGAGGCAAGGACTGTGACCTCAAGGACTTCAAGGAGGTAAGTCAGGACCCCGCGGCGAGGCATGTGTTTGAGTACCATACTCTGAATTGGAAATCCTCTGTGCAAGTAAATTTAGGAAATATTTTTTATGTATCTTACTTTTGCTTTTAATTCACTGGTAATATTTTATATGGGGAGTGAAAACGGGAATGTGACCAAGTAACACACACCAGGATAGTAAAAATGAAGGACTTCATAGAAACTCACATCAAAAACAAAGAGTGTTTATTGCTGTTACTTACTTTGCAAAGGCTACTTAAATAAAACTGCTTTAAATAAAATGTTTTTCTGAGTCAGCATGTCCGCTTCAATAAAACTCCACTGTAAATAAAAACGAGTAGACATAATAAAAGCAGGTCCCATTACTTAAAGTGACACACTGACATGGAGCTGACGTTATTGAATTAATCGGACTCCGACTACCGTCGCGTTGCTCTGTTCAAGCTTAAGGGCCTGTTGGACTCCTATGCTCTGGAGTTTTAGTATTTTTTATTTTGTGTGTGTCAGACAACACTGGACATGAATACAGATTTACCAAGTAATGCAGAAAATATCCAGCTATTGGTCTATTGATCTGCTTGACCTTTGCACAGTTAGATAGGGCCAGACTGTTAATGGATGTACTAGAGTTACACGAGCTGCAGATACATCAGCGTGTCACTGTGGGGGCATGACTCTTTATTCATTTTTAGACTTGATGAGCACATGTTGTTTGTTGTGTAGTGCGAATGAAAAGCAAACGTTCTACTTACTAGTGGCCAAACGTTGCTTTTCCCTGATGATCAGTTGAATATTGATCGATTTTGAAATGGCCCCTGAACGAGTCTCTCTGAGAACCACTGCATGAAATAATTTATGTATGATAATGTCATAAACTCATTTAATCACGCTGGGATGATTGAAATGCAAACCAAAGTGGAGTGACGTGGCATTAAACATTAAAAGCCTGTCTAAACATGGGACTTTTCATTAGGGAGCAGTACGGTTCCTTCCTGTCCACACGCACTGCGAAGGCCAATGTGACATGGCTTCAAATGGTTCCGACAAGGAAGTGCAGCTGTGAATGTGTTTATTTTACCGTAGCACAAGTGGACGAACACATCATTAATACAGTCCATTTATTGAATGGCCAAAACCTGACCTAAAAGTCATGGAAAATCAAATGTAGGCGCTTTAATAAAGATCAAAACCATAAAAGTATTTTATTAGGTTGATTAAATCGACAGTGTTTTCACTATGAGGACACATGCGGACGTAAACAGGAAGCATTACCAAACATTAGCACAGAAGCTCTTTGACAGCAGACGGTGCATTTTATTTGGGTTCAGGTTTCAGCGTCTTACCCAGGCAGAAAATGAAAAACGCTCAGATTGTGTAATCAGTATCGTAAATTGGAAAAAAAAAGAATTCTGCTATAAAGCCAATGTCCTTGAGGTGGAATTGGGCCAGCAGGCATCCGCCGTTGATGTGCTCTTTGAAAGACAAAGTGCTGTGACTGCAGTCTAGCATTTTATTAGCATGAGAGGGAGGCAGCGACCAGGCTTCACTCTGTGACAGCCATTACTGCCACGGTGCGGTTTACAACTCATTCCTGCCTGTGCAAGGTCTTACTTTGGATTTGACAGGATGCTTCTTAGATCACATTATCATCTTCTACGCTTTGGTGAAGCTGCGACCGGTTCTGGCATTTAAATCAGACACACCTCCAACCTTATAAATTCAACTACCGTCAATCATTGATCTGAACTGCCCATAACAAATACTAGACGAAATGAATATACCATCAAATTGTGCCTGTCTTGTTTAAGAGGCTTCTCCTTGTGGCTGCTGTCGGTACATCTGTGGGTCTTGTTTTCCTGCCTGTAGGGTCCATGCGTTGTTGTTAAGTCTGGCCTAAAACAAGGCGACATTTCTTTGTCAGGTCTAATGGGACTAATTGTAGCTGTTGTCACTTTCACCTGTGCTGGAATATACAATCACTGATTGCTCCTTCGCCTCATGTACCTCAACACAGCAGTGGCCAACAGATGTTGTCACTGCTTTGCTGCTCTTCCTCTGTAGCAAACATATGACCAGTTGGAAACTCTCAGCCACATTCTGGGTCCATGCTGTTTGGTGACGTAAGCTGCATTTTGTTATATAGTTGTTGTTTTTTTTTGTTTTTTTTTACTGATTATGCAACAGCTTGAGATGAGTGGGGATATTTTAAGGGTTGCTACTGTACCGTGGCATATATTATGTGTGGTGTTGCATGTTAAAATCAAAGCTAGGTTGTTTTTGGAATTGCAGAAGCATATCACCCAGTAAGCAGTGATTTTATAAATGCACTTTAGTAATGCAGCTGTACAACCTTAATGACTGGGAAATTTAGAAAAATCCTCCGGTGCGGTACTCTCGATCTGTCCATGTATTTAATTTGGAAGGAGAAGTCTCCGATGGCTTGAGCCAGGCAATATAATATTTACAGCTGTAGCTCTGATCATTCTCAAACCCAGCATATAATAATACATTGACATATTTTGTATATGTACGGATGATGCATTTAACGGACTTCTGCTCTCTCTGCGCATAGTGCAGACTGACTGGATTGATAGATTTATTGCAGTAATGTTGACAGCACCACTGCTCCCAGTGTGGAGGCCCCTGTTTATTGTGTCTGCTGAAGAATCACTAATGGCTCTGCAGACTCCATAGCTGGTGAGTTAAACAGATTGATAGCGTTCTGTCTCCTTTAGTCTCTGGGGTTTTCTGTCGACTCCTCCTCAGTTGTGTGTTTCTGTCCTGTGTGTGGTGAGCTTGGCCAGCGGTGAGGCTCGGTTAATGCCCCGCAGATAGATGGTTCAGGTTGCAACACTTCTGTCCCAGGGCAGAATGTGAGCCCCCCTCAGCGCAGTGATCCAAACCTCTTCTTCCTGCTGTAGCCCCAGCCCATTGGATACAGCTTGTCTTTCTCCCGAGCTCAGCATTGTCAACAGAATCAGCCAGTGGCTCTGGTTACACCCGTCTCCTGTCTCCTCCCCAGGCTCGGGCTCTAACACACCGTGAGTCAGTCAGACTGTGAAGGAGTGTTTTCAGAGAAGGCACAAATGAAAAGCTGGAGCTGAACTCGCCATCTGGCTCCGAGCTGTAAATACGGTCACGGTTCCGCACGTCTTTCAAGCAGCCGCTGGAGGAGATTGTATCAGGGAAAGTGTAATGTAATTATCTTTAAGCATATGCCATGATAAATTAGATGTTAGGATATTATTGCAATAGATCATAACATGTGTTCCACCAGCACTGTTAACATCAAGTCTGTGCGAAACTCAATTTGTTCCTGTTGCCTGTGAAGCAACAGTTACTCTGCACCTTGTGCAATTAGGCTAATTAAACTGTCACGTCTTCAAATAGAAATAGATTTTTGTGTCTGTGTTTGTAATGCATAGTCATTTTGTGATGCATTTTATTTGCCGTCGGAGAAGTTCAATGCGTTCTTTGGAGTGTGATTTATGTTGCATTCTTGCTGTTTCATTCGTTGGTGTGATACTCAGATCCATCAGGCAGCAGCAAAACCGCAAGTGTGTGCAAAGAGTCTATACGAGTGTCTCATACGGTTCTGTTCCTCTGCCCCGTCTGACCCTGTGCGAGCAAACGAATGCGTCTCAGAGTTGCAGGAATTAGTCTGATTAAGCGCAGGCTCAGCCAGAAAAATGGTCATTACAGGCTCTGAGTTTGAAAAAGCTTGCATCGGTGAAATGCCTCCTCTCCTCTGAGAGGTGACAGCGCAGGAGCATTAAATATTTATGGTAACACTGAAGTTCAGACGGCTGCCTGTGACTCTCTCTCCTCTTTTCGACCATTATTAGTCTTTTTAAATGATGAGAAGTTCAGAGGTGTCTGCTTTAAGGCACAGCTTTAGGTTGTCACAATTTTGTGCAGAGCTTTAAAATAATGAGCTCACATTACATACCAGTATATCAAATGAAATACTAATACTAATAGTTTTTCCTTTTGGCCCCACAGCCTGATCTAATTAACCAAACAGGACATCTGACTCATTAATCTGCCTGTTTTCTCTGTGTTTTATGTCGTTTTGCTTGCCAACCATCAAACACGGTCACTAGGGGGCAGTGTTTTACAATTATTTTACCAGCTTAACAGGCTTTCATGGAGTTCTTGGCATTAGCTCTGCTGTATGATTTCTTTCTCTTTGTTTACAAGAAATCGGCCACAAATATACTTAATCCCATCTCTAAAGAACCCTTTGATTCCCAATAGTGGAACATCACAGTCTATGGGCTGCAATGACCGCTATCCAGTTAAAGTGCCATTTAGAAGCTGAGCTGCTGCCAGTGCAAACCCAGTGGATGGATGTTTTGAAAGAACTGTTTTCACAAGGGATTAAACTCTATTTGTGTGTTGTGGGGATTAAAAAATAAATGTCTCGAATCAAACATGAGCTGATCGTTCCGCCGTTGGTTCGTTCGTATCTGTCCTCTCTCCCTGTCAAATCCCGCACCATTTTTGTGTGATAGGACTTAGGTCCGCTGGGAGAGACGCTGTAGCTGTGTCACTGTGCCCTGTCGCTCTCCCTTTTCAAACCACAGCGATTCCAGATACACACAGTTCGACTAAATCGCTCGGCCGCCTTCTTCTGGGCCTGGCAACGAGAGGTGCAGGAACATTTTTTCACTTTTTAAATGAGTCCAGTGGGATAGAAAGTCTGGGTCATTTACATTGGACAGATACATCACTACCTCTCTCCAATATCAGCCAACTCTTCATAACACAAATGCTAATGAATCATTAAAGTGACATAAATGGAAGGATGGAACTTTGACTTTATCCTCTGACTAAGATAAATTGCAACTAATGATGTGGAAATGAGGGATACCTCCATCTTGTTGGAGCAATTATATTATATGAATAAGACGTATGACAAGTGTCCTTTATGGGGCCAATAGCCACTTACTAGTTGCTAATTAGGGTGATGAGAGGGCCTTAATTGCTTCCAACAGGATTGTTCCCTGTACTTTTATTACAGCTGAAATAAAACATTTGGCTCCGAATGACAGGCTGGACGGCAGAGGAGCGGAGGAGAGGAAGGCCGGCGTCCTTTTGAGAGCACTGGACTGTGTCTTAGTCTTAGTGGCCCTGTGCTGGTGAGTGATTATATATGTATGAGGGTGCAGACAGACCTTCGAGGTCATAGAATGAAAACTATGTCTATTGTCATGAAGTACATGTTCAAGTGCTTCGCGAGGGGTTTGTGCTGTGTTTTGTGGTAAAGCCTAGTTTGTGCTGTGGCCTTACTGGCATTTGCTGCCCCTCCTCTCCCGATTTTCATAGATCACTGGATCCATCGCGGTCAGCAGGACTCCTTCAGTAAGCAGAGTGTGGAATCAGCAGCACAGCTTACTTCACCCTAGACATGTGTGTTTCTCTTTGTGTGAGCATTTTTTGTGTGTGTATGCAAGAGAAAGAGGCAAAAGAAGACGGATGAAGACAGAGGCCCGTTCTGTGTGTTGATCGAAAATTACAGAAACACAAACATCCCAGATTTAGTTTCACCCTAAAAAATAACAATTGCTTAATTCGTATCCTTCCACTGGAGTCGTTTTTGTGGCCACATGACGAATGAAGCGCTGTAAAAGTTGCGGCTGGGATCGCAGCGTGTTTGGTGACACAGGGTTGTGAGATCAGTGACCGGATCGCTCTCAGTAAAACCACAGCAAAGATGTAAAAGATAATGAGTTGGGTGAAAATTCATCTTCTGGTTGACATTACAAGCAGGCAGTCTCAGTGACCGTGTTGTCATTACTGTAAGTGTAGTCGTGTAAAGACATGGGGTCAGAAGAATGTCTCCGTACACGAATCGCTACAAACATTTGTGTCATAATTCTCCACGGGTCTTGTTCTGGCGAATGGACCGTTTTACATTCATCAAACTCTCCTAACTGCACAAACTCATAGTAAATGATTCTTTTCAGACTGATTAGTGCCACCTGTCCATGAATTTGATCCTTATAATGAACAGATCCAAAACGGCCAGATACCGCTGCCCGATCTGCTTCGTCCACCGGGAAGATTAATTCGCAGTTGGACAATGATCCACAACCTTGAATCAGCAAGATACAAAGAGAGAACATTCACAGTTTGCTCAAGTTTGTATGTCTCAACTGTCAAACAATGACAAATTTAAGCAGAACCACATTATATATAAACTTCAAATTCATTCAGATGAATCTAAAGACGATTCTGTGTAAAATGTCAAACCACTGCCGTGATCGTGTCCTGTAGAAACTCCTAGAGACTCCAAACACATGTCTGGGCAGCCACTGTGAAGCTCGATGGAGTCGAGAAGGAGCAAACTGCCTTAAATGTAAATGCGCCTTAACTGTAAACAGACCTGTCCTGAGCTAATATTAGTCTGCAGTCTGTTCATTGAGTGGTTGTTTCATCTGCGAGTCAGTATATGAGCCTTTAGGCAGTACCGGACTGCTCGGTTGGATTTAATACCACAACTACACTGGGCACCTGATGCAAATCTTTACAGGTAGTAACGTCTGCACAGCAGTGAGGGGTTCGCTCCTCATCTCCCTGTTAGCAGCTGTATTTCAGGGCGCTACATTCAACCCACCTCAGACTAGGGCTGATTTGGAAAATGCAAAAACAAATATCACGCCAGCAATTAGCAAATCGCGTTTGCCCATTTTTACACACAAACGCACACATCAGCCATCATCCTGCTGTCAGTAAATCCGGTCCAAAGGGATCGTGCAGACCATAATTAAATCAAAATGAAAGATCCATTTAGGTGCAACCCACCGTGCTGCGGGCTTTGGGCTGTCGGCTTCATCCTTCCTGGCAGTCTGATCTTCCCCCGTGTGCGTGTGTGTGTATTTTCCTAAAGGGTTGTCAGCCAGCTGGACTACCATCGACCATCCTTCGTTAGTCCAGCTTTCACTGCATGTCTGACATCTCCCTGACATAAGATGCAACACACACACAAACACACAGGCACTCACCTCTTGCCAGCAGTTTAACAAGCTGCCAGTGTATTTGGTGCAAAACAAGTCTCTGGACAAGGAGAACAAACACTGTATTTGGACATATATAAATGCTGGTGAAGGGTTGGAATAAAAGCAACGCATCCAGGCAAGAAATCGAAGAGGTGCTTTGTTTGTCTGCTTTCCATAACTAGTGATAAGCCTCTGATTGTAAGATGTTCTTTGGCAGGGTAAGGAACTGAAATTAATAGGACGTGACAGGGGATGTCCTGAGGATCTGAACGGCTGAAAAATCCTTGATCGCACTTATGTTTGAATACAATATGAAAAGCTAACTTTAATATTTGGAAAGGATCAGACTTCTTTGATACAACTCGCTGCTTAGATTGGAGGGAGGTGATAGAGGAGGCTTTTATTTATTATTTATTTTACTTTTATTTGCAGAATATTCGGTAGCTACTGGCTTAAACTGTAGCTGTTTGTTCTGTTCACACTTACTGTATAGCCTGTATAGTGCTGCTCAAGTGCCAATTGTTTTCTCTATAGCTCTTTATTTCTCTGTATGTTCTGTAAAAACCAGTGCCTCCGTCCTGCTGTTCAGCATAAATAGACGTACGCAGCCTAGCATCGTTGACAAAAAGGCCCAGCAAGTCAGCTTGGAATAACAGCGAGCGACTTTCTTAAATCCACTTGCGTTTGACAGCCTCACATTTTTGAGCTCCGTTAAAGGAGACTCACCTCCACAACTAATAAAACAAATGGATGGATTTAGTTTTACAGGGAATTCATTTGTAAATGTCAGACAGAAAGGAACCATTTATTTCACAAAGGGCCATTCATTCATTTCTCCCTTAGCGGCAAATAGGAGGCATCGGGCCCGTGGGGACTGGGAGACTGTTTGCTATGGCTCGCGGCCGCACTCTGAAAGTCATTCATCAGAACTATTTCCCCCTTCCTAAACTCACCCAGCCCAGCTGTCGCGGTGCTGCCGAGATGAATTAGGAGTGTCACCCTGTGTTTCCCTTGCAGGCAGGCACACTCCTGCTGCCCTTTGGGCTGTAAATACAAATCTGCTCCATCCAGTCACACTACTTATACAGTAACACCCCTGCATCCGTTTTCAGATTAATGCCTTGGTGTATCACAGGTTGCTTTACAAGGCTGGGCTGCCACACTTGGCCTTTTCACAGTATGAAAAAGAGGCTTTTGAGATCACCCTGTCCAGAGCATAGTGGTGTTATATTAGCAGAGCCTGGTAGAGATGTGATTCCCCAGCAGCCTTTCTGTGTCTGAGCGTCTTCTGTGGAGCTGTGTACGCCGCACTGATATGACTGTGGTTTATTTTTTAAAGGGTTTTAATGCAACCAAATGTCTCCCAAGGGAGTCTTCTACATGTTACTTTTAAAACCGCTAAAAGGCTTCACGCTGTGTTTGAATCTGCTCTATAGCTTCTCTAATGTACAGTCACTGTAAAATGGGTCAATGTGGGCTTTTAAAGTACCACAGCAAACTTAATATTCACCCAGGCCCCATGTGTTTTTTCCCAAGATTTTATATTTATTGCCATACATAGCATGAACATGGTCAGTTGTGAAAAATGTTATTACCACCGACTATTGATGAGCATTAATGAAAACAACAGATTTTTAGATAATAAAATAATATGATACTAAATAATAGCCAAAAGAACAGAAATCATGTGTTAAATAAAAATCACAATTACTCAACCAGCAAGGAATGTGGCCCTAGTGACATTTGTCCCTTACAGCAGATCATGTGTGCAATTATCCTCAAAATTGTCTGTGTAAATCTGCAGCTGCTCCCCCGTCAGCCCCGGCAGCCACGCAGCCCTGACCGTTGCTGCTCCTGTTGCTGCTGCCTCCGCCCCATTTCGCTTCCTTTGGGCTCTCCTTCGCTGCCTCCCTTGTTCTTTGCTGGTTCCCTTGTGGATGCCTTGGTGCCAAACATTCCCAGCATGAGACAGAGAAGAGAAAGCAGCAACCAAAGCAAGCAGAGAGAATACTGAGATCACAGAAAGAGAGGAGGAAAGAGGGAGGCAGAGTAAAACGCAAAGGTGTGTGTGTGTGTGTGTGTGTGTGTGGGGGTGTGTGTGTGTGTGTGTGTGTGTGTGGAGAACCGGTTTATAACGCAGAAGACAATGGCACAGCGAGGGGAAAATGCAATGTGTTTATGTATCAGCATGCAGCATAAGCAGTTGGAGTAAACATCAGGAAAATTGAGGTAATGACAGGTAGAGCGTGTACAGTCAAGCGAGTGAAGACATACTGCTGAGTAGAAAGGCTGGGAGTGAAGGGGCTTTCTGCCTTGGGGCCGGTAGTTCTACTCTACACGTGTCAAGGTCCACACCGGCCGGCCCCACCCCGATCTGGACCCAGCCTGACAGCTTGATGAAGTGCCGAGTGCCTCGGCATCTCAGAGCTCCAGCAAACAAACCTTCTGCCGTCACCGCGTGCAGTCAGACACGGAGCGATGTGGATCCCAAAGCTTTGTTCCGTCCTCACGGGGCCACATCCCACAGACAGCATTCACGTCGCTCATGTCACTCTCTTCACAGAAACCTTTTGAATTAATTGCTCATTGATTTTGTGCTGATTAGAGATTTTGGCGCGTACCGATTTTCCTCCGCACAGAGACGCGCATGCTGTGTGGAGGCAAATTGCCCTTTTCTGCACAATGGAAAGTCCCTTTATAACCACAGGAAGGCAGTGTCAGCATGGAGAATACAGAACAAATATAACATACTGTATTATTCCCAAGACATCTCTTCATATAGTTTATGTGTGCATGTACACCTGACGACCTTGGAAAATGAAAAAAATGAGATAGAAAGGGAAATAAATGAATAAATAAACGTACCGAACAAGAAAATGTGTTTCATAAGCATAAAGCTATGTATAAATATATTGAAGGTCAGAACTATTCAACGAGTACCTGTGTGATGTTCATCACTTTAAATGTTCCGCAAGTTTGAATATTAATGGTGGTTTAGAGAAGCACTGCAGGTAATTCAGCCTTGAGCCCGGCTCGCGCTGCGTGGCCCAACCTGGGAGGCTGGCTGGCTAAATGACGGGTGAAGTGGCAGCTATTCACTTTCTGTGCTTGTTGTCGCCTCTTTTATTCATTTTCAGTTGACTTCTGAATATCCCCTGCTTCACTGGCCTCACTGATTGATATGGAAGTCTTTTAGTCGTTTGGAGGAACCGTCAAAGCCAAGAATTCCCCCTAAAAACAGCTATTTACTGAATGCCCTCGTTTACTTTAACGGGCAGCGATGGGGATGTAAAACGTTGTGGCGCTTAACAGCCAGATGGAATTTCACGACATCAGTTTGGCAACGGATACTGACGTTTGTGGACAGAGAACGACTCTATAATTGCATCAATTTTTGTTTCATTGTAGTGTTGACAGGTCTGAACTTCGCAATGCGACCATAAATCTACTCTTCGCCCTGTCAGCGTGTGAACAAAAGTCCCCATTAACTTTCCGTCTAACTGCTGCAGGTTTTGTCTCAGCAGCATCATTGAAACGACTTTACCAGGCGACAGACTCACACTCCGAAATGAAGACTGAGCTACGATTGCTGTGCATTAGGCCACATGTGTGTTACCCCTTTAAAGTAATGGCCTCGGGACGCCTTAACCCGCTTGTTCTTTAAATACATAAACAGGTTCCGCTGTGGGAGAATACACATTTAAAATCGATAGTCTTTTAGCTAAAGTCTGCATTTTATGCCCAATACTAATCAAAGAAACTGCTTTTTTATGGGATTTGTTTTTTATTTCCTTTCATTCGCTCATCATTGAATTTATTTCTCCCATTTATACATAAGGAGAGACACTGGTTGTTTTAAGATCCAGTCAATCAAATGCAACATTTATTTATGTCTTAGATGCTTAGGTAGTAATAAACTAAAGATGCTCCCTCGAGGTCCCCTAATAAATACGCCTGTGTGCTTTCATAATGGGTTCATTAGTGAAACTCTCAACTGCAGCTCCACCGCCGCGTGCGTTTGTTGTTCTGTTGTTGTTACATTTGCTGTGGGAATGTGTTCCTCTGTCAAGCAAGTACATCATTATCCCTTCACCCAGACGGATTAGCGTGTTGCACAGAGGCTCTACTCCAATATGTCTCTCTCGATGAGCTGACTGGGGAAATGGGGTTGAACAAACGCTGTTAAATGCCAGGAGTGTCAGGATCCACCTCCAGTGACTTCTGAAGCACGGCTACCTTGAGTTTACATATGAGTTAAGAAGCCGTGTGTCTACTTGATGTTCAGTTTCCCTCCTGCTCGTGCATTCTGTCCATCACCTGTGCATTTAATCAAGCACATTTTAATTGCCAGCTTACCGGTCTTGCATATCTAACAGTGGCCTCTCACTCGCCCAGAGTTGAGCAACCATTCCCCTCGACACCCTAGCTCATTAAAACATGAGTAATCGCCCGGGTAGAAGGCTTGATTGCCCTCAGATGGGACATTGTGACAGTTGCCACAGTATGTCGCCGAGAGGAAAGTATGAGTAAACAGGCCACGTCCTGTCCGAGCCCAGAAACACGGCGACAGATTAACCTGCTGGTGGCTGCGTGATCCCATCCTCTGTTTTTAGTAGCCTGCTTAAAAACGTCCCACTCTACATAGATAAAGGGAACAGGTGACTTTCATCTTCTCTGGTTTTTTAAATCTATATTTGTGTTTGTTTTGTAACATTTTGTATGAATCAGATATTAATGTGAGTGTTCACCAAAGGCAAACAGGGAATCCCTGCAAATCCCCGACATTTTATCTTGACCAAATATAACAGGACCGTCCCACTTACTGAAACCTTCAACTTTCTTGTTGACCCTTGACCCACAAAATAGTACATAGTATTCAGTGAGCATTGAGGGATTATCACATCCTTGGTTTTAATTTCATTGTTGGTTACAGATATGCTTTCAGCCTTTGTTAATAAGTAAATAAATAATTTGCATCATATGACATTTTTGTCGTGATAGCAACATGTTTCCAGATCTTACCTCAGTTACCAGGATTTCTCCTTTACAACAGAAAATACAGGGCAAGCAACACGGATTCCTTAAGTCCAGCTCATTCATGCTCTCTTTCTCCTTCCATTCAGTCCATTTGCTTCGTAACTGTTTCTTTCTCTCAGTTACGCTTAAAACTTGCCACTCGCACATCACACACTGCGTCCAAAAATAGGAGCAGTATGTGGGAATCAGAGTTGCGTGGCATCCAGCTTTTTGCTCTGGATTGGAACAAAGTGCGATGAAGACCAACGAAGCAAAAACCACCACTTACCCAACAAACTCCAGAGAGAAATAAGGTGTCCACTAAAGACTTTGTCAGTGGTGCATTCAGGCCTCCGTTGCCTGTTCCTGCCTGTCGTCATCAGGGTCAAAAACCTACTAAATCTAACGTGTGCTCTCTGGGACTGATGCTTAGAAAATGTTGCAGCAGGATTTGTGCTTATTTACCTATTTTGTTTTCCTTCCAACATTTCAAACGCTCGACACGAACCCGTCAGAGAACTGACAGTCACACTGATTTTTTTCCCTCAAGGTTTGGATGTGTAATACTCAGAACTCGCCAGGTGGAAGTGAAGGAGGCCGGACAGGCTCTACAGCATTACCTTCTATAATGCATTGTTCAGTTTTGAGGAAGAATACAAATTGTGAGCCTGGAGGGATTAGGATGCGTGTGTGGCGTAGAGTATGTGTGCAAGTGTGTGTGACGGACTTGAAAAGGAAGACAAATGGTCTGTACCTACTGAGGCCAATGATTTCATTCACCAAACAGCACTGTGGGTACTCTGGAGAAGAGAGTATGAGGATGAGAGTCGAGGCTGAAATAGAAAACTGACAATAAAACAGAAGGAATGAACGTGACTGAGGGATTGTTATTGAATCTACTGTCTCTGGGGCTTTTATTCTGATATTCAGAGACGAGCTGCATGTAATTTTGATGAAATCATTTCTTGGACTCTTGTCGCGCCACAGTCGGGCACTAAATCCTCCTTCCCTCTCCACCCCCCGGACAAGCTCGGGGAGCGCCGTGCGACTGACAAAATGCTCCCCCATCTCTGCCACAAGCTGCTGCTCGGCGCCTGAGAGGACCGAGCGTGCGCCTGGCTCGCTCTCCCTCCCTCTCTCTCTCTATCTCGCTGTAAAGTCACTGACAAACAGTAGCCATCTGAGAGCGCAGAGGCGAGTTTGGGCTCATTCACTGTGACCACAGCGGGGCCGATGCTGAAAGCGCGCACCAGCAGTCCTCCAAAATGTGCCAGTGCGACTCATCCGGATCCAAACCGAGACCGGGCTCCCTGGCCGAAGCCGGCAAGCTCTTCTTAAAGCACACCACCTTACACGGCTTGAGGCACATCTTCCTCAGTGGCTCGTACCCGCGGAGAGTTGCGTGGCTCTTGGCTTTCCTGGCAGCTTTGGCTCTGCTCTTCACCTGGTCCTCAAACAGAGTGCGGTACCTGCTCTCCTCGCCCATGTACACTAAGGCGCACATGGTTTACGCCAAGCGACTCGTTTTCCCCGCTGTCACCATCTGCAACCAGAACCTCCTGCTGCCGCGGCGCATGAAGAAGACGGACATATTCAGCGCGGGGAGGTGGTTGGGACTTTTGGGGAGGAACTGGCAGGTGTCACCAGCTGCGAGAGAGGCGCTCAGCCCTCTGCGGGGCGACGGTGGCGGGGGCGCGGAGGGGGAGCCACCCTGGTCCCCGCTGTCTCGGATCCTAGACTTCAACCACTTTCTTCCTCCTCCCCGGGAGTCCCAGCCGTCCATGAGGCAGCTGCTGGACCGACTGGGACACCAGCTGGAGGAGATGCTGTTGTACTGTCGGTACCAGGGAGAGCTCTGCGGGCCGCGCAATTTCAGCACCGTGAGTGTCGCCAAAGTTCAGGGCTTTGTTTTAACTCCCCCCCCCAACAGGTTGACGTGCATGTTTTATAATATAAAGTACTTGCAGTGGAAGCTGAGTGGAAGGTGAACTGATTGTGATGCCTGTCAGGATGCTTTAGGAAGCGCGGAGAGATACCAACAGGGTGCGTAATTAATTTGTGTTAACGCAGCCACTGGGCTGTAACAATGCGCATTTCTCTGCGCGGTTGCTTGGTGATGTGCTTCAGTGGTTCGCTTAACTCTCTCCAGCCACATAAAGGCCACTTTAAAATGTATTATGTGTTTGGGCTGTGTAGAGCATTTGCAGCGATTTATCTTACATAATGAGATATCAGCCTACAATACATCTCAGTTAGATTGGTGTGGCATTGCATTTCAAAACTTGGGCATGTTGGGCTCGGTCTTCACTCATTCCTCCTTGTTCACATGTCCATTGATTTCCCCCTGCTCATTTTGTGTCGCAGCTCACTCACAGAAATAAATATCGGAAGATGCTGATTTTAAATTACACACCAAACCGATTCAGAAGCGAAACATTTCACCTGACATGATTGCAAAGCAACCCTCTGCATTCACCAAATGACTGGGTCCCACCTCCGCCATCCATCACTGCTGGATCAATGTGTGTACAATTCTATGCACACAAGAGACCGATCTTCCCCTAATGAAGACTTTTGATTCATTTAGCAATGCTTTACGACGCACTTCGACGCGGTAATGAGAAGCAGTTTGCGTTGGCCTCATTGGTGAAATGCACCCCCGCTGATTGCATTCTGTCATCGCACGGAGAACAATGCGAAAGCCAGCATTCCTGCCCCCATCACCCAAATTTGTTTTCAGTTAAATAGATTTTCTTCTAGTGCTTGAAACTGCGAGCTTTTGGCCATTCGCAGCAATGTGTGTCACTCTGTGTGCTGGGGGAGACTTATAATTTGAAAGCGCTTGCCTCAGTGGCAGCCCTCAGTCTCTGTATCTTCTCAAGCTGTTATTTCTTTACACATTCAAGTGCAGTGCATCGGGAACCAAGTTATCACAGTTAAACACATTGCACCGTGTCTTCAAGAACACGTCTTGTTGTGCAGAGGGTTTTGAAGGGCGACCAAGCAGCAGCAACCGGTTTCGGCGATAAACATAAGGCCGAGGTCGGAGTTTTTGGGGATGTGTGTTTATGCCTTAGTGCATAGATAATCAATGATTCCCTGCCTGGCCTGAGGGTGAGCGAGACAAGATTCTCAACATGAGTCAGAGCAATGGAATCAGTCACACTCGAGAGGTGAGGTGTGGAGGAGTAAGACAGGCTCGTCCACATGCAGTCGTTTTCTGGATGTGCTGTTTTGACCCCTCTCATGTTGCTGTGTATCCCTTGAATGTCCATCATTTCCTTATGAAGCCGCTTCATCCTTCTAAAGCTGTGATTTAATAACATGCTTAATTTGAATCAGGCAGACCTTCCCTCACTCGCAGGTCTCAGGCATTGATTTCACTGCCGAACTCCATCCAAGAACAGTCAGTCTCTGTCTGTCCTGTGCATCCTATTGATCAGAAGCTTTTCCACCTAGCGCTCTTAAATCTCGGCGGAATATCCAACTGAGCATGCACCGGCTCGCTGTGCTTCCTGTCCGGATAAACAGGCTAACGCGTTTTCCTTTTTCTTTTTTTTAAGTCCACAGAGTTAGATACTACTGATTTTTGCATGGGCTTCAGATGTGTGGGCTTAAATATGTATTTTTTATTTCTTCTTTCGCTTCCTCTGGGCTTGTAGGTCAGCAAAGTTACATTGACTGAGCAACATTAACATTCATCTGGTGCTGCTGTGTTTTGGTCCACATCATGAATTTAAGCAGAATATGGACTAGGTCACATTTCCTTTTTACTAAGTACTGGGTAAATACCTGGCTGCTCCAGTCACCTCATTTTCAGTAAGACAGTTCAAGAACTGGACAAGGACCCTTTTTAGTAACCTTAATCTGGGGCATTACTCATAACCCACAGAACCAAGTGCAACCAAAACTCAGTGTCTGCACACGTTTTGAGGGTTTAACGCGCAGAACAGCGTCCTCCGTATCGGAGTCACGTTACACGGTTGTGACATACAGCGTACCGTACAGTATGTGGCTGCTACGGTTGGAGGACTTGTAGGTAGGGACAGGAACCTGGAGTCAGTCATGAGCTGATGCAGAAGTCAGGAGAAGACAAACACCCTGTGGTTTGTCAGCTCCAAAGCACTAAGCACTAAGTCCTCACTTTGTATGCATTTTGATATACGTGATAAAATGGCGAACCAGTAGTTTCTAGAGTTGCTTTGTTGAATATTTCCTGAATCTTGAAAACCTCAACAGTGGTCGACAGAACAATCTGACCTCAAGGTTCATTTAGTTGCTGTTGTGGAATCTTATTTCATTTCTAGCTGTAGGCTAGTAGGTTGTAGTGTGTCATTGACTTGCTTACGGTGATGTTTGGCTGCTGGTTTAGAAGCGTTAAGTAAAATTAGTAGAGGTGTTTATTGGTGTGTGATAATATTTTAGCCTGAGGTCCTTTGTCTTTTGCAGCTTTCCCTCCTCACACAGATGAAGTGGAGTCTCATTATGTGGCTACATACAAAAGTTATTTGTCACACTTAATTATCTTCTCATTAAATGTTGTATTTGTTAAGCTTATTATAATTACATATAACCCGGTGAGGTTATCCGCAAATCCTGTTTATGCTAAGTTGATTCAGTGCCGCATTACAACCCAGACAATCTCCCAGAGGTGTGTTTTTGTAACTGTCGTAGCACGTCGCACCTTTGTGCTTAGCACTGATCTTGAAATCAATGGAGGCGAGTGAAAGTGGTTCCCTGGCAACTTTGGGGAACAGCTTGTGCATCCTTGTCACATTGTCATGTGAAGGATAGCCGAGGGCCATCTCGACAGTCTTGAGCTGTCTGTCTGTGAATTATTTATTGAACAGAGAGACAGTGACATTTCGACACCCTGCGAGAATGAGAGAGGCTGATGTCTCTGTCACTGTTTTTTCCTCATAGGTGGGGCACATTGAAATTTTATTTATGTGTACAGAAGTTAGGTTTTTGTTTGACATGCAGCGTACAGCGTCGACATCGCAAATATTTATTCCCCTTACAGCTAAATGGATTTGTGCAAGTTTCAATCAGTCATCGGTTTGTAGGATGTTGCGCCTCCAGCTCATCTAGAGTAAACACATTTAGATATGCTAGACTGCTTTTTTGTTTGTGGTGGTGGGGTGCTTGACACTTCTCTATAAGCGCACACGGGTCATGCTTCACTCTTAGGGTGCATCAAGGCATTTTACGTACAGCAGCATGAAACAGACGAGCGGCCTGTTTGATAGACAGACGTAAAGAAACGCGATGAGACGCTACAAAACCTCACTACACAGCACAGCGAAGATCCCGACTCCCCAAGGTCACCAACGGCACCCACTGCTGCTGCTACTGCTGCTCTTCTCTCAGCGCATCCAGCACAATCTCCTGGTTACCACAGCAACTCCGACTACCAGCCTCCTGTCGTCAGTCACCACATTATTATCAAGTCATGCACGCAGATGGCAAAGCAGGGGTGGCTGCATCCACGCACAGGCTGCACACGCGCTCATTCATACCCTCGCGTCTGCACGCAGAGAGGCAGATGTGCGCGCTTCCACGCCAGTCGCCAGCAGCCTTATCACCGGTTTCTTGAGCTCCCAAATCACTTTCTCTTTTCAGCGTGAGCCAAATTGCCCCTGTTTCTGAATTTTCAAACTTGTCTTGTAAAAATTGGTTCCAGCTGTAAGTGGGATAAACCTTGAAACGGAACCATCCCATGAAATTGGTCAAGTAAAGTCATACTTTCGTGGCTGTCGCAGTGTCTCATGGGAAATATTTTCACGAGCGAAATTCCTTTTTTTGCCCTCTGTCGTAATGCAGAAGCCTCTGAGACGTCATAATGCTAAACCGTGATCTGATTATGGGGGAGAGGCCACTCCGAGGCTAAGATGGATTTCAGGGGCATTTTATTGATGTTTCTGTCCTGATCTAGAGTCGCTGCACATCTGCGAGCGTTGCAGCCCCTGTTTTTGACTCTGTTTTGCCACTTATGCTCTTGAAAGGTCACATCTCATATTGTGTCCCACTGTCAGGAGGGTTTTTATTGCATTTCGCCACTTTGTGACTTAAAAGCTCCCATATAGGCACACCCCAGGAAGCAATCTATCAGGACTCCTGCCCCATTCGTTTCCGCACACGTCGCTGATTCACGTTATATTAACTTTTTCCATTGTGAGGCGTAGCAGGAGCATTTTTTATGCTATACGTGCATCTGGTGTTTGTGACATTTGAGTAATTTGTCATGAAACACTAATGTCTGACTCATAAGTCATCCGCGTGATAAGCTCGTCGTTATGCGTTTCCACAGGGGAAAAAAATAAACTGCGTTCTTGGGCAATCTCAGGCGAAAAGGCTTTTTATTACAAACTCTGTCATGATGTGGTTATTTGTAGCGCTATCATACAGTGGGGCCTTATCTTCATTTTCTATGCTGTCTCTACAGCATTTTGACAGACTGGTGGATTAGAGGGAGACTTATTTCAGTTATTACTCTTCATGTCCAACTCCTCATCTGTTTCTTTTTACCGTTTCCTCACATGAATGTCACAACGTTTAAGGTTAATACATGTTAATTATGTGCTAGGATGTTTTGATACACGGCTCCCAATCATGCAGCTCCACAACAAAGTAGATGATTTGGATGCTGGCCATGGTTTTCCATTTCCTAATGTCTGCAAGGACTGTGATTAAATTACACATCCATTAGTTCACTGGCAGTCATATCCTTGCCGATGGGTCACAGTTCCCTGGTTCACTCTATAGAATCGCTTCTGTAGATGCTACTATACAGTATATATCCCAGATCAATTAGTGAGACGGCTTGTTCTAGCATGTAGGTCAGGTAGATTTTGACAAGACTGTACCATGAACGCTGAAAGTTGCATCTGTGGGCGAATGTCATAGAGATAAAAGGTGCAGTGGAGCAAGCTGCGCTCGCTTGATCTGCCTACCTTTTCCAAGATGCTTTGAATCTGGTTGGGAGAGGAAAACAGTTCACTTGGTGACCATTTCATTAGAAATAATGAAGTCGACTTGAAGCAGAGCTGCCGAACTTTACTGGGTTCAGTTTCTTAAGAGCTAGTTTTGTTTTCTGTGATAGTCAAACAAATCAGGACATCTATACGCTACGGTGAACATCAGTGTAGTATAAATGTTTTAACGGTGCGTTGCTGGAAACAGTGGTTTCTCAACATTGTGCTGAATCTAATTCTTCTTTGGACATGAATGAGAACCTGTTGATCATTTCATTTATGAATGTATAAGGCATTGTATTCAATGATTAAGCATCTGGCAGCGATAAAAGCTTTTTAATTTAAATCATTATTTAATAATTACATTTCTGTGGATTTTTGATGTAATAATGATCACGGCTTCATAGTTAAAAGTTTTAATAGAAAAATTCCACAAAACAAATCAATACCTTTACCTTTACTGACTCTGATAGAGATCTGTGGTTCTGTCTGGGAGCTTCTCACCCTGAAATAAAAGTCATATCACATCCTCACGCTGCATGGAGAGAGACAGGGGTTCAGTTTGTCACAAGCATCTGAGCGCTGTGACCTCTGAGGTCTGCTGCTGACAGCATAACAAGAGGGTTATGGTAGGTGCTTGTGAAACAGTCCCCTGCCTGGCACGACTTTTGTTTCTGCTTCTCCTGGATTAAACACAAACAGCTGGTAGCTTGGATTTTCCTTCAGGAGCACAAGTGAGGCTGACAGGTAATTCTCTTCTGCTGTCTGTAAAATCTCTGAAACCATTTTTCATTTGTGTATTTCAGATATTCACACGTTATGGAAAATGTTACACCTTCAATTCGGGCCAAGATGGACGCCCCCTCCTGGTGACAATGAAGGGTGGGATGGGCAACGGCCTGGAGCTGATGCTGGACATCCAGCAGGATGAGTACTTGCCTGTGTGGGGAGAGACTGGTAAGCTTACCTGGAGGACACAGCACTGGAATCATCCTGTGCCCACTTATGAAGACTTCAGCTAAACCCACGAGATTAGTGTTGATGTTTGCGCTGAAGCGACAACTTGAGTTGAAAAGAGATTTTTTTCTCTTCAATCAATTAAACGCCGTAGTAATCATTTTCAGTTTGTGCTCTGACAGTCTCAGGGGGAGAAACACTAGCACAGAGATTCAGCTCTAATCTCTGAGACAGAGGCCTGACTGGGCTGTAAGCTGTGTGATTTCAAACCTCTAATCCATTCAGTTTGGCAGACGTGCATACATATAGATGAAATTGGATATTTGC
This sequence comes from Macropodus opercularis, assembly GCA_030770545.1. Taxonomy (NCBI): domain Eukaryota; kingdom Metazoa; phylum Chordata; class Actinopteri; order Anabantiformes; family Osphronemidae; genus Macropodus; species Macropodus opercularis. Next base: position 7,311,052 of record CM061099.1, read on the forward strand.
TGCATATTTCTGCTATATAAAATGTGAAACTCTCTGTCACGTTCATTAATTATAGGTGATGACTGAAATACGCACCCTCTCATAGCTTGAAATGCCCCTTCTCTGTCTGCAGGGTATTATTGACTAATTTATTTCAAGACAGATGGATATTGATCTGGAGCATTTTATTTCACTATAATATAATTGTATCACTTGTCAGTTAGGCTCTGCGTCTACATGAATCAAACAAGAGCAGAAGCACTTGCGAGATCTAAAATCAATGGAGGCTGGAAGCTCTTCCATTGGGGGTCGCCCTCCCATCAACACAGCGCAGTCTCCCCTGTCCTGCTCCAGGAGATCACGAAGCCCTGATTCTAGTGAGGTCGCATGTGTGGCTGCGTTTTGGTTTTAATATTTCATATGGGAGCTGTGGCCACTGCCAACGTAAAGCGCAGCGTGATGTGACCATATGAAGCCCCATCTGTAATCCAACGTGATTTGAGGATATGTGATGCTCTTTATGTAAGTCGATTGAATAATTCAAGGACGATGTGGATGTAACAGTGCACGTACACGCGCAAGTGATTGCTTTGCAGCTGCCAGTATATTTTGTCAGCAGCATTAAAGATGACTTTGTGGACTTTCTAGTAGTGGAAATTTACGCAACAAATAAAGCTGTTGTTTTTATGTCACTAATGAAAAATGCCAGCCCGCTGATATTGTGCTCCAATGACTTAAAGCTGTAATCATTAATGCCATAATGAGGCAGAATGTCACTGATTAATCATTTTATAATAACATTTATTACCTGTTAGCTTCATTTGGCTGCATGCCCTGCAGCACATAACGTCCCAGTTCAAACACCTGGGACCTCATTTATCAACGCATTCATAAAACATCAGCAACTGTAAACAGGAGCATAGAAACAACAAATGGAATTTATTAGGTAGTTCCATGCTCGACTTTATCAAATCTCATCATTACAAATATTCTTATTCTAGTAGATAATTGTTGGAGGTTGTGAGCACGAACATGAAGCGAGAAACGGCCGTTGATGTTTTCATGTTTTCATGTTCCGTTTGTTGGCCAACAGGCTCAGACAGCAGGGTACTCTGGACAGGTCTATCACGTAGAGACGAACAACCAGTCACGCTCACGCCTACGGGCAATTTAGAGTCTCCAATTAACCTGCCTGCACGTGTTTGCGCTGTGGGAGGAAGCCGGAGTATGCAGAGGGAACGCACGCTGATAACCTGCACCAGCGCGCCACCAACACTAACTCGCTGCTAAATTGTTGTGTTATTTAAAAGTTGTAGCGCAACAGGAAATATACAACAAATCAAGGATAAAAGTATAAATTTAAATTGCAATTAAATGCTCACGGCAGCCGGTGTAATACATAGAGTAGAAGTACATGAAGTCTCACACATCTAACTTCGCTAGCAGTAACAGAAATCTGAACATGCTTGTGATCTCTTCGGGTTTGCAAAGAGCGTTGGAGGAGTAGCAGGTTTCACAAGGGGCGCGACACCAGTCTATAAAAGTGTCCATCTAACGCTTTTAGACCCTCGCTCGCTTTTTTACGTCTTTGGACTTGTGTGAGCAACCACATGAAACACGGGGAGAACATACAGACTCTGTAGTAACACTCACACACACATAATGTAACGTTGCCCGTCCTGGTGTGAAACTAGACGTAGCTGCAATCAAAAACACTCCTGGTTGTAAAAATGATTCCACAATTAACCACAGGCATTGAAATCCCTTTTAAAAAGCTGAAAATGCTTGCATGGCGTCACGTGTGAGCAAGTTTCCATTTCGCTCCATTGTTTAGCCCAGATTTCATTATACTATTTGTGTAAGGATGATAGATGGCCATGACTTAAAGATGACGAGGGACTACTTATGTATATGTGCCTTTCCAAGCCTCAAGCATTTGTCTTGGCAGCAGCAGCCAATGTCTTTATATGCAGTCTCAGAAGAGCAATGTATAACAGTTAAAATCTGTCACTCCAGCCACTTCCCTGAGCTGTTTAATTGAAAAGAGTGAGGAAGCCTGGCACTTAGAAGATGATACCAAGTGACAACTGGGGAGGAAAGGCAGCGAGAAACAGACATCCTACTTTATCCCCCAGCCTGTGCTCAAAGGACCTAAATCTCTTGAATGCGGCCTGCCATCGCTACGATAAGCACTTCTAGGCCTCTGTGAATGAGATAGAAGCGCAGTGTGTTTGCATAGTGTAGGTTTGAGCCACCGTGTCATTGTGATGTTCCCCTGATCTCACTATCAAAGAGCTTCTCTGCTTCATTTAAAATCCACACAGCAAAGTGCCGTAGCGAAAGAAGCTGTCAGCTGTATTGATTTTCTTTTTATCCTCATCATCATTTATTTATTAATTTAACCATTCGCGCTCGTTCCCCCCTTGCAGTAAATAAGATTCGTGTGAGGCGCGCGTTGTCACCCACCTCTCCACTAAGTCCATCCCGTTTATCCTTTCGCTCCGCATCCCAGCTTCTGTTTGTCGTCCATGCAAGACCATAGAAGTGGCTAATGAATAAGCAATAACTGCCCACAAATGGTTCCTTCCACCTCAAATAAGGCGGCTGTTCAGTTCCTGCAGGCAAATGCATATAAATCAGCATCATCCCTAGTAAACGTCCCGACCGTTTCTTGCCAACAGACGAGACTTCGTTTGAAGCGGGGATCAAAGTTCAGATCCACACCCAGGACGAGCCGCCGTTCATAGACCAGCTGGGCTTCGGAGTGGCACCGGGGTTTCAGACCTTTGTCTCCTGCCAGGAACAACGGGTAAGAAAGATGATGATCGTCAATAAAGATAAATAATGTGCTAGCTTTAATAAAAAAAAAATAATACTAAAAAATACATGTGGGACTGACAATACATTAACCTGTCTTCGAATATTTGATTCAAGTATACAGTAACTTCCACGTCGCTCGCTCTGAGGTTAATGGAAGGAAGCTGCTTATAAAATTAAACCTGGATTATTTCTGAATTTTTTCACCATCTGATTTTATAGGTTGTGACAGTTCAAACTGCAGTATAATATAACATGTGTAGGCAAACAGGGCTATTACTAATCGTGTTATTTTCTTGTCCTAGCTATGTTGGATAGGTTTGCTAATGACTAGTGAGCATCGAATACATCACCTGGTACAATAGTCTGCAGGACAAGGGCTGTGTCCTGGGATTACAGTGGGTCTTTCTTTCGGGGCTTTCAACATCAGACGTCTCGCACGGCCCAGGTGACCCTGCCCTGACTGATCAAGCCCTGGACCGTGTCCCAGTAGCACTTACACTCCACTGCTCACACTCCCCTTGATCCACAACCATCTGGAGGATCTCTCTGCCTGTGAGGCAACTCCTGATGACTCTGCTCTTGTCTGCCCCCATCACTCCCGGCAGAGACACAGAGCTTTACTGAACTTTCCCCAAGCCGTCAATTTGAATTCAAACAGAGAACATGAGCTGTTCAGTTTGTGATCTTATCAGAAGCTTCCTGTGTCAATTTAACAACGTCAATGCAAATGAAACGCAATTGGAATATATTTAAAGCCCCATTAAGTGATATATTATACTGCAACAAATGACTCCAGTGAACACTAACACCAGCTCTCTGCTCTACACAGCTCAGTTGTTTGGTCCAAACACAGATGAGCGTGAACCAAACACACACATTGATGAGTTTGTGAACAAACAACAACATGACCAGTTGCAGTGAATTAGCATAATTTTCAGGACATGCAGTTGTTGTAGGATCTTTTACTTTGTCTGGAGCATTAGATCGTTGCCTCTCGCTCATCGTCCCATGGCCACTCAGATTTGACTTAGTTCCTAGTTCTTAACCAACTAATCTATGTAACAGTATTATGTAAGCAGCTAAAGAAGTAGAAATCCTCCTTACACAGTGTTGCATCAGTATTTCAAATCTGCCACGGTCATATAAAATAATATACATCCACTTGGGAATTCTTGTGCAGAACTACTAATGAAACCTTTTGCTACATTTTGCTAGTAGTAGTATTAGGTCTTCTAGTCTATAACAGTGTTTCCTGAGAGTTGGTAAGCGCTGCAGTGGCCCAGGTTCCCAGCCAGTAACATATTTGTCACTGGCTGTGTTCAAGGCTTTTTCCTGACCTTAAAAAGTTGAAATGAGGCGTCCCACATGGTGCGAGCGCTGCGCTATCAGCTGTGCTGTAAAAGACAAATGCGACTGTACTTTCACACCATGAAGACGAAAACATTGTTTTAACTGGGGACCGTTTCACACAGAAGCCGCAAACCCATAATTAACACTAGAAGCTGATCGTTCTCAGGATATTAACTTTAAAATCTTCTTTAATATGATGGAGGCTGTTTGCTGTTTTGTTACTGTCACTGGGAATAAAACGATGAGACTCCAGTGTCAAGACTTATTCTAGTTATCCACCAACATCGCAGTTCAATTGAAGCCTGTTTATGCCTGTGGGCCCCCTGGGGGCCCGTGGCCATCGTACAGCTCGGGACCTCAGCATTATTAAGGAATACAGACTTACCCCATCTTGCCCCAGATGTCGGCCTTGCTCTGTGAAACAAAGTGCATGCGAGTTATTCCTCTGAAATGTGAATAATTCTGCAGGCGAACATGCAGACGGACAGACAAATCATATACTCTGGCCTCTAATATGCTACAGACCCATGCATAATGAATAGTGGAGAGAAGGGGATAGATTTGGGAGTGATCTCAGTCCTTCCACGTTCACTCCACTGGTGAGAGTGTCAGCGGCTGCAGCAGGATTTTGCATGCTGCTAATGTCGCGTCTGCAGGAGACTGTCCCCCTTTGTTTTTCTCTGTTTCTCACTAGCTCCATTCGTTTTTTTTCCGTCCGACAGTCATTACAATTCCTCTAATACAATTCTCTCTCTCTTTAATATGATTCTCCTCTCTCAGTGTGTTTGTTTTTTTTTATTGGCTGGCAGGCTCACTCTTCATTTATCTAATGCAGTTTGCTCACATCCATTCAACTCCCCGCTTCAGCAGTCCTGTAGTGTAAAACTGTTTTTTTTGGAGGGTGGTGGCAGCCAAACTGTCACTCACCATGATCCAACAAGTGAAACTCTTCAATTTGCAACTAGTTAACATTAAAAGCACAAACTTCAAAAGGTTCTCTTGTTCAGCTTTCCTCTCCGGTGAGTCGTCCTCACTACTTTCCAGAGGTTCCCACATCTGGCCTTCAAGGTCCTCTGCCCTTCTCCAACTGTGTCTGCCGTGCTGATTACCTGTACCAGGTGCATTTAGTCAATCAGAACCTGGTGTGGAGAGTCGTGAGTGGGGAGCATAGTTTGACTTTTCATGTGCTTTCTCTGACTCAGTTAATGGACATCACGATCTTAACATGATTAGTTTCCTGCTTCGTGGTCCTTAAACACCTAAGAGCTCACTAAAATGCCCTGAAATTCCTGACGTCAGATTCACTTGTGTCCACACTTGGAGAATTAGGCTTTCGCATAAGTTCAACAAATGGGAAGCAACGCAGCCACAAGGTGCCTCAGGATGACTAAGCAGAGCTTTTAAAAATAAAAATAAATCTATATAGCAGACCTCTGAGCTCAGGACAGCCGTTATCAAGTCAGCTGGCTTCTCCAGCACCACTAAACCACACGATGGGGTGAATAAATACCCGCGAACCTATCATTGATTATCACGTCTTACCCAGCTCTGAAGGGTTTTATGTTCTGTTTGACTTTGTGAAACGTCCTTGATGTGAAAATAAGCTAAAGAACCATTATAGGCTACTGATTGGATGAAGTTGTACTGTACTGTGTGCGTACTGTATGTGTCAGAACATTACTCTGGGTTATTAGTAACCAAATCTAGGGAGCGACACACGTGGCTGCCTCACTCGCTCCAGTATAAATTGTAAAATGCAGGTCCCTAAATCACAACAGTGGCCTTTAATTTATTGCTGTGTGAGCACTTAGTGATGCACTGCTGGAACTGATGAGACGGAAACACACAGGGCCTGTTTTATAGTTTCCTACCTCATTTAATGCATCAAATCGTGCCCTTCATTTTTTAAAGGCATCTGAGATGTGCATAATTAGTGCTAATATTTTAATATCATGCATAATGCAGTCTGACTGATCTTGATACAGTGTAAATTCACTTACTTCTATCTGTACTGTTCTTACCATATATTTTCTCCCATATTTCCTCAGATTTTGAGTGTGAAATGCTCAGAGGTCCCAGGGATCTTTAACACGTCTTTAACTCTAAATAAACAAGAGAAAAAAACTTTTCCAGCCTAAAAATTCAAAGACAATGTTTACATTGGTTTATTATAAGCATTCAAATGTTTATCTGTTGTGTAGATTGGCTGTATATCCAGTTTAAAATCCCATCATGTCATATTTGCGGTAAAATTGAGAATTCATTGAGTCTTTGAGTGTCGATTGGCAAATGTAAAAAGATTCGCAGCAGTGGGCAAGTTAAGGCTTAGACAGACAGTTTAGAGTTTAGAGTTCAACGTCCCGATGACCTGTGTGTGAAACGTAGGACGTGTCTTGAACTGTTAACTACTGAAACGTCTATAAGATGGCAGCAGGTACTGTGCATTTATAGATACAAACACAAGGGACATGGCAGTGTACTTCCATCACAGCTGCTTGGTGTGAAACCCTTCCATGATCACAGCTGTAGACACAGCTGACACTATTCAGCTGCTGCATGAAGAGTGGGCAGCACAAAAACAGCGCAGGGGGAGACCAGGAATAGAAAAGATGCAGGAGATAAGCTCCCACAATAAGCACCACTACACACATGTAGTCACGGTGGAGTAAGAATGAGATGCAGCCTCTGTGCCAAATGCAACACTAACGTAATGGTTTCTCATACAGCCAGAGAACAAGTTATTATCATATTGATAGAAAGTACCAGGTCAAAGAGCTGCAATACCGGGGCCCAGGACGGGCTGTTCGACAGAGGCTTCTTGTCTAAAGTGGGTCTGCGCTGTGCTTGTCTCTCGCTCTCTCAGCTGACGTATCTGCCTCCACCGTGGGGGGACTGCAAGTCCACGCCGATGAACTCAGACTTCTTCAACACGTACAGCATCACGGCGTGCCGGATCGACTGCGAGACGCGATACCTGGTGGAGAACTGCAACTGCAGGATGGTCCACATGCCTGGTAGGAGCCAGGAGCAGCATCTCTCTGCTGGATGTTTCTCTGTTTGTTGGTCAAAGTCTGGAGCGTTGTCGCGTCCGTCGTTGTGGCTTGAGAAGAAACGATTCGTATGGAACAATTTGCTAGCAACCGCAGAAAATTAGACCCTTTCACACTCCACTGGATCGGAAAACTCAACTATTTTGAGTGTGTGTTTGTGCAGTGATTACAGCTGTCTTCCTACTAGATTTAATCACTGTGTGACATCTCAGACGGCAAATTGAAAAGGAGTTTGCCGCAGAGGAAGCGTTGGGATTTGGCTTCCATTAACGCTCGCTCACCTGTCCAATAACTGTTAATGCCTCTCTCTTCAATCAGGGTCACTTTCGCAGCTACGTTTGCATATAGATAGCTACGCAATCCATCTGTATAATAATCAGGATTAGCTACAGTCTTGCAGTGATTGTGCAGTAGATTAATTACTGCTGCCCTGTGGATTGTGCTCTGCTGCTTTTCATCCTTTTCTATCTCCACGTCATTGGGAGGATTTTTAAAGAATATCGACCAAGATGCAGTGAATAATAGCAGCAGGGAAGTAATTTCCTCTACATTTAGGACATGTCTTTTTCCTGTGTTGTCCTGATAGAAGAAGAAGGATGGCTCCACCGTCAGCGAGTGAGAGATGACGACGATGACAGAGATTGAAAGGAGTAATGAGAGGCAGCGAAAGTACAAAAGTTAATAAAATCAATTATGAGATATGATCGAATCTGCCGCAAATTTCTAGGCATGATCAAGATAGCGGTGACAGTTGGAGACAAAATTAATTGTGCAACAAAAACAAAATGGTGTTATTCTTTGTGCCTTCTTGAAACCCGCTCCATCGCTTGCTTGTTTTTGTTCCGACTGAGAACAGAGTGTTTCTGCTTGTCCTTAGGAGATGCCCCATACTGCACCCCAGAGCAGTACAAGGAGTGTGCAGATCCTGCCTTGGGTAAGAAGATAACCCAGTGTGCTGCGTGTGTGTGTCTGTGCACTGCTGAGCGTGTGTATCCCACTGTTCAGAGCCACTGATCCAAACTGATAACAGATAATAGTGTTCCTTCAGCCTGATGGTAAGCATTCTCAAATTGTAAACCGCAGGCTTGCTTCTGAAGCTCTGCTTTTCACACTCTCATCTCTCGCCATCAGCAGACACCTTTCAGGCCTTTCATGTCTGTCCTTTGTTTTCCTATTGACACACAACCTCTTGCTCTTTCACGACACCGTCTGACGTGTCGGCCTCTGGCGGCGGCTGCAGCGTCTCTTAGTCTTCTAGTGTGTGCCTTATGTCTTTTTGTATTTCTTGTAAGGGTCTCCGGGGTCTGTCTCTGCTGGCATTTAGTTTGTCGTCCCAGTGTGCTGATGAATCTATGTATCCCCACATCTCTCTTCTAAAGCTGCGGTTTATTGCTGCTTCGTCTCCATATCCAACTCTCTCTCTCTCTCTCTTTCCAACTGTACGTTATTTTTTCAGATTTTCTTGTCGAGAGAGACAACGACTACTGTGTGTGCGAGACGCCGTGCAACTTGACGCGCTACGGTAAAGAACTGTCCTTTGTCAAGATACCCAGCAAAGCATCAGCCAAGTACCTTGCCAAGAAATTTAACAAGACAGAACAGTACATAGCGTAAGTCACACTTTAAATCCTGTCTTCATTCAACATGAGCTTGGATTTCCCAGCTCTTTTCATTCTATTTTGCACATTTTCGTTTTAGTGCTATTCACTACAGCCAGACTTAATTCTGGCTGCTAAGCTGCAAATGTAACTCATCCATCTGCCATTTAAGTTGCATTAAGTGTTGGGCAATATTTCAGCCTCCTCATTTGTCTGTTTTTCATAGAACGATGCAACGTTTGTGTAATAATAAGTGACTGCGACAGTGTAGTATGGATCTGTGTAAAAGGCTTTAATCACAGTTATGACCCATAAGCCCCCACTTTTGAAATGTACTGTAGAGAACAGCTGGCCTAGAAATAGCCAAGTCATTTTGTCCAATCAGCATTGTCTTATAATGGGCTGTATCGGTCCGCTGGTTTGATCACGTAATGCGGCTCCACATTACCGAGGCTCTTTGAAGTTATCATGTGAAGTTTCCTAACACGAGCAGCATGACACAAAAGGACACAAACTCTAGAACACACCTGAAATAAGAGACTGTAGATACCATTGTTTGAAACAGATCTAACACCTTTGCTCATAAGCAGAATTAAAACTGGAATGTACATCTTTTGATACGAGGTCCCAGCGTCCCTACCGTTCATTAGTAAGTAACGTCTCTATTACAGAATGTTTATGTGTTTTGGGGTTGATTTTCCCTGCAGCTAACTTGCCTCACGACTTCTCTGTGGCTCATTTTCTCAAACAAGGAATCCTGAATTGAAGGGGGATAATATAATAAAGAGCTTCCAGTCAGAGCTTAACTTGATTAATCGGCCATGGATCGAGTGTTTCTTTGCCAAATCTACTGAAAAGATCAAAAGTAGTTCAAGAAAATGAAGAGCGGGTGCAATAATAGTTGAATCTTTTATGTATCATTCCCAGTGGAGCTGTTGAGGACAAGATAATTACACCATATGTAGTCAGAGTGCCGTAAAAACCTTTCACTTCTCTCTCTCTTTACAATGTTTTATTCCCTGTGGATGGATGTGAATCCATTTAGCTCATTTTTTGACTGCCCATATTTCCCAGCGATGTCAGTCTTTTGAACATTAGTTGGAAGTTTTCTGGAGTCTGGGCTGTGCAGAGTTTAGTAGTGTGAAACTGAAGTCTCTGTGACAAGCGGGAAACACAGAGCTTCACGGCAGCGGCTCAGGTCGGATGGAGGCCAGCGCAGGTTACTTATTCACGATGAGAACACCTGACAGCGAGTAAGCATCAGTCAAAATGCAGGATGACACCTCACACAGGTGGGCCAGTAAATCGGGAGAAAACACACAGGAATGTCAGCAATAATAAGGCAAAGTCCACCTAGATTAGTGGCTCCCAACCAAGTGTACGTACTGTTTGCCCAGAGGGGATAATACAACTCCCCCAGTTACCAGGAGATACATGGAAGGACAGTAGCTCAGTGGACTGAATAAATATAGAAACTGCCATTCAGTTGTCAGTCAGTTGTGACACATGAACATCAAGCTGTAAACAGCGATGTAGTAGATATGGAGCAATAAGAAAGGTAATTAATGAGCAGTGTATGTGACGAATAAACAGTTAAATCATTACTGTAGCTGTTTAAATGCAGTAGAAGCTACATGTTCAATACATGAAACAATGAAACATAAAGCATCTACCAAGTAATTTATTAGCCAAAGTAATAAATATAGTGTTTAATTGCTTAGTTAAAAGACACTCTCATATTAATTGGTGAATGGTTATGTTAGAGGGGTTAAGCGTATACATTGGCTGTTTCATATAATGTTAAATAATAGTTTCAAATCAAATCATAGAAATAGCTTAAAGTTGACAAAGACGCTCAATCTTGTCGACAGGTAGGTTGGAACCCCTGCCTTAGATTATCCTGCCAGATGAGCCGCACTGAAATTGAGTTGAATGTTTCTTAGTCAGTTTGTATGTAAAGTCAGCGTAGTCAAGCTGCAAGAGCTGGAAATATCTGATCTGTATTTATTTTCTGACAGGATCTCATTATCAGTGTTGTCATTTTATTTCAGTTTCTTTTAGTGACATATCATCACTTGTTTTGACTTTAAATAAGAAGTAATTAACACTTCTTACAAGTACAACAAAACCTCGGCTCCAGTGGGGTGTGACGTCTGACTCGTCCCTCAGAGACGATATTCAGGAATCAAAATAATAGTCTGCTTGGCCGTGGGCCTTTAAGCTAATCTTCTTCTTTTCATGTGCTGAAGTCTTTTAGGCATTAACACAGTATGAAATCAAACAACTGTCATCGTTTCCTTTGTATTCCTCAATGGCCAGGCCCACCTAGAGGAAATTAGTTGGTAACAGCAGTTATTTTTCAGACTCACCAATCATCTTCTCTGCTAGAAGACACAGATTTAAGAAAACAAATCATGACATGTAAACATTAGAATATGTGATTTAATTCCATGTGTTTCCCTCTCTGTTTTCAGCGATAACATTCTCGTTCTGGATATCTACTTTGAAGCCCTGAACTATGAAACCATTGAACAAAAGAAAGCCTATGAACTGGCGGGCCTTCTTGGTAAGAAAATGGCTGTCAAGCGTTTTCTTGGGAATAAATAAAAACAATGTGCAGCATGACAGATGCTGTTTGATCTAAAGAGCCCGTAACACAACGCTTGCATTTTTATCCCAGGCTTCAGGTTGCAGAACACACTGAAGGGTCTCTTTAATCTATCATGGCTTTTACGAATACATTCCTGCAAACGTCTTTGTTTTCTGTTACATCTCACGCCTTTCAGACGTAAATTAACATAAAACGCAGCAGTAGTAGCTATAAAAGCGACCTCTATTTGAAACAACTGCACGGCGATGATGTCACATACTGACGTGCGTTTTGTGCTCTCGTATTTGTGTTTTTAGGCGACATCGGAGGTCAGATGGGCCTTTTCATCGGTGCCAGCATCCTCACCATTCTCGAACTCTTTGACTATCTATATGAGGTAATATTGTTTGTGAAATATCGCCCAGCTTTTCACATGCATAGAACATCTACAGTCAAGCATTGTACTATTTGTGAAAGTGTACACCGTTCCAGTATTAGTTCACAAAATTGAGTTTTTCGCACAATGCCGCCATCCTCACAAGGACATGTTTTCGCGAGCGTGACAAATGCTCTGTCGCTCACAATGGCCCGGTTCATCACCGCACGACGAACACGCGTCTCAGCGGCAGCGACACTGAATACATTAACATTTTGGATGTATTATATTTTAGATTAGTCACGTCTCTGTCCGTACTCATTAGAGTAACTCTGTGTTGCATGCATTCTTATTTGTTTCTCTTCTACGAACAAGACAAGCCAGTGTGTGTGTGTGTGTGTGTGTGTGTGTGTGCGTGAGGTGGGCAAAGCAACAAGCAGTAACGGCTCATGTACAGAATCAATGGCAAAATATATTTATAGATGCAGAAAATCCATATTATTTGAATTTCAGTGTGTGGGCTTTGACTATGAAGATCCAACTAAAGGTTTTGTGATCTGAACCTAAAAGCTCAGTAATGGGTGTTGTTGCCTACGTGCAGGTGATCAAGTTCAAGCTGTGCCGATGCGTGAAGAAGAAACACAAAAGCCGTAACACCAATGACCGGGGAGCTGTCCTGAGCCTGGATGATGTGAAACGCCATGTCAGTAGGCTGCCCCTAAGTACTTTCACCATGTCAGACTGCATTGCTTTGAAAGGGGCTTCGTCTTTGTCTTAAAGCAGGAGGGTGAAGCGATGGTATCGGCAGAGGTTGTGGTGGGAGAAGAGTAAATAGAGTAAAGTGAATAGGTAGAGACTGAGGAAGCTAAAGGAGGGAAAGATGTGAGACACATGAAAGGGAACCAAAAAAAGTGATTGGAAAGAGGAGGAGTGGAAATTGAGAGAGTGAAGTCGTGAAGTGGAGAGTGGCTTGGGTTTAATCAAAGCTGGGGGACAGGACCAGCAGGGACAGGCCAGAATTAGAGCTTTGGACAGCGTGACAGCTCACTTATTTCCAAGTGTAAATGAAGCTGGTTCACTTTAATTGTAAGTCAGGGCCCTGGCAGAGAAACAGGGATGGATGATCTCCTCTCCTGAGTTACTGGGTAGTCGTCTCTTCTCACTCCCTTCATTGCTTTCATCATTTTCAGAGTGTTTTTAGCAGCCTATTCCCTCTCATCTTGTTTCTCGTGGTGTTGTTTTCTGACTTCTCCTTCGCGTTTCCGTTTCAGTCTCCTTGTGAGAATCTGCGTACGCCGTCAACATACCCTGGCAACATGCTACCTCATCACCCGGGCCAGGGTAACTTTGAAGACTTCACTTGCTGAGCATACCCGGGTGAAGCATCAAAGTGCGTTATGCAACCAAAGCCAACCAAACAACAAGAACTATCCAACACAGGGAGTGCGAGGAACTGATACGGAGTCTAATGGAGGCGCCTTTGACATGGAACCTGAGCAAGACGGACAAGTCATATACAGTAAAAGAACCTCCACCCAAATTCAAGTGGGGAGGATATCCCAAAAAAATCTGTTAATTTACTGCTGCTATTTCATGCAGCAACTCTTCTATTTCTTTGTTTCCTTCTGGAATACTGCCACAAAGGATGCTCATGGAGAAACCTTGCCAACATGGACGTTTCTTTCAACAGACAAAAAAATAAATAAGTGGAAAATATACAGTTATCACATCATAGACAGCATTTTAGAAAATAAAGAGCCCCTCATGCCTTTATTCAAAATGGTTTCACTGGCCCGCTAGTGGGACAGGTATTCATACTGCTTACGCCACTGTACATGTAGCAACATCTGTAACTGTTGCACTCCATGAAGCAACGTCTGGACTCTGTGTAGTTTTTTTGAGAATGTATCTGTGTTCACAACGCCTGTAGTCCAGTGTGCAGGACAGTTTTTCTGGGGCTCGTGGCAGCGGTAGATGAGTCTCGTCTACCATTTAGAAATGTACTGGTGAAGATTTCAGGTCTCATCATGTAAATGCATGCTTGTGTTTGTCTGGTGCATGTTTTTCATTTCATTTCAATCTTAGATTTTTTTTATATATATATATACATATATATATATTATAATTACCAAGTTTGCCTCAGTAATAGACAGGATAAGGACGGTGTGTGTGTGTGTGTGTGTGTGTGTGTGTGTGTGTGTGTGTGTGTGTAGCTATGCAGTGTGTGGGGCTGCTCACATGTGTTAGTGGGGGGCCAACATCAGTACCTAAGCAGGTACAGCAACTGTTTGCTTAAATGGATGAGCTGCACCTAAGTTCTTTTCTCATCCATTTGTTTTTGGTTTTATCCTTTTTTCATTTTCATGTGTGCCCAACGAGTCGAGGAGTTCTTTCAGCTTCGTTTATGCTTATCTCGACTGCAGGATGAGGTGAGGGAAATCATTTCGGGAGGGTTTTTTCTTCTTGGAGAGCCGATTGCTGGAATCCTCAGAGTTTTGTGGGCTTGTTAAAAATTTTCTGTATCTGTGTTCTAGTTGCAAAGACTTATCAAAGCACAATACCGCCAGTATGTAGAGGTAATGAAAAAGACAACGTATTATTCTTCTTGCTATATTGTCATATTATTATCGTGTTGATTTTTTTATTTCTTCTAAAACATATTCGATATTACCTGATAATCCTGTCTCCATCTTCCAGGTAAAAGGCTGATCTATTTAGTTATCAAAGCATTAATAAAAATGTAAATATCATTTTGACAAGGTGTTATTCTTCTGGGCTTTCATTCATAACAGTGAATTTTTCTCTGAAGTCTTTGTTTGTCCATTTGGTTGAATAGGTAAACACTCTTGGACTCATGGGTAACAGCTCCAGATACTGTGTAAATGTTCATTTAAATCACATGTAGCTCTGTGAAGATCTGATTTAGCATTCTGTGCTTCATCTGGGGCGTTTCGCTATCTCTATTTCCTCCAATCAACGTCTTATCTTGTGTTTTGCTTCATCCAACATTTTCTTGGAATTAAACAGCATTAAATGAAGGGTTCAGGGCCAGGCGTGTGGCATTAAACAAGATATTGCTTATCGGCTTCAGCCATTCACTTCTGCTACAGTTTAACAGCTGCAAGCAGCAACATTGGTATTTTGGAGCCCCCACACTCTTGAGATGTAATTACAGTTTCAGCTGTGTTATGACAAAAGGATGGATGAGAAATATCCTGCAAAGCCAGAACAAGTTTTATCAAGATTGTCAGTCAGCCAGAAGCTGCAAACTCTGGACGGCTTCTCTTGTATGCTACTGTACATCTGGTGCTGCCGACTGCCAGACTTATATTAGAAAAGCAGTTTGGTGATGCATGACTCTGAATACTGGAGCCCAGTTACACAACTTTAGACATGGTCTGCCTTGAAATCCTGTTTGTTGCTTGGCCAGTTGCTACAACTCATTAAGAGTTACTCCAGGACAAGAAGTTTCCTCCTTTTGTCTTATCAATTTTTCAAGATTTCTTTTAGTGGCAAACCAAACACCTCCATTGTTCATCAAATGTGAACGTGCATTCATTTTTTATTATACAGAGTAGCACCCTCGGCTTACAGTCACATGCAAGTGTTAACGCTCTTGAGTACCAACTCCAACGTCTGATGAAGACTTTTTTTATGTTCTGAATGTCTGTACCACAATTTTACGGCCCTGATTGTTTTGTTATTTTCTGTATCTGCCAAGAAGATAAATTAATCAAGAAATAAAAGACCATTCTGTTCATTGCCTACTGGCATTTGTTTCTTTGTCTGAGAGACTCAGAAGATTGTAGGGAGGGTCAGAATACAGGAGGGCTGCCTGCCAGTGACAGAAATTCCTGCAGAAGATGCTTGTTGCATCCTGATAAGGTTCCAGAGCAAAGCAGGTGGGGGCTGTGGGAGGTGGTACTACCAACAGGAGTTCAGAACAGCTAGAAATCTTTTCACAAAACCTGGACCAGCAAGGATTTCCTGTGGTGGCTTTAATGGTTCTCTTTCCAGTGTTGTTAGCGAAACCAGAAATCTCCAGAAAGAGCAGAGAGATTATTTACTCTCTGCTTAGAAAGAGGTTAAATATAATTATGCCCCTTCATTCAGCTCCCGATAAAAAAGATCAAGAAATCTGCTTCTTCCGCGCTTTTACCCTGCTGGTTGACACGCCAATTTGTGGACGGTATATGTGAAAGATGCTGCTGCGATGGAAACTATCCCAAAGTGTCTGCTCACCTCAAAAGGCTGTAACATCCTCATCTGAACACGGCAGGCAGCTGGACGTGATTTGAAGGAGGCTGATTTCATGCAGGAAATGTATAATATTTGGTGCCATGTGAGTAATGAGACTTGTGCGCGTGTTTTCACCCACATCTGTCGTATTGTTCACACTCACAAGCAAGAGCTTTTCGAATCAGAACTCATTTCCTTTAGTACTATTTTCGCATCCTATTGTGTTCCTGTTGCAGCAGTGTTTTCGTTTGTACTTTTGGGTTATTGATCATTGCAAAAAAATAATCAAAACTTAATTATTTTGATGAATTTTTAGTGCACACCTGCACTAGTAACAACACAGGATACACATCTTATTAATTAAACATTTAAAAAATTACATGCCATGCAGATTTATAAATAACCTGGATAGAATGAAATGTACAGTGTTCTATGATTAATGGAATAGATACATGTTTTAATTGGGCTATTTTATATTAATTTGAGAGGCATGTTCACTACCTCTATGTGTTTTAGTCACTTTGCACAGTATTAGTTCAAAATAGATCAACAAATCATAATGAGTTGATTCGTTCTCTGACATTTAACCAAATATAAACCGCATTTAGTCAGCATTAGCTAATATCTCTGTACCTACACTTGGACTTTAAAGCCGTATTGACACTCCAGCTTGCCTCTTGCTCTCTCCTCCACCAGCATGTCAGATGAGTCACGTGCCTGGCATAAATTCTTCCTGTCAGATCTTTCAGGGCAATTAGGATTCTCAGCAGTTTGTCATAGATAAAGCTACGACCCAGCTCCTCTAGGCTCCACTTTACATTCTGCTCATTAAGAGGATTAATAATTACAGCGGTTTCTCAGCACTGAAGACAGGCAAACCTAAGTCTGAAAGATTTCAAGCTTCTGTGTGTGTGCGCCTGATTTGTCCTTTCATTTGTTCCAAGTTTGAACCCTGATTCATTTGTTTAATATCAGGAAGGCTGTAAGGAATTATCCTCAGCTGCCATAGATATAAAATTCTCCCTGGAGATATAAAGACAATGCAGCAAATCAGATTCTTTTGGCTCCTATAAATATGGTTTTTGCTACATGTTGGTGCAAAAACATGCTGCATTCCTTTTCCTCCCTTATACTCACACACAAACTCTCATCAAACACAAAGAAGCTACGCAAACAGATGGCAGGCCGTGGTCTGCACTGTTGTAGAGTCATCCTAATTGGAGGGAAGAGTAATGACATCAAAGTTAGACAACAAGAAGGAGTTTGATTTTGGGGCTGACTTGCAGGACCCTAGCCGTGCCGCTCTTAACTCGTTGTTTACTTGTTAATACAGAAACCTCTTCAGAGACTCAATGCCTTCTCTCGCTGGCCCTCTCTCCAGATGAAACACGATGGCGATGATACACATTCAAAGGTTACGTAAAACTTTTCAACTTACCAAACTATGTTTTCATGCTGGTGTAAATAAAAAAGATGGGAGCTGATTCAAAGAAATGTGAATCTGAATGTTCTCAACATCTGTGATTTGACGTAGTCTAATGACACCATGACTTGGTATCAAAAACTATGTCACTATAAAACCAAACACAATAAAAGCTCAACTTTTACAAGTGTTGAGCAGCTGATTGTGTATGTTGTGATGTTTAAATAAAAACATTTGGTATTAATAAACATTGTACAGTTTGCTGACTCTGGCAGGCAGAAGCACTGGGTGACAGCACAAACAAAAGGATGTGAACCTTTATGTTATGCGTCTAACAAACCTACAGCTGTTTGTTTTGACCGTGGCACCTCCAGCAGGTGTCGCTGCGGCACCATCAGCATCACGGGAATCTCTGTTCTCGCGGTAACTGCGTTCCTCCACCGGCGGCGACACTCAGAGAGGAGATGGCGACCAGAGGGGGGTTCCAGACTGCGCCGACGGGAGGAGGTGGCGGAGCAATGGGACCTGGGCCACCAGTTCCAGGCGCAGGACCAGGCATGGGACCCGGCACTCCTTCTGGAAGAATGGGACCCTCGCCGGCCGCTCAGAACCACATGTACCGCTCCCCCATGCCCGGGCCTGGGTACCCGGTGAGATATCGGTGCATCTTTGCTGCTGACGCGTTAGCCAGTCCGCTAGAACAAAGCCTCTTGCCGCTGCTTTGTTGCGGGAAGCTAACGAGCTAGCGTTACTAGTGCCAGCTCATCTTATGTGATCCAGCAACACGGCCGAAAAGTGCTTTTATTAAAGAAAGGTTTTAACCGATGACTTTGGCTGAGTGTTTGCCAGTTGTTTGAAATTGCTAACCCTCCCGCTCGCTAACGGTGACGCTAGCTAGTCACGGTAGCCAATTAGCCTAGGGAGCTAACCTAGCTAACAGTGTTTCACTTAGTTTTCTCGTTAAAACCACACGATGAGCGTTTCTATGGGTTTATAGGGGGCGCAGTGAATATGGTCTGTGCTCACCTGTGGTGTGGTTTAAGCCTTTGTTGAACTCAGAAGTTAAGAAAAGTTGTACTTCAGTAACATTCGTTGTCCACTTTGAATGAATAGGCTGCACCGAGCTCCACTGGGCAGCGATGCAGATTCTCATAAGTAGAAATAGTGATTGGAGGTGAGGCTCAAACCAGGTCAGGTGTGTTGCAGTTGAATGGGGTTTGTAGCATGTGGCTGCAACAACACTTCTCTTATATGATAGATGTTGATTTGCTCAGAGGTAGTCGACGGATCTGTGTAGTTGCTTCACAGAAAGAGCTTTCATTTAGCAGGTAGCTGCTTATTAGTTACCCCCATGTATTTGGAGGAATTGCAGATGACTGAATTACCAGCTAAAGCACCTGCATTAAATGTATTACTTGAAATGTTACGGCAGCTGTATTATTAGGTTTGTAACTTCTAGCTGGTTGATGCTTCTCTTTGATACAAACTATGGTATCTTTTGGTTTTGCACTGTTGTTCATACAAAGACATTTGAAGAAAGGCGAACTGCTTTTTATTTCACTGGCATGCGTACCAAGTCAGAAGTTTATGCAATCAGTACACTGAATGTTACACTTAATTCATCTGCTCACATCACTTCATGCACACGAAGCTTGTGGTAGATGCTTTAATTTAATTTGAATCGTGGGAGTCTGTGTGTTGATTGTATATAATACAGGTGCCACCTTGACTTAATGATTTCTAGTTGGATCAACGAGACAGATGTGATGGTAGAAACTGATAGCAACAATAAAGGTTGGGTTGTCTGGAGATTCAGTCCTCTTGGGTTCATAAAAAAATACCACTTAATTCACAAACGCAAACAAAAATAGAGATTGGATTTCAGATATCTAGTAACATTTAATGAATTCACTCTTTTCTTCCAAATAAGTAGTTAAATTCCAAAATTGAAGTGAGCAGAGATAAATATTCACTAATCTGCAGATTAAATGTAGAAATAGTGTAAAGCTATCTAACAACCACAAGGTAGTCTGCTCAGTTTAAAGCCCTCTCTCAAAGCAGCAAAATGTATTTTTATTATTAATTAATCTGCTGAAAATAATCAAGAATGTAATTTACAGTTTACCCAACCTCTGAGCAATATCCAATATTAATTCAGAATTTGATCATGGGACAGGCAAATATATGTTGTGGTCGAAGTTGTTCCTGCAAAAGAGAGTTTTGTAGCTCAGTGAAACTACCCCGAAAAACTAAAGGTTAAAATAAGCAAATCATTTATCGTTATATTGCAGCAATAGATGAGCCTGCTGCTTAGCTACGCTAACACAGCTTAGTGAAAGGATGTTACATCTTTTGAAAAATCTTTTTTTTCCCTTCCCTGCTGAGTCCTTGACTGCTTTCACTCATACGAGCAGGCTTTCACAATGTAGTAAAAGAAGCATCGCTCCCTGAATACTGCAGATCTTCAGTTGTTCTCAGGTCCAAGGTTGTGCTCATGAATCGCGTAAAAAGCACTAAATGATCGGCACGCAGTCCCTTTCTGCCCACACTGCTATGTAGAAAAAGCAGAGTGCATTCATCTAGTCCGTATTGTTGACAACTAGGTGTCCGTTATTATTCCTCCCTTCCAGCCTCCACCAAATACTGTGTGTTTTTTGCCTTCGTCTCTCTCATTTGTTGGAGCGACTGCTGGATGGAACGCTGCAATCAGCGCCTTGATATTTATTTGCCGTTCTCACTCATGCAGTCAGATACAAGAAGTCGCCTGTTTGAGTTCTTAGCACATGGTTTGGTGAGTTGACAGCAGAGATTATTCTGTATTTGTTTGTTTGAAGGAGCTGGAATGTCAGTGGTTGCTACCTGTATCAAGCAGATGCCACACACGTTGTGGCATTCGTGCTGAAAAGTGGTGTTTGTCTGTTTATGAACCATTATGTTTTTTTTTGCGCCTAATCTTTATGCAATATCGTGTTGTAATTACTTTACAAGTAAGGTTTTTGCATTAGGCAGTGTTCTGCTAATGTTCTGTTGCTTTTCTAACGTTTGCGCTTCTTCTCTGATTTACTAGGTGTATTCATAATTTCCTCTAAGCTTTTACTCAGAATCGTTTTTTAAGGCTTGTTACATAAATTGACCTTGGACAAACACTTCAGTAGTTGTGGTCTGGACTTTTACAGGTTTTCATTTGGTAAAAGTAAATTAAATTGAGACATTAGTTTAATGGATCTGCAACAATAATTTGCTTTCCACCAGTATTTATTAGAAGGCATGGTGATGTCCACAGACGTCACTAGGGTCGCTATTTTGACTAAGATTCATTTGCTTCCTGTTGTATATCTAACATTGATGTATAGCTTGGGCAAACAGAGCTTAGTGTCCCGTTATTGCTATGGCGTATTCGGTGAAACGAATAACACTGCGATGCATTGTAATCGCAACCAGAGCAATAGATTTATCATTGTTGCTGCAGTAAATATGCTCTTAAAGTGCACCTGCGGAGCAAGGGCTAAATCCCCACCCACCACCAGTTTCCAAAAATTACAGTTTGCAATGTCTAAGATGATGTTTTCACATTCTAAAAGTCTGGGACATTTTTAATATTATGATATTTGACACAACATTTGATTGAAAAGTGCAACCATCAGTACCTCAGGGGCTTTAAAATAGAAAACTAATTCCAGATAAACTGTATAAATGTAAGCTTCATAAAACAAAATAACACACGAGAAATGTAAAAGAACATATGTTTAGTTAAAGAAGTAAATGATAATCTCTTTCTACCTTATATATGCAGAGACCAGGCATGCCTCCATCAAGCCGTATGACCCCACAGGGACCAGCAATGGGCCCTCCAGGATACGGCAGCAGCCCAGTGTCTCGGCCTGGGATGCCAGGTGTCATGGACCCGTCTCGTAAGAGGCCAGCCCCACAACAGATCCAGCAGGTTCAGCAGCAGCAGAACCGCAACCAGCAGTAAGTGTCCCCTCACCTCAGTTGGGTAGCATTTGCATAGATGTTATTATTCTAATTACATACCTGCATGTCTGTCGTTCCCATCACTCCTTTAAATGCAGTATCACAGTGTTTTTTTTATACGAATCCCGTCTGAGATGCAGAAAATGGATACGATTAAGTTCTTTGAATATCAACACAATGAGCTTGATGCAGTGGCAACTAAAATGTTTAAATGTAGTGTATTTTTATTGTTAATATGTTGTCACTATGACTCACTTGGTTTATTTAATTTGTTTTTACAGCACAAAGAAGAAGAAGATGGCTGATAAAATTCTACCTCAGAGGGTGAGCGGTAATCAAACTGCAGCAACGGAAAGCTATTAATTCTGCTGTTGCACTGGAGAGACTAAATATGCAGTATGAATTATAATTGCTGTGACTCTAAGTAGGGTTGATCTTTAAATGGGGCTTTTTAAATAGCTGGATTTGACATTTTAGGCAGTGTCATTCTTGCCTGATTTGGTGAAGCAGAAAAACCTCCATAAGTCTTTGATAAGTTTATTTTCTTGTACTTCTAAAAGGTGAACTGTACGTCCTCACTCTTACACCTCTGACAATGTTGTTGTGATCTAGTGTGTAATTTACCAAGGCCTAAATAAATAGTCTTTCACTCCTTCCATGGAAAGCAGTGTTACTCATAAATGCTTGACTAAACCCCCTCTCATTCACTCGGATTTGCTCATGTTTTAATAATTAAATATATTTTTAAAGCAATGAAGGTTGTAGCTGTAGTATTAGCTACATTAGTTACCAGTTAAGCTGTTAACCTGACTGCTAACATATTTCTGTCCCTTCAGCTTTTATTTTGTCATTGAGACTCTATAGGTAGAGAAGTGTGCTGCCGTAGTGTTTGTATTGTGTCAATGTCAGTGGAAAGCACTATGCATAATGTATGTAGTCTATGGGAGCTTAAGCTTGTGCTTTTCTGTTGTGAACAGTATTTTATTTATTCTGTCCCAGATCAGGGAACTGGTTCCAGAGTCTCAGGCTTACATGGATCTGCTGGCTTTTGAGAGGAAGCTGGATCAGACTATTATGCGCAAGAGGTTGGACATTCAGGAGGCCCTCAAGAGGCCCATTAAGGTAGGGTTCACTTTCACTCCTTTGAGGCTGCTCAGACCTCCCTGTAAAAATCCTTTAATAAAGCATTGCCAATGTACAATACCCTGAGTCCATATGTTGCCATGTAAAGAGTCTTTTGCATCTTGTTTTTCCCCTTTATCCTTGAACCAGGCACTCCCACTTACTGAAACGGTTTCTTTTGTTTTACATACTGGTTAAATCATGTTAAAGGTGCACCGCTTGTTTGCCACGTGGATGTTGTCCCATTCAGTGCATTTAGCAGAACATTGATGCTAATTAGTCTCCACACAGTTTATTCTTGTCTCAAGTAGAACCGACTTGTGTGGATATGTGGAGCGATCGATGTCACGACTTTAAAGCAACTTTCTTTTCACTGATTGTTTTAGCAAAAGAGAAAGCTTCGGATCTTCATATCAAACACCTTCAACCCTGCAAAGCCCGATGCTGAGGATGGAGAAGGCACTGTTGCATCATGGGAGCTACGTGTTGAGGGCCGTCTTCTAGAAGATGTAAGCTTAAATGTTTTGTGAATTAAACTGAAGTTTCTATCTAGACTATATTCAAATGTCTCTTGTTCAATGAAATTAGGTAACACTGAAAGTTTTGATTTTAATATTTCCACGAATAGACGGCCGTGTCCAAGTATGAAGCCACCAAACAGAAGAGGAAGTTCTCCTCTTTCTTCAAGTCCCTCGTGATTGAGTTGGACAAGGACCTGTATGGTCCTGATAATCATCTGGTGGAAGTAAGATTGTTTTTTTTTTTTTTGTTTTTTTTTTTGTTTTATAAATAATAAAATATATAGTATATACATTTGCATCCTTTTTTTTTTATTTGCTTCTATATTATCAGTGTGTCAAGGTATAAATAATTAAGTGAACACAGACACAGATTTTGTTTTCAATGGTTAAACTTAATTCTAATTGTAATGACTTGTACATTTATCCGAATAAGAGAACATTTGTTTTCAGATTGGTCAATACTTGTCGTCATAATGTTCCTTGTTATTTTAGTGGCACAGGACTGCCACCACCCAGGAGACTGATGGTTTCCAGGTGAAGAGGCCAGGTGACGTGGGTGTTCGCTGCACTGTCCTGCTCATGCTTGACTACCAGGTAAATGCTCACCTTTGTCTCTCAGGAGGTTGTTTGCCATGGTTCCTGAAACATCCAGTAATAAGAAAGTATTACAGGTTTCATCCATAGCTGGACCTTAATTTACTTTACTCCAGTTCTTGCTTAATTTCTATCATTATTTGTACGTACCAAACAGCCCCCTCAGTTCAAGCTGGATCCCCGACTGGCTCGCATGCTGGGTATCCACACCCAGACCAGGCCAGTCATCATTCAGGCCCTGTGGCAATACGTGAAGACCCACAAGCTTCAAGACCCTCACGAGCGGGAATTTATCAACTGTGACAAGTACCTGCAGCAGGTCAGTAGCGTCCTTTGGTGATGTGACCACCATCAGATTACCACTTGGGTAAATTTTAATGCCTTACATTACACTAAACCCAGTGAAAAACAACTCATAGTTGTCCAGTTTAAGTGCTGTGCAGTCACTTTGTCGCCCTTTCCTCTTTCCTTTTATGGACACTTTCTCTTCACCATCTGTTTCTCAGTGAATTCTTTTCTAGTCTGCTAACATATACACATGACTGTGGAAAGTTAATGTTAAACACATACAATGTTGACAAATGACGTGCCTTTCTGTTTGTTTGTTCTTTTGTTAGCAAAAATGCTGTTAATACGGAGTAAAAAAACAACTTGATTTAGAACAATCATCTCTAATGTTGTATTTTGAAGAATGTTTTGTTTAAAGAACTAAAGTTAACTGTCTGTTTACATTTAACCTGATATTGCTTATGTCTTTGTACTTGCATTGAATCATTCAATTATGTTCAGTGTCATCACATAAGTGACTGTGTCTTGGCTCAGACAGGCTCATAAAGTGTTTGGCTTCTCATTTGCCCGTTTCAAATAGTTAATGAGCCTGGGGCTGTGTTATGTAGTGGTACGTTGAGTTAGTAACAAGTATAAAATACCTGAAACTTTATGTTTTAATCCCCTTGATGTGATCTGCTTTACAGATCTTTGAGACCCAACGGATGAAGTTCTCTGAGATCCCGCAGCGCTTGCATGCACTCCTAATGCCCCCGGAGCCCATCATCATCAATCATGTGATCAGGTAACCATATTAAGATGGGAGACTGGGTCGATAGACTCGCTCAGTTTTTTTCAGCAAAATTAGGGTGAAAGCTAATTTAAACACAGCTTTTGTCTTGAATGTTATATGAATGACCATGAGTGAAAACTTCAAATGGTGACATTACAATACCTGAAAATACTTAATTGGCAGTGAAAACAATTGAAAAGAGTAAACACTCTCCTCCTGCCAAAACTAATCTATAATCTTTTAATAGTGTGGACCCCAATGACCAAAAGAAGACTGCTTGCTATGATATTGACGTGGAAGTCGACGACACACTGAAAACCCAGATGAACTCCTTCTTGCTCTCCACGGCTAGCCAGCAGGAAATAGCAGGCCTGGACAACAAGGTACAGACCCCACCCGAGCCACTTCTTTTTAGTGAGGTTACTGGGTTTGTCCCCACGGTGGGAGTTGTTTCCGGTTACCTGCTGGTTTTAGGAAATAAAAACCTAAAGATAAAAGTGTTGCAGTGGCAGAGAGTGAGTGTGTCAGTTATTGTCATGTAGTTTGAAATGCTTGTAATTATTCTCCTGTCATTTTCTATCAACAATTAGTAATTTCACAGTTGCTGCAGTGACAGCTTCCTTCTGCTGTAAGTGCTAAGTCCTTTGAAAAGCCTGCAGCAGACGGTGCCGTTCTGTCTGGACTCTTTTCACACCATTGCAGTGTGACTGGTTCTGTGCCCATCACAGCGACGGGGTTACACCACAGCCAGACACAGCACATTGCCACAGACATACAGTATAAGGCAGTGGGAGGATGCTACTCTTGGTAATTTGACATGGTGTTCTATAGGAATCTTAACGATAACAATGTAACTGCAAAGATTCATATGGAAAAGCAACCAAATACTTCAGCGAACAACAGAGAAAGAGGAGAAATGTTTTTTTTATTACTACTAATCCTGTTTTACAGAACTCACTGACATCATTTAAACCTTTGTGCACCTGATGACAGCATTTTCACACATACCATATCAAGTCCTGAACTGTGTATTATTATTATTATTATTATTATTATTATTATTATTATTATTATATTACTTTCTAGCTAATTTTTAGGTAATCAGTTACCTTGACGTTCCACTAGTAGTTGTTATTGTGTTGACTGTATTCACATTGACAAGGCGCAGGGACATTCTTCCGAAAGACGCCCTCCTGTGTAGTCTTTGTTCTGAGACAACAATACAACGGTCTAATAGCGTTGTTATTATTTTTGTAATGCATTGTGATGGACAGTAAAGTTATGCTAGTGGTTTGGGTGTTTTGTTATTTCTGCTGGACCAATGCTTGGAAAGCAAGCTTATCCTGCCACACTGGAGCAAGTTGTTTATATTACATCAGTGGACATTTTCATAAATAATTTTGCAGAAAAAGGTTTGTTTTTCAGAAACCTACCTACTCCAGAGCAGTTTGTCTCAGTCTTGATGGGTTATGATTCATTAAATGTGACAGAAGGCTTTACGGTCATGTATACAAACTTGTAATCCTATATGGGAAGGTTTCTGCTTAAATTCTGAATTCTCCACAATGGACATTATGTGTATCTGTGAGATCTTGTCGTTGGTTTTCTTTTTTTCATGATTCAGTTATGAAAATTAGTTATTTCCTTTATATACGTTTGATTTGCTGGCATTCAAGTTGACCAAATTGCTTATGTAGCGTGTAAAACAGTGAATACTATATATTTATATCCTGAAATTAAATGAAAATAAAAAAGGATACATTTGGAAAACACAGATCTAAAAATGGCATCATATAATGAGCACTAGTACTAATTATTCACTCTCTGATAATGTCTTTAATAGCCTTAATAATTAGTTGATACCTAGCTAATTATTTAAAACTGATTGATTTTCCTCAGATTCATGAAACCATTGAGACCATTAACCAGCTGAAGACCCAGAGAGAGTTCATGCTGAGCTTTGCCAGAGATCCTCAGGGCTTTATCAACGACTGGCTGCAGTCGCAGTGCAGAGATCTCAAGGTGAGTGTCTGCTGTGACCTCGGACTGATTCTTCCAGACCTTTATGCATTTTTACCTTCATGTTCAAGCTGGGAGATGTTTGTTCTCATATTCTTCTGTCTGTCTCTCTGATGTGTATCAAATGGAATCATAAACACATGAAAAATACCTTAAAAACAAATTGCACAGTGTTGGCAGTAGCTGTTTCTCTTCAAAAATAAGTGATGGCTTTGGATTTTTTTTCCTTTTGTGTGCAAGCATTGATTTCAGGTTCCTCCAAAAAGATGGAAAAGTGTCAGAAATGCATTTCATTTATAGAGGAATGTAATCTGTTCGCTAGAATTGCACACGCTGTCGTGTTAGACTCTTAACACGTTTTATAGAAAATTCAGTGAGTTGCTTTTCATTGTACAGCTGATGCTCTGTAAAATAATATGCAGACCTTGAATCGGTATAGGTCAGCATCAAGTATTTAGAAATCCTAGATTCTTTTTGATGGTTGACTACTCAGTGATTTGAATGTATTAGTGTATTTGGTCAGAATAATTAATTTGATACAACCAGCCAGGTCTTGAAGACTTGACAATGTTGTACAGGTTGTATAACCTGTGATGAATGAGCGGAACCTATAGGGAAAACACTTTTTAAATGACGTACAGCCCTTTCAATGAGATAAAACTAAAACACTATCTCTTGTGAGGTGATTTTATTTATCCAAAGCTCAGTCTTTAATGCAACAAAAATCCGTCACACAAACTCGCCTTGCGCACACACAGCTTCTGCTCCTCGAGGCAGAGTTCAAATAGAGCATGAAACATTTAATAACAGACCTGACTGAATGCTTGCTGGCCCCCTGTCAGCTGAGTGAGCTGATTAACTGCTGACCAGATGACACCCACCTGCAGTGTTTGTTCAGCTGAAACTCTATGAAACTGAACAGATTCCATGTCAGGCTCAGCCGCTGCTCTCACACCAAACACTCAGTAAACCCCCCACCCCCCAGGTATATGACAGCATGTTCATCATAGCTGTGGCTACTGTTTTAATCCAGTCACTTGCTGGAGGTTATTTATCCTTCTTCCAAGGTCCTTTTCTCCTTCATCTATCTGCCATGTTGGGGTGGTGTTTTGTCTAACAATGTAATTTGCCGTCAACAGACCATGACTGATGGAGTAGGAAACCCAGAAGAAGAACGAAGAGCAGAGTTTTACTACCAGCCGTGGGCTCAGGAGGCAGTCTGTCGCTACTTCTATTCCAAGGTAAGATTTTCTGTAATTTCCTACTTTATGTCTTAACAGCGTTTTAAGAGCAGATATTGATGGCCTACGTATGACTTGATGATTTCCTCCTCCTTGTCTTGTCTGAGCGAACGATTCTTGACTTGCGTCGTGGCATTGTCTGCTGGTGATTGAGTCTGAAATGTCTTTTAGGTCCAGCAGAGGCGACAGGAGCTGGAGCAGGCACTCGGCATCAGGAACACCTAAGGAAATGTGTCGAAGCAATTGAGGAGACTCGTGTGTGAACTGAGTTATCCGACAAACGTAGACAGACCTAGATAGTAGATGGCTTTACCACTATATAGGATGTTTTTTTCTTTTGTCACCTGCTGTTGCAGGGGTTTTTTTTTTTTATTACACATTTTTGAATGCCTCTCTTTCTCACACCACCAGACCTCCTTATATCTTCTCTTGCATGTATAAGCCGTGCCTGGAAGTATTCCATTGAATTTTATAAATTGTGTTCACACAGAAATTGGAACACAAGGGAAAGCAGACAGAAGATTGTACCCGGCAACTTTTAAGGCGGTTTGTTCCTGGAACTGAAAAAACATCTTAAATCAAATGGAATGTGTTGACTCAATTATGGCTCTGTGTGCCCTTATGGGAAAGTAAATTTACATTTTACACTCCTAACCCAGCCCCCAGGTGCCTGCCCGTACGGTTAGATATCCGCTGTGGTTGTGTTTGTGATCCGTCGGACAGACATTCTGCTCATTGGATAAGGTCTCGCTGTTTTATTTGACAGTTTGTGCTACAGTCTGCTGTACTAAATAAGTCTAAAAGTTCAGTCATGGCAAAATGTCCATTATTGTGGCAAAGCGGTTCTTTCTTTGGGTGCCACTTACTATGAGGCTTGTTTTCCCTTTTTTAATGATCATTGTTTTAAAAATGTATTATCAGTACTTGTCTTGTTAGCTAGTACAGATTATCAAGGAAGTAGCTAGTATGAGTACCTCTAGTCTATATAGTTTTGTAAATACTCAGCAGGCAAAACTAAAGATGGATGTGAAGTCTAATTGTATCTTATCCTGGCAGAGCTTTTTCTTAACTCTTTGTCTACGCTCAGCTAGTCGAACCAGTATTTATATTAGTCGGCTCTTGGTCTCAGAACCCAGTGATTCAGATACGAACTGCGTAAAGCCACAGCTGACAAACCTGCTTAGTTTTGTGTGTATTAATTAAGAGAAGCCATAAACACTTGAACAAACTCGGCCTCATGCAGCCGAGTGGATTTAAAGTTGTAGCTTCTTCATACACTGACTGAAGACTGACACTTTGTGCATTAAATAGTTGTTTTCCTGTTGAAGGTAAAAGATGAGTGTGTGCATTTTATTAACAAATTCCAAGAATACACTAATGTCGGTTTGGGGCCGGTCTCTCAATGGGAACCAAGCGGTGGGACACTGGGAGGGGGGTTGTAGTGGACTTTTTCATGGACCAAACCTATTTTTCTGTATGTTCTTATGTTATAATAAAGACTAAGCAAAATGCACCTGCATGTGGAGGCGTCTGTAAATTATTTAAAAACACTATAGCAGCTCTAGACGTTTTGTCAATGCGCCAGTTCAAAACCTAATGAAGCTACATATAACTAGAAAGCGTCAATACAGCAATGAAAAATAGTTCTGTAGAAATATTACCCACGCCTGATGTTCTGTGATAGTGACTCACTAGTTGCACTTCACTGCTGACCAGCGTGGCCGCAGTTCTGTTATGTCCGTTTATACTGTACGTGAGGAATCGTAATGTGATTCATGGGCCATAAAAGATGTGCTGCTGGACTGTCTATTAATTTCTAGGGCTGAATAATTCAACTTTTATGTGGTTACGCACATAAGCAATCATAGATGTTTATGTGGCGCTGCTAACATAAAATGTGTCAAGTGACGTTAAACAGAAATAGCTGATAATGCCACAAGCCAAAACGGACTGACTGCTTTGATCTAATATAATATTATATAATAACCGTATCCAATAGAAGACGTCGACACACTGTACTGTACCACAGCAGCTATGGTGAGGCATAGGTCCAGCAGCCACAGCCTTCAGGGGGCAGCCAGCCCTGGTGAGAGGGTGGGCCTCAGCCTCAGCGCGGTATAAATACTCTGTCTCGCCTTCAGCGCGTCTTGGCACCGGCAGCAGCTGCGTCTGGAGAGAGAAGCGCACGATGGCAGCGAAGAAAGTCTGTGTAATTGGCTCTGGCAACTGGTGAGTGGAGACTTTTAATGGGACTGGATTGACTTTATTGACCTAATGGTCTATTTCGGTGTTTAGCTGGGTTAGTGGTGCGCAACCGTAAGTTCAAAGTGACCGTGGGTCCTCTGTGTTGTCTGGCTCGGACGTTTCCATGCGCTTAAAGTCTTTTGTGAAAACGTTGACACTTTTGGTAAAGCCGGAGGCCAGAAGGCAACTTTGTTGTAGTTAACAACGGATAAATGATTCATAAAGTTCATAAAATCGCCTGCAGCTTTGCAAGACAGCAGCGAGACTTTTGCTTCGTCTTCTGAGACCGTGTGACCTTTGAAGGTTCAACGCTACAAAAACTGGAGAAAACAAGCATCTCCTGTTTTTATTTATTTATTTATTTGTATTATTATTCAGCGACATTTGTGCTGAGTCAGTCTTCGCCCCAGATGACATTTAGACCAGTCAGCGGCAGAAGAGGCACGCGGTGGTCTGTAATATCCTCAATTACAAGTAAAGGTCCCGCATTTCAAATAGCCATTAGGAAAATAAGAGCGTGTCTCCTGTTATATAGTCATATAAATAATCTGCATCATGCTGCTGCTGGTTATGAGATTACTCCACCCAGTTTTTATAATTTACTGTAGTATGTGGAAGTAACAGTAAGTGAATAAATGGATCTATACTATAGACCAGTGTGACAGTAACATTTATTGACATTCTCTTAATCTCACTGTTGACTTGCAGAAAAGGCTGCGATGGTCAGACAGTAAGTAATAAAGTAGCTGTGGTTATGCTCAAATATGCATCTGCTGGCTTTTTTATTTATATATTTATATGTCTGGAGAAGCACTTGAAATGACTGATTGTGACTTGACATTTTTCCACTGCAGTCAAGATCAACAGGGTTTTATAATTGGAAAGCTCTGAGATGCATCACTGTCTTCAAATTAGTGATTATTTCAACAAAATATTGTGGCCATTAATCAGTTTCATGTCAAACCGCTTGAAGCAGCTGATGCTGTGAAATATTTACTTGAAAGTTCACCATTCAACAAGTAAAAGTTTGACATAAGTGAATCCCACCAAAACCTGGACTATTTGTGAACTAATTCAAAACATCAGCTACAACCAAAGCCTCACCTTCAGTCTGTTTAAATCCACGTATTACTTCAGAAAGAGACAAACCATCCATGATTTACCTGCTGTCCTGACACCGGCCTTGTTTCCTCCGTGTCACCAGGGGCTCTGCCATTGCCAAGATTGTAGGTGCCAACGCGGCCAAGTATGACACGTTTGACACCACGGTGAACATGTGGGTGTTTGAGGAGATGGTGAACAACCGTAAACTCACAGAAATCATCAACACAGACCATGAAAATGTAAAATACCTGCCTGGTCACAAGCTGCCCCCCAATGTGGTAAGAAAGGATATTGAACCTAAAGCCACATTAGAGAAATAAACATGATTAGGAGAGGGATGTGTGGAAGACGTTATCTTTGCGTTGTGTTCCTCAGCTGGCCGTTCCAGACTTGGTCGAGTCTGTGAAAGGAGCCGACATCCTGATCTTTGTGGTGCCTCATCAGTTCATAGTGAAAGTGTGCGACACCATCAAAGGCCACATCAAGAAGGATGCTGTGGGAATGTCTCTGATCAAGGTCAAATGCGAAGCGTCCTGTTCTTTTCCATTAGACGCGACGGGGGTCTCACTTTACCGGTGCACATGTGGTTCTCTACAGGGCGTGGATGCGGGTCCAGAGGGCTTGAAGCTGATCTCTGAGGTCATTCGAGAAAAACTGGGCATCGTTATGACGGTCCTCATGGGCGCGAACATCGCCAACGAAGTCGCTGACGAGAAATTCTGCGAAACAACCATCGGTATACATTACTGCTGTTGAATAAGATTCACCACTTGGCATCTTAACTGTGTGAGTAATTTCATATCAAGTGTACAGATAACGTGCTGTTGTACATTTGTTATGTCTGGACTCAGGCTGCACAGATAAAGCAATCGGGCCCGTGTTGAAGGAGCTCATGCAAACCACCAACTTCCGTGTGACTGTGGTGGGCGAGTCTGATGTTGTGGAGATCTGCGGCGCGCTCAAGGTCAGATTTTGTCTTCCACTTAACATGAACATTAATGAGCTCCTTGGTTTGCACAGCCACCCCCGCTCTGCTTTATATCTCAGTACGAAGCATGATGTGTGTGCGCATTAAAAGCAGTAAAGAGATAAATCCCCCAGAATCCCTCACATCTCTCATATGCTTGGAAGTTGAACCCTAATATGTGAAGTGTTAAGTCAGACACCAGCAGCATCTCTTCTTTATTGCCGTTGCAGAACATTGTAGCAGTAGGCGCTGGTTTCTGTGATGGCCTGGGGTTCGGAGACAACACCAAAGCAGCGGTGATTCGTCTCGGCCTGATGGAGATGATTGCCTTCGCCAAGGTCTTCTGCACAAACTGCCCCGTCTCCGCCGCCACCTTCCTGGAGAGCTGCGGAGTCGCTGACCTCATCACAACCTGCTACGGCGGACGCAACCGCAAGATTGGGGAAGCTTTCGCTAAAACAGGCAAAGTAAAGAACAGCTTCAGTCTCTCACCGTGTTCCTCTTCGATTACCTCTGTCGCTGCCTATGAAAATCAGAGCAACGTGACATCGGGCTTCTCTCTACTTAGAGCATTGAACAGCTGGAAAACGAGTTGCTGAACGGTCAGAAGCTTCAAGGTCCAGCAACTGCAGCTGAGGTCCACCAAGTTCTGAAACAGAAAAACATGGTGGAAAAGTAAGTTTGAAACTTGTTTACTGGCAACTTTATCAAAAACGACTTGTTTGTAAACAATAGTTAGACTTTATGTACATTTATTGGCCTTTGAGCAGATTAAACAAACAGGCTATGAATTATTGAACCTTATAGATACTAATTCGTTGATTTAGTTGCTTAAGGTTAGAGTTTGCAGCTTAATGGAACTGTTGTTGGCTAAAGCTAAGGTTAGTTAGTTAGGGTTAGAGTGAGACAGCCGGTAAAGACACAGCCCAAGTCCGTCTATCAGATAAATCGAGACTAGACTTTCATTATATATACTTTTTGGGGCAGTTTTGTTTGGTGCTGGGCCGTGTGATTTTTCTAATGTAAAATATGTGCCATGACTCAACAAGGTTGAGAAACACTGGTATACATATTATCATCTAGTGCTAATATGTGTCGTCATCATCATCTTTGGCCTCTGCAGGTTTCCTCTGTTCACTGCTGTCTACCAGATCTGCTTCAACAGCCACCCAGTCACAGAGTTCATCAAGTGTTTGCAGAACCACCCAGAGCACATTTAAAAACACTGACGTGAAGACTGACGAGCGGCTGATAGTCGGGACAGGACTTTACACTAACCAAGGATTTACTACTACCATCTTATCTTTGGCGGTTGTTTCCCTGAGCTGCTGGTATTACAGAACTGAGATAAGCGAGCGTCTGTCGCTGCCTCACTATTAACATACGTGTGGGTGCAGAACCGAGTCTTAAACGTGAAGAATTAGAATTTCTCTGCTGCACAGTAAGCGCCTCTGACCTTAATGTTATGAAATGTTAATTCACTGACATGTATGTCAACCAAAGCACTGAACAGTCACCACTGTAGGTTTTCTTCTGCCCATCTGAAAATGTAACAGATTAGATTTATTTTTGGAATAAATGATTTCACTCGTTTTATTTTCAACTGTGCTCCTGTGTGATGTTTTAGTTTGAACCTCGCTGCCGTCTTCGCTGCAGGACACACACACGTTGTGCAGCAGCCTCCGTGTAACCCGACCTGCACTCGGTCCAGCTGCCACTCTAAACGCTTCACCTTTACCATTTTCTGGAGCGTCCCCTCCGGCCTTTCTTCAACTGCTCGAACTGCCGCTGCGGTCACAGCCGCTGACGGCTGTGTTGTTCAGAGGGAATCGTTTGTGTTTCATTTGTGTTCAGCTGATGATCAGGACGCCAGTGTTTCACATCACTACCGTATTCTCCCTGGTGTTGACCTGGAAGTCTGGAAATCCTGCCTGTGCATGACTTTTTGTGTTTATAAGGGGACTTCCTCACGTGTGGTGGGAACCTGAACTTACAGCATATGCTCCTAAAATAAGATTCGCTTGCTGAAATCCCTCACACGGTCATTGAGTCGCCCGCCTTGTGAGATTTCTAAGAATAACCATCCAATGTCCATCTATAATTAGACTGTGGAGACGCTGCAGCTGCCTCATCCCTGCTTAACTGTACAGATGGGAGGATGCCCTTTTAGTTGAAATACTACGCCATTGTGCTGCCATTGATATAGTGAGGTGACACATTTCAGACATTCTGGGGTGTGTTTCAAAATGTTCAAAGTCTAAATAAGGAAATACACTCGTCAGTGGTGTGTGTGTGTGTGTGTGTGTGTACAAACACTAAATAGCCTGCACTTGAATAGGTCAAGTTGTTAAATAATATTTCTTGAATATTTATATTTGCAATAGGCTCACTGGCCACTTGGGGTCGCCATCACATCGATCACCAGCCTCTCGCTCACCATCAGCTTTTTATTCAGCTTCTTTTTAGGGTTACTGACTGAGAGCTGTTCAAATGTCACGACGTGTAACGCTACGCCTGAGAGGTTGAAGCATCCGGCTCTAAGTCAGAGCCAGAGGACGGAGGGATGTCACACACGCATGGCACCCGCTGGTTTCGGTGCGGGAGGAGGGACTCGCTCCACTTCCTCAATCCAGTCCGCGTCTCAGGGCGGCAGCGGAGGCGCGTCACGTTAGCGCGCACCCAGAGCAACACACGGAAGGACGAGTTGTTGTGATTTCAAAATTAAGTGAGCGAACTTGGCACCGAGTGGAAAGCAACACTCAGCGGGTTCCTTCGGCTCGAGCTCGAGTGGATCTCCGTTTTTTATTGTTAGTTTTGGGAGTCAAGCAGTCAAAACAAATCAATCTAATCAAATTCACTCAACCGAAGCGAATATGTTATTGTCATATGACATGTTTCATGTCGGTCTTTCTGACCTTTTTTTGACACATGAGTGACATTTTACTTCAGTGTTTGCAGAGTTGTGGACCTTTCTCCGCGTCTCCAGGACTGTGAGCTGGTTGATACACTCAGTTGCAGATCTTCCCATTTCCCCACTGATCACCAGGCAAACAGGTATCTGTAGATACTTCTTTGTTCATTCTGTAAGTTATCAGACTGTGGAGTCACCTCCCTGGCAATAAGCTTTATTAAAGCTAAAGGTTCAAGCTGGTGAAGATAAACTCATTCCAAAGTTTACCTGTGAACTGCACGGGCGGCAACGTTTACTTTGGAAATCCGAGCCGGAAGCGTTTCTTCTCCGGTCTGACTTGGCGGCGGCGGGGCGAAGTTGCGTGGAGCGAGTCATTCAAGTGTCGCAGGGGGAAGGAGAGGCGCGCAACAACTTTCACACGCTCTTTGCGTCGGATTGAAACGAGTTTGTTCCGACCGTGCGGCGACGGGGGCCCAGCGAAACATGGCTTCTCTTTCAGCCTGGTTTTGGAACGAGCGGTTCTGGCTGCCGCACAACGTAACCTGGGCGGACCTGGCGGACCCAGCGCCCGGGGTGGAGTATCCCAAAGCCGGACACTTGTTTACAGCCTTGCCGCTCGCCCTGGGGATCTTCGCCGTCAGGATACTATTCGAAAGGTTCGTACTTGCCGCGTACGTCGGATGTAAGTGACGAGGAAGCGTCTAGAAGTAGCTTTTAGCTTTTTGCTATGATGGGGCCAGAAGCTGCGGGAGGACCAGTGCGTTAACTCGGGGTTTAGCAAACCTTCGTCACCGCTTCCTCTTGGTCAGTGTCACCAGCGGTTGCGTCCTGTTTTTGATAACTTTACTTCACTTTTCTTTGACCTTTGAACCCTCGTGGGCTCCACATCGCCTCTAAGCATCCTAATGAGAGGATAACGAAGCCAGTGTTGGAGCTCAACCCACAATCTGTGCGCTTTCCTGGGCATCACTACCTAAAACTCCTGTCGGCCCGGCTTGTGTGGGTGATCGCTGTTTGTGTCTGTTTGTGTCTTCCGCTGACCTTCAGTGTGCACACGTGCACGCCAGGGTGTGTTGCCACAGCCCCCTGCTGCGAGGCCGAGCATCTCGTTGTCCAGACTCTCTGTCCTTGGTTTTGTGAGGCAGGTAATAATGTGAGGACATCAATCAACATTTGCACACGCAGCGTCTTGAGACACACACGCGGGTGTCAGGCGACTGCAGGCCCTGCTAGTGACTCAGTTGGAAACCTGTGTGGTTTTCTTTTGTCTTCATTCATTTGAGTATCTGCATAGTTTACATCTGGAAATGAAGTTATCTCACTGAGCTGAATCTCTTCCTCAAATAAAGATAAGGTGCATTCAGGTTTACTATTTGTGTGAGACTGATAAGAAAGAGAGCGTTAGAATTCAGCGTTGGGCAATTTCTGAGTTTCTGTCTGAGTTTGATGCTTTGTGCTGCTTGTGTGTCTGGGGACACGATGCACGAGGGTCAGCTGAACAACAGCAGCTACAAAATGGGCAATGGTCTGGAGAAATAACGTTTAATCGTTTCCCCTAATAAATGGTCTGTTTCACAGAGAAACCACAATCACTCACTCATCGAGTAAAAGTAGCCCAGTAAAAGTGGTTTCACCGCTCTTAACGTTAAAATTTCTCCACAACCCGTGCGTTGAGGGAAAGTCTTTCTGTTCTCAGTTTCTGTTTCAGGTTTGCAATCCTGAACAACCTGTAATGTAAGTCTGCGTTCTACACATAAGCACGGAATTAAAAAAAGGCTCAAGTGTCCGAGGCAGCCCCAAGAGCAGACCTTTTGACTATTATTATGGATTGTTGCTTTTGGATGCTACTATAGCAACGATTGCAGGTGTTTTCAACTAGTTATGTATTTTAACAGTGATAGTAAATGGGAGAAAGCAAACAAAGCACAAAATTGTTGTTGATTTGAGGCAACATCTAGTTAAATCCGCATAATATTGATGCAGCTCTGTTACATTACATCAACATTTATTACATAGCACGATTTGTTACTTATTTAATTCAGACATTCTAACCTGAACATTCAGCTGTAGTGATACTTATTAAAAAAAGAGACGTCTTTAGCATTTTAATACATACGTACATATATGAAAGTCTTTAGTAGTTTGTACTAGTATGGCACAGATGTGTTAATGAGTGTTTACTGTGTAACACATGCCTTGGTAAGTGATACGATAACTGATCTTACTCGACCAACTGCATTTGAGATTATAAATAACACGTTCTGTTATAGCGACTGACTGACAGCTACTGACTTATAGTGATGTTGGGGGTTATTTGATCAAGGTGCACGTGATAACAAAACAATCTCATGAGTTATCATTAGCCCAGTGTCTAACATATCTCTGTAGTTGTCTGACAACAAGCAGGAGACGAATCGTTTGACGCCATAAAAAAGCTGCACCAGCCTGTGTAGTTATAAATATTGCTGTAAATCTGGATTATGTCTCAACTGTTGTCCCACAACAACACTTTTTAGACTTGATGTCCACAGAGCGAGGTCCAAACACAGTTTCAGACTTTGTCACTGTAATTTAAGCAGGGTCAAGTGGCTGTAAAAAAGGGGTCAATCAGATAGTGGAGGCATCCAGGAGGAGTCGCTGAGGCCTTTGATAAGAGGCGCGCTGCAGCGATCCGTCGGACCCTGTCTAATGTAAAGCCGTACACTCTGATCCAGAGCAATGTTATCAGAGAGCCTTTGCTCTGTCAGTGTGTGAGACTCTGGCTGACTGGCTCATTCATTTATTTATCAGAGAAATGCATCACACTGCAGCCTCAGCTCCTGCCCATTCAACAGAACTTAGAAAACTCAGAAACTCAGCCTGTGCTGTTTAACCTGCTGTAATACTGTCAATATAACGCACTGACGTTTTGAAGTTCTGTTTCTCAGCTTATTATATTTTCAGTGTTTTCGTGTAGAACGCATTGACAGGTTGCATTTATCTTGCACTGTGTAATTCGATTGTGTTCTCAGTTACATATTCTTTTTTTTTTTTTTTTAGATAGCTCTGCCGTTCTCCAGTTTTTCAAGTTTTGTACTCTTCAGTTTTTGAGATTGGTCAGCATTTGTGCATGTAATCTTAAAATGTAGCTGCTGGATCTGTCTTTCACCTGCAGGCGCTTCCTTTCTGTGAGTAATGCGACAGCTGTCCTCAGCCCAACCAGCTCCCTCCCTCCCTCTTCTAGACCAGTTTCTTCTTGTCTGATCTTAATCATCGCTCTGCTGTTGGCAGACACTTTGTAGCTTTCAGTGCCTTGTAAGTTGTGTCAGGAGCTGAACAGCGTGAAGACCGCAGACATATGTGGTGTTGCCAGCCTGGTTTGATCTATAATAAAACCAACAACCAGGTGCTCTCCGTCACAACACGGGAAGTGGACGTGAGGGTTAAACCTGCTCCTCGTACGGTCGTCTGAGTGTTTCCTTCATAATCTGCCGTTGTTTGTCTCTGGGTCTGAAAAGTGTCAAATCTGTTTTGAGACACGCTGTAAATCTACAAGTCAACTGAAGGCCACAATTTCAGCCAACTGCGTTCTATGAATAGAGCTGAGCTTGTCCCTCGGCCCTGTCGCTGGTTTTCCTGCTGTCAGGGCCGCTAGAGTCCATGGAGGCGGCCACAGCGAGCCCGTGTCCCGCTAGCAGGGTCTTGTGTATGTTGGAATGGTCAGGTGCTCAGGAGGAACAGGGATGTTTTAGCATTTGTAAATAGACTACCTTGCATCTCTTGCTTGTCCCCTCGTGCTGCGGCTGTTTTCCAATTAACACAGCAGGCTGAGACATGCGCGGGATGTTTTGTGCCGATTTATGCCCGTGTCGGCCATAAATTCAAAAGACCCGTGTCTGCAAGGGAAGCTTTAACTGAGCCCCAGCGACACTGTTAAGAAGGGAACGTGGTGAGTGTGCAGTTAACAAGCGGCGTCACATTCAGCGCTGTGCCACCCTTCAGCCTTCCGGTGATCACTGCATGTTGGCTTCGCTCATTAAATGTGTTTCATACTCGAGTTCCACTTCAACCATAAAATGTGGATTGCCTTGAGTAATGTTTAACAACATTACACAAGCTGATCTATCCAGTCGATCTCCTCTGCTCAGTGCGTTTGATGTTTGTCTTTTGCACCTTGCTGCCCCTGAGCCGTTTATTTGAAACGGTTGTGAAATAAACTCAAGCCAACCTGCTTCAGATATCAAGAACTAATTCGTATACACACGCAACGCGGACGGTGATCGTTATATAACCGAGTCGCTGCATACCTGCCATCGCTGTAAACTCGCTGTCACCTCTCAGACCTGAGTGCAGAGAGAAGAAGCGGGTGCGCGCAGGGAGACGACGCCAAACAGGGAGAGCAGGAATGATCAGGGCTTCTGAACAACACACAAATATCACATTTTATTTACTGTTTGTTTCTTTTTCTGTGGTGGTGAGCGTCACATTCTGTTTGAGACAAAAGAGGTTATATTATGCAGAGTGTTTTGTTTTGGTACAATGGTGCTGAACCGGTACTTGAAGGACGTGATTATATTAGGCTGTGTAGATTAGAGGAACAGTAGGTCACAAGTCTCTATTGCATCAGTGCAAGGTTTCTCTCTGTGAGCCCTGTGCTTTTCTGTCTTACGGTATTGTCCGTGGCAGTTTCACATGCATTCTGTGATGTGTTCCTTAAAGCCGGTTCGTTCAGTGGAGAGGAGTGTGTCCATGCTGGATCTCTTCTAACATTTAAACTTTCAGTGGTCCCAGAAGCCAAGAAGTGTTTATATTCGTTTATAATAATAAATTCAGATAATATTAATTGGAGTGATGGTCTCCCTGAAAGTACCTTCCTATCTAGAATGACTCTAAAGTAACACATCTCAGAATCGGCAATGTAGAAAAGAATGTGGTTGACCTCTGTTCATGAGTCTTCCACTCACTTACCACGTTCACTGTTCATTGTTTCCTGCCAGAACGCAACAGAGGAACTTCGCTGCTCTCCAAAACATGACTGTATGCCTGATGTTTGCCTCGAACTGCCAAACTACAGCGCTTCAAGCAGGCTCTAACGCTATGTACTTTATATACGGCCTCTGGTTTGAACCAGAAAAACCTGCTTGACACAAAAACCCAAACCGCTGCTGTGCCGGTGAAGCGTATCCACAGTGGAGCCGTCAGATACTACTCATACTACTACACATGTGACCTGCATGTTTAGTGGTCGTAGCTAATCAAAGTCATCTTTCAGTCAGCTGTCAGTCAGGGTAAACTCAGCTCTCCTCTCTCAGCTGCACGTGACAGTTCAGCCGTAATGCAGACCAGACCTACGCCGAAGGGGATGCGGCCGTAATGTTCCCATAGTAAAGATCACTGGGGATTTTCAGTAACTCCGCTTCAGCACGTTTAACAGCTTGTCTGGCCACTGCAGCACATCAACTGCGCTGCATGCTGGAAACGTGACGACACTCTTTGCCACAGAGACCCGTCGAATCCACTTTATCCCGGTGTGTGTCTGTGCTTGGAATGCGCTTTGAAAGACGTTTCTCCCGTCTTGACCTTGACACAGGTTTATTGCCAGTCCCTGCGCCCAGAGCCTCCACATTCAGTCCGGTGTTGGAAGAAGAGCTCAGCCCAGTGCAGTACTGGAGAAAGTGTTTACATCCATCACAAAGGTTGGATCTGTTTTTACTACGTTATAAATAAAAAAACCTGCTTCTCACAGTGACAGATTTGATAACATGACACACCGATGTGTTCTTTTAATGTCTGGACTCGATTCTGAAGGTGAAGTAATTACTGAGCTGTCTTCGCCTCTGTTGAACCCTGTGACACAAACTTAAGTTGTTTGTTGTTTCACGTCTTCCTGCTCAGAACCCAGACTCTCGCCATCTGGATGGCTTGTCCAAGCAGCTGGACTGGGAGGTGCGAAAGGTCCAGCGTTGGTTCAGACACCGCAGGAACCAAGATAAACCCAGCACGCACACTAAGTTCTGTGAGAGCATGTAGGTTCACGCGTGTTGTGTTTGCTAATCTCTCTGTCGGGTCGATTACGTGGGTTGCGTTTTGTGATATTAAGTTTCCTTTTTTTTTCTCCAGGTGGAGATTTACATTTTATTTGTATATATTTATCTATGGAATCCAGTTTCTGTGGCAGGTGAGATATTAGCGGCTTGTCTTTCCATGCTGAATAATGTTATTGATTGTTCACTCAACTAATACATTGCTTTTCATCAGTCCCCCTGGCTGTGGGACACGCGGCATTGCTGGTACGGTTACCCCTATCAGGTAAGATGCATCCATCCTCTCTCTATCGATTCACTGCTACAGCCTGAGTAACTTCCTCTGATACGCATCAATAGTGTCATGAACTGAACATTTCCTCTGGGCTGCTGGGTTACAGGTTCTAAGAAATGATTTGGCATTTGGAAAATCATTGCTGCGGTTGTCGGGAGTTGAGGCGTCATTGATCCGTGCCCACCACCACATGTTGTGATTAATCTGTGTACATGCTTTAGAAATATTGCTGAGTTAGTGTTTCTAGTTTTCGTATGTTAAATAGCACATTCACATTATCATCACTATCTTTCTATCTATCTCATTGTTATTATTAATCATATTTGGGCTGTGGCGACTATGTGAAGTTCCAGCTGCTTTGCAGATTTGTGCTATAGCTGCAAAACCGTGAGAGATTTAAACACCACGCCATGCAGTCCTCTCACGGTGTGTTGTGATGATCTGTGAACTTGTTACACGGCGGATATCACATGACATCCATTCACTCCCATCTCTGTTTGATATGCGCAGTAGTTTGTTTCAACAACAAACACACTGTCTTCAAGCCTGTCCTCTCTGTCTGTTCAGGTCATGACTCCGGGTCTTTACCACTACTACGTGACAGAGCTGGCTTTCTACTGGTCGCTCATGTTCTCCCAGTTCACCGACATAAAAAGGAAGGTGAGAGGAACAACACTGGCTCAGTCTGTTCAGTCAGACCACACTAGAGACTCTGCGACTGCCACTCCCTGTTAAGCATTTGTTAATAAGCTAATTGTTCCTCATAATAACACAAAGTTTTCCCCCCACAACGTATGTACACAAATCATTTTGCTCGAAAGCTAAACCTGACGTGCTACGAGCTCTTCCACTTATGGTAATTTCAGGGGTCACATGTTTTTGTTTTTAAGGCAGAGGGCGAGGCACAGCTGGTGCTGCTTAGTCTATGAGTGCCTTGTGTTTCCAGCACGAGGGCAGACACGTCATGTGATTGCAGGACAGAGCAGGCCTAACTCCATTAGAATTACATAAATTCCAGCGTGTTGGAGCTGGAGCGAGCTACAGACACTCGCCTTTAATGTTTCAGATGTTTTTTTTCAAAAGCAAATGCCTGGAATGTGATGCTGTGGCGATTAATTTATTCACTGGTAGTAGTTCAGCTTTACTGTGACAGGCAGCTGGCCAGTTTCACATCCAAGCTAATTGAATGCTTTTATTCATACAGCTGATGAACTATGTGTGCTTCTCCCTGCTTCACCTCTGCTCTCAGGCACATGAGAAACACACTGCACGCAGTGGTGATGGTAACATTTGAACTGGTCAACAGAGAAACGTTATGAAATTCCGTGCCCTGCTGCTGTCAGCCCAGATGACTTGACTGGCAGAGCAGTGACGGTAAAGCTTAAGACAAGACACATGAGTTTGCCTCAGCTCAGTCATGAGTCAGGCCTTAACTTGCTTTAGTCCGTTTCCTGTACGAGTGAACACTGAACATCGTGTTATGAAATGAGGATGATGAAATTCACTATACATTAACAGTTTTGTTTTTCCTGTTGACACACTCACAAAGTGTTGCATGGGTTTTAGATTCTGTATTTTTTTTTTTTGACTTGTACATA
Organism: Macropodus opercularis; assembly: GCA_030770545.1. Classification (NCBI taxonomy): domain Eukaryota; kingdom Metazoa; phylum Chordata; class Actinopteri; order Anabantiformes; family Osphronemidae; genus Macropodus; species Macropodus opercularis. Next base: position 7,354,130 of record CM061099.1, read on the forward strand.
ACATGACGACTGACCCACAAACACGTTTGTCGTTACTAATGACATGACGGGTGAGAGACGGCATGAAGCAACAATATATTACTTCTGTGGTGGCGGAACAAACGGGACACATGGTCTTAAGATGCTGTAACCTGACAGAAACACAGCCAAGTATCACGTACCAATCACGTCCAGTAATTTCATTGATATGTTATTAAGTGAATAAATAATCAGAAATAGATTGAAATAATTAGGTATAAGTTTGCTTATTGCTATGTGCATCATATGTGTTTCTGGTCAAAGGTGCCGTGAACTAAAAGATGCTGATGTTTATTTGTTTATCATGTTTTTAGTTTGCTAATGAGGCTAAAGGGACAAAAAAATGATTGCGTCAAAGTGATTAAAGTTGTTGTTGATGTTTGTGTGGACAGGAATCTGCTGTGAAGGCCATGGCACTGGCTTGGCTTATAAAACAACCATGTGCACAGTGGTAAACCTTCTCTCTCCTGTTTTCATTGCAGGACTTTCTGATCATGTTCATCCATCACCTGGCCACAATCGGCCTGGTTAGCTTTTCCTACGCCAACAACATGGCGCGAGTAGGGAGCCTAGTGATGTGTGTCCACGATGCATCCGACTTCCTGCTAGAGGTCAGACTGACCGGCTTGTTTATTACATTCATGTGTTTATTGTTATTGCCTCTTTGTGAAATTCCCCCAGGATCAGCTGTTGTTTTCCTAACCTGTAATATTCGTTTATTACTCGTGTCTCTCAACCTAAACCTTATACCTTCAACCTTATTTACGGCTGTTTTCTCATCCTTACCGTGTCAAAGGCGTAACACGTAGCAGGAGTAGGAGCTGTGTGGAAGATACAGGGCGACACGGCTAAGGCTGATAACTGCAGGCTCAGCTTTTACATAACGTAGTTTCCTTTTCGGTTATTTATTGTTCAGGGGCCTTTTTTTTTTGCTTCACTTCAGATGGTTTCTGAAACAATGGAGGTGGATTGTGTTTGTTCTACATTGTTTATAGTCAGTTCCACCTGAACCACTTCCAAACTTTGATCAGCTTGATTTGTGTTGATAAATGTTCACTTTGCAAAAGTTATCATAACGTTTTATTTCCTCCTTCTTTTCCACAGGCAGCCAAGATGGCCAATTATGCTAAGTACCAACGCCTGTGTGACTTCCTCTTCATTGTGTTTAGCGCCGTGTTCTTCGTCACCCGGCTTGTCATATATCCAGTATGGTGAGTCCTACAGTATGTCACACCTGAGGCTTCAATACTAATACTGTCAGTGCTGCTTGAATAACGAGCTGTCTCATATGTAAATTCATGCAAATTTTTTGATGGTGGGTTTTTCTGGCAAAATGATTTATTTACTTTTATATGAATAGTAGTTGTTGTAATCGTTGTTTATGGTCTTTCTTTTTATTTATTGCACAAATTGATAAATATGTCACATCTTTTTAAATCAACATTGTCTTTTTCTGCTTTGAGCTCTTTGTTCTTCTAAACCACTGCTTACGTAGAGTCTTAGATGACTGCAATTCCAGTCCATATTCTGTAGCTGTAATTAATAACGGTGGCCAGAAAACTCACAGCTTTTACTTTGCACTCTTTTAAATGTATTCCACGACTCAAACCTCCAGATTGGTCATCATTATCATTATACTGACCCCAGAGCACTGGTGAGATCGACAGCAACGCTTAGGCTCAGGGAGATGAACAGGTGGCAACGGTTCCTTGACAGAGACCTGGATGCTGAAGCTCAATCTCTAGAGAGACAGACAATGGGGAACCTATCATTACAGAAAGTAACCCGAGCAGCTATATTCAGTGTCTTGGTGTGGATGAGTGATGAAGCTAGTGTTGCCGTGCACTTCCCTGTACTGAAATCCATACCTGTGCTGGGAGACTAGGGTCTGCTGACAGCCGCCTTTCACTCAGCTGGATTTAAAGCAGGACTGTTAACCTAACGTTACAGTGGATCTGCGCTACTGCCTGCCTCCAAATCAGAATTGAATCCACACTTACAATGGGCTTAATTAGATGAGTGCTGGTTATAACGTGATTAAACTACAGCCGGCCTCTTTGGCCTCTCTCTGAGGTGAATTGTGTGTCTGCACGGGTGACTATAACACTAGACAAGTTAATATGTGGACCCATTTGCCTCCTTGTCTTTCAGGGTGTTGAATTCCACTATGTTTGAGAGCTGGGACATAGTTGGACCGTTCCCATCCTGGTGGCTTTTCAACATCCTACTGCTGGTCCTCCAGGTGCTGCATGTCATCTGGTCCTACCTCATAGCTCGTATAGCTATCAAAGCCGTGCTGCGTGGCAAGGTAAGTCACAGGACGCTCACTGAGAAGTTATATAATGTAGATACCTTTTTTCTACAACACCTGTCTGTGGGCTTTTTTGTGGTGGTTAATGATTGGAATTTGGACTTCAGTCAAACAAAACATTTGAAAGCGAGCTCCCAGAAACTAAAAAGGTTACTCTGCCCCTTTTTTTCAGATTAAAAGTAAAGCAAACTCACTTGTTACATTTTATGTCCATTAGACATCAAAGCTTTTGATGTTTTTTAGTGATTAGACCATGAAACGGCCTAATCCTGTAACGGGGGTGGTACCCCCACCTGCTCGATCTACTTCACTATGTCTGACTAAGATCTGCCGTAGCTTCCTTGTGAAGTTGCTTCACCGGAACGGCCGTGTTCATGCTGGGACCGCCTGCTGTGGCCAAGCTGCTGCTGCTGCTGTACTGTGTAATTTCATCAGCTCAGACTTTGTCCAAAGACTTTAAAAACTTTTCACATGACTCAGATCCCTTTTTAATACTACTGTGTAAGCAAAGATTAACAAAAGTTCCAAATCTACTGACGCCAAAATATTTTCTCCAAACATTTGAAAGGATATAAACTGAATTAATTGTGGATAATTGGGCTTCTACCACACAAGCAGTGAAAGAAAATAAATAGTCGTAACAAGGCATCTGTCTGCGATCACACAATGTTTATTACAACACCATTGCTAGTTTGGGTATTTGTTTGCTGCCTCCTCACTTTTTCCAGTGTGTCTGTGACCCTGTCTCATCTCTCTTCAGACGCTGTTTGTTTCCTCTCCCTCTGGAATGAGCGAGAGCGATCCTGTCTTTCTGTCTCTTTGTCTACTGAGCCCTGCTCCACTGCTCTCTCACTTTTCTCCAGTTGCTCTGTCTGCTTGACAACTGTACCTTCTGTGTTTTTGGCTGTAAGTTTCTGCTTACTCTCTTTGTTCTGAATTATTTCACACACCTCACTTTAATCTGCCCCAATCAAGTCTCGATTAGGATTCAGTACAGATTCTGTGCACGTTATTGGGAAGACACAAAGACACAATAACACACTTACAAAGTCAGCAAAAAGAGCAGTTGTAGTGATGAGTAATGTGGCAATAGTGTCATGAATGTCAGGTATGTGCAACTGTTTCTCATTAGTCTGGAGTGTGTTGAAACTGTCCCACACCACCACCCTGTGGTTATGATGGACACAGGTAATTTGCATCAGCAGCAAGAAAATGATGTAGCAGGAACCAGCAGTAACACAGTCAAATGTTTCAGTATGAAGTTGCCCCTGTTGTTGGTACAGTTCAGGTAATATTTTTTTCCTCCAACTACTAAAATGACTGTATTTCATTAAATAAAAAAAGGTTTTCCTAATTAAATTCTTCCACTGAAACGCCTCTCCGCTCACGGGACCGAATAGATCGCCTATTAATGTTCGCTCGCAAGAAAAAGCGACTCTACACAATGCCAAATATTTTCCTCCATGGTCACTTGGGTATTAAGTGATCATAGATGAGCTGAGCTTAGAAACATGTCCATGCTCTGCACACACTGCTGAAGTCATATTAAATCTCCTGACTGTTTAGTTAAAAAATATTCTCTGCAGCCAAGGACCCAGCAGCACCTAAAACAATAAACACTGGAAGCGCGTCAGATACAGTGCATCACCCAGCGAAAGAGTTTAAAGACAGGGCACAGCTGTATGGTGCCAGTTCAAATTACTTCCCAAAATGATTTTATATTATTATTTTATGAAATAGAAAAGTAAAAGACTCACTGAAAGCTAAATATTAATTTATAGCATTTATAGATATACAGTTTTTTGTCTAACATCTTCACATCCTATGTAGATTTTGCTGGTTTTTATCCATGTTAAAAATTATTCTGTGTATTTCCTCTGTACCAGGTGGGCAATGACGTCCGTAGTGACATTGAGAGCAGCTCAGAAGAAGAGACCAACACGCCCACAGACGGCCTCAAGACTTCTCACTCTCCCAAGGGAGAAAACGGCACTAACGGCCACTGTGCTGCTGCTGCTGCTAAAGCCCAGGCACAAAACCATAGCAGCTGGTGACATGCAACCTGAACTTGGGAGCCCCCTGCAGTTCTCAATTCTCCCAAGAACTTTGTTTGACATTCCTCTGTTGTGCAAGGCTCACACACGGTTTACGATCACATTTTACACTGACAGCGAGCGCGCACAGATTTGTATGTTGGTGAACTGATAGTGGATGTGCAGACACTAACATCAGCTTTAAAGAGCCCTGTAAAGACACGTACGACAACTCAACAGCTGATCTGTAAATGGTGAGTAATGTGGGAATTGGCTGAAGCAAGTGATTCGCATTTCAAGTCTTGGGATTTATTTTGTGCTGAGTTTGCCTGTGGATGTTTGTGTTCACTACCAGTTTTATTGGTCAGATGAACTTGAGTATTTGTGTTTGTAATGGTTAATTCATACAGGGCAGACAACCAGCAGGATGCAATATCCATAGAAATAACTATGGTTCTAGTAGCTCTTAAAATCAGGGCTCCTACTCTGTGCAGCTCTGTTTCTGCCTTTTGTGTGTATTTACTGTCACCTCTTTTTTTGGCTACTTTGTAACTTGTTTTGTTCCATTTTAGTTTTTTTTTTTTTTATTTACTTCTGAGACCAAATGTTTCTGAAATTAAATGATGTCTCTGCCCATAGAAGAAACCAGGTATGAGGACAATGCTAAATGTCCAGCAATATGTTGCCACTTGAGTGCCTTGTAAAAAGTGTATATCTGAATATATTCTATTGGAAGATGTCTCTCATTGCTCTACTGTTCACATTTAAAAACCACTGTGGTTAAAGGCATATTTAATATGATACAAAACATTACAGCCATCTTCATTTCTGGTACAATGTTAAACAAAGTGGGCTGATGCAAAGAGAATGTCCTTGGTTACTTTGCTTGCTGATGTTTTTCTAAGCAAATGATCTTGAGAGGACATGATGCCATCAGAATGAAATCAGGTAATCATCCTAAGAAGAGTGGGGGGGGGGGTCACACTTGGACGAAAGACGAATGGAAAATGTCCGCATCTGTGCAAAAAAAAAAAAACAGGACCTGCCCCTCTGACGTCAGTCTTTAATGACTTCAGGAGCCTGGTTTTCAGCTGCCAGTTTTAACTGCTTCTGCCTCTGCATGTAGCGGTATCCTCGCAGTGCACACAGGTAGCCCCCATACACAGTCAGCAGCATCATCGAGGCAGAAAAAGCTCGGTAGCCAATGTCAGCCAGGCGCTTTCCAGACACCATTATGAGAATTCTGAAACAACCAGGAAGTCAGTGCAGGTTTGACAATAAAATACTGTTCATCTTCAGTGTCATTTAGTATTTTGGTTTGCGTTCTATGCAGTTCACAGACTTGAGCATAATATCAGCCACCTTATTACATTTTAGCTTACTTTAGCTGAAACTGTTTTAAATGTGCTTTTATTCTACTTATTAATATTATTCATAATTTATATACTGAAGACAGAATAGGCTGGATATTGGTCACTATTAATTATTTTAGCCAATTTACAAGAAAGACGGTACAAGAAAATAGGGAGAATACAACATTTAACACAAACCTATTGCATTCCCTTAACTTTAAATATAATAAAACAAAATAAGCAAATTGTCACAATTTAGAATCTGGTGCTTGCAGGTGTTTCTAGATTTCTGCTGAAATCCTGACTTAACGATTAACTGATTACGAAAAATAATTATTTACTCTTAATTATTAAGTAAATAAAATATATAAATAAAATATATAGATAAATAATTATTTATCCTTTCAGCTAACTTAAGTGAATGACCTCCACTACCAGTATAATGTTCAGTGTTTCTTAGACATACTAGGTAACAACTATTGTAATTAATAATGGAGATTATAGTATAAATCTGAATAATCTTCCCACTGCTGCTGTGCACCCTTTACAAAGTTAAACCAAAAGGATCTGACACCAGGAGATCGTGGGTTGTTGATGTGACAACTATCCTAACACAAGACACCAACAGGTTGTGTTAATGAAAAAGAAAAGGCTGTGGTTCAGCCGAGAGTCTGTAACTTTATACAACTCACAGCTGCTGTGACACCTTTGGTCTTTTAGAAACTACTTATAGCTTCCAGTTACAAAAGCAACAACACACATTCGTGCTTACAAAACGCTGTTGTAAACTGGCGGTATTCGGTTCATGCCCATAAAAAACCCAGAGAGTTACATAGTAAGTGTAAGTTGTAATAGTTGCTATAGGACACAGGCTAGCGAGCAGAGGCTAATGTTAAGGTTTAATGTGTACACGCTAACCGCCCCACTTTTAAGAAGCGAATAAAGTCTTTATTGTGGCCTTGTGCAAAAGTAAGAACATTAGTTTTCACTTACCTTTAATTGTAAATGGGCAGGTAGTGAATCGCTATGATCCTCAATGTCAACATGTGAAGTTAGTTCACCAGGCTTCACTTCCGTATGGTACGGAACCCCACACGGGACAATCTTCCTCTGAATAAAAACTCGAGAAATTGTTTTACAGCGTCGTCTAAATCATCTGGAGAAGTGTGTGCAAATACAATATAATAATAATTACAACGTCACTGCAACTCAATTTTTTGTGGTTTTATGTAGCAAATATAGTCTAAACCCACTCGTAAATTCGTTAGTATAGCAACCCACCGATTTGTAATTTCTCTATATTGATTTAAATATTCTAAAGCTCAGTTGTGTGTTCGTAGTGCTAAATGTTTCCATTTGATGTTTTTAATACAGTTAAACCCACATTTAAAGCATAAACCTCAGTAATAGCCCGAATGGCAACACAAAAAATAATTTAACTGGACATATTCTCGGTAGTGTGTTTCGCCCGGAAGGATTTTAGAAGCGCACACATTAAAATGGCAGCGTGTTTGATGAATAACGACTCTGCTGATGAGTTAAATGATCCTGGTTCTGCTCCATATGGCAACTTCATAAATTATTACACCTTTAACCCACCGGAGAACCGCTTGAGTTTGATTCCAGCCACACTCCTTAAGGATTTAGGTTTTAACGCCTGCCGTCAGACCACACTGATCCTTGACGTGGGGTGTAATTCAGGGGTATTTATAATCAGCTTTTTAGTTGTTGTATTTATAGCAACGTTTTATTTCTAAATAACCCGCATATTTACCACATTTGGCTATTTTATTTTATATGTCAGAACAAAATAATCTAAATTACCTTATAGTTGATGAAGTTTCAAATTAAACAGAGAGCAACAGACAGTGAAAAACAACAACAATGAAAGCTGTTATGTTTTCTTCCTCTTCGGAAATGACAGGAACTGAGTGTCGCCCTTTACAAGCATTTGGTGCAGGAGCAAGTACAGGCAGACGTGAACAAAGTTCAGCTCCTGGGCTTTGACCTGGACGAGGCCCTCATTCAGAGGGCTCAGCAGACCAACCCTCTGCCCAGCTGCATCTCCTTCGTCCCACTGGACATCACTACAGACACTCACCAGCTACAGGATTACCTCAACCAGTATGGCTGCTCCCGCTTCCACCTGAGTCTGTGCCTGGCTGTTACCATGTGGGTCCATTTAAACCACGGAGACTCTGGGCTGCTGCAGCTTCTCTCTCACTTGGCCTCTATCAGCCAGCACCTCCTGCTGGAGGCCCAGCCCTGGAAATGCTACCGCTCTGCAGCCCGGAGGCTGCGGAAGCTGGGTCGTTCAGACTTTGACCACTTCAAGACCCTGAAGATTCAGGGGGACATGGCAGAACACGTCAAGGAGCACCTTGAAAGTCACTGTGGCATGGAGCTCTTGCAGAGCTTTGGCAGCACAGCATGGGACAGAAAACTGCTGCTATTCAGAAAAAAACAGAAGTGAGAACAATGTTTTTATCTGCTACATGAGTAAAACCAATGAAACAACAATTGAAACAGGGGAAAATCAAATTAGTGAGTTTTGCAATTCTCAACAGCAATCAGGAAAATTATTTATTCAAATAACCTAAAAAATCCACGCACCTATCATTTGAAATAAAGTTGTGTATTTGTCTTAAACTATTGCATCAAAGCAATTTACTGCTTAACATTTGGCCTCTTGGTTTGACAAAAAAAAAAAATACAAATTTGGAAACATTTTATAGACGAAGATAGCGCACTCTGGACTACGAAAATGGGTTGGCTGCAACCTCATGTTCTCAATTGCTCATATGTGTGAATGGTTGTCTTAACTCACTGACGCTTCCAAGGTGTAACCTGCCTCCTGCCCACTGGCAGCTACGATTGGCTCCAGCAGTCCTACAAGCTGTACAAGTGGGTGGGAGAATGGATGGATGGCTGCAATTTACATACGTTCATTGCAGGTAATTCTGTCAAATTATATCAAAATATGAGGAAAAAAAACCCAAAAATGACTAAATGTATATACACTGGGAAAAGAATCTAAATCATAAATGTATACATAAACTTCAATTAAAGCTGTATCCTAATAACTAGACATGTAAAAAAATATTTCTTAAACTCAGATACATTGCAGTGGCCAATTTAAAATTTATGGCATACCCTGTAACTGTGTTTCTTATTTTTCCTAAGCTCACAATTTTGACACATGGTTGCATTAAACAGGCACAAAGAGTCACATATCACTCACTAATAATATCGCAATATAATGAAACTCCTAGTATATTCAACGTATGGCCCAGTAACTGAGTTTGTTGTCACCCATTTTAGGAGGTTTTATTTATAAATACTGTTCACCCTATGAAAGTGCAATTAAAGATATATGTATAAAATTATTCACCGTCATTACAAAGAGTGAATAGTTCTTTCCTGTATTAAAGCTGAGTGAGTATAGTGGTAAACAACAAGCTAAAGCACAACCTTCTAATTTTCATCATTTTAATTACAGAATACTAAAAATAACATTACATAAAATGTCTTTTTAAAAGAAACCATTGAATATTACAAAGGTTGTAAATTTTGTAAAGTTAGGATATAAAATCTTTGAACAGTGGTGCATAATTGAAAAAGAAAAATAATTTTCATAAAATGTATATATTAACTGTTCTACGACATAAAAATTGAGATGGACACAAATTGCAGACAGACGAGATGAGTGGCCACTGCCATTACCGCAGTGAGCGCTCCTTTCCAAGGAAGAAACATTTGAAATGCACAGCACACACACCACAGTCAGCTTAAGTTCTCAAGTTATTTCTATGTTTAAAAAAAAAAAAAAAAAAAAAACTTGTCATTTACAACAGAGGAAAACATACAAGCGCAAAAGACTACAAAAAAGTGACTTGGTGACTGCTCCCAGTATTCACACGTCTCACTGGGTAAACACCCGACTAACTGGCCTTGGTTCCCTAAACACATACCTTCGTCCACAGGTTTAAGCTGTACAAACAGTTGCAAAATGTTGAGAAACCTCATACTTAAATCATTCCATCAAGACAGGGAAATAAGAGAGTGTTGTCTCTACACCTGGTAACAAAGCCATTCCTATATCCTACTGTACAACTGGTCAGTCAGATCCACTGAAAGCTACCATGGTCACATAATTCATATCAGGAAGTCAACCTTAAGAATTCAGAACAGACTATACACAAGTGGGGGAAAGATGAGAGGGGGACATGCATAATCCAACAGTCTGCTTGCTTTCTTCCTCTTCTCGAGTCTTACATCACCATGTGTCACATTGTCATGAGCCCTTGTTAAGATGTTTCACTCAACATCACAAAATCGCTCAACGGGAATCACCAGTTGAGGACATTCAGAGCCTGTTTGAACCGCAGATGTCCCTCTACCTGTGCAACACACTGGCCAGTCATGTCCAAACAGAGGTATTTCGTTAGTCTCCTGCCGTGTCGGAGACACGTTGTGTCACATTTTTGGTAAACAGACATAGATGGAGGGGGAAGCAATCAACAGTTCAAAAATGTCAAAGATATGGTTTCAATCAAGAATAGTAGTAGTGGTTTTCAGTTGCCCATGAAGACCAGAGAGAAAGAGAGCGAGTAACACAAGACAAAAGAGACACAGACAACCTCAGAACGCGAAAGATGTCTGACACAATGGAGGCATTAAGAAGGAAGAGGTGAGCCACACCCGCAGAGCTGCTCAGTTTGGCTGGTCTCTTGCTCAGACAGCTGGAGCTTCCCCCCCACAGGAATCCAAAAGATTCTGCTTATAATGCTGTTTAGGTTTAGATGAGTCCCCCTGAGTTAGTGCACACATCAGAATCGGGCAGGTCATGCCCAGTTGTTCGTTAGGAAAATAGACCAAAAAAAAGAGGCAATAAGGGAAAAAAAAAATTAAAAATCAATTTAGCAATTTTATATCAAGCTTACAATTAGCTTTGGACAGAGAGTCTGTCATAGTTTTACAAGGTAGATGGGGAAGGACAGTCGTTAGTGTGGAGGTGGCTGGGAAAAGTTCAGATGAAAACATGGCAGCTTCCACAAATGGTGCAGCTGACCTGAGTCCTGCTCATTAGATGAAAACTCTGAGAAATATGCACGTTGAATATAATGTTCTCTATGTAGTGCCCAACCAGAGACTGGGTTGTTTGTTTGAGCATGCTCACACTTTCCTGTTTTGTAACCTTACACAATTCAAGTGGTTGTTGGTGCAGGTCTGCCCAGCAGGCAAGTGGTTAGGGTTCTGGTCAGGTGCTGGTGCTGCAGATTATGTTGACTGTGCATCAATCAGTCAGTAGACAAGAAGACAGGCAGGAGAGCTGTAACAGACGTTGGGAGCTGAGACTAGATCAAGGGAGCTGTGTCCATCAGGGCTTTATTGGGGTCCAGGGTAGCAAAGAAGCGCACATCTCTGTCCTTGTCAGACTGCAGAGCCATTACAGTCTCTTCCAGCTCATCAGAGTAGGCACAGCCTGGCTCCTTGAAGAACGCTGTAAACCAAGGACAAAATTTAGGTAAGAAATGTAATATAATACCAAACAAGATCTTGTTGAAACAATTTGTTCTCAAACTGAAATATTGAGGTAACAAATTGAGCCCATATAGGGAATTATGGTCTGCACCTTTACCAGCGCTCATCCCATATTTATTTATCCCAACAGCAATACTCCTTTAGTTTGCATTTTACCTTTCTCCATTACACTCTGTCGTAGAGCCTTGGCAACCAGTACACGAACATTAGCCACCTGGTCTGAGGAGAGGCTGAGCAGGCTGGGCAGCAGGTGCTGGCTGAACTGCTCCATGGGCATACAGTCCTCCTCTACTATGGCCTGAATATATAAAGAAATAAAAAGCTTGGGTTGAATGTAGGACAACTCAATGACAACAGTAACTCAATAACCTTTAACATATCTTGCCAGAAAAGGAAGCAGACAAACAGGCTCACAAACAAAGAATTTCCATTATGGTGTCAGCATAATACATAACTGGAATTAGTCACAATCTTTCTGTCATCAGGTTCACCAGCATGAACTTTAAATCCATTTTAAAATCCATCATATGGGTTCACTGGTATTCACTACAAACCTGGCAGATGAAGGCAAAGGCCTGCCGCCCCACCCACTTGGAACAATGGCAGAACCTGACGGTGAGCTCATTAATGAAGTTCAGGCCCAGATCATCGGCACCGCATGCATACAACTTCTGGAGGATTTCCACAACCTGAGGAAACAAAACAGAAGAACATAGTTTAAAAATAGTTCTAAAAATTAATTTTGAATGAGCTCTCTTTGCAATAAGCCGCCATAAGCCACCAACGTTTTTCATCACCAAATGTTCTTGCGTCAGCAAACAAACCCCAAATACAACATTGACCACTTACCAGCTTGTACGAGATCCACCTGACCTCTGAGACTTTATCAGAGCAAAGTGTGAGCGCAATCTGTCTGAGGTAGTCATACACGTCATAGTGGCTGTACAACTCGATGATCAAGATCAACTGCCTGTAAAGACACAGGAGTAATAAAAACAGTTATTAAATAAGAATAAAACTAAACACACTTTTAGTTAATACCAATTGCCAGTTAAACTAATCAATGTTCCCAGAGGACAATGCAGTTCTGTTATGATGTCCATAAACAGGACAATGATCAGGAAAGAGAGTGTATAAGAGTGTGTAATTCATTCCAAATGTGGTTGTAATTAGAAGAGGAAAGACAGACGCACTCTGCCAGCTCGTATCTGAATCTCCAGTTGCGGCTGTTATCTGTCACCATGAATTCCTGCAGCTGGTACAGATATTCTCTCCTCTTGTCCGCGTGCAGCAGCTGTAATAAAACAATGCACAGAAACCATTTGTTTACTAGTGCCAAACATTTCCTGTGACTTTCTTCAGTGTTACAATGTAACAAAACAAAATCAAAACCCTAGAATGCAATTCACAGTTTGCCACCTGATGTTACTGTGAACCAGGACAGTCCTTTGTCATCACATTCACAATAATATAAAATGGCAAATCCTAAATACTTTTATGGTCTGTCACCTTGAAGACATGGATGAATCTATAACCTTACCTTGAGGAAGTCATAGAGATGTTTGAGTACACCAATGCGGACCTCATCCAAGTCTTTGAGGAAACCATTGAAGATGGGCACCAGATCAGCTGCTGTGAGCTGGTCTCCCAGGATAACTGCCAGCTCGTGGATGGAGAATGCCAGTGTACGCCGCACCTTCCACTGAGAGACAGAGACGAAAGGTGAAGATGATGCCATGACTAACTGAAGCCTTCAATGTTTGACTTTAGACGATGAGGTAATAAGATGTCACGCCACCGTTTCCATTTAAGATGAAGCAACAGTTCCATTATACATTTCCTTTTGTTGCACAAACCCTCAACTCTTCACATGATATGTATATGAGTAAATCAAAATCAGTCACGATACGAAAAAAAAGAACCTTCTTTGATGACCAATCATGGCCTTAGATGTTGCTGACAGTGCCAAAACAAGCGAGGACTGTCTGTGACAGACACTTGGAACCAATCAAACACTGTCAAGTGGCAGTGTCACCTTAATAGTTACTGTCATTTAACGTAGGGTATGGATATTTTAATTGAGCTTGAGATCTCAGGGTTTTTGCTTACCTGCACATCTGTAGCGAGGGTTTCATACGTGTCCTTGAGGCAGTGCCAGTTCTGTCGGCCCAGAGTAAGTGCGACGCCTGGCAGGCTGAAGGCACAGTGTTTAGCTATCTCTGTATCCACTGTCTGGGCGCGTGCTGGGTCCGTCATGGAGAGGTATTGGTCCAACAGCTGCTGGGGGATGACATTCTGGAGACAAGAAATTAAATGGTCTGATATTCAGAGAGTAATTAAGGCCTTTACTAATCCATACCCGTGGTAAAGAGAAGATCAATATTTAATGAATAATGGTTGTGTTGACTAACCTGGATCTTAGGCTTATCTTCAGAATTTGGGCTGTGAGCTAAATAGTCCTTCTCCTCCTCATCCACACCCTCAATCAGTTCACAATCCTGAGAAACACACAATTATGCAGACACGCCATTAGACAAAAACAAGCCAACTATTCAACATATACATTCTTGATCACTGTTCTTTATTTTTGTAGATTCACAAGATCTGCCCCGATGCCAGATTTACCCATGTGTTCAGGGGTTGCAGCTATGTAGCTATGGGGTCCACTATACTATATTCCATATAAAATGATTTAGTAGGTGGTTGGCTGGTGTTGTTCACTGAACTATGCTAGGGAAGGATTTGGTTCACCAAAGCAGAAATCTACCATTCCTGAGTGAAAAAAAGAAAAGAAAAAGTAAAGTGTTGCTTATAAGCTAACCAACTATACAGAAACCATGTTTTCAGTGTAGAAGAAGAACAATATAAAGAGAATAGTGTAATACGTCAATCTAGAATAATGGCGGTGCTGTAAATGGGAGAAACCTGAAAAGTATAAATCCAAGTTATGTGTGCTCTGTAACATACACCATACAATACTGAGCTGTGTCATACCAGAACAGGGGAGTCAGGAGGAGACTCATCTTGGTCTTCTAGGGGTTCTGTCTGAGTCTCTTCATTTCCTTGCTCCTGGATGGGGCTCGAGTCTGAGGCCAGAGGAGGTGCCGATATTTGATCCTCCTCAGCAGAACGTTCCTCGCTCTCTGACTGAACTTGGACAGAACTGCTCTCCACAGACAGCTTCTCTTCACTATTCTCAGGCTCCATCTCTGGCAGGGATTCTGTTGGGCTGCTGTCTGTCGGACTGTCAAGCTTGGCTGCTTTGAGAGCTGCTGACAGTACTTGTACTTGAGCTAAGGGTAAATTAAACACACTCGGGTTATATAAATATATATACATAAAGAAAACAAACAGTGACAGCAGTTGATCATATATATAAGTGTGTGTGTGTGTGTGTGTGTGTGTGCACATACGTGGACTCACCTTGTACATCAGGGTCATCCATGTGTGGTTGCAACCGGTCCAAAACCATTTGGATCTGGTCACTGGTAGCTTTGCCATGACTTGATTTGGAGGCAGCACAAATTTCAGGTTCATTCTCCTCTTTCTCTTCCTCCTCCTTTGTCTCTTTCTCTGATGTTTGACTACTTAAGATCTCTAGTTCGCCACTGATGTCCGGTAATGGAGACCTCCAGTAATGGAAAGAATTAAAGTTCTCATCTGTCTGCTCCGGTTCTTTTGTGTTGATCCTAATCATTGGGCTGTCTATGCTGTTTGACACAATGTGGGTGGAACTATTATGCACCGCTGCAGAAACAGGTGTGTGGTTGTCATCAAAGCCGTGCATGTCCTCGCTGTCATGCTCTGGGGATGGTGTTGCACGGCCATCCTGGTTTGGAGGCGTGTGAGTGATGGTTCTTTCTGTGTGATAGCTGCTGTTGTTGGAGCAGTTCAGGGAGTTCAAGGAGCAGTTGCTGAAATGAGGGTAAAATAATAATAAGAATACTAAAGGTACGACCACTGACCATATCTTCAATAACACTGTCCTCTGACAGCTCATTCAGAAACATCATCCTGCGGATAAATAGCCTATGAGCTGAATGAGTTTTAACGTGAGGGATTATACAACCTGAGTTTATCTTAACTTGGAGCAGTCGGTTCGGGTAGGATCAGAGGTTCAATTCCTGGCTCCCCTAGTCATGTGGGAGTGTCCTTGGGCAAGACCGTGAAGCCCAAGTTGCACCCAGTGTATAAGTTTGAGCTGCAGAGCAGATCTGCCACTGCCACACATTCATCGTAAACTAATAGTTGAAAAAAAAGTCTTACTTGTCTGATGTGCACTTGGGAACCTCAAATAATGCGCCATCCTCTCTGAAATGAAGGCCTGTGCTTGAGGGATTTGCAAAAGTGGAGATGAATCGTCCTAGAGATTGAAAGGCAGCCTGGCGCACCTAGAAGTGGAGCAGAGATCAAACTCTTATCAGACGTTTCAGAGCATTTTGAAACTAAATATTAATTCTGGTCTGAATCAGTTAACCACTTGGCTTGGTTTGGTTTCCTATTAGACAAATCCTAGCGAACCAATAATCTTTGCCTTGTGACAGTAGTAACGCATGAAGAAAACTGTAAGTTGTACATAAGAATGCTACTATGAATGGCAATTTACAAAGCAACATGTGCAGCTAATATTTGCTCATAACTGCAGTTATTATCCCACCAAAATACCAAGCAAAGCTAAGAATACACAGTAGAATACACACAGTTCTGTGTATCCCTCACTATGTACCTGCTATATTCTACATTTAAGCAATAACTGCAGTTTTATCATTTTCAGCACAGAAATTTAGAAATAAGCTTCTACTCTTAAGCAACAGTAGGTATTACAACATTTGCAACAAGAGTGCGTCTTACCCAGCGTGACTGATCACTGATGAGACTGATGAACAAAGGGGACAGTTTTGTGCGTCGCACCTCCGGAGAGGTGGAATTGGAAACCATCATGAAGCACTCAGCGCAGGCTTTCCTGATACCCCACAGGCTGTCTGAGCACAGATCAAAGAACTTGGACATCTGTGTTCAAAGCAAAACCAAATGAGTAAAGGTTTAGTAGCATGTTTGAACTGTGAATGGATTTGTAAGCAACAGTGCAAAATAAGGGTCAATAATCTGATACACAGTGAGGCCTCACCAATTGTTTTTCTGTGGCTTCCTGACCCACAATGGCACAAAATTCCCCAAAATTGGCAGCACACACCTGTACCGGATGATAAAAAACAGAACAGAAAAGAAGACAGCAATTAAATTACTTTATGCATTATTACTATAATGTATGTATAATAACTACTACTCTGCAGTATTGTGACTATACTGTATAATAGATGCACAACTGCGTATTTACAGTCCTTGCTTAATAAATTGATACTAATAATAAATACTATATATTGCTGCTTTTTTCAATAAGACTGGCAATATTAGGCAGAAGACAAGACTGCTTTTGCAACCCTGAAATGCTTCACAAATTGTACCAGTTACCAGAGAATCCACATTGCTCTAGTTGTTCTGTGAACAAAGTGTGGCTTAAAATGATGTGCAAAACAGATTTAAGGTCGACTGAGTTATTATATACATCTTTTTCACAAAACCCCATTAAACGATCACTCAAATTTGCTCAGTTACTCGATTACTGCAGTCTGACATACCTTAAATATCTTGATATTTGAGACAAGAATGGTTGTTACCTTACGGACTTGAAAGAGTCTGGAATCGCTGCACAAGTCACAGAAACGTGGCAGCAACAGATGCTCCACTGTGTCTTTCCCTAACATGGTGACAACTTTACACATTATCTGTAAAACGAAACAGAGCACTTTTAGTGTCGCCACCATTCAGGGTATGTTACAGCTACATCAACTATTCTGTACTGAGGATTGAAAAATGGCTAAAGATTTGTACTGAAAAGCAAATGCATCTTCTTACAGCAACTGCCTCTATTTTGTAGTCGTCATCACTGCTGGGTTCTGTGAGGTCCAACAGAACTGGGCAAACTTTTGTCTCCATGTCGGCTTTAGAGATGAGTCCCTGCTCGAGCAGAACAAGCAGCGCTGCCTGGCTGGTCTTCCGCACCTGATGAAGCAGAGCTGAGTTTAACTCATAAAAACATGATGGGCCATGAAAGTTTTGTGTAAACACCAGGTTATACCATACTGGTATCAGACTTGTTATTTAGTGTATTAATAAGCACGTTTGAACCTTGTAGGCTACATTTTAATTTAAAAGTGAGCTCAAAAATTTGTCAATTTCAAACCTACCTGGTTATTTGGATCAATGAGATATCGGACCACAATTGGTACCAAGTATCTTGAGAAAGCGGCTGGGAAGTTGGGCCGACTCTCGTGTAAAAACATGGCAATGTTGGGGACCTGCTCCATTAGTTCAGCTCGCACCGTAGGTTCTGAATACATGCGTTAGATGATTAAAAGGCAATCGCGTAAAGATTACACCCTAAAAACACTTTTTAGGAAATATTTAACTTCCAGAAACAAAAATGCATCTACCTCCATCCTCTGACATTCTGGCAACTGTCTCCATGACACTGATAAAGTCATTTTCATTCTCGCTGAACTCTCGAAGCACATCAAGCAGGCCACGAGCCACAATCTGCCTAGAAAGCAACAGGAATGTCAAGTTAGTAGACTGCTTGCCAATACCTACAAGTGCTGAGTGCATGCAGCAAAACACACAGTGCTGACAAAGCTGTACTTGAAAATGACAGTGGGGCTTGTACCCTGTAGCGCCAAGTATGAAAAGGCTTGTTACTACTAATGTTTGCAAAGGCACGGTAAGTAGATTCATAAATAAATTAAAAAAAAAAAAACACCACACACACACACAACAAGGAAATTAACTAAAAATTAAAGTGACAGTTTTTAATGCCTCATTTAAAAATATATACATAAAATCAAATCACTTCATCTTCTAATATCAACCTACAGCTATGTTCAGAAAAACTCCATTCACCTACGCCTCTACTTTAAGTCTTTAGTAGCATCTGCACCATAGGGTTAACACTGGCATGTGATTAGTGAAGACACAGGAATGCAGCCAGTCTTTCAGACAACTATGAAAGAACAAGTCTAAAGATGACTGGAGAGGATTGTGTAATAACTGACGATAGCAACAACTTTCCTCCAGTCAGTGAGCACTGGGTGATGATTCCACTACAGGAGTTTAATAGCATTTGAATATATGGCTCCAGAAGTGACACCTCTAAAGCCATTTCACAGATGTTTCCTTGATACTTGAAAGTGCCAGTAAGCTGCAGATGTGACTTATAGGCATATATTTCTACCCCATAGATTAACCATGGGCAGCATAATGTTGACACACAATTTACATTTTGTGAGTCAAACAGGGATTTGTCATGAACAGATTTGCTTATGTCTGTTGGAAAATATTTAAAATCATGACATTTCACAACATAAACACATATTGTGATGGAAACACTGTGCTTAACAAAGAAATTTAGGAAGTAAAGGGGCTTATTTAAATGTCAGACAACAATAATAAAACTAGCATAGTTAATATCACATAAATAATGTGGTTACTGAAAATCCATGTATAGAGAAAATAAGTAATAAGATTTCTTCTATACATCTGACTCGTTGTAGAAACATGGTGCTATGACTTTAAGTGTCTGTGACAATAGATGCTCCCTGGAAATGACAGATGGACACTATCCACAGCACAAATGTTGAATTACAAATATTGCAGTGCAAAGCAAATTATGGACTTTTACAGGCAAGACTCTTAGAGTTTCAGTTTTAGAAAGACATGATTAAAAAACAAGAAGAGAGTCTTCCATGCGATGAGCTCTCATTTCATGCAGGTGCTCAGCTCTTTACTTCCCACCTTGTTTTTGTTCCTAGAAATCTAGTCTATAACCACGTTGATCTATTTAGATCTACACTTACCTGTTGAAAACATTCTCACTGAAGGCGTACTTCTCTAGCTTCGCAAGAGGAGTTAGGTTATCTTGACCTGCATCAAGAAAGGCTGTGATGCGAATGCCTTCACACTCAGAACCATAGTCATCAAATCCAACTTTGGGAAAAGAGCAAACATCATTTTATAGTCGTATGTCATACACATAATAGACTGAGTACTGCACAATGCCTAAAAATCAAAAAAGCTATTTAAATCAGGTGTGTATATATGTGTGTGTGTGTATATATATATATATATATATATATATATATACACACACACACACACACACACACACACACACACACACACACACACACACACACACACACACACACAGTGGTTTATGTTGGCCTAAACATGATTCTTTTGCTTAAGGGAGATAAATGATAAATGTTCCACATAAACAAGCACAAAACTAATTAATTTATTAATGTGTTGTTTGAATGTGTTAGCAAATAAAATTATATATTACTACTCACAGTCATCCATATCGTCATGGCCATCTTCAAAGTATAAAGATAGACCTGCAAAAGACAATGACATTAAAGGATGTTAAACTAAAAGACGCCACCATAAACCACCATCCACAAAATAAGAGATCAGGCAGGTTAACAGTTACCAAGAAGGGGCAAGATCATTAATACTGACAATTAATGGGGTCCTGGGGAATAACATCTTATAATATTGACAATGCTAATGCAGTGACATATAAGCGGAAGAAATC
This sequence comes from Macropodus opercularis, assembly GCA_030770545.1. NCBI lineage: Eukaryota > Metazoa > Chordata > Actinopteri > Anabantiformes > Osphronemidae > Macropodus > Macropodus opercularis. Next base: position 7,374,038 of record CM061099.1, read on the forward strand.
AAAACAACTCAGCAAATACCAATAGAGTCTCAAACTGGCATCATGAAGAGTTGCCAGTTTACAGTTTTGCCGAATCAACGTGTAATACAAGAGCAGAATTTATTGCATGACCGATTTATCAGATGACCTTGATTTTCCCTTGTACCAACTCAATTATTTGCATTCATATTATAATGCACTTTCCTTAACAATGATAAACTGTGCCTCAAACATTTTTTTTTTATGTGGTGAGTATAATGTTTAAGTAAGAATTCTGAACTAGACAACCTTACTAAAACCAAACTTCAAGTCACTTTCCTACATAAAAATGTTTCCATAGCTCTGTAAAGTTACGCAGTACCAACAGATCCACAGGAATTACCGTACAAAAATAGATAATTACACTTTTAAAACAACATAAAAAATATCAGAACGTGTATTAAGATTCCATTATTTTATTATTTTTAAATGCTGTTCAATAATGTCAATTGGAATTATTTATATAATGGGTCAAAGTAAAAGACACAACATGTTTGGTTAACAATCACAGCCAATGCCAATGCATCAGTAAACTACATAAAACAAAGATACCACAGATTGTTATTTTTGCTTTATAAATGATTTTAATTATTTATCTATTAAGAAAACGGTTTATCTGTTAAGTGCCTAAACCACAGCCTGATCATTGCAGCTCTAATATCTGTAAAGACGACCCCGAAAACCACAAAGGATGTAATACTTATCACACAACAAACACCAATCTAACAAACTAACTAACGAAAATTACAGTTTGGTTGTCCATACACTGTAATATGTGTGATAGTTTGCGTAACACACCGACACTACAAGACTTTTGTTTTGTTTCTATTGCCACTGGGTCCTGGATAAAGAACACCGGGGTAGGACAATCAAAAGAAGAGCCCAGAAATAAGTCCCACAAGGAGAAGCATGTGGTGGGCTAAAGCTTGTGTTTACAGCTGGATAAGCAAGGGAATGTGCTCCAAATAAAACAGCTCCCATTTCAAACAGATGCAATTGTTGTAGATTCATAAAATCGACTGAATACTGTTAACAGAGGCCCAGTAACACACTCAAAAAAACAAAGGCAAATAATAATATCTCCTCTGTGTTACGATATAAAGGAGGATTTGGTCAGCTTACGGCCGAAAACGACTTTAGCAACTACGCTAACATATTTAGCTAGGTCTGCTCGCTAGCCTTTGCTATGACAACAGCTGAACAATAAACACGACCAAGAGACTGCGAAAACGTCTACCTATAAAAGATGTGGGCGATGTGAACACACACCACGCGTACGAAGTAGTTATACGAGTAAAAGAAGCCTCGAAGTCAACAATTTTCGTAGCCCGGAGAAGCTTTCGTTAGCTAGCCAGCTAGTGGTGCTAAGTTTGCTAACACGGTTTGTCAAGCGCTTTCGCGTGAGTGGGCTCGGCTTAGTTATTATTTCACAGGCCAATACATAAAACAAATTAAAGTACAACACGTGTTTACAACAATTAGAACAAGACGCCATTAATAGAGGTTCTCAGAACAAACACAGTGCAAAAGTACAAGAGGAATCAGTAATTCAAAAGTGCCATTACCTGCCATCTTGAGTATCGGCTCGGCTCTGCGGGCTGCCGTCCCGGTATGGGCTGTCACCACGGCCCAACTGTCACTCAAACAAGGCAGCAAACTACTTCCTGAAAGTACCAGACGCTGGTATTTGGAGCTTTAATATATTTTAAACAGCTACGCCAATGACTGTTTCCGATCATTGGTACAAACTCGACATAATTGAGAGTAGATGGCAGCCCGTGGGCTTTGTGTGTCTCCAAACAAAACAAAAAAGGAAGAAGAAGAAGAACTGACAGTCACGTGACCACATGGCGTAATTCAAGATGGAGACGGAGCGACTTGGGATCTTAGCTAGTTAGCTGTTTACTAAAATCATAATATGGTGCAATAAGTGCGACGGAATTCTTGACGTTTTCACGTTGTCAGTATCCGTTATTACCTAACCCGAGATGCGTGTGGAGCCGCTTCTGGCCAGTATGAAGTTTCGTTGTTTGTAAACACAGACCACCTAAAGGATATTGAAGAGTAGTGGCAACGAGAAAAAACTGTCAATGGTATTCATCACATACTAATTTTAAGAGAGAGGAGATCGATATGGCGGCGCTGAGAGAGTTAAAAGTTTGTCTCCTAGGGGTAAGTCTGACTAGTTTTTATCTTAGCACGTCTAAACTTAGCGTCCTACTGTACCTGTGGCATTAAAAGGGTCCTACTACTTCTAATAACAGGCAGCAGATGCTCATATTCATGTTCGTTTACATGAGTTAAATGTGTTCATTACATTTATAATTGAATAAATCTCAATCCCGCAAACGTTCTTTATGTACGTATTTATATTATATCATAGTACCTGATGCTTATTTGGGAGTTTCCATGCAAGTCTAGAACTTTGGTTTACAATTTTCTCTACCCTCCGTTTTAAATACATTTCTGAACATCTACATATGTCCTCAGCTTCATGATCTGCTAATATAGATCTAGCATTGTCATTATATTTCCAGTAATTGTATCTCACTGAGTTTACAAAGCAGTGACTTTATTTTGTCTCTGCAGGATACTGGTGTTGGGAAGTCGAGTATTGTTTGGCGATTCGTGGAGGACAGCTTTGATCCAAACATCAACCCAACAATTGGGTAGGTTGCTTCTGTTTCAGGGTCATGTTTGATAAATCTGACTTTGTTATATTAAATGCATAATTTAATCCTATTGAAGATATTGTCATCCCTGGAAAATCTTGTCTGTCATTATAAATTGATCTAATGTGTAACTGTCTAACTGTATTATATAATTATGATTATCTTAAATTAACTTATAAGCCAAAGAAAGATGTATCACTGTCTCTGATGCTTGAAAATAAATTGAGGTAAAACCTGTAAGCCTGTGTAGTTTTACATAGCATATTGATTTTTTTTTCTTTTCACCAGGGCATCGTTCATGACCAAGACAGTACAATACCAAATGAACCACCAAAACGAACTACACAAGTTCCTGATCTGGGATACGGCAGGACAGGAGCGGGTTAGTAATCTTCACTGATCAATCAATAAACTTATACAGGATTCACTTTTTGTGTTTTCAAACAGCAGTGCACACTTTTATACTATATGGATTTGTCTTTTTGGATCTATTCAAAATATTTTAAAGGAAGTGAGAATGCATGCATTTGCATGTTTAAGAACCACTCCCTGAAAAAAAAAAAAAGCCTGAGGCAACATGAAGAGTGCAGTTATCCTCTATTTGTGATAGGGGGCAACATCTACCTTGCTATTTGTACAGATTTGCTGTTTTACCAACATTATATTTAGACCAACTCCAAGACCTTGAGGAACTACTTTCCTTATTGACTCACTACATTTGTACATTTCTCTGCGTTAGTTGTACGCATTACTTCCCTTTTTTCATCCACAACCTTTTTGATTTTATGCACAGTTCCCTGCTGTTGTAATGGTTTGGCAGGACAGCAGCAGCAGACCCTGGCGTGTGCTGCTACTGTGTGTTATCTCAGAGTCACCGCTGCTTCACACCAGAAAGTCCCCTTTCTGTGTGTTGTTTTCCCATTGTTTTATTTTATTAACAACAGTCTATTTTCCTTAGATTTGTTTTGGATTAATTTCATTGTTCTTTTTCCATATTTGTGTATTCCTGTGTGGCTTCTTAAGCAGTTTACATCTGTGTGTGAAAAAAGTTGCCACATTCCTCTGGTATCTGGTAAGTGCTGCAGGTGTTTTATACAAAGCTGCTGTGCTATTTTGAAGGGTTTCGTGGCTTGTTTTTTAACCTCTGTTGAGCTTTGGCCTATCGAAATCTTTTGATTTGAAGAGGGGGAATATAAATCCAGCCAATTCACATGGATTGAACAAGAGACCATGGCAGGAGGAAAAGCTCTGTGATTTCCACACTTTACAATCCATATCTCAAGACCAGATGAGGCCATACGAGTACATCTGAGCCCAGCTGTCAACAGTCCATCTAGACACCCCCCCCCCGACTGCTTCTTCTCACTCAAAAAAAGTAAAAGGAACCTTGCATCCTACTGGAATAGGCGGATTTCTTTCATTATGCACCCAGTTTGTGGTTTCAGCAATTAATCAGCACTCGCATGGCATCACTGGGCCTGTTTTCTCGGCTGCTGTGTGGCCAGACGTCTGGCCTCGCTGTGATTGCTCTTGGGTTAAGGCACAGATAGACCACACAGGACTGGCGGGCCCAACACAGGCCAATGAAAAAGACAGTGCTCTCCTCAGTGTCTTTGCCAAACATCCCAAACTCGATTCCCGTTGGTGGAGTTGGGGCCAGTAACAACTATAATTATGTGGAATGTGTGCTTTCCTTAGGTAGCAGTGTCACTTCAAGATGGATAGTTTATTCCATCATATTGTAAAGGAAAATAGAATTGGCAAGAAGGCAGGGTCATTCCAAGTGAAGGTCTTTTTGAGACATAGCTTATTTCTTTTAAAATAAATATCATTAGTTAATACATGACACATGCCTGCATTAGCCCAATAAAAGCCTCAGTTTAGCAAATATTGCAAAAAGGCATAAAGGGATTCCCCAAGTTTATGAGTGGTAGATGGAAAGGAGTCTTTGTTGACCTTTCAAATCTATACCTAAAATAAAACTAACACAGTCTAATACAATGGTTATACCATATGTATACTTTTGATAGTTATAGTGTTCAGTTTTTCTTTTAAACCATATAATTTAGATGCTGCACGTCTGTTTTTATACTGTTTAAATTGTTGTACTATTGGGTTTGCCTGCACCCATAAACATGCAGCTGTGGCTGTAGCTAATAGATTATGTTTCATGTTTCAGTAGGAATAATGAAATAAAGACAATTTTTTAACAAGTATTAATAATACTAATAGACTAATATTATTCATGAATAAGCAAAAGTTGCTTCATTAAAACTAAGTATGTTCTTCACATTTAAAGAATCCCAAGTATAAGTAACAAGAGACGGCACAATGGCCACTTAAAGATGGTGATGCAGTAGAAAAAGCACCAAACAATACAAAATAATCGTAACTTAATTTCTACTACGATGCTTGAGGAACTTCTTTTTACTGCTACGTTTAAGTCTATAACTATGGACGTATTGATAAGTAATGTATAACATTATAAGAGGGACTAATTGCTGAAGCCAGAATCCACTAGGAATTACTTTACCAGAAACATTGTAAAACTTGGCAAGAAAAGATGAACACCCCCAGCCTGCCAGCTATGGATTTAGAAAATTTGCACATGTTGTTTTGATCATGCAAGGTTTTATGATGCACTGACTTGAGATCAAATATATGGTCTTCCATAAACATCAAAACACTAAAAGCTTTTGACACATTCTGCTCATCTTTCTTTTGATAGTTTCCACATGTGTGAGGTCTTAGTGGAAAGACTCACCATACTTCCATTTTAAATAAAGACACTGTGCTTATAGGCTCAGAACACCAGACCTGGTGTCTTTTCGTGCTTATTTTCGTACTCCGTTTTAAGTTTGTTGCAGTTGGTCCTATGGAGTTAGATGAAACCCACAGTAATCACTGTGCTTCTGTTATGGATTAGCCTCAGTTTGCAACAAGCTTAGACATGTCGATTTTTGAAGTGTGAAAATATACTGTGTAATACTGCAGTTACACTGAAATGTTATTTTAAATGCTCTTCTAACATACAACACTTGGATGGGTTAAGGTGTTCAACTGAATCTTAAAAAAAATGTTTTCAGTTTGTACATCCAGAATTTAAGGCAGATCGTGCATTGTAGTTTAGATGGGGGTGACTCTCCATTAGAGTAGCTTCCCTGTCCAATGGCAGATGTCCTGTTTCCTTCATTTAATAGCCGCAAGGTCATCATCGCTTGTTGTCTTTGTTTCCCTGTAGTTTCGTGCACTGGCACCGATGTACTACCGAGGTTCGGCAGCAGCGATCATTGTTTATGACATCACAAAAGAGGTATTGTTTTCTTTTTCTTCTAATCTAATCTGCAAAGTGCTTACTGTGTGGTGGCATTGTTTCCTTCTATGTCTGATTTTAGTTATTCATTTGTACTTTAACAAAACAGTGCAGCATTTTCCAGTGCAGGCTTATTTTCCTTAGTTCATTTCAACTAAACTTGGACTAGAGATAATTTGTTCTGTGCGTGTTTTGGTTTAGGAAGTTAAACTAGATTTTAATTTCTTTCTTAAATCAGGAATCCTTCCAAACACTGAAGAACTGGGTGAAGGAGCTACGCCAGCACGGGCCTCCTAACATAGTGGTTGCCATCGCTGGCAACAAATGTGACTTGTCAGACGCCAGGTGAACAGTCCTCCTCAATTTATCCTTAAAAGTGAAGACTGAATATTTTTATGCTGTAGCATTAGAAATGTTATGTCCAACAGTGGGTGTCATACTCATTATTGCTGGCGTGATGTGTTGATGGGCCCAGATTTACTATATACACACTTCAGACACAAAATATGTGTAAAAATGTTTTTATGTTTATCAGTTAATGTGATATGTGGGACTCTTATATCCACAGAGAAGTTCAAGAAAAGGATGCCAAGGACTATGCTGATTCCATCCATGCCATTTTTGTAGAAACCAGTGCCAAGAATGCCATTAATATCAACGAGATGTTTATAGAGATAAGTGAGTGTTTGTCTTATACAACTGGCCGCTGACCTGATCACTTTATTAATACTAACATAACAACAGATCTATTTATAAAGCACTTTTCAGAAGTGCTGTAAAATGAAATTTAATTAAAATAATACACAATAATACCAATAAAATTCATATAATAGCCAATCAGTTCTAAAATCAACTATCTCACATAAAATCAGAAAAGGCAATTTAATAAAAATGGTTTTAAGGCAAGACATAAAATATAGTGCTGAATCAGTGAGCTTGATTTTGTGATGGAAACGGCTGTATGTTGGATCTTGGTATAGACAGAAGTCTCCTACCTGAAGAACTGAGCTGATGTATTATTCCTTGTAACCATTTGGTCACATGAGCGCCCTACCTAGAATAGACCCATTAACTGTTTGACTGTAACGTACTGACAAGCAGTGCCACAATGAAAAGTGGTGTAAGCACTGTTGACATTAAAACTGACAGAGGGGAGGTTCTGAAAGCAACAAGGTCATTTGAATGTGGGAGACCTCTGTTGATACGTCTGTGCCTCTTCACAGGTAAACGTATCCCTGTTGCAGACGCAGCAGGGGTTACTTCAGGAAAAGCTTTCAAACTGGGACGTCAGGCATCGGAGTCTCGCAGGGTGTGCTGCTGATAATGGCGACGGTCCCCTGGCCTCCGCTTACTCCGTGGCCTGGTTCCACTAACAGCTCTACACGCCCTCAGACGAAGTATCGCTCCGACATTTGTAGCAAATGCATTGTTATGCTACTCAGCAACAATAAATCATCTGAAGATTGCTCACAGCAGAATTAGTTGACTGGACATAGACACTTACTATCACGTGTCAGGGAAATAGCCCTATATACTTACAATTTGTCTGGCTTCTGTACTGGACTCGTCTATAATAACCTTGATCACCTTACAGCTACAAATTCATAGATTAAAAGGGTCATACTTGTAAATGAGTATAAATCTAATGAAAATGCTTAAACCAAATTATTTAGATATCACTTAAGTTATTTTCGTTTTTGGGACATCTCTCCCCAGGATTTGTCTCTCTTTTTCTTTTCTTTTTTTTTGAAGAAAAGAAGGTTTTCTTAGTCATCAGCATTTCTACATATTTCTCATTTTTTGTGTTTGCTTCAAGGCTATTTGGAGAATGTTGATTGACAATTTAGGCTTAGGGTTATGAAAACCAAGTTATAACATTATTGTGTTTTTGTCAGGTTAAAATACCAATTTAGTGTTTTGATTACAATTGTATAATGACATGTACAGAAACGAAAGGTGTGTGGAAGCCTACTTCCCTTATACAAAGGGAATAGTTCAGTGCGTGGGGAAATACTGTACAGTTAATTGTGTGCTTGCGAAGAGTGACAAGAAGAGCTTGGTGCCACTTTCACGTCTGTACAGTAAATATGTAGCAAGAGCCGAAAGCCTTTTATTATAGTAGCATAATGCATGCATGTGTTTTTATGCTAAACTAAACTCTTGTCTTATATTTATTGAACACATGAAAATGGTTTTGGGCTCAACCAAGTCACCACCTCAAGGAGGGACATAAGCCAAACTGTTGTCGAATTCCAGGACACTTTTTTTATTGTCACTTGCCCTAAATTTTAAAAGTGAACATAGAATAACTGGTAAATCTTATCTGTGATGGGATTAACTCGACAGGCTACATCTCCCATGCTTTAATCAGGCCTGAAAATGCCTGTGTCAGCCGACTGTCTCGGTCTAGCAGTTGATTAAATGATAAGAGCTCCAGCTGCTTGGATGTGGCCCACATTTCCATTTGTAATTGCTGAAGAACTATAAACACAATCTTGTTGAGAATTCCATAGTACATGGAGGATCTTGACATTTTCTTCCCCAAAATTTGACTTGAGCTTTATTTTTCTCTACTTTCATGTTCACTGGTGAGCCTGTCTGTCTTCAACTGTGCTGCTCCTTCACATCTGTTTAGAGCAGGGACCTGATTTTGTGTGTAGGGGAGGGGTATGTGTGCCAAATTCTTTAATTGTTCTTTAATTGTAAAAGGCCTTTTACATCCAGTTTTTCCCCATAATCTGCACCAGATCACGTTTCCAATGTTGTTTTACTACCTGGCCACTGATGAAAATGCTCATGTGGAAATGAGACAAGCAATTGGAAGAAACTCTACAACTTTTAAATCCTAAATGTCCCCTTGGCAGAAGCTTGTAGGTGGAGAAACTGACGTGGCGCTGTGTCGACATTCTGACCCCTTAATGAACCTCAATCTTCTTTCTGCTTTGAATTAGTGCATTTGCTCTGTTACAAGACCTTTTTTTTTTTTTTCTTCCACTTCTCTATACTTTTTTTACTCTTACTGCAAAGGCAGATTTTTTATTATGGTACATGAAGTTACAGCTTTCACAAACGTCTATCATCCCCTCCAATATGCAAAATAATTCTCTGTGATATTATACTATATTAGTGTGGTTTCATTTAACTCTTTTGCTGGCTTTATTGAACTTCAGTAGCACGATGACCCTTGAGCCCCTTTAGTCTTCTTTTGTTTTCTCAAAGTTGCCAATAAATACAGATGCGAGCTGATGTGAATTATACTGCATTCTCCCAGTTATAAATGTAATGTATAAATTGTCAGCGCAGCAAGCCAGCAACTTTATTTGCCTTTAAGCATGTTAAATGTAGCTGTAATTGTTGACCTGCGTGCTGTCTTGTCAGGATTTGTCCTATGGAGTGCAATAGTTGTTCTTACAACAAATGTAAAATGTGACCCAATCGGAGGAGTCTGTTACAGATTATAGCACACACCTGCATAAACCATGTGATGTCTTTTTCCTCTTGTCTCCAACAGATTGGGATTTATATTTAATCATTTTACACATTACATTAGGTGATGGTGTTTCTTATACATAGCGCAAATACAAAAAGCGTACATTGATCAAATGAGCAGTGTGATGAAACCAACCAAATATAACAACCACATACTACCCCATACTAGATCCGAACTTAGAATTCCCTCTGCTGTCTTGGACCATTTACGAAGCATTCCATCATTATGCTAACTTCCTCTAGTCTCTGCTAAATCTTCAACAGTTATATTAAAAAGGGAATCACTCTGGTACATTAAAATCTGCACTTTTGATTGACTGTTTGCATTAATTGGCTTCTGTTACCACCAGGCTGCAGTTGTTAATACGTCTGTGAACTCATTTGATTGAACGTTTCTGTGAAAGTCTCAGACTTTCTTAATGTCCCATGATGTTATTTTAGGCATTGAGTGTTTGCTCAGTTCTTATTGCTACAAAGAACATGATGCCAAATATTGTCAAAGCCGTTTTACTATACACCATGCGTAATTAACCATTTTATCGTTGATGTAGTATAATGATTTAAAGTACTAATCACATAAATGTTTACGTACATTTGAAGTTTAACCATGGTGACACATGTTTTTTCTCATTTGGATACAGGAGGCATGAATACTAATGTGTACGTTTTGCATTGAAAAACATTAATAATCTTGGGCTGGCCCTGGGACCGTGACGAATCTGTTGTGTAGATTTTTCAATGTAGATTTATACCATCAAATTGCACACAAACGAAGGACTCTGTTCTATATTCGAAGCCAATTTTGTGACCACAATAGACTTGTGCACCGTTTGCAGTAATACCATCAGCACTGTAGTTACCATATTTAGCTTTTTACTACAGTTCATATTGATTGTAACAAAATGCCTGAAAGCACTTGTTTGCAATGTGTTTCGAAAAGGGAATTGTTCATTGTTTATGAATAAAACATTAACAAAAATCCTCTCTCCCCTTCTGGTCTTTCTTGCAGCCTATTTGTGAGTGGGAAGTTTCCTACTGCCACGTCTTAGGTCTAAGAGTGCTAACTGTTTCCCCTGGAACACTGTGACGATGTTATTACTGTTTGGTTTCGTTGCTCAGTTAGCAGCCGGCTGCCTGACTATATACGAGTAAATATGATACGTGAGATGTGTGTTTGACTGGCAGAGGGCTTTTCACCTCTCTTTGTACAGTGCTTAGAAGGCAGAACACAACAACCCTTAAGTCCAACCTAGACCCTTGTAAAGTAGTTATATTATTCAGCACTTAAAAATCTATTTATTAAACAACATTGTGTTTTCTTGAAATATGAAAAACATGATGAACAACATACTTCAGCAACCTATGTTAGACAAATTAAGCAAATATCTTTAAATGCTTTAGGTATTTTGCTATTTTCAGGCAGAGAAAAGGGTCCTGGAAACACAATTCAAATTCACTTTATTCTAAAAATTAAAAGTGTGACTTTTTCTCTATTGTCAAAAAGGTTGTGCACCTGAAAATGGTCAAGTTGCAGCTGAATGTTTGTGTGAACTGAAACGTATGTGATGTTGTGATTTCACATCCGTACCAAATATTCCCTTTCACATGACATGTTTGTCCTAATAATGCACTGATTTAAATGCCCTACAACAATGTAAAAAAAAAAAACCTCTAACTTCTGCAATACAAAGTCCATCATGAACAATAGCTAATTATTATGATAAGATAAACCGTTTCTATGTTTCATAAACTATCCAACTTAAGTTTTTATTGGCAATAACTTGCCAAACTCTCTGCCCACCACAGGAACTGAGGCAGGGGACCCACCGACCCTGGGCGCTCCCCCAGCCCCCACCCATCCTCCTCGCCGGGCGGCTCTGCAGAGGCAGTGACGTCACCGGGCCGTCTCTCACTCCCTTCCTGCTGCATCACAACAGCCGCTAGCAGCTCGAGTAGCACCAGTGACCGGGAGGACAGGATATCCACCGCTAATTCACTGAGGAAATAACTCTGTGGACGGTGCAGCGCCCCGCAACATCCTGACACGGGGGTGACCGACAGGAACTGATTGCAGCGAGACAACCCCGCTCCAGCTGTTGGGACATGGCCAGGCCGGAACAGGTTCTGCTCTTGGAGCCTCAGCACGAACTGAAATTTAGAGGTAGGAGAGGGGAGGGCCCGGCTTTGGACGGGAGGGGGGAGCCGCCTCTGCCAGCAGTGTTAGGAGCAGGGGCAGGCAGAGTCACAGTAACCAAACCAAACCAGGACGAACTGCGGCACACGCCTGACAATATCACCCCGCGAAAATAAGAATACTGCTTTGAAAGCTACCCGGCGAGCTAACTGTCAGGTCAACCTACAGCTAGCTAGCAGCCAGCAGGATTAGCTTCCGACGGCTAAGCTAGCCAGGCCCTGTCACTCATTTATGCTGCAGCGTCTAAACAGTGACGAGTGTAAGGCACTAAACGCGTATCCACTGGGGAAAAAGCAACCATTGTAAATATTCCACAATGCAATAGCCTCATAATCTGATGGCAAAAAGCCGCGACATCCTTAGCAGGGCTGGCTAGGAAACATTAGCTCTCTTTCTGATTGGCTGTCTCGCTTTGCTGGCCAGCCAGCTGTCATTTAATAACTTGACAGCTCACAGAGCAGAATAACTCTGAAAGGCCCTGCTACCTAATCTGTTTTAGCCGCAGGTCACCAGCGTGCTCACCGTCATCACCGTCAGGGCTTTGCAATCAGCGATGATCATTTATCGGAATTTGGCTGCAAGATGTCAAGTTGCCTTAGGCCTAAGTTAGCTGTGTTACATAAACCTGTAGGATACCAGTGTCTCCAGATCAGACACTATTTGAAATCCTGCATTTGGTCTTTAGGAGGAGGAAGCTAAGTTTTGGAATCTTCGTTTTAATGAACATCCACCTCCAAACTCATAGGCTGGTGACACCTTAGTATTTCTTGCTAGCACCACATGAAATTCCTCTCTTGTCTTATCGGCTCATTCATTGTTTAATGTATTATTTTATTGTTTGAGCCAGAGAATTGCAAATCAAATTATTTTATACTTCAGAGCGGCTCGTTAGTTACTCGTTGTATGTACTGTGAACATCTTTTAATTATATTGGCTTATCTAATATTAATACTCACTTGAAGCTCTGCATGTTATAATTGTTATCTTACTTCACATTTATAGGCGGAGATTTTGCTGAAAGTGACACGGAGCAGGGAGTTTTTTTAATACTGAATGTTATTCAAATAAATGGCTGTTAACACTTTGAAATGTGGTAGAAGTTTGTGGAGTTCTTGCACATACTCAATATGCCACATAGCGTCAAGTCTCAAATCAGAAGTGTTAATGAGACACAAAGAGCTTGTGTGTTGCTCAACATACTAGACAATATGACCACACGCCTAAGCTCATGTCCTAATGAGTAGGTAGACAGAGTTAGACTTCAGGAAACAAGGAGAAGGTCTGTTAGTAGCAACGTTCTAGGCTTTACCTCAGGCCATCTGTGGAACAAATACTGTGAAATGTTGGGCCCTGGGCTTTTTTGTTTTCATCTTTAATATGGGTATTATTAACAACTCTTTACCAAAACCTTCCAGCTCCCCACGTTTAATCTGTCATTTATAAAATCCAACCTTGAAAGTTGACAGCTTCAAAAATCAGCTCTTCATAATAGTTTTTTTACTGCCATATGTGGTTTCCGTGAGCTGGGCTATGTCCCGAGTAACGTTCAGGAAATAGTAGATCAGGTGTACGATAGTTGGTGGAGTGAGTCCCTTTCATTAAAAGCCTTTAGATCTTAGGCCAAGTTTGTGAGGGTCTGAATTTCCTTTCTGTTTTTGCTCAGCGGAGAAAGGAAGTGTCAGTTGCTCTGGATGTTTGCTGAGCTGAAACTTTATCTTCAATCTGGTGTATGTGCTAATTCCAAAATTGCTCCATGTTTTCATACAAATTGACTGGACTTTTGCACACTAAAAACTATCCTCAACACAATAGCTGCTGTAGTGGCCTTAAATTGATATTTTATTAGAAAACTTTACTTGATTATGAAACTGTTGACTGTTGGTATGGGCTTTATAGTCTTTTTTTACCAAATGCTGGATTCTCTGCCTTTTAAGAGGTCGTGAGTTGTGCTACAGCTAAAAATATTTCCACAGCCTTAGCAGCTTGACAAACATCATCAATGTTTCAAAACCCACATCAGTCAGCCTACATTGTCTGCTCATGCAGGCTAACTATGATGTCGAGGAGCGTAATAGATCTTAACACACAAGTGACTTTTTTAACATTTTAGTTTAATTCAAAGGCTAACTGCATTTTTCTAATTGCCATATAATCTCATGGATCATTAGTAGAGTGAAACTTGCAAAAGTGTACCTGATGAATAGTTTTTTACTTGTATATTTACTGCACTGTAATAAAAAGCTAATATTATAAATGATCTCAACATTCTTCTTTAAACGTCCTTCCCTTTGCCTGAAGTCTTTGCGCTATACAGTAGATCCAGCGCTGTGCTTACTGACAGCTGTTTCCCATAAAGCAACCTTCTGATTGAGTTAAATGTGTACAGGGTGAGGAGGCTGAGAACAGCTCCTCATCTTTGTTTTATGACTGATAATGTAACACTACGTTGTGAATGGATAAGTCACTTAACCCTCGCTAATCTTAGGCCTTCTGTTACTTTTCTGTACGTGTTGTTGTGAAGATTTTCTGCAAAATTGACAGATCTGTGCAGTTTGATCCATCTGGATGTGTCAAAGCCTCTGAGAGCTACAGTCTGCATTAAACAACAGCAGCTGTAATTACCTGATCCAAACTGCAGCAGCTACTTTGTTTATGGCAGTGCTCTAGGACTGTTGCAGAAAAGCCTGTGATTTATTGATATGTAAATATGGTTTACTCTTATTTATGTAAATTGGTTGTTTTTCAAGTAGACTTCAATAATCATTGTCTGGCTACAGCAGTGCCAGAAGAAAAATGTCCTAGTTTGCACTTGACATATTTACAGTCGTCCAGAGTTCAGTTCTAACAAGCTTGTTTTGGAACATTTCAATTTCTGGGGCTTGGGAAGATTGTGTGGAAAAATGTGATGGGCAGTTTTCTAACCTTCTTTCGATGGTATAACTTTTTTTTTATAGTTTAGTTATTATTCTAAAGTCTGATAATTAGAGATCATTATATTTCTATTATATCCAAGGGAACCTATTTCTACCTCGTGTTCTTTATTTACAGGTCCATTCTCAGACGTGGTCACCACAAATCTCAAGCTCTCCAACCCTACAGACAGGAATGTGTGTTTCAAGGTGAAGACAACGGCGCCGCGTCGGTACTGTGTGCGGCCAAACAGTGGAATCATTGATGCGGGCACCTCAATCAATGTATCAGGTAGTAAATACAAAACATGTAAAGCAATATAACCTACACTTTATTTACCTAAAATGTACTTTTACTTAGGTTGTGTTGTGGTTGGGATTTTTTGTTTGATTGGATAGTTATATTTTTTATGAAATAAGCATATGTAACAATGAATCATTTTAAATCTACTATTTCTCTGTTCCTAGCTGAATTTCCTCTTTTACCTACAGTAAATTCACACACAACTCCTCTCCCATTACTATGCGTATTCCTATCCTCTCAAACCGGTTCCCTCCCAGCAGGCTTTATTCTCTGCTGTATACTTGGAGGGAGGCAGGTACAGGTTTAAGTTTCCACAGCATGCCACCTCTGCCATTTACAGCCACAGACTCATTTTACAACCTTCCTATCTAGTGTCAACAACCTCAAACTGTGTGGGACTTGAACCTGCCTTCAGCAGCGGCCGACAAATAAGCATGGTCCTCTCTAGGCATCTGCAGCCATTTTTCACCCTAATTAGGCTAAAGGAAGGTCACAGGTTGGAGCCCCCCAAAACAGACTTTCCAAGCATGTACTTAACTTCAAGGCATGTTCTGTCCTTAGGGAGCACTCGGACCTACAGTACATAACATTATGAAAGCAGTTAATTTAACAAGATAACAAACTTATCTTGCTGGAATTTTCTGCTTGTAAACTGAACAAATAGCTTAAATGACCCATGCAGTTAAAGATCACACCCGCTGAAAGGTCATTTAACTTATTTTTATTGATGGACTTTATCACAGTGACGTGTTTGACTGACCTCTTCCTCACATTAATAGTTTGTCGATTCTTAGCTGGCATGAAAATGTAGCAATGCAGCAGCAAAAGCAGTGAAGAAGCAGGTTACATGCAAATACACATACCAGTCACGCATTGTATTGAAATTGAATTGAATGTGCGTTAGTGAGCCTTGGTTCACTCTTTTATCCATGGACCGTGTTTGGTAGTTCCTGACTACTGCAGACCGGCAACACCCCAAATGATAATCATCATCATGCTACCCCAAGAGGTAGTATGATGAAGAGAGACTGTTATTCACTTCACCTACCAGTGGCCATAATGTTCTGCATGATTAGTGTATATAATAGACCTCTAACACTAGATATATAAACCTAACGCTCCACCACAGTCATAAAAACTGTAATTCAATTCAGAATTTTTAAGTTTTTGTTTCCACGTGTTTTGTAACTTGCTGCATTACCTTTGCCTCGTGGTTCCTCTAATTCTTCACAAAGCAGCACCAAAGCTACTTTGCATTCACTTGCACCAGGGAGATTGAGATCTGTCTGCTACAAGATACCCATGAACCTGACATGTGTCATTTGTTGGCTTAGCTAAGGATACACACCATGCTTTTGAAGCTCAACCAAGCTGTAACGGTACATGTCGAATGTAGCCGTGACCACAGGAATGCTGCTGAGCTTGATTGGTGTTAAGCAGGAGTATTCAGTGGAAAAATATGTGGCATGAATGTTTCAAAATTTCTTGTGTCCACAAATACTTCAGATGTTCTGGGAAAATTTGAGAAACTTGTGTAAGTCACACAAGCATTTAACACTAAGCTCTTATCAATTACACTAGAGCCTGCACAGCACATCCTTGGGCCTTAACAGTCGGCACATCCACAGCAAAATTCCTTCACATAATCATAACCATTTTGATGCAGTATGACTATTCAACAAGACATACAGACATCAGGTTCTGTGGCTGTTCTGCTGTGTGACATTTAAAAAAGCATTGGAAATATACAGTAAATTATTAAAAGGTTTAGTTTGTCACAGTATAGGATTTTATTTACAAGACAGCTATTTAAGAATATATAATGCATCAATTTAAATACTAAGAGAGCAGATTTATTTCTTTTCAGGAGCTTAATTCATAATGAAAACTACTTAAGAGACGCTTCTGAAGTCCTGTGACAATAAAATTCTTTTTGAGGTCATTATGATGAAATGCTAAGAACGGGGGAACCTCTAACCATTTCTGCTTAAACAATTTGTAGTAATTCTGTTGTGATGATTCTTTCCTATGGGACAGTCTAATGGTAATTAGTGACAGGAAGGTTTTGTTTTTTTACATCCACCACATTTCTAATGGTGCCACTTATCATCAGGAAGCAAGATCACCATCCTGCTTGACCATGTTGACAACAATTAGCCTCAGTGACTATTATAAATGATCACCTGGTGTGAGACAAATACAATAAATCATGCCATTACCTGAAGGAGGTTTGATCAAAGATGATTGAAATCACTTTGCACATTTTGCGACTATATATTTTTCATCTTGGGCTTTGGCTCAGGACCTTTTCATGTTATGCACCGTTTCTCAAAGAACTTGCATGCTTTCCTGCCTAAACTCTCTAATATTGTCCCCTTGGACTCAAGGTTGATGGTTGTGCAAATTGAGTCGGACTGAAACAGGACATTCTCAATCTGTTCATGCGTCTGTTTCTAGTTTGCGATATTGAACTGCCCTGATTGCTGTAATAGTCCACTCGATCTCGCAGGTTTTCCACTCTTGGGAGAATTGGCATGTGCCACATATGAAAACTACCCTGATAGCTACACTGGCTTTGAAATCGGGAGGTCATTTGTTTCTGGGGAAACCTGAAGAATCGTGCAATTATTTCATACATAGTTGATAGTAATGTCAAAATCTACCTGTATTACTTAAAGCATGACACAAAATCGCCCTTAAATAACCATGTTTATCTCGTCTGCACTTCCAACTGGCCAACATAAGAAACTGATCTTTGTAAATCATTGTTACAGCCCCAAAATACCTTCTCAGTCATTGGAATGACATCAAATAACACACCACAGACTGATGTGTTGATGGGCTAACCCCACACCTGCTTTCTGTTACAGCCACATGTAATGATACTGGAAAAGGCTGGGGTTTGAAGCTGTTGGAAAGATTACCCCCTTGGGTATTTGTACATCCGTCAGTTTTTCTCCATCATGGTAACATGGACATAGACATAAATCATCTCTACCATCTTTTCACAGCAGCATTTGATACCTACCAATTCCTCTCTAATCCACAAAGTACACTTAAAAGGCAATTAAGGTGAAGTAATGGAAAGTTCATCTCAAAGAAGAATGAAAGGCATAATTGCTTAAGTTTAACCTCAAAGCATGTTGTGTTTTGGCCTGTCTGCTGCTCTTCTCACGATACTAACCAAACACTTTGTTTGATACATTTCTTGGGAGCAAATTATAAAACTGGGGAAGTCCTGCCTATATCAGTGTGACCCCCTTTAGCTGCCTTAAAAGGTCAGGACCTACCTTCAATAACTTCACCCTGTTAAAAAAATCGGAGGTCTTCTTTCCTCCAAGTTTCTGTTTGCAGATGGAGGAGTTGGTTGTACTACTCTGAACACACTGGGGTTCTTCTGTCTTCTGAGTAAAGCCAAAAGGTTGTCGTCCACATTCTTCCAGTAGCCTTCTGGCTTATCCACATTGTCTTAACCCTCGTGCAGACTTCGAGGATGTCAAAAGGAAAATAGGGGGCGCGCTAAGCTCAAAAACCACACAAGGGTTGGATAAAACAGACGATACATCACAACACGCTTTATCTAGATGAGCGGTTGGATGAACTTTTTCATCAGAAGACCCACACGTGTTCATTGCTTGGATGTAACACCCACAAAGGCTGTTTTATCCAACCCTTGTGTGTGTTTTTAAGCTTTGAGTGCCCCCTAGTTTACAGTGGGGTCATTCTGACCCCTCGAAGGCTGCACAAGGGTTAAGCAAACTGTAGAAAGGGGACTAGTAATGTTCTCCGTCATCATTGTTATTCAGTTTTGCACTGGTCGTATTAACTGCTGCAATAGAGACTTTCCTAGATGTTACTCTAAGGTTCCTCGTGACGCCCTGAACTATCACATCAGTGTAGTCTTCATTACTCTGAAGCCTAAGTAAGGGTGACAATGAAGCGTCTGCACGGCTGGTGAACTCCATTTTTTTTTTTTTAAATCCTTCCATCTTAGTGAGCGAAGTTTTATTCAGAAACATCTTGTTTTGGAGCCATGCTCACATCTTTAAACCTCTGTTAAGATCAGACTTTAATCAGTCAAATATGCAAGACTGGATCACGTTTCTAACTAAATAAGTAAAGAAGGGCTTTTTCTATTTGTTTAATCTGGTTTGTGTGTAAAAATCTAATCATTCTTAGGTCATATTTATGCAGAAATAGTCAAAATTCTTAAGGGTTCACAAACCGATTTATGTTATGATCACTCTCACCCCATTATAATAATGACCCACAGCCTACACTTTACTGTCATTGACTTTATGCTCACGTTTTCTTTCATAAGACCAAAATGTACAAAGTTAGAGGAGCCATCCAGAGCCTTTATCACAAGATGTGCATGATAATTGGTTTCCTATCTATGTTGACTCTGTCTGTTTTATTCCTTTTCAGTTATGCTGCAGCCTTTTGACTACGACCCCAATGAAAAGAGCAAGCATAAGTTCATGGTCCAGTCCATGCTGGCACCTCCTGACATGACTGACATGGAGGGAGTGGTGAGTTATCACATCATTTTCACACACAGGTTCACTGTTCTGCTATCACTCATTTTGTCATTTCTGCATTCATTACTTTCATCAGTCACTGCAATCGTCCCTTATGTTTTGAATAAATAAATCGACATAATGTCTGTCTCCAGTGGAAGGAGGCTAAACCAGAGGAGCTGATGGACTCAAAGCTGAGGTGTGTTTTTGACATGCCAGTGGAGAACGAAAAAACGGTAGGTAACCTCAGTTGCTTCTCTCCTTGTGTAAATTTTAGTTTTTCACTACATAAAGCATATCCAAGTTCTTTACAGTACATTTGATTGATGCAAGCGGGTGATGTCATCTATGATCAGTGATGTTTAGTGTGGTTTTCTTCTTTCACTTATAGACTGTGCAAACCTCTTACTATTTTAGTCTGCCAGAGTTTTAGGAGGGACGTAGACCTATAGTCGCTGTAATCAAGTTATTATTAACCCTGAACTAATACAACCAAAGTCTACCTATTGCATTATTATTTGTTCTCTTGTAACCCACTTAAACAAGCATGACATGGAAAGCAGCAAGATGATGTCGTCCAGCTTGTTGAAGTCAGAGTCCTCCACACTGACTACAAAGTCACTGAGCTCCACCCTTGATGACGGGGAGGTGAAGAAGATCATGGAGGAGTGCAAGAGGCTGCAGACGGAGGCTCAAAGGCTACGAGAAGAAAACAAACAGATCAGGGTAAGTGAGATGACTTGAGAAGACCGGCGTTACAGTCTTGTTCAACTGAAATGAGTGTAGGCACTTGATCAGATGATTGACTTCTCTCATCTTGTTATTAGTGTTAGCTGACAGCTTAAACAGTTGCTTTAGTCAATAAATCTGTGGCCTATGCCACAGGTTGTGATGCTGCAGCTTAAGTACATTATTATATTTCATGACAACCTAATACTTATGGCTGTGGCTTAGCAGCTTGAGCCGCTTTGGTGGTTTGATGCTCAATTGAAGTGTCCTTGGGCAAGACGCTGAACCTCAGATTGCTTCCGGTGGTCAGACCAGCAGACAGTTTTTATGAACAAAACATGCATTTCTGTAACAAAAATGCAATTATTTTGAAGTAAGACTGTAGAAAAAAATAGCCCTAATAAATCTGAATACAGCCATTAAATTTACAGATTAAGTCTACAGTAGACCCCTGCAAAGTCACAGTTCGCAGCCTCAGTCAGTCTTGGATAAGTGCAACTAATAATTGTTTGCAGACACCGCAAATAATATTTGGGCTTTTTTCTTATGTTTTAACAAAATTATTAAGAAGAATTTCGTTTGCTTGAATGAATTAGTGTTTCGACTCTAGGAGCTGAAGGATCTGAATATTATTATATGTGTTGCTAAAATGCGGATCGTGGTTCCTAAAATGGAAATATTTTTTTCTGTTGGTGGAGCATGACTCACAGGGCCTGTGATAATTATACAAGTAGCCTTATCATATAATTGCAGCTGTCCAACAACAATTTTCAGTTGATTAATAAAGCATATTATTATAACGTAACAAAAGGTGGAACCAAGTTACTGTTACTGGCCATAAAGTGCCAAGTGAGCGTCTACGGTATGTGCATACATTTATTTTCGGGTGAGCGTTTAGGACATTTTGGGGAGAGCATACCCGAACATTTGACTTAACCTAATTCTAAATATTAGCTCGAGTGAAATGTCCTCTCACAAGTTAAGACTGGTCCTTACAAATATCACCATGCAAGTATACACACACACACACACACACACACATCAAGGGCGGCGAAGAAAGAGTCTTCCTCCCTCAATCTCCACCAACCCCACCACCTCCCCTTTAAGTTCTTGCCAGAGGCAGAACGACTGTTGGCTGCTCCTGTGGCCGAGATTAAACCAACAGAGAGCCCCCCCACCCGCTGCTGGGAAATGAAGTGTGTTAAAGCCTGGCGCCTTCTGTGGTCCTAGAGGTATTGGGTCACATGGAGATTTAAGCAGATCCTGTTTCTCTGAGCTAATAAATAAATCTGCCTTATCTCACTGACTGACTGATAAACTAAATTTTCCACATGTCTTTTGTTTCTCTGTTTTCCTCTTTCCATGCTTTTATTTTGCACTACCATCATCATCACCCGTTTTATTCTCCCCTCATTTCCCTCATTTGTTCAACCTCCCGGTTTTCAGGAGGACGATGTGCTGCGGATGAGGAAGAGTAACATGATGTCATCTCAGCACTCCTCAGTTGGCATGAAGAAAGAGGAGGGCTTGAGCGCCCGCACAGTGGCCTTCATCATGCTGTTCTTTGTGGTGGGCGTCATCGTGGGCAAGTTGGTCTTGTAGAGCGCAGAGCAGTTCAGTCAGCCGCAGCATGCTTTCGGGGGATGAAAACAAAACACAGGATCTGGGATTTTGGATCAGAAAATGCCATATCCGCTGGGTGGGGGGTGGTAATAGTTTTGATTCAGTCTCATTTATGTAAAAAAATTAAAAGGTAATGTAAGAGGGAAAAAAGAAAAAAAAAGATCAAACCCGCTGTTAGTGGTCTTGCCTCTACCGATCATCTCATAATCATCTGGCCCTTTATCCAAAGTTTCACTTATTCAGATGACTGGTTCTGCAGCTGTGGGGGTGATGGAAACATGATTTAATGTTAGTGATTCAGGCCCATGAATTTACTGTCACTGGCAAGGTGGTGTTGGTGTGACTGCGTCACATTGCAGTTGTGAAAATGTCATTTTACAGTTTTTTCCTTTATTAAATGACAGAGGCCGGAGCCTACGCATATGTACATGTGATCCCTACCACTGTCCAGGTGTTCCTTCCAGATAACCCCTGTTAAAGGAAGGATTTGAACTGGGAGGTGATCAACACAGTTGGGGTTTCACACAGGGCTATCAAACCGACTCACAAACGGAGGCTTTGTTAAATTGGTGTCTTCAGTTGTCATCCTATATCAGTGAAGGAAACACTACCACTTTTTTTTCCTTGTGTCTCTTTATTTTTGCTCCACGTTAATCCTCGCACTGTCACTCAGTGCTCACCACATCCCCGGTTGGCAGAGGGGTTTGTTTGCATGCATTCACACAGAGTGTTGCATCTGGACTTTTGAATCTTAATTTAAATGATTTTATAATAGTGAGAATAATATTTTCATCTGACTGTAGATTCGCACAATTACATTTTCTGATTTTATTTTCTCTTTTGTGAAATGTTGTGTTTTTACAATTACATTTTTTTGCTAGAGGTGAAACATTTATGAATAATGCAGCTACCTGAAATGCGATTTGCAGGATCCAATGATTTCAGTAAGGTCTCTCCAGATAAAAGCCTCGCCTTGTGACCTTGTGGCCAAGTTATTCTCAGGCTAAGAAGGAGCTATACTGTATAAAGTACATTAACATATATGTGCATGCACACACAGGCACCTGGAAAGCTCACATACATACTGTATAGTGTGTAATCACAAGCGGACTAAAGGTTCACGTGACGGCGAATGAAAACATCAGTGGCACCACACACAGATTGCTCTTTGTTTTCCAGCTGGTTTTTGTTCTGAAGCCATACATTTGTTGACGTTCAGTTTTGTTAATGCCAAATGTATGTGAGATAATAAGTGACCTGCCACGATTCTTCCTGGCTTGCTGTTTTGTTTGTATTCACGCCACTGCAGCACTGTGTTCATTCTTGGTTTCTTCAGCATTTATCTGCATATTTATTATTATTATTATTATTATTATTATTATTATTATTATTATTATTATTATTATTATTATTATTATTATTATTATTATTATTTCCTCCTAGAATGTTCATCTTTAATGCACTAAAGTTAAAAGTATTCATTCTTCATTTCTTTCTTTTCTCAAGTGAGACAGTTCAGCCTTGAGGGGACCTCATGATGATTCTATACTATATCAGAGCTTATGGTTCAAAAATAAACAAACAACAAAACACATTGTTTCATCTGCAAATGTGCGTATTGGGGAAACACAGCAATGGAGTTTTCATTCTACAATACTTTGCATTATTTGAAAGAATGAAACACACATTATATTTTTTATCCCATTTTGTCCTCATATGATACAGTGTCTACAACCCACTGCAATGCAAGAAAGAAAAAAAAGACACATTTCTCAACACATCATTTTATGTTAAGCGGAGTGGAAGATGATGCATTTGACTGGTGGGCAAGAGACAGAAACTAAACACACGTGTGTTTCTGCTGTATATCTGTGAGTTGCTGGGTTGAAGATGACTTGCTGCTTAAAGGGAGGGCAGACCTAAGCTACAGTCCCGTTATGGGTAATTAGACCTGGGTCGTATAGGACTTACCGAAGAATCTTATGGAACGAATCCTGGTTGGAGTATTGGCGCTTTTCATATGAACATATTGTTCTAGAATTGAGAATTTACCACTGCCCTGATGCAGCAAACCAAACCAATGGTACTCCAAGCAGGATTAAACTGACTAAAGTTACTTGTAAATACTTACTGATCCAGGCCCAGTTGTAAAACACACTACACTGACCGATCCTGGAGTCTCTGACCATCGCCGTGATCAATGTAAGCAGTCGGGAAACTGTTTTGTATGTATATAAATAAATAAATAAGTCTATCTGAGAAGAAGAGTAATATTCCTAGTCAAGTAGTCTCTCTGGTGTAAAAACAGCCCAACCTGGTTGAACTATGTAGCATCTTAATAAATTAAATGAATAAAGCCCCTATTTAACTGTGTGAAGTCATTTCCTGTTGTGCACACAGGCTTTAGGGATACAAAAAAATGAGACATTTCATTTCATGTAAAGAATCTAATAGAATTAAGTCCTCAGTACTAAAAATAATAGGTGACAAGAGAGTTTTCAGGCTGGGAAAAGAAACTTGAGAGGCCCAGAGGTTTGGGTCTTTCTTTCCTTATGTTTTGCACTTTTCATTTGCATTGTAGAAGCAGCATATTTACCTCCTGTTTATTTGTCTCACCAAGACCTGTAAAAAAAGGAAATTATGTTGCAACAATCAGCGTCAGACCAAGGAAGCCACCAGCTGACATCTACAGTTACACGTTTTAACGTGATCTGTTAGCAGACATGCCACAGTATGTTTTGAGGCAGTGTTCATCCGTCACATACCTGCGATCTGGGAATCTCTTACATAGCTTCCTAACTTAAACGAATATTAATAACTAGCACTAATGAAAATGAATAATACGTTCAGATATTTTTATTAATAAATATACTACTGTGTATTATCACTGTATAAACTCTATAAACACTGAATTCGATTAATGTTTTCTGTTGGTTCATCGGTTTATGGGTCCAAAAGTGGAGAAGATTATATTTATTCATTTGTTATATTAACTTTTCAGCATTTACCAGATTGATTTCAGGTGGAAACTATTCTAATGACAGCACATGCCCCAACACAGAAAGGTAAATACTGGCTAATAAGGATGGAAAACCAGTCTGATGTATGATTACTGCTCTCCTCTTTGCCAGACACGTTGCCGCTGACATCCAAGGCCACGCTGGCATGTTATTTGTTACCGCTTAGCTTGACTTGGCTGTAGCAGTGAGATGAGGGTGTTAAAATATATGGCTGTTAAGTTAACTGCCCCTTGGATTTCTACATGTGCACTCGTGGCTTAATAAAATAAAACCAAATCCTGGTGATTCATCTAGTATTATTGTATTAGTAACAACCAGACAGTGTTTCTGTCTGCACCTCACGGCTCGAGGCAGCAGAGCGGGGTTTGTGTTAAGAACCCCCCGCGGTGCACCTGGGCTCAGAAGCTCCGCCGCTGTTTGGCTTGGCCACAGAAAGACACAGCTGTGAACTTAGTGGTGGAAACCAACCAATATTCATTTACATTTCTGCATTCAGTTGGGAAATAACCCATTTCCAAGGTAAATTGCTGAGGAATGTTTTAAAATTATGTTCTAAGGTTTGTTGTTTACCTGGGAAGAGGCAGCATCAATTTCCGTTGTGACTGTAAAGTTGTCTGGCAAACTGAAGAGTCCATGCAATCGCTACTTATAGTGCAGAAGGAGGAACGCTGCCTAAAATAGAGGAACCCAATTAACAAATGCAGTTGTCAATATTAATAAATATTTTATTACTATTACTTATTGAATATACTCTTCACTTTAAAATAGCAGAAAATATTGAACACCAAATCTAATTTAATGAACTGTTATGTTATTTGACAAATCACACCTATGTATCAAACAAATTGTTCAGTTGTGAAAATAATGGTACCAGTAAAGCAGGATGCAGAGAGAATGACACACTGACACGTCCCCACAGTACAAGCCACTGATGAGCTTCCTTTGCCTTCACTCTGAGACCACGAGAACTGATGGTTCTGATTACCTGTTTTGACCACAAGGAAACCACATCAGATGTTGCTCTCTGACCCTCAGACTGGATGCCTTCTAGAAGATATTTAACCATTGTGCCTCCCTCCCACTCTGTTTTAGAGAATCTGGTCTTCATTGAGGTCTGTGTAATAAACCCACGGTCTGGGCCGAGCTTGAAGCCGGAGGGCATATAAAGCATTCACTGGTGCATCGGACGGAGTAAACCGTGTGCGATAATTACTGCTGTGATGTGTATCGTTACAGTGTTACACAGAAAATAATCCTTATCAACAGGCTTTACATATTTGGCATATGGATATCTACTCTTAATTTATTTTCCCAGGGTTGCATATGTGAAACACAGTCTTGCACAGAGTTGCTTGGCACATCAATGAGCCAAATTTCATGCAAATTTTCTGACTTACTTCAGGTGAAGAGATTCGGAGCCATAACAGTTTGAAAAGGATTTTCATTTGCCAGAAAGGTTGGAGGCAAGACAACTGGCAGCGAGTGATGGACTCTGGAAGAGTCGGCATGTGGCAGATCTCCCCAGCAATAACCTTTTCAATCATCTGTGTGATCTTAACCTTAGAGCAGAAACATGACCCGGTTTAACAAGCCACCAGAACTGACAGATAGCTCTTATGGGAACGCTCCTGTCAAAGTAAGGCCCAGAGGCAGCGAGTATGTTAAGAAGGTTGTTTTATGCTGCATGTTTGTAAGCTAGTGGCCATCTGTCATTTTTATTGGTGGCAAAAGTGAATGAATGAGTGAATCAGGGCTTTTGCTCACACTCACTTTAAGATTATTGTTGATGATTAAAGGTTTTTGCTTCTCACCCCATTCATGCCGCTCTTTGAATATTAGTTAACACATTCACAGATTGAGTGTTGTCCTCTATAACTGAACATGTTTCACAGTAAAAGCTAAATTACATAGCAGAGCTTGTTGTTTTTTTTCTATCCTTGATAATTCATCATCTCACAAGCTGCCAGATTTGTCTGTGCTCTCGAAGATGGGAACCACTAAACTGTGAATTAAGTCGTAAAAAGTAGCTGAAACTTGACAATACAGTTTTGCTTATTTGTACTTTAATTACTCGGCGTAGATGGGATTAGCAGCTAATTTACACCCATACGTGTCACTTTTAAATTGAGCTCTGCTGATTATGGTGCAGCTGCTCGTGCCTACAGACAGAAAACGTGGTTGACCATTTCTGGTGCTTCTGACTGGAACTCCTGTGGAAACTACCCTCCCTGCATGTGCTGTCCATAAGTTTCCAAGTCAAACCAAAACTTACTGTGCACGTAGGTGCAACGTGCTACAACCATGTCAACCAGATGACCACACCCCAAGGTTCCATATTTTACTGCCCGGACCAGCTGATCTGGATAGAAATGTAATAACCAGCTATTGACACCTGATGGTTATACTTTAAAGTTAATTAATTATATCTCTGAGTAATATGATAAGTGTTTTATTTAAAGAGTTAGTCTGACTACTAATTACTTCCCTCATTGCTTACACAGAACACATCCATAATAAGAATCTGATTTTGCAGCATTCTTACTTTTACTCTCTTGTTTTGTGCTTTTACCAACTTATTGTGATAGTTTTACGTGATTTTAGATAATATCTCTACATACATTCTTCCAGCACTGATTTCCTAACAGATGAGGGGGGTTTGTTTTAAGAAAGTGGAAAAACAGCATTATTGGCTGGTGGGTGCTGTTGGATCTGTCCAGCAGAGGGTTGAGTGTATTAGCATGAGGTCATGACAGAAAGGAGCTTTGTTCACGTACAGTACGCCGATGCCAGCCAGGCCCATTTTCAATAGATTCATTTGCTTAAGCTCAGCCAGCCGACCTACGGCTGATGTTCTCTTTTATGGGGCAGCTCCAGCTCAGGCAGCTCATATTCTTAGAGAAATAATGTGATTTTCTTAACTGAAATTTGAATGAGCAAGCAGAGCAGCAGTGATGTCATCTCGATGAAGTGTGCGTGTACAATAACTGCATGTACAAGGTTTAATGAGAAGGCAGGAGGTGGGAATGAAACATCCGACCTCTACTACGCTTTCTGTTCAGTCTCTCGTTGTGCCTCTCTTTCAGCAGAGCATTTGTCAGACTAAACCACCAAACTGTTTGTGGTTTGGAAACTTGGTTAAGCAGAAGGGAAACTCCTTAGGAGTTGTTTTGTTTTGCCTTTTGAAGGTCTATAGGAACATTGGTCCCACGTGGACCTGCCTCTGAAAAGACCACAGAAGGTCGAACAACAAGCTCACCCACCGTTGTTTAGTGTCAACTGGAACTCTGCGTGTTCAGAGCAGTGCATGTTCATGCTGGTCTTTCCTTTGTACTTGTGGTGCTTTACAGTTTGGACTTTTAATGTCTGTTCTTCTGTCAACACATTCAAAAGTGGTCAGTACAGGGCAAAATAAGACAGACCAATCTCAGACCTGTATCAGTGGCTTCACAGTTATTCCAAAATATTATAATATGTTCATCAGTAAGTGAGTGCACGGTGATTAAAAGCAGGTTAATCTCACAATGTTTGGCATCTGAATATATTCATATTATATAACGTTTGTATCTGTATTATTTGTACATAACTCTCATAAAACATGTTAATATTTCCAGACTTAGTAGTAAGATACACAAACTCGCTGGCCCTGCGCTCTCCTCTGCCTCGACAGTGTCTCTACTTTATGCCGCGCTACACAAACCACAAACAGACTATGAAGAACGGAGCAGCGCCGGCCCTGCTCTCACTCATCACCAGCAGCCAGGCAGCTCCTGTACACAACAGGCCGCGTGGACGTGTGCGGTTACTGCTGGATTCGCTGCTCGGCAACAAGCCTTCATCCAGGTTCAGAATCCCTTCAGTGGCAGACTCTGCACAGATACATTCCGCTCATCCATCTTATGTTTTTGTTTCAATCAGTGTCTGTTCTGTTCTTTTTTTCTTTTTTTTGAGCTTGTGGGGGTTACAGCCCTATATTCTCCATCCAAGCCTGAAGGATGACCTCATGGGGCGAGCAGCTGCCATCGCCTTTCCTCGCAGGAGTTAATAGGAACAGTATGTAGCGTCTGGAAAGGACTACCTCTCTGTTTTTTTCTTTTTCTGTCCCCACTGGGTTAACACTGAAAAAACAATGAACATCATTTTTGTTTCTTGGAAACTTCTGTGTTTTTAGCATAATTTAGCTTTAAAGTGGCATCACAGCTGAAAGATTACATTAGAAACATAACCAGTTATGCTCCTGAAAAGGTTCAAAACCTTGCATAATAAAATAGCAGATTGCTGAATTGATCCACTTTGGGAAATTGTTACCAGTTGCACGTAGACACTGTATTGGTGCTTCTATGGACAGGAGGAATCAGGAGTCCAGCCACAGACCCTGGGACTCAAACAGTTATGCTGAATTTATTAATATAATAATTAAGAAAAAGAAAACAGTAGTGGAAGAACCCACTTCCAACACGTAAGCACTGAAAAAAGAAAACATGTCCCATATGAAATAAGCAGGCGAGTGTCTGCTCATGCTGAACCCCATCACGTTCATGCTTAAATAGGTTTTCATGTGCTCTGAAACATGTCGTGTTGTTTGTTTTCTATTCACTTGGGGATCGTTTCTGTGAACGGCAATACCTGTGTTTTAAAGGCAGGTGTCCGCAGATTACAATCATTCACTGGACGTTTGACTTGCTTCAGTCATAACAGTGAAAATCTGGAGCTGTAAACAGTCCAGGTCGCTCTGCTGCCTCCTGCGCCTCTCGAATCATTTATTGTCAGAGCTACTGCGAAACCGATTTTGTTGGCTGGCGGCTGTGCGTTCTCATGATACATTGTGCAACTGAGCTGATATTCCTCTGTGTGTTTTCAGGAGTTGGACCTGAACTGGAATTTCTTGTGTAATGTGTGAGCCATATGACAGCTGTTAATCAAATGGCAGCACACTCACCCGCTGTGTGGGCTTTAAATCAGAGAGGAGACAAATCCAGCTGTAATTCAGTTTTAAGGTTTTAGTTAGCTGGTCCAAGCTAACACATCGGAACAACTATTGGAGGGACTGCCAAAATATTTCATGCAGATTTTCATGTCCCTCTCAGGATAAACTCTAATAACTTTGATGATGACTTAACTTTTCATCCACAGCTATCATCGAGTCTGAATTTCAGTTTGTCCTGTACCATGGTTTATGACTACATGGAAAAGAAAGTTGCTCTTTTAGTGGTGGAAAATACTGGAACGCTAACATGTAAAATACGATAGTGATGATAACCCTGTTCTGATAATATAATTTCAAATATAGCCTAATTACGATAAGAACTGGAAAGACCCTTTGTGGCAGATCATGTCATGTAAATCTGGTTTGGATATTGGGAATTGGGAATTTCTAATCGTAATAAAATCTCCCACTGATTGAAATAAATTGCTGCAATAGCACAACTGACCTTTTTAAAATGTTTTAATTGTTAACAGAATAATACAAATATAATAAAATTAGCTACAGTAATTTAGTCAGTTTTACTTTATTTCTGTTTTTAGTGTTACACCTACCTACACATTACACCTGCTGGATATTAGCAGCTCTTAGCAGCAGTTGTTGTCAGTGTGACAGTAGACTGTTGTTTTAAAGACTAGCTGAAAACAAGGTTTTATGAAAAAGTCATTTTATTACGTAGAAAATATTAATTTCTTAAAAGGTTGAACAACCCAAAATAATAAACCAACACCTTCCTTATGTGTCACAAAGGACAGTATAAATGGTTAAAATAAATATTATTTTGAATTATTAGGTGGACAATTTAACTAACGCATATGTTTTAGTAACGAGATAAATAAGAATTTCCCAGCACCAATGGAGATGGTAGCTGCTGGAGTACTGACGAGACATATTCTACTTTTCTTTCCAGTATGAGGAATTAAAATTATCTTTACAAAGTGCGTTAGTTTACTGCATCTTGGTTTGCTGTAATGTCCACGTTGTACATCTGAAGAAAGGGGAATTATCTGTGACGCGATACACTGGTTTGATAAATATAAAAATAGCATAGTTTAATAGAATATATTTTTACATATGAAATTATGGCATTTGTATATGTTGGTGGTTTATATACAGGTTAGCTTTAGATAGAAACTTGCTTAAGAGTCATTAAATTGAGTCAAAAGGCAGAAAGCCAAGTGTAAATGAATAAACTCTCCTGAGTGTCTCATGATTTCTCTTCATCACATGGAGAGCGAAGGTCAGCTGCCAGAAAACAATGTCCATCAATGACTTCAGCTGTATAACAGACTTGATTTGTGAACAACGTCTTTAAGAAACACAGAACAAGCTGCGGAGCACAGATCCAAACACAAGTAACACCAGCTGCGTCAGTCTGTCTGTCCCACTAGCTGCTGATTGGATTTGCTTGCTGCTTCCATAGCGATGCCATGGCTGACTTTCCCCTCCACTGCAAAGCACCATGGGAGCCTGAAAGGAGGTGGGTCTCCTCAGAGGTCGATCTGGACTGGACCCGTCAGTCGGCCGCTCCCCGATGAACAGCAGCGGGTGTTTTCTGTGGTCCAGCTCAGTCTTGAAGAGCTCGTACTCCTTATGTGGCAGCTTGACGCCCAGCACCGTGCACCCATCTGTGGGTGTCAAGTCTTGCTCCACCCCAACCTCCCAGGCTCCTGCGTGACCACACTTTCCTGGTCTAGCCCCATTCAGCAGCTTGGCTGTGGACTCGTCCATGGGTGTGACCCTCACTTTGGTGACCTTGAAGACAAACTCAAAGGCTCCTGACACTTTAGCGGACGGGTTTCCCTGAGCGTAGTGACCCGAGGCTCTCAGGGTGAACGTGGGCTGAGAGCAGCCGGGGTCCGAGTAGTGCCGGTAGATGCCCTCCCACGCGTGCTGCTCTGGATCAAAGGCGAAGTCTCGGGTCAGGAACGCGACCGTGGGACGGGTTTCACATCGCTGGCTGACCCAGCGGCCAGCGAGAGACAGAGGAGCTGCAGGGCTGCGAGACAACACGGGCGGGCGCTGCTCTGAGGAGCGGTACACCAGGGCGCACGCAGGGCAGGGGTGGATGTGATGCTGCAGTAAGTGAGAGAGGATAGAAAATATCAGAATATTGTCATAAGTATGTTCAGGGCTCAAGTGGCTCTGAAAGTCTCACCATAGCATTCTGAAGTGGCTGCTGATAGCCTGTAGGTCTGTACTGAGTTCTCTGTG
The DNA here is from genome assembly GCA_030770545.1 of Macropodus opercularis. Lineage (NCBI taxonomy): Eukaryota > Metazoa > Chordata > Actinopteri > Anabantiformes > Osphronemidae > Macropodus > Macropodus opercularis. The sequence goes on from CM061099.1 coordinate 7,406,024, forward strand.
CCCACCCAGTGTGTATGTCCCCTAAGAACAGCTCCTGGACCTTCCCTCCGTGGTGGTGGTGCTGAGTCTCCAACCGTATCAAACCCATTTCCATCATGGAGAAGCCCAGCGCTGCCAGACAACCTCTCCCCATTCTGGTGTTGTACAGCTCAAACAGCGTCCCAGGCAACACCCGAGAGATGGTCAGACCCACACAGGTTGGAGGCAGCCTGGAGGCCAGCGTCTGCTTGGCTTCCACACTGTGGACCACAATGCCCACCTTGCTGAGGTGGTGCTCGGCCTCGGTGGCACCGCGGGTGATCCAGGAGGCCTGGCGCATACGAAGCCTTCCCCTGATCACGAGGGAGTAGGCTGGGTCCTCACAGCGGCTGTCTGTGTAGTAGTGCTGCAGCGCCTGGAAGTAGCGGTTGGGGCGGAAGGTGTAGGAGCGCGTGAGGAACTCCGGCCCAGGCCGAACTTCACATCTGAAGAGAGATGGAGAAAACGGACGCGACTGTGTTAAATTAGGAGGGTGACTGCGTATGACTCAGATAATTTTCATTGAAAACAACTAAATGTACCTTGTTGACACCCAAGTGCCGTCTAGTCTTGGGGGGATGTCTGCTGTGATTCTCATTTTGTCCTGTAGGTGGCGGTACTGACACTGAGGCTCCCACTGCAGGCTCTCACTGAGGTTGAAGGAGGAGGTGAAAGAGGCTGTGGGCACCTCCCATAGTTTACTCCCAGTTCCAGCCACCAACACAGCTACAGAGTAAAAGAAAGACAGGAAACAGTAAATAGATCATCAACAAACACTCCATTACCAGGCTGATGTGGAGTCAAGGGAACAGGAGCCCGAAAAAGATTCAACTCTGAGAAAATCACCAGCCTCATTCACCAGAAGCGGAACATAGGGACATTCACATCTTCTTTCTGTTACGTATAAGCACAATCATGGTTGACTGCATGCTTTCATTTTGGTTATTTTTCATGTAATGATAGGAGACTGTGTGCTGCAGTATATCAAGCGTACATGGCTGTAAATGAGTTGGCCGGTATCGCCTGTCACTAAAGTGAGCCTGCAGCTGCAACATATGCATTCCCTGTATCCTTAATGTGGCGGGAGGTGTACAGTATATGCTGATTGTCGATGACGCTCCCTCCGTGTAACATATGCGCTTTTATCATCAGGATTATGCAAAGTGTGGGTCACATCTGTTGGTAGTGTGACAAAATACAGAGAAAGACCTGATTAATGGTCCTGTGTGCGTTTTCCAGACAGTCCAGCTGAGCTAAATGAAACCATCGTTCTCGCATTCACATCTGTCTGATATCTGTTGGTCGTGACGGCACTTTTTTGACACAACGAAGCTCCTGTTTTCTGCCTTTCTTGAGCTGTAATACTTGTCTTCCGTTCATCTGGAGTCACTTGATGAATGTAAGGGTTGTGTCTTTTAGCTCAAATTTATAAACATGTTTTACATATTGCCAATGATACAGTGTTAGTATAAAATTATTGCTTGTACAGAAGTAGCTTTAATTTAGTGTCTTCAGCCTCATTTCCTCTCTGTTTCCTCTTTTCCCACAATCCCTCATCCCGCTGCATCCCGTATCTTGCTGCTAAATGGGCCTCGTCTCGTCCCTGTTCGTCAGCTTTATTGGCGTGACCTCGCTCCTCTTTCCTGTCATGGGCAGCGCATCACCTGCAGAACCTCGCTCTGAGCTGGGAGGCGGCTGTGGACGCGGCAGCTTTCCCCCTGACTTTGAAAGCAAAGTGTGCGACGTTTACTTGACGAGTAGTTTTCGCTGTAAAAGGCTCCATGACGGATGCTGAGTGATCTGCGTTTATGAACCTTGTTAGTGTCAGATGGAGGATATTTTTTGTTCCCCTCGCTCTTGGATTGCTTCCCAAATCCTGACCACAACCACAGACATGTGCAGTTCAGTCATTTCCAGGCTTCTTCCCACCTGATGCGCGGACACACACTCACACGCACGACTACAGTTCGGGTCGTTTGAACTATGCAGTCACAGACCACAAAAGCATTCTAAAACTCGAGGCACATTTCTCGTCTTTCAAGCGGTCTGTCAATTTGTTGATATGATTAATACTTCTTTTTCCTGCCCCAGGCACTGAAACATGTTTGCAATTTTCCCCCTTCGGTGATGTGTTTGTTTATGCTTCATGTCACTGCAGCTGGTGACGGAACCCAGTCAGTTGGATCCAGCTGCGCTCCCACAGGAGAACGCGGAGCAGAAATACTAATCAGGATTAATTAATTTCCACCGCTCCTTGCAAGTCCTCCCGTCGCCTGCTTTGTGTTACTCAGCCTTTGTAGCTGCATGCAACATGTTGCCTAAGCGGTTGCAACGAATGGATCGAAAGGAGCAGAGTCACAGTGTGTGATGTGGAGTCATTTGGGTTGAGTTTCTGTTTCTGCCAAAGCATTTCTATAGAGTGTTTCTTGAGGTCACTTGTCATTCAGCCCCTCTCCTTCCCTTGGATCTCGTTCCAGTTGGGCATATGGTTGCGTTTACTAAAAGAGTTCTCATAAAAGCAGAGCTTAGTAAAACAAAATTGCTCATCGTGGGGTTTTAAGTATTCTTCTACAAACGAGCCTAGTTCGGCCACAAGTGAGGTGATGTCGTAATACTTGTGATAATATTCAACCCCAGCGCACATTTGGAGGAGTTGTTTCACTTCCTGTGCCGGCTGTCAGACACTGTTGGTGTTACCTTGAAATCGGTCCTGCTGATTTGTTTTCCCGTCACGGCTCGAAAAGTCTGTCCCTCCCTGTCGCAACGCGGTGCCGGCGCATCGTCGAGAACGGATCGTATGTATGTAAAAAGCAGCTGAACGACACACGGCAGATGAAACAGTAAAACTGCTGCACTCAGGTCTTATGCAGTGTCAGGTGTGTCCCACAAGAGGTCAGCACGGGAGGCTGGGAGCTGCGTGTGGTCTGGGTGGTCAGTCTGTCACCACCAAAAAGCTCCGCCGCTGCCACTGGCCCTCGCTGCAGCCAACTGATGAGCAGCCAAAGTAATCTGCGTGTCTCTGAGCTACCACATTCATCCTGTTTCCACACACACGCACGCACGCGCTCACACAGAAACACACTGGTGACATTGATTTACAGTACGCGGCAGAAGGGATACCATTTATAAAGGACCTCCGGGCCGAACCCTGTTTGTTTGTTTGCATTTGTGATTACGGTTTGGCAGCCTTCTCTCTCCTCTCTCATGCCTCATCCACAGCGCCAGTGTCCAAACACAGCTTTCCACACTGCTTTATTTGGAGCTGTCCTGTAAAAACAAGAACCAGCTCGAGACGCTTTTGATTCATGGCTTGCAGGGAGAATCAAATGCTTGACATTTTGAGTCGACCCTGCACCTCTCCTATTAAAGAGAGACACCTTTGTCGGCCGCATAGCTGCTTCTATTGAGGCTTTTAATGGAGAAGGACTGAACCTGCCAAAGAGGAGGCAGTGAAGAAGTAAAAGAAAATGTTCTCAGTGGACCAAAATCCAGGCAAAGCTCAGTCCCTGCTTGTCCTAGTGATTGTCCTCGTCTCCATTCCTGTCAGCGTTGAGCCACTTTCTCTTCTCCTTTTGCATCGGTGCTTTAGGACAACGCTCGGAGCTCTCGTGCGGCTCCCCTGCCCTTATGAAGCAGTCATGATGTTTACGGCTCATTTCTTCTGGATGGGTTTCAGACTCCCCCCTCCTCGTCTTTGTTGCATCCCCCCGCCTATATGTCTGTCATTGGTGGATGAGGTTGATGATGAGGTCAGAGGGACGAGGGGTTGGACGAGGGTGGGGAGATTCGTCCACATGTGCTGGACTGACAAGATTAAAGAGGTGCATGTGTGGGTTTTGCAGCAGAAATATTAAATGCTACTGTGGCCCAGAGAGTCCACATAGTTAGGTGACTGCTGGACATTACTCACAGGTAACAGCTGCTTTTTCAGCCTCCCCAGTCACTGAGCTGTCCTGCAGATATTCACCGCGTGTTATATGAGGGTGATTGTAAACTTTTAGTTTGTAATTTCTTACAGTTGAGAACCGTCTGACAGTACATAAACTGAATAATAGAGTTATTTTGCTCATATTCCAGCAGTTGCTTGAGGCCAAAACACAGCAGCATTTATTTGTTTTTCAAAACATAATTTTAAAACATCTTCCTCACAACAAGGTCGCTGGTTAAACAAGTTATGAGACAACAGAAGAAGCAAAATGAATAAACAAAAGCTTAGTTCCAGTAGAGAAGAACAGCTGTTTTGTTTTTAATTCATACACTGGTCCAGACGTGACGCTTCTCTCTTAATCAGTTAATCAAATAATTCCTTTTGAAGCTCTGAGCGTTTACAGGTCACTCAAACACTAAGAACCATGTATTACATATTCTTGAAAATTTACTTTATCACCTGTACATTATGCTGTTTTACAAAAATAACCAAATTTCTTGGGCCATTGCCACCAAAGGTTTTTGGTTTTATGTGAAGTAGCTCTTTTTGGAGGCCTGTGTTCCAAGCGACTTTCATAAACAATAAGACAAACAGAAAACTTGCAACAGGAGATTTGTTTGCTCGCAGCTATAGTTTCTTCCCAGCACCTGCCTCTCAGAGCGGCAGAAACACACATCAACCCACAAGCACAAATCAAACTGATGAAGATAAAACACAATGTGGTTCAGGCAAAGAAGGAAACCTGTGCGACTGTAGTTATACTTACAGTAAATAATATCCTATTTACAATTTCAATCAGATTGTTGCTTGTTGATGTTCTTCTTGCACAGTGTTGAGACTATAGACCAGCGTCAGTGAGATGTAGTTGCTTTTATAATTGTGATTCCATACATCTAATGGCTTACTGCCTCAAACCTTCTTCTGTCCCTCAGTCTTACCTTCACCCTTGTCGCCAAAGTCAGGTGAAGGTCATGTTGGTTCAGAGGCTCTGTTGTGTTTTTTGATCCCGGGTCCCCCTTCCTTTTAGGACCCTAACCCCAGAATCTGACAGCAGTCTTCTCGACTAGGAGTTTCCCTGTGTCCCCTGGGCAGCGCACAAACCACTACTGTTGTCTTTTCATCACTCTGGAAGCTGGATAATCCAGCGGCCTCGTTTATTTAGACTAGGGATCTACAGGGGTTTGTCCAGTGGATGCTGCTGCCAGTTGCGCTGTGGTTAGAAAACTCTGGCTCTTGTTCACAAAAACACTGTAGCAGAGCTCGTCCGGCTGGATGTAACACCCTCACCGTGAAGAAAACATCTGCCGCAGCATCCGCCCGCACGGCTGTTTTCTCATCTTTCCTTATCGGTCAGAGATGATTTATGATTCTAATCTGATTTATGATTCTAATCCGTTTGCTGTTTGCGTCTTCTTGATACGAAGCCAGGGTGATGAAGACGCCGGACAAGACAAGTTGATGGTCCACTGATGTTTTGCATCTGAGATTTCAGCAGTTTCACCTTAATCCGAAACCCTGATTTGGAGCGGATTCGGGAAGTGGCAGTTTCACATAGTTGGAACAAGCCAACATAGAAATGATGGATCCAAAGTTAGTTTACACGAATATGATGAAAGCTTGGATCAGACATTCACATCCTGTTCAGTTCATTTCAGTTTGGATCATTATTGACCCACAAGACAACATCCACCAGAACCTGTCCAGATATTTACTGTGTGGTCTCTTCCATAATTCCATTCCATAATAATTTGGTCGCTTTTATCTTCATTAAAAGTGGATTTAGACCATTTGCAGCTTTAAAGCTTTGGGTTCAGTGAATGTTCAGTAAAGGACGAGCAAGCTTAGCTCAATATGGAACCAATTTGTTTGAGACGTCTCAGATTCAGCAGGCCGTACACCAGGACGTGGAGCCTTTTCGTTCATCACAACTGTCAAAGTTAATCTGAATTCGGCTCTGTGGTGTTAGTGGACCCTTAAATTTCATATCAGTCTGTCTGCTGTGTTTGAACTGTCTGCTTGTGGTCAGAAACTCGGCATCTCCTGTCTCGTCTAACTACACCTACTGCAAAGCGAGGCTGCGAGGCCGGGAGCATTGGAACGTGGGGTGATGATGATTACGACTGGGCAGATGCCTCGTTCTGCCTGTCTTCCACTGCCCGTCACCCTAACCAGACCTGATGTGCCAAACGCTGTGCTTCCGCTGCGGAGACTGTGGCGGCTGGACAATCAGCTATGCGCAGCAGCCTGAGGTAGGGTCAGTAATGGCTGTCTCCTGTTATTCTAGCCATTAACATAATAGCAACATTAGTTCCAGGGCCACGCTTTCCTGCTTCTAGGGAACCATTGTTTAAAGGGACCAGCCGGCGTCCCTTTTTAAACCCTCTTCACCAGCCAGCGAGGCTTTGAAGACGCAGACGAGCAGAGGGACGACACAGGTGGGCTATTCATGAGTCCAACATCAACACAGGTTGGGCTTTTATTTTTCAAAGTGCTGATCCACGTGTTTAACCTTGCAAATTGTTTGAATTGTGACAAATTACTTAATAGCTTCCTTGGAATTATGAGTTAGCCTGTTATAATAATATCTTCCTCTTTTGTCTCTGCCACAAGGTAAATCCCTGAGTGTTTAGCCGGTTTCTCACACAGGAGCGTTTGTCTCACTGTTTTCACACAGAAAGAGCTGTGGATTATAGGAGGAAATCTGCTACAGTCTTGTAAGGTCAGACACCAAAAGCAGGATTAACGCCCTGACGACTGATCATCATACTCGGAATATATTCAATTTAGGTTTTCTAAGTAAATCACAAATTATGCGTCTATGCAGGAATTGTAAGACGCAATCTGCATCAATCCACTCCACTGGACGGATTTGAAGGAGGAATTATGAACAATCTATGCATTCAAAAAGCTGTTTTGACAGCTGGAAGTAAAAAAAACCCACTGCAATCCGGAGACGGTGCCTGAACTCACCTTGCCAAAGCCACAGCAGCCAGACTCCCCTCGACAGGTGACTGAAACGTCCATTTGACATGTTTCCTGCTTCCGCACACACTCAGAAAACGCTCAGAAAACAAACTTTGATCCCTGGGAAATCCAAGAAACAGAGGCTCCTGTCAACAAGTGATGATCAAGTGGGATCTCAGCATGACATGAGCTCATGAAATAAAACGTGTCCAGTAATCCCTGTGGTCTCCTGCTCAGTCTGTGTTTTTTATTTTTGTCTTCTATTTCTTCTACCACTTGCACTTCTTGCCTTCCATGGTCTGATAAGAAAATCCACAGTTGGAAGCAGTCGCTTCATGCAACCTCTCCACACTGGTGCTTTCCTTTAGTTTACAGGGAGAGTAAATGCTATCTCTCTCTCCCTCTCCTTTACTGTCTCTCTCTCTCTCTCTCTCTCTCTCTCTCTCCACCCCCCCTCCCTCTCTCTCAATCACACATCGTTGCCTCACTACTGTGCAGCACTGCGGATCTGTTCCACTCCATGCATGTGCAGCGAGTGTGTGTGTATGTGTGTGTTCTCATAGTTTGGGCTAAGAGGAGGGAGTAGAGACAGAGGCGGAGGGAGGGCAAAGAGAAAGTTTCTGACTGTGTGTGTGTGTGTGTGTGTGTGCACATGGAGGAGGGGGCTTGAGCTCCAAAACATCCTAAAGCGAAGGCTCTGGGGAGCTTTTAAAGCAAGGTGCAAAAGGCCAGTGCTGTATGGGAGTTTATCCTGCAGACACAAGGCCGCACCACGGCTAAACCACACAGTACCTGTAGTACAGCCATGATGATCGCTCCTACTGTAGCTGTGAGGCTTTTGTCTTTGAGCCCTCGCCACAAAAACAGAAGTGATTAACAGTGACGCTGCAGCTCTGGACCTGTGTCTGCTGATACTTCTCATAGTGTCTAGCTGAAATAACCACAGACGCCTGTAAACCTGCTTCACTTTATTAGCCTTGTTTGGTTTTAAGTCCTACTTTGATTAGAATGTTCAGTAACAACGTAAACAACATGCAACACAAGGTGACATACTGAAGCGCGACCTTCATTCACTCTCACATGTGCAGTAATCTGACCTGTAGTGAGGCCTGGAGCCTGGGTTTGCTGTGTATATGTGGTGGAGTTCCCCTTTAATTACATTTGTTACAGCAATGGAGGGACAAAATCTGCAGTAACGACTTCTCATGTTCACATGGTGCTAATGTTCTTCCACAGCCTAGACAAGTCTAATGGGTATTTTCCATAGTAATTTTAATACAATATTCTCTTTTTACTTGTGTCAAACACAAAAGGGAATTTTGTTTGGAAGAAAGCCACTAACGCCCTTTATTAACTTCATCTGAACTCATTTGAAAGACTGAAAGGATCATCTCACAGCCAGGGTAAACATTCTATTAACTAGCTATTCAGACTTAGCCTTTGACTTCATATTCAGCTGTCGAAATGTTTGAGTGAAATATCAATTGGGACTTTATGGGCTTATACATCTTATGTACTTCATCTTCACTTCATTCACACTTCTCCCACATTCAGGCTGATGTGGTCGTTGGAAACACTGGGATCTCGTCCAGATTATAAAATGAAGCCCTCTTGGAGTGTTTGGATGCACAGCATGACTTTGTACTGACATATGAAAGAAGAATCAGCAGCAGTATTTCTCAACGTCACGTTACTCTGGACAATCCACAGAACTCACTGTGTTCAGTTTTCTTTGGAATTACATTCTAGCAGCGAAATAGTCCCATTGACAGCGAGGTTTGTGGCTTATTGAGAGTAATGGGAAGACTGTTCCTGGGAACAGACACTGCAGCTGAAGTTTTTAGAAAGCAACATTATGTCTATCGTACGGTGGAGGCAGGTTATAACCCTTCGCGTAACTAAGCCTCATGTTATCTGCTGTAAACGTAACCTGGAAAATATTGTATGTTTTGTGAGTAATTTGCGTGCACTGACCCTTTAGGCTCAACCCAGCAGCAGCTGCACACACACAGTTTGCACAAACCTGCATCACACCCCATTAGAAAGGCGCACAAACACACCAGTGCTCCAGTCACACTGATTCATAGTTTCTGCGTACACATGTGGCCTGACGGGGCTGTTGACACGGTCGACCGCTGCAGAGGTAAAGGCGGGGCGCGTACGCCTGCCAAGGGAGAGCTGGGCTGACCAGAGGCCTGGCACGCAGTCAGGGGCGCGTACACGCCCAACACCGCCACACTCACGGCCAACGGCCAATGCAGTGGGCCTGAGTAGTTTTACTACTGGTGCAGCGTTTTATATGGCAGATTTGTAATGCATCATGTTGCTTATATTAATGTTTCGCTGCCAATTGTCAGTTCGCCTGAATCTGTTCTTCCTGAGCCGTGTGTTCAAAGCGCTGACTAAGAAGCTTCTCACACTTTTTGTACCACGTTCTCAAGGCCATAAAACACCAAATTGTAGGATAATTTGGTTTTATCTTTTATCTTTTACGGTCTCGTTTGCAATAAAAACCTGGAAATCAGCTAAATGATCTGGAAGCGGTTTCTTAAACATGAATGCCACAAAGATTTTAAGAAGAAGAGAAAACAAAGGCAGATTGGAAACTGTTTAAAGATCAGTGTTATGCTTGAAGTGTTCCGTGACCAATTCTAGCACATTTTTCTCCAAAGGGCAAATGAATGGCCTCAACCTACCTAAGCTACCTCAGGAATCCCCCATTTTTGACCCTAAGATATCATTTAGACGGTCTGATACATGGTTGCTGCTAGATCTGGCGGATCAAACGACAGATATGACTGATTCCCCCTGTTTGGGATCGGCTGCACAGCCTGTCTCACAGATCGTCTTGATCAGTGACGTCACTCTTTACACAGCCCCATCCTCGCCACTAGACGTCACAGCTATTATTTCAAGAGGGCCTAATCTGATTGTTGATCAGCGCCTCTGGCTAAGCGCTAACTTGCTGTGACAGACCCCACAGAGAACGAAGAGGAGGGAGCACAGACGCCACTGATCTCTAATCCTACATCTGACAGCTGGCTCCCACAGGAGGACGCTGCCTGGGGTGTCAGAACCTTTGATCCACTCCTAGGAATGCACATATGCACGCACGCAAATGTGTACAAGTGCTACGTCCTGTTGTATATGGATGCGTACTCAGTGTCTTAAACTAAACTGTTTCTCCTTCCCGTCTCTATATTCATATTCCCACCCACGCCTACACAAACGCCTGGTCGCGGCCTGCTGGCACACACCTACAGGAGCTGGCAAGAGTTTCCTAAAAACACACAGTCAACCCTGTTTTATAATCAAATAATTTCTCAATCCTGTAACTAATACCTCTGCAGCAAGTACGAGCTATCATCTGTGGTGGGCTATGTGTGTGGTGTGTGTTTGCTTAGGCAGATATCCTACACATCACATACGCTTGAATAATTGCATAGAAATACACATAGACTCACACAGAACTTTAGACTGGGTTCATTCATGCCGGTCGTTTTGTGTTTCTGGCTGCTTAGGTTGAGGGTTAACGGGCCCCTCCACGAGCTAACAGCGCCCCCAGTAGGACTGACAGTCAATGTGCATGGAACGCTTCTCCTCGGTTTCTCTGTTCTGAGCAGAAGAGGAGAAGAAAGAGACGGGAGACGTGAACTGGGGCGTAGACGCTCATGGATCAAAGCCCACATCGACTCCTTCGTTCTCCAGCTGCAGCAAGCTGCTATTTCTAAAGGAGAGCTTGACTATGATGCAGGCCTGCAATCTGAAAATGTTTGCACCTTTAGTAGTTGCTCGAACCTTTGGCAAAGCTCAGACTCAGACAAAGCTCAGACTTTGTGGCGTCTTCATGTGGCCGAATGCAGCAGCTCTGATAACTTCATATGATAAATTCACAGTGTTGGCGGGACAGGAAGTAAAGGACAAACAACTTTTATTTTGACTTGATTCGAGACGTTGTGCCCTCCATCAGCATCAGCTTCTTTTCCTATAATTGTTTATAGATAAAGCTGATGAGTGGTATGTGATACTAATGGCAAGTCTGCTTCTTAATGCAGCGACAGAGTTTAGGGTCTACAGGGCGACGAACGTAACTCAAACACCAGAAGATATTATTACTCGATAAAGTCATCAGGGTGGCAAATGTTTTATTTCTGGGTGAAGTCTGGCTTTATTCTTCGCCCACGATCCACGAAATTTCACTGTCCTGAAGAATGTAGAGCAGAGCGGGTTTGTCCAGCCGTGTGCTGTAACCGCAGCGAGATACTTGATTTTCTAAATGTGCTGATGTGAAGATAAACTCTGCGTTACATAAAAGCACAGCATTCTGAGGCTGCACCGGCCTCACACACACACAGGGGTGGAACAGGTTACAGACTCAGTTCCTGTTGTGGGCGTGGCCTCCAGAAGCCACACACCTGAAGCTGTTGGGTGTAGATTTAAGAGGTTATGGTTAACTTGTGTTCAGTGATCCGATCCTGGCTCCACACTCAGGGAAGGAAACTTCAGCTGCTAACAATCAGGATGAGATTTATTTGAATGACACGCCTGCTGTAAATGTGATGATGGCATTGGGTTTCAGATGGTAATTTCAAATTATAACAGATTTTTATTTGTATCATCGTTTTTGCACATCATGTAAAAAAATGCTGCCCTCACACCAGTTTCCGTCTTCCAAGCGAGTGAAGTGATGAGGTTGTAATGAAGACGTCTTTCAGCTGCTGACAGGAAGATTGTTTGTGGCAGAGTAAATCTTTGTGCTGCTCTTGCCAAACAATCACCCCCTCATCCACACGTGTAAAACGCAACGCTGGGAATCCAGATGTTGCCATACGGAGCAGATGTGGTGCTGTGCGTTGGTTTTAGAGACCGATCTGTCATCACGTGGAGTTGGAGCTCACAGGCAACCTCGTCAGCCGGCAAATTTGATTCCTCAGCAGTTTTGTCTGCAACATTCCTCGGGGTAAACAACAGCCAGAGACACACGTGCGTTCTGTCGGACTTCTTAATAAATCAAGGACAGGTTCACCAGAGTTCACAAACATACACGCCGCAAAGTGGGGCACTGGCAGCCTGGTTAAGTGTTTCTTTGTCGGAGCGAGCGTGTTTCTTGACACTGACAGTGTGAGCCAGATGGAGTGTCTCTGGCTGACATTTACACTCAGGGAGACGTTGAGCAAATATTCAGAAGCACTGATCACTAACAGATGATCACCAGCCGCGGGCTTGTTTATTCCCACGCTGCAGGTCGCCACAGCTGCTTCACTGCCGTTGCCATTTTGCTTAGTTTCCATTTACGTTAGTCAAAAGGTAGAACGTTGCAACGCGCCGTTAGCAGGTCGGCACAGCGCTGCTAGGAAGCGAATGTCCTAGCAATCGTACTCCGGTCGTCCCCAGGCCAAAAAGGGTTTTAACACGGCTCATGGTATCTTGTATTCTGATCGTCTCAAAACCCAAACCACCACAGCTTGTTCTCATATAAATCAGCTAAAAAAAGTAAAAGTCAGCGCCGTCAGAGTCCGTTTATTGTTCCGTTTGTTAGTTCTTGTCTCGACCGCTGGCTCCAGCTGATAAAGTGTATGTGTATTATCGCTACTGTTACAGTTGCTGCCGCATAATTTTTTTTTCACCCTGATTGTGTTGTTTCTAATTGGAGTCAAGGTCATTTACAGCGGCATGAAAAAGAATAAAACAGTATGACTCAGCGTATTACATTTCATGTAATGTGTAATGAAAGAAACAACCAGTGGATTGTCTCTGTTTAGCTGCTAATTATTTAAATTAACTTTATTGACCTCTACCACGATGGGGTGGGGGACCCAGCCTCAAACGTATCAGTGGACATGTCCAGTATGAGGGGCCCCAGCAGGAAGCAGACCTTTGACCTTCGGCTGTGTGGCTGATATAAATCCTGAAATAGTTTAAATGTTCTTGTTCTCAGTCCACTCTTATCTAACGGAGAATGTAATAACAGCGCACAAAGGATGACGACATGGAATCTTTACACGTTCCCTGCTCCACTGCTATCTGTCCTTCTGGAGAGTGAATAGTGTGGTGGCTTGTACAAGTCTCTGGTCGTGTTTCACATGTTTTCAGTTAGAGGCGTGATAATAGTTGGCGAATCCTCCTTTTGTACGTTGATGTGCTACCTCAAAAATGTGACCAGAACCTTTCAGGTTGTTGTTCTTCATTATACAATCATCATATCTCAAGCTGCATTAAGCCTCTGTGAAATAGCTGAGATTCATTCTGAGTGTTTTATATTAGTTTAAAGTTTAGAGTCTGTGCCTGGATTGAACACGTGTTTTAATTTAATGCAGTGTGAGGTTTCCCTGATTTATGATGCTCTGTACACACTTTGCAACGTCATCTTCCGCCAGAATGGAAAATCAAGTCAACTTGTGCTTTCATGAAGAACATCCACGCTGTAATTTAGATGAAGTGCTTGAGCAAAAGTCATTAAATTTCAGCAATGCACTCTATGATTCAGCACGGCTGCTTTATTAAAGGCCTGTTTGGCAGGCACCTCAGAAGAAATTATATTAAATAAAAAAATACGCAGCTTTGCACTAACCCAACTAGTGAATTACAACTGGAAACCTGGTGAAGGTGAGAGGTCATGGCTGTGACAGATGTGGGCAGGAGTCACATCTGGTTGGTATAGCGTACAAAATGGAGCTAATGGGGCGAGAGGGTGAGGGTTGAGGCTGGCAGATGTCAGCAGAGGCCGTGTCTGTTATTGACATAGCTGCCATCTTAGGTCTTCTTTTCATCCGTCAGCCGGAATTGACCAAGGATCCCCACCGCTTTGTAATATGAGCCAGATGATGGATCTCCTGCTACAAGGAATGTGCGGGCACACGGACACAGAAGGAAACACTTGAACAAACACCCACCCACCCACACACGTCCACAAACACACACGCAAACATTAATGCTCCGTTCTGTTGACGCTGTCATCTGCCATTTGGACTCGTTCCCTGCCTTCCCAAAATCTGCTCACATAGTGTTTTACTCAAGCTCATTCAGCAGCAGAAATTTCATCTGGGCTGCCAATAGGATTCTCACAACAGCTACAGCACCTTAAGACAACTCGCTCATGATGGTTTGTGTTTCATGCAACATCTAATCATCACGTTCTTTTGGCGTCAGGGTCCCGTTTAATAGCAGAAGTACCACAGATCATTACGTAACCTGATGACATCACTTAATTCATAATTTCTGGTTTTAACATGTGTTTCAGTTCACGTTGGTGAGGTCTGCTCCACATATCCTGACATGGCTCCACGTTGTAAGTATTGTCATCGTACCAGTGTGGTAAATCAAACACACCTCAAGTATTTCGAGTGACCTGGGTCAACTACTATTGTGTCTCATATCCTCCAGTTTATAGCCGTGGTGCATTAACAGGGGAAAGAAACAGTGAGGGTGGAGGAAAGGATGCAGTAGTGGTCGTCTCGTGACTTGCTGCATTCCATTGGAGGTCTCTGCTAAGGCTTCTGCTGCCAGTAACAGAGATTAGAGGAAGCCGTGATGAGGCCGGCCGAGGTGAGAGCTGATCCCGACCACAGATAGCACCTCTGAGAGCAGCAGCAGTGGTTACCCATGGTGGTGGTCTGTTCCGAAGCTTCAGACCACGTTTTCTGTCCTCGGTAATCCGCCGCGTTCACCACTAATGTTATCAAGAGAGGAGGTGTTACTGTTTAACAGTGCACCAATTATTTATCATCAAAAAATGTTATATTTAGTTTCTCTCTAACTAATCAACTTTGGTCACGAGGTTGATTAGCTGTTCTCAGATAAACAGCTCTTAAAAGCACAGCGTACAGCATCGCACCAAGTTAACAATGTCTACAGAAAATACAGCACCATAAAACACCAAATAAACATTCTGGAGGTAAATGTGTAGTTTTATGTTGATTTCCCTTGTACTCAGCCTGGTGTGTTAAACGTACTGATCTCCAAGGCCATTTGAGAAGAACTGCTGGATTCCTCCCAGCATTTAACGTCTCGACAAACAGGGAGAGAAGGCGAAAGAGAAGTCGTTTTAGCACCTCTAGATTGCACACCGTCGTGTCTGATTATAATCATCATTGCTTCCATTATGGGTCACTCCTAGTCTGTAATTTAGTTTGAGGTGCTGACAGATGTGATGAGAGCAGATAAGGACGGAGAGAGTGCAGGTGAGACCAGGGAAGACATTGTGTGCCCTGAATCTCTGACTAATTTAATACCTGCAGACAGTTGCTTGGCATGAGAGCGTAGGCGAGGCAGACAGGAAGGGGGCAGGACCCAGGAAGACCTTCAGAGGGGACCAGAGAAGGTCACGCTGTTCCTCCTGCTTCAACCCCACCACGTTCTCTCTCCTCCACTGATCTGGAAATGATAGAATTTCATTCCTGCTTGGGAAGGGGAAGGGAAGTGGCGCTGGATTACCAGGGTGGGGCCTGATGATGGGATGTGAAACTAAAGCCAGAATACAGGACAACACTCACAATCAGAGGTGTCTTCTCTGGCTGCCGTTTTATGTGCGATGGTTTTTCAGACTCAATAAGCGTCGAATGAGAAATGAATCAGATCTGCTGGACTGAATTAGACTGTAGTTGTACCAGCGAGTGTCAAAATTTAAACGTCAATCGTGTACACTACACCTGGAGTCATGGGTTATTCCATCCATGCTGTTCTCTACCCCTCACTTTAACAATAGGTATCCTACCTCAAGACATGCTGTTTAATTTATGCAGACCTCTCTGCACAGCCATAATTCAATAAGTCTTTATAGAGCTGCTGGACCATGTATATTTATGACTGCAGTCCCTTTATGATTTCTCTACTGTAAAGAAATAACCGCCTGGCAAGTAGAGGTGTAGGCCCCAGGCTGTTATTTACTGTGGTGCTCTACCTCAGAGACACGCAACCGAGATACAGGACAGGAGGCATGCGGGAATTAAATTACTCCAGAAATTTAGTGGCCCTTCAAAAGAATGGTCTCCCTTGTTGGATAGGTTTACCTGTGTATTCGGCAATGGAGTTCCCCCTTTGAAAGCGTCTGCAGGAACAAATGGCAAAAACAGGTTGGAAGCGGCAAGTGAAAAAATTCTGAATTAAGTGTTGAGGTGGTTTGCGGGGACATGTTGGCTCCTGTGTTTTGAGCACAGAAAAGACTCTGCTGTAGATTTGGTTAAAGAGGGAACGCCTGACGTCTAATTACCTGCTGAGATGCGGTTTGGATTAAAGCAGCTCCTGTGACAGTACGTCGTTCTTGGTGATGAGGAAATTATAGTCCACAGCCAGGCTCATATTCTCTTGATTTGCATCTTGAAGTCTTCACCTGCTTCCACGCTCCTCAGAATTATGCGGTGGGAGAAATTCCCCCTCGTCAGAAGCCTGGTGGGTTTATTTTCTCTGCTGCCTGGAGGAGCTGGAGGTTTTTAAACTTCATCTACAACTACATCACAAATTTGCACTTGAGAAATATTTTGATTGCGTTTGATAATAACACCCAGCAACTTTAATGAATCACAAAAGCAGGCTCTGCACCTCGCGGCTGCTAAAACACTCCCATTCATCGTCTGCAGTGTGTTCCCAGAGTTGAGTTATAGTGATATCTTGTGCAGGAGTGTGTTGAGGAGTAAGCCAGTGATGCAGGATCAAACAGCTGGTTTGTGTGCATGGAGACACAGAGGGCAGATACCGGGCAGGGAATTGTCAGGCCGCTGATAACACACAGGTGGCTGATCTTGGGGGCTTAGTGTCTGACGCTGTCCCTCAATCCACCACTTCCTACTTTGTGCGCACACATGCACACACAGGTCCACAAACACAGTTCCTATCTGGGGAGTTGCAATATGGCAGCGGAGCTCAGGTTTCTGTCGGCGTGCACAGCTTCAGGATTGTGCCGAGTTGAAATAGATAGGCGACCTAATATTCTGCCAGTTCGCGCAGAGGTGAAGGGATATTGATGGAAGCTGTGCTGCTCGTAGGACGGGTTTAATTGCCTCAGGATTCCCGTTTGATTTACTGGTTAGCAGCCGGTTGCTGGAAAAAATGAATAATGCCACAACATGAAGAAAAAGAGTTTTATAGCACAAACAAAATAAGCGATCGCTCTCTCTGCAGCACATTCTTAAGTGACGACAATTCATCTTGAGTTTCACACCAGAGTTTTCCTGTGTGGGACCCCCATAAAGCGGTGTCTGAGCGAGCTCAAGCCACAGTTGCTGCTGGCGTGAGCGGTGGGGGCTAGTGAGAGAACGGGCTGACATTTATGGATGAGGTTTTCCACCATCTCTACTATCAGGTTTTAGGAGCAGTTACTAGCAGCGAGCGCCCATGTGCGCAGCCGTTAAGGGCCGAGTGCGGGGACTCGTCTGACAGGACCTGGGGTGTATTCACAGAGGCTTTGTAAACTGTGGCCGTGATGTGCACATCCATCAGAGCGCGGCGGCATGCTGGGTTTCAGGATGGGGGTGCATTCATTATACTGACACGACAAAGGGGCGCACGAGAAGGGAGGAGAGAGGGAGGTCGGGATTAGGGGAGTGGGGCAGAGCAAGCTGGGGTCAAGATGAGGGTGTTGGGTGAGGGTGGACCATGTAGACAATGTGATATCAGATCAGGGGATGATTAGAAGTCTGAAGGTCAGGAAACGTCACCGCCTGTTACAGCATCAGCATTTGGTAATTGTGGGACGGTGCCATGTGTAGCTGATGCGGTTTATGAATTTCAATACATCACATGGCGGGAAAACGTGAAGAGTTTTAAAATAGTTTCAAAGGTAACAGAACAGCCCGAAAGCCAGTTATCTGTTATATGTCACACACTGTTCCTATAAACCATTCATCAATAGTTACATGAATATGTGCCGTTCAATATTTAATTAAACGTTTGTGACTGATGCACCTGCATGTTGGGGATAATTCTGCCCATATCTTAAAGAGGAAACATACAGAAATAAAGTACAAGCATCTGAGATGTGGATTTAGGTACAACTCACATTCCACCACTGCTGCACAATCATCATTTATCACTTGTTGCAATCTGTCAAAGGATGACACTGGTAACGTTTCCACATAACAGACCAAAACCAACAGCGTTTTGGCCTCTTATTCCTGCTGAGAACATCAATCTTTTATAAATGGATCACAAATATTTTATTTTGTTTTTAGAAAGGGATTAAAAGACTTTGAAGCAGCAGGAGTCTTTTGTTTTTGTTTCCATGGCTCAAACTATTTTCAGCTCAGATTTGGTGTATGAAGCAACAGGACGACCTGACTGGGATCAACTTCGTAAAATCTCGTGTCCGTGTCAGTTGTAATAATTTTTGTGCCCTGTATAAAATATAAATAACACACGTTTGAAAGTGAAACACTAATTATATATATTCTCTTTATTTGTTTTTTGTAAGGATTTTATTCTGTTTTATTTTTTGGAGCTACACAAACTGCTTTAAACACACAAGCGTGACTTTTCATGTATAGACAACAATGGAGAAATGATTGTTTTGTGTGGCCCCTTCCTTCCACCACCCTGTAATCTGGGTGTCTGTCTGCTGCTGTGGGGGAGTGATGTTGACAAGGAACATCAAAGCCGAGAGAGTAAGGAGGGAGTATGGGTGAGGAGATGTGAAGGGAGGGGAAACAGATTAGGCTGAAGGAGGGGAGAAAGTTTAGGTCGGGAGCTGGGCTGCATGGGAATCAAACAACAGGTCTGAGCTAATTATCTTGTTTTTAGACCTTATCAGACTGTGCGTGTAGACGTCAGCATCTGGTGGCGGGAGTCTTCAGTATAAGGCATAAGGCTATGCTGCATTTAGGATAAATACAGTGAACTGCTGCCAAACACAATAGTGAAACTCAGCAGCAATCCAAGGTGATTGGGATCATTTGAAAATGTTCAGGATCGATCGCTTTATCACAAATTCCATCTGAGATCATCTGAGAGGCTCGTTCAGTGTGTCAGTCGCACACTGAACTCAAACTGACTTTATTCTACTCTGAACCAATACACACGATGCTTGTACATCCCAGAATATACAGTCATGGCCGTCAGGCAATGAGAGCAGGGAATACAGACAGAAAAGAAGATTTAAATTTAGGATTGGAGAACAGCAGAACAGTATGAGGAGGAAGGAATAGGAAAGATGAAAAAAGAACAAGAACGGGGAAAAGAGAAGAGTAAATCAAAAGAAAGGAACATTAGAGGAAGAAAGATGGAATGAAGAAGTCTACATTAGGGTAGAGGAGGAAGAAGGCCAGGAAAGCAAAGAAGGAAGCACACAGAAGGAGAGTTGGATGAAAATCATGTCGAGATCTTTCTGTTTCACACCCCATTGCAGCTGAAACCCAAACGTCCACAGCCGAACATCTGCTGCGTTTGGCCCTGACAGCCGTCCCTCCTCTCTCTCTCACCTTTTACAAACCATTCAACTCTTCTTCCCACGAAAGGTTTTATCTATGCCATGCATGTATTACAAATCTGACCTATGATGAAGATAAAGAGGAGGACGAGGAGGACGCTCGGGGACCTGAACACCAAGAGGAGGTTATATATGAGGTTCTGGGTGAGAAGAGGCTGTCAAGAAACGAGCGCCCTGGGTTTTCACATATTTCTCAAACATAACAGCGTCTGGCTGTAATATGTGGTTATCATGGATTGTAGCTGCGCTGGATCAGGGATGAGCTCATCCTCTTCTAGCAGCAGATTATCTTCCAGACGTCCTAAAGAGTCTCTCAGAGTTTTCCTGGACACGTGAAGCAAAGAACAATTAAGCGTGTGTCCAGTGAAAACATCTCTGAAAGCAGCTCGTGTTCTGCTTAATTGGTAATGACTGTTCTTACATATTTGACCTGATCAGGAATTTCTTGTGTGACAGCTATGAACTTACAGAAAGCAAATATAAAGTCATCCAAGCACTAAAACTAAGGAAAAACAGTTTAACGCACCTTTTTAATTTGCAGCACATGTTCAGTACTACAGGCCATGTAAACATTTGACTTGGATTATGTTTGTCATCCCCACTTTCTGCCTTTTCAGGGTGATGTTGGCCTTCTCCTCTCTTCAGACTCCCGTCCTCCTGCCCATCACCAGCGCCTGGCTAATCAGCCCCACAGTTGCTCTTTGTCTCTTCCAAACCCCCTCCTCCTGCCGCCCTGTCAAGCATGCGGTCCAATAATAGGTCGGCCAGGTAGCTCAGCCATGTGGAATTTGACATTGTGTCCCGGGGCATGTTAGTGGGAGAGTGTGACTGGACGGGCTGCAGCCAGTGAGATAGTGGTTGTGTGGGTTTGGCGCTTACAGGATAAAGAAAGAGGAAAAGACAACAGCTCTAACAATGTGTGTCTGCAGGTAGAAATCATCAAGAAGCTAATTTTACAATTAAAATGTGCAGGAAATGTGAGTTTCAGTGGATATTTCATTATTTATATACCAGAACTATAATTTTTTTTAGACTTTTTTTCTCCTGGTTTAATCAAATATAATTAAAATCTCAGAGGAAGGTTTTTTATGCAGCAGGGGTTGTCAACAGTAAATACTTTGGGATCCTACATGTGAGTTTCCTTAAACCGTCCAGATCAGAAGGTTTTCTTTTATCCCTCTAATAAATGTTGCATGTTTTTTGTAAGAGATGAAGTTATAGACCCAGATGAGCAGATAACTCGGTGCTACCCACATAAAGCATGCGCTGTACATACTCCATCCTCCTACACTTCTCCTCCTCACCCTCCCACCGTTCTTCTTCCTCCCTCCGAGGAGGCTGGCGGCTGCGGAGGTGGGGGCAGAGTAAGTTACGACCAGCACCGAAGGAATGCGTCTGAGCACCGCATGTCTTTTTGGTGACATGTTTCACTCGTGCACGCACATAAAGACAGGTGCAGTGCTGCGGGAGAGGACGTGGCACCGAACGAGGCCCTTGTTAGCGTTGGCACCGGGCTGCAACCAGCTGTGCCCTGTTGCTCCACTGGAGGCTGTGTGGTCACAGGCTGATTTATAGGCTGCTGCATGGGAAGAGACACGCTGCCACACTGAGTTATTATGAAGTAAAAGTGCCGGAGTGAGTGCAGACAAACCCTGTAGTCTATGCAGATATATGGTGTCAACAGTAGGTACTGACAATGACGCGTCGCCAGCCTATTAATTATCCAACTACACTGTAGCTTTGACAAGCTCTACAGGGTCAGTTCACCCAGATTTCTACGTCATGTACGTGTTAAAGATGATCTGTGAGATTTGTGTTCTGAAATTTTCTCTGTACTTTATTTTACATTAGTTTATCTTAGCGCTGAGTAACATGAGTAAGAATTGCTGTTTTCAAATTACATTATCCTTCACCTCAGGATTTACTGCAGTCAATTTGGTGATTGTTTGCATCTGCATGAAGCAACATGGAATATGTTTTATTACAGGTTCACTTAATACAAATGACAAATGTTATCATTGTATACAGTTAACCTTACACTACATCCTGTAATAACTAGCATGACTGTAATTTTATTCCCAATCCAACCTATTTTAACATGACTCACACAGAGACATTCACAGAGGTAGGAGAACCAACTTTAACAGATGGTAAATAAAAAAACCCACCGAACTGAGGTCACAAAGAGGTCGTGAACATTTCAACCGAGGGTGATGAACCAATTATCAGCATGACATTTGTACAGACAAATACCTGCCTAACACATTTCTAAGTCCTGCTGTCTGGGGGTGAAGACGTTTTACCTGGTGAGAAAGAGATGAATGAGCCAATCTGTCAGAGGCGGAGACGGCTGAGTCTGTGGAGACTCGTGGTGGCAACAGATGCATAAAAACGTTTGTGCTTTTATTACCATCACCTGGAGATGCTGGTGTAAGATTCCTTATGTGCAGCACGTGAAACTGGGTGGGAGCCTGTTAGGATATGTGTCCACTACTTCTAATAGCTCCAGCTGGCGCAAGTGTGTGTTGGTGTGTTTGCGTGTGTGTGCATGAAGCATTGAGCATTTTTCCCCTTAGAGGTCCTGAACCTGTGCATCTGTGTCAATCTGCACTTTTCTTTTTTGTTTGGTGTCAACACATGCAGACATTTATGTTCTAGCTGGGGAATGCAGCAGTGCCACACGTAGACGTGAAACCGCGTCACTGTTGTATCCATAAAACGCTGGAATGACACCTCAACCCTACTGTCTTTGGATTAAAACACAGTTGTCAAACAATAATACTGCAAATTCAGCCACAAGAGTCATTTTTACTAAATGAATGAAAATGTTTTATGGTTTGACAAATTCATCAGCTATTTAAGTCTCTATAATTAGAATTGTAATTAATTAAAATCATAAAATATGGTATCAAAACAAGTGGAGTTCATTTCTTTTTTCAGACTTTTTTCTAAATATCTTGCAGGTCTATATCACCTCCATCAAATGAGTCTTCCCTGAGGGAAAGACTTGCCCTGGACACACAGTTTTAAGTGTTCAGACCCTGAGCCTACACATTCCTGAGCCTGTACACTGGTTGCTGTCTGCAGCTGTGAGGCCACAAGCTGGTTGATGAATGGACCAATAGAGGATGATAGAAAACAGCGGAGGGAGTGGATGAGGTCTGAGAGAAAGAGAGAAAGAAAGAAATGACATTACATCAGTTCACCCAGTTGAGGCTGGTAAGTTCCCAGTTGCAGGATAAGCAACAGATTTCATTTTGAACCACAGCACAGAACCATCCAGGATCACTACTCCTGCGTGCGTGTGTGTGTGTTTACAGATCCACCCATGACATTACATGTTTTGTAAAGAATAGGATGAAATAGAAGCAGACAGATTTGCCTGGCAACCGTGGAAACACATTATCACAAACATCCTGGGCCCCAGACCTTTAAAAACAAACCTATTAAAAGCTATAAAACGTGTCAAGCGACTGCACAAAAAACGTCTTTGAATCCACACCGAGCTGAGATGTAATCCTGCTCATCCCAACATCAAAACAGAGGAAAACACGGGGCATATTTTCCGGTCTCTGGAGGATGCAGGCACAGTTTCTCATGCATATCAAAACTGCAAGTCAGAACTGGGTCTGCAGGCGTGACTTCTGCTGCCAGGGGAACTGATAGCGGTAACAGCTACAGGGAGCAACTTCATGCCACAAAGAGCTCTATAACCCGTGGCAACTTGGCAGGGAACTTGTGAGACAGTCATGCAGGTTGGGCTCCAAATAGTTCTGTCAACACAACAGAGCACTACACAACAAAGGAAGACTGATTACAGTTTGGGGGTGTGTGCACACCTGTTCATCCTCTGATATCAAAAGGAATCTCTTATTCCTATTCACTGTATACTCTCCAGTCTGTGGGAATCATTAAGAGCAGTCGTGCACACAGGAAACTGAACGGATCGTTCGTACACGCGGCCGAGTGATCTTCCTGGTGTTTGAAGTTAGCTGATGATAGAAACCATGTGGGCCAGTTTCCACCGCGCAGAGCACGCCTGACCTGACAGCATGAAGAATGGGAGCGAGGTCAAAGGTGAAGACGAGACACTGGAGGGGAGTGATGGAAGCTGAAAAAGGACGGCGTCACTAAAATGGATGGAAGCTCAGCTCACCTGGCTCGTTCTAATCCATCTGCGGGGACACATCCCCAATGCAGTGAGACAAGAACTCACTAAAATACTGGTGACAAATTGACAATATGTGCTCAATGTATGATTTCATGTCATCGCCTCATTAATTTCAATGAATATGCACGTGATGCTTCATTGCTGGAGCCAATGCATCATTTTTCAGAAGCAGACCTAATATGAACTCCTACTGCAAAAATCTATTATGATTACTCACGTTGAACGTAATAAAAATGCATGCACTCATATTACCCTGGGTGATGCACCAAATTTGTCTTTATTATGTATTTATAATGTTTTTAATGTATTTTGATTTATATATTTTACTGGTATAAAAAAAATTCTTCTTGGCAAGATTTTCTGAGAAAGTGGAAACAAGAGAACAGAAACTCTGACAAAGCTATCATTTCCCTGTAGTGGGTCATTTAGCAGCAAATGGCTGCGATATCTTCCTCTGTGCTAACTGAATGCCATGCGTGGTTTGAAAGAGAGGAGAAACCTGGAACATTAGTAGAAGGAAAAGAAAAACAAAGCACCACTATTATCCAACTTCTCCCTGGGGTTGCCATACTCCTGTCACTGTAATGAGATGAAAACAAACAGTAACTGTAGCTGTGAGTGTGTGCAGACATAGAATATCCCTGTGTGTGTCTGCAGCGCTCTCGTGTCTGCTATCAGTGGCAGTCACTAAGAGAGTGTGAGTCAGTGTGTTTACTGTTTTCACAGATGGAGCTCTGACACTGTCTGGATAACTGAGATAAATGACTCGCGCTGTGGCTCAGCAGATGGGAAAAACAACAGCCAGTCTCTCACACACACTACTCTCGCAGAGGCACCGTACTGCCTGTGCTGCTGCTCGCCTTTGTATTGGGGAGTGCGATCGTGTGGCCGCGCACAGAAATGCAGAGTTTCCAGACTTGTTGGGAGCAAAGTTATTCTTATTTGGCTCAGATACTACACCAACATCAGCCTCAGTCAAACAGGCTGCGTTGTCTTAGGAATGAAACACTTCATCACCAGAGAACCACAGCAATGACAAGCTGCTCGTTAAGAGAATAACTATTTGTAATCAATTAACAGCTGCTGCTTCGTTGATGGGGTTTTGACAGGAACGATTGTTCAGATGTGAACAACTATAGCACATGTGCCACTGGCCATCAGCTATTTATAAATGACTACCAGGAGGTGATAGGAACCAACACAGCAGGTGTGTTACAAGGTGCCGCTGCAGCGTCTCCTCCTCCAGTGTCCTCAGTCCGCCTGACAAATGCTGCCCCCATGTGGCCGGAACATTTACAGCCGCACACACCCAGAAAAAAACGAACCTGAAGATGGCTGTCACAGAGTCAGCCACATCCAAACGCGTTTAAAATGCATGTCAGATATATTAGATGAACCTAACAACAGGAAAGCTGAATCCAAAGCAGGAAAAAACTAAGTAAAAGTATCAGACACTCGCCAATATCTCAGGACGCCATACGTTTAAAACCCTTTGCTCATTATACTGCAAAAATACATATCACACACACAAGCTTCCGTCACATTAGGAAGCTACTGGGCCCTGTCTGACAAAATTATAATAAAAAGATCTTCAGGTGGGAGGACAGCACACACGAGCACACACACTTATCAAAAACACATTTGAAATATAATTTATTGCACATTTAAAGATCAACATAAAGTGGCACGATACCCATTTCAAACCCATTTTGTTACATTAGAACAAACAAAAAGACAAAAGAAGTCCTTACAAAATGCTCACACCTTCGGTTTCTGATCATTAATTTTGATTTTAGAACAAAAATGGCCAGAAAGTTGCAGGAATGCTCGACCTAAACTGCATAGATTTATTAAAAACATTAAAAAAAATAAAGCAAAACAGACCAAGAAACATCTTGAATATGGCACAGAAACTCCAATCAGGCCTTGCCGTTACTCATTCCCGTCATGAGCCCATAATTTCCACACCATCAACAAACAGGGTGGATCCCACTACGAGTAAAGCTCTGATTACATACTACTTCTTGGAGATATGGGAGTCAAACCAAATATAAAATAGTCACTTGCAGAGTTTTCAAACAGACAATTTCATATTAAATCCAATGTTTAAAGTAAAAATTCGTTAAGGCCCGTTTACAGCGGCATCTTTGCAGTAAAATGTTTTGAGAGCAGGCGTGCATCATTGTAAAAACCTCAACATGGAGGTGAAATGAAAGAAAAACTATACAAAAACAAATTACATGATCGTCACAGTCATTTGTTTAGGATACTATTTACATCTTTGACCTCCTTTTTCATTACGGTTTCCCAATGGTCCATGTTATTCATTAAGGTAACCATCACCGTTCATCATGGGTGGATACTGGCTACCGTGTCTCTTATTGCTGCGTGGCTCATTTTGACGGTTTTCATAGTGTTTGTTGGCAACAATCTATCAATCGTTACATCTACTGCTGCTGTTCCTACATCATAAACCAAACCACCGTGAAATGTGTGTCACCCAAATGAAATACCAGCCTTCTGAACGTGGCGACGTGATACAAAACTAGCGCTAAGGAGAGTATGTACAATGTGACAATGAGACCTGGCAGCAGTGGAGAAGCTGGCAAATTAATCCTACGGTATAATAATGGCGCAAGTGTTCGGAAGTCTGTTGATGCGTCGTTCGCTTCATGTGAACCTCGAGTAAACATAAACATACCGATGTACAGTACAGCATAAATATAAAGTCAGCCAATGAACAAGAGAAGAACAGCACAAAAGCATGCTAAGTGGCTCAATCAACCCATAGCGAGTCATCAACGGTTTTTCTAGTGTGGCCTGATCAAACGTTTACAGCTTCATTGGCGTGGCCTCGATTTTTTTATTTTTGTTTGGACACCACACACGAATCCTTCAATGAAAAGGTGGTAAACAGGTTTATCTGGCCTGTGTGCCCACTAACATGATGTTTACTGGGGTCATGTGCAGAGTTCCACTGCAAGTATTTAAATAAAGAATGTTTAAAACCCAATACCCCATGAAAAGCTGTGAAAATAAAATTGTATATACATATACAGTAGATGACATTAGTGAACAAAAAAAGAAAAAGGTTAGTTTGACACCGGAGGCTTTTCCCACCTTGAGCTAAGTTGGAGATTGAACGTGATTGGTGTGGTAGCTACAGTATAGCAGCCAAACTCAAAATGCTCTTCGGTTAGATTAGATTCAACTTTCCAGTTAAATAAAAAGGTCAGTGAAAACACTACCTGCATCAACATCATTTAAATAATTCAGTGAGGTTGGATGCATTGGTCTGCAGTGGCTGTTCAGAGTATGAGCAGAGATAAAATATTATTAAAATAGAGATTATCCAATTTTCAATTTACAGAACCCGTCTGTTGAGTAAATTTCCCCTGACACGCCCATGAAAGGGATTCGCATATATTTAGCAATTTATGAATCACAGAAAAAATAAATAGAAATCAGGAACTTTGCATTTGCCACTGAACACAAACCCTTAAACCACAAGATGCAGAATTTAGTGGAAATAAACATTAAACATTGCAAAGTTCCAGAGCGGAGTTATTTTGGAGACACTTTGAAGAAGCAGCACTTGAGGAAACTGGAGAAAGATACTGAAAGTCAGAAGTAGAGAAAGAGGAGAGGCAGACGAAAAGAAACGGTCCCTTGGCACCTGAGCCACGGTGGCGGTGCTCTTCTGAACCAGACGAGGGTAAACGCACGCTAGGAGGGAGGTTGTCGCTAAACAGCTCATGCCTGATCAGAATATCCTTCCTCCACCTTTTTGCTTTGACAGGCGCTTTATACTTTAATTCTTGCTCAGTTTGTGGTTGACCGATTCTCTTCCTCCCACGCCGGGCGCACCTGAAACATGTAACCAATCCAGTCGGAGGCCAAAGTTGGTCCAGCAGTTCTCCTCTCCTGGCATTGAGCCTCACGTCTGCAACATAAAGCAAACGAGTGCTTGCCGACAGGAGGCTCTTCTGCAGCAGTTCCTTTATGGCACAGAAGGGACCTCTGTGGGTTTTTATCTCTACTTGCTTCCACAGTCAAATCTAAAGTTCCTCCTAGACGAGTTTCACAGGCCCACATCCTCTCACAGGCACTCCTGAGGTTGGTCAGTGCAGAGCCCCCCCGGGTCCCAGACTTGATTCAGTGTGTGGTTCTATAGGTTGTCCCCAGGCTGGTACTGGGGTTCCGTGGAGGTGAAGTAGTCCTCTAGAAAGCCCTGCAGGTACTCGAACGTAGGCCTCTCTTCCGGATCCCTCCTCCAGCAGGAAAGCATGAGCTCGTGCAGGGAGGTGGGGCAGTCTGCCGGGCAGGGCATTCGGTAGCCACGCTCCACCTGGTCGAGCACCTCGCGGTTCACCATGCCTGCCGAGAGAAGCGGGACGAAGTTGGATTTATTGAAAGCCAGGGCTTCTTTCAGACAAGACCAACATTAAAACGATTAGAAAACCGTATTTTTCCCCTCAAAAAGCCTGTTTTATCAGCCCAGTCGACATGAAACAGCTCGTGGCTGGAGAGCTTGATTCGCAAATCGATCGTGAGGGTTGTACCTGGGTAGGGGACTCTGCCTTTAGTTGCCAGCTCTGTGAGAAGAATCCCGAAGGACCAAACGTCCGACTTGATGGTGAAACGTCCGTACAGAGCTGCCTCCGGTGCCGTCCACTTGATTGGGAACTTGGCTCCTAAAGGATCAGAGGAAGGTTTAGATTTTTTGACTTTCTGAGACTAGAATTAAAGAATAATCTGCTGTGGGGAGGCTTGGACTTACCCTGTCTTGCAGTGTACTCATTGTCTTCAATTAATCTTGCTAAGCCAAAGTCAGCCACTTTACACACCAGGTTGTCGCCCACCAGGATGTTGGCGGCACGAAGGTCTCTGTGGACGTAGTTCATCCTCTCCACGTAGGCCATGCCTGCTGCAATCTGGAGGGTGTTATCAGATTTAGAAATAGTTTTCATGCATTATTGTGGGAATCTGGTTATTGGGTGGATGCAGGCAGTAAAACAGTGACAACGTTGACGATCCTTCCTCTAACCTGTGCGGCCATGTCTACCAGCTGGGGCAGACGAAGAGTCTTTCCCACTTCGCCCTTTAGGAAATCCAATAAGCTCCCTGTGAACGCAGGGGAGCCGTAAGTACAGAAGCAGTAGTTGGAGATTCTGCCGGAGTTACTGTCTGCATCCTGCCTTACCTTGGCTCATATACTCTGTCACAATGTAGATGGGTTCCTCCGACACCACGGCATAAAGCTGCACCAGCTTCTCGTGCCGGAGCTTCTTCATGACCTGTGCTTCCTGGAGAAAGGCCTCGGGAGACATGGTGCCAGGTTTAAGGGTCTTGATGGCTACACGTGTTGTACCGTTCCATGTGCCTGTCAGAAGACAACGCAATGATCAGATGAGGATACTGTTACCAGCTCATCTATCCATCTAATATCTAAGGCCGCGAATAAACATGTTGCTCATGAAAACAATTCATCACTCCACCTTGTGAAAACAGCAGCTGATCTACTGTATTTATGTTAATCTGCCATCATACGCCAGTGACTCATTTAAATCCTCCATCAAGAGGCGATGTGTAGTTCTTACCCATCCAGACTTCTCCAAAACACCCCTGTCCCAGTTTCAGGTCCAGGCGAAGGGACTCTCGGGGGATCTCCCAGGCATCTCTGGCCAGTCCCTGAGTCTGAGGTTTGGCCACGGGACACACATCTGTCAGAGCGTGGCACAGGCCATCAGAGTGCTCTGAAACAGGAAGTAGGTAAAGAGGAAGTGCTAGTTAGGTCCGCTCGTTAAAAAAAAATTAACTCCCCTTAGTTTCCTGTGAAGGCGCAGAACGCTCACTGCGGTAGTGGAAGACTAGCTGCTGAAGGCTGGTGAACTGGGTGCGGGAAGTGATGTAGAAACCGCCGCTGTCCAGCTTCCTGATCTTGTAATGTTTAACATTCAGGCCTTTGGTGTTGTCGTAATCCAGCACCGACAGGCAGTACGCTCCTGCGAACAGAAAGCAACGGCAGACAAAAGAACAGTCAAAGCAGGTGCACGTGAGCCTGTGGCAGCGTCTCCTAGCAGAAGACCAACCCTTCTTGTTTTCAGTAAACTACTGATTCCATTCTTTTAACACTTATGCAACACAAACCGATCATAACTATAAATGATAGTGAATTAAAACCTTGCAATAGTTTACAGGAATTAAAAGTATTACGTTTAAATGTGTGTGGTGAGCAGCGTTGAGCACTTTAGGCTCCAGACAGGCGGCTCCACAGTAAGAGAAGAAAATCAATGGTCTTTGATCTGGAGTTTTGCCGACTGATGTTCACTTCTTTTCCCACATCAGACAGAAAATCCAGCGCAGTAACGACAGACTTGTCCAGGAAGATTTCACGTACCGGGTGTTTTAACATTACAGGAACCTCTGCTCTCATCATCCCCACAGATTTGTGGCGCTCGGGGAGGTCTGTCCTGTACGGAGCTTAAATTTGGCCCCATCTAGCATGATTGACACTGCTTGTAACATATGAGCAGCCTGCTACTGCTGATCTGTGCGACAGTGAGAACTTCACATTTGACATCTAATACAGGACGCGCCCTAAAGCCAGCTCACCTCCTGCCAAAGCTCCTCCTGCTGTCCCTGATCCTCCCCCATTCCTAAGAGTCTCCCCGGTTCCTCCCTCTCGCCATGCTCGTCCCCTCCTTCTCTCATTATGTGTGTGTTGGAACAAGAAAGACTTCTAGCCTGAGGGAAACCCAGCACCCTCGTAGGCTGACCTAGTTCTGGCAGAGTGATTCACCCCTATCCATTTACAAGCCCAAATCCACTCCACTCTTTTCCTTTTTTCTGTCCTCGCTTTCCCCCGAAAGAGTACGTCTACGTCACTGGAAACTAGATCTCGCTCACTGAAGTAAAACTCAGTCGAAAGCCCGCAGAAGGAAGATTAAAGCACCAGGGGTTTGTGTGAAAGTTAACAAATGGCTTAATTAGGAGATTTTGCCGCTTTCAAATTGAGTCCCTGAAGATCCACTCATTTCAATGTTAGACTCTCATTGACATAATCTCTAGGGGCACAGAAAGTGTCACCACTTCCCTTTTTATTGGTATTATTATTATTATTATGTTTAACACATTTTAAAAGAATGTGTTTTTGTTTGTCATGGCAGAAATGTGTCAGTTACATAAAGAACAGGCTCTTTCAAGTCTAATCTCCACAGTGATGCAAACATTTGCTCTCTCACTCACCTTTAGTGGTCTCGCTCTCCCTCACCAAGAAGGTCCCTCGTCTGTTCTGGAGGTTCAAAAGGAGCCTCTCTGAGTCACGGCGAGTGATCTTCCCAAAATACCACCTGCCAAAGTGGGCCACACAGAATAAGATCAGTCGGTGTGCGCAGCAGGCAGGCAGAGACAAGTCTGTCTGCGTGTGAGGACAGTGCATCTTTACAAAGCAAAACTACACTACAAAACACGGCGTGAAACATAACGTACTCTTCTGCTTGGATGGAGTCGGACGGCGCCACATAGTTGCTGGGAATATAGCCGCTCTCTCCGGTCGTCAGCGAGCGAGCGAGCCACCAGTCCCCTTCTCTGTGACACAGCAAAGACAGAGAGGAAGAAAGCAGCCATGTCAGAAAAGCACCCACGTCACAGCTTTACTTGAATGGCAGAAGAATGGACGGTCACAACGCAGGACCGTCGTTAATGTGGATGTTTTGGACTTTTTTCAACGACAAACCAACAAGTCCTCAGAAACCTGCTGACTCCTCTATGCAGCCTGTAGCATTCAGTCCCCAGCCAAGCCTGGGATTCTACTGAAGATGTAAATCTTCACACACACTCAGCCCTGAACATTTGTCCCGAAAGTAGCTCAAACTGCAGTAAATAATACATTTGTTGGGGCTTCTAATACATTCATGTAGTGTTTACTATTCTGTTTGGTGGCACAGACAAGGCCTGGAAGAATGTCTTCTGCAAAAAATAAAAGGACATGACCGGACTTTTTTTAAATATTGCAGTATGTGCACTATAGAATGCTTCAGACAGTCAAGACAGCTTTAGTCCTGGTAGAAGAGGCTGAAGAGTGAGAGTCAGAGAAAATCACAGTTCTTCCCACAGTAAAGTGCACAGAGTGATAGACTGTTCAAGCCTATACAGTAGGTCACCTATCATGCAGGTGGAGCCCTAAGATATTCTCATACTCTCCCTAATATTTACCAGCTCATCATAGTTACGCTCCAAGCTCGATCAGACAAATTAGTGCAGCAGCAAAGGGACTGTGAACAAAGGGTTGCTTGAGATTTCTACTGCATTAAGTATTACTGACCTGAAGCTGTACTTTTTCCTAGGAGAGACCATGAAGCATGAGAGAGAGAGAGGGAGAGAGAGAGAGGGGGGGAGAGATAACAGACACAGCAGACACATCAAAACACAGCAAGGAGACATAGCAAGGCAAGCAGACAGCGAGCAGGAGGATGTGCCGTGAGACTGCACAACAAGGCTGCACAAGCTGCAGTGCTTTCAAAGTCTCCAGTTTCACGTTATTCAATTCAGGCCATTTTCTAAAAAGTGTTTTTTTTTTTCTTCAATAATTTCACAACGTGTGTGTAGAAATGTGTCTCTTTCCATTAAAGCTCAAATCCTTCTCATTTATGTTCTTGCTGCTTCCAATGCAAGTTCTAAATCAAACCCTCATCCGCTGCGTCGTATTTTTCCAGCCCCACTATGCAGAGCCAGACCATAGATGAAGAACACGTTTTAACATGGAATGGAGACTACAACATGTTTATATATACACAGTACTGTGCAAAAGTTTTAGGCACGTGTGAAAAAAATACTGTAAACAAAGAATGCTTTCAAAAATGGATGTGTTATTTTCATAAATGAACAAAATGCAGCGAATGAACCAAAGAGAAATATAAAATCACATCAATATTTGGTGTGACCATGAGTTTTTGAAGGAACTCGTCTGGTAGGTTGCTCCAAACATCTTGGAGAACTAACCACAGATCTTCTGTTGACGTAGGGTTTCTCACATCCTTCAGTCTCTTCACGTGATCCCAGACACACTCCATCATGTTGAGATCAGGGCTCTGTGGGGGCCATGACATCACTTCCAGTACTGACGCAGTAACCAAATATTGATTTGATTTAGATTTTTTCTTTTGTTCGCTCACTTTGCATTTTGTAAATTGAAAAAAATAAACTCCAATCTGAATCCTTCCACTGACGCATTCAAGTGTCTTAAAGATTCTAATGGTGACATTTGCCCCAAAAGGACAGGATGCATCAGTGCTGTTCTCCTGTTTTATCCAACAGGAAAGGATCAGATGAGACCACACAGTTACCAGCTCTGACTCTGCATTCACTCACATAAACATTGTGCACACTCATACTTACATGTGCACCAAGAAATCTGTTCATTGTGACTTTAGTGAAGCTGTGGTGTCAGAGGGAGACAGATGACTTGAATCTTACGTGTTGTTGACGATCTGCAGCCTGTCGCCTTTTCTAAAGGTCAGATCAGATGCTGTCCGTGACTCATAGTCATACAGCGCCACAAAAGTAGTGACACCTCCTGCAGGAAACGACAAACACACAGAAATACGAGTTAAGGAAACAGCGCAATTAAAGACGATGGGACTTCCCATTTGACTTCCACATTATTCCATAATGCAAGTCAGGTTTTAAGCTATAAATCAATTCTGCCTCTAATCCATATACGTATAAAACATTTTGCTAAGGCCCAATGAGAAATATTGATTTGCAGACAGAGCGTGACCAATCATCCATGAAGGACAAAGCAATCTATCCGTTTTTTTGCCCTCTGTCATAATGAAGTGGTGATCTGAACCTGCAAACTCATTAGATGCACGGCAGGAGGAGGCGGCCAGGTGAGCCAGTCTGATACACCAGCAGCTCCACGCTCTCTAGATGGTGCCACATTAACCTGACCATCTGGCTGGTCTAGACACATTAGAGTTAATGTCACATAAAATATTGACACGCTTCAAAGTCAAAGACAAGGTTATAGGTCCAGCTCAGAGCTTATGGTGAGAAAGTTGTGTGACTTTGACAACTTTATTTACCTCAAAATAAAATCAGCAGCATGAGCCGACACTTAGTCGAGTTCTTCGTAGACCACATTAAACATTATATTTGATCATAACTGCTTCCTACCTGACAGAGGTCCTCTTTGTGGTGAGGTGATGGTTCCTGTGTGGTCAACCCCTCCAAAGAGAGCCAGCACTGGGGTGTTGGTTGGGGCATGCTGGTACTGCCCTTGATGCCCACGCCTGCCTGTCCCAACGGCAGGGCTCCTGTTGGGGGTTTGGGTTTGCTGGGCAGGGCCCAGATGGTGGAAGTGCCCGCTGTCTGAGCCGGTACCGATGGTGCCGTCCAGGCTCATGGAGCGCTGGCCTGGTTCCTTGGGCTTGCTCTTGCCAGCCCCCATGTGCAGACCTGGGATGAGAGCCAGTGATGAGTAAGACTGCAGTAGTGCCATTCCCAAAGGATTAAGACCTCTTCTGGGTTGTTAGCATTTCTAAGTCTAATTAAATTCAGTTTGGTGTGAAGGTGTGTTGCCATTTGCTGTAGTTCAAGGGTTTTAGATTTTGGAGAAGCTCAACTAGCCTCTGCCACCAAACGTCAAGACTTTTTAAACTCCTGCTTCTGTTAAAATGAACTTTGTCTTGTGTACATCTTGTTTCAAGCGAAAAGATGTCAAAGCTAAAAAAGATGAAAAGATGCAGTTTTATTTGAAAATTAACGATGCTTCGATAATCCACCATGACAGGACATTCAATTTGTTTTTTATAAAAACTCTGATTGATTCAGGAACTGACCTGCTTTCGGTTCCTATTCAATCACCTTTCTCAAACTGAATTTCCTCTTAGTACCGTTTGCTGAGAGCCTCGCATTCATTTTGCTCTGCTAATCCACCACAGTGTATCCTTGTAGCTATTCCAGCATCAGTCAGAACCATTTAGTCTTCAAATACTCTGAGAACAGGACACCTTGGAACAGCCAGCACACATGCATTCAAGGTCAATTCTATGGGTTGATTCAATCTGTTCGGAATCAATAAGCATCTACAAAGAAAACAAAGCTTTAAACAAAAGGAGCCGTGGGCTCTAATGAAACTGTTCATTCTGGCAAGTTGGCAAGGACAAAAGTGGTTTGGTCTTCTACAGGTAACGGCTGTATGCATCCATTAGGACACGAGAAGTGCAACAAGTGAAAAGTGTGCCGGCACCAAGGGCACAGATAAACGCTTTCAGTCAAGTGCACCCACAGAAAGTTGCATTGCTGTGTTCACACACAGAGTCCAATCCTCCCCTCGAGGCGTTTTAGAGTGACTCACTGCCAGACTGGCTATTTCAGGCCAGCTGAAACAGAGACAGTCATACACACATGAAACAGCCTTGTTCCTTTGTGAATTGAGGCACTCGCCATTCCAGACGGAGCGTAAGTGCCATGCGTGCGTTCGCAGCTGTTTCTTGGTCTCTGGGAACCGAGGCTGTATCACACACCAACACTCAACCACAGTTGTGTCACACATCCTTTTTCCAGCACATGCGTGTATCTGTGTGACTGTCTCCAACACACATGTGCGAGTCTGATAGACAGGACAAGAAGGGTGATTAACAACCAAGGAGGAACTGACGACGGCTAGAAAAAGAACGCGTAGGTGGTGGCTGCATGGACAGCTGAGGCTTAGTGGGTGTTTTAAGTGTAACGTACAAGAAGAACATAATTACACAGGTAGGGGAGTTCTCGATGATACGGTACTCTCCCACTGTGGAGAAATGTGGGCATGTATGCTGCTGAGTGTGAGTGTGTGTGTGTGTGTGTGTGTGTGTGTGTGAGAACGCGCACAAGCGACTTCTAGCATACATGTAGTCATGCAAGCTTCAATTCAGCTCCTGCTGGCGTGTAAGCTGGCCCACTGGGGGGGTAACGTATCCCATGGTGCAACAGAGGCCCGTAGGCGTGCCGAAAAAGACGGTCAGGGGTGCGTGAATGGCGCGACCAGTAAACCGCTCGGTTTGCCCGACTTTGTGGCCTGCTGCCCACCGCAAAAATCTACCAGCTTACTGATAATCACAAAAACCTCTATTCGAGACAAAACATGAGCAAAGCAGGATGAGGCCACAGAATGACGGAGGACAGATGTAGCAGGTTTTAAACAGTAAGGGGGACTATGGTAAATTTAGCTCACATAGTGGTTAAATTTGGCAGCGAAGCACATAATGTAGGTGTTTGAAACTGAGAAATAACTTTTTGGTCTTGAAACCGTCAGTGTCAGTGTTTTTGGATGAAAAGGTAACGGCATGCAGCCCATCATCTGAGGCGCTTATCCTCGCCAGGAATGGGAGCTTAACCCAGCTGTCATCTGGGGTGAGGGGTGGAGTTCACCCTGGACAGGTCACCAGCCCATCACACAGAGACAGACAACCATTCACACTCACACCAACGGGCAATTTAGAGTCTGGAGAGACTCTAGGCAACTTTTATGGAGAAGATCATGTCAATGATCAAATGTTACGAATGTGCTCCTCAGTAACAGATGGCACTAATCAGCCTGAAACAGAACGAATGAGCAGAGAATTTCTCGCTCTTCCCTGATCCTCCACCCGATCCGCTCCCCCACTCGTTATCTCTCAGTGCTCCACTCAGATTTCATCCCGCTCCACTCAAATCGCACCCATGTACTCTCACAATAGGGAACATGAACTTCACTTCTAGCTGTAGCCATAAATAGTGTCACCCCTTCCTTCTGTTATTTTGACAGGAACGGGTAGATGATCTTTCAGTTTCCTTTCAATTTTTTGAGCTTGCACTAGTCAATTTTTGACTAAAAAGTTTTGGATGACTGCGAAAGAGATTCATTCTGGGTTGAGCTTCATGCTCATGGTGCGAGCAGTACCAAAGCAAAACAAAAACATCCTTAGAATAATAAAACCAAACAAGAAACCGAAAGCGGTGATCTGCCAGAATCCACATGGAGCCCACTGACTCTCACTCTGCTCATATCCTCTGTTCTGAACTGGGTTATACTTACATGTGCGATATATGATCGAATCTGATGTGGACTCACGCAGAGACGTAGGAGAAATTTAGGACAGGAAACCAAAATGTTGTTTTGACCCACTGAGCCCTTTTTTATTGAATATCCAGATCTATAGAATAACATGAATGTGCTGATTCTAGCAGTCGGTGCAACACTTTTCTGCCTTTAAACATTCATGTTTTATTGGTTTTAGATCTCTTACACTAGCATATACGGCACTAGAGTTATTTACAACTAGGCTGAAGGAGACTTAAGTCAATTTGGAAAAGTGACTAATCATCAGTTTTAAACAGAGACTAATGAGTAGAGGTAATGACCCTCGACCAGCTCTGCAGACACATCCCAATGCACTGGTGGTGGAATTCATGACAGCCACAGTCCACACTGCGTTCAACACTCGCTGTGGGACGCCGCACACACAGGATTACCCTCGAAAGAAACGGAGCATGTGTGCGTAAACAGCAGATCTAGCGCAGCACAGGAATCACTTGCTTTTCCTTATATGGTGTCTGAGCGCACCAATATCAAGACGCGCCAACACGTTGAGATAAACCTAATGAGACGGACTATGACCATGCAAACGAGAGGAGAAACGTAAACATTTGACATAAAAAGGTCCAAACTGGTGCAAATCAGGCAAAGTCTGAAAGAGGAAATTAAAACGAATGGGAGATGAAAGCGTTGAATCCCCTGTGAGTTTCTGCATACGCCACAGAGGAATGTGAGAGAAGCAGATTGCAGCATATCACCACGACTGCAACAAGAACAGGCACCTAAACGGTGGGAGGGCAGGGTGGGAAGCAAGGGAGCAAAGATGGGCTAACGGTAACACAGACATGGTCGTTTTTGTTTCCCAGGACAAATCGAATAAATAAAGAACAGGAGTCTTTTCATAACCATGATGCATCATAAAGTTCTGTAATCATCAGTTTTGTTATTTTTTCCATCATAGGTGTTGTCTGTAAGTGTCCCTGACCTGATTCCCAATTCAAAGTGCAAGAAAAGCTCTTTAGCATGCTACATATCATTTAATAATGTCAACACACAAATACGCCGACGCCAAGTAATTATAGTCGAAAATGAAGACGTTTAGAATTAGATCATGGCAAACACAGGCTTGGTGCACAGGCTTTCTCAGAGAGCTATTTATCCCAGAACCTCGGCCAACTCAAAACATTCATCACTAACCTGCGACTCTTTCAGCGTCTCAGCGTCGACTGGAGCATCACTGAAAATCTATACATTTATACATCAAACAACACCGAGTGGGAGAGGGAAGTAGGGAACAAGCACAGGAAGTGAGGTCAGAGGAATGTACCGTAGGTTTGTACTGCAGGCAAGTGCTAACGCTTTCACGTAGAAGAGCCTCTGTTTCAGTTGTCATTTGTACACGTGACTAAATCCGGCATGAAGAACTGCACGACCCCATGCTGTCGCTGCAACGGTGAACAGTGTTGGTGCTCACAGTCTTGTATGTGCGTCTGGCTGCTGTAAAGAGATCCCGTCCAGTCGCGAGGTCTCTAAGCTGCACAACATGTTTGGTCTGGTGGTGGGTTAGTCAAATCAAGTGACGACCAGTTGGCAGGTTAAACGCTGTTGTAAGCTTTGAATATTTATACAGATCAGGGGAAGGAAAGACCTTAAACCTCACGGCAATGAGGTTTATCAGGTGAGTTTAAGGTCCTTGTTCTACAGCCAGTGTTTTGTTCCAGAGCATCCGGAACAGTTTTCTTTCTCATGTTTGCACCGGCTGGTAAACACTTGCAACCCTCCATCTGAAGTAGAGGACAGGGGCTGTATTTTATTTATAGTCAAGCATGAGCACATTTGGCCATAACAAACCTAAGTAAGTTACGGCAGATGGCAACAGTTCCCACTATGCTGCAAAGTGGGAATGGGAAAATTATAGTTTGCTTAGGGAAGGAGAGGAGGTGTGGTGAGGGGTAATCCACGCTGAATGAGGACATGAAACTGCATCACATGTGTAGATTCATCAGAAGTAAAAAACAATGGTCTGTTATTTACCCCACACACTTTATGAAGCCCGAGCCTCTGTCCAGCTGCTCCAACACACACAGAGGACAGTCAAGAGGAAGAAGACGACGTGGAGGAGGAGAAGAGGACCGTGGCGCTCAGCTGATAAAAACACATTTCCCCTCTCTCTAATCTTTCACTGGTGGCTCCAGCTGAGCCGGGCTATGAGAAATGGCTGCTACAGCGTGATTAATTTCATGAAAGAGGGTAAAGGCTGTGAAAGGAGGTCAGGAAGGCTGTTTCATGTCAGCGGTGCCATACTCTCAGGAAATGATTAGCGCTACAAATTCATGCGTCTTTTACTAATAAGAGATGTTCTAAAATTAATTTACACATGCAGCCTGTTCTTACATTTCACAGGATATATCTACATTGAGAACATGGATTTCTCCTATGTTTTGTTAAAAGGGTAATTTACAAGATTATTTAGCTCATTAGGGACGTTTTTAATTGATCATGAATTGATAATACTTGAACACAACAAATGCATCTTTAGCTTTACAAACTGGTTGGTGTGATTTCTCATGCAACATTAACTTCTTGTTTTTAATCTCATATCTTCTAAGGCTGCCCAGTACAAATATTATATTAGAAGCCAGATGGAAATGAGCTGGAATTTATCCAAAGCCAAAAACCAGCAGTAAACAGATTATCCACATAATTAAAATTCTATTTCCAAGGGATTTAACACCAGTTATTGTCAGCAAAGCTGCTTTCAAAGAAACAAGGGGTGGGGTGGTAGCTGCCTACAGGAGTAGCAGCTGTCAGAATGATAACGTCTTTGCTACGAGGGGCAAAGGGGGAAACACATTAAAAACATCCACATCCAGCGTTCGACAAACTCATCCACTTTAAGGGCGTAAACGGGGATTTATGAATGGGAATATGGATAAAAGGCGACTAATGCTGCTGTGACTGCCCTCATCTTCTGTTCACATAAGCGCATATGCGGCCTGATGAATCAAAACAGGTGCTGTTACAGCTCCATTTTGATTTTCGATGGATTGCTGGCTTTACTTTCTGTGCGCAGTCGGTTTACTACGTTTTTCGCTCAGCGTTTGGTCGTAATTTCCCCCCCGCTTCTAAATATGACATTTTAACCGGGCTCGCATTTCGCGTCGGGCGTAGCAGACCCACAAACAGGCAGCGCTGTCTGGCACCGACCGAGCGGCACTGGCCAAACGTGCGAGCAACACGGACTGAATGGCCTGTGCAACAATGAAATACAAGTCAGCGTGAGGGGGATCAACGCTCTGTGCAGAATAACCGTATGATCAAACCACCGTGATTAAAAAAATTAAACCCCATTTCTTACATGAATCGACACTATGTCTAATTAACTCACCTTTTGACGCGTCTTGGGATTCAGCTAAATATCAGAGACGCGCAGCGAGAAGCCGTGTTAAATCCT
Organism: Macropodus opercularis; assembly: GCA_030770545.1. NCBI lineage: Eukaryota > Metazoa > Chordata > Actinopteri > Anabantiformes > Osphronemidae > Macropodus > Macropodus opercularis. The sequence continues at coordinate 7,446,037 of CM061099.1, forward strand.
TACGGCTGTCCTCATTAGAGAAATAATGGAAGCGGATGGCCAGTTGCTGTGGAAACCTCGGGCCAGCCACGAATCCCATTTAGCGTATTTCGGCAGAAACGCAGAAGGAGGAGGTCATGACGGGGACTGGCTTCAGGAGCTGGGGGCACAGCTGCCGGGTGGGCCGGACTAACACCGAACCGCACAGTGAAGTAGCCTCAGCTGGGAAGAGTCGACGGCTGCGACGAAGCAGCGGCGGCGGTGTGGCGTGGAGAAGACATGCCTCGCAGGGGGAAAGCCACGATGTAGCGCATCACTGGCGAAACGCGACAGCGCAAATACGAGGAGCCTGGGTTTTACGCTGTTTACGCAGCAGCGGCGGGACTCACGTCAGGTTTGCGCAACGTTAGCGCAGCGAGGCTGGAGGGTGTTGCACGATAACACCCACAGTTTAGGTTTTAGTGCGTTTAAAGATGTTTCTGCACTAAATGTAGCAACACCAACACGATGCAGATGTTGTCTCTCTAGATACATTTATTCCTGGATCACACCAGGACCAAAATAACAAAACCAGAACCCTTTGCTAAAACAGCAAATAGTTACACAAACACTTCCAATATCTTCTAAAGAGTCTGATCATTTTTTATTGTCCAGGACTATACTGATATTGAGAAGATTACATCGCTCATAAAGTTACACATGACATAAACACAGAATACATAATACAAACATGTTTAACAAGGATTCATGAAATGTGGTTATTTAACGGCGCTTCTCATTAACTTATTTTTTATTCTTCATTCTAAATGATAAGGTAAACCAACCAACAGTCTAGTCTGACGGCACATTTATAGTTTATAAGGACACCATTTTGTATTCTGCCATTGAAAAAGTGTAAACAATAGGACAAAGCAAAGTTTAACTGTTAACAAGTAACAACAAAGGGGATGAGTACAGGATGCTGCATCTGTTCTGCAAACACAACCCACCAATGACTTCCAGTTGAAAAGAATAAACAAATAGATTTCACGCCAACACATCCAAAGATTAATTTGTTCATTCTAATACCATGAAGGTCATTCAAGGTCATTCTCAAATATAAAATTCAAGGGATATTGGTTATTGATTTAATATAACATTAGTGTTCAATATATATGTAGTGGCAACTGTTATGACATCTGGTAACGCACACAAACACGTATCACAATGACAATTGTCTATCTTTTCTTTTTGCTCTCTTTCTTTGGTTTCTGCCGGATCTGAGGCGCTGGTCCTTTAGGTTTCTTCGTCGGTTCAGAGGCCTTGCCATCAGTGCACTCACTTTCCTCCTGTAGAACAAACACCAATCAGATAAAAACAAGTTAGTCCAGGTTACTCCTGACGCACTGAAATGTGGTGTAAAACGACATGACTGCCAAGCGTGATTAGATTAAAACAATAATTCTGCTGACTGACACTCGCACATTATTTGCCAAGCTGTTATTTTCCAAGTACATCTTGTCATACTTGTGCACAGTGGTTAGCTTTTCATCCCTGTGTAAAATTATCTAAATTAAACTAACTGTTGCATGAAAGTAAGAGTTTCTGGGAGAAACAAAACAAAAGACATTCAGACGTGTCTCAGCGGTTTTCTCTGTCAGCGCAGTTTGAGTGAATGCAATCTTTCCCATTGTTCAGGCAGTGAAAAATGACTGGATAATGTGAAGAATGAAAAGGCGACATGCTGTGGAGTGCAATCAGTGCATGTGATGACTATGTCTGAAAATAGAATAATTGGATGGTGGGTTTAATTGCTCTTGTCTATAAATAATCTCTCCTGTCAGTTGTTAGTGTGGAACAAGTAACCCTCAGTGGCTGAGTCTGCACGGACATTCAAAAAAAGGTTTGCAGGACCACTCTAATGCTAATTAACTCACTCTAATTGTCAGTTTCTCTATATTTCTAGATATATAGATGTTCAACTCTGCAATCAACTGTGGGGAAAAAAAACCTGAAGAAAAAAATTCTGTGTTTCTGTCCACCCTAACCTTTAATAATAAAACTGACTGACTTGGTTGTTTCCAGGTGTCTTTATTCATATAATACTAAATACAGTGACAACATGGAAATTGGCTTTGCACATATTTTTACCTAAGCCCAAATGTATCAGAGCAGTGAACCCTTGGCAGCAAACCAAAACAGAACCTTGTAACCTATGCCTGAACTCCAAGTACAACGACAGGGGAAACACTGTTTGAAGGAAGAACAGACTCCTCCTGCCTTTGGAGGCTACACCTGCCTGTTCGTGTCCCTTCGACGTGGGGAAGATTACAGCCAGAATGCAGATGAGCTGGAAGATGGCACCAAGGAACAGCCCATAGCGGAGAATACTCTCTAAAAGGGTTGGTTCAGGGACCTCTGGAGGGGACAGGTCCAATTCTGCAGACATGATGCAGGTGCTTCTGGTTTTGTTGGCTCCCTTGGGCTGCGCAGTGCAAGGTTGAACATAAACGTGTCAGTGATGTTACAAACAAATCAGTGGGTGGGTTATAGTGATTAGTTTAGAATCTTTAGAACAGTGTTTCCCAACCATTTTGAGCCACGGCACATATTTTACATCAGAAAACCCAAACGGCCCACCAAACAAAAACAAGTTGAACCGTGTTGGACAACTTTTCCCTCACACCAGTCATAGTGCACAAAGTCAATCCAACGACGAGATAACTTTCAGTTCACCTTGTTTGCTTCCACTCGAAGCATGAACGTGTCCTATGAACCGTAGTTAGCGGTTCGTCCAGCCGATGGCAGTGGAGCGTTCAACTCTCCTCTGTTTCATTGTTTTGTTACTACACACAGGTTGGGAATCACTGCACTAGATAATGGTACATTATTTGCAGACAACAATTAATTCGTTTTTAAAAGACGTTGGGTTTTTTTTGGATCACTTAGGTGAAACTGAATTATTTTTCACTGCACACTAGGTTGAAAAACACTACTTTAGAGAATATGTTTTTCATAATTTTAGCGGTAGTCCTACAGAATAATTACACATGAGGTTGTGCAACATACCACATATAAAACCCCGTTTTCAAACGTAAGCGTACTGCAACTTTTTACTTCAAATAGAAAAAACCCTACTTAATAGCATAAAGATATGTATATGCCAACAACGTAGAAGTATTAGTAACCACTACTAGTAAATAATGTGACTTATTATTGTAGCTGCACTAAATTACGATTTAGCATCTGAGCATCAGCTACTAAGTAACGTTAACAAAACTTAGATGCAATTTCGCACAAGTTCATGCGAATCTGGTGGTGTGTCAAAAGTTACCAGTGGCCGAAATGCTCCGCTCTCCCCGTTCGTTGAATGTATATTAACCTTAACTTTGTGGTAAAATCAATAAACCTGCGAAAGAATATCAAGAAAAACGCTAAAGCTAATTTAGCGAACAAAAGAAAAACTACGGAAGTGACGTCAATTACCGGCGACCCGCTGCCGATAAAAACCGGTTACGTTCGAAAATGTCGCCCCCCATTGTTCATATACAGCGAAACGTTTGCATTAGATGTTTTGAGATCGTAAATGAGAGGAAACAGTCAGTTTATAATTCAAGATTCGGGGAACAGTAAATAGTGTTTCACGTATAGTTCAGTCTAAGTAAGCGACCCCGGTGTGTAGGGCCTCGTATTTAGCAGTGACATGCTGTGCTGTGTCTGAGTGCACAGATTTCTCACCATCTCACTTGACACCAGATGAGCAGAAAACGTCTGCAGGGGGTTTGACAGACGTGTTACAGGTCAGTCCTTTGTGCAGAGCAGTGGAAGAGCACACATCCCCGTGGAGCTGCTTTCTGTCACTGACGTGGACACGGCCACACTGATCCGGGTGAGTTTACAGCTACAGACGCACTGTTCAATCTACTTACTGAACTGTTCCATAGTTGTACTTCACCATTAAATGTAATTTATCATGGTAGGTGCTTGTATTTTTTAAATTAAAGTTGACTTTCAAAACCTAATGAATATTCATACTTTCTGCAAATACAATGCTGTTTTAAAACCTGTTAAGTAAACACAACACGATAAAATCCTATTTGGCTGTATAATGAATTTGAACGATGACCATATAAAACTTCTGCTTTATAGATTTTGTTGCTAATGCTTTGCAAAATTAAAGAGCACGAGTTTAAGTAAATTAGTTCAATTAAAACATTAAATGTGAGGTTACCAGTACATCATCCTATCCTATCAATAATTTGATATATTAATTACTTTTTTTTTAACTTTTTTAATTGACAGCATCCCAACACACAGGTTCATATAAACAATAGTCATTTATTATGAAATATTTTATACAGGCTTGCAAAGAGCAATTGTAGAAATATATGAAATGAGAGATGTCAGACAGGTTATACCAAAAACACAAAAAAGACAGTATAAGTATATGCTGCACTACATTTGTTGCTTTGCTAACATTGGCAACATTAAAGGCTTACAGATGAACAAGGGGCAGACTCCTTTTAAATGCTGTAGCTTAGGACTGCATGTGGACAGTGAAACTAGTCCCACAGAAACATTGTATAATGTCATAATAATGTCAACACAAACTTCTAATGGATTAGTCTGACTTGTCTGATTTTGAAATTACGTATTTCAGTAGGGTATTATTTTTGTAGTTCTCTAATTCTGCTAACGAATCTGCCTGCTTATATGAAAATATGAATTATATGAAGCCGATGCATATCAGGACGGCTGCACGCCTCCAGTGTCAATCTCCGTTATGGCCTTTCATGTCTCTTCTTATGATGTCATTTACTGGAAAACATCAACAGCAAATTGATTTATGAAAAATATTCAAGAACACATCCCCACTTTATTCATAGCATGTGTTTGATTTGTTGCAGGTTCAGCTGGTTGTATCAACACACACATTTTATTTGACCTCAGTGTGATGACAGAAAATGACAGGGGCACCAGATGCAGATGGTGTCCGCAGGGATGGTGAGGTTTGTGGCTGCTGTTTTAAATTAAAAGCTGCTAATTTCACACATAAATTGGTTCAATGTTAATCTGCAATTTCTGCAGCAGTCCAAAATATGGTCATAAAACTTATATCCACTAGATGTCTCTATGTTACCACACACACACCATCTGTAGTGACAACTGAACTTTTACCCCCTTCCTGACAAAAATAAGCTGATTTACAATTAATTACTGTTAAACTGAATTTACTTTCTGTTTAAATAATGATAGGCAGAGAGAAGTATTATTAATAATAAATATAACGCTAAGGTATTTGCTTATGACGCTAAGTAAAACACCTCGATGTTACTCCAGTAAATCTGCATTTATTTGCCTATGCTGCACAGTTCCTCTTTCTGTTTTCCCAAACAAAACTGTTTGTTCAGTGTTCTCCAGCTTTACAGTAGCCCTTCTGCCTCCTTTATCATTTAGTTTTTATTATTATTATTATTTAGTTGTACACACACGTTTCCAATCAGTGTGTGCATGCTCATGGATCTTTTGCAAGTGTGTGTGATGGCGTGTGTATGAGAGAGTGAGCGTCACACTGAAACAGATAGGAGAGTGGATAGAAAGACTGAACAGAAAACCACAAGGCGGGATATGCAAGCGTACAGTTGCAGTGTGCTTGTATGCATTTGCAGACTGGACCACAAATACCCAACCCCCAGGCTCTGATGCTTCCCTTTGAACCTGTTATTTGTCTGAGTCTTTACACGGCATGCGTAAATACATTTGGTGACAAATTAAAAAGCATATCTCCAATCTTATATCACACAGAAATCAAACAGACAGTATGTGAGTGACTGATTTGTAGATTATGTCTATATATGGCCAGCTACTCCCTTTCCACGGTTGCAGTTACACATGCAAAGTATTACACCATCAAACATGGAACATAAATGCTCATTGACTGAAGGATCCTATAATATCATATAAATGTTTGAACCTTTGTACCAGGCAGGGTGTGAACAGGAGGAGACTACAGCTACTTTAGTGCATCCACTGGATTCATACAGTACAATGTGTCACAATCAACAGTCTGACCATCATATCTTTGAATGCACACTGAATCACAACTTTAATTCATTAATACTCACCATCTTCCAGATAGGCGTAGCTGAGGTTCTCTTGTTTAACCGTGACCCTTTCTGGCGTCTGTTCCTCGTGGTTTCCTCTACCTGGGTCTCCTCTGCATCCGACCTTTACTTGAGCTTGAGCTTGCATGTATCTTGAAGGTGGTGACCTCCCCAGCGGCAGTGATGTCTGCACAAAACTGTGTCTTGACCCCAAACAGGCTTCAAATGAATCACTAACCTGAGGCCCTTCACTCAGCTTGCCCACAGGGGTTCTGGCACTGACACACTGGGTGGGAGTTGATGCAGGATGGAAGGTCTTTGGGGAACCACCAAGGAGGGTGTTGCCACTGTTGCTGTAACGCTGGCTTGCAGGGTGGTACAGCACAGGGTTGCTGATCAAAGTGCCAGCTTTGGACTGGTAATAAAGTGACTGGTCATCCAGGGAATCAGCTGTTAACATGCAGGCTCTGGGGTCTACAGTGGTTAGATGGTGCAGTGATGGAGATACACTGTAGGCTTGAAGGCTGTTGTCCTGCTCCAGATGATGGTAAAGTGACTTCATTGATATACCAGACAGAGACTGACTGTCTGAATAACCGTAAGAATTCAAATGATAGTCATCCAGGGGTTCTGCTTTAATGGCTGGAACATAAAAAAGGTGAAATAAGAAATGTACTGTATGATTAATTAATGAGTAATGAGAGAGACAACAAAGAGTTTTAAACTATTATAGGATGTTTTGAAATGTGATGTTCTCCACTTCAGCGTTTTTTTTAACATTTTAAACATGCTAGCAAATAATGAAATTCAAATATGGTTTCACAAGTCATCCAGAGGAGGGAAGACATCAGATTACTGATCTATAAATTAGACGTGTAACCTGAATAACCAAGTTACCGAGGTTCATGTATATGTACTGATCATGAATCCCCCCTAGTATTGGTTTTCCTGAAATGTTTCTTGTGCCATAGACGTGAAACGTGGGTGTAGACTTTGACAGGAAGTGGAGACAGATTTTCCCCTTGATTAAATGGAGAATTGTCCCCACACCCCCACGCAAAAACCTTTTGTTGTGGCTGCCATTTACTGCCAATAGAAACAAACAGGTTGGTTTCTATTGATTGGGACTTTTTGATTTTAAAGATCAAAGACCATAGAAAGATGTGCTCACCTCCTTTCAAATGTGTTAAATGTAATTTCTCGTTAGATACAAAACCCTGCTAGATCCATTGACATTTTTCTTTTTCCTGTTTTAAGCTTAATTTATCAGGGCATGGATGATTTACAGTAACACAGTTGGCCTTATTTTAACAACACGATTGAGGTTTGTGTTGACAAAGATGAGGGCTGTATTTCCGACCCCAGGGAGGGAACCACGTCCTTTTCCCCCACCTTCCCCGTAGCTCTCCTCCATCTGTAGTCAAGCTGAGTTGGCTGAACAGATAAAGACACGTACCTATCACGGGAGTGTAGATGAAGTGCTGAGGCTGACTGCGTTTCTTCTTCCCGTTGATGACGTAGAAGTTGACTTTGGCTGGGTGGCAAATGGTCTGATCTCGATAAGGCGGGACTTCAACAAACAGCATGTTCTAAAGGGGGATTGCAACAAAAAACAAACAAACAAACAAATAAATCTAATAGGTTGTTGACACTGAGATGGATTGGTTGCCCCAACCCTCTGTCTTTTTTGTTCTGGAAAAAATTACCACGAGAAATAAAAATCGTTGAATATGGTATTAGTACATATCAGCATGTAGACATTATCTGTAAACTCTGGTTATAGGGTTTGTGTTTTGCACTTGGATTTGACCATATGTGAATGCATAAACATGCCATACATTATTGATGCGACTGAAAATGAAATGTGCTATAAAAAACAGTTTATCGGTACAGATATTCAAATGTGAACTCACAGCCTGTGTTTTATCTCTGTCCACGGTGGCCTCCACCTCCCAGATCTGCTGCCCATCTGAAAGTGTAAATTAGTTTTTGTCAACTTTTTGACTTTTATGTCTTTTTTAAGATAGTCATTAGCTGGTTAGCTTAGTGTGGGTAAACATCTAAACCGCATCTGTCCAAAATGCATCATCTACATCTTTTACTCCTAAGCTTAATTATTTGCTTCGTGTGATATCAGATATATAAGAAAGTTAAAAGAAAACAAGCATATGCTTAATCCAGAGGAAATCATTGCACTGGAGGGCTGACGTGAAGTTATAGTTCAGCATTTTCGCACACATTTACACAGACAGTGCAAAACGAGCTTGTCTTTTATGTCTAGTTTAGTATTTCATTCCCACCTCAGTTCTTACCTGTTTCTGTTTTCTACCCACGCTTTGAAAAAAAAAGTCTCTGCTCTGGGTCTGAATCTTTATCAGTCTTAACCACATCCTGTTGCATAAAACCCCAAACAACGGAGAGGCTTCACAAGCAACCGCCTGTACCCATCCCGCTCTCAGACAGTGTAACCCAACAAACGTGTGTGGGCAGAAGGAGCAGTAATAAGGTGACAAATTTCCATGCAGAAATAAACAAACTGCAAAAAGTTTAAACTAATGGTTCGTTTAGTGAATGTGGGCTGAAGGAAGATGTGCGTCACTGAATATGTTGCCCGGGTAATATGCAAATAATCTAAAATTACAAATACTACATGAGGAGGTGGCTAGATTAGAGTAGGGTACTGGGAGGGTGTATTCGAGTATTGCATAAAATACTGAGCTGTTTTACCAAACATATACTATACATACAGTACTACTGTAGCTGCATAACAACACATTGCACACAGCTTATTAGATCCCTCTGTATTTTTCTCACCTTGTGTCTTCTCAGAGAATATCACTTTAGACCCTGCAGTAAAATTCTGTCCAGTGAGGACCATTTGTTGTCCACCAAGTGCTGAGCATCGGTCCAGGTCCTGCCTCTCCACGGCAGGCAGCTCCTGAGCCGAGCGCTGAGCTGAGGAGACAGGAAGACGCGGCCCTGTTAACGACCAACCAGGAGGAATAACAGGAAGTATGGGCATCGGCACAGTTTAGCTTAGTAGGAGTAAACCACTTCTTACAGCATTCAATAGGATCAGAGGCAACTTGAAGAGAAACGAGCTGGCCTCCGGGTTGAGGAATGTGGACCCGAAACACCAAACGCACTCGGGTGTTTTTCCGTCCTATGTCTGTCTCGCCATTCCTCAGTTCGATGTCTGCGTTTCTCAGCTTCAGGATGCCTACACAGTCAATGCTGAGAAATATAAGAAGAGACACATGAGGATCTGCTCGGTCAGAAGTAGTCGCTCGACAGCCTCTGTCTTTGTTGGAACTGTAATGGGCTCATTGAGTCATTAGCATTTTCTTGGTAAAACTCTGGCACGCAAGAAATGAAAATGTAACAGCAGCAGCTCGTTGGGAGGAGAAACAAAGGGCACGAGAAGCAGCACCAGTAATATCATGACTGAGTAAAGAAAGTAAAAAACATTTAGTGCTGACACAGACACTTCATCAGTGGAGACTGGAGAGAAAACTGGTGCAGCGTTGATGACTCACTTTAGCACATCAGTAACTAGGGGTGGCTTCAGGCCGCTCAGTGACGGGCTGATTTATTAATATTATGAATTGTGGGTGCTTTTGTGATTCACGTGAGTCTTCTGAGTTCTACTTACACCACTCGCATGTGGCTCTTTGGCTCCAGAGGGATCTCCAGCACTTTGGTCCCGTGGATCATTCTCTCCAAGCTGGGCGTAGTGACGGTTTTCCCGGTGATACGGTAGACCTGGTAGAAGGCGTGGGGCTTCAGGAGCCTCTCATCTGCCGTGCCGATGAAGACCTGTAGTCCCAGCGGAGCTGTGCCTTGGTACCCACAGAGCTGGAAGGTTGAATACATGCACGTTTCAAAAATGCTGTCCGTGACTGTAGAGCTGGCAAAGCAAGAACACTGCTTTGCATAGTGTATTTGTGCAACGGTAGCAGGAAACAGTGATGATGTGTTAGTTGACTCAACAGTAAACAAAACTGAATCATGTACTATAGTAATACTAGAATAGTAATATACCTGATTTGTAAACATTTGAGTATTTTCAGTAGATTGAATCAGTATATGGCTTAATCTTTTATCTTCTGCCTATACATACGTGCTTAAATGCAGCATTAGCCAGGAAATACCAAGTTTCTTATCTTACTCTCCTGTATATGTTTCACTTCTAGAACACAGGCTGTGTCAAAGATGCGAAGTGAAAGTGTTATTCTCTTTCTTCTCTTGTACTCACACATAGACACGCACACACCCACACATCCTTTAGGCGCGAAACAAAAAAACAAAAGCACCTGAACTTCCGGATGCCCTCCTTTAGGTGTTTTTACAGCTCCACGGCTACCTTCAGTCTCATACTGAGCTCTGTGGTGGGATCTGGGCTGCTGCTGGATTAGCAGATCATACTGATCGACCTGACTGGGTAGTGGCCACTCTAGAGACGGCAGCTGGGTCATAGAGAGAGCACTGGGAAACAGAGACACGTGTGAGAGACAGTGAAGTCAACGGTAGTGTTATCAGAAAGATCATAAGCACAGTGAGGCGAACTCACCTGTGTGCTCCGTGATGGACGGGGTGAGGCGCCGCCCACACTGCTGGCAGTCTGTAGAAAGTGTCAGGGTTGAGCTCGGCTGCAGTCCTACTCGCCCTCTTCTGATCAGTGGCCCAGTCATACCCCTCTCCATACACACAGGAGGTCTGAGGTTGTATCTGAAAATCAGCTGGGGGCTGGTATTGGTGGAGGTAGTAGGACCCCTCGTGGGGAGAGGGGATGGGGCTAGGGCTCCTGGAGCGCTGTTTGATAGGAGTGGCCCCCTGACAGGGGTGGGCTTGGTCATAGGCACGCTTTCCATGTGGCGAGGCAGAGCGCGAGCGCTGATGGGGATGCGGTGCAGCACTGCGTTGGTGTTGTGGCAGGAGATATGTTTCGTCTGTGATGCTGTTGCGAGGTGAGCCTCCAGGAGAGGAGTGGGTAGAGGAAGTATGGATTCCCTGGAGGCCTGGGCAGAGGTCTAAGGCAGACAAGCCCATGCTGCCGCCACCTCCGATGGAAGGAGAGACGCATGGAGAAGGCACAGGAGAACAGGTCTCTGCTGGCCATCCGGTGGAGGAGTTGCTGCTGGCAGGACTCACACACTCCCTGTAGGCGCCCAGAGCTTTGGAGCCAGGGCTTGGCGCCAGTGTCTGAGAGCTGAGCGAGTCGCCTGACGGTGTTATCTCAATTCTTGGGCTAGGGGCAGGGATGTTCCCTGGCCTTGATGTCAGACCCAAAGACTCAAACACAGCCGCTGGCAGGTGTTCTGTGGTAGGGATGTGAGCAGAGACGTTCTGGCTGGACATGAATGCAGTCTGATGGTCAACCACCAGAAGAGGAGGGTGGTTTTCATTCTGCAGGAGAACACTTGGATCATCTGCCAAAAGTAAACACGTTCACATTACCTAAGCACTGTCTCACGTACGGCCATAGTCACAGCGACATACAGGATCGTTTCTGCCTGACATGTCTTTTTGATGATCAGTCATCTTAATACACAACACACAGCCTCACCATCATCGGAAAAACCACTAATTAGATAAATAAGAAAACAAAAAAATGGCATTGACAACACTTGTATGCTCAATATTGAGCCAAGACTTAAAGCAGTTTTGGTTTTCAAGTTATTTCGTCTTCACTGTAATTGCTTCTGTCTAAAATACAAAACTTTAACTGTACTCAAGGGTGTTGATGTATGAAGGTGTCATGTAGCAGACAGATTCACAAAAGTCATCATGGTGTAATTAGAAAGTGGATACTGTGTAAATTCAGAGTATCAGAGAATCATCACTTTATACACACCCTTGTCACAGCCCACTGGGAAATCCTCTCCAGGTGGATTATACAGAAACAGGTCTGAAAAGTCCAACTCATCCTGACTTATGTCTTGGACCAGGTCCTGAGCGAGCCCCAAACCTCCAGAAGTCATTTCCAGATCTCAATATAGAGACTTTTTTTCCCTTTGTAGCAAATGGCCACCGACAAAGCCGCAAGTGAAGTAACAGAAAAAAATAAATAAAAAAAGATGCGTTAAAAGTTCTAGCAGCTGCGCAAATAAAATCTCTAACACCGCGACATGAAAAGGCAGCGCGACACACGCTTCCTGCTGATGATGGCGAGCGGGCAGAAGCTGCGGACCTGCCTCAGACGCGTTTGTACACGCCTCAACCCCACACGGTCACATTTCCTCCTGTTTGAAGATGTGACGATATTACATAAACCATGTAGCTGCTGGTTGAACGCAGCAGATGTGACATGCCACGGTAGCGTATGTGGTCAGATTATACTTAAGTCATAGCTTTAAATGTAATGATTGCGGTTTTTTAGCCAAACAAACCAAGTGCTCTGTTTAATTAATAATAAATATTTCTACAAATAAAAACACAGATTTTTATTTTATTATTTTTGTTGGTAGTAGTGACCTACACTGAAGCAAACGTGGCGAGGTAACGTGTTTTACACTAAAATAACTCTTCAAATCATTGTTTGCTTGAAGCCCTCGCGTGTAACTCAACCGTCTTGTTTTGCAGCTTTGACCACTTGGTGTCGCTGTTGTTTAACGTTGTCCTACGCTTTCGGCTTTTGTCGATTTAAAGGCTGAGTTCATCCACATATAACTATATATTTCATACCTTTTGTAGCATCTGTGCACTCAGATATACTTTTTAGTTTATATTTTTATTACGCAACCGCATTTTGATTAGCTTAGACAATGGCCCCTGCAATACATCGGCTCTATAGCTCAGTGGTTAGAGCACTGGTCTTGTAAACCAGGGGTCGTGAGTTCGATCCTCACTAGGGCCTTGGTATCTGTTTTGCTTTTTATTATTTATTTTAATAGATAAAAAGAGCTCAATCGGATTGTTCATCCTGTTATCTACTTCCAATTGCTTATGAAATAAAGTTTAGTGGGAAATACAACACATGAAAAGATCAAATCTGAACTGAACTCAAGCCATAAACATCCTTTCTGCCCAGGTGCTGTGTGGGTCAGCAGGTAGAGCACTTTAAACCGATGCTTCTGAGTTCAGTCTTCAATAGTGTGTTTAGGGCCACTGAGTACAGACGTGTCTACTGTATGTCTTGCAGATGTGTTCCTACCATTGTATAGTACATCTGTAAGTTCTTGTTGTAATGATCAATCCCACATCAGACCTAACACTGAAGGAAAATTGTGCTTGGATACGTTTTGACACATGTAAGTGAATAGGAAACCCCATCCCTTTACAGTGGGTTGGGACAGCTGTGGCAGTAATACCTGCTTTGCAGAGGCCATGACATTGATTCCACACCTTGTCACAAATAGCAAGTAGCTGACTCATAAATACTCCTATGGGTGAATAGTAACAGATAAGACCAGCGCATGAGCCATAAATGGTATGAATCAATGACAACAGGACAGAATGAGGGACGGAGGGATGTTCTGCTGACTAGTTATGACGTTTGTAATGCTCTAAAACCTTATTGAGTTTTCATTATTCAGATTCAGGTACATGATGAATAAATCATGAACCTCGACATTGAATGAACTGCAAAAGTCGCACAAAACTTATATGCTCTGATAATCCTCATCTACCAACAGAAAGAATACCCACTAATGACTGATTCTCTTACTGAGAATAGAATAAGCAACAAACATATAGACTGTGAAGCTTTGTAAATTTATTAAGGTCTTTTTTTTGAATAAAATATGTCTTTGCATAAAATGTACATTATTACAATATCCTGCAATTTATATACAGAATAAAATACAAGGCATGTGACCTATACTTGGTATATAAGTTATTAAAACAAGGAAAAGTAAAGTATTTGTTTGACATCTACATACACATGACATTACTCTAAGATTTGAGAACAGCTGCCTTCTATAGCATTTGTACATAAGAACATATTTTGGTCAGGCGACAACAATCACACGTAATAGTTATAAATACGTTTGAGGTATTTGTGGCATGATTACATATGTAATAAATTTGTATATGTATAAAATAATTTCTTTTTGTTCTATTTACAGAGCAGCAACACAGGGAGTCACTAGACCGTCAGGGCCATGGGAACAGAGGTATCATCTTTCTGTCACTAGTCCACCAGAGTTCAATGTGGATCCTGAGAAGGGAAAGGAGGCAAAATCATTAGTGTGTAATAATACAGCACATGTGTGAACACAGGCCTAGTATTTGTTGTTACAGTGAGACAGCTGCATTAATCTTTTAGGTAGAAGTAGAAATCAATATATCGCAGTCATTATATATTAAGCAGCAATAAAGAAAGTCTCTTTCCCAATATATGTGACTTTTTGCTTTTTAAACAAAAAGAAATATGACTAATCAGCATTTTCTCTCACCTCATCTCCTAATAAAGGCGACTGGCAGTTCTCTGTTGGGAACCAAAAGTCCTGAATGGATCACGTCAAGTGGTTTATTATCAGTTGCCACAATCTCGAAGTCTCGAACCAACTGCATAATAAACAACATTGAATTTGAGAAGTGAATTAGCATCGTAGAGTAGCTCAGTGGCTACAGCAACAATTCTGACAAACCTGGGGCTAAGTCTTCAATCCTTCCTAGAGCCTGACTTCTGGTTAAGGTTACCGCGTACAGATTTGTCATCAGGAGAGTTTGTGGATTTACCACATAAGGATTTAAATCCTGCATTGCACTAAATTCTAAAGAAAACATGACTCGACTACACTTGTGCTTCTCATAGGTTTGATCCTGGCCATGGCCTCAGCCTTCTGTTTGAGGTCACCAAGTACAGATGCATAACTGAGCAGGCAGCAGTTAGCGTGTCTGTACAATTAGCGCATAGTGATTCGAATCCAGGATTTGGCTACATTCTTAATAAAGCAAAGCTTGAAAAACTTTAATTCTAGTCGTTTGAGGTGTAAAAACTTCAAAGCGCCCAAAGCTTTTAATTCCAGGTTTTGGTGTTTTGCCAGTTTGAAAACTGAACCGAACAACAACAACAACAATAAGGCAAGCAGAACTGCATTTGGACAGTCCTATTAAAAATCATTTGTTAATGGCTATTAATGTTTTAAAAGCCTCAGTCTGGCCTAACCACTTACCCAGCACATAGCCAGCTGCAGCTGCAGTTCTGCCAGCCGCCGGCCAATGCACATCCTCTTTCCGATGCCGAAGGGAACGTGAGCAAAGGGGTTGATGGTGCTGGTCTCCCGAAGCCAGCGCTCAGGTTTGAACTGTTTAACTTCATCAAAGTACTCCTCATTGGAGCCCAGAGCATGTGTGTTGATCATCAAAACTGTCTGTAAATGTAAGGAAGTCACAAATAAAGTGTGTTATTAGTCAATAATTCAATTTTTTTCATAATTTGGATGGGTGAAGTTAGTTTTTGAGTAAGGTTACTACGCCACTTACTCCTTTGGGAATGGCATAATCTCCCAGCACAATATCTTTGTCCAGGGTCCTGCTGGTGAAGGGGACCGATGGCGATAACCTGTAAGAATTTGAAAAACCCCATGAGAATATGGCCTCGGTGAAGCTATCTATAGAATAACACACAGGCTGGAAAACACTGGCGTAAACATGCTCTGATGTTTTCCACGGTGCATGAAGGGGTGAGATCTAATCTCCAGTCACAGGTCATATACATTCCCTGGGTGATGTGGCTATGGTATTAGCCTTAAATAACACGTTTGACAACTTGTGACTGCCTGAGATGAAAGGGAGAAGGTGGCCTGTACAAGGCATAGGAAGTGATTGGGTTTAAGCTGGGACCAGTGGCTGTTGCTAATCGTGGCACCATATCTCATAAAGCTTGTTTTTGAACCAGTCATGTGTCAAATTTGCCTCTTAATCTCCGTGGTAACGGCTGAAACCATGATGCAATCGGTGTGTGTGATTGGAAACTTTTTAATGAATCTAATTGCTCAGTCTGTGTTATCTCATGTATACAGGTGCATGTGCGTTTGAAGCCCCTGCCTTTTCTTTTTTTTTCGTGCAAATGCTTCTTTTCACTATGACCGGTTTGTACTGTACCTCATCGACTCCTTGAGGCAGGCTTTGAGATAGGGCATGCTCTTGATGTGCTCTCCACACGGGTCCTGGTCGGGAGGCACCACCTCTCTGATCTCCTCCAGCAGCTTCCTTTGGGCGCCAGGGTTACGTGACAGGTTGAAAATAGCCCACAGCATACTGTTGGCAGTCTGAGAAATGTAAACACAGTGTGACAGAAAGACAGAGGGACGAAGAGAGGAAAAAAGGGGGAAGGAGGCAAAGAGGAGATGTCACTTAGTGAGGCTGCTTCTCTAAGTGCATTCCTCCATGGGGTCCTGAAAGGAGCTGAGGAATGTTTAGGGTTCCTCGGTTACATCCACACCACATTCATTTTCCACTGCTGAAGCACTGTAACTGCAGCACCTGTTTGTTTTAGAGGTTGGATTTTTTTTTCTTACCCCACTTGAAGGAAATTAGGCGAAAGGTAAAACATTTAAAAGGTTAACTTGTTTTCAGGTAGGGTGCTGCTGCAGGGGGCTGATCTCACATAAGAGCCAAGAGAGGAGCTCATTTGAGCGGCTGGACGGGCTAATGGCCAGATTATTGCATATAAGACCCACAGTAACTGAAGCTGTCAGTGAGTTTACAGTAAAGTCACATGTCATCAGTAAACGTTGATGAACGTTATTTTGTAGGAAACGTTCTTCCTGTTTTAAAGCCCCGCAAAAATAATGGTGCATAGACGCGTTTTCTGTGGCCTGCTGTAACTTCACACTAATAGACTCATTCCTTCTATGTAACTCCCAGAAAAGAAACAAATATATGTATGAAAATGATGACAACAAAATACAACTCACCGTCTCAACTCCTCCGATTTGCAGCTCGGTGATGGCAGCGTACAACTCCTTCTTGGAGAGACAGCTGTTTTGTAAAATATCACCAATTAAGTCATCGGGAGCTCTGGCGTCGATCTTCTTCAGCTTCTTGTCTATGTAGACTTTAGCTGAGGAAATTAAAAACAGTGACAATGTCAACAGACTCACTAACATTTATTGTAATTTCCTCAATTCCTACATTGTGATTAGTTAGTTAATCTCCTTTAAGTATTAACAGACACCCCTATATGGTTATTTATTGTAATATACTTAAGTTACTTGATGTAGTCAGATGGAATGATGTCAAGCCAAACAGACATTTTTAGGAGTATTTCTGTTTTGTTGACTGTGAGACTAAACAATAAATGATTATACTGTAGTTTGTGTATGTTTGGCAGATGGACTTATGCACGGACTTGTATTTAATTAAACCTGTCTTATGCTTTAAAGGTCTTAGTTTTAAAGTCTTACTTTAAGACTCTTACTTGACAATTTGCACACATGATCTGAACTGTATGAGACTTGAAGGCACCAGATATTGGGCGCTTTGATCCTTGAACCTTGAATCCCTGTGAATTGTTTAAACGACTGACCAACAGTCGGCTGCTTCTAAAAATACACTAAACAAATTCTAAACAACATCAGTTGATTGAACCCCCCCCCACACACACACACACACATACACACTTCATCAAATGCTACTAAAGTAACCAGCCACGTAGCATCATCTGTTTCCTCCATCTTTGTTTCACTCACAGCTCCTACTCCTACTACAAATATTTGACTGAGTTCTCCCTCGTAGGTCATGTAGTTTACTACAACTCAGGCAACTACAACCCAAAGTACACAAAGGGCCGAGGCACCCAGTTCATATCTCCCTCCTGCCCCTATCTCTGCTGTGCTTGATTTGTCATCTGCCTGGAAGTGAGCTAAAGCCTCTGACTGGAAACGAGCTCAGACTGGTTAATGCATCCCAGAAGAGTGACGGGAAACTGAGCCAGAACTTTATGAATCAGAGGAAGGAGGTTGTGATATGACGCAGTACCTGTGCTGAAAATGCGGTCCCATGCTGCTGTGTGGTCGCGCCAGATTTTGGTGTTGAGTCTCTTGTGGATGTGCACTGGCGTCACCATCATCACACCAAATGTGCTCATCATCTAGAAAAAGCCAAGCAACAGCACATTAGCTCTCCTCTTGTGCCCAAAAAGTATTTATTCCTTTTGATATGTCTCAGAGACACAGATACAGGAAAACACAGCAAAATGAGAATTTGGTACAGCTCACATGATCGGGAGAGATGCTGGCAGTCTGTGTTTGGGCTAACAGTGACTTTAGTTTTGGCTCTAACTCTTTACAATGTTAGTTTAAGAACTGGGTCGAAAACTGAGAGACCTTTTTTTTTTTTTTTTCAGAATGGGATTTTTAAGCCTTCTGTATTCTTGAACCTATCGCCCTGTGGGACCTTTGTGAACCTCTGCTTATCATCTCCTGATTGGATGATATACGCTCGAATCCCAGTGTGTATAACAGCAGCCAGGTTGAATGACTCAATCACCGGCTGCCGTTCAGACTGAGCTGAACCTGGTGAACTGTCAGTGGCTCACAGATCATCACAAGTGTCCTGTCCTGCTGAACGGAGGGTAATAGGGGGGTGTACTCACTGTTTTCACGGCTGTGATGAAGTTCATGGCCTCCTCGTTGACTTTCTCTTGCAGCAGACCAAATCTCTTATCGTAGAGCACGAGGCAGATGGCTGAGTGACGAAGACACAACTCGGTTACTATGCCCGGTAGCTGCCGCTATAATATCTGAACGAAAGAGCTGAACTTACTCTCAAACGACCATTTATTCAGCTCAAAGTACAAGTCCTCAAGCTTCCCATTCTTGTTTATCTTCCCGACTCGGGCAACGAAGTCCACCAACACCTGAGTGAAACGAAACGCGTAAATACTGTGTCGGACTTTGCTCAAAGCTATTTGAAGACGCATCCATAAAGAGCGACGGTCTTACCTCGTTGATTTTTCCATCCAGCTTCACCACCTCTGTCGGTTTCATGAGTTTCTGCTGAAAAGCGCTCCTCACTCTCTGCCAGTCCTTTCCCTCGCTGCAGAGCAACATGTCCCATTACCGTCAGCGCGCTTTAGGAAACGCGTCCCTTCTGTTTGCACTGAGAGCTACGGCCTGACAATTGTTTTCTATACCAACAAATGAAAAGGTGCACTTACAGAATGAGAAGCCCGTACGCTTCGTCTCTCATGTCTCTGTATGCTTTCCATGGTTTGACCTCCAGTCTCTGAGGGTAACTTCCCTCCTTCCTGTAGAGCGCCTCCAGCAAGCAAGGTGCGCCAATGTGCACCGATTTAAAAGAGCCCAGCTTCATCCGGAAAATCTTTCCAAATTTCTTGTGATAATCAACCTAAGATGATTAAAAACCGTGAGAAATCAGAGACATTGCTGTTAAAACACTTATAGTCGGAGTTACTGGAATTTCAGAAATACTTTTTTTTTGCTGCAACCCGACTGCATTTCGGTAGAAAACATAGACAACCAAAGACGGAGCGTTGTGCGTTTACCGTACCAGAGCTTCGTGCTGTCTTGTGAGACCTCCTTTGCGCATTAGTTCAATGAAACTGCCGACGAGTGGCCAGTTGGTGGGTCCAGGCATCGCGTCTAAACTGTGCGCTCTGGAGGCAGCGTGAGCGCATGGCGCAGCCTCCACAGCATCCTTCTCCTCCAGGACGCACACTGAGGATGTTGGTTTAAGGTGCTGCAGTCCCACAGGCTTCTTTTTCAGCAGCTCAACAATCTGAGGAACTTTTTTGATCTGCGCCCTCATCCTCAAATTCCTAACCTTCCTTTTTAAAATGCCGAAAGATCTAATGTTTAACTCTGATCTCTCAGCCAAGCTCTTCCTTATTATCTTGGGTGTTTCTCTTTCTTGGAAGTGTCGCACCTTACCGCAATATATATACCCCGAGAGTGTTTATTCTTGCCACGCACCGAACCAATCAGGGGCCTGTCCTGCATTGTGTGGCCGACGAGCCCACCATTCATTTATGGATCCACGTTTGGAGGATCGTATGACCCCAGATAGACCGAGGAAGTGCCCTCGCTCCCCCTGGCTTTATAAATAAACACACAGGCCACAGCACAGGTGACGCGTTTGCATGAGCTGCGTTTCAGAGTGACCCGCGATTGGAAGAACCGAAACTTTGGCAAAGCAAATACTACTGCCACACTTTTTCACCGTGGCCAAATATTTGACGTTTGTAGGTTGTGCGTGTGTGTTTGCATTGTTTGTGTTTGGACTGTGTGTTCCGCGTGTAGGGTGACAGAGGCTAAATGGGCAATAGTCTTTAGATGCAAATTAAAATTGCACACAGGACCGACTGTCTAAAACACACAAAGACTGATTTTGGCACGTAGTTGCCCCAGTATTACAGGAATGTTAATTGCCTTTGAAGCGTAATCCTCAGAAAAATATCAAACACAGACATAAATCTGTATTACTGGTGTAAAGGAGGTTGCAACACCTTGGTTAAAGGCAGATTTTGAAATCAAAGTTGCATTTGGTTTACCTTCACTTAAACCTCACTAAGATCTGTCTCCTCGTTCTCCCTGCTCTTTTGCGCGCTCGCACACGCTGGCATGGCTCGAATAACATGTGCAGGGGCCCCGTTACCCTGTAAAAGTGCTTATTCACAGACTCTCGGGTGGCATCTGAACAACCTTGAACTCCGTGTTTGCCGCGTCGAGGCGCGAGCCAGACGCGCCCAGGTGTTACACACGCAGAGACGCGCGCGCACGTACACCCACGCACCAACAAATGCGTGTCTGTTCAGTTCAGAACACACCAGATACTGCATGTTACACACGCAGAGGAACTGTTGCCTCCATCAACACATGAAAAGCATCACAGCAAAGCAGTGATGATCACTTTCTGAGTTAAACTGCGCGTTTGTGGTGGAAATCGATGTGACTTTACTTTATCTCACCTGAACGTCCACTGTTTGTCCACATTTCGTTTATATAAAAAAGATGAACTTCTGTTCATTCGTCTTTATTTTATTTTATCCCACTGCAGCTCGTTGCTATGGCGCCATGAACATGCCAAACAATAGGCAGATTTATTTGAACTGGTCGCTTTAGTCTTGGCGCTGGTATTCATCACGCATTCACAAGAGGGCTCTTTTAATATTTAATGCTAATTTATATAAGAAACACATGCATCTATAACTATCGTTTAACCCTTCACTGGCTTTAGATTTGGCCAATCTATACCTTATGACAAACCTTAGTCCTGAAAATGCAATACTGTCCTCTGGAGCTGAAAAACAGCATCATGTGTCTCAGATAGCGCTGCAGGACATGACCCATGCATGTTTACACTCGTGTTGTTTGATGCACGCAGTCGGAAACGCCCCAGCGGAAAAAACCCAAAGTCTCTTGACGTCAGGTGTAAACAGGCTCCATGGCTGACTGTGCGCATTCACCGTAGGGGAAGGTCAAGCTACCATGGCACATAAACCGCAGCCAATTGGCTCCTGTTGCTGGTGTTTTCATGTTTTATGTTAAACTAAGCTCAACACAACTGAGCATTACAACGATGTCACTTCCATTTACACAACTGTGTGTTGTGCTGAGCTATCATGTTAAGCAGAGGCATAAGAAAGAAAAAAAAAACAGTAGTTACACGCTAAACTGATACTTTTACTTTTGACACATCCTGCTTGAGTTGTAATGATTCGTTCTTGCGCCATCCAGCTTGTGAAAGTTAATCAGGGGCTTTTGTGAAGATTGATTAATGGTTCTCTGGGGTCGCTGGTTTCATTCATTTTGTGAGCAAATGCAGCTCATTTCAGTTGTAAGAATTAGCCACTATTAAGATATTCAGCTGAAAGTGGGCCACAACCAGAGGTCTGAAGATATGACATTGGGATTCTATTGGAGCTGAAACAAGAGTAGATGATGATGAAAATAATAATTATTGGCAACCTTCCATAGTTGCGAACAAAACAGCAGAACAAACACAAAACAGAATTTATTCATGTGTTAAGGTCTGGAAGTCCATGAGTGAGCGTGAGTAATGTCCATAGCTGTCTGCTCTGCTGGCAAAAACGTGTGAGCAGAAGGTTGTTGAGCAAGGTTTAGCAGCAGGACTTCACCCTCATCATTCTCAGGTCTGTGCTGGCAGTGTCACTAACAGCTGGCACTGGTGCAAGTCATAGAGAAAACATGTTTTCCTGTCATGGTCTCTGAAGGCAAATAGTGTTGCCCAATACCTTTGTCTTTGACCTTGTGTGGAATAAATTACTTAAAGTTTTGTAATAGATGTCTTATGAAAGTGGCTGCGTGTTTGCGCAACATCATCAAATTTATATTTGATTATTGTCTGTCAACAAAATATAATTTAATTTAATATAAAAATGCTATGAAATAAAAGCAAAATCTGTTTTGATTAATGCCTCATCACAGATTAATTGCACTGGTAAAGACTTTCATAACATGAATGGTTAGTGTATAAAAACATGTAGTGTGTGCTCTGACATACCATTGCTGCTTTAAACCACTGTCTTGTTAAAAATCATAAAAAGCTAGGTTTCCTTTTTCTTTCCTCCTATAAATTCTTTGGGATTCATCTCTAGAACCTGCCTGCTTGGCAGCATACGCTTCAGCCTCTAACGTTACAGGCCTTCCAGAACCTTCTATAGATAAACATCCCAGCGGCGTGACGATGCCACCATTCCTTTGTTTGTTTTAAGCATCGGGTTCATTCGGATGAACTCTTCAGATATAGTGTTTTGATGACATCATATATCTGACATCAGAATATTGTGTTGCTTAGAATACTGACAAACTTAAAAAATAACCAATCTAAAAGCGAATGACTAGTTATGGAGCCATTTTATTTTATTCTAATTGTCTTCATTCTTTGAAATTAGTTTGCAGATATTTGGTTATGTCTTGGTACAGAAGACCCTTTTCCCATGATCAAGGTCAAAAACATTACACTCAAACTCCTTCAGACATACAGTATAAACATAAGGTCTGTTACTTTTCACCATAGAAGAAATTGCAATCATTTCAAAATATTCTACAGTTAATCACGGGCAATTTCATTAGCATAACTTTTTAGACGATTCTCTTCTTGGTGAGCAAAGCGCTGTGCAGTGTGAGGAGTGCTGGGCAGAGCAGGATGATTGAGATATATATATATATATATATATATATATATATATATATATATATATAGTAAGCTTAGTTGCAGAAACAGCCTATAAAGTGATTCAGGTTATACCAGTTGAAATATGATTAAGGAATTACTGTGTATTTTAAGATTTTTTATATTTTCCTTTGGAAAACATCTTGAGTGATTAGTTCAGAACAAAGCCTCCTGAAATGATTGAATGGATCTGATAATATGCAGTGAAGCTCACTCATCACTTGTGACTTCTCTGCTCCTTTGCTCCTTACGCTCAGATCGGTGAGAGCTTTGTAGTCAGGCCATCAGCATGCATACAGATAAGTGATGAACTGTAAAACAGGGGCCATCTGACCTTCTCATGCAGCAGCGGTGTCATCAGCACACAGGGCAGGCAAACCTGATGACTCAAACCATACTCATGTCAAAAACGACTTGCAGGTCAGCGAGTTCGGTTACTGGGTTTGAGGTGGAGGCAGCTCCTTACAGGCACACATGAAGAAGGAAGACAGTCATACAGAAATGCACATTCATGTATGAAAGCACAAACACACATTCATGTGCGCTGTGAGGGACCACCGTGCTCCTGGAGGCCTCAAAGAAGGAGATAAATCTGGATCCACAGAAGATTGAAATGCTTTGTACAGTCCCATCAGCCTGAGTGCTCACGTAGCAGCACTGACCTAACATATACAGTAAGGTGCCCCCTTACCCAAAGCCTTTACACCAAGAATGAAAATATTTATGTGGATCAGGAGTGAAGTCATGGAAAATGAGCACCCCTCCACCACATCCTTCACCTGCTGCCAGTGTGGTCTTCCCTGCACTCCTGCTTTAACCAGGTTGTTCTGAGATGATATTGATGGTGCAGGGAAAAGATTTTTATTGTTACAATAATTATTATAAATTTTTTTTGTCAGTCAGCCTTCTAATCCAGTTTTTCAGTGCAACCTCTTGTGTGGCCCTTTTACTGAGCCCTAACATCTTTGACGTCAAGTCAATATTATTATCGTGACACGTAAAGATTTGTAAAGCTGACAGTGACGCGTTTTATTCATTTTCTGGGGTCTTGCAATTTTGTATGGATTATTGCCCCTGCACAAAAAATAGGTCAATACTATTGACGGAGAACAACTAGAGTTGGAGCCGGCAAGGAAGGAGATCTCTGTGAACCCGCTGACCTGCTCTCATAAACTGAGAGACCTCCTGATTGCATTCAGCTCAGTGTGGTTCAGGAACCCCCAGGATGGAGGAGGAGCTGCCTCCATCCTGTATAACTGCACCAAAGTGAAGCAGGGGCGTGAGCTCTTAGGCCTTTCATGAAATAGCAGAATGAAACGTGGGTCAACATATAGTATTTCCTGCTAAAATGTAAAAGTGAAAGTGTGGAGCTGTGTGAGGTCGGTTGGTAGGTTAGTTCTGCTGTACATGTGGAATACATCCTTAAAGAAAGGAGGATCCCCACACTCTGTGCATGTATTGTCCAGAGTGTACTGTAGGTGGGTTATGCATACATGTACTGGAACTGTAGCTTCACTGTTAATGTATTTGTTCTGCACCTTGAGAGAACAAAGACCATGTGAGCAAAGATTGAAGGGAGTGTTGTGTGATATCACTGTGTGGCTTACCCTGCTTTCTGCATGCGTGCAGCACACAAGCTAACAGGTGTGATGTATGCCCTGCACCATTAAAGGGCCAGTTTATGACAGAGTACAATAAACGAGACAGTATTTTGAATTAGTCAGAGCTCACTATGAAACACTGCTTTTCAGCTGGTATTACAAAACTCAATGTAAGGTCAGCTATTCAGCAAAATCCTAATTAGAGAAAGTAGTAAGCAGCAGTAAGGAAAAGTGATCCAATAGAAGAATTCCACTACTGTGCAACTTCATCGTTGCCATGCCCCCAATCAACTCGTTGATTACATCGTTGGCACACTCTGGTACACTTTGACCTCTCCGGCATCAGGTAAATTTGTCAAAGTTTTGACCTCTAGATACAATGTACCCTCACGGCCCCATCAACTCATCGCCCTGCCTCTGTTATCTTATCATTATAAACAGAAGCCGTGTGGATGTCATCATGCACCGATGTCCTGTCAGTCTGCTGCTGGTGGGCATTCAAAGGAGGCCGTGCATGGCAGAACACAGAGAGACTTGCACGGCAGAATTCACACTAGGTTTGGAGCCAAATGGACAAACAGTCCTTAAATGGACGCATCTGGGGCGTATTGCTGTATTTGCTATGAGACTCTGGCTGGACATCACATTAACGGTCAAGTTACATAGTTCATGCACACGTCATACAAAAAGAGCCTCTTTGTGTGATGTGCAGCGTTGATGTGCACTGGTTAGCTAGAAAGGACTGTGTGCAAATCTACCACGTTGCCAGTGTCTGCTGGGTTTAACTGGTGACAGCAAAGCATCCACAGGTGTGAGTGGCAGCTGGGTCATGCCCTTACGAGGAAGGTCAGCTGGGTAATAGACGGATGTGTCTTTTTTGTTGTCTAGCCACAGCATATAACGGGTCCAGATACCTGCCAAGAACAGAACCAGAACCAGACTGTTAATGACACTGGCCAGTGTACATACATCTAGGATCTACAAATGTTTCTTTAAATCACAGTCTGGGGACCAAAACAGAAAAAAAACAGAGAGCTGAACTTTAGAGATGAAGGGCAGGCTCAGGAACAAGGTCTGGAGAAGGACACCTGTTGGCAACAAAGGAGTTCAGGCTGGAGAGCAGGTGCGTACAAACAACAAATTTAACCACTCTGTTTTATGGGGGCAGGGAGGGTTTAAGAGTTGCAACTATTACTACTCCCACCCTCTTCTATTGTCACTTGATGAGCCTATTCAGGTTGGTGAGGTGAAACCACCCTGGAAGGCAGGGATGAGGTCTCCTTGTGCCCTTTCACAGACTATAGAGACTGTGACGCTAACGTTTGAATAAGAAGTGAACACATTTTATGATCAGATCCAGCGAGCTTTGTTTCTGTATCCTATCAGTCACCACAATCTTGCAACCAAAGTAGGGGTAATGTTGCACATTAGCTTTCGGGATGTAAACTGAATATACCTGGGACATAGCCCATACATGCTTAATTTCCTGTGATGTTGGCTTCATGGGAAACTCAACAGCAGTGTTGTAAATCTCTGGTAGTTCATGTTGTTGACTATTTGAGTATATAACAAACTGAAAGTTATTAAATGTTTTTTGTAAATGTCAAGAGGTGCTGGGAAAAGGTTATGTGACCCAGCCTTATCTAGAAAAAGTGGGCAGAGTTAAGAGAGAAGAGGAAGTTTAAAAACAGATGCCAATTTTGTAATATTATTGCTCGCCAATTAAATTTGACTTTTACCCCTTGGGCAGAGCATAGCAGAGCAGGGAGAGGTTGATTTTGAGTCTTGGGGCACCTTAAGATTTATTCGTAAAAGAAAAACAGAGAAAATAAGTCCCTTTGATGTGGCTTTGGTTAATTCTGGATCCTATTCTGTTGTGGGTCACATGGCAGTCACACCATTTGCCTTGTGTGTTTTCTCACTGTGATGTGACCCCAGGGCTCTTCTGGGCATAAATTCAATCCTACTGCTCTATGGTGGGAGCATTTGGCTGCACCTTCTTGTCCTCACATGATTTCAGGGTTCGTGCAATAGTGCTGATTCAACCCTGTCCCATCAAACTTATTTTTTAACAGTGAATCAAAGATGTGTTTCTGTCTAACCAGTTTTCTTATTTATTAATTAAATTACGTGTTACTCCAAAAAAATATCCACAGCCAGAACCACATCTTTCTTGCCGTATCTTGATTGACAAGACAAGATAAAACCAGAGCCCACATTTCAAAAACATCTCTGTACGTGCAAATATGTTTGTTTCACATGTCTTGGCTGACTGGACTGACAGACTGGGGGATGAGTCCCCTCCACTGAAGACGAGAGCGTTACATCTCCATGTTGGAGGACGGAGTTGGCCTCAGCACAGTGACAGAAAGCTCTGCATTAGTTTAACGTCTGTTGCAACAAAAACCAAGTGAAGCGGATTACAGAGAAGACCCATTATGCTCCCTTCCAGGAAAAGTTGTACCGTAGCTTTTCATGACATGTGGCATGTGTTACTGCTCATTCATAAACAGACTGTGAGTAATGAGTGGAGCCTCAGATGGGGGCTTTTTGGGGACAAGCAAACAGTGCAGCACTCACTGGGTGAAAAACATTCCTGAGTGTACAGTAACAATATCAGATTTCATTGTGAAAAGACTTACATTGCTCAGTGACGTAGTAAACACAAGGAGAGAAACTCGGAAATGGGGCTAAACTCCATCAAAACAAGCATGTTGAGACATTGCAGTAGCTCAAAGTTAATTCCTGGCAACACCTTTTGTTTTTTGTCTCTGAGGTTTTTACGTGTGGGCACAACAAGTTATTACAAATTCTTTTGGTCTTAAAGAAATGGGTTGTGCAAGGCAGCTCTTCGCGCAGATTTACAGTAGTGTGTTGGGCAAACACTAAAGGAGAAAAATATGTAGTGATGCAAGAAATTTGTGGAGGCGTATTGGTTCCCTTGTTGTCAACAACTTGCGATTTTACTTGTTCAGACCACCTGTTCAGACCACCTAGTAAGCAATTTTCAGAGCGGATCAAGTCTACTCAATCTTCTCAAAGATCCTAAGAGCAAAACAAGCTTTCTGTTGAGTTTTCCCATTTTTGCCATGGCAGATTTGTGCCTGGTTCATTGGGCTTGTGTCTGATCTGTCAAAGCTAGTTGTTGGGACGTGCTGTGAGGCCATATCAATAATTGGTTGTTTTATACAAAACAACAAATAATAGGGGAATGGGGAAACTGTCTCTTACAAAGTGAGCCACCTGTGCTAGAACAAGCACAGGTTCTTTTATATACAGTCACAATGTGGATGAGGTGATGCCAGTGAACTGATTCATTGGTCTACAGTGTAATCCATCAAGAAATGCTTTCAAGTTAGTATAAACTAAAACTGCAACATTAAACTTAAACAAGGTGAATTTAATTTCGGCAACACCAAATCACAGTAGAGTCATTGCAAGCCACTCCACGTATAAACAGCACAACCAGGCTCAGGGCGGGGAGCTCACTGCCTTGAGTGGTTAAGATGAGGATGACATGGAGATAAAAAAGAGCAAATAAGTCACTGAGTCCACAGTGTTAAAAGAAAGAAAAGGAACAGACTGGACAAAGGTGCATGACAAACCGGTAGGCTCACACCAAGTTCATGCAAGCGCCACACAAACGTGATGGCTTTGTGTTGTCCACTAATTTGCCTTAATCAACCACATATTCTCTTGGTTGGAATGAAAGAGTTATCTTAATCTGTGCTGCATGAGAAGGGGAAAGATTAGTAATAATAAAGCGTTTTAGAGACATTACTTCTGCTGTGGCGTCTGTTTGTGATGGCGGCAACTCGGACGTCAGTTGGACTTTAGAGTTATACTGTGGTCACCTTGTTGGATTGGAGCTTGTATTTGTCCAAAAACACACTGTCCAAATATTAATTAGAACGCAACGTTACCACCGTCTGCACAGTGTGTTTATTTCAGTCAATCTGTAGCCCACATATATACAGAAACACCTGCTTATTTATTAACATCTACATTCTGTATTTTTTCATCCATTCATTATTTTAGACTATAATACTCAGACACTAGTTTTTAAGGATAAACATATTTATTTGCTATCTGTATCACATTTACTGGCCCTTATACTCTTAAACTTTTCTCAACGATCTTTATTATTATTCTACTCGTTTATAGAAATTCATAATTAGCTCTAATAATATATGAGTACATTGTGCAAATAAATCGCTTTACATATGTTCAGATTGTCTTGTCTCAGTCTTTTCATCTATGCTAGAACTGGTTCTGACCTTTTGTCTTGCCCTAGTACAATGAGTGAAACAGCGCCTCTAAACCTTATGTGGTGAAACAAAATATTGCATCCTTATCATTAATTTGTGGAATCACTTAAGGAAGAAAATCTGAGAGATTAACCAATTAAATGGGGCTGACGTCATACCACTGTCAAAATGTGATTAGTCAGGACTCTGCAGAGGGAAGCCAGCCGCCCAATTAAATCATAGCAAGGTGTCAACGTCACTTTTAGCCGGATCATAGTGTAGTGATAGCATTAGCGTCTTTATCATTAACAGATATGTACTGTGATTTGGAGTCGTTAGTAAAACAACAAACAATTTTACTATACTTAAATCAGCAAAACGACAAAACTGCAGCTGCTTACAGAGTGAATAAGGCATATTTAGACTTTTAGGAAAGAATTTAAATGTCTGTAGAAAGCTGCTAGCAGCTCTGCTAGCACTACGCCTCAACAGTAACGTTGCAGAAGCTGCGAACAAGAATTAAAAACGCATTTGCGGAACATACAGTATGTGGACAGCACAGACTTGTCAGATCAGCCAACATACCCGTTCACTCTAGAGAGATTAAAGCTCAGCATCTCATTCTGCACATGTTTACTGAGCACTTCACCATCACAGGCAGCAGGACGTCCTTTCTCTTCTAGGGTGAGTGAAATGTCCCCCTTCATTAATAAAGCTGCTCATAAAGCTGTTATGCTGTATCGCTTATTGTCTGTGTCAGTCTACTTAGAGTGAAAGGATTGTGAATCTATAGCAAATCTGGTTTGTTTTTCTTTGATGTTATGTTGTATAATAATAATAATAAGGTAATCTGTAATCTGCCACACTATGACTCCTCCACCCTCTGGGACCTCAATATTAAACATGTTAGAGTGAGTTATCACCTCTCTGACATCTTCAAGACAAACACAGAGTGTACCTAATAAAGTGGCCACTGAATGCAATACTTGTTGACCAGATTGATACTGTATTTGCACATGCATGAGCTTTATAAAGGTTTACTCTGAAACTCAGTAAGCGGTAATATTTATAGTATGTTTTTATGGAAACATTTTTGACCATGTGGCACATCGTTCAGAGTCTTGAACTGAAGACAAGAGGATAAAATAATAGAACATAATAATTAACACTCCATCTACCGTATCTTAAATTGCAAATGAGTTTGTGCTTTAAATAAAAACGAGACAAATAATTTGTAATGATAAACTAACTTCATCATCTGGTTGTGCTGTGGTTGTCATTTGCCACACTTGTATGCCCGAAAAGTAACATCAACAATACCAAACAGGTTTTCTCGTGCATGACTACACAATACTAGTCTCAATCTCCTCTTGTTTTTGCTTGTTTGTGTTTTTCTTTCTTCTTCACACATGTTTACAAAGTCTGACGTGGCTTTAACCAGCTCACCGCTCACGTTGGTTGTTACAACATCTGTCTGGCTTTGGCGCCAAGGGGCAAGCGTTGTCGATGTTGTGCATTAATGTGGTAGAGAAATGAAGCCGGGGTGTCATTTAACTTGGTCAAAAGAGACCTTTAAAATTGTGTTTAGTAGAACTAGGCAGGGCAGGCATGCAGTTCATTAACCAGTGATTTTCTTTCTCTCAGTTCGTTACAGTACGTGTGAGTGTATGTGTAAACCGGTGTGTTCAGGGTAAGGAGGGCACAGAGATTCTGAATGTTATGAGCTGTGCAATTGAGGTGAGATATTCGTTGGAAAGGAGCCAACTCGTTGAGTTCAGTGGGGTCCTTCTGTCCCCTGCTCTGAACTCTTGCAACCTCAGTGTGTGTGTGTGTGTTGTGTGTAAGAGGTGAAAGGGGTGGTGGCGATAGGTAGATAAATGAGTGAATGAGCTAAAAAACATGCACTGGTCGACCTTCTTGTGCCAACATGATGGAAAGTGATGCCCCCTACCACCACCCACACACACACACTTTGCCCATAGTGGCCTGAACACTTTTTTGTATGGATGTGATAGTGACAACATGCAGTACCTTCAGCTTTGAAACATCTCTTATCCTCTGTAAACCCAAGCATACACATAAAACTTGTCTTGTTTACTGTAAATGCAAAAAAAATTATTGACGACATTTATTATTGCTTAAATTACAGGGAAATACAATTCTGTAACCATAGTCACCTCTTAAACCTTTAAAAATTGCGATTGTGAAAAAATGATTTGGTTTAAACATATATAACTTAGCGTCAACGTTGCAATGAGTCAGAAAGGTCACTCACTGACTCACTGTCTGTTTTAGAAGGTACAGAGCTTTAGATTTCGTTTATTTTGTAATGACTGGTGCATTTACGACAAATGGTTGTAATCCTGATGGGTCTTTATTCCTTTCTTGAAATTGGTCTATAAACAGGGATTTATTGCTATGACTGGTAATGAATCACGCACATTAATGCTTTTGTGTGGACACACATCAACATAATTTAGCATTAATAAGCATATACTTAATAGCGTTATACTTGTGATTTTTCCTTAATAAAGCATTAAAAAATTCCACATTACAGACAATTGTAGTCATTGTAACACCAATGTTTTATGTAAGCAAACAAAATATGTTTAATCTGTCTCATTTTGCATTTAGCTGTACTACCCTTTTCTAATATTTTTCAGTGTTTGTTAAATACTGTGGGCAGTATGTAAGTAATGGTCCAACATGCTCACACTTCTATCATACAGTTTAAATTACATGAAAATTAGAAATTTTGGAACAAAACATCAAAATATCTGTTTTTCATGGCTAGATTAGAATCTGCTATACTGCTCTGTTGTTATCAAAATTTAAAATATAAGGGTCTGTTGGTTTCACATTTAACAATCTCCTCAGACATTTAGTGCTTTAACTTCAGGGAATGATGTTATCTCTGCGTTAACTAATTCACAAATGACAGCTCAAGCAACAACAACAACAACAATAATAATAAAACCATATGATCATTTACAACAGACTATAAACACTGACACCTTTAACTGTGTCCTGACTGTTAATAGATTTCACACTATAGGGCTTGATGACTGCAGTGACCATGGACGTGAGAGAGTGAGAGCATCTGGATGCAATAAAATGCTTAACTCTAGTATAAAAGAGGCAGAAAACGGATGCAGAGAAGCTAAAATGGGTATAACATGCTCTCGTATATATTGATGTATGATTTGCACTGTGTGTGCGTCTGTGTGTGTGTGGGTTCACACTATGTCCATGTCGGATGATTGTCGGGGGCCAGTGGGGCCACGGAGTGACTGACCTCTCCACAGATGTTATTACACATCGATGAGGCTGTCCATCTGATCATTAACCCTCACTGTGTAATCACACCAACAAGCGTGTATGTGTGTGTGTGTCTAGCGCTCTCTGTCTGTCTCCAGCACTCTCGGTTTCCTAACTCTGTTTTTGCTACTGTATTTCATTTAACCGTATCGATTTCTCCCTGAACCACCTTCTCAAGGTCTCTGGCCGCAGGACTCTGATCGACACCCGGTGGCTGTAAACGTGTTGTTTTTCTAACTGGGAGAAGAACTTTAAAAAACAGACTGTACAAACGAGGTGTGTCACATCTCCCTCCTGTAATCAGGAGCGTATTTAGAGCAGTTTAACTGCTGGTAAAGGTTGCTTGTAAAACATTGTGAGGTGTAGTTACTTTTAATAATGCATCAGTGACAGTTTATAAGGTGGTAAATATTATTTCACCGTAGCGGAAGTGATTTTCTCTGAAAGAGCACTGTAAAACTTTAATTGCCTCTGTTCCACATTAAGCTAAACCTCTGTGGGGCCTGATTTAACTGCTGTCATTTGTGTCTAGTTATAGTGTGGAGTCAAAGTGTGTTACAGAGTTAAAATTTAATTTCTGTGTTGCCACGTAGGATTAGAAGAAATAAAAACAAGGAGTTCAGAGAGATTACGCTACTGAGGAGAGATTGTAAACAACTTGAACTCTGGAGTTTCTGTTGTGGGGTTTTACAACTTCTCATCCACAATAGTTAAGAATAAAACAAGAAAACACAAAATGTTTGCACATATTATAAATGTACATATACCGTACATCCACCTCAAATTGTCCAACATCAGCTTCTGAGGAAAATGAGATGCAGTCAGAACAGTTTTTGTTTCAACATCAGGCAATTACACAAGAAAATTAATAAGATAAAAAACATAAGAAAACAAAATAGGGGAAAAAAAACACGTAACATTAAGGTAAAACAGTAGAACCATCTCCTAATGTAATGACCTCAAGAAAGTAAGTTTGCTTGATAAATCTACATTTTTGCTTCTGTTGTTAGTTAATATAAGTGCACATGGAGAAATGGGAAATCTATGTGGGAATTTTTCAAAAGCATCCAGACTAAACGGGATCGACAAGCCAATCATACTTCTTGTACCTCCATTCTTGTCTCTCACATCATAACCATTTTCAGCATCTCTAAACGATCACCACCTGAAAATTGTTAGTATTTACACTTCAGTATGTACTTACAGTATGTTTGTTCCAACACATACGACTCCTTCCTCTCCTTGAGCCTTTACGTCTTCAGTGTCATAGTACAGGTTTTTTATGGTTGTCACTTCTTATATGTAAACAAAGTAAATTAATCAGCTAATAATTTGCTTTTCCTGCTTAAACCCAACGACACAATTGAATCTGGAGTCTTGAGTCTCTGACATTCCATGCTTGCACATTTTATACCCTCCATCCACAAACAACTCCTGCTGACTCACTTAAGGCTAATAAACCATCATTGGTTTAACAAAACTGCATCAGGTCATAATCGTTACACTACAGACACATAATCACATTTGTAGTTTAGCTGTACAGGAGCAGATTTTTTAGAAGACAGACTTTCTAAATGATCAACATTCAGTTCATTAGGTGTAACATTTCAATTACAATAATGTTAAAATGTGTACTTTGTTGAATGCATCTATTCTACGGGGCAGATTAGTAAATATAAAGGCTATTTGTGCGAAACGAAGGCACTAAGGTGCAATAGATCAAGGCGTTCCATCTCCTCTCTGTCTGTCTCTCTCTAGCAGCTCAGCAGAATATACTGAACTAGACCTTTGATGAACTGACGTCCTACAACTGCTTATCAAACTTTTGCCCCACAGGGTCATAGGGTCAGAAAAACATTTTGTTCATGCCGACCATTTACGGTAAAAGAGAACAAATGGGAACCTTGTAGATGGGAGGTGTCTGTGCGTGGCCAGTAGCCTGTTTATTTGTGTGACCTGAACTGGGTTTTGTATTAATGGCCTGCAGAGGAAGTCAGAGTCCCGCAGTCTGCTGCCTCCTGGGGAGCACAGAGGAGATGCCCGTCTGTTTATCATTAAAGGGTCGCGCTGTCATGACCTGATCAAATAACTATTACACACTTTGGCAGCAGTGTGTGTGTGTGTGTGTGTGTGTGTGTGTGTGTGTACGTACTTGGGCATTTGCTCCTATTTTGTGCAACATAGCTTGTTGTGAAATCATACGTGCGGTTCTGTTTGTTAGACATGTGCACGTGTGTGTGCAAGAGTTTACCTGTTGAGTAAGATGATATAGCAGTTGAGTAAACACCTCAAATATTTAATAATGTTTAATTATTGGCTATTGTGAGGTGAAGATACACTTGATAGAAAGACACATTTTTGTCCCTTTCTCACACCTCTGGTAGAATCACTTTTATTATTGCCAGGTGCTCAATCTGGCTGAATCAGGATCTAGTTGTGAAATAACTTTCCTGCTGTGGAAATGCAACTTCAACTTTCTTTACCTGATGCACACTGAAGTGTTTTCCCATAGAGAATCAATGTAGATGAACTGCTACAACATTCCAAGAGCTTTCTAATAGACTAATCTTCCTCCTCTGCCCCAGACATGTTTGGGTGCTCAAAGAACTGTAATCCAGAGTTATGTGAAAAGCTATCATAACAGAGCGTACAAACTAAGCCTTTACACGAACCACAGCACTGATGTGTTTCAGAATTGTTCATGCATGTTGTAAAACTAAAGTTGTGAAACAACAATGAACATTTCATTTCATTTCTTTTGTTGATTTCTTTTTGTTCTAGTCCCCTGTATCATCATCTTGCGTAGATTGCTGACAGTGTATGAAACAGCCTTAAAGAGGTGTGTTTCAGTGATTGTCAACAAGAGGAATGTCACAGCAAAACCCAATATCTCCTAATCTAAACGTCTTCTTTGCTCAGAGATGGGCTAAATGTATGGACATGAGCAAGGTCCGTCAACATTGATTCACAAGAACTAAATTCCAACTTGATTTTTGCTCCTATATTCATCCTCCAATCCTGACAGTTTATTTTGGTACGAGTCACTAAGTTAGAAAAGCTTTTTTGACACAGTCAAGTCAAGTCAAGTTATCACTAAATACAGCATCTGAGTCAGTCTCCATAGACTAGATTCTTTTATCCCACCCCTTTGTTTTTTTTGTATTTATTTATACAAAGTTGAACTCTGGCAGTCATTTGTGCTATTATGGTATTGTTCTTAGCCACACACACACACACACCATGACACTATGAGCCACCTCATTCTACTGTAACTATAACCATGTTTACAACTCTACTAACTTTACAACTTGGACCTGCACATTTGCACATTAACAGTTTTCTGAGTGCTTGCAGTGACAGCACAAGGCACAAAGTCCCAGTGACTTAAAGAGTTGCTAGGACTAGACTAGGAGTAGACTAGGACGCCATGACTGCATGTTTTAGGCTGATGAAATGCTGCTTTTTGAAAGTGCTGTACATGTAGTTTGTCCTTAGTCATGATTTCTTTCAGACTTATCTCTGGTGTATGAGTAAAAGTACAGTGTGAACGCAGTTTTCTCCCTTTCAGATAATATCACACAATGTACACATGCTTTGTGTTGACTCTCAAGGCCTGTAACAGAACAAACCATGATGTGTTTGTCCCCTGAGCCTGTTTAACAACTGACACAGATTCAATATAGCCATGTTGTTTGGCTTTTTTCACAAGTGTTGAACTCAAAGCCTTTGATGGACACATAGAGCACACAAAAACACTGCCAAGTGTTATAACACAGGCAGGAGTAACTTTACCTTTGGTTTTGCAATCACACTCTTTGCCTTGGAGAGCAGCCAAGTGTTATTCACCTGAAATGTGTGTAGGGATGAACTCGAAAACAAGTGTCATGTGTTGGTTAGGTGGTTAGAGGGTTGTAAAGAAGGAGCTTTAGAAGGTCAGAGAGCTGGACTGGGGATGCAGTGAGGCTAAAGCAAACCTATACTATCAATAATATTTCTGTAGTATCAGGTTGACGATTGTTTTGATAATATTTTGCTACATTTCTGACTTTTTTAATAGCTATTTTATATGAAATTTAATTTATTTTAATGTATTTCATATTTATTATTGTAAGTTTAACACTTCACCAGAAATATATATGTTGTGTTGCACAAATGTGTTAATCAAGAATGAATTGAAATAAAAATTCTCATTAATATTTTATTATTTCAATTTTCTCTAAACTAAAATCTTACTAAAGCTCAGAGATCTTTTTCCAGGACTAAACCTCCCTCCAGTAAGTTGTGATTTGTGTGTTCACTTCAACAATTAATCAGTATGTTCAGTACTCCAGGCGCCACTGAACTTCCAACAAGTTCCTGTTGGAAGTTCCAAAGTACCACCCCCTGAGCTTGGAACTGCTTTGGGAGTAAAATATCCCGATATATGGAATTTCATTTAGCTCTTGTGTCCACCTGTTTGTTGATATAATACATCAGTTATCGAACAGGCTGTGTTTGAACCCCTCTAAGCAGAACTCTTTCTCTATATGAGACTGTCTAATGAACGTTTATAGGACGTGGATCCTTTTGTGCCTCTCAGTGGTAGTATGTAGAAGTACACTCTAACGTCACATTACCCAACACTGCCTGTTTTTACTTAATATGCAAATCACCATTTATCTCTGATTTATATGGCATATATATATCAAGTAACAATACATCTATATAGAATTATATAGGAAATCCAACATGTCCCACTTGAGCACTAGACAACAGTGAAGAAGAGAAAGTTCCTTTAACAGAACAGGCTCAGGGTGGACGGTCATCTGCCTGGACTGTTTCGAGTGAGGGTATGTAGTAGTATATCTAGTTTTGAGTTATTTAACACACCTGTAACTGGTACATTTGGGTTAATTTATTTATGCTTTGATACTCATTGTAGTAATATTTATCTATAAGTTTCAGCTGCCTGGAAAAACTGAGGAAATTTTTTTATCTTTTATCATTATTTTTCACAGACTGGATTTAGAAACGATGCAGAGACGTGTTTGAGTATTACTTAGATAAACAGCACCCTCTGCTGTGACACTTGCCGTCATGAAAAGGTTGTCTGAAAACAGCTCAGGAAGTAGAGTGGATGTCCATCAGTGTGTGAATGGGTGAATGAGAAGCAAAATGATTTTATGAAAGTATGGATTTACAGCAGACTGTTTCTTTGTGCATAAAGACCTTTTCATTGAAAATTACACACGTCATAATTAGACACATAACAATTAACAATATTTTTAGTATCCTACAACTTAAATGTGTTTATGTGACGTCATGGGTTTTCAAAATCAATGTGGGGTTTTGACACAGCACCAGTAAGGACACGCAGTGACACTAAACCAAATAAAAACCTGTAGGTTGGCCTGTGTGGATTTGCTGCACTGCTGTAGATTATAACACTGTAGTAACGTATGTTTTGGCGACCTCTGCTGTTCAGCGGCGCACCAACCAGTCATCTGGTTATTATGATGACAGGATGTTCATTACTTACAGCTGTTTGCACCTGAGCCCGAGGTTCCCATCTGACAAAGTAGTGCTGTGTGATCCATTTGCTCTCTCTCTTATCTTGCAGCATCCCGTGGGTAATGTTGCCCCTTTATGAGAGTGCAGGGTCTTTAAAAGGTTGCCGTGAAATGCATGTGAATGTTGAAAAGATTCAAAAGTTGATCATGTAAAATCAATGGAAGTGGGTTTTATGTTTTGATTTTCTCTGGGAAAACAGTTGAGTGAGGCCATTTGTAAAATAAAATCACAGTAACTGAAACCAGAGCAGACAGTACAACAATCAACTGTCACCGAATCATAGTTCAGTACTATAAATTACAGGAGCACCACCATGTGACACAAAGTACACGTGAGAATATTTGTATTATCTCTACTATTAATGTAAAAATAAATTTCTGTATGAAGAATAGCAACACGAGTGGCTACACAGGGCTACACGTGTCTTTCCATCCTTAAAATTGTGACCCTGGCCAGTTTTATAACCCAAAATGAAGTTTCTGATTCTGTGTGTGAAAGAATGTGGCTGAACCCCATTTTTTTGTATAAGGCCACAGCAGCCACCTGGGTGGAGCTGGTGTCGAGCACCACCTTCGAGCAGTCTTGTTCCTTACAAAAGTCAAGCGCTGTCTGAGTCAGCCTGAGGCCCAGGCCCATCCGTCTGCACAACGGTGAAATGATCATTCTGAACAGTTCCCCATACTTTCCTTCTCCACTTTGTTTGGCCACTACAGCCACTGTGCCCAAGATTTGGGCTGTTCCATCAACCTCAGCCTCAGCCACCCAAAAACAGTCATCTGGTCTGCTCAGAAAGTGCCCAGGGATGTCCTGCATGTCGGTCTGGAGTCTCTTCCTGACGTAGCAGGCAAATAGCTCATAGCAGCAGTAGTAAATAAGACTGAGCCAAACTGCTGGTAACATCACTGCCCCTAACACAGAGCCAAGACCATAACCAGCAACACACAGCGTCAGAGTGATGGCGATGTAGAGAGGGCTGCCCATGGCGTTGTAAAAACATGGACCAATGTGCTCCAGGATGCCAGTTCTGAACAGGGCGCGCACTTCCTCCTTGTCAGAGGAACGGTATCGGCGGATCACCAGCTGCATGTCCAGAGGGAACTACAGGGAACCAGGATATCTGTTCAACTTAACAAAATATGCACAAACAGTTTGAATGTAATGGGCATTAGACATACAGTAGGAAGATCCTCTCTATCCTGGCAAAATCAGAACGTATGTGTTTAAACCAGAACATGATATAGAAATACTCACCCTATCTCTAGAATGCCACAGCATCTATTTTTTCTTACTTTCTTACTTACTACACATCTTATAATGTATTACGTAATTCTCTAATGCAAAACTAGGTTCACTTTATTTCAGTCACTAAATCACTTTCCAACAACCATTGTTAGATATTAACAGACTGTCAATGTCTTGCTTGTGCAGCTCTAGTTCAGATTCATTTAACATACTGTAATAGATGTGCAAGCTGCATTATACAAAGAAGAAAAGCTTTTCACCAAGGCAGAATGCAATTGTAAAGACGGTAGCAATAAAAATACTTTAACATTTCTCAGCTGCATGTAACAAACAAATCCCTACTCAAGTTAATCATTAAACACAACCTGAACCTGGATAAGTAGCCCGATGATTTAAGTTCCATGCGTGAATTTTAAACTCTACCAGAGCTCTTGAAACAACGCAATTGAATTTCCAGACAAACATTTGCGAACCTAAAATGTTTTCATGTGTAAAATTAGTTTTAACAGTAATGCAGTAAATATTTAAAATGAAATGTGAGGATATGTAGATATACTGTTTAGACCTGCATATGCCCTGGATCATTCTCATCAGCAGATTAATATTATGTTTATGCATCTGTATCAAATAAAACCAAAAGCAAACCCTCTACAGTAGCTTCAGCCAGTCAGGCTTAACGTACTACAGCTACTGTATAAGCATCAGAAATCTGACATAACTCGCCGTTTAAGAGCCTAAAACGTCCCTTATCAGACTGCACTTTAACGAAAAGTGACGTTTTCTTACGTTATTCAGAGCAACACAGGAGCCGCACGACAAGGTCCAGCGTCTGGAGTGAACCGTGGGGAGAAGCACCGTAAAGCCGGTTACAAAGTTAACTTTATTGGTTACGGGTCTTCAGGCGGCTACGTAACGTTCACAAGCGTCCGTCACACGATTGCGTTCGTTGTTGCGCAGTGACGTCACAGGTAGTGGCCGGAAGCGTGACCTGTTAGCCGTTAGCCAGTATGTCATGAATTTGATGCGTGTTTGTTGTTCCTTTCAAAATAAAAGTATGACATTATAATTTTAAGACTAATTTCAAAACTGAATATCCGGATTATTAACAAAATTTATTTTCCTAATGTTAATTGCCGCTTCTACAATTCTCATGTCCTTTTAAAATAATATTCAGATAGCTGAACTAAATACTGACAATTAAGCGTGTTACTTTAACTTTATCATATTCATGATCAGTTAATTACTGTTTTATTGTTTAATAATTAACCACACCATCACTTCCTCCAACCATTTGCAAAATAAAAGCATGCAATGTGTCTGTGGAGATTCTCATTACATGCAATGATTAGAACTTCAAATAGACCAATTGAATACAGAAAAGTGTACCTATTAGTTGGACATTGTGATGGTACTTGTACTTCTGCCAGCTCCTTTCAAAATAAAAGTACGCCATTGCAATTCAAAGATTTACATTTAATATTGAGAAAAGTCTTCTTTATTACACCCCTTTAAAATAAATCCTTAAATGGTGAAATAATTGTTTAAAATGTTGCTACATAAAAATAGTTACATATAATTATAGAAATGTCTGTGAAGATTGTCATTCATCCAGGTGAAGTTGTCTGAAGGTTGAGTCATGGCAACTGGACTTCTTCTAGTTCGTAGAAACGTTTCACCACCTACCTGTGATCTCAAGACCACTTCACACGTCCCCCACAAAGGAGACACTTAACAACCCTGTAATGGTTGGAGGAGGAGTCACGGTAGTTGAGGTTTCACACCTACTCACTACTCTCACCCCCCCTTTGTTCGCATAACAAACCTATTCTTCACAGGTGTGAAGTGAAACCCAACTGGAGGATAAATCAGTGGTTTTCACCAACTTCTCACAGACTGAAGAAGCCTCCTGGATAGGTGGTGAAACGTTTCTACGAACTAGAGGAAGTCCAGTTGCCATGACTCAACCTTCAGATAATTATAGAAATTTAATATTCTTGGTCTATTAATGCTTTTAAAGGTTTATTAGGTCTATTAGCACATTTTAAGGTTTTTTACAAATACATGGTCAATCCCTCCCCCTCATTCTTCATTCTCTTATCTGAAGACAAAACCTTTCAAAAATTTTAGTTAAAATATGAAAAATTGTGGCTGTATTGACAATTTAAAAAGAGAAAAGTTGATTTAAAAATCGAGCCTTGGTCAGCTTCTTAATCCTTGTCATCATTTAATCTTGGTCCACTTTTCAATCTTGGTCATCATTTACTCGTAGTCAATGTTTTTCTGGTTTTGTTCCACATTTAGGCCCCTAAATCACCTGCATTTTTATCTGTCAGCAGCTCATAAGCAGTCGGCGTGTTTTTAGCAAACAGATCAGCTCTCTAGTTTCTAGTACTCGACTCGACTCTATGATAAGATAATTCTCAATTGATCCCTACTGTGGGAAAATGTAATTGTTACAACAGCTATAAACAATTAGTAAGGTGCAAAAGAACAAAAGTGGAGCGTGTGAAAAAAAAATTATACATTATACAAATTTACAATTTTTACAAATACAAGATACTGTACATCAATGTCCAAATAAACTATACAAGATAATCTGCACAGTAGGGGCTGTTAGACTGATTGGTTTTACAGTCTAACAGCAGTTTGAATGAAGGACCTGCGGTACCGCTTGTCCTGCACTGGGGGTGGATCAGTCTTCTCAATGAAGGAGCTGCTCAGAGCCTCCACTGGCCAACATATACTACTACTATACTATATCTGCTAAAACTATCCAATAACAATCTCTGTAATCTCTGTAAAAAGTTACAGTTGCACAACAGCCAGTGAGGGGTCCCTGCATAAACTGCTTTTTATTAAGTAATGTTAAATAACATCAATTTAAATATAAAAGGGAGGACAGGAAGGAGTAATGTGACCAGGAGACCAGTAAAGAGCAGCGGAAAGTGTAGTTGACGATAACTTTCACAACATTGCACTGATGAAGACCTCAAGCGGAAATGTGTGTACTCATATCAGACTCTGACTAATCTAACTGGAGGGACTTTATGAAAAACCTGAAACATTTAACATAAGTATTAATGCCACACTTTATCTCAAGTATATAGACCAAATTTGCTGATGCAAATCACACTTTCTTGCATAAACATGCAGGAATAAGTTCACTATGCCTTTAATAGAAGGCATTTGAGGACGTGTGACTTCCTGTTCTACTCACTGGTACAGAGAAGTAGTATCTTGTGTTCAAATTTTATTTCAGAGAGGACAAAATGGATTACAGATGTACAAAATGAAACATACAATACGGCAATTCTATAGATATACAGTTCATCTGGTAATGAATGACCGACAGAAATGTCTGATCTTTAGCTTGATGTTTGGATAAAACAAAAATTAAGCAATATATCTATATAGTACTGAATCAAAGATGTGTGTTCACACACTTCTCACACATGGTTCTGTCAGTCATTTGCTGACACTGTTAATGTTACTGCTGATTTCCTCTGTTGTTTGGCTTGTCTGAGATCCTTGATTTTCCTCTCTATGTGTAATGTATCGTCTCCATATCTTCATGTATGCACCTTTGATCTTTTGTATTTTGAAGGCATAAACAACTGGGTTCACAGCTGAGTTTGCGTGAGACAGCAAGATGCCCACATAGAAAGCTGTTGGTGGGACAGCACTGAGCCCAGCCCAGTATGCAACGCAGTTCATTATGTGTAGAGGGAGCCAGGACAGTGCAAACAGAGCCAGGACCAGAGCCAGAGACCCAGCAAGCTGCCTCTCCTTCTGTAGGTAGTTCTGAGACTGTATCTGAGTTCTGTTGCCTGGTTTCTCTCGAAGCCTTCCTTGGATGGTACAGAACACAAAGCCATACAAAACAGTCATCACCAGCAGAGGTGTCAAGGTGCAGAGGAAAAAGTTGAAGTAAACCAGGTATGACATGGACATCACAGCTATAAACTGGCAGGTGATAGTAGAGTTGACTGTGTTGGACAAGGTTTCATGGTTGTACCATCCAAACATGGGAGCAAAACTCAGTGGGATCGCAAGAAGCCAACATGCTGCTACTGCAAACCAGGAATGTCTCTGTGTGACAGTCCTTTTGTACCTGTAGAGACAAGCTGCAATTACTGAACTGTAAACGGTTATTTAGCTTTCAAATGACGTAATATCACAATTTGTAACGCAATTAGTTTCAGCTAGAACACCTCACACAACTATGGCTGAATTCCTTTAGCACTGAATGAAACAGAATTTCTAACACGTTATCCTTTACTTTTATCTCAGTACAAATGTCTGAATAATCATACCTGAGAGGGATGTTTACACGAAGATAACGGTCGATTGCAATAGCCACCAAAGTTAAAACAGAGACCAGGGTCAACAGGATAATGACACAGCTGATGAAGAGACAGCTGTAGAATGAAGTCTTCACTTGTCCGTCCACCACCAC
Organism: Macropodus opercularis; assembly: GCA_030770545.1. Taxonomy (NCBI): domain Eukaryota; kingdom Metazoa; phylum Chordata; class Actinopteri; order Anabantiformes; family Osphronemidae; genus Macropodus; species Macropodus opercularis. The sequence goes on from CM061099.1 coordinate 7,489,619, forward strand.
AGCCAACGGTATGGCCACGCAACCGACCATGAAGTCAGCCACAGCCAGAGAGACGATGAGACAGAAGGTGGGCTGCTGAATGCTCCTACTTATCCACACTGCCCAAACAACCAGGATGTTACCCACACAGCAGCTCACAGCAATGAGCACTTCCACTGATGTGTAGATCACTTCCTCCATGTTCATTGTGACCAGCTCACGTTTTGTAACCGTTTGTTTGAGTGTGATGTGGTGAAGCGAAATCTTTGAGGCAGTTCTCAGCCTGTAATGATACACAATGCAAGTAAGTTATTTTTTCTTTTTGACCACCCCAGAAAAAAAAAAAACATTAAACCACATCCTTAATGAAACCTACAAATGAGCTTCATTGCACATTCTTATCAGTGTTGTGTTATGAAACTGCCTTCCTACATTTGCAGGTTATACAGATTAAGTGGTACTTTAATATGTGTCAACTTGTGCTATTAACCTTTAAAACAACATTACTGTCAACTCTACTCATTCAGTCTCCTACCAGCCCACACTGGACCCTGACCGAAGTGCAATGTTGCTCTGTTGTGTAACAGCTCTTGGGCTGTGGCTCAAATCCGTTCTAGATATCGATTGTATACTTTAGTACGTATCATTTATCGTACCATGTGCTTTATCGGGTAGAGAAAAAAACAAATCTTTGTGGTGAATGTGCACACATTGTCATTGTAATAAACCAGAAAGCAACTTCTAGTCCTCCCCACACTTTTTGTTTGGAACTGCAGTATTTGCATGTGAGTTTGTTTGATATGCACACAAAGCTACCGAAGACATGCCAACATTTGAGGGTTAACAGTCAGTTTACTTGATGTTCCAGCAAGGGGTGGGTAGACGTAGGACAGAAACAATTGGTCAGTGATATCAATATAAGACACATCTCAGAGTGACACAGGCATCAGAGGCACGATGAAGACTTTGTGTGTTGCTGTTGTTGTGCTGAGTCTCACCTCAGTGTGCCTGTCTGCACCGCTGACCTGTGATAAGCTGCTGAAGCCACTTGAGAAAAGTCCAGATGTAAGTGTCTGTATTCATAACTTATTGTCGCTAGCACTGTACTAATGTTTTAATTAGAATTTAATTGAATACATTTTCCCCCTGTTTTTGCTTAAAATGGTTCAGTATGGCAAATATATATATGACCTTCTTGTGTTCTTACAGCTGTCTGGAAGATGGTACATGATAGCTCTGAGCTCTGACATCTGTCTGGTTCCAGCTCTCTTGAATTCTTTATTTTGGCCCAGTATTGTTGTTGACATTACAGCGCAGGCAACGCCAAAAATCTACGATGCCAATTTTACGTTTAACATGTAAGACATATGTTGTTTATGCCCTTGTTGGTATTTCGTTTCTAAATTGTGTTAAAGCTGATCTTTTCTTATTCGCTGTTTCAGTTGTTGTACATGTTTCTAATCTTTGGCAGGTATGACTATTGTGATTCAGCAGCCGAACCATTTTTCCTTAAAAACAACAGCCTTTATGACCTTGACGAGAACAGTAAGACCTTTGTTGTCTATGTGTCTTTTATCACTTTTATTATGCACATTACTGACTTTTTACCCTTTTAATTTCTTGTTCTCTCTTTAATTAGTAATGCAACAGGTAGTGCTAAAGATTAAACCACATTGCTATTCTAGGACACTGTTGTGACATTATTTTGGTCTTTGTTTTCTTCAATGTATTGCTAACATGTTAATTAATTATGTTTTTATTTCCATCAGATACCCCAACTGGTGAGCCAGATGTTCTGCTGCACACTGGGTGTCCTGACTGCCTCGTTATAAAGGGGAATGATGGCATCAACTATTTTATGCTTTTCAGTAAGGGACCACAAGCTTAAAATAAGAATACAGTACAAAATCCATATGCCAGTCACACTTAATGCAGAAAGAGTTATAACTTATGACCAAGCATCAGAGACTAATTTTCTTCCCTGACCCAGTATTTCATAATTCATCATTTCCTGGACCTACACACAGCAACGTTTTATCTGTCAAGTAGAAATCTGCAGCAACAATTATGAGAGTGAAATGAAATTGTTCTTTATTAAATACCTAAACATCATGACAAACAGTTCAAAACCCAAACGTGTGTTACAAGCTTGCGCAGGTTTATAATGCAGTCAATAATACAATTAATCTGTAAACTATCTCTTAGCATGATGCCCTTCACTCTAGAAACTGTGCTTGGCTGTTGTAAAATGCAATTTCCCCACTGTGGACTTAATATTCTTAATCAATTCATGGCAGCGGCGCCTAGTAGTGGCACTTGTGTTCCAGTTGCCGGTGTCTGAGGCAGTTACCGCTGCCCTGCCATACAATTGCATTAGATTAGCTGGCAGTAGCATTTTGTCATGTGATTTCTGCATTCATCTGGTTTTCTCAATCAATATTTCATTTGCCGGCGTCTACTTCACGGACACACATATATGCACAGCAGCAGTGGTAACATATGAAGTGTGCAGTGATGAGGCGAGTATGACTATGAAGTGAGACTTTCACATTTTTCTCACAGGCAGGAGAAAGACTGTCACTGCTGCTGAGCTGAAGGAGTTTGAGACACAGTCTGAATGTCTTGGCTGGTCCAAACCACAGATCCTTAACACAGATCACGGTAAATGAGAAAACGTTTTTTGTGTGTTCATGTAAAGTCAATGTATCAAAGGTCAAATTTATTATGATCATGCATATTGGTGAATATCATACTTTTAGTGAAGCCCTTGATTCACATAATTGATATGTGAAATTTCAATTCTCTGCTCTTCACAGAATACACAAACTGCAAGACATTTGATGACAAAATTGATGACGAGATGACAACTTTAAAGACCAAGATGTTTCAAAGAATCCAAAGTACATACACGGTGCCCTTTCAGTGTATCGCAGACGCTGCTTTTCGCTACCCTAATGCTGCCATTGAGTGGTTTAAGGAAAAGTGGAACAACCTTTGGTAAATGCATTAATGCACTGCTGTAATAAATGTGCAAAATGCTGCAACTTTCTTTTTTTTTTTGACACACAGTAACTAAAAACAAATATTTGGAACTTCAAGACATCAATACATAACAATAATTAATTAAACAATTGACCCAAAGCAACTGTTGTACTAAAAATTTTTTAGTAGCAATATATAAAAGCAGTAAGCTCTTGAGGATCAGGTCTTGCAACCCCCAATCTGAAGAAAATGTACTGAGTAGAAGCTAGTGACCATCACTTCTTTTGAGTACAGTGGCTTATTAATTAATATGAAGGGAGAACTGATGTATCCTACTCAGCCTGGAGCCTCCAAGCACCCCTCCTCCACTTGCATCCTTTCAGTAACACAGTGATTTCACACTGAAAATGTATGTTTACCATGTTGATTACACATTAACTTCAGCTCTTTGCTGTGGAGACTTGTCTATCACATTCATATGTCATTTAATATTGTCACTTATCATAGTAGGGTTGAGTGGACAGTAGAAAGTGGTCGACATCAATCATGAGCTTTGCGCCTTTGAGCTACGACAACATACCACATGTTGAATGTCAGAGAGGTAAACCTTCTGAAATACTGTTAGAGAGGAAAGACTGTATTGTTACGTGTTTACTCTATTTCACATTCACATTTTTTCACTTTGACATGCGTTAGCAAACAGCAACATGGTCCTGTACAGTATAGATGGGTTTTGTTCAGGGCTTTGTGTTTATTTGGAAGATGCTCTGTCTGATGTGACCAGGTTTGGAAAAAGTGGCACTAACGTTTACTTACCATATTTTTTTGGAACAGACAAACCACACTTTACCTCTCACCTACTGCTCATTCGTTACCAGCTTCAGAACAGAGGTTGCAATTTGAGATTAACAGTCTGTTCTGCACTTGGTGCTGCATCCTACTGGTGAAGGGGTAGATGTAGCACAGACATAATTGGTCACTGACCTGACAGAGTTGAGAAGGTACAACCTGATAGACATGATGAAGACTTTGCGTGTTGCTGTTGTTGTGCTGAGTCTCACCTCAGTGTAACTGTTTGCACCGCTGACCTGTGATAAGCTGCTGAAGCCACTTGAGAAAGGTCTAGATGTAAGCGTCTCTTCATTTATAATGTTGTATTCTTGCAACTTTGCCATTTACTGAAATTGTGCAAATTTTACAAAGTTTATTATAATTCAGTATTATTCTCTGACCTATTTTTACATAATCTTGTTCTAAAATACAGTTTCTTTCTTAACGATCTGTTTCAAATTCAAGAACATACAAATTCAAAAGGCAAGACAAGGTTTCCAGAACATACCTAACTGCAGCCACTAGGTGCCACCAAAGTTACTCTTTAATCCCCTACTACTGTAGGGAAGGAAAAGATTCAGGATTTAACTTAGCTTTCACTTAGCCAGTGACCCAGTTCAACAAAATGCACGACCAAGACATAACTTAAAGTTTAACACGTTTAATAAGAACAAGGAACAAGAATACAAACACAGAGACACAAATACTATAATAAAGCAAAATTCACTGCATGGCAGAACAACTTTAGGATATAAACCTGAATTAAAATCACTGCACAGCAGGAGAAAACATGCCAAAATATACTAATTAACAATATACTGTAAACGGAGACACAGAACCACAGGCAGGAAAGGGAACAGGCAAACAACAACTGACTTACAGAGAGAACAGGACTAGTAGCAAACAAAGATGTCGAAGTACAAACAAACATTAGTTTTAAAGAGTAACAATCATTGACGAGCAAACACCACAACACAGAACAAACAGATGGGACAAAAGACGGCACCTCCAGTGGCCAGAAGACAAGCTGCACTTTACCTTCCACCTACTGCCTGTTCACCTGCACATTTCCTGGCTTGTCTCTCTCAGCTTCACATTGTTTTCAGGTACTTTCATTGGTGTCCTTTCCTTTTCGTCATTGAGCAGGGAGAGCTCTCAAACGTTGAGTCAAATCAGACTTTAAATGTCTGGTTTGTAACATTTTCTGGTTTTGATTCATTTTGAGATTTTATGACATGGCAACAAGTCCAACCTATATATGAAACACATTCACTTTTTATAATGCATAGTAGTGTTTTAGCAGGTAGAGTAAACACCAACTGTATTTAATATGAACACTTGTGTTTGTGTTTTGTACACATAGTTTTCTCACCTTTGTCCACTGTGAACACACCATGTAAACAAAACCTCCTTGCAGCCAGCGTATGCTATGGATGTGGGACACACTGCAATGGTTTGACCAAATATGGAAAAGCTGACCCTGACACATCACCACGCTTACAAAACAGCAAATCAGATATGAAACACCCCTCAAAGCCGCCCCTCCGTCAGCGTAGCTGGTGTAGTATCCTCTCAGGAGCAGTGGGCCAGTGTTAGTGATACTAACGTACTCATCTGAAGACAAAGAGCATCAGAGACAGGATGAGGACTTTGCTTGTTGCTGTTGTTGTGTCAAGTCTTAGTTCAGTGGCCGCTGGCCCTCTGACATGTGACAAGTTGCTGAAGCCTGTGGAAAAAAGTCCAGATGTAAGTGTCATTTTACATTTCTAATTAAGAGACTATGTTTTTGAAAATGTTTCAGATCTTCAGTATCTACAAATATGGTGAACCTGCTAATTTTGCTTTTGCTAACCATTCTGTTCTAAGGACAACTTGAATGAGATGAACAAGCAAAATGACGGACACGCTGTGCATGTTGTTACAGCTGTCTGGCAGTTGGTACGTCATAGCCATGTCCTCTGACAACTGCTTGATTCCAGGGTTATTCAATGCGTTTTTTTGGCCGAGTGTTGCAGTGGAGATTACAGCGCAGGCCACAGCAAACATCTATGAAGCCAACTTTAAAATGAAAGTGTAAGACACATTTCTATGTAGTATTTGTCTTGACAGTTACCTGAAAATGGAAACGCATCACACAATCAGATGACTGAAGCATGATGACCGTGTCTTTGTCCTCATTTTGTTATATCCTCTTCAGAAATGACTGCTGCGCTACTGATCCTCAGCCATTTTTCTTCGAAAACAACACTATGTTTGATGTGGACAGCAACAGTAAGAGTTGGAGTCAATATGGGTTGTGCAGTGGTGGTTAATTGTCTGTGTTTTTCTCACAGTGTGTAATTTTAACATCTAAACAGACAATTTGGAGAATATTTAAAGAAAATGTATGATATTTGTATTTACTCTACTGTCTCCATCAGACGCCCCAACCGGTGACCCAGATGTGCTGCTGCAAAGTGGATGTGCTGACTGCCTTGTTCTTAAGAAGGCTGACACCGTTAACCTTTTTGTACTTATCAGTAAGGAGATCAAATAGCTAAAGTGAGATAATTTTGCTATTTTACTGACACAGGGCAGGGTGGTCACAGTCAAGACTTGAAGGAAGCAGAGTTTTCGTGTTCTCCCTGAGTGTGCGTGGGTTTTCTCCAGCTACAAAGACATGCTGTTTGGGTCGGTGACTTCAAATGACGCAGGTTATCTGTCTCTATCACCTTGGTGATAGCTGGATGTCCAGGATGCCACCAGCCTTGTCGAGTGACAGCTGGGATTACATACACTAGCTCCAGCACCTCTGCGACTCTGACAAGCAGCTATAGGTGCATGTATGGATGTATGAGACACTCTGACGCACAAAGCCTTGGAGAGATGAGTTTATTGCCTGGCCTAAGAGCATCCATAATTCAAGACTTCTGTGTGGAGTCTCTAATGCATTATCCAGACATCTTAATAATAGCATGGATAATACCGAACACATGTGACACACATTGCTCACCGCTACACCAACCACAGAGAGAATTTATAGTAGTAAAGACTAAACTGTGACAAAGAGATTAAATGCTCAAGACAACAATCCGCCAGGGACCAGGAGGTCAGGAGCAGAAACATGGCAGGAGTGAGATTAAAAACAAAACTATCATAAGAAGACTTTCTTTTTTACTGTGGGTCCTGTGTAACAGGTCGGAGAAAGAACGTCACTGCTGCTGAGCTGAAGGAGTTTGAGACACAGGCAGACTGCCTTGCCTGGTACAAACCTCTGATCCTCAACACAGAGCACGGTGAGCAATGTGGATTAAGATCAATATCGTTATGTTCTAATGTAATATAAAGTGCAGACTATGGCAAATTTTTATTATGGCTTGTTACTGCTACTGTAATTCTCATATACATTGCTGAGTGTAGCAGTATTTTCATTTACATAATCTCGTTTGCTTTGTGCACAGACTATGAAAACTGCAGGACAGTGGGCGATGACTCCGGTGATAATACAGCAATGTTGGATCTGATTCATCAAAGACTACTAAACGCATATGCTGTACCCTTTAACTGTATGTCTGAGAAATTCCTTTATTACCCCCGTGTTGGCTTTGACTGGGTTCAGCAGAAGTGGAACAGTCTTTGGTGAACGCATCAGACCACTGCCGTAATAATTGTACCTCATCTTGATGGTGTTTGTGTGAACTGCTATGATCTGTAAAGATCATTGGGTGCCTGTTATATAATAGCAGTTTATTGGATATTTACCTGAATCTGTCACATTTTGTACTGTGGCAAGGTTTTATTAAAACTGAGTATTTATTGTCTGTATTCTGATTATAAAAAGGACACGGCTGTTTGACAGCATCTGCATCTTGAGGTTACCTACAGACCTTCTCTGTCTGTCTGATTCTGATTCACTTTTCTGGCTTCTGGGAACACAAAACACATGGCATTAAAACTCATAGGATTCACATTTTTATGCACATATACAGATAATGTGGCGTAAATTACTGCCATTATCTCGGACTATAGAAACTGTGACAATGACTCTGACCTAGTTCTTTCACCCAGTTTGAACAAGATGTATCATAGACTGGCCATTGTAGCTACACCACTAGAGAGCTTTCGCCCTATTCTCCCTGTGAGACGAAGATTCTTAAAAAGCATGTTGCCCACTCGCATACATGGTCATTTACTGTAACTAAATGTGTGCACGCCTAAATAAAAGTCACTTGGGTTTAGAGACTCCTTAATAATTTAGGATTGAGCATTTTCTCACCTGCTGCCACCTCTGCACGAGGACATTGTTGCAATGACGTTACAAACAGTGTTGCAGATTTATGACCTTGATGATAAAGAAAAGACTGTGGATCATTGTTTTTCCAGCATTAGCCATAAGCTGTATCTTGTCCAATTTCTCCTGCAGGCAGTCACTGCTGGTAGAAGAAATGAAAATGGCTGCCTCAAACCATAATAGCACCTAAAGTGTGTGTGCTTTCTTTGTCTCTGTAGCTCTGTGAGTGGAAAAAATACTAAAAATAATAATAATAGAGTGTCTGTGGCCCAGAGCCCTAAAGTAAAAAGGCTATAAATGAGTAGACAGTAGAGAGAGTGTGTGGAAGACAATGGTTTGGTGAGCTGCTGCAATAATACACACGTTAGCTACTGTTCCCTGCAACAGCACGTTTAACACATTATCTTCTAAAAACATCAACGGTTGTTGCAGGACAATAATATGACGCTCACTTACAGAATCAACAGCTGTTTGACGTCGTCCTGGGTTGCCTAGCAACGTCAGATCGCTAATGAGGATTGCTCCGAGTGCTATATTAATAAACGAATAATGCAAAAAGAACAGTAACCACGGCTGTTGTGTATTTGTTCGTGTACTGTGTGACCGCGTGTTTACGCTGTTTAAGTGTTTAAAGGCAATCAGGCGGCTTTAGGACCCAGGTGCGCGCAGGCAGTAGACACCGGTTGATGTGATGCTCCACTCGGCATCACACATACAACCACCCGCCGCCCAGGACAGCGTAGTCGGAGCTAAAGTTATCAAGGGGGACAGGTGGACGACTTTACCGAGCAGACGCCGGACCTTTCCGCTCTTTCCTTTCTGTTTTACCTGTTTGATTCGCGCGTCCGCGTCTCCCCGCAACGTACCGAGAAACGCCGCCGCTCGTCTCACCGGCGACAACCATGAGCCAGAGGTTCACCGTCTCCAAGAGCGACGGCGACCGGCGCCCCTCAGACATCCAGGGGGAGGTGAACCAGCTGTTCGAGGGAGACGAGCCCCCGGGCAGCAGCGGGGCGGAGGGGCGTGATGCTGCGGGTACCGAGGTGGTGGTGGTGCTCAAAGGTAAGGAGACGCTCACGCCGGCTTCCCGCATCCTGGCGCTGGTCGGTAGCTACGGGCTGCGTGCTAGCAGCCCCGACGCATGACCGTCGGCTCACATTGTCTGTGGACAGATGTGCGTGTGTGTGACTTGAATGTTTAACACCCGCGTTAGACGGGGACAGAGGCGCAGCATAAGCCGCTCTTCTCCGGACTGTTACCGGCTGCTGTACCAGGCGCTGCATGCACGATGCTTGACAGTGGCTAATGAAATGATATGCTTTCACATGGTCTGCTGGTTCTGTAGCACTGAGACACTGTTGCATTTCTTCAAGTGTTTTCACAGCAGGAGCCACCAGTGGCCAGTGAGAGGTGGGCGACTAACCCACCCAGGCTCCTGGATCATCTTTATGATACATGGGCATTAATTCCTGGTTTAAAGGCTCTGCAGCTGGAAACACCAGTGGCAAGCGTGGTTCAATTCCTGTGGCTTGGCTTGATTAACAAAAGAGAATGAAGACAACAACGGCTGTGAATATGGGCTTGGTGGCTGCATATGCAATTTGATGCACAGGGAAATCACAGAGCATCATAAGAAGGCAACGTGGTCAGGGCTCATTCAAAGCTCTGGCTCCATCCAACCACCCGACAACCCATTTCTCTCTCCTGAGGGAACGGGTGCAATTGTGGTTCGAACCTGTCACCACCTCACCTGACTGAAATGGTGAAAGAACAGAGCAGAATAAGCGGCGGCGGATAATATTCCCACGGGATCAGCAGTGGAAGGTTTCACCATTAGCATTAGAAAAGGTGCAATCATTCAGGCCCAGTCAAGTGCAAATGCATTTATCGGCAAATGAATCCTTGCATTTCTTGCCGTGCTTAACCCAGGCTCTGTTAATGACATTTCAGATTAATTGGCCAGGTTCCCAGTGGTCCCATAACTGACTTTACTGTGGCTCTGGATTTGCTGTGCCTTCATTTCTGTGCTTTGCTCTAAAGTCTTAACACTGTGGCCTAATGTGGGCGTTAAATTACATTCTTCATTCATTCATTCATTCATTCATTAAAAGCTCTGACCAGAACTGCTGAAATGATTGAAGACTATAATATATACACTTCCTCTTCTTTTTATACACGTCTCTAGTCTTTCCCTTGTCTTGGCGTCGTTCCTGCTGCACCACATTCAGATTTTGACTATTGCAGCACCTGGCCACCGAGGGTAGGAATTAAAGGTTTTAATTACCTTTCCAAGCCTACCTGGTCATTGCTGCATTTGGGGGGGAAAGCCTTGGAGCTTACAAAAAATGCCACTGCCTCCTCCTGTGCAGGTGCATTAACATGAAAATGCCTCCTAGGCTTTTCTCCACTTGACTACCCCAGTGTGTCTTCGTCATTTCTCTGGTCAGGGAATGGCTGCGTGGCTCGGTAGGAACAAATCTCACCATCTCCCTGTGTTGCCCAGTAGACGGGGGGAGTGCTTTATTGAAGGACTTCCCCCTCATATATGCTGTGATCTTGCTGAGCTGCAGCCTTGTGGAGACTGGTGTCTCTACATCCACTTTGGTGGTTGCCATAGCGACAGAGTACATTTTCAGCAGAGTTGTCTCACACATGAGCTTGCACTGAGGTAAAAACACTTGAGATCAAGCAAGTGCCATTATGAAATCAAACTCTTGCTGGGATGGTGTGATATTTTCTGTTCCTAGTTCTTTTATTCTCCTTGTCTTGAAAGTAATGTAATGAAAAGAAAACGAATAAACCACAGACGAACATCAAATGTGTTCATTCTAAAGATGTGTTCATCATTTGTTGTTCTTATTGCTGCTGTTAAATTACATCTAGCAGGTATTTACAGCATGAACACCACAGTTATATTTTCCAGGGTGAAGGGGTGTGAAGCAAAAGGTGAAATCCAAATCTAACCCAATCATGTCATTGTGTTGCCACCTTCCTGCTGAACTGTTCCCATTCTTGAACAGGAACAGTGTCTAAATCTCTCTCTGTCGGCCTGGACCCGCGATCCTGTTTCTGGTGATCGATAGGGAGGCGTGGGCTCAATGGGCTCAGCCAGCCAGTGGGGCTGATGATGACTGGCTGCAGCAGGAAGGAAAATCCTTCTGTGGCTGCCAAGTGTCCTGCCTGCCCTTGACCTTGCAGCAGAATAAGGAAATACATATTTAGTGTCATGGAACGGGTGGCACGCAGGCTCAGCTGTGAGACGCTTCCCTTCCTGTTTAAACCTTATTGATGACAGTAATGCTTCTAGAACAGTAAACATGTAGTTTTGGGAGAAGTGCAGTATCCTGTCTTGAATTTGTTTTTAAATATTCCTTTGCTACTTGGATACATTAAAGTGTGGAGAGTAGTCGACTGTAGTATTTATTGTGTTAGTTAACCAGAAAGTCTGTGAGCCAGCCGACCAAGGGCAGTAGTAGGATTAACATTCATATTTTTTGTGTTTAACTGTTCCTCTAGCTCTTCTTGGTCTCTGCTAGCTCCTGAGGGAAATTCTAACTCTTAGGTGCCTGCAGTAAACCCTGGACATGTAGTATCTTGTTTTGCCTGTCTGGTGTTTGGAGTTAGGGAGCTAGAATAACGCAATATAATACTGATGCCTTGACTTTGCGGTTTCGGGCTAAGCAGTGATTGATCAAACCAGTTCTGTGGATGTGTTCATGGAGTTTACTCTTAGAGATGCATTCACTGTTATTTGTATCAGAACTCATTATGTCATGACTTGTTCAATCTGTGCCAGGATGTTTTGTTTCCATCGAAGTAAATGGAGTCGAGAAGAGAATAATAACTGTAATCACAGTTGAAATCACAACTGTGTCTTTTCGCTCTTTCTGTTGATCATCCATCTCTAGGCCAAACATTTGTTTCTGTCACTTCTCTAAATGTAGATGCAACACATGCATCTATGTGTGCAAGGAACGAATTCAACTGCAGACAGAATCTCAGTGTGTCCAGCTTGTTCGTTTATTCTGCCGCTGCACAACGAGAACCAGGGAAGAGGGGACTTGTACAGTAAAATTCTCCAAACTGGTGGCTGTGAGCCTTAGCCCTGCTGTCTCTGATTTGGATGCTTGTATTGATTCCAGCTGGGACTTTCATTGTTACCAAGGAAAATTGACAGATTTCCAATAATTTTGAATTGTGCAAACACAGCTGGTACTGTACCTTTATATTCATTGTACATTTTGTGACTTGATGTAGACTTTAGGGTTTGTTTTACACAGATGTTTTTTGGCTGCAGAAACTGAAGTTCATCCATCTTCACGTCCCTGAAAAGTCATGTTACCGTTCTTGACAAACAAAAAAAACATAAAGCAGACACAACAAGGAACAGTCCAACAGTAAATAAATCAAGGTGGACGAAGGCAGTAGAATAAACACACTGTGTTGTTTTGAACAACAGATGTGTGGTTCGCTGCATTTTATGCTGATGACCTCCATCAATAATAAATGTCTGAAATAATTTTTTCACTCTCTTACATTAGTTTATGTAGTGTAGATGGAGTCAGAACTGCAATTTAATCTGTTTATAATCGAATCAAGTGAAGTGTGGAGATGTACATTAGTGTGGACCAGGGAAACATCTTTAACTTTCCGCTTATGTTTCTTCATCTGTGCTCTGCTCCTCCTGCAGCGCCAATAAATGTCTATATATCTTCCCCAGTGGACCCATTGATTTGTAATTTAGCTGGTCATTAAATACCACGGCCGCTCCTCCATCGCTCACCTTGTTCCTTTTCCTGTCAAAGAGGGAACCATCAGTACAGATTACTGTTGATCAATACAACTGATGCACCATTAACTATCTTGTTCCAGTCCCTCTCTAATTTCTGAGAGCTGAGTCAAATTGAATAGAATGATCAGAGGTCTCTTCAGAGCTGGGGCATGGTGAGGTGTGGAGCCATAGGCACGACAGCAGAGGGCAGTATATGTAACGTTTTAACAGGAGCAGCACCAGACTAGAGCTGCACGTGTTTCTCCACTGAGACAACAGGGGGCAGTTGTGTTCTTTCTATTACCAGAGGCTGCCAGCATCTCCGCATCTCCCTTCAGTCAGAATGATGTGGTGGAAAGAGAGAGGGATCAGGAACCCAGAGAATTACACAACAGTCTGTGTTGTATGTGTGACAGAAGGTGCTTGTTAAGCGTATGGTGAGCAAGGAAAAGAGTGTGTGTGTGTGTGTGTGTGTGTGTGTGTGAAGCTAGAAGAAGATGTAGGGAAGAGAAATAGGTGGCAGCACAAGAGGGGGAGTGAACTTGTCTCAGTCCAGAAATCCTCATGCTGTTATGTAACTGTGTCTGCAAACAGGGGTGTGTGTGCGTGAGTGCGTGTGTGTGGTGGGGTATGGGGACCAACTGATAGAAAGTGACAAAGCCCCCTCACATGCAGGGAAGACCTCAGTGACACTAATGCACGGTGAACGGGGCAGAGGGGGGAGAGGTAAAACGCTTTCCTCTGCTAGCGCTGACCTTTTACGCTGGAGATTTCTGTTGTATTTGTGTTCTCACACCGTCACCAACTATCATATCTCGTGTTAAATCTGCATTACAGGGGACTTGAGGGCAGGCAGAAAGAAACTGTAAAAATCTCAATGAGTAATATGTCAAGAGGTGTGGATGCTCTCTACCGTTGAGTTGGGGAAGAAGTGTGGCATCCTCATTCTTTAATTATCAGAATGGTTACTATGATAAAAACTTCTGGTCTTCCAGGTTTTGGGGAGTCAATCAGGACTTTCTTACCCTACTATAACTGAAGGTCTGCTTGCTTATTAAAGCGTCATGACCAGCATATTTGATCATTTTCTCATTTTCTAAGGAAACTAGATTAGATTCTTCTTTCTGTGTGATCTTGTTTGGGGCTGAACAGACAAAAGTAACATAGCAGATCATAGTGGAAGTGAATAAGATGTCGTCATGTAGCCGGGCTCAGGCTCTTTTTCTCCTTTCTGTGCCTCTCACCAACTTGTCTGTAGCATTTGATTTTTGCATTTCATGTATCGCAGTGGTCATATTGTGGTGTTGCAGTTAATTTCATCACTCTGAATTTATTTATTGGTCTCGTGGGACCTACTCTCTCTTGGCTCAACGCAGCCAGGATTTATGGGAAGCCGAGTCTCTCCGGACTCTTTCGCTTGCATCCATAAGCCGGAACCAGGAAGGAAATTCACTAGACCCTGATGTGTAGCTAATTCTTTTTCCAAAAATGTGCTTATTAGCCAGAGTTAAATAAAATGTGTTAAAGGTACACGTGGCTGTGGTTGAGGTGTGCCTGTGTGCTGTTTTGTTCTGATTTGGAGAGCAGTACACACTCAATCTGCTGAGGCGATGGAGGCAGAGAGCAGCCGGCCAGAGATGCAGGTCATGGATCCCCATGGGGCTGGGCTGGTATTCAGGAATTATAGCAGACCTTCCGGTCCCTCAGGACCTCCGCTCTCTGTTTACTCTCCCTCTGTTTCTCTCTTTCTCTGGCTGGAAAATGTGAGGCTGGTACCGGTGCAGTGGCACATTTCGAGATTAGAAAGGGTGAACTATAAAAGGAGACATGTGATGCTACTGGCTACATACATTTTAATAATGTGCCCTGTATTTAAAATTTGTGCTTAGAATTTTAATGTTTATTTACTTATTCATTCTAATTGGCTTGTGGGTTTTGTTGGGAAAGTGTGCATGTGTGCCTGGACTGGTTCCACAGCCCAGTTCTTTGCACAGCTCCACCATCACCATGCAGGCCACTGTGGCTGCTCATTGTCATCATCAACTGTGTTGCCCACAAGGGTAATTAAAGGATGCGTCATCGATAGTGTTCAAAATCAGATGGATCCTTTCATCTTGGGAAATAAAAGCGTCAGGTCACTAATGCAAGTTGAACGTAACTCGTTCAGTAATTTGGTCTGAAGTCTTTTCTTGTAAAAGAGGCATCTGTGACAAGCAATTCTTAAAGCAAATGTGTGACTTGTCGTGCTGTGTGCTTTTAAATAAAATTATGTTCTTTTAGATTCAAGCAGCACAAGGGTTCTTGATTTTGTTGAAATAGAATAAACAAAAGGCCGTGTCATGTGATGAACACGATTTCACACGACTGAAGTCTTAGATGTGCTGCTTTTGTGACAATAGGTTCTTAAATAAAAGCAGCCTGTTCGGAAAACCAAGCAACTCACTAAGACACTGTACTGTACAGAAATGAAAACCCATCATCTCTACAGTTCCTGAAGCTGTTTCAGCCCATGAGTCACATAAATGTTATATCTAAGCTTATTTAACACGCTGTTGGGTTATTTGTGGGACGTGTGCTGTAGTTACATTTCCTAGAGCGCTCAAAGACGGGCCAGGCCGTCCTCAATGATGCGAAGGTAGCGAAACATGTCACCAGGCTTTTCGGTGAGCAGAATTACAACGTGGATAAAAATGCTGAAAGTAAAATCTGAATAATCTCAAGAGAAGACGATAGATACACAGGTAGAAACTATTTTAAAGTCATTTTTGTTTCCCAAATAGTTTTGGCTAATAAACATAAATTATCACTAGATTTAGGTGTAGTGAGCAGCTTTTATTGTAGGTGTTGCACAAGTGTTTCTTGATATATTTACTCTTTTATTTGTTTTACCAGTGTGTCAGACGTTGTGAATCCTGTTTATTTAACCTTTTCCCTTCATCCATCTAGTCACAGACCTCGTGCAGGCTGTTTGTGTCGCTACCCACTGTGGGAATGGGCCGTACAGTTGCCGTAACGTGAACTGAGTCATGAGAACCCATTAATTCGCTGCCTTTCTTTTCCTCTCTGGCATTTATTCTTTCTCACCTTCTCTTTTCATGTCTCTGTGACCTTCCCTTTATCTGGCTGCCAAAAGCCGACTGCTCCCAGAGTTGCTGTAACGACAGCTATTTGAAGAAGGCACATTATGATCCTCTCTCTCTCCGCAGTCATTTGTTTGCCCCCCATGCGCCCGTTGTCGGCCAGCTAAACTGCAGACATTACAGCTCTGTTCCGTGCGCGGTCTGTGCAGAATGTCCACCTGATGTGTGGTTACGGCTCTCCATCATTTTTCACTGGGGTTTTTAAACTTTCTGCCTCTCGTCCAGCCGGCGCATCCGTTTCTGTCACACGCTTCTTATTGTAATCGTTCAGCTCGGGGCCACTTTGTGTGGCTCACTGAATGAACGGCGAGCATCACCCGTGTGTGAATGGGAGCTGTGTTAATGGTGTGTCTGGAGAGCATCGTGCATTTTGTGTGAGCGTACAGATGTGACGCTTGTGGCAGCAATGATCGGGATAATCTCTGAATAACAAGGCAAAAGGAAAAGTGAAATCCTGTCATGTTCGATTTTAGGCATTGCTCACCCCCACCCCTCTTGCTTCCCACCTTCCAACCCAGTTGTCACCAGTGTGAGCTAAAGCTGGATGGATGTCTAATAGGTTTATTGTGACCCTCACCTACACTCCATTGCCATCCAGCTTTGCTTGTGTGTCTTGTTCTTTTCTCCCCTTATGATAATGACTCTTGCCATTACCCCCTCCTCTGTATTTTTGCCTCCCCTCTCTTTCCTCTCCTGTCTCTATCTTTCCTTCTCTCTCTCTCTCAGCCCACCCCCTCACTCTTGCATCCTCTCTCCCCTTGGTTTTGGTGCATTGCAGTGGCTCCACCACCACATTGGAGACACAACAGCCTTGGCAAATGAGGTCTCTCTTTCTTACTAGCTCGCTTACACATAGACACATGGACGGTCAACACACGCACATACGCTTTGTACTGTCTTTCTTATTTTATCCCCAATTTTCCATCTCTTTCACTTTCTCACTCTCTCAAGGCTTATTGAGAGCGAGAGACAAAAAGCCTTGAGAATGAGCCGAACCATAACCTCAAACATTTCCATATCAAAAAGCTGCACAAGATTTGAAATAAAAGACACAAACACAATCCTTCGCCCTCATTCTTGCTACTTGCAAGACTCGCAGACAGCACACAGCCTTTAGAACCAATGAGCTTCTCAAATAGTTGTGAGGCAACTGATGGATTGCTCTCTGATTCCTCCGGAATAGAGACACTTCACACATCCGGAAAGGACAAAGATTTTGTAAGGTTTGCCGTTGGTGTCATCTATCTTACCTGGGTAGGCAGCCAGGCACGGCACTGTAGCAGGTGACAGGTGTCATAGCATCAGTCCACGTGAGCTCCCTGTCCTTCTGGATCTGCCAGCACTGATTGATAATGAGGGATTAGTTTACAGAGTTGTTGCTCCTCAGGTGGATGTACCAACAAACTAGACCTCAGTGTTGCATTCAGACCGTGATGATCTATCGCACATCTTCATGGTATTAGTGCAGATGTGTTGCTGTGGGTTTTGTGCAGTTTACGCGTGCTTGTTGTTGCGTGTTGTATTTATATAGTCTAAAGCAGCAACCTTACTTCTTTCCTGCTTCCCAAACTTGTTTTAACCTATCGTGGCTCAGTCAGTGGTTCATGATCTAAAAGCAATATAGAGGAGGATGGGAATTTATGAGACACAAAGATGTGTGACAGGAGCTCTTACAACAAGAAATCAGGGATGTATTTTTGGGATATAATGTCACATTTGGGAGCATCAGAGACTAAGAATATGTGAGAGACCACTCTAGAGATGTTCAAGCTTGGTCAGTCACTTGTGTAAATCCTTAATAGTCTCGAGCAGAACCCAGTGAGGAAGTCTAAACGGGTGTGTGCGCGTGTGTGTCTTTAGGGTTGCTTTGGAGTTTTTGCTCTGATTCTGTCTAGTTCTGCTAGTTTCTTTGGATGAAAAAAAAGAGTCATCATTTAAAACACTTCACAAATCTGACAAACAATTTTTGGATAAAAAACGTCATTTGGAGATGTTTTTTCTTTTTTTTAAATTATGATGTTTTATCTTTATTAGGAGTAAAGGAACCCAAAATAACACAGGACACTGATCAGTTCGTGTTTTGGTTAAGGTTTATTTTGAGCTGTGGGCTTCTGCACGCTGTTGATGGTGCCCTGTTGAGGACGGTTATGACTTAAAGTGGGTGTGTTCATGTATTAGTATATTGATATGTTGCTATAATGATGAACATGTTTCCACCTCAGGATTTGCTGTTCCTGGGTGCAGGGGGTCGAGGTCAGTGGCACAAATGATGACAAACCAATGACACCTAGAATATATTTGTGTTGTGCACATCTCCTGTACTGCATGACTGCATCCTGCTGTACATAAGCTGACTTGCACATCAACCCCTGCTTGTTCACAGATGTCTGCTGGACTGGACAAGGCAAACCCAGTGTGAGTTAATAAAAAAAACAAAGCTGAGCCTGTGATTTCTAATTCCATGCCAGCGTTACATAATGCTTTTGTCTTTCATGCTTGAACTCCTCTCCTAGCACAGGCATAGTTTATTAATGAAGGGAATTGCATGATTGGTGTGTGTGCGTGTGGGGGGGGTTGCACTTGACTTGAGGAGCCTGACAACGTGGCCACCCTCCACCCTGAAGACCGTTTAATGGCCTGTCACAGTTCGCACAGATTACCCACTTACACTAGATGACATAGCGTGTGACATGTTGTGTGCACTGACTAAAATTTGTAGCCAAGTCAATACTAGTAGTAACCAAAACCTCCCATTCCCTGTTGATGACAAATAAGGTTGTGCTGTTTTACTTTTCGCTGTAGTTTCTTGTCAATTATTCAGACATCCTGTCGTGTTGAAGGTAAAAAAAACAATTTGTCTTTGCGGTTTAACAATAATTCAGGGTTACACTGAAAAAGCCCACCGAGGAGAAGTAACAGCAGGATGTGTAATGTAAAATGATTATACTCGTTATTTAGTTGTAGGCTTCGGGCCTGTTTTTGTGCACAGACCTTCAAATGTTCTTTGCTGCGAGTAAAGCCCTTATGGAAGGATCATCATATCCGCAGCACTCCAGCAGCCAGACGGTAGTTCAGGGTAGTTTAGCATCTAAAGGATGCTGCAAGTTGAAGGAAAACTTTCTTTGCACACAAGAACAGAACACTCAGCATATGTGACAGGCACAGGCCACCCAGCAGGAGCCCCGGGATGAAATCCTCAGAGACTATTAGACCTGCGCTGGTGGTGGGACTGGGTTCCTCTTGTGAAGGACAGTCTCTGGCCTCAAGTAGTGGTTTAGCTTCTTCTGCAATTGTGGTTCTTTCTGACTGTGACTGTTTCCTTTTATTAAATTGATGAATTAAATAGTGAGTTTATAAGGTTGCATGTAATCCTTGATCAATCACTAGTTGAATCTTTAACCATGTACAGCAGGTCGCTGTGTTCATCTGCTCCCAACTCTGGGGTCTGATTAATACGCGCCCTGTGTGCTTGTCAGCCGCTAATGTTGAAGCTGTCATTTGCCCTTCTCAGCCCAGCGGTAGAGGCCTGTCTTCTCAAACGCAGCTTTTAATTGAAATTGATTTTGTCTCCAGTGTAGGAAGTGGCTCTAATAGACGCGGTGTTGCGAAGCTGGCTGCACGTCCTGTGTTGCCCAGCTCATAAGTCTAAAGTTGCACATAACAATGACTCTCTGTTAACCTGCTCTGATGAGAGAAGAGTTGGGAAATATAAGACACAGGTACATTCTTCATAAGGTTTGGACTCCTGCAGAGCGATCTACAAAGCGTTAGGCAACGTTAAGGCTTATTGACCATTTCATCACGTCTAACTTAACTGAACCCGACTAATTTAAACTCTACACTGTCATATTTGGAACTGAGTTTTGCATTATCAAAAAAAAAAAGTGTGCGCTCTCCCACTGAAGCTTGTTACCACTGCCTGTTTTTGATGCTTTAGCAATCTTAGGACCAAAGGTCTTTTGAGTCCAAATCTCTCATGTACTGGACAGTTGAATCCCAGTCGTCCTTTATAGTGGTCAAACATTTTGTACACTCCTCCAGGAAAAAAAATCCTGTAAGTTTGCATTTTCTTGTTCTTGGCTTTTCTTCCTCATTATTCAGGCAAGGGAACCAGCCTGGACGTCACAGTGTGCTATTAATGGATGTGCCTAGGATGCCGTGTAGTCAAGGAAACCATTTTAAATGTTTTTTTTTATCAGAGGAAAGGATTTGTAGGTCTGCGCTGAGTGAACTAGGCAAAAGGTAATTCTGACATTTAAACAAACGATACTTTAGAAGGTTTAATTTATGATTGATGACTTTAGAGGTTTCATTTCTTTTACTTTTGATTTGGCTTCGACTTGGCAGAGAATCAGATGTGGGAGAACACAGTGAATCATCTCACTACTGTGCAATCTGGCTCGGCCTTGGAGCAGGAGCACACGCTGGCCTACTCCTGTCCTGTGTGTAGGATCCCAACTCGAGGCGTCGCATGCTGCACTTGCAAAGATATTTGATTTGGTCTGATTGTATCTTGCAAGTAGAGTTCAATTATTGCTGTGAAAATTAAATGAAATTTTGTTCTTTAACGTTTTGGATACAAAAATAAGTATTTACCCATATAAGACGTGTATTTTTGTCAGTCTGCCCTTTAAGAATATTCCACTTTGAAGTAAAACCCTGGTGGTGTTGGTCTTTCTCTACGTGCGATAGACTCCATGCCTCAGACCTTCCTGCAGCTCTTCCTCAGGCTGTGTTTATCAGCCCTGCACAAATATAAGTTAATTGATGAAACATTAATTAGCTGTGCTAATTAGTGAGCTGTTAAAATCTGAGAGTGTATTCGCTCGTCTCGGATAGTCCTTACACCTTAAAAATCATTTGGTATGTGCTTTTCCCTTTTGGATCCGTAAGAGGCTTATGCGTTTTCTAAACACTGATTTGATATTCTCGGCTGACACGTGCATGCTGTGATGGTCATGCTTGTAATCCTGTTGGCTAAATATGCTTCGCTGTGAAAGCAGATTAAGACATGGCTGTGTTTTCTTAGCCTTATATTCCCAGTGGCCTGGGAGATCTAAACAAGGGCTTTAGAACATTGGTCCAATGTTGTTGAGTTTAAGCATGACCTAAAGACAGGGTTCAATAAGTACAGTGTGTAAGAAGTTTAGTGTAGTAAATGACTTCTTTAGCTCCTGCAATTACTTGCACTGATAGAAGTTTCTGCCAAAACTTGCAAACATGCTTTGTGTTTATTCATATCTGCCTTGTTGCCAAACCATTTCTACATGGAAGACGAGAATCTTGAGAATTCAGCATTTTTTAGTACGGTCTAATTTGTGCCACAACTTAGGACGCAGCATGAAAAGGAATGTTGCCACACTGTAATGCAAGTACTGTACCATCATAATTTAATCCTTGAATAAAAGGGAAGGTTCGTCTGTAAAGATGAGTCATCTGTCTGAGTTCTCTCTGCACCTGTAAACGTTGCGTTGTAACTAATTACACATCCTTTGTAGCCATCATTTATAATCAGTGAAAATTGCATTAGGCTTGGTAATAAATCAAAATATTATTAGTTGTTTTGAAATGGCTCCAAAGACTTTTGGAGGGTGCCACATAGTAAATAATAGAAAAGTTGAGGTGTACATGTTGCTCTGATTGACTGAATTAAATGGACTGTCTGAGGCCTGACTGCCAGGTAGGCAAGGTGAGCGCAGCGTGGCTGGTGGAGGCAGCATAAGGCCGAGCAGTGGACTGTAAGACGATAGCGCTCTGGCACATGTCTGTCTAAGCAGCCAAGTGAAAAAGGGCAGTCTGGTGAATCTGGGGTGAACGGTGATGGCGGTGGACTGATCAGAAAAGCACGAGAACCGTATGGTGAATTAAATAAAAATCATTTCTGAAAAAAACAAATGCCTTGTCAATGCAGCAGAATCATATTTAGCTACTTAATCAATTCAAAGTCTGTAACGTGCTATTTCATTCTCTGTAAATACATAATTCATTTTAATTCAGCTAAACTCCTGCTGCTCCCCGCTTTACTCCCTGTAAAAGGACTGGAGGTAGACATGATTTCTTGCAAATCCAGATTAAAGTTTAAATGGTAGTGTCCTCTTGTCTGATCATATCAAACGTGGTCAGAGCCAGCAGAACTAACCAGCAAAAAGAAAAATCACTCAACCTCTACTTACAGTACGTTAAAGGGACGAGTGTGTGTATCAGTATGAGCAGCTGACGGTGCCAGACAGCAACAAAAGCATTTCAGACATCTGTTGTTTACACATGTGACACAAAGAAAAAAAGGTGACGAACAGGAAAGGAGAAACAAAGAGACTGGCAGACCCACTGCTCACTGTATTGGATAGGAGTGCCGTTGCTGTGGCAACCAGCAGCCCTCGATTGGTATTTGGAGCAGTGAGTGGAATTACTGCAGAGGATTATATGTTCGGTGCACATCTGGGGTCAGACAATACGGTGCTACAATCAGTAACTCCTTTGCTTGCTCCACAACGGGCTCCCAGTGCAGGACACAGCGGCTGGCACCCGATCCACCGCTGTTCCAGACATTCAGCGACGGTTCTCATCCTCACAGATGCTTGTGACGCAGTGCACAGAAAATTCAAGAACACACACACACACACACACACACAGAGCTCTCGTTGTGCATTTTTGCGATGGCATCCACAATTGGCTTTGTTAAAAATGCATGTTTTCAGTTTCTTCTTACTTCTTTTTTTCTAGCTGCAGTGTTCAAGGTCAGTTTTGATGTAGGTGAAAACAAGGAGCAGACAGAACCTAAGCCATTACATATTTATCAAAACTAGTTTGTCTGGCTTTTAGCCATGGAGGGCATTTTTAGACTAGACGAGGTAGAGCGAACAAAGTGCAGGATCAGAGAAACTCACACATTACTACAGTTGTATGCCCACTTTGTGAAACATTTGAGGAGGGAATCCTCCTGTTTTAAAATCTGAACTTCCAGTCCTGGTTATAAGTTTACATTCTCTGTTGGATCTATTACATTTTAGGTGTCAGTCTCCTAGTGATTTTTTTTTTAAAACGGTATTTGTGCTTTAAAAAAAAGCATATAGAATAGAATAGGTCTTTGTTGTCATTGTCACATGTACAATGACATTTAAATCATTCAGAGTCATAAGTCAAAAATAATACTTAATGCACAATAATAAATGCAATTTAATAAATGCTAATGTGCTATTAGTAAAAATATAATAAGAATAAATATACCTAAAAACGTAAAAAATATCAGAGCTTTCAGTACTTTTTCTTATAAATAAGAATGATATTATAACTGCATCCAGTTTAAAGTATATGATGCATAATTAGTCCAAATTTTGGTAAATGAACTCTTTTATAAAATAATTTTAAGACAATATGGGCTTTATCACAAATAAACACAAACCCCTATTCTGAAAATAATAAATATGCATTTGAATCTACAAGCTTCCCGGTGTGTACTCTGTTCAGTCAAGCAACTGCAGAGCTGCTGGCATCATCTTGTATCTTTTGTGTTTTGATAGACAAGCTTCATAAATTTGTGTAATAGTGCTTTTGTGTGCAGTGACGCTCCGCTAAACAGAACTTCAGATAAATAGCCTTTTCAGTTGCTACTATCTCGCTCACTGGTTTTAACTTTTTACTTTGATTGCTTTCATTCTTTCTACATGACTGTTGAATGTCACACCAGCGTTGTCATTTAATTATTCCAATGCTGGTTTTCCTTCTAGCAGGAAAAGAGGATTGACAGCACTTGAGTCCATTTTTAGCCTCTGGTTGTAGAGCAGCATTACATGTTTAGGTAAAACCTCGTTGGCCTCACACTGACATGCGTTGCTCACATGTTATCACCTAAAGTTGCATTTCTTCACAACTAATCACATAATAATAATTCTCACGTGCATATTAGACAAGTATTTATCTCGTCTACGTAAGCTGTAGAATGTACCTGAGCATAACTACCAACACAGGAGACTACTGCCTAATCATTTAGTCATAACCCAGCAAGCATTGGAGCAGTCAACTGAAGCACAGTTGGGTTCTGTCTGCTCTCAAGTGCTTCGTAATCTCATTCAAAGACGCATTCACTCAGGAGGAACAGAAGAGCTGTGGACACGTTCAGCCTCCACTTAACAGACGATGCGTTTGAAGACATTCCGATTTACAGTGCACTTCTTTCATGGTTAGAACAGACACTTTACGGTTGTTAAAACGTGGTGATGTGGCATAAAGCAGTGCACCGTGGTCACTCTGTGAGCGTGGCAGTCAAACGGCAGACAGCAGGATCCGTCTACCTTTTCTCGGAGACACTTTCATCATTGTTTTGTTGTGTTATTGAGAGACAGGCTGATTAGTTTACAACTGAGTGGCTGCAGCATCTCCCCCATCATTTTTGTAAAGTGAACAGGGTAAACAAACTCATTCAGCAACATAATGCTCGTGGCAATCAATTTTTCACAAGTAAAGCTCAAACAATGCTCTGCTGCTGCTAGCACTCAATACGGAACTGTGGCTCAAACACACTTTTGAATTTTTGACTTTGACAAGGGTTGCGTTGTCTGTTGTGATGTCTTCTACTCTGCCTTAAAGTGAGTGTGACCAGCACAGTCATCTGTCAACGAAAGGTTACAAGTGTAAACCTGGGTTTGATGCAGGAAGTCATTTAAAATGAATCTATTATCTGTTCAGTCTGCTTTTTTTCAGACTAGTGCTTTGTCTGGAATGTTGTTGTCTGGATTATAGTCACTAAGTGATATAACTCGCGTAGAGGAACTGAAATGTGTACGTATGCTATCTGTTGAATTTCTAGGACGAGATGTGTCTGTATTGGTGCTTGGTCCACAGGGGTCTGTGTTACACAATGCATTCCACCTCTGTGTGAATTTTTGACAAAGAAGAGCTTATTACATCTCTGTCTCTGTGGATACAGTGGGGGATAAAAGCCCCACATGTCTGCTCTCACTCCTTCAAGACCCTGATGGGTTTTAATGGTAACGTAGGTTTTAATGGTCTCATGAGTCTTGGTGAACTTAAGCACAACTCTTCAGTATTGACATACTTAATCTAAACTAGCCTTTGAAAGGACTTTCCACTTGGCGTTGTTATTGTAGGGATAGGTGGGTAATTTAGAGAGCGGAATTCTTGTAATTATGTTATTAACCGAGGGAACTATTGCCCCCTCCTCTCCACACTCGACTCCCCCTCACTCCTTCTCTGTGTATTATTCATCATAGAGGACTCCTGCCCTGCTTCCCCAGGCTATTTTTACCCAGCATGCCCGTCACATTAACTGAGAACCCCAATCCCCTGCTGCTCCCAACAGCAAGCCGTCCTCCATCTGGATCATGGATTACATCCCTTTTTTTTTTGCTTTCTCTCGGTCTTGGTACCTTTGAGCTACCTCGCATTTCGTCTTTACACCCTTCCCCGTTCACCACTGTACTTTCTGGCCGTTCTTCCCCGTCTTCTTTATGTTTTTCAGTCATTCGTATTTGCGCTCCCAGTCCCTGGAGAGAACTCACTACACATCTCTTCAGTGTCATCGCCTGCTGAGCTGCTGTAACAGCGTGGCTGACATACCCAGCTGCACATATCAGTCACTATCTCAGCTATCTCTGTTTACAGGAAAATCCTGCAATGTTTAAAATTACCTCCAGCCAACGCATATGGTCGCTGTTTGTTAAGGTGTAAATCGGCAGGCGATTGTCAGGGAGATCCTGCGGCAGAGGCTGGCGACAGATCTTATTAATGGAAAAATAACATGGTGCTTTTCAGTGCGTTTCATTAAGGGTCAGACGTGTGTTACAATTCTCAAGGGGAATATAATTGTGATTTGGAAGGATAAATGGGCGACATAATATTAACCTATTATGAATGTAAAAATATAACCGACATATAATTAGCCACAACGTGCGAATCGCTGACAGGTGAAATGAAACATCCGATGGCAAATGTTGGGACATAATAAGCAGCAAGTGAATGTTTAATTCTCTAATAGGCCTGATAGACAATATTACATGATATTCTGCAGGAGACGGATGATGAGAGGTTTTGAATGTTAACAAATTAAATATCCTCAAAACCCAAAAAGGATCCAACATGAAAACCTCATCTATTGAGCAATGGTGGAAGGACCTTTACACAAAAACAGTGTGTTACTGTTGAGGAGTATTAATGAACACGTTCGAGATAATGGAAAAAGGCTGAAGCCCTGTGGGATGGGTTGACGCAGCACAATAACTTAAGGTTCAATTAAATATTTTACTGAATAGATTAGTTGACCACCTCAGTCAGAACCCAGGATCTCAAACCAATAGCGATGCAGTGGGATGATCTCTAGAGAGTCGTTGACGTCGATTAGCTGATTTGAGCAGTTATGTAAGGACCAGTGGCTAAAAGTTCCTTTAGGACTTTAGGCAGGTCTGACTCGCAGGAAGCACTTTCTCGAGGTTAGTGCTGCCAAAGGTTGTTAATCCAGTTTTAAAAATAAGCCAATTAGTTTTTAGTGTTAAGTAAAGACATGAAATGATTGTGACTGTTTTATTAGCTTAGAAACAGTGCCTTTACTTTTCTGTAACTGACTGTAACTCTAACCTACTACTCTTGGTTCTGGCCCTGGGTTTTAGAGGAACAGTGTCAAACAGCCAAACAACTGTCTCTAGGAGAAAACCAAGCCACTGTGGACCAGAGAACGAGAGCGTTCAATCACAATGTGGAACAAAAAAAGTAGTAATAACCCCTACAATAAGAAATGCACCTTGCCCCTAGAATGACAGCGTAGCGTAGTTAAAAGGAGGAGGTAGATGTGCAGAGGCGTTAGGGACAGAATTTGCGTGTATCAAACAGACTTACGTTGGGCTTGATATCTGAATTGACTTTCAAACATTAAGTAATAAACATACGCAAAAGCAGTTTGGTCGTGTCTTGCATGGAGTCTAATACTTTTTGAGGCGGCTCGTTCAAAGGACGACACATACGTCTGGACCTCTGCTCTTGTTGCACTTGTTTACTCAGTGACTAATGAGCACACTTTGT
The DNA here is from genome assembly GCA_030770545.1 of Macropodus opercularis. Classification (NCBI taxonomy): domain Eukaryota; kingdom Metazoa; phylum Chordata; class Actinopteri; order Anabantiformes; family Osphronemidae; genus Macropodus; species Macropodus opercularis. The sequence goes on from CM061099.1 coordinate 7,516,623, forward strand.
TTATAATTAGAGTTCAGAGAGTCACTTGTTCATGTGCTGGGTGCTGACGGCAGACACTGCACATCCAGATGTGACCACAAAACAAGTGCCTGCCTGAACAAATGCTTATCCACAGATCAGGCATAACATTATGGCCTGATATTGTGTTGGTCACCCTTTAGCTGCCAAAACAGCCCTGACCTGTGGACGCTTGTATGTGTCACCAACAAGTAGCCAGCAGATCCCTCAAGTCCTGGACGCTGTGAGGTGAGGCCTCTAAGGATCCGACTTGTTTGTCCAGCACAACCCACTGATGCTCAGTTAGACTCGGATCTGACACACACACACACACACACACACACACACACACACACACACACACACACACACACACACACACACACACACACACACACACACACACAGGGTGCCTATATAAACAAAAACTGATGCTGATGCTTCATACATTTTACACTTTAGTTTTTCTTCATTGTTTAATGACACAATAAAGAAGCCGTTTCTGGTGTGACAGTCTCTATAATTCACTTAGTAAATAGTTTTTTTCATTGCACCATCCCTGAAGTAATACATTCATGCAGCCCCTGTTATGGTCCTTCAGGACATTTTTAAATAAAAGTCATCCTAGGGCACAATGTCATTTAATTGCCTCATCAAATAAACAGCGCCTCCTCTGAGAACCGGTGCTCGCTCATTACTGGTGGTGGTGTTTCAATCTCAGAAAACACTTAAAGAGACAATAAGGTACTCTTTTTACATATTCCCCAGCTAGATGAAGACTTTAGATCATTTCCTCCTCACTTCCATTTCCCCTCAAAGTAGCACATTTGATAAGACCCATGAGGTGACATCATCCTGTGATCCATACGAGCTAGAGCAAGTCTTGTTTGTGCTATTTTTAAGCCTTTGCTGAACGTAACGTAGCGTCAACTTCTTTTCTTCTCTGCTTTGTTTTTGTATTTAGTCGTCTCTCGTGCCTCCAAATGAATATTACTGACAAGAACGCCAAGCTGGGATCATGGTTGTCATTACTCTTATTGTTGTTGGGGTCTGTGAATCTTTGAGACAAACGTTCTGCACCCTTGAGCTTAGTTTAGCAGAAATGGGAAACCTAGACTTGACTGTGCCAACTTGTGTTTTAATTACATTGCACCCTTGCTCGACTGTTTGCACCCTCCACCGTGTGACATGCGCTAACACAACAAGGTAAGAGCTCTTGGGGCTCATGTGTTTTCCTTCTAACACTTAACTGTATTACATCAGCTTCTCTCCTTTGATTCTTTTGGTTTTTTTTTTCTTCCCTTGCTCCCGAATCAGTGTCGTCACATTTATTGCACTTCAGCATCTTTCATTGAGGTGCCACGCCCCATTTGTGTCTTCCCTTCTCTCTTATACACGTTCCCTCAGCGATGTTGTTTTCGAACACACTTCACATTTGCTTAGCTGCTCTTCATTCGGCTGCCACTCGTCCTGTCACCTCATTGCGCTCCCTCAAACCTTAGCCCCCTTCTCAGCTGACTCAGCAGCTGGTTTCTGAGCTTGTACCACTTTGTGTGTCAGGTCGGAACAGGTGATGCTGCAGGGTGCAGGCTGACCTCACTGTGTCACTTTCACTCCGGCTCGCATCAGGTTTGTTTGAGACGCTTCTTTCTCTAAGCCTCCTTTGCAGCTTGTGTGTCGCGGATCAGCAGAAAGACGCAGGAAGCCACTAAACCGCTTAGTCCATGAGTGAGTCGAGAGAAAACGAGAAATAACTACAATAAAGATAACAAGGTGATTGATTTTTCTAAATAGTGACATTGGGTGTAATGTCACTGACCTTCGTTTACAGTGTGTCTCTACCTTGCAGTGACTCGGTTAAGTTTGCTAAGCAGCTGGCAGAGCATCGTTCCAGACACAGCATAGCTCTAAGGCACAGCAGCGTTTCCCTTTGTATCTAGAAATCTTCACTCTAAATTACAAAGTCAGGGGCTAGAACCAGAGAAATGCTTTATCCTCAGCCCTGGATGTCCAGTAATTCTCCAGCAAGTACGTAGGTAAGTGATGTTGGATGTGTGTGTGCGCGTGTGTGAATGTCTTCCAAAGACACCAGGGCCAATCACCAGAAGCGAATTTACTGCCTCTCTGCTTCCTGCTCCAGTGGGCAGATAAGATTATAGAATTTAGATTCAGCAGCAGACATTCTCTCACTTCAGCTGTATCTGCTCCACGTCTGTGAAAACTTCAGCAGCGTTATATCAACAACGTCCCGCTGCCTCTCTCCTCTAATTTGTAGCCTTCCTTCGTAACACGCGTATCTTTGCAGTGTTTGCTGTCTGTGCAGTATGTGTAATCGTGTGCCGTCACATCCCTACGTATATTATCAACACTGCTTATTGTGCCAGCGTTGTCATAACTGACACTACAGACACAGATTCTACAAAGTCTTCATGAATTAAGTGAAGTTATTCGAAATGCCCTTAAATACTTACAATTCAATGACGGTCTCAACCAATGGCATGTGCTAACCTGGAATGATCTACCTCCTTTAATATAGTTGTAATTCCATCCGCCACAGGCCGAGCTGTAATCTTATTATCTGCTGTTAACAGAGTTGGCGCTGGGCGGGGGCAGTGATGGGGATCTCCACAGGGCAGATTACTTCTGCATTATCCACTCAGAATGGGACATTATCACCTATCACAAGCCAGAGGTGTCAATTGATTCAATCAGCCTGTCCCTGTAGTGATGCGGGCCACTCCCATCACCGGTTAATTATAGAGGACGTGGGACACCTCCTTGTTCAGACTTGCTCCACCTACAACAATGCGCCTTGTGTGTAAACAGAGTTGGGGTCCGCAGCTCATGGGGAACCATGCTGTGCGTGTCTACTGTGTGTCCAACCTTTAATTGAATTGCTTCACGTCAACTGAGGTTGGTGGACATTCAGAGTTTGACACTGGCTGATTGACATACTTGGACCTTGGACTCATTCTCTGTATCTGGTCAATTTCAGGATTGTCCTTTACAACCTTGCTTCATCTTAGGGAAAAGTAAATAGTTTTTATTTGAAAAATCATTTGCCCTCTCGAGCTGCTTCATGTCTTAGAAAATCGACCACTGTGCTTGGCTCATCCCCTTTATCTCCTCTTGCGTGATCATTCTTGTAGTACATAATAAATTCTGGGAATAGCTTGTTAGTACAGTTTATGCTTATTCAGATCATCATTCAGCGAGACAAGGCTGCTAATAAGTGGAATACAATGTTCTACATGGTGTTTTGCCAGGAGGGGAACCAGAAACCTTGTTGTCGGTTCTGGATCCCGTTTAGACTCTGCAGAATTTGACTGTGAAGGAGGAAAGATGTCAGGAAGCTTCTTTCACACTTGCTCCTACTGCAGGTGTTCAACATGCTGATTGTTTGCACAGGAACTAATTCTGTGTAATAGTGAATGTCACAGTATTTACTGCAGTTTCTAACACTGTTCCCTCATTCATCACTGTACTGGAGTCACAGAACAGCAATAGTCGTCCTTATGTTGGCCAGAGGACAAACCTGTGAGTCCAGTACTAAATGTTACATGATGTAGTCATTTTAATGCTGTTTGAACATTTAGGCGGTTTGTCTGTTAACGACATTACCATTGAGTCATTTTGTGTTGCACTGTGCTTTACCTGTGTGTGTGACACATGCTTGTCGTGTCAGTGGGAAAGGAAAAAACCGACTAAACAAAGAGCACGAATAAAACATTCAGCAGGGGACGTGTTGGCCACGGAGCTTAATGAGTCTTTGTGCCAGATCCAAGTCAGAACTGGCTGATGGAACATCAGTGGGAAATATATTCTGCACAATCGAGAATCTTTGTACTGAAACACATATGTACTGTATGTGCGCACACATGAAGCAATTGCACCATAATCGCAACTAGTAATTTGTGCATGCAAGAGAAACGCTGACAAGAAGTCTGTAATATTTCATATCTGACGTTATGTACGTTGGATGGAAGACTTCTTCAGGATTAAATTACAAACATACAGAGAAGTAGGACACAACTAGACAACAAATGTGCTGATGTGGCCAAATGACATTGGATATTACCATTGATGTAAAGTTTCAGGACGCACAAACAAGCAAAGCAATGTACGGTGTGAAAGGCAGCGTGATTCTAAATTAAGCAAAAGAAATGACACGATCAAAATTATTACAAGATTGATGGTTTTCTTTGTGCAGGATCTGTTCTTTATTCATCGCTGGGTCCAGCTATGTGACCACATAAACTAAGTACAATCCAATATGTTAATTTGCAGAAAAACAACTTGTGAATAAATGGCAGAGAACCAATGTGCAAAACAAAATCCAAACCAGACATCAAAGGAACTGTTTGATTTTCTGGCAAACTCAGATACTGAGATGATTTGGCTGCTTGTCTTCTGCTGTAGCTGCTGTAGCTAAAAACTGTAGACCAAACCGCAAACAGCAGAAGAAGTCCGTGTATTTGCTTTCTTGGATGTTGAGCTAGTTCTAGAACGATGACCAGAACACGGAAGGAAAATGTTCAGTCAAAGACTACGTCCAGCGTTCGCTTCTGTAACTTGCCTTGTTTTTGCTCTTGCTGTACTAACAACTCATTCAGGGCCTCGGTGCAGACTGTAGGTGCACTGTTGCAGAAATGACAGAAATGTCAGTGTGGCATGAAAGTGACATGAGCTTAATGTAGGAACATTAATGAGGTGACCTTTTGTGAGGAACACAGTCCGTGTTAGGCAAAGAGGCAAAAGAAAATGAAGAAACATTTCAGACGCGTGAGAAATCTAATAGGAGCCTTTACGACAAGTGTGGCCTTTAGTATATTAATAAAGTAGTTTCAGGATTTTGCTTCTTGAGAGTGAATTAATATGTAATTTGGTTTTAGCATGTTGATTTTGCCACCTCTGTTAATCACTGACCTGTTTGTTCACACCCCATAAGTTTGTAGCGACAGAGGAGCGGAACAGATAAACGATGTAAAGCTAACTAGACCTGAGCCGCTCGTCTCGTGGTCCTTTAATGAGAACTAGTGCACTACAAGCCAACACCTGGATTCTAAATATGGATGGTTGGATACTAAAACAAAAAGTCACGTTAACAACATTAATAATTTGGTTACTACATGTAGGAATCCAAGCCTTGGCACATGTAAATGGGATTCAGCCATTATTAATGAAACGTTGACAATCCTGTGTCTGTCGAGGGCTTTTAATCAAGTTAAATATCACACCCATCTAAAAGACAGATTACTGCAGGTTCATAGGAGTAAAGAAAAATGTACAATGTCTGTGATCACACTTGCTGTGTGGTGACTCTTTGACCTGCACCTTAAAAAGCTTAGCATAAACCAATGCTGACAACCAAGAATTTCAGAAAGGTGTAGCTTTCTGCTCAGCGAGGCTTCTAGTTTATTATATGCACTGTAGGTGTGTGCGTCCAAATTTAGCCACCCAAAGTAGAACGTCTCTAAAAATCTTTCAAAGCCCACACAGCGTTAAGCCTACTTTAACCCCTTAACACCTTCCTACTTTAAAACTGCAGTTACGCAACAGATCAAAATCTACATATTATTATAATTTGAAACCCATTTCTCACCTGAGACTGGAGCCAAGTAGGAGAGATTGGGTCGGCTTGTGGACATACAGTATTTTTTTACACTGCATTTATTTTCTCCAAACGTTGCCAATGTGGCTGGCAACTCCTAACTAAACATAATCCCTCTGATCATGTTCCCGCGAAGCCTGAACCAAACATTGATTTGTGTTACACTGGATGAATCGCCCCCTTTCTCTCTGAGTCAAGTGTCTCCGCTCTGACGTAAACAGATGTTCTGTGCTCTAAAGCAGCTTACATGAGCAGCCTACAAAAATCTTTAGCATGTTGCTCCAAGGCAGAAATTGCCTTCAGTGCCTTGTCGTGCTCAACGTGGGGCGCCTGCCCATTGGTGCGGAGTTTGAGGGCTGTATCACTTCTTCCTATTATAAAAGCAACATTAGTCCGTTAATTAGGCCTCTTTATTCTCTCACATGCTTCCAGTATGGCTGATTACAAATTCAGGTCCAATAAGGCTACAACAAGCTTCCAGCACTGCAAAGCGGAGATTCTTTGATCAAACTGCCTCCCTCCATCTTGTATACGTAGCTATATTAGGATATTAGTGTGTTCCAGTTATGTTTTGTGTTGGATCTCTGTAAACTGTTTGGATAGAATATTCTGTTTGCATCATCCTGGAGAGGTGATGATTTCAGGTGAGTCAGAAGATGTAGAAATGAGCTCTCATTACTCTGTGTTCTTATTCAGGCCGAGGCGGCTCGCTCCTCTTCTCTAACTTCATATTTCTCTCTCTGTTGCTGCCTTTCTTTTCTTTGGAGGAGATGAAACTGGGTCATGTCTTCCTCTCTTCTCCTCCTCCTCCTCAACAGCTTAAAATGAATGCATATATAAAGGCGGTAAATAAATCCAGTGGATGTGTAGGAATATGGAGACTTGTGGATGTAATACACAAACGCACCAACACACTGTACTGTAGCGTCACATGCGTTGTCGTACATCTCAGCTTGTGTAACACTCACTCAAAGATCACTTGAAACGTATCTTTCCTCTCTGAGCTCATCTTGTCCACCATTGTGTCTTTTTTTTTTTTTTTCTATCTTGTGTGAGGTGCTCCTCACTGTTTTTATTTCCCCTTCCTGCTACATCTTTATCTAAGATTTCAAGAGTTTCAGCGTGGACTCCCTGCCGCCGCCGCTCAATAATTCTGTCAGGTTTAGCTTTTCCTCCTTTAACATACATACAGGCAGGTTTCAAGCTCGTGCTCGAACAATGGCGCGTGTCTCCAAAACATGCCAATAACGAACGGCACAGATGAAGTAGGACAGCATGCAGGGAACATGGACTTTCTTGTGGGTCAACATCTGCAGAATTCACAGTGGTGCTTGAAACTTTGTGGACTCGTGAAAACCACTGAAGTGTTTGTTTTCTTTCAACCTCCCTAATGCTGAAACATGGTAAATGGTAGGACCGTAGGGTTGTTGTTGGCGTCATAGTATCAATAGAGCAGTGGGGTGAAGTTTTGTAAGATGCGTCCTCTATACTGCAGCTTAGTGGGACTGGGGAAAGTCTCAGATACAGATACAAAGGTGCAGGTTATAAATGTGATGCACATGAAATAACATTAGCGCAGCTCTCTTTGACATCCACGGCGCCTTATTTATTTCTTTTGTTGCTGTTGTCGCTCCTGCTTCAAGCTCTTTGGCTGAGGCTCAGCTTTTAATATGTTCATTTGCAGTTTGATAGCAGCACATGCACACGTACAACAGCTGCTTGGCTTCTCAAAGCTGATCCCAGCATGAAACCCAAAGTTTCTGGCCGTCGCTCTTTAGACTAATACTGACCCAGCTTTTCTATCAATTACTTGACAAATCTTTCTGAGGCTTGTTCTGTAGGTTTGCAAACACTCGCAGATTTCTACCACCCATATAGTACTGTTGCGTTAGGACATGCAGCATCCTATGACTGTGCTAAATGGATTTCTGTCCTCTTTCACTTTGTCCCGCCGTCATATTCCCGTCCGGGGGGGTCTGTGGCGGAGTAGTGTTCTTTCATGCTGCAAAATCATCAGAGACAACACTTTTATTTGATTTGTTTGTGAAGGACAAATTTAAAAAAACTGCTTGATTCAATAAAGAGAATTTACACAGGAGGTGTAAACTTGTTATTCAATTTGGCTCCACCAGGTGAACTGATGGACAGCTCTAGATGAAATCCACCCAGCCGCTCCTGAGTAAAATCCATTATCATCCACAGTCCAGTGTAAATGATCTCTCGAGAGGCTTGGGCTGAATGCAAACAGTTACTGGGAAATCTTCTCGAGCCCACAACAAAATCTCATACAAATGAACTGAAACTATGTCTTATGTGTAGCTGACGTGAACGTGAGTACAGTATGTTTGTACCATATTAGGCAGCTCCCTGAGCAGAGTCTGATCGGCTTTACAGTCGAGACGAGAAGAAGACGCAGGGAATTTAATCAAGCTGAACACATCAGTAGAAAGGCTGCAACGACGCAGCCCCACATTATCTTTATGGAAATGATGTTAATGTTTTCATATTCTTGTGCTGGCCTGATTTAATCCAAAGCAGCTTCATTATTAATGACACGTTTGTTTGTGTGATTCACCGTGAATCTGCAATAGTCATACAATGCAGTACAAGCGACTGTAAATCAATCAACCCTAGGATGTGTTTATGTATGTGAGGCAAACACAAACAGCATTTTTGGGCTAAAGCTTGTGATTAGAGGCCTCTAACACAAACTGCTGACTGCGCCTTTTCAGACAGATCCTTGACAGATCAAGAAAGCCTGTGTTTTGCATTATTTAAACACAAGTGCCTTCTCGCGCTCAAAATATTTTTTAATTTTAGACACTGGGGGGATTCGGGGAACTATTGCACATGCTGTTTGATTTCAAAAGTTTTGCTGCCTCCTCTAGCTGTAAACTTGGAGATTAGCAGCAACGAACTGATTTGATCTTCCAGAGGTTTGCCTCTTTTTGTTGTATGTCATGTAGAGGTTTAACCGTGTACATAGGTTTTGTTCTGTTCATGTTATTATTGCTGTAAAATGCTCCACGTCCTTGTCAAGAGCTACATCCATTATAATGACATGGCCGGATTAGGGAAATGTTTTTGACATGACTTGAAGTCAGGAGCGTAAAATGAAAAGAAAACATGCATATAGTGGTAAAATAATGTTCAGCTGAGAGTCATGCAAGAGGCGGATTGACCCTGGACAGGTCGCCATCCAGTCAACATCCTTCAAATGACTATTATTTGAAATAAAACCTTGGTACGAATCAGAAACAGAATCAGTGAAGTTGCACTACAATATGAACCAACTCTCTCTGGGACCATGGAACACTAAACGAAATTCTTGACTACATCCATTAGAGACTTTTTGGACTGTTTGCCAAAAATTAAATGTACATCCTTCACTTTTCTTTCCCTTTCATCATCCGCTCACATTCATTCACTGCACTTATTTTATTTTTTGAAAGAGCCCTCACCGTCGCATCCCTCTCTGCCTTTTTAATGACACAGGGTCAGCTGAGGTCAAGAAGCCCTGCTCAGAAACCTAATTGAATTTCTTTTGGCCATAGCCTGTCGTCATGGAAAATATTTGGAGTGAGTGCAAGTTTCTCTTCTTCATTAAAAAGCCCTTGAGCAGCGTGTATCAGGTCAATATGACTTTAGCAAGACTCCCTTCCTGGATCCTAGTTCAGAGCCTGGTTCTAAGTTCATCACATTTAATTGAACCTGCAGTTGAACCCTTGAAGACGCAGAAATTTTGCCCTTTTGTTTCAAACCCTCCTTTTGAAAGGTGATTAATTGGAGCTCCTCGGAGAGAAAGCGTATTTACACACGAATGCCGGCTCACGCGTGTAATCAAGCACAGGAAACAAGTACACATTTAGGAAAATGTGTGACTCATGCATCTACATTTAGGCATAAAAGCATCGAGCTCTTGTCGATACTCTCTATTTACTACACACACCACTGTCAACCCCACAGTCTTCTAGTACCATCACAATTTATTCTAAGGAACTCTGCCTGTTGACTAAAATCCTCAAGACACGTGTGCAGATGTACTCTTTCACTTACTCACAGAGATGATGCTCTATGTACGTGTCTACTACTGTAGGTTCCCATGCATCCTCCTCCCATACTGTAGCCAAAGAGTTGCTTTTGCCAGAGTCTGGTTGTTGTAAAGCTTTGGGTTAATCCAATAACAGGCCCCTCTTTGTAGACAAGACACTGATACGTTGTCAGCAAGCCATGCTGCTTAAGAAATAGGAAAGCCTTCAGACGCCTGAGTGAGTCAGCGATACATGCATAGAATAGTTTCCACAGAAAATGTGAATTAATTGCCCTTTCTGATTGCTTGAATTGAAACGACAAAGATGTGAAACTGCAGAAGCAGTACTGAAAATGGCTGCCGTGCCGCCGCGTCACGCTGCACTCCGTGCTCGGTTCTACCTGTTTTCTCTAGCGAACAATATGTTCATCTAACATATCTCATATTATCAACATAAATTGTGCCGTTCTAGTGTCAAACACTCACTTTTTTTATTCCAGCACAGGCTCAGTTTCATAACCCTGCATGTGCCATGATGTTTAGTGTAGCAGTTATTGTTCTTGGTGTTTTTGAAAATACTACTTGGTGATAATAATAAAGGTGTATGTGGAGGCGACAGCTGCCTACTTCTCTAAGTGGTTATTGGTTCGCTTTTATCTGCAACCTAGTCTTCTCACATTTAGTTTCCATAAATTTTAACTGCAGTTGCAAAGATTATTTGGGAGGCACATTACATTCATGTCTTTTCACAAACACATGACAATGTCCAGGTCTCTTTTCTTCCAAATTATCCAATGTTGCAATAAAACACCATCAAAACAGTAATTTAATTGAATTCATTGTATTTATGTAGCTGAAACAAACCTCATGGCACTTAAGTAAAAGAACCTCAGAATATCCACTGTATTTCCAAAAGACTTCGCTCACCTGCCCTGACTTGCATATGAACTTAGTGACTCAGTCCTAATCCATAGGGTTCGATATGACGTCGCTCCACCCTGTGCAGCTATAATGGCTTCGACTCTTCTGGGAAGGTTGTTCATGGGAACTGTTGACCGTTCTTCCAGAAGCGCATTTGTGAGGTCACACGCTGATGTTGGACGAGAAGGCCTGGCTCTCAGTCTCCGCTCTAATTCATCCCAAAGGTGATCTATTGGGTTGAGGTCAGGAGTCTGTGCAGGCCAGTCAAGTTCCTCCACACCAGCCTCTGTCATCCATGTCTTTATGGACCTTGCTTTGAGCACTTATTCCCATTATTTGGATGGGTGAACGAATACGTTTGGCAATTTAGTGTGTGTATATATAGAATATATATATATATATATATATATATATATATATATATATATATATATATATATAATATAACTGTATAGAAAACAAATCTAATATTTCGTTTTTTAAGCCTGAGAAACCGCTTTTTCCATTAGACACAGTATAAGCAGCAGAGCAGTTACTTGCATCATAACCTCCTGAGACAAGACAAAACCAAATCCAGGTTTCATTATTTTGAGTGTGTGTCTGAAACCAAAGCAATTCAAAGCTTGGGTCTTAAAAGGATCACATGGTTTCATTCTCATCTTTGAAACTCAAAGATCTCTCTGAACAGAAATGTTCAGCTTCAGCAAGTGGCTTAATATACTGTAGAGAAACAGAATTTCACGTTGTTCTTTCTGTGCTTTGCTTCCAATTAGTTTCAAATGCTGATTAATTTAGTATATTTAGATGAAGGTCAGGTTGTCCAACAAGACTTGACGGACATTGATAAACAGTCAAAAACACGGAATGACTTGAATTAACGGTGTGACTGGCTTTTTGCCTTTCTCATTTCTGTCCCCGTAAGAAATATTGCAGACATTTGGCAGCGTGTTAGTCGACATCAGCTGGTTTGGTTGTGTGCAAAATGAGTTTTCATTCTATTTAGTCAACTAATGTGAAATCAATCAAATTTAACACTAACAGTTTTTTAATTGCACTTCTTATATTTTCTCACATACAGTTTTATTAAATGTCTGTTTTCGTGTAGAATTTACACAGTCCCAACATTTTTGAGCTTGTTTAAGTGAGTAGCAGCCTGTAAAATGAGCATGATTGAATAAAATGGAAATGAATATAAACACTTAAAGCCCATAAATAATACAAGCTGTGTAACAAATGGAAACATAGCGAAGAAAAAGGCCTGAGTAGGATCTACAGTAAATTAACAGGAGCTTAAAATGCAGCACAAACATTTAAACCGTGATTTTTGCAGAGCATGTTCCTCATTTACAGTAGATGTTATCAGAACAGATGTGTGGGACATGAAAGCCTTAACCAGAAGCTGTTTTCTCTCTGCAAAGTAGCCATTATTATAATAGCCAGCGCCCTTGTACTGTTAACAACGCATACCCTCTGTATTCTTCAGTGTTCTTTACTTCCACGTGCTTTAAAAACAAAAACCTCTACCTGAGTGGTGACTGAAAAAGCAGTGTAGCAGCTAATAAAAATCCAATTTCATTTCACGCCCTGCTCATTTAACCATCAGACTGCCTGCTTGTAGCATAATTTACATCAGGGAATGGAGAGTAGGTCATTGAGGACATAACTGAACCACCTGAATGTTTCAACTCTGTAAATGCAAAGCTCCCCTCCTGTTGATATTGTAATTTAATTTGTGTGTGTTTAATGGTGTTACAGACAAACTGCTGGCTGTGCTGTGAGTACTAATGAGCAGGGAGAAATGTATCTGTACCCACAAGCTCAATGAAAAAAAATATTGCCAAGCTTCAAGGTATTGGTTCTTTGTCAAGCTAATTGTACCTTGACAAAACCAGTTTTGTTTGAGACACTGGTAATGAATTTATTTACTGGAGCCGAGGAAGCTCTTGTATTTTCTTCCTCCCTCTCTCTTTGCAGAAATCTATTCTGTGCATCAGCGCTACCATAACTAAAACCAAGATTAATTGCTTTCATATCTCTTGTTGGTGGATCAAAACAGCTGGGACACGCACGGAAACGTGCACAAACACAAGCGGGACGTGTTCGCTCTGCGCACGTTTTCGCTCGCGGTACCTTGTGTGCCAGATCAAAATAAATCTGCACGGATCAAGATGAGCCAAGACTAATTGACAGCGAGGCTCCTATGTGGCGTCGCCGCCATGTGGCATGCAGGTCCTCTTAGCTGCAACCAAGCAACTCTCCACTTTAAAATATTGATTTAAAGAAAGTGCGCCCGTGTATTTATGCATATCTTAAACTGGTGGCTGAGCTTTATTGAGCCTCTTCATGTCTGTGTGCATCATATGCTCCTCTATGTTTATCATAACTACAGACAGACGACGTTCGCAGTGTTTGTTCATCCCTTGATGGAAACGGGGAATCTGCATGCATCTGACATTAAAGCAGAGCGTGAGCACAGCAGATTATTACAAAGCCAACACGAAGAGACGAGATGCATAATGCACCGCTGTAGATACATCAGAACAGTGAGGCTGCTCGCTCTTCTAACTGCATCAGTTCTGCTTCCCCAATCACCTCTGTCTGATAGCCACGATGAGACGGGAGAGAGGCAGGCAGGGTTGCATATAGAAGACTTCACACTACTGTTTGAATATGCAATCAGTTTGGCAGCTACAGTGACTGAGCAATATCATCTGAGCAGGAGAGAGTGAGTGTTTTTCTATCTATGAGTGGGTGAGATCATGGAGTGGCAATAAAAGGAATAAGCAAAGGGGGTAGGGGAGAGAAGGCAAGTGTGCAGCTTTGAGGCGTTCCATCATCCACCGAACTCCTGCAGCTTCCCTCTTACCTCCTGCTCCTCCTCCTCCTCTTGGAGAGAGAGCAACAGAGAGAGAGGGAGCAACAGAGAGAAAGTGAGAGAGTCACGCTTACGAGCCAGCAGAGAAGAGACGTCAAGAGGAGGATCTACAAAGAGGGGGGGGAATCCTTATTTCTCTTCTGCTGCCTCTCTTCGTGCATCCTACGGGGAGTGAGGAGCGAAGAGGAGCGAGGAGGAGCCGGCTGGCACATTTTCTACGCCGCTTCCCCGCGATTTCCGTGGCTGTATCACAGTGCGTGGAGCGCAGGGAGAGCCGCAGAGAGCTCGATCGGTGACATCGCTCCGCAGCAGAAGAGCACTGTAGAGGAGCCGGGATGCTTAACAACCTGACTGACACAGAGGAGGGGGACGGGGGAGCACAGAGCCAGGGTGAGTGATGGTTGTCATGCGGACACGCGCAAAAACACGCAAGCAGATGAGCATAAACAGAGATGATCATGTGGCAGTGGAAGACACACAGATACAGTACATCTGCCCACGCAAATAATAGATGGAGACCACTGCGCACAGCATGCGTGATTCGGATTTCCACACAAACTAAAGGGAGTGAGGGGAGATGCTGGTGTATGTGTATGTGTGCACGACTGTTACAGCTTCCTACAGTGGTCGGCCTGCTTGCCTCCTTTGCCGCTGCTCTTACCGCAAGGCTGTTGTGACAGGAATAGTAATGGGTTCACTCCATACGATGGATGGTGAGTGTAAAGGGCATTAGAGTTGTGTCCTGCACAGCACACACACACTCAGAACTGACAGGGTTTTCTAGGGCACTCATCTAGCGGTTCTTCTGTTCTTCATGGCAAAGTATGTAAATACTCCCACCACATATGGCACTCATGGGCAGGCGGTATGGGTGCAATCGAACACGCACACGGCCACTCACAATTACAGATACCAACCAAGCGTTGCTGCTAATCCCATCACGCCCAGCTGTCATAATCACCCTCTCATCCAATCCCTAACGCGTCCCAGTCCTCGGCCTCTGCAGGATTTCTGAAAGAATCTGCAAGTTGCTGGTTTGTCCACAGCTACGGTGTCTATGCTGTTTTGCCAGCTGCTCACCTATGAGCACATAACTACGCAGGCCCTGACAAAAACCAAACCCGCTCGTTTAGAAGCTACTGCAGAAACGAGCACTGAACGTACTAGAATAGAGATGAAGTCATAGATACAGTTGAAGGGTCTGGTCACCTTAGTTTGGCTGCTGTTTCCACACCCCCTGGATTCTTTAAATCATGGATACTTTTACAGTTGCCTATGCAAAAGCTGCAAATTGGTAGTATTTTGTTTTTCTCTCTGCTTCATGTTTAAGAACATTGCAGCTCTGTTTTAAGGCCTGTACTGTCTTGTCACTGCCCTACTTTTTTTTACCTTAAGCTCTCTACATTTGCTTCAGTTTTCCCCCTTTTCATGCCTCTGTTTTGTGTAATGTAGAATTATCCCTGTTGCTGTCAGCTCTGGGCTCTCTGGGACACACGGGAGAGACAGGTTTGCGGATGCAAGAACAGTCGCTGTGCTGCTTCTGCTACCTGTGAGGACTTAATGATAAAAATAGACCAGTGCAACATGAATATTTAACTTAATGCGGGCATCGCTTTTCTTTTCTTTTTTTTTTTTCATTTTCTTTGCGGGGTTATGAAAGTGGGGGATTACAATGGTACAGCCAGAGCACAAACAGCTGTCTTTAGATGTTGAAGGCAGGTTTTAAGTGTGACGAATTGGAACCTTCAAGGGCAGGTTAACAGGCGTGACATGAAGCTACAAGAACCGTGCGTGTTGAGCTAATATAATTACTTTAATATGACTGTGTGCTTTTTACCTTCACAATTGAATTAATTGTCTGGTTTACAGCTACATGTGTGCATCCATGTAAGTACAAAATGGCGGCTTTAGGTTGACATGCATGTTTATACTGAGCACCTGCTGATGCAGAAATTTGTAGTTGTAGCTTCAGCCTCAGTGTATACAGATGTGAAATGGTTCAGTTTCTCATCGCATCCGTTTTAATGCGTGCGTAAATTTAATGTGCACCGAGCCAGGTTGGGACCCTCGTAGACCCCCCCCCCCCCCCCCATGCTGGCTTCTCATAACACGTCTCTAAATACTTCTTTCCCTGTGTCACTCATTCCCTTCCTCCCTCCGTCATTCTCACGCGCACACACATCCACACCATCCCTTTCATCTGAATCACAGCTCTGCTAAGCTAGCTGTGCGACAACCTGAATAACTCTGTTTAGTCATCAGTACGATGCGGGGCAGCTCCAGAGGACGGCTTTTCGCCTCTTTACAGTAGGAATGTCAGAGGCTGTCGCTGTCCACTCTCCCCCGATGCTGAAAGCGACTCCCTCCTTTTCTCTTGCCTGCCTCTAGTAGCGTGTATATCAAAGAGCTCAGGGCTGCTCAGCGCTGTCCAAGGTGCTGATTTATAGCTTTCATTACACGGCTGGGTTACAGCCCAAGAGAGGAAGGCAGAGGGAGTTACATACAGTATAATGTTGGCAGTCTGTGGGTTTTTAGGGCTTAACGTTTGTATTGCACATCTTTTAATAACAGAGATAAAATGCTGAATACTATGGAAACTTTCTGTGTGTAATAGATGCATGTTAAGTCATCTTAAAAAGAATTCCGCTCCCACCATGTGGTGAATTATCTGCTGTTTGTGTTCTCTGTAATTGGACGAGTGTCCGCAGTGCAAGGAGGTGGGTGGCAGTCAAGATTTGAAGGGAAGGTGATGTTTTACTGAGCCACTTGCCGCACAGAAAAGGTTCAGTGGAATGTCTTTTGTTTTCGCGGTGCAAGAGGGAGGCTACTGACTGAAAGATGGAGTGAGCAGAAAGACGAATGGCAAAAGGAGGAGTAGAATGATGCTGTTTGCTCTCAGAATCATCCATCCAGATGAACAATATGAAGCATCCAGATGAACCGTAAGCCATCCATCTTCACGTCATGCTATTATGAGAATGGGTGATTTATGCCTCACTTTTTTAACCACTTTTTATATTTCCAGTGATGTAAATACACTACATCTGCTCCATCATGTAAACCTTTTATTCTTTCATCATTACAGCAATAAGCTGTAGTGTAAACAATGTCCGACAGTCAGAGCAATCGTTATTTATGGCTCACTATTAAGAGAGGTTATCAGTGTTCAACTGCTTGTGTTCTTGTTTAGCAGGCAAAAAATGATTTTGTGCTACGTCTCCAAATGTTTGTTACTGTCTGCAGATTTTCATTTATGTTTCCAGTACTTCATTAATGTGTCAGGTTTGTTTATTTGCTCCAGTTTAGTAAGTGATTAGGTTTTGTTTTTTAACACGTGTAAATGAGATTTGCTCCTGCGTTCTGCCTGAATAAGCTCTTTGGCTCAGACGGTCAGCTGTGAGCTGATAGCTGCTTCACTCCAGAGACCAGTCTGTTCCCTGGATGCTTACAGAACACTACAAACATAATAATAATCTTTAAGATATGCTTTTCAAAGTATTGTGCACAGTACGATATGATAATCCACTATGTGCAAAAACTTTTGTTTGTGAGGGTGGAGTCATTCTAGTGACAGTAACATGATTCTAGTAACATGCTTACATGAAAAACCTTTTCTCTTAGATACTTTATTCATCCCTACATTTAATTTTCCTGAAAACGTCCTGTAGCCTCATTAGGCTGCTTTTTGCAGCTGCTGTTTTACAAACACGGGAAACCCTAAAACTCAGAAGAATTAATTTTGAACAGTGTGGAACATTTAGAGGCATCTAGTGGTGAGAGCAGAATCCAACTTTCTAAGCCACACTCACAATTAGCATGAGCGAGCCTGTAGGGCTGTGAGAGTCAAAGTGTTCTAGAGCCAGAGCTTGTTTTTTTTGCTTCTGGGCTGCTGGAGAGACATGAAGGTGCAACATGGAAGGGTCCATAATTAGGGTCCTGCTGCATGGATACAAGCTTTTTCTGTACAGAAACAGTTTTTCCCGGTGAACACGCTGACATCACATATAGGAATAGCTACTATCTTTCATTTTGTCAAACTGATTCTTCTAAGTGTTACACACTGCTCCTCTGATCTTGTTTTAACCGCATGCAAACCAAAACCTACTCAAAAAGGCCACTGCGAGTACTCAACACTAATACTAAATATTTCAGACTTCATTTATTTGTAACGTGTGGTTACTATGGTAATTGCAAGTGCTGGTTATTATTAGAGCAAACATTCTGCTTGAACAGCTGCTTTTCAGAAAACCACCACATAAGCAGCTGGTTTAGGCACTTTATGGTGCCGCTAAACTCATTTGGTGCTAATAGAAAGTCGACCAGTAATGACTGCATCTGTGATTCCTTTCATGCTGCCAGAAGTAGAAGGATTTCCTAAAGTATATCTAAGAAGATGAAGCTGTAGAGAAGTGAGAGGTGTGTAACCCTTCTTCTGCAGCTCTTCACTCTCTAAATCACTAATATAACAACACTGGGACACCTGGATATTGACTGGCTGTGGAAATGAATTGAATGGCTAATGTTGATGTACGAAATAACAACTTTAATCATGACCGTAATCAGGCATTAAGCTTTACCTACAGTATGATCACACTTCCTTCAGGAGCAGGCCTGGAGACCCGGGACTTACTTTTATTCTTATTATTAACAGATTATTTTACTCGTGAAAAATAATCATCCATCCATCCATCCTCTTCAGCCAGACTGAACTTATGGTCAGGACTGTGAATAGGCCTGTAATGATGCTTTAGTTATGGCTGACTGCATAATACTGCAAAACGCTCCCTGGGGCCCTCTCCTACGGAGGCAGTTGTTGTGCATGCTCAACGTCATTATTCTCTGTCTACCCGCTCTGCGACTTATCTGCTGCGAATAGAGAAAGAGAGAGGCCGAGCAGAAATGCACTGTAAGTGAGCGAGAGTGCTGGCTGATACAGAACCACAGACACTTGTTACTTGGGAAAGTAGCTCTGTGGCTGCATGGACGAAAAACTACACTTTAAGCAGCATAGCACTTACTGTAAGTGTATCATGTCCACATGAGTAGACAAACACATACAGACTGGGCTTTTGTGGCCTGCGGTGCGATGCTGCATAGGTCCAAATCCAATAATTCATTGTTGTGTCAACCAGATGAATTGTGTAGCGTGGCAGCAATCTATGCTGCAGTGATTAAACAACTGTTCACTAATTTAGTATTTCAGGAGCTTATAGCTTAGCCAATGGCTGTAAGTGCTATTTTTCTTTTGCGTTGCAAATAAAACCTCTTGAAGTACGCATATACAGTACATTGTAATTATTAAGACATTATTTCATTGAGTTTAATAAAGGGAGGTTGATGAATGACTTCTTTTTCCTAATTAGAACATGGTCACAAATAATTGCAGGAGTCCACAAATAATGCATAGGATTCTTTCAGTGGTTCCGTGGATTTAAAAAGCGGGAGGGTATAATCAGCTGCGCAGGGCTCCGCTACTCCAGAGCCTGTTGTTCTAATAAAAATCTCAAACGAACGAGTGTGTCTGTCTGTAGCTGTGAGGACACTGGGTAATAAAATGCTGGACAACCCTTGATCGCCCTGAACGTTCTGCCTGATGCACAGTATTTTGTCATCTGGAACATAGATGTTACATTTACAGGACTGTAACTCACCTAATGAATTTAAATGCCATATTATAGCAGCAAAAATGTCTGAACTACAAAATAACACGGAAGAAAAATGCAGGCACTGAGGTATATTGAGGTGGATGGTTTCAAATGGATGGATGACCTAAGTGAGAAATAGCCCATTTTATGGAATGGAAATAAAGAAACATGATGAGTCACATCAAAGCTCCATGAAGCCAAACACACTTGCAGTTACTTTCAACATGTAAAAAAAAAGTGAGAGTAGTAAAATGCATGAATGAAACTGTAATAATTCTTGATACTTGTGCATAAGGCAACTGAAACAGCCACGACTTTGTTAAAGAAGAAAATGTCTTTGCCGCTTCGGATTTCATTAAATTTTACTGCCGGTAAGTTTTTTTTATGGCCATAGGCTTGGTACAGTATAAAGCTGTAGGGCTAGGACAGCGTACAGTAGGAAATGCATGCACTGCTTATAAATAAAGAAAGAAGTAGCTTTTAAATGCCGTGTATTCCCCTAGCATCCATGTAGCTGTTAAATTATGATGAGATATGGCTTCAGAGCTGGAATAGTTCTGCCTGTGCATACAGGCTGCGTTGTATTTGTTCACAGCACAGTTTTAATGTTCGAGTCCTTGTTCTGTGGAAAAAAGCATCAAATTCTGCTGAACCTAATGTTGAGCATTAGAAGTCCAGTTTATCTTAGCTTAAGGTCTTTTAAGACAAAATGTCGTCCTCTGATATCATTTACAGACATTTCTGTTATCTCTGTTTTATTTGACAGTCTAACAGTCACACAATTTTCTGGCTTCTCATTTGTTGATGTTTTATTCGGGGTATTTTATTGAGCCTAAAGTTAATTGTATTTGTATCTCTTTCAAATAGGATAATTTTGTGGGTATTTGCCTTTTTTTACTGGGAAATTACAGATGCACAGATGGGTCACTGGCAACAGATTGTCTCATGATGACACTGCTCTGTTAAATGCATTTGCATATGTTATAGCATTTTAAACTGCTGATTTCGCTGCAGGATTCTTCACTAATGCTTTTAAATGTGTTTCATATCAGACCTCTCCTCAGTGTTTGCACTGGGTTATGGTGCGCCACAGCAGACTGGGATTGATGCGGTAGCGCCATGTCCCAGCTTTCCTTGGGCTTGTTATTGAAGAGACCTCAGTCCTTGATGAGTCTTTCAATTTCCAACCTATCTGACCTCGCTGTGAACTGACTTGTGCCAGGAGATGGAACCATAATGAAAAGCCACGTATTGATTTGCTCTCACTCATACACTTGTTTGTGGTGATTTAGCTGGTGTGTGTTGAATCTGGCCTGAGAACCAGGATATCAGTCATCAGTCGCTGTACTGAGCACAGAGAAGTGTGTTAGATTACTTGAGACAAAGTAAAACCCAAAGACCCCCTGCTACTGTGTGTGTGTGTGTGTGTGTGTGTGTCAGAGCCTGGCCTCATCCCACTTTATCAAGCTGTCTTCCTTTGGCTCAAGAGTGAAAAATAATCAAGTAGGTAATGTGGATTGCCATGGTTACAGTCTGGGCTGCTGGATATGTTCCACATATTTGCTAAATATGAAAACCTTTACACTGAGGTGAAGCATGACAAAGAAAATACAGCACAAACTGCTTCTCTGCTGCCATTCGTTGCTTTCTACTGTAGCTGCCTTGGTATGATCCAGAAGCAGTGTTTCAGTTTGGGAATGTCCCTAGTGAGCAAGGCATTTACATTTCATAAGTCACGTTTCTGTCTGCTCTAGCTCGCACGTTACCTCCGCATCACGGCACATTCTCCTTCCCTCTGTCCCATAGGAAGGCCAAACATTCCTCTCAGCTCCATCTGTAATTGCTTCACTAGCTACCAGGAAACTGAAAAGTGTTTATTTTTGCATCTTAAAGAGAAGTGAACAGTTAACACTCTTTGTTTCGTGTGTGAGGCCTTATAGTATTTGTATGTATGTATATTGGCAAAACGTATAGAAGTGGCTGAAGTGAGGCTTCTGTGACTGATGGCAAAGCATTGTGGGAATGTCGTCATGCTCAGAAGCAGCTTTATTGGTGGGAGCAAGGTGACACTGAGGCCAGGAGAAAGAAACCTGAAACAACAAAACGGCGAGCGGCAGAGCGAGCGGCTTCTAGGGTTCAGTCCGTCTACTTTATCAGTCGGTCGGTTTTGTCTGAGGTTTGAGGAAATTCCCGAATGAAAGAAGTGGCCGACCAAAGCTGCTGCACATGTAGTTTGCTGTGTTAATTGTTGTGACGTTATCAACTACCTTCACATTTACCGCACTAAAAACAACACACAACAACCGGCATCTTTCAGGCGTTGAGCTTCTCATTCGCGGCCACAAGCTGCCGTCCAGATGTCTCTGCGCTATAAAGGCCGACGCTGATTAACTATCCGCCCATTTGCACGACTGACCATATTAAAGCCCAATGGCCCGTTTATGATTTTGGCATTAACGAGGAAAAGGCCACAACTGGTGATGAAGTTTCAGGTTTTGCTGTCTCACGCTAAATCTTTGCTAGTTCACCCAAAGCAGTATTAGAGGATAGTTTTTTTTGTTTTTTTTTCTACTAAAAGCCAGTTGTGCTTTTTAATTTCACAAATTTATTTGCCATCTTATGTTTGTGACAAATTATGAATTGCATATTTCATTAGTAACAAAAAACCAAAGGTAACCAGGTGCATCATCCCAGTATGAATCCTATTTGTAAAAGGCTATGCTGGTCACTTTTTTTCACTGCAGGCATCGCTTGTGATAAACGTACAGAGGAATTACTCGGTTAGGGCCATTATGACTGGGATACACCGAGCAACACTATAATTTGAACATTTTCAATGACGGGGCTATCAGTGTGCGTCGTTTGGGAAAATAGTCATTCATTTTAGCAGAGGATCCTTTTCCTGCTTTAGCCAGACAAACTGTCGCCTGCTAATTCTTTAAAACCCCCCACACATGATAACCTGGGTACTCATTATCAACTAAAGTGTACAATTTGGTTAACAGCCTGTGATCCCCTGTGCCTCCAAAGCTGCAGCGTTAATCCACAGACATCGCTGCGTCATTCGTTGACAGCCGTGACAGGAAGGAAGGCAGAGGACAGGGGTGCGTTCGACAGATTGGGATTGATACTGATGTCATTGGCGAATAGTCTCCGTGTTTTACCCCGAATGAATTCTAGGACGAGCGGCTCAGCGTGGTACAAACCAGGACTGAGGTTCATTGGTGCCTTTGCTTAAAACTGCTTGCATCCATATCCCACGTGTCATTTAATTTTCATCGCTTGTCAGAAAGCACTCTAATGCCACTACATGGTCTTCAACCACTGCCCAAACACCCGCAGCTAATTTGAACATATAGATGATCATTCTAATTTCAGAATGAAATATTTATATATGTCTTGCTACGACTTTAAGGCACCGTTGCCCTGAACATGGTGCTGCCCCTCTGTCCCTCTCTGGCGGCAGCTTCGTCGACACGTGTGCAACTCTCCGTTAGACAAGTGTCTGGGGCTGATATGACTGTATGAATAGCATTTCCCATTTCACCACGGCCTAGAGAGACTATAAGCGTCCTCGGCAAATAGAAATAAACCATCTGTCAGTCGAGCTCCTCCACAGGCAGCGGAGAGCCACGCCATTTGCCCTGTGTCCCATCTCAGCCCTCAATGGGAACCCATTTAGCTATTGTCACTCATGAAATGGAGCAACTTAACTGGAGAGCTCCCGGGATTGGTGCAGTGTGTCGCAGTGTAAATACAGAGGATTTCTCGAGGCTCTCTGATGTGATGTTTTATGTTTAGCAAGCAGGATTAGAGGATATTCTGTCTCTGTGGATTCACAATTTACAGCGGTTTATCTCATATTCGTTTATTCAAAAAGATGATATTTTATTATTTGCCTGTACCTCGCATTTACTTTTCCAGTTGACCGTCAATTAATTACTTATTTCTAGGTGATTGTCTATGACAATATTGTCAAGTTCAGTTCAGTTTCATTGTTTAGACTTAATTGCTTTCACCGTGTACAGCTGATAATTCTGCTGTGATTCTACAACGATCATTATGTGACCAGTCAGGTAGTGACGTCCTCTGTAGGCTTTAGGGCTTTTTCTCCTGCCCTGTGCTGTATATGAAGTACAGCTAGATACCAAATAATTGATGAATTGATCAATTTTTAAAAGCGCAGAAGCAAATCTGGGCATGATCTATGTTATTCATAATGATTCGATGGTAGACTTTATAACCTACAGCTCAGTAGGAAGTATCAAGCAAAATATGTTCAACTACATAGCACAACTCAGAAATGCAAAGTGTCACGTCTCTGGTGGCTATAAAGTCACCAGCAGACGCGATACTTCGCAGCCAGATCCGGTTGAAATGCAGCGTTGCAAATGAACCTCGCATTCCTTCACGTCGGAGAAGCGACAACCGGATTCTTGACGTATTCTCATCTTTTCTCCAAGACTGATGTTATTCCTGTCGTTTCCTGTAGATGTTCGTGCTGCACTGTTTAAAAGATTGCACTGACATTTTCCACCGTTTTGACTTCCCTAATGAATACATTTATTCTTGTCTTATGGCCTTTATGGTCTTTCTTATTCAATAATGCATGTTTAGACGCGTGCTGAGGGACATAAAAGCCACCAGGTCCTGAAAATAGAAACCCTTATGTTCTATTTTGCCTTATAATTCATGATCCATCAGCTGAGGTTTCTCACACAGCCACATATATTCTCCAAAGACAAAAGCTTCACAAGCGAGGCTTCGCTTTTCATAATTTTTCCATTTTTCAGGGGCTGTCAAGTCAACTCTCAGCCCTTACATCTCAGTTCATTTGCTCCATTCTCCATGGCTGTCTCTAAGAAGGAGATTTACCCGTGTATGCTATGCTACAGTATGTATTCCTGCTGTACTGTATGCTGAGCTGTCCATGACCTCCACCCAGTAATCCCTGGACCTCCACTCACACACTGCTGATCACTCTTCATTTGCTGGCTATCATCTCCTTTTCTCGCCCTGTCATCTTCATCCAGGATGTTCTGATTATTAAAACCAGCACGTCCTGATCCCCTCATCCTCATCTTGCAGCTGCCTCTCAGATGGGTCATCATACTGTATTTTTTTTTTTAGCTTCGCACAGGCCGGGAACTTTGGCTCAGCAGCGTTTTATCACAGCTGGGCCGAGCCTCAAGACCTCTGTGCTGCTCAGTCAACTAAGAGTAATTGTAGTTTTGGTTCTTTTAGGCTTGTGCAGCGTTAACAACAAAACACGCTCATCCATTTACGCTACAGCAGTGAACAAAATATTAGACTTTAATTTGTCTCTTGCGTTTTCCACCACATTCTCTACCGTCCCTTCACCGTATCCCTGAGGTGGTTTGGACTCCTTGGACGTGATCACTGCAGCTTGTCACACATTCATTTAATTTCATTATCGTTGGTGGTGCAAAGGGAGCGAGCGAAGGAGCCTTTGATATTATGGAGGCACAATGTGCAGGGGGAAAGAAACAGAGGGGCTCGTGGGATGGGGGGGCTGCCATCACTGCTCAGGCACATCAAAGGATTCCTCAGCAGATGTCTCTAAACAAGATGGCTGCCAGGTCAGCTTAGTCAATTACCTCTGTAATAAGAACAGGTTGGTGTTTATGCTTGCATGTTTGGGCTCTGTTTGGGTTTTTTTTTTTTTTTTTTTGTTCTTTGGGTTTTTTACGCCGTGTGCAGTTGATTTTCTTTGCTGATGTTTGAACTCACCGCCAGCCTTTCAAATCAGAGTGTGGCATTTTGTCATTAGATCACACAGAGAAAAGTGAGGAGATGAATATTTGTTGCGAGGGCCCTGTGAATTAGTGACTGCCCCCTGCTATCGTTCGAGAGAGACTTTAAAAAGGATGCCTATGGCTTTGTTATTTTCCCTCTATGGCAGCTGTCATCCTCTGTTTCAGGGGAGGAGGCAACAGGGAATAATAATCTGTGTTTGGTATGTTGTGAGCCTGAAGGCGTGACAGGCCTAATGGTACATGGGTGGCCAAACCATGTGTGACTGAATGAGGCCATCAGATTCATATTTGGGATTTTAGTGCAGTAGGATATACATTAACACGCTAATGCTGACGTGACAGTGAGCTAAGTGTGGAGTCCGTGAAATACAGTACGTTTGTTCATTAAGAAGCCCACGGCCCCAGTCATTACTGCAGCCTTGCTGCATGTTTGGTTGCCCCTCTCTCAACTCATAAATATGGACACAGATGGCATCAAGCAAAATGTTATGCAAACATCTCTGCAGCCTCCAGGGTTACTAAATCTAAATGTTTGTCTTCTGGTAGGTCCCAAACTCACTCATGTAAATGATTAGAATGTACAGAAAGCAGCCTCTGTATCAGGTGCATGTGCATCCAAAGAATCAACTCTCATTAGTCTGAATCACAGTCTTATCTGTCAATGCTGCAGTGAAATGATTTGTCCCAGCTTCACTGCTGCTGTAGCAACCAGCAGTCATCTTAGCTCCATCACTCAACAATGCAGGCAGTTGCCTCTAGACGTGATGCGGGCAGGAGCGTTGTCTCATGCATACAAATGGGAAGCCTAACATGTGATCCATCCTGGAATGGATGGCGCACTCTGGGTTCAACATTAAGAAAAAAACATCTTAGCGGGATTAAAGTGCTCCCCCGCCTCTCATGACTAAATGTGAAACGACACAGTTAGATGAACAGTATACTTGACGTGTTATCTGTTCACAGAGAGCATAAGGAAGCTGCTCACATGGTCAAGCAGCAGCTCTGCTCATATTTTTGGGACGAGAGAGGGAGGGAGGGATGAAAGAAAGGGACTGCACGCAACCCCTGCCTTTATCCTCGGCTGCATGGCCAGTTGCCATAGCAACATGACTTTGCATTCCTTTTCACCTGCCGTTTTTGATCAGTTCTCACTCTTGCCTCTCCCTCGACAACCCTCCTTTGTCCTGAAATGCCTCTCCAGTGTTTAATGTGGGCACCACTGCCAGGTTGGCTTTGCCAGATTATTACTGGTGCGTCCTCTGCCCTCAGCCTCATACTGTACATGCCAGTGACAACTGTTGCTCAACTGATGATTCTTCTGGTGTCAGTGTCTGCGGATCACCTCGGCGACATCCCAACTTAGTTTTACAGTGAAATCAAACACGTCACCCACAACCTGGATAACAAATTTGAACTCTGCGAATTTCTCACAGCTCTCAACAAATGAACATAGTTTTCCTGGTATGGTATTAAACTAATTAGAAAATTGTAACTGAGCAAGGAAAAAGGAAGCGATCTGTGTGGGGTCCTGTATAATGGCTATATAGATAGATAGTGACAGGGCTGTGAGAAGGAGCTGGATGCGCAGTAATGCCTGAGGTGGAGGCGCTGAGGCATAATAACTCAGTTCTCTTATAAAGGTGCGTTTCTACTCATATGCACACAGTACTCCACACACACAGTACGCAGCACATCACACAGTGAATTTTCACACACGATAACTAATGTTCATGTACAGTCAGAAGCTCCGAGGCACATTGGTACAGTAGCGTGTCCACATTCAGTTCTGCTTTCATCTTCCATCATGCTGCTCCCTGCATGCAGTGCAGTCAAGCCTCTCGTTCCACTAATGCACATATGAATTGACACAGAACGGCAAATCATGAAAAGGATGCATCTTTGTTTTCACAGAATGTATCTGATGACTCGACTTTGTGGATTCGTGACTGGATCCTCCTCAGTGTTGCTCTGCTCTGCATTGGGCAGAGAAGATGCAAAAATTAAAATACACATCGTGTGGCATAGTAAATATTCAGTGTGGTCACAGGGAAAGAAACAAACACAAAAAATAGCTTTGTTACTCTCAATTAATGTACACGCTATGACAAGGTGGCGCTAATGTCCCAGCTCATTAGCACAGCATCTGGAATAGGTCGCACAATCTCGCCAGAAAGCAAATGGAAGAAGCGACAGAAAAATGCTTTCTAGCCGATCGCTAGGGAGCTGGAATTGTCAGCACATACATATGCATGCATGGGCAGCTTTCCCCAGTCATGTACACACACATGCATGAGCACAGACACACTCACACAAATATCAGTGGCTTAAAGTGGCACCATCTGCAGTTTCACCTGGGTTTCTATTAAAGCGACTGCAATTACACCTCAATTGTTGATTGTTCGCGTACGGCTGTGGACGGTGGCTGACAAAACATAGCTCAGCAGTGTCTCCTGAGTGATTTACACATCACCTGGCTTTCCCCACTATGATTCTGGAATGGCAGAAGCTTCCAGTGTGTCTGTGCTTGTGGTAGAGGATTACAAATTAATCCGCCTCTGGGTTTAACTGCTGTTTTTAGAGGCAGCTTGAATACAGTATACTGTAGGTCTATATGTCTGGAGAGATAGAAGCAAATTATGCACAGAAAATTGTGTGAGTAATTTATACTGATTATTAAGTTCTTAATAAACCTTTGCTTCTTTTTGCTTCTGGTTAAATTCAGCATCAAATAAGCCAGGGTCAAAGAGAGTCACGACAACTAACCATGTATGAGTTTATGTGGTGCTAATGGTCTTTTTGCCTTGTCAGGAGATGCAGGGTGAGAAGTTGGGCAGCTCTTTTTTTTTTTTTCTTCCATCTCGTGGTGCTCGGTGAGTTTCTGTTGGCAGTGCACGTCATAAGTGCCTCTCTGGTGCCTACATCACTATGCCAACTCTCAACCATGCCAGTCAGCAGCGGTACCACTAAGTAGGTCACACTGCAGTCGCACTAGCTCCCGAGCTAGAGAAGGAGGAGAGAGATACAAAAGGGAGCTGGAGAGGCGGGCAAACTGGAAGAGGGCTTAAGAGGAGAGGACAATAAGATGAAGGAGTGAGATGAGCAGAGAAAGACTAGGGAGGAGCTAGAAGATCAGGAGCATGAAGTGATAGCACTGACTGAGGAGAGATGGCAGCTAAATGGAAACGAGGCAGAGCAGTCACGAAAGGAGACGAGCTGATTCATAGATGTGGATTCTTTTTCCTTTTTTTTTTTTTTGTATGATAATTCAAGATTGCAGCAAAGAACAGCGTGCGAAAGAAAAGAAGGTCGAGAGCAGCCGAACACAGTGTCCATAGAAGGTGATGGCGAGGCAGATGAAAGGACACCCAATTTGCACCAACACGTCGTGCTGATGCTCCCATCTCAAAAGGCTGCATTGTTATTCCCCTTCTATTTATTCAGCAACCGGCGTGTCGTCTCCGAGAAGGTTTTCTGTGTGCAACTGAGCCACTGAATAAGAAAACGCAGCCACATCGAACTATTGTACTGTGGTGGTGCAGTCATGTTTATTTTTTCATTTCTAAAATAGTGAGCATCAAATAACCTGCCTCACCGACAATAATATTACACTATAGAGCTCTGGGAGGTTCGACCCAAGCTAAAGGAAATTCAAATAAACAACCTAAATAAACAACGTTGCACCCTGAAATTATTCTACAAACTGAAACCATAAACAGCGCAGTGTTTTGTGATTGGTGATCCCGTAGCGACTGTATGCATGCGTGTGTTTTGCAGGGCCCATTGTCACATCTCATTTTTCTGCTGATT
The DNA here is from genome assembly GCA_030770545.1 of Macropodus opercularis. Taxonomy (NCBI): domain Eukaryota; kingdom Metazoa; phylum Chordata; class Actinopteri; order Anabantiformes; family Osphronemidae; genus Macropodus; species Macropodus opercularis. The sequence continues at coordinate 7,545,286 of CM061099.1, forward strand.
CCTCTCTCGCTTTCTCTTATAACAGGAACGTTTTGTTGAAGTTGGAATTACTGAAGCATGAGTCCAACTGAACTCAGTTACTCAAACCCAGGACTTGTTTTTGCTCTTCTATGCTAAACATTTTTTAGCGGTTAACGTTGACAGCCTGATGTTAAGATCCTGAAATGTTCACACAGATTAAACTGCTTTGTGCTTTGAAACAATTCAACCACATGCAACCAGAAAATCTCTTTGTGTTGACTTGTCTAGTAGCTGTCAGAATAAATGTGCCTGCTTGTGATTGTGTTGTTGATACAGTAAAAATGTCACAAACAAAAACATAAATACGTTGAGTAAAAATAGGAATTTAAGGGGCTGATAAAAATACAGTAATTGAGCTAGTTAAAGACATGTCAGCTAAGATAAATGACGTACTTTTCTATAGATAAGCTTTGCCTTGTGAAGGGCACTAAGGAAGAGGAAGTGGCTGTGTGGCTCTCGGATGTTCGAACAGACACATACACAGTGACCTTACTGTAGCCTGCCTAACGCAGCCGCGTCGGTCTGATAAGGAAATAACATTTTTCTCTCCCCTCTTCATCTGAGCCATTAGGACAAGACAATATCAGGTCTCTTTCCCTTTTTTCTTTCTCTCTTTCTTGCGCACATGTCCAATTTATAAGACGAGGATTCGTACATTTAGATACGAAGCAGGCGGTGACGGGGCTACTCAGCTACACTACCTGACCTGCTCGCCCTTAATAGGCATCGCTCATCGTGCATCTTGCTTGCGTCTGTCTTCTCAAAATACATTAGCTTCATTGCGACAGGAATAAAGCCATATACAGTACTGTAACATAAAAACGCTGAAAAGTGAAGTATCTGTGAATTGGAAATGTCATGGCAACAGCTGCACCATCCTCCTCACTTCCCTCCTCTTCTTTCTTTCATTGATTTGATTAATTTCTGGCCTTGAGCCTGATGAATCTCTGCCAGCTGTGGTGACGACTGAAGGACTTTTCTCTCCAGGATATTACAGTACCACAGTCTCTGACGAGATTCAGTATTTTTCTCTGAGCCTATGAGACACCAAAAGCAGCCACTGTACGTGTCAGTCTGTTTTTTTATGTTTTAGTTACTGAGCTAACAGGAAATTATAGGAGGGACAACAATGATTCTCAACCTACTGGTTATTCCATAAAACATATATCCATAAAGGCCACACTGTGAAAATACATGCAATGCTCCAACTTTCTTCAGTTTGCAGGTCCCCTGCTGCTACCAAGACCCAGCAGTCTATTTTTACACTGGGAACTTCGAGAGTCACAATGTACCTTTCCAGTCTGGAAACATAAGTAGAGGTGACGTGTTGGTGCATTTCTTTTTTAGAGGGCGTTTGACACAGGTATCTGAAAAATGTAAAATGATAAAAGATTTATGCAGAGCTCTGTTGAAGACAGAGGCTGTCTGCTGGCTGGCATGAAGCTAAGAGATGAACCCTGAAAGGTTGTCTCATCATCCCAGCATCACTGATGATTTCAGATCACAAAGCCAAAAATAGTACAATCACACGTTCTTACTATTTTTAAAAAGTTTTACTTGTGGTCGTGGGCATGAAGGGGCAGAAGTGTGTATGAGATCATACTTGAATTATGCAGCCATTGTATTCCATTGCCGACACAAACACTAAACTGTGCCTAGAGGAAACTGAAGAATGTAGCCGCTTATTGTATGCAGTCAAAACAAGCAAACACACACATTTTGTCAAGAGCAATAGAAATGCATGCAGTTGTAACTTGTTGTAACTGAGCATTACAGGGCGATACATCAAAAACCCTCCTAAAATGCAAACGGTTGGGAAGCCGACACATTTCATAAATCACCCGAAGAGGCGGAGTCGGTGGGTGACACTGCGTGCGTGCGTCTTCCTCTCTTATCCTTCAGGAAGTGACCTCTATTTACCTGTCATACATCGTTACCTCCCCAAACACACACACACACACACACACACACACACACTGCAGTGCAATGCAGCATCAATTCCAGTTCTGCTCAAAACCACAGGCACTGGCCAAACACTCCAACTAAGATGTACTTGATAGAGATTGATGAGGGAACAAAATAAAATGAAAAAATATACTTCCAGCAGGAAATTTTGAAAGTGAAGCGTAGGAGGCATAGCTTTCAAAAGGACAAACCGTACAGACAGGCAGAGGGAGAGAGACGGCGCCTAGCTATCAAATCTGCAGCATCATGGAGACTGAAGTATTTTCCAGTTTGCATTCACCGAGGACAAGAGCCTCTCATTTCACTATGCTTACGAAAGCATATGCACACAGAGCTCCCACGCATTGACAACCACACTGTACGGGGGTTGTGTAACGCACGTAGTGAATAGAGGTAGAGAGGGTGTCTCCGTTAAGGCTCCGGCCTTCGGTAGTTACAGAGCCTCGGAGCGGAACTGATTCAGCCCTTTGCTTTGAGGTTCGGCTGCACCCGACGCAGCCTTTGAACTGTACACGCGTCCGGCCCCGTGGCTCGAGGTAATTAGCATTTCACCGGCATCCATCTTCAAAGGCAGATGGGAGAGCGAGGAGAATCGCACACACACGTTCATATCAAAAGATTCCCCGTCCTTGGTGGCGAGGTCTAATGTCACAGTGTAAAAAGCTGCCGCAGTTAAATGCAAGATGCATTCAGGTCATATAACAAATCCCCAAAACAAAAGGCGCATTCAAGGACAATACGAGCAAGCTTTTCAATTGTAGTGATTATTCAGTCACGAGTGCACTTTTCAATGTAAATGGAGTGGGTCACTGTGGGTTCGGGTCTGTGGTCATGGCATTTGGTACAATTAGCAATTATTACCCTGCCTGAAAAACAGAGCCGCTTCAGTAGAAACCAATTTGGAATAGTACTGGAATAATATCTTTTTTGTTATTCTGGTAACATCTTACTAATATTAAAGTGCAATTAATGTGTGATTTACTCCCACGCACTACTTCTAACTCTTAAACTGCAAACACAACCTATTGCATCTTATTTGAAGCATTTAATCCTGTATCTAGTGTCTGCGGTAATCATTTGGCCGGGTCACCGTGCACTTTCACTTTCACACACTTGAATGAAGCTGAAGCGTTCTTATGAGCAGCGTGTTTAACGGAGCCTTGGCAGATGTGCTGCTAGTACTTAGAGTCAGAGTCTCATCGATAGAAATCCACCAGCATGGTGGCTAATGGAAGACAACCAGCTGCAGCTGAAAGGCACGGAGGGAAAGAAAATGTGTGTTACAATACTGAAGAATATAGGACACGAGGAGGCAGGAGGAAAATGAAGGATGAGGTGAGAGCAAATGGAGGAGGCTAGACTCAGACAACATGTGGGCAGATGATTGTTCATGTATGTGGCCAGGCTAAGCTAAGTCGCTAGGGGCCGAACACTGCAGCATACATTAGTCATGACTCAGCTGTGCGTGATGTTTACCTCTGTCAGAGAGGGGAGCTGTGCTGTATGGATCAAAGACTCTGCGTTTCCTTTTTTTGATCGTCTGCATAAGCATTCCTCTTTCCCCGGGGCAGCCAGACGTGACCCTTGATACTCTGCACAAACCTGCACACATTTCGCATAAATGCATCATTAGTTTGGCTTTAAGAATAAGTGCAATGACTGCAATTCATGATTATTTTTTCTAGTTGTCACTCAGCTGATGTTCATTGACAAATAAAATGAACTATGCAGTAAGTGATCATGTTTAGTTTTTATTGTCCAAAACAACAAAATCATCAGCGCAAAACATTCAACATACTATGTAACATACTCATAAATAAACAAACAGCAGCCTTGGGTTAAATGCTGTCTAACAGCTTTGTGAGGCGTTTTAAGCTAAATAAACCAGCCCAGCAGGTTAATGTTCACCATCTTCTTTTTGCGTGGCATCCAAATATTTTAGCAGTAAGCACAGTATTTGCATTATTGTTAGCTGTACAGCATTTGATCATGATGGCTCTAAAGGATCATTAAAGTTATTTCAGTTCACCCGAGGCAGAGCGTGAAGATTTATTCATTCGTCTGAAGCTGTAAACCATCAACAGTTGGCCGTTTTCTATTTTAGCACAAATTTACTTGTAAGATAAGAAAACATTTATGCAGCAGCTGTTATTGTTACACGCGCATGCACATCTGTCATGTCATCCAACTGAAGCTCGTGTCTGCTGACACTGTGTCTGCATTCATGTTTTATTCAGCTGGAGTGTGTCTCCCTCCCGTCACTCAGACAAGCTAAGGAGATGTGCTGTGGATAGCCAAGCATGGACATCCCATCACTCACCACCTAAGTCAATCTGCATGGATGCGCTCGTGTGCTCGCGGATTCAAACCCGAGGAGACGCGGGCAAAAGCAAAGGGTTTGACGCTCGTAGCCGGACTAATGCGGGGAGATGTAATGCGTTTTGTGTTCAGAATAAAGGCACCGATACGCGCACTCAGCGGGATGCTCGGTATTCACACGGCACGCAGCAGAGGGTTGCAAAAGAAGTCAGCAGCTACGACAAATCTTTGACAAGCTAAATTCATCACTCGGCTCCTTTGCTTTATAGATGGAGGAATAATGTGGCAAAGCAGGGGAATGACTGACATTCACAGAACAATTATCAGACCCAAGGTTACCTCATTACACATCATGAGTGGTAAGACCAGACTTGACGCATTTGAACTTTCCCGTGTGAGCGGCGAGGCCCATCAATCACTCACCCGCAACCACTTTATAGACCGAGCGAGTTGGGATAACTCACAAACTCCAGCTTTAGAGGACCTTCTCAATAAAATATTAAGAAACTGTGGTTCACTGACCTCTTCCTCTTAATGTCTTCAAAACAAGCATTCGGGAAACAACAGACTGTAGGTTGTTGGTAGATTCACTGACCTGTAAGCCATTCGGAGAGAACGCAGGCCTGTTCGGTTGCCGCTCGCTGAGGGAGTCTGGCCTGTGGCTGGAGGCTGGCAGAGGACGCTTGTCAAACATTAAACAATACACACAGCCAAGGAGGGAGGGGGGGATTAGCACCCCCTGGCTTATTTGTGTTCAATGCCGCTACAGCTGCAGGAACATCGGTCACGCTAGCAGCCAAAAAAAGGAACAACTTTGATCATCACATCTTCTCTCTTTTTGGCCTTGCATTCAAGTCTGGGGCAACATCCGGAGACTCATTGTGGAGTTTTCTCTGATGTGGAAGCACTAATTTGTGATTATGTAGCTGCATGAGCTGCATCTGTTGCCGCTGTTCCTCTATTGTCTGTTCATAGACTGCTCGTGTCTGTTGAGACCGCAGCTCTTGTTTTGAAGTGAAAGGTAAGATGAGACCTACCCTAAAGGCAGTAATAAGACCGTGTCTAATGCAAAGCGTGTGAAAAGGTAACTAAGAGACAGGGCTTACAATATAACACGTAAAACTGGATTCATTCTTCTATTTATTTATGTGTATGTGTGTGACAGTACGTATATTTGGCTGATGTGCTGACATTTGCATCAAGTGCTTGGTGAATGTGAAGATGTGCAGTGTACAGTCACTAAAGGAAAGAAAATGGGCCTGAAATTTGTCGCATTCAAAGTCCACTTAACTTTTCTGAAACGGTGATCTCTCAGTTAAGACTATTAAAACTAATTATTATAAATAATCAATCACCAATAAAGATGCTGACATTACCTCAGCTTAAGCCTCATGAACGATGTGTTAGAGCAAACTATACAGAGTGCAAAGCTTGATTAGATGAAAATTCAAGTGACTAAAGGCACAACTCAACCAAAATTGTGTGGCAGAAAATACACATTGTCTGTCTATCATGTTACTAAATAAAAGTTGTGTAACCTTGAACGCCCAGAGGATTCCACAACTCCCGTTCCCAGACTTGTGGTCTTCCAGCAGAAAGCGTTGGCTCTGCAGAGAGGCTGCGTTTTTATGGAGATCGGCAGAAACGCCGTGTTCAGCGAGCTCACTGAATGTCTTCTGCCTCGCTGATGATGATAACCACATATGTGGCCCTACTTCTGCTTCATTTATTTCAGCCCGCGTGTTTGTAAATGCTGGCAAATTGTGTTTTTTCAAGGGTTTGTTTGTTTTGTTCCTCCTGCCATATGGTTGGTTGAGTCTAAAAGGCACACGTCTTTCTAAAACATCTACAGGAAGTGTGTTGAATAAATATTGGTGCATCTGAATCTCTACAGTTCCTTTTATATTACCTCACCGTTGCATAATTAACAATGCACTCTAATAATGTGACATTTAAACCCATTTGAGAGTAGCAGTGCAACGCCGTGGGGGCCGCCCCCCGCTGAGCAGCTCGCAGCTTCCTAAAGACAGTATCTTGTATCCAGGGTGGTGTGGGCTGAAGAGGCTGGTGCATTGTGTCTGAGATGGATGGATCTTGATAGCAGCGCCGCATCAGTGTGGAAACCAGTGTCTGGACTGAATGGATTCCCTTTATCGATGTATTCCTCACTTTCTATCTCTGTTCGTCCTCTGAGCTCACACCCTCTCATCTCTCCCTCCTCTGCAGCCATTTTTTTTCTCTATCACTGTGGCAAACTTTCTGTTTTCTTTGTCTATTTTAGTAGACTAGTTTTCTTCCTTTGCATAATCACATATGGAGGATCCTTGCAAAGCCACAGAAATTCAGTGAAAAGGGAAGTTGGTGTCAGATTGCAACTGAGCAAAAAACAGCGAAAACATGACAGCAGTTGGATGCATCACCTGCTAACGTGTCAGTAAGAGGTATGACTGTGCTGCCTCTCAGCAGCTCCAGTACAAACCAATGCATATTTCAAAACGCCCTGCTCTCCCATTTGTCTATATGCACAGGACATGCTGTCTTGAGGGATTTCCTGTGCCGTGAATGACGGGTTGTTCCAGTCTCTCCCTGAGGTCGTGTTCAGCAGAACAGGCCTCCGCTGAGTCTTACAGTAGGAGGAGATTCGAGACAGAAACGATGGATGGATGTGGTGATATAACTGTGACAGCGGAAGGTCACTTTATGAAGAATTACAGCCAGGAGAGCGCTGCACCCAAACTGCCCATAACAAAAAACAGAAAAGCGTTTGTCTCTGCTTGGTTAATGCGCACAAACACCGCAAAACTCTACTGCTACAGTTTTACTTTTTAATGTAAGTATTAAGTACAATCCTCTAATTGCTACTTGACTTCCTACAGACCACTGCTCACCTTGAAACTTGATTTGTATGCTGTGTTGTGGTTTGCAGTGGTTTTATGAAGTGCCTCCATTTGCTCCGTTTCTGGCAGACAACAAACTCAAGCTTTCGTTTATTATTTCCAGCCACGGCATCTGGAAACCAAACTATTCGCTCCTAACAGCTGTGTCATCCCTCACCCCCTTGTTTAGGATTTTACAGATTATTTGTAATCTATATTCATCTCACTGTACTGACATGTTAATGGTACTGTAGTCCACAATTAAAATAATAATCTGGCTCAAAATGTCCTTGTAAAACTCACCACGCACCCAGAAGTACAACACATCCTGCTCTTAATGCCGCACACAGCCTTCGACCTTCACTGTGTTCTGAACTTTAGTCTCAGATCTCCAAGGGCCGGTGAGAGATGGCGAGTAAAGAGCAAGCAAGGGCAGATATCAGTCACTCTAGCTGAGTTCCCGTGTGTTTGTCTACAGTATGTGCCTGTGTGGTTTCATGTGCAGGTGCTGCAGTAGCTGTGGCTTCATGACGGCAAAGCAGTATCAGTCACTGTCACTAAACGCTGCAGTCTCTGGCTCAGTTCCACACACACACACACTCACGCGCAAGTCACACATGGACACACAAACACAGAGGGTGCAGGATGCATAATTCATAACCGTAATCAAAGGCAGACAAAAGCCACAGTCTTTGAGTCTGCAAGCCCACCAGGACACGACCACGCACACACAATAACTCCATTCGAGTGAGCTGCGATTCCTACCAGCCAGGCATTAGTCTACTGAGAGTTCCAGCGAGAGGAAAAAGAGCTAACTAAGAGGGAAAATGGAGAGAGAGAGAGAGAGCAGATAATTCTCAAGCAGCCCCTTCACCTCGAGGCCCTCATACAACTTCCTCTTTTTCCTTTTTTATTTAAAAAATGGTTCTGTCTAGCCCAAAAGAGAGCCGGCTGTAACTTCCTGTTTCATTTGGTCGTCTGTCTTCTCCAGAGTATCGTACCTCCACTGTGAAACGTACTAAGGATCAAAATGATTTTCGGTTTCATGCTGCATTAATATTTTATGGAATGCAGATGACTCGCACACATAAGAATTTAATAAGGCATATTTAGCCTTGACATTATGCTGTACAATGATTCAAGGTTTGCTACGGTTCCTCTTAAATAGGAGTCTTGTTTGTCAGGTGATAAGTTCCTTGAGTATGTGCTTGTGTATGTTTGCATGGTGCCACTTGCTCTTTTTCTCCGTGTCTCTCTCCCAGGGCACAGCTGTAAAAAAGCTCCGCTCTTAAAGCTTTCATCTCTGTCTAAACCCAAACCAATGTACCATTATTTATTTATCTGCCAGGGACTAGAAATATCCGCTAAGATCAGCCTGTCTCGGACAAGATGAGCCGCGGCCTTGTGGTGGATCTTTTGGTAGAGCAAGTACACACATACACTGGCAAATGAGCACACAAGTGTTAGGTGAGATGAGCCCGCGCACACACACACACACACACACACACTGAGGCGTTTTGCGCTATCGGTAAAAGGCTGGGACTGCACTCAGCTGTTCAGGTAATGCACCTGATAAATCCCTGAATGCTGTAGTCTTATCTGCCCGGGCCAGATTGAAGAACAAGGCTGCAGTCTTTTTGTGTGTGTGGCTCTGTCTCTCTGTGTCTTCGTCCGCCTGTTTGTGTCTCTGTGTCTGTCTCGTTGTCCGCTTGCTGCAATGCTTCATTACTTCCCCCATTGAAGTTGATTGCCTATAAACTCACCTCATTATAGATGGTATCTTGCTTCCTTTCACACTTTTCCTGCCTTATTTTTCAGTTTTCTTTAAACAACAGGTCTGATCATGTAGTTGAACCTCCACTGGTTATTTTAACAAGCTGGGACTGGTATTGTTGGTTAACCTGGCTGGTTTACATGAAGGTTGGCTTTGACATCATTCCTAGCTCCAACTCTCAAGGTCAGTGGAATTCATGGTGAATTTGCAAGGTGTTTGCCACATTAACTTCATATTGTGTTAATGAGCTGATCATAATATCCTGTAATAGCCTGGCAACCTGTTCAGAATGTGCCAAGTGAGTCTCCCAGTGACGGATGAGATCAGCCCATTGTTGCATCTTTGTAACCAAAGGATTACCTCTAATATTATTTCTGAACATTAAGAAGCATATTAGAGCATATGGATGGCATCAAGGAACTAAACTAAATGAGAAATGAATGAGAACTTTAATGATGCAGAGTCTGGATTAGCGGGAAATTCAGTTTTAAGTTTTCATTGGCTAAAACTTGGCGGCGTACTGATCCAAGACCATCATACCTTCACCACTAACAAATGGAGCCTGGACAGTTCCCTTCATGGAAAAAGAGGCTGAAACACACTCACTGACTGATGTGTAATCTTCTTAGCTACTTATATAGTTAAAAAGTAATGCTAGCTGGATATAAAGTATTTAAAACCATCTGTTAGCACCCAGGTGCTTCTGTGATTGAGTTTGCTTTATGACCTCTCTCTGCTCGTTGCCTTGCAAATCAGCGGAATTTATGCTGTTAGTCCCGTGCAAATTAGTTTGATGTAGATTTATCCCGCTCAGCCATTCGCCCCACTGTGCCTGCTTGTCTTGACTCTCCGAGAGGATGGTGAGAGGCTTCACTGAAGATATTTTTGGCCGCGTTACATAATACGTCTCTCTTTCTGTCTCTTCTCGTGAGGTGGTATGATGCTGCAGAGATGGCAGGCAAGTCAGCGCTGATGCACTAATTGTGGCGTATCTTAGAGATATTGAGGGGTGTTTTAGCTCCAATCAGCAGCTGTCAGTCACTCAGACAAATATAAGAAAACTATTGTTGGAGACATTACAGCGCTGGAGCAGTGTGACTGCTGCTTTGCTCTCATTTGTGAGCATTTGGAAAAGCAGAGTGTTTTAGTTTTTTTGGTATGAGAGGCAGACAAACCATCTGGGGTTGTGGAAGTCGTCCCAGTAGGCAAGTCGACCTGTGAACCACAAGTGGGTTCAGTAAACACATTAGAAAATCTCATGCTGCTTAGTGGATTTGCATTAGATTAACTGGCCATATAAATGATTACGTTCTGAATAAACTGAGACGATGCAGCTTTAATAAATTAACACGACGCAGCCTTAAAGTAGCAGAAATGCCAACTTTAACACCACAGACCAAAATAATGTGTAATATAGTCATGATAAGAGTCGGACCACAGCTGAATGTTTATATTATTGGTTAATCTTCCTTTTTTTAATTTTACACAGTAATCATTCTAAAATGTGACACTATAGTGAAAACGAGGCAACAACCTCTGAAAACCAGAGGTGATGAGATTTTAAAGGCATTTGTTGGTTAATTGTCTTGTGGTGCATCACTGCAGATTTTCTGGACCTCTCACTTTCATTTTGCTCTTTACTCACCTCATAGATGCCTGTTGACTTTATTACTCTGGAAGAGAGGGAAGTTTAAGACCAAATACTCCAGGGGTGAGAGTAAGGGCAAATGACATATATCTGTGAAGGGGAAATTGGACGGGGGCGAGTGAGAAAAGGGACCACGGGGATGTGATATCACACCTGAGAAGAGCAGAACAAAAACTGAAATAAATGAGGGAAGGAGCTGAGAGAGCAAAGAGGATGTGCCCTCCTCCCTGTTGTCCTCTGGGCTTCAACTAGATTGCTTTTTTTTCCTGACTTCGAACTCATGATGGGGAAGCATTGGAGAACATGGCGAAAGCCAGGGGGGTCAGTCATCATAGAAGACTCTCTGGCATTCATCTGCACATCGATTCACACCCCCAGCGTTCCATCAGAGGGCCAAAGAGCTCCAGACCTGGCGAGATCACACCATAAACCACTGCTGCCATCTATAAGACCGTACTGCAGGCGCTTAGATGGCCAGTGCCTCCGCCGTCTATCCCTCTCGTTCATATTCTGACTCAGCCAAAATACCTGTCTCATCCCATCACTGGCACCTGAACCCTCATAGTGGCCCCTTGTTCAAAATGTGCCAAATGTAATAAACGTGCGATAGCGCTTGGCTTCACGTCTGGACCTGGCACCAGAGCAGGAGAAGGAAATTATGTTTCCCAGTTAAATTGGTTTCCTGGCATGTGATAAGTTGGGGTGAATTCTTAATCCATGACCTCCCAGCTGCTATCGTTCCGTCTCGCCCGACTCCTTCCTCTCCCTCCGCTGCTCCCACCTGTTTCTGGCTGCGGTCGTCTTAAAAAGTTAAACACAGCAGGTGTGGGACACCTCTTCTTCCCTTAACCAATTACCTCAGTGGTGTATAATCCTACCCAACCTCACCTCTCTTCCCACTCAGTCCTTTTCCCTCCCTGTCGGTCTCATTCCCTCACCTCCACCCACGCACTTGTTTTTTTCATCTCTCTCCGTCATCCCTCCAGCCCTGTTAGGCTCTGTGGATCACCAATTACAGCAGCAGTAGGTAGCGAGCTGAAGTTACTCCCACAGGCGTTCTCCATGCATGGAGGAGGCATGTGCCCGCCTGACACGACACAGGGTGTTCTCCCATAGCCAGCCCAGCACCTGAGGGAGGCTGATAGCCAGGCTCCGCTGGGGCTCAGTGTTGCTGGATTTACATGACTACCCATTTGCTGTTCTTCATACCAGGCAGCCTCCTGCCTGACACGTTTCCTTTCAAGTGCACATGCTGAGAGGCTTGTGGACAGGAAAACAAGCTAAGGAACGAGTAAGGATTCGGTTTAGATGTTTAAATTTGGGTGCATTTGGCTGTGAAATGGAGAAACGTGATGTGCTGGCAGGACAGTACTTATCTCTGTGTTGTAGTTGAGGGAACACGGTGATATAAATTACTTCACCATTTAGTGCAATTTAGTGTCTTTTTATGAGATTTGTATGATGAAATGCTGTACATGTTGCCCGAAAGGCAGAACTCAAAGCAGAGCAAAGCGATGACTGGCGCTGGCTGCTTAGAAGAACATTAGATGACTAAGATAACATGCTGATGAAGGCTGAGGCTCTGAGCTCTCCTCATTTGTCTGAACACACTATAGCAGGTCAGCATGAACCTGTTGAACTTCCCTCTGCTGCTGAGATGCAGCAGACTTGAGTTTAGAGCCACAAGTCAAATCTAAAAAGATATGTTTAGCAGTTCATGCTGGCATTTTATGTTCCACAACCATTTTCTCACCATTGTCTTTTCTAATGTATCCTAATGTTTGCACGGGTTTTCATGTCAGTTGGAAGGATATTTATAATAATAAATAATAATAATCTCCTTTGCTAATGTTTTAAGATACGTGTGAAAGCAGAAGCCGAGGTGTAAACGAAATGCTGTACCTGAGCAAAAAAAAGTATCTGTCACCTACTGTAAGACACATAGTGAATAAAATTCTGTGCCTTTCCTTTGCATAATTTGAGACTTAGTTTTGTTACTTCTCACCTCAAAGAACATTTTTGTATCTTCCTCTGTCAAATTATCATGCAGGTCAGCATAAAGAAGAGATAGATCTGTCTGTCATTCTTCTCCTGTGTACAATCGCGTCTTTGCCTAATATCAGATAGAGAGGGTGCTGCTGGGAAGGCGCAGGGTTGCCATTAAGCAGGAATTAATTCTGATGTGCACAGCTAGAGGCAAGATTGCAGCAGAGAAGGGAAACTGGTCCAAACCGTACCCATTCATCATCACACGACTGACAGTGACACGTCGTGGCCCAGTCACCATGTTCCGAGCTGCTATGCTCTCATGTACCGTACATATAGACGGTGTCCTGCCTTCCACTGTTCTCAGCCAATCAGCTGCTGTTAGCTCTGGGCCCAATCAGCAGCGAGCATCTCTGTCTGAGAGGTTGAAAGAGCTGAAGAGAAGGGACGGTGTCCGAGTTGTACCCTGTGATGCAAGCCTGCATTAAAATTCATACTGAGCTGAAGCGCCGGCCTGAATGCTGATCACGGCACCGGCCCTGTCCTGCAGCACTGCGATGAAAAAGGACATTTTCATGTTGGTATCCCCCTGTGTTCCCTTCGTAAACAGTACTATAATAACAGAACACGGGTGAGAGCCGAGAAAATAGGAATAAAGAGACTTAGAGGATGGGGGAGAGTGGGAGACACGGAGAGAAAGGAGTGTAAGATGTGGTTATACAAGGCTGTTGTGTCTCTGATGTCGTGCTGGAGCCACGATAGGAGGACGGGGGTGAGAAAATATCTATTTATGACATTGTGTGTGGGCAGATGTGGGCATGTAACCGTATGCTGTTGCTATTTATTCCTCTCTGCAAGTACAGTAAATCTCTATAGCGTTCAGTCTAAAAATAAAAACACTGTAGATATGTTCACCCCTCATCATGTTTTCATAATTAATAATTATTTCACAGTTTCACAGGCAGTTTGTTTAGATTTGATTAGTTTGAAACAAAGTCCATTTAGAGTTCTGGTCCCGGGCAGAGAGCTATCACTACATTCAAATATCTAAAACTATTGAAATGCTTTGTTTGAGCATAATTATTGAAAAGATTGTGAAAATGATGGTTACTATGTCCCTCGAGAATTCTTTTCTAACTGCATCAGTGCTACCTACCAGTATTGAAATATTGATTTTAGTCAACAGCCTTCACTGCATACGCTGTTTGAATGTTTTATGTTTGTGTGTGTTTATCTAAGCTCGTCGTGTTAGAGCTTTACTATTCTTTCCCATTCCTGCAGTACCACATGCCTTTCATGTTAAACTGCCTTGTAACTTAAATTTCATGCATGTAGGTCAGTTTTAGGAAAAGTCGTACATGTTAATACACTGTCAATCCCGATCTGACTGGAATTTAGATTAAAGTGACCTTAATCCTTCACCTGACTCCACCCAACCCCCCACTGCCATGTCAGTGAGTCCAGAGGGAGGAATGAATGTGATGAAACAAGAGAAACAAGTGAACTCGCGACCTGCTTGGGTTTGGCAACGTACCAAGATACAATAGCGAGGAACGCAGCCAGAAAATCCAACTTTTCTTTTTTTAATTGTTCCTTTCCATCCCGCTAATTCCATTTAAGTTCCTCACTCTTCCACCAGATGAAGCATTTCTCTCTGGATGCAAATGAAATGTCTGCGTGAGCACATACTCACTGTTTGCTCCTGTCTGAGTCTGACTAACAGCCAAGGGAAGAGTTCATATTTACTTTCATACATGAAGAAGCTGTGAATAGATTTTTGGATGTGTAAAAAAGCCTCATTTTCAGCATCACTGGCGTAGATATATTTCATGTGTCCCTATGTTCACATAAAATGGCTGCAATCCAGCCATCTCTGCCCAGAGTATGATTAATTGGATGCAGCCGCTTTTCTGCTGCTGTACAGCACTGTCTGTAGTCTGCACCAAGCATATGCACACACACACATATAGACGCACTCGCACAGTCACACACGCGTCAAACCAACAAGTGATCCCCGAGCCTGTGTTGAGTCAGCTCCTCGAGAATCAACATCCAGCACTTTGACTTTTCCCCTTGAAGTTGGTCCTCGGAGACAAAAGGGCAGTAAATCGCAGACGAGAGAGAGAGAGAGAACACAACAGACCGTACGAGTGTGAGAGAACAATAACCGTGACTGTCGCCACCTCAACACTGAACAAGAAGGATCAATAAAACAAAGTCAAACAGCTCTCGCCAAGAAATCTTCGGAGGCCTCTCTGTTCCAAGAGCTATTGGAAAACTGAACTGTCCGAGCGAGAGCAGTGGACCAGGCATCCACTTAATGTAGTAAAAGTTATATTTACACTCCAATGCTGGAAGGTTGAGTGTGGCTCAAAGTCACAGAGAATCTACTCGGACAGCACAGACTGGTGGGACAGTGCTCACATATTTAAGGCTAGAAAGTTCTGCTTGGCTTAAATTCAATGTATGATCACATACTGTATAGTTTATGTAATAGTTTATGTTTTGTCATCCTGTAAAGCAAAGCTTGGGAAATGCTTGAGGGAAGGGAGCATTATTTAGCAATAACATCGTGTTAAAATGCATTATCACCTAATATATAGTTGTATAATTGTTACAGTTTGTATGTATATTAGAAATTTAACTTGTTCAAGTAAAATGGCAACTACAAGGAGCGTGGACTCCATGTTTTTGTTTTGCAGAGGATTTGGAGGGCGATCACATGCTCAGTGAGCAGTAAAGCTCTGGATTTTGACCATAGATAGCGGGAGGCTTTGATAGTGAGAGCCATTGTTGGACGGATCCCATCAGATTGAAGGAGGATAAGCTGCCTGGTGGATGCGGTCAGAGCAAAACTCTTTTGGGCACCGTCATTTCTCCAGAAAGGGGGTATCCATCATTCCTTTGATAATGGAGTTTTAATTATAAGGCGATGAGGAGAAATGGGCTGTGGAGAGATAAGTGATAGGATGGAGGAGTTGTCTTTGGGGCATTAGCCCTTCAGATAATAATGTGTTTGTGCGTCTGTGTACGGTTAGAATACACTGGTGTGTACATGTGTGATCATATCCCATGTTTCTTACTTACGTTCATCTACAGTGATTATGAAACTAGGCCATTTTGAAGGCTTGTCATTTTTTTGCTATCACTGACAGGTGTAGTGCTGCATGATGACAAATTACAGTCCAGGCTAAAGCGGTGAACAATGAAAAATGAAAAATGTGTTTTTACCAGTTCAAGCTGAGAAAACAAGTCGCATGCATTAACTGAATGTTTCACCTGCTCAGTCTTACTCATATGTCAGATGACAAGTGGGATCTTGTCATCATGAAGGTTTATAGCACTAGAATAACCTGACAAGTCACACAGAGGAAACCACCACACATCTGTTCAATTATATCACTGTACATACAACTTTAACACTCCTCACACGAGGGTGTTTACCGTGCACCATAACAGGTTGATGAATGAAACCACTGTTATGTTTCATTTATCTAGTTTTAGTTACACTTCGTATTCGCAAATTCCACAAAAATAATACAGCAGCAGGAGTTTTCCATCTGTCCATTAGTGTTCATAGATATTTATGTCCTCTTTGCAGTGCACAAGCCTGATGTTATTCTGCACTCAGTTGCTGCATTGAGACATGTCCAAAGGTAAAAATACAGTGGTTTGAAACAAACAACTAAATAATCCAAGAGTTCTGAAAACGCTCTGTAGGATGCTCCAGCGTCTATTTTAACTGCAGTGTGGGCTTCAACCTGCCGGTCAAAGCGAACCGAACCTTAAGTGCAGCAGAAGCTTTTCCATTTCGCAGGCAGGGACAGAAGCCTGCTTCTCTGGCTCGACCTCCCTCCTTCCGCTCGTTCCGAATTCAGGTTTGACTTCCTGGCCTTCGTCTGTCTGAGCCCACATCTCCCTGTCACTATTTGGCCTCACCCCATCTGTCTGTGTCTGTCTCCATCTTCTCATCTGCACCTTCGTCTGTTTGTTTTCCAGGTCTTTGTATTAACCTCTCCTTTCTTGGCGCCTTTCTTTCTTTGCTCCTCTCGCGCCCCGATTGCTCATGTACAGCTTCTCTCAGTGGCTCCTTGCAAGTCGCCCTATTGCTCCGTCTCTGTAGAACGGTGCGCCGGCTGTTAGCGGTGCCCCGACGTCATGGCACATGGTTGCAGTATCATGGCTATTTATAACTTGGTCTCACGGTGATCAGTCCAAGACGGGATCGGGAGCCAGAGGGAGAGCAATCTGCTCCAGAGATGCTGGAAGGAAAAAGGCACAAATACAACAACTCAGTCTGCACGGCCTTCGCCATCAAGACCTACTTTTATTATTTTGTGGATGAAATGATTTATTTTTTTAATAGTTTTTATATAATATATATATATATGACCTTTAGGCCTTGTACTGTACATGACACACACGGTTGCACAGGAAGGTTCAACCCACATTGGTTGCTGCTCATAATCCATTTTCAAACCTCAGCTGGAAGCAGAAAGCCTGATCAATAAATGTCCCAGCAGCTGAGCGCTGCCCTACCGAAAGGGTTTGTTTCTCTGGAGTTGCTCCGACTGTGAACCTCAGACAGATGCTTCTGGATGGAGTCATGATGCCTACAGCAAGCTGTCACCTAAATAACATCATACTGCCTCTGCTGCTCTGTGTTTTCAGGGTAACAATCTGCCAAGCGTTCAAAACATTTTTATTATCTTTGTGTACGCATCAAACTTGTGATCTTGTTGTTTGCTGGCGTGTAGAGAACACTGATTGAGATGTTCCAGTCTGTTTTTTTCCCATGGCCATATGGAATATATAGCTCCGCACATATTGTGAATGCACACTCCATTAGCTGTGGTCCTGTTTCTCTGCATTTCTCACCGTGGGGGCTTTAAGGAGACAACAGAGCTCCCCTGCTTTTCTGGCAGCCGTCCTCTTGTTTGAGCTTTCTGACTGTGCTGGAACAATCAATTCATAACTAATTAGGAATCTGTTTCTGACACGTCTGTTGTTTTGCATTCTGCTCTCTGATGGTGTCTTTATTTTAGTCCAGTCTAAAAGTAGAGTTCTGTGTGTGTCTGTTTCTTCTAGGCGACAGTAACCCCAAGGAGAGCAGCCCTTTCATCAACAGCAGTGATGCAGCTGCAGAAAAGAGCCAGCAGTATGACGGCAAGAACATGGCCTTGTTTGAGGTAGGGTCCAATATTCTGCAGACTCACCCACACACGGATTTGTTAACGCACACAATCAGGCAAGACAGAAAGAAGCAGGACGCACTGATTGAATAGAGGCTCTGACATCGATTAATGGGGTAATTACTGTGTGAAGGGCATGTACGCGCCTCAGGTTAATGCTGGTAAATCTTACGCTGCTACAGGAACGAACTTCAACGAGCTAAATCGCCACAGATGTATTTACGTTGCATTCTCTGTGGCATTTCTGGATTGAACGAGAAATCACCCACTGCTCTTCGTGTTCCTACAGTAGGTTTGCAAATGAACTGGACTTTCGGGATTGATTGTATTTGTTATGAAGGACAAACAGCGAATTATAAGTTAATGATGATGAGAAAGACGTTTAACAGCTAATCATCTAAACCTGACCTGAAGCAAAGACATTCAGCTTTTTAGAGTACGCAGACTGAGCGTTTAATGGTATTGCTGCCAAAAGACGTGTTTAAATCCAGAGGGTTTGCTTTTTTCACTGGCACTGTGAATTTCTAATAGATGTGTTTATTAAATACACAGGTGTTACAATTCCTATTATAAATCATCCCTTATGTGTTATTAATTTACATACACGTTTGTGATCACACATTATCACCAGTTAATAGAGTTGACCAGACATATCTTTTTCACTTTACATTTCTACCACATAGCTGACTGACCAAAATCATGAGCTGCTTAAAGTCTTTCTGTCCTCTACTGACTCCAGCCTCTCTGTCTTGGTCTGTACCTCTGCAGGAGGAGATGGACACCAGTCCCATGGTGTCGTCTCTCCTCAGCAGCCTGGCCAACTACTCCAACCTTCCCCAAGGTAGCAAGGAGCACGAGGAGGCCGAGAACAACGAGGCTGAGTCGTCACGCAAGAAACCTGTCAAGGTATTTGACTGTGTGCTCACTGAAACGAACATACAGAATACACTGATGTATGTGTACAGTGTGTGTGCTCATAATTAATCATCAACTACAGTATGTGTATGTACAGTTATCAACAACGTGTCTCTTGTCATGTGAGGATGTTTTACTACAAAGCCAGTTCAAGATTTAAAACCAGTGTAGAAAAAACAGCCTTGTATTATTTTTGTTTATCGTATTTTCATAGAATTATCATTCAAAACCAAACAAAATTCAAACACAGAAATGACATTTTTATATCTGAAACATAAAAACAAATGACAGTAATCATTTTAATTTCACTCTGTGAGTGTGCAGAGATAAATCACTTGGCTGTGGATTTACATTTCCTGCAGTAATATTGCTTCTGGTGTGCCCTGGACAACTTGTTCACCTGAAGAGGGTCATTATCCTTGTTGCCATGGGATGGTCATTAGGTGTTACTAAGTATAGATTTGTACTTTCCATTAAATTACATAATGAAGCCCTATTAGCACAGTTTTTGATTGCGCTGCTAATGCACTTGCTAAAGAAGAAGAACTCTGTCAGTCCATCTGTGTTGTTATTATAAATCTGCTCTTTGTGTTACTGGATTGCATCTTAAGTGCCACTTGCAGAAGACTTGCCTACAAATCGCCCCCTGATGTTTTCTGCTGCTGGATGTGGAGATGCCAGCAGGGAGGGGTCCACTTTGTGTTTTTCTCGTCAGCGCTTGATCGACAGTCAGGCAGCTGCATCATTAGTCCAGTGGGAAATGATAGTTGTAGTTGATGATGGTAATGCAAATAACGAAAGAAGTTTTGACAGACAGTTGGGACAAAAATGACTTATTCACGCGGTCATATTATATTTTACTCTCCAGTGTAAGACTCAGTATCGACATTGTGAGGCTCTACAGCAGTGACAGGTTGACAGCTTCTCTGACATTTGACCCTGTGTGTCTATCTTGATGTCCAATCAGCCGCCTGTTTCCTCCACAGTACACACTATGATAGACTGTATGCACAATGTTGTTTCATTATTCTGACAAGCTGTCATACTTTTCCTGACAGAATATGTTGCAATTTGTCCAAATTTCTGTTTAGTGGCTTAACTTCAGAGCTTAACATTTAGTTCTAAGATGGTAAACATGTAAAACTTGGTGATCTAACATTGCTGTGATTCCAAGCACGTTAGCACACTGTTAATGTGACCACTAAGCATTGATGAAGCCCACCAAGTGTGGCTAAAAGCACTGGGGCAAACCAGTTAGTGGAGTCTTCTGTCAGCTTTCTTTCTTCGAGGTAAAGAATAAAAGGTTTCTCCCTGGGAGTAGAATCCAATACCTTCAGCTCAATGAAAGCGTTTTCCCCAGTGACAGAGCCTGTGTCAGCGCTAAGATTGCTATTAAATCACAGTAAAGTTTCATATTTAAAGGTCAGCTAAAGCAAATGATGTTTTTCACTTGCCTCGGCTCGTATCCAGCCACATTTATTTGCACCGGTTTTAATGTATGTGCCTCTGAGATTTCTGCCCTCAGCACAATTTAAATTACTTTTGAAAAGCATCAGCAGTGACAATTTATAGTTTAGAAGGTTTATAGTTTATCAAGATAATCCACACACCTCAGTGTGAACAGCTTTTACTGGAACAGCTGCAGAAAACACATAAAAAGCAGCTGACGGCGACCTGTGTGGATTATCTGGAGTAAACAGCACAGTGTTTGGGAGACGTGACATTTAGTAATATATATTACTTATACAAATGCAGACAGCAGCGATCCACGAGGGAAATCAATACAGGTTCATGTGTCCATGCTTTACCTGTGGAGCTGTGTGTTCCCAATTAGCTCAGCCCACGGCGTTGTCCTAGTTCTAAGGCGTATTTGCTTGGCTCTCCTCAGCCTGAAAAACCCTGGGAGCAGGTCTGATCTCCCCACCATCATCCCAACACCTTCAGTACTTTAATTAGTCTGCACGCTGCAGCAAGTTGCTGCATCTCCAATCAGCAGCCCATTCCACAGGCAATCTCTCCATCGCCACGAGAGGCTTTTCATTAAGGGAGCCTGTGGCGTTTTATCTCTCACACGGCGACCCCGCTCTCGCTCCCCCATCACCTTCCCTCTCTATTTCTTTCTCCGCTCCCTCTTCATCCCTCTCCGTCTCCAACCTCACCGGCCCCTCGAGTGAGCGAGTGAGTCAGCTGTGGGAGAGGGAGAGCGTGGCGTCGGGCTTTCTTTGTCACAGTGTGAAAGCCGAGATTAGAGATTTGGATGGCGTGCGACATAAGGCAGTAGTCTTGAGGTCGCGCAGGTTACAATTGAAACCTGTCACAGCTAATCTACTGCTGATTTACTCTTCTCTGACTTGACTTGCTGAACGTGGACACAAGAGTCATGTTATGTGTTAAAACTCAACCTTTAAAGCTATTATAATGTTTATTTATTTACTGAAGAACCAAATTATGCTGAACCAACCACAATTCCAGACAAACCTCTTTACCTCAGTGATCCAGTGATTTTCAAAGCACTGGTGCAGGTGGAACCCTTTAGATAAAAAGTACCTGAGAAAACACGTCTCCCCTACAGCATGTGGCACTTTCATGCTTTAAATCTGAAACATCCTCACGCTTGAATATCTTTTCCCTGACTGTGCGTTTTTGCTTCCCTTGTACCAACCTCGTAAGTGGCTTTGGATAAAAGTGTGTGCAAATGACAAAATGTAAATGTAAATGTGATACCACTGGCTGCAGCGTCCTCACTATACTGCCGAATATTTTATGGGAAGACAAGACAAGATACCTTTGTAGTAAATCACATTGGAGATAAACTTAGCTTTGTTAAATTTAGTTTGAACCTTTAGATGGTTCAGGCTTAAGCTGAGCAGTAACACTGAGCTGTTTCCTTCTTGTTGCCTCGTAAAATGTATTTATTCGTGCCATCATTTATACCAACACAAACCACGAACGCCTTCACTTGATTTTCCAGTTAATCGCTCTTGCCTGAATTGTGGGCACATTGTTCCTTATGTTCTCTGTCTGTGCACATTACAGCATAACATTTCTTCACTTGAACTCTGTTTCCTTCCTGTGTTTTAGCTGTGCCCTCCCCCTCTGCCTTCACTAGACCAGTGCGTTCTCATCAGCAGACATCTGAAGGATGATTAATGTCGATTCATATTTTACGGCAGGGTGAACGTGACCACACAGTGGAGCTAAACATTTCACCGCGCATATGTTGTGCACTTAGCTTAGTTAACGCACCCATCGTCAGTTTTTCACATTTCTGATTAAGCAATTAATCCATGAAATATCAAGACCTAGTTTCGGTCCACAGTCCAAAAGCCCCTCTTTTCTGGCAGGTTACTGCTGACCTGGATTTTAGAAAGCGAAGACTGCGGCTAGAGTAACGTGCATTAGTGAAGAGGAACGTTTTAGCACTGGGTCTGATAGCGTGGCTAAACAGAGGTTTCACAACCGTGTTAGCACATGAGCCTTTTAACTCAGAATATTCTAGTAACATTACTATTTTGGCTGGTAAGCTTAACAGAGGACGCTCGGCTTCGCCAGATAACCAGCAGATTGTTACACACACACAGAGTTGACCGCTGAGTGTCTGGTTCACCCACAGCTGGTCAGGGAGGCTGATGTTTACTGTCTGTTTAATAATTCAGCACACCTGAGCAGAAACACATTTGCCCTATCAGCTTCTGTTTGGCCAGCGGAGCGTGGAGATGGCATTACAAGCTCCCAAACTGCCTCCCCCGCTGTCCTTAGCTCCCCCGACCCCGGCCTCCATCCGCCTAGGAGCAGCTCCAGTGAGGAAATAATAATATTGGAACTACAAATGCAGAGGCGTTGAGGCATCCAGTAGATGACACCCTGGTGCTGACGCTTCTTTTGTCAGCCTAAGCAGGATGGCAGGGTGTCCCCGAGCCTGAGGCCCTGGATGTTTCCATTCCTCTCTCCTGAAGCCCCAGTCATACATAGTACAGTGCAGTGTGCCTCCCCCTGCTCCTCTGCCACCTTCCACTTTTATTTTCTTTGCCCTGCAGCTAGTCAAGGATGTGAGGTTGCGTTCACCTTTCCTTTTTGATTTCTTCTCCTCTCCAAACACTAATATCTAGCAGAGAGAGGTGCTACTGTGCTAGACTCAGCAATTCAGAAAGTGTCGTTAACAGCGTTAAAATGGGCTGTGGAGGGGCCTACATTAAGAGATGAGAAGAATAACCATCAACGCATGTCTTGGAAGGCAGCATCCTCACACATGTAATACAGACTTCGCTGCCCAGTCGCACATGGCTGAAAACAAAATCTGCACTAGATGTAAAACAGTCATTTAACATCATGTGTGGTGTCAATTATTAATGATGTTGTCTGGCGATGAGGTTGGTTTCACCGTGTCACAGTCACGCTTTGTTAAGCGAACCACGCAACTGCTTGTTAAGGAACAATTATGTTAAAGGTTGGAACAAATAATAACAGATGGAATTCAGATTGATTTACTGCAGTACATTGTGTTGATTTTGCTGCACTGGGCTTGAAAGCTCAGAGAGCATCTGATGGATACAGGCTGCAGAGACAAAGAGAGAAAGAGAGAGGTCCAGTCTGGTGAGAGTCTAGTGGTAAGTGGCAGGGCAGCAGGAGGCAGTCAATCTGAAGTAGGTGCCACGGCAGCTGTAGTGAAAGGTCCTGTTGTGTGTCTCACACACCTGAGCCATCCATTCAGTGGGTTGACTACACTTCCCAGGGGGTCAGTGGGCAGCTGTTCCTTCCGAGTTCAGTGGTGCCTTGCTGGCCTACCTGTGGCGCTGCAGCAGTCTGCGCTCTCTTTGCTCACGGTGGCTGGCTCTCCGGGGAAATCATCACGCTGCTGGCTCCCAGTCTATTAAACAGACCCACTCATTCTGTGGGTGTGTGTGTGTCTATCAGAGCGGACGCTGGTCAGGATTGCAATCCCTGTCCGCAAATGAACAAATGAAGCACCAATTGAATGAAAATAGAGAAGCGGTAGTTTCAATAAACGTTCGGCCGTTTTCCCCAACAGGGTCACTGATTCAATGCATACACAATCGCTCTGTCTGCTTCAGGCTTCGAGAAGCACCTATTAGTTTACTTGTTTTGTGTGTGTGTGTGTTGTAATTGTTCACCACAGCTGTAATGGTGTTTTATCATGTTCAGTTTCTTAGCGCAAGCTCTCTTTTGTACAGTACGTCTTATGTAACACGCAGGTTTTTTTACACATGCGGATGGATTCTAATTTGCCATTTCTGAGCTACTACTATGCACATGTTCTATTTTTTCTATTTTGAGATGTGCGTTCGTGTAGGATTTACGTTTCCCTTTTTTAGAATCACCCACCTTGAGAGGACTTACAAAGCCTTCATCCACTTGAAGGTGCTATGTCTGCTTTTGAACCCAGCAGTATGTAAATGCACACAGGTTTCCCTTTTAATAACATACCTGTTATTACAAACTGACCTCAGCCCTGCTTTGTGCAGCGGCAGCAGTTTGTGTCTAACAATAAAGTGCTGATGACACGAGAACCTTTTTGCCTGCAACACCTGCCTACTAATGTATATTACACACCAAGTCCCTGCAGGATCTGCCCATGGAAACTCAGTCTTTTTAATTAAAGCATTGCTGCTGGGTGGGAGAGAAAATCATTTGGAGGTTAAAAGAAGCGTCTGTCTGGTCCGATTTCCATAACAGCACTGGACAAAAATATGGGTTTATTGTTTTTACAGTTTAACATTTGATTGTGGTTCATAAAAGCTGCTTTATGAAATGGATCTGCGCTGAAATATGAATGTATTCTTTACCACTAATATTCGATTCTTGGGGAATGAATTGGTGTCAGACAACTTGTCTTCAAAAAGCAAATGATGAAAAATCTTCTCCGCCAGACACTGAAGGGCACAGACACAGTGAGCCTCTGTCTGATTTGCATAACGTCGACAACAGACAAACTGTGCCGCTAATTATCATATAGTGGGAGAGGTGACAAAGATGGACGGGGTTGTTCTCCACTGTTTCCCCAAGCAAACCTGTGGAGGCCACGATGTGGATCTTTGATTAAAGCAAGAAGATGCTCAAGGTTGAAAGATTCTCAGCATGAGGATTAAGTTGTGAAAGAGACAAGGTTGCTGGGTTACACTTCAGCTCTGTGAGAGATGAGACGCACGTGTGATGAGCAAGTGCTTTGTGGCAAAGGTTTAGTGCTAAATGAGGAATATGACAAGAAGCACATTTAGACAAGTGATGATATTAAACAGCGTTGATTCAGCTCCTGTAATATGCAGCAACAAGTAAATAAGAGTTCAAATAAAGGGCGTTTACAGTATGTGAGAAGGATGAAGCTATCATGTTATTGGTGTCACTGTATGTTGATGTAGTTTGGATATTATGATAAGAATAATAAAATAACAGTTTAGAGTCCAGATGAAAGTGCTAAATCTTATTTTTTTTTTAATTTGGCATCACAGCTTCTTTCACAGATGACGCAGCTCGAGCGCGGTGCTGGTCCTTCTACTGTTTGTTTAATCACGCGTCATAGTGACAAACATGATTACATATATATAAATATAAGTTCACAAAACAGATATAGTATGATTTAATTTGACATGTTTATAAGTGATTGTTCAGGCTTCACCAAGTGGTGAGCTCACTAATTACGCTTCCAAATGTGAGCGCTTGCTCTGCTGTGTAGCTAAAGGAAATTAGAAGATAATTATATTTGTGAGACCTGTTTGGACTCGCTCTCTGCCTTTCTCTCTGCTGCTCTTTCTTCTCCTCTCTGCAAACAGTACATTATTGATGCTGGAAAGCGCGCCTCTCCAAGCAAATCACATACTGTAGCATCACACACAGTATTATTCATTTGATGTCAGCCACTTGTCAGGATGATTTGATTAAAAGTCTGGCTCATGCATTCAGCATCTGCCGCTACTGCCCAGTGCAGGGCTGCTGTTTTAAATCCACCATCTTGTGTAGCACCAATCGTTCTACAACAAATTTATCAACCGGTATGGGGAAAAAAAAACATTTGTAAGCAACCAAGCAGTACTGATATTTTTTTCCGAAGCATTTCCAAAGCATTATATGACGTAGCTTAACAACTAGATAAGCCCAGACTCAAAGCATCCTCTCTAAGGGGAAATATTGCCGCTCTTCATGTGACTGCTCCAGCAACCGGTAGAGATGCAGCAGAGACGTTTTTTGTCATGTTATTGGAAACGTAATGATTTGACAGTTGAGGTCTGGTAAAATAGGTCACGGCTGGATATTGACACTGTTCAAGTCGTCCTTGTGCAGGAAATGAATCACTCTTCGTTATGTACAGGGTCAGCTTCTGTGTCCGTCACATTCATACATGCCATCATAATGACACACCCAGACTCATTCATGCAATGTAGACAAATGAGAACATCCCCGAACCCTCAGAAACAGTAACCTCCTAATAATCAATTCATCAGAATGAAACACATATTCTCCAAGTGTTAGAAACGCTCCTACACAAAGCAGCTCTTGGTTTGTCTCCTGATCCACTGATGCACACTAGCACTGCAGCAACGAGAACAAATCCTCAGCATCAAACTAAGCCTGTAAGGGATAAAATAACACTGCTGACTATCCAACCCCTGCACAGTTTGGGTCCCATGGCCACCTCCTGATCTCAAACTTTAGTTTCCTTGACTGAAAGTAATTATTGTTGTGTAAATCTGCAGAAAGCAGTGTGAGAAACCCTTAAATTCTAAAGGCAATTAAAAAGCACAACTTGGAAGGATTCTGCGGCTTCTAATTAAGCTGCCCGGGTGCAGAAACACAGCGGCTTGTTTGCAGCTACAGTACACTGCAATCATTACTAAATATTACAGCTTGAAGTGAGTGGTCAGCTGCAACATGTCTTCAATACGGAGGAAAATGGAGGAATAACAGCTGTTTCAACATGAATCACGGTTTTATAATTACAAATCATGGATAGATGTTTCTCCTGGGCGCCTCCAGAGATGGAGCAGGAGTCTACCACACCTGTACGTGTGTTGTTTTGACAATGCTTTACAGAAATGCATCTGCCAAATGAATGAATGTCAGTGTTAACAACCATCCAAACACATCGTGTGTGTTTTCTAAAAGACTTTGTTACCTTTTCTCCTCCTCTTCATCCAGGCGCCGCAGCTCGGTACTCTCATGGGCGTCTATCTGCCGTGCATCCAGAACATCTTCGGAGTGATCCTCTTCCTCAGAATGACCTGGTTGGTGGGAATCGGAGGTGTCATCGGGACTTTCACCATCGTCTTCATGTGCTGTGCCACAGTGAGTGTGTTACTGAGTTTTGGTTTTACTAACATAATCGTGGGATTTATTGCTTAGTAATGTTGCAATAAATAGTCACGTGGTGTTCCATGAAAGGTTTAGTCCAAACAAACTCACCTTTGATGTGTGCAGAGCGAAGGGAGCTGCCACTCTCCCACTGCTACCACTCAGCCAATCTGTAAAAAGAACAAAATGGCTGATGACGCACTGTGATGTTCTCGTCTTTGTATTAATGTCACCACGGGGCTGTAATCATGTGTCAGAGGGACTTTGGCGTTGGACTGACACCGCACTGTGGCTTTGAAAATCGAATTACAACAGACGTCGTGCCACCGGATCGACAGCACTGCTGTCAGTGATCGGCTGCTTGTTGTTTGATGCATGTGATTGTACTTGTACCTCACATCTTAGGACACGGACATGTTTGCTAAAAGCTCTGTCAGGTGTCAGGAAACATTGCTTTTCCATGTTCAGTTGAGTTTGGATTAAATGACTAAAGCGGTTCATTTGAAGCTGGTGCTCCATCAGCTGCTAACGTTGTGTACCTTGATTGTGGTGTGTTGTTGCGAGACTGTATGTTGGCATGTCTGTGTGTTTGTGCAGCCTAGATTCTCCTCTAGCACAGAGAGTATTTATAGAACAACCCCCTCAAATCCCAACCATAGCAAAGTAGCCTGCACAGTCTCACAGGCGAAATGCCTCCCAATCATGTTTCTGTGCAACCGCGTAGAGAGGTCCTTCAAACATCACCCTGAGAGAGAGCAATAAGCTGTTTTTCATTATAGATGCGCATGGATGTCTTTGGAAATTAATACAGTTTGTCAACACTTTCCGGCACAGTAGCATTCGGGAAAGCATTAAACTGTAGAAATTCAAATGTAACATTTTCTTCATAACTGCAACTTTAATTTTGTCCAGTTTGATATCTCAGCATTCAAAAGACACGTTCTTCATCATGCTTCTGAAAAATTGGCACTCGATTGTATGCTAAAAATAGCGTCATGAAAATTTGACAGGAAGCCATGGAAACACACGCATGCACACCCACACACACAGAAACTCACATCCCAAAAATACATTATGTACTTTCCTCCTTTTCTCTCTCTGTGTTCTCACCATTTCTGTCTATGACACACACACACGCATGTCTTATCAGTCACACGGAGCTCATTGCAGAGCCCCAGGGCGATAAGCGTGAGCGTGAAACCCCCACCTCTCCGCTCCTGAGCGCCTTACATAACGCGCAGCCACCCAGCCCTCCAGGGGTTGCCAGCAACACACGGCAGGAGCGTGAGCCGCCGTACGAACATGCTCGCAGCCACACGTACCTTAGCTTAATCCACAGGACTGCGCGGGTCAATACATGCAGCATGACCCTGTGCCTTATGCACGTGATGGAGTATCACTGACTGAGCACTTTGCAGCACATACTGTATCTCTATCAAACTCTATTATTTTTCTATCGGCCCGAACCCGTGCACGTTTTATGAATCATTATTACATCAAGAATGTGCATCCCGCTCCTCTAACGCTGTTTATGTTAATAACCTTTAAATTATACCCACAACCGACCGTTTTAAAAGTCAGTGTATTACCGCACACATCATTCTCCGAAGTGAAATGTTCAGACATGCGCTGTGTCTGTATTTTTAGCTCAGATAATGAATGCAGGCTTGTCACCAAGATAAAATGAGGTTTAATATTCTAGATGGAAAGTCATCTGTTGTTTGGCCTTCCTCATTACTTCCAGGTCTTGAATCCAAACGCTGTGAGGGGAAGGGTGGTCTGCCCTCTGTAGTGACTCATTTAAATGCTAAGGATGCTTTTCTTCCATCATCTCTCTTTTTTTTATCCCCATCTCTTTTGCTTCCTCAATTTCTCTAACCGTTTTTTCATTTACTGTCTCATTATTTCTCCTCTCCCCGTCTTTACACCTACCATCCAATTTTTATCCCGCTTCGCCTCCTCTCTCCCCCTCTTCCTCCTCCTCCTCCTCCTTCTCCTCTTCTCTTCTCACACAGCTGCATCTTATCGTCTTGTGCTCTGTCTCTTTCCCCGACGTCAGTCTGAAAGTAAAAAATCACCTCCACCTCCTTCACCTGACACTTTTGCCTTCCACAGTACATCATCCACAGATTTCAGGTGATAAACCGCACACTGAAAATAGACGTCTACTGCACTATTGTATATGAAAGCAGGGAGTTGTACTTGACAAAAGTATTCTGCGTCTGTGTAATGAAGCATGCTAATGAAGTACGCTCTCATGGAAACGTGAAAACCCCTTTCCTGTCAAAACCAATTTCCACTCAACTCTGAGTTCAACTAAAGGCCAAATTAGAGTTTTGTCTGTAGGTTTAGGAAGAAACAGATCATTTGCAGTGAGCACTGTTGTCTGGGATAGTGTTCGGGTTACATCGACTCCTAAAGCTAAAATTAGCTTCTTCACTAAATGCATTCGTCAGACTCCGCTATAATCCATTAGCAGTTATTCAAGTTTCAAGGATTTGAGAGAAATGTCCCATTTTTCCGATGCAAGCTGCAGCATTTGGTCCGAAGGCAGATGACGCTAATGGCACAATCCTGCGCTGAATAATGGCACATGCTTGGCAGCCTGAGACTCTGTGAGCACTGTACGTGTGAGTTTACAGGGCTACAGAAATCACAGTTTTAGGTTACCTGCAAGCCTGTAAGTGGGACGATAAAACAGGCCACAGGCTCTGGGTCAGTGGGAAAAAAGATGCTGCGTCTTCTGTAGTAAAACACTTTTCTCATAATAAATCTAATAAAATCATGCGATTCTCTGTTCATCATTTGCAGCAAAAAGTGTAAAAAATAAGTCAGAGGGTCAAACCTGCCCACTGGTTTAGTGACAGCACATGACTGATGACGTTTCTGTCTGCAGCAACACCGCGAGGGTCGTGTGGAATAAAAGTAGGACACTGCCCAAAGTCGTGGTAAAGCAACCAAATGGGATTCCACAAAGACTCACAGGCTGTCAGAAACTGGACCACAGACCCGAAGAGAAATGACCAGGCTTAGTCAGAAAGATGAGGTCTGAGAGGTCACGGCTGTTCTCCTCGTCTGGAGCTCGTCCTTTGTCTTTTACAGTAGGCGCTGGTCAAATAAACAGATTCAAATACATAGAATGTGTGTCTATTTAAATCTATCTTTAAAAATGTGATCAGCAGCTGCAGCTATGTGAGGTTATTACCTTTAGCTCAGTGACTGGCTATTGGCTATAAACCTGAGAGGAAGCCACAGAAACATGCAAACACACTTCCATCACTTTTACTCATTTATGCAGTTCTGAATCATTGAACATTTAAAATAAGGCTAATGTTTCTTCCTCCTTCTCTTTTCCTTTTTCAGCAGTGAATTGACTCAAAGGTAGAATGACAATAGATATCATAAAGTGAATGATAAAATGATGATGATAAAGACATTGATGACTATTTAAACAATGTTGTGCCAAAAGGCTGAGGCTAAAACTCAAGGAGCCTGATTAGCATCTGTGATAAAAGCAACGCAGCAGCAGGCTGTTACGTTGTTGCAACAGAACCCTTTTGGAGGTTAACATGTTTTTAATAATGTATTTATGCTATATATTGATACTTTAGACATATAGACTGTGTGGTCTGCAGGGAAGCTTGCCTGCTGGTCTTTGCAGTTTTTTTCCATTGCGTCTTGTGCCATAAAAAGAAACCACTCTCGAAACTCGACCTCAATTATGCAAACGCAGTCACAGTAGGATTGATTAAACTGCATATAAAAACAAAATCCATGCTTTCGCAAATAAGATTGCAGCCTTTATGAAAACATTTCCGTTTTACCATTACTGAAATGTGCAGTGCATGACGCGGAGTCGAGTATTACCTCAGATGTGCAGGACGTTAATCCTGCTTGACTGTAGTATTAGTGTAAATCATAGTCCAGTGGCGGCTGCCTCGTTCAGTTGTGTAGCGATTCAGTGATTGAGTATGCAGCTGACTACCTCTGTGTGGCTGCTTCCCACATCAGATAAAACACTTAAACAATTACTGTCTTATCTGCTGTGGTGGGAGAAGAGCTTGTGGCCTCATTATGGCCAGATTAGAGACGGTCCCCCTCACTCTTCTCTCCTCGCCGTCAGTCTGCTGGGCCCTCAGGTGACACCAACCACATTAGAGTCGTCACAGAGACAAACGCAATGATGGTCGAAAGCAAGTCGTCCTGAAGCCGGGAGCTGTTAGACTCTCATCAAATGAGGCGCCGTTCGCTCCTTTTCTTGTTCTGCTGGACTGCGATAACACCACTGTAACGAGTTCAGTCTTATTAGTTAGTCCTGTTTTCATATTATCACTTTTATTGGATTAAAATGTGACAATAACAAAGCTTTAAATTGTTAAACGTAAATGTACAATCCACATTACAGCTTGTGGTAACTGATACAAACGTTGCTACATAGTGTTTATATCATATTTTAATATTTAGAACTTATCATTTGTGCTTTAAAATTAAAACCTTTTGAAGAATGTCTGGGTTGTAATTGTGGCTAAAATACAAGTAGTCTTCATAATTTTATATTTTATTGACTTATTCTTAACATCACAGAACATCATCATAGTTGTACCTAATAATGTGTGTTTGTAAATTTCTGCAAAATTACCAGCTTAATGTAATACCTACAGTAAATCAGGAACTACCTCCTAAAATACTATGAGCCATAAAAATGTATGTTCTGATGATGAGAAAAATGACCCAAACAATAAATAAATTGTTTACTCACAGAAAGAAAGAAAAGTGAAAATGAAATGTTTTGGGAGACGGCCTCCCTCTCCTTCTGTTTGCAGCTCTCTCTTTCATGTGCAGACAAAGTGAAAAGACACTCACAAATTCAACAATAGTGTTTGAAAGAATGATGAAATCTTCTTGGCATCTTTGTACTGACGCATGTGCTCGCTCGCTGTTTCTCATTTGGTCATTTCCCTGCTTCTTTCTTGCTGTCGCCCTCTCGTCCTCTGCAGGGATGTGGCCGATGCTGATCTCCACTCCAGCATGCCCATACATTTCGTCCAGTGTTATTCTCCCGCTCAGCACCAGAGTTGCATTAGATTGATCTTTGGTTGTTTGAATGTGCTCTGACAGCTGGTGACAGGCCCAGTGGCATTGATATTTCTCTAATCAACAACCATGGGCCTTCAGAATTTAGCATTCCTTTAAATTGTTGCTGAGCCAGTGTAAACCCCGTTGCTCTGTGTAAACCATAGCTGTGTAGTAAGGACGGACATGGCAGGAAAATCCTCAAATGAAGTTTATGTTCCCACCCCTTTACTCAAGAATCCAGCCAAATGGTTTTGTTTATTTATTGTAAATAATGATGAAAGTTAGTTGACTTTATGATCAGAACTTGTTAAAACAGATCTAATTTTCTCCCTTTGCTGTCGTTTCCCTTCCCCCTGTGTTTAGACCATGCTGACTGCCATCTCGATGAGCGCCATCGCTACCAATGGAGTAGTGCCAGGTGGGTGAGCAGACGCCGGCACCACACAGTCATCGCCGTCCGCTTCTAAAATTCTCTATTTGCTGATTGCGTTTGGCACGTTACACCCAGCACAGCTTGATATCCCCAGAAACATTTAAAGCTTTAGTCTGGAATCTTGTGCACTTTAGCCTGTCGTCACACAGCGTCATTTACACAAAACAAAGACGGCAGCCAAGTGCCTGAAATGTACAACTCAAGCTGAACGCAGACACACATCTCGGCCTAATACGCATGGAGCCGTGTAGCTGTAGCCTTGAGTTTACATAGTAGTAATGGCATCTTACCAGCTGGTGTGTGTACAGCAGGGGTCAGAGAAAATTACAGGTTTGTAGAGTAGTGTGAAACTGTGGGCCAATTATAACTGTCTCTGTTATAACGAGGAGCAGCCTTAACGCTGCAGCACAGTACTGATTACAGTCTATTTATGTTCATTAAATTTTTTGGGGG
The DNA here is from genome assembly GCA_030770545.1 of Macropodus opercularis. Lineage (NCBI taxonomy): Eukaryota > Metazoa > Chordata > Actinopteri > Anabantiformes > Osphronemidae > Macropodus > Macropodus opercularis. The sequence continues at coordinate 7,578,248 of CM061099.1, forward strand.
TGACTTACAACATACATCCGCTACAATATAACGCTGGATAAGAAAAGATGAGTAACAAAACTAGCTGGTTGTGATGGAAGCAAGTTACTGCACCAGCAACACAGGTTTTAGGACGTACCAGCACCCACACAATCGTACTGACGACTGTGTGTCTGCGTGTGTTTGTGTGTAGCTGGAGGCTCCTACTACATGATATCCCGTTCGCTGGGCCCGGAGTTTGGGGGAGCAGTGGGCATCTGTTTCTATTTGGGAACCACGTTCGCTGGGGCCATGTACATCCTGGGGGCCATAGAGCTCCTCCTGGTAAGAAGCAACCTGCCTGTCCGCTCTTATTCTGCCACTGTCTTCATCAACACAGACAGATGACATTTATATTGCAATCTTGTGTGTTGTCAAAGTATTCATCATTCGCTGGACATGGCCTCCTTACATTTCTAGGGACTCAGATTATACAAGTTATAAAATTGTATGAATAATAAATATGTGAATAACCCCTGTAACCTAGTGCTACTATCCTTACTGCCATCATTCAAATATTCAAACTGGGTGTCAGACCTAGAACAATGCATTTGTTTTCAGGTGCAAGACCTATTACTCACCACAGATTTATTCTGACAGTGATTCCAAATAATAATTGGTAAAAAAAAAAAACATAGCAGCTTTTCCCGAACAGCTGTCATGTTTTTTCAGTCTGGAAATTAAAAAGCAAATACGGATCACAGCTCAGGGAGTGGGTTCCTGCCGATGTGAGTAAAATGGAGAACTGTCAAGTCTCCGTTGTACAGCCAACTCGAAATGACATCCATTTAAGCTGATTCATCCCATGGCTTCGCCTGAACACAATGAGCTAAAGGGAAGATGATGGGTCTGCGTTGCTAGGTTAGTGAAGGATGACCACTCAGATCGCAGCTTCTTCCCTGCAGGAAACTCTCATGCTCAGACTTTTTTTTTTCCCCCACAAAGGTAACGAGGTATAAAATTCCTCCACATCTGGGCGTACATGCAGCAGGGAAACATGCTGAGTTCTTCAAGCGTTGTGGGTTTTGAAGCTCAATCAAGTTTAATTCAGTTGAAGATTATGTCTCTGTCATCCCCGAAAATAAAAAAGGCTGGTAAATTCTTGGTATATTGGAAAATCAGATGTGAAAAATGAAACCTAGCCTTGCAAAACACCACTACCTGCCACACGCCTTTCTGAAAATGGAGTCCTCTTCCCTCTGCGCTTTGAAGGTATTTTTTCTGAAGTGGTGTGTGAATTTGTTTCAGATGATGACACAGGGATCTTTCATCTCGATGTTGATCCCTCTTCTCCTCCTTCCCCTCTGCCTCTCCTTCCGTTTCGTCCACTGCAGTACTGCTGCGTGGAGTATTGAGTAATTATGCAAATACTGCATTAGCAGGAGATCAAGACAGCAGTGGAATAACAAGACCCTTCCATGAAATGGCTCTCGTACCTTTGGCCCAGTGTTATCAGCATCTCGGAGTGTGTGTGGTTTTTGTTTTATAGATATATATATATATATATAGTTTTATATATGTAGTACTTACACTATTCCCCTTCTGGATGCATCTAGTAGATATGCAGAGTTTGATCAGGCCTGAAGGTTAATTCTGTCTTCTGGGTCAAAGCTGGCTTAGTTTCCATTGTGAAATAACAATCCCTGCAGAATTGTAAGGAGCAGATCTGGAGAAGGCTGATTTGAATACGTTTCATCCTTCCACCACAGCGAAGAACACAAACTGATGCTGCTATTTTAGGAAGCATGAACGGTTCACAGTGAAGCAGGAGATTTGTTTGCCTAGTGATACGCTGTTCTCAGTAGCGGATCAGTTTCTCCCGTCAAATGACCAAGCCGAGCCACGACTCCCTGCCTGTTCTTCCTCGTTTTCTTCACTGTTTATGTGGATTAAGCAGTTTGGGTGTAAACCAAATGATTATTTAAAAAAAAAAAAGAGGAGAAAATCCCTCTTATGTAACAGCCCTGCGATGAATCATGCAAAGCTGATGACAGATACTGACAGTCTAATTAGCACTTTAACATCTTATATATGGTGAGACTATTCTTACATTGACCCGTAGTAAAAGCGTAATAATGACAGTTAATTTCAAATATTAATACCGTTTAATTAAAGAAAATGAAAATAGCTTCCAGTAGTCTGTGAGGCGCTCGGTAGAGGAGCGTTTTACACACCACCTCATTCACTTCATTCCTCAGCGCATTTCTCTCCTCTCCTTCACCATATTTTGGTTTGTGAACTGAAATCTGATACGAAAATGAATCAGCAGCGCTTGCTCTGCCTAAACAACCACCAAGACGCCCTTAAGCAAAAATAAGAAAGAAAACTTTTATGAGAAAAATGTGACTGTGCTTTCCCTGGATATACATGAAGGTTAACTAATATACATTCTCTACTTCAGATCTACATAGTGCCCAAAGCAGCCATCTTTCCCCTCGAGGGCCTGGAAGGTGCTGAAGCGGAGGCTGCACTGCTTAACAACATGCGCGTGTACGGGACCATCCTGTTGACCTCGATGGCCACGGTGGTGTTTGTTGGCGTAAAGTATGTCAACAAGTTGGCCCTGGTGTTTCTGGCCTGCGTCATTCTGTCCATCCTGGCTGTCTACGCCGGGGTCATCAAGACGGCCATCGAACCTCCCATCTTCCCGTAAGCAGTGGCCGCCATGACACATTCATAGATCAGAAAAAGAAATCCAGATGCAAAGTATATGTGTTTTAATTGAAATCTCGCTTTTGGCTCCTCTCTGCTTGTGTTTTGTGAAATATGGCTGCTGAAGCATATTTTTAACCTTGGCGTGTTGTGTCCAGCCAAAATCATTAAATCAATGCTTCCTGAGGACATGTTATTGTTTGAGGTTGGAGTTTCAGAGTTAAAGTAATTACACTTTGAGGGGTTTTTTTTCTTACTGAATCCGCTACTTTTTGTTTACGTCTCCTGCAGCGTCATAGTCTTCTAGATAATAAATCTTGACCAAATAGAATTTAATGAAATCATGCGCATAGTGTGACATTTCATGATTTAATATTTCGAATCGTTACTAAAAATATAACTTGAACCAAACCGCGCGCACACACACCGCTACCCTGTCAATCCTCCCTCCAGTGTGTGCCTCCTGGGAAACCGCACTTTGGTGTGGAAGAGTTTTGACGTGTGTGCCAAGACCATAGAGACGGCTAACGGGACGGTCACCACCGAGCTGTGGCGCATGTTCTGTGATTCACCCTTCCTCAACGCTACCTGTGACCAGTACTTCACCGCCAACAACGTGACTCAGATCCAGGGCATTCCAGGGATCACCAGTGGAATCCTGGCAGGTGGGTTCGTTCATGTGCACACAACTCGTACACGTCCGACCCTTTGCTATTTAATCCTGACATTAGAATATGTGTTTTTGAATTTGAATCAAAGTACACACCCAGATGTGCTCTTTATTATTCCATGCAACGGCTGCATGTCATCCTAATGGTTCATACTACGCTCAAGGCTCAAGGTTGACTTGTTGTTGCTTTCTCCTCCTGTGTGCGTGTAAAGGTATGAAAACCCTGGGCCCACAGCTAGTTCAATTTAGCACAGAGCTTTCTTCGTCATAGACACAGCTCTTCAATCAGGAGCTAAAGAACTAAGTTAGTTGTTCTGATCTACGTTTGACATTAAATAATCGATTTTTGTCCACTTTCCTCTCAACTACCCAGAGAATCTGTTTGGGACCTACTACGAGAAGGGGGACTTGATTGCCAGGAATGCCATGGAGTCGGTGGAGGAGCAGGACGACCCCTTGACCAGTGCAAACCGCTACGTGTTGGCTGACATCACCAGCTTCTTTACTTTGCTGGTTGGCATCTACTTCCCATCTGTGACAGGTGAAAAACCTTCATCAGCTGAAACTCTGCAGCTTCTGATACGCCCGGAGCCTGTATCTGTGTAAACCTGGGGCCGTGTGTCTTGACTGCCCTTACAGGGATCATGGCTGGCTCCAACCGCTCTGGAGATCTGCGTGATGCCCAAAAGTCCATCCCTATTGGAACCATTGCAGCTATTACCACCACCTCCACTGTCTGTATCCTCTCGCTACTGCCACCTGCAGGATAACACAAGTTATTGCACTCACAGTTTACACTGTACACTGTACACACTGTATTTCCAAACCCACATGAACCACCTAGAACAGTTAATGTTATTCAAAACCTAGTATTAAAACTTGTTCTTAAAAGTTCTCCTCGGTTCCAGCCAGATATGCACTCAAAGGTGATTATAGCTCAGTGATGAGGCGTCAGACATTACAGAAACCTGTCTGACGAAGCTCGAAGCAGTGATGAACTGTGGTGCTTTGCTGTGCTGGACAAACACTCGCTGATTGGCCTGCAGAAAGCACAATAATTAAAGGTCAACCCTAAACTGTGAAAGGTCATAAGCATTGTAATACCAACCAACGTTGATGAGGGGCAGGGCAATGTGTTTACTGACCCAATGCATCACTGATGGCAGAGAACTTTGTGCTGTGGACACTTTATCAGTTTTTAAGAACTGGACTGTGCTTTGGCGGCTGTACATGTAACCTGTTAAGCTGCCATCTTGAATAGCTTCCTTGTATCTCGCAGTAATCAACTTGTGGTCTAATAAGATTTGATTAGGACTTCACATTATATTATTAAGCTGCCTGTGTCAGTCACACTTTAATAAAGTAAAACAATATTAGCTCCACTGTTATTGATCTCTGAGAAATTATCCCAAACAAAATCAATTTGACTTTCCACAGCAAATAAAGCAAATTGGTTTATCAGACCCACGAGTGCATCTTCAAAATTAAGGGTTTCTCATTTTTCTAATCAAGTCCTGTAAGTTTGTGACTGGCTGACATCTGTTTGAGACGACAGCTTTGTTTTCCTGAGTCGCAGCTGTTTAGACATGTCCAGCGTGTTTTTGTTTGGTGCCTGCATCGAAGGTGTGGTCCTCAGAGACAAGTGAGTCCACCCCCCGCAGACGAAGAGTCACAGATTTTGCTTACTGAGAATTTCAACAATAGCACAACAGGTCTGTGAAATGGCAGACTTGTGAGAACTGTTCACTTTCTCCTTAGGTTTGGGGAGGGAGTGCATGGGAACTTGGTGATTGGCACACTAGCTTGGCCATCGCCCTGGGTAATCGTGATCGGCTCCTTCTTCTCCACCTGCGGAGCAGGACTGCAGAGTCTGACAGGAGCTCCTCGCCTCCTGCAGGCCATCGCCAAGGACGGCATCGTACCCGCCCTTCGGGTCAGTCTGTCTGCCTATTTATATTCCATATACATAATGTCCCTTTCCTTTCTCATGACCTTACTGGGACTCCAAGCAGACATACTGTATTCTTACATAGCTTGGGTGTTAATCTATTCCTGCAGATCTTTGGCCATGGGAAGGCTAACGGAGAACCCACATGGTCCCTGCTGCTGACAGCTTGTATCTGTGAGAGCGGCATCCTCATTGCCTCCCTGGATGCGGTGGCTCCCATCCTCTCTATGTAAGCACTGACAGAAGCGTCCTCGATTGCTGCCCTTTTTCAAAACCACCAGTGAGAGATTGCTTTAAAATAATTCCCTGTGAACTCGTGTGCCCGGCAGGTTTTTCCTGATGTGCTACATGTTCGTGAACCTGGCCTGCGCCCTGCAGACTCTGCTGAGAACTCCAAACTGGAGACCTCGTTTTAAGTTCTACCACTGGTCAGTGTAGCAGCTACCGAGAGGAACTGAATTTGGCTTTTGTTTTGCCTTTGTTGTGTTAACGTTGTGTCCTTCAATACGTATAACGCAGGGCCCTGTCCTTCCTGGGGATGAGCTTGTGTCTTACTCTCATGTTCCTCTGCTCCTGGTACTACGCCATTGTCGCCATGGCAATTGCCGGCTCTATCTACAAGTATATCGAGTTCGCTGGGTGAGTGAAGCGCAACCTCAGGCGAGATTGGATTTGGTGGCTGCCTTTAGCTTTTGTCAGTGTATGTGTGCTCTGTATTTTCTACGCTGTTTCTGCGCCATCAATCAAATCGCTTACACAGAACTCTAAGTTGCTGCTGGTTGAAAAAAACTGCAGCGGAACTTTTATATTTATATGTATATGTAGGTTTTGATGAATATGAAGAGAAACTGTCTGGACGCTGGATTTTGGATGTGTCCCGTCCTCCCAGACCCTCCTCCCTGTGCTTGTAGGCTCGTTCTGTAATCCAGCCAGGCTCATAATGGAGGAGTACACTGGATGCACACTTAGTTTTTAAGTTCTGCGCTTCCCTGTGGTGAATGACATCATGTTAACTTGACATTTACCAATGATGCCTAATCCTTAATCACACTGCATTAGGTCAAACCGCCGTGTAAAAGTAGATCTCGCTGTGTGTGGAGCGCATCACTGTCACTTTTTAGATTTACTGTGAAGCTGTAGTATTGTTCATGTTTTGACTGACAAATGTTGATTGGCACTCGTTGGCTTCGCAGAGCGGAGAAAGAGTGGGGTGATGGGATACGAGGTCTGTCTCTGAGCGCTGCACGTTACGCTCTCATGCGACTGGAGGAAGGCCCCCCTCACACCAAGAACTGGAGGTAGGACACTTTACCATGGATCTAATTAACAACATGTCTGGGCATCATCTCACTAATGTGACATTAACGTTAATGTCTCTTCATCACAGCTGACAATGGGGGTGTATACGTATGAATCCATCACTCTTTCATGCTGTCTCTCTTTTCCAAGTGGACTTTTCGTTTGGACAGCTGGGCATTGTCTTTGTTTCTGTGGTTCCTCACCACCTTTACCTCCTTACTAGCTCATCTTTTTTCACTTTCTTTGCCGCTTGCCTTTCCCCTGTCTTCAGGCCACAGTTGCTGGTGCTAGTTAGCACAGATGCTGAGCAGAATGTGGAGCAGCCTCGTCTGCTTTCTTTGACCAACCAGCTGAAGGCAGGCAAAGGTCTAACCATCGTTGGGACAGCTCTCCAGGGAACCTATCTGGAAAACTATGAACAGACCCAGCGTGCGGAGCAGGTTTGGAGCTTTCACGTATAGATGATCTTCAACACTTTCTGGGTATTTGATACTGATTGAATTATTACAAGTCTTATTCTGCTTTTCTAGGCCCTACGTAAACTGATGGAAACTGAGAAGGTGAAAGGCTTCTGTCAGGTGACGGTGTCCTCAAACCTGCGCGATGCCACATCACACCTCCTCCAGGCCAGTGGATTGGGAGGCTTGAAACACAACGCTGTGCTCGTCTCCTGGCCTCGCAACTGGAAACAGGGAGACGATCACCAGACCTGGAGGAACTTTGTTGGTTGGTCGCTTGGAACAAATGTTATTTTGAATCTGACACATCTGAACTAACAAAGATACTTTAATAAAGTCAAAATGCAGCCACTGTGGTATAGACAAATATCTGCCTGTCCTCCATCAGTCATTGTATCGTTTCTGTTCTGCAGAGCTCGTCCGAGAAACGACTGCTGCCAATTTGGCTCTGCTCGTCCCGAAGAACATCGCAGCGTTCCCGTCCAATGGGGAGCGCTTCACTGAAGGTCACATCGACGTGTGGTGGATAGTCCATGATGGAGGCATGCTGATGCTATTGCCCTTCCTGCTCCGGCAGCACAAGGTACTGAGAGACAACATCTTGGATTTCTGAGGTCAGATCTAAGTGTGTTGCAGGCTGTTTAAGGTCTGGGATGACTCAGAAGCTGTGATGTTGCTCTCAAGGTTTGGAGGAAGTGCAAGATGCGCATCTTCACTGTGGCCCAGATGGACGACAACAGCATCCAGATGAAGAAGGACCTGACTACATTCCTCTATCACCTCCGTATCGATGCTATGGTGGAAGTTGTTGAAATGGTAAATGTTCTTAAGACTAGACTTTTCAAGGATCTGTGATTATATAGCCTAAGTATAATGTGTATAAATACATATCAGGTTTTGTGTCTGATGCATCCCTGGCTTTAATTTCTTACATCGTAGCATGACGGTGACATCTCAGCCTACACCTATGAGAAGACCCTGGTGATGGAGCAACGGTCGCAGATGCTTAAGCAGATCAACCTGACCAAGACCGAGCGGGAAAGAGAGGTAGGAGCACTTGTTTAGATCCATGTTGTTGATTGTAGAGTGCAAACATGCAGGATAGAAGTTGACAGGCAGGCTTGGCTGATGAGACCTGACTGAACATGACATATGAGCCCCTCCAGACAAACGCATGTCTGCAGTGGGACACCACATGTACCCCCTCTGTCAGTGTTGGAATGGAAATCTACTACTTCACTTTATTGCTCTGTCTGCTACGCATTAAGCGAAATCTATGTATCGTCCGTCACCTCTGTCACCACAGATCCAAAGCATCACTGATTCATCTCGAGGGTCAATCAGGCGTAAGAACCCGGCCGCTGTGACCACCCAGCTGAGTGTGACAGAGGACCCGCCAGCTGCCAGCAAAGAGGAGAAACCCGAGGAAGAGGTAAGAGCATCTCTTCCAGCTCAAATCAGTTTCTAACGTTACCACATACCACAGGCTGGAAAATTAAGCAGGACGATCAAGGATCAAGGAAGAGCTGGAAGAACATTTAGCGACTAATAAGGTTAATTGGCTACAGGTCAATAACATGATTAGGTGTTGAAAGAGTTAGAGACTCTCAGACCTTGGGGCAGGAGATGGACAGTGTAGCGGCCCCTCGGATATAGAGTGATCAAGACGCAGAGAGTTTCAAACGGGTGTTGATTTATTTCGTCCTCTCCACGAGCACCATGCACCATGAACACCGTGAAAACTACAGAATAAACAGAAATACAAAATCTGAAAATCAAAAAATTATTTTAACAAATTACCAATATGAAATATTGTGTTTAAGTTTACATGACAAATGAAATATCACATGCTTCTTTTAAATGAAACATATATTATAATTGTTTGAAGAAAGATTATATTGGTTTTATATTGATGACATGTGCAATAAACCCATAAACAAATTAAGTATTGACATTCTCTTTTCCTTAAACAATATCCCTTCTGATAATAATACAAACTCCACCTATCTTCCTTCATACCTCGTTCCGCGCTAATCAAAGAGTTTCTGCCATCAGCTACCATGCGCACTAGCTTGACACACCCTCGCAGTTCGGAGCTCGTTCTTCAGACGATACGTGACCATCACATTGTGACGAGAGAATAGCGGAAGTCACAAAAAAACAACCGAAGAAGAAAGCTTTTTCAAAATAAAAGCGGAACAGACAAAGTGACACTGTTAAACATATAATGCCTTAAAATATTAATATAAATGTGTAGAATATTAATGCGATTTATAAAGACATGTCCAGACAGAGAGGAGCAAACCTTTCCGGCTCTGGTGAGGCAAAGCGCTGAAAGTTATGTCATACACTCCTGTCGAGGGAAGGCCTTGCACATTGCAGCAGGATCATGCTAACCTGCGTAACGCATCCATGACAATGTAGACGCTGTAACTGTAATGTCGGCTTCACCCAGTGTTTTTGACATTACTGGGGTTGTACACGCTCACGAAGGTGATTACACGCACCTGTCCGACCTGAGCTGCGAAGTAAAGGTGGGAAGTGTTGGGAAGTGAGCAGCTTTGTGTTGTACAGTTTTAGACAACGTGACTGAAGGAAGATACGGAGTAGAGGAGAAGGAAATCAATCTGATTCCAGTGTGGATGAGAAGAAATGGTCTCCTTTCTGGTTTTCATTCATCAGTTGACCTGGAACATGTTTTAACAGCTCATTTGAACTTAAAATTAATCAAACTTCTTAATTACACTTCTCTTTCTTCCCCTCTCTCAAACACTGTGGTTCTCTGTGACTTTACCTGCATTCCTACATTTCCACCTCAACCGTGACTCTTTCAACCTTCCATGTAATGTATATGTAAATCCGCGTCTGTCATCTTTTCCTCTTGTCTCATAGTCAAAGTCAGCTTCTTCCCCTGTTTCCCCCCCTGCTCAGGTCCAGCTCATCCATGACAACACAACCCCAGCCAGCCCCGCAACCCCGGCCACACCGCTGACACCTGCAGAGGCGGCTCAGAGCCCTGGGGAGCAGGTCCAGATGACCTGGACTGAGAAGTGTGACGGGGAGCCTGCCAAGCCGCCTGGCGCAGCAACACCAGAGGGCATCAAAGACATCTTCAACATGAAGCCGTGAGTGCTTTGAAATGCTCACTGAACCGTTACTGTTGTAAAGGTGAACTACCTTCTTGTTCCTGACAGGAAGAGCCCTGGGTCTTTTTTGTCTGTCAACTATAATGTTGCAGCCGTCTGACAGAACGCTATTAAAGGATTTGAGTGGAGACGGAGGATTTGCAGAACTTTCAATAATGCATATAATAAAACATTCTGCTGGGCACTGATACACATCTGTTTCTCTCCTTGCCATGCTGCAGGGAGTGGGAGAACCTGTAAGTACTGAAGTCCCTAAAATCATCTTTAATCCACTTACACCTTGTACATGTAACACATATACTGTAAGTGTGGACGGACCGTGTCACCTCAAGCAGCTCAAGCGTCGTTGACATAGATGCTGTCCGGTCTCTAGCCAGTGCGAATCATTTTCAAATTCTTGTCTTTGCTAAGGAACCAGTCCAATGTGCGACGTATGCACACAGCTCTCCGGCTGAACGAAGTCATCATCAAAAAGTCTTCAGAGGCCAAGCTAGTCCTCCTCAACATGCCTGGGCCACCCAAGAACCGGACGGGCGACGAGAACTGTATCCTTCACCTTGACAGAAGTAAATGTTAGACATGTTAGAGAACTGCGTGTCAGTCTCCGAGAAGAGAATTTGATGAGACGAACAAACTCTATTAACAGATTCAATTCTAAAGACTGACGCACAAATACTGTCCTCCGGCGTCAAAGGCAAATGTGGTGTTTAACATACAGTAGTATTAGACTGTGCATATTTTAAGAACCAGCTGGTATGAATAACATCTGAGTGAGTTCTACAGACCTTCTGCTTTTTGTGTTTTAGGCAATAAAAGAAGAGGAAAAAAGAAGAGAGTCAATTAATGCAGTTGTACAATCAATAATCTAATAATAATATGACATAACAAATGATCTTAACCAGTGAGATGAACAATCCTACTTTTCTCTCCACCTATAATGTTATGAATAGTTCTACATTGTGTATTATGTGTTTATAATTTACATTTGCTTCCTCTAGTTTCCTTAATCCTTCATTCCCAGACATGGAGTTCCTTGAGGTCCTCACTGAGGGTCTCAACAGGGTCCTCCTTGTCCGCGGAGGCGGCCGCGAGGTCATCACCATCTACTCCTGAAAGAGCAGCCGCTCCACCCACTACCACGCCTCCACCCTTCCTTCGGCTCTCTTCCCGTCACCTGTGCTCCCACCCTGCCATTAACTTCGTCATCATCACGTTGCTCTCTGCTGTTTCTTTCTGTAAAATAGTCCTCTCACACCCAAACAATGAACCAGCTCAGCTTCAGCACCTCTCTCTCAGCTCAGTCCACCGCAGATTGATGAGCAGTATCACATGCTCAGCTACTAAACCCTCATTTAAATCTACTATGCTACTATAACCACTGTAGGCTCTAGACAAAATCACGCTACGTAGACTTGTTCCTATGATCTACTTTAGTAACTCGCACTGAGTGGGCGTAAGTCGAGGAGGAGGTGGTGGTGGTGGGTTGTTAGCTGAGGTGTGAGGGCACATGCATGTACGTGTCTGTCTTTATTTTAACGTCTGCACAGTTATTGTGTGGCAGATAAGCGGAAATGAGCTCAGTGTAGGTTTGTCTGTTTAGTTCCCTCGCGGTGATCTGACGCCTCCCACCGTGTCCCAGCCTCTTGTCTCTGATGTGTTTAACTTTCAAGGCAGAAGACTTCGCTATCCACAATCTGGACCAGCAGCTGGAACAAGGAGAAGACTGTAGTTAAGTACGAACTGTGATATTCACACTGATATCAGAAAGAAGACTGAAGTGTAGCTGGAACCTACAGTTTGACCTTTAACCTCATCACTGTCATGCATGACGTCCTTATAACTGTGTTTTACTCCACTTATTCTGTTACTGCCATTGCTGTCTTTCCACCCGCCGTCCTTCAGCTCATCTCTTAGTGGCTGTTTATCCCTGTAGCCACTCTTAGTGCCAAAAAATACAACAAGGCTAGCTTAGTTTGTAGAGATTGACACGTAATTAAACTGTGAATAGTGCGTTTCCTAGCAGAAGGCTGGTGTGACAGCAAAGTGAGGAGACAGTACAAACACCCTGAGGAGATTATCATTGCCAGCACCCTCGACCCTCGTGTGGATCACTGTAAATAATGTACAAGCTCGGACGCGTTGTTCAGTATGAGTGTAGTATTTTTGTGACACACTAAAAAGCTAGTGGAGAGAAAACATTCCTTCGCTCAGAGGGACAGCTCACAATGCTGTTTTTAAAATGTATTTATTTATTTATTGCATTTATTTATTCGATGGCATAGGCTCCTGTCACTATGGTAACGTCATTGTAACCTCAACAAGCACTGCACCTGCACTGTCCGCCACTGTGCAACAAGTGACATTTTAATGAATTCATCCAGTTCATTAAAATATATACTACTACTAAATGTTATTTTTTCATCTAAAGAACAAATATGTATTTATGTTTATAGACAGAAGTTACGCATATTGATAAAATAGTTGTATATCACTTTGATTGTCACACAGATTTATTGTTTTGTTTTGCCAAATTTACATAGATTGTGCCATATCAAAGTATTTTTCAGAGACATACTTAACGAAATTCAGTTTATTGAATCAGACAGAGCAAAGTGCAGAAAACTGAGGCGTCTACGTGAAGCTAAAAGGGTGATGTACGGTCGTACCAAGGTGGGTGTGAACATCTGACTGATTGCTTAAAGGGTCTAGTCTAAATAATTAGAGAGGACGGTGGCTTCTGTAGCTAGGAAACCTGCTTTGTACTCGAGACTGAACTCTATGCAGTAGACTCTCCAGTGAGATTTTATATCCTCTAGATTGGTTAAGATTTGAGCCACACACGTCCCTGACTGAATGGCATGTCAGCAAATCATATTTAGGTTTAAAAAAGTGCATCTTGGGAGGAATGTGCAATAGCTGAAATCCGGACTCATGTGATCATGTTATTTATTTTTTTACACATATATTTTGTATATGTAGATTTCGTAAGTCTTATAAAATTCAGAATCATCTCATTCTGACCAAGGACAGCTGTCACTTTACTTTGATTATTTCAGTCTCTTTTCTTGAAGAAACTGTTTTTGGTCATTTGCACTTGTAGTAGATATATGAATATAAATAAATACGTATATATACAGTATATACAATATAAGGAAGCAAAACAAATTAGTTTCTAGAACTATTTAAAAACAGTATTAAATGTTTTTAGTGTTGCTTGAATGTCAGACACTATGTTGTGAATGCTGCTAGTATTAATAGACTTATTTGTACTGTAAATAGAGATGATTAAAGCAACATTAAAGATCAAGTGAAAAAGGGTATAGAAATACATATCAGTGGCAGCCGTTGTCTCACGGGACAAGGCTATACCTGTGAACTTTGGCCTGTTTTCTCTGGACAGGGTCAGCTTTCTGTTTTGTTAGAAAACTATACTGAAAATACCTTGATGCAATATTACAACTGAGGGCAGATTCTCCACTATTTTATTCACTTTTTGAAAAGAAATGCTCTCGTGATTATTATCATCTTTAATCCCATGAGTGAAGGGAACCAATTTTAAGGTAAAATATATTTCATTCACAATTTACTAAAAGAAAATGCCAAAAGACATTTAAGAAATTAATTGTGCGTATTTTTAATTTATTTGCAAATGTTTGCAAATTTGTAACACCTACCCTTGACACCTGTGATACTTAAGAAGCAGCCACTCCTAGTTTGCAAAGATGTTAAGGTGCCAAGTCATGGAGATTTTCTTTAATACACGCGTCACACTTAATTACCACCAAGAGGTTGTTTAACGCTCACAGCAGTGTTAGAAGTTTTTAGGACTGTCTCCACAACATTGCCTGCATCAACTGAGCCTTTTCAATTTATTCAAAAGAAGAAATATGTTTATTGGAGACATTTATTGGAGATTAATTTGTTTATTGAATTATAAATGTTTTATAATTGCTGTTTGCATGGTACATGTGGCATTATTTGTTTCAGTGGTTTATATAGTGATGACTTACAGGTTCAAGGTGCAGACAGGAGGAAGCGGTTGTTCTCAGTGAGTCACACGTTTTGAGAACCGAACGGAACGAGTGTTTGTCGTATAGTTGACGAGACCTTGAAAACAAGTCTTTTGCAAAAAAAAAAAATTCAAAGTATGAGTTCACTCTATTGTTAGTTGTTATATTTCAATCTTGCTCAAATAGTCTTACTTAATGTTATAGGAGACTTTGAGTTTGTGAATGGATGGGCCTTAGGAATGGTCATTTCACATTCTGTAAATATTTATCACTTACGTCAGAGACACTGTAACCTACTAGTATTGTCTTTTGTTGTACACTGTTCTATCACTGTGGACAAAGTCTTAGAGTTTTGTATGATTATGTGCAATATTGTTCTCACATTAGTCATTATGTTAGTTACGTTTCATTTATTTTATACAAAGAACTGGAGGTGTCAGCAGTCACTTATTTCATCAGAATGTTTGTCACGTGGTCATATGGACCGTGAAGATCATGAGTGCGTATCCCAAATGTGGCTGAGACAGCAAAGCACTTTACACTAAGGGGCACTCGGTGACGGGATCAGTCTGCGGGAGTGGGAGGAGCAGCCAGTCGGCTCTGTGCAGACTCTGTCCCACAGTGATCTCTGGTGGCATGAGTGCGTTACAGCTGTGCTGGTCTGACGGTTCAGACTATGAAAAAAATAATAATTCTCATTTCTCTTGCTGCAGTTTTAAACTGCTTTAGTCACAAGACCTACCTGCTGATTTTATCTATATATCATTTGAGCCTTTTCGCATGTGTCACATTTCTTTCTTCCTCTTGCCAAACTTCTTTAAAAAAAAAAGATGAACTAACTAATTTCTTAGTGCTTGTCACTCAATGTGTGAGGTGACCCTTCCCAGAATCCCTTTTCCACCCCCTGCCCCAAATCCCTAGCCTCCCCTACCCAGCCACTAAATCCACTCCAGCTCTGTATTTTAAATGTGATCGCAGTATAATTCTGAAAAATGATCAAAGAATATAAACTTGCGCTTCCAAATCTGGTAAAGGCTCTGCTTGGATGAGACAAAGATAGTCAACTTAGAAACCAGCACGTCCATGTCCCCCCAACTGATCCATAAGATAGATCAGCTCCTTCACCTGCAAAACTGTAGCATGAGACAAACTTGCCGGTGATCATTACTCAGTCTCCATCCTTAAATGGATATTAAGGGCTCTGAAACACATCTGTTACCGGGTTAAGGAGGCTGTCCTGTTAAAATAGCAACAGAGAAAATAAGAAAACAAATCCCACATCACTGCAGAGAGGACAGTCTGTAGCTGAGACGAGATCGGCCCGAGCGTCAGAAGTGCCTGATGCTGGAGGTAAAACGGCTGCATTTACATTTCACACTCAATCTCTCTGGGAGTTGAGATGATAAACCCTTAAGTGGCTATCGGTGCATTGCAAGCAGAGTCCTGTTCCAGTTATGTTGTGTAACTCCGTGCATGCATGCAATTACCCCTGAACAAGGTGTACTGAAAATATATTGAGTGTTTGTGGTATAAAAGTATTTTGTTAATATCAGAAACTTTTCTTTCTAGTGGTATGATTTTTTTCCTCCTACCTTAGGACTGGCCAATCATTGTATCCAACATTAATATTATATTACAAGACTCTATTTTTATTGTGCGTTTCTTGACAAGATGCCGTCATCGTGTCAATTCCCATCTGCAGATAAACGTATTACCAAAGTAGATTTTAGTTTACATAAATGTGCTCCAGTGGATTAGACACATTTAATTAAAAACACAGTAGCAATTATTACTTAACACCTGTCAATTTCAGAAGTGCCAAAATATAGCAAATTCTCAATCTAATGGAAATGCATGTGACCTACGTTACTTATTTCAAGCTTAGCATTTTGTTAAATCTTTCTGGCTCCTAGACCATGTGAAAAATAATAATCACCAGCATCTCCAAATTCAGATTTCTTAAAAACATTTGACCTTCTCTTAAAGGCCTTTAACCAGTATTTTAGTAAGGGCAACTTCCCCACAAAACGATTTGATTGGGTTTGTTTTCAGTTCGCTGGAGCTGTGGGAACATTTTATATGAATGCTTGAGAAGTTTATTGAATTGATACATAAGAAGTGAAAACACACCTGTATTAATTTCTTCCCCCTGCATTCTCAACTGCTCATTTCTCTTCCTTGACGCTGTACCTACCTATTCTAACGGTAACGCTGTAGTGTTTCTTTCAGTTCTGTAGGAGTGTGTATGTGTGTACATGTGCACTTGTAACTGCTGGGGGTGGTTGTGGGTGAGGGTGGGAGGGGGCTACATGTAAATAAATCAAGTACAGTTAGTGTGGAGGTGTTTATTTTTTGTGTCAGTGTAAGTTAAGTATTCTAAAATAAAAGTATTATTCTCTATTGTGTTTCATGGTACATTAAAAAGAGGAAAAAGTAGTTTTATCTTACATTTCAAACGCTTAACTCTCTATGGCTTCTGACGATACCCGTTCCATTTTATAGATTTGTCAGCACAAAATGCAATAAACCAATACCATTTTATTACAGCAATTGTGTCTTGGGTTTTTAATGATGTCTTTGTTTTAACAATGAAAAACAATTGTACAAATTAATAGACATTCTGGAAAAACTATAAAACACAGACTGGTTAGAAAATAACCCATCCTAGTCCTTAAAGAACAAAAACTTCACACATGCAACACAAATTCACTGTTTAACTAACTAAATTATGTTCTGGTTAGTCATTGAAAACACAGACCACAGTCTGAACAACTTATCAATTTAAATAACCTGAACATCAAACCCAGAATAAAAATTAAAAAACAGCTTAAAAGCCTTCACAAAACTTCCATTTACCTTTACACAACCGACAAATGTACTATATGATGTGGCGTTGGATCAGGAGAAGGAGGTGGAATTCACTACAACCTGTCAGTAGTGTCGAGGATACATGGACATAGGAGGAACCTGGCCCAAGGGAGGCGCTTGTCTCTGAGATGCCGCCTGAGACGCAGCAGCTCCTACTAGGTGGTTGAGAGACGGTCCGCTCTGAATGAGTGTGTCAAGGGCTTTCTGGACACTTGGGTTGTCAAAATTGATACCGGATGTAGAGGTTGAAGGTCTTTGACCACCTGGTACCACTGGCACACGGCTCGGAGGGGCACCGTAACCCTGTGGTGCAGCTGAAGGAGGAGCAGTCATGGCAGGATGGGGCGTGCTCTGAGAAGACTGAACAAGGGACCCATAGGCCTGTGGCTGGGAAGTATTAGCAGGGGCGCCAGCAGCACCCACCGAACCAGTACCACTGTTGAACAGGCTGAGGATTTTAGCCTGGAGCTCCTGCTGATGGTTTGGGTTAACAGAGGTGGTTGAACCAGCTGATAGGCTGAGGTGACTGGGCTGTGGGACTGTGTGAGTAGAGAGGGATGAAGAGGGCAGTCCTGCAGGTGAGGGAGGAACATCGTGGTGTATTGCAGCTGGAGCTGCAACGTGAACTGCGGCTGTAGGGCAACAGGTAAAATTAAAATTTATAATATACTTTTTTTTTTTTTAAATGTAAGAATGGAGTATGTTAGCAACCACCCAATAAAATTCATTCTGTGTATCACTATTACTCTGTAAGAGATGCAGCCACAAAATACTTGAATGCACATATAAGCATTCAAGTATGTTTTATCTTTTCTTGTTTCTAGGATTCTTACCTGAAAGAGGATCTGCAGCGCTTCGTACCAGCCGGGCTCTTTTGTCCTTCAGGTATGCAATGAGACTGTCCAGTTCCTCTGGTGTTAGAAATCTACAGCAGCCAAATTAGAAACAAAAAAATAATTAGTGCAAGGATTTTTAAAGCTACACATGACAACTTGGTCAGTACTATCAGATGCATCATTACACGGTTTACAACTCAAACCTTTGTATAAGAATAAAAACATTAAACCAAATACCTGTTCTCTGAAAGCAGAGTGACGGCAGTGAGAACAGACACGGGATGGCTCTCTCGGTCAGGTTCTCTGAGTAGAACATCATCTGCCATCTTCGCAGCCTTTCTGGCGATCTCCTCACGTTCTTTTTCGCGGTTTTCCACTTTGTAGGCATCATAGTTATGGGCAACGAGCATCATTGCATCCTGCATTGGCATGTTTCGATGTTCTGCAGCAACAAAAACACAAAAGTACGTATAACGGCAAAACCCCGGACTCTTTTTCAACCAGCCAACTATTTAGCATTACATTACCTTGTGGTGTGCCAAACAAAATGTTGACAGTGCAAGACCGATGAACCTGGTGCTGCTGAGTAATGATGATGGCAAAAGGGGTGCGAGCTCGGCCTACATCCTCCAGTGCCTGAGTTAATGACACTTCTGTGTTAAGGAAGATAAGGTCCACCACCATGCCCAAATCACGGACCTTCCGCCCGACCGTCTCAGCATACTCCCTACAGTTGGTTTTGAAGCACAAGTACACACGAGGGCAGACAAACAAACACAGGAGCCATATGAAATGAAAACCTACCATGTACTGGTTGAATATTTCATTCTCTAGCCTGAAATCAGTAATGGCTATGTAAGACAGAAAGTGGACATACTTTTGAGCTTTGTTGACGACAATCACAGAGCAGTCAACGGGACGATCAGTGTCGTAGCGCCGCTGGAGCTCCTCGTAGTACTGTCGATACAATTCATTACGCCGCCGCTCCTCTGGTCGGGCGCGATCATCTGCTGCTACAGTCAATGGATTGTTTAAAGGTTAATCTTACTGTTCCTGGCCAAGCAAAGTTTTATGTATGGAGCATATAACTTGGCTGTGACACAGTGAGCACTAAAACACAGCCGCGTCTCAACATCATCCTGTCTTTCTGAGTTTTAATCGATTGCTACCTCTGTCAAGTGCAGGGTTAACTGGTAAGGGAAGCCTGAAGCAGAAATAACAGCGCCTGGATGCTCAAGGTGCAGGGTGTACCGACCACAGCGCCATGGAATAAAAAATGTATTCTGGATCATTTCCCAATATTGGAACTAACAGATGTAGAATTCACAGCTACCCTAGTAATATTTAACACTAGCTTCTAGTCAGTAAAGGTAAATACTTAAACCCCCCCAACAGTTTGCAGTTTACATACCTTCAAGCTCACGCCGTCCGTTCCAGGGATCTCTGTAAGGGTCCCTGTAAGGTTCATCTTTCCTCCGGTAATAGTCATCTGCTCCACTGCCACTGCGGTAGTATCGTTCATAATCATCCCTGCTGTATGGAAACGTTTCACATTCAGACAAAAATAAGACAACGTAACTTTGAACTTTCAACTGATGGGGAAAGTGTTGACTAACCTATATGCAGTATCCCGTGGTTCACTCCTCAGGTCCTTGTCTCTGCTCGCTGAACTACGGTATCGATAATCATCACGAGAGTGGCCTCCGGCCCTGGGCTCTCTACTTGAATCCCTGTCATCGCGGCTGTCTCGTGGCTCTCGTCCATCCCGTGCCTCACGTCCTTCCCGTGGCTCACGTCCATCACGCCCGTAAACGGGTGAGCGGGATCGAGGCCGAGAGTCTTTGTCACCATAGCTGCCATAAAGGGCCCTGAGAGAAATGGTATGAATTAGTACGGGAACCACTGCAAGTTTAGGCTGCCTGTGTGACACTGCAAAGATACTAAGAGAGCCTGTCCTCAACTGATGAAGACATGGCAATGCATCTTTTTATATAAGTCTATTTATATAATTTAAATAACACACATTTTTATTCACACAATTGGGGGGGTGAAACAAACAAACAACGAATACAATTCAGGACGCAATTGCAACAAGTGTTCATTTTGAAATATACCCGATGGTCCGCGTACGCAACAATATCCGTTTGCCGACCCTTTGAGTTCAAACTCCAACTTTGAAATTCACAAGCACCAGGAAGGCTTAACGTAGTGAGCAACAAATGTTGCACTCCTATTTTTGGTTTATGTAATAAGCCACATTCCCATGAGCAAAAAAAAAACAAAAACCCCAACATGTTTAGTACTTCGTACTCACACGTTTAGTTTTGCCGTAGTTGTTTCGCATCGTCGCACCAGAATCTTGATCAACGTAAATAACACGATTGACATATTGAATTATTTGCTTCTCTTTCAGTGTGTGAAACGTAAAATTACTTGTTTTATTTTGGTTAGAAAAGGTCTGAACTCTTTTCATAATTACATGTCAGCATTTTTTAAGAACAGAACCCCTCTGTGGTGTTCTTAAAAATTGCAAAAGCAGCAAGGAGGACAGCGCAATACAATCTGATGCAAACATTTTTCCATTAAGCTGGTTGGCATCTGCAGATGTTATATGTACACAAGCTTATTCAACAGGCTTTAAGCAGTGTGTGAGAAACGGAGAATGTAAAAGTGGCTTTGTTTAGAAGTCCTTTACACTGTTCCTCAGACTTAAGTGCAGTTTCCATGTCGAGAACTTTGTAGAAGTCCATCTTACAGGGCGTAAACTTAAGACTAGTGGTACGTTTTCCCTCCGGTCCGAACACTGCATGTTCTACGCAGAAATGAGGAAGGAAATTCACGCAAAGAACACGAGCGTTTAGAGGTTAGAACGCAAGAATCTTTCAGACAAAGTCTCTTTATTTCAAAGCATCTGCATATGTTTCCTAATTTAGGGTGAACTATTATCCCTTAAGCCATACAAACACAGCTAATACTACAGTAGCTTCCATCAAGTCAACTTCACCCCTGGTGGATATGACAGACGAAGAACAAGTTAAACACGCTTTAGTTTATTGTTACCAGCACCTGAGAAGGGTTGCTAGTTCTTCACAGCCATTTCGCGTTTACTTTACCTTCGTGGAGGGCTCTGCTGGGATTGAGGTTTAGCTTGCCGTCGTTCCACTGCCATATTTACATCTGAAAATAAATCAATCCAAACGTTGAACATAACAGTGACAGGTAAATCATCTTATGTGTTTAGGTAGAATCAAATGGCCGCGCCAACACTTCCATGATCCAAATGAAACTGAGATCCATTATCCAAGCTTGAAATCCAAACTTGACGAGGACAAAAATGCAGCAAATCGAGTTGCCAAATCTGACGAATTAAGTTAAAGGTCGGGAAATGAAGGACTCCTTTTCTCCAAATCATAAATATCTATGGTTGGTGTAGAGTTGAAAATTTGGTCCTCAGAAACTCCCAAACCACCCAAAGTACCCACTTTAGTAACTTAAATGCACGCAGAAGAAAATTTACAACGTCGCAAGGAAAAAAACATTTGAGAGATTCAGGCTTTGTCAGAACGTGACAAAATACTTGTTTATTTGCTTTGTAATTCAAACATCTCCACAAAAATCACTTTCCTGAAAAAAACGTTACTTGACTTTCACGTTACAACATAAACCTAACACACTAACTAGCACAAGCAGCCACTTTTCTCATTCACCCATTGCATCATGCATTATCATAAAACATTAATTGCAGTCATACGTTAATCTGACAGTTCTTAATCTAACCCTAATGGAGGATATCTGCAGTTTTCATCTTGATGTACAGAGAAGTGTTGTACAGGAATGTTAGATCAAATACGCAACTAATGGCACCATTATCACTTTACAAAACTCCAGATTAGGGAACTTAAACACTATCTTAATAAAAAAACCCTAAACCTTAATGCCTAATCATCCAGGGCTTTTCCACCAAAAAACTAAGGTTTTCAATCACACCTCCTGCAGTTAAGGCTTACCTATTTTATAACCTTTATATATTCGACCCTTTTGGGCCGCCTTTGCAGCTTCGGCTTCCTCAACACGTTCAAATTGTACAAATCCAAACCCACGAAACATGGATACGCCTGGAAGAGGAACATTTTCAGTCGGGAAAAATCATGTTGAATTTTGGAGACCTACTGACTAAATGAGCAAAAACATGCTTGAAGGAAAACAAACATGGCCCATGATGACCAAGTTAAATACTAAAAGGCATGACATGTAACACTCAATGACATCCTACCTGATTAAATGATTGGCATGAATTAAAACTGGATATTTATCGCTTACAGAGTTGATTACTGACCGACTATCTTCCCGTATTTGCTGAACAGGTCTTCCAAATCCTTCTTTTCCATGTCGGACGTTGGCAAATTTCCAACAAAAATCCTCCGCTCCAAATCTCTAGGATCATTACTGCTGCAGGACCGTGAATAACGCCCAGGCGATTGGCTGCGGCTTCTTCGGCGAGACATGACTCGTTCAAAAGATTTACTGGTTTGTTTCTTCGTACACCTCAAATACTTGGAAAAAGTTTGTTTTGTTTGCTAAGAAGTTTCTTGAAATTGGTGTCCACAATCCTGAAAATGCCAGCGAGTTAAAAGAAATCAAATTCCTTGGAAGAAAAGCAAGGAAGGACTTAAATGTTTTAGTGTAGCAAAAATAGCAGATGAAATCACAGATCAGACAATGCAAGGAAAATTGCCGCGGAAAACAATTTTTCAAATTGGATATTAAAAATTAGCAATGTTATCCTTAGAGGGTTTGATTCAATGTTAGACATGTACACATTTGAGGGCTTGCCTTGACCAGCAAGGGAACAGCAACGCATGATTGACCAAGTTGAGCACGCAAATTTGGCGACATAAATTTTTGTTGATTTTTTTGGGCTCAGAACGATGCCAAATCCTCGCACGGCGAACCCACAGTTTCAATTCTGATTCGGGTTCTAATGCTTGACAGAGTGTAGTGTTGTAACTTCCAACTGTTTGTGCACTTGATCGGACAAACGCGTAGGACGGATACGCTTTCTACAGTCTATGTTTTAGGGAGAACGCATAGTTCCAAATTAAAACGCGAGTGAAATATGCCGTGAAACTCGGAAATGAGATCAAACATCAACGCATCGTAACGAAAATTATTCTGCTCTGACAGACGTAGTTCCTCTGGTGGTGTAAAAGAAGAAACTAAAAGCACACACCGACTAGTTGCATCACTGAAAATGGTGATTCATGAAATTACATCACAGAAAACTATGATATAAGCTTAGGGTTGCAGAAGCCATCCCGAAGGTCTTCAGAAAAATTTTTCTCATTATGATTCTCATAAAATGTTAACCTTGGCAAAAGAATTTGTTCTTTTACATATGAAGAATTGATTTAAACGCAAACAACTTTTTTCTCTACTTATAGCAATGCATTGTTTTATAATAATCTTCTTTTCTTGAAACAGTGGTCTTGAAAGAGTCTTGAAGAAAATCGCGTTGACGAAATTTAATCCAGAGTTTAGAGACACCATCCTTTGGATGCTCTTAAAAACCATCCGTATTACTTTATATATTTTAAACACTGTCTGTGTACCACAACTTAAAATTAGGGGTCACGGGTTGCAGTCCCAATATAGATGTATTACAGAGTGACATTCGAAAGTGAAAGCTTTTATTTGATTGCATTTATGGTTTACGCAAAGTCAATGATTTTGAGGGAGCAGGCTCTTACATACCTTAACTTGAACCGGGATGCACTGGCTTGTGTTTCCACATTATTAAGAATCCCAAACAGCTGAAAGAAATAAAAAAAATAATTTAATAGTGTAAAAATGCATAAATGTTTTCAAAAGTACTAAACCATTTTCACCTGCTTTATGCCTACATTAATAACTACATTAATGAAATCTAATGAGAGACAGCTATTACAACTTATGTGTTGTACTGTTATAAAGTATGTAAGAGTGTCTCTACCCTCCTGACAACTTTAAACTGTGCGCTATATTAGCTCTGGTGCTTGGATGCTCATATTGTACATTTGTGACCCAATTACTTGTAAATGATCATCTGAATCCATACAAATGCCATAAAAGCATGCCCTTTATTATAACCATTTAAATATCCTGTTTACGCCCGGCTAAGAGAATCCATTCACTCCGTGCAGCGCATGGCGACGGCTCATCAGCGCAGTTAAACTATCCTGCAGTTGGCTGCAGCCAGCGTTAGAAGCGAAGAAATATCACAGACCGGCCCGAACCACGTAGCTCGGCCATTAGCATAGCCTGCGAGCTAGCTAACCGGCAAGTTGCTAACGCTGTGGTTTCAATATGGAGTCGAAGGCAGCAAACGCTCGCGTTGCAAATGGCGCGTCAAGCAAACGTTAAAGTAGCGTATTATTATTTGTATTAACTTAAAATTTAATGCAACGATTGGTCTCACAGTGCAAACACTTTTTATTACACTTTTACAACAACAAAGCTGAATATGTTTCACTATAACCTCTGTTGTTACTGCACGTAATATTAGCTAGATTAATATTGGTGGTAAGGCTAGGCTACTTGATGCTAACATAATCCCCCCCCAGCCATGTAAAACCCAAACCAACTACATTAAAGTATACAGTTTTACTTTTAATGTTGTTATACATAGAACTGCAGCATAAAGTTACCTCAGGCGTATATTCTCATCTCCGTTTTCAGTCACACTGAACGAAACCCAGGTCGTAAATACTACCACCAGGCGGCACTTCTTCCGTCTCTTCTTTTACACTAGTTAGTGACGACTTCCGCTTCTTCTGCTTCTTCTTCTTCTTCTTCTTCTTCTTCTTCTTCTTCACCTCCTCCCCCTTCTTCTTCTACCCTTCTGATACGGTCACAGTTCCATGTTTGACATCGCCATCTATTGGACAAAATAAGGTTGATACGCTCCAACACAACATTGTTGTTTTGGGTAAAATGCTCTGTACCAGAGAATACGTCTGTCAGTTGACATTATTTATTGGAAACTGCTATTAAGATACACGAGAAACAAAGTAGCATGTAAGATTCTGAATATGTGTGAGTTTGGTTGGTTAGAGGTAATATGATGAATGGGCGGTTTAATATAGCAATATAACTGTACACACAATAAGAACTGAATTATCTGGCTTACTGTAATGTAAAACTGGCCTCCTCTAGCAGTGTGAGGGGACTTGGTTTGTGTTTGCGTGATTATGTTTGGCTGGTCTAGGGTTTTAATATGTGTGTTTAATAAATAGCTCTTATAGGAGCTCACTGGCGCTATGTGGCCTTTTCATTGAAGCCCCTGTGTCTAATTCCTTGATTGGGGCAAATGATTGAGGGCTGCACATTCTGATGCTCGGAGTTACTTAAACATTTGCACGTTTAATATTAAAGACTCGCTGCACTGCAAACATCAGATGACGTTCAAGAATGCGCTTGCTTAACAGATCTGCATTAGAGCCACACACACACACACACACACACACACACACACACACACACCTTAAGCCTTCCCTGTAGGTCCATCCGCGTCACCCTCTGCCTGGTGCGTACAGTATGTGCAACTCTTGCCTCATCATTTTAAGCATTCACCTCAGGCAAAGAGACGCCTTTCAGACGTGCAAAGGACAAGAAAGAATGTTTATGAGTAAAACACGGATTCTCATAAGGACGTGGGTTTTTATTTTCCAACCGGTCAAGCACGTTGTTGTTGTTCGGTAAAAGCTGTCACACAAGTTACGGCGCGTTCACATCATATTGAACTTTATCGCAACGATACACACATTTCTGATAATATGTGCGAACTACTAAAGAATGACGTCCGCACCGTTAAGTCTTTAGAAGACTTCCCCTGTGTCTCCCACAGTGAGTAGAGGCAGGTGTAGCACTTCCTGTTCGGTGCTGTGCCGCTTTCTGGGCCTGCAGGGTTTACAGGAATCCACACAACTTTTCACTTCGACACGACTTCGTTTATTAATACATCGAAGTGGCAGTTTTAGGATTTGATTCCTACATTCTCTTCAACATCAGGTAGTTCCATGCAGGCTGCGTATCTCTTACTTCAGGTGGAGACTGTTTTGTAAGAACGAGAGATGACTTCTGTCCGATTTATTTCAGAAACAGTAAATGTGGCAGGGCTGCCAGATCCTGATGTTGGCGGCCTCATTCTCAATGTAAAAGTCATTTAAAGTGTGACAGGAATAGTTGTGTTCCATTCGCCAGAAAAGGAAGAAAAATTGTTAGTGAGTCTTGCTACATTTGCTGCAAAAAATATATATTTGACGTTGCGCCAAAGAGCATCGCATTTGACTGCCTTGGCAAAAAAAAAGAAATCAGTGGATGATTCCAGAGTTTGGTCTAATGCAGATTGCATTTGCATCATTTCCTTCTATGAAATCGTTCCTGTCACACCAGTAATTATTTTTCTGGACACCCAGTGCCCGCAGAACTTACTCCTGTTGCGAGTGGTGTGCAGGGCGGAGTCTCACAAACCTGGCAACAACAGTACTTGCTTTGCTAAGGCTTCATTGAGTCAGGATGGGAGATTTCGAAGAGCTAAGCGACGAAGATAAGGTATTACCGTATAAATGCATACACCGATTAACGTACAACCTTTAATATTTATCTAGAAATATGACATCGCTCCACAAAATCTTCACTGTGTAGCATGAGTTGTCGAGCGCTTCGTGTTTAGAGCTAACACGGTAGGATATGACAGTTCAGCGCCGTGACGCTAGTTTGTCTGATGTTTCCACGAACTTGTGATCGTGTTCCTGTTTTAGGATTAATCAAATGCCAGTGCAACTGAATTTGATCTCTAGTCGAGCATGACTGTTGCAATGAGTTCGAGTAATTTGAAGTAGTTAGCTAAGGCTAAATCATAGGAAGCCAGTCTACTTCCTGCTTTGACAGTCACAAGGATCGTGACGGAGCACCGACACCCTGGCTGTACTGTGCGTTGGTAGCTCTCTAAACTGGGCCTGATGGAAAGTTGTAGTTCGCAGACACGTGTGTTTACATGTCGCATGTTGAGTTCAGTTCGTATGTATGTGAGCTTTTTTTCTCAACGCCTGGTTGGGCTGCTGCTCTCCCTCCAGTGTTGTTGGGGCTTGCAGTGACTAGTGTTGCAGCCCGCATCATGTTGCTGCATGTTGTGCAACAATTCCGTGCATTCCTTGAGTTTACACCTCTGAGCCCGTCCAGAGTGACGCTTCAGACCAAACTGTCAAGCCTGTCTGAGACTGTGGATGCTCTGCAACCTCTCGGCGTTGCTCTTATTCAAGGACTCAGTCCATGTAGGCTGCTCGTGTAAGGCCCCTCTGCCCTTTCGGCTGGACAGGTGGTTTGTATGACAGATGAAGACTGATAGGTGGCATCGCTGACAAAGTCATTTTAATGTGGCATAAAAATGTAGGTTTGCCTCAAGCTGAAGCAAAAGCACAAACCGATGTAAGGGTTCATTGCAGCTTCTTCCTCATAGATAAACGTTGCGACTGCTGCCTCTCCTCTCCACTCCCAGCTCCACTCCTGTGTCGACGCTGTACTTACTTGCATAGTGTCTGCTAGGAAGCTTCTGGGTCTCTGCCTGCTTTAAGAAGTGGCCAAAAAACATTAATTAAGCCTGCAGCCAAGCAAAGTTAGCAGATTGCTCTCTGCTCTACTCTAGTGCCGTTTAGCAGCAACTGCTGTGTTTGTGCCTATGGGTAATGTAATAATGTCTCTTACTGGTTTCCTTTACAGGTCCAGATTGCATCTAAATTTGTGTTGCATGCTCCTCCAGGGGAGTTCAATGAAGTCTTCAATGGTGAGCCCTTATTTGTGTTCATTTGTGGCTGTATTTTATTGCATAAAAGCAATTTCTTAATATGTGTCTAATATTGATTCATAATTTTCAGATGTCCGAATACTGCTTAACAATGATAATCTCCTCCGATCGGGGGCCACTCGGTGAGTTTCATTCTTTTTTTGTCTATTTTAATCTCATGTAATATTGGTGTTCTGCATGCGTGTGAGCCTTCTGCTCTTTTCTGTTACAGTGCCTTTGCACAGTACAACATGGAACAGTTCACCATTGCCAAAATTCAGGGATATGACAATCAGGCAAGCATAATAATTAATTACCAAAGGGGTCAAAATGTGTGTTTATATTAAGAAAATGCCTTGGTTTACTGGCATAGGCATTGGCACTGGCATTTACTTCTGTTGGTTGATTGCTTCTTCGGCAGGTCCTCATAACAGAGCATGGAGACTTGGGTAATGGCCGCTTCTTTGACCCACACAACAAAATCTCTTTCAAATTTGACCATCTGAAGAAAGAAGCTAGTGACCCAAAGCCCCATGAGGGCGAGGCTGGCCTTCAGTCATGGAGAGATGCCTGTGATGCTGCACTGAGGGCCTACGTCAAGGATCACTACCCCCATGGAGTCTGCACTGTAAGAACACTTTACCAGTCTTCACTCAAGCTGCCTTGTTCAGTATTACACACAAACCCATCACTGTTTCATCTACTACAGGTTTATGGGAAAACAATTGATGGCCAGAAGACCATTATTGCTTGTATCGAGAGCCATCAGTTTGAGTCTAAAAACTTTTGGTAAGTTAATAGAAGATAATTAAATGCACTCAGGCAGTTGTATTAGAGCAGTGCTAGTAATGTTATTGTGATCTCTGTTACAAGGAACGGTCGCTGTCGGTCTGAATGGAAGTTCAGCATCTCACAGCCTACAACACAGGTGGTTGGACTGTTGAAAATACAGGTCTGTGTGAAATGATTATTTGTTTTGAACTAATTACAGTTTAGCTGAGCATGACAGATGTGTGCTATGTACACACGTCTTTATAACTTTTATCTTTATTTCAGGTACATTATTATGAGGATGGAAATGTGCAGTTGGTCAGTCACATAGATGTACAGAAACAACTGACTCTGTCTGTGAGTGTTTATTTTTATTTTGGCAATTGTATTGATTTGTCTCTTTAGAAATGCCTGAAATAACACAAGTGCGTTTTTGGCAGGATGAGAACCAGACTGCAAAGGAGTTGGTGAAAGTTATTGAGGATGCCGAGAATAAATACCAGGTGTGTGGAAGCTTAAAGATACAGGCTTATAAGAATAAGAGACAACACTGCACATGCGCACAGATTGCCTTCTTCCTGAAGGTTCAAAGAGAACCATGGTTGGGACACATCAGACCAGTAACACACTGAGCAACTACAGTGTGTTACTGGTCTGATGTGTCCGAACCATGGTTAACACAACCATAATTTTTAATTTTGTCACATTTGATTCATTATGGTCTGTGCAAAACCATCTCCCACAGCCCTCCCTTTGTTCTTATGTATTCACTGACAGACGACATCGTGGTATACTGTAACTGATGCTCTCACCTGTTTTGTTTTTCAGCTGGCCATCAGCGACAACTACCAGACCATGTCGGACACCACATTCAAAGCTCTACGCAGACAGCTCCCAGTCACCCGCACAAAGGTCGACTGGACCAAAATCCTTAGTTACAAGATTGGAAAAGAGTTGCACAGCGCTTAGAGAGCAGCTAAAGTGTGGGAGAGGCAGATGTGTGATGCAGCCTAATGTTCTGTATGTCCTTTCAAAGTGACAGATGTTACATTTTCAGCACAGAGTGACAGGGCCTGTTGAGCACTAAGATGCCATCCTTTCGTTTTAAAATAGCGTTCAGTGGTGTAACTCATTTGCAAACATTTTTAACAATAATGCCTTTAGTGACACTGTGAAACTTTGGGTCATTCCTTGTCATTCAAATCTCTCTCATACCTACTGTACGACACACAGGGATCTTTTTTCCTCAGTGCTTCAAACAGACACATATTCCCAAAAGCCCGGGGCTTTGTAGCAGCTTATGTACGTCTTCTGTGCTACATAACTCATAGTTTTAAAGAGCTTCCAGTACCTCTGTATTAAAAAAGTGCGGTATGCAGGTCAGTATGTTATCGAACTGGAGAGCACCAATAATAATTTCTAAGTTATATTTATGCATTGCTATGGTTGCAGAGGTATAATGTGTTTTCCTATAAGTGACCTGTTGATGTTTACTTGTTGGTTCTCTGTGTTGTGGAGACAGTTCCTGTCACAATTCCTCTCTATCTGCTCCTGGGCTGATAAAGTATGGGTGTCCTCCTGCGAGCTCCTTGCCTTTTAGCTTTTGCTATATTTTTATACAAACATAAAGTACATTTATTATTCATGGAATAAAACCTTACACCATTATGATCTTCAAGCAATGGCTTCAGGCTTCTGTTTTACATGAAGCGCGTAGGTTGTTTGGTTTTAGACACCTGCTCTAGTTTCTAAGCTCTGTCCAATGTGTCAGAATCCTGAGTTTGTAAATGCTGTTTTTGTATGAAGTCAGAGATTTTCAGTGGCTTTCCTTTACAAGGAAAAGAATCAGAAATACCTTTATACTGGACTAGTACAATGAAAGTTAAATAGTGGATGTGTGGTACTTGGATCAGCAGTAAAGGTTCTCCGTTAATTGGATACAACATCAGGAGCAATTAATACATCAGTAACAGCATTTTAGGAATTTTATGAGTATTGGGATTCTCCCAATAATCATGAAACTACCAGGTGGAGGCGGTAATGCGCCAATTTGTTGTTTTCCAACCGGGAATAAACACCAAGAAGAAGAAGCAGTCGCAGGATAAGAATAAGTAGTAGAAGAAGAAAACCTACTACTTCCTCGTTTTCAGGCAGCAGCTGAAGTCTGTAACTCTTCACCATGACGTCGCTGGTCCGCTCGTTGGAGTCCGGACTCAATTTCGTAGAGTTTCTGGGAGACCGAAAATCCATAACAAACAAAAATAAGCTTCGAGAAATCTACAACTTGGAATTTAAGGGCAGGTATGCTGTTGATAGCAGGGTTTGCAGCTTTCACTTCCCTCACTGGACTGTGTGTTGTGGCCTACACCCTCCTGTTTGTTATGTGTCGTTTACAGACAAGGTGTAAAAGACCCCAACTTTTCCAATGTTGTTTATGCTCTTCTGAAATTCAACAAAGCTTATGCAAGAAAGGGCCACATCTATATAAATGTAGGACCTAAGGTAAGACCCGCTGTCTGTTGCTCTCTGAGAGAATAAGATCATTTAGTGTCGGCACAAATGAAATAAGGAAGTAGGTTTTTTTCCTGCTGTAGGCCCGAGTCTACTGTGACCAGTGGAGGAGGCCCCGGGCCCCTAAGCAGCCCAGTGCCTGCTCTAGTCCCCGGGCGTCCGCTGAGACACCTGCACCGTCCCAAGCCGCCTCGCCTCCTGTGAGCCCGGCGCTACCCTCCAAGAAAAAGCTGGCCACAGAAAACCTTCACAAGCTAAAAGTGAACAGGTACCAACATGTCAGCATGTCCAACGGTGACGCATTTACAGCCACAATCAGTTCGCTGACAAAATTAGAATAGAAATATAATTATATTGGCAATTGGCTCAAAATACCCAATTATCCTTTTTGAGGCAGAGGTTGTTTCTTCATTGTATATGTTCACTATAAGAGAACTATATAAATGTTGAATGACCATTGTGCACTGGCATTTTGTTGAGCTGAGCTTGAGTGCGACTCTCTTTGTCAGGAAAGCATTGACGGCTAACAGGTGGGGCATTCAGATCACAACGATCCCTCTGTCGAGCAGGGGAAAGGTTCAGTTCTTGGTGGAGCATCTGAGGGAGTACATCGTCAGGTTCACCATTTTAAACAATGGCACACATTGCATTCACTTCACCTACTACACAGCTCTGCACAAGTTGCGCTGTTTCACTCTGGAGGATGAGAGGAGGGTGACCAGAGCCTGTCCTATATTCCTCTGTCCCGGTGAGGACATTTAAATGACAAGAAACACACTGAAAACACACTGTTTACTGAATATCCATTACTTAAATTCCTCTCACAGGAGAAAGCTATGATGTTGTGGCTCGGTACACGCTGGCCCACTACGGATTCTTCCCTGCAACAATGTACTTTGAATTCTGCCCGGATTGTCCTGGATCTGTACCTTTCTGCATTGTGAGGGAGATGGAAGTCATAGCCAGGACGCCACTGGCTGTGGAGCTGGGACCTGTGGCTCCTTACAAACCATTCCAGGTTGTCATGCGAAAGCCTGTTGATACAGTGATAGTGGAAGGTGTGCCCCCAGATAGGTAAGCTGGATCGACAGGATGCTCAGTAAGCTAAAAAAAATAAAAGGAGGAGACTTCACCTTTTCCTAATCTGTTGTTAAAAGTGCACAGTTCAATGGTTTCGTCAGTGCTTATTAAAACCAGGATGTGCTTATGTTTTGTTCTCGTCTGCAGTTCTGTTGCGCAGCACCAGAAGACAACAGTGAAATTAGGAGACTACAAATACCCTTATACCTTAAAGGAACTGGCTAAACAAAGGATGGAGGACTCTGTGTACCTCTCTGAATCTGCCCGGCAGAAACTTGCACCAGTGAAGTATAAGAAAAACTTTATTTATTGCCGCTAACTGTGCTTTGGTGACTATCTAATAGATGTGACCTTGTTGTCGAACCAATCTTTGAGTCTGTCTGTGTTTTCCAGGAATCTCCTAAATTGCTCCCTCAAGATGAAGAACTACTCTCATCGTTTTCACCTCCTTCTACATCTGGAAGAGCTACAAATGGAGATGGACATAAGGAAGTATGACATGCACAACCACACCATGACTAAAGACCAAAGGAACAGCAAACTGCTTATACTCGAAGTAAGAACTACTTCAATAGAATGCATCACCCTAGTCTTATTTCTTTGTTTCATTTCCATAATGTAACACATTTGTATGTATTTGGCCTTTGTAAGCTTACAAAACAATATACATGAATAGCAGATGTAGGGACTGTTGATATCCTTCAACAGGTTCCTGGTGTTGCAGAGAATCGGCCATCTGTACTACGAGGTGACTGCATTAAGGTGTCCAAATGCGAGGAGACGGTCCCACCCATCACTGTGTACACTGGGTATGTTCACAGAGTTGAGCTGGACAAGGTGAAGCTTGGCTTCTCCAAGAGGTGAGAGCTGGTCTTTAAGGGTCTTAATCTACCTAAGAACTTGCATCTAGCCCACTTTTTCTTGACTTACTTTGTCTCTCTCAGGTTGTTGCAGACATTTATCAGCAATATGAAGTTCAACGTGGAGTTTACCATCAGTCGGTTTCCCTTGAAGCTTCAGCATCGGGCAGTAGACTTGGCAACACAGCACCAGCTTGGAGAGGTGCTCTTCCCATCTGGTGCTGCTGTGGCTAATCTCATCATGCCTAAACTCAGGTAGCAAAAACAACACACATGCCTAAAGCCAAATTACTGACTCATCAATAATGTCCCAAATTGCCTTGGCACAATACGACTCATTATGATGATTGAGGTTATGCACACAAAGCGTTAGTTTTTTCTGGAGACAAAGTTCACTGTTCTACTTGGTCATGAGGCTAAACCCCATTAGTGGTTTCTGTCCCTCATTTAAGCTTCAATGTTTTGTCAGGTGGAAAATGTAAAAACACACTCCCTCCCCTTCTCTGCAGAATGTTCAACCGGCAGCTGGAAAGCAACCCAGAGCAACATGCTGCCATACAACGAATTGTAGCTGGATCATCGAAACCTGCTCCTCATCTTGTGTTTGGGCCTCCTGGAACCGGAAAGACATTCACTCTGGTTGAAGCTATGAATCAGGTAGTAGCTTCACAGGTTGTTCGAATTTACAGTATAATAAACAGTAGATGCTTCTCTGTTACTGTAGACCACTACTAGTCATCAAAAATGAAGGGGTTTCTGATTTTTAATGATGTCTCCTTGATAAATGTAGAATTTATTATTTAAGATGGATGAAATATGGTAATTTTTGTTCCATAAAAGTGGATGTATAAACGATGAACCGTCTAAATCTGTGTTATGTACAACTGGTCAATTAAGGTCATTACTGGCCTTAATAAATGTATTACTGTTTCTGTTGCTACCTCAGTAAATGACCACATTAATACACAACATATGCCAGTAATTTAAATGTTACTTTGCTTGCCTGTCAGGTCAACAGAGCCGATCCAGCAGCTCGCATCCTCGCCTGTGCTCCCTCTAACAGTGCATGTGACCTGCTCTGTGAGAGACTGATGGTGTGCATGGATCCTCATTGTGTGTACCGTCTGTATGCCAGCAGCCGAGACCCAAATTCTGTCCCCCAGAACCTGCTGGTGAGCTGACTTCAAATAGTCCAGTGACACAAGTATGTTGTTGTTCTCTAGATATTTGCCTAGAGACACCATCTGTGTTCCTATGCAAAGGTGTGTGTGTGTGTGTGTGTGTGAAGGATACACAAAGGGTAATATATTTACGTATCACTGTAACTGAAGCAGCTGCACCTGTATATTGCTCACAGTGATTATAATCCCATTATCAGTGAGTTCAACATTTTGATGTAAATAATTCACGTCATTTACTTCCTGAATTTAAACTAAATTATCTTAAAATTAAATTAAAGTATCTTGTAATTAAAAACATTTTTTTTATGGTCATGAAACTAACTTTTTTTATTTTTGCTACTTCAGAAATATTGTAACTGGGATGAGAGTCGAGATTCCTTTGTGTTTCTAGAGAAGGAAACGTTAATGACATACAAAGTCATAGTTACAACGATGGTCACAGCTGGCAGGTAAGAACCAGTTAAAGCATTCAACTACCATATAAATTAGTATTGTGTATTATTACTGTGGTTTTAATGTTTAGACTTGTGTCGGGAGGAATACCAGTCGGCCATTTTACCCACGTGTTTGTGGATGAAGGGGGTCAGGCAGTGGAGCCCGAGTGCATAATTGCTATTGCAGGTATTATAATATTAGAAATGTATGTCTATAAAGTCCTTGTCCTTACTGTGTGATTGACTGAAGTAGTGAAAAAACTCACCTTGTGTGCTTTGTTTCGCAGGTCTGCTGAACCCTAGCAGCAGTCAGTTGGTGCTGGCAGGAGATCCCAAGCAGCTGGGACCAATCCTGCGATCTCCTCTTGCACTACAGTCTGGACTCGGTGAGACAAGGCAGATTTCCGTGCTGTATCTTCACATATTCCATTGCACTCCATGATGTGCATGATTTGTTGTTAAATCTAAGTTAAGATGTGAACTAAAATGTTTTCCAGGGCTTTCTTTGTTGGAGAGGCTGATGAAAGATAACCCTTTGTATCAGAAAAGTACAGACTCCGGCCACTTTGACACTCGCTTTGTCACCAAACTGCTGCGAAACTACAGGCTTGTCCAGTTTTTTCTGTCCATTGCCATCTTAAAATTGCTTACTAAGAATGAGAGCTAAGAGCTAATTATTCTCTTGCTAGGAGGCGTTGACTGAAGCAAGCGTTTGTGATTTCGTATGTGTTCCTTCACTCAGATCTCACCCTGCCATTCTCAAAGTCCCCAATGAGCTGTTCTATGAGAACGAGCTACAGGTGTTTGCAGACCAGTGGGATCGTGAAGCTTACTGCAACTGGGAACACCTCCCCAAAAAAGTATAATCATAGGGACATTTGTTTTTTTAATGTTTGAAATATCTATATTTCAGCAAAACAATCAACTAAATAAAAAGTGGAGTTACTTTAAAAAGTAGTTTAGTTTATATGTTCTGGTAAACGGACACTGGTAATTACCAGGGAGGTAAGGTGCATTATGGGAAGTTTGTAGTGTGTGAAGCATTAGGATAGCTTTTCCTCCAGTACTCAGTTAAAGAATTTGAGAATCTCTCTTTTCCTAAACGTCAAGGAGGTGTTAAATGTAATGTAAGTTATGTAAGGTAATGTCACATATCAAAATGAACTAAACCAGCTTTAAAGCCAGATGGCACTGCAAACCAGATAAAATTGGGTCCTATTAGAGAAAAGAAATTCAATTTGAAATAAAATAATAAAAAAAAACGTAAGCTGTCATTAGGACAATTAAACGTTATTGAAAAGCTGTTTAAAGTGGATGGCTTTAATCTGCACAGCCAAGCACCACAAAAGGTAAAACTTACTATAAGTCAAAAACAGGACACGGTGTTAACAAAATACACAATCCCTACAGGGTTTCCCAATAATCTTCCATGGTGTGATAGGGAAAGATGAGAGAGAGGCCAACAGTCCATCTTTCTTCAACGTGTCTGAGATTGAAGTTCTAGTCGACTACCTCACCAAGCTGATGGAAACACAAGGAAAGAAGGGTCTCCCCAAACTGTCTGCAAAAGACATTGGCATAATTGCCCCCTACAGGAAACAAGTGAGTGTACATAGAGCATTTTAGAGAGTTCCTTAGCAGCACGTAGACGGTCTGACAAGTCATCATTACTTTTTTTAACAGGTCGAAAAAGTCCAAAAGGCCCTGAAGTCTGTACCAGCACTGAAAAAATGGAGCGATATCAAAGAACTGAAGGTTGGAAATACTAAACTACTGTAAATGCCATGGCTGAGAAGCTGAGGAAATCTCTGTCTTGAACTAGAGGCCGTGTCTCTTTACCATGTCAGGTGGGGTCTGTGGAGGAGTTTCAGGGCCAAGAGAGGAAGATCATCATGGTTTCTACAGTTCGCAGCAGCATCAACTATGTTAAGATGGATCACGACTTTAACCTTGGGTTCTTGTCAAATGAAAAGGTGTCACATTTGCCATAGTAAATCAATACGTTGTATTCAGCAGGATCCTTGATGCATTTACTGCAAAGGAAGTTATCAAGTTCTTCTTCATCTTTTTTTAACGTGTATATCTAAACTGCAGAGGTTCAATGTGGCCATGACACGTGCCCGGTCCCTGCTCATAGTTGTGGGAAACCCTGTGATCCTCAACAAGGACCCCACCTGGGGAACGTAAGACAAAACTGGCCACATTACACATTTTAGCCGTGTTATGAGAGACTAATTTGTGAGTAAATGTAACAGTAACGTGTTTTAATGCAGACCCTGACTTACTGCGAGAGCTTTGTATTGACCCATAATGTTATGATTGAAGCTGAAATGAGAACCCTGGAAACTGTACAGACTGGACTCGCAACGTTGGATAAATGTTTTGAGCTTCTGTATTGTTGCTCAGTTGTCCTCAGCTCATTAAAATTTCCCATTTGAGTCTTTTAATGTCCAAACCTTATGCTTTTTGCTTATAGGTTCATCAGCTACTGCGTAAAGGAGAACGGTTACACCGGATTTGACTTTAAAGATGCAGAAGTTGAAGATGATATTGTGGCACGGCTGGCAACGCTCAAAATCAACGTGGAATCTGAAAGTTAGTGGTGAACCTGACACAAATGGTCTCAAGTGATTTGGAGAAAAGCAGTGATGAAGTTTTCTACTTGTGACAAACTAAACATATTTTTGCAATTTCCATAGGTCTTGTAGGAGATAAGAGCCCCCTGCAACAATACATGGATCCAGAATGGAAAAATGAGCATTAATGTCTCCTTCAGACAAATGGCATGCTACAACTAGATTTACATACATAAATACAAGACCACGCAGATATGGATTCTATGTGCATCTGCTGTGTTTCAGTGGGACACACTAAAACACGCTCTGATTTGAGGGCGACACAAAAATGAATCAGTTTATCATTGATTTGTAAGTTCTTTTAACGGAAACCTGCTTCTTCCAGCCAGTTCAATTAGGGTGAACATTTCTGCACACAAGCAATTAATTTTCTAGGTTTGTCTAGCTAGTCTCTCTGGAATTCATCATTTCAACACTAAAGGAATAAACTTGATCTTGAACCATACTGCATGCTGTCAGAACTAACCTTCACTTTGCTAATCAGCAGCTTTAATGGCGTCAGTGTGTTTAATCAACGGAAATGAGTGAGGAGGGCAAGTTGGTCTTGTCTCAAAAATAGTTTATTAACAATGTTTATCTTCACTTCAGAGCCAACATTCACATCAACACTTATTACAGTGAGCTTTAATATAAATCTGCATCATTCATCATTTCAAATACTTCCAGAGAAAGAAAAGTTTCACAACACAGAGCAGAAGCTGTTCCCAAAGACGTGTAAAGACCCACGGTTTAGTCAGGCATGCATCAACATCGTAAAGACAACTTTTGATTTAGCACAAAATTATCTGCAAACACATTAACAACAGTATATTACATGCTTTTTGTGATATGTTTAACAGTAGACTCTCTGCTTCCCTGCGGGAATGCTTTCATTGTAATGCTGTGCTTCCAGCTGTGAAAGTTACACGGTTATCTCTGCCCACTTCTAATTCTCAAGAATGTCCCGATGTTAAGCTCATTCAGGTTAACATCATTTCTCAATGATGACATTCATCATCCGAAAGCGTCCACTCTATAAAGATCTGAGGTAAAAGCATTATTATGGTGCTTGTGTGTGATGATGAAACTAATTGAATCTTGGCCCTTGGACCACTTCTGTGCTTGGCCAGTAGAGGGTATAAATGATGCTCATCTTACCGGGTGGTGGGCTTGGTGCCTTTCCAGGGTTTCCAAGGTTTCATGCAAGAGCGAAGGTATTGTTACGCCACACACGTTTTTAACATCCGCCTTCCTATATGCTGACAGCGTCATGCAACCGAGGGACATGTGCAGTACGTAAATGAGCAACATAGGTGGAGAGAAGGAATGGAGTGAAAAGTCTGCCAGAGGACAGTCACTGGGCCTGTAAGTATTGTAGTTTAGCAATTGTTTATTTGCCAGGACATGTAAATAAAGACAAAAACACCCAAGTTCTAATTTTCCACAGCTTCCACACGTTGGCAAGTCTAAAATATGAGTGTCTGAAAAGCTGCAGACAAATTATTTAAGTTTTATTTTCCCATGATGCAAAATGGTGATAAAAACTGGCGTGATCTAGTTCATCTGCCAAGCTAGAAGGACGTGGGAGATAGATTAGTATTAGACTACTATGTTTTTTTCCCCCTATTTTTCTAAGCATCATAAGACCTGACAAATGCCAGGAAGATGGCTGCTGACGTCCACGATCAGGTTAGAATAGCTAAGTGTGTCTAGCAGAGAACAGCCAAAGGCACAAGAGCAGCGAAGGCACCAGGGAAAGAACACGACTCCTCACACAAAACTCAAACATGAGGAGAATGCTGTCCAACAGGAAACATCCACATGTAGCCTGCTAACAGCACCAAGAAAATGAGTTTCAATCACTGGGCTAACCCGTCAGACACGGATTTTTAGAGGGTGTGATCGTATCATTGCTGCAGCAGAGGAGCTGGACTCAGTCTCAACAAAGAAAGAAGGGATGCTTCATTAGGTAGTGGCCTGCATGTGATTTCAGTTTCAGCTGTGTCATCTCCCTGATGGTCCTAACAGCTATTGTGCATAGTTGAGTCATACCGGCTTGTGTCTCAACTGGCCAGTTCTCATCACCTTATCTGGGTCCACTGCACAGATTAGTGACAGCTATGAGACATGCTTGTGAATAATTAGACCATTCTCCTCCTGAATGGGAGTCTCTCTATACTTTGTCAACCATTATCACATTACAGAGGCAACTACCTTCTTTATCCTCAGTGTGAGTGGAAAATGGAGAGTATTGACTGAATATTGCTGACTAAAATGACACAAGCAACAATTTGTTGTGGGTGAAGAGTTGTCAGCAGCACTGAAAGCCTTAGTTATGGCTACGCTCAGGTTTCACAATGACAGCACTGTGTAAAATGAGCTTCAGTACAATGGAGAGGCCCTACGTTGAAATGCTAGCCTGGCTGACAGACGTGCAAAGAGGATGATGGTGTCCAAGCCTAAAAAATAGGCACTGGATAGCTCTCATAGTCAAAACTCTACCACAGTAAACACAACTGACACTAACAAGACAGCCTGGACTGCTTAGACGGGACTTTACTCATGAAGACTTTATACAGGCTATGAACGATGGCGCTTAATCAAGTCAAGAACAATATTTGATTCAACCATGTGTATCTACCACTGCCTTGTTACAAATGTAATGAAAAACAAGTAGGAAAGACAGATTTTGGAAGATATACAATCAAATCAACAAGAAACATCAATTTCTAACCACGGCTTTAATATAAACAAAGTCCATTTCCTGTATTGGGTTTGTTTCTGTTTGGTTAACCTGCCTGTTATTGTGAAATGCCAGATACAGTACAAAGATGCCATTTGGTTAACGGTCAGTCCTTTACATGTTTCCCCCTGTTGGCCAGTTGAATTTGATGGTGTCTGATCTGCTCACAGCAGCGTACA
The DNA here is from genome assembly GCA_030770545.1 of Macropodus opercularis. Taxonomy (NCBI): domain Eukaryota; kingdom Metazoa; phylum Chordata; class Actinopteri; order Anabantiformes; family Osphronemidae; genus Macropodus; species Macropodus opercularis. Next base: position 7,618,347 of record CM061099.1, read on the forward strand.
GCCGCTTCTCTTCTTGCGCTTGCGAACCTGCAGCGCTGCTCTAGTGGCCATCTCGAACACTTCCCGGACGCCGTCCTTGGTCTTGGCAGAGCACTCCAAGTAGCCAAAAGCACTGATCCTGCTGGCCATGTCTCTGCCTTCTTCTGTTTTCACCGGCTCCTGCGTAGTTAGATCAGAGACTGTCAGGCTGTGAAAAGCTGTGGAAGCTAGTGATGCGTTATAGGGTTGGACAGGAGAGACTGTTCTGCAGTGTTGGGATCTACACACATCGACGCATACAATATGCGTTGTACAATTTATTACACACACTTGTATAATCCAGAGTAAACTAACTAGTTCCTGCATATGTTTATGTTGTTTAATTCTTGCGTAACTAGGATTTAAGGCAACACAGCTTACTCTTAGTTTTAACATCTCATAAAGTCTTAATAATTCAGATGGAAACCGAGGACTGAATAGTAGCATGATGCTCCTCATTACCTCCCACTTGTCTGGCCTGCACAAGCCTTCATACCTGCTTCATCTTGGCCAGTTCTCTGCGTGTGTGCTCATCGTTCCTCAGGTCTTTCTTGTTCCCCACCAGAATGATGGGAACATTGGGACAGAAGTGCTTCACCTCCGGCGTCCACTTCTCGGGGATATTTTCTGTCCCAGGAGACACAAGATGTGAGCTGAACTACTCCAGAGAGATAGCTATAAAAGGGACACGCTGTGCAGTCACGGCGCAGAACGCTTCTCATGATGGATTACTCTGCAGATTGCTCGAGGCAACGATGTTTTTAGCTGCACTAATCCTACTTCCAATCAAGTCCATTAAGACATTTAGCAAACACGTTCCATAGCTGATAAGAAATGCTTTGATTTGGTGAAATATATGGTTCACACAGATTTTTAATTTTGTGATGTTAGCTAAATAAACAAATGCTTTCCATCTCAGCCAGGTTTATCTAGTTTAGTCTAACCATTTTAAATAAAGGTGACAAAAATATTCTCCTGTATCTCAGCAGTTTCTTACCTAAACTGTCAGGGCTGTCTATAGAAAAGCACATCAGAATTACATCTGTGTCGGGATAGGAGAGAGGTCTCAACCGGTCGTAGTCCTCTTGGCCTGCAGTATCCCACAGCGCCAACTCCACCTGGGACAAAACAACGACAGGCAGGTAAGGCACACGTAATACATGCATGGAGGTGGATTCACCTTGGATTTGGAAACAATGAATCTGTTTATATGACCGTTATTCGTTCATTTGTGTTCTTTTCCTATTTTGAGGGGATTAAATGGATGCAGGCGTGTTGTGTTTAAAAAACTAAGGCGCTAGAGATCATTCAGATCACTTACCTCCTTTGGCTGCACATACTGTGACTTGCATTTTAATTTTGGTTAATGATTTACTTTTACTCAAGTTGCTTCCCATGTTTTGGGGAAAAGTAGGTGTAGAAATATTTGCTACTTATTCCGAGTCCATCTGTGACCTAGCCTGAGCTTCCTAAGCCTACTATTTTGTTAGCGTTGCAAAATGAACTCAATGACTGTCCTCATCCCATCACACCACTGGTTAATTGAATTAAGGAAAGTGAGAGATTAGTGAGTGCCAGAACAGACACCTTCTTTCCATTAGCACACAGTCTGAACTTGACACTGCTCTTAAGCTGATTCGCTTATTTTTGCAAAGTTTTAAGTACTGGAGTTTTACTGCATGGGAGTAGATTCTGGTATGCCCACAGAGAGCAAAGGCATCAGTCATCGGTCCCAAAATAGAGGTTTGCAGAGGCAGAGGGTGGAGGTGGCTGCATGAGCAACTAGAGCAGTTACGTTCCCGATGGACTTGTTGTAAGCTACAGGCTTTGGGGAGGAAACGAAAGAGGGAAACAACAGCTAATTTTAGAATCTGCCAGATCCTCTGAAGTTTGGAGAATGAGAATGTTTTTACCCTCAGAGGGAGAAGAACTCAAATTTCGGGGCCAATAACCCAGCTAGTTGTATAATGGGCTAATTAGAGAGCCATCCTCTTGAGAGTTGTAGGAGGAGACAACTTGAGAAGTAAAGCTCGTATAGACTTATGTCCATCATGGATCCCTAACTTTCTATTTCCTGTACAGAACAGTTGACCTGGGGCAGGAAATGACAGACATTTATCGGGTCTTTAGGGAAGCACGGGGGGGTTGCCAGGAGACATCCCTGTTCCTTGTCTGAACAGGAAGCTGGAAAGTACAGTCATTTCCTGTTTTGCCAAGTCGTGATCCTGCAGCCGTGGTCAACTCAGGAGAACAAAAGCATTAACATAAGCCATCTATAGCTCATTCTCATCTCGGCCAACTCCCCATGACACACGAGTCACAGACGCTCAGGAGTAACACTTCAACGTAGTAGGTTTCGTAAGGCTGACTCTATCTGGAGCCACCTCTTGTTTCTTATATAAACACATCTTCTAGTTTAATGTCTGGATTCCGAGTGTGAAATTGACACAATTTAAGGACATGACTGCACTGCAAGTAGTGCTTTTTTGTAAGTGACTTGTGCTGCTTATGACAAAACTGTGCCTGCAGTATATTAAATATTTGATTAGTGTGATAATGCTGCATTTACTGTGCTGGTTTCAGGCTTTACAAACTCCAGAGAAATTAGTTTGTGTGTTATGTTACTTGGTCATACATTGCATTTCTATACGTCTCCCTTGTTAACAGCTTACTTCACTGTCAGTCGTACAAACCTGTTTTCCGTCGACTTCAATATCAGCAATGTAGTTCTCAAACACTGTTGGGACGTAGACTTCAGGAAACTGGTCTTTACTGAAAACTATGAGAAGACATGTTTTCCCACAAGCTCCATCCCCGACTATCACCAGCTTCTTTCGAATGGCTGCCATTTCTGTTGGGAGACGAGAGAAGGTTCTTAGAGGGATTTGTCACAGATTATCAAAACGAGCCGCCAAATGTATCTGTGGTTCCATATAAAGGCAAAGGAAACAGCCTCCTCCACTGCATCATTCATGCTGAGAAATTGGGCCAAACAACAGAGCCCCACTTGTCATGTATTTGTGTATATATTTGAATCGTACGTAGAAATCAAAGGAACAATGTCTTGAGGAGGCTCCACAGCTCGTCTGTCATTTCAGACAGATCGTATCACATTACACCGAAGGGAGTGTGCTCTGATCTGTACGTTACCACAAAACTTTGAATGCCAAGCACCAAATCTTCACAACAAAGCTACAAGAAGAACAGAGACGGAGGAAGACAGGGTGGGAGACCAGTGAAAGTGAAGAAAGGTGTTAATCCAAAAGGCTGGAGCACGGAACAGTGCACTATCATGCTGCTGATTTGCTTGTTTATTCCCCCTGGAATGTGTGTGGAAAAGAAAAGTCTGAGCAGCTGGTGAAGTACTTGGTCGTGTCCTAAATGCAGACTAAACACAGCCCTGCTTTTGATGTCTCCAGATGCTTCTTAAGTGCTCTTCGGGAATACTTTGATGCTTGACAAGATCATCATTAGATCAAAGCCAATTTGCATTAAAGCACCAGCCCATATGCTTTGCCAGCGTTGAGGTGTAATTGCTCATTCTGAACAAAGAGTTTAGAAAGTTGTGAGCAAGTTGTTTGCTGTAGTAGTAGCTGTGTAGAAAGTCCGTTTCCCAAAAGGAAGAAAATAATTCAGACTATGATTCCAAGCGTTTCTGCAGTAATGTCAAGAGTAGAGGACTGGTTTTGCTGGTGTGCTTGCAGCGGTAGGAGGATGAGTTAGCAGCCCAGCTGATCGATGAGCTGGGGCTCTGCTGCCTGGGAGCAGCTGTGCATATAGTCATTTGGAGCCTCACCTCATCTACCAGACGGCCTTGACAGGAATCCTCTCCATGTGGGCATCTACTTATCAGGGAAAATTCATCTTTCATTGCTGCGGGAAAAACTTTATGTGTCTGCCCCAGTGCTCAGCTTTAATCTCTGCTCGTGCGTGAAGGCACACTAGACCTTTCAGTAAGTCGCATTAAACTGTAAAGCATCATCACTAATAAAGAGTGAGCTGTAAGGGGCGCGTGGACCCTAACCCGAACCTAGCAGTGAGAAATGCCAACAAACAGATTGCTCCCTGAAGCGACTGAGCCTGGTTAGCATGTCATCTGTGCGGCATTAAAGACATGAAGTTACATATGCAAAAAGATTATGTTATGTTATGCAAAGACGATTCCTGGCTGGATTCCATTCAAGACTGAAGCTCAAAGATGGATCAACTCTGCCTGTGACACCCAACATTTGAAGCTGTAAGTATTCTCATCTTAGTTTTTTACAGGGTTATCTTGTTGAGAGTAGCCACATTAGCCACGTTGTAATGCTAAGTGGCTAACGTGGCTGGTGTTAGCTTGTCCTTCCCGCCATAGCTTTTTACTGAGACAGTGGACGACGCTACTGAAAATCTTTCTTGTGTAGTGTTTTCCCTTTCGTATAATACAAATGTCTATTACAGGTAACAGCTGTCACGTGGACCATAAGGAGGTGCATCATGTCAACACACATGTGAGTTAGTCAAATTTCTCCCAGTTTATCAGCTAATTTAATGCATTGTCCTTCTAACTCAGTATTCCCATAATAATTCCTGTTTCTGCGATGATTCGAGCATTGCGTTTACTTTAATTATTATACAGTAAATGATGTGCTGTTGTTACACGATGTTGCATTTTGCTGACAAAAATAATTTCACATTTAAGAAGTATTATTTTAGTTATCTGTAGAAGATCTATATGACACTACGGATTATCGCAGCATGTTAGCTTAGACAACTGTGCAATGAAGAGCAAACGCAGTTGAAACTTTATACTGTGGTAAATGTCTTATGTGCTATTTGAACAGTATGACGTTTTTACCAACTTCAACGCAAAATAAATATGAAAAGTGGCAAAGCACGGGGTCCAAGAGCTCAACAACGAAGCTCAAAAATCTGTACAATTACAGTCATGTGAAACAGGATGGATTTGATACGATAACTAATAGAGGAACAAATGGGTGGGTCTGCCAAATAAGCAAAGAATTTCCTGGAAAGCGAAAAAGAAAGAGAAAGACAGCGAGAGAATATTATTACAACTATTTTTATGAGCCTCAGAACCTGGCATGAGTATTCATACTGGAATATCTTCCATGTGTAGGTTTTATTAACATTTTGGTCACACTAGCAGAAGTTGTGGTTATGGTTTAATCGTATATTTCCCCAGTGGCGGACTCCTCTGGTGCAACATGCTGTGTAACAGGAATGTAGGATGCTACAGCACATATTCTTCTGTTCTTCTTTCAGTGGCTTTGGTAGTGGAGTAAATATTGACTGCAGGCAAACTTCACAGTATCTGGTTCTTCTCAGACACTGCCAACTGGACCAGAGACAGTCTGAACTAGATCACACAGGTAGGAGACAGCAGCACCACAGCCTCAGAGACTCACCCTGTGAAACAAAACAACCCGTTTCCTGTTCTGAGAAGCCTGGGAGGAGCTTTTGGCTGCAGCTCTGTTTGGACAGGCCTCGGCAGAGCTGGGACACAGAGAGAGCTGCCACATGCGACACAAAACACGCTAGCATACACACATGCTTACCCACAGATCCATGTGCACAATCAGGAGCTGATGAAGGAACATGTTGACACATTTGCAGAAAAGGCTATTGTACCTGAATATCCTCCAGGTAGGTGACAGATACAAATGACAGCAACAGCTAAAGAGGGAGTTTACTAACCACTAGTCATTAGTGTTGCTGCCAAGATGAAACCTGTTCATCGCTATTAAGTCCTCTCGGCAATAATATAACAGCCTGGTCTCGCTCTGATTAAATCAAAACATGTGAATGAGCTCCACTTATCTGCCACCGGCATCAGATGTCTGACCTGTGACACGCACTTCAATGAATGAAGGGTGTCATTGAGAATTTAATAGTCCTTATGAAAGCTAGGAATAAAGCAGCAGGTCAACATTATCCTTTCAGCTGCCCGTAAACACCAATCAGTACAGGGAGCAGACATTTCCATTTACCAGGGTGTCACAGTGACTTTAAACAACACAGCTGAGATTTATCTGCTGGTCCTGGTGGACGCGCAAGATCATAAGTCTTCAGTCATGCTGAGCTTGACTGAGGACATTTATCAAAGAAACATACTGTAAGCACATCAGAGTGAACTTTGGTTAACTTGTCTTTATCTTGGGGTTATTTGCATTGTAATAAACACACACTTTTGCAACACATCTCTTCTGGCAATGGTTACAATCTGTTTTTGGCGCGTGACCCATAGCAAGCAAATCAACAACACACAAAACAAATGCGTAATGTCCTCAACAAAAAAAGTCTGACCTGACTAAATCTTTGCTGCCAAATGTTCAGCCATGTACTATGATTTAAGTGACCTTCATAATAAAGCGTCCCAGAGCTGTAAAATTATAAAGCATGTAGCCTTCTGCTGCCTGACTTGTTAATACACATGCAACAACTTCACAATGGTCTACACAGTTAGCCTGACTCTGATCGAGAATGGTAAATTCAGCCTATAAGCACCTATAGAGCTGCACTGAAAGGCCATTTTGTAACGAGTTCTTGTCATTCTGGTTTGGAACATCTGTTCTTCTCCGTTCCACATTAAGAAAATCTCTGACATTTTGAACTGTTCAGTAAATAACTAAACTGAAAACAGTAAAATTTTCATTTTCCTCATTTGTAGGTGGATTATTTACTAAATGGTTAAAATTTTAATGCCACAGATTAATTATTTATGAAAATAATAGTTAACAGAATAAAAGGAGTTAAGTAAACCCTCTGAGACCCTGACAAACAACCATAAAACCTGATCCAAACACAAACAATTTAAATCCTTAATGAAATCAAAGCACCAGAACCCCTTACAACTATTTGAGCAATGTCCCGGGTTAATTTCTCTCCTTCCTCTAAGGAGTTTTCCTGAGGCTTAGAGGTCAAGCAGAGTTATGCAACGAGCTGAGCAGAGCTGGACGCTGAGCAGTGAAGCAGAGCTGCCTTTCAGGCCTCATATGAGTTTAATATCAAGAGCAATGCTTAACACAGGCAAACATCCAACCAATAAAAGGTCTGCTGTTTCTGACATGATGATGATGATGATACCTTTTTTGTTCTGAGGCCGTGTAAACAAGCAAGCCTGTTACAGGAAATGAGTCCAACTAGGATTGTTTTGCTGGTCTAACAGGCTTACCAGGGCTGCGCCTCTGGAGTTAGAGAGCCCAGAAGTTACAGATCAGCTGATACCAACATTGGAAAGTTATATCCTGAGTTTTCTGTGTTTCTATACACGGGATCTGTCAAGGAGCTCAGTCAATCTCTGGTTGGAGATAAAACTTTCATAACTACTAGAGCAATAAAAGCACAGCTGGAGTTTGACTGTTTGCCAGGTGACAGATAACAGATGAAAGACATACCCTGAAACGCATGTTAAGTGGAGAAGAGCTACTTTAAATTGACTTTTCTGTAAAATACACAAAACCTTTAGATCTGACAGCACCCAAGAATTTGGTTTACCTCTGAAAGTTCATCTGGGAACTGGGTCAAAGTTTAACAACTGGCCGAGGCTGTGGCTGAGACAGGGCAGACAGCCTGTCACGGTGGCTGTCGACAGCACCTTTACCAAAATGTAAAAACATTTTGACTAAATCTGACAGGAGGCCAAAGACTATAGATCACACGCAGCATCTGTCACTTGGTGATGTCCAGCACTAATTTGCAATGAAGCTTTAGTTTGTTTAGACGAGATTGCATTTAAAGAGATTCCAGATTATAATGCTGTGAACTAAAATGTGAGAGCCGGGAATCTCTTACACAAGAGCAGGAAGAACAGCTGATCAGGTCTGTCTCTTACATTATTTGGGCGTATGTTCTAAACACACCAACTGTTTATAATTGTGTTTTATAATAATATTTAGAATTACAAAGAAACTTCAACTACATATTTAAAGTTAAAACAGCATTTCAGCGTTATGGCCAATTACTTGCTTTCTTTTTGGGGGGGTTAGAGGACAACAACCACTGTGGTAATATGATAAATATGCAGATCACTGCCTAGTTTTGCTTCCAGTCACTTCTGGCCAAACCCACAGTGATGATAAAAGATCAGGAAGCCCCAGATACTGTCTAGCACATAAAACTCCTACTTGTCTGTTTTACACTTCAACTGTTACATAGACTTAACAAATAACATTGGAATATGTGTGTGACAATATAGATTTAAAACTATATTATGATATTTTAGGATGTTTGTGTGAAACACATGACAATATAGAACATGAGTAATGGAAGGACTTGACATGATATGCATCTAGTAGGATTGGTTGATGGTCTGCTTCAGTGACGTGATTATGATTGTTCACAATACCTCAACCTAGCTCTTTTTAATCATTATATATCGACTTATATCGCCCGGTCACCTCCACAGCCTTACTGAAGCAGTCGAGAAATACAGATTGTCCTGTTCTTAAAGGCTGCTGAAAGGAAGTAGGACAAGATAAGAGAGTTGAGTCAGCTGGTTGCAGCTATTCCCTCTGATGACCAAACTGAAATTCAGAAGCAGAGGATACACGCATGTCTTTGAGAGAACTGACATCTCATGACTCACTTTCGTACAGAAAAAAAATGAAAAGTCATAAGCCGACAAACAGGGCTGACTGGCTGGATGAGAGAGACCGAATACGTACGCTCCTGTGAGAACAGGCACGAAGCTGGGTGCAAAAAGTGGTAACTGTCATTATAATCTCCTGATTATTTTTTAACAGCCACAGACCACGAGGCAGCTGGTCTTAAACACTTCTCTTGTCTGACCCACAGATGAAGCAAATAGATGTTTTTGATGAGGAACACGTCACTTTTACAAATTATTGTTACGATTTTACATTACTATACAACATAGTTATAACACAAATAATCATCAGTAGTTAAATAAGGCGTTGAACTATAGCATTTACAGTTAGTAGACGCAATAGTGAAGACCCATATCAATTATTGATTAATTATTATTTCGCCTAGGTTATACTTCACAGGCTCGTCGCCAGTGCAGCAGGCTGAACACAGTGTCACATGCTTATTAAAATATTAAACTGTGATGAATGAGACGTCTCTAGTTCAAATCGAACAAAACCAGTTACACCAACTTGTGAGCTTCACAGAACTCAGGCGAGCTCTCAGATTTCATGCCCACATGTTTTTGGCAGTTCAAACAACGCCCAGAGACCTAATGATGGGAAAACGGAGTCTTCCCATGCAGACACACACACACACACACACACACACGGCTCATCGGGACATGTTTTCATGTGGAAAAGCTTTAGATCGCAACTGAACAAACGCTACGAACCAACATGCTCACTTTGAAACTAGCTTTAATAAAGCGATCAACAGTTGCAAGGAAACACACCCTGCGAACTACAGCCGCACTGGACGGAACTCATTATGACCAGCGCACCGTCGGAGATTAAACTATTACCTAAGCAGGAAAAGGCGATTGTGAGTGCGAGGACAAGCCACCACCTTGTTCCCTCGGCCAAGTGAGTGAGCCATAATTAGACGCTCGACTTGTGTCAAAGAAGAAGCTTTGGTCAAACTGCAGCCTGCGTGTCATATTTACCTGTCGCCAGCCCAGTGAGAGGTTTCTGTGAGTGTTAATCCCCGCTGGCTCTTTCCTCTGGACCGTGACTCACACAAACGCTCTCCGTTCTTACTGCGGTATTCACTAATTTCGCCGAGCGGGTGCCGAGAAACGGGGCAGGCGAGCAAGATCCTCCCACCGACACCAGCGGCGAGCTGACGGGCTAGGCTAACCGGTTAGTGCTTCCGCTTGGGACCTTCACAATAAGATCGAACCGTTGGGACTTAACGTGTGAAAGTTTGTTCGTTTCAGTTTCAGACTTACGTCTAAAATCGATTGTTCGAGCCAAACATTGGGCATAACCCATCACACATATTTTATAGTGTTATAGTTGTTTTATTTTTGATAAGGCCTTTCTTTGTAGAGTTCAAAGAGTAGAGTGAATGAAATGGACATTTTCAGACTTAACGACAACCTGCCCACTTGTAAAAGACGAAACCCGTTTCATACTGAACTAAACTGATCTTTGCCTGCTTTAGTAGCAGGTTGCGGCTGAGTGACAGAGTAATTATTCAAGTATAACACAAGTCCACGCAACGTAAATGGGACGAGTTTACACCTTTGTTTTGAAAGTTCATAGCTGTCTTTCCGGCGATAACATGGTTAAGTGCGTGTAACTTGACGGGGCTGGTGCATGCGCTGGAGTGACCCAGACCCCTCCTTCCCTCCCTGGTCAAAGATGACATCATCCGTAGTACAAGCAGGCTCGTGCAACAGGAGGGATGGGTGTGGGTCTGCTCACCAGTGTTCTCCTCTCGTTTGTGCCGATTTATTAAGTACTTAATTATAATGAGTGTTAAGCAGCAAGGAAAACATCTGAACTATTTCATTCAAGCATTGAAGTTAAGAACAGTTTGATGTTGCTGACGAGTTGGAGGATTGTGCTGTTGATGGCTGCAGAGCTGCCTCTTCACTGTAGTTGTGCTGACGCTATTAAAGGCTGTTAACTGTGACCTGTGAGGTGCATGTAGTACATGAGGTGACGCTCTGTAAGACTGTAAGTTATACACATATCACTGTGTATGAGAATATGTTGTTAGTGCCTACTGACGTTCATTCTCTCTATATAGGCCACTACTACATGAAAAAGTTATAACTGTTGTTTATAACTTTACCGTTATGTAAGCTAGTGTATTTCCAGTCTTGTCGATGTCTAAACACTTGTATATTTCAAGCCAGTGCAAGTAAAGAGCAAAAGTCTGCTTTCTTATAAATAATCTAAACATTTCACGTCACTCAGTAATTACTCTGTGAACTATTAGGACTCATTTCCTTTTAAGGAACGTGTGGGAGCAAGAGTCCGTGGCACAAGAGTGTAAATAAACATGTCCAAAGCAAACAGGAAAAACGCGTTTATTTAAACTAGTGCACATTATCCCTCTACCTTACATGTTGGTAGCTCACTCTAACCCACAGCCTCGCTCAATAAACAATTATGGATAGAAACACAAAAATAATCACTCTGATACTGCTTACAACCAATACTGTTTTTAAAAATATATGGATAATCTAAATGAGAGCATCGCAACAGAAATGGTACCAAAGAGGTATACAGTACATTTAAGGGCAAACACCATTTCTTCTACACAGAATAAATTTAGTGCATCTGAAACAAATCTCCTTTATCTCCTAATAAGGCATGTATGTGTGGTTTATCACCTCTAACTATAACAACACATTGAAGCTGTCTATTCTCTCCATCAGGGATGAAAAAGAAACAGTTCGGTTGAACAAATAATCTTGTTCCTTCATTTTTTGCTGAATGCAAGTGTAACTCTGGCTTATTTCTGACAAACACAAACAAATAATCTATGAGCACATTCAATAAAACGATATTAAAAATTAAAACACTGTCACAGAGCATGTGCAACCATCTTCAAGTGCCTAAGTGTCTTCGTTCAACCAACCCTAATAGAGGAAACACAGCAACACGAACTCATCTGATTCTGTTTGAGTTCAGTGCTCATCTGGTTTTACCTCCTTTGTGCTTCATTAATGTACAGACATGAATGTTTTTTTTTGTGACATTGTTTGACTTTTATGTATATAGATTTCTGTCCTTTTTCCACAACAGCTTCTCTTTGGTTTCCTCATATTTTCTACTCCTTTTACAAGTTACAGTTTTGTTTTTTTTCTCTCATTTTGTTGTGTTATTTTATTACAAAGGAAGTCAAATTTCAGGCATGACATCAAAAAGGTTAGAGTAGCAGTCCAGCCAGGCTCATACAAGAAACAAAAATACCACAGGGAATAATTCTCACTGGCAAATTTGGCAAACAGCGAATCTGGGAGACAGATAGTACCTTTTTTAATAATGTCACTTAAAATATTTTGTCTATTGACTGAGCCCAACCAACAGTGATGGGATCCTGTGTTAGGCTGAAGTAAAGTAAATGGGACTGAATCCGACCTAGCGGTTGATGGAGGTGCTGGTGAGACCAAAGTCTTTGATACGAGGGTTAGGGACAATGGGAAGAGTCAGCTTTCTCATAGTGGTCTCCAAATCATCCCGTCATGTCTCGGACTCCTGTCCTGCCAACGGGATGACGAATACAGTAATGTCGTCGCCTGAGCCCAGTCTGTCATTTGGTAGCCGCCAGCCACGCTCTTTTGGCACTCCCCGAGACCTCATCAACAGGTCCTGGGCCGCCAGCGTGTACCTGCGTAACACATACCGACATTAGGCTTAAACAAGCACCAAAACTCTGGCATGGATCAGTTAAGTCAACTATATATACAAGTACCATGTTTATTGACCCTGTTCATTACATTAAAGGCAGCAATAAAACAATACTTATACACTATAACAGATAAAACTTCAGACAAATATAGCATTAAAAAGCTAATTTAATTTTTTTTTATAAAAATCAGATTTATGGAACAATAGATTCATCAAAACTGTGCAGATGTATTTAATTAATCTAAGTGGTTCCTTCATGGTTTAGTATAGTTGGTAGGTATATAGGTATAGTAACAAATAATTTAAAATGGCTTATACCTGCTTAGAGCTGCATTATAATTTGTCATAAATTTGTCATGTGTGCCACCTAATGGACACACTGGGAACAATGTATCATTAATAAAGAGATTTTGGTGGAAAACTGCAGTTTTTGAGTAAATTAGCTGAATATAACAAAGGGTTGTTTAGCATATATCACACCTCATGGGATCAGAGGGGTCACAGCAGGATAGGTAGGCTGACACAGCATCTGCCACTTCCCGGTCTGTTGTTACGTCCCACAGTCCATCTGTACCCAGGACCAACACGTCATCTGGGCCATGTTTGTTTTCATCCAGGTTGTAAACTTTCACCTGTGACAAGAAAGCATTATTAACTTCATCTATCTGTCAATATGAATTTTTTATTGCATAAAGAAGCCAGTTTCCCTTGCATTTGTGTTTAGAGGTGGAGGAATTTGTTCTGCTGCAGAATAATTGATGATATCAGTGGGAATCAAAATAGAAACTAAAATGTAGGATTGTCATCACGGTATTTTGCTGAAAGAATCATGGATTTTGCAATGTAAAAAAAACAACAACAACGAAAAAGAGATTTGAGAAATGTAAATGATTCTTACTGCCAGCAACTGGAAGCAAAGTGAAGCCTGGGGCCCAACAACTGTCTAAATGTATCCTAAAGCCGGGTAAAGCACCAGCGCTGAGGCGACCCCTCAGGCAGCGCAGACAGAAGGAGCTGCTGACTCGTCACACTCACCTCAGGGACGCACGACAGGAAGGGCTTGATGTAAATATTGGAGTTGTACACCTTCAGGTCGTGATCTCCCAGCCCGCGGGTCACCCCGATTGTCGCCATGACACGAGCCTGTGAGACAAATACACGAAACACATTCATACAAATATGTAGAATATTGCTCCAGGATGAGCACTTCTGGGAAAATCCATTTATGTGGGATTATTAAGTGAAAACCATGATCTCTCAAACAGTAATGGAAATGCTTTGCAGGACTCGTTTCTATCAAATGCTGCAGCTTGAAGATATGAAAAAGCTCATTAAATTTCAATTAAAATATGCAGCAAAGACACAAATAAAACAAATTAAATATTTTCCAATACAATTTATTTCTTCTTTGTTACCTTTTTCCCCTCTCCATAGATCAGGGGGAATTTCAGATCATCTTCAACGATTGTTTTATAAGCCCTGCAAGTAAACAAAATATCTTCATTATTATGTTCATTTTATGAGGCTAATTTGGAAAGAATGATAAAATAATAACTGCTGTTATGGCTTGGATATCCTTATATATTCCTACTAAACAATCCACACACAGTCTGAAACTCAGAAAGTTCAGTGTAGAATAAAGTATAAGACAAACAACGGGCTTAAAGTGATTAAGAGGTTTTTGAAACGCTTACCAGCCTGACATGGTGTGATCTCTGTAGAGCATCTTTTTGCCCAACTCGCTGTGCTGAATTCTGCGAGGGAACTCAATGTGAGTGAACTCATTACCCAGAAGCTCTGGCCTCAGGAAGCCCTGGGATGACACACAAAGTGGGGTGTGTGACATCAAACTGCAGAACATCTTTACTTAAACCTTAATGTCTCTGGGCAATCTCTATGTTTTTTAAACAGGAAAAGCTCCATAGAGCTGTATGCTAAAATAAAAACACATCCACCTACTCCGTGACTCAGCTGCAACCTGCTATTAAAACAGGCAAACCGTTTATTTCAATATCACAGAATTTCTTTCCTCTTTCTCAGATGGCCCACTCCTCCTCCTTAACCTTAAAAACTCACTAAAACAGCAAATGTTAATTCTTTTGACATCTTGCTGTATATACACATAAAATACAAAATCCCTCAGAACAGATTTCTGTTTGTCAGGCATGAATGTATTTATCATGCCATTTGTCACATACAACATAAAGAATACCAGATACTGTAGCCGCTGCCTCTCTGACTCTGGTGTGAATTCATTAGTCATGGGTATAACTTCGTTGTTTCGTATGATTATGGCCCTGCGGGAGGAAGAGAGAGACAAGAGTGAGGCGAACCACAAAATCTCGTTTTAAGATTTACACGGGTTTATACTGTTGGTAAAAGAGGGCAACAAGATGCTGCAATGTGTAAGATGAACTGCAGTGGGCACAAGACGAAGAAGAAGCTCTGCCCACTGTACAGGAGGGAGATAGGGTGAATGAAGGAAAAAATGATTAAACATGGTAAACGTTTAGCATATATCCGTGTAGTTAAAGGGTTATAAAAAATCCCAGTTGTCTCACCTGCTATCTCCTGCATTGGCTACGTAAAGTTTCCCCATTAAATGAATGACAGCTAAGGCACAACACCCGCCAGAGATGGCATAGGACGTTTTTTCCTTTTCAATTAGGTCGTCCTAACATAAAAAGAGAGAAATCAGAGTGAAACACAAGGCCACACAATCATTTTGCCTCTCATTGTGCTGAACGGCTCATTATTTTATTCATACATATTCATTTGTAAAATGAACACAGCAGCCCTAACTGAGAGCAACAGAGAGGCTTTTGAAATATACATTACAAAGAGCGTGGGTTATAATAAGCCTCAACTAGAACGTGAGCTTGCAACAGTGACATCCTTTCTAAGTCAGACCAAATGCATTTAGTCTTCAGGTTTTTAACGCTTGTCCACCAGGAGGTAGAAAACACCAGCAAGTAGAAGGCAGGCTGACACTACCTGTAGCTACACTAACATGTGGGCTAAGCTTCCTCCTGACTCCAGCTGTTGACTGGCTAAGGTCGTACACCAAGTCCAAGTTCAAACCTCAAGTTCACTTTAAGTTTCAGTTACATTTTCAATGAATTTGCTCACCATCTGCTTGAAGGCAGTCTCTATGACTCCCATCACCAGGCTCTCCAGACTGACAACCTTCTCCATGTGAAAGCGGACTGTGGAGTCGCTGATAGCTTCTGGGTCGTCTGGCTCCTGTGCGGCACCTTTCTTCGCCTCAGCCTGGTACGGGCTGCCGTTCTTAGCCAGGCATATGGGAGGTGCACTTGTAGGGTTCTCCAGCAGGTGACAGATCTCTCCCAAACGATCTGTGATAAGCCGGTGAAGAAGCTTGGAGGCCATGATGGCAGCTCCAGAACCTGCATGTCCATCAAATATCCCCCAGAAGTGGAGAGGGATTCCTGTGCCATCCTACAAAATAATGTTAAATTAAATAAATAAATGATATCTTCCAAGAACGACTTATCGTGGTTATGAATGAGGTTGAAATATCTCCCATGAGATTACAACTCTGGGCAGAAAGTACAGATTTGTGAGGGTTTACAGGCTCTGGCAATGCAGCTGGGGACAGTTTTAATGTGAGCAATTTGTCTCTTCCATTTTAGGTCTTACTGAAGCACAGCAGCAGTAAATCTAGATTATGATATTATAGAAAAGCTGGCATGAAATCAAAATCTTATTGTGAGCTTTACATAAAATGCTATGCCCAAATCCAAGGGTTTGTGCTAAACTGCCATGATGTAATGCAACATGGAAAGGCGTTGCCACGTTTCAGTTTGCAGACAGAGACTGACTAACAGATGAACAGGCACAAGACATCTGTTTACCCCTCTGAAGCCGGGGGAGGGCTGCAACAAGGGATGATGTAATTCATTTGCACAAAATGAAAGATTAGTGTGTGTGTGTGTGTGTGTGTGTGTGTGTGTGTGTGTGTGTGTGTGTGTGTGTGTGTGGTGTGTCTTTTGGAAAAGTGGCACTAAAACACAAATATTTGGCTTATGGGGGGCTACTGAGCATTAACCCTGTCTGTTCGGTATTTGGTTCTGGACGTTGACCTTTTAAAAGTTTATGGTGAAACCACATTGACGTTGACGAACTATCCTACAACATGGAAAAAAAAAAAGGTGAACTGAAAGTAGCTAAAATGTTTCGTAGAACTAGGAGGAGCGGTGAGAGCTCCTTCACATCAGACACGCAAACGTTGGCCTGAACACAGGTTGAGGCCAAATCAACATTTGTTGAAGTCTTTACTTGATCATTTCAGGGAGCGGGGCCTCTACACGGTGACAGGCAAACATCCCAACAATTATTTTTCATGTTCTTAAACCACTTGGTTTGTGACGACAAGAAGTGGAAGATAGCGCACGTGAACTAAAAGCCCCACGATCGGTGGGAGATTATGTGAATCCATTAATCTTGAATTGTACACATTGATTATTTTTGGAGCTGGTCGACTTGAATCACACATTCTGCTCTTAATTGCCAGGGTTTTCCATTCACTCACCGCGTTGTCCTCCAGCATAGTGGAGTTACGATGTTTGCCGCTCGGCTTCTTCACAAACAGCTTCTCGCAGGAGGCCTGGTCCTCGTTCAGCATGCTCTTCCCTGCATTGATCACCCTGAGAAGTGAGGAAGAAAGCTGAGCCGGGACTCAAATGATTGATATCGTTTACTCACATTTCCTCGAACCACTTACAAACATAATGGCAGCCAGAAAGATGGAGAGCAAGTCAAATAGTGAGGTAAAAAGCGGGGCAGTCACGTCCCGGAGGGAACTTGCAGGAGGGATTAAGTGTTTATATTATGAGCTGATGCGTGTGGAGGATAATGGCTTTGGAGTAATGCGCTGGTTCATAAAGTAGCTGCATCACTTACACTGATCAATAGAAATACCAATGGAAAACAGCGATGCAGCGAGTGGAGGAGCTGGAAGAAACCGGGCTTGTCCAGGTTGTAAAGGCAAATTGTATTAAAACTGGAATAAAATGGAGGTAATAAAAACCATCCAGCTTAATGTCAAGGTAAGAAGTCTCATCACATTTAGTTTGACCAGGTTTTCCTTGAATCTTATTTGCTTTATATTGTTGTCAAACAGTTGAAGTAACAGTTGTTTCTATTCTGTTTGCAGATTCTGAAAAGTGCTTATGTGGTAACACAAACCATTCATTTAACTTGATGGATTGCGTCTCTGTATGATAATTAAGGGTAAGCAGTTTCATCATTCTGCATTTTAGTCTACATTATTTCGGTCACTTGGGGGAAATGGAAGAACGCAGGCAATGCTGATTTAATGATACCTTATCAAGTTACAATGTGCATTAGCAAACTCTGGTTTATTTACACCTCCAGCAGAAACAGTGCCATGAGTATTTATTTGGTGGTTTTAAGACCCACATTAACTTTTCCTCTAGTTATGTTCTTCCGCTTGTCCAGGGAAAGATTTGTCCCTTTAGCTGCTGAATAGTCTACCATTATAATTTGTTAGCTTAGCGGGATGGGCAGCAGGTTCAGGTTTCCCATTAATGAATCTGCTACTGCTGGACTAACTGAACGTTTGATAAAAACACCCGCATTTTACTGGACTTCTCACTTAGGCTTGAGCTGAATTTAGCTTTGCCTGCTAGCTAGACGAGACGGACGAGACGCGTGGGTGTTTAATCGTAACGATAGGCATCGGTAACTTGGATGGAAGCTGTTTATTAGTGATGGTGGGTTTTGATGAGTGCACTTCAGCGGCTGCCTGGCTGAACAGAGGCCTGCTCATCTGAGGCGCCGCTAGCATGTCGACCTCCAAGGAGCAGTGAGTACAGTGCAGCCTATATTTATTGGTGTTTGCAGGTGAAGGTAGATCATGGGTCACGTAGCTAAGCAGCTCTCATTTCTTCTGTTTACTACTTTGAAACACATCCCAAATCTAATGTAGATCCTCAACTGAAAGCTAATTCAGTCATAAAGCCACCAACCCTGTTGTCATCAAGACAGAATCTGTCCTCGCGTCAGTACATTAATGTCCAACAGCTGATGTTCAGTACAGGTCACAGATCCAGAGACAAGCTACTAGTGTAGAGTAATTTATTCAGAACAGCAGCAGCTCTGTCAGGGAGAACAATCCCAAATTCCTCCCGAGCACCGTGCTGCTCTAATCTGCACCGACACAGCACTCATTACACACATTACGCCACTGTGACAATTTAGTAGACGTGGTAAACAAAGGTTACGGTGTAATTATGTGTTTTGCATCATGAGCAAACTAAATGGTCAACTTTTCATTATGTAATTAGTGAATGGATCACAAGGTACAAACATGGCCTGAAATGTTTTTTACTGCCACAACGTGGTCACAGTTTGCTTATCATGCAGGCTTGTTGTATAACTTATATCGTCAGAAGGCCACATTACCAGAACAATATGGCACAATAATGTTTAAGTATTTCATCAGTTGTGCTAGGTTTAGCAGAGAAAAGCATAGAATGCAAAAATAACTAGGAAGGGTTGCAAGGGACAAACACAGAGGAAGAGAGAAGTGAAGTTCAGACTGAGGAAAATAAGAACTTTGACTTCTCACTTTCTAAATGGTTCCGCTGATTATGATCATTACAGAAAATGGCTGCTAGCTGGCCAGAGGCTTTGATATCTGAGCCATATAAAGCACAAAATGCAACGCTGACCAAATCTGGATTATAAAAACCTCTCTCCTTTCTAATCAGATGAAAGCAGCCGTACTTTGTAGGCACTTTGATACAAGTGCTCTTCTTGTTAAGGGACCATGCAGTAACAGTAGAGGATGGCTCAGGAAGGTGCACTGAAACCAGAAGGGTACGTCTTCGCAGCCTATATTATCCCTGACTAGCTTCAATATGAATAGACTGTATTACAGTATATTTCTCTCTGTGAGATTTTACCATTTATATATGAAAAAAAAATGGAATAAGTGGAAGCGCTTGGTACAATGTGTGCTCCCTAGTACATAAGGAAGCATTTTCTTTAAAATTGCACCACAAAGGTGGCTACTGGTTTGTATAATAGCACCAAAATGGATGTTTGTACAATGTATAATTTTACCTCATGCAGGGACAAACACTGGGTTTACACTTAAATTCATCTGGGTTTGTTTTAGGCACTAAATATATGTGGTTCGAGTTACTAAAGGTTAAGGTTTGCCTGAGAATAAAAACGATAACTAGAAACACAGTTTGGTTGGGTTTAGGCATCTGTGTTAGATTTGGACACCAAATGAAAATTTTTATTATTGCTCACTTAGGTTCACACTTACAAACATGACATTCGTAACTTGTCATGTCCAGGTACAAGAACAGGAACAAGAACTGATATATAAACTAGACTTGTTGGTGTTGTGACACCCCTCCACCAAACTCTAAATAATTGTACAAGGTGTAATGTAACTGCAGCTGCTGGACAGTGTGAAACAGTAATGCATAATGAAGGTTCTTTTTTGCTGCGGTTTTAAAAGCTATTAAGTTGTATTTGACAGGTCAACAGTCTCTACAGTGAAGAATGAGCGAATATGCTGTGAAAGCACTCAGTAAGCTATAATTATACACAATGGTGACTGTGCAAGATGATTCTAAATTAGGAGGTTGAGCCTATAATGGGCCTTAACTGTTTCTGTCATATGTTTGCTCATCTTGTGACTGAAAACCAAACTGGTCGTGTTTGGTAAAATAGCGTTTCTCTATTTGAACCATCCACTGTACCACCACCATTATGCAAGATGAGGAACTTGAGAACTGCAGTGAATTGTAAGACTGCTTCCACTAGACATTTTAGCTTTGTACCTTTCTATTCATACAGAATGTCAATCTGTAAATGTTTGGGTTTAAAGCTTTACAGTAGTTTATTGTGTTGCAAATGTCCTCTGTCACTTATCAGGTCACTTATTTATAGATAATGATAAGTGCTACGTATAATCCTACAAACAGCAAAACCTGAAATAAAGATTTTAGATTGTTGATATTACAGATTTGAACTTTTGGAAAATGCACCTTATAGTGTAAAGTTTAAAATAAAAACTGCATTGCATTGTTTCAGCAATGCCCTGGAGCCACTGAAGGCTTAGTTTGTTTGTGACTACACTAGGTGTGTTTCTGTTTATTCAACTCAGAGCACAAACACATTTGGGTGGGTAACAGTGAACAGCTTGAAAGGTGATTGATAAATGAAATGTGAAAATGATGAATCCCTGGCTGCTGCTGAATAAAGCTACCGGAGGTTGGAGGATGGAATAAAGAAAAACATTATAAACAAACACCACAGGCTTAGAATCTAAAACCATAATGTAAGTTATAGTAGGAGGCATTACTCTAGTCCTATTCTGAATTCCTATACAGGGAGTGGAAGTTGCTCATCATGTTTGTGGGTTACATGATGCAATGTTGAATTGAAAACAGGCAAGTGAAACCTGGAAAAAAAAAACACCATGACGCTTACGTGCAGAATTATAATATGCTCTGCAGCGTATAATAGAGGTACAGTAATTAAAACATGCTGCCACTTCTGGGAACTAGAGCAAGTGACATATATAAAAGAAACACTGGCAGGTGTGAAAAAATGTGTAATAAAAACACTGCAATCAAATGCATGGCAATACACAACATCATATAATTTTCATCAATTGATTTTGGCAAAGATATTTATTAACATTTCTGAAATGATTCTGAAGAATAGAAATACTCGTGCTTAGAATGCCTGAAAATGTCTCCTTATTATTTAGTATAATACAGCTAGTTGGCCAGTGCACTCTATGGCTTCCATTAAGTGCACTCAATCGCTTATATAGTTATACAGCAGCATCGGTCAGAGTCCTAGTAAATCTGTGTGGTGTCAAAACGTCAGGAACATTTTACGTTTGAAATTCACTTTAAAATTAGATTTTAGCTAACTGCTCAGACTGAAAGGATTTTCATGAAAACGTACCAGAAACTGCCTACTGGGTCATGCGTAACGCCAGTCTGACATAATACAACAATAACCATGAATCCTGATTACCAGAGTCTGAATGCGGGCCAGCAGGGCGGCCTCCAACTGGACAGCTCCAGCCTAATTGTTAAACTGTGACCAGTTTTCCTGTCTGGGTTTGTATGAAAGGATGGTGAACAGCTAAACCACTGCCATGTTCACCTCACGCAGTGCTGAATGAGTGCACCGAATCTTCTTCTGATGGTGAGAACTACAGTACTCACGTCCATTCACACTGTACCATCACACCAGTATGTGTGGACTTCTCTGTCCTAGGTTGTGAAATGCCTTTGCTCGGGCAGGTCAGCTGGTTATGCGGTGACTACAGTTTCAGTAAGTTACATGGAAGTGCTTTGCTGCAGCATCCAGATGACAGCACTGATGACAGTGCCCGTTCACACAGTAACATCCCTTTCTGCATTACAGTACACTTACATTTGACCTCGCTGAGTCTTCTGAGGCGGCTGTCATCACATATCTTATCCCTGTTCCACTGAGCCTCTCTGCATGAGTCAGGCCTTTTTCCTGTTTGCGTACAGGGTTAAGGAGGACATGCAGAGGTGGTACTGCACTGTATAGCCCACATACTGTAGGAATGAAGCTATTTAGTGCTTCGTTACTCCCCCCATGGGAGAGTGGAATGTGTGAAAGTGTTTTTCCTCAGCAGGAATCACCTC
This sequence comes from Macropodus opercularis, assembly GCA_030770545.1. NCBI lineage: Eukaryota > Metazoa > Chordata > Actinopteri > Anabantiformes > Osphronemidae > Macropodus > Macropodus opercularis. Next base: position 7,640,356 of record CM061099.1, read on the forward strand.
ACGCAGCACTTTCTGGCCTGTGTGAATGGACCGGTGCTGCAGTGTGTACCTGTGCGAATGAAAGCACCCGCATTAAAACCCAAGGACACTAGAAATGCACCCTTGCTCAGAAATGTGAATGGGCAATGTCACTCGTAAACCCAGAACCAAAGACAAAGATGAATCAACTAACCTGCTGTCCACAAACACAGTCACACAGCCTCTCTGTGGGTGTAAGAAGGGGGAATGTCCAGCTGGACACCATGAAAAAGACGTGAACATGCCGTTCACACCTTTAAACATGTAACACGCACACTCACAGGCAGGTTAGCAGCTGGGGTAAGCGCAGGTCACATTTCCTGCTTTCACTTGTGTCTGGCTCTGGCTGTTTTAATGGAACCGAGCAGGAGCCAGTATTCAGACGTGTAAACCACAATGTAAGGGCAGTGAGCACTTTGTCAAGTAGCGGCCCAAACCCAACTATCACCTGCAGCAGGAGACAAACTAAGGTAGAAGGCCACGCTGGCCATTATCTGCTGCAGTGCTCCTAGAGCCGCCGAGGCTGCAGCAGCTCGGGCCTGATCAGCACAACGACGCTCCCACAACAACTGATGCTGCTGCTGGTTTCGAGTACATTTGGTCACCGACTGTCTTGACCCACTCACTCTGCGTATCCCGTCCTCCAGTGGAGCCTGCTGCCTCTCTTTGGCGTGATCACCGGGCGCGCTGCGTGCTCGGTGGAGTACTGCAGCAGCTCCGGGGTGAGGTCCAAGAAATCCGGCCGGCCGTAGGGAAAGCGCGGCGGCAGGTTGTCCCCTTCGCTGCTGTGGCCGCCACCTGCGTGATGGTTGTGGTGGTGGTGTCCGTGGGGCATCATCCCTCCCACCAGTGTGGACATCGCGTTTTTAACTTTGCTCATCATCATCGGCACCGACGCTCGTTCAAAACGATGGAAATGAAACGCGACGCGGTGCTGCGTTAGCGAGACAGAGAAAACAACGCGCAGCCAGCGATCATTTCAGGAAGCGCTCTTTCCTTTCCTCCGTGGCCCCATGTGACAGCTCTCCGACGGGCAGGCTCGACGTTTTCCTCATTCGAGCAGCGCAGCGCAGCGCAGCGCAGTCCCTGGTAATGCTGCCCCGCTGTAATCTCAGCTCGGAAGGCTGGGCTTCAGCGGGATGCGAGCATAGGCTCAACCTCTGAGTTAACGCAGTAGGGAGATACCGTGAAGTAAGAGCCACTCACGTAGTCAAGAGCATTACAAATATTGACTCTGCGTTTTGGATAATGCTGTAGTTGCAGGGTATAACCTGAAGTAGGAAGTAATTAGTCGTTTACTAATACTTTATAAAGCAGTAGTTACCTATTAGCCAATAATACACTAGGTAATGTGTATAATGAGGATGGCAACGCATTTATATTTAGAAAATAAATAAATACGCATGTTTCATCTGACTTCAGGCTGTCTGTGTAGGCCCAGAGGTCAGATATCTGTCCCACAGCCGAAAGCTGTGAAGCACTGTACGATCTGACCTGTGCATCTTAGCCAGGTTTTAGTTTTCCTATCCTGAATGATGACCACCTCAACCGAAAAGCCACCAGTGAACGTTGAACATGATTGTGATTGGAGCGTTGTCCGTTAAGTGAAAGGTTGAGTAATCATCCTCACATCTTTCTGGCTCTTACCACATGATGTCACAACATCCGCTGGTACATTCTGTGTTATTCTTACATATTCACTGCACAAAGCGTATACTGTCATCCGGCCATGGCGATTTGTTGCAACATCGGAAGTCTTCACAATGAATCAGAGAACAAATGGTTGGGAGACTGGCATTTAGTCAAGACTCCTCGCTCTGGTCCTCGTTTTGGTCCAGTGTTCAAAGTGGTCCATGAACCCTGAGGTCACAGTTCATCTTTCAGATAATTGAGCTCCAGGAACACGGCTGATAATAACTGCTTCATTATAGACAGATTTTCCTCTTTTAAATTACTTTAAATTGAACTTATGATTATTATTTTTCATGCAGCAACAGTACTAGTATGTTTATTAGTAAAAAAGAGTACACAAAGTCTCAAGGTGTAGCTTATATTGTAGTATTTGTTTAGTATGTATATCTTTGCTTTATAGCTCTCAAAAATAGCTACACAAGAGCACAAAGGCTTGTTTACGTAGAACATGTTGTATTCATAATAGATGTTTGCACCGTGAATTGTCCAGGAGATGGCAGCATAGTACTGCTTTTGAAACAGAAAGGGGAATTTGATGCTGCGGTGGATGCTCATACTGTATAAATAATTATGCTTGTTGACCTCATAAAAAGATAGAGGTTGTGTTCTTCCTGCATTCTGTGACTAGCAGCTTTAATACTGTGGCTCAGTAGGAGGCGCACATGGCTACGTTTTTTTGTTCAGCCTCTATTTAGGATCAGTTTTGAAAGAACAGCTGTTTAATTGCTAACTGTCTGCGACACAACATGCTGGAAAGTGAAAAAAAGGAAATGAAACGATTTCCTTTGACTCAAAGGATGGATTAAAAAACCTATTTCCTCTTACAACAATGAAGTACTTTCAACATCCAGTAGCAGCGGATGAAGATTTAATCTCTTCTCTGATGAATGACCCACTACCTTTTTGTCAGAGGCTGCTGAGACAGACTGCTCTGAATTCAAGGGAAACACTGAAATGATCTTTTTTTATTGTTGTGCTAACGCTCTCTTTGTACATGTGTTTGCATTGCTATCTCAGTGGGGACCAGTTTTAGTGATATCTTTTGTTACTTGAGGGCTAATAGAGCTAAGGTTAGGATCACACACACAAACACAGATAGATCTCTTTTGAAAACTCGTAATTTTGTGTGATCTGATATTCAGGCCACCAGGAGGGAAAACAATACCAGAGAAAAATAATCCGGATCATCTGGCTTTCACATTTCATCGTGTGACGGTGCAAAATGTACGCCCTGTGGAGGTATACTAGAAAAACAAACATTTAAGTACGATTTCCATTTTGTCATATCAGGGAGAAGTGACGGAACATGCCTGCTGTGTTTTTGTGAGGTGATGACTCAGAGGAGAAAGGAGGAAACATCAGACTTGTGATTGCGGCATAATCTTTTTTTTAATGTTCTAAAAATACATGCATCAAAACTTAAAACTGTACATAAATGATCTACGTACTTTCAACCAGTGGAAAGTTATAAAATATCGCGTACAGCTTGTTCCTGTGTTCCATTTTATGTCAGATTATTAATGTACTGATATATTTGCTCCACCACATTGATCTAAGACACCCATGCTGTAGTTTTTATCTTCCACGTTACACAAATGCTTAAATACTTTGTGACTACACTTCAGGCTTGTGACCTCTTATACCACCTAAGGCCTCAGGATGCTTCATCAGAGGTGCTTGTTGAGAAACGTCACAAACCACCTCACACTGCACCTTCATCATCAGTATAGCGAAGAACACGTCCTATAACTTCTGACATTTACCCCCTAGCTGGGGCTGAACTTTCGTTACACAACTTGGGCTATTTGTGGCTTTTTTTGGCATGTGAAACCAAGTGCAGCACAAAATGAACTTTCGTTATACAACTTGGGCTGTTTGTGGCTTTTTTTGGCATGTGAAACCAAATGCAGCACAAAATGATTGATGCAGAGGAAGTGTAAAAATGTGTAGTCTTTCTATGTAAAATATAAGTGTTTTTGTGACGTCAAGCTGTTCCTTCTGCCTTCAGGTGTGGAAGAGGAGTTTGCACTGAGTTCTTGTTATCAGCTGCACCAAAGAGAGCTTCATTCATCATCTCACAACTTCACAGATGCGTGCGGTGATCCAGAAAATGTGATGAGATGATACGTTATGCTGCAGTTATTTTTGTGTAAGATTATTTGGAATGTGGCTGTTTATCCAATCCACTGCTAAAGTGCACTACCAGACTAAAGTCAGCTCGTACTGTATAGTCTGTCTTTCCACGTGTTTACAGCTCCCTGCTGGTATCTGAGGGAGTAGGTGCAGTTGGAAACTCAATTAGAGCGGACCCCTGATGAAAACCCATTAATGGCTCTGCAATCAGGACTGAGGTCGGGGGCATAGACCTGGCAGCGGAACAACACACAAAGCCATAAAGTCTGATGTAGCCGCCTCTCATCGAGCATCTGCAGCAGAGGAAGAATAGCTATCTCAGTGTCTGCAGACCTGTTGAATTAAAGTGGGCATTAACTGCGGCTTCCTCTGCATTATTGATGGCCGGCTACATTCCCGAGGCCATTACGCCTCCTATTTTTCCTCTTGCAATTTTCTAGCAGACATCCCACTGTCTTCAAACACACTTATGTGGTGGAGGCAAGTGGTCAGACGAAAAGCTCACACTGCTCCCAGCAGGGTGCTGTTATTTTAAACTGAACCACAACAATCAATGTCGTACCACAGAGCACCCACAACTCTTGTTTCGTGTGAAGCGAACGCAATCACGACATGACAATCACGGGCTGACGAGCGTTATGCAAGATGCCACCCACGATAAGAAGAGTTAGGAGGCCGTGAGGGCTTCCTCCGTGAGGTGCCAAATCACATGACGCCTCAAACTCAGGGGACGTGCGTGGGTTTCTTTCCGCGGTGCGACCTCAAAGAGACAAAAGCGGAGCCTTTCATTAGATTCTGCCAAATAACGCCAAATACCCAGGCGTACCTCACGACTCACCTCAACTGCCATCTGCACTACATTTGCTGTGGAGCTCTCTGGAGCTCACACCGCTGGTTTTATCTGCTTTCGCACAGCCTGAAACACCTCACAGCTGACCTTATCCTGTCATATGATTTAATGAGCTGCGCTGTGTCACAAACCACAATGTCTGGGGCATGACAGCATAGGTCTGTACAGTGCACTAAAGATTAATGAGGTCATCTCCTCTCACTGTGTGTGTGTCAGGCAAAGAGGGGCGGAGGAAAGAAACTTGATCATGTTGAGTTTCATATTATAAATGACTTAAATAGAGAATAAATAACAGCTCTTCTATTCATACGCAGTTACGGAGCGATATGAAACCTGCGTCTGGTCTACATATCGACTTGAATTTTATAGCTCAGCCCAGTCAGTGATGATGGGCTGACATTTCTGGGTTTTAGTCCGGTGGGATTTGTATATTTCTTATGTGTGTGTGTGTGTGTGTTTGTATGGGAGCTGTCTATAAGGCAGTAGATGGCTTTGGCTTTATGATGATAACACTCTCTGAGGGTGTCCAAAATCAATCAAATCCAAATCCAAATGCTTGCCTCCCATCTCCACAACTCAAAGGTTGGTATTGATTATTCTACCCGTTCCTGTCTTTCAGGGGGGGCAGACGAAAGAGACAGCCTGAGAAATGGAGAGATGATAATGCAATTACTGGAGGGGAAAGCCTTGGCAGAGCGGGCACTAATGCCGGAGGAGAGCGGAAGCTGGATGCCTGACACAAACAGATGTATTATCATAACCTTGGTGAGCAGTCAGGAGCCTGATGCCTTGTCCAAGTTGTCTGTTTGGTTTTAACGCACGTTGTCATTAATCGAGAGTCTATTGATGATTGTACCATCCATGATATCCCAGATCATCATCATCTAAGTATCTGGCTGGCAAACAGAGCTACCCGACTTTTCACATCATAAACTGACCCATATCAATAAATCTATTAACGTCATCACACATTACGTCATACATGTATGATGTCATACTTTTTTCTTTCCTTTTTTTTTTTTTTAGCTCTCGTAGATATTGTCATCATGATCTGAATCTTCCGAATTCTGAGATAACTGTCTGCCCTCTTTTTCGACGTCTAAACCGCCCGGATCGCAGACCACCGCTGGGGGGCGCTATAGCACCGCAGGCCGGACCTCCAACCACGCCGAGATGAATCCGCCTGCTGTCTGTCATCCTCCCGGACACCTCGGGTCTGTTCCTCTAACTGCTCGAAGACGTTGCCTGAACTCAACTGCAATGGAATGAGGACAGTAAGGAAACAGTAAACAAACAAACAAACAAATCCCATCATGCTTGGATCCGGAAAATGACGAGCGCCCGTCCGGAGTGTTGTCCAGCTGCCGCGTTGCTCTGGCGGAGGAGAAGTTGCGAGTCGGAGCCGGAGGACCAGCAACTTTTGTAGACTTTCAAGCCCACCGCCCGTGAGTCGCCAGCAGCCACAGTTCCGGCTGCTTTGACTGGAGGATTGTGCACCAGCAGAGCTTTGACAGTACAGCGGTGTGTTCAGGTGATGCGATGTCTCACAGCGACATGGAAATGGCATTTGTGTGAGAGGAAGAGGTCTCTGGGTTTACTGCCTGACAATGGAGAATAAATGAGAGGGACGCTTCCCAGGAGTGACTGACAGCACGACGACAGGTAGGTCGGCAGCCCTTGAAAACGTCCCGCCGTTGGTTTAACTAACTAAAATAAACCACGACGAAACTATAAATCATGTGCTGCAAACGACTGATGCTGTGACGTCCAGAGCTGCAGCTCAGTGAGTGTCAGAATAGCCAAGTGGTGAATGCACTTCGGTTATCGATTAGACGATTTATTGATGATGAATAGGTATTAACTTGTGAGGCACGAGTACCGGAAACTAGTGACTTAACAACACGCCACCTTTGGTCTAAGCCTCGAGTCCGAGAGTCAGGTCTGTGCAGCAACGTCAAGTCAGCATCAAAAAACATCAAGAGGGACTTGGCTTCTCATTTTGCTGGTATCATTTATTTGTTTATTTTAGATATATATGATTTTCCTACAAAGAACACGACAGTGATGATATGGTCTCATCAGCACGTAGATAAGTCTTAATTTGCCATAATGAGATAAAAGCAAAATAGTTTATTTTCCCTGATCTTCATCGCTCCGGTTCTGTCTGTCTGTCTGTCTGTCTGTCTGGGTGGCGAAATAGATCACATCTAATTGATGTGTTTTGTCTTGGCAAAGTGTCCGTAATCTCCCACCTCCAGTCAGGCTCAGTGGCCATGTCAAACCGCTGCCCTAACACAGGACCCTGAGCTGAATTCACAGTGTGGGCCCTGTGCTCCATCAGTGTAATTCCCCTCATCTTCAAAGTAAGAAAAGGCGTCTGCAGCCATAAGCTGCTTCTACGACTTCGGAAAACGACAGAGCTTTTATTTTGCTGGATTACGCTGAGAAGACGGATGGATTCCCAAATGAAAACTGACTCTTGTACTTGCTGTCAGGTGCTCGGCTCGCAGATATTTATGATCACTATGAATGTTTTTCTCCTTCTGCAACCTGTCCTGCCTTCACTCTTCCCACCACGTCATCTCCTTTTCTTGGTCTCAGTCAGTCTTGTTCACCTCGTTCTTTTTATCTGCCCTTCATCCCTTTGACAAGTATTATACTGCCTGCTTCTTTTTTTCCTCCTGCCCTCAATTAGTGCTATCATTGCATTTCATCCCGCTGAATATAGGGATGGTAATAACCTTACACTCAGATTGTGGGCTAATACAGTTGTGTGATTAATTGACGTTGCCTCAGGGAGACCGAGGAGCGTAGATATTCTCTTTCACACTTACTGACAGGCCAGCAATTATATTGTTTTATAGATCACCATCAGTAGAACTGGAAGCTGCCCACGGACCACTGTTGTTGTGGAGGGTTTTATTGTGAAGTGTTATTGGTTGGTATTGCTGACAGGCAGAGCAAAGGCCACCCTGGGATTACTGGAGATGGGATCCCTGTGACAGTTCCTCTGTATTCGACAGTAGCGGTGGAAATGTGAAAAGGATTTGTGCGCTCTGCAGTGGTTGTTGTGAAAGTGGGCATTTGTTATGGAGTTTAAGGCTTAGAATAAAGTCGTACCACCCTGTTACCGTAACCGCACCGTGCTGCACTGTGACACACAAACAGATAGACAACCAAGGTTGATTCAGTTGTTTTAGTGGCAACTGAACAGCAGCATCTTTGTAAAAGAGGCGGATTGCAGAGGTTAGACAGGTTAGCTTTGTGTGTGTGTGCGTGTGTGTGTGTGTTAAAAGCCGCCATCACGCAGACATTGCAACAAACAGCGGAGCCTGAAGAAGGCACAGCGCAGGCTGAGGTTTGGAGAGAGCACTTGATATGCATGAGCCACCAGGTGATTTCCAGAGGAAGTGAACACCGTGGATAAGAGGCTTGTCTCTAGTTTTAAAGAGCCACCCCAGGCAGTATTTGTGTTCTCCGCCAGCTTCCTGCGCACTCTGTCAGATCAATAGGGCATAATACAAGTGTCTGGCCTGTATTTGCAGGCATGTGACAAAACAATACTTTCACCTTATTTTTCACGCTCTAGATGTGTATTCACAGCACTGTGGAAGTTAGAATATCGAAACAAGTGGAAGTCCTTTCAAATGTTTCCTACACAGTATCTATACAGCACAGCGTGACATGAGAGGCCAGCGTCTTGTCATAAACAACACAGGACGTCAGCACCATGACTTAACTATGTATTTTTGAGTATTGCATCATTGTAGAAACCGAAATATATCCAGCGCAGCCCTGAAGACTGGGCCTTGCAGAACAATAAAAAGTCAACCATCTATCTACAGGATTACTCCCGATTTCAGCATCACGAGATTCTCTGCTCAACTGTGCTCATAGGCTAATGTGTTTAGAAAGCTGAGTTTGTTCCACCTCTCAAAGCTCCAGCTCAAGCTGCTGGAGTGAATCCGTCTGGCGTTTAAAAGGGAAATTCAAAGCCCCACCATAGCGAACCAAATGCAGCATTGTAGCGCTCGTGCGCAGCTCCGTCATGTACGGACGAGGGAGAGGGAGGAGGACGTGGGGAGAACACACCCCATGTTTTATAGATGCCATTTAAAGGAGAATACACAAGATGGGCTGGTTGCAATGAACTGTAACCACCAACAAAACACCAAGACAATAAACAAACAAATTGCTTTCCTGGAAGCCAGCAGCGTCCCAGTCACTCACCTCGGCTGATCCTTGCCGATGAAGCAAGCTGTTTTTCCCTCAGAGATTAGGCTGTGAATCACAACTCCATCTCTTATTTATTAATGCTGATTTGCAGTGCACGTGTTTGTGTGCGTGCGTGTGTGCATCTGAAGTGCAGCAGTGTTTTCCTGATTGCTTTTGAGTGATGAGCGTCGGTGCGTCATGCATGCGTGCACAGGCTTCTGTATATTTTATTGCCCCATTAACGCTCCGTGTGCTGTAATGTCATTGTATTATGTCGTTTCCATGCGTTCACGGCTCCTTGTAATGTGTAATACGCAGTGTGATCTGGCAGCAATTATCCAGAGAGTAAGGAGCTTCGGTTATGCTTTTCAAGGTATTGCTAAAACAGAGTGAACTTGGTCAATTGCTTAAATGTTTCTTCGTGGCGATTTGTTCAAAGGAATCCTCTGCTAAATCAAACTCTATAGAGTTCTTTGTGAGGCGACCTATTGCAGCTCTCTGATGCTGAAATGAAAAATTCCAGTAGCATTTTTTTTTAACTGACATTCGGTGTACTTCTACAGCTTGGATGGTCATTAAATTCTTCAAGCTGCAACTCTCTTATAAAAGATGAACAACTGCATGTTGTTCAAAAATGTTCCTGTGGGGAAAATAGCAAGGGTTCAAGCTTGGGTACGTTCTGGGAACACACAGGGCGAACGCTTCGCAGGTACGCTTCAGAAAGAGGCAGCCAAACACAGAGCTCATAGACGAACTCAACACTGGGCTGGAAAGCAGGGCTTAGCTGCTCTCTTTGGTTGAAATTGTGCCGTGTGGCACCTGTAAGCGGCGTACAGCACAAAGGCGAGTCCACTAGTGCTCAGCAAAAACAAGACTTCCCCTCCGATATTTGCATCCTTTTGTTTCTAGATTGAAGCTGTAAGATGTTTAATGTTGCCAGCGTTTCCTTAAACTCAAGGTCATTTGAATGGCTGATACGTCTGATACGTTCAACTCTAATGTGTCCTGACTGCCTGATCACGGTTTGTACAGTATGTAAGCGCACTAACATACCAGAACGTCTGCACACAGACATCTACACATCCCCTGTGGAGGGAGCGTAACCTCCACAGCACTTCCTCTCTCTGTCCGCTTGCTTCGTCCGTCTCTCTCTCTCCGTCCCCTTTCCTTGAAGTTGCCAGCACTTTGGCAGCTTCACTCTAAATATTGTGCCATTGTGCTGGATCCCCATCAACTCCTTCTCCAGCACAGCACCAAGCAACTAAATTCTCCAAGCCCTTAACCATTGGCCCAGTGAAAAGGTTGGGGAATTGCAGATTTTGAGGTTCCTGGAGTGAGGGAGCTCTCATTTTTAGCTGGCAGATTTGTTTCCTCTCTCTCCCTCCCTCTCTTGTGGCGCCTGAGGGCCCTTAGCAATATGTTTTTTTTCTCCTCGTCTCTTTTCTAGTGCTGTTGTCAAGCTCCACCTCGTGTCTGTAATCATTAGACTGCAATTTAGGTAGAAAATTGCAATTACAGGGTTTAAAAATGAGCCTGTTATTTCCTATGCTTGTTATTTCTTTGTCGGGAAAGCAGGCGGATGGCAGCACTGTTTTGGTTATAATCAAACAAATTGGTCTCAATTCAACAGGCAGTTAATGTCAAAGATCTGTCTATGTACTAAATAGATGAGGGCTGGTGTTCAGGCTTTTTTAATTGAATTTAAAGCAGGCACTATCTCCCTCTTCGTGTGGTATCAGGAGTCCCTTCATGGTGTTGGTGTCGTGGACATTGTGGGATTACTAGACACAGTCTGTCACACAAACAAAGGGTTGTGGATTAGATTTTGTGACCTAATCATCGTGACCTCGTAACAGTGGAGATGAAGTCTGCTCTAAGCAGAATCCTACCATCAGAAGAAGTGTACCCAACGTCATTAAATGCACTGTGCAGACGCCAGCATCTGAGTCTTGATCTAATGTACAAGATGAGAATGAGAAACAGAAACCTGAGCGCTTGTGTTATCTCTCCACCGTGGAAGGATTAGCTCAAGGGAGCTGCAGTTCACGCTTCTCTTTCATCCCTTCAAACACGCCTCCTCTGTCAGTCAGTTTAATGCACAATGTGCCTGCGCTAAAAATACATACAGAACATTTCACTTTTAATTATTTTTATCCAGTGTGATTTATCAGTCACATTCTTATGTGACTACGCTCAGCGTGTGAAAGATGCTCAAGGTCTTACTTATTTTTTGCATTATTGTGCTTAAACGTTCCTGTTTTCCTGTTTGATTAAAATATCATCTATCAGTACATTTATGTTCAGCAGGTTATGCTAAAGGTTGACTTTGCCGTTAGATTTGGACACACGTCAGCATCTGCCAGACGTAGAACTGTTACAGCGAGGACACGTCACAGTTTGATTGAAGTGAAATGTGCAAAGACAACTGGACAACCAGACGCCTGGGTTAGGGTTAGGTCAACAGATAAATGTCCTGCAGTGGGTTTTCTGTTGCAGTACTCACTGGTTTGGTTTTGCTCTCATCCTGATGCTGTGTATACTGCCAGTCCAACACAGTGACTTCTGTGGTTTACTGTGCTATTTTGTGTCCTGTCCTGCTTCCTTGGGAAAAGAGCAGAATCTAAGATCCCATGGATGACAGATGGTGTGAGGTGGTTCTCCCAGTTCGTAATGTGCAGTCTCACTTTAGCATTTGTTGTTTACAACAGTAGATGATTGCTAAGTAGTTTCTATTTATGGATGTATCTGATGTAATGTTACTTTAGCTCATGTCAGAAATATACAGTATGAATGTTTGTAGTTACAGTAGTTAAAGTTTTAACGTGAATAATCAAGAGTGCACTGGGTGGTAGTATTAGCTATTAGTTCATGTCACACTTTAACGTCATTTGTCAAATTACACAAGAAACCTATTTACCACCAATAGTGTAATTCTGTTAGGAATGATTGATTTCAGGACTTCACACTTACAGGATGTGTGGGATTTTAAAAGATGACTGTGTAGCAACAACATGCTGTAGAATCAGGAAGCACAAAATAAATTTTACCCTAGTGACACTGTAAACGAACCACCACATCTGTGAGATAAACATGGACGACTGAGGATGTATCATTTGTCAATGACTTGATGCCTTGAAGGGGAATTACTTTTGTTTGCTTTAGTGTAGTACTGTAGCTGTTCTGCTTGAAGGTCATTTGGGGGAGGACTGTGTTGTAATGTACCCTCCATCTCTAAAGGTAATAATTGGGTAAAACCTTTAGACCTCTCAACCAGTCAGCAGCTTGACATGCAGGTCTAAGGGTTGCTGATAATTAATGCTGGGGGGTGAACCAATCTGACTTGTAGTTACCCATAACCCCTCTCTGCGTACTTTCACCCAGACATCAGTTCAACTGGTGTTAAGGTTACAAATTCTGCAAAACGTGGCGATTTGGCCCTTAGTTGTGCACAATTAGACACAGGAAGGTTGAAACTAAAGAAGCGTTTGATGCTCCAAAGGGCATCTTCACTATGCCGTGTTTGGGCTCAAGCACCGTGTGAACATTTATCAAACTCTGGAGCTCTTGTACATTCTCATCGCTTTCATTTCTTCCTGTAACCATACAGTACAAGAAGGCTTTTTCTATTACTTCTGCACCTTTCAGATGATTAGATTGATGCTGGTCTGGCAAAAAGAAATCAATTTTCAAATATAAGACAAAATTCAAAGCTTGAAGATGGAAACAATATCTGCTTCCCTGTTCTCTTGTCTTCCTTACGCTCTCCCTTCCCTTCGCACACACACAAAAACTCCTTCACCTCAGAGGGGCGACTAATTTCTCTTGGGCGTTAGACTTTGGCATTATAGAGGGTGAGAAGGAGAAAATGAAAAAGAGAGAAGCAGTGGTGCTCTGGCAGCTCGGAGGAAGCCACCCACATAGTAGGAGCCTGAAACGTCTCTCATCTCATGTCTTTGGCTGCCTGACTATCCGCTCTGTCTCACAAACCGGTCTGAGCCCAGAGGACCCAGCACATGCGTTTAGGCTTGTGTCAATTTGATCAATGTTTACTCCCCGGTTTCAGGTAGTATCTGGAGCAGTGTGCGTGGTGCTCCCATCGGTGAGGAGACACTGTGCTGTTTTTGCATCCAATTTGAGCTGACTTGATTCTGTCGTGTGGAACGGCTGCCAGTCAGTAGGGCGTTGTTTACTCACGGACAACTGGCTAGCACAAATTTCAGCTGCTGTAGTGTCACACACTGTGTCTTCCACCGACACTGGTTATTTGGCACTTTCATGGCATGTTATATGAATCGTTCACATACTGAATTGTACATGGATAGATTATCGAACGATCAAATTTTTTGATTGCGATTACACGTTTACACAGAGATCAAAAAAGGCCAAAAAAGAAAAATATGATGAACTACCTACAAAAACTGGAGAACGAAACATCCAGAAACAGACAAGAAAAACACAATCCCACTGAAACCAAAAATAGGAACAAACAAACAAAAATGTGCACAAAGAAGAACAAACATAATCTAACAAATAACCTGGAGAGACCAAAAGAGAGCGAACCAACCAAAAATAGACAGGAACTACCACAGAGGTAGAAATAGAAACATATGACAGCTGACATGAGGGCCATGATATACAGTAGTAGTAGGGAGCCTGAAGGTTACTTTGTGGACTGGTTCTAATCTGATATAATAATCAGTGTTTTTCACAAAACCTCTGGTGAATTAAGAAAGATAAATATTTCAGAGAAGGCAAAGTACTGTAGTTGAAAAGAAAAGCAGCCGCAGCTTCAATTTCAGGCCTGAGTGAGCTACTTTCCCAGCCTTTGGTTGTGGGACTGTGATTGTTCAAAATCTTGACAGAGATTCAGACGTGTGCAGGTAAACATACCTTGCTGAAAGACTTTCCTCAGAATCTCAGACTTTAAAATATTAATCAAAAGCAAGCTTGGTGACACGTTCCAAGTATTCCCAACAAACGCTGTTTGAGAGACAGAGTGTGTTGCAGCTGAATTCAGGACCCATATTTCCCAAGTTGTTCTTTAACTATACTGAATACATTTTGTAATCTGGTTAATGTTTTAACATATACAGATAAAATAGTCACTTTTATTATTAAGCTAAAGTAAAAATAAAGAACATTTATTCTCTCCAGGACAAGATGAGGAGTGTAATACTAAGAAAAAACAATTTGCTATATGCACGTAAATATATAAAAAATATTAAAACAATAAATCAGTTGGATCACATGTGCTATGTGCTTAACTGATATCCTTATCTGGGGTTCATAAGTAATTTGCTGTATCAGTTTCATAATGACAAGAACTGTTGAGGACCCAGATACTGTAGCTTGGCTTCCCTCATGATGCTTATTTATTCTTTTTTTTTTCTCATGCATTTTATGTTGAACTGCTGTTGAGCGTAGAGACTCACTGTGCACAGTGTGACCACTAATCTTCTTGAAAAGTAGCGAAGAGCATCTGGACCATTTATCAAATGTAACAAATAATCACTGTGGCTTTGACGGCTTATTAGGAAGTGAGAAAAAATGTGTATTCTAAGGTTTGATTTATTGTAATGTGATTTTATTGTCTGGCTTCAGTAGTTTGCAGTTTTCCCTCCGTGTCAGTCCATCCATGGAATATTGCCAGCCTCACCGACCACTCATTGCCAACTCTTAACTCCTAATGACGCCACCAAGGCACATCTGTGAGTATTTTGGTTTTTGTCAAATGAGGCCTGTAAAGACAAATGCATGCACTGATAGAACCATCAGACCTTGTGTGTTGTACATGGTTTATGATGCACTTGTATTCATATATTATTAATTAAGCAACTTTTACCAAAAATATAAAGCACCTCTGCATTATGTTAAGGCATAATGGAGATATTTTGGCAGCTTTTCCCTCTGCCACACATGTACATCTCTTAACACCGCCTCCCCTGGCCCCAATTCATTTAAACATTTAAAAGAGGGACCTCAATTATTCATGTCCCTGAGCTGTCTGTGGCCCTGGCGTGGCCTCCTGCGGCACCTCTGTGCAAAGTGTGGCTGGATGGGCACATTCCCAGGCTCCTCATTAATTGATGCCCCAGTTGACGCCAGAGGTCTAATGCACTTTCACTCTCTGCTTGCGTTCAGTGCCGATCCAGTGTGTCATCTCTTTCCTCTCTCACACGGAGGGCGTGAGGGCTTTTCACAGAAAGCTTGATGTCATGAAGTTGTGCTAAAAATGCTCATAGGGTGTTTTCACCCATTGGCCCCACTAAGTGGAAAGACAATGTCAGACAAGGGGTTAGATTTGAAAGAAAAGTCTGCTCATGGCCAGAATGGAGGAGTCACATATGATTAAAGTGGACAACATTTAAGTGGACATACATTCTCTCTTTTCTCCCAGTTCCATCTTCCTTATGTTATTTCTCTGGAACCAGGCCTTACGCTCCCCATCATTCAGTTCAGTGTGTAGGAGGTGGTTACCGCCTCTGCTTTTGCCTAATTCATAGACCAAGTACTGTACGTTTTAGAAGGGAAGATTCAAGGGGGTCATTATAGCAAACACTCGCCACAGAGAGCTCGGTGCGAAAGGCGAAATGAGATGAAAGGTTAAGAAATGAAGAGCTGAGGCATCATACAAGGAAAGATTTTCTGTTATTCCAGTTCGAAGGGAAGAAGACAAAAAGAAATAGCTTTGGGCAAGATCTGAGCTTCTGTCCTCATGTCAGGCTCATCAATTTTGTATAATTCTAGTAAAAGAAAATGCATCTTACTAGAAATGCAATAGATGTTTGTTTTCAGTTAGCCATTAATGAGTACTGCCGTAGCTTTTAACTTTGGTAAACTAAACTGACCTATGACCTACAGTAGCGAATATTGCTTGTGGATCCTGACCTCTGGCCGTAAATGTGTAATAAATGTAACACATGAAAACCAGAAAAGCCAGAATCCAGTCCCATTAAACACAGATAACAGCACTGCACGCCTTTACACAATAATACTCACGAGCCTTTGTTTGGATTTTAAGATTTTAAAAAGCAGCTTCAAGCAAAGTAGGATGCTTCGGCATTCATATAGTTTGTTATAATTATTAGTTGCCTAAATGAAAGACAGAAGAAACATCTATAATAAGCACAGAATTAAGTCTGTCTGTTCTTTTGCAATACGTTTATTAAGTGAAATCAAAACATCACATTCTTTTATTTTACTTGGTTACAGCCACCACAGTAAGTGATTCATCTGGAGCAAAAAGTTTCTATTTTGACTACTGATGCTCAACCTGTAGAAAAAAAAAAAAGGACTTGAGTGCTTCATTTTCCTGAAATATGGTATAGAGGCCTGTCATGGATGCCTGAGCGTCAGTCTGACCACTGTATTAGAACTGTGCAAGAAATCAATTCAGGAAATATAGAGGCAATTATTTTATCTCCCACATTTGCTGACAAAGTAGCGGAAAAGTGAGCCGAGAATAGAATTGAGAATTAAAGAGAGGGAAATAATTCTTGAGTCTGGAGGTTGGGGACAGTATATAGAACATGTGGGTGATCTGAAATCCTCTGTACCTCTGCAAACCAACTGTAATTAATAAAAAAATGTATTGGTTGACTGCAGTGTGCACATCATTCAGCTCAAGCTCTGAAAAAGAATCTAATTCTTTCTTTTGGCGCATACACTTACTGGCCACTTTATTAGGTACAGCTGTAGAGTCGAACTCAATCCGATCCGGCTCTGCGTGGATTCTATTTATACAAAATTATATCGACTCTGTGTTTATTCATTATATGAGTAAATAGTGCCAAAAGGAGCCAAAGTATATAATGGAATATTGCAATAAAACTATCCACTATGACCTCAATAATAAACACAGCTTTATGCTGTACAGGTGTCCCTAATAAAGTGACCAGTGAGTGTGCTGATCATTAGAATTTCCTCAGATGAGAGCAGCACAGTTTTCTTTGGGTATTCATAACAGTACTATACAGCGCTTTTTGATTCATTGGCTTGGCTGACTATTATATAATCACCCTTGTCATTATGTTCTAAATGAATTCCTAATTTATTCCGTCTTTCCTTTCTGTTGTTAACTTTGTGAGTTCTGGCATTTAGACCTTAATTGGATATCAGAACTTTATTACACTCACAGTTCTCTCATGCAGAGATTTCCAGGCTTGTAGCTTCCCCTCAAATGAGGTGTGCAAAGATCAGCTGTGAGCCATCAGCAACAGAGGCCAAATGGAAGGGTAATATACTCCTTATGCAAAACTGCACAGCTGCAGTCTGTCAATTAGCATTTGGAATAACTCAAAACTCATAATCCTCGTGATAATTAAAAAGGGCACTTTTCCCCTGCGTGGCCTGTTATCTGCAAATGAGATGGAAGACAGAAAGGCAAAAGGAGGCAGTTGATCGCTTGACACTTTACAGTTGTGGAGCCTCTACAGAATTAATGGTGCGAGACTTGACAGACAGTGATTTTTGTATTGCGACACGGCACATCCTGCCGTCGGCCCCTCGGTCGCCACTGGGACTACGGAGTTGGAGTTGGTCTCTGATAGGATAGTTGTGAAGGCATTTTCCCAGCGTAGTGCCGGGTGAGGCCGGAGAATACTGAGCAACAGATAGGGCACGCCTCTCCAAAGAGCATGTTCTGTAAGAATCTGACAGAACATCATCCTGACTGCTGTGAAAGGAAGAAAAAATATATTCACTGAAAAGGGAGGGAAATGAAACGGTTCTGGCTGCAGTACCACAACCTACACTCACCAGTGGAACGTGGGTTTTGTGCGTATTAAAACCATTAGCGCTGTCTTCCAATGCCATCCTGCAGTGTCCTAACTGTGATTCGTGCAGAAGTAACACTGGTGGCGGGGAAGATAGTGTTTTCATTTTAATTCATGTTCCATGTTTCCATGTGGTACCTGGCCTGTTACCACACTCACCTGTAGCTCACTACACTCAAAGCCAGGATGAAAACCAGCTCCTCTCAGTTACTGATGGACAGATCTTTCCCAACATCTTTCTGTGGGCCTGAATCTGTACGACTGGATTTCCCGTTTGATTTCTTTCTCCGGTTTCTTCGATATTTGCCTGTGTTTTGGATACTTTTTATTATTCTGCCTCTGACTGTCTGGCTTTTAAGGCTGGACTAGCGTTCTGTCTTCCATTCCTCTTGTTAGATGTGAATTGAAGAATAGTTTTCTTTCCATCCATCCATCCATCTTCTTCCGCTTTTTCCCCGAAGGGGTCGCGGGCGTGCTGGAGCCTATCCCAGCTGGCTTTGGGCGAGAGGCAGGGTACACCCTGGACAGATCGCCAGTCCATCGCAGGGCCACATATATAGACACACAATCACAGTCATACACACACTCACACCTATGGGCAATTTACGCATCCAACCAATTGACCTAACTGCATGTCTTTTGACTGTGGGAGGAAACCGGAGACCCCGGAGAAAACCCAGGCAGACACGGGTAGAACATGCAAACTCCACACAGAAAGGCCCCCAGTCACCTCCGGGAATCAAACCCGGGACCTTCTTGCTGTGAGGCGACAGCGCTAACCACCACACCACCGTGCCGCCCAGTTTTCTTTCCAACTGGTGATATTTACCTAATTATCCTCTGTGTGATGTTCCTTCTCTCACCTTTGTGCTGTGTCTTACACTATGACTTTGTGTGACTATTTGTGCCTGTGTGTGTACTGTAGGAAGCACAGCACTCTGCTGTGAGCAGCCTAGAAGTTGAGCCGCGTGAAGGGGCGGAGCAGAAACTGAGGCCAGACACACCTATTCATCACTGTAAGGCAGCGAGTTCATTAAAATAGCCCACACCGTCTCCTGCGAGGCTGCTCAGCCCCTGACTTAAGGAAAATGCAGCACATGGTGGCCGAGACCTTTCTACTTCTACTGAACCAAAAACAATACCTGCACCAGTTATTTAGTTGATATGCCTTTGAAGGAGAGAAGGAGGCTAAATGCATTTTCTCGGACCTGGTTTCGTTTCACGTGACTGCAGCTGACTCTGCTGCGTTGTCCTGGCTTTTATGTTTTGTCCCAAACCTTGTTAGTGAGAACGGCCCAGTGTTCAAGCAGGAAACACAGGATCAAGCCAAATGGTTCACAGAGAGTTGGAGAACGTCTGTCACTCGTCCCACCAGGTCAACAAACGTTAACACAACTTTGCAGAAAATGACACCAGTAGTGGAAGCTCTGCACCTTGAAGTCTATGAAATGAGCAGACACAGACGGTTGGTGTGATTTGCAGGGTGACCAGTAAGGTTTTAGTTGTTAGTGTGAGCTGGTTGATGAATTTGGCTCCATGTGGTTTAGAGAGAACTAAAACCAGATTATATGTCTCATTAAGTTCAGAGTATCAGTTTTTCTTCCTACTGTGACCTTTCAGCTCGTGTCCATGCTGCATATACATTTATTCACAGATTGGAAACTATTCTGCTGTTTTTGTGCTTTACGGCTAGCGGATGGTGGTGCACAGAGCAGATGTGGCATTTAAATGGCCTGCTTTTTGGGAAGCAGGTGGCTGAGTGTGCTACATCATAGATGTCATCTCTGACTGTGCTTTGTTTTGTATTAGTGCTTCCAGAATGTGTTGCTGTCTCCGGACGTGCACACGTACTGTACGCTTAGACAAATCATACAGAGAAGCGCACACACAGCAGTCCTCGCACAAATGTTCGGGTTCATCCGGCTGCGCACGCAGACGCACACATCTTTAAACACACATGGCTGCGGGGAAGAGCAGCCCAGCAATGATAAAGGAGTGTTTTCAGCGCTGAAATCCCGCAGCGCTGCGGTGTCAGACCTTTCCTCCTCTCTAATGACCTGTAAAAGTCCACCAGCACAAAGAGCCAAAGTGGGATGGAGTTTGATATGGAAAATACTTCAGTCAGATATTCACAATGCTAACACGTGCACTGAGACATGTAATCTTTTGATCCTAGCCTGTTGTTGATACAGTACTTCCAGCATCCACCTACTGTAGCCTCATAATGATTCGCTCCCAACTTAAAAAATGCAACTGAGTGATTAGAAGTGTGCTTGGATCAGATTTTATAATGATGTGCGCGCTCTCCTTGGGGCCTGTTCCATCTCTCTTCTCACGCTGCTGCTCTTTATTCCCGGGGTGGAGAGAGGGCGTTCGAATGAGCCCATGGCAAACAGGACTAAAAATAATGACTCTGGCTCTGTTGGAGCTTTGCTGCTCTTTGCCTTCCCCTCAGGAATAGCTCTCTAAATACACACAATGCTGAATCTGTGGCGCAGCTCTGGACCGTCTGTGTGCCCCCTCAGTCATTTTCTTAAAATATCCAAAAGCTTTATTGATCCGGCCCCTGTCATGCTATCTCTCCTCTGCCGCTTTCAATATAACTTGCGCGTATTTTTGAACTGCTTTGTTTTCTCTGGCTTGGGATAGAAGAAATTGGATAAACAATCAAGCTGAGAGCCATGTGCATCTGTGCATCGGAAAAAGCGTGTTAAATTATTGTTATTAGCCTGTAATGACATCATCTCTCAGGGCTTTGTCAACACAGTTTGTGAACAGTCTTTCCAAAACATCTGTTTTGTTTAGTCTAGTTGTTTTTAAGATGCTGGTGTGTGTTCTGACAGCGCCTCCCACATCTCAATTAATTTTAATCAAATGTTTACAGCTTGGAATTTTGTGTGAAATAATGAAGTGAAATTAAAGTTTGTTTATAATGATCACCCCAAACAAACAGTAATTAGTTGCTGTGAGACGTAATATATTCACGCTGTCCAATCACAGGCAGAGAGACACACGGTGGGGAATGTGGATGACTGTGCTCCTACTGTTCAGTCTGTCGCTATAAAGCCATACGTGATGTTTTTTCATGACACTAGGAAACGAACATTTACATTTCGTTTCCTAGTCTTGTTCTGTTCTTTATGAAAATACCTCAGATCACCATTTTTCTTCTCTCCTGATCCCTGGATTCTTTCATTCCTCACATCCCCAAATATCTGCCGTCCTGCTCTGTTCTGTCTTCTTGACTCTGTTTAATTCTTCATTTTCTGCCTCACCTCCCCAGCTTCCTCACTGCCTCTCTGCACTGTCAGCCTCCCTCTCTCCCTCTTGAGTATCACCCCTCAAGTTTGTCCCACCTTTCTTCACCGAAAGCCATCACACTCGGCCCTCTGGATTTCGCTTGAGTGTGTTTACTGTTCACTGGTGTTCATCTCAGAGGAGGCTGATACTCTTTGACCAGGGATCTAGGAGCTTCAAGCCCAGTTTGTCTTTGCACAGATTCTTATCTGTGAAAGAACAGTTACTCAGCTGGTCGATTAAATTTCCACATCTTCTGTTGAAACCTCTTTGCTGTTGTTTAGCTTTGCGCCTGTGTGAATGTTGTGTTGGCAACTCTAGAAAAGAGCCTTAGCTCTTTGACTGTGAGTGACTAACAGAAGTCGTGGTATTCACCGTTATTGTTACATCATGTAAACTTGGTGTTTGGAAGTAAAAATACCTGAATACTACAGTATGTCCCTGTAGTGAAAAGACCGCATTTTAAAAACATCATTCCAGCTGGGGACAGCTGTTGAGCCCAAGCTAAATTGGTTTCATATAAAAAAGAAAAATCAGTTATCATTCTTAACGTGCTACGGATGCCAGCTGTTTGAAAATTGTCAGTAGTTGTGTTACAAGTGAAACTGTTTGTTGGGACTGAAGACATTAGTTTGTGGGGTCAAGCACGATGTGTTTTAGAGTGAGACGTCCCAAAATCCACTTCACGGATTACGCCTCATTTGACCAACTTGATGATTTTCAGCCTCACCGCTTTCACAGTCGTCTCTAATCATACTCTCACGTACCCATTTAAACTATTGCATGAAGTCAAATAAACTCTCGTGGTCAATCACTACTGCAGCACCCACTGGGTGTCTAGATGAAATCCTTGCACCCACTGGACCCTCTTTGGTGCAGTGGGTCCTGGGTTCGTCCTGCGGCGCAGCAATACTTGGCTGACCTAAATCCAATAGAACACCTCTGGGACATGTTCCGCCCATCTCACATCACCAGCTTCCACCTCAGACTGGACCTCAGTGATGAACTCACGTTGTCAGGCAAACATACGAGTCTGAGGGGGTCGTACAAACTACTGAGGAGTATTTTGAGTGAATTACAGCAAAAACAGACTGATTTTATTTGTTCACTTTTACTTCCAGGGTTTTCATTTTCATCAAACGATCTGGAATCAGTATCTGTATTATTTTTCAACACTGTCCACATATTAAACCTATAAAGAATTGAAATTGATTATTTATTTTGAATTTTCATCTTGACTGAAACTAAATATAACTACTTCGCTTGTGCATCCACTCGACCTAAGTACTGTGAGCATGCAAACACGAACATTTCAGCTCAAAACACATTTTGACCTTTAGAACATTTCATGTTTTTTTTACTATACTTACACATTTAGACAAGCCAGTCTAAGTATAACTGTCTGAAAACACATTTTGGTCTCGAGCTTCTTTACACACAGCCCACAAACATTAACAGTCTCCCAGAACAGTTGCAGCAAAGCAATCACATCCACCATTGATTGTGTGATTGCAATATGTCGACGGCTATAGGCTACTGGCAGTGCCTTAGCTAGCAGGAGGTAAATATTGCGCACCCCCTGGTAACTGATTGATTATGTTTATTTAATTTTTGTCCATAAGCGACGCAGGCAGCCCGATGTCTGATTACCACTGCTATCACCACAAAGTAACTCTAATGCTAAGAGATTTAGGAAATGGTTTGCCCTCATGTAGGGAAGCAACAGAAATAGAAATGCAGAGCAGCGTCACTGTGGTGGTACAGATACAACGCTTCCTGTGGGTTTCATCCTTTTTGCAGTGTAATGAATCTTTCTCATATCGCTTGTATCATGACTGCCTCCTCCAGGTGATTCAGCGCCTCAGATCAAACTTTCTCTCCATGCTCTCTCAGGCAAGACCAACTCCCTTTAACACAATCTTCACAGAGAAGATAGTCTGACAATAAAAGCAGATATTCATGCCCCGGCACAGAATTTTGTCAAAAGATAAAAGCTTTTCCTCCCCTCTATCTTCCCTTTTCATCAATAAGAACACAGTGTGAAGGCAAACCCTATTTTCCTCCGCGCTCCGAATATCTCCGCAGTGCAATGTGGAGAGTGTCATTGGTAATGAATAGCCCTGAGGTAATTAGAAACACGCTGCTCATCCAGGAGGAAAACAAGATCTAGAAAAAGTGATGATGAATAAATAGAAAATGGAAAAAACAGAGGAGGGTGAAGGAGGGATGGGCCCTGCTGGCTGGGAAACAGATGTATTGTTGATACTCTCCTCTCTTTGGCAGAGGATGCTGGGAGGTTGTGCCAATTCATTAACCAGTGCAGTAAGGGGGCTTCACACTGTCTTCAGCAGCACTCGAAAACGCTGCCTGCTTGTCTTGTCACTCGTGAGCATGCTTGGGTGATGATGGGGTGTTTGTGTCTGTCTTAGTAGTTATTATGTCTCTGTTTGCACAGACATCTGTGTTTGAATATCAGAGACTGAGCTATGAGAGCAGTGATGACAACCCCATCTCCTGCAGAATATGTTCATAATCTACTAATTTGCTTATCGAATAAAATACATGACTTGGAGACTGTTTACATCCAGCATTGCAAGTTTTGTTTTGGCTAGTAAAACACAAAATTCAATACTTTTATTGAACAATATAGTGGTTGAGGGTAGTGGGAAAGAGGTGAGTCATGAACAATGACACTAAAATCTAAAAAGTTTTAGTTACTAGAATTTGGCAGAAGTAAAAATTGCTTAGAGCACATCTAAGCAAAGGTGTTGAGTTTTTTATAAATAATAAAAAATACACATAAATATTTTTCCTTTAGACATTTGCAGAACAAAAACAGCCCATTAAGAAACATATGAATGATTGTTTAAACAGATAAAAATGGTCAAAACTGTGTTAGAAAGAAAAATAAACCCTGATAACATGATGCATACAAAACGAGTTAGCTCCACAGAGATAATTTATTGGATCACTCAGACGTACAAAATAGCAACGCTACTGTGCCGTACCTAATGAAGCATGCAGACTATTTCTGTTTTTGTAATCTCACTTTCTCCTCCTGGGTCTGAGCATCAGTCTGGTCAGGACTGCTGCCCTGCTTGTATCGTGTTTGTGCTTGTCTGACATATTTTACTTGTCCTTTTCAATGCAGCATAGCAGAGCTGAGAATGACTCAATATGACAAGCCTCTCAGGTTGCAGGGTGATGTCAATAGCAGATCACCACTCAGCTCCACTTCGGCGATATGAATAGTAAACGTGCCACAAATCTGTGATTGACTTTGGAATATTTTTGCTCAGATTAGTCTTTGTGCTTGGTATGAGCCATATGCTGATGTACCTCTGGATGAGGGATACATCTGTACCATAGAGGAGCTCACGCGTCAATTTCAGAGGTCACGTAAGGTCATTGTAAAAGTAATATTTGGCCCTATTTCTCCCTGTTCTGCTATAAACAAACTTACGAATAAATCAGAAAGAAGATGCTTCGTAATGTTTTTGTGTGACTGAAACATTTAATTACAGCTCACCTTAAACATTGCTACTAAGAGACTGCTGATAACGGTATGATGCTTAAAAGATGTCTGATGAGACATAAAACACAAGCCAGGATTTTCATACAGTTTAAAGAAACTGCAAATTAGAAATAACAGAAAAAGAATAGCAAGGCCAGTGGTAAATTTAGTTTGCAGGCAGTGTTACTGTTATTTTGTGCCTCAGTTCTTAGTTTGTTTATACATATTTGATCATGTGAAGTTTTTCTTTGTTATTCAGATGATATTCAAGAAAATGTGCATGTTGTTTATCTGCTCGCGTTACTACCAGGGATGTGAAATCTGGATGGAAAAACAAAACAAAAATAATGCATATTTAAAGTAACCTGTGATTTCCAGGTAGTTTTGAGATGTTTTGCTATTCAGAGAAAACAAATTTACACTTTGGCATTAGAGGAAAAGGAAATTCATACATTACACTCATGCTGAGAGATTATTCCCTTGATCCATACTAATGCTTTAGCGTACCTTCGCCTTTCTCAGAATGGGGGGGTAAAGGTCATTCTCACAGCATTACGTGCGCTGCAACTGCAGAACAGTAGTGCACACATGGGGGCTGTATTTGTGCTGTGCAGAACATATTGCTGTATGGAAGGTGATGCTAGTAGTCAGTTGCCAGTAGTAGGGAGAGAAGAAGAAAAAGAAAGAGGCAGAGGCTACAGTAAAGTGGACAAGGAGACGGAAAGGAAAGAAGGAAAAAAGCAGCAGCTTTCTAGATATATATGCACACACGGGGGCGGGGAAGAGGTTGGGTACTGTATCACACCACCTTTTTGTGTTTTACTGACTTCTGTCATCCTTTAAGGTGCTTGAAGTGAAAAAATTAGTTTTAAGACAAACACGAGCACATCAGCTAATTGGTAATTATTCTTCTGAAGATTTCGCGTTTGTGAGGAAAACGTGTGAGTGTATATGTGCCTATTATGCTTCAGGGCTGCTTACACCTCTGAGATTATGCTAAGGAAGCTTATACAATCCACTTAGCATGCGCGCTGTAATAAAGTATTAACATGCACAGTCACAAGCCAGATAAATCGTGGCTAATGAAGTGGTGAGACTTTTTACATTCAGAGACGGATTCAAGAGCAACCGAAAACAAAGACTGGGATTAGGTTTTTCTTTAATTCATTACAGTCCAAATATAACGCATCATGTTCTTCTGAATTCAGAGCACGAAGTGGCCTATGATTCTCTTTATCCCTGAAAACTGGTGAAATTTGACAGTCGTCACACACAACAATGTACAGGTCTGTCAGTATAAATAGATGCATCTATTTTTGATTCCTCCAAGCATTTCACCAATAAGTGGCAAGAAGTATGTTTGTCATCGGCATCTCAAGTAGTCAGTCTT
This sequence comes from Macropodus opercularis, assembly GCA_030770545.1. Classification (NCBI taxonomy): domain Eukaryota; kingdom Metazoa; phylum Chordata; class Actinopteri; order Anabantiformes; family Osphronemidae; genus Macropodus; species Macropodus opercularis. Next base: position 7,666,239 of record CM061099.1, read on the forward strand.
GGAAAAAAATGTCAAAATAATGTAAAAATGTGCCGCCACCGAGCTCGGCTGTCAGAGCTGCTGTGAAACCATCAGCACGTTCTGTAACGTTACACAACTTTTGCTGTTCCTGCTGGATGCGTTTCTTTTCCGCAGAGCTGCTGAGAGTATCACATTTATGAATCATGATGTGTCATTTATCACGTTATTGATCATGTTACAGTAACTGTAGACAGTTCAATCAAAGTATATCACTGTCTGGTATGATGATACGGCCTGTTGTACATTTAGTTCCAAGTTTACTCCACTTTCAAACTTTGCACTGCTGAATAAGAAGATCTTACCAAGTTTAAATAAGGGGAGTTGGACCAAAGCTCTGTCACTGGTTTAAATCTGCCTCCCTTGTGCATTAGGCTGGTAATAAATAACTTCCTTCCCAATATGTAAACAGGGCTTCCTCCCACTGGTAACTACATGATCACACAGCTGTCGCAACATGACTCCTGCAGAGATTTCACACAAGCCCCTGTATGATTGTGTGTATAGGTATTTAGAGCAATTTTAAGCACGTATTGGTTTTCACTGTAGAACAAATGCAAACAAGGCTAACTGACTGCTCTGAAATGGCCCGGTCAATAAAAAGCCAGACAATAAATAAACCAATTCGAGAATGTGAGCATTTATTTAATATCACCAACGTTTCTCTGATCTCTCCCCTCCTCTCAGCTATAAAATCATCTCTGTAAACAGTTTGCAAACTGGATTGATTAAACCTTCCTTCTTCACTAAAACCCATCGGTTGGGCCAATCAGGCCTTTCCCAATGCATGACTGAATCTGTGTCCCAGAGCTGTGTTGAATCCAGCAGCTTACATTAAAAGAGCAAGGAGTGGAGCCTCTGCAGGCAGCACCGCCGGCCGGACCGGCACTAATGCTGAAAGCGTTTTGAGAGCAGTGGGTAGAGGAATTAGTGAGAGTCGTGCACTGATCTGAGGCAGAGTGGACTCCTGATTCTGTGTTTAATAGCCCACATTCCCCTGCAACACATGTGCATATGTCACTCTACGGGGGGAGGGGAGGTGTTGTTTATGACCAAAACTAAGTGCAAACAAGTGGTAAGTGTGATTAAAAGGGATATAAAAAACAGCAAGCAGGAATTATAGTAGAGGTTGGCTTCAGCAACCTCTACAGCGTTGTCCATGTGGTTTTGCGATGTAAAATAATACTTTAATGAGCAGCGGTTAGTAGATCATCGCTGCCCCCACTGAGGCAGTACAGCTCTCGGGTCAAAGAAGAGGCGTGAGGGATAAATGCTGTGGCTGAGCTGTCACTCAGAGAGGCTTTCACTGAACCCGTCCAGCACAGACGCATGTTTCCATTTCACTATCTCAGTGGTTATATTTTGTCATAAATGATGCAGCCTGGCTGAGAGGGTACAGTCAGAGCTACTGTCCTACTGCATATTGTTTACTTATTTCACCCAGCCAATGTCTGCATTTTATATATATATGACTGTTATGTGACCCAGAAATATATATATTTTCTGGGTCCAAAAATATATATATTTCTGGGCCACACAACAGTCATAAATCTCTCTTATTGAAAATGTCACTTCAGCCCCACCCTGTCTGCTTCCTCATTCAAAAATAAAAAAATAACAATAAACAAAAACCAAAGGAAGACAAGAAAAAAGATGTGTTGTGGAGAGAAAGATAATTGAGGCCGCTTGTCCTTGATCTGGAGATACAATTTTCATTTATTGAATAAAGTATAAAGCTGAGAAAAAGCCTTAGTGAAACTGATAACACAGCACATATCAACACTGACCTGACGTTAGAGCAGCAGAACGTAGGAAGAATGTCATTATAATATGTGCTGTGCTATCGTTTTGGGCCAAACGCAATGAAAGCAGTTTTCAACCCTGGGCCCTTGAGCTCGTCTGGAAGGGGAGCATCTGTGCCACCAATTATTTCAGCACAGTGTCAAGGTTTCCTGCTTTTTACATTTTTAGCACCCGGTGCTAATGTGTCCTCAAGAAGTGACTCGAATTAACTAACACTGCGATTATGAGCCATTTTCAGATCCTTAATGTTTGACAGTATAATTTTAGTATGTCTCAGTCTTATTGGCACTCGAGGTATTAAAGTAAATGTTCTTTGTAAAGTGGTATCAAATGGTGTCCAAGCTATAGAATTAGCCTGAGACTGTGATGAGTGAGCAGGCAGGAGCTAATTACGTGTTGCTTATGCCTCCGAATACAGTTTCATATATCAGTAATGCTGTATGACCTGAGCCACTGGAGCCTGGGGATCGTTGGCCAAGGCTCCGAAAGCTCGCTTATATATAGAATGATGTAACCGATTTCACTTTGTCCATTAACAGATCATTTGACACTGTAATTAAAAACAGCTTGCAGTGATGAATTAATCAATTCCCCTGAGTGAGGTTGTAAGATAAGCTGAGAGCGGTTTCTCTCGGGCTGGAGAGCAGAAGGTATGTGCAGTATTTAGAGAGGAAATTGACTGACAGTGTGATTCAAGTGGTGCCGCAGCTGTATGAAAAGGGTGAGGCCAACGTATGAAAGAAAGTAAGTGGGAAGTGTGGAGGCAGGAAGACAGCGGGAAGCGCCACGACACACTCCAGATGAAGCTGCGCTGCACTAGAACCAAACACAGCAGTTTGTTGTGGAGGGATTTTACCTGAATTCTGCCGCAATTTTATTATTTCTGCCAAATGTGTTTTTGGGCTGTTTCTTCTGGGCTCATGCTTAGGGAGGAGCTCATTATCTGTAAAAGGTGCCGCGGGTTTCTGGTTAAAAAACCAAAGGTCTGATGAGACACGGTCGCAAATCTGTGGAGCTGATGACTGTTTGAAAGGTGTTAGTGTTAGTAAACCACCACCTTCATGACACGTGAAAAATGTGCTGCATTTCTTCATCATACAACAATCGACATGCTTCAGTTTGGGGGGCGTGTCTCAGTCAAATGCATGTTTTTATAAAACTAAAGCAAGTTATGTACATGTGTATTAAAATTTACTTAATGCTAAATTGAGTTAACATAGTGCAACATGTGGATACTTCACTGAAAACCGTAAATGTATGCAGCAGCACATTCTGAGGAAGCCACTGCATCCTCGCTCTGCTGAATGTAGGTGAAACAAAGAACAGTAAACTCTATTCCCACTTGCAGCTGTCTGCTCTCACCAAAAATGCAGCCTCATTTATACTTTAAATACACTTGCATAAATAGGCTGGAGTGTGTACGGAAAACACAACTCAAGGCTCCCTACTGGAAAGGCACAAAGGAGCAGCAGAGAACAAAATCTTTTGAAGAGGCTCTAAAAGGGAATTAAGCAGGGCTGTCAAAAAATTAAACTGGCTCTGGTTTGAAAAGGGATTCTTTTAGCTCCTCTCCTCTGACTCGCCATTCCCTCTCCCAGAATACATGGGCCCCTGCCAAGACACTGCAGTTCACGCTGCAGTTCTGTCTGCCAACGAGGAAAACCTCACACAGAGAGTGTTAATACTGCTGCTTGACAAAGAAAACACTGGCCATAGCTGTGCCCTCTAGCAGGTTATAGTCGCTCGAAGCACACAGACTATTAGTAGTCCAGGGGCGAGCTCACATATTGATTGACAGAGGTGAGCTCCCACTCCGGACCTTGGTTTTCTTTAATTGGTTAGAAGGGTGAGTCTGGCTCAGAACCTCAGAGAGGGATGTTTCTGCTCTGCTGCCAGGCTGTTTGCTATGTCAGGAACCCGGAGCCTTCGACAGCCCCTCACCACATCAACGTATATGTCACGGATCTAAACCATCTTAAACATCTACATCTACTCGTAAATATTCTGGGCATTGAGTCTGGACACATTCTACCTTTTTCCAAACAAAATGAAGATTTGTAGCAAATCACATAGAGCATTACTAGTTCGCAGATTTCTCCCGTTCTTAGTTTTGTCTGCATAGATTTTTTTGACTATGACTATTTTTCAACGCGCTCCAAAAATATGCAAAGCAGCACACAAGCAATGTTTGTGCTTGACTGTGTCAGGAGAACAGAGCGTTGGAGCTTTGCATGGAATAAAACTAAACTTCCACTGTAAATTGCTCTGAGAATTAGCTTGTCCAAACATGTCAGAGGACTCAGTTAGACATCCAATTATGGCTGCTGCTCTCCCTGGACTATCCGCTGTAACAACTTTTATTAACTACTCTCTTATGAAAAATGAATCCAAACGTTCAGAAAATCCCTGCTAGATTGGTGAGAGGTTGGGGTTGACATCTAATCCCATTTGAAAGGCTCATTTTTAAGGCACCAGTCACGACAGCCTGGCTGGAGAACTCTCACCAGCAGCTTAGAGGAAGAATTAGATAAGTGGCAGTTGCATGAAAACATGCAATAGACCGTGTCTTGAAGTATTTCATCGGCGTTGTCAGAGATGTCAGTGAAAGCCCCTCATTGTATGTTGCAGTAAATAAAGTCTCAGCTGGAACTGCCCCTTCTCTGCTTTCTTCCTCCTGCCATGATGATTAGATCAGTTTAGCGATGAGCCCAGACGCTGCCAGAAATGCAGATTTTGTTTGTCTATTGTGGCCTTGTTGTTTTCTTTGTCTGCACTTTGTCATCTGGTGCTCAGCTCTTCAAGGGTGACTCACTTACACGAACAGTGTTTGACCAGGCCCAGATTAAATAGCCTTCCATGCTGTATTACTGGGCTTCTCTTCAAACTTGCTCTTCCCTGTTCCCACACGTTGTGCTGCACATGTATTATTTACAAATGCATGCAAAGCTACTTCTGCTCAAGCAAATGAAATAGGAACCAGGACTTGCTCCTGTGTAAATAATGCATTTGGCACAGATTTGCAGTCTTTCAAAGGTATGGGTGGACTTTCAGGTGGTGTGAATACTGGCCCATGTCCCACAGCATTGGCCTTTAGAGTGTCTGGCACATACTCTCCATCCTAAAGGGGGCTAATGGGGTGCAGCGCAACAGTTCCAAGTTATTTTTTGACCCTGCACTTATTATGATGCAGAGCGGTCTTTCCTGCAGCCACAGCAGTGAGGGGGCTCATTATTTAAGTGGTTCTGTGACTGGAAGGGTGGCTTGTTTTCCTCGAAAGCTCTGCTGTGCCACAATCTGTCCAAGAACACCACAGTGCAGCTGAATCCTGCCTGTGAGGACAACAGAACCCACTTCATGCTTCTAACAGAGAGCATTCCAGACACCTACCAGTGACCCGGAACAGATTTAACTGTAAATGATTCAGGACCCGTCGGCTGCATTAATTTGGGGGGCTGCCCTAGCCGCACTCACTCTGCTCACATTTCTCTTTACTACAAGCTTATTCCTTCTGCAGCTCATCTGAAATTGACCCATTTAAGGCTCTGTACAGTACCTGGTGGAGTACAGTGTGCAGTTCAGTGTAGAAATGGGTGACATCATGAAACTGTCAATTTTCTGCAAGACCCACACCAGTCACTCTAACATTTGTACGAATGTAGGTCAGAAAGAGTTTGCAGCTCTGTAAATGAATCACATGGAGCCACAGAGAACGTGTACAGTAATGGAACAATTAGTTTTCACGCCGCGATGAAGTGTACGACAAAGGTTCCTCCTTCACCTTCTCCTGTGTGAGTAAGACAAACTGGTCAAAAGAAGGCCGTGGTCGTGTGTGACGGGACTCTTTGAAGTCAAATCTAACGAGCTCCAGGCCTAATTCTAGATGACACTGACACTAGAGCAGTAGCTATAAAATGCAATGTGATTTCCAAATGAGAGCAGAGAGGTTGAGGTTCACCAGAAGGAGGAACCAGGGAAACCTTCAGCTGTTGACATCTTACAGTATGTGCAAGCGGGAAATGTTTCCCACTTGACTTGCTCCTGAAAGTCATTAGTGAGAAACGTTGACTCCACATATAGAGACTGTTGGTCAGCTAATGTGTGACACCGTCATTCCTCGTTTTTACTTGAGTTCTTATCTACTCAGTCAGTTGTTTAAGTCATTAGAGCTGAATTGTATAAGGGATCGACTGAAAACTGTTTATTCTAGAGTGACGTATATTACTTTAAAGCAGCAGAACAATTTTCTGCTTCAGCAGGCGCATTGTTGGATGAAATGTGGAAATAAAGCTTGAAGATCCACTTAGCATTACTTTGATCTTATTACAGCTTATGCCTGACTCACACATTCAGTTTATGTCAAAACACTTTTCACGCTTTTGAGTATTTATTTAAGTTGGTAGTACACACAGCTCAAAACAGCGCTGACTCGATATCAGATGTAACAACGCCGCTGCTGAGGAAAACAATTTAGAAAAATAAGCCTAAAAATTGGATGAACCTGTCTGTGTGTTTTAAAATGCAAATTGCTTGAAAATATTCACAAGATCATGAATTTTGTGCGAGTGAAATGTTAATGCAACCAAGAAAGCATTTATCACCATAATTTGGTTTCTGAATTCTGACTGGGTTTCAGGTTTTGCATGTTATTATTTTTTGGGAGCTCTGCCAGTGTTTGTGAAAAAGATCCTTACTCATACAAAGCGTCAAATTAGAGATTCCAACCTTCAACAATCCAAACTGTAACCTTGTGTATTGTATCGGGTACAAAGCTGGAGGTTTTCAGCTGATAATGATAAACAGATTGAATGTAAGCATGTAAAACACTGACAGATTGTTTGCAACCACATTAAAATGCGTAGTGGTGTAACCTTTGCTCCTAGCATTTACACTACAAGCACCATGAATGAATAAGTATGATAATAAATGTTAATAACGTGTGATACTGTAACTTCATTCTCCACAAAACACTGACACTCTGGTGAATTAGTGAATAATAAGTCGTTATATTTGGTGGACTTTGTACTTTTGCCTGTAGAGAAAAACACTTTATATCATTTTAATGGTTTATGTTTTCAACCTACAGTAATCTCATTTATAATCTGAAAACAAACCAAAGATTAATCACTAAGAGCACTAAATTAAAACGTCACTTGAATATACGCATAGTACATCTGGCTAATTTATGATTCCTTCTGTCGCCTTTAGTTCAGTGGAAACCATGAACTAAACAGGTCATTTTGGATGTTCTGTCTCCAGGCTATTAAAAAGGAATGAAGACACAGTAAATGTAAGTCAAGCAAACCTATGGACTGTGTTTCCCTGTGCCTGCGCAGGGTGATGATGCGTTAGGACAGCTATCTGATCCCTGCCGTGCTTAACCGTGTGTCCGGTGGCACAGAACATGCTGCGAGGACCCAAGATGAGTCAGAAGCAAGTGGACCTCACTGATCCCACAATGGTTGGGGGGAGATGGAGAAACGGGGGGGGACAGAACGGTATACAGGGACAAGCCAAGTGTGTTAGAGGACTCCAGCTACACTGAGATGACCTCTGCCTCTGCCCCTGAGGGGATGTTATCCAACAGGTCTGAACCTAATGTTGGCTTCTGGAACACAGCACACGTCCTCCTCTGGTCCGCTGCTTCCAAAAAAGCACCACTCGGCCCAGCAGCGAGTGAACGCTCCAACATGACCGCAGTCTCCTGCCCACTGCACTTACACTCCTTTCTCATACTTTCCATTATGAATCATTTAGGCACTGGCCACACAATCCTGCTTACATGCTCAGTAAAGACCTGATGCAGTTTGTTCTTCATAGAACATTTGTTGTCAACGTCCTACTGTAGGTGAGATTGGTGACGATTCCACCTGTGACCACCTGCAGCGGCTGTGAACACAGATAATCCAGACTTACTTAGATCAGTGAACGGTATCCTGTTGATTGTCTCTGCCTGTAATGGCTGATGACTTAAAAACAATTGGTATGATTAGAAAAGTGCTCAGCAGTATTATGAATTATTCTATTTACAATTAATGAACTAAAGCATAAGTTTGTAGAATTGACTTAATGTTTTAAATACCTTTGTCTATAATTTGCTAAAATGTTTTTGATTTTCACATATGATGCATGTACTTATTTACAGCGACTAGAAAAGTTGTCCACTGCCCTTTGTCACAGATCCACAATCAAGGTATTCCAGTAGTTTGGCCTGGTTCTTGCATGCATTTAATTTAGAGAACGCTTCGCTGTCTGTGCCATATGTCTTTCATTTCAGAGTTTTCAGGGCTTTTCAAAGATTCTCTTGGATCCATCTGTGGACCTGTGAAATAATTTTGTATGGAGTGTATTTGTGCTCATGGTAGTGGTAGCTCATACTGAGGGTTTTATACTACAGTCACTTTGACTGACTCAGGTGATTTCCAATTAACTAGTTGTGTGATTAGGTGTCAGTTTAAAGGGACATTTCTGAATGTGGGGCTGAATACGTTTACTAGTCGACTGCCACCTGAGCAATATGCTGCAGTTTTAAGCGTGGATTTGATTACATGCACCTTCCGTTTTGTCAGGTAGTCAGTCTGCTGAGTTGAAGCTGAGCTGTTGTCTGATGCTCACCTGTCACTTGTGGTGTGATTCCCTCGTGGCCGCCATGGGTTGTGTAACGTGCAGATCTTTTTATCTGTAGGATTGTGGGAACAAAATCACACTTGGGGCAAATTCTATCACTTTATGGAAATGTCCATTCCCTCAATCCATTCATCTGGGGATTTAAGTTGCACACACTCTCGCTTATCCTGTCATTACGATCCTTTTGTTGTTCCAGCTGAGTGACAGCGTGCCCACCACCATTGCTGCTTTAAGAGAGCTGCAGTATTATTTGTAAGATTTGTTAGAACAAGGAAGGCAAATATAGTACTTGTACATCATGTCAGATGTACAGGGGAAACAGAAATATTTATAATTAGCAGAATAACCTCTGTAAATTCATCAGACCCCCGCGGCACAAAAGACGCCCCGGCTGCTCAGACATCGTTTCTGGTTGTCCTGCTGTAATCTCGACATTAAAAGCACAGCCGTTCCCCACGACAATGTCAAACTGTGTTTTTATACCTGCAAACCTGTGGTTTATGTGCAGATTAAATGACTGTAGCAGATGTGATGTACAAAATCAAAATGTTTCCAAGATCATGCAAGATTGAATTAGCTGCCGTACACTGGCACAAAAGACTACACAGTGTGTTTTGACACATTGGCCTGCAACGATCTGTACGATCTGTACGATCTGTACGATCTGTACGGCACGTATAGTGTAGGACTGCACATCCCTCAGGCCGTCTGTCTGTCACTGTTCTTTTCTGACACCAAGAGGTAACAACTGTGTGTGAAGCACAAGGTCAACAGACCAGTTAAATAGCAGACTTTTTAATATCACTTATCTTTCCACATTACGTGCAGATAAATGAATTACCTTTTAGAATATAATATGCTTCAGGATGAGCGATGGGGAAAATATATCATTTATTTTGTTAAATAGATGAAGTCATTAAATTCATATCCAATCAGATTTGCAGGACGTTAAGCTGTAGATGTTTTCAGTGATAGCAACAATCTGACGTCTTTACGAGCTGACGTCTGTAAATCATCTGCAATATGTGAAAAGAAACACACACAGTCTGAAAGTTACACCCTGAAATTCAAGATTTAATTCAGCTCCACTGATGCTCTGTGTTTCAGCGCTCGCTATGTTTTCTGTCAGTATATTAGCTGTTTATGTAAGTGAGGGAAGGCTTAGCCCAGGGCATGACTGCCGGTGCTCAACCAGCAGTGTGTCATATTTAGATAAGTGGTAAATAAAACGCCTAACATGAACAACAACACTGCTTTTGTTTTGCCCTCCAACCACAGCAGCCACCTCGAGTCCGTCCACGCTGTGTCATGTATCAGCTGTAAACACACTTTTCTGCCTTATTGGTCCCATTGACTCACTGCTGCTAAAAGGCAATCGGTGCTGTGGGGGAAGTTTGCTGTCTGAAAGATTGTGTGTCTGGATGTGTGTGTTGATGATGTGTCCGTCTATTAGACCGTAATCAGAGAGGAGGCTTTTCTCACAATGAGTAGCTGTGCCACTAATAAAAGAGAGCATGCAAGCATTGTTTTATGGTGGTTGCTGGGCAACACAAAGTTTAACAACAGCAGAAAGTGAGGTACTAGCTGTTACCTTCAAAATAACAACATGAATTAACAAAGAAACTGAAAAAGATAGTAATTATGTAATAAATACATAACAAGACAAGTGAACCCTTTCAGGTTATTTGTAGTTTTAATATATTAATTTTCTCTCTGGTTTTGCTTATTATATTTTGGAGGAAGCCTAATTTGTGCATGGATTATATTCATAGTATAAAAGAAACGAGGACTGTGAAACCTCGGGTATTATGATTCCCCTTACTGTCTTTTTTACGTATACATACCGTTGTCTGGCCATGATAGTCGTCCTTCAGCTACTGCAGCAACATATTATTTAGCAAAAGAAAAAGTTATTTTTAGTCCATCTAGTGATCAGATGTATCCATCAGGCCCTACGTGCACAGTTGAAGAGGTTGTAATTGAGTAATAAATAAACCACAACATTAATTTGTGACATGACACTAAAGGTTCTCGGCTGATGATGCATGAGTCTCCACAGAGAAGAAACTAATGAAAACAGCATCCAATGCGTGTATGTCTGCCCCAGCATCTGAAATCAAGGCTTAACCTGTGCCTTAATAGGTTTACCCTGATCAGACCAGTTTGTGATGAGCCACCTGCTCTCGGTGTCAAATCCATCCGGTGGAATAATTTCCCTGTTAACTATCTCCAAGAAGCCAGCTGAACACTATCAGACACAAGATGGGAATTGCAAAGTAGACTTAAACGAAGTCTGGAATACAAGCAGACGTCCTGCTGTCTAACACAAACATACACACAGACGCAGACTCACTGCTGTTGTACAACAGCTTCATTTCATTTTCAACCAACTTGGACAACTTGAAATCAAATTACAGTTATTTCTGGAGTTTGTCTCTTAGAGCAGACTCTCCCATCTTATTAGCAAGAAGTGCAAATGAATAAAACTAAGACTGAGAACAGGTGCTAAAATTTTGTGGCTGAGGTGAATGTGGAAATTAAAGAAATCAGCCTAAACTCTTGAACTTGTTTCCAAATACAAGCAGTGTTTTCTCAACAGTGTTTCTGTACCGCGAATCTCACTTTTTTAATCTCGTCACCCCTTCATCTGGTGTTACAGGCAGAGCAGTGTGTGTTGGTGTTGTACCAAACTCTGAGGAAGGCAGGTGAAAATTACTTTTCACTCAGTGGGAGTTAATGTCAGTCTCAGAAATGAAAAGATCAAATTTCTTGCTTTGAACTAAAATGCTGTAGCGTGTTACTCTGCAGATGCTAGAAAATTTGACGCTGTCAGACAATAGCTGAGTGTTGAAACCAGTGTAGCGTTGATTCGGATGGAGTCCTTGAGTCCAAATGCATTTACGAATAATTTTTATTTAATTTTTTACCAATTTCAGAAGAATCTGTGATCTCACATGTCACATCAAAGAACCAAGATTTCTTTTAATGCCATAAAATTTTAATTTGCTGTGAAGTCTTCCTTTGATAACTACATATGCTTTTGTATACTGTTATTTACAGCAGTCTCAGCCCATCGTGGTCAGTTTACTGCCGTTGGTCTCACTTGTGGGCCAGGTTCTAACCCCCGCTGCCCCAAGTTGGCTTGTCTGGGTTATTTGGCTTCAAGAAGTGACCAGACAGCAGCAAGTGTACACTCCAGATTTCAAATAGTTGCCTGAAGAACCCGTGGGTGATGTCGCAGTGTGTACGTTTATCCTCAGTCTGAGCGCTCATGACATCTGATTGCATCAGCTGCTGGAGATATACTGAATTAGAGCCTCCTGTTTAGCAGCTCCGGCTGTTGATAAAAGGGCCATCGCAGCAAAATATTTTCCTCACACGAAAGCGTCTGCCAGATTAGCAAGAGTTCGTCTCTGTACGCGAAGCCAAGCGTTTTACTCATAACAGAGTTCAAAGCGAGAGAGGAGGCCATTCAGATGAACCCCTGATGGAGGGCCTCACTGGACAACAGCGCCCTGAAAGTACATAGAGACCACGGAGCAGAGCACATTAAGACAGGCCACACAAATAGCATCAGTCACCTCACAGGTCCACGGCAGTTCAAGCATAAAAAGAGTTCGTTCGTAAAGTTGCAGTGTGTTTATTTATAGCTTCTGGACGTGTTTGTGAGAGTGTAAGCAGATATCTGCCCATTGCATACTGATTTGTGGTACGGCCTCGCTTTGTCTGAGCTCGTGTGGTTTTTATTTCAGTTTCCTTGTGATATTTGGCCACACTTTGTACCTTGGGGAAACCTGCCGTGTGTGCCCCTCAGCAGACTAATCCTACACGCAGCCAAGTCGTCCAGTTAAAACTCCATAGATCTATGCTTTTTGATTTGAGGAGTTGCTCTAATTGAACACCTGTGTCTGCCAAGTCTAAGCTTTGGGAGCTTGTTGGCATGAGCCTTAATGAGCCGGCCTGCACGGCTGAGTGTTCATGTGATCCAAATATGGCTGAAAGCTGATGATTTTTTTTTATTCTTTTCCAGAATGCGGGAGAGGGACCTACAGAGCATGTGCAGAAGGGCGCTGCTGCTGACTGTCTGTATGGTGTCTCTCTGGGGACAACTGAGCGGTGCATCGTCGCACAGAAGCCACATAGGTACAACACTGCTTGTTTTCCAGGAATCAGATGCTGAACACGGGGTGATAATGCACATGAACACACACTAGCATGGATTGTTCTGGGCAAAATGCCCGGCGCCACCAACAGCCGTTCAAATGAATGGGGCAAGCATTAAAGGATAGCACTGCTTTAATTCTGTTGTTTTTATAGCTCTATTACTTTCATTGGATGTTAGAGGTTTAATAGCAGTGATCTAGCAGACATCATATAGGGGCTGAATTACAGCTGACACCAAGTGATTTATTAGAGTCCAGCCTGGGCTTGGGTTTCTCTGCTCATCAGCATTCAGGTATATTAAGTTTGGGACTTCAACAGTTCAGGAGACATTTAATGAAATGTCACATGCCATCACAGTAAGTATGTGTGGACAGTGTCAGGACCTTAATGCAGAGGTGGCCTGATCTCTGGGCCTAACGATGGGACCTACGACTGTGACTTAAAACAATGAGCCCTGTTCCACCGTGGGAGTACAGAGTACGTAGTGGCTGAAACAGCAAAAGATTACATCAGCGCAAGGACGGAAAGGATGAGCAGCGTGGAGCAGAGCATACACAAAGTAGATTATAGCATGTTTCAGTTAAGCCAGTGAAATAAGTCCTGGTGCAACAAACTCGTGACTTCACCTGTTGCTAAACAGGGACATTCAATGTTTTGTTTGTGTGTCTGAAATTCAATTTTAAGTTTAAACAATTCACTCTTGTTGAAAGCTGTTGTCCTAAAACCACAAAGCTGCTCATCCTATATATGTAGATACCAACAGTCTGTGTGTACTACTGAGAAATGTCTGCTTTAAAATTGTGTATAGTACCTCTTTAAATATGATTAATTTAGTTGTTCATGCAAACACCTGACAGTGAAATTCTGCTGGAATCAACATGCTCTGTGCATTCAGGGCATCTTTGATGCCATGAGCAGAGAAATGTCAAGTCAATTAATTACAGGGTTTCATTCCGAGCTCTGCAACGTTTAGATGCACTTAGAAAGACAAATTTGGATGAAAGCACATAAAATAACTATAACGATTTAAGCTATCGCTCATGCATATATTAAAGTCCTGCCATAAAATGCAGTCAATAGACTTCTCTGTCAACACACATTGATTCAATCTTTAGTGATATTGTAAATAATAATGTGCTTTGTGACAAGGCTTCATTTTCGACATGACTATGGTTTTAGCTCATCGGTGACATGGAAGATTCTCTGACCCTGTAGGGGACAATCTTTGAAGACCAGGTTATTACTGATGTCTGTGTGGCTAAACGGGAGTAAAGACCAGCAGCCTGAGTAGAGGCTGCAGCAGCAGCACTGACATGACTTAAAGAACGAGGCGCACAACAGTAACATGTTGCTGCACGTTTTTTGCATTAACGGCAACTTCACAGTTAGGATGTTGTGTTTACCTTTCACCTCCTCGTGTTGTAGTCTAACAGCGCTCCTCATATTTACTGAATATATTTGACGGATTGTAGACTGACAGTAGAAGACACCAAATCCCACTTGTTTGACTGCAAACATGTTGCATAAACCATTTAATCTCGGGACTTAGACGAGTCTCCCTTTTGTTTTACATTGGTCCCACTCTTGAGCCTTTGAGCCCAAGTAGCCTGGCGCGGTCCTCCCCGGGCAGCGCCGACACTCGGGTAATCACGCAGCCCGTCCCCACACTGCGGAGGTCAAGTCAAGGTGGGCCCGATAAACAAGCCTCTTTAGACCTTCTGTTTATCGAGGTGGGGCAATTGAACCTTTCACTATAATGTGACTGGAGCACATCGAGCTTACAGTGGGCACGCATAGCCCCTGTAATAAGACCACTGCATCCCCCAGAGCACCATCTACATTCATTAGCTAGTCATGAAAGAGTGGAGAGGGAGAGGAAGGGTGAGAGCAGAGCGACCGCGGAGCGAGGCGGTGCGATAACAAGAACCTTACGGCTATACAATTTGTTTTGGTCCCATCAATAGGATTTAGACTGATGATGTGACCAGGTCAAATGGGAGCCTCATTACTCAGCTGTTTCGATACTTGGATACTATTTCCTTCACAGTAACTCATTCGGCTTCAGTTAAAGAGCAGTAATCAAGCTGTCTGAGGTTTGTTGGCTAGTGTGCGGGCAAACGCTGAAATGTAGCAGAGAGGAAAACAGACATTTCCCGCTGAGGCTGAGCGATGCAGCGCCGCTGCAGCTCGCTCTCCGTGAGATAAAAACACTCCAGGCGTTGCCGTTTACAGGTCATAAACTCTGTTATTTTTAAATGTAAGGTTATTAGAAATTAAGCCGCATGCCTTATGGATAGCGCCACAAATTGGAATCACAAGGATTTGGGAGCTGAAGTTTATGCTGGGGTTAAATTAAGTCTCTATTCTAAATCCACACACACACAAGGGACCATGCTGCCTTATTAATAAGATGAAACTGTGCACTGGCTCTCATTTGAATTCAGTGGAATATTTTCACATTGGCTTATGGTGGAGACTTTCTAAAACTGTGTGATGCACTCTAATGGCTCATTCTCAAGCTGATTTCCATGCTTCGGGGAATTTTTTGTGTTCTATGTAAATTGGCTTTAACTTTTTTTTATCCTCTTCATTGTCAGTGTTTTATATTAGGAACAAACTCATTCTCCAGGGACCAAATTAATGGCAGAATCCAACTGGAACTTTTGTTCTCCCCACTGTCACAGTCAGATAATTTTTTGGGGGAAAAAAATATATTAAGATATGTCACATAAATAAAAACTACAATGTAAAATATGCTTAGTGGTTAAATTAGACTTGTTTGCTTGTGTCAGCCTGCAGGGAAAAGGACCGAAAAGGAGTTTTCATGCTTGATGGGTTTTGAAAACCAGCAAGCAGCAAAGCATGTTTAATGCCTTAAGATTAGAAATTCAAAAATAATATTTTATTTCAGATTTACAAATTTTCTTCTGCTATTACATTTGCTTAGCAACTGGAAGGGGAGTTATTTTCTGTTCTTAATGTGGATGAGTAATGGAAATATTGACGGTGAGTAAGAAAACGGCTTCAAGTACTGTAGGTGTCAGACTATTAAGGCTGCTTCTCACCGTGCTCCCACCAGTCTCCCCAATTAAGCCAGCTTCGACTTGTGAAACACACACAACATGAAAATAGCAGCTGGACATATTATTCATTCCGTGTTCAAAGATAGCCCTCATTGAGCTGGATGAGAACTTCTTGCAGGGCACAAGCTGGAAACCTTTGTTGCTAAGCTTTCCCTCATCCACACCTTTGATGCGGTGGAGTGTTTATCATCAATAACGCCTGTGTGAGTGAATAGGGGATAATTCCTGCAGCCAGGTTCCCAAACCTTGGCTACTCCCATAAACAGAGCTGAGGCTGTTTTGGGTGCGTACAGGCGAGATGCTCATTTTGCTTGTGTGTAATCTTCAGGTGTCCACATACTTTTGTTGCTTGTACTGGCGGTTCCTCTGCTCAGATAGAGCCATAGAGCAGAGCAATTCAAGAACCATTGGTGGAGAACCAGGAACAGATTTAATGATTTAAGGAGACTGCATCCTCACATGTTCTTCCTTGTTATTTCTCATCACGTCGTAGAGTAACATTTGTGATACTCTGCTTACCTGCCTGCACGGATCCCTGTACTGCCTTATGTGCCCTTTCTCAATAAGCATTTCTGTGTAATAGCTTATACAGCATCAGTCCGCTCACACACAACAGGTCAGCGTGGAATCCTTGCCCAGGGATAGCATGACATTATACCAAGTGGCTGCAGAACAGGTCAGCCCCACCCTGGAGATACATGGGAAAGTGGCTCCGGAGCATTCGTCCTGACATTTGGAGAGCAGGTGGACGGCACAATGGTGGACAAAGATAGTGAGTAGAGGGAGACTGCGATGGAGACGTGGGGCTGTTTGAGATGCGCTGCAGGCTTGACAGGGGTCAGCTCGCCCCATCTCCCGATGGCAGCTACAGAGATTAGAAAACCATCAAATGTCCTGTGCTATACGCATCTGAATGGCAGCTGTATAGATGAGCCCTGAGTGACTGTGTCTGGCCTCGGTCGTATCCTCTGTGTGTGGCCAACAGAGGGGAGCAAGGGACCAGGCTATGTGCTGAGAGAATGTCAATGGTCTCTACGCAAGCTTAGAGGAAATCAAGGTTCCCCCTGAGCTTTTTATCATGTGTGTTATGGTATTGGGGGGAAAGTTAAAGCTCTTTTTACTGCTACAAAGGGAAATGATACTTTCACACAACCTGGGCCTTGGTATCCTTCCACTAATAACAGTATGTTGTACTCTTCATTCAAATCAAATCCTGGATGTCTACACGTGCTGCCATTTACAGGATTTAATTCTGACCTGTGCCTCCCTCACTGTCTGCCAGTGAGTTGTAGGGTGCATTCTATAATTAACTTCATCATTATTAATTAATAAATAGATTTGCATGTGCTTTGGTTGCTCTGTGTCCGTTATGGAGCATATAAGAGCAGCATTCATGCCAACGAACACATAAGTGAACACAAGCTTATTTGTGCACCTTTTAGCTTTGTGAATACATGCGACCCGCATCTAAGGTGCGTATCCGTACTCTGCCTGCATTAAGGTCAGTTCACCTATGATCAGTGTTTTCAAGGGAACAGTGACTGCGACAATAGCTCGGGGTTAAGTCTTTCTGAGTTTTTTCTAATGCAGTAGTTGGAGTCATACTGTGCCAGAATCTGTCTTCTGTCTCCATTCCTTCTCTAATTACAGCTCATATGTAAACCCATTATCTCTCGCCACTTTATGAGTTACCTCTAGCTATTCTAAAACTAAAAGAAATTTGAATTTTTGGAATTTGAAAGAAATCGAAGGAGAGCGTGGAGATAACGATTTGAGCTGATGAATGCAATTAGTGGAGAAGTGCTAACAGCATGGCAGTAATTGAGTCTTACAAACTCAAAGCCTGGCCTTACCCAGCAATTAGAGCCACCTCCTTTAAACTTACTCACTTGTATTGCTGGTAATGGTCTACGCTTGGTTGAAGCTTAGCACGAGGAGGCGCAGCCCGCGTTTGAATCAGCCACGTCTCTGTTCCTTGTCGCAGGGCTCTATGATCTGTTAAAATTCTAACGTCAGTGTTTGATGATTGATTTGCTGACTTGTTGGTTGACCGTTCCACAAACGTTGCTATTTGAGATGCTGTCTAATGCATGTTGCCACATAACATTAACTTTGGGATCAAGATGTCATTGTGTAGTTTTGTGACATATTGCTTGCGTTGCTCGTATTAAAGGTGAGAAGTTCTTTAATCCTTCATGTTTATTTGATATATAATACTGCATTATGATTGTTGATTGCTGTACAATAACTTATTCTCTGTCATTGTTGAGCATGAGTCATGTAAAATCGATCATAGATCATAATTTTTAATCTCTGCTTTGCTGATACCTGCTCTTGACTCTGAACATTGTGATGTTTAAAGCCTTCCTGCTATCAATGGGAAGTTCATTTTCGAATTGGTTCCACTCTTTAGTTCAAAATATCTCACTCAAAAACCAAATAATTTGTTGTTCATATTTCTATTTTCTAAGAACAAAATGCCAGAGAGCTGACTGGAACAGTTTTATGATCATAAGTAAATGTCTATCTGAAGAGAAGAGGTTGCTCTTGTCTTACTCTGAAGTACGTCTGTCTTTAGGTCCTTATTTGTTGTCATATATGACATGAGTGCACGTTTTTTTGGTTATAATGGAGGAAAAACTGCTGCCCTCTAAACTGTGTTTGGTCTGATGCAGTATGCATTTTTAAAAATCCCTCCTCATGGAGAACTGTCTTTTGCTCTCCATCCCTAATGCAGATGTGCAAAGCAGTGTCAGATCAGATTTCACCCCAACTCATGCAAATCAAGTCATAATTTCATTCATAAGAAAGGGGATGACACACAAAGATAATTTGCCACGTCTAGATTAAGACAATGAACTCTTCTTAAAAAAGTGGGACATGTGACGTTCTGATGTGAAACAGGTGACAAATGGAGGAAACGAGTCTGAACTGATGGTTTATGAAGATATAGATGTAATCTGAACCACAGCCGCTGACACACAGACTGATCCAAGATCAGAGACTGCTCCTCTCTTATCAAACAAATGTAATATTTACAGCCTGATGTGAGGATGGATCCCGTGGTGCGTGGGGGTTCGTCGGGGGGGGGGGGGGGGGGGGGCTCATTTCAAAGAGCAACGACCAACTGCTGAGTTTACTCTGACTTCAGCCAAATGAATGATGAATGCAGCATGTTTTTCATGTCAGCATTTATTATTATTATTATTATTATTGCAAATGCAAGTCAGTGCTAAAAGGCTGAGTGGTCGTCATGTTGACAAACCTTTTGCCAGTTAACCTAATTAGTTGCTCTTCCTTATTGGTGCCACTTGCAGGACTTTTTCAACCCTTTGTTGCTTCCGTCATAACACGTCATGTGTATTGTTCCCGTGACGTTAGATATTATTTTTTAAAGGGGACATTCTGTGATCAATCAGTCTTATATATTATGGCTTATTCTTTGTTCAAGTTCTGAATAAATCATGACTTTATTAGGTTTGCAAATGATTACAATGTTTTTTCTGTGCTTTATGATTTTACTCATCTTTTTGAGTTGCTGTTTTACAGATTGATAATAATCACAGTGTGCTAGTACTGTATTAACATGTGCTGCTTTGAGTTGTTTTAATGACGTCTTTAATGTATATCTAATCAATGGAATTCTAGCTGCTTGCTTTGACTCCTATCCCACTGTCGTGATTAATTGAAATTCTCTGAAGGATGAAGGGCTGAGTGTCATTAAGCCCTGTGAAGACTGTTAAACAGCCTGGCATCTGTCTCTGAACTGGCACATAGTTTTATTTCAAGATGTCCGGGAACATGTCTGCAAAGTTTAACGCCCTTTCTAAACGCTATCTCCTTGTAATTATGATTACATATTCACAGGCCCAGTCGTAAATTTACCACTTTTGCCTTCACAGCTGCCCCCTGAAACCTCTTTCCTGTGCAGTTTGATCATTTAAATCCGAACAGACATTTATGAGCGCTCATCTGCAGACAGGCGATGTTGGAAAGGAAGTCAGAGGGAAACTCATCAGCTGTTCAGCCTTGGGTAGTTTCCTCTTTTCTCTTAAACTAATGCTAGGCTATACTGTAGCACAGTAGTTATTCACAAGAGGCCGGCCACTGGCTGAACAAAGTGAAATATAAGCTTCTAAAATGCAGTCTATCAATT
The DNA here is from genome assembly GCA_030770545.1 of Macropodus opercularis. Lineage (NCBI taxonomy): Eukaryota > Metazoa > Chordata > Actinopteri > Anabantiformes > Osphronemidae > Macropodus > Macropodus opercularis. Next base: position 7,686,087 of record CM061099.1, read on the forward strand.
GCTTGCCTCCATGCTCCCGCTGCGCTCCGTGACTTTTCGCCTTCTGGCTCACATCTCCCCAGGAATAAGGTGCAGTGCAGTGTCCACATCGGGCCATAAAAACTGCAACCGAGGCTGAGCATCAAGTTTATGTGAATAGACTGGAGCATAAAATGTAATGGGTGGAACCATCGGAGTTCTCCTGGAATGGCTTTTTTAAAAGGTTTGTCGACATATTTTTCAGCAACATGGTCTATTAAAGAGAGGGACATTTATATAGAGCTGTCAGGGTGTGGACAGGTCAGGTGCTGCCTTCTACGTTCCCTCAGGTGGCCTGAAATTCCTATATGGGATTAGTGATGGTGGCTGCTTCACCGCTAATGAGATATTATTGTACTCCAGGGCAATGTTTACCAATCGTCTTATCTCAGTGCTTCTTACTCCCTTCTCTTCAGATCACTGGGGTCCTGTCACTGTTACAGAAATGTGCCACACAGTTTAGCTTGGGACCCCGTCCTCTTTTGGCTGAACCACTCCTCTGTGTTTCCACCGCGTTTCATGACGCTGTGCCTGTCACTCAGCTCTGAAAGGTATCAGTGGAATCTGCCCAAGATGAAAAACACGGGAATCCAGTTGGAGAACAGAGATGGCAGCCGTTTAGAGCAGACATGACATGTGCTTGACAGATGAGCAGCATGTGTGCATGTCAGATGAGAGACCAGAGACAGGAGTGGAAGATCTGTGGCTCCTCTTCTGTCTGCCTCTGTGGAGTCCAAAACAGATATGGTAGAAAGAGGACGCGGAACACCAGCGATGGCCCTTCACACTGGTTATGTGTGTTTTATGCAGTTTTCTGTGTTAACATAAGGTTTCGTGTCGTGTTTATGATTACGTAAGGTTTTCCTCAACAGATGCACTGTGTGTATGCTCGGGAGGCAAAATAAACCATTGTCACAGCGTGTTATGCTCCAACTTTGTGAGACATGAGAAACAAGCAAAACTGGCAGCCACTCACACACTGTACATATTCCTACCAGTGTCCATAAACTAAAGCAGCACTAAAACTAGCAGTGATCTGAACACAGTGTCCATCCATCCGTTTCAAACTGCTGTATTGTCTTTACAAACAATTGGTTTCCATGTAAATTGTTAGCATTGCCCATATACTGTAGAAAGAATTGCTGCTAACAAACATGTCTTTTGTTATGAAAGTCCTTAAATGTTCTGGTAATCCCACTTTAACTAATTGTCGCACGCTGCAGACTTTTTGTTCACGTCAGATATTTCGCCCTTTCGTCTTTACATCACTATGTTTGTGTGTGAACTCTACATTATTCTATAGTAAAAGATCTACAAAACCATATGTAGTGAAATCACAAAAAGACTACAATGGCTGTTTGATGGTGCAGCTAAAGAGAATGAGTAAGCATGTCAAGACCGAGCTTTCTCTGCAGACGGCTTTGAGTCTTCTCTGTCTCTCTGCTGCTGCCATTGCTGTCCCTGGATTTAATAACTTCAGTAGCCTTTCACTTACAAGGCTGTATGATTCCTTGAGGGACTCCAATTGATCAGTCAGTGGTGGGCCCCGACACTGTGGCAGCCAGATGAATGGTACTGACACGGACTTCATCTAAACCACTAAAGCATACACTCGGGGAATGTGAGAGCCCACTCATCTGTTTCTATATTCTGTCTCTCTAAAGATCGTCCTCGCTGAGTAAAAGATTAAACAATAAAAGAACATTCTGCTCCTTCTACCAGGAAACTGACCGATGAGGATAAAGACTGATGGGCAAGCTATACCCACACTTTACGTAATTGAAAGTCTCCAAGCTGCTGCACCATTGTAACCTCAAGAGGTTAATGTTGATTTTTATTCCTGTTTGGTAATGGATTTCACAAGACTACAGAAGCACTGATTAGAATATTGCAAACACTTCCTTTGGGAAAATACTGGATCTTTATGCAAAATTCTTTCCTCAAGACCAACAGATAATGGTAAAATACTTTCACCTGACATTTCCACCGGACATTTGTTCATTCTGTCCTCTGTACAGCTCCATATGGGAACGTGTCAGAACTAGTAGTTTGAACAGTAGATTATAACATATGAGTTTATTATATGATGTTATAACATGATATGTGCAGAAGCTTTGTGTTTCCCACCAGGGAAGACGGATGAATGTTTTATAAACCAATACCTCAGTATGTCTTGGGGTGTTTTCCACCACATTAAAAGTATCTTTTCTGTGGCCATTTGAGTAGTTTTATCTTGCTCTACTTTAATGCCCGCGTGGATCCTCTTAATGAGTGTTTTGCCTGTGTGACGTTGGCACTTTTGGCTCTTGTATTCAATTTGCATCACAGGCTTTTGTGCAAACCAAAGCAGGTTATAGGATTCTGGAGCCAACGGTATCATTTAAATGTATATGAATCCATAGGGCATCTCCGTTGTATGAGTGTTGACTGTGACCGAAATCTGTGGCCAAGCCATGACTTCTTATAGGCCGCCTTCAGCTCCTTCTGCACACTTTACAGACATGATCATTGATATGACCAACTAAAGCTTATTGCACAATTGATGCAGAAATGTTGTGCTATTGCTCACAGTTCCACCTGAAACGCAGGCTCCCTAGGACCAAATATTAGGCATTCAGGAAACATCTGACTGAGATTGTTTAACAGAATAGCTCCTCCATGTGTGACAAACAAAACATCGCCAGTCAGCAGCCTCTGTTTTTCATGTGTTCCCTGTTGTGCTGCCGTTACTGTATCTTGTGCTTGACTGGCCAGCTGAGGCTGATTTGGCCAGACATGCAGCTGACAGTTCGAACAGTTTGCCGTTCTTGATGCCTCTGTACCTGCAGGTTGGATCAATTGTTTGATTGTTGTAGAAGCGGAGACTGACCTGTAGCTTCGTTCAGACCTGTGTAATCAGCTCAGTGATAACAGCGAAAGGAAAGTTCTTCACCCAGAGACTGGCAAGTTTCAGTGTTAACATCATTGTACTGAGCTGCACCGTGAGCTTCAGTCTCCGGTGATTTTTGCACAGATGTGTTTCAAACCATACTATTTGCATTTGTCGTAATTTGTTATAATAATTTGAACAGATAAAGTATGTCATCAGTTTGTTTATGGTTAGACCACAGTTAAGAAATGACAAGAAATAGTAAAAAGAAAAATATATAAAAAGAAAAATAGTATTAGTACGATTTATTAAAAATCACTGCACACCCTCACTTACTGCCCTCTACATGACTCACAGCAATTACCTGTTGCAATGTGTTTTTAAAGGAAAAGCCTGGCTGGTGATTGAAATCATGGCTGGTTGTGAGAATCGAACCACTGACCCTTTAATGGGTGGTTGGTGGGCGACTGCTCTGCCTCTTGTGCTGCACTGTAACATAATGGATGGCCATGAGCGACTAGTTTTGCCTTTTCAAATTATTCAGGTTATTCCGTTGCATGAATTAGCATGATGAGACTGTGTACCGAAACAGAAATAAAGCATTTTCTTTAGTTTCTGTGCATGTTCTAGTCATGTATTGATGTTTATCAGAACTCATCTTCAGAGTGATATCGATTGGCTGAAGGAGGCCAGATTTCATTTGTGTACTTTGTCCTTTCACCTTTCTTTGTCTCCATCTCTTCCTCCTGCTGAAGTGAGAGACAGTTTGAATAGAAACGCGTTGATCACACTTGTTGGGAGATATTAGCAGAGCTGCGTGAAAACCTACGCAGAGCCCATGGAGAAAAGACGGAGACGTCCTCGCACTGTGTTACATCCCAAGCTTTTCCACTTCGCTCCCACTGATGCCAGAGGAAGAGTCGGTTTGGGCTGTGAACGGGAAGACTGCTGTAGAGAATCAGAGGTTTACTGGGCACCTCCTCACTGTCGTAGTGTCCTTGAAGGCTACACTGACGTCTTACCCACCTAGATCTGCTCTGGTGTGTCAGGCATTCACACACGTTTAAAAAGAAAACAGACTGTATGTTAATAACCTTTAGTCAAAAGTACGACTAAAACTAACTTCTTTCACGAACAGGTTGTGTTTCTGTATCAAAAAATGAAATAAATAAATACAGTAAATAAATAAAGATTTGTGTAAAGGCAGAAAACAACCGTTAAAAGGAAACTTGCTCTGAATTGCATCATTTTCCTGTGAATTTTTTAGGTAGACACTGAATCCAGCAACAAAACAGTAGAGTTTGTCACTGCAAATAAAACTGTTCTAAGAAGAGGAGAGGGCATTAGTTAGTTAGTGTTAGTTTTATATCTTAATTATTATAATTAACTAATCTCAGACCCCAAGCCAGTTAGAAACATCATGTACTGGGGCACTTCGAGGTTGGTCTGTGCTCACATGGATTGTTATCGGCTGAGAATGGCCGCGCTGCTCTCTGACCTCTCGGTCTGTCCACACCGCATGGTGGTTTTGCGTCCAGCCTCGGAGTCAGCGACCTTGGTCAGCAGCTCAAGTTTTAATCAGCACTTCTCTCCACACAGGCAGCTCCGACCGGCCGCTCACAGCACCTTAATGAGTTGAGAGTCCCGAGCCAGACCCCACCGCAGCTCGTGCTCCAGCTCTCCTGTCTCCTTTTCAACCTGCAGCAGTGTGGGCGTGTATACAGTACAGTACTGTACAGCAAAAGCACACAATCATTCAAAGCAGGAGATGAGGCCATTAGTGTTACCATCTCTGTTGCATCATTTTTAACATTCAGTTGAATAGAAGACGAGATTATCACTAAAGACAAGAGTCTTATTTATTTGCTGTGAGCACAGCCAACGTGTTATTTAACTTCCTTCCACTTTAGTGAGGAGATTTATTGACTTTGCTCGTCTCACGTCTTGTGATTACTCACCGGTCATGCGCATCTATCTCCTTAACAAAGTTTGAATATTCCCTCCAAGCTTTTCCAACTTTTGAAATTAACTTTGACCAGGGGGCGTGCTGGTGGCTTAAAGATAATCACATCAAGGGCATGGAGCCTGACCTGCACTTTGCATCAGTGAGTCCCTGCTTGGTGAAAAGCACTCAATCGGCAATTGTTGTCTTGCCTTTTGTGGGAATGTGAATAGCGCCTTATTGATTGGAAGCAAAATGTTTTTAATGTTGTAGATGAGATTTCAGGATTGCTAGCTAATGGGAAGATGGAAACTCGCAGCAATCTATTTCAAGTCAAGTTCCAAATTGAAAATCTTTACAGGCATAATTAAAGCTTATCTGAAAGGAATGTCAAAAGTTTCAAATGCTTTTCTTTCTTTCTCTTTTTTTACCCATTCATTCATGGTTGTTCTGTGTAAATCCACCAACTTGCCCAGAATGGTGATGAGTCTATGCACAAAAGTAATGAATATAAAACAGAGAGCCGTATTGATTTTTGCTACAACTTAACAGCAGTGAGAATAGTGTCTTCGTAATTGGTAGTGTAATGTTCTATGATATAAATAAGTGGTTTTAGTGATGTTAATTAAAGTCACTTTCAAGAAGCATGTGCGTTTTTTTAATGTTATGCTCCTTCATTGGCTCCGTCCAGGGGAACATTGCTCTGTTTGTCCTCTGGTTGGGTTAAAGGGTCGGTGGATTAAGGGTGTTGCTCAAGGATATGTGCACAGGAGGGACGGTGCTTTGGTTCAAAGCCGGGCTACTCCATTTGGGTATTGACCTGGATTTCAAGTAGCCATTGTGTTTGGGTGTTTGAAAGTAGACTGTGTTGAGGAATTACTCAAATGCCCTCGAAGGACTTTAGCGCACAACTGAGGAAACCTTGTCTGACCTTCTGTAGTTCAGATTTATTTAGTGGATTAAAGTTTTACCACCTGTTTTTGTGAGCCACAGAATAGACAAATACATGTTCTCAGCACTGTGCGTCCCTTACTGTATACTGAAGCATGTGAGTAACGCAGATTGATTTACTGTATGGTTATGGAACACGTGGCCTAAGAGCTACACATAAACCAAAAGCAACACGACAGGCTACTTCATAGACAAGTGTGAACATGGTCCGCTGGTTTGGAGTTTGATGTCTTTGTGTACACACAACTCTGGAATTGTACAAATGTAGATTTTGTTGGCAGAGCTAATCAGTGTCATGTATTTGACTAAGTGCGGTCACGGTGATTCATCCTCAGGCTGAGACTTTGGAGGTTTATCTATGATAATGACGTTGTCAGCGCAGAGCAGCTCCCATTCTTTTGCACTTGCACTACACAAAGATCAAGTGTGTGTGGGTGCCGGGCTGATAAACGCTTTGCCTGGGCCTTCACAGCTGCCACAACGAAAGCAACGGTGGGTGGGACTGGTGAACGGTGTCTATTACGCAGAGAAACAAAAGCACCGTAGCATGAAAGGAAAAACGTTACTCAGTTCCTTTTACGTTCCACAATCCTTTGTAGTTTCACTAGTTACGTATAAAACTTTTTCCAAAATGGGAAAATATTTACTACTAAATCACTGTGCAGATATGAGTCTGTCTAAAAGTACCAGCAAACTACTGCAAATGCAGGTAAACGTCTTAATTTCATGTGATTCTCCAGTTGCTGTGTCCGTAGGCAAGAACTCTGGGCACTGAGCTCCAGGCGTGCGTTCACTCTGTCGCTTTGGAAAGTGTCCTGTCCAATGCGTAAATGCTAATTAATTTTACGAAGAATTCTGCAAAAGGTCTATAATAAGGTTTTTGCGAACTTTCTAACTGCTGTGCGTGTTTGTGCTTCCAGTTCATGTGAAAGCTGGAACCTGTGAGGTAATTGCTGCTCACCGCTGCTGTAACAAGAACAAGATCGAAGAGAGATCCCAGACTGTCAAATGCTCCTGCTTCCCTGGACAGGTGGCAGGAACAACAAGAGCAGCCCCATCCTGTGTAGACGGTACGCCAGGCTTCTCGTTGCACTTTAGGATGTGATACGGTCTAAATCTGTCACAAGCACGTCTGGTGCTTATTTCAGTGATTGTTTGTGTGTGAGAGGTTTATTGTCTGAAAATTAAAAAAAAAACAGGGGCTGGTGTGTTTCTGATTCTCCTGTTGTGCATCCAGAAGACTTTATGACCTTCAGAAACAATCCACCCACCCACACAAAAAGCCTGGTCACTTAATATCATGCCAGGAACGGCCTCAGTTACAGGTGAATCGATCCGTGTCCCCTCTTTTCACTGGAATGGCTCTGACTGGGGCTCTCCAGCTTTCTTTTCGCTTTACAAGTGTCAAGAGAAGCTGCTTCTTGGCTTGTAGGGCTCTTCAGCACAACAGAAGACCTTGAAGCACCAACTTCTGCTGCTCACCTTTATTACCCCTCCTACACACAGTACAAACGTTGATTCCTGCTCACAACACTCACCAGCTTGACACTGACCCACACGCTGCAAGTCAGACCAGGGCAGGTTGACAGCTCTCTGTCAGCAGAGCTCAAAAGAAATCTCATTACTCATTGTGATGTTTGTACAGTAGTATTTACAGGCACTTGATGTTTCTGCTGACACTGTGTTGTTAATTGCCTGTGATTCCCCTTTCATGGCTTTATTTTGATTCCTAACAGCATCCATAGTTGCACAGAAGTGGTGGTGCCAGATGCATCCCTGCATGGACGGTGAAGAGTGTAAAGTGCTGCCAGACCTAAAAGGATGGAGCTGCAGCACCGGGAACAAAGTTAAGACAACCAAGGTGGGTTTAATTCAAAGAACAAAATGGTATTTCTAAAACACTATGGAACATATGGTAATAGTTTAATGGAAGCGGAGAAAAGGAGGGGAGACATTTTTGTAAAACAAAATGTGGCAAAAGGAGTTTTTCAAGAACTTCACACAGGAGTAGAGCAGAGTAGACGACAGCAGGAGAGGATGATGACTCACAGTGAGTGTCACTGAAGTGCGTCTTCAAGCTATCAGGGTGAGTTCAGTTCAACTATCTACTGTCCTGTATTTAGCTCACATTTTATTGTGACAGTCCAACTACGCTTTACTCCAGCCTTTAATCTGTGTGACCCAAATAATCCTGGTCATCATCCCATCGACTAACTAACACATCACAACTCATCTTATTTAGATGTCAGAAAACGCGACACAGGCAGGTTGGTTGAGCCTGGAAACACACAGCTCTGAGTTCACTACCTTTGCCATTGTTCAAATAATATTTTTTTCTTTTATGGAATTATGACATTCATGGAAATTGTTTCATCAAACTAACAAACCCTGTAATTTCTAGGGCAATTTCATGTATTTGATTGAAAAGTGATTAGCAATGCAGTGACATCTATTCTATGATTCCTGTGGATGCATTAATAAACATTAAATACTTGGTTCTGTTACCAGGGTCCTAATCACAAGCTGTCTCAAGCCTTTTAAGACAGAACATAAGTACAAAACACATAATTTATTTAGTGTCAGAATTATTCATGAATATACTCAATGTGTCGAATTAAAATATGCAAAAACAGATCTGTGTTGTTTCTGCTTGGGCATTTGGATAATTTCACATAAATTAGACCTGCAGTTGAAACAACAACTTTTTTTATCAATTGTATTCGAAGTAAACACTCTCTCAAAAACTTTGTAATAACAACAATAATGAGGAGAAGGAGATCATGAGACTGGTGGTTTGGGTGAGAAATGAGATGTGGATACCACACGATGTCTTTGCAAATGGAAAATCAATTATCACTTCACTAATAAACAGTGTGACTTTACACCAGTGACTTCATAGGTACAAATTGAGAAGCACAGCCTATGGGAAATCACAGAACAATGCTGTTGAAATCCAGCTGCCAAGGATCCATCTCACCCTCATGGTTGTAGTATTAAGGGGAAGCAAAGTGGGTTTGAGTCAGGTCCTGTGTTTGAAAAGTGAGGGCGAGCTTGCGCACGACTTCAAAAGTGCCGGTGACAAGCGAGACAAAGGCGAGCGGAGACAGGAGGCCGACAAACAAACAACAAACAAAAATCCCTCCGTGATGCGAGGCTGTCGAGTGGGATGCTCGGAGGCAGGGCAGGAAGGTTCAAGCTGTAGCACTTCCAGAGATTAATAGAGGTTATCTGCATGCGTGTTTGGGGTTTTCAGGGTGTGGTGGACCTGTAGTGGATTGTAGGTGAAGACGGGGGGGGCACAGTGGGCCTTTAGCCATCCATCATGGCCCAGTGCTTGACTCAACAAACGCCTGTAGTTGAGCCGCCTCCTCCATTATTCATGGCTACAGGAGGCCTGGACGAAGCAGAGCTTTTTATTTTAGCCAGGTTAATAATTCATGTCCTCTCACACAGCCATGGGAGAGCAGAAACAGAGGCAGAGACATGCAGGAGTCCAGGTGGCTAGTAGCACCCGTCAGAACCTCAACTCTTTTTTGATTTGGGAGTCAGCGGGGGTTGCTCCATGCTCACGGCCCTGCTGCCATCCACAGAGAGCCAGAAAGGGACAACCTGTGTACGCTGGAGGGCTCTGAACCAAGGCCTCCTGGACAGCCAGCATCATTCTGAGGAATGAGGATCGGGCTCAGCCTACTGTTGGGGCACAAATATTTCTGTGAAGGTTGTTGCTCTTTGAATAAAATCCATGGAATCTGGCAAAGGTTAAAAATACCTGACAACTCCAGATAATTATTATGGAGCCATTATGGAGTGTTTGAGTCAAGATGTATTTCATATACTGTGCCTTATTTGTGCTGTAAGTTGTCTTGTTGTGAGCCAGTGCTTTAGTAATAATGTTATTTAAAGCTGCACTTTAATAAGCTCCACATTTTATTGATTTTAGGCATGATTCACCTTAACGTGTTAGTGATGTTCTTCTTCCCTGCCTTCATAAGAGCTGCAGCGCATCTTGGCACATTAGCACCAGCTGTGCATGGGTAGAGTGTGTCACTATGGGCAGGAGTGACTATTGTGTCACCCAAGTGAGCCTGCATCCATGAGATAAACAAAACACGGGACCCGCTGCATAGAGAACAGCTCCACAGTGCTGGTAGAGGTCAGAACCTCCCCAGGGAGCCCTTAACAGTTTGTTTCGGTCTATGAACTCTCAACAAACACTTTCCGCAAGCAGCAGGCAGTTTTTTTTGTGTTTGTTTTTGCATTTAGTTGTTCAAACGCTAGATATTTTCCCCAGAAGTTACTGAGGGTAGCACACCTCAAACATGCTAAACCTCGGCTGAGCCAGATGGTCTCCAAACACAGAAAAACATACATCACTTCACTGATTTGACACGTTTCTCTTTTTAAGCTGCTCCTTTGTTTGAAATACGTCTGATATTTTTCATTTTTCTTATAAATGGTGCTGTTAAATAAGCAGCTGAGTGAGTAATGTTAACTCAAAGTTATTTGAGTCAATATTATACTGTATCAAAGTCTTTGTTTCTGTAAGATCTAATATCTAAAATCTACAGCTCTGCAAACCTAAAGTTGTATTTTTTACTCGTTGGTGGTAAACAAACAGAGCTTAAGTCACTTTAATCTCAAAAGCCACAGATGCAGTGCGTATGTTATGCTGTAGTTCAGATCCACTGGCAGTGGCAATGAGCGTCGTTTCACCTCATGAAGAAGCCTCGTCAATAAATTAGACGTCTAACATCCTGCAGGCTCGTTCTCACACGACTCCAGAGGTTCGCTCCTTCTGTGCATGTCCACCGGCAGCTAGTTTTATCGTCCCGCCGGTGATGTCAGGAATTATAACCCCAGCGTCTTGCCTTTCACTTCGTCTAAATCAGAGCCTTTCTGTGACATTGAGGGTTGGTGATGGATGGTTGTCCACCTGATCATAATTAATCGCTGTTATTTAAGTGGGGTTGCTGCTGCAGTTTTATCTTTTTCTGTGGTTCAGACACATCTAACTGTGCCTTTTCGTGTCGACTGACAGTCTGAATGTAAAACTAAAGCTGAACCGCGTGGTTGCATCCGTGTGTGTTTCTAGCTACTCACACGCAGTGAGTAAAGGTGTGAACATCACTGATGCTGGGAGTTAAAACGGTAAAAAAATGCACAGGACATTTAGTCGATGACGAGCTAAATCTTTCTACTGATGATTGATTTGCTTTTTATAGCCCATTAAGACATAGCTGGAGGCTAACATCGACATGCAATTTGTGATTTTCCACTGAATGACGCCTGAAGTCAGTAAGTTTCCAAACCAATCCAGCAGGAGCCACGTGATGACCGTAGTCTCACTTCTGCTTTGCTTTATTGTTTGTGAAGACATTGTCAGTAAGTAATCCACACGTGTCCTCCGTTATCTTCCCGTTTGTCAGTGCGACTTTGAACCCACAGCTGACCAGTCAACTGTGCTCTTTCATCCCGAAGCAGCTTAATCATCAAACCCTGAGGAGTTGCCTTCTGTTCTCCCGATTCCCCTTTGTGTGTTTACTCGCTGATAACCTCACGGTGATACCCACAGCACCATGGCCTGCTAATTGCTTTGATAATGTTTTCACTGCGCTTTGCATTTTTGGTTTCTGCTGCCACGCGCTCACTCGCCTGGTTTAGTTTTGCTCCCTCTTTTACCCGTTGCACCTGCTGCTGCAACGGTAGCGAGACAAATAATGTTAATACGCTCTCGCACGGCACCGATTCCCGGAGATTGTCACATGAAAGTGTAAATTAAATTGTGACTCCCTGAGCAGTGTCCATCGTGTCTTCAGCTGCAGCAGAAGAATCACACTTCCACTGAATACCGCGGCTGTTTCGCTCAGAAGACTGCGTGTGGTAAACCCCTCGTTGGTTCGGCTGGTGAGACCCCGCCAACTGCTAATTGAATGACAGTTCTGTGCAAATATTCACGCAGAAACACCTGCGTGTAATTCTGTGTGTCAGAGGGGAAGTCAAAAAAGTTATTTGTGTTCAACTTTTAAAGGGCAAAGCAACAAGGAACAAAACTCACGGGTGCAGATTATTTTTAGATGCGTGCTTAAAGTGGGAGTCAGACAAACTGCATCTTTTATTCCTTTGGGTAAATATTCATGAAGCCATCTGAGAACACAGCAGAACATTTTTATGAATTATAATGTTTCGCTGTTTGCATGGGAGGATGCATGTTACATTGCATCTGACTTGTAGCTGCTCCCTGTCTCTCCGCTCTTAACACGCCAGCTGGGAATGTGCTCACATCGAACCTGTCACGTTTTGACAGATAGGCTATTACTAGATGTGCAGCACCAAAACAAGAGTTTGCTTTAATGAGATAGCTGCAATTTTAAGTAGAGCGGAAATAATTAGTCAATTAATCAGTCGACATGAATGCAAGTCGACAGCCCCACTACTGCCTGCGTGAGATTGTATTGGGACACAGTGGTAATTTGAGATAAATGCTAACATCAGCATGCTATAAAAACCATACGGACGATGCTAATTTAGAGGTGTTTAGCTGCTGCTGTAAAAAGTGTTCACCATCTTAGTTTAGTGTGTTGCTATGCTGACATTTGCTAATTAGCACTTAATACAAAGTACAGCTGAGGCCCGTGGAAATGTCACTACTTCTGTCATTAGATGTTTACTCGTGAGCCAAAGTTTGGAACAAATTAAGATCTTGACCTGATGGTGGAGGTGGTGAAAACGTAATGGACCACCAAAGTACTGTAATGGCAATTTATTACAGAGTCAACCTACCGTCCGCGTAACTTTTATAGGCAATTATGGTTTTGTCTCTACTTGGATTCTACGGCTGTATGTAAATGTCTGTACAAAGATTTGAAAAGCAATCTAATAACCACTAATGTGCTTTTACTGGCTCTCTTAACATCTGATTCTCTTCTATCATCGTAAACTGTGGAGGTTTGTCATTTGATGAATTGAATTGTGCTGCATATTCTTCACAATTTATGACGTGTTATAGACCAAAACATTGAGCGATGAAGATACAACATATTTGTGACAATCATTTCATGACTTAATTCAAATTATGCCTTGTCTTAGAAGTGGTTCACCACACAGAGAAGCGCTCTGGAGAACTTTTCACAACATTTCTCTGGTGTAGATGGTTTAGTAGAATGAATTTTTCAAATATACTTTGGAACAAAACCTTATGTTTTTCCTTTTTCTTTGTTTTTAGGTCACTCGATAGTCGTCCGTTTCCTGGATAACCTTGTTTGGAGCCAGATGTTATTACTTTGATCTACACCACATTTTAATATGAAGTATTTTGTGGATTGGTGGAAACCAGGGACCAACAAGGACAAGAATTCTGGACAGGAAGCATCATATAAGACTACATATCTAAAAGATTCCTGACTTTAAATCCAGCATCAACAGTAGCTGTCTCTGGACTATACTGCCCACCACGTCTTTCTTTGTATTATAGATTTATTCCTATGGACTAGAAGACTCAACCATGACAGTACTTAATAACTAAAAGACTGGATCAGCAACAGAAAAAACACCCTAAAGCAAAACCATGTGATGTGAAACTTTTGTGTTATTTTCTAGCCACTAAGAGCCTGAGGACTCTTGATGCGTATCTGTGTTGACGATCTATTGAGATCATGAGCATTTTCATTCCTTTTAGCCTTATGGAGCAGATATGACTTCTGTTTTTTGTTCATTGGTTGATTTGAAAGTATCAAGTGTTCGGCTTTCTTAAGTTTGTTAGGATATCAAGTCTTCTTTTCAAAGACAGAAGATGATGCCACAACAATAAAACCCCAGAAAACATGTAACGATATTTGACTACAAGTCACCAACGGTCAACACAGCTGAGTTCTGCCAAAATGTTTTAGTGGTATCTGTTGTTTTCAAAGCTCGGTGACTACAGTTGATTACAAATGTAAGTATTATCTCAATAAATCTAAATCAATGAATATGACAAAATGGACAAATTTGGGATTTGTACTGTTAATGCGATTTCTATATATACTGTATATTTTCTAAATACACAGGAATTTTTGGGACTTCAAAGAAGCAGGTTGAGCAAATATTTTGACAAAAAAGGGCAGGAAGAGAAAACCATAATGGAATAAAAAAATGTGAAAATCAGCAAATACCAAAAATAGGACATGTTAAAAAAATACAAAAGGGAAAATCTCGCAGCACTTAAAACGAACAGACTCCACAAAAAGCCATTTGAAATCCCATCCAGGGAGAAACTGATAATTAGCTCTCGCCATTGAACAGCTCTAATCCTATGTGATTCATTTCCAAAACTCTGTGTTGTCAGCATCTAAGCCTCTGTTTATTATATTAAATGTTAATCATAAGCAGTCAGCTATAGTATTTATAGAATTTATTTTTTATTTTCTTGCTGAATGACTTCTCTTAAGGTTGTGCCTGACAGAAATCCCCAAACCATTGTTAGTGTGTGTCATTAAAAGCCTAAAGTAAATAAACCTGAGGGATTGAAGCTAGAAGCCGTGGAGAGAGTGGGAGAAAATGGACAAAGAGAGGAACCAAAGCATAACAGCAAAGGATTGTTTAGCCCCTGGGACCGTGCTACGCTTCTCAATCTGGGGGTTCATTCTCACACACTTCACACAGAGAACTGTTTAGATGTTTACTTTCAGCTGATGTTGTCCTGTAAAAAAAGATACACACACGCACATATATATATACTACATACGTGTGTGTGTGTGTGTGTGTGTGTGTGTGTGCGCGTAATTGTGACTCTCATCTGTTGATAAACCTGTTTGTATCATACCTGCCTGTTTTTACCTTGGCGCCCATGTAGACCAGTCTCCATGCTCCTGATCGTAAGGTGCAGCCCCTACTCATGTTGCTACCACCACCACCCAGCCAAGCTTTAGTCATTCATGAGGGTGTCCACCCTCTGAGCAGCAAACTGCAGCTTATGAGGAACTGTACGTTTTGTAAGTCAATTTCTGCCAGTAATTGAAACAGTGCACTCCCTGCATAATGCTCCTCATGCTAAACATAATTAATTAAGCAAAAAGTGTAGAAGGCTCGCACACAACGATCAGTCCCGAGGGAGAGCCACTGAAGGGGGGAATGAGGAGGCCTGCTATGGTTAGCGATCCAGGTTGCCTCTTGTTTGGTTAGAAATCATTAAATTACAGTAATGACTAATTTCTCATTCCTGCATGCAATCCGCCGGAGACCACCATGGATTTAATAAAGAGCCGGCGATGAATTACAAACAGCGAACGACTGAGAAAAGGGAACGTGATTATACAGTGTAATTCAAAAGTGCATTAATAAAACAATACAGAAACATTGCTAAATCATTGGAGATAAAGACTATTTGCATAATTCATTAAGGTTAATCAGACCAGGCAATCCACCACAGTGCTCCAAGGAACCGAGAGCAAAGACATGAATCCAGTCCCCTGGGAACATCCTTTCTAACTACAAACAATGATACAAATCTACCCTTGGATCAGAGAATTAACCTCTGTGCTCTTAACAGCTCCTGCAGTGTTGAAACACAATCCTTCAGTCTTTCACCTTTATATGGGCTAATATTCCATTAATAATAAAAGATCTTTTCATACCATAGATCCTCAGGGGTTTGTTGCTCTGCAATGAAAGCAGAATGGAAATGTGCTGTGCGTGTTGTGGGTCTGAGGAGTTGGCTCTAATAATGGGTTTGATTGTCTGCAGTGAGATAAGTGTAGCAGCAGCCACAGATCAGTGTAGAGAGCACATTTATAACCACTGATCTATCCTTGTGGTAACTTAAACTTTGTGTTAACTACAGGCAGGATAAAAAGCTTTTAATGTGATTCTTAGCAAAAGGCTTAATAACTATATTTCCTAAAAAGCTGTCTTTTTCAGACAGCAGTGTTTTAAGTTAGTGTAAATGTTTTCCTGTGAAGTTCTTTGATTTATCCTCTACTCGGTTTATCTGTGAGGCTTTAAATTCAAAAAAATAAATTTAAATCCCCCTGCACATTAAACATCTCGGGGGTAAGTCTGCTAATGAAACTATTTGAGGTAATGAGTAATAACGTGTAGGTTATTTGCTTATAGTTTCATTGCAGGTTTTACAGGCTGATATCTTAGAAACTTTTGATTAAAATCCTCCCACACACCCTCCTTGGAATACACTCTCCATTCCTCCCACTGAAATGGAAAATAATATTATTGAAGTGGCATTTTCTGGCTGTGGTCAGGGAAGAGCACATACTGCATCTTATTGGAAGTGGAGGACTCTGACTCACCAATCCTATTTTTTATGGAAGGCCAATGTTAGAGTAAAAATTCTGTCCTGCTTTGTCTCTGAATTGTGTTTATAGCATTTTTCTTTTCTTTCTTTGTATGTTGAGGAGCATCTCAAATTCATTGAGGCACAATAATATAAACTGAAGAGTCCTAAGTTGTTGGGGTTTTTTGGCATAACTAATTCAAAAAAGATAGCAATCAGAGATTGGTCAAGACAATTTTACATTTCCCAAAGGAAAACAGGAACAAGTCACATTGCACATTTAGATTTAAATCAAGGTTTTGCACTGTAGTGAAGTGTGCACAGTGCAAACAAAGCTCTCAGTTACACAAACACCATATGGTGGGTTTGCCGGGGTTTTATCTCGACAGGATGAATTAGTTTGAAAAACTGTCAGATGCACCTTGCAAAATTAGATTTTCTCATTTCATAATGAAAGCTGACAGACTGTAATGAAAAACCACTCGCTCTTAAAAATACAGAAGGTAAAGTGTAGCTGAAAAACTTTTTTGTAATGTAATTGTGTTTTTCTCTCTTTTCAGTATCTGGGCTATTTTTTAGCCTAAAATTTAAGTTTTAATTCAGTTTGCTTCGCAGAGTGATGTTATTTCTGACGGGTGTTTGTGTTATTCCCGTCAAACATAAGCAGTTTATTTTGGAGTGAGTTGTGTCTCTGTGTGTACTGCTCTGACCCAGGGCATAATGGGATTATCCTGCTCAGGGCCGGATGCAGATGCCTTGAATTCTAATATGAAAGAATTCCTTGCTGTACCTGACGCCTCCTCCTCGCTGTGTTTCTCATGCTTGACTGGACTGTGAGGCGATTAGCCCGTGAATCACAGCGCGGCCTGTGAGCTGCTGCAGCCAGTCATCCACACGTCCTGGTGACGCTTCCTATCAGAGCGGGTTTTTTTATGTTTTCAGGCTATTTGCAACACCACATACTGTATCTTCACATGCACCAGCAACAAGTTCTCTGTGAATGAAGTGTCAGCGAATCATATCCAAAATGCTGTAGAGGAACATGACTGAGCACAAAAGACTGTGGAGGAATCGGAGCTGCTTTGCTCAGCAGTGTCGAGCTGTGCAGCACTATGGGCTCTCACGTCCAAGTATAGTGTCGACAAGACATTAGTGCAGGCCAGTGCATTTGCTTTTGCCCCTCGTCGGAGACACTCTCTGCTCCCACACTGCATTACCACAATGCCCTCGGGTCAGTAAAAAGGCCTGCAGTAATTTGAAAAGGAAATTATCTTTTGTGAAAGTTACTCAGACAAAAATAGGGAAAGAGGAAGGCGGTGGGGGTGAGTGGGTGTCTACAAGCAGGAGGAGTTGATAGAAAAGTGAAAAATGCTGCTTCGCTCTCAGAAACCTGTGTTTAGGTTAATGGGAGTGAAGTTTGCAATGAGCTGAAATCTATCTGGATGGGTTGAAGGAGAGGAGACACTCACAAAATGACATTCTGATGGATTTCCAACTGCCTTTTTTCTCCTTGGCCCCATTTTGTGGTGTTCAACTGTGCATTTATTTATTTATTTACCCTGTTTTCTGATTCTGTACATAGCATCCATCTCTTGGCTAATGGGTAGGTTAAACTGCACCAGAGGCAGGGCAACGTTTGGATGATTGTGGTGACTAAGATGATGCCAGTAAAATTACAGTATTTTTCAAACCGGACTTCCTGCAGACGTGAGATTGGAGAAAACATTGCAAAACACACAAGCTTAC
Source organism: Macropodus opercularis (assembly GCA_030770545.1). NCBI lineage: Eukaryota > Metazoa > Chordata > Actinopteri > Anabantiformes > Osphronemidae > Macropodus > Macropodus opercularis. Next base: position 7,703,877 of record CM061099.1, read on the forward strand.
AAATACAATTAGAGACACAAACCTGCAGTAGCTGTACAAGTAAAAACACAACTGTACAAATGTTTAACTTTTTTGTATCTAGGTGAAATAATGTGTCTCAACAACGAGTTTGAAATGACTTAGCAATTGTCATGTCATGCTGACACACTAAACTTAAACGACATGAAAAACAATGAGAATATGATATGTAATACTGCTTAATAATCTTTCTTTTGTTTCCAGTGATATATTGGTGGGTATTGTCCACACTGTGACCGACTAAGGTTCATGTGTCATCCTGTCACAGCCATATGAAAGTGCACGTGTAATAAAAACGACTTATCAAAGTAAATAGCTGAAGCTCCACAAGGGTAACGTCAGATTGGTGGGCCATGAGGTACAAGGAACTTCCTCCAACAGATGTTCTTGACTAATTATCTATTGTAGCACAGATCCCACAATCCCTCAGATCCTCTGCTGCCTTCCTGCGGGACCCTGGTCATCCTTGCCTCATATCCTTGGCTTGGTCTCCACTTACCTGGGGGCACTCTTCTCCATCTGCGAGGGGAACTGGAGATGAACACAGAGTAGCCCACCACCACCCGCTGTATCCTGCTGCGGCCGGTGACGAGGTATGTAAAGTGCAACAATCTGTAGCTGTTGTGTTAAAGTTCCTTCCTAGGAAAGAAGCCATGCGTTGTTTGATTTAAAGCTAATTGCGATCAGTTATTTGCTTAGATTAGACCATGAACCCAAGACCCTTCAGGCCACCACGTCAGGGCGTGTGAGCTGCTGTGGCTTGATCAAAACTGCTCTAAAGGCAGTGAGGAGAGCTAATACTTAGTGAAGCCCTTTTCAAAAGAGTTTAACATCTGAGACAAAATGTGTTTTGCTCCTAACGCTGCATTCTACAATGAGCATGTTGGCACATTTATTCCTGATGAATAATTTAGCAAGCGAGCCTTTACATGCAGAGTGAATTGAAACAGTGAACACGCTTTCACAAACACAGCCTGAATATTTCAGAAGGCAAGGTCAGAGAAAAATTGCAGGTTTAGCTACATAATGTGAAACGACAAAAAAACAAAATACAAAACAGAAAAACTAGCATTACTAGCATCTTCCATTCAGAACTAATGGTCGTGCTGGTGAAAATCCTCCACGTGCACAGAACGATCTCCGGCAGCACCTCACACAAGCCAGGCTGCAGTAAAGCAGAGCTAGAAAGGATTAGGATATGCTTGGCTACCTTTCGCAGCCCTGTCAATGTGGGCTGGGTGTCTCTGCCGCACAGATCAGAGAGACACAGGAAGGTCATCGCCGCTGGGAGAAGGAGGCAGTGAAAATATTGTCCTGACAAGATGTAGAGTGACTTTTGCAACCCAAGGCCTGTGTTTTAGATTAAACCATGTTGGCTGATAGAAGAGGTGAAGTCACAGGAGGTGTAAAAGGGGGGTTGGAGGGTGTTGATGCCGCCACCTTAACATTTGCAGTGTTCTTCTCTACACCAGCTTACATAACAATTTTCTAGGGCGCGTGATGAAAGGTGAGATGTTTTCTTTTCTAGTAATGAGGGTTTTTGTGCAGCTGCAGATGAAAGTGAAGCAAACTGGAAGCTAATGCTCACCACTAATACTAAGCTCCATTCGTTATTTGTGTCTCTTTTCATATAACTTGATGATAATAAGAGTTTTGTACATGAGGCAAATCACACACACTCAACATTTCATCCCCTGATGCATTTGTGCCCGTTGACAAGCGTTGCCGCCCCAGGGCCCGGCTCGTCTGAGCTCCGGAGACATTCTCAGCATTGATGTTTACATCTTAAAAGACATGGAGCACTGACAGTGACTGTAAAAGTTTGACACTGGCAATGAAATTTGCCACTGAAAACAAAGAAAGACGAGACATGGACAGTGACACAGTCCTAATTAATTAATTAGATTTATTTGATTCTGATGGCTGAATATTTTGCTGATCATAACACACACACACAAACACTCGAGAGTTCTCTCCATCCTTTATGAAGATGCTGAAGAAACAAAGTTCTGTGCGTCTGAAAATCCTGTGGGTGTAGGTGAGACTTCCACTCCTGAAGCTCATCTTTTTATAGACCTGCACATGTACAATATATAAAATGAAATTGAATCAACACAGAGAACGTTGTTTACTCAATATGCTCAAATGTAAAAATGAAATTATTCAAGTCACTAATGAAGTTAAAATGTCATTTGTAACGTCTTCTGGCTGTAAATTATCACCTCCACCTTTTTCATTTCATTTAATGTTTTATTTTATTAGTAGTACAATATTAATTTTCTCTATCCTACCAGTGAATCCTTTTTAAGGCGCTTTACTGGCATCATAAAATGACAAATTTAAAGAATGCAGGTTCATTATAGATAGATCCAATCTGGTAATAGACCAGTGGTTTGTTGCGTAGGGGAATGTTTTTCTACTCTGAGGTTGCTTCCTTGTTCTTCATCCCTCATTAGGAGTGCCGGGTAAACAACCGTCATGTCCGCCTTTCTGTTTATTTCTCAGTGTATTTGCAGCATAGTTTCGATTCTGGCACCGTCCAGAAAGGCCTCAGCAGCACCCACCATTACTTAGGCTGAATCCGGCTGTTAGCCATTTTTAATTTCCCTTTAGACCCACAAAAGCGCTATTCATGTCCTCTCTCAGGTAACTCATTAATTTGCCGTGATGCATATGAGATGGTGAGTGAGGGCATGATGCCAAGAGTTGGTTAGCATGTTATCCATAAAACAAATACAGAGTGGAGCAGATGGTTCCATTAGGGACTGACGATGACACAACACAACATGTGAAAATGCTACAATCAGAATTACGTACTCTCAGGCACTATTAGTTAGATCTTTAAACACAACTTCCCTGTGATTTATAATTTAAATATTGTGGATTATTACAGTAGACAATTATTCATGAACACATACGGATTCATGTACAGACGTAAACATCAAATATATAACAACAATGTGTTTTATAACATCAGTTCCTTGAAGCTGACACCTGTATGATGACTGTGGAGGTCAAGTCAGCACATGCAGCACTAACAGCTCTTGCAACCTAGACCAGAGTTTGCCTCATTGTCTTGTTGAAGCAGCATCAGGTGAAGTTTTATTGCGATGCCAGCCACTGGAACACAGCTGAGTAAAAGTATATCACAGTTTATCCAGCAGTGTTGCATTTGCAGTAAACGTCACGGTCAATGCCGTATGTCCACTTCCACGGTGCTGGGACCTGTGAAAAACAAAGACTGGAGCCCCGACGGTGTCACCATCAGAGCCCCCCCATTCACCCTCCCTGCGATCAGTCTGATTTGCGGGTCTTCAGCGATTGGAAATGGAAACTGAGAACTTTTAACCAATAAGAAGAGGAATCCTTCAGACGTTTTTGCTCATAGGATCATTTCCAGTGAAAACCAAGGGCTTGGCGTTCCTCTCATTAAACTCCACGTGAGTCTCAGCGTGTTTGCCTTTGTTCAGCCTGTTCTCTGCTCAGATTCCTTCTCTTTCACACCTAATGCAACTGGGTGCACTGCATGACTTGTTTCATGAATGTATTTCAGAGTTAATTGCCTCTGTGGTCAATTTAAATGCATATGTGATATAGTGTGAAAGAAGTGGGCAAATTAAACAAAACTTATCACTGTGGCAAATGTGACCCACAATATTTATGTGTAATATATGCAAATTATTTACGTCAAAATGAATTTCAAGCTACTTCTATGGCTTAGTTTTTAATTTCTCCAAGCCCGTTTTACCACCATAAAAAGGGAAACAGTTTGTCTTAGTATTTGAGAGGACTACATCAAATACCTAACGTTTAGTTGTGCCCATTTAATATTAGTCTGGACAGACATGCATGTAAACTTCAAGGTAACTGGCTGGAATCATACTGGCTGGTTTTCATTTAAACCACTGGTCTAGTACATCTTGAATTAAAGTCTGAATACAAACAGGTTTTGAACTGATGGTACAACATAAACACACAGACATCCAAATAAAATGTTTACTGAGGGTTTGAGAGTTCAGACATTAATGAAGTATGATGTAATGCAGACTGTTTCCCACGATGGGAAAAAGATATGAAAACAGTAATCAGTGGGAAAAGAAGACAGGCAGAGAAGCCCTCATGGAAGAATCTCTGAGGGACAGGAGACATTGCAATTATAGAAACTATTGACTTGTGTTTCCCAAGGTATGATCAATTGCAGCGAAATAATGACATCTCTGTGTTGTTTTGACCCATTCACAGTGAAAGCAATTTATTTTGTGTGACAGGAGGCTTGCAAGGGACTCAGCTGATGTGTGCCAGAGATCAGGGAGAGTAGAGTTCTCAGCTTGAAAGACAGAAGAGAATCAGGGAAGGTCATTCACGACTCTTTTAGGACGTTTCTCTCTCTCGCTCTTCATCTTTTACTGACATTTGTGTAACTTGATACAACTTCTCTATTCCCCTTATACTGGACAGTATATATGTTGGTATTTGTATATGTTTAAAACATACAAGCTCCCATTTTATAATGTATACAGTTAATTAGTTAATTCAGTTTGATCTTATTTGGTAAATTGCTTCCTATATCTGTATTTGAAAAGTCCTATCAAAAGGATTACGCTTTGACTTAGCTTCAGGATGTTTGTTGTCATGACGAAATGAGTTGGGTCACTGTAAAGATTCATTACCAATTCTAATTAGAATTACTAATAATTTTTTTATAATTTACTTAGTTTCAAGGGATCAAAGGCATCCAATCACAACAGCAGATCAAACGAACATAATAAATTATATGTCTTATATTTTTATGTTATTATATTTAGCTATTCACGTATTATCACAAATGGTAAATATAGTTTTTCTACTAACTATATAACTCGACGTTAGCAGCAGCTGCATGACTTTGTTTCCGTGTATGTAAAGTCGCTTTGCTGAATAAAGTTGGGGAAACGCACCTGGCGCGCGACAGGCCAATTAAAGTCAGTGCAGCCGTTAACCCTGCACGTGCGGCGGAGGCGAGCATCCGGCGTTTCTTCTGCCAGTCTGAGCTTGTGACGCTCCCGGGCGAGTTTCTGAGGTTGTGTCCTTCAGCTTCTGGTCACAGCTAAGGACTCGAGCCTGTCCCGTCCCGTCCCGTCCCGCTTGTCCGGCTGATGGTGCCTGGTGGATCCAGCACGTGCTCCTCAGGGCGCAGGTATGCGAACCTCTGGTGTCTGCTGGTTGTCTTCATAGAAGCCGCGTCGCTACGATGAACTGTTAAAGGACTGATTCTGCTGTTAACGTGACGCATGTTTCACTGGCTTCGTTTTTTACTTTTGGAGGTGACGTGTTGTTTTGTCATTAGTGTTACTGTGACATAATGTGGGAGGGTGACGCAACAGGTGGATTTTACAACACGTAGGCTTTTTATTTTTTAGCTTTTGTCCTGGTGTTCTGTTGCAGCTGTGATACTATGATATGGACTTTATGATATTGATTTTTTTTCCTTTCTTGTTTCTGTCTCTGTTTAGCTGTTTGGCGTCGTGGCTTTAGAGACTCTAAACCTTGTCTCACATAATTTCTTCATTATTTCATGGGTTAACTTACTATGATGTTAAATTCATTTCACAAACTTCGCACAACAAATGTGTTTAAACAGCAGGTTTTAAAGTGAGAGTTTGCTTCTAAACTGCTACTCTTTTAAAAACACACCCTGAGTTTAATGCATAAATAAAACATTATTCTCATCTTAATATTTATTTGCTTTGTTGAAAAGCAGGCTGCACTGAAGCACCTGGTTGCGTTTTACCGTGTCCTCTGAGAGGAAGTTTATTTTTGCTCCTCGCCAGGCTGTGACGTGATGGGCAGCGTTCTACCCTGGTCAGGACAATGAGGTCGAATGTATGTTTGAACACATGGATGCTCTTTGAGATCAAGGTGTTTCACGTGTCTGCTTGACAGAAGTCTGTAAAACTGAAAAAAATACTGTGCGTGACCTGAGTAATTTACTGCTGAGACTGTCGGCTGCCACAGTCTCGTATATCATCTCCCCATGCGGTGGTCATAATTTTATTTTTTTTTCACTAGAGATTGTAATTATTACGTATGGCTTCCGACTGGTGTCTCTAAATTTATGTAATAAGCGTACACGTAGACAAATGAGACAATCGGGGACAGTAGGACAAAAGTCCTCTCTCCCGTTCACAACAATGATCCATCAGGAGCCCATGGCCGCTCTGCCTGCATGTGTCTCTGCCTTGTCTGCAAATCGTTTGAATCTCAATCCCACCCACGCATCCATCTGTACTTTATTGCTGCCCTCTCTCACAACTGCATGGCACACAACTTATATCTTAACCAGTCATTTGGTCAATGTGTCAGATGACACCACTGCCGTGATAAATATGTTTCTGGTGTCATGTCCTCCATTTAAAATATACTCTACTAATGATTAAAAGTAAGTAAAACTCCTTTATTAATGTAAGGATGAACTATTAGTATTGTGTCATAGTATAGTGTCATTTCAAAGCCACAGGTGGATAAGTATGAACGCGAATGTTGGGCTCATGAATGTGTAAAAAATAAGATTGAATAAATACACACTTCCCCTTAAATTCTGTATTGGACAGGGAAGTCCTCATCCCCTTAGTGTAGCTATTTTTCTGTCCCTTCTGCTAAGACACGACCCCATAGCATGATGCTGCCACCACCAGGCGTGACTGTCATGTGACAAACGCAAGGTTGGGAATAACTCCATGTTTTCTCAGTGATGAAAAATTGAGGTGTGATGATAAGGAAGTGTACAGTTCATGATGTATTTGTTTGCCAGAGTTGTGAAGAAAACAAAAAAGAGGGGAAGGAAAGGAGGGAGACGAGGTTAATTCCAACGCTGTCTGCTGGCATTTGAGTGCTCATTAATCTGAGACAGGACACACTTCGTTGTCTTGCTGCAGATCCTTTATACAGTAAAAACAGCTCTAGCACTTCTGCCGCATTGAGAAATTGTCAGTGATTTTTCGTGGGCAAGATGTGCTGAGAGGGAGCGACAGATGCCGATGGCGTCCTGAGCCTCTGCTCCTCCCTCCTCATAACGCTTGGGGCCTTTCAATGCAAGAAGAGCTCCTGGACTGTGACCTTCAAAGTTTACAAATGGATGCCAATCCACTATGACCACTTTAATGTTTAAATTACGCTTAATGGAGTCAGTGTTGGCAAAGATGAACAAGCTGCCTCCGTTTGTTTAGCAATTTACGTCAATGTGAAATCTGCAATGATTTAAACGTACTCTCAATTAGAGTAATGTAATCTGTATCCATGCACTGAAAATATGTATTTTAAATGGAAGCCAGGCAATTAATTTAGCGCACAGTGAGTCAATGGAAATTGAATGAAGGGTTATGCTTGTCATTAACTCGGCACAACTGGCAATTTATATGCTTTGTGTTGAGCATGCACGCATATTCATTAAGAAGGCCGTTCCACTCACAGAGCAAGATGTCCGGGCAAAGGTGAACGAGAGGCTGAAGCCTTTAACCATCCATCATTATGCCCACTGAGAGAGTCTGGGATTGTGGATCCAGAGACCCATACATGTGAGTGTGTGCACGACCATTTGTTGGCATGTGAGCAAAGGTGCACAGAGTTTCCACTTTCTCTCCTCTCTACCTGAGGCACTGGCACCTCCTCTTCTCCTGGAGCACTGTCAATACCACCTCTGCCACCTCCACTCTGCCCACAGGAGAGGACCGCTCAGCTGGGTTCAGGGCGCAGCCGGACCCCCGTCTCCCGCCGCTATTAATCCACTCCTTTGGCAGACAGAATCCATCTCCCCTTGGCACCTGTTTGACAGAGAGTAAAAACAGGGATGAGATAGCTGGGTGCAGATCAATGCCTTCGATCTCTTTCTCCATCTCAGCAGTCGTTCATCAGCCGGTGGTGGTGGTTGTTAGTGTTGTTGTTTGGCTTGACACTGCCCTGTGCCATGTAACTGGAAATGAGGCAGCTGAATTATAGTAACAAAGAGAGCTATCAAAGCCTGAAATGATCTGCGAAATGTTGTCCAGGGATGTGAAAAGAAGAAATTAGGTGGTACTGCAGGAACCAGAGCAGAAATGATTGGTGTAGGTCAATCAGCAGAGAAGTAATTGGTGACTTATTGGACTGTTTCTTTTTCTGAGGTTCTGGTTCCAGCTTCGCAGATGCAGATTTGCCGCTTCTGTGATTGTAAAACTAAATCCGTTTAGTTGTACTTTTGTTTAAAACGGGACATGTGATTACAAGGATTCACCTTGAAACCTTTTGGCTTTTTATGGGAGAAACACTCGATATATCATTATGTTTTAGGCCCCAGTAATGATCAGATTAATCAATAATACAAATAATGGTTTGTTTTCGCCCCGCTGGCCTCAGTGTTCTGATTACTCATAATTGCCTACATCAGTTTTCTTTGCATGGTTGTCATGCTGATCTTTGATTATTCCAGGAGAAACTCCTTCAGGTAACGGTTAAGCGCGTTTTGCTGTGTGTTCGCAGTAACCTGTATGCCCTGATGTTTCTGCCCTGCCTGTAATGATGTAGTACGTGGTGCAGTGCAGCTGCTGTTGATAAGGTGGGACAGCAGCTGTGATGCTCGTCCTTCGTGTTTCCCCAGCAACGCAGCGGAACTTTTAAAGCCGTTGGTGAACGGTGGCTGTCTGACGTGAACTGATGTTAAAACAGAAGAATTATTTGAGTAGAAATATTATGGAAATTGGATGAACTTGAGGTTGAGGCGTCTGGTAGACGATGGTCTCTCATGATTATAATTTGGGTTTGCTCAGAATTAAAAAGATGTTTCACACGTCATTTGACACTTACAGGGTCCTGTTACTCATGAAATCATTATCATATACAGAAACAAACATACCAGCCCCCCCAAAAATGTGGAAAAAGAATAGAAGATCAAGTCTGATTAAAAGCCTCATGCTGTAACCTTTAGGGAGATGATTCGACTGCCTGTTGGCAAGTACCAAGAGTCTGCAACATTTTAATGATCCCAAGCATCACTGGACCACAAAAGCATCGGCCTTGTTGCACACACATCAAAAAGTAAGAAGATGCTGCTCTAGCAAAGGCTGGACCGTGCATGGTCCTGGATGTCTAAAGAAGCTGTGAAGTTGAAATAGCAGCTTTTGTCTAACGGATGAAAGGGAGAGTTCGAAATGCACAAGGCTGGCATTCTACAGTGAGCCGCACTTTAGAGAGCAGTTAATGAAAGACACGAGTTTACTGTTTGTACTCGGCTCTCAACGATCAACATGGCCAAGAAGCTGTCGTGTCTGCATGTCTAATTAAAATCAAGATTCAATTTTACAGCCAATTAGAAGAAGGCTGACGTTAATATGTATTGAAATGATTAAGATGAAACTAAATGAGAATTACGCTGCTTCTTAACTCGGGTCGCACTGAGCCCATTAGCTGTAACTATTGGCTTTGTTTGAATGTGGTCCAGCATATGAGAGAATTGAGTAGTCGAGTTGGAAGAGGTCTTTAACGTTGCCGTAAGCTGTAATAGCTGAATTATGAATACATTTTGCTGTTGTTGTGGTGTCCATAGTTGTTGTTTTGTTTTTTCATCTGATTTTTCTCCACTATACTGAAGCCATTAGCCCTGGAGAACCGGTACTTGTTTGGCTGGTCGGATGATTTATTTCCTTTGAGTCTTCAGAATTATAAACCAATTAAGCCGTATTCTGCAGATAAGACAATACTTTCACTTTTGCCTGGGGAGCCTGCCAGTTTCCCTTGTCTCTCTGGGCTAAGATTGGCTAAGCACAGCTCATATTCTAGTCAGACTCTAGGAAATGCACTCATTTACCATCTTACCCAAAGTGTTTGTTTCCAGCATTTTGGAGAAAGATGGTGTAGTTTACACTGCACACAGACTCACCAAGCAAAAAGCCTGGAAGCAACAGCTCCAAGCTGTATGAAAGGTCTGTAGAGGTGCTGCTAGTAGTGGTTTCACTAGTGCAGCTGTTACATTGCTCTGTCAATTTTATAAGTACCAACTTCCTGTTCCGTTGGAGCCAGACTAGGCGTAATTTAATAGAATAGTATTGGAAAAAGCAGATTAAACTTTGATCTGACCTTTTCTGCACTCTGTTTTGGCCACGTCGGCCTATGAGAGTTGCAGTAGCGCTTTACTAAGTGACGGTCAAGCTGTGACTCGGTTAATAATGAGACAACATTCAGTCCAACAGGCAAGTTTAAAAGCTTTATGTGTCCAAGAAGGTCAAGGCTGTAATGCCTAGTGCTGCCCTGAACAGCCTTTGGTGAAAGTGAAACTTAGTGCATCGTCTTGTGGTCAGTCTAGGGTAGCGGTTGCTAATGTGCTTTACCGTCCAAATTGGCCAGAGAGGAAATCCTGTTGTTTACTACACATACAATACAGATGAATGTTTCCATTCTCCTCGTTGTTGGCTGTTGCCAGTATTCCCTAAGTGCCATATCGCCCATGAGAGTGAGCGGTGCATTGTTGTAGAGTGTATCCTCTTTGTGCATGCTAAACCACGGGTGTCTGTGATGCCCTTGTGTGTCTGAGTGGGCCATCATCGCACCCTGGTGTGATGCGCAGGCTTTCACAATGTGCCCCGGATAAGGTGAGAAAACTGGGAAGTGCTATGATGTACTGCATCAAGATGGAGCTCGGTGGCCTGCCTTGTGCCACGAGATGAGAGAGGTGACGGATAAAAGTGTTCTACTGTATTAAAATGAAAGCTCTAAATAAATCAGGTGAGGATTTTGAATTGACGGCACAAACTCGGGGGGGTTGGGACAAACAGAATTTCATCCTGTTTGAGGACGAATAGAAGCAAAAAAGGAACTAAAGATGATAACTCACAAAGCGGCAAAATTCTGCAGTACATCATGCACTGGAGGGTAAATCATAGTTAACATAAGTTGGCAGTGGACCTTTAAGAGTGTCATGTTGCTGAGTATTTGCTGGGAGGACTAAAGCAGTGTGTGCCACGGGGTCCGCTCCAGCTCCTCAGTTACCTAACATGCGTCCCTGTGCTGTAGCAGGCACATCGTTATTTCGCTGAAGAACATAAAATGAATGTTGCGGAGCTTTTAATGACTGGAGCCGTCCTGTTTAAGTTTTGACAGACTTACTGGGTGTCCGCGATTAAAAAGGTGGGACCAGTAAACCTCAAGCACTGGAGTTAAATAATTGCACTAATAGCTTAGTGAAGTCCACCCTGTCCCCATATGGTTGATATGCTAACCATGTTCCTGAGGGTCGCTCCCTCTGTTTAATTTCAGTTATCCTTTTTTAATAAGTTTTCTTTCATCTCACAGAAGCTTGAATACAGATCCATAGAGTTAAATTTCTTTTAATCAAGGGTAAAAGTGTGTGAAGCGTCAGTTATTTTTTTTTGACAAAGGGCCCACAGAACATGTTCGCATTGACAAAACATTCTGTCCTCCTGAGACGATTATGAGGCTTAGAATAAGTGAAGGTGATGCTCGCTGTGGTTCATTGGCTCATGAGATCAGAGTCAAAAGAAACCGTCTTCCTTGATGGAGAAAGGCAGGGCCAGCAGGTAGGGACGGGGCCGGGCATGCTGCATTCGCTGAGAATGGAAATAAACAGCAAGAGGGCGAGCTCGGGATAAAATGGGCTTGTGAGTAGAACGTGGGTGCAATAGTGGACCTGCTTCAAATGAATCTAAGCAAAAGAATATCTGTACATGGACATGGTGACAAGTTTTAGCTGCAAATGTGTATTATACAGTGTTGAGAGATATCCCCCGTGGCCCTTTTTAAGGGAAAGCATTTAGACTTCACAAAACACCGGCTTACACACTGTAAATGCTCTCAGGTTGCCCTGCAGTGGCTTTAGGGGCAAACCACCCACATACGATTGAGTTCCTTCCAGTAATCAACGCTGTCTCATTTGCCCCATTTAGTGTAACATTATGCTTACCCAGCTGGTCTGATTTCAGCCTCCTTCGGCCTCCCCTGCTATGCACTTCCAAGTGAACCACCCAGATGAGACATTTGAGGTACTGATGAACAGAAGGGCTGTTAATAAACATTTTTATGGAGCCTTCAGACCGTTAGCTGCCCTCTGCCTTACTGCTGAGGTCTTAATGGAGGAGCCAGAGCCTGGTTTGCAATGCTGCAGCAGCAGGCTGCCTCTGATCTGTGTGACCCCTAGAGAGGCGGGTCTACGGGCCTGGCTGCCTGTGGAGAATACAGATCAACTTCCTACATGCTTTGAACTCTGTCCTCTCCTCTCATTACCTCTCGCATTCACTTACCAGGTTTGGTGGTGATGCAAAATAAACCTCCAGTTTGACCCATGCGGTGACTCTTAAGAAGAGTGTGGGAGGTTGATTGCTGGGGAGGGGGTCCAGCTCTTTAAGCCATGTAATGTGGCAGTAGTGCACCTTTTGGGTTCTTTGCACCAGTGCATTTCTCTACTGCAGCCTCTTGTAATGTCCAGCACTGTAAGAGTTAATAAAAGCTCCCCAGCTGCTGTAATTGCTCACCGGATGACTAATTCTAAACTCAGTGGAATTGATGGTTTATTTTTTTAGCATTTAGGAGATACAGTGCATCAACTTGATAAGAAATGTCTTTGAGAAATCCAATACCTAGACAAAGTTCACCATTAATGAACACGATAAATAACAGTGGAAGCAGTTTGTTTGCTTTTAGCACCAGCGTTTAGTGCTTCACTGGCTGCTCTTCGTCATAGGTTGTTATTTTGACACATTTGTGCTGTAGTGTTGAGGTTTCACCACAGAACAAATAAAGTGAAGTGCGCTGCTTTGGGAACCGCTAATATAAATGCTGCACTGAAGTCCAGGTGAAATGTGTACATAATACTCTTCAAGTCATTATGGTAATAGATTATAATGCCTGCACTCTGTTAGACATTAGGCAGGCATGAGTAAGCGCCTCATTAACAAAGTATAGCTTCTATATTCATACAGGCATTAGCTGCCTGTCTGCTTTATTCTTAAGCATGTGTGGGACAATTGCATGTACACGCATTACTCTGATCAGTTTATCTTTAAGTATCATGTATTTAGTTAAGTAAAATGCATATAAACCAATTATTTTTTAGTGTGCTTCATAAGACCATTTACAAAGTGTAATTAAATTATTAAGCTATAATAAATTTGTTTATATAAACTGTTGCAGTGTTTGTTCATAAATACTTTTATAAAACCATATTCACAGAAAGAAATCCTGATGCCTGTTGGCATCAGGACCAGAAACGGCTAAATTAATGCTTAATTAAATTGTGTGCAGTGAATATTACCTGGTGATTTTAAAGTCGTCACTGTGTGTGCACCTCACCCAGTTGTATTTTTTACACTTTGAGAGGTTCTTTTCTGGTAATTGCAATGATGCTTCCTTCTCATGCTGCCTCATTAGAAGGGAAGTGGGGAGCTAGTGTACTGTTGATCAGGGCATTGGCGTGAACGTTGAATCTGACTGAAACACGACCGGGCATTTCACATTTATAAGAAACTGCTAAAAACTGCACGATACACCTGCAGCAACGGATCCGCTCTGCATTCAGATTCTCCAGCTGTGAAAGCTCAAACAAAGCCCACTTCATCACAACAGCACTCTGTCACAGCGGATTGAAAGCCCTTGTAATGAATAATTATAGTGGGGGGAGGGGGGTGTGGCCGATGGGGAGGGTGCATCCGTCGAAAACAGGTGTGTGCAATGAATTATACATCTGGAGAAATGGCACCATACGTCCAGATTTATGCATTTCAGACGCCCTGGTCTCATGTTTGCATTCACAGACGGCCTTTCCACACGTCTTGGGTTCATGTACCTACAGTAACAATGGGCAAACAAGCCAGGGAGATGTAATGTGGTGGGTGGTTTCGAGGAACACTGCCCATTTTTAGAATTAACTTGCTGAAGAAATCTACCTTTGGGCTGTTTTGTAAATTGTTGCATAGAAATTAATTAGAGGGGACACACGTGCTGCCGTCTTGCCTGCGCAAAACACACTCATGCAAACAAAATCTACCAGCTACATACACATGCACCAGCTCTCTGCGGCGTCCTTGCTCTAAGCTACGCTCTCTCTGCTGTGGGTCGCAGGGGTGGGAGCAACAAGCCGTGACGCAGAGACTTCCAGCTCACCAGTTCTGCTGGCCCCTGACGTCCCTCTGGTCCTCGTAACCAGCCAGCCACTCCTGGGCCATGGGGCAAATTCACCGGTGTATAAAGAATAATGACCTAATTATAATTTGTCCTACAAGACTGCTTACTACAAGCAGCCAGATTACATACCTGAAATGACATGAATCGTGACAAGCGATGTCAATCTGCAGCCCCCTGGATGCAGAGTGCTACCTTTTTATTTTTAACGTCCACAAGCAGCCCAGGCGATGGGTTACGGTCACACCAGACATGTGACTGTCATGGATTTATAATATCAACAAAGCTCCTTCCTCCAGAAGATCTGATGAACATATGATAAATATGCATAGTTGAGGAAAACCTAATCTTGTTGTTCTTCTCCCATTATACGTGGACTCATGTAAACATGAATATTTAACGGTTCCTGCTGCATTAAATTCTAATCGAACAGTGGGTTTCTGGAAGTTGAGTCACAGCAAGTGGACGTCTTTCTTGTTGGTTTCACCACTCATCCAAGTGGCTTGATCCATCTGAGTAAAGCTAGTTTGAGACTAGAGATTTGTCCTCCAGATTGGTTTCACCTCACCCTGCCCTGAAAAGGCTTGTTACGTGGACAGATGAGTAGGCGGGTGAGGGTAGATCTAATAGTCACTCCTCTAACATTCCCTCCCGCGTTCATTAAAGTGGTTTGTTAGCTGGGGCCTTCCTCTTGAAAGGGCAGCATTGTAAATTGGAGACGGACTGTTTTAAATGCCTCCACCCATGTTGAGGAAGAGGTCATTCGTTTGCACGTGTATACCTGCAGCTTCTCCCCACCCCCGTCTCAAACAACTTGTTTTCTGTGTCCATCAATTAGGTTGAACCTTTTATGGTTATTTACCTATAATGTCCTTAATTCTCTTTAAATGAAATAATCGTGATTGATGGTCCATTATCCAAGTCCAGGCCATGTAGCATAAGGAAAAACACTGTCTGCCATGATGAGAACCTGTTGTATTAGTTTAGGTCATTCTGTGGTAGACGCCAGCTCTCCAGCTGCATGAAACAAGACTAATAAGACAAATGATTATTATTATTTAACTCCCCTTAAAGAGAAAAACTAAATGTGATCACAGTTGTAGTTTTATCGTCTGAACAAGAAATTCAGCTTTTGTGGATTCTGGTGTTTGCAGTAGCACTGTACTGCATATAATGCGTATGGTTATTCGTTTATTCGAGCGTGGCAGCAAAGCAAAATGACATCAATGAAATGTGACAAGCACATGTGTCAACAGTAAAAGACAATTCCAGGAGACAGCTGTGTGTGGGAGTGCAATGACTCATTTCTTATTCTGCTTCGAGGAATACCTGCTCAGAATAAGGTGGGGTGTAATGTTGACTGTGTCGGTAATTGGCTGCCTTTCAGTCTGTCTTTTGCTATGAGTTGAATATGATCATCCGTTCACAATCCAGACTAAAATCCCTGTTGTCTAATGACATGGGGTCTCCAGGATGGAGGTCGTTAATCCCGTTTATGGTTTCGAGGTTTAGGAAAGCGTGTGTGGGTTTGTGTTTGCCGTGTGTGACTAATAACTGGGAGACAAATACCTGTTTGCACTTTCGTATGTTTGCGACTAAATTTTACATTGAAGTTACTACGTTTACTGTACGTTGAACACACCAGGAAATTTATGACTAAAGTGTGTGTGTGTGTGTGTGTGTGTGTGAGTGTGTGTGAGATGTCGTATGCATCCACTGGGGACATTACACTGTGTACATCTGTCCCCTGCCTTACCACCATCATCCTCAGACTGTCCTTGACAGATCGCACGGATTCTGGCTGCCTGCTTAAGAAATAACACCTCCCTTCAAGTTGATAGAGGAGGTCTGGGGAGCCAGCGTCTCGTCCTCTCTCCATGGGATGTTTACATCCAATCCTCCAGGTCGCCGTCTCCGCAATGATCATGTATTCAGTGGGGATTTAGGGGGGTTGAGGGAGATGGGATATAAGTGCTCCTATGGGAAATAAGGGTCACCTCTTTAATCTTTGATGCTAGAGAGCTCTCCAGCCTGTTTACGGGGTGTGTTGTTATTCAGCGCGTTGTACAGCCTGTCTGCCAGCTGTTCGCTGTATACATTACAAATGTGTTGTTGGTTATCTCACTGTTAGTATTGGTTCTCTTGTTGATGGAATAATAAGAGGTCACACAGGCTGTGAGTGCGTAATGCAGGTGTTGTTGATTATTCTGTGGATTATTGGATGCAGCATAGGCAGCTCACTTCAAAACAAACAAGAAAACTTGCTGTTGACATTTAATTGTCCTAAATTTATTTCTCAAAGAGACGTAAGCTTGAATGGAATCGAAGTAGTACCAGACTCTGTAAAAGCGATCACTCTAACTCTCAGTACGCAGGCAATTCAAGGAAAACATCTTGTCTGTTCTGGCAGATTTAATTCCATCTGCTGTTTTGTTAAGACTATACCTGCCACAATAAAAAGTGGCTGAAAACAATTTAAAATGATCTACTGAATGTGTATGATGTGTTTTTAAAGCTGTCTGATGTTGTTATGCAATACGACATACATAACTATGAGGTTGGGTTAGTTATAAGCTTCCTTAACTTTACTACAGCTTCCAAGTTTATTACCTGAAAATCTACAGCTTTTCTTCCTTTATGCTGGAGACTAACTAAACAGTTGCTTAACATGTTTCTGTGTAATGTGATTTATCTTTAGATAAAAAGTGTGCGACATGAAGTTGTTTTGTTCTAAAACGTGCACTTGAAAAGGTTTGTCAATTTTCATTTCTAAATTCAGGCTACACCTGCGTTGTATTTAGAAAGAGGACCAATGGTCAGCCTGCTTTTATTTTATTTTTATCACCTGAACACAGACACAATAACACAATACTAACAAGTTGGTAAAGTGCTTTTCGGTTTGATTCATCATAATAAAGGCCTCAGCCAGCCTTTTCACAGATTTACAGTAACCGGATTCCCTAAACACATCACTAGAGCAAATGACATATTTAGCTGTAGCTTTGGTGGTAGGAACTCTAAAAATCCCCTCACACATGATTGTGTATGTGGCGGTTTTTTACCAGCTTTAGTTGACCTAATCATTCTTAGTCTCCCGTATGCATGTTATCTTAACCCCAATTTGACTTTGTGACTTGCGTTGATGATGTTTGTACTATTTACTTGGGTGAGATCAGCAAAGTGCATCTACATGTCATTATTGTCATATACAGCTTTATGTCTTCGTTGTATACGTTGTATAAAGATCTATGTAACGTTACTGACTTCTCTTTAACTGGCTCATAATTTGAGCTGACTGCTATGATGGATGAAAAAGCTGCTTATTGTTTATGATTGGATGCAGTTTGCAGCAGAAAGCACATTAAGGACACTGCATTACTAATAGACATTTAGATATAGAGCGAATATGGAAGAATCTGCAGAGACGAGCAGAACACTCGGCTACATTGGTTGATTTTTTTCCTTCTGTTACTCCAGAGGCATTTAGAAATGTAAGGTGTAAAGATGCTGTGTATGTGGGTATGCTGACATGCAGCTGCTATATGCCTCATATTGCACTTGCACACTTCTTTTTAAGCACATTGGCTCTCATGCATCTGTGTTTCTACAGAACACGAAGACTAGCTCGCTGAAAGTTTGCACAGTTATTTTTGACATCGCTCTCTCAGCCGCTTTGGCAGCTTTAGTGTGAAATCCCCTGGGAGTTGTTTCTACAAGAGTCACTAGCTTTTTAGGGTTGAAGCACTTAATTATGCCTGGTGTAAATGAGAGGACTGAAGAGAGCTGGCATGGCTGGCTGGTGGCCCCATGCGAGGATGACTAGGCTTAAAGCGGCACAGCGGCGCTTCGAGCCTTAGGCTCTGCACAGATGAAAAAAAGGACAGACACAAGGCGTGTGGTGGCGTGTGGTAACGTGTCAGCTCTGTATGCTGGCGATGCGACACTTTGAGACACACTTTGACTAAATCCATACTCTTGCGATTTATATATTGTCAAATTTTTGACGTCGCTACATTTCAACAATCTGATGAGGTGCAAAGCGTGACTTAGCTCACATCTGCTCCTGCAGCATTTAATTTAAAATAATATATAAAACAGAATCAGAAGGAATCAGGAAAATACATTATAACAAATGCATGTTATGCATATTATCTTATATGTATATACATAGAAAAGCAATGTGGCTTCAGTGAGCAATTAGACATAAGCTGAATAAACGGATTTTGTTTCGCAGCACATGCTGTAGCCTTGACGTGTCACATCAGTGGAAGTGTACCATAAACGTCCTACTGCAGCCATTTGTCAGAAACTCAGAGGACTGTTGTTATTTCCTCAGTTGAAGTACAACGTGATTATCTGGCGAGGAGGAGCAGCCTACAGAGATGAATTCAAAGAAAGAGCCAAATGAAAACCTAATGTGCCACATTCTTCTTATCTGCTGATATTTTATTGGTTCATACTTGAAATTTTATATACAGCAAGCAGCTGAAACTCAACAGCCGTATTTGCTACATAACCATCCAGACTAATATCTCTGAAGCTAAACTGACTATTCTCTGAAAATTGATTTTATTTTATTTTTTAGTGTATTTGTGAAGATTAAATAATAATTCCTCATTAGATTGTTTATCACCTTTTTTAATATTTACTATATGCAATAAACTCTGAGAGTAGGAGCTGTTTCTCGACGCGTGTCTCTCTTCCAGGATTGTTTCTAGAGGCTCGGTGTCTAAACTGTGATCTAGAAGAAAGTTTGCAGGTAACAAATTCATGCCTAAGTGCTGGGTTCAGGAGCTTTGTTCCCACAGGGCATTGTGTTGTGCAGGAGTCAGCCAGTGAGTGGGTGACCAAAAGGAGGGAGGCGAATTACGGAAAGACACAGAAAGTGAGAGATAAACGTAGAGATGCAACAGAGACTGTGAGCAAGAGACTGAGAAGTTGGGAGAAAATGTGATTTGGTCTGGGTGTTTTGGACTGCATGCTCCATTTGCCCCCTCTGACGGAGAGGGAGAGTGACGGGCATTGGCAGGAATTGAATCAGTAGATTAAACACCCCTCCCTCCTCCTCCCCTCTCTTCCCATCTTCTTGCCCTTCGCTCGCCTTCGCCACTTCGCTTTACTCCCCTCCACCTATTCTACCGTTTCGTTGACGGGGGAAATGTGGTGAAGATTGCAGGCAGAGATGTTCTTGCCAAGTGTAGCTAAGGAGCCTTTGTCACAGGTAAGATTGATTGGGCGATTAAATATCCAGCAGCAGAGTATTAGTAGCCTGACTTGACCATTAGGACCAGGCGGCAGCAGAGATGCATTAAGAAACTGTCACTGGCAACAGCAAAACCTCTTCTCCAAGTTATCAAATCTTCTGTGCTCTCGAGGTGGAATTCGCCCTAGATGTGAAGGAGCAAATCGAAGAGACGGGACAATAAAAGCATAGTTTTCTCCATCAAAGCTGCGAAAGAAAGCGATAATGCTGAGGACAGTGCTGCAGCAAATGCACATTGAATGTCCACGTGGCAGGAATGAGTTGCACAAGCTGTCACAAGAAAGTGTCAAAGGATCCATCTCTGCAGAACATGGCTCAGTTAAAGAACATTTAAAACAAAATGTGCTCCCGGTGCTTAAAATGCTGCAGGTTGCTGCAGTTTACTTTAGTTCACTGTAAACAAATGTTTTACAGTTGCATTACAGCACTATCTCAACTGAGAGTTTACTCAGCCCACTGTATGTCTTCATGCGGTATTCCAACAATTTAAACCAATGACTGGTAGCAGGAGTTTCTAATCCTGAGCTTCTCTCACTTTTAGCTCCATACAAGTGGTGCTATTGTGTGTGTATATAGTATGTTCTCAAATTATAGAAGATGTGTCGTAACATAGTACAAGGTTTAATTTTTCTTCCTCTAACTGGTGACTGATGCTGAATTACTTTTGTATAGTGGCTGTAATGGTGGTGGTAAATTGCATGTAATTAAGAGCATGAGGATTACTGTTTAGTCAAGCTTTTGTCCGGACTTCAGTTAGTATCTTTATGTATCAGTGCTAGTTGTTGCTCTGGAAATATGTTGCAATTAAAATGATTAGGTTTTCATTTAAAGAATAAGAAACGGGCCTTTTTACTCTGATATGGCCCCTCTGATATCAAAGCTCTGATCTGTCTGTGAGGAGGAGTCAGGGACTCCATAGACGGATGTTACTGACGATCGATGGAGTCGCGGTGGAGGGTCAAGCCTCGCTGCTGGAACACATCACATTTGTGGCTGTGGCCTTGTGGATGGGATGTTATTTAAGCCGTGGCTGCTTTGTGGCCTCTTGCACTTTTCTGCTTAGTAGTGTCTTTCAGATTTTTACTGCTGCCTACAAGTTGGTTACGTTTTCATTTTCAGTAACGGGTTTGCAACTTTGGGTGTTTGACGAGGGAACAGGTTTATGTAATTGTGTGATGAGGTCCACAGATGTTTCTACAGTCACAATAGGTTTTTTCTCTTTTTCGTCTTCTTAAGTTAAGGTTGGCATCTTCTGAAACAGCACTTTCTTGGAGATGTAGAGCTTATTTTCTTCCTGCAGCTGAGTAAAGAGGACTTAAGCCACAGTGAGGTAATATGTCATTTGCCAGGTAGATAAACCTCTTCGCCATGCACCTCCAAGTCTCCAAGTTATCGCAGGCCCTTGATGCTCCATACTGACCTTTACTTTGAGGTGGTTACGCTGACCTGAAAATTCCACAGTGCTGATTGGTTTAAGGGCTGGAGATGCAATCTGGTGATGAATACTGAAAAGGTCAGGGCCGACTTTCTAAACCAAAGCCGTGGCGTCGGGTTACATGCCGCCTAAAATGCATCTGATAACGCCTCTTTCTGTCGATCTGTCTCTCTCTCGTTCGTTTCCTTTCTGTTTGTTGAACATTATGTTCTCAGGGCAGCTTTTTCCCATCTCTGCTTTTGGGACCACTTATTAGCCTCTGAAATGAATTCAGGAAAGTAAGAATAGACTATGGCCTCTGATCATTATTTCTAGATGCCGATGATATGATCACATTACCCGAACGAAGACTCCTCATCTTACAAACATCTGTGTACTGTAGAAAAAGGTCATATGATTTTATTGTGCTCATAACTTTAACTTTATTTTGAATTTCCATTTAAAAGTTCCAGTTTAAAAAAACAAAAACAAAAAAACTCTTATTCATCAAGGTCGTGTTTATCCAAAATTGACACAATCCATCTTTTACTTGCGTGTTTGAGTCTTTGAGCCATGGTTCTCCCGGTCTTTGCCTCTTTCTCCAGCAACATCATGTCCACTTCTATCAGTGGCTGTTGCTGTGAACTTAGTATCGAGCTGTAAAGTACTAGAGACATTCTTCCTCCCCAGGTCATACAAATTCAAAATGTCATAAATTCGAAGAATCTGGCCAGTGTTTCCTTCTCACCCACCTGACGCCTACTCTGTTCCGCTAGCATTTCCATAAAGGCAGAATAGATACTGGCCCCCATTTGCACCTTGTAATGTTGATACACTCTGGGCCTAAATGTCACTCCAGGAAAGTCGAGGCCTTTTTGGTAATGGCGCATAGTTGCAAATGTCAGGGAAAGTGGACTGCTGATGAGTGACTGTTGTCTGGTGACCTACACAACGCAGCCACACAGAATCACTCTGATATGGGAAACAAGTTCTCTCATGTGACCTGGATCCATATCAAAAAATGTGGTCCTCACTGTAAACAAAGGCGCGCGTGTGTGTGTGTGTGTGTGTGTGTAGTCTAGAGTTTCACTTGTTGGTTTGTACTGATTGAAGGAAAGATCTTCTTCCTACATGACGCATCTCAGTATATTCTGAGTTTAGTATCATTATCATCTACGTAGGATTTTTGCTTACTCTGTGTTTAGGTCTTGCTCTGTTCACGGAGTACTCGACTTGCCTTCCAAGGCCTGAGAAGGATGCTGACTTCAGAGAGAAATCTCCCCCTCACATCCGTGGCTCGCACCCTGCCAATGCAGAGTTAGCCTTTCCTTTCATGCTGTGCCCCTGGGATTATCATATCAATCTGCGTGACCTGATTACCAGGCAGCAGTTGGCTGCCAGAGCAATGGATCAAGCGATCTCTCCACTGCTGCCGTCTAATTAACACAAGCGTGTCATTGCTGCTCTCCCTCAGTGAATCCCCCTCAAAACGTAGTTTGGCAGCTGCTGTTGCTTGATCCAGGGGGTTCTGATGGGTCACTGCTCACAGGATTGATCCAGCTATGCAATATGTGCGTCTGTAGATTTGCAACAGAGTTACAGATCTGAAAGGGCTGATTTATTTCATAAAAACAAGTAACCTACTAATAATTCAAGTAGTACTAGCAGAAACACAGTTTGATGGATTTTGTCTACACTTGTGTAGTGTATTTGGGCACAGTGATTTGTTTTTTGGAAGATAATAAAGACAAATTGATGAAAAACATCTACGCTGTAGGCATCAATCAACTGATTGCCCATGTGAGTGAAATTTGGTGTTATTACTGTTAGCATGGGGTGTTTGAGTTCAGTTTCTGTGGCCTGTCATAACCAGGCCTGTAATGAATTCCCGTGATGGGCCAGTGTGCCGTTAATGCGGACCGACCGCGTGCTTGTCCACTCTGTGGGACTTGAATGACGCCTGCCACTGACATGTTCTTCCCTGTGTAGCCAGTGACGGCTCTCTCCCTCCTCCATGGCACTGCGCCCCTCTTATGGCCGGATCGATCTGTGCCACCCGGTGGGGGTTTTATAAGTGGAGTTGGATTTAGTATGAAGCGTCTGAAGACAGATGGCTCGGCTCCTTTTTATTGCTATTGAGCTAGGAAAGGTGAATCACAGCCCTGAGAAGAGAGAACAGAAGATGGACATCACCTCATTCAGCAGCACAGGTTGTTTCAGACGTGTATCCATGCCCAATAAATATTTGAGTCATTTGTAACAAATGGAGAAATTCATAATGTCCCTTATTAGCATTTCAGTGTAATTGATTCTCAAGAAGGGATGGAATAATAAATCAGTGGCTGCTTCCTTTTTATATGAAAGATGGAAGTACGTTTTCTGCTGAACCCCTCTGCCACTCGCTGCAGTGCTTTTTTCCCCATCTGCCATTTGTATGCTTTTCATTACCTATGTGCTCCCTCATGACGTACCAGTAATAGCCTTGGAGGCATGCTGGTAAACAGTTTTGACAAATTAAAATCTCCCAGCTCAAGTGCAGAGACTGAAGCTGTAAACTAGGGGCAGGAGGAGGACGCTAGCTTGGTTTCCCAGAGATGGGGCCAGTTCATGTGTACGCTGTGTATTTGCCAGCTGTGCCAGGCTTTACCCAGTGAGCTGCTGCTACACGATTCATTTCAGTGCCGTCTCCAGTTATCCTAAAACAGGTGCCAACTCAAATTGTGGCATTTGTGAGGTTATTAAAGACCTTAACATTGTTCTAATGCAGGCCATGCTTTCATGCTGTGCTCCAGGGGTTTTCCTGGCGTGTAGCACCTTAGGATCCCAGGCTTTCTTAAAGGCAGACATGATGGACAGGCATGTGACACAGATTGAAAATAAATCCTTGTAATAAAGAAAAACAGCAAATCCAGTTTATGACATATTTATTATGGCTGTTTTTAATCAGGCTTATTGATTCTCCAACTACTATTCATTATTTTCTATATTTTGTAGCATATACTGTATATGTGATATAATAATAATAATAATAATAATAATAATTAGATAATCCTGTTAATAAACGCTGTAAAACTAACGCTCTGTACCAAAGATGCTATTGTGCTGGATTATCATTACGCAAATGTTCTTAACTTCCTGCTTGACAAAATCACTTCCCATCCAAGACACTATCCATCTTCATTTCCTATCATGGCTCACTGACAGGGGTTTCCATCATGTGTCATTATTGGTGCATGAGGCAGCTCAGCGGAACAATCCACCTCTCTACGAAATGCATCAATCACGGCTTCCTCGTCCCACCGTGACAGTTCGGCACAAGAACAACAGCAGCCGTGTCCCACCATAAGGACACACTTGAACCTTAGCTGAGCAGGCCAGGTTGTATACAGTAGGTAATTACAGTAGGGGACTGAATACGTGACAGCAGTAATACATGGCTGAGAGGCTGTCAGGCTGTACTTTGTGTGACAGTGTCAATGAATAAAGTAGGTATAACTGTCGGAGCAAAGCCTGAGCAGAGACGGGAGTTAGGACCCACAGTGGGAGAGCAAAACGGTGTAATGGAAGCCTGTCGCGATGCAGTGGAGAGACGCTGCACAGCAATTTCTAAATTACAAATTAAATCTAAATTTCTGTCCCATTTATATTCAGAGTTGCAGCAACACCAGTACATTACATGTGCTGCTGAGTTCACATTAGACGCATACGGCAAAGTTGACTTCCTAGATAAAGACAACTTCCGCTAACAAAATAGTGGAGCACTCATGGCTCATAGCAATACAAATATCTAGTCCAGAATAATGAACGCTGGTTATCTATATTTCAGTCAGAGACTCGTTTATTGCATGATCAAATCTTGGCCCAACCCCATGATTTATTTTTTTCTGCTTCTCATCAACAATAAAGTAGAAAATTGTAAACTGAGCCGTTTTTCATTTCCAAATGACTACATTCTTATTCTGTGTGATGAAGCTCTCTACACTACAGAACAGTACCACCCAGGATCATTTTCTAGCTACCTGATGATGAGCAGATAAATCTGTAGCTGATGACGAGTGCTGGATGACACTTTATGGACATTGTGTATTTCAATAAGTAAACAAATACCAGTTCGAGGACAGAAGAGCGGGGTGCAGATAAAAACTAGCGAATGAAAAATTGAGTGTTGCTTGGGTCATCTTTTAGATCTAAGATGCTGCGACTTGGTTTGACTTCAATTAAATCCCAGGAGAGGCTTCCCAGTCAATCTGTGATCTTTATCAAGGCGCTGCCTCTCAGATCTCTATCTCTTTCTGCAACCCATGGGAAATGCAGACGACTTTCATGACAATGGTTTGGACTCTATGCTATTTCTGGCTGGCTCCTCACCCTCCCGCCTAACAATGCTGTGACTCTATTGACAACCTCAACCTTGAGCACCAGTCCCAAGTCTGACGTGCTGTTTTTTCCCTCAACTCTTCTCTCCCTCTCTCCACTTATGCATTTAAAGTGAAATGTGGTGAGTGCTGAGCTTGTATTAAAATTTTTAATGCCAGAAATGAGTCACTCATTGCTCAGCTCACTGGGGAAAAGCAGCAGAAATGTGGTGATTGGAAGAAAAATACAGCAGTTGATATCTCAGTATCTTTTCCTCCTTTTTCGCTTAGAAAATGACGCTTATGTACTTAATGAAAATACGTGCCTGCCATTTTACCTTATACACAAACACACCAGTCCCCGCCTAGTGTCGGACCAGCTGCTGCAGAGCGCGGAGCTGATCGTCGCAGCCCTCACCAACTGCCTTAATCTCAGACTCTCCTTCTTCACTGGAAACCGTCCCCTGATGGTTAATTATATGCTTTGATCTGAGTTTGTTCCATCTGCATGATATTTCACGTTCTGTAATTGTGCTGAATATTCACAGGGCCTGTCATCTGCTGCAGTTCTAGCACTGCCAGCTTGCACCGGGTGTCTGTTATAAATACACAGACTGTCTGCGTTTAAGGCTAAGGAGGTGTGTTGTGTTTAAATTGCATCAGGCGATATTAAAAAGGGGGAACTGCACCACATTCAAAAGGAAAAACAATGCTTGGAAAGCAGGTCTGGAAGCAGCATGAGCAAAACTCCCCTGTGGACTTGAGGAAAATTTAATTCACAATGCAAAATCAATTCCTTAAACTTCAGTCAACATTCAAGCCACATGCACTTATTGGCCACAGGGAGGGAAATATGATCGTTATGTTTGGCAAATCCGCGCCACTTACAGATTACTAGAAACTAAGGCAGCAGCCTGCAAGGTGCACTGTACCTAATAAGCCAGACTCTGTATCAGCAATACGGCAAATAAATCAGACTAATTGGTATGTAATGAGAGCAATTATGGGGGAAATTAGGACAATGTCGTTCTGTGTAATATCAATTTATTTTGCTTTAGCGTTTCTGTCTTTTTACTGAAAGAGCTAAAAGTATGTGATGATCAGATGTGTTTGTCGTATTACTGTATACTTTATACACCTTAATTAAATTTTATTTATTGAGATCCAAGTATAGATGGGGAAAAAAGGTAAGCAGTAAAAACTAATTTAGTAACCATGAGCACAGGCTTGACCTTTTGTTTCAAATACAACTCAAATTATTATTTTAGGTACAAGTAACAATTATTGCCTTTTGCTAATTTCCTAATTGTTTGATCTTAAAAAGATTTTGAAGCGAATATTTTATAATAACGATTTTATAATTACTTGAAGCTGCAGTTTTTTTGTCCAGGAAAAATAACGTCAATTATTATCCACTAACTAGGAGCCAGTATATAATTTATTGCTTGACTTCTTGATTTATTTATTTATTTATTTATTTTTGGTGTTGTTGTTGCTTTTAAGGTGCAAAGAGAGATTTGTTCTGTTTTCGACAGTCATGCGCCATTAGTTAATTATTCCTCCAGTAAATCTGCAGTCATTCACGCTGGTTGAGGGACAGCCGCTCCTCTCTACTAGTGCTCCTACCGTAGGTGGCACTTGATGGATTTCAGAGTGGTGCTCTTTCCATCTCCTGACTGCAGAGATTGCCTGGGGATGCTGGCGGGTCCCTGACAAGCAGGGCCTCCTCCATGCCTCACCTTGATCAACATTCAGCATTGCCCCCTGAATCCATCACTGGCTGTGACAACACACCCCATTTTGGGCTTTTTATATGATAGTGGATGATGTGGCTGGTGCTGATGATTCGGGTGTGATGGAGAGAAAACCTTTTTTTTTTTTTTTAAGTTTGATGTATACAGTATTTTTTTTATGAATAAATAAATAGATGCACTCATCAGTTAGATCTGTGTCAGGGCTGTAACATCATGATTAATGTACATATAAGACCAAGCAGTGTCTTAAAGCGACCACATGTTAATTTTAATGACGTTAAAACGGGTTGAGCAGGAAATCTGACGTCCTTTATGCGTCCTGCTGAGAGTGAGCTTCCACAGACTTGAAATGCATTTGGACAAAAAAAACTACAAGAAGTAAAAATAAAACTTTATGAGCAGACACTGAAACGTAATTTTTGTATTAACTCCTTTAGAAATCGATTTCAAGACCGATGACCCACAAAGCTGCTGATGTCATCTTAAAAACCACTTGTTTGGCATAGTTATTGATTGTAATCTGCTCACCTTATGAACTTGTGTCTTTTAAATGTTTTAGTACAGATTATCTGACACAGTTTTCTCATTAAACCCAACATGTCAGACTATTTTTGCGGCTCAGGCTGAGAACAAGCCTTTGCGACAATTAAATATAAATCCTCATCGTCTGAATGCAGTTGGTGATAATGACTGTATGTCAGGCTGACATATTATTCCCCCAACAGACTGTGGTGATGAAATGAAGGATACCGCAGTGGTAAACAAAGATCTGACAGATGACACGATTTGTCTTTAGTCAGATTTTCATGGAATAATGTTTTAAGTATTATATTTCACAGGGAGTCTTATGCTGTGGTGTAATTACCTCCCTGATAACGTGCGTTGGATGTTCTCAAGCGTGCTGTTGTTTATTAGTACGACACTTCTATGCAAAAAGTTAGAAGCGCAGATTTCCTCATAACCCACAGCTTGCAAGTCACTTTTTGTAAGAGTACACACAAGAATGTTGTTGTTATTTTTTTTAAAGATGGAAAACCGCTTGAAATAGCCCATAATATGCTCTGTAAATACCATTGACTTCAAAGACAAATTTCACTCTCCCTCTGTGTCTTGTGCTCCCTCACTGCGGTGTCGGTGCCATTCCCTCCAGATGACTGCTTTTATTTGATATCAAACTAATGAGATTTCCATTCTCAAAGCATATCCTCTCACTCCCCAGTCTTAGAGAAGATTCCATTTATGTATAAACCCTGGAATCACGCTTGTTTTGCATATTTACATAAGACATATCCACCCTATCTATATGTTTTTCAAATGCCAATGTTTTATTCATATATTTCTCAGTCATTTGCTTTTCATATCTTCTGCCCCTTAAACTGCATAAACTGTCAACCAGAGTGATATCTATTATTGGTGTATTGAACATATAATTTTGTTTGCAGCTTATGTGGGTGAAAGCTTAGACATGTGAATACACTGACTCAATCAAATAGAAATTATAATTGATATTCTTTGAATAGATGATACTGAGAAATGACTTTTCTCTGTGCTTTATCAGAGCCTGTGTGTTGTTAGGTTTTTTTTTTTTGCCTTAGCTCCAAGGAATAATTTACACTAAGTGCTATAATCAGTCGCACAGCTAGGTTCTACTTCCGGTGCATGTTGTATTGGACTGTGTTGGGCTGTAGATCTGCTCCTCAGAGCCCCAGTAACACTGATCATTGTGAACTTGCACCAAGCGTGACTGACGTCTGAGTGAGGAAAATGACAGCGTACGCACAGCCAGGCTGGCAGACGACGCCTCTTCGCTCGCTCAGTTTGAGCGACAGAGATAGTCTTGAATATTTGTAATGCAAGGGAGGCATGCATGTGGGCAAACACACACACAGGAATAGTCTAATCGCTTCAGAAAGGGCTTAAAGTCCACATATGAAATATGTCCTCCGTCACAGCTGGACCACGTCCAGGTAGAACTCTCTCTGCTCGTCGTCTCACTTTGCCTCCCTCCATACGTCTTCCTTCCTGGCACATCATACTCTTGAACACATACACAAACACACAAGCGCTGAATTATGGATGAATGTTGTGACACTGTGATGATACATTTCCCACATCTATACAGACTCATTTTCTATAAAGGCTTGTCCCTCTTTATGCTGCCTAGAGTTCACATTTTGTCACTTGACATTTACAGAGAGCTCATGATGGCCCTAAGCGCTGATGTCTCACTGCTGCTGACACTGAATCCGGACTCCGCGGATGCAGGCACAGACAGCACTGCAGGGCCTGAAATGGTGCAGAACGCAACTTTGATATTTGAGCTAAGCTTTGAGATGCAGCTGAGCGGTTTCTCTGTAAAGAAGAAATTGGATGTGCTGTATAACGGAAAGCTATTGTGCTTAGGAAAGAAACAAATGATGCATAGCACAAAACAACACACTTAAACTCAATGTTACACTTGAGTTTTTATGCCACGTTGGGTCTATCGCCTTTGCAGCGTTTCACTTATTGTGAGCTGTATTGGCCTGCGAAAGTGTAAATTGTAATAGCACTGCACCCCTGAGGATATTATTATGTTTCAGAAGACCGGCAGTTCAGATGGTCAGACCTGTGTGCTGACACACGTAGGGTTTTTTACACGCATGATGATCACTAAAACGGTGTGGTTGCATATAGACTGGACAAACTCGCATGTTTATTTACAGGATACAGCTGCTAAGTTATGGAATCATAAACTCAAGTTTAATTTATCACCACTAAGAAATATACTTTTATAATGAGCTCTGTCACCAGACGTTCAGCAGCTTTTTATGTTGGCCTGCGGTATTTACCCAAAAATATTTCAGTCCTAGTTGATTTGACAACACCTGTAATTACTGGTGATAATTAGGTCCTAGAATGTGTAGGAAAACCAAACTTCCCTTGAGTAGAACAGTTTTGTGTAAGACGCAGCCAAACTAATAAACTAGTGTGATTATTTCCCAGGCAGAAATAATTGCGCTTGCTCACTGGCTGCTACAATATTTGAAGTTTTGGTAAAGCAGAATTGAATGTTTGTGGCATTTATAAGAGGAAAGCGTTAACCACATGCTTAAATTTAACCATAGAGCTGTGGAACTGATTTACTTTACTCAGAAACATGTGAAAGTCCTCCCAAACATCCTCTATTTTATCCAGAGTCATATGTAGAGAATAAAAAAAACTTTAAACATGTACGTTGAATTAATGATTGAATATGTTTATCATTAGTTCTGAGCTCTGAGTGATGCTGCGTCTCATTTCCTCATCCGTTAGTTTGAAGGATTAGCGCCATCCTTAAAACTGTATCTAAACTCTGCTTTCACATGGAGAAGCATTTGTCACATGCTGCTGCATCTGTGCTGTATATATTCTCCAGGGTTATCTTCCAAATGCTTTTGCTATCCTAAACAAAGCTCTGAAAGGTTTGACTCAATCAATGGCTTTTGCTCCCCAGGGGTGATGTAACTAATGTGTCATCCTGTCAAATGGTTAATACCGCGACATGAGAGAAAGGAAGGAAAAAGTCGGAACGCGCTGTAAAACGGCAACGTTTGTAATGAATATTCACGGTAGAGAAGGAGTTAACTTGACTTTTAGGTGTTTTTTATACTGGTCACGAACAGTGAGAAGGAAATAACCCAGAAACCTAGAAATGGGCTCTGAGACCGGTCTTCACGTCTTTATGCTTGGTCAATGTTTGCATTAAAACCAGCTTCTTTCATTTTGCCAAATGGAGTCTGTCTGTGCGTCTCCCGGCTCACAGATGGCCAGTATGGTTCCTGACTGACTCTGCGAATGGGGCGTTGATTCAAATGAATTTCCATTACGGAAAACTGGCTGGCTCGAATAAATCATAATAAAAATGGAACTAGTGGCCTGTCATCTCCCAAAGATCGGCTACCTTGGGACACCGCTGAAACCGCTCCCATCATATGCCCCAGTGAAGCAGAGACGATAGGAAAAAGCATGGAGAGGATTTCTGTGCCAGAGGGAAAGATTTTCAAGAGATTAAAATACAGTTCACTTTTTAAAGGTTTCCTCCCTTTCAAAGTATATCAACCCCTGCAGATACAGCACTGAAAGCTGCTGGGCTGTGCCCTAAAAAAGGCTCCTTCACTCGTATACTCTTATATTTTATTACTTTCATCTAAATTGGTCTAATTCAAGTCGTACAGGAACAGTCTTCTTATATTGGGAGGTTTAAAATGGTATTTATATCCTAGGCTTAGTTCTGTACCATTTATTCTTTTATTGAACATTACATGAGCTGACGAAAGCAAATCTGTGAACCATCCAAAAATGGGTTTAGGTTGTTTTGTAACAATAAAATTGATTTGAGTCAACTGAGTGAACAAAAATATGATGGTGACGATCTGGGTTTGTATTTATTTATTTGACTGACTACTGTGCAGTTTAGATTTATTTATCCACTGATAATTACATTTTATTACCTTTTTAAATGGGTATGGGAACGATGATGTGATTTTAATACTAATACAGTCTTATGTAATTCATATCGTTACACAATATAACACAGACAGCTTCTAGAATAAACTGGCATCAGTACAGAGTTGGTAGACAGCCATGAAAACACTGTTCTGCTCCCAACTCATTCATCATATTCGTCACATTGCCGATCACTTGCAGGGTCAGTGTCGGGTATCTTGTCTTTGTAAAGGAACTTAATCACAGGCGTCCACCTCCTCTTTACTAAGGTTTACTGTGCTTTAGAAGCTTCTGCAGGGATCCTGAAGCTTTGACCCAACGTTACTTCTGCTGTGGAGGCCCAGCACACCCACAGACATTGGATGCGTTCTGTATTTTCCATATTACAGACAGTGCCCGTGAACCAGCTCTCCCTCCTTTAAAATAAATGGTTTGTAATTGAGTTTCTCAAGGATTCTTGTGAGTGCTACTGTACTGTATGTCCTATAGGTTAACTAACAATGAGGCCAGACAGTCACTGGTAGTGGCCAGTTGTGTATCGTCCTGCTCCAACTTTGGACAGTTGCTCACAGCAGGGCGTCTGTGCTGCCTTCTAACTAAAAGCCTCCCCAGATCCACCTCCAATCTGGTTCATGAGGTTATACACGGCCTTACAATCACTCCTGTGCTGGCATTTGAGCACAGTCCTCTTTACAAGACTCTGGCCATTATGAGGGGAAAACACTGGCAATTACTGTATTAACTTTTTCTGAACAGTGGCTGAAGTGGTGTTTGTAATCTGAGTGACAAAACAACTTGAAATTGTTCTTAGTTCTTATTATAAACCATGAGCCTTTTGAAGAGCTGAGCACCTGCAACAAAACCTGACTGGCAGTACAGTACAGTGCATGCAAATGAGAAGAAACCTAAAGAGATTCAGCTTTTCCATGTGGTCCTGTGTTGAAGATGAACTTTACACACCGTGTTTTACATTTGTTAATGTATGGACAGTAGCTATGCAGTTTGCTAGTTGTGACAATAGTTTAGTTAGTGTTGTGTGATGACAGCTGCATGGAAGGATTTCTGCTCCTGGAAATTTTATTTGTCAATTTTATTTTGACCAGCCAGCTGCAACATATTTTCACTCCAACTATGTCATAATACCTGGATTCTGCTTTGATGTTATGAGGTTTTCGGACCACACACTCACACGCACAGAAGTAAAACAATTTAGTTCCTCCCTTCAAGAAACTTTAAAGGTGCCATAAAAAACTGATGGACATGGAAAAACCAAACAAATGACAAAAAGCTAAATCAGCAGGACTGAAAACAAACGGTAGCGCTGCAGTGTTGAGCCACAGCTTTAATTAACTTCAAGCTTTAATGCAATGTTTTGATGAACGATAGAGTGCCAGCATGGGCTCATCCACTTCAGTTTGACACGTTTGTCAGTCAGTTTGTTGACTTCATACTGAAACTACATCTAGCCTGAGGCTTCCAAAAACTTATCACAGAAGATGAAAGAGCAAACGAGTGGCCTTTCCAAAGTGCAGATGCTGGTGAGTCCCATGGTGCAAACAAAACTTCTGCTGCATTTCATTACATTCCTAAAATATTTGGGGAAGCCATGCCAATCACCTGCAACCAAGCTGAAAACGTCAACTACCCTTCTTCCTTGTAAGTGACTTCTGTTTTGCATTTGCTTGTGCTGCTTCTCTTGTGACTTTCTTCCTCTAGTCTCATCACAATCCAGCTCACTTCTATGCTATTAAATGTGTTTATCAACCCCTAAACCTATATTATGATATTCCTGTAACACTGAGACTGTTTTGTACAATTTACAAAGTAGAATTACCTCCCAATGTATTTGGCCTTTACAGCGGACCATGAAGGGTAATTTATACTGTTATTGGTTCGTTTAACATGGACAATGCACGTTAATAGACATTATTGTAATTGTGGCCAAGTTGGCAAAAAAGCAGGTTTTTCATCTGCAGTGGCCAGATGTTAAATAAGCTAAAACACGTGCTAAACCCGCTGCTTGGTATTGTCCTTGTGTTGATTAAAACTCAGTCTGATTGCCAGAGTGGAAGTCACCCATGGGTGAGCGTAGCCTCTGGGCCGCACCTTGAAGCCATTCAGGAAAAGGAAAACCGTGATGGACGGGTGCAGGTGTCGCTCTGCTGTGGCAGGAGAGAGACTTTCACTGGAGAAGGGCCAGACTGAAATGCATCTACATTAAATTCATGACTGATTTCAGTTACAACTGGTTACTGACCAAGGTGCAACCGTCCATTGCTTGATGTCATGATGGGTGAACTGGAACATCATTGCACCTCAGGGAAATATAATTGAATAACCCTGCGACTGTGAGTCATCCTGGTTCTTCCATTAGCTTGTGAGCGTTCATTTAATATTATCTGAACCCTAAATACAATTGGCTGGAGTAAATGGCTTGTTGCAGCTTAAACTGCGCTACAGTCGTCTCTCAACGAGCACCTTTACAAACACATTTCCACTTAGTGTGACCTGGTCTCGGCTGTGATCACGACTGGAATGCGACTGCAAGGGGGTTTAGTGAGTAGATCAGTCTCTGTGTTTACTGTGATGACATTTAATGTTCTTGACAACCTCTCTTTAATCTCCTTTAGCCACCTTTTAAGACATAAAGGCTTTAAAGCATTCCCATTCAGTGGAGTGTTCTACTGTGTCATAACACAAACCCATTAAAAAAGCATTGAATTTGGAGGCGGTGAAGCAGAAGTGGAACAAGTTCTAAAGAATGTTAGGTTTTAGTGACTGCTACTGTGCTCTGTTGGGAACCATGTGTTTCTTCACTTATAGTAAAATGTACATTACTGATTTCAATAAAACAGGGATTTCACTTTGCCTTCTCAGACACAGAAAGTGAGTAAGAGAGAGGGGCTGCGGCAAGCTGATGAGTGCAGAGCCGCCTGTGGGTAGATCAGACTTTTCTTATTGAACTCTACTGTGAAAGGTGCAGATAATCTATCTTTGAGGAAAACAGAGGTATTACTTGTAGATGGACTGATTGTGCTTGTTACACATACTGCAGCCCTTTCTGTTCTGACTCGGTGTGTGTTTCTGCACATACACAAATGTGTTGATGCTTAGGGAACTCTGTGTTTTATGACCACCTGCATTAGTGTATCAGGCCCGTTGCGAGCTGATACAGTAGTTTGTTCATCAGACTCTTAGGTTGAACTATGGTGTAATGCTGACATACTTACTCGTGTGTTGCAGCCGCTCAGAAAGCCGTTCTCCACTCAGCTCTCCTAAGGACGTGTGCCTAATCTCTGTTAAGCTGCCTCTGATATGCCTCTGGTCAAAACAAAACGGTGTTGCAGATAAATCGTGACAGATCTGTGCCTAGTGGAATTGAAGGGGTAACAATACGTCAACCAAAACAAGCTGCATCAGTGGCTTGAAGGTTAATGTTTAGGCTTTGATAGGATGGCTTTGGCAATCGTAAGGTGGTGAAGTTAGTGTTCCATAAAGGGAGTCTCAAATAGATGAAGTATAACTGATGCATCAGAGGCTGAGACAGCCTGAGCAGATCAAGTTCTTTTGACATTAAGGTACCAAAGCATCCCCAATATGAGGATGGGATGAACGCATACTCATGTAACGTTACAAAAAATAAATCAGATTAACCTGTAAAGACAAATCCACGTCTCGAATGTTGTAAAAGGTTTTATGCATTTGCTGTAGTCAGGCCTTTACTGGAAAAAATACCAGTGATCTAATCGGTTCCCTCCAGAGTCACAGAAATCATCATGCAGCTTTACAGGGTGAGGTTTGTCCTCATAATGACCAAACTGTTAGCTGGTAAACCTGTGTACGGACCTTCAAAGCCCGCTTCTCCTTTGTAATTGGGGGTTAGGTCTGAGGGTGGGTTAGGGCTGGTATTGACAGAGATGACTGGTTAGAGTTGGGGTAAAGAGGAGGTGATCACACAAATCGATCACCACTAATTTGAAGGTCTAGTGTTATTTTATTCTGACATGTTTACCTTTCTGTGTGAACAGAGGTCTGGCAGCCACCAAGCTCCAAAATGCCACCAAGTAATTCAGTTCTGTTCTCCTTCACACACACACACACACACACAAACACACACACACAGTGCAGCAAAACTTCTGACGGACACATTTTCTCTCTGACCATAATTTATTTTGCAGCTGTCTACTAATTCTTTTGTTTGTATTTCTGAGCTGACAATTTGCTTCTTGGTAAATTATTTGGCTGTGCAAGAAAACCAGCCATGACACATTATCGTTGGAAATATTTTCAGGTGTGATCCTTAGTGCAGTTTCATTCAATTATGAATCTCGGCTAAGAATCCTATCATGGAGAAGTGAAGTAGGCATCTCGTGAGGCTGACCGCATGGGCGTGTGGCCTAGATGTGTCATTCGGTTGCATCATGGAAAATTGAATAACAAAACCGTAATTTCAGGGACCAGTGCTCAATGTCCTCCCGCTTCCCTTTTCAAAGGGAGCAGCTGATTACACATTGGCTGTGGTTTTAAATCCCTACCTGACTTGAAACCATTCTCAAAGCACAGCAGAAAAGCGAAGACAGATCATCAGACAAGGATGTACCTGCAAAATAGGCTCGTCACTCCAGGATTCATTGTGCTGAAAGTATGCACTCTGATATTTAAGCCACTCAGTAAATGTACTAAATCTCGGGCTTGCATTCTCGTTTGTGTGTGGGGTCAAACTGAGGGCAAAGCTGGAGTTAAATCCATGGCTTCTGTTCAGTTGACAGTGTCCAGGAGTGAATGATCAAAAACAATCAGTTTATACAAATCATTCAAATCGTTCTTCAGGAAACGCTTTTTCATAACATCATGACAAATCCTGTTGCAATCCCCATATGATAACAGGACCGTTTTGAAAAGTGTTTATTGTTACAGTAAAGTGAAAGATCGTGAATCGATGCTTGTATATCTGTGATGTGATTTTTAGTTTAAAGTTGTATTTTTCTGTCGGGGTTAAACAGTGCTTTGCCCTGCAGCCTGGACCAGCTGGTAACGCAGGGTTAGATAACTTTGCTGTTGTACAATTCAGCACCTTAAGAGACTGCTGAGAAACTGAGCTATGCGGCAGCACCAGTCTGTAGGATAAGCTCGTTTGATACCAGCCTCTTCAAACACGGTGTCGGTATGAGTCAAAGGTTAATGAGAGGGCACCTGCTCGGGAGGATGAAGACGTGGCAGCAGTCAGAACGAGAGGGATTAGCCCTGTTCTCATATCAAAGAGATCCCCAGCCAACGAGGCTCAGTCTGGATTTCTGTGCAGAAATCTGTCTCCATGGCAGTGTTTCTGGGTCCAAGAGCAGGCTAGCAACAAAGTTTGAAAAATTATACCACTGTGAATAGTTTTTAAGAAATCTTTACACAACAGCCAAACATGCTCACTGCTCACACTTTGAGGTTTGTACTGTGCATTGCGTCGCTTCAGTTTGAAACGCGCTTGTTTTTCTGAGGCCGTCTTCTGGTGCTTGGCGTGTTTGTCGGGATCAGGTGGTTGGTGGTCAATCAAAAACCTTTCTCGATCTGTTGCAGGAGGAAATATCGAATGAGCTTTGATTTATTTTTTTGGATTTAAGCTTTAAGATATGCGTCTCTGTACTTTTGCATATCATTCTCCGGCTGCCAGCAGTGACATCAAAAGCAAATACAGGAACTATCCCTGCCAGCTGTTTACCAAGCCAAGCCCAAACACCACAGCCTATAACAGCCTAGTGTGCCTCAAACCACGGGCTCTTGCCTTTTCTCCATCTTCTTCATCAATCTGGGACATGTTGAACTGTCAAATCTGATCAAAATGCCTTGTTCTGAAAGTTATTTTTTTTTCTCCCCTTTTTCTTTTTGCAGCTCTTTTTCTCTAATGCCTTTCTAATCTTGAGGCTGAACAGGAGTAGGCATCTCAGGGGCTGCCCTCAGATTATGCTGGTACTGTATCTTCTTGTCTGACAGTGGGAGAGAGGTTTTTCTTTGTATGCGTCTTTTGTGGCTTCCCACTGAAACGACTGCTGAAGTAAACTCTTGCACGTGCTTTCACCAGTGATTTGCGGCATAATTAACCCTGTGATTCTTTATCGTACGTTCAATTGCCCGTTGGTTAGTTTTTTCTGCCTTTTTAATCTTTTTCAGTGAAAAGAACGGAGAATAAATCAACCTACAAATGTCCAAACTCTTAGAACATAAAGTTGCACTAACATGCAACATTTAACCTTTATATTATGTTAAGGGTCAATTTGACCCTTTTCAGTTTTTTTGTTGACCATAGTACTGGTTATTCTTTCTTCTTCTTCAAGAAAGTTGGTGACGTTTCCTCATCTGGGGTCATGAACAGGTGTAAAATATGGACACTTTGATGTGTCCTGGAATGTCTGTGTTTGGGTCAAAATGACCTGCAACATCATCTTTGTGTACAGACGCTTTAATGTGGGTAAGAAGCTGTTCAGATCCAAATGAAACGTGTCTCTTTGATGTACTTTGTTTTGATTGCCTAGTTAATTATATTTTGACTGCCTCTGAATAGACATTCAGACTCAAAGACCCAGGTGTGTGTACGGGACATATGCTCCCACCCTTGTCCTTGTCACTGTTCTCATGTCATCTCTTTGAGAAACACACCAAAAATGAGCTCCAGAAGGTTTTCAGCTGAAGAGGTTTTATCACAGATTTTTAACTGGGATAGTGATGAAGAAGAAGAAGAAGAAGAGATATCAGAGACAGAGGATCTTTCAGATCAAAATGACACAATCAATGTGATTTTTTTTTTTTTTTTTTTTTTTTTTCCCTTCAACATAATACAAGGGTTAAACACCCAGTGTTGTAGCACATCTGGCCTTGTCTCAGTAGATATTTGCATGAAGACAGGTGCATTTGTCTATAAACGGGAGTAAATAGTTGTTTTGGAGGGGAATCTGCTGTTCGACAGCCATCTTGGTAAATTGCACACAGCAGCATAACATGGAGCTGCTTAAACACTCTGCTCCCTGTGGTCTCACCGTGCGACAGCTTCCCTCCAGTTTGCGCTTTAGAGATACTGTAGGTCTCCTGGATTTTCATAAAAGAGCAGCCCAGTTGTAATGAAGAGATTTTAATGGAGCAGCAAGTTATTAACATCAAGCTTCGCTGCTGTGGTTGTTGACGGCAGCTGACAAAATGTGTAAACTGTCTGAACTGCTGTGAAAGGCACTGAATTGTTATCTTGTGTTTCAGTTGCACCGGCTCTTTGACAGTTTAAATGAACTATGATTGCTCATACATATATAGTGACATATTACTTGCTCTAGGCTGCTACTTAATCGAACCGAATCCTTCATTGTCTGAAGGTTGAGTCATGGCAACTGGACGTCTTCCATTTCGTAGAAACGTTTCACCACCTATCCAGGAGGCTTCTTCAGTCTGTGGGAAGTTGGTAGAGACCACGGATTTATCCTCCAGTTTGTTTCCACTTCAAATAGGTTCGTTATGCGAACAAAGGGGGGGTGGGAGTAGTGAGGTGTGGACCCTCAACTACCGCGACTCCTCCTCCACCCATTACAGGGTTCGTAAGTGTCTCCTTTGTGGGGGACGTGTGAAGTGGTCTTGATCTTCCAGGCAGCAGGTAGATGGGAGAGCAGTTGTGTCTGAGGCCTCCCCCCTGTTGAGAGAGGGGCTGTTTACCTGGACATGTCCGGCTTCTCTGACGCCTCGTTCAAACCACCTGTCTTCTCTGTCCAAAATGTGAACGTTGTTGAATCCTTCATTAATTTGCAGGAGACCTTACTGCTGTAACCTTTAAGCAGCAATGAGAGAAGCATTAACTCAGATGGGTGTTATAGGTGGTTGAAAGGAAGAACTAGAACAACACAACCTACATCACAAATTGTTTTCTTTTCAACAGTTTAAAGGAAAAACTGCCTTTAAAGCAAGAACCAGGGTCAGGGTGGACGACCTTACTTTACATTTTGCCTTTGTCTTTTGGAAGCCAATAACTGAAATATGTTGCAGTCATTCCCATAGAAAACGCACCAAATGGAACAGGTGTGCGCTGTAGTAAGCTCAACAAAAACAGAAATCAACATATCATGGAAAGCACTGAGCTAAACCTGCTAATACTGTGACGTATTTCTAATCTTTGATAAATGTAAAAGTCTGTATTGGAGATGGAACCAGGATGTTCCAAGTCAGTTTCCCATGTGACCGTCTGAAAAGAAACACTGCAGGAGACCTGATTTTCAGCAACATGATTTTGACACTAGGTGGCTGCGTTTGGAAAGTGTACAGGTGTAAATTGTAAGAATCTAACCTCAAAGGAGGGGATGTGTTTTTAATTGAATGCGTTTTTTAATTTGAAGAGTGTTCGAGCTGAATACGTTTTACTGTAGGTAAAGATAGCAAGGATGATTGTGTTTACTCCCATCAGCCTGCCCACACGTTTCAGAAAGGTTATGTGGAGCCCACAGCAACCGAGGAAGCTTTTATGAAGTGAAACTTTTATGCAAATGATTCAACTGAGCTTTCTTTTGATGTTTAACCTGAGCAATTTGTTTTGTGCTGTTGCAGCTGACTTTTACACGGATGGTAGGTGTGAGTGTTTGAAATGGGACAATGGGGAAGGATTGAGCATTTAAATTCTGACCCCATTTTTATTTTAAAGTGTAATCGGATGCTTTGAAACATCTCATATATTTAACATTAGCACCAAGAAGGTTGTATATGTGCAACAACAGTGTAGACTCAGTTTAGGTTTCAGTCCAGTTCTTATGTAAATCTGTGCTGACTTTGACATTCTTTATTGTTTTGCTCCTAAAGCAAAGTACATGACACACAAACGTCTTGAAATTACGTGTGAATAACTTTATATATTTATGATTTTATGACTATGATCTCGTTGTTTTAATGAACCCAGATACATGTAGACATTTTGTGTCCTCGCTGTGGAGGAGGTACACTCCGTTATTTCCCCCTGCAAAGTCATTCTTCGAGGGCATCTGTAACACTGACTTAAATTCGTTTTCTTTGTTTTCAAGTTGAGGGCCAAAAAGAGGCTCTTGTAAATGCTTGATAGTTTGAAGTATAGGCAGTTTCTCACACTGAACCCCCACCTCCAGCAGAACATAAAGGAGTGGTTGGAGAACAGGTATTAGCCCCATAGATCATGTAAAATTAGCAGCAGGAACCCTTGTCAGCCCAGACATTGGCACTTAATCTTGGACTTTTGGCAGACTGTTGCCTTAACAGGTCAAATGATATCTATAAATCAAGAATCCCCTGGTGGAGAGTGAGAGGGAGCTGACGGGTAAGGGGAAATGCACAGAGCTGGCACTGAAACGCCACGGGAATTAAATCCCGGTCATAGGAAATAATCCAGTCTATTTCATAAAAGATTAAAACCTTTAAGGAAGATTGATTGCCTCTTTTCCCTTTTCTATGCGATGTAATCCTAGATTATGGAGATCACTTGGGGTTAGATTGTAAAGAAATTTGCACAGGATTAATGGTGAAAGGACGTTTTTAAGACTGCATCCCTGGTTTGCCACAGGAAGATTTGCTTTTGTCACTAGTGATTATGTGTCTAAACTGGGTGAGAGGGTTACTTCTCTGGCTTTAATGTTTCTTTCTTGTGTTATATGTCTTACTTTTTATTGAACTTAAGTTAACTTGATAACTGAGATATGAACTGATAAGCAGAAACAATAAACATGTTTAAAACACGGTACCCTCTCAAACAAAAAAGCAAGATTGAATAAGATCTTACTACACCTAGTAGTAAAGCTTTGACAAAAGTTACTGGAGCTAAAAAAGAAAAGTCGTTACACCAGGATACCACACAGCTTCAACACTTCTGTTTTATACGTCCGATTGTGCATAAACAAACTGATTACAACTTGCAGATGTGCGAGAATGATACCAGCCGTAAAAGCTCTGGAGCGAGCGGGCTGCTGTCTCGTCGTTCTAAGGTTGGAGAGCCGCAGGAGGGTTTGTTGTAAAACTGCTGAAGCTTGTGCTGCTGTTACAAAGTAAATACTGTAGAACCTTTTCATTAGATCTGTAGGAGTCTCACGTTTCATACAAGAAGTGTAAACAATGGAAGTTTTCACTTCGGCGCTACTTTCGTATCGGCCCCTGGATGCAGTCTAAACTCTGACAAGATGGCCGCTGTCACAGTTTGAGCAGGTAAGAGTAACAGAGGTGTATAGAGAATCAAGGACGTTTCAGGTTTGTTAGATATTTGCAGTTTGAAGCAGCGTCTGTTCAACACAAACTGGAACAGAACAAATGAAAGGTGGTGTTCACGTATAATTAGGTTTTAATTTGTACTATAGCCTCATATTGTACACAAATGTAAACCATCGACCGATAAAGAAAACAAAGGTTTGTGTGCTGAGGTTTGCTTTGTGACAATGCACCCGAGTGGGGTTTGGATCACCACATCTGCCTGTGGTTGAATTAGGCATCAAAGACAGAACGACTGAACACGTGGTACATCATGGAGTCACTGCTGGCTTTTTCTACTGTCGTAAATCCAGAACCTTTCCCAGTCATACTGCAGTGACTAGAGTATGATGATGTTTTCTATTTGATGTTATTTTTCCAGTGTTGTGTGAATCAGATTTTGCCTGTATTTTCTGTACACATGCAGGATATCGCTGCAATTTATACAAGACTGATGGTTAACTGACGAAGAGGCGTGACTGCTATGAATTACTCCTTATACCAGATCACTGCACTGTGTGACAAGATTCAATTGTCTTTTTGATATTGATCTTAGTTGTGGACCTCAGAGCAGAGCGGGACAGGAGGAGCAGTGACAGACCGACTGGAACATCAGGTGAAGGGAGCCATTAATGATATGTAATCAGAGTGTGGCTGGCAGTGGCAGTCAGAGCAGCAACAGCAGGTGGATGGAAATGGGGGCTTGTGGAGAGAGAGAGAGAGAGAGAGAGTGTGAGTGTGGGGACCTCAAGCGAAATGCTCCACCACCCATGGAACTAATTTAAAGTCCTCGTTTAGAGGCTGTCACGCGAAGGACTCTGACGACCACTGATCTCTGCGCATTTAACGGCGCAGGCAGCTGTCAGGGGTCTGACGGACAGGCCCCTCCACTGACTGATTACATGCAGGTCCAGAGTGAACTGTGATCTGGTGAACTTTATTTTCACTGGCAGGCCCAACGTGCACGGCATGCCTCAGCTCACCATTCACAGGACCGCTGTGCCTCAGACAGGCCCTCCATCTCATCCATTAACACCACATACCGTATGAAAACTCTGAGTGCCTATGATTTATTAAATTTCATGATGGAGATCCTGTAGCACCTTTTGAAATGGAATATGGAAAACAACACTTTAGGGCAGTTTTAGTGAAATAGAAGCACAAAGATTACTTGTTTAAATAATTCTAACCATTCACTAATTTCAAAGTCTGTGCATTTTAGTCCTCAGTAAAGACCCCTGTTGTTGAATTCTCACAAATATCATGTGTCAGGAAGTGGAAAACACTGCCAATACCTTCACCTGCTGCAGTGCTGCCAGGTTCTTTGTGTGTGAGTGAGTGGGCGACTCTATAAAGATGCTATTTTAAGGATTCCCAGGCACAGGTTCATCTGTATCCGCTAGGGACAAAATAATCAGAGCTAATTCCAGGATTAATCAGCAATTACCTCAAAACTGCACATTTCCCCCGATGAGCACATGTTGGTGGCTTTTCAAAAAGCGAGCTGCTTCCAAGGAGTCTGAGATAAAAAAAAAAGAAACAGATGGAAATTTAAGGAATAATAACACAAATGTGTATATAATTGGTTTTGTGCAGGCAGGTTTTTATACATGTGTCCCTTGAAAATCGAATTCATTGAAATAATGTTGCATGTAAACATTTTTATCACTATTCACAATACACTTACTAGCTATAGCATTTTACTTTCTCTTCCATAGCCAATCATACAAAAGCTGTGTGACTTCATATAATGCGAGCTCTAAGTCTGTTTATTGGTGTGATGGAGCTAGGAGTTGTAGAAATAAATCTTAATTATTAATCAAATCTAAATAGTTGCACATGAAAACATTTTATTAATATTGAATAACTTTAAACACCAGTCAATGTGTAATTAACAATATGTAATTTTAGTTTTTTTTTAAATCTGCAAAATCAAGTTTCTTTTTCTGTTGATCTGGGGGAAAAAAAGCTTTTGACATCTCTCTCTGTCTGGAAAAAGAGAGCCATCAAATAAGAATTCCAGTGTGTCTACCTGCAAATCTCCCTCCATCTGTGGATTAAATTTAAGTCCTCCAAAATCTTGGGTGCTACATCAGAAGATGTGCAGTGCTGGGGAAGTTACGTAACTCATTATGACCTCACTGCTCTCTCCTGGGCTGCCGCCTTATCCGTCTAAACTTGCAGCCTTTGAGCAAATAAAGCCACATAAGCGGGTTGAACTATAAGACACCTGCAAACTCTATAAAAGTTTTGGATCGAACAGCTTGAATTCAACTCGAGGGCAGCCCATTTGAACTGCATCATTAAGCGTAATTATGGCTGTTGTTCAGCTTTCTAATCACCAATGTTATTCCCATCCTGTGCAGCACAGATTAACAATCGGGCAGGAAACAGTAGCACTCATAATTTACAAAGCATGAGTCGTCCAACACTTGGTCTGAAAGCAATAATTCGTGATTTCAAACGATAGCCATCTATATTATTCTCCAGAATAATATAGATAGTTAGTTAGTTAGTTTAGTTAAAAAGTTTACGTTTGGATATTTTTTCCTATTTTCACCGCTGTAGTGGCTCAACCTCTCTCCTCTGATCATTTCTTTATCCTTCAGGAGGATGGTCTTGGGCTTTCGCCACTCGTCTTCCTTACAGCGCGTTAGGAGAACATTGCTATGATTGGCATTCTGCATTAGCAGTCCCCTCCCTGACTCTCTTCCTATTGTCATTCCACAGCAGCACTGGGCTGCCATGTTCTTCCTCACTCTCTCTGAACTGCCATGACAACGTGCTGCAAAAGCCTGACGAAGCCCGAAGGCCTCTTCAGTCAAGAGAGCCGTGCTCGCCTCTGCAGATGACTGCACTGTTTCATTTATTTTCATGAAGGAAAACAAAAGGCGAGATTGAACAGGGGATAGAGCGGCCCAGCTAAACATGCCGCAGAGACTGACCCCACATACTGTATTTGGTAGCACACATTTTTCCACAGGAACCAGT
Organism: Macropodus opercularis; assembly: GCA_030770545.1. Lineage (NCBI taxonomy): Eukaryota > Metazoa > Chordata > Actinopteri > Anabantiformes > Osphronemidae > Macropodus > Macropodus opercularis. The sequence goes on from CM061099.1 coordinate 7,748,496, forward strand.
GACACTAAAAAAGATGCAATACTTCTGTGGGTCTAATTACAGCCGTCACATTAGGTACTGAATTTATATTTGAGCCATCAGACGGCTGTTTGTGTGTAGATCAAAACAAACTTACATCTCTATGTAAAAACTGATCCCTTTGTGTCCCATTTAAACGGGGACCTGCACCCTGACATTAGCAACATGTGCATTACATTCAAAACATCACAGAGGCATGAATCAAGACATGATTCATCATTTCAGACGCGTGTTGGACCCTATGTCGGTTTATTGTAAAAGCTTAAAGCACTACTAGAGGATAACGTGTCAGGGTCACAAATATGGTGGATGGACGGTGAGAAGCTGGTGCAGAAACCAACCAACCGTCTATCTGCAGTACACAACTGATGTTGAAAGGTTGGATAGCTTGTATTTGCTTGTGGTTTTAGTCACTGGTTTGCTGTGCAGTTACAGTATTTAACGAACTATTGCCTTCAGTGAAGTACAGGAATAGTTGCAGCTGCCAATCAGCTCTCTTCACCCATTGTTCATCCGTGCCCACTTCTTTCTGCTCTGAAAACGCTGCATCTGCCAAGCCATCAGAGGAAGCGTGCCGGGGAGGCCTGAGATCTCTCGCTGCTTTGATGCCTCAGTAGACCTGCAGCCAGTAAGACACACACACACACACACACACACACACAGAGCAGGAGAGAAGCCTGATGCCACATGTTTGAGTTTAAAGCAGGATGGGGAGTTTCAGGGCACAGGCAGACCGTCAGAAACCACGTCTGAGATGAATTGTAACACGCAACCTCTGGAGGGTCACTGTGTCATATTGTGCCGTCGTCATCTGTGGTGGGGTTGATGTAAACCCAACTCAAGCCTTGGACAAAACCGTTCAAGAGTAGGGAAGCCTTGAAAGCGCTATTAGAAGTAGTGGTACTATATTGTGGGAAAACCAAAGTAGGTTTGCCCTCAAAGCATTTCATTTACATGTGCATGCAGCATATGGGATTTTGTAAGAACTAATCTGTGCTCTTCTTTTTCTAATGTGAACAAGGTTATGAGTAAAATTATTTAAACTTGGTTATTAGCACCATTAGCAGATCTTCACTACATGTTTCATTAATTATGCGATGTTATTTAATCAGCTGCTTTGCTTGAATGTCTCGTATTTAATTTATTTTGAAGCACAAATATCCATTTTGCCTGAATTATAAAGTGACCTGATTTTAAAAATTGTGAATTGAAACGAGATGAGAGGTGCGAAGGATGTCTCTGTGTTGCTGTAGATAATCTTGGAGATAGGATTGTGGATGTGCTTTTAGTGTACCTTCTGCCTCAACCTTGCCTGGAGCTAGTGTAGAGTTAGGGCAGCATGCCTCAGGCCTGGCCATGTCTGAGTGATTAGATAAAGCAGGAGAGACCAAGCGATGGGAGCTGCCGCCAAGTTTATGCAGCTCTGACCACGCTAGGACCAGCACCAGCTCGGTGAGCACTGCAAGAGGCTGCCACTGCCTGTATTTATCCCCAGCATCTTCAAAAGGAGTAAACAGATGATTCATGGAAAAGTTCCATACTGATTAATTGTGCAAAGAAAAATCTGTTTGCTCATTCGTGGCACATGTCAGGCTACGTACATGAGCTATGACGGCACAGCTGGCCGCAGGACGCTATATTTCATGCTGTGTAAGTTTGGCCTTTTCTCCTTCCCTGATTTTATGGTAATGAGATTCAGTTAGGTGTCAAATACTGCTCTGGGCGCATTCTTATATCCAACGTCGGGTCAGACGAAACAGACGGTTGGACAGCCACGGATGTAGCCATATCATGTCTAACATGACAGCAGGGTTTGAAAACACAAACAGGATATCGTCTGAAGTCTTGAATGCATTATCGTTTAGCGAGACAGCTTTCTTTGCACATGAAAGCATTACAGCCTCACTGCTGTACGCATCACTCCATTAAATGCATTTGGGGGCAATATGAAAATCGGAGAAAGAACAGACTATTTGATTTTTCCACACTTAATTAAACCAGCGTTCATGGACATTGAGTTGTCTAGGCCAGAACCTCAGAGGGCGAAGCAGCTCTGTCGTCCGTAGCCGATGGTTTCATGTAGGTCTACATGACTAATTTGACTAGAGTAATCTCTGTTGGGAAATGCCAGAGCATGTCAATACATCTAAAGGCAAATGTAGGCGTAATCCTACATATGATGTGTTGCAGTTATAAAATGGAAAGCCATGAGTTTTCTTTGGAAAAGGAGCTTATAGGAAAATAATGGATAATGTGCAGATTTATTTTTGATGGTGAGGGGAAAAAAGCTATTTCATCTTTTTTTTTCTTTTTTTTTTTTCCCTCATTTCACCACAGAAGTTTATGATAAATGCACAGCAAAGTGATTTCATCATTCCAGGAAAGAATCAGCCCCTAAAGGTCATTGACAAAAAAATGAAGTTTCTGGTCTGCACAGAAAAATATCTGGTGCCGATATTAGTTTATAATCTAAAAAATGAAAGCCACAGGAGGAAATTGGTTTGAGCAGAGACCGGAACAACCCTGTTACAAAGTGGTAGCTGTAATTAACAAATTAAACTAATAATAACAAATACCTGTATTTAAAGCACTAAAAAGGACGGAATAGTTTCTACAAAGACCAAGAAAATACTTGGATTCCTTATAATGAAAGCAGTGTCAGTGATATTAGTCTAGTTTCCAGTATGAGCAGAACTGAAACCTGCACATTTTTAACTTAATGACACAAACTGTAAACAGGCAAATCTTATATTTACCTCAATAAAACATTCACCTCATAAACATCCAGGACAGTTGAGACTGAGGTGAAGCAGATATTTTCTGTAGGACTGAGAACTACATTCGTCCCTTTTAAGGCTTTTGTAAATGTTAATGATGGCAAGAGCAAATGCTCTGTTTTGAAAAACCCAAATTACACAGACCCACAGCTATTTTGAGCTAATTGACACATTATACTGACAAAGTTATTTATCAGAATTCTCGCCAAAATGCTTTCATGCTCAGATGCCCACAGGAAAAGCACCATCTGTATAGCTCTCCAGAAATGTTTTGCCGTTTTCATTTTTAGACAAATGTCGTCTTGATGAGCAGATTTTGTTTCATTATCAGCCTTAATGAGTGAAAGGCTTTATCTCATTACTTTGACATCTTTCTAGTGGACCATTGGTTTGGCTTCGTAGTGGAAAATATATAAATCATAAAGGAGTGTGAGGCCGCCTTTGACTGTTATGGATGGCATTTTATGTAGTTATAAACTAATTAGTTTTGAAGCAGAGGTCTCTTCTTGTGCAATGATAGATGCTAGAAGGTTAATTACTAATCCTGTCCAATCCCAGGTCTTTTTATTTTGCCAACGCTTCTTTTCAGAGTACATGTCTTTGTGGTGGCTAATTTATTTCTTGTACAGTTCACGCCCTCATAGAGCAGGTAAGCAACAACAACAGCCTTTAGTAAACTTCAGACATAGTTTCCAACTGAAGTGCACAGTATTTTACTGCACTACATATGTGTTCATGGACAGTATGTGTCATCGCCATGGGAACCATAGCATGGAGACTGCGTTGTACTTCACAGATGGAGTTTGCAATTGGACACCCCCAGTGAATAATCTTCTCATTACTTATCATGATGAACTGTGGCATGCAAATATCAATAAGAGACTGTGGCGAAGCAACACAATTAAGGCCTAAAACCATGAGTCTCATTAGTGCTGAGTCTCTGATAATGCAAATGACACCCTGCTAGTAATCAACCTTGAATATAAATGGCCCCAGCAAGTCCACCACTACAGGTGATTCAGTTTACCTGGGTGTGATTAAAGACTCGAGTCAACCTCGCTCTGTTTGAGATTTTAAAATGGGGATTAGCACTTTTCCTCTCTGTAGATGCGGTGGCCATTTTCTTAAATGTGCTTGAAAAGTACTTTTCTAACCGGTGAAGCACGGCTGCATATTTAAAGCGGGGCCGATCTTACAGTAGGTAAACCAACGCTTGCTCCGACTTGGCTTAGAAAAGGTTTCCTTGTGTCACTACGTTAGTCGGATGGTGACAACACCTTAACAAACTGATGAGGAAAAAAGCCGTTTGTCATTTACTGGCTGTTAATTGCTGGAAGTATCCCACAGTAAGTAACCAGTGTTATGGTTACAGTGACTTTCTGCTGCCTTGCTGTCAAACTATTTACCCTCTGGCTCCAGGACCACACTTAACATGAAGTGTTAAGTCTAAGTGTTTGTTTTGTTTATGTATTATATAAAAGGAGAACATTCCTTTAATCAGCCTGTTTTGTTGGGAATCTGCCGGATCCTCCTCACAAAGTTGGACCAGATGACTTCACAGTGGTTCGAGCAAAAGTACAACTTAAATGACTGAATGCTTGATTTTTGTGAGGTCCAGTATGACATCACTCTGGCCAAACGTTTGAGAACCTGCCCTGCCAACAACCAATGGGAGTTCAGCTCGAGGAGGACAAAGAGACAAAGGGGGGAGGGGGGGAAATAAAACGACAAGTGTGTCTGTTACAAAGTCCACCGTATAATATGCTAACTGTGAGAGAAATAGTCCTGTAAAGCTGTAATAGTCCATAATGTGTCAAAGCACTTGAAATAATACTTCACTTTATTGCTGCCTTTTTCTGTGACTGCAAAGCTACAATCTGCTCAGACATCAGTGACATTATGGTACATGTGCTGACACTGGAAGCGTCCTCTTACAAATGTACGTCTTATGTCATTTAATGAGAAAATAAAAGATTATTGATGATGAAATAGAATAAAAGTACCAATAGAATTAAAGTTGTGGGTCCACTTACCTGCAGGGAGGAGCCCAGTTAAAACTGAACAAGTGTTCATTTCAGCGCTTCCCTCTACTTGAATACAAAGCCATTTTTCATTTTCTAGTGAAAATATTTCCATCCTCCCCTCTTTTCTCCCGTCTTTCACATAACGTTCAATGTGCATACTGTGAATCCTTTTCAATTGAAGAATCCCCTGGGAGGGATTTCTGTGATGGCACATTTGCAGCAATCTGACTAAACTTATAGGTGAGCACCTGTAGAGGAGGCCATTTTTCACCAAGCTCTCTCTCAAGCTCAGTCGGCTTACAATCGTTAATATGATATTGGGCTGAGACTCTGAAAAGCTTTGAGCAGCCTTGAAGAAAATCCAATTATGATCTTTGATTCCTCTCCAGAAACAGATTACCTATCTCGCTAATGACATTTTCCTTCCCATTCATGCCCTCTCTAAATGAGCCGATTGAGAGGCTGTGTGGGTGTTCCAAATGCGCAGGGATGATGATGACTATCTATTCCTTGCAAGTTTATCAGATGGACAGCTCACAAGGAGCATAAATGCTTTTTTTTTAAGATTCCCAGCTGCATGAGATGAACTTTAAAGGTTTTATTCAGACTTCCTCATATATTTAATAGGGCAAGAGAGGAAAGTATTTTAAGGTAGACTGACGCCCAGACGAGTTTTTATTTACTACTACAGGTCCCTTCATCAACTCTAGCAGATGGTGCAAAGTCTGTCAGGTCTCATGAAGGTCTCTACAGAGAAAACAACAAAAAGAGACAAATCTGACTTAATTTATCTTTAACCCCCACTGACACCCTCACCTCATCACAACATCGTTATTACTGTGGTACTGCTACATCAGATCTTTTTGTGAGTGTTGCCATAGTATTTTATTTTATTGTATTTTTTTTACTTTACTAAAAATGTTGATTGTCTTACTGGTGTTGAATAATGCATGATACAGCTTACTATAGCTATTAACATTATCTAAAACTCCTGAGGGCATCACACCGGTAATTAGATCCTGGAACGTTATCTTTGCAGTGATCATACTGAGATTAAATTCTGCACAGTGAGCAATTAATTTGCACCCTTTGTTTGTTAAATATACAGTAGTTTGCCAAGTAGCTGCAGTATGGACATCTAATCAACTTGAATAGAGATACGTCTGTTGCTTATCGTGGTGAACTGGACATCGCATGTTGGAGAGAAAAAACAATCCTAGTACTGAAAGTACACACATTTTTGAAGTTTTTTTTTTTTTTTTTGCCTGTGAGAATTCATATCTCGTCAGCTAATATTGCTGGAGGGTAGCATGTCATTCACGCTGCAACCCAGCAAAGTTTAACTACACACCTGCACAAATATTGCTGCCAGTGCACCTCTGATGCCATCTCCAAAGCTCTGGCAACGTTACTGGCCCATTGGCACTCAGGTGGAGTCCTTGCTGCCAACCATTACAGCTCCACACCTGAGGCTAAGTGTGCAGCAGTCACACAAGCCCCCAAAAGAACCAGCTCAGCTTTATGTTGTTGCTGCAGCTTTCTTTTTTCTGTGTTTGCCTTGAGATCACGTCGATTGTCTTCCTCCAAGCTTGCGTTTGCTTGTGTTTGGGTAACGCAATGTGTGAATGTAAGCGTTGCAGAACAAAGACTGGCGCATGTCTCTGCTGTTGTATACAGTAAATACAGTAGTTTCATTGTCAGCCATTTAATTTTACCTGTCACAAGTGAACACGTCAGCACAGCAGAAGTTCAGGAAGAGCTGGACAGATCGACAGGCTTGGTGGACGCCTCGTCTCTTCCTTCATTTAAGTGATCAGAATCTTCATTGGAATTCGCCAGCGTACATGGTCGGGTAGTTAGCATGTCTCCAAGGTTAACATTTTTAATGCAAGGCTGAGGGATTCAGAGAAGTGCTCTTTTGAAGTTTCCTGTAGGAGTCAGAAGGGAGGCCGCAAGGCTGTTGAAGACCGTCTGCGATATTGACATTAAAACTCAACACATAGAATGATGCCAATTGAAATTTCGTAGTGTTCCCTTCGGGAAACTGGGGAGTTAGGCATGCCAGTGTGAGATGAATAATGAAAGTTCCCTCACTTTGCTCATTTTTTATTTAATGTGGAACTCTCCTTTGTTGCTCTCTAAAGCTCCACAGGAGCCAGGGCGCACGTAACACAGGTGTAGAGCCAAAAGAATGGAGTCGAGCTCTCATTTGTGCATGTGCATGGAATTGGGTGTGAAGGTTAAATGATTAGGAATCGTATTTGTTGTAGGCTTAGAGTTCACTGCTCGTTGCATTCTTGTTTGTCATCACATGGCAAATGTGTAAAGCAGGTTTTTGTTTTGAGTGTGGGCTGCGTTTTAAATGTTTCTTTCTAGAATTGACTACAATACCTCAGTAGAGGTGTTTTACTAGGAAGACACAACCTCACAATAGCTCACTGAGGTAAAACATGTCGGTATGTAACGAATCAGAGTAGCAACAAGTTAAATTAGCATAGAAGATGCTAATAGTTTGGCACCACTGTGTGTAGACGCCAGCTTTTAAGTGCTCTCAGAAAAAAGTGCTCTACACAAACCTGATAATTGTAAATGTCTTATCACTTTGACCACAGTGGAGACGTTACTGTCCAAGGTCTGCTGTCAGAAAACAGGAGGAGGCATTTGGTCTCTGCTTGCACTTCCTTCAGAGGTTACGACTTTGAATGTGGTCAGGCTTAATGCTTGCACAGGGAAAAAGGACCGAGAAACGTTATTATTCATACAGTTTTATTTGTTACATTCGTGGAAATGTTAGAAGGTGACACACAGCTTCAAGACATTGATGAGCTAGTTGGATTTTCACATCCCTGTTAAGGTCACACTGTCATTTGATGTTTTTAGAATAAACATGGAGATGGCACCTATACATGGTATAAATTCTTGAAACAAAAGTATTAGCCACCTCTGTTCTGTTACTATAATAAGGTCTTATTCTTGGATGTCGATGCCTTTTGAACATGCTGTAGCCTCGTATTAAAAATTGTATTCTGTCAGTTTGAGGGTTCAGCTTGTTGCTTTGTTGCTTGGCCCTCATGGGAGTTTTTGTGTGTGCAATGGAGGCATAATCTGAGATGTAGACCTGACGAATCACAGCTAAACCTCCTGGTAAAGTGTACAAGCTCCTTGCTGCATTAGGAACCAGACTGCAGCTTCTCTCCAACACTGATTTCCAACCAGTGATATACAACACTAATATCTATCCAGACAATGCAGCACATTTGTTGTTTTTCATTCCTCTGTGAGCAGTTGTTGTGGGCTTTATGCATTCCAGCAGTGATACTGGGACGCAACACAACAAGATTTTGTCAACATCTCATGTTTTCCATTTGCTCGAAACACCTGCCCTACGTGCTCCCCCTCACCCACCCTGCCTTCCCATTCCCCTTACATCTTCTCTGTTCTTATTGCCTGAGTCATAGTGTAGCAGCGCAGCCTTCAGGGCGTTTGTGCCCACCTCTGAATTGTAGCTCCTCTCCCCATAGGTTAATAACCTAATGAAGAGTCAAGGGCATATGGGCAGTGGCAGAGCTCACTGCTATGGAGGCAGAAAAATGAAAGGAACTGCAAGTCCAATGTGTTTTATTCTGGTTTTGATTTGAGTAAATAAAGGCCTTCACGTACTTCGATCTTCTCTGGGCAGTGAAGCTCTGAACCTCTGTTTTTTTTTTTATGGCTTCATGGGCTGTAGAGGTGCTGTGTGCTGCCACACAGTTAAAAAAGGGTTTTACCAGGACACACTATCAAATGTCTTCCTTCCACTTAATTGTGTAATTCTGTGCTTCATGGTACATCGTGAGTCACCAGCCGTTCATTTGAGTTTGTTTCTAAAAAAAGGCGAACAGTGGCTCTCACATCTAGGAAGAGTTGGTATTAAACTAATAGCTTTGTTCGTGAGGTTTCATCACTTCCCAAAACGCTCGTAGAATGAAAGTGACCCAGCTGTGAGACTGTAGAATCAGTGAGTCATGCTAATTAGCAATTACATTCACGATCACACACGTTAATTCACTTAGGAGGAGGTCAGTGCCATTCATTCTCATATTCAGAAACCTGCACTGACATTAAATGAATGCACCTAAAGCAAGTGGCTTCTGAACTCAGTCAAAATAGAGACACAAGATAGAAAATTAATGTTCAGTAGTTTCCTTTACAGAATTTCAAGAAACATTCATCCTGAAAGACATTTACATTGTTCATTACATCTTCACCTGCAGTGCTTTGACAGCATATACTGGAGCCAAGAACCTTCAAGCACATTTAATCCCCAAAATCTTCAGGGAAGCAGAACAGCTAACATGTCTCTTCTGTGGTAGCAATTAATTGCGACGAGCAATTAGGAATAAATTTCAGGAGAAGAAAGACGGCACGCAATCCATTACACCATTCAGATGCCCTATTTGGAGATTACTTGATAAGTTGTCCTGTCCAATCTTGTTAACATGGTAATTTTTCACATTTTAAGGACTCATTTCCTCAACAGAGTCCAGTCTTTAGGCACCGGCAGCCAGTGGCATCGATTGCGTGTACATGCAAATTGTCCATCTTATTGTGTTTCAGTCTACTGCTACTAAATGGCTTGTTAGTACAATTTTAAAAGCTTACTTTATTTTTTACTCAAATTTAGTCTCACAGTATATTTTGTACTTTGTGAGGGTTTTCTTTCTAGTGAGCATATAAACAGTTGTTGTATACACAAAACACAAAGCCTATGAATTTTTCCATCTGCATTTGCCGATAAACAAGAAATCCAATCCAGCGGCTTTGCTGTTTAAGCCCAGAGTTCAATTCCAGCTGACAGATTCAGAGGAGATTTTCTTTGAAATCTGTACTTTCACCATTAAGCACAGAATGCGAACCAGCAACCCTGGACATGCAGTAAATTGCATCAGATGCTATCATCAATCTCTATCTCTTGGCACCGTGTCTTATAAACTTAGCAGAGCCAAGGAGCTGTAGTCAGCTGGATAGTGTTGTATCTCAGTCACACAGGTCTGTTCAGAAAATCATGTGTGACCAGCCGTGAAAGAACTTCTGTGCCCTGAGATTTTCAATTCATTCTGAATAAAAAAAACAAACTAAGAGCTGCTGTTTTTACCAAACCAGGCACTTGTTCTGGACGTATAATACTTTTTATAATATACAGTATAGTAGTTATGTTTTTATTCTGTTTTACCACCACTGGGTGTGGTTTCTAGGTTTGAGTTTGTCCCTGCCATGAAATGTTATTTATCGTCCCCAGAGAATAAACCTTTTTTATACTGATGCTCCTCTTACGTTTCCCTTAGCGTCACCACACGGTTGGATTTGATGTTGTTGAGTGTTTTCTAAGCTGTGATTCTTTAACTTTAATTTGATGCCATCAGCTGGAAAAAAAATCCAGACTAATACTTCAGCTGTGCTTTATGTTTGAGTGTGCCAATGCTAACCCGCAATGATAACTTCGATTAAAAACGAGTATTTAAATGAATGAATGAAAATTTAATTTTATCTTCACATTAACTTTGTAACGTTTCATGACTAAATGGAAATGGTTTGGATTTTATCGTGACTCCACCTTCTGGATAGTTAGTATGTTTAATTTGTCTCATGAACCTCAACTTTGATTTTACCACCGTTTTGTTTATATATTTCTGCACCAGTTGATCTCTGCATTATTTAAACCGCTGTGTGTCCACTTATGCTCCCAAGTTTGGACCTATTTCTTTGATCCAAGGCTTGAAGAGTAGCTCTCTCCCTGAGTATCTGCTTTAAGGAATAACAGCATTTCGTTTCTAATCAATCTAACTTTAAAGTGCTCCACAGCACCAAAACAACTGCCCATAAACTCACTAATGATGTGCTCTCAGCAGCCAGTGCTGAGGACTGCTCTATTTTAATCCCTCTTGATCTCAGCACTGCCTTTGATTCTGATGATTGCTCCATTTTACTTAACAAAAAGTACGTTGTGGCCACAGTTTCACGGTGTTTCTCGTGTGTCGAGTGCTTATCAAGGTTTGAATCGGCAGGTTGTTTCAATAAACAGCGCAAAAGGTTGACGCAAGTAACGTTTTGCGCCCTTACAATTAAAAATAAACGTAATGTCTCAACTTGATTTTAAATCTAAAAGTTTGTGTAGCAGACAGGACAATTGTCGGGTTCTCACTACAATCTTCACCAACATTCACCAGCCACAGAAACAAGGAGCAGAGAGCTGTTGTCCGTGTTACTATTCTGAATTATGAACTATTCCCAGGTTGACATCCTAAAGCTTAGATCCTCAGGCAAGCTACTACTGGGCTAAACTATTTTTAATTAGTGTTTCAAAGTTGATCCCTGAGATAATTGGTGTTTTGTTTTTTGTTTTTTATTGATCCTTAGGATATTACATTGACACAAGGTGTTTTAATAAGAGCTTTTGGGCTCAGTACGCCACAGCATGGCTGTCACAGTTCAGCAGCTGCTACCTGCTCCACACAGTTACCCCGAGAGGATCAATATCCAATTCAGACTACACCGGCTTTCCCCAGTAACCACCTTACACACCGAATCACTCGCCCTAAAAATCTGTTGCACCTCAACTGCCTCGGTCTGTGTCTGGCTTAATGAGATGTCTTTATGACAACACCCACTCCAGCCGACATCACCACCTTCAGCGGCGTCATCGTTCTCGAGGTTCAGTGGGTGAATGCTTGGCCCTTTCACACTGTTGCACCAATTTCTCTTTATTCCATACAATATTGTAGAGGAAGAACTTTATCGCAGCTTTGAGCAAAGACCGTTTCATTTGCATTGTCTGCTCTGTACTCGAGAGGGTTGGAGTTGCAAGATAATATGTAGGTTTTGCATCAGCGCGGACTCCAGCCAGCAGTACATGACCTTTTAATTAAAGCATCTTCGCTCCCAAAGCAAAGCCACAAAGGGGTAGTAGTGCCTATAGATGATGTCACATTTATCACCAACCAGTCTCATTTGCTCATTTGCAGCTACTGTGCTCTTTTTCTTTTCTTTTCTTTTTTTTTTTTACAAACAGAAAACAGTTTCATAGTTGATACGGTTGAAAAAGTGTTTAAAGAATTGAATTGTGTTAGTTTCCCTCCTAAACACTTCCAACACATGATTTTACAGCAATACAAAATATTTTTAATAACTTCCTCTCATACAGTATGTGTTAAAGTAATGCGGCAAAAACACTAATAAAAATATCTGGAGGTCTTCTTCCTTTTCCAATAAAGTGAGTTATTGGCCCATTCTGACACAGATGATCTAATTACTTCAGAAACTCTCATTCCTCTTGAATTGAACTTGAAACTAACTTTGTGTGAGAGAATGAGGCAGTTAGAGCGAGATGCTGAGTTGGAGAAGAAGCACAACATGTGACGGCAGGTGGCGATGCAGTTTCCGAGCAGAAAGAAGTTTCCGTAGTATCTTTGATATAAAGTGGTGAAGTGCAGGGTGTAACATTAAAAACCAAGCAGAGGCAGAGCTGCCCATCACAAACAGCCTGTGATCACATGGAGATGATGCTAGAAATCTAACAGACGCTTTCCACTGAGGTCTGGACTGGAAGGAAAATGCGTCTGAGTGCTGCGATCAACTTCTGAGCAGCATGGGTGTGAAATATCTCTTTGCGACAAAGCTAAGCTTTGTTCTGACACGTTCATCACGTGCAGAGACTGACTGACGGTTCCCCTCAGGGCTTGCTACAGTAAACCCTGCTCTCTGCTGACACCGCTCAGCAACGGGCAGCAACCTGCACAAACTCCAGTCACGTCAGCTGATGCCGGTACCAGCCGGTCGCTTCCTGTGCGCTGAACTGCAGCTCCATGCCGTGCCAGATTTGTACCAGTAGATTCTGAGCCTAGCCTGTGGGGGTGGGCATAAATCTATGTTTTTATATTTATTTTTTTTTAGCCAGCAATCTTATTTTTCCAGGCAAGAGTGTTTATATTGATATGACCTTAAAAAATGACCTTTAAAATATCTTTGTACGTTCACAGTATCACACAGCCAGCGTTTCTGTTAACATCAGATACTGAGTGGTTTTACAGATGCTTAGTCCCATAAGGTTTGAGACATTAAACACTGGGATTAACATTAACACAACTTTTGTTTTCCATGTTCAGTCAAATCTGATTCTGGGGTCAACTTTCTTAGACCTGACATCATCAAGCTGTGCAAAGAGTTATTTGCTCAATTGCTCAGCTTCATAGACAATATGGTGATTCACAAGAGCTTTTTCTGCTGTTTCATACAAAGGTCCTCACTTGAAAGAAGCATTATTTTTATCTTCACAAAATTTAATATTCATGGTTTGTCGTATTTACATAAAATGAGTGGTTTTTCTGTGAGGTGAGTCTTCTGCAAGGGAAGCGTTTGCATCGCTGTGATTCACTAACCTCTCATTTAATTGTGCTGTTGAATTTCGAGTGTCTGCTTTGCTTTGGCATTTGAGCTCTGAATGAAACAAGCAGAAATTATGTAAGGTAAGTTCCCTCTTGGATTTGTGCACCCCAGACATTTGAAAGTGAGACTATTGTCATGTAGCTTTATTGTCAAAAGACAGCAGCTGATGAATATTTAATCTCTCCTGGCTTCCAAACCTTTCCTGCCTGCATACAGATGTTTGCTAGCAGCAGCCCGTGGAGTTCAATGTATGAGGGTTGAGGGTTTTGTTCACCGGAGCAGGTCCGTCGCAAAGCTGCCCTTGTTGTTGATGTTTTGTTTGTATAATAAAGTATAATTCTTGTTTTTATAAATTATAGATTAAACAACAACAGATCTCATTTTGGAAACATTCTCCAAGGCAGGTCAACTAACACGAGGAACATGAAAGGTTGCATTATTATGTATCGTAGGAGTTTACTAAGTAGTTTTAAAAAGGGTAGAATTAAATGGGCTGCAGGGACTTCATGCATTTGTCAATGGGATCTGGACTATGACCACTGTAGTAGTAGCACAGTTCCATTCCTGATGTGGATCTGGCTCAAATGTTCTGCACATTGTGGACATCATGAAGGTGCATTCACTGCTCTCTTGCTTGGCACCACAGTTCTGCCACCTCCTTCCCTGGAGGCCTCCGTGGCATTATGAGGAATGAGGACGGCTCCTCTTCAGCCATTTGGCCTCACGCAGAAAGGTTACGGCAAATCCACCGAGCACAGGCTAGAGAAGCTGTGACGCATGCCAGGCTTTTACAAGAAGGTGGGATTTGTTTACGCCGTTTTTACCAAATAAATCCTCAGGCTACGCGCGGCTGTCCCGTGTATCTTTTCTCTGATGAATATTGCATGGCTTTCAAGTTGCATGGCCAAGCAGCACAGGTCCTTAATAAAATCACTGTGAAATGAGGTAAATTATACTCTAACTGCAGTGGCACCAATTAATTATTCATTAGGAGCTTTTCACAGCTCAGGTCTTGCATACCTTCGACAAAGCCTCTGATGGCAAGGCATAATTAGCATTTAGAGAAAGTTCTGTAAGGCAGGAATAAAGGATTGTATGTAGCTGTCATGGAAAGATGTATGAAATGCAAATGAAATTGTATTACAGGCTTCTTCACTTTCACAAGACTTTGTTTACTCTTGGACGGTAAGAAAATTAGCATTTTTATTCCCTGAAAAATGCTATTAAGTTATTATGATGGATGCGCTTGTGTTGGGCCATACTAGTGCTTTTTTAGCTAAAGAGGTACAAATTGATACTGTACAGTTTTGCTACATTCAGGCTCTTAATCAAATGCTGGCGGCTGCAACGTGGTGTGTAAAGAGTGGACTGTTTAAATTACTGTAGTGTTGTATAGACCCGGGTTAGAGTTTATATTATTATATTACACTATTACACCTACAACTTCAGCATAAGGTCCAACTTAAACAACTGTGTCGTCCTTTCTAAATAGTCAACAAACTGCACTGCATGACAAGAGCAAGGTAGTGCTGTGGCTGCACAATCCATTATTTTACTGAGGCGTACGCAGCATTATTTATGCATCTCTGTGGGATGGGAGCTGCAGCCTAAACTTCTCTCTGCACCTCAGTACATTAATGATGCTTTTTATTTGCCGCGTGGACATTTGAGGTGTCTAGCGCTGTAGAAAACCTTGCATGCGCCACACTCTGGTGCCGCGTGTCTAACCATCTGAGTGGAAGGTGCACCTGCTTTGCATGGAGCAATTCGAAGTCAATTTTCCCATCTTCTTCAAGCGGAAAATGAGCAGAGCGCGGATAAGATGCACAAGTGCATTGTCAACCGTGTAGTATATCCGCTGCGTGATGGGCTACAGGGTTTTCACTGTACGCTGTCAGCAGGGAACCAACTGTAACGCGAATCTCCACAGTCACCTACACATCCCATCGTATCTGGCAGGGATTCTGTTTTGTTGCGCTTTCATTAAGCATTAGCCAGGATATATGCTTACATCCTGAAGCTGACATAGCTATGTAGTTATGAAGTCATGGATAAATGGATTTGCGAAACCTGAGATAAATGCCCGTGATGCAGGCATGACATTGCAAAGACACTAATGGATGCAGCGAAAGCCATAACTAGAAGAAATGAGTCATTGACCCAAGCAGTCACACCATGATGGGATTTGAATTGTAATAAGACAGAAAAGGTTTAAAACAACACAGCACTTGGATAAAATAGCAGCTGGGAAATGGTGAAACATTTTAAACTATGTTGGACTAGTTTCTTTACTTTTAATCCTCACTAAGAGCAGGGCTGTGGGGAAGCAGTAGCATTGTTGTGTGCTGGACTGACATGAACGTTACAGGCATCCAAGGTTTCCTTTGAGCGGATTGTTACGAGTTTGAAAATGCTTTTTTCAATTACTGCCACGAACAAGAGGCCATTTCAAGTTTTTGAACAGATTTCTATGAAGTTGGTAGAAACATTGAGCCTCATTTTCAAATATCTCCAAG
This sequence comes from Macropodus opercularis, assembly GCA_030770545.1. Taxonomy (NCBI): domain Eukaryota; kingdom Metazoa; phylum Chordata; class Actinopteri; order Anabantiformes; family Osphronemidae; genus Macropodus; species Macropodus opercularis. The sequence goes on from CM061099.1 coordinate 7,764,252, forward strand.
ACTTTTCTTAACTTTGTTCCCAAGAACAGTGAAAAATGACGTGTTCCTGAAGCACAGAGGTGCCTTTGTTGTTGCTGCACACTAACACACTCAGTAAAGCGCATACGGGCATCGCCATTATGAGGATGTTACTCATGTTATCATTTAGCCCAAAGCCCTGATCTGCCTACAGCGTAACAGAGATGCATGACTCTGGGCTTCTGTCTTTCGTTAAGCAAAATGGACCATGTTCCACAACCATATCTCTGTTTTGATTTGCTGCAGCTTGTTTTTTCGTGGACAGGAGTAGCAGACCATAAATCACTACGAACAAATCCATAATGTGCATAGAGCAGTATAAAGCCGATATTTGTGAGGGAAAACACTAAATGAATACTGCATGTGCAAAGATTTCAAATTAATTCATGTTTTAAAGTGATTTGATGTGTATCTGATGATGTAAATTCCCGCTGTTCGTTAAAGCAGTTTGAAACATGGTGCAATGTAAGCGTTGTCCACAAGGTGTCCCCACTCAATGCGTTATGTTTGAGTCACAGTTTGCTTTTTATCCATTTTTAGGAGCATCTCTGCTCCATTGAGACTGAGGCATGTGCGTGTCCTATATAACTCACCGTGTTCATTACATTAACTTGTCACTTTCCGCTTGCAGAGCACCTGAACTGGGCTCAGTGTGCCGGCCACACAGGAGGTGAAGGTAATTAAGTGGATGCGTTTGTGTTGGGGCCGTGTGCTCATCACAGCCGCAAATGAAGATCAGCCCCACAGAGTCTCGTGCTATAACATGCTCTTGTCTTTCAAATTTTATTACTCAACAGACCTGCCATCTGGACAGTCTCCGAGTGCACACCCGACAGTGCTCTAAAATAGAAGCAGCTATAGAAAAGGTCAGACACAGAGTAAAGGTATCTGTAAAATTACTCTGGGCGTCCTACCACAGCATTGACAGATTTAGTACAGATCTTTGATGTCTTTTCAGCCTTATGGAGGAATACGCTCTGGTCACAAATGAGGGTATTCAATTTTAGCACTGGCAATAATAATAACATTAATGCCTGTAACCTCTGGATAATGCGCTGTTCCGTGTCCTTATGTACAGTAATTGAAGGGAACATTGTGAAATTGCCTTTTAAAAAGATTTGAGTTGGACACGAGCCAGGGTAGGAAGGCCACAAATAGCAGCAGATAAATCTGCTGATGCTCATTTTCCAGCATCACGAATCGTCATGATTATCCCACTCTTCTCTGTTTAGCGTGGATGATTTGCTGCAGCTTGATCAGCGGCCCAGTCATTCAAAAATGGATCCGTCCTCCTCTATCCATGAAGGCACACTCAAGCTTGAAAACTCTGATCTATGGTACTGCAGCAGGAATTGACCCTCATCGGATAAACCGCTCCAAATTGCCTCCCTGATATATGGCTGGCCCTTGTTACCGCTCTCCCCCCTGTCAATTTTCCCCATTCCCCTCAAGGTCAACTCTCCGTGATGTTTGGACAAAGTAGCAGAACAGCTCTCCGGTTACTGTCTGCCTGCCTGCCTCACATCCAGCTCTCCGGCCCACATGCCCCGACTCTCTGCCCCCTGTGCTCCAATCGCATCTCAGGTACATTAATGACTTCAGCCACCTTGCTGCAGCACCACAGGGGTTAGAGGGGAAAGAACATGTTGGCAACACAAAATGACTCAAATCAAGGAGATACACGGTTTAGATATACTGTTAAAGCCTAAAGGCAGTCACATATTTCTGAAACGCTTGTGATGGCTCACAGGTGACATCCTCAGATGTCTTGTTTCCCCTCATCCAAGGTAAGAGACAAAGGGGGCTGTTTCAGTGCCTTTTTCAAAAATGACTTACTGTAAAGCTGCATTCTTCAGGAAAATGCTTTAAAAAAACTTTTACCAACGTGGACAGTTTGTTCACTCACCGATCATGTCGCTATCATGCTACTATACCACCTTTGCATCCCAGCTTGTCAGTTTTTTTTTTCACCCTCCAGAGTATTTTCCTTTAAACATTTTCTGCCTTTCAAACTTCAAACTTAACCGTACATAAAATCCCTCTCTAATCCACCCATGTGGGCTTCTGCTCTAAACATCCAGCACAAAAATATGAAGATGAACAAAAAGAACAAGAGTGCAAGGAAGTAAATACATAAACAAACGCCCCAAAAGTCGAGGGTCGAGCAGATGTGTGCTCTCCACATGTTATGTTATTGGTGAGTGTTGAAAAAAGATGATCACATTTTGGTGACGCAGGGTTTTGTGCTACCTTCCACTGCCACAGTCCTTCATTCACTTATCATCCACTGTAAGTGTTGATTAGAACAAGATTCTTGCGTTTATGATAATGCAACACTTCACAGACAAAGACAATAAACCAGTAAACCAATAAACCAGAGCAGGAAACAGAATTCAAAAGAAACTGCCCTTAATCTCCATAGTAGGATGTGTTTTGCAGGGGTCCTCACATCATTTCCTTAAATGCGTCTTCATCAGACAATGGGACCCCTGTGATGACAGAACCTGCTGCACCACAGGTACCTTATCTGTTTACACAGGAATCGTCTCTCCTCTGTTTGATGTGTGACAAATATACACTGGGCTCTACCTTCTCTACAGAGCACTGAAGGTATGTTTATTGACATAGACTACCTCATATTAACATTGCATCTTTTTACTAGACTAATCTGAGTTTTGTGGACAGTGTCTACATGTACAAAACTCCAGGTAATTAGTAACGGTTCAAACCAAAAATAACCACAACTGTACTGGGCAAAAAATGGCCAGTAAGAAACACACAATCCATAATGCAAAGTAAATAACAATACTTGAATTATTCATGTGAAAATGTATTTTAATGTCATTACAAGAGCTCAAAGTCTGATATTTTCATACTAAATATTAATAAACAAACTTTAACATCAACGAATCTTTCGTTTGGTATAAACTCACAAATAAATTAATCAATTTATCACTGAATATAAACATCACATTTACGGTTTTTAGAAGGTACCCTAAACTTAAAACGTGCAGAATGTAAAGTGTGTACTACATAGTGAACCCATAAAAGCATATGGCAGGTGTACAGACTGGTCAAAAGTAGACGAATGAATAAGATGTGTCTGGATGAACATGAGCAGACATGCATGACCTGAGGTTAATGGCAGGAAGTACTGTGCAGTCTGATATGTGTTATCACAAAGGAGTGCTTGAAGTGCTCCACAGCAGAGTATAGAGCAGTAGAAAGGAAGGACGTCTTTCCATAGACAAAGGATCAAAACACTGCTCATGTGACTGAACTAGTTAAACAAAATAAAAGCTGTAAAGCTATAAATTCCCGACCAGTCACTTGGTGACTGTAGCGTGTGTCTCAAAATCCCTGCGATAACATTGAAATGTGCTCTGGCCTGTAACAATGCGTTAAAAGAAATATGAAATGCTTTGTCAGCTGATAAAGTGCCCGACGCACGGAGCTGCAGGCTGCTCTGTTATATTACGATGCGTCGTCATGCAAGTTAGAAGCACTCGTGCGTATCTAGAAAATGACTGTTGTAGCTGTTGAAATAGTTAGTGCTGGATGCTTCCAACGTGTGATCATGTTTTGTCATCAGGTCCAGTGACTGGGCCACTTTAATCAGTTGCATCAAAGTCGTACTGTAGTTTAGGTGTTAAATGTATTTGTCCAAGTGTCTGGTTGCCGATGGAGATCACATCTTTCAACCACTGATGAGACTAATGTCCTTTAAACATCCTTCCAGAGCAAACAGTGGATTGTTGAAGTCTGAGTTGGGCTAGCGTTGAATCGCTTTTAGGCTGAAGGATGTTGCCTGTAGAGTATCTGCTGTGTTTTTCCTGTTGCTACAGCCATAAAACGAAATGGATGTTTTCCTATTCGTGTGTAAGAGCTAATTGGCTTTTGCAACACTCTGCCCTCACCCTGACATTTGCTCTGTGTTGGTTCAGCAAGCCAGGATTTACTCCACTTTCATTTTGCCCCCTTGCCTGGACGAGTGGAAATTGTCACTGACTTTTGACCTGTGAGTTTCAATTCTGTGGGCCACAACACAATTGCATTCAGTCCAGTCCGAGCTGGAAGTTGTGCAATTTTTATTTTATCAGTTATTATGCAGTTGGTGGTTTTGTGAAATAAAAAAACTTTGCACGCTATTTGTTTATTATACGGCAGATTGAATTTATGTTGTAATGTCTGAATGAAAAGAAGAGTCACACACCGGCAAGGTAGCAAACAGCACAGCAAAACGTTGCATTTGAAAACAAGGCAGCTCCTTGGAAAATGAGTCACAGTAATGAAGAAAGAAACTCTGGTGGTGCGTGTTGACTGAGAATGTCCTACTTCGATTCAGAGTGTATACCGGTCATACTGCAGCTTATTATATTGTACAGCAGCTGCGTTACACATAGCTGAACTAATCAATTTTAATCCCTCTGAAATGCTATAAGGGTTTTTACAGCAGCGGTTCTTAGCTCTGAGCTGCAGGTCAGTGCTTGGTTATGGCAGAAAGGAAATTTGATTCATGCAGTAAAGACAATGATGAATGATAATTATACCATGTTCTGCACTGTTATGTCTCCCACCCTCCCATCACCCCCTGAATTGTCCACAGCAGACTACTTAGTGCTACAGTTCACACATCTGGGCATTTCTGGCAGTTTGACAAATAGGCACTTATTGGCCAGATGCGCAAACGTGATTATGTTCTCGTCCAACCACTGTTTTGTTTACACAATTGTTTTTGTCACTTTTGCTGGTACAAACAACTCCAAGGCTACACATACCATCAGCCAGCTTTTTACCCGGCCTTTGAGTGGCTGCATGGCGAACAGTCGACCTTATTTAACATAATGCTGCCTTTACTCCTGCTTTTATTGAACCTATTAATAGACAAATGTCTAAAGGCTGTAGTGAAGATAAACACGTAGTGTGCTGAACACTAGCCGTTGCCAGCAGCCTGTGACCTGACTATAAAAACAATGCAAGACGGAAGGGGAAGACTGGCCCAGCATAAACTGGCAGTTTCTGAGCATTTATACTGTCCAGTAGTATTAGATGTGAATAATTATAGTCTATAGTAGCATTTTACGTGAATATGGGCAGTGTATGGAAGCTTTCCACTATATGTTGTTTTTTAAATTTAATGTTGGTAGGTTGTCTCCCACTCTCACAAACCGTATCTAATATAGAAACTACAGGTCAGCTGCAATTACTGGTCTCTTTGTTCCTGCACTTCCTGCTGACGTGTCTCTTGTTCTGCACTTGCCAGTTGTACTGTAATCTAGAAACATTACTTAGTGGCTGCTGTAGCAATCCATAGAACCAGCCGCAGCCTGATTAGTAAACAAACCCCTTGGAACACGTGCCCTAATGCAAGAAACCTCTGTGCTTCCTGACTGTTTATACAAAAGGATTAGAGCAACTAATTCCCAAGCCAACAATAGGTCCAACACGTAGGCCACAGACACCTCGACGTTGTGGGATGTGACTGGGGAAAGAAACGTCATTGTCTTGCCGTCTTTGAGCAGATCTGGCTCGCTGAGAGTGATCACCTCCACTGATCAGCTGCATGACAGGAAATGTTATTTCTCCAGAGGGATTGTATAGTGAGACAAAGAAACAGGGCGGCTCAGCCTGTACAGAGCCTCGCAGTTCACACAAAGGATACAATCGGAGACGAGAGACAGCACTGCTGTGTTGATGTGGCGTTATCTGGCAAACGCTGGCGTACGTTACTGACTGAAAGCTCAAATGACAGCAAACAGTAACTGTCAAAGTCTACAGCTCTGTTAGGACGACGGGCGCTTTCAGCTAAATGCTAATTGAACATTCTAATGTCCCAACAATGACAGTGTACAGTACTTATTTGATATTAAAATACATTTTAATAAAAATGTCATAAATACTGTAATTTCATTTGCTTAAGAGTAACAATACATTACTGTTTATTATGTGACAATGCACTATGGATCCCAATGCGAATACTTAAATTGCAAAGTACTTTTGGTGTTTGAAATATACCATAACAAGGCAACAAGTATTAAAATGATGTGTGTTCCTGAGGAACTGCCCTGCTTCCACGTCTGACTGCATTTCATCTCTCCTGATGCTTCTGCATCAGCTGGCTCTGTCTCTTCTCTTCTATCCTTATTAGCCACAGTACATCTTTCTCTTCTTGACCCTCTACTGCTGCTACAGCTTGAAAATGTTTGAAATCAGTTAATTGGATACAGTAGCTCGATCACGCTGATGACTCTGTCCAGCTATTTTGCGAATGCCGCCTTTTTGAGTGAGGACCTAACTCAAGTGTAGACTGGTTTGTGTTTTAAATTGAAGTAGGGAGTAAATGTCTTCCAGCTACCTTCAAAGGCCGATGGGGGCCAAGTTATATGCGTGCGCGCATAAGAGCGATGATTTTTGGTCCCAATCCATTCTTATACATCATGCTTTTTGAATAAATGCCACTTTAGTATAGCTGGTGCTCCATTGTATTCTCCCTATGAAAAGCAATAAAAATCCTTAATGGGGGTTAAAAAATTAGAGAAACGACAAACAAGACAAAGAAGTACTGTTTAAAGAATGTCGAGCATTTGAGAGCAGTCTTCAAGTACATGCTGTTTCAATACCTTCAGTGCTCGGGTCTTTCCTTTCCCAAGCTTTATACAGATTTATTAATATGTCCAGAGAGTTTAGGGGAGAGGCTCGGCCAGAACTGACTGCTGAAGGGCTCCAAAGTCTTTCTCCCACGTGTTTGGGGTTAACAATGTCTTTTGTTTAAATACATTGTACTTCTTATAATTAAATATTAAATAATGATATCCAGTCGAGTAGCGTTGATAAATTCTGGTGCAGGAAGTAAACGTGTCAGAAAGCATCTTATCTCTTAGAACCCAGACAGTATTCCACATCCTCTTAGGTGTCGTACGCTATAGAAACAGGCAGTGACTTATTCCAACCTCGTGTGTGAGCTCAGCACATGACAGAGGGGTGGAGAAAGCATTGTAGGGGCACAGCAGTAAGCCTCCCACAGCCAATAAGAGCTTGACTGACCGCACCACAGTGTCCACATCGTCCAGCTGTTTGATCTGGGCGCTGAATAACTAACTTTTCAACTTCACTTTAGTCACTAGAAGCAGATGAAGTGTGAGGCTGGGGTGCCACTGGCAACTTCTGGACTGTCACAGTGGATATAGACCCAGAGATCACTTCTGGAGTGTGTTTTATTTCATACATATTCAGAAGCGCTCAGTCGCATCCGATGACGTCTGCAGTGTGCTAACGTGCCTTCGAGAGTGCTGTTGATCCGCGAGCTCCTCTGGTGGCGTTCAAAAGCTCCTGCCAAGGTAAGATGTTTGACACAGACATACACGAATAATTATCTGTAAAAGTGATTTACATGTGGTGGTTCATGAAAAACACCTCTCTGCAATCTAACAATCGTTTTTCCTGAGCAAATATTTAATATCCTGTTCTCATCTATAATTTAATTGGAGTAATTCACTGGATCTAAGTGTTTTTACAAACCTGGGGTCATAAGAGGCCCAGAGCATGGCTGCAGGGAGAATTAATGCTGGCACATTAAATTACCCAGCTACGTAAACTCTGTGTTCGTTAGCTGCTTTTCTAGGTACAATGAGAAGGTCTAGAAAGTGCGTGTAACAAGCTGAGGAGTGGAAACTTGTCTGTGAGACATAGGGCATCTAAATGCAGCAGCATTTGGGTAATACAGTACAGTAGGTATTTCAATGTGAACATGTGCTATTCATCAAGGGATCCATGTTATGAAAATGAATTCCAAGAAAGATTTTCTGTTTGACATTTACTCCTCATCCAGTCTTTTGAGCGTCTCTGTGCTGAGCCCAGCCTGCTGTTGAGCGTGAGTCTGCCCACTTCATCTGCTTTATTTAGAGCCTTTTATCACGACCGGGGATAGCGTGGCACCTCTGACCACTTCTCTACTTGTCTCCTTCTCCTGCCTGGCTTAAATGAATTGATTTTGTAATTTGCACTGAATTATTTTTTTGATCCAAGCGATCAATCATTAGTATGAATTTATCAATTTTATTCATTACTTCTGCAGTTCTGAGGTTTTATCTGGAGAACTGTCCATCTTAACTCCCACCTCCATTTGTCATCTAATGTCAACTGCTGAATTTTTTATTCATAAAAACACAGTCTCTGCTCCTAGTACACAACATTTCCTCAGCCCACTGCCCTACAGGGTTTGAGACGTTGCTTTATAGATGAGTAGTGGCTATTTTCAGTCAATTATATTCCTTCAAACATTTGTTTGTTTTCGTAGCAGGGAAAGTGACAGGCATCAAGTGAAATCCAGAACCTTGTTTCTTTTATCACAACTGGTAAAGTAAATCCACACAGTCACACCTAACTGTAAACACAACTACAACAAATATTTTACCAGTCTTTGAGTATAATACAGAAATGTTTGTTGTTCCAGTGGTTTAACCTGAGGGTTTAACCTTGGGGTTTTACCTTAAAACCACAAAAACGAGAAACAACAAATGCTTGGTGTACAGGCTGATTGCCCAATAACTTGCGTAATAAAACTAGAGACCAACGAAAACATTAATCATTTATCAGCAAAGGAATTACTGTGACTAGTTCAACAGTTTAGTGTGTTTGTTCTCAGACTGGCATGAGTAAATAATCTCAGTTTCATATCTGCATGTTTAGTTCACAGCCGCATTAGATGTTCAGCCTGGCTTAGAAAAAACACAGGAGGCAGGGGGCAAACTGCCACAATGCTGTGACTTTAACCGCAACCTCAAAATCTGCTTTTAACACATTTGAGTACTATTTAGGGTGACAAACAAATAAGCTGCAAAGTAATTTTTTTTTTGTTCGTTTTAAGACAAAGCAACCATAGCAGTCGCACAAACCTTCTGCCTTCTCGTAATTTATACTGATATCATTAATATCGTTCAGAGGCCAAACATGATCTAAATACAATCGGTATGTAAAGTAAATGTACAATATTCCAGCTATAGACTATACAAGTCATTTTAATAGAAAGATTATAATTAAAAATTGACCTGTGATGTCTCTGAATAATAAGATTCTCCTCCACTATCTATTGAATCTGTAGAGTAATGCAGGAGGCACATTTACAGCTGCATAGCAGCATCTAAAATCCCAGCTCAATAACAAAAGTGCAAAAAGTGCACATTAAATATTCAATACTTGCTGCGCACTAGTGGCTAATCCAATAAGTTTTGAGAGCGCTAAACCAATTCATCAACCAAATCAAGTCCTCCTTGGCTGAAAAACACTATATCATCACCCACTCCTGAGCACAGCACTGACTTATTGAGCTGTGTAAATTCAACTTGTGTTCATGGTTTGATCAATGTTCTCTCTTGATAGTCTCCCCTGTGTAAACAATACAGTAAGCTGTTTGACTCTGCAGATGAACTCTTATTCATCACCTCTAAAGGGAGACTGTGGGAGATCAGTCAGTGGGAGCTCAGCGAATACACACACAGCAATTCGAAGCATAGCAGTTCCAGAAATGGCATCCTTAATCCTGAAGACTGTCATCAGTTATAGAAATAAGTGCCGACAGATCTGATTGCTTTAAATGCGCACATCAACAAAGCAGAGGCATTCAGTCGTAAGGTCAGAACACACGGCATCTCACATGTCTCAATGGTGACAGTGAATCAAGCCCTTTACTAAAAGAGTTAAAAGGCCACTTTGAACCGTTGAGAAAGCTCAGGTCATAGGCATAAAACTGACGTTCAAAGAGATGGAGATCACAGCACAGCAGTCAACATCAGTAAGTTCTACTTAGCAGGTACATTTTCGAAATGATATAAGATCTTATTGGCACCAATGGTTTATTGCATTTAGCTTCTTCTGTTTGTTGGACTTGAACATAATGTGATGTTTTCTCCTCTGATAGAAACTTAAGCTTTAATATTAATAAAATGGCTATGAAATCATTTTAGCTTTTGTGTTTGTTTTGTTTAATTGATTTTTGTTTGTAATTCCTCTGTATTTTTTGGTCGTACATCAGCTCATGAAGTACTCAATCATTGATAATGCAGAAATACCCACAATGATGGAGTAATGTTTTGTGCTGCTCTACTCTGAACAGATCCCATCTGCAAAACGTCTTAACGTTGAAGAGGAGTTTAGTGAGCGAACATGCCGCCTGCTATCGGTGGTCCTCAAGGCTACACACCACCTGAGGGTGGCTGGGGATGGATGGTGGTAGTTGGGGCCTTCATCTCTATCGGCTTCTCGTATGCGTTCCCCAAGTCCATCACTGTTTTCTTTAAAGAGATCGAGGTGATCTTCAATGTGAGCAGCAGTCAGGTGTCCTGGATCTCCTCCATCATGTTGGCTGTCATGTACGGCGGAGGTAAGCTACCTGCTAAACATCTATTTGTCAACACTTGACATTTTACACATCCAGAAGATTTATAGATCCAATCAATTTCTGGCTCTTAGTGCAACAGTAAAAGATTAATTCCTGCAGTGTTTATCTAAAAGCGAATCCATCGCTTGTTTGCTCAAACACAGGCTCACAATGTAGTCTCTCTGCTCTCTTTCGTTCATCCACAAAGATGCCACAGATTCTTAGAATCATACTGTGGCTTAAATCAAACATTTCCTACTGAGCTAAAACAATACTGTAACTCCGTCTATTGAACTGTTGTTTATCAAAGTGGAATATTATCTGTCTTTGGAGAAGATGAAGGAGTTTTACATATACCCCCTTATTGCTCTCCCTTGCGTTTTGAGAGCACAGGCCCACCAGGGGCTTGGCTGTGGTTGTGCCCCTGCAGGGATGAAATGAATGAGGCGGCGGTTGATGTCACATAGGTCTGGTCATTCATCGGGTGATGATAAGCCTCTATTCACGCCTGTGAGAACAGAGTTCAAAAGACCTCTCCCTGTCCCTCAAGACCGTCTGTCCTGAAATCAAAACACTGCATCAAACACTCTTTAATGTGTGATAAAATCATGACAGACATATTCTGAAATTTTATTAAGTTTTTGGAAAGTTGCTTTCTACGACAGTCATATCAAATGTTGCGCTTCCAGGTGTAAAAGTTACTATGTATCTATTTGCGACACATTTTCTGTAGCAGCACGTTTCCAAATGCCTGCTATTACCTGACATTATTGCAGACAAAAGGCAGCAAAGTGTCACCACCAAGTTAAGCCCTCATTACTGGATAAGAGAAGAACCACTTTCCTCTGCGAAGGAATCAGAGCTGCTTATTGTTCAACAACACATTTTCTCTGTAAGTAGCTGCTGAGTGACATATAGGCAGCAGAGGCATCAGCCAAAGGTTATATCCACTTACACTACGTGAATACAGTGTATTATAGTTCTGTGTTCCACTTTATAATTTCTTTCTTCATATGTCCAATGTGTAGCAGCTCACAGACCTTTAATTTAAATCTGCTAGTCTTCTCCTATATCTAGATGTTACAGTGTTAATTATTGCATATGTTTAGAAAGAAATATATAGGAGTCAGTGCACTTGGATGAGAGCGGAGGTCTGTCGATGTCTGCGTTAAACATTCTGAGCACATCAGCAGTGGAAGTTCATTAACAATCCACTGTTGCGTACCTCTGTACTCCTTCAATTTTTGATTCATTACTTTCATAATCTTCTACATTGGTTTGTCACCAACCTTTTTATCCTAAGCAACTCTCCTTGCAAGGCGGAAGGAAAGAACTCATTGTTGGTGTGGAGGCTGCCTGCATTACAATTTAAAAACCTTTTGTCTTGCAGCATGCTGGCAAATGAGTGTGGACAACCTCTAAACAAAAACTGTCAGTTTCTATTTGGCTTCACTGGATAGTGCAGGGATTTGGCAGGGAGGCAGAAGCGTCTTCCATGTGGATCCTCATATTCATTTAGTCCAGTTGTTATAAGATGTAGGTGGAGATGATGATTTCTGACCTCAATCCTCCTCGTATTTTAGTCATTTGTTTACAAGTCATAGTTATTTTCTTAAATCAGTGTTGAATCCAAGGTGCGTGGATAATGATAAGTTTATTTGCTACTGCCTCGTTCTGTCAGTCTTTCCAATGCAACGTGCAAAAAGATGCCAGAAGATTCCAGGTGCTATTTTAACCCCAACAACTCTCCAATGTTTGCACCCTCCTCCTCCACCCACGAACACGCAAATACCCCCACCTACTTGTCAGAAGTAAGGTTCCTCCAATAATCACATCAAGTGTGTTGAGAGTGCATTTAAGGGGAATTCACAAACAAATCTGTCAATTTTTATGATTCTCTAAAACAAAAGAATTATTATTTCATTACAGCTATCACGGTTTTTCTGACAGATCGCATTATTAATGCCATGAGAAGGCGTCTACTGCAGTGCAGCACTGACAAAAATGATTGCTGAAGTTGTTTGACTCTGCTGATCCACAGCTGAGGCACCACAGCCCTCTGGTGGCTAAAAGCAAAACCGTGCGTTGAGGAGTGGACATAAATATCTCCTGGCATGTGATTTGCATTTTGTCTGTTTTTACATTGTTCTTCCCTCCTTAGGTCCAATCAGTAGCATCCTGGTTAACAAATATGGAAGTCGTCCAGTTATGATCGCAGGAGGATGCCTGTCTGGATGTGGCCTTATTGCTGCCTCTTTCTGCAATACTGTTGAAGCATTGTACTTCTGTATTGGTGTAGTGGGAGGTACTGTACCTAATTTTAACTTTGTGTATTTTCAAGTTTAATCATGACCCGCAGCATTTCTTTTTAACTTGCTAACTGGCTCCATCTAGTGGTATTAAAAAGGAAAACAAGCATTGCTCAAATCCTCCAACACTGTTATGTTTATAGATCCTTTTTACATTCTTTTAGGTTTGGGCTTGGCATTCAACCTCAACCCTGCCCTCACTATGATCGGAAAGTACTTTTACAAGAGGCGACCTATTGCTAACGGCATTGCTATGGCTGGCAGCCCCGTCTTTCTCTCCACCCTGGCTCCTCTAAACACCTGGTTCTTTGACAAGTTTGGCTGGAGAGGAAGCTTCTTGATCCTTGGCGGCCTGTTGTTTAATTGCTGCATCGCTGGTTCCCTCATGCGGCCCATAGGACCAAAACCCAAGCCTGCAGCCAAGACTTCTGAGAGGAGGACGGCAATGCAGACCATCAACAGCTTCATTGATCTCTCCTTATTCAAGCACCGTGGCTTTTTGCTTTACATTGTGGGCAATATTGTAATGTTTTTTGGCCTCTTTGCACCGTTGGTGTTCCTTAGTAACTATGCGAAAAGCAAAGAAATCCCTAAAGAGAAGGCGGCTTTTCTACTGTCTATCCTGGCCTTCGTTGACATGGTTGCCCGGCCATCGATGGGCATCGTGGCGAACACCAAATGGGTTCGGCCCAGAATACAGTACTTCTTCGCTGCCTCTGTGTTGTACAACGGTGTGTGTCATGTTCTTGCTCCAATCTCAGTAGACTACACAGGCTTCATTATTTATGCCATCTTCTTTGGGTTTGCCTTTGGCTGGCTGAGCTCAGTGCTGTTCGAAACCTTAATGGACCTAGTGGGAGCCCAGCGCTTCTCCAGTGCTGTTGGCTTGGTCACTATTGTGGAGTGTGGCCCCGTACTGTTAGGACCACCTTTGCTTGGTAAGTGCATTACATAATACGTGAACATCTATCTATTCATTTGTTTTTGACTACTAGAATTTCACAAGTTTACTTTCTTTTGCCTTGCAGGGAAGTTTAAAGACATTTATAATGACTACAAGTACACGTACCAGGGCTGTGGAATCCTCCTCATCGTGTCCAGCGTCTTCCTGTTCGCTGGGATGGGCCTCAATTATCATCTGCTGGACAAAGAGAAGAAAGAGGAGGAGAGACGGGGCAGAGTGGGAGGCCGAGAGCAGAAGTCCAGCAAAGACGGCACCGCAGAGCCCAGGAGCTCAGAGGAGACGGTCTAGCGCCAGATGCTTGGGTGAAACGCCGCTGATCCTACCCTCACGTGTATTTCAATAGAAAATATTTACATGCTTATTAAACCCTTATAAACGAGAAATCTACAGAAAATACCTCTGATACTCTTGTAGGACTCTTATAGTTTCACACAGTGTTACTGTTTCATTACTGCTACGCATTATATTTTGTATTTTAACCTCAAATAGACTATTGATACAGCACCAGGGAACATATGCAGTACAGAGCTTTATTTTTTAAGACTTAACACGTTCTCTGTGGAATCTGTGTTGTAATTCCTTACTGTACTTGTTATAATGGAAACGAATTATTATGTCAATGTTGACGTTAGTTTCACTATTTTGTAACAATGTGAAACTATGGCAATCTGATTTATATGAAATGTGATTAAAAATAAAATGGACTGTCCTTGGACAAGGGGAAAAGTTGTGTGTTCTGTGCATCTCGTTCATTTAATACACTTATAATACGTCCAATGCCTCCACTTACTGCGTGCTCGTGCTTGTGCTCGTGCTCGCGTACAACGGCAGGTGACGCTCATCGAGGCGGTTGAACAGTTTTGACCAGGTCACACTAAATAATAATAGTTTAATACCATCGCTATTTCATTCAGCGGGTCTCCCAGCTGCTGGACTGTGCTCGCATGGTGTAGCTGGATGCTAAACGGCTAGTGAGTGAATCCTTGCTACGTAGGTGGATTTAAAACTACGCAATTAGCTTGGACAACGGTCGTGGTAAATTAATGCCACTGTGAAGAGAATTAATTAGCATGTTACCATATATTCACAAGTTTCGATTCCCTCTGGGTAAATTTGGCTAACGGTTAGCTAACGGTTGCAATTCTGCTAAGCTATTGCTTACTTGTACTGCAGCCATTGTCTTAAAGTGCTTGGTGTGTTGGTCTAGTTTTTAGCTCCTCTACCTTCGCTGAAGCAGCAGTCGAATAGATTTCAAACCAAATATTATCTAGTCTTTTGTCACCTTTCACGTTTTACACAACCGTTATTTCTACTAGCATGTTAACTAACTTGCTAATGCTAAACTCCACAGACCTTGTTATTGAAGTAACAAAAATTACTTCAGAAATGATTCCTTCACTATTAATGTAAAAACCAGTGTTTTATTTTTCTTACTGCTGATATTAATAAAGTCAGACAACAATGATAATGCTCCAAAGGGTCCGTTTAATTTGTGTAAGTCAAAATACAGACAGTTATAATGTAACAACAGAGACAAGGGACAAATGTCAAACTATGCAATAGAAGTAATGGGTGAGTTCTTAAGGGTGAGCAGCTGGAGATTTTGTCTGTTTATGTGTATATGTTGTGGTCTGTCACTAATTCTTTGCAGTATTTTGTTGGGAGTTTGGACGGAGAGCTGTTTGTGTTGTACTGTAATAAATGTGAAGCTTGTGCTCCTCTTCCACTACTGCTGTACCCCACACTTTGCTTTATGTTCCTATTTCAGAATGGAGAAAAACAGGTTTAATTTCAGATTATTTGTGCCTCCCAGGGTGAACACTGGACAGATAAATGCTGATAGACCTCAGGTAACCATCACTTACTTAAATACATTTCAAATACGATAAATCACCCTGCACCGTAGGTAAACGTTATAGTAGAGACAAGTAGTGAAAAAAGCACTAAACCCTTGCTCAGCACTGACATTGTCGTTTAGCACAATAATTAGCCAAGCTTTGACCAGAAATAAGTTTGGCAGTTGCATACACCTGTGAAAACATTAATGAATGTCTAAGAGGCAGTAATCATTGTCTTTGGTGACTAAGTGTAATTGGTCTTGTTCTCCAGGGTTATAGTAAATGTTTTGACACAGAGCCAAACATGACTTTCTCCAGCACAAGTTTGGTTGCACCAACTAAACCAACCCGACAAGGTATTTATATTAAATAATGCTGACTGCATGTTTTGATGTCAGACCTGGAAAGTTTTATGCATGTTGACATTTTTTGTCCATCCTCTGAAGACATTCCCAGGATGAAAGCGGTGTCACCAATGGAAAAGGATGAGGTATTCTTTTCATTTCACAGAAATGTGATGCATAAATACAATACGTTTGACCTTTAAGCCATTAAGTGCTTCCCATCATTGTGTTTAATTCCTAGAATTATTGTCGTCCGGGACAGCTTTATTCTAAGCTGTTTGATGAAGTAGAGAAAATTAAGTGTTGGAAAGTCAAAGTTGACTCGGATACTGTGCAAAAGGAAAGGCTGCTTCAAGAAAACAAAAGAACAATTGAAACTCAACGCATCGCCATTCAAGAATTGCAGGTGTGCAATATTTATATTCATTCATTATATTTTATAATTTTTTTTAATCAAATAAATATTCGTAAGAAGAATGATACTGTAGCATCTTGTGCTGTCTTATAGTTTGGAAATGAAAGTCTCAGCATAAGGCTGGAGGAACAGATTACTGAAAATGAGGATTTAAGGAACAAGTATGTGTTATGAAATTGTATTGATTGCATTGTATTTTTTGAACGTTTTTACACAGATACACATCTGTATTAATGTATGCAAGTATTAATGCGCTGTTAAAATACTTTGTTCATACACATTACATTTTTGATCCGCAGAAATAGTGCAACCAGGAACTTGTGTAATTTACTCAAAGATACATTTGAGAGGTCAGCTGAGAAAATGCATTTGTGTAAGTAATTTGTGATTGTTCTGTGCCAGTATGATGTTAGTGTGTCAAAACCGAATCACACTGCTGTGTAATGTCTAACAAAAGTTTTAAATTTTTTAGTTGAAACTGAAAGAGAAGAAACCCATCATCTATTTATGGAAAACAGCGAGAGTATTCAGGTAAACACCTCTAAATCATAACATGACTTATTAGTAAAAACATAGGACCTAACATTTCAAATTTTCCTTAGAAACTAGTTGCAGCATTTGAAAGCCTTCACATTCAAGCAGAAGCTGATCAGCAGGAGCTGCAGAAAGGTAACTTTTTATTTGGGTGACTAAGGATTTTAAATACAGTAACTCTACTTCTAAGACAGCTTAATCTGTCTGAAATAATGTAACGTAATGAATATAACGTTTACCTTCAGTGATCAAAACATTCTGATCCTTAAGGACTGCTGCCCAAAGGTAGTAGCAGATGATGATTGTTTTTGTTTTTTCAGCCAAAGAAAGCTTGCTTTGTTTTGAAGAACTAAAACAGAAATATGAGCAACAATATAACATGAAACAAGAAGAGGTTAGTAAGAAAAATTAGTATGTTCAGTATATTTAGTGACCTAGTTTACTGTAATTGTGCATTTTAGAAACGTTAGCAATTGACATTGCATTCACAGGTTGCAGGACTTCAAGCAACACTCAAAGAAAAGGAAAATGAAGTGAAAGAAGTTCTGTTAGACCTTCATGAATCCCAAAAGCATTGGCAACAACTTCAAGAAACAGCAAGTAAGATCATGTAGCTGAGTCTGTTTAGATTTAACATTATCTGTTACTTTTTTAATTTTACTTCATTTCGACTTATATAGATTATCAAACAGTGGAACCATACAGAATGAAGCACAGATGACTTTGCTGAAAGTGCTCTACTGGAAAAGGCTTGTAAAGCTGACTGGTCATTCACTGGTTCTTTACGAAACATCAATCAGTTAACAACATGACCATTAATGTGGGCTTTTTGTTGTCTCATATTTCAAGATGATCTTAATAAAAAAAAATTACTTTATCAAGAAGCACATACTTGAACTATGCATAATGTAAAATTTCTTATTTCTGTTATAGCCAGCGTCTCAGTTTTCTGTAATAACTATCAATAAGCATAACACAGCAGCAGGTTCTATTTCACATAAAAATAATCTAAAGTCAGTTTTAGAGCAGTTAAAGTAGACAAGAGACAATTTTGAGAATACTAAAGATGATACATTTACTACCTTTGCAGATGAACAATATGAACTTCTCAGAAGCTCAAAAACAGAAAAGGAATCCCTTTCTCAAAAACTGCAAACTGCTGAGCAGCGCTGTAAAGAAAGTGAGGTGAGTCTGCTTTCATTATTTCCAGTAAAAGTTGTCTTTGTTGTGGTTTTCTTCTTTGACTGGAATATTATTTTGTCCTCAAAGAAATCTCTGGAAGCTATTACTGCAGCCCTGGAACAAAGCACAAAAGAATATACTGAGCTCATCCAAACTAGAGATGTAAACTTGCAGGAACTAATCAAAGGTAAAACTCAGCAATCTGAGGAACTGGAGCAGATTAAGGCAACCGTTGAGGAGCTGCAGAGTTCACTATTCTTAAAGACACAGAGGTACAATTAACACCTGATAAATCATAGTACTTTCAGACCAGATGACCATTAATTATATAGCTATGCTCCTATTCTGACTCATTCCAGGGTCAAAGAACTTGAGGATGAACTTACAACAAACAACAATGACGCAGAAAGGACAAAGACACTTCTAGGTAAGCATCACTGAGTGTAATGTGCCCATATATCTATTTATTGGTTTGACATAGTGAGAGATGATTTACATTTTACTCGGCAGCAGAGATTATGGAGCAGAGTGCAAAAAAAGATGAGCATATCACAATCCTTCAAAATGAACTGGTAAAGTGTTTACTTCTACACACACACTCATGTGTCTACAGTAAATAAAGAGAGTCTTGAGGGTATAAATTTCATATTGTGTTCTTACAAGGACAACCAATCCAGATTCTTCGAGTCAATGAAGAGCGAGACTGACGTGGTTAATACCAGAGTGGCTGAACTGACCATTGAGGTTTCAAAGAAAAGCGAAGAAGCCAAGAAATTTAAGGTAATACAACTTTGTGTTTGTTAGTCTTGTATGGATGGTGTAGAAGTATATGCCCTTTAACTAGATTTATTTTGGTACAGAATGTAGCAGAGATGTCTTTTGCTGAAAATGATCTCCTGAAAAAGGCTTGTAAAGCTGCTGAGAAGGCACATAAGGATTTAAAGGAAGATTCTGCTGTGAGTATTTTGTGATTTGTATTTTGTCGCTTTATTCATCTCTTCAAATGAATTAAAAACTCAGTAATATGTTGAATACAGAACTCTGTTTTACTATAAAATGTTTTGTTTTAAATCCTCAGATCAAAGTACAGGAGCTAGAGGCAAAATTGTTGTATGAAACAAAGAACAACACGGAACATGCCTCCCAGATAGAGCTGCTGAGAAATGACATCATACAGCATAAGTAAGCTCTTGATAGCAAGCCTTTTCAAAATATCACTAGGTAAATTGTACACAAAAATGTTTAATTCTAATGTTGTTTTAGAGTAAAATATGATGAGTTATTGTCCAACTTCACTGAGCTTCAGTCTGAGAAGAAGGCCATTGAACAGCAGGTTGAGAATGGATCGTCTTTCGTCAAAGTAACTGAGACAAAGCTGAAGGTTTGAATTTTTCAGTGACAGGATAGGATTTACATTGTATTCAGTAGCTGTTTCCTTTGCTTGTCAGTTTGCTTTGTGAATGACAAATTGTTTTGCGTGATCAGATGAGTGAAGAGAAGCTTGTGAAGGTCACAAAAGAAAACCATAGACTTGAAGAGGAAAACCAATCTTTACAGTAAGTTTGCATTTAGAAGGCCTGAAGATTTTGGATATGCTGCACATTGCAATATTTACATGTTTGTATTTTATAACCAGTAAGGAATTAAACGCCTTTAAAGCCAAAATCCAGGGAAAATGTCTTGAAGCTGAGACTCTACAGAAGAAATTGGAAGAAAATGTAAGAGAGACAACTATAAAAATCATCAATATGAATGAATTAATTAATTACATTGGCTAATCTGAAAACAGTAAATAAAGCGTTTTATGTTCTTTGTGGATAGTGTGAACATTTGCAAAAGAACGTTACAGAGAAAGAAAAGCAGATCAAAGCAGTGGAGACAAAGGTAATCAAATATCCTATAATGTAAAAAAGATTGTTGGATCAGTTTCTAGATCAGAAATGTTTGTTTTTTAGCTTTGTAGTTTCAGGAAAAAAATTGAATTGAGACTTAAAGCCAAGGAGGAATACCAGAAAGAGGTTTGTGACAATTCTGACACTTCTAACTAGATAATCAATACTTATAGATCATTTAACACTTCATTTTATATTTTCAGACTAAATTGCTTAAAAAACAAATAGTCAAGGAGATTGAAAAATCCAGTCAACTTGAAAGTGTGGTATGGGATTAAAATAAACCAAATCTATAAAAACATATTTGAACTATTACCCAGCATAATACTGATGCTTGTTTTGGTCTGTAGATCAGCAGCCTTCATGGAGAGTCGCAGAACCTTAAAAGACTGAATGAGGAATGCCACCAAAAGTTTCTGAAAGATCTAGAGGCCAAATCAGCCTTTGTTACTGAGCTTGAAAATGAGGTTAGTTATATGGTGTCAAGTTATCTTCTTTTTATTTTCTTCTGAGTAAAACCAAAAAACATCTTAAATTACAGGTACAGAAGCTTAGATTAACTGCAGCAGAGGCCATCAAGGACAAGGAAGATGCAGAACTCAAGTGTCAACACAAGATATCGGATATGGTAGCGCTGATGGAAAAACACAAGGTAAGGTATAAAGTATCAAGTCTACCTATTAAAAGGTTGATGAAATTCAGCATGAGCTTCAGCCACAGTACAAAATGCTGAAAAGGGATTATTGTCGGACTGGAAATTTTAGGTGGGTGCAGCTAATAAACTGCCAGCTGATGTTTTCCTTTCTGAGATTGGTCATGTATAGTACAACAGTTGCTATAAATACATGTTGCGGAACAAACTTGACTTGTCATTACTAGAGCCAATATGACCGTATGGTTGAAGAAAATGATGCAGAGCTTCAAGAAAATAAGAAGAAAGAGGCTGAGGCAGTAGCCCACACAAAATCACTGGTATAAAGAAAAAAATATAAATGAACAAGTAATATAAATATGATGCATATTTTTTGTTGTAATACTTACTAAATTAAACTCTTCAAATCAGGAGTTAGACGTCTTACAGCACAAGACAGAAAATGATCAACTCAAGAAACAGCTGAAGAAAGAAATAACAGAGAAGGTATTTCCAAGTTTGAAACATTTATATATTATTTGTCTGAAACAAGATGTACTGAGATACAGGCTAGTCGTCTGAGATAGAAAAACCATTGCTCTTAGGAAAATCTACAAAAGGAGATAACAGAATTGAAGACAGAAATCTCAGCCAAGAAAGTTTTTCAGCTGTCAGAATCAGCGAACAACCAGGTACAACACGTGCATCAACAGACTGGCTTTACTGAGAAAATGTTGTATTATCGCTCAACCAGTGATTTGTTTTTTTTTAATCATAGTCGCCTGTGTGGACATATAAACAAGGAACATTTCCAAAAGAGAGCGCTTCAAAGAAACAAACATTTGATGTGTTTGATTTCTCCAAGACCAAGAAAACTCTCTCCTACAGCAAAGACGATGGGGATATGACCGTGAAGAAAGCAGTGAGTCTATTCCAATAAAGAATTTTTAGAGAGTTATCGCATTTGAATAAAGTATTATTAAGACTGAATCAATCCTTTCCTTTAATTATATTATTGTTGTTTCATATCATTTTGTATCATATGTTTTCTGTGATTAAGGAATCTGACACTGAATGCCTCAGAACATCATGTGGAACATCACCAAAGACAAAGGTAGACAAGTATAATGTCTTCATAGTTACATTATGATATGATTGATGACCTTTGTAATGTGTGTGTTCTCGTTTACTGTGTAAGCATGTAGATTAACTTTAATTTGCATTGAAGGACATTCACACTCTAGAGATGAAAACTCCAAGGGGTTTTACAAAGGGTGTTGACAGCTCATCCAAGATCAAAGTAAGGAATGTATTCTAAAAATATCCCAAATCAGATTTGAGCGTCCTTAGCTACTGACCTTAGATGTTTACTAAATGTCCCTATAGTCCTACAGAATAAGGACACCGCCTTCTGCTGGAAAAGCAGCCTGCTGGGGTAAGGCTGCCATAGAGATTGACCCCAGGTCTGACAGTCCGAGTGATCTCTTGGTAAGTGGTGTTTTATGGGTTGATGGATTATTTTGGGTTTTTTTGGACATGGCTGATTTGGCCTTTTTCCTTTGGACAGACCTTTGCAAATGCACCCTCATCAGTTCATTCTGCTCCCCGCTGCAAAGCCAGCATCTATAAAAAGGTAACACGACTGAGATGGTGTAAGTTTATGCATGAACATAACAGAAACAATCTCAGGTATATCAGTAAAAGCTGGTTCAATATATTTCAGATTCAGAGCCCTGTCACTCACAAATCGCCAGGTAACTCCTTGAAGCTAGCTGCAATGAAAAGAATGAGAGATGCCGGTTGGATTGCTGTTACTGGCTGTGACAAGAAAAAGAAGAAGAAGAATGAGAAAGTATTTGCTTAAGCAGTCTGTTAATCTGTGTTAATTACACACAGATTAATACATATAATCTGTATTAATTATTAGTATTAGAGTATTTGTTCTTACTAGTTTAACTGTTCTATTGAATTGTTTATCTTCTCTAGTGTTCATTACGATCTCATTAATTCTGTTCTGCACTTACTCTGTAGTTCTTATTCTGTAAGTAAAGGTTCTTCTGAGTCAGTATCATCTTTGTTGAATGTCCTAACATCATAATTTTTCTTTTTCGTTCTTAAGTCTCAAAACTACGAATTGTTGGATAATATTTTGTATAAATGGTGCAATGTCAAATTGTCAAAACACCTTTGTTCTAGTGAAGGAACTCCAGGCGAAATTGTGATTCATCTGCTGGAGCTGGTGGTGCATTGTCATAGTTTGGATGTCCATCATAAAGTCCTCCAGAAATGACAAGTGTATCATCGTCTTCCACAAGTACATCTGTGGAAAATGAAAATGACATTTTTAAATTTAACTAATTAACAAAACAATTTATATTGATACTAGCATCAACTGGGGGCTTTTTACCTGTGTCACTAGTGTTGTTAAGAGGTTGGTGCAAGTATTGGAATTTATGTCTGCATCGGTTAAACATGAAGACAACCAATCCAAAACCAAAGAGTCCCAGCACAACGCTGAACACAATAGTCAAGTTCTTTTCTGATACATTTAATACCACACCTAATGGAAAAAGAACAGACAAAAACATTTAAGTTATGTATATATAACGTTGTTAGCAAACCTTCCTAGATAAAAACGTACTTTCAGGCTCACCTTGTGTTGGTTTTTCCTCTGATTCTGAGGTTGTGTTGGCAGTATTAGATGAATATGCAGTTGTAAGTGCTGTAGTATCAGGTGTACTTGTGTAACCTGCTGTGGTCTGGATTGTAGGTGCTGTGAATGATGGAGTGTTGTTGCCAGGTGTCGTCATCGGTGTGGTAGTGTTTTGTAGAGGAGTTGTATTGTTTGACTCAGACGTCTGGGTGGGACTTGGGATTGTGCTCGTAAATTGAGTTGTGTATTCCGTCACATTTGAAACAACAGTTGCATTATCTGTGGAGTTGGCTGAAGTTACGAAGGTCGTGTTTGAGCCAGGGGTGGTGGTAGTCGTGACATTGAAGTTCTCCGTGTTTGATTGTGCCATAGCTGAAGAAATGGCCAGAAGGCAACAAGCCAGCGTAGCAAAGACATTCTGTTCTGTGGCCATTATGAATGGACCTGAAAACAAAATATCAGCTGAAGAACAACTGTGTAACGTAAACACAAAACATCTATTGTTTCCTGAATTATTGTGTTTTACGTAAGTAATTCATGCTGAGTATAATCATTTTATATCAGATTACAGTACATTTACAGCAACAGCATATGTTTACACAGTTACTTAATAGCCTACGTACTTTCTGCTCTCATTTAGTTGAACACTAATAGAAACCTCTCTCCATGTTATTTCAAAACTTGCCATTATGTTTATCAACTTTATCACAAAGCACAAAACTCACACAGACTCCATTGACTGGTTTTAAATAATCCAACTCACCTTGTTTCGACAGCATAGCAGAAAACAGCAACTGTGTTCGCTTCTTACTCTGCCTCCACTTCCTACCTGAGCTACAAACAGGCTTGATTTGCTTGCGTAGTGACGGGTTAAGGTGGGCGGGGCCGTACTTTGTAAACTTCCTCTTTTATATGCTACCAAGGAGACAAAGGACGTGACTTCACCACAGGCCAAAGCTCAGTTTTCCCCCTCTGGTCTCTACCTTACTATTCGTGTGTATGTCTAATCAACATGATTCAACTTATATGATAGAATATTTGTCAAGAGTAGAGTCAGTCATACAGGTAGTTCATAAAGATTAAACAACTATAAAATAAACACTGAAATTCAAGTAGGTCTGTCGATGTCAGAGTCATCACGATATGAGCAAGGACAATGTCCATGTTTAATGCTTTCAATGAATACTGAACAGGAAATTCAAGGAGATCTGTCAGTGTGGTGCAAAGTATGAGGTGACCATGCGTTTTCAATCTAGTTAATGAAACAATTGCTCACATCTTTTGGTTTAGTTAAATTAAGTTTATTATATTAGTTGGGTTATAAAAATTAAATTTTTCCTCAACAGGCTTAACAATCTGTACAACAAAACATTATCTGCCCTTTAATGCAGATAAGTAACACTTTAAAAACCACTATCAGGAGAAAAATAGAAGAAAACTTCAGAACAGTTTGACTTCTGTTATCTGTTTGTTTGTTTCTGTCTGTTCACACTTCACAAAAGGTTCAAATTAGACCAGCTTTTACAGTTCATTAGTAGAAGTTCTGATAGTGAAACAAACAGAATCAACGCACAACATCCAACCTAAAAACACTCTGCTTAATAGAGATACTAATGATTTATAATTCACTCGTGAATTAAATACAACATGGATCCAGCAGCAAAATAATCATGGCTCTAGATGAGGTTCTCTAAAAGTTGAGCCATGGAAACTGGACTTAGAGATGAGACGTTTCACCACCAGAGGACCTCCAGTCCTTTGTCCACCTGACCAGCCTATTCTTTACAGGTGAAGTGAAACCTAACTGGAGCATAAATGTGTGGTCTCTGACTGAAGAAGTTACCTGGATGGGTGGGGAAACGTTTCTACGCTGACGTCCAGTTGCCATGACTCAACCTTCAGACATGGTGGTGATGGTGATGTTGTAGTGTTACAGTTTGGTCGCTTTTTCACTGTCTTTGCTCATCACATCCATTTCTGTAAATGCTGCGTTATCAACTCCCATATCAAAATCTATTGCAGCCTTTTCCGTAACATCTGATGCCTGTGGTTTGGTAAACATAGTAGCATATAATTAATATGATAAATATGTAACAAATGTTATTGTTGATATAGTTGTTACAGTATC
Source organism: Macropodus opercularis (assembly GCA_030770545.1). Taxonomy (NCBI): domain Eukaryota; kingdom Metazoa; phylum Chordata; class Actinopteri; order Anabantiformes; family Osphronemidae; genus Macropodus; species Macropodus opercularis. The sequence goes on from CM061099.1 coordinate 7,789,535, forward strand.
TGACAATACAATACCTTGGATTTACTAAAGCAGCTGAAGCAGATCAAGTCATTCTTCCTCACAAACAGATCAGGGTTAAGTTTCTCTTGTTTGCATCCGCCTGAATAGAAAGACATTTCCCCGTAACATTTCAGAGTTTATATGTTTCATAGCATGTTTGTAAACATCCAGTTCTATCTCTGGGCTGTATGCACTAGAATTAGAGTTTAGGAAAAGTTGTCTCACCTGTGACGATGCTCACCAGCAGGCCAGACACAATTGTGGTCAGTGTGCCCAACAAAGAAAAGTAGACATAGGATAAAGAATACCAGGTGTCTGCCAAAGGTGGCCTGACACTGGAACAAAGGAATTAATTCAATTAACAACGATGAAAGTCTGAATTGAAGCATAAATTACGCCTTTAAGCAGGAGCTTTATGCAGTATGACTCACTCAGGCTGGGAGGTCACTGGGCTGGTTGTTGTGTACGTTTGGTTTGTGGTGCAACCCACTGTACTCAGAGGGAGAGGATTTGTCTTGTCAGCTGTTGGTGGGTAGAGCTGCCCACCGATCCCCACCCACAGTGTCAACACTAGACCAATGATCATTCCCACCAGTCCTCCCTGCAAAGGTAAAAAAGTAAAAGATTGTTGCTTGGGTTTTTAGCAAGGTGTGATTGTACTGTCAGAAGCTGTTTTTGTAGAAATTACAGATACTCACCACTGAATTTGTTGTGCGGAAAAGCATACCCAATAAATAAAGTCCAAGAAGAGGCCCACTGATCATGCCAAATATAGACAGAGCTGCCTGGAAGTTAAAAACTGTCAAGACATGCAGTTCTGTGCGTTGAGCTCATGGCGGTGCTGTAAAACCGCAAAAAGCTACATTAGTGATTGAGCTTGTCTTCAGTGAGGTTTACCTGCAGAACACTTCCCATCATCGAAGCAACTCCAGCCATTCCAATACACAGGGCACCAAAGAATACACCTAGAAGAAACATTATAGGCATAAAAGAATATGTCAAGGCCAGGGATCACGTTTTCATCAGTCTGTGTTAAATGTGTGTAAAAGTACTGCAGAGCCACTCCTTTAATTCTCACTTCCAGAAGACGTTCACAGAACTAAGTTGTTCTTGTCTGTGCATGTTTTTCTCGCAAAGCCTACCTGATAAAGTCCTGTACTTTTTTTTGTGACAGTTGCTCTTTGTGCAGTGACTCCTGCGATTTTTGACGTTGAATGAATTGCACGTCTTCATTCAGACCTTTGAGATTCTGTTTATGATCATACTATAACTTGGACAGTGATACTACGCGTAACGCATTTAATCACCTGCTTAGAATAACAAGATAAGATAACTAAGTATTTGTTGATAGTTAGTGGCTTTTAAATATGTTGAAAGAAGTATCATGGTGACTGATATTCAGGGAAGGAACTACAAACCCATAATAAAGAGTTTGGCAGTTATGTTGGCCTTTCACGGCTTTGCAAAGCACCTTGTACTCTACTATTAAACAGTTACACGACTTACTCAGGCCCATGTTCATCCAGGAGGTTTGTTTCTGTGAGAGGGTTTTCCAAAATGGAACAATAAAGTCTTCCATTGTGACAGCAACCAGGGCGTTTATACTGGAAGACACAGTGCTGAAAAGTGCAACAGTGAGCTTTCAGTTGTTGAGTATGGGTTATTGCATTTACAAGGCAGATTCACTTACAGCCAGGACCTTCAGGTAGCATGTAAACTAACTAGACAGGAGTTTATATCTGAAGGCAAATGACTCATTTTATTATTTAAGAGTTTCTTATCTGGCTTTTTTTTCCACTTGTAAAATGATATATAATGTCAGGCCTCACCTGAGGGTCCCACTGTATGCAGCTGCCACAAACAGGCCAGGGATTCCAGGGTACTCAGCCAAAATATCCATCACAAGGTAGGGCAGCAGCTAGTTTACAGACATAAGCCGTTTCACTGGTCGCTTACTTTGTTAGATAACTTGCACAGTGGAATCCAGCTGCAGCAGTTACCTGGTCAGGGGTCCCTATATCACCGTTTGTAAGTGGGTCGCAGTTCTTGTAGACAGAGTACATGGTGAGGCCAGAGAGCATAGCCAAGCTCACAGTTAGCCACAAGCCGACCATGTTCACATACAAAGACCTGGGAGATGAAACAAGACTTGTCAGTGCATGAAGCTAATAATATCCTGTTTGCATGTCATTGCAGGAACGCTCACATCTTGGCATGTCCCAGTGTTTTGCAGGAGATGTAGCGCTGCACCTGGGACTGGTTGATTGAATAGATAGCCACCCACATCACACTGCCACCAACTGTGATGGTCCAGAAAGTATGTCTCTTCAAAGGGTCTGGGTCAAAGCTGTGATGACAGGTCAACATGTAAAAGGATTCTGAAGGTTTGTGCTGTTATATAAGGGCTGCAGTCATTGTAATCAGTTTACGACCTTTCAACAACAAACTTGATTTTAAAGTCTGGTTTATTTGTTTACTTACTCAAACGTCTTTAGTCGGCCTCCTTCTTCTGCATCTTCAAAAATCTTTGTCAGGCCTCCCTGCAGTACAGCTCCTCTAGCTATAACAGCCACAAAGCCTGCCAGCATAACCACCATCTGCAGCACGTCGGTCCAGATTACTGCTTTCAGGCCACCCTGGACAAAACATGTTACAAAACGCTACCTTAGGTTCACAGTAAATATTAAATGTTTTACTGGCACTTTGTCATAAACATAATTCACAAGGAAATTAATCGGTTTATTATTACCAGACTTAAATACAAACCTCATTAGATTTAAGTAAAGTCAGTCAATACTCATTGGTACGAACATCATACACTTCTCAGTCTTACTGTAACTACACACATTTTTATTTTGATACACGCAACATGCATAATAGTTCATTTCACCCATTTTGACGAAACATTTAGAAAAACTGAAACCGTAGACCGTGTGTAGAAGTACTAACCAACGTGCAGTAGACGATGCACACCACTCCTGTAGCCACCAGCACTCCCCACAGGTCCAGTCCAGTTACTGAGGAGTCATTAAACGGCGCTTCAGGATTTGGATGTTAAAATGTGAACTTACACTTACAAAACAAACCCAACTTATACAGAGGCAAGTTTTAGCTTAGACCTGTGTATAAAACACAAGAGCAGCACCTACTGTAACAGCTCTCTGACCGTACTTTATTGACTCTGACACCAGGACAACGTAATTGCAAAGAGACTGGACAGATAGTGCATCGACAGGTTACCTGTGTTTTCTGACTTACTTTGATTTAGTGCAAGAGCTGGAGCATAGATGACTAAACCTGTGTACAGGGCCTGAGAAAAGGTGCCTCCATTAGTTGATTAGATTTATTATACATTCATATTCATGGGCATCATGACTCAATGTTACATTAAGTCAAAAGAAAGAAAATGGCAGGTAATGTTTTCAAGGTACTGTACTTAATTTAAGTGATAATAGGTGAATATTTCTCTATTTCATTTTAATAAGTTGTTTTAGTTACCGTCTGTATGATGTACATGGACGTTCCAATTACCCGAATGGGTCGGCTGAAGCGCATCTCCAGATACTAGGAATGGAAGAGAAGGTTTGGTTTCAACATACTTGCTTGGTACTAACTTTTACAGAATATTAAATATTATAGTACATGGAATGTTATGTAAAAATCTCTATCGGATTTTTTATTTTACATTGTAAAAAGGAAAAGGAGGAAGTTTATAGCATATGGATAAAGTGCACTCTCATAATAAGCATAAACCTGATGTTTTCTCTTATTGTGGATGAATTATTTGCCACATTAACTTTTACTACAAATTCTCAATGTCTTGTATTTTTTATCCTACCAGTAAAGCATGTTTGCTTTATGACTTATAAGTTGAAGTAGTAAAGTAATTTGGATGACTGCAACATCATCTTACCTCATAAGCGCTGGTGATTCCAAGTCTATAGAAAAGTGGGACGAAAATCTCAGCCGTGACAGCAGACATGATGGAATATGAGATGCCAAAGACCCAGAAGGCAGTTCCAAAGCGGTAGGCCTCCGCAGGTGTACCAATGACTGTGATGCCAGACATGAAGCTGGCAGTAAGTGACATGGCAACTGGCACGGCCGTCATTTGCCTCCCACCCAACAAGAACTCGGCGCTGCTGGTCTCCTTGCGGCCCCGGATGGCCTGGAAAAGCCCAATACCAGCTGCCACCAAAATGATTCCGGCAAAAACCACATAGTCCCACACGGAGAAAGTGGCCACTGGACCACCTGTACCAACCATAGTGAGCTTCCTTCTCTTAACACTAGAAGAATCCCTAACTTCAGCAGGATTTCTGTTCTGTCCTCAAGTCCAGCTGTGCGTAAGCAGGAGAAACAAAACAGCAAGATTCTCAGCACATTTCAGAATCTGTCAACCTTTCAGATAAACCTCAAACATTGGTGATCAAATTAAACGTTTTCCTTCAAACCTTAATCAAAGAGTAGAAGAATTCAAATATTCTCAGTTAGTCCTTTTTGTTTCCCAATAAGCCAGTCGATAGAGTTTTGCTTAAGATTCAGTAGAACTGTAAGGTTCTGCGGCTACGTCTGATCTGCTCTGATGTGTTCGGCAGACAGCAGAGATTATTTTAGTTAATAATCCATCCAGGGCACATGGTACAGATGTCAGCCATAATTTCCGTGTGATTGTAAAAAATGATCCTCTGGCGTAAGTAAGGTTGTGTTGATCTGATGGCAAACAAGAGACTGTTAAGATGTCTCTGTTATACTCCCCCTTTAATACACAACTAAGTGACACATCCAAGCTTTGCCTTTATAAAGCTCCAGGTTACTCAGTAGTCACTGGTTGTGTTAGGAATTTCAGGAGTTAGAACGGGTTATCTTTAAGGTCATTACTCCTGCTGTCTCATCATTTTATAGTGTCACGTGTGATTGCCATCGCAGTACTTCACACATCAAGATTTGATTATCACCAGTGATTCATAGAACAAACATGTCGTTTTCAAAACAACTTGCGCAGCAACTGAAAAAAAACCTGCAGATGTGAAAGAAACGCAAAATTTCATGCTGGTACAAAATATATTAGGTGTGATTACTAGTGAAATTAGTAATCTAATGGGCAGAGATTTTATGGTTGATTTCCTACAAGTCTCTCTTCTTAGAAAGTTAATGTAAAATGACATATTGTTAATGTTTGTAAAGCTGAGCTGGGAGAAAAGCATAGCAGCTAAGGTGGACGCTGGTCTCACACTGCAGTGTCCGTGTTGTCACTATATCATTGTAATTGTGTGGACTATTCCTAGTCACTGATTCACTAGGCTGTCTCCACTTGCCAGCAATTCAGCTGTGTACACAGGAAAAGATGAATTATTAGATAAGTTCAGTAAGGAGACAGAGTAGGAAACCGCAGAGCAATCTATTGTGCCAGTTTTAGGGTTATTGCATGAACCTTGAAGGAAATGAAAGAAATCATTAATTCATGTCATTCACATAATGGACGGTGAGTCTTTCCCTTTTCGTCACAGATAAAAGATAACAGATAGCTTGGATCAGGGTGGATTAAACTGTCCACATATATAGTGTTTAACGGGAACTGCTGTGGCTCAAAGCCTCATCAGGCCTGCAGGTATCCACATCTCGCCCCCAGGAGAAGGGAGAAAATACCAACCATTATGTTGTCTGTCACATTGTCTCTGCTTTTCTTTCTCGTGCAGGTTCCAGGTTGGCGTGTTAACATGAAGACTGCGGTGTTCACCTGCTGGCTGCTTTTTCTGCTTCTCCGCCCAGCTGTTCCCATGTGTTTACCCACTGACTTCACCCTGTATGTGGAGAAGCCCGAGTGTGACTTCTGTGTGGCAGTCAACACTACTATCTGCATGGGATTCTGCTACTCAAGGGTATGTAATAAAAGCCCTTTGTGTTGAGGGAACCGTTACCTTAGGTTCAAAGCATAGCAACGAAAGATTGAATTTTGTCATGTAAATGTGTAATAAAGTTTAAAACCTTTTAATCATCTTCCAGTTTTATGAAAGAACATATAAATTGGAAAGAACAGAGATAATAAAATGTTAATGACATTTGGAAAATCTATTGTATGGAAATGGGCGTTTAGAAAGAAAAAATGACAGTGGACAGGTGTGGTTAATTGACGATATACAGTGAAGGCAAAAAAACAACATACATCTGCCTTGTCATCTGTGGGTCATCTGCCAAAAGATAATCTACCACAAATGGCAGGTCACTCACATGTCGCATGATCTGGCGTATTAAACATTGTGAGCTGCTTAACAGTTCTTATCAAATCAGTTGAGGGTATTTGTGTTTAATTCTAGGTTAAATTACATACTACAATCTGATCAGTTCCAATAATGAAAGAAAACTGTTCATTTATTTCAGAACAGGCCACTGTTGTTGGGATTTGCCCTATATAAACGTCAGGAGAGCATTGTGAAACATTCACTGTTTTGTTTGACACTTTATGAGGAGGACACTTTACTTACGTCTATGTTTGTGTATGGTACCAGGACAGCAACATGAGAGATATACTAGGCTCACGCTTCCTCATCCAAAGAGGCTGCACCTATGAAAAGGTGGAGTACCGTACAGCCATCCTGCCGGGATGTGCCCCCGACTCCAACTCTGTCTTCACCTACCCTGTGGCTCTCAGCTGCCACTGTGGTGCTTGCAAGACTGAAAGCGATGAATGTGCACACAGAAGTAGTGTGGCCAGAGCAGTGTGCACCAAACCAGTGAGGCGACTTTACCCGTTCCCCAGCCAGAGCAACTACATCATCCCTTTCTGATTCTGCATTAACCATGAATGACGCATAAGAGTAAAAATAAGTAGTGTCTGCTCATGTTATATTGCCTATTGTGTAAGCCTGCATTATATCTATGCTGGGTCTGTTCTATTTCTGTACTTCTTCATTTACATAGATCAGCATAATTACTTATCTTCTGCACTCGTGCATGTTTCACTTTCAGACTTATGTTCTCTCTAAAAGAGACAAAGCTAATGGATTAAAGCTAAACTCTTTAACCAGCTCTCTGACTAAGCTGTGCTTGGTGTAATAGGGTTCTGTTGACAACATAACAAACACAAGGCCGTGACGCTTGCCTTGACAGTCACTCTTACAGCACATGACTGATGACACACCTGTTCTGGATGATTTGGCACAATGTACAGTACACAGTAGCGAACCTCATTTGAAATAGTTTGTGTGTATTCCATTTCACAGCACTTTGGGAGGACAGCTGGAGCTTATTAATAGCTCTGCAGTTGATACTTACTGGTAGTCAGTACGTAAGTCCATCATGAGATGTCTGTCTCATCACACTTTAATAACTTCACGACTTTTATATCACAATGATCCCATATTACTGTGTATCTGTGTTAAATAATTATGTAAGGTTCATGCAGGTGTCAACCAGGCTCCAGTTGCCGTATTTATTAGTTCATTTCTTCACACAAAAAGATCACCACCACATTTCTCCCCATATCAAGTTGGTTCTTTCTGACACATACACAAGTGAAATTAGCTGGATGTGGATCAGCTGACATAATTGTTTTACTCCTTCATTTTTAAATATGCGTATTGAAAACTTGTATATAAAATGTTCTGATCAAATGTTGTTTGTCTTATGACGATCCACAAATGCTTGCAACTGGAGGTCTAATTATGCTGAATAACTTATTAACAACTGACCTGATATGACTCTAACATCATCAGACTGATTTGGCACAATGGTTTGAATTGTCCAGCTGAAATTCCATGTGTAGTGGTGTTTTGAAAACGCTAATACCCTAATGGATAAAGCAGAGCATGGCAGTGGAATCTGCTTTTGTCAGCATTTTTAAGTACAGACTATGGGGTGCGATCACCCTTTCATCCAGACAAACCAGTTTTGTTTGTGTTGTGTTTGTCCAACCTGAAAACGTGTGAGAATACTTTAGTTGTTGGTTGCCCTCTGGCTCTATGGATGGAAACGTCTGTCTGTCGGTCGGTCAGTCAGTGTGTCATCGATCATTCCTGTTACGCCCTCGTCTGGCCAATGTTTTCACAAGTCAGAACGCTGATTTTCTCCTAGTCACTCATTGATCCCCATACGTACCTTTACATGGTGGACATACAAAGACGTATCATGAGTTATTGCTTTAATTAAAAAAAGAACTCCGTGAAATATTCTGTCAATCATATACACGTTGCTGAGGAACAGAACATTATGTTATTTCATGTGGTTTTTGTTAAGCGTCTGAACAAGTACAGAATTGCCCTTAATCACAGCCAAGCCCTGAGAAAGAATCTGTGCCATTAACCCTATTATTCTAATTTTGGTGTCAGCACCGTGTGATGAATGCTAATGTTATGCCTGATTGACTGGTTCCAAGTTTATTTTCGCCTGTTCTGAGAAAATGTGATGACTTTATGTTGCACAATCATGCATTAAATTAAATGGACAGTTGTGTAAGCCCTTAAAATCTGCATACTTATCTAATCAGATCATCTGCTATACCTTATTCTGTGAGCTGTGAAACTCATGAATGGCCAAAGCGGGCTCTGTGCCTTTAAAACAAATATCTGGTAAAACTAACAAAAGCCTTCTTGTCCCGGGTATTCAGGTTTCAGTGTTATGCACTCGGTTCCTGGTAGACTACAGCAAAAACCTGGAATTTAGTACAAAGCTGTGACATGTCAGACTGACTGACTGAACCCACAAGCTATTTCTCAGGTATTCATAGGCTCCTGTTTAACCTAGAAACAACAGAGAGGCCCTGCTTATCTAACCGCATAAAAATAGTTTTAGCTTTGGTTTTCTGCAGTCGGTACTGAGGCTTATATCCAACACAATCCTTCAACCAGGAAGCTAGTGGACGATAGTTTAAGAAAGATATGGGTGAAACTCAACCGATCCCAACCATATGTTTTTTTTGTTTGTTTTTCTTTTTTTACTTGGTTGTGGATGAAATGTTTAAATATATCCATCTAATGTTATTTAAAACTACATCAGTCTTGCAGCATGTTGCAGCATTTTAACATGAACTGTTCTGCTTTTTGTGAAACACTGCCTTACAATATATTTTATTGGAAGTATTGTGTAAGTACCGTGTTTCATAACAATACCGACCTTTAATTGCAAGCCCTTCCCATAGAATCGACTAGAACGAAGTAGAGTACAATAGGATGATGTCATTCCTCGGGCGGAGTGAAGGACTCATCTTAATGTTCTCAGCTGGGCGCTTACAATGGAAGATCCCCAAAGTCTAGATGCTTCTGGGAAACGGGGCATCGACCCTGGCTTCATTTGTCCAAATAAATCGAAATGTAAACGAATATTACTGCACATTTACGTGTGTGTGTATATAGTTCAAGATTTTTAACTAGTGGTTCTGTGAACAATAGATTTCTTCGCTTTAAATTACCAGCCATCATCGTTGGTGGGAGAATTTGATTGACTGATTAACCTTCAAATAAAACTAGGGGGAAAGTCAAAAGCAGCCAATTGGCCTTTGAAGTGGGAATAGCTCGCGCTGATTGGTTGTGTTTTACGGTAGGCGGGCTTGAGGGGGAAGTAGCCCCCCCACTCCGCTCTCTAAACCCAGTGGAAATTTCCAGTCCCTCCAGTCATTGCTATATTAGAAGACGGGGTCGGCAGCAGAGCTAAACACTCGAAGTTATTTCATCGCAGCTACAAGAAGCCCGCAGTTACTATCTGGTAAGTTGGCTTTTTGCATCATTCTAGTCGTGTTAAAGCTGCTGGGTGTCCCCGGACCGCCGGCCTAGTCACATTTCTACCGGCGCTCTGAGGAAGTGTTCGGCGCCTGGTAACGTTAACGCGGCGCTGGTCGCACTTAAGTTTTTTTGAACGTCGTATAACTTTGCAGCTTTGTTTTATTGATTTTACGTTGTATTTATTTGGTATGATTGAACTTGATGGAAAGTTCATACATTGATGTCGGCTCGACACGTTTGCGTCGAAGGTAGAGGGGAAACGCGCCTTATCGTTCGGTCGCGTCTGCCTCGTTTCCTCACATTCTATTTAGCATGAAGTTAATCGGCCGCTATCACTACTTTTACTTTGAACATCTGCTTCAAGAATGTTTGAAAGGCGGTAATGACCATTTATGGTGTGAACACGCCCACAGCTGGCGAAGCAAATGGAGACGCCTCATGAGGGTCCCGTGACTCCGACGCGTTAGGTTGAGCATCAGTCCTTGAACTGTCGCGGCAGGAAGGTTCTGTTGTTGCTTGATCTACACACCAGCTAATTCTCAGGCCGCTGTCATTGTCTCTGTTTAGGACGCTGTTCACCGACTTCACTGAAGAACCCTCACATCACTTTCTCGCACCTTCTACCTTCATTTATTTCAAAGTCACCATGTCTCAGCAGCAGATCAGGTATGTACCAGCCACCATCCGTCTGTCCAGCACCTGCTACTACCTTTTACATTATTTTGTGAAAATATTTACTTTCTTTGACGTTCGGCTACATTTGGATAAACAAATTATGATAAAATGTACCGAAAAGCTGGAATATGTCTGAGCTATTCAGCTGAGACAAACTGTCTTTACAGTTGACTCAAATAATTTATCATTCAACAGAACTGTTCTAACCCGTACATACATCTTTAACCTAAATTATTTGTCGCCTTTCAGCCTCCCAGCCAAGCTCATCAATGGTGGTATTGCTGGCATCGTTGGAGTTACTTGTGTTTTCCCCATTGACTTGGCAAAGACCAGGTTGCAGAACCAGAGACCAGGTCAACAGGTGTACAAGAGCATGTGAGTATTTTTAAATTCTGTTGTGTTGTGACACTTGTGTGTAGGCTGTGTGTTATGCCTACCGCACGCCCCTATAATCCAGCGCTATTCTTGTAATGACCCTGGTGACTCATTCAGGGCATGGTGTGGCAGGGTCTCATAGAATTTGAAACATTCCTGACTTGACTGACCGTGATGACTCATTCTCCCCACTGTGTGCTCCAAAAACCTGTTTAGCCTATATCAAGTTGTATGGAACATTACTAACTATGGAGAGGAATTTACCATGTCGTTGATTTTTTTGTTGCTCTCTTCCGTAGGATGGACTGCCTTGTCAAGACAGTTCGATCAGAAGGCTACTTTGGCATGTACAGAGGTAAGATCTATATTTACATCTGAATAATAACTAGCAGAAAGGTAGAACATGTAGAAGAGGAATAAAAATAGCAGAGGGTAAGATGTGTCTGCGGGCAGGTTGAACATCAGTATGATTCACCTTTACCAACACTTTTAGTGCATGAGTTGCTTGGTTTACTCAAAAACAGTTGTAAAAAAAAAAAAAGAATCAGCCAGAGTGTGTAATCTTTTAACCTCTGGTGTCTGGAGAATCTCAGACTTTGAATTACTAGAAGTGCCTTGATGGCAGCTAGGCTTGCTTGTTCTGCTAGAGTACATCTGTGTGAAAGTTTTCTTCAGTTGTGACTGGTAGGGCGTCTCTGGCGTTCAGCCTCTGTGGAGTTGTTGACGCACTTGGGTCACGTGTGGTTCGCTGCCCTATCTGGCCATATGCCCTTACCTTTAATACTCACAACACGGGCTAATGCCTGGGTCTCCTCACTACTCACCTGGTATTAACTGAGAAAGACTTTAAAATGAGAGACCAAATCTCTTTAAAGCTCTCGAGGAAGCCCGGTTGCCATCAAAGAACTTAGGATAAAATGAAAATGTCATGTTTCATTTTCAGTAAAATCTTGTAGTAGGTTTATTGAGGAAAAATTGAGACCTCTAGTCTTGGTCTCTGTTTGTGTGAGGAATGCTGTTTGTTTGCATCTGTGTTTTTCATATTACAGACTTGGGTCCCCCTGGGATATTGAAGGCTAGCCGATAAGGCGCAGCCACGCTGGAGGCAAATCATTAAATGGTTCTTACAATATTGCTCTATTTAAAACTAGGCATTTTTGTTTTGCCATCTGTTGTTTCTGTAATTTGACTACTCGTCAATAACTACTTGGCTGTCTCCTGTCTTATCAACCTGTGTCTTCATTTGACTGGATTGTGTCCTTTCAGGCTTTGGTTAATCTTACAACCTGCGTCCGTGGTGAACTGATGACCTCTTTGTTTAGCAGTCTCACAGATGGGTCTTAAGCTTTACCAAAGTCTGTGCACACATCACACAGTCAATGGATTCATTCTGTCCTTCAACTAAAATCTCGTCACGTCCTTTGTCTGTCATTAACCTACTCTAATCTTTCTTTAGACATGTTTCCTTCCTTAAAGTTCTCTCTATCAGCAGTGGGCTCTGTTGTCATACTCACTCACTGTACTTCAGACTTGTCATGTCTTCTTATGACGTTTGTCCTCCCTCCTTTCATTTGTGTCCTGTTTGTTTCTCCTTTTGAGACTCATCTTAATGTAAATTGTCTTTCCATACATACTGTACTCCCCCTCCATTTTTACTACCTTGTACTGAGCATTTGTTTTGTTTTTGTGTAGATTAGCTATTACTTGTACTCATTACGTGCTGATTTTGTAATGATAGCATTGGGGACTGTTATTGTACGTAAATAAAAACACAAAGGTGACATCAGTGTTTGTTTTCTCTCAGGTGCCGCTGTGAATCTGACCCTGGTCACCCCCGAGAAGGCAATCAAGTTAGCTGCTAACGACTTCTTCCGCCACCACCTCTCAAAGCATGGGTTAGTAGTCAGATGATAAAAATGCTTCATGACGCTATGTGACGCCATATTGTGTTGCCTAACTTGCTGTTGTCTGTCAACAGAAAGGGGTTGACAGTGTTCAAAGAGATGCTGGCAGGTTGTGCTGCAGGCATGTGTCAGGTGGTTATCACCACCCCCATGGAAATGCTCAAGATACAGCTACAGGATGCTGGCAGACTGGGTAAGAGCACTAAAACATTCATGATGCAGCCGTTCTACCCAGCTGATGGCCACAGTGAACCCTTCTGTCTTTGTATACTGATTTGGCATTTTATGCTTTGTCCAAAGCGGCCCAGCAACAAAAACCTGTCGTCGTGTCCCCCACTAAGCTTGTTGCTACAAACGCCGTACTCAGCCGCTCCTATAACTCTGGCATGGTGGTCTCGGCACCGCGAGCTGTGTCAGCCACACAGATTGCGAAGGAGCTTGTACAAACCCAGGGCATTAAGGGTCTTTACAGAGGTCTGGGAGCAACACTGATGAGGTGAGAATGTTTTACTGCTGAACATTTGAACTTGTTAGACTGGTTGCCATCTATGTGACCTGGTCTTAAACAGCATTTGCTTTGTGTGTTTTCAGGGATGTTCCCTTTTCCATTGTGTACTTCCCTTTATTTGCAAACTTGAACAACCTGGGCAAACCAAGCCCAGAGGAATCGTCACCTTTTTACTGGGCCTTCCTCTCTGGCTGCTTGGCAGGTTCTACTGCCGCTGTGGCTGTTAACCCCTGTGATGGTGAGTTTCCTGAACCATGTGATTTCTTGAAATTTCCTGTTTAGTATCGACTCTGAACTGTTGCCTTATTTCTGTCCCTTCCAGTTGTAAAGACCAGACTGCAGTCTCTGAACAAAGGGTGCAACGAGGAGACTTACAGTGGAGTTGTGGACTGTGTAAGGTAAGAGAAGTAGCTGGATGGTATTAATGTAGCATTTTTTTTTTAAATCCAGCTTTCCTCTTTTTGAGTGCACATAATAAACTGCACTCTCTGTATCTTAACAGTAAAATAATGCGGAAGGAGGGGCCCTCTGCCTTCCTGAAAGGTGCAGGCTGCCGAGCTCTCGTCATTGCTCCGCTGTTCGGCATCGCGCAGGTGATGTACTTTGTTGGAGTAGGAGAGTACATTCTGGATAACTCTCCTCTAAGAGTCCTCTCACCATGAGGCATAACAACACTCAGTAGCTATAGGACATTCGTAGATGATGGAACAACTGGCAGCTAAAGATGAAGATTACACATCTTTTTCTGACCAAGCCAGAGAAACACAAGTAAAGACTTTCTGTACGGTCTGACAGCTGTGTTGCACTAAAACACTTTTGTGACATATCCATTAAGTTGTGGTCGTGGCCAATGTTTGCACTTGTGAGCTGTTAGCCATACAAGGGTATGCGACTTCCAGTTACAGTGGGCCTGTCCCTAGACAGTTGTGTTCAATTTCCCTCCATGAGGGAGGGGAGTTCAGTCCATCAGACTTTTTTTTTTTTTTTTTGGTCCTTTTTTTCAATCTTGTCAGTTTTGATATTTTATATGGGCTAGTTTTTATTGATATTTGAGGTTGTTTCTATTTCTCATTACTGTTCCATGTTTAGCATCTAACTGGGAACGTTAACACCAATTTACACAAGGCATTGAAAGGGGACATTTTTTATTAATGTAGACTTTTGAGTGCACTTGTGACTGACGATGAGCCTTCATACTAACATGGGTCCATACGGTTTACTGAACCATAAATTGTGTCCTATGACATACTTGACAATAAACCTACAGTTATTTCGTATTTTGTTAACGGCAGTCTTTGTGTCTCAGTATGTTTGTAATCGTGATGTGGTCATGCACATGATATAAATGTTTGTCCATGTAATTTCAGTTTATATATGTGTTGAAAAAGAATTCCATTTATGCCTTAACAGCACATTAGCATTTGTCTGTGAATAAACACTCGGATAGAAAAGCATTTACTAGTTGAACTCTGACTGTGACTATAATTTTTGTGTGTGTGTACAATAAACTTCATAAAGCCTCACACTGTTGATGGTTTCTCACTGACTAAATAGCCTTGGGACGAAGATGCAAAATTCAGTTGGAAGGTTTTCGTAACACACCTTTGTTAAACATTTAATATTGTTTCAGTTGAGCTCATTTTAAAAATCAAATCATGTTTCAGCTCTTTCACAGCAGGATTATAACTCTTTGCCCATTTATACAACCTGTCTAAACGGCTCTTGCGTTTTTCTTTGTGGCTACTTCTTGTCAATGACTCCACAAAGAGCGCTCACATGTCAGGAAGTACAAACCACAAAATGCAGGCCTGCTCTGGTGCCTCACGAAGCAAACTTAACTTGGACAGGAAACAGAAACTGAAGCCAAGCATGTTAATAAAAGCACCCAGTTTTTATTATAGTTAAGTGAGACATAAACTACATTATTCTACCATTCACGTCGTATTGGCACACCCAGCAAAATTTACATCTACAATAATTCACATAAAATGCGAACTAGCTCGCTGTTACACTTCACACGTGCTCCAGAAGAGACCAGGCTGTGTTGTTATAACATTTCAGCTGAATCTGAAGATTTACAGTGACAGTTTGTCATCAGACCCTCCTAACCCTTTGAGTTTTATTGTGCTTTAAAGTAGAAATACTTGAGAGTGGTGGCAGGGAGAAAGCGCCGTTATGTACAGAATCAAAATCACAAGTAAAAGCTAAGAAGTACAACAGCTGGAGGCTTCTCTGTGTGACTATGCAGGCACATCATGGAAATTCACTGCAAAGGTAGGCTAGTCCTCAAAACGTTGAAGCACACATATGACTGGCATTAGACCTAGTGACACCGGATAAATAACGTTAACAGCAGATGCACAAAAGTGTATTTACAACAAATACTCCTCCGTCACGACATTCCTATGTCAAAGAAGGCTTCATCTACTGTGCGGTGCTGTCGCCTCTACAGGGGTGTTACAACCAGGAAATGTCACAGAGTCGCGCCAAAAGAAGAGATGTGTTACAGAAACGAAAGACGGAAATAGGTTTCAGCGCTGGTGTAGTTGAGGAGACGATGTAAAGATCCAGCGTATCGTGTTGGATGTGGACTGTGGACAAACTACTCGCTTTAGTTGTGAACCTCCCCTCAGGATCAATCTGGTCTATGAGAAATAACTTTTAATGCAGCTTTGGTGTTTCCCTTCCTATGCAGACAGGTTGATTTTGAAGGGGTCAGAGAGCTTGTTGTGGTCTGGCCGATGCTGGTCAACTCGTCGTCTATATAACCTCCCTGCTGTTCCGTATAGCGCAACACAGAACCATACTGAAGATCATTCCTATGATCTGAAGGTAGACATCATTTGGGACATATTGAATTATCATGTATAGAAATGATCATGTTATTTAGGGTATTTTTTTTTTAAAGTAACCTCTCACCATTACTCCTGCAATACCGATCCCGATGTAGCCAATGATGTGCAGCCTTTCATTGAAGAAGTGTGTTATTGCCGTCAAACAGTCCTAAAAACAAAATGAAACCATCATACTGATAGTTCAGTGATCCCTGATGAAGCGCGTCATGTGCAGACAGGATGTGCTGCAGCGAGGCTGTATCGCCACCTTGTGTACATTGTGTGTGTGTGGGGGTTTACCTGGGTGTCCTCGGGAACGTCCTCACAAAGTGAGCCAGTCGCCGGCGATGTGGATCCTCCACAGCAGTTCAGCTGGAAGTGAATAAAACCGTAAGGCAGGTGCATTAAATCATAGAATGGAGGTTAATAAACACTTTTTACTCACAACTTTGTGGTAGACTGTGGTTATTGCGGTGCCATTCACGCTGGCGTCCTCCGTCATGGAGCTACTATAAAACTTCTGGACTTCCTCAACAATCTGTTCCATTAGAAGAAGAAAAAACTGTTGCATATGTGGTTTCTTGTAAATTCATAAGACATGTTGGAATCCAATGTTTTAAAAATGAAACAATGCTGCACCTGTTCCTTGTTTAGGAATCCAAACACACCGGCCGCGATCTCTGCTCCGAAGATTATGAGAAGGCAGGCAAAGAACTGCAGAACAGAAAACCTTTGTTTACTGATGACTAATGCGAACGACAATAATAATAATAATTATAACAATGATAATAACAATGATAAGACATTTCACGTTGATTTCCTGAACCAACTGGAAGTCATTAATTAAAGTGAAAGCACATCAGCTCATCAGTTTTCCTCATTGATTAGTAGCAAATGGCAAATTGTTCCACAAAACATAATGGAAATTCTAAATAAAATAATATGTGTCTGTAACACATGGACCATCAATAATTAATTCAACAATTAACACTGCAGCTTATGGTTAAGAACATTTATTTAACATTCAACTCACCGATGCAAGAAGACACTGAGACTCACGCACGGCCCCGAAACAACCAAAGAAACCGACGATCATCATAAACCCTCCAGCTCCAAGAAGGATGTACACAGCTGAGGAGACAAAAGGAGGCACATTAGTATTTTAAATTCTAATAGAGAAATAAATAATACACTCACTGTGTGATGTTCCTGAAGGAATCAATCATCTAAACAGATGAGAAGCTAGGAAACGTGACATGTGACTGTAATTCAAGGCTCCAACTGAGGATGGCAGCCTGATCCCACTGCCTTCCTGGCTTTGCTGAAGCACAATTCATAACAGCAGAGTTGCTGTGTTTGACTGGCAGCAGGAGCGTGTGACTGAAACGTGTACTACTGAAGCCTTAACGTTCAACAGCCTATAGAAATAAGTCAGTTTAATCTTACTCTGACCTTGTACATTGACTGTCCTGCAGGTTAGATCTCTGACACAGACGCCATCTGTCTGCCAGGAAGGCAAATCAAATTTTGGAGGTCTCCACCATCCTCTCCCTGTAGGAGCCTGGGTGTCATCAGCTCCCCAGGCTACACTCTTGATCCCAGCCCTCACTACTGAGTCCTCCACACTGTAACTAAACACCAGAGCAGTCCCACCGGTCCAGGCTAAGGACTAATCACTGACATAGAGAGCCACTCCTGCAGCAATTTAATTAATCCACAAGGGGGGAAGGCAAGCTGTTGTTTAGCCACTGTGAAGCAAAAGAGGAGGTAAAGACGGGGAGTGAACGGAAGGAGAGATGAAGTGAGCTAGGAGTGAGGCATGTGCTACTGCAAAGAATTAGCAATGGAAAATGTAACCGTGTAAACAGAGTGATCCACAGAATCGTTCTTGGCTGCTGATGTTTTCCATCACCTAATCACAGACGGTAACATGCAAAGTTTTACTGTAACACTTCCTCTTCTTAGTAAAGCCACAGACGTCTGGCAGACAGCTGGCTGCGAGACTTCATTCTTGTTAAAGCCGGTGGCAAAGTGGATGTAAATATCTCATGGTTCACACTGTCTTTATGATGCACATGCAGATAAAGGCTGTTTACACACCACAGCACAGAGCGACAGGGGTGACAGAATGGAACGAGAATCACCCACAGGGAATCCTGCCACTTTGCTCCGTTATGGGATCAGTCTGGTTCAGTCTCTTCACCGGAGGCACAAGAGCTGTAGGCTCCAGCGTTCAGCTCAGGAAGCTCATGATGGTCATTTATTTGCTAAATAAATAAGCTTTGCTGAAGCTCGTTCAAAACGGTGCAGATTGTAGTGATGGATAACTTGTAAGATGGGTTGTTGTGACAAAAGATCTAAAGCCCTAAGAAACCTATTTAAAGTATAAGCATTATATAAGCTGATGACGCCCTTTTTACGAAATTATACAACCAAAAGCTTTTGTTTATCACCACAGCAACACCGTACTTGTAATACAAAACTGATGTGTATTTTGAAATTTGACATTATTAATTTAAAGGTTTTGCAGAATATTGATCTGAAAGTTATTTGGGAATTTGAAAGCACTAAATAAGAATCCACAGCCATTAGCCAGTTACAGTAGCTTAAGATTCAGTCTCAGCTTAGGAACCCAAAATGAAAGACTTTGACAAAGTTTAGGAAGTCACATCCCTTGTCGTGCAATAAAAATGACAGCATTTGCCTGTAGGCATGGTTACAGTAAATATACAGTTGAAAGCGTTGGACATTAGCAAAGGTGATGTTTGCATGTCAAATTCCACCGAACGAAATTGTAATTATCTCACTCGCTCTGCTTTGCATAAGCAGATAAACGTGAGAGCGAGTCAGTTAGTAATCATTTTAAAAGAAGTGCTTTTACTTTGTAAAATAATAGCTACAAAAGGAACATGCTGCACCCTCTGCACCGTCACCTGCGTCGCCCAAGCTGCTGCTCATGTCCCGAGGGAGGCAGCCACTCCCATGAAACCACAGCAGAGAGCTGATGAAGTGAAGTCACCATTTTAGGTCATGGTCTAAACTGGAGTAGCAAGAATAGGCTTCATTCTAATCATCTGCTCCTCAGCAGAGTGAGAGGCAGAGAGAGCGAGAGAGAGGCTCTATTGTGTGGAGCACAACTACACACTGGAGGGTGTTGGTCTCATGTACTGTATCATCATCTACTGTACGTTTTATTGGGGGCTTTGTGTCCAGCGTTAAGATATTTCTTCTCAGAGTCAGAGCTGTTCATCATCCACTGGTCACTTTGTTGGTGTTTGCTCCTGTGTGATTGATCCGTTGTCTTATCTCAGTGGAAGGAAAATCAAATCAACGCTTGAAGAACATCATTTACATGTCGCCTACCACAGAGGGGAAAGCCCGAAATACAGGCCTGAGGAGAGGATGGGTTTCCACTGTGCAAACACCTGCAGCCTGTGAGAGGAACGGTGCACCACAGGACTGCTCTGACAGAGGGGACAGGCGATATAAGTACATACCAATAAAGAAGGTGTCTGGAGCATCATCTCCTGTCAGTAGCTTCACGGTATTTGGATCGAACCTGAGCCACAGTCCCACAGCCAGCACCAACAAGCCCGACAGCTGAGGAGCAGTAAACATTAAAATAGGCTTTAGCAGAACTTCAACATTTTTTCAAGTTGCTTTGACTATTCCTGTTCACGTCTTTGCTGCTGCGGTATATTTGCACAAAAGTCACTTCACAGTTAAAAGTTGAGGCCCATGATGTTTTTGTCTTTGGGTCTTCAGCTGATTAAGATTCTGCATGTGGAGCTCTTGTCTTTGTCTTGTCAGCAAAGTGCCCACTGATGCTCGCAGCCTGTTTTTTTCAAACAAACTGCTGACAGAAATATTAATGTTTCAACTCTTGATTGATTAGATGTTTAAAAAATTCTAGACTTACATTACTAATATATAAATATGAGTCAGCTGTCTTCAGTATATTACACTTAACTAGAATTTACACAACACACAAACACAACTAATAACGTAAACACCATATTTCATCATCATTACGTAATGTTACTTTTGTGCACACTTGCAGACAGTCTTTAAACATTATCTCTAAACTGAAATATATAATCCCACCATGTAATAAACAAAACCAAAGCGTTTGTTTTTAGTTGTTTCTTTTCTTGGTTTGTTATTTTATGTTCATTCAATCCCAAAAAATGAAGCTTTATAAAAAAACAACAACCTGCTCACGTTACGTGACCATCATGAGCATCACCATTGGGGGTCCGTCTCCCATG
The DNA here is from genome assembly GCA_030770545.1 of Macropodus opercularis. Lineage (NCBI taxonomy): Eukaryota > Metazoa > Chordata > Actinopteri > Anabantiformes > Osphronemidae > Macropodus > Macropodus opercularis. The sequence goes on from CM061099.1 coordinate 7,809,815, forward strand.
GTGCATTTCAGCCACAGGCTGTGCCAGCCTCACGGTGCTTGGGTGACGTAACGCACACTGGCATTGGCTTCTAGTTTGGCTCTGCAACCCAAAATGACAGCGTACTGTACGCCCCTTTTGGCTCCAACAACAGCTCTGCTTTGAGTCCCAAAGCGGCTAAACAAAGAGGCCGCTGTCTGCGGGTGATACAAGTGATCATCTTACAAAGCACAGATGAGTCAATGCAAGAGTTTGGACCTATCAAAACTGTATCATTCAGCCATAAAGCATCAGCATCCAGCAGACAACTGTAAGACGGACGCAGTTGGTCAAACAACAGATTACAACTACAATAACACCACGTAGTTCAACTCTGTCTATTTGTTGCTTTTATTTGTCTAATGTCATATTTTTTCCTCAGAGAATCAAACTCCACTCTAAAGGCATGTAGTAGTTATATTATGCAGGGGTTACACAGCTGGACTTACAGGTGAACGCATCTGATCTGATCTTTTGTGTATCACCAAAACAAAAGCCTTCATCATGTCCCCAAAGCAGATTAACCCTCTGTGTCAAACACACAGCAGCATTTCCAGACTAGTGCAGGAAGGTCACAGTTGACCTGAACAGCGGGTGTGTTGGAAAAGTAGCAACAAGCTGCGGCTCAGATGCCTATTACAGGCGTTATAAATCATTACTGAGTTATGAATGTATTCATTAATTATTGAAAGTCTTTTACAGATTTGCAGTGGGCTATTAATGCTTCATAATGACTGAATATAATATTATTCATGACTAGAATGGTGAGGTAGAGTAAATAGGTAACACGAGCGACACATTGTGAACAGTCATAATATTACCAGCCTTACTCCCACATCCTGAGTAATAAGGAAAACTAGTCAATTAAAATCATAAATGACAGTATTAATAATCTGGACAGACATTAGAAAGCCTCCATCATCAAGTCACCGGTAAGGAGTAAGTGGAGCACCAGGGTGGATGATCACTCAAAGCGCCCATAGCATCAGCTCAAAGTGTTGAGGTTATTTTAAGATGAGAGTGATTTTAAAATAGAAACTGTGTGGACTTACCCAAAAGATGAAGTTGAAGACGAAGAGCAGATATTTCACGCATTTCATCCCACCCTGCACTTTGCCCATGATGCCTCCTGATGTGACTCCTTCTCCGATATCTGAACGCTGCTATTTCGCAAACCCTCGCCTCTTCCAGTTGGACATCAACGCCGCGCAATGACGCCGATGACGACCCGCATCGCTACACCATCCAACCGCGGAAGCATGCGCACAAGCGGCGCAGGTTGGCGGCTGCACGCTCACATGCGCCGCCCATCCGCGTGTGCGCGCAGAGGCACCCAAGGTTGGGATGTGACGCCCACCGGGGAGGCTCCGAGGTCCCGGATCGTTCCAGTACGTTATGCGAGTCATATCCCAGGTCTCTAAGCAGCCTGGTTTATCCAGGTTGGAAAAGGGAAATAAAAGGTGTGACCACATTCCAAATTACATAACATTCAGTGTGGGTGGCAGCAGTAGAAACTGCCATCTGTTTGTGCTTCTTTGCTGAAGACTCCTACAACGCCTGGATATCTGAGAGTCTCTGTGGGAGAGAGAAATGCATGTTTAGCCCCACGAGCATCATCACAACAGGCTTCATTAAGTGAAATGTTCACTTTCACATGAGATCTCCAGTCACATTAAGTCGGTATAAAGACTCATTTCTCAAAGAGGCACTTTAGGAGCCGCCTGATCCAACAATGTCAGTGTTTATTTTGGAAATACAGGATCTAAGTGACACCTCAGGGAAAACACCTGAGATACTGAAAGTTACCAACTGCCCCAGTTAAAAGATGGTGTGCTGTCATTTAGTGGTTCATTTATTCAGTTGCACTGTATAGTCTTTAAATGTAAATTAAAAATGATAAGGGCTCTCATCTGTTGAACAATGTTTTTGGTAATCGATGTGTTGCTGGCCATGCACACATATTAGGTTAAGAATGAAACTATAGGTGTTTAATTTTTAGAAATAAATTCTGCTGAGGTTGACCATGATATTTGTAGTAATGACAGTCCTGAGCTGTGTGGATGCTGGAAATTGTAGTTGGATTTATAGATGTAAATACAGCTATTATACATGAGTTCAATATATTAGCCTATTTTAAACATGCATATGCTACATGTTGCACATGGATCACATCACCAGCTCTCTTCTGTGTCTGAGGGGGGTCAGCTTGAGTTCACTCGCTCTGACAGTCGAGCGTCTTGTGTTTGTGCTTCCTTTGTTCGCAGCGCTGATGTGGGAGGGAAACAGTGACCCCATGTCTGTCCACAGGCTTATCAGGAAAGATCAGTACGTGCGGATCGTGAGACACATCACATTACTACCTACATCCAGCAAAAGGGAGGAATATGAATGGACTCAATTATGATTCTGTTTCTTCTGAGAAGGATGACAGACAAATGATTAGCAGTTTCCATGTACTGCTGAGAAATACATCACCGAACTGCATCAATATTAACCTAATATCAGTTTGGTCATTCCATCCTGACATGAATTTAGAGCTATACGCAAGAACCCCCAAACTGAAACCACATCCTCTGGGTATAATGTAATTAAAATACCATTATGCTTCCTCAGCTGCTGGAGATAAACATCGGATACTATAGAAAAACCTGATCCCCCTGAGTTGTAACTGTGAATCTCGGTTGTTACCTCTGAATTATCTGATGAGACAAATGTGGTGATGTCAAAATAATGACTTAATACTTTAAATGTACCAAAAGATGTGAGCACATCCTCATGTTGGAAAAGAAAGTTGTAATCCTTAGAAACGCATAACAATAAACACCCAGAGGCAACACCCAGAGGCAACGTGGGACCATAGATCCTGGCACATTGTTTCCATCTGGTGGACAGATTGCAGAAAGGTTCAAAGAGCATGTTCTGCAAAATGCTGGTCAGGTTAAAAAAAGAGCAATTGATTAAAATTAATTAATTATATGTCATAATATTACCCAGTTAAGTGGTCAGTATTCTATCTGTTTTTATTTTAAATCTCTCTTTAAAACATAAGCGATTCATAGTTTTCCAGGAATTGCTAATTAGGGAAATACACAATTTTTGTTTATTGACTATGAACCGTTTTATCCCTTCCGGGATCCTGTACCAATGATGACTCAGATTTTCCAGTGATCTAATTGGCCGGTGATCGGGGTGTTCACGGGTTGTCTGGATCTCTGACTTGACGAGTTAGTTACCTTACGCCTTAAAATGAGCCGGTACGTGGTTCCCTCAACCCCGTGTAGACCCAACCGTAAGTGTTCTGTTATTGTTATCGGTATGAGATGAAATAGTGTTTAGCGGTGTGTTACTATCAAAATCTAGGCGTAGATTATCCTCAGAGGAGCGACAACAACAACAAAGTCTTTTTCCGATAGTACCTGAACATGAACTCAACACGACGCATGCGCGTGTAGCAAACTAAGCCACCTGCTAAACTAGCTGTTTTGTTTTTATGTTTTTTGGTTTTTCGCCAGATTACGAAAACAAATGTTATAAATGTAGCGAACGTAAGCTGTACACGTAAGTAGTGGGCACATTATAAAGTAGAAAGTCATCAATGCTCAAACTTAATGTCTCCTCGTTGTGCGTTTATTAGTGCTTAATAAAAACACTCTTTATTTATTGGCTTACAATTAATAGGCTGCATTAAGTGGATTTTCCTGGTGAGACGCACGTCCCAGCCTCTAACCTCTAGGGGGCAGTGTTGGATTGTGTTTGATGCAGCGATGAAGATAAGTTTGAAAGTTTCAATTTTTCACATTTATTGTTGACAATCAGACACTTTCATTTTCAAGATTCATCTCAGCAGGCGCTCTGTCTGTTTCCACTTCACCTCTAAGCCCACAGTGCTCATGTCAAATTTCAGCTATGATACAAAACTGGCCTACATCCTACAAAGTAATTCCAGCTGATAAGGATGGTATGCATGAAGGTCCAATTTGTAACGTGGTGTCAACACAAATTAAACGTTACCGCCAAAACAAACAACAGTAATGCAGTCGCAATGATTGTATCGGCCACAGTTCAAATGATGAATCATAGGAAATGTTATTTGTGTTTGTGTCGTTTTGGTTTCATACCAACTGTGGATAGACCAGGAGAAACCCACAAAGCGAAGCCAAGAAAAGCAAATTACTGGGATTATAATGAAGGCATTGCAGTTTTCTTTTCCCTGTATCTTGTAGGCCCAAATAATTATATTCTCATGTTATTATTACTCATTGTTATTAAGTCAATAAATGCTATAAAACACATAATGCATGTATGTAGGTGTTTAATAAATAACAATATAAACAACAACATTAAAAAAGGTTTTGCTTATATCAGAACTGGGTCAAACAGTGTTTCTGGAATGTTTGGGTTGTATAAGTTGGCAGAAAGTACAATCATTATCTTGACTGTGTTGCTAAAACTGTTTCTGTTGTGACAGTTGTTTGGTTGTGGTTTATGGTTTTAAACTTCTATGGTTTCTTAAACACTGATTTCTGTGATTCTGCTACGGTTTCAACTCCACATTTGATTTATTCTAAACCCAGTGTTGTTTAGAGGCCACTAGGCATCATCACATCTGAGGTTTGCATTAAGCGTGATGCAGAGGCTGACCAGTGATGTACAAACATAAAGTGAAAAATTTTAAATTTACAAATGTGAAACTGTTTAAACTTGTTCGATTTTATAAATACAATTAACTGCCTGTCACACATGTCATGGCAAAAAGAGGGTAATTGATGATTGAAGAAAACATATAAACATTAACGTAAAAAAAATGCACGTTTGCTCTGTAAACTTCACTGTGAATGTTTTATTCGCATGTAGCACAGAGCTACATTGAAAACTTGTCTTACAGGTCACAGCAGACATTTTCTGATGTTAAGTGATGAACAACAACCCTTTAGTATTTGCACAACAGTTTACGAAAGACATGTACAGCCCAACTGCAGATACTATTTGACCCAGTTCTGGTGTATATACATGCAGTCCTGATACTTTTTTATATTCCAATAATTTACTTTGTGCAGAAAGTGAGAAGTCTTTGGTGATACATTATGCAGATCAGTTGACAAGTGTCTCCATCTGTCTGTGAACTGTAAGAGCCTGTCAGGAGGTGTGGGTTGTAGTGAAGCCTTCATTGCCGCCAAGACTTTCGACTGAGCACACACACACAGGCCACATTAATGCGTATGAGCCTCCACGCCACCAGGTTCTTAAATGAAGTTAATGCTCGAACAAAAGTGTGTGAGTTGGTGCAGTAGGAGTTCCAGTGTCTGGCATCGATTCCCAAACAACCTGAGCTTCCTGAGGAAGAACTGTGACACGTTGTCTCAAAGAAGTACTGCTTCTTGTTGACATTGTTGATATTCACGTCTGGCAGCACTGTTACTTCGTTGCCTGAGATGTCTGTGGCCTTGGTTTTGTTTCCCACCCAGACGCTGATGCTCTCACAGACCGAGTACACCCCACGGTGCTGAGGCTGCTCTGCTCGCCTGCGGGTCCGTCTACTGGTACCCTGTGTCCCTGAAGGCTCTGCATCAGGAGGCTGAGAGCTGAAGAGTACTCTGGGTGAGAGGTAGCGGCGCTTTGTGAAGAGTTTGGGATCCACAGTAGGGATGGAACTGGGGTTGTTGTCCAGATTGTGCTGTAACGAGTCCCCCTGGATGGCGGCCATAGCCTGCACGCTGAAGAAGAGGAACAGGACCAGCATGGACGACCTCATGGGCTACCACCTGGAATAGAAAAGTTACTCTTAAAAATCATTGTATTTAATTATATACATTGGTAAAATTATTTACATTTTATCAAGTTATTACAATTAAAAACTGAAAGCAAAAATGGTAACTGTTCAGAGAGCATGTTTTAATATTTTGATAGAAAAACTCTGGAGTAATAACATAATGATGGATGGATTTCCTTCAAGTGTTGTAAATCCAAGGCTTTGGTGTTACACATGTTGCATCACTAGCATTCTTTACTGAGACACATAGCTGGAGCGGAGCCTGTGGGTTTCCTGTGTTAAATCATGTGCAGACAACGATGGATACCTGCAAAAAAAAAACGGTTTCCCCTATAGTTTAAAATCAGTTTTGCTTTAGACAAAGGCTTGAGCTCTTACTCTGAAATCTGAATGAATCTTGTCCAAAGTAATTAAAAATACTGCAGAGAAAAGTGCAGAGAAGGGAATGTGGTCTGTGATAACAGCTCCTACTTGAACATTTTTATCCGCTTACACTTACTGGCTACTTTATCAGGTACAGCTGTGCAAATTGAAAAGAAATGATTGGTCCAAAACATTAGAACCACCTCATGTGACGCACTCCAGTCTGGCTCCAGCTCCCACAGTGACATCAGTGATAAACACGTTGTACGGTTATCAACTTTTTGACTGCTTCAACTTACGACACGGGAAATTACATCCTTGTAAAAGTAGAATTAATAGCAGAGGTACAGCTGTACCTAATAAAGTCACCAGACAGTGTTCACTTTAGTGCAAAGTCAGTGCAATCTACTGACAAACCTTTTCAGTGTTTCCACGTGAACTGCAGTGCCTCAATCGCTTCTAGAGGATGTGATCTAGCTCACTGAGGTCTGGGCTCCTGCCATCAGGCCCAACTGTGACCCCCATCCAGTGCACTTCTGCTTTTCAGGCCTGCTGAGATACAAGCACAGAAAGTGTCTCAGCCGGCTCGTAAACCCAGTGTAAACACATTCTTTGTGAGGCTGATACGGGAAGAGAAAGTTAATATGTTATTCCTGCTCAGCAGATCCTCACATACTGAACATGCCAACAATGAAATAAACACAACAGACCTGCATAATGTAGGCGACGCATCATGTAGTCAAATAATATATTTGGTCAAAATTCTTTAACATGTGAGATCTGACAGCCTTGTGTCTGACTACGCAGATAGATAGATTACATGTCTAAGGGACCAAGGTGAAACAAATCCTTTAGACATCTGTACTGTAAAGTCCCATAAACACCACATCTCAGTCTAATATTATTTTAACTTGGATCTGTTTGTTTCAGTTGGTTTGTAGTTGTTCCAATGCAAACTCCATCACAGCTTTAATTTGGCTTCGTCATTTTGCCCGATTATCATGTTACCGTGCTTAAGTTAAAGCTTAAAAGTGTTTTCACATGAGTTGATTGCATACAGTGAGTATGTGGGATATGACAAGCTTGCAAAATGGCAGGAATGTAAGCTACTGAGGAAAATAAATGGGCTGTAAATCTAAATGGCAGCGGTGTACCCCTGTAAGGATATATACTGGCAGCGGAAATCTTTTCGTTTTACAGCAGCTCCACAACAGTGGTCTCTGGCTGTCATGGGTTTTAAATCTGTGATCTTTTAACTGCAGGACAAGCTGTTTAAATAACAAGCCACCCAGTACAGTCTGAAACAGATGAGCAACACTGAACACTGTCCATACACTAATTCCCCCAACCACAGCATGTGTCTGTCACATCACGTATAAGTCTGTAATGTCTTTAACAAACCGCTGCAACTGAAAGCGCATAAATCTGTGAGCAGCTGTTTTTACAACGTTGTATTCTAAGCATCTGATGTCATTCTCCACTATGACAACAATTAATCAAATGAGAGTTGGCATTTTCTGGACCCCTCAATGATACCACATTGTATATACAGTATTAATAGGTGAAGTTCTGAATATGAAAGTGGACATGAATAGACACGAAGCATGACGCTAATGTAATATTCATAGTGTCAAAGTGTAGAAAGAAAATCATAACAAATGGCTTCGTATCAATTCCACTCTCATCCTGTGCTGGAGTGTCTCACATCGCACCAGCCACCTGGTCAGGTGATGGTGATGCAGCAGCAGTGAAGGGAGGACCCCCCTCTGGTTCTCCTGTGTGGAAGTATCCAGTGTTTTCAGCTGAACATAGTGCTCTGTCATTGAGTAGATGTGGTGTTGTGTTAGTTTGGATTTGGTTCTTCCCAGAGCTAATCTAATAAACACTGCTGGAATGATGTTGGACAGGATGTTCGCAGCACAAAATGCCAACGATAACGCTGCAGGAAAGGCTGTTGAATCAGCGTGAGCGGCGTTCTACTGGAACATTTACAAGAGCCAGTTAAACCCTGCTGGGGACCATTTGAACTGTGGGAAGTGGTGCTTCCTTTTTATCTGGATCCAGGGTTACAGAGTACAGAATAAAAGGTTGCAAACACTGGCGTCAGCAGACACGTTGCTTTCAGATCCTGGTTTTAGCCCTTTAAGAAGGGGTTTCCTCTTTTATTTTATTTGACAACATTCATACCTTTTCTTTTTTTAAGATTATTTCTCAGCACACTTCCTCACTAATTTCTTATATTTGTTGCAAATCATGATTGTACATTAAAACGGTTGAAACTAGCACCATTGTTTATTTTCAGGCTTTTGTGCACGTCTACCTGTGGAGTTATGCGAAACTACGCTCGTAACTACAGCGAGGTAACAATTTAAGCGAAAACGTTGAATTTAGCGGTAACACCTGTGTGGCCTCATCTCCATGGCAACAGCAGCAGAGACTTATGGGTAGACTTAAAACTTGCTTGGCCACCGGCCAAAGGCGTTTTTAGAGGAATTATTATTACGTAAGAATGTTGTATTTTATTATTTTGATTTTTTAAAAATAGTACTGTTCTGTTTGGAGTTCGCTGTTGAATAAAGCTTTCACACTAGCATGGGAAGTGACCGCTGCCACGCTTTCCAGGCGGGTGATTTAAACGGTCAGGGCCGCGCTCGCCCGTGGTTTTGCTCATTTAGCGCTAGCGGTTAGCGCAGGTGGCCGCTGTTAATGCGACGCGACATCAGCTTGTTCGTCATCCGTCCGCCTCAAGCGACACCTCAGCCACAGGAGGACGGATTTAAGACGTCTGACATGCAGCCCTCTCAGACGTTATTGTTGGACACTGGGGGAAACGCTTCGTCAAGCTAGGTATGAGCTTCTTTTGCTGGTGTGCTTTTGTGAGAGTCTCGTGTGCTTGGTGTTATTTTCCGTTTTGAATATTTGCAGTATTTGTTATTCATTTGTATTTGGCTGTGTGTACTTCCTTTGGTCCCTGTGTGGTTTATTTAAAATGAACAATCAGTAGCCTCTTCTCGTTTTAGGCCTGTCTGAGTTTGTGGACGGACGTAAACAACTAACATAAAATACTTATGTAGCTATAAAACTTATTGTCACAGCTTCAAACTTGAACTTTAACCTAATTGACCCGTTTGCTATAGGCTGCTGTTTGACCTTTTGGTGGATATGTTCCATTTAAGTGTCCCAGATTCCCATATTGAGTCCTGACACACGGTATTTCTGAAGTGATCTGTGGCTTTGTGTATGTCTGTCTTTACAGTACATCTGTCTACATTTCAGTAGCTGTGTTTTACCCTTAGCTGGGTATTTTGATTGGCTAATACTGTTTAGCACTTCACATTTATTACGTTTTCCCCTGACTAGACTTAACATAATAACGTTCTTAATCAGTCAGTCAGTCTTGTTTTGTTGTAATAAATAATGGAACTAGGCAGGCTCTGCATACTTATTCAGGCTGAAAGTCTACAGCTGTGCATGACAGCTTTTTTCTTGCTCTTGCGCTGGCATGAAACCTTCCAACTTGACAAATCAATTAATCAACTAACTATATTGGAACTTCTATTGGTCTTTGCATTAGAAACCTAATGATGTCACAGCCTTGGAGCAAACTTTACAGCCCTTCAATATTTATTATTATATAGAGTTTAAGGCTGCTTTGTGTTCAGCTATGCAATAGAAGCAGACAGAATAGTCCCTTGTTGACATGAATAACCTGAATCACCAGTCGGTTATGTGGTTTGTTAGCCCTGAATGGATAGGCCACCCACAACCAGCGACTTACAACTCATTAGCTCTAATGGAGTCAGTTTAATGAATCCCGTCTGGGTTGACTGACAGGCACCCTGGTGTCGCACACTATCAAGCCTGCAAACCAGGAACAATCAACCTCATTCTGAAAAAACATGGCAGAGGCTTCATTCATATGGTAAAAGTCACACAGTCTGTCTGGTAACCCGATCCCACTGAGGCTGGCTTTCATTCAAAAAGGAAGGGAGGTGCAGGTGACTTTATCTGAAAGCCACCAGACTTCGAATGACATGCCGCTCATTATGTTGCTGTGGTCATTTGTGCCAAACTGCCTCAACAGATTAAAGCATTGCTTTGTGTTGAATTTAAGTCCTCAAACTCCAGTTACTAGAATGTCTGTTCTCATTCCTAATGATGATGAACTTTGTTAAAATGCTTTTTTGTTGTTTACCCCATTCTCTTAGTCTTCTCTTCCAAAACTGCACTCTGTAGGAGCAAAACATGCAAATCTTGGTGGTGGTTGTATACTTGTAATGGGCAATATTTCATTCCCAATCACTGTTTTGGCTGCAATAAGAAAGTAAAATAAAAGGTTTTTAATTTATTTAATAAACAGAATTATATGTAATACAAGAATTAAATTGCACAAAAACATTTACTGGAATCAAATATAACTGTAATTTTTTTCTTGCTGGGTGAACTGGCTAAACTGTTGAACAGTCACCAAATTGATGCTTCTCACTAGAATTAGACATCCTCTGAAGTTGTTACTGTACTGTCTGCCCTGTGTCTGGACCTATGTGCGTCCTAATGAGTGTAGTCCCTCATTTACCCTGCTTGTACCTCTGCTGTGGTGGTTTCTAGTTGTGCACGGAGCAGCAGTAAGCCGCGGCAACGATGGTGTCATTCTCAACCTGAATAGTGTTTTAGTTATAGGTAAATAGGGCATCATTTTGTTGCTATGGCCGTACAGTATGTTTCCTCCCGAGGCTGTTTTCTTTGGCATTTTGGTACAAAGGACGAGGTAATGTTGGAAAAGAGACAGGAGCGCTAGAAATCTACATGTTCTTCATCTGTGTGGACATGAGTCCAACATGTAAATATAACATTAAAAGGTTAATATTCATATGGCAACTGTCCTGGCATACGTTGAAGCTGTTGTGACATTCAGTCTTTTGTGTCTTCTTTGGCTCCATCTCGCCTGTATAACAGCAGCTTTGTATGTGCAAGCAGATTACAGCTGCCTTTCTCTAGTACTATCACAGCCTATGTAATCATTCATATGCTCAGAGACTCAGTCATCAGGCACCAAACTTAGATACATTTTGTACTATTTCGACTACTTTTTGAACTTGCAAACCTCTGTAGTAAATCAGGCATTGAATGCACTAGAATCGAATTACGACTTCCTGCAGTTATCTCTCACACAGCAACTGATGTGCCTGCATGTGCTTTTGGGTGTTCAGTCTGAATACTGCATGTGTCGAGGACACATATGCAACACATTTAAGGTTTTTGCTTTTGCATACCTGCCTCAGCTTGTCCACACGTTGCAGGGAAGTGAAATTTCTTATTTTGTCTTTCGGCAACTAGTCAAAGGAAACATGTTTAGAAAGATAATAGCCTGCAATTTCAGCTCATAATATCCCTCTTTTGTGCTGTCGCCTCTGTCCTGATAATGCAGTTTTCTGTTGTACTTGGGAGACAACTGTGGGAAATTGACTCAAACACAATATGACCTTCTGTTATATTTTGTTAAAGTGACCTCTGTTGGCTATTGATTGTGATCTAAGGCAGATGTGTGAAAGTCTGATTGGCTCTTAAACCTGTTGACCACATCAGGTTCAAACTGAGGCTGAACAGAGTCAAGTCAAAGAGCAGATCAGGGAGGGCCAGTCTCTCAAAATGGGTCGACAATTGAGAAATTCCATCCAAAGCTTTTAGTGATGTCATTTCAGATTTATCACCAAGAACAGTCAAAATTTGGATGACAACTGCAGCGTTTTGTTTTACTGCTTGTGATAAAGATGCGCAATGAGCAGAAATTATAACTTTTGTGATTGTTTACAAACTGAACACATCTGGAAAAAAGTTTGTTCCACTTGCCGTCTTTCTGTTGACCACTTTGTTTAAACACGTATACTGTGTTGTCCAAAACGTGAAACGTGCAACGTGAAATGTAACCAGTGACTGACAGAAACAACCACATGAGGATGGCAAATAGCAGATTTAACAAGGACTGTTTCATTTGTCACTGATGGCTGTGTTAGGTCTGAGGAAACGCAGGTGACCCCAGTCTCTATGCACACTGTAACCAAACACAGCGGACTCTGGAGAAACGGGCTCTGCTCAAGTACTGCAAATTAGTTAAATAAACTTTTACAACAATGACTTGTAAGAGTGAGTTCTCTGTTTTCATCCTGTGGCACACACTCAACTATGCGGCAGACTTTTAGTTTGTGTAGTTCCCTCAAATCTTGCCAGACATCAGTCGCCTGAAATGAACTGTACATTAGTATTAAGAGTACTTAAATGAAATGACCCTGTTTTAAATTTGAAAAACCATTAGTGACCAGAAGCTTTAAAGTTCTCCTCTTGAAAACTTATTCTTATTTTTATTCAGGATTAAGACCAGTTCTACTATCCAAGCAGTGGCATGTATTGACAGAATGGCTGCTTTGACTTTTGCTTATGAAGAACAAAACCATGACATCGTTCTGAATCAATGTTTGTTCTGTTTTTGTCACAAAAGTCATGTAGATACCTTTCTTTAAATCTTTATATTTGAAATTAATATTTCGATTGACTGTTGGTTTAAGGAATGTGTGTTTGTCTGAAAACAATGGCTATTTCAAAAAGAGGTTGAATTATGGTCAGTTGTGTTTGTAGTAACCTTTTCTGTGTGTTGCTAAATATTGTTTTCCATCTTCAACAAATGAAAACCATGCAGTAAAAGTACCACATATTCGGTGTGGAATGTTTTTTAGTGGCCATCCTCAGCCAAAGTATTTCCAGTGTCCTGCAGCTACTGTGATGGTTTGAAATTAACTTTAATAGTTTCATAGTTTTTCACCTTGTGACTAAAGAAGCTCTTTTTACTTTTCAAGCTACTGTTTTCAATTTTTGCTTTGACATTTTGTGGTAAAGTCCAAATAAATTGTTTAATGCATCAGTTCGCTGAAGTGGTAGAACTTCAACCTTTAACGTGTAATCACGCAGCTTCTTGTGTGCAGTACCTTCTGACACCATTGAGACTCTTTTACTGCAGCCATTGTTTGTGTCTAAGCAATTTTCTGTGTCTCAATATTATGGCTATGCCCTCAGCAAATAGATTCACACATGCTTTTACGCAAGGTAAATAAAGTAATGCCTCAAAATTGCCTGCTTTAGGTACAAATGTGATGCTGTGTTTGACGTTTTCATTTTTTTGCTAATTTGACTGTATGTGCCCTGCATACCTTAGTGGCTGTCTGGGCTTTTGCCTTATTTGTTTTTTTTGTGGCTCAAATTAAAGGGAGAGCTTTGTGCAATTAGTCTACATTATATACCTTTAGTGACACAGGAAAATTACAATCACCTGGAAACCATTAGGCTGATTATTGGTGATAATGGTTTTTCATGCTGTTTCATCATTATCTATTTATATAAAACTCATTCAGATAATTTTCCTTCACACCATGCTGACGTTGTTGTGCAGGATGAAGGGAGATTTGAAGTTCATGCACTGTGTGTGTGTGGCCTAATTGTAACTAACACTCTGAGATGATGAGGTACTCATTTGTCAGGGACACTTCACTAGAGAGAGCTAATCCCGCTCAGGCACAGGCATGTTTTATCACTACTGCTCATCCAGACTGTTCACTTTTAGTCTGACTGAACTGTATGTGGCATTTTATTGTGCGTTAGTTATACATGTTGGATTGAAATTACGAGTCAGAACGAGAGAGGTAACACAGTTCATGTCACTGCACAACAGTAGTTGTGAGCGTAGCATATGTGTTCATTCTATGTTTTGTACGTGGGTATCATCCTTTTGAACTGTGCCTGGAGCTGTAGGAATTGAAGGGGCATGTCTGCATGGGAGGATAGATGCTGATACAGTTATATATGGAAGGCGACTTATTATGGTTAGCTAACATAGTAATTGTAGGCAGATACCGTTCTGCTCTTTTGACAGTAAAAGACGGGGGTTTCAAGCTATTCACCCTGTGCTACAGCTGTTAAACATAGTAACACAGCTTTATAAACAGTCTGAAGTGAAGACCGCTTACACCTCATCTCACCATAAAGCTCTGTAAGACAAATTATGCCCATATTTATTAGTTCCTGTGTGCACCAGGAATATGCTGCTTCTCATCCCCCCTCTGTTTACATGTAATTCATTAAAACAGGGGTTCTAACAAAAGACACAACGCATGAACGCTTCAGTGCCAGGATGTATGTACGTATATCAAGTAGGTCTGCACAGCAAAGCCAGTTCTTCCAGTGGAAAGAGCCAAGTGTAGTTTGCAGCTTTTAACCGTAATTATTTATTTTTACCCGTAATGCAGACATTTAGCTCCGATGGTCCAGAGGAACTGTGGTTATTGTTTTGTACACACAGCTACAAGTGTAAATATCTGCTCAGTGTATATCCTCCTACTGAACAGTGATATGAACATGCACAGGTACAAAACAAGCAGAGTATCCAAAAGATTAACAAATTGAATACCCATCTAACAAATATTGGGTTATTTGGGTCCATCCGTAGACTCTCCCTCCCTGTACAAATACAACAAAACAAACTAGCACACTGTATTGGTTTATTGGTTTTGACCAACACAATTGAAGTGTAACATACACTGTACCTGTCAAATGACTATTGAATTGAAATATATGTTTGCTTTTGTTAGTATTGTCCTAATGTTGCCATGTATCCACTTGGCAGGATACTTGGCAGGATGAAGTCAGCAACTGACTAAATCTACAATATCTCTATATGAACTTTTTTTTGTTTGTTTTTTGCCGTTCTATGCCTTTGCACCATTGTTCTACTGAGCTAGACCATAGGTCTTATATAATCTGGCTAAATGCTCTGAACCTTGACTGCCAGACCCTGTTCATCCACCTGTAAAACTGATTGTTCAGCAAAGAAATACAGCTGGTCTACAGAAAACTTTCACTGGTCTTTCTTATTGCTCTGCATACCAGACGAAATGGAAAAAGACTCAGATAGTAGACGCACAAAAACTCAACTGCTTGTTTTTTCTCAACCACAGAAACTTTAGGATGAGTCCAAAATTTAATACATCACAGATTGTACAAAGAAAAGAAAAATATTTAATATGAACAGATCTGTAATTACAATGTGTGGTGTTATAATCACTTAGCTTGCAGCCAAAAAAAAATGTCAGTTTTTGGTTGGATGCTATTTTTACTGGACACTGTCCTGTATTTGGCCTGTATTTCTCTCTAAATATTGATTTCTCATGGTATGCCAGTTTTTCCGTTGTTACTGGATCAAAAAGGAAGGTTTGGAGTAGTGGTAAAATATATAGCTCAGTAATCACTGAGATGATTGGCATCTAGTTTAATTTTCCCTTAAACATTCTCTGGTTGTAGCTTACTAAATGTGATCAAGTGCTGTTTTCTATGACTATGTTTAAGGACCTTACTTTAGGCCCTAGGAACCTGTGGTACATAGGTCTGTGTTCAATAGGATTTTAGAATAGTTGATGTTTTACAATGCAGTGAAATGCAGTTGTTTAGTCAAACTAACGCACAAAGTGTACACAGTATTGTGTATTTGTGTTCTTTGAGACAAACCTCTCAAAGCATTGTGCATCAACTGTTAGTTCAAAGATGTCAAAAGACTTTAGCCCAACAATATTTACTCTCTATTGAGAGTAATGTGTGTAGTTTACTTTCATGCCTGTTGATACATACCATATGTTTCAGTATAAAAATATGCTGCTTAGTCTCCCTGTTGAGCATGTTGACCTGACCTCTAGCTTTAAACTCACTACATACAGTTGAGGTACAAATGTATATCAAATGTTTCAGTAATGCATTTTACATAAATTAAAGGCCAATATGAACTTTCAATATCAAAATAGCACAGCAAGTTTTTTCTAGTATAATCACAAGCTATAATGTCAAGAATGCGATAATTTCTTTCAACTCAGTGCCACACATAATTTGACAAGAGCTACCCTGCAGCCAGCTCCTTGTTTCCAATACAACATACCATACAAATGCAGAACTCTGCAGGAATGCTTTGAGTACCTTAGCCCAAGGAGACGCGTGCAAGTGTGATAGGTGCTATTGTAACCTGATGAGCCCGAGGCTAAGCTTCAGCAGTTTCTCAGAGGATGGAGGAGATGATCGGCTCGCTGTTCTATTTGAGCTCTGAGCTCCAAATGTAGCCCTCGTCTTTGTGTAAAAACCTTCTTCTTAAATCTTTAGCAGCTTACACAGATGTACTGGAAAATGCTTTAATGCTGCATGTGTAAAACTATGCAAATGTTCTAATAGTTTATTTTCTTTGTAAACTGTTTTAATTTAACAATACTGCCACTTTGTTTCATAGCATTTTATATATATTAGTAAGTTAGTGCAGATACATGTAAGGTAGACGTAGTAAAACTGTTTATTACCTCAACCAAAGCTCTCTGATGGAAGCCTCCAGAGGGTCGACTGAAGTATATTCCAGTTTATCTTCAGAGGATGCCAGGAAAAGGAATAACAAATGGTTTGCTCATTATTCCGAACAGTCCTTTCTGGGTCTTGCACTTGTTTGAAAATTGTTGAGAAAGTAACTCAGAAGCGCCTGAAAGGCTGTATGCCCCAGTCACTGTGGAGTGCAGCAGGTCCTAGTGCCTGCCTCCCGGGTAGCTTAAGAAGTTACAATTCAACATATATGAATGAAGAAAATTAATTTCCTTTCAATCTTATCTTTTATATTAATGATTGTACCCTTTGCTGTTGCCTGTTGTATTTCTGTAATACAAAGAGCACATTTTTATACAGATCATTTTCTGCATTGTGTATTGAGATGAGTCCACTTTTCCTGTACCTTAATGCCTCCTGTGGAGACTTGCACCCGTCACCAAAACTACTAATATTACTTGCCTGTACCTTCTGTGTACACCTTCTGTGTGTCTTAGTTGCAGTCTTTTTTTACTTCTTATTATATATATTGTTGTATTTCAAAACATATGCTTGTACATTTGAGAGAGGCATCCCCATATTTGCAGTTCCACTCTGTTGCAATAGAGGGACATTTTCCAGAATCTAATAAGAACAAAACCACTTTCAAGGAATTTGAGAATTTCTCCAGATGTTGCATTTGTGAAATTGTAAACCCCTTTTCCTAAACTGATATAATTGTTGACTTTAAATTCTACACAGGGTAGAGTTACAACATAAAGACTGTGTGAATGTTTCAACACAATTTGAGCTTTGAGGCGAGACGGCAAGAACCAATCCAGGTGTGGAGAAAGTAATGTGGCTGGGAATGTTTGTGCAGATCCTTCTCTCATCGCACAAGATGAGAAACACAAGGTCACTAGTGGATTGGTCTTTTTAAGCTTGGTTTTTCTTTCTTTGTCTACACTGTCTAGCAAAAAATAAATAAGATTGGAATCTCTTTAAAATAAGGGCAACACTGCATTTTTGTCTCTACCAGCCTTCAACATCTGGATCTTAACGACATTTGGAAGCAAAATCTGCTTACATATCACTACTGCACGAGGATTACACTCTGGCTTTGATTATAGCTTGAACTTCTTGTGGCATAACTTGTACTTAACAGTGGTCATGGACATGTTTGAAAAGCTGGCCTCTGGTTTTCTGATCATTTTTCAGCTGGCAGGAGTTTTGTTTTTTTGTATCTTATCCTACATAATGGATTATACCCAATTTGTCATCTACAGTGTGAGCATTGCAGTTATGACCAGACACCCATGAGAGACTAGTTACATCAGCAGGTTCTTTCTGCCTTGACACAACAGGGCTTTGGGGATTTGAAACCTGGCCTCACGCTGATCTCCTGTGAAACTCATTTGTAGGAACCCATTTGGTGAAAGGGGCCAGACTCTTATGCTATTTCTTATCACACAATTTGAAAACTATATGCTAAGAAACAAGCACTTGGAAAACCTGACTAGAATTGATGACTGAGGGAGATGGTACATACAGTAAGTAAGCACATGCAGTTGTTTTTGAGGACAGATGGCGCTTGCTATGTAAATGTTCAGCTATGGATATGCAGCTCTCAGCCACATTTTATTTTTAACCAGACTGGTTGCATGAGGGGCAAAATACCAGAAAGGTCATTTGTTTGCATCATGTGTAAGCACAAAATGGTTTTGAAATTATAATTTGGCTGTTGCACGCAGGCAGTTGTTGACAGTGGGTAAACTGTGTTCTGGGCTTTATGCGTGTTTCTTATTCCTGTAAATGATTCTATTCACTAAAGGTCATAATGGGTCACACTGTACACTAATACTTGATAGTCAATGAAGTTGAGAATCCAGATAATGGGATGTGAGCCAGTCCTGAGCCATAATGAATAAATGAAAAGTATGCATATGTTCTTTAACTAGCACCTTGTTGCATAATTGCTGTGTGGTTGGGGTTTCATACAGGAACACAGACCAGTCCTTTTGTTTGAGACTTAGTGTTGCTTTACAATTTCTCTGAAGAAAGAAAATGTGTACACTGTGGTAATCCACATCTGGGCTTCATCAGCCACATCAACCCAGACCGTTTGAAAAGACAGCTGACTTCATGGAACCATGCAGGAAGTAGGGGCTTAATCTTCATTCTATGAAACATTCAGATTTGATTACAGTTAAGGCATAGCACAACAAGCTGTACTGTAGCACAGGTCAGCACCTTACTATTATTTTGGGACAGTAATTTGTAACACTTCAAAAATAAAACCAGAAAAACGCCTCTAGCTGCTATGTGCTGATGAGCAGATTATGTAAATAGGACTTTATTTTGTCATAAATTGCTGTTCTAATTGAACATAACACAGCATACCTATAGAGGTTGCTGTGCTTAAATTACTGTACCTAGTTATGCTTGTTGCTGTTGAGGCAATTTACTTGCATGCTGAAATAAAAAGCAGGCCTGACAGGGAAAATTATGGACATTATTGTCAACATAAACCATGGTAGCAAGGCAAACATTCTATGAGATGAAAATCCTGCTCATTTTTGTCAAACACTCATTATCCTCTATTACAACAGAAGTATGACATTTAGAGGAAACTGTTCCGTAGAGTTAGATGAAAAGATCATTACCACTCTCACATCTGTCTGCAAGAAACTGTATTTATATTTCCCCAAAATGTTGAAGAATGTCTTTGATGTCCTTTAACGCAATGCAGGCCAGCAGTGTCTTGTTAAATTTCAGATAGTGTAAACTGAACAGCTGCAAATGCAGTTGGCTCCATATATAGTGGACTAAAGATGATTTTGTTCTCTCTATGCCACTGCGCTTAATTTTAAATAAAACGCTTTATGTGTATAGGCATGTGGCATCACACTTGAGAGATTTGAGATTGATTACTGTATCAAGATAAATTCTAAAGTTTATATTTTCTGAACTGATTACATTTAGCCAAATGCTACACAACTGTTTAATCTGTCATACCTCTGAAGACATGGACAAAACATTGAAAAAGCGATTTGTAATTTTTTATTCTAGGCATAGAAGCGTTTATGAAAAGTCAGTCAGCTGATCTCCCAGTAGACAATGTTTTTTACCTTCTGTAGACAAGACTGAAGGCAGAAAGACACACATCTGGAGGCAGCTGCTGTGTAGGTCTGACAAAGCATCTCAAGGGAAGAAACTCAGCATTTTCCTCACGCCAATGGGTTCCAGACTTCAGGCAATCTGATTGCAAGGAATTTTTATTGAAGTATTACAAGCCACCCTTATATTGATGGTTCTATTCGCTGGTTTCATAGCATAGCAGCTACATAGCACTGAAAAGGCAAACCTTCCAGTGCTATGTATGGTCCTTTTGTCAGATTATCTCAAGCAAATTGATCACCTGATCTAATAGTGATCTGAATGATCTTTGCTGAGACCACCAGCCAAAACCAGGCTAAGCATGTGCCCTGTGACCTCCACACCACCCAGCCCAGATTAGCCTGGGGCCACCAGGCAGATAGCCTTTCAGGAACAGGCTCCCCAACTCTGACAGACAATGGCTGCATTATCTAGGACAAAAAGGACCATTTCTACATAAGATTAAATTTCTTATAGAACTGGAGAATTCAAAAAATGTCCCTGCTTCTCAAAGCAATTTTATGTTGGACTTTCTGGACATTCAGTTTGAATATTTACTGTCTTGGCAACCTAATGCTGTTGAAATCTATACAGGATTAGCAAGTTATTCTTCTCATGCTTCAAAACTGTGTGTGTGTGTGCGCGTGTGTGTGTGTGTGCACGTGCGCACATACAGTATGTCCACGACTTGCTGGCTGTTCTTCCTCTTCAGCTGTGCCTGTTTCTGTTATATGACATGGTTCTCAGCACATCTGTGTTTACAGCTGTGTGATGATGATCGAGGGATCTGTTCAGTTTGTTTACAGAGAGTTCACTGTGTGTGTGTGTGTGTGTGTGTGTGTGTGTGTGTGGCTGGTGGGAGCTTGTGTCACACTTTAGTCACTGATTACTGACAGATGAACTCCCATTTACCACTGATGTCAGAATGATGTGCCGAAGTACAGAGTATGACAGTACAGTACTTTATTTGATTTTTATTTCCTTTTTTTTGACGAAGGATTTGCTCAATTTAGACCCATTAACTAGAGTAGCAAATAATTTGACTATTGTTAGTGTTAACACTTAATACCAAATACTTAAGACCCAAGTATCTGTTAAGACTTGATGTTAACCTTTGTTAAGAAGTGAAGTCCATAACTGACCATGCATTTTGGGCTCCTATCCGTCACCGAGCCTATTGGAGAAGCTGCGACTGGTGTCCAGCCATGGATGAGTCATAGTTCATTGTTCATGTAGAGGTTTGGTAGAATTGTCTCGCATAAAGTATTATAGGATTTTTGGCTAGGGTCACCCACAATCACTTGTATGTCATCTGTGATTGTTATCTGTTGCGACAGTGCAGAGACCATGCATTGCCCTGTGATGTAGCACATAGCTTATGAAGCTGAAGTTACAAAGGTACTAAAGTAGGCCTACAGCAGTGCTCTAGTCGGTAAATAAGTTGTATTCTCGTATTAAGCTTGTTTCTGTGAAAGAAAGCTTTGTGTGTCACATCTAGTACAAATGCACCACGTGTTAATTTTCATCCCAACCCTAAGTTAGCTTTGACACAACAGGTTTTAATGATGGTCTCCTTGTTACCATGCACTGATGAATAAGGACTCTCATGAGCTAGATAATGTACATTTTGGAAGTCCAGGAAACATTGTCTGCTCTTGGTATCTGTGATACTTGACTTTAACTTGTCCTTTGAAAAGCTGGCTAATGAAATTAAATACTTTATGGCTTATAGGCAGACTGGGGATGTCTGGCCCATGAGATGGGTTAATGCCAATGTTTTCTGTTTTTAATGTATTTTCACACACTAACCCTCTGTACCCCTTTGATGTTTTTGCTCTTTTTTGCATATTGGGAAATCTAAATTATCTTTGTCTTTAAGACTCGGATTCACTGAAAACAATTTGGATGTGAAAAGACTTCTTACAACTGTTTTGTTTTTCTAAATATCAGACACGCCATTATCCTAGAATATGTTTATTTTGGACTATATATGGAAAGCAAGGATTGAATGTCTATTATTTTATTCACTTCGCATTTACCGGTATATTAATAACTACAGTATAGAGAGTGACAGAAAACTGGTCTCTGAGCCTGTTTTCACACATTGTCATCCTGAATCATCCAGACATTGCCCAGGGGAGCTGTATGTGAAAAAGTCGGTTGAAGCCAACATTAAACTGACTTGGCAATGTTGGATTGTGGCCATGTGTGGAGAGAGCAGGTTAATGTTACAGACTGTCTCAATCAATTGTGTGTGTAATCAGCATCTGAAAATAGGATCGTATCATGGCGCTTTAATTGTCATCAGTCTATGGCCAAATACTAATGCATTTAGCTTAAAATTTAATGTTATAAATCTTTTTATTGTGCATCAATAAATAAACTTGCTTTTTGTACAGTTTTTCTACAGCCACCTGAAAATAAACCTGAAAGTATACAACTAAACTCGTTGTATGAAAATGAACACCAAGCTGTTTCCCAAATATTTGACAGTCTGGATAGCAGATGTGTCCAATTGATCTAAATGTAATTCCCAACACGGCTGCGCTCAACCACAGTCTGAATTGCAATATGTTTCTGAGAATTCAAAACGTAGATGATTTATGAGTAATCGTTTACTGTGCTACTCTGTATGAAATTAATAACATCCCCATGGTCCTAAATGTAAATCTCTTTTTCTGCAGTAAAGCCTCCTGTAACATAAATATCTTTTTGACAGGTGCTACAACTCACTGAATATTGATTGACTATTGATTTTATTGTATGACAACATGTCCACTGTGAGCTTGAGGGACTGTTTAACCTGAATAGTAAACATAGGCCTTTTGTGAACAAGGTCTTGTCCTTTGTTTTTGTGGGTGGATTCTGTAATTTTTAAGTTTTATTTTCCAGTTTGAATATTCTTAATCAATGTTCAGGTTGGTCTGCCACATAAGAGGGATAAGAGAAAATATGGCAAAAATCCTTTGCTTTAATTAATGCCTCTGCTGTCTGTTTTAGTCCAGCAAAGCTGCTGCGGAATATTCAGAATTGAAACAAGATGGCTAGAAACACTCCAGCCTGTCAGGACTGTGAGCAGACTTGGTTCTGTTAAATCCATCTGCTGCCCTCCTGTGGATTCACAGTGAAATAGTCAGAACATGGCAATTTAAAATAAAAACGACTTCACTTGTTGTCTTGATTATATATTTGTATGTAGTAAGTGGAGCTTATTTTAACTTAGAATAGCTAGCAACAGTATTTACTGTCCAGTTAGTCCAAGATTTCCCACATGAACCATCAACACTGCATTTACATTCCAGTATTGATGAAGATGTTTCTTTGTAAAGTGGTCTATTTCACTGAGAAAATGGAAAATGCCATCATCATTCAGATACCAGTGTTTTTGTTTCTGTATTCTATACCCTGCCAGAAGATGTATAGCAGAACGCATCCTGTTTTGACACCTTTATTCCCAAAGGAACAGCGACAGGGCAGGTATGTCTGTCCAACTGCTCATTAGAAGAGAGAGCAAATTAATCCTCTCTGGGATCTCCTTACAAAGTGGGGGCCAAAAACAACAGATGCACAGACTGGCTGCTGGAAAACTGCATATTAATGGTTAATTAAGCTTCCTTTTGTGAAGGAAGGTTGGCCTAGATAGTAAAATGTCAGTAGCAGCATCTGCAGCAGCCTGGCATACCAATTAAAGCCCTGAAGGCACAAGTGACCTCATCTTTGTGACAGTCCTAGAATTTTTTTTGTGGTCTGATTGGATTTAGACATGATATTAGATTGTATCACATAATGCATAGAGTCTGATTGTTCAGGAACAGACAACAGCTTTACACATAAATGGAACGAATGCTTTGTGCATGCTCACCCATAAGGTATTATTGCATAATAATAATGATATATACACTCTTAATGTGAGACTGTCGCAGTAAAGCAGCATTGGCTCTTTGTTTAAATTACTTGAGTACTACTTTAATATTATAACTGCTGGACCTACTGTATGTATACGTAGCATCGCAAAGAAAACCTGGCTTTGTCCGTGAGTGATGACAAATCCCAGTGGTGCTGCATGACTGATAACCATGTTATCAATATCATACTGTAGTATTTTGGTACATAGATATGCATTGCATTCTCTGAAACAGGAAGCTTTGAAATGGTGCCTTTTTATATATAATAATCTGTCCAGAAAGACTTCCTGCCTGATAGAAACTGAATTTGTGAGGATTTTATCCAAATGGTAGCTGTTTTATCAGGATCACCAAGTTTGGATCATCTGCACTGCATTTTACAGCAAAGAAATGTCTGGACAGATATTTTTAAGCTTCCTGTTTCTGAGAACACAGTAGTAATAAAAACATCCAATTACGTGTTAGTGTTTTTGCTTCACAATTTAAACAGGCATCACTAAAAATCAATGTGTAATAGTGAAATGAGCATTTTACTTTGGGGTGAGGGTGTGAGTGGGGTCATCACAGAAAATTGCCTTCGATTCTCAGACAGATACACGTGCTGAATGCAGGGGCCCTGAGTTGCCATGCATGTGATTAAATTACATGAGTCCTGGGGCTGAATATTTATCCATCATTACAAAATAAATGTTTGAAGTTGTATTAAAATTAGAGTAGAAGGAGCTATGGGTGATTAAGCAAAAACCCAAATGCAATTTCACGTTTGTTTTGTCTGCTTAACTCACAGTTAGAGATGTTTTGACGCCTCATTCCAGCACAACTCTAAACCTCTGTGCATTGTCATAGATCACCTGGAACCAGGAACCATAGTAGACTGGCCTCCTTGTGACAGTTCAGAATATTTATATCTATGTCCCATCTGTGCACAAGTTGTTCTCCTTTTTATAAATCAGTGAGCTAAGGCAATTGCACAGACAGGAAGGAGTGAGACCTCCCCTTGGTGTTGCAGGAGCAGTCACTGTGTCCAATATCTCTTACTTGTTTGTTTAGTGAGATGTGCTGAGAGAACAAAAGTGAACCGTATCAAACGTGACACATTTAAAGTCTGAGCGGATGTTTTTCGAATAAATGTGTCACTCTCTGCTGTCTTCATTGTGTGCATGAATTACTGTATCTGTGCGAGCGTTTTCCAAGCTCTGCTGGCTTCATTAAATGAGCCCAGTCCGCCTTGTATTTTATCACAGTTGCACAAATATGTTTGCCCAAGATAACAAACAGAACCAAAGGCTTGTTTGAATTTGTATGTGTGGCAGTGTTTGGTAGTGTTTGGTGACCAGCAGCTGGCGAAAGGTTGTTACGCAGCATTTTTAATTTCTTCATATTTAATTGAAATTCAATTTTAAATATCGCCAAATCATGTTAAGGTAATTAAGACGCACTGTTTTAAGGACAAGACTTGAAAATTTTATTACTATAGAATATAATGGAGTAATGCTACTGTTGGACCACCATCTGTGATTTAGTCCAGCGATGTAGAAAAATGTTTTCCACAGTTTTTAAGCTGTATAATTGAGAATAAAAAGAGGAAACTGGGTGTTAATTAGTTGAAACTTAATATTAAGTTATGTAACTGTGATGTAACGAACAGGCCAATTAATTATACAATAATTGGCCTTATGTCTGACACATTTGATTGCTGAAGCCACAATCGATGCAGTACACCACCCGCGACAAAACCTCCTTAATAGAGCCAATAACAAAGACTTCCACTGTGTTTATATGCGTTGACACTGTGCTGCCTGTTACCAGCGAAGTCTCAGGCTTGTCACAGATTTAAATCCAAAAGCAGTACATTCAGCTGATGTGTTCCTAATCATAGGAACCCCAGTGGGAGAAAAACAGGCGTTTCAGAGATCCATCTGTGATTTGCACTGAGGATTGCTGATGTCTCTTCAAAGGCGCACATGTAATATGTCTAATGAGGCCTCGCACTTTGAAGTCTTTGTGAAGCTTTCTGCTTTGTCTGCCTTTGTTTAGATCTTTACAGAAAGATGAATCGAACAGCCATTTACATTAAAAACGACTGAAGGGCAACCTTACGTTATTGTTGGGATGATTGGATTTGATTGTTGAAGTTTTTTTCCTTTTTAAAACCGCATAGTGCGGTTCATGAAGAACAACACCCGTTCTACACAATGTAGTGATTATGCGACACAGTAGGGTGGCGCTTATACAGTGAAAACAGGATGTGTCCTTTTTTATGCTCTGTTATTAAGCAGAAATAAATGTTCATTATTATGCTGACTGAATTTGCATCACACTCTCCGATGGTTCTTTGTGCCTGTGAGCAAACATAGGATGCGTTTTTCACTGGGTCTTTTCCCACAGCTGTGGCCATGCTCTCTCATCATGTCCACTGACCTGGATCATTACTTTAGTCAGTCCCTCACAGCTCTATCAGTAAATATTTCAATGCAAACTGATGTTGGGGAGGGTAAATGGTCTCGTAACACGAGGTCATAGAAGGCCGCTGTCACCGTCATCAATGGTATTTGGCCGTGGTGTCATATCTGTCTCCCCATGTGGGTGTTCCGGGAAAGGAAGGCAGTCATTGGCTTTGGGAAATGGTTGGTGTCATTAAAAAGGTTTGGACACAAATGAAGTGGAATCTACAGTAGCAAGCTGTTTGTGTGTCATAAAATAAGATCTGTGAGGTGTCTTTGGTAAATGAGGTTCTTCTGCGACTTCCACACTAAAAATGTTTAAATGGAAGCCGATTCATGCAGTGATGCCATTGGTTCGCTTTGCTGCTGGTTCTGAGTTGTGTATTGTGTTGTCTATAATCAAGTCTTTTTAAACGTGCTCTAGATTTGTATCTGTACTTGACTACATGTGTTTAGGTTTAAATGAATGTCAGTGGACAATTTGGTGAACAACGTGTGTTCACTGGTCACTGCTTATTTTTCAGTGGTCTACAACTTATGATTATCTGTGTGTACATGGCACTAGCCTTTCCATTGCGCCACACTTGTGGAAAAATGGGATGTACTCTAATTTGTGCAACCTTCTTACAGTATTAATGACGTTCCTGTCAATGTGCTGATGCTGAGACAGTGAATCACAAGTGGCAGGAACATAATAAGAGTTGTTTTACCTGGGGCTGCAGAAGAGCTTTTAATTGGAAACGGACCCAGACAGTGTTAACTGCTATGCTGTGGTTGTTATTTATGTCACACTTGAGTTATTCTGCATGTGTGTGCCTGGTTATGGATGAAAACATGTGTCATTTGCATTTATGCACATGGCTATGTGTGCCATACATTTTCACTGCATGTGCACTCTGCTTAGATTTTCCTCACTTGTGGCAGGCGGTGAGAGAGAGATCTTTAATCCTGCTTTGCTTGCTCTGCTTTTGCTTAGCTTCCTTTAAATGTGTGTAGGTGTGTTTGTGTGAATGTATACGTGTGGGGGTTCAGCTGCTTGGAGAGCAGTGTGTAGTGGGCACAAGCCTGTGAAATTTAATCTGTTTTTTCCCTTTTCTCAGCCTGGAATATGGACAGGAAGAGTCCCATTGCATCATTGAGGCACAGGGATCCCCTATTGTTACCATGGTTACCTCCAGTAAAATACCATCATAGCACTGTCACCATCTGTGTGCACACTGATGGTAGCCTGACTTGGTCTTATATACACTTCTATTGTCTGCTACTTCCAGATTTCCCTCCTGATTTTTAATCATTGAAGACAAAAAACTCAAAGTATTAAACAGTCTGGTCCAAAATGGTCAACAAACACAAACAGCTACGTTAGTTCTCCTATTTTTATGGAAGACATCTAGATTTGTGTAGAATGTATTATTGCATGATCAAGAGAAGCTGTGTAGGAATAGTGGACGAGTAACAGTACAGAAATAAAGAATTAATACCAATAACCAACTATGTGTTAAATAGAGCTGTAATCGGTTTATAATATTCTTATAACTTGATGTTGGCATTAACTTGCCTCTTTAAAGATATTAAAAGTCTGACTCTATTAGATGCATACATATTTTCCACATCCTTCATAGTGTACAGTTCACATGCATTGTGTATTGTTTTCTTGTAAACGTTCCTGGAAAGGTCAGCGTGCATCCGGGCTGCTGTCCTCTGGAATACATGGTTTATTACTGATGGGCACTTTAGCAGAGTTTGCCAGAACGACTGCATTGTCATCAAAAGATATTTCTTGACAATGTCCTAGCAGTGTGTTCACTGCTCTCTACATATTTTACTGTGTAACCCCTCCCTCACTCTAAATTGGTATCTTTGTCCAAATGACTGAATCATATTTAGCAACAGTCACAGCAACAGGCACCTACGCCTCGAAGCTTGCTGTGAATCAGTAACAACATCAGATTGTCAGATAAACAAGACGAGAAGTGTATCAGCAGCTGAGAAGACCAAAATTAAATCAGCATATGTCTGGTTGTGTTTATTGTGATAACCAGTTTAATTGAGTTCTTGCTCCTTTCCATCCTTGTAATTCTTGTTGCAGCATGCTTCATTCCCAAATGAGCCGTTGTGCCATCTCTCACTGTGATTTGGCAGTGAGACGCACACACCACCAGTCAGGAGTTACATTACTCAGCCCATCTGCTCCTTCCAAACTGTGGTTCGCACTTCAAAGATGTCTCTCGCACCAGTTACTGCAGAGAGGTGCAAGCCTGACAATTAGCAAAAATAATGCAGCGGAGTGCTGTTTCTAGGACATACAGTAGTCAAGTAGGGGGATGAAGGAATAACATTTGCTTCACTGTTCCTTTCTCAGAAACACAGACGTTATTTACTATGTTGATACCTAGTGAATAGAAGATCTTTATTAGTTGTAAATATCTAATTCCATCCCTACTTGAGTTAAACTCTGATTGTCTTTTTTAGACTGTGTGAGTGTCTGAATGCATAAGTGAACCCATGATGGTTAACTGTATGTTCTTATTCTTCCGCCCTATCTTTCCTTTCCCATCAACCTTGTGACAAAATATATGACCGAAACCCAGTCGGCAGTCAATTGAAAAGACGACTATATTAGCATCCAAACCCATACCTGCCGGCTCTCTGCTGCTAAAAATGAAATCTCAGATTATCCATAAAGCCACGTCTTAGTGCTCTGGGGGGTCTTTCTGCGTAGCCCCAACAATCCATTACTCTGACAGCACGTTATGTGGGGAACGCAGAGGTCGCTCTCCTCAGGGATGTCTAATCCATGAGCCTGGATCTCTTCCCCAACATACACTCTCCTCTTTGCCCACGACCTTCACATTTCGCTGCAGGGATGGATTGTGTTTGGAATAACAACCCATGCACCGCGTCACATGCCGTAATTGGAGCTGTAATTCCTGGCTTGCGTCACATCCTGTCACCTTCCTGAGTGTAATGTGGCGTTTACTTGCAGAAATGCCTTTTTAGGCCCACCTTCATTTAGAGTGTCTTGATAAAAAATTCATGTTGGCATCTGTATTAAAGGTCAAATGACGCAAACAAATTGACCTGTATTTGCTTCAAAACCTACATTACATACGTACTCGTACCATGTGACAAACTTGATGTAAGCTGAACTACGGTTTCCCTCTGTGGAAAGCGCAGAAATCTAATCAGTTGATGAAGGCATTGTTTTTAGCAGGTGTTAAACTGCTTCACATGCATATTTTGTCAAAACTAATCAGTCCTGTGTGAAGGTAATTTCTGGTCGACAGGTTTGCCTTTTAATTATCCAATATATTGATTTGGCTCTGTATGTACAGTATTAGTTTGAGCTGACTCATTAGATTTGACAGCTTGGTTTTAGTATTTTACAAGACTTTGGCTAAAGGGAGATGTTACAATGTTTGAATGAACCTGTGACTCTGTTTCTAACTGTATACAAAAACAATTTCTGACCTTGAGTTTCACCTTGAATCGTGATAGCTTTGGCAGTGCTCAGTGAGAATGTGTAATGATTCTGTACTGGCAAGGATAACGTCCAATGCGTGACTGATCAATGGTTGCTAGTCTCTCTCTCGTTGCCTATATTGATCTTCCAGTGTGAGCCTGTGAGCCAGACCCAACTGACATAAAACACGTCTTTCTCCGCATTACTTGAAGCACAGTCCAAGCATCGTCAGGTTTGATGGAACCCGGTCCCCTTTTCTTCACCCTACTTTTCATTATGATCTGTTAGAAGGGATTATTTTCTGAAATGCCCTCACCCCCCTGCAGACCAAACTCTGTCATTTGTAATGTAACTTCCATCCTGTGCCAGTTAATAAGTAATGCTCTTAACTTCCCAGGCTGATAAAATGCCTCTTTAGCTGCATTTGACTCCAGAGGTTTGGCTACACAGTATGGCTGTTATCAGCACACAGCCTAAGATTGGGGATGGACATGATGAGAACATGGCCTAAACGACCCAGTGTAATGGAAACGCTATTAAGCATTTATGAATGCATGTGAGATTGGATTTAGGGATGCATACGAGGTCATTGTCTAAGGAAACTACAAAGAAAATGGTGCACCTGTAGATGCACACATAATTAGTCTCATCAAACTTTAATCAGGACAGTATTTTACCTGATGTTAAACTGTCTTGAGCTCATTTATTATTACTGACCTAAATAATATTCAGTGTTGCATCAGAGGTGCAGAGAAAATCCAAGCTGATGTGTTTTGTTTTTTTTCTCTCTGAATTTGGAATCACTCTGTGTTTAAAAGTGTGAATTCTGCTCACATTGCCTGAAGCATGGAAGTCAAATTTATTTTCATATATTAGGTGACTGGAGAATCACTGAACTGAGGGCGTTGGAGACAAAAGCGGTTTGGAATGAGTGAGCCTCTCCTGCACGTGATCAAAGTTTAATACCTGTCACTTTTTATTGGTCTGATTCTTTTGTGTTTGATAAGTGGCCCTGCCGCCGACACATGCACGTATATATGCACACACACACAGACAAGCCTGATCCCTTTTAATCCTGGTATGTAACGTGTTCATTCCTCAGTGGGAATGTGGAAAATAGTCTGTGGTATACTCACTCCTGCACGAGTTGAACTGGAAATTATGTAACTTCTTCAACTTAACTCCTTTTCTCTTTACAAAACACTTGATGTTTTGTTGCCATGGAGATGAAAACCCAGACAATACCTCCCATGCTTACTGAGATGCAACTACTGGGAATTTATTAGCAGCATGATTTTCTCGCTGCAGAGGACAATTTCAACGATCCTTATCACATTTATATGGTTTGTATTGACTGCTCACGAGACCAAGAGTGCTCACGATCAGTCATTTGAAATCATGGACAAAAATCATTGCTTCTACTGACAAGTCTATTAAATTGCATATTAAAAACAGTTGTGTATCTATGTTAATAAACAGATATTCAAAGTATGAGAACTTTTATTATTTCACATTTACCAATTACAGCTTCAGAATTGGATGAACAGTTAAGCAAAAAAGCAAAAGATATTCAGTATATTATGAAATAAAACACAAAAAATAAAACAAAGCTATGCTGATTATTGATAAATGAATTAACTGGCAAAGCATTTACCAGTTCTCTGTCAATCAACTAATGGATTACTTAACAAATTATCTCAGCTCTAATGTTTGACCTCAAGTCAGTGGTTATGTGGGTCATCAAGCAGGATTAATTTTTTAAAATTTTATATTTTTTGTAATCAGTGACTTCGTACTCTAAGGTTTTAGCTTCATTTATTCGTGTCCTCTCTTACGTCTTCAGTACTTGGCCACCGTTTTTAAACACCTCTGCTGCTGATGGATTAGGAAGAGACAGCGCTTCAGACTGTGGCCAAGCGACAGTCTCCCACTGAAAAAGGAAAAAAATCCATTCACTCCAAAGAGGAAAAACTGGTGTTACTATAACAAAATGCTGTAATGACACACACACACTCACACTCACTCACTCCTGTGGCATTAAATACATCTCTAACTCAAACATCTTTTTGTATTGTTTGTGTTGCTTAACATTTAACAGGTTTAACATGAAGTTTGTGTACTTTATCTGTGTACTCCACTTTTTCAGTACTTATGCTTCTTCACATATGAAATATTTTGTCTTTTAACCATGGTATTTTAAAAAAAAAGAGAGAAAATAAAAAAGGCAAACACCTCAGTTTGAAGTCGGCTGTATTCCTCGTTTGAACGGTGTAAAAGAGGTCAATAGGTTTTTGAGATCAGTGTCAGCCGCTTTAAGAGGATTTTCTCAGTATCATTTCAGTTGGTTGCTGCCATATTTGGATAAAGGGGAGTTGCAGCTGTTTCTTTGGCTTTGCTGCACTGAAATTAAAACCCAGGGAGAGAAAGTAAAACCTTAGTGACTCTGATTAACCCTGTAGCTCCTGACAGCAAAGTCAGCGACGGGCTCTTTGACGACGCCTGCCAGTACGAATTAGAAGACCCTGATTTAGCATTAGTCACCGCTGTAACAAAGGCTGGCCCTCCACAGGCTCTGAGGCCATTCTATCGGCATATGGTGGAATTTGAAATTTGCTTAGTTTGGCGCTGAAATGAGGCGACTGGTCAAAACTCTAATTGCTGGACTCGTTGGCTGTAGGTCGCGCTCATTGATTTACGAGCGGGTGCGCGCTCATTTCAGCACCATGGAGAGCAACACCCCCTCAGAAAACAAAACATGGAGAGGATTTGGCATCGTTCCGCTCCATCTCGTCGCTTTTGGCCAGTATATCTTTACGGCTATAGCCCATCTCTCTGGCTTGTTAAATGAGTATCATCTGTTCGAAAAATAAAGCAATGACTGATATCATATTGGCGCTTTACTGTAGAGCTAAGTGACTTTGTGTTGGACTGTTGTTTGCGAGTTGTCAATGTTAGGGTTATGTGAGCGTTTAAGCTTCAAAAGAGAATAACTTGATTCAAACGTGTGCATATATGATTTCATAAAGTGTTTTGTGTCAGCCGGTTTGAATAAGCGTGTGTAGCTCCACAATAAGTGTTGAGTTCATTTCTGATTGGACAGGTTATGGACGAATGTCAGACACATCTGCGCAGAGGGCTGGTGTCGACGCGTTTAGGGGCTAAAACAGGCAGAGATGAGCACGGCGCTTCATTGTGTGGAGACGTAGAGGTGCGATGTATGTGGCGTCGGTCTCAGCTTTCCAAAGCTGCAGGCTTTGGCTGAGAGAGGCGTGGCGCACTCTGCCCCTCAAGACGGAAAATCACCTGTATGGATGACCAGACCTCCAGCGTGATCCCATTGCCTTCGTCCCTCGGGCGCAGGGGCAGCAACGGGACCCGCAGTCAGGGTTATGCCGAGGTGCAGGAAGGCGTTATGACAGTGGAAAACATGCTGGAGTCCGCCGTGGTTTCGGCGCCTCACCTGCCGCTGGATCGATATGATCACGGTCGCCAGGGTTGCTGCGAGCGGGTGGTGATAAACATTTCGGGTTTACGCTTCGAGACGCAACTTAAAACTTTTAACCACTTCCCAGACACGCTGCTTGGAGACCCGAGAAAGAGGATGCGCTACTTTGACCCACTGAGGAACGAGTACTTTTTCGATAGGAACAGACCCAGCTTTGATGCCATCCTCTACTACTACCAGTCAGGAGGGCGCATACGAAGACCTGTTAACGTTCCCATTGATATTTTCTCAGAGGAAATTAGGTTTTACCAGCTCGGAGAGGAGGCGATGGAGAAATTCCGAGAAGATGAAGGATTTATAAAGGAAGAGGAGCGTGTACTGCCAAACAACGATTTCCAAAAACAAGTTTGGCTTTTGTTTGAATACCCGGAAAGCTCTGGACCAGCAAGAGGGATAGCAATAGTTTCAGTGCTCGTTATTTTGATTTCGATTGTCATTTTCTGTATGGAGACTTTGCCGGAATTTCGGGACGAGAAAGACCAAGCCACAGTGGCACCCACCGTCAATGGCACCGCTCACTACGTGCCAAGTCCGTTCACAGACCCCTTCTTTGTGATTGAGACTCTGTGTATCATATGGTTCTCTTTCGAGTTGCTGGTCAGGTTTTTCGCCTGCCCCAGCAAAACTTCCTTCTCTAAAAACATCATGAATATCATTGACATCGTCGCCATAATCCCCTACTTTATCACTTTAGGGACAGAGCTGGCCGAGAGGCAAACTAACGGCGGTCAGCAGGCGATGTCCCTCGCCATACTGAGGGTGATCAGACTGGTGAGGGTCTTTCGAATATTTAAGCTCTCGCGACATTCAAAGGGTCTCCAGATTTTGGGGCAGACCCTCAAGGCTAGCATGAGGGAACTCGGTTTGCTCATATTCTTCCTTTTCATCGGGGTTATTCTATTTTCCAGCGCAGTTTACTTTGCAGAAGCAGACGACCCCTCTTCCAGCTTCACCAGCATCCCGGATGCGTTTTGGTGGGCAGTTGTCACCATGACCACAGTCGGATACGGAGACATGCATCCCGTGACTATTGGTGGCAAAATAGTGGGGTCGCTGTGCGCAATAGCAGGCGTGCTGACAATTGCCTTACCCGTTCCGGTGATTGTGTCCAA
The DNA here is from genome assembly GCA_030770545.1 of Macropodus opercularis. NCBI lineage: Eukaryota > Metazoa > Chordata > Actinopteri > Anabantiformes > Osphronemidae > Macropodus > Macropodus opercularis. The sequence goes on from CM061099.1 coordinate 7,843,922, forward strand.
TTTCAACTACTTTTACCACAGAGAGACTGACGGAGAGGAACACCAGCAGTACCTGAACACAGGCAGCTGTGAGCACCTCCCCTCGGACGAGCTGAGGAGGTCGTGCAGCTCCTCGTCTCTCAGCAAGTCTGAATACATGGTTGTGGAGGAGGGCATCAACAGTGCGTTCAAACAGTCCAACCTCACCACCGAGAATAATCAGAACTGTGTGAACATCAAAAAGATCTTTACAGATGTGTAAATGAAGCCAAGACTGATCATGTACGGAGCATGAAGAAATAGTAGCGTTAATATTTTTATATAATCAATTGTAACTTGTAAGTCCATATCTGTGAGTGGCCGCTGCGTAAAGGTCGGTTTTGAGAGGTCGTTTGTCTTTTTATTTATTTACTCAAATGAGAAGTTACGAAAATGACTTTTTCCAGTTTAGGTTCCAGTGTTGTCAGTATTTCTAAGCAATCAACCAAGTATTAATGACTTAAACGTTTGCATTAAAAGTATTTAAGTGCAAAATCTGGGAAACAAGCAATAAAGTAGTCTGTGGCTCGTTAAACCAGATATTTTGCTACGTATAGTGTAGCACTATACACCTACATATGACTATATTGATGTTATGGGAAAGCTGTTGTTCATGGATACACGTGTAGTCCGCTGCATACCCACCAGTCCAATGCGACGTCTTGTGCTTCGTGGAAAGAAATGTTTTATTGTTCATAATGAATACACTATGACAGATACACTGTTTAAATGCCTGTACGTATAGGTATTGTGTAATATCATAACCTGGGATGTTGGACTCTGAATTTGTTTACGTTATTATTCAGGTACAGTAATAAATCTGAGTGACGTAGATTGTAACACTTATCATGAATTAAGTCGAGATTTTCGTACGAGTTGTATTTTTATTGAGAATAGAACTATATTGAATAAAATTAATTCATCCCGACTCAAAATTTCATGCAGAATAAAACTTATTTAGTATCATGAGCTTGTCTGTGGCTGGCAGGCATTAAAACTACATATGCTGTGAGTAAGTGTGACCGAATGAAAACAAGAGGATAAACGTGCGCCATGTCCCGCCTCCTCCCAGCTGGACCCGCCTTGTGATGCAGTCTCCATGACGACGGTAGTTTCCTAGGTAACCCCCTCATATGTTGCCATGGTAGTTTTAGGTTCACTATAGAATTTTGGTCTTTGGAAGGGGGGCTATACAAAAGTTTTGTTGAACTTTGTTAGACTTAAAGGCGTATTCTTCCACGTAAACCAGCCAGTAATACTATTTCAGTTTTATTTAAGTTTCTTACTTGCAGCTGCAGGACTTCAACTTCAGAAACATTAATGTTTTGAAAAGCTGTTACATCAGAGCAGCCTGGTTTTTGTTTCCCTTTAACACCACCCAGACTGCTCTGTGTTTTAAGATACGAGCTCCGTTCTCTGAGTTGGCATGCCAACTGGGTCTGACGTCAACTACCTTTCATCCTCGCCGGCAGACATTTGCACATGCGCTCCTGTACAAAGTCGCTGAAAGCTGAAGTGACGGGAGCAAACGGCAAAACTCAAAGTCTGTTAAACACGTTACAAGGCTGTGTCTCTTCCACATGCAGCGTGTCTGCATGCACAGTGTTTGAGAGCTGCTCAAATTATGTGGATAATTATTTTAAAGGCTGCAGCAAGAGAATTTCATTATTGACCAATGTGGTGATTATTGTTTTCAAGTTTAGTGCTTTGTGCCATGGCCAGGGAGCAGAAGGCAGAGATGTTCAGTTTCAAGAAAGCAGACAAAAGTAGAAAACCTCCAGATTGAACATATTGGAATTTCACTGAGGTGGATATGTCTGCTTGAAAAGCATATTTAAATACTGTGTTTAAATACATATATGTTGCATTATTTGCGTTATTTAATCATAAAACTTCATACAGATTTTTAGTAATTATGGTTACTTGTTACTTGTGTAATCTTAGGTTCAGTATATATAAATTTCCCACCATTAAGTAGTAGAAATTATGTTTGAAGCTGCTTGGCTGCAGGTTAAACTACATCTGGTATCGTACTATACTATAGCTGCACCAACTCAGAGGCTTTATGATGGAAAAATAGCTCTGTACTGGCCTCTAGTGGATCACTCAAGTTAGTGACGTTTGGCGGACGGGAAAAAAGTCCTGCTTAGACAACGATTATTTGATGTAGGAAACAAAAATAACATGTGCACTGTAAAGAATTTCCCTGTAAAAAAACAGTAAAGTGCTGGCAGCAGAGACGCCAGCTCTTTACTGTTATTTTACAGTACTGATACTGTAAAATGAAATTACAGCTTATTACTGTCTTAGTGAAATACAGTAATTTTCTGTTGTTTTTTCTATTTACGGTAAAATGCTGGCAGCAGAGACGCCAGCACTTTACTGTTATTTTACAGTACTCATACTGTCAAATAAATTTACAGCTTATTACTGTTTTAGTGAAATACGGTAATTTTTTGTAGTTTTTCTATTTACGGTAAAGTACTGGCAGCAGAGACGCCAGCACTTTACTGTTATTTTACAGTACTCTTATTATGAAATTAGTTCACGGCTTAATACTGCATTAGTGAAATACTGTATATTTCTGTATTTAGAGTAGGAACATGTAACATGGACCAAGTTTAACATTTCAGAATATCTAAAATATCAATGTTCAATGCAGTTAAAAGTAGATGTTTTCTGTGGGTATTAGATGCTAGTAGAAAATAATCAATCAACAATTATCACAGGATATAAATCTCACAGATATTTATTTAACCATGCTGCATGAAACATGAACACTGCAAGCCACAGATTCTGAGTATCAAAAATAAAATCAGCCAAAGAGTATCTGCTGGACATAATGGCAATAAACTTAAGCATGAAAACAATAAAACAACAGCAATAAACTAAAACATTGTGTTACACACACACAAAGCCCAAATGGGATGAATATTGAGGCGACTAATACAAAGGAAACAAGATCACTGCTTTGGCTCCTAAAACAGTCCTCTGGGTTTATCTATTACCTCTTACAAAAATCTCTGAGGTTGGCCCTTTTTTGCTAGTAAGAGTGTGATTGTGTTTTACCTTATGAGGGAGATCTGTGAGGTAGATGTTTTCCTTTATCTGAGTGGATGTGAACAGTTCTGATTGAAAAAAGAATCTACTCAGCAGGGAGAGACGATTGTCTTGCTGATTAGAGTTCCTGTCCATAGCTTTATTCCCACGGTGCCACACTAAAAAGACAAACAAAAAATCAACAACTCAGGGATGTATAATAACATAACATGCTTACATAGTTGATAATATCAAAATATTATATGGTTTTATGTTGCAATTCATATCAATGTCATTCTGTCTGAACAAGATGTGGAGTTAAGAGCAGGAGGCATTTTTGTTCATTTCAACAAAACAACTGACCTCATATAAAGTCCCATTCAAAGTCCATCAGATTCTTTAGTAGCGTGGAGACGTGGGGATTCACAGTGGCAGACTTTTTCATGACGGCCGTGCCCGTCTTTTTGGAGACAACTTTTCCTCTCATTGCCTTTGATCCTCTCTCTGGATTGATACCAATCAAGCGCCTAAAATCACAAAAACCAGAAAGAAAGTTCAACATTTTGTTTTCTAAAAGCAGTAGTTTGAGTTTTCTAACATAAAGTGATACCTATAGACATGTGCAATTGAGCCAAATCACATGCAGGCTTATAAGCAGATATGAGAAAATATTTTTAATACAGGGTACTCATATTATGTCTTGTTATTTGGATACTTTTCTGAGTCTATGTATTTTAATAACAGTAAGTAACAAGCAAGCACCTTGTTGAAAAATTATACATATTAATGTGCAAAAGAATGGTTTGTGATTATTCGGCTTTTCCTTTTCAATAAATAAATTAAATAAATGTATAACGGTGAACATGGTCTGAAAGGAGTCGTACCTCTGAATGAATTCCAGTGTACAAGCTGCCTCTTCTTGATATTGAAGGTTGAAGATGTAGTATATTGCAAACACAGCAGCCAGTCCTGTCAAAAAGGATGGTGTGATGCCCTCACATATTATGTGACCCTCCAGAGTGACCATCCAACGTCCAGTAGTGACTTGCCTTGTTCCACCTGAAACTTCAGGGTAATAGCAACATGAGCAAGATTGTGGTCCACATGCATATAGTCTCATAACGATGAACAATTTGGTGAAACTATGAAAATTATAGGTTTACCAAGCAGGATTAGACGAGGACTTGCAGGAGGAGTGAGGGTTGCCTCAATGTCAGCTACGGAGGCGGACACCTGTAAGAAACAGACATTCATATTATGAAGGAAAATTCTAATTATCAATTTATCAGACACACCAGGTGAGAATAACCTGTACCTCCTGTTAAATTGGAAATATGACTTTCAATATTTCAACACATAGTGAGAAAGACAGTCAAAACTTACATTTGCATGAAGGATCAGCCCCGTCAGCTTCTCTCCAAAGTGTGCCATGAGCAGTTGAACAATGAGAAATGCCTTGTCTGTAGTTTCACTATTAGCCAGGGCATCTTTGACATCTTTGTTGGTATGTTTTCCCCTGAAGTATTCTGTGATGGCTCTCCCACATTCCTCCATACTGAGTTCCAAGCCACGAAGCACATTGATGTCTGTAAGCAACTCAAAGTGGGCATAGATATATTTCTGAATGAAAAGAAGGCCATCTACTTCTCATGTCTTCAATATCAGGTGGTGGAAGTGCATTTATATTTATTACCTGACAGGGGAACATTGCTGTAAAATGTGGAAAGACCTTAAGCAACCTACATAGCTGTACTAACGTAACATTACACAGAAAAATTCAAAATGACCTGAAAAGAAAACCTATTTTCACAGTTGAATCACTAAAAAATATTTACACCTGAAGTAAAGTCGTTTTACCGACACAGATGTATGTTAGCTTACTTGACTTAACTTTCAAATTCAAACGTCAAAGAAAGAAAATGTAACATATACATGACAATCATCTTTGTTGGTTACTAAACTGTTCCATCAACCACCAACAGTATTGTTACTATTACATTATATTGTTACTACTATTTTAATAATGATAATCCCTTGTCTTTGCCTTGCTAACCTTGAGTTGTTATGCTAACGAATCTGTGTGGCGCTAACTTGAGTAGCAGCCTTCGAAATAGTTCAAAACAACCTTGGCAAAATACATTTAAACATTAACATGTTTTCTTCTCCTGACATAGAAATAAAGTCAGAGAAAACTATAAATGTCGCAGTTACCTTAGTTTTGTAGATACATCAGATTGATGCCGATGAAGCAGCACGTGTCCATGTGCAGCAATAGTCCCCGACGCTCTGGGAGAACAAATATCTCTCGCGCGCACACATTTTTAAAAAATACTGTAGTTTACTGTTAATTTACAACACTAGCATACTGTTGTTGGCTGTGTGCTGTAGTTTTATATTTAATAGCCCACAATGCATTGCAAACTACAGTACAAACCCGTATTATATTAATACAGTACATTACTGTGGGAAATTAGCTGTAAATTAACAGCAATTGCTTACAGCTGTGTCTCGTATGTCTGACCACAAACCCTAACGTATGTCACTTTATTGGCCATTTTATTGGGTGCGGTATGATGAAGTCCAGTTTTATGATTTCTGACATTTAAACATGTATTTTTAAAACATGCATTTTACTTTTCTGTTGTTGTTTCCCATTTCTGAGCCTGATGTATTCAGAAGAAATATCTCTGTATAATACAGTCTAGTAACACTGAATTTAGGGATTTGTTTTGCACTGCGGAGACAGAACAGTACTTTGTCTTAGTCGTCCCTGTGATGCTTGGGTTAGTCATGCAAGTCGGGGGAATTACCGGTAATGTTCATCTAGATGTTTTTAGTGTGACCTATAATCTTAGTGTGTCCCATGAGCCAAAGAAAGTCAGTTTTGGAGTCACAGATAGACGAATACTTTCTCACCTACACTTTTCTTTACACTGAACAAGCCAACCTGGATTTGCTTTTCCCTTAAAATAGGTTTTTGGGCTAAATGTAGTAGAGTAGTGTCACATGGAGGTGACTGTAGTTTGGTGTATAGGGCTAAACTTGAAAAAAAACAAACATGTAAACGAAGTAATCAACTGAGAAGAACAAACAGTTATCATATAACCTGCTTTTATGGCCGAGTCTCATTTATGTACTTGTTTGGTCTACTTTCCTGAGATAAAGTTTAGTCTTCATGATGATTATTTTAACTGTCAACCTTGACTGAAATGACGTGTTTGAGTTACATGTGCTCCACATTTGATCTGTGTATACAAAGGCTCATTTCCTCTACCGATGAGACTCCACACATAAACAAAACATTGAAGGAAGGAAAGATAAACATAACATTTGAAGAAGACCAGAAGGCCCATGATGACATAAACTAACATTAGTTACACAGGCCCTTTTTTAAGGTGAGCTGTTTATAATGCAGTTTCTGATTTTTAACCCCTCGTCCACAGCGCTGAGTGTTCAGTTTTACATACCCACTGACCTGAAGTGCTCCGCCCCAGGTGCTCTGCCTCAGAACTGCTGAGTTGCTCTGTTCTCCTCTTCTTGAATTCAAGTCCTTCTCAAATGTATTTTTAACCAGGGACAAAATGAAAACGCCTGCAAGTTACCCGGTGCCGTTAATCAACTTGCAGCACTAGCAAGGGACACGAGTTCAGCCTGTCTTATTCTGGTCTGTCGAGAACTATGGATCAAAGCAGAGGTGAACGTGTTCATCCTCAGTAGGATGAGATACACGAAGCGGCAGTAGGAAGACCTATATTATTGTTTAATTAAATACTATTTAATATGTAGTTATTTCCATGTCAGGCTGGACATCGCGCCAGTGAGCGACATTTCAAAATCTGGAGTTGAAGCCAGAGGTGGAAACTAAATTTAAAATTGTTCTCCTTTTCACTCACTGCATCATCGAGGATTAACTGTCACAGTATATAGCCTAAATCTGTCGCACCTCTACCAGGTGGCTTTTTTTTGGTTCACAGCATGTCTCAAGGTAACAGCTCATTATCTTTGTCAATAATATTCAGGTGTTAATAAGCCATTGTTAAATAATCTGCCTGCATCTAAACTGTTCCACTGTTGTCAATTGGGATAGAAAATGGAAAAACAAGCTATGTAACTTTAAGTTAATAGATTTAAGTGTTTGCTTGTGTTAAGATGATCGGTTTAAATTTTAGGCTTTAATTGTCTTGCTGTATGTGTGCTGTACATTTGCCGGATGTGCTACGCCATGTTTTGAGTGCCGCACAGCTGTAAGCCTGTCCCAGCTTAAATGGCTGGATGCATATATGGTTGATGGACCCTGGTCATTAGAAAACCGCATGCACTCGGCCCCCAGCAGAAGGCAAGTCACTCGCATATGAGCTTGCATGCGTGACGTCCTGCACAAACACACTCGGATGAAGAGAAATGCATCCAGTCGGTTCTGCAGCTGGTCGTCTCGACACTGTTGTACCAGTCAGATGTGAGGACACAAGTCCAGGATCAAGGAAGGAGGCGGCCACGAGCTTCACCGCTTGTCTGGTCTGTTTGGTGTGCTCATGATCATTCACCACATGAGTGATGCCTCGCAGCAGCGTGCTACCTCTAATAACACCCAGCATGCAAGCACGGGGGAGTGTCTGTCAGAAGAGGTGCCGCTCGTCATCCCTGAACTTTACCAAAGCACATTCATGACACGTCAGTGGAAGGAAGAGAGAAGGCAGCGGCTACATCTGGTGTGGTTGTTCACTGCGCTGCACATTTTTCTTCCTGCTCTAATGATATTTTATGTGGTACAGTATTTGCCCTAGAACTGTAACTCAGGGCTGCTAAAAATAGTAACCATGAAACATATTGCCATTATTTCTCTGGGTTCCATTCATCCATCTGCTCTTTGGAGAACATGTAATGGCTCTGGGGGCTATTCATAAAGTTCATTCTTCTGCATCAAGACCAAGTATTCAGAGCTTTGAGTGAGCCAAAGGAAGCCCAGAAAGCATGTCATGAATACATATGTTTGTACACCCCCAAGACCACAGCCAACTATGAAACCAGTTCCAAATAGTGTAGGCAACAGGACATATAAGCTGTAAACGTTTTCCAGGTGTGGGACTGTGGAAGAATGACAATAACCCACATATGTGACACTAATTGACCTTTAACTAATGCAGCTGACTGCAGGCTAATGAGGAGTGCTTAGTCATTGTACTGCAACTTTACCTGAACTATCCCAGTGGCACCAGAGATGCTGTAGGAGTGATGTCACCGCCCTGCCTCCTCCCACTGCGGCCCCCAGAGATGGTCTCCGTAGCAACTGAATGAGGCGGCCAACTACAGGGACAGTGCTGACTTTGGAGAATGTCCTTTATTACCTTGGTACTTTTGTGCCATTTCTAGAAATCAGTTTCTCTTTACCTTGACAAACAAGTTGAGTATTTTTAAGAAGGTTGACTGTGTTTGCAGATTTGGGCATAAGGCCTTGTGACCCTGAGAACTAGGCAACCCTGGTTCATCCCTCGGGTGTCCTGTGAGTCAGAGTGGCTGCTGGGCCCAGCAGAAGCGGTGTCAACTACAAATATTTTGGTCCTTTGAGTCACTGGGGAAACAAAAACCCAAGCATTGTGTCATCATAGTGACAGAGTTGCTTTTTCATTCCTCCAGAGTTGTAAAACAGACTTGACTGTGTTGCTTATGCTTCACATTCACTCTCTAGTAAGTGGAAATGGAGCAAAAGCTAGGTTTGGTAAAATATTCAATGTTGGAGCATTATGCTGCAATAAGACACTGATGCAGTCAATTCACCGTGTACACTTCCTCTCTCAAAGCTCTATGGGCTTTATTTCCATCGTCTCATCCTAGTAGGAAAGGCATCTTATGTCCAGTGACCTTGATGTAATATAACCCAGTGTTCCTGAAGTAAGCACCAACCTTGAATTAAATTTCACTCACTCATACAGACACACTGTACATGAGTGCAGCTGAAGAACAGCCCTTCAACATCACCTCTGATTCTCTCACTGACTAACTCATTGTCCTTTACTTCAGCATTACTGCAGCTCATTGAAATGTTTGTGGTCAAGTTTTTTTTGTCATGTTGCTCTTTTTAGTGCAAATAATATGCGAGATCTCTAGAACTGTGCGCTGGTGTGTTTATTGCAGCCAAAATGTTACATGCTGTGGCTTTTGCAGAGCAGCTTGTGCCAATGCAGTAAGTGGTCAACGCAGAGATGAATGTCCATACGTAGCGTCTAAGTTCAGAGAGTAAGTACATGCAGCGCGTGTTCGAGTTTTTGTGAGGTTATCAGTTATGAGTCTAAGTGAGATGCAGCTTGGCAGAGTGCTGCAGTGGGCCACTGTCCTTGTGTCAGTCCCTGGTGTCTGGCTCTTTTCCAGTATCTGCCCTCATCCTGCTGGGCCTCAATCTGACAAGCGCGACTCGCTGCTTTTCCTCCCTTATTTTTTTCTTCCCTTTCCTCCCTGTCATCCTGTTTTGTATTATTTCTATTTTGTCGCTGCTTCAGATGTTCTTCTTAAAAGGACTAAGAGAACCCTAGTAGCTATGTTGTCATAGAATTTTTTTTGTCTATTGCCTCTGCATTTTGAGTCCCAGTGTATGTACAGTACAACTCGACCTCTTTGACAGGCCAGCTCAGTTTCAATCTCCTGAGCAGTGATGGTGGGATGACTCATCTCCCAGTGGGTTAAATCAATTGAGTCTCAAGACACATTGGAAAACCATGTTTAGCAGGAAGGTTTTAGGATTTCTAGGTAGAGGAGGAAAAAGCCATGATAGAGAATAGAAGTTGGGCAGAACGTATGTTTAGTAAGTATGGTGAGGCATAATGATGAACCATAGACAATGCTTCTGTATTTGGTCTAGAAACTGAAGACACTGTAGGTTTAATGTACAGTAGCAGGAAAAGGAGAGTAAAGTCCTAAATGTAATGCAATGCAATGCACGCTCAATTTATGTGGACTTGTTATAAGTGCACGGTCTAGAAGCCGAATCATGTTGTGTTTGGACCCTTTGTGCATGTTGTGCAGGAAACCTGTAGCTGCTGCAATGCAGTATCGAGAGGCAAAGGCTTTTCCAGTAGACCTCCCCAGGGACTGGGCTAACAAGCACCAACGCTAGCCGTTTAGTAGTTACTCTTGTAGTGGTGCAGTAAACTCAAATATACAGTATGTGCTTTATGTACTTGCAGTAAATCCAAATACCAAAAAACACAGCTGGAACATCAGGACATGTTGGTAATGCAGATTTCGTATTAACATGTAAGTGTCTGGCGTTTTCACTTGCTGTTTGCAGAAATGCCGTCAGAAATGTGCAAATCAGAGGAACCCTGATGGATGAGTGCTTGTGTCACGAGCATTGACTGTTGCTAGCTGAAGTTCAGAAGTTGATGATAGCTGAACTCATAAAAACTCAGCAGAAATCCCAACATATAGTAGTAATAGCCTCATATTCATGCTGTCTACTCCCTGTGCTAAAACATCTGATGGAGACAAGTCCTGAAATCAATACCCCTTGTAAATGAATCCACCACTGGCGCCTTCATCTGCCAAATTACACATCCACCAGCTTTCACATCCTCACATGATTAAAACGCAGGGTTGTTCAGCAGCGGGATGATTTCTTTTTAATTAAAGCATACCAGCTAAGGCAAAGTGAACTGAGCTTTAGAGCCTGCATTAACAGTCTTTTATAAGCACCCTGAGCTCATAAATAATAGCAGCGCTGTCATGAGGAACCTGGGAATGCCATTAAGAGATAGTGAGAGGTATCTGCATGTGTGGCAGCATGCAGACAGACAGAAGGGATGACAGCGGGAGCCGCGAAGGTTCCAGGTCTGCCAAGAGTAACCTTGGCAAAGCTGAGTTTCACACAAATCGTCCCCACCCCCGTTTTCCCTGCTCGCCTCCCTCGCTTCAGCAGACGAGGGATTCCCGCTGACCTTTGGCTTTTCTGGAGGTCATTTCTGGCCACCATGCTTTCACTCCCAGTTCCAGTATTGATATTGGGGAAGACTATTGATCAATTAGTTCATTGTGAGTACATCAGGGCCTCATGATGGAGTGTTTGCTCTGTTTTAGTCATCAACCCGTCTATTATTAATGAGGCTTGTTACCAGGAAAAGTTACAAATGCTGTGCACACACAGTAGAACTGAATATGCTGATCATGTCTAGAAGAATTCTGTCATGTTGAACATTTGTGTGGGTTTATAACTTTAGCAGACAGTCAAAATGACAAAATTAGATCACAGAGGGACTATAGCATTTTTCTTGTACCTCTGTCATTGAAGTTTGGAAGCGGTGAAAGCTGCTGGGTTGGTTGCTGGACATAACTGTAGCCCTTTAAATGGCCCACGCTGCAGATAAGGTAAAGAGTTTTTTGTCTTTCCCTCTCCACCATTACGTCGTCTCTTGGTATGCATAACAACGCCCGACTGCAGGTTTGACTAAGCTTTATGTACCAGCCCACAGACACAGTCCACCAGGAAACCTCTTCTGTCTCCACATCTCGCCGGGGTGGCAGTAAGACCCATAAAGGCCGCTCGGGCATGTGCGTGTGGCTGTGCGTGTGCCGTCCCGCGTGGGGTCCACATCAGTGAAATTGCATAATCTCCCAGCCCACACCACGTAGGGATATTCTTTAACGCACGTCGTTTCTACTCAGCATCCGAAGACGCTGCGCTTCTCCGCATGCATGTGAACCACTGGGACGCTCAGAAGTGTCCGTGCACTAAACACTGGGGCGCAGCCGCCTGCGCGTGGACATGTCTGCAGCTCAGGCGCTGCGTGCTCGTGGGGACGTCGCACGCCTCAAGCAGGAATAGAAATGCAGACTGAGTGGGTGACGCGTTTCTCTGAGCGGCAGGTTTACTCCGTATGCAACTCAGAAGATGATGCATGACAGACGCGCTCATCCCAGAAGGCGTCTCATTATTAAATCGTGGTAATAAGATTATCGGTTCAAAGCTGCCTCCCCCTCCTCTTTGCAGATGTTGCCTCTTTGAGCACCTTATCGGGACTATTTACCTTTGCAGCAGCCACACGGGCGAGGAGGGGAGCGGTGGAGGCAGATCATTCTGCTGATCCCAGCACCTTTTGGTTATTAAGGGAAGCACCAGCACCTCCTTGATAGGCTTCCTCCCCCTTTTTGCCAATCGCCATCCCACGACAGCCTACCCGGAGGAGAGGAGCCGGGGAGGGGAACGCGAGGACACACCCGCACATACTGTACCCGGTGTGCACGGCGAGGATGCTGCAACATGAGGCGAATATCATCGCCTGGCTCACACTGGAAATGATTTTTTTTTAAAACCCCGTCTGAAGAAGCGACGGTCGCAGCTGTCTTATTAATTTTCCGGTGCTCGTGTCCAGCAGGAGCATGTTTTCACATCCACACATGGAAATGTCTGCAGGTATGTATGAATAATGTTAAACCGCAAAGCTTTACCTGTGAGCTCTGATGGCGGTCAAACCTGATTTCAAGTCATGTCAGGGATGTGGCGCTGGGCTACACCGCATATGAAAAAGCAATAAATGTGCAGTTATATTAATTTGTGTTACGTTTCATAATGATTCTTGAATGGAGATGATGAAGACAGACACAGTTTTTCTCTTGGAACCTATTTCCTTCTACGGATAAATTATTTATAGGTGTTTTTGAATATTTCAGAGACTGAAACCATTTCTGAACTAAAACCTCTAACAAAACTCAGCAGAAGTCAGTTAATATGATGCATTTGTGTTTAAAACACTAAATGGTAAAAGCTCTTGTGCATTTGTTTTTAGACCGCAGTGCTTTTCTGTGACATTCTGGACAGGATGCTGTCTGTATGAATTTGGAGCCTGCTGCATTGCCATATTCATGCATGGCTTCACTGCAAAAGGTAGCTCATTCATTTCAGAGGATTTTTTCCATTGTTGCTACTCTGTAAACTGTTTTTTTGTGGTTTTTATTTGCCATTTACTCCCCTTAAGTTCTACCTGCACTGAAACATTTTATGCAGTTTGAGTTGAATATTAATTTGTCAGAAGCAGTACCGATTAATTTTGGTGTGGGCTGTCTTTTGTTCTTATCATCATATGACTCAAGTCCTATGAAATTGTTTCAAAACGTGGCTTATCTTGAATGTTTGGATCTAGAAGCTGAAGTAAATGTGTGATCTCTGCTCTTGGCAGCAGGTATTGAGTGCTGGTCATGTCTGAGGTTTACCTGACCTTGTCTTCTCTTTGCTCTGTCTGTCCCACCTGCAGTCAGGTCCTAGGTGACATCCTGTGCTCGCCAGGTCTTTACGGTGTTGAGTCCCCTCCCTCTCCTGGCCCCTCCCTGCAGTTTCCCTGGCTGCAGGACCCAGACTTCCTGAAAAGTGCAGGTCCCCCCCCTTGTGCAGAATGACTGTTGCCACAGGCGACCCCTCTGACGAGGCGGCAGCACACCCCGGGCACCCGCAGGACTACGACCCGGAGGCCGACCATGAGTGTTGCGAGAGGGTGGTCATCAACATCTCAGGGTTGCGCTTTGAGACACAACTTAAAACCCTGTCCCAGTTCCCAGAGACGCTGCTGGGGGACCCCAAAAAGAGGATGCGTTACTTCGATCCGCTGAGGAACGAGTACTTTTTCGACAGGAACAGACCCAGCTTTGATGCCATATTGTATTATTACCAATCAGGGGGCCGACTAAGAAGGCCAGTCAATGTCACACTTGACATTTTCTCAGAGGAGATTCGCTTTTATGAGCTGGGTGAGGAAGCCATTGAGATGTTCAGAGAGGATGAGGGTTTTATCAAGGAGGAAGAGCGGCCTCTTCCTGATAATGAGTTTCAGAGACAGGTGTGGCTGCTATTTGAGTACCCAGAGAGCTCAGGTCCTGCTAGGATTATTGCCATAATCTCCGTCATGGTTATCCTGATATCCATAGTTAGTTTCTGTTTGGAGACGCTGCCCATATTCCGCAACGACGAGGACATGCACAAGTCTCATGCTAAGGTTTTTTCACCTGAGACAAACACCACTATCACCAGATACACGTCCACGTACTTCACTGACCCTTTCTTTGTCTTGGAAACTCTTTGCATTATATGGTTCTCCTTCGAGTTTCTGGTGCGCTTTTTTGCCTGCCCCAGCAAAGCGGGCTTTTTTGGTAATATAATGAACATTATCGATATTGTTGCCATCATCCCTTACTTTATCACTCTCGGCACAGAGCTAGCAGACAGGCCAGAGGATGGTCAAGCAGGTCAGCAAGCCATGTCCTTAGCCATTCTCAGGGTCATTCGCTTAGTACGAGTTTTCAGAATTTTCAAGCTCTCTCGTCACTCCAAGGGCCTTCAGATTTTGGGTCAGACCCTGAAAGCCAGCATGAGAGAACTTGGCCTCCTCATTTTCTTTTTATTTATAGGGGTCATCCTTTTCTCCAGCGCTGTCTACTTTGCTGAAGCAGATGAGCTAGGATCACAGTTTGAAAGTATCCCAGATGCGTTTTGGTGGGCGGTGGTGTCCATGACAACTGTTGGCTACGGTGATATGGTCCCAACTACCATCGGTGGCAAAATTGTGGGCTCCCTGTGTGCCATTGCAGGTGTGCTGACCATCGCCTTGCCTGTGCCTGTCATCGTGTCCAACTTCAACTACTTCTATCACCGTGAGACTGAGGGTGAGGAACAGGCGCAGTATCTGCAGGTCAACGTGCCCAAAGCCGATTCAGCCGAGGAGCTGAAGAAGAGTCGCAGTGGCTCCACCATCAGTAAATCAGACTACATGGAGATCCAAGAGGCTGTGAACAACAGCAATGAGGACTTTCAGGAGGAGAACCTCAAGACTGCCAACTGCACGCTGGCTAACACAAACTATGTAAACATCACCAAAATGCTCACAGATGTTTAGTCATCTGCTGTTTTTCTCCCCGTCACAGCGGGAAGTGAGGAACTGTGCAACATGACAGGACAGAGCAGCTCACTGCAAGCGTGCTAGAAATATTACGGCAATACAGTAGATATTCTGGATTTTACCGATGATGATAGACAGTGGAAACATTCGCACACTCCACTCCCATCATGTCGTCGCTCGTCACAACTTGCCCTTAAACTCCTCTCACTGTCTTACTGCAGAGTGAAATTTTGCAATTCTGCATGGAGTTGGCTTTGTGTATGTGGCAGTCTAAGAAAATAATGCCTAAAGATTTCCAGCTCATAACGACACCCAACAGTAGTGCACAAAAAAAAAAAAAACGCTGCAAGATAATAATTATGGCTTTAAAAAAGCAGAACAACACACGCCCTGCTTTACCCCCTCTTCACTAGTCCCCCATTTTCCCCCGGCACACTGCTCTGCCACGCGCTTTCTGAGAAGCCCTACTCGCGCTACATATGCTGCTTCCTGGAGCCAGTGAAACAAAACTGTCTTATTCTACGGCAGTTCGAGATCAGAGGACGTGTGAGCATAAAGCAGGTCCGCTCCACTGCCGACACGGCCGGAGGGTGACTTGTGACGAGGTCGGTGGTTATGTACACCGCGTAATTTCGAGGTTGAATGACGGCCATCTGCGCTAAGCTTGTGGTTTGACACCTTCTTTTCCCAGTAGACATCAGTATCTGATGAGTGACTGAGAATGGCCTTGACTTTTCACTGCTTTGGTCTTACATGTACTGTATGTATTGCAATGCAAGCTTTCCCCCCCTCCATTCACCCAAACTGGTCTTACTGCAGAGCTTTGAGGACAACTTGAATGTTTTTTCTTGTTTTCTTTTCCGCAGGTTCACTCTTACTCATGTAGATAGGTAGGTCAACTGGAACTTAACTGATAGCCAGTCGGTAGGTGCTCTTAGTAGTAACTGTAGCCAATAGAATATTGCATGACGTTTTTATCTGAATGAGAATTTTCATGTTTCTCAACTGCCACTTGCTTCGTCACACCACTGTAAATGCGTCTGTACACTGCCTTCTACTCTATACAAACCCACCTTTATAAAAGGAAGCCTGCAGGTAGCGGTTACCACAACCTAAGGCTGTATGTTAGAGGATTTCTTAAGGAATAATCATAAGGTCCAGTCCTATACTTAACAGGATGTGGTTTTCTCGTCGGTATCAACATTCCACATAGGAGTCATTGCCGCCTAACTTCTGCCATGTCGCTGTAAACTGCAGCTGTGTTATTTCAGGTGTAAACTCGCACTCCGGTTTTGGACATTACTCACGGTTGCAGATGTGATAGACTCGCAGTGCAGTCTTTTTCACAGGCGTCGCACACGGTCACACCATCGTAATCAAAATAGGAACTTTTAAGGACTGGTGTATAGCATAACGCTTCCCCCGAATTGCCTTTTATCTGGGTTTACGCTCTTCTCCTAGTGTTGCATGACCTCAAAACAATTCTAGAAGCATGCATTTAAAGTCGAAGAAGAAGAGGAAGCCACTGAGACAAAGAAGTCTAATTACTACAGTTTATTTCTTATATATATATATATATATATATGAAACTATATGTATACAGACAGAACATATATACAGTATACATCTGCTTTAAAGTAAAAAAAAAAACTTAAATAGCAATGTTGGAAAGTGGATGGTTTCCACAATGTGCAGATCATTGCCTTGATTTTAGTTTCCTAATAATGATTCTGAGCACTGTCTTTTTGTTCACGGTGCCAAAGAGACAAAGAGACACTCCTACTAGCCATTTCGTTACTGGTCAGTTTTCCAGCAAACGCATCCTACATTTAAACACAGACATTTGCTCACAGCTAGTTAAAACTGCCTTCTGTGAAGTAGCTATTGAAAGGCAGAGCTGATTTGAACTGTATCATCCATCAGAAAATGTTTATTGGCGTGTAACTGGTCAAACTATCAATGACTGTCCTCACAATCTGCCTTTTAAAAGTTGGCACCAACCTTGAATTAAGTTCATATTCTAAGATTGTGTCCACTGGAAATTTCCCACTGTTTGCTAAGCACTGCCAACAGCCAAAGGCAGCAATGTCAGTAATAGGAGGTGATAACTAGCAGCTTTTAGCAGATATTGGCAAACACAAGGGTCTTCCAGCTCCACTCCTGAGTCTGTCTCGGATGTCTTGGGTGATTAGAAAGGTGATGGATTGGGAGAGTTGCTTACAGATTCTGTGGTGCCAGGATGTTCAGCACAATCTCCGTCCTGCTCACTACAGACTTTAACCTGCAGTAGCAAAATGGTTTTTATGCCACCGCTGCCAACATGTGCTCAGGATGCCTCGTCCTGCATGACGCAAGGCTTCTGAGGTCGTCTCGCTGTCCAAATCCGCGTTTGCTTTCATGTATCTTGAAAGGGGTTTTAGTAGATGAACCGAAGCTGTTATATTTGTTGCTTTCCCAAGAGTAGCATTAAGGTATAGTGTAAAGTTCCCAGGACCAGTTTAGCAATATTCCTACAATCCTTTGGAAAAGTAACATGTTTTTTAGGACAGATACTGTAACCTTCATGGACATTCTCAGTCCAACCAAGATCTTGTTGATTATTGATTTGAGTCCGTTGATGCACATCTATGTAGGAGGGGCATGTGAGTGGAAGAAAGGAAAAAACTAAACAAAACACAGAATGTCAGTGTCTTAGTCTGGTTGAACACCTGTGTTATGCAACATTTATTTGCATATCTGAATATGTGGAGGACAAAACACACATTCTGACCAAAAATGTGTGTCTATGTATGCAAATGCATTGTATTCTATTTATGATAAATGTTACTGATGCACAACAACATTTATCTGTTCGGTTGATGACACATGGCACATTACTGTACCTCAGCCAGATTCACTGTAGCAGCTCATATACTGTGTTACTAAGTTATTTCTGTTGAAAGCACAATGACCAGTAGGATCATTCTCATCTATCTGCAGATTTAATCTGTTCTATGTTTAATTCTGTGAAAGTCACTTAAAATTATCTTGTATTGCTTTACAGAGAGCAACTTGCACTCTCTAAATATCACCTCTCACCTGCTGAGGGACCCACCAGCAAATCCACTCCATGAGAAGGGTGCCCAACAATGAGTACACTGAGAAATCTATGCAGAGAATGATGGTGAGCTGGTCGTTTTTTGTAGTAAAGAAGGTTCAGGGGCAGATTGTTGGGTTTTAACTGGCACCGATTACATTTGTTTTGTGTGTTGATCCCGAGAGCTGGCGGAGCATTAAAAACAAACCTTCGAGCAAAAGCGGAACACTGCGATCTTCTGCTGCCGCACGTCAAACACCCTCGCATTAGCCGAGTGCGAATATGGGGTTTGTTTAAAATGCGACATCAGCTCTGTGAGGTACGGCTCCCACATTAAAAAGGAACGTACACATACAGGGAACGAGGTGATCAATATGCAATCTGTATGCATGCGTGTGTCTGAGATTGAACTTTTGTTTTCTTTTGGTTTGACCTGATAGTGTGGCATCCACTCAATGTGTACAGTTGTTCACCTCACTCCCCCTTTCGCCCCCTGTATCATGGAGGCCTGAAAACATCCATAAGTGTTGGTACAGTGGATAATGGATTTTCTTTCTATGAAATGAAATGTGAGAGAATAATGTAAATAACTAATGGATGACAGAACAAAATCCATGTACTATATACTGTATGTGAAGTCTGGATTTAAAACGTAGTATTATCTGCACTTTACAAGACAAAAAGGACAATCTATGGACAAGAAAACATGAAATAAAAAATGCATATAAGGTAATCCTTCCAAATGATCATAACCCTGACAAAATACTCAATAATGAAGAATAATCATTCAACTGAACTTGTGTGTTTTTTATGTGTCATGTTGTCGGCCTTTATTTTTATCGGTGGATTAAATGAATGCAATTTCTTTTTCACTGATAGATAATATATTAGATGTGTTTTGCAAAATGTCTTTGTTTGCAGATTATTCAGTCTGCAAATGATTTGTCGAGCTAATTTTAGCAGAGCAGCGTCTGTGCTGATACTAAATGCCACGAATCGATCAAAGGCTTCTTTGTTGTTATTCTTAGGACATCCAGCATCTTTGTAGCCGCGGTCGATGCGGACGACATTTTCAAACGCCTCCTGGTATCTTGAGCTTCTTCCTGCCGTTAAGTGCACAGTATATGCTCCCTGCAGTTTAAAAGCGGGAGCAGGGTGTTCTATTAATAGCGTTTTTGTTGGAGAAAAGAGAGAGAGGAGGAGGAATGTGTGCAGAGGAGGAGACGGCAGAGTGGAGAGGAGATGGTAGAGGAGAAAAAAAAATCACTCCATCAACTTTCAGTTTTAGTCACAAGCCTGAAATCAATTTTTTCCTTTAGATGCTTTTTTTTAGTGCTTTGTTTCCTTCGGATCTGTAAGATCAGCTGCTGCTCTCTGAGATAATATACACAGATGTGAATTTGCCCTAGCAATACATTTACAGTGGTGTTATAGTCTTGTGTGATCCTTGTTTTCTCACCTCGTGCATCCACACCTGTGAGCATGGTTTGTAATATGAGCCGCTGTCGTCTTGTGCCGTTTGCTATCTTTAGTCCACTTGTGGTTTAACTACAGCTCTGCACTGTGAGCAGAAACAATTGAGACCTCGGTGCTGTAGCTACATCTCTGCTGTAGTCATTAGTCTTGCTTTGATCCAGCGATGCAGTGCAGCACTCTGCAGCTCACTCCCCTGAAACCAGGGCAAACTGTGAGACGCAGGAAGGATGAGGCAGCCCGACCGAGGACACGGGGAGCAGGCCTGCTGCAGGTGCAACGCCGAGTGTGCGTGTTGTTGTCAGGGATGGTAGCATGCCCACAGGAGCACGGTTGAGCAAGCTTGTAATTAGAAGACGATCGCTGTGGGACATGCTGCCAACCCAGCGGGGCTGCCCTGGCACCAGACCACACCCTGTTAAAAGGAGGCGTTCAGCCGAACACTCCTCAGCTGCTGCTGCACATCTGCAGTCAGATGCATTAAGTTGACTTGTGTTGTGGGTACATAGTCAGTTTCACCTGGAACCTTGTCTGTTCAGAGGATGCTCTGCTGCCCTCTAGGGATGGTGTGGTGGAAAGAACATGTTCACAACTTATAGATAATAGGTGTAAAATATATTTTTATGTATTTTTAAGATTAGAACTGAAATAATTTAAACAGTTATAGATTCAGCTTCAGCTTAACGTCCAGTGGAATGTGTAGTGGAGTTGCAGGTGTACTACAAACACACCTGGTTACTTTAACAATAAAAACAGCCTTAGAGAATGTAATGCAATTTTAAAGATTTCACTAGTTGTTCCCCTGTTTTTGATTTGTTAAGAATATGTGAGGGAGGTGAAATAATCAAGCTTCTCACAAGAACACGTCTAAAAACTAAATAGTAACGAGTCCTGTATTACCTTTTTCCTGTTTATGCAATAATCATCTAGCAGCTCTTCGCTTTGATCTTGTGAGCCTACGGAGAGGCCTGATCACTACAGTAAAACCACTGGACTTTATAGTCAACATCCTGCATCACTACACATATAGTAATTAACACTGATTCAAAATGATCAGTCTTTTTACAAAATGCGTCCACCACTAAACAGATATTAAATATTGGTCTTGTAATTCTGTGATACCAACAGCAGCTACTATACATGTATGTACAGTATCAGTTTTTATATATACACCGTGTAAATCCAGTATTCATCAAATAATTTCTCTGTTCTTGATCACTTATAAAGTGCGATCTGCTTTCCTGCTGCTCACTACATGCTGTACACATCTCGTGAAGCCATTCCCAACATGCCAACCACGGAAAGAATGTCAGCGGCTTTAAATATCCCGTGAGTTAATATTTTATCAACATTTCAGCCTCGAAGCCTCTGCTCATTTTTACATCCCACTTCTAACTCTGAGAATGTGCAGAGAGCGGGAAGGGGGAACCTAAAATGCCTCCACTGTTGTCCTCATTCAAAGCTAAGTCCACTCTTTTCCTCCCTCCATTCTCTTGCAGTGCATACGTGCCTTTTTTTAATGCTTATCAGCCAGAACCTGCACATTGTCTTATAGATAATGTTGGTGCTCTTTTTACAGCAGATTATGATTTTATCTCAGTGATTACTATGGTGGAGATGAATTAGATCTGGATCAAATCAGGACAGAAGTGCTTAATAAGCAGTCACATTTAGAGCGACGAATGAAGCGGCCTCTGTGTGTGCGTTTCTAGTGGCGGGTGTGAGATTATAAGCAATATCCCACTAAGCTTATTCCTAATGTGTATTTAAAGAGAGGACCACTCGCCTCAAATTAGCCTCACCGGCGCTGTTTGATGTGGCAGCTGAACAAGCTGTTGCCACAACCCTGACACATCCTCATCCAATAAAGTTGTTACGGTGACTAAAGTGCAGTAAATGCCTGTGTTATGTAAGGAACCGGAGCTGGTACTCTGCTGACGTAATGGGGTTCCTGGGTGGAGCTTTCATGTCAGGTGCAAGCAGATAGTGCAGGAGGTTTAGCAGCTCGCCTCCATTTATTATTCATGTTTGATCAAATAGAGTGATCCAGCAGAAGCTTCTGGGACGTGAACAAACACGTGAAACAACGGCAGAAATTATTTTTGCCACGTATGTCGTCACAGCCTCTCTGAACTTTTCTAAACTACCGTCTGTAGGTTTGGTTTGTGCTGTTTGTACTTTTTGTATTGTTTGCCGGAACCATACTAGCGTGTGAAAACCCGTGCCATCACTTCTGCAGCCTTAAAGATTCATCACCGCTCTATTCTCCTGAAGCAGCAGGCCATGCAGCTGCACAATGACAACACTGTTCCAGTGTATGAGATACCGTGTGTTTAGGCTTGAATACCTGTCAATCTGTCCCCGCTAACATGGCAGCAGCCGAAGCTTTTCAGCACCTCGGAGACACACGTCGGGGTTTCAGATTCCTGTACACACCAGCACAATGCTGCACAGGCAAGGCAACCAGAGACCCGTCAGGACTCGGCACAAGAGTTTAGAGCAGAAATATTTTATAAGCCAACATGAAGTGCTGTCCCAGTAGAGCATATTGTCTCGAGGAAAGGTGCTTATAGTGAACTAGTAAACTGTAGACTAAATTGATGTGATGTTAAATTTAGGCCCACTCCAGTTACACGTCTATTTAAAAGGCAAATCTATAGCAAATACTGAATATAATAACACTTTCCTGTGGTATAATCAGATCCCGCAATATCTTCATGTAAATGGAGCATCGGGCCTGATATTACAACCTTTACCGGCACAGAGGTGAACACGGTGAGAAACGTTGGCGTGTGACCTGTGATTCCTGCTCACAAGTGTGAAATATGATATGAGGGCCAAGCAGGAGCATCTGGCAGGCAGACAGTCGGACAGGTCCAGGACTTTACTAGCAATGAGAAAAATGAGCCTCGTGCTGCACAAACAGAGGTTCACTTAGGTTCCCGGCTTGTTGAGGTGAATGGGGGCAGCTGGACAGACAGGTGAGCGAAAAGAAGGTTTTGCTTTCAGAAGTCAAAGCCTGCATCAGGTAAGTGTCGGGGACTAACCTAGGGCTTACAGGTCTCGCTGCTGTTGCTGCTTCGTTACGACTTAAAATGAGCATCATCACATCTGACATTTTAGACATCTGACAGTTAGATTCTTACTTAAACTGAAAAGCTAATAATTGTAATGGTAACAGTTTTCAGTTATTGTTCTCTCATGAACTTGATGGATCATTTCATCATAATGTTTTGTGTGGTACAACAGGCCATATGGCAACATGAGGAGGAGCCTCCCTGGCTCAGGAGGAGTTGGCCAAGCTCGCATCTCCTGCAGATTAGGATGCTCCCTGTCCAACGGTGAGCCGTGCCGTTGTCAGACCAGCGGGGTGGTGTATGGCATTTATTCATCCTGCACGGTTGTTGGATAGAAAAAGATTCTCTCTGCGTGTGGTAAAGCATTGAAGGAACCTGCATCGTGTGTTGGCTTTTAATCTAAGATGGGCTCTGGCAGAGGACAATAACACAACAGTAGGAGAAGGAACATGTAGTTTGTGTTTAAAGCCACCCAGGATCGCAGTGTTTATGTTGTGGCTACATCCTAATCGGTTTAGCGCCTCCTTCCTTTCGTGACAGGCCCGAGGAGTCGTGTGCGATTAGTACTTGTGTTTTTAATTAGTGAGGAAATAAACAGTCCACATCTGTGAGGGTGCTTCCCCAGGCTGATCTCATGAGTTGCTTAATCTCCTTAGTAGAACAAGAGTTTTTGTAGAAAGCACAAGTACAGGCCAAATGATCAGTCCCAACATGAAGGGGAGGGAAAACTGCATCAAATAGCTGAAATGCACTGATGGACTGTGTGAATGTAATATGTCCAGCTGGCTCGTATTTACCTGCTGTTGAAGACAGTCCTGGCCAATATATTTATGTGCAGAATCGCACTATACTAAAACCGAGTCCAGCTTCCCGGAAAACACGTGACCTACGTCTAACTATGTTTATGGCATACAACAAATTGCACTCATGTCACTGCAGTTACACATTTACAGCATTGTGCTGTGTATGCAGTTGTCTGTGGTGTTGTTAAAGTGCTTGTAAAGCTCAGGATGTAAAACAGGATGCAAAGTTACATGTCTATGATCATGTTTTCCATATTTCATACTCATTTTATCACAAAACAGTCTGTTTGTTTCTATCCTCTTAATTTGGACTCTAGTCCTAAATCTATTATTGTTACAAATAATCTGATAAAGAACTGTTGTAACTACGTTGTATGCTGCTGTGACTGATGTGATCTTTGTACAGTCTGGATGTTTATCTTGGAGCCTTTACACTGTGCTGTTTTGTTTGTTTACCATTTAGATCTGTGTATTTGTGCTTCTTAACCTGTCGGTGCTGTCCTGTACCTACTCTCCATAATTAGAGATAAAACAGGTTAAGGTTTTATAGTCAGACTGGATACGTTACAGTATAGTAGAACGAGTAGAATAACCATCTACCTTTACAACACTGATAAAATGACTAGTGTGGAATAACAGAATTGTGCTACCTGACATGCACTTTAAAAACCTGTCGCCCTCAGTGGACGACCGTGCGCTGTAGGCGTGTGGACACGAGTGGCCTGCGGCTTCTGTGACTGTGTGCAGACGGGACTTAAAACAAGCCGGAGTTGGTCCAAAGGTATTTTAAATGTGTCTGCACAGCCGATAGTTCGAGAATGTTTAATTCACTGTTGCATTTATTTTACACTTCATTTACCCCAGATAAGTGAATTAAATGAGTTTACTCAGCCCCTCAGGTGTCCACAGCCCAATGTCAAGCATATACAGTAAATATGGGTCACGTCCTACAGATATGTTGCTTTGTTAACATGGTGTTAACACGTAAGGTGACAGTGTCGGGGGAGGGTCAGGGTGGGTGGTGGAGCGAGGTGTGAAAGGACGGATGGAGGGGGGGCGTCGTCCCTGTCAGGACTCCTGAGACGAGTGACGCTGCGGAGGCTGCAGAAGCTGCAGAAGCTGCAGTCTGTTTCCCGCTGTAGCTCATATGACGCCTGTTTACTCTCCCGTTTCAAAATTTACTGGGATAAATCATTTGGCAGGAGAACAGATCAAATTATTGCCTGAGCACATGCTCGATGTCCAGGAGGTTGTTCTTCTTCGTGTGCATGCGCTCTGCCTCTGCTCTATGTGCACAGGGATGAATGTGCAGCATATCTCAAGTGCAGATATGTGGGGTGTACTGTGAAGTCTTTGGTGCTGATGTGCTTGATGTTCCTGTGAGCACATGTAATGAGCCTGCTGGAGGTGACAGAGTGTGATGTATAGCAAAGCAGCCACTGTAAAGTTTTCTGTGACCTTGAAGCCATGTGCCTGCGGTGGTGCTGCTCACGCCGCAATGTTATGGGGGACCAGGCAGTTCCTGGCTGCAGCAGCAGGGTGCGAGTGAGAGGAGGGAATGCTGTCCGGTTACAGGCAAATGGCTCCGTGTCGGGTAACACAATATTCAGCCCATGCTGCCAAATTGGCTGCCCTTCTGAAAAAGTGCAACGTTAACTTAAGATGTTGCTCCCTTAGAGAATTTTGTAAAAAAAAAATTAAAAAAAAACACAATCACAAGCCACGGAGCTACTTTATTAATCTGACAAACCTTTAATTGCTGGGAGCCAGAAAGGAGCTAGAGTTGGCAGGGACAACAGAGATAAAAGTTTGAAGGATTTTTCCACTAAATGACTCTCTTAACTATCAGCTTTTTACATATCTATGCTTAACACCCCTAAGAATGTATTTATTTATCATTCTTATCTTTTATCCTTCGGCTGACGTAGTTGTCATTTGAGTTTCCAATCTGAAACTAGGAAACTGACAGCCAGGGATGACTGATGGAAACATTAGATAGGACTTTGGGAAAACAATGTAACAATGTGACAGTGTAAACCGTAAACAAATCACAGTAAAATGATGTCATATGAAATAACAGCTTGTGTCAGCAGCTATCACTGAGAAAAGTAAGGTAAACCTGAAAGTCCCGGCAGACGTGCTTTGCTGCAGGTATTCAGAGCGATGACAAGCACAGTGATGGAAAGAAAACAGCATAATCCCCAAGGTGAGTGTGGACAGGATGATCCTGCATGTGATGATGATGCTTACTCTGCAGGAAAGAGGGGAAATAGTGGGTTCCCCCTTCTCTTCTCCTTATCAAACAGTGATTGGCTCCTGCAGAGTAAATCTCCTATTCAAGGACCTACCTAAAGCATTCTCACTTATCCCGCTGCCGGAGGAGGGAGCAGGCAGAACAAAGCCCGGTGACCCCACATTCAAAATACAGTGAGTTGCCCGTGTGTGTTTGTGCGTACGCATGCGTTTGTTTATGAGAGTGTGTAGGTATCCCGGGTCTCTGGTTTCGTACAGGGTGTTAAATTACCCAGTGGGAGCTTTAATAGAGGTAGAGACTCTTGACTGTGAGACTGGACGAAGGAGAGTGTGAAGGTGGACGGGGAGCGGAGCGGCCAGGCAGCCTAGAGAGGGCACAGCCACTTCTGCAGAGCCGGGAAACTGGTGAGTGGTGCTGACAGCTGCACACATCTGGATTAAAATTGTCTGCATGTATCTGGGATGATGATGTTCCAGTAATTTGATGACGGCAACTGCAGTGAAGCTGCCGTGTCCTTGAATGTTAGTTCAATGTCAGAAAAAAGCAGAGTTAGTACAGTGGTAAGATTTTAACAGCAAAAAAGTTGCTTTTAGAAGCAACTGACTAGAAAAGAAGAAGTAAACCTAACATTGATGTCTGTCCTGTTCAACTGTCCTTTCTCGATCAATATTCAATACTCATATTTTTACCATAGTTATAGCATGTTGTTGTCATATAGTAGATTTTTGTTATGTGCCACAGTCCAAATAGAAATGGAGCCAGATGAGTGTCTCTGCAGAGTGAGCACGGCTCTTGGTGTCAAGTGGACAGAGGTTACAGCTTAAAGTGCATGTCAGGATTTGGTTACCTGTCCGAAAAAGACAACAGCTATGATCAACTGCTTCTTATAAAGCAAATGTGATGTTGATAGACTGTCGTGAGTAGGATCAGGTTGGATCAACGTAGTAGATAGAAAGTGATATTTAAGGTTTAAGGGCAATGAATGTGGTTCGCTTTTGATTTCTTTCCATCAGAAGTGAAAACTCTGATCTTTTTCCATATGGGATATGAAACCTGTTCAGTTTATAGCAGATCATCAGCAATAATACTACCCATACCCAGTGTAAGCACTTTCCCAGCCAAATTTGCTGAGTTTGTTCTTTGGTTTAAGTCATTGGAGAGAATTGGGTGGAAAAAAATAACTGTACAAGCACAGTATCATATGGCAGGTTCTCTGCTGATACAAACAGGAGCTGACAGAAAAATCTCATTACCAACAGAACCATATTGCACCATCTAACAAAATATAACACGACTTAGCTTTTCTTTGCTGTTTTCAATATAGATTACACACAGGTTTAAACGAGGAGCAGCAAGCAGCTGACTGAATGACGAGGAGGAGGGACACCCTGCCAAGGTTTTCAGTGTTTCACTGCTGGTGGTGGCTCCTCCAACCAGGCGGATAGACAGAGCTGTGGGTACTGGCGGGACCAGCGATGGAGGTGCCTCTTGTTAATTTTGAGATCATGGATGATGTTGGCATCAACCTGGGTGACCCAAGTGATTCAGGGTACCCGACTTCACCCACCTCAGAGGCCCCCGATCAGAATCTTCTAACACGCCACTTGAGTTCTCCTAACCAGTCGCCGCTCAGAGGACGACGTGGGCATCAGGCTGAGGGGTTGTCGCCGTCCACTCCTGTGACTGTGACCACAAAAGCAAACTCCAGCAGTGGGAGTTTAATATCGAATCTGAAGCTCCTGATCAACAGCGAATCTCCTACTGACAGCGTCTTTAGTAAAATGGCCAAGGATTGCTACGACAATGAAGATTTGTTTGAAAAGCATTACGTGGAAGAAAAAGATGAAAAAGTCGTCATCAATATTTCAGGTCTGATGTTCGAGACCCAGCTCAGCACCCTGAATAAGTTTCCAGAGACACTGCTCGGTGACCCCATGAAGAGGATCCGTTACTTTGACCCAATGAGGAATGAATACTTTTTCGACAGGAACCGTCCGTCCTTTGATGGGATTCTGTACTACTACCAGTCCGGGGGTAGGATCCGCCGACCAGCCAATGTTCCCTTAGATGTTTTTGCTAATGAAATAGTTTTCTATGAGTTGGGTCATGAGGCGATAGAGCAGTTCCGTGAAGATGAAGGATTTATTAAAGAGCCAGAGGTTCTTTTGCCCACCAATGAACTCCAGCGACAGTTCTGGCTCTTGTTTGAATACCCAGAGAGCTCCAGCGCAGCAAAGTCCGTAGCGCTGGTCTCTGTCCTTGTCATCGTCATTTCCATCTTCATCTTCTGCCTCGAGACTCTGCCAGAGTTCAGGGATGACAATGACATTCTCACAGGTTTGACCCAAATGATCAATGCCACTCAAGATGGCTCGGCGCCTCACCGCCGCGCTAAGAACATGATGGATTATCTCACAGACCCATTTTTTATTGTGGAGACTATTTGCATAATTTGGTTCTGCTTTGAAGTCGGTGTCCGCTTTGTGGTTTGCCCCAGCAAAAGTGAGTTCTTCAACAACATCATGAATGTAATTGACATAGTCTCTATAATTCCCTACTTTGTAACCCTGGGCACAGAGCTGGCTACGACCCCTGACGATGACGTGAACTCTGGTCAGAACATGTCTCTGGCAATACTGAGAATAATCCGTCTAGTGAGAGTTTTCAGAATCTTTAAGCTCTCTCGACACTCAAAAGGTCTCCAGATCTTGGGTCAGACGTTGAAAGCCAGCATGAGGGAGCTGGGGCTGCTCATCTTTTTCCTTTTCATAGGAGTCATTTTATTCTCCAGTGCCATCTACTTTGCAGAAGTGGATGAGCCCCAGACGCAGTTTGTAAGCATCCCAGATGGCTTCTGGTGGGCTGTGGTGACCATGACAACGGTGGGATACGGAGACATGTGTCCGATCACCATGGGAGGCAAAATGGTCGGCACTCTCTGTGCCATTGCTGGTGTCCTGACTATTGCTCTGCCCGTTCCGGTCATCGTCTCCAACTTTAACTATTTTTACCACCGGGAGACGGAGCAGGAGGAGAAACAGATGATTGACGCTGCTACAGAGGCTGCCCAGAAAATGTCAGCTGCTAACAAGTATGGAAGCACGTCTTCTCTGAACAAAAGTAACGGAACGTGGCAGAATGAGAAAAACGGCATGCACTAGTCACAACCTCAGCAGCTAATTCAAGGCCAGGAAAAACACATGGTGCAAAACTAAAACTGGAGATACGGCAGCACTGGATAGGCAAAGTGTGGCGAGACAGACTTTGCACAAGTTGTCTGTCTGCTTGTGGACGTGTCAAAGTGCAATTAACATAGCATTTATCTTTAATGAGAAGAACTGAAGGGTCATCATTATCTTGGCTGCAATGTAACCTGAAGAAAATACCGATGGCTCATTTGTGGAAAGCAGCGTAAGTTATATCATCTCCCTCCAGTTTTCATATCAGTAATTTAATCCCACAGAGGCGAAGAAACCCAAAATAAACATTTTGTTTAAGCTGGAAGTAAACAGTACCTGAAGCTCATCTTATATCACAGCTCAATGTTAGTCTACACTTTCATATTCAGCAAAATCTAGATAGAACCTAATGTGATTTTCAAGGACAGGCAGATGTGTCCGGTGTAAAGCAGGAGGACGATGAGAGCACACATCGCCTTATCAGCAAATCTATATCTGTGAATGCTTAGCTGGCAGCGCTTCTCCATACAAGCCAGCATAACAATAGGCCCTTAATAAATAGCTGGCACGTTAGCATGGCTGCTATTAATCCTGTAGATAAGGTAGGCTGCAAAACATAAATCAACCTATTCAGTGTGTTATATTACTTGCAGCAGTTTCAGTTAATAAATCAACATCTTTTCTTTTTTTTACATTTTTAAAATATACCTTCCTACATGTTGTTTATAATGTGAATTTACTCTTAAAAACATATCAATTCATTGCACTGAGCATTTTTTCATGAAACAAGTTTATGTGATCAGATTGAGAGAATGAAGGAGAGAGCAAAGTAGTCATCTTAAAACATTTCTCCATGTTGTTTTTTTTATTGCATGGCATTTTGTACCCAAATGAGTTTTATCTCTTATTACCACTAACTGAATGTTTGACATAATGACTGTATTTAATATAGCACCTTAGTCATATAAAACTTAAGTGATCATATGTTCCATAATACTGAAAAGCAATATTTAAACTGGAATGATGGTGGAGCTGATGTCAGGAAGATATGAATTGGTTCTATATTCTATATATGCATGTTGTCTTTCAGATCAGTTTACTGTATATAGGATTATTATGCATAAATACAGTTGCTGTAGCTGTAACTCGGATAATGTGTCCAATGAAGGTAGCAAAAAGGTGGAAAAAGCACTTTGGAGAAAGCAATAACTGAAAATGAAACGCAATAAGGTGACAACATTTAGTCACACTGGTCCTCAGCACTTTACTGTGTTATGAAGCACTTAATATCTGAGCATTGTTACTGTCCATGTCAACCTTTTACAGTACAGTGTCATAATGTGCTATATTTTATTTATCCTGTAAAGAGTGCCTTTCATTAAACATGTACCCGCCCTATGTGAAGTTTCCGCTGGATGACTCAACCTCTGATCATCTGTGTGACTAGTTTTGAACTTTTTCTGTACGTGTTATGCAGTTGCAGTGGTTAAAGGAGGTGTAAGCGTCAGGCCGAGGCTTCAGGGATGCGTCCTCATTATCACCTCATGTTAGCTGTTATTAACGCGTTCTCGCTGCTGGTGCTGATATCGTGATGGCATCCCTCTCCCACGGTCTCTCTGCATCTGTTTATTTATATCCGGTGTCGATGACAGACTGGAGGAGCAGACGTTTCTCGCCGTGTGTTCTGTAACAAGCCTATTATCAAATAAAGAACCGGGTAGATGCAGCCCGCCTAAAAATATGTGGGAAGAATATAGAGGGTGATCAAAGGATGCAGAGAGGCAACAGATGGAAAACTGGCGTTAGCTGGATGTAAATTAAAAAGTGTCATAGAAACCGTTTTCTCCTCTCATCAAGTTACTTCCTGCTTTAATTCTCCGGCTTTGTATTTGCAGCCTCTTCAAAGTTCTGCTACTGGTGTCAATAGTTAGCGTTGAGGTCAGTGCGCCACCCTTCTGCCCCACTGATCACTGATCTTAGAGCGATATCCCAAAGATGAAAACTGATAGCATCTCACAGACAGGTGGCTCCGGCAAGGTCAAAGCCAATGTGAGTCTGTCATTTATAATTCATTGGGTGTTCCACGAAGAGATCAGATCCATCCTGCCTTTGATGAAGGTTCACCCCAGGAAATCCATTCAAAGACCAGCAGATGGTTCTGTCACAGAGACGCCGTGGCTGTACAACCGTTTATAGATCTAAAAATATCCCTATGCGTGACTGTGCCCTCCCGTCACTCTCAGTTGGTGACAAGCTGCATTGCGTTGCTTGGGGGGGAAACAATAGACAGGTCTCGCACGAGAGCTCAGACAGCAAGTCTCGTGTCAGTGTATTGGGTTACTGTTGGGTCAGCAGACACATTATAGGCCAATTTCATGGCTGCGCAACCAGTGCAGTGTAGTTTGACCTCCAGGGGGCAAAGTCAGGGAACTGGGCAGCATGTGTTCGGATAAAACCCTCCAGTGTCCAGTTACCTCCGGTGGCGGTAGCTCTGGGCGGGATCACTGCTACAGTGACCTTGCTAAAACATTTTGGATCAAAGTGGGAACACGTTGCTTTTTAGGAGCACGGCTGGTTTTGATACTGGGGGTTCGATATCCATTAAGGTTCTGCTGTGCTCACCTGAATCACCACTTGGGCCATTGATTCTATGCCCTGACCTTGCTGACCAACAGCACTCAGAAAAAAATCTGTTTACAGAAACAATGTACATATTTACTATACAACCTTGAAAGCACTTGTGTTTCGAGACAAAGAGAACAGATGATGCAATATTTCCATCATAAACATGTAAATGTAGTTTCTCACCATTCAGGTTTAAAAAGTCCCAAGATAGATTTATGGCGTCAGTGCTGCAGATGCTTTCAGGCAACATAAAATTGTTACACATTAACTTCATTTACCTGTTCACCAAACCTCCCTGTGATCCGGAAGGTTTGTGAGACGACCATTGTTCCCAACATGTTATTCAAACTACAATTTGGCTTAGCTTAGACAAATGGCACGTACAGGTAATTAATACACCACAGGGATGATGTGTTCTCCACTCTGTGTGCATGCTTTATTACTGTAGCTCTGTTCTCTGTCTGGGTGCAGGAATTTCCCATCTGTCATTTTAGGGTCGGAGAAAGGACTCCCCGGTCAGAGGACTGCGCTAATGATTCTGGGAGATAAGGATTTATGACGGTGACTGCTCTGCTGCAGTGTGTCAGCCCTGGAGGTCAGTGACTAGACCTCGTGGGAGGAAACGTGAGTCTCACATTTGTCCTGCTTAACACCCATGAAAAATGAAGAAGGTGACCAAAAGTATCTCCTGGGATCAGACGGTAAAGAACACGATGCCTTCAGACGATCACGGGCATCTTAATGAGACCAACCGAAATCGATGTACAGTGATATAGAGACAGAGCTGGATGGTACAACACAGATTCATTAGCAAAAACTTTTGATAAAATAAAACACGTATGATGAAATTACACGACCAGACTCAAAAATAAAAGTATGGACTGTGATTATTATAGATCACCGTTCTATACTTACATCAGTCTCACTTTGTTTCAATGCGTAACTGAACGGCTTTTGTTTCTTTATTTTAGTTTAACGTGCTTTTGCTGCTCATTTACACTTTTTATTATATTTATTTATTTTATTACAGTTATTATTTATTCTACTGGTCTCTGAGCAGAGACGACGTAGACATGTCTATAATGTGTGTTACTGCAGTTATTCCTAACCTATTGTAAGTGATAATGTGTCGTCACATGATCGGGGAAGGAGGCAGATGTTATTTCCCAGTGTTCAGTAGGACCCCTAGTGGCTTTATCTCAGTACCACACACTGAAATTAATTGTCTTCACTAAGTTCGACGCTTCACATAGTTCAGTCATTTTCAATTCTCTGTGGAAATATTAAAGCCGCCCGACACCAAGCTGGTGAAAAGCAGCTGAACAGATTTAGCTTGGACAGCTTCATACGTTGCTACACTTGACTTCCTGAATGAATGACATGTCAATCATAGAAAAAGGGCAGAAGGAGCAGCTCTGGTTCTCAGTAACATTGCTTTGGGTTACAGAAATGTTTCCGGTAAACACATGATGTAAAGGATTCCTCATAGAAAACTGATCGTGAAATCTGATAGCTGAAGGGGAAGTAGGCTGCTGTGAAAATGTTGTTCTCGGAAACCTGAAAACCTTTGCCTGGACTGAATTCATGCTGTCTGTTATCTGAATGGGAAGTGGAGTCATTTCGGAACCTGGGGCAGCTCAGTGTGTAGTAATGTCAGCCTGTCTAGGTCGCAGGTGTTTGTGAGTAAAGTTAAATGAAACAAAAAGCAACTGTGATCACTTTGGTGTAATCGTAGTTGCAGCAGCCTATATACAGTAACGGGAAAACACGTGGAAAACCTTTGCGCTGGACGTCTCTCTTAAAAATAAATAATTTCAAAGTCCAGACTCCAGTGGTACCACGCAGACCTGTTCATGCTTCAGAGCATTTTAAACGTTTTTGGACCAAAGAATTGATCGAATGAGGAAAGTGGGGCATAGTTGTGTTCTTGTTGTTGTTGTTTGCCTTTGTTTGTTTTATTAGTTTGTTATTACCGCACTGCTGCGTCCTTATACGCCATAAAAATAGTTCGTAGAGTAGAAATATGCAGTTTACCTCGAAATGTTGAATATACGCTCGCGTGTCAGTTTATAGTCAAACTTACAGCAATTACACCTTCTAGCGTAAAGCGGGGTTTCCTGTGGCTCTATCTAAAGGTAATATGCGTGTAAAGAGGCGCATGATGACCCAAATACGCGTGTTTCTGATAACAGGGTTCCGGCCCCTTCGCGCACTTCCCGTAAAGCGCGTCCGGGTCCAACCCACCGGCGACGGCAGCGAAGTCGAAACCGTAAACAGCCTCAACCTGACGCCGGGTGACGAGGGCGCGGATGACGCTGAGCCGCTCGCGCCCAGTCACGTGACAGTGACGCCTGCGCACCTGGGTGGAGCGCGTGAGCAGGTACGAGCACCTACAGCCGCGGATCCAAGTATTGCGATCCGACCAACTGCATGAGCCGGACGGCGACGGGCGGCGCTGGTGCTGGTGCTGGGTCTGAGCAGGAGGAAGCAGCCGAGGTGAGTCCACAGACAGCATTAGATTACAGCACAGCCTTTAGCTCCTTACTTCCCTTTTCTGGCCGTTCAGTAACTTTACTGTAAATGTCACAGCTGTTAAATCCACAGAAAACCATAGCTAATGAAGGACGCGACATTTTGAGCGGTTTTGTTGACTTATAATTAGCATATCAGCTAAATGTTTCACCTGTTGTATGTGTGATGTTGTTCTGGGGTTTTTTATAGTCATCCTACCATGGAAACCAAGACAGAAAAACACTGGCTGAACAACGGGCCGTTGATTTCTGTGCCTCACAGGGACACAATCCGTCTGCTGGAGGTTTATGTCAAGCGCAGCCTCAGCTTAAATGATGGCAACCTGATAGAAAAGAAAGAGGAGAGGAAGGAAAAGTGGGTGACCAAGAAGCACAGAAGACATTCCAGTGACCCCTCTCTGCACCTGGATGATCAGACAAACAACGAAGAGATCATCACAGTGGCCGAGCCTCCTCCCCCAGTCCAGCCTGAGACGCGTCCCAGTGATTCAGAGAAACCTAAGAAAAAGTCTAAGAAGACCAAGAAACCTTCATTTTGGAAAGGTTTGTTTGGCATATTCAGCCGGAAGAGCAACGAGGAGAAAGATGAAGAGCAGGACGCTGCCCCGGAGATGCCTGAGACCTTTGAGGACGATGTCTCTGATTCTCCTTTCACCTGCCTGCCTACACCTATAGTCAGTTTGCAGAAGAGGAAGTCATTGAGGAAAAGGTCCATCAAGAGAAGTTTTTCCAAAAGGCATCGGCCTCTGAGTAAATCGAATAAATCTGGTAAAGATCTCAACTTGGCTGACATCACTGGAGTTGAAGGTAAGCCTGGGCATGATGCATGAACCTCATCGTTGTGATATGGATGTAGCAAGTACTATTATTGAATATAGAAATGTGTCAATGTGGAATTTTATTGCATCAAATAAAAAAACTGCATAATGTGTCTGTCATCACTACTTTACATATAAACGCTTTGTTTTGCAGCTGTGGAACCAACTTACTATTACTATGAGAAGGTGTCAGAGGAACTGGAAAAAATAGTCCACGAGGTCAACGTAAAAGAGGAAGTTCGGCCACTTTCAGATGGTAAGATACTAGTTATTGTGTGTTGTGTTTATTAAGCTGCCATTAAAATGTGAACCTCTTGTCGTTATTCGATAACATAAGTCGAGTGTGTGAAGTTTAGTAACAGCATTAGGGAAACATGCTAAGTGTCATAGAGCTTATTTCGCCTTTGCTTTTGCTTTATTCTCAGAGGAAGTAATTAACAGGATCTTTGTTCTGATAAAGGAGGAGAGCGATTCCATAGATGATAAGGTGGGTTTTCATTGCTCTTCTGAACTAAATAACGAGGTCAAAAGTACAGAATGGCTCCTAATCAGATCAGACTAAGAATATGCCTGATGTATTTTTCACAGCCAGGTTCGTCTGCTGCTTTAAGTGGTTCAACCGAAAGTAAAAGCACAACCAACAAACCATAAAAACTTCCGTAAAGCGTCTGTATGTAAAGTCCAAACATCAGGCCTCATCTGTGTAACATACTTATTATCCAGAAACGTACTAAACATAGGAAAAAATATATATTTTTGCTTCTTGGAAAGCACCTTGACAGGCCCAGTGTTAAAATGGTGACGACAACACAGATAACAGTGTGATAAACACAAAGGACTGTGAGGTCTAGAGAACAGTTATGACTGCTATGCAAAACACGGCGCTGAGGCAGCTGCTGTGTCGTTTACTGAAGCTGCTGTTTGACTGTATTATAAAAAAAATGTAAAGTGTAGGATGGACTAGTCACCATTAGCCTTGATGATAATCATGCAATGATCTACTTTCTAATTGATTTTAATCAGGCTGCCACCTGCACTGTTCCCTATCAGGTCCATTGTCTTGTGTCTAGTGCTTTGTTTGTGTCTGTCTGTGTAGGTTTACTAAAATAATGAGTAATGCTACACGTTTCTTCTCTCCTCCTGCAGCTCAAAGATAACTCCACCCTGAACAACTTCTTCCAGGGGATGTCGTACACTTCCTTCCAGAGGTTGGCTGACGCCTACCTGGAGAAAGAAGCGTCGCCGACCTCTAAGCCTCCCACCGTCTTACCAACAGCACCCGAGCTGGTCAAACTGGCCTTCACGCTGGACTTTACAGCCAGGATCGCCGGGCTCTCCAGACAGAATCTGAGTCACATTACGTGTCTGGGGAACCGTTACCTTAAGGACAGATTCGAATACAAACAGGTGAGGGTCAGGTGTAAAGATATAAAATGGAAAAACTAAGTTATTTAAATATTCACAATTTGTCAGATAACACGGTGCTTAACTTACAACCCTTTGTTGTCTTTTGTAGGCATGCACGGATCATCCTTGGTCTGACTGTGAGGACTAAAATGCAGCTGTGCAGAAACAGAAAGATTGGTGCAATAGAGGCCTCAAGTCTTGGTCCATTATCACAGATGTGGTTAAAGATGTGTTGCAAGCACAGGTTCCTTTTAGATATGTTTGTAACAGAAAAACTACCCTGACTGTAGACACAAATTATCTGAAAATGATAATGATAAAACAATGTTTTATTTTCACTTTTACATTAGGATACTTGTGTAATTCTATTGCAGCATTATGTGAAAAATTAGCATTTGGCAGATTTGGGTGTGTTGAAATATCGTTTCAACCAGCGACACTAAAAATGCCAAGACCATCACTGTATCAACAACTTAGAATTATTCCAAAGAGCATTGCAATCATTTTTAAAACTTATAAGCTAAACATATATGAACTACACTGTGACTTAATTGTTGTTATGAATGCTGGCATTCATAATATATAATAAAATTATAAATATTTCATATTGACAGGTAATTCTGATGTTTAATCATTTTAAACATTACATGACCAAAACCTCATCATTTGGTAGTTAAGCTCATGTATTCATACAGTAACACATCTTACTTTCAGCTCCACGGTTGATATTGTACCAGTGGCTCTAGTGTTTTCAACAATATACATGTTAGTGCATATAAGACAAATAACACGGCGAAAGGATAAAGACATTCTTTCATCCAAACGTTTCCTTTTAGCCTAGACTTGATATCTGTATCAGGTCTTAAGTTAAGCAGGCCTCCAGCAGGTAAGAGCAAAAAGCA
Source organism: Macropodus opercularis (assembly GCA_030770545.1). NCBI lineage: Eukaryota > Metazoa > Chordata > Actinopteri > Anabantiformes > Osphronemidae > Macropodus > Macropodus opercularis. The sequence continues at coordinate 7,880,997 of CM061099.1, forward strand.
AGCCCTTGATTCTGCCACACCCCTGCAGCCTTGTTAGAGCTCGTCTTAGCTGTAGAGTAGCCTGCAGCATAGGTTTGTGTACACACTTGTGAAACGTTTCACATTTTTCTAATTGTGTACAGCTGCTTCGTACAGTATATAACCAATTGGTTCCTTGGATTTTTAAGGACATTGTTGGCAGCATATATAGTAGTAGACTTAGAATATAAGGTGCTGGGTAAATATGAGATGGAATGTGACAGTCTGCCCTCTCTTCTTTTGAATCATGCAGTGATGGCTTTCACCTGTGAAACAGGTTTGCCCTGCAGGCTCCGACAGGGAAAAAGCAAGGGGCCACCTAAATATGTCAGAGCCAATAGACTCGTGCGGAATTTTCGAGTATTGTGCAACCCAGTGTAGCACATGAATCAGAGAAAACGGGAATGTACAGAACACATACAGCCTTGTAATGACATAAAATCTCTTAATCCTAGACATGCAATAAGAGGGATATCTAAAGATATCACTCATTAATTACTAAACAAATTATAGTACTTATTAAGGCCGCTGGTGGAATAACCAGTATATTTTTCCCCAGGATTATGAACAGTTCATCATCAAAGGAGGATGCCAAGTAGAACTGAGAACACAGAAGGGTCATTGTGAAATTACAGATGATTCACAGCTCATTTATACCCTTGGAAGCTGAGGTTCTGGCTGTGACAGAACGATAAACTACAGTATTATGAGCTTTTGTCACAGCTGAGTCTTATAGCCTCATAGCAGGTAAGACACTGAAGTAACATTACCAGCAGAGACCATTTTTATTTCCTAACTGTAGTAATGCAAACCAACCTTTAAAAGGTGAGAATTACATTTGTTAAATAAAACCACAGCTGCACATAGAACCTGCTGACAAACCAGCTTCCTGTTGGTGCCGTCACCATCTTTGTGGTTCCCAGCCTGTCCTCTTTAACCTTGTGTGGTCTTGCTTATGAAGATCGTTTTTTGCAGCAACCTGTGAAAGCACAATAATTTATTTCTAGAACACTTAACAGCAGTCTGTTTACCCAGTGACTCCCTGTGAGCAATCACAACTTGTGAACGCCAATTTAAAATGACAAAAACGCAAAAACAGGATTTCTGTAAACCTTTTACATTTTTATTGCTTTTAAAACAGAGAGCGTAGATTAATCAAAGAGCCCAAAGCCCATGTCTTCGTCTGACTCTTCTGATTCCTCCTTCTTCTCTTCTTTTTTCTCTTCCGCTAAAACAAGAAAGACACGCGTCAACACTAGAGACAGAATTTAAATTTCAGAATCAATAAAACTGATCTCATCTTAGATGTCAGTAAAAATCAATTTCGGCTGAGCATGAAGAGTCTCTACATACCAGCAGCAGGGGCGGCCCCAGCGCCACCGGCCCCAGCAGCTGCAGTGGTAGCAGCAGGAGCCGCTACAGCACCACCAGCTGGTACGGAGGCTAACTTAGAGAGGCCTGTAGAATAGAAAGGGGCAACATTCAGACATCTTCCATTAACCTCAACGCTTTAGTTCGGGTTCTTTTCCAGCCTTTACCTGAGTTCATGACTTCATTGATGTCTTTCCCATTTAGTTCACTTATGACCTAACAGGAAACGCCATGTTTAATGTTTAGCGTACAGCATTTACAACGGGAAACAAACTCTCAAAGTTGCTAACTCCTGAAAACCTTGTTCAAGCGCTCATCGTCGGCCTCGATTCCCACGCTGCCCAAGATGGCTTTGATGTCCTTTGCAGAGGGGCTGGTATTTCCACCGAGCACAGCCAGGAGGTAAGCGGCCACGTAACGCATTCTGTAATGACAGACAGGTGAAAGGTGAACAAAGCAAACACTGATGTCTGACCTGCATAGCTCCGCACCTCTCAACCTGTCTGCTGTCACATCACCAATACTGTAATGATAAACCACTAGACTTTGTCTTCAAGCTGAATTAATGATGCCTAGTTTAAGTCAAAAGATACAGTATGTGGTCTGGTTGTCGATCTCACGTCATTCCTTTAATGGCCACTAGATGGCCGCCAGCTACGCCGCCATCCTTATGGTAGCTTTGCTAATCAAGTCATCTTCTACTGGATCCGTAAAGAGTCCACTAGGCCGTTATAGAGATGTCACAGTATGACTTGACAGATGCGGGCTTTGACGTTAGCTTAGCCGCCGCTAGCTCCCGTGAGTGCTCCTCGTGTATTAGCAATAGCCAACTTTAGCCCTGGTTGTTAACTCTTAAAATAAAACCACGTTCGGGTGGGACAATAAAAAAGGGCGGTAAGCTACTAGTATGCGTGACGGTGTGTAATGGAAAACCTTCAAGCAGGTAAACCATGTTTAGTGGGGAATGCTAGTCAGAGCATGAGCTAGCATGACTGTGACAGAAGTAACATGGCGCCCAGTGTCTCTGTCCTATTTTATGACGCTGCGGTATATAAGGCATAGAGTAACACGCTTTTCCGTATTTGAAACCAGCCGTGGCGACATAAACTACTTAAGCACATGAACTCACGGACAGACAATGATAAAACCTTGACTTACTTTAAGTCTAAAGAGACACGAAACGTCGGACACGCTAGTAAATCCGGGAGGAAGAAGGGGCGGTATCGGAGTTGTAGAAGACTGGAGTGCGTTGGTGCCATTGGTTCGTTCCGATGTCAGTCATCTACGTCACATTTCCAGTATAAATGCGCTTTCATTTAAATCTACGTTTCCGAGATGTAACCACTTTTAATGTTTGTACCTTTACTTCTAAATTAAGCTCATTTGTTATTGTGCGTTGAATGTATGTGTTGCTGTCTTTCTGAAACGAATGAATTACTTGGCTGTGAAAATAAAGAATGAGCAGAAAGCGGAGATGAAATCACGTTCAGTTAAATACATACATAATTTATTTTCATTAATTCACCATCAAACTATTCTTCAGTAATCAATAATGCACATAAATGGATTCTATAGTGGGCATTTGTGATCCCACTTATGTCTAAAACCTCCATGTGATCAATCCACAGCATTGTTGGGTGTAAAGTACGTATCACAAAGCTACAGTTCAAGCAGCTCCTCCTGTCTCTCCTGGGTGAAGAGCCAGTCTAACAGAGACGCCACTGACTCTCCCACAAACTCTGCCATTTTCCTCACATTCATCATATACCACATTTTATAGGCAAATTCTGCCAGCAGCATGAGGAAGAACACAAACAAGAACCCAAGGAAGATGCGGTCTGCATAATAGGTGGCCTTCTCTCTGAAGGTCCGCTGCTCCCAGGAAAGCGCTTGTCGCGTCTCGGCGTGTTTACTGATTTGTAGTAAGGCTTCCTGCTCCCGTGGTTCCCCTCCTTCAAGGCCGCCCTCTGCTCCGTCTGGTTCCCCCATTTTGGGATTGGTGCTGCACGCTCAAACTTTAGCTGTCTACAAATTTTATAATTACTGCACTTTCATACAGTCACAAACAGTATTTTCTATCAAACTTTATATATTTCTGTTGCTGCTATTTGAGACTAACGGGTCTTACCTCCACAAAGACTGCTGTAATATCAAGATAAGCTTTCAAAAGGGTTGGCTTTTTGTCTCCACATCTACACCATTCCCCTTCAGAGACTGACAGGCCACCGGCTACAAAGGCTGTAAATGGCAGGTTGATTATGTGGCATCTACCTCGCTAAGATGAGGGCTGAGGATTAGAGCACACTCAGCAGATTCAAATCCCTCAACGCGGATGAGGGCGGCAGATGGTAAAATACGTATCACGGAGCGTTTGTCAGGGAAGAACAGACAGAGAGAGAAGCACCGTGAAGATTTCACACAACAGCACTTTTATGTGCGACCATGCAACAGTATTATTCTTACGTGGTTACAGTATACCTAAAAAGCAGATTTACATAAAATAATTAAAATAAATATATTTGGAATACAAGCCTGTATAAATGTACATTTTGGACCTTTTTTCTGGAATAGATTGTGAGTAGAAGCAGTGTGAAGGAAGCCAGGCAGAAGTCCAGCTGATGACAAAGCAGAACTGACGCAGCTTCAGCAGAAGACTTAGCATTAATGACGGAATAAATCACTTACGCATAATGCTCAGTGGATAATTTAGTCAAATGCTAAGAGCCCTTTCACTTGCCACAACCCTTAAAATATGGCCCAACCCAGCTGAATTAGCTGTAAATGGGTCTGCATAGTGTGAAAAACCCTAATGGCTAAGTGGCTTGATGTTGCCAGAGGCTTTTTTTTTTCTTTTAAATTGGCATTTCATGAAGGGGCCTTTTCACTTTGTGAATTAATGTGAAACAGTATTGCCTACACTCAAATATCTTTCTCTTGACATATTAATGTACAGTCGAGTTAAACCTGGTGATGTAAAAAAAAAATCCATACAAACTTGTTTTAGGGAGTCTCAGCAGCAAAACGTGACTCAGGTAAATCATATGATGATGTAAAGTTTCCAGCTGTTACTCATACATTTCATTACTGCACAGCTGCTATACACCTTTGTAAAACTGGCCTTATTATATTTATTATTACTGTATTTCCAGTCCCACCTTCCTTGTCCACATGACTACTGAAACATTTGTGTATATGCAAAAATAATATTCCACACTAAATCTATTTTTAGCCATTCCGCTGTACTGTAGCAGAGAGGTATTTCTGTTGATCAGTGCTCGTAGTGGTTTTATAGTAAATACCTGTAAAGATATTAATATTCGCCTCAGCTTAGCCTTCTCCTGAAACACAAATGGGAAACTGTGGTGTGACGTTTAGCTTTCAGCACTGAAACTAAATACTGAGCTGCACAGAGCTATGTAGTGCATCCTCTCTACTGTGGTGAATTTGCTGACAATGCAAAACCATGATAGTAATTCTTTGAACAAATGCCAGCCAACGCAGAGATCATTAGTGACAAGTGCTGGCTTTTGAGATAAAGATCAAACTGCAACAAGAAGTAGTTTCGCTGCCAAAATCCCCAACAAGCTGCGCGTGTGTCAGTTATTTGAGTGGACAGAGACAGTTCAATTTGTTTAAAAGCCTTGATGCCTAGTCCACTGATTTGCTTGACTCTGAGACCGAATGCTTGGTCTCCGAGAGACACTCAGAGCAGATTGAAGTCTACTTTTAGTTTGTTTCTCTCAAATAATCTTGGGGGAACTTTATCAGAAAAATTTACAGCAACAGGAAATGCAGTGTCTATAACCTCATGTTGGTTCTAAGGGACAACCTTTTTAATTTGGGAAGTTATTTATCTTAATTTGACTTGTATGGCAAACCATTACCCTGACAAAACCACTGATTTGATCACATTTTAGGACAGACATTAAATTTGTCTTTGTCAGGAATTATGCAGCCAAATACAATTTTTCAAAGAGTCACTGAGATGCATAAAGAAAAGTCATTCTTGGCTTCAGGAGGCGGTAGACCACCAGCCACAGACTGTGTGAAGCTGTTGCTTCTGTGCCCTGCTACGGTGAGGATAAGTACACAGATGTCAAAATATATTGATGCATGAGTAAACTATTCGTTAATGTACTCACGAGTTCATCCTCTCAATCTGATTTGACCTTTAATCTATTAAGGCTAGTGAGCGTAGGTAATGCAGTAGAACAGCACTCAATGAATGAACTCCAGTCAAACTAAAGTAGCTTAATGAGCAGTTTTACAGTTCAAATAAAATGCTTCACAGCCTTTTCAACTGGCATAAAAATATAAAATATGGGCCAATCCAGCTGAATTAGCTGAAACGATGCCTGCGTTCTGTGATAAAGTCTAAAGGCCAAGTTGCTCTGATGCTGCCAGACTTTCTTTGGGTTATTGGCTTTATTGTTAATTGTCATTCCAGGAAGGACCACTTCACTACGTGATGTACACTGAGGTCCAGAAGCATCCACCTCTTAAGAAAAACAATAAATGAGACAAACCTTTTTTTTATTATATCTAACCTTTAGTTTGAACGGTATACTGTCTTTTCCTACTGTAGGGTGGCCAAATGTGTATTTAACACCAATAGTCATTCAGGGATCCCCTGACTGTATGATGAACAAGCTTTGTGAAAATGAACAGCCTATATGTTGTGAATATTAGTTTAAAAGGCCACGAGTGAAAACTAAGTCGTGGGATTCATTGTTAATTTGAAGTAGGCTCAGCTTTTCGAGATCACAGTCGATGAATATTAAGTTGTCATAAAGCACCTCAAGAACAAGTGGAGCACGTCCCTGTGGTATTCCATCTTCAAATGAAGCAAATTCCTCTGCGCCATAAGCCACACGCTGTACACACAACACTCCCCGTTACAACTTCACTTCCACTTTATCTGTCAGGGCTGGCGTGCTGGTGGTGCATGAGGTGGTTGCAGAGGGTCTGCACAACATGCAGCGATGGGTGATTTGGATCAACGTGATGCGGAACTGCTTTATCCTGAATGCGTAGACCATCGGATTGAGAGCAGAGTTCACATGGGACATAAAAATCCCCATGTATGTGACAAACGGCGGTATCCAACAATTCGGGGAGAAGAAATTGATGCTGTTCACGATGTGTATCGGCAGCCAACATACAGCAAAGAGAACAACCACCAAGGCCAGGGATTTGGCCAACTTCAACTCCTTCCGATAGTACCTCTCTCCATCGCAGGTGGCTTCAGCGCGTCGGTTGAGCTGCAGCCGTATCACCCTGAAGATCTCCAAATAAAGAGCGATCATTATGGTCAGTGGTACCACCACCCAGCCGAAGAAGTTGAAGTACACCATGTAGTCCATTCTTATCACGCTGGTGAACTGACAGACAATCTCGCTGGAACTGCTGAGGTTTCCATGGGCGTCAAGCTTATTCCAGCCGATCATTGGAACCAGTCCAGAAAGAAAGGAGAGGATCCAGCACAAGCAAACTGCCACATATACCCTTCCCTGGGTGACTATGACAGCATGTCTGATATTGGAGAGGACACAAGGAAAACAATTCAGTCGTGTTTCCAGCCACATAAAAGCACATTTGTGTTACTGTTGTGGTTCCTCTTTAAACATTTGCCAGTTCTCACATGTGGTGACATCAGCAACAAAGCGGTAGATCTGTGTGACTGTCAGGTACTTTCAGTGTATTTGCATGGACAGAGACATTTTCATTTATTTAAAAGCCACAATCCCCATTTCGTTGATTTGCCTTAAACAAGGATGTGATGTGATGTCATGTCCGACATCACACAGAGAACCTCCACCTGTATCTCTACCACTACCACCAAACAAAGTTAGCCTTTAAAGGGTTCCTCACCTGGTAGGGATCTTCACTCTCAGATATCTGTCGATGGCAATGGCCAGCAGGGAAAGGATGGAGCTCTGGGTGATGATTAACAACAGGCAAGAGATGAAGAGGCAGGTGTGGAACTGAGTGCGTAATCCTAGACTGATGATGATAGCCAGAGGGATGACCAGGACTCCCACAGCGATGTCGGCCACAGCCAGAGACACGACGAAGGAGAAGGTGGTGTTGCGGAGAGTCCGGTTCACACACACCACCAGCACTACCAGCACGTTCCCCATCACAGAGGCCAAGGCAATAGCTGTCTCAATGGAGATGTACACGAAGTTCACATGCTCCTGAGGCTCAATAGCAGGAGGAGACGACATTTCCTCCATTTATCTTAGCTCAGATAGTAAAGAAGTTAAAAGTAGACCATGAAACTTCTTGCCTCCACTTGCTGTTTTCCTTCAGTAAAACTCCCATCATGGATTTTTATCTTGTAGAAAACTGGACTTGCTCCTACATGTACACAATGATGTTGCTCATGAAAATGTGTGAGAGATGAATCCTCACCGTCAAGTTCAAGCTCTGCGGACGACCGGGAACCTGAGCATCTCATTCCAAACTCTCGCTCTCTCTCTTTTATGCATGTGAAACCGGCTCATAAAGTCGAGGGGAGGGACTTTTCTCTCTGCAGAATCCTGCATCTTTTTACTGCATGTGCTGTGACTATGGCTTCTGAAAGGGTTAACTACAACGAGCTCTCAACCGAAGATGATGCATTACAGCTAATTTGATCCTAATACAATACAACTGCCAGCATGTGCCGTGTGAGCCGATGAAAGTGGAATGACAGTAAGTGCTGACAAACAGCTCTGATGGTAATCTCTGCCCACATTCAAGTGTGTTTTTTCTTTTTTTAATATCTCGCCAGTGAAATCAGTTTACTTATAGACAAGAACATATAGTCCATCCAAGAATGAAAAGACTTTGGCAGAGAGTATCGCAGCGTAATCAATCGCTGCCTTTAGCTGCTTAAAGAAGCAGATTCAATCAGCTTGTAAATATCTTCAGTCAGATCACTTTTAAAGAACGTGATGACTCAGGATGTTGTTTTAGGACTTTGCCAATGATCCCAGTCTCTGGTGGATGCAGCAGAATGTCCGTCAGCAGACTCTGAATCAGTTTTATTAGGCCTCTGTCATGCACGAGCTGTGTGTGCACAAGCTCCTAAAGGCTGAACTGGACCTTGGATCATGTGAATCATTTTTGTTGCTCACGCTATTTGGATAAAATAGTGTTAAATGTAAATGATTTATCTTTCACTATGGGCTGTATTTGCTCACAAAATGAAACCAAGATTCTGGAAGTTCTAGTAAACAGGTTCCACAAGATGGATTCACATTGGTTGAATGCAAATTGTTAGTTTTAATTTAGTACGGTGAAATTCTCCTATGTTGTAGTCTTATATAGGTCATATAACATCCATTTTAAAATATTAACTATTCATGTCATAAAATAAGTAGCAATGTATGAAATGTTCTATAACTTTAGTTAATTTCAATCTTGCAATTCCACCTGGCTGCTAAAGCTGAAAATAATTTAGTGTCCACTAGCCTGTTTATCATTGTGTTCCACTGATTATGTGACGAAACACAACACAGCAGGCATAATTATTTATAAACAGAAGCAGTGGATTTGATTATGGTGGTGCAGAGATCCGCCTGAGCCTGTGCCACAGGCCGAGCATTTCTATTACCGGTTTAAATTAGCAAAATTATTCTCAAGATTGTTTTCAGTCCGTTTCAAGTCTGTTTAATGCAGTTTTCGGTTTAACATGATGCTTTTACAGCTATGCTCTGTGTTTCTCCGTGCATCACACTGCCTGGTCTGTTCATCCTCACTTTCCCATGTCCTGCATAAAGTTACGGTAATGGAGCATGTGCCTCCTCGCAGACAGCAGTAGAAAGCGTGTCCACAAACTGTCACCCAGCCTTTCTGAACGTCACCTCCCACTCGATGCTGTCTGAGGAATGTACCCAGTAACATTCAGGTTCTGCTGCCTTTGCTCATTTTCATGTTTCATGTCGCTTTTATCTGTTCACTAATTAGGTTGCATGAAATGAAGTAATAGAAATCTTATAGAAACTAAATAGTTCATTTTCTGCCAATTCTCTCTTTAACTTAGTTTAAAACAATAATTTTCCAATATCTTGGTTATATTTGTTCAGTTTTCTGAGTTTTACTTGAAATGACAACCATGCAACTAAAAACACATTATGCAACGTTAATGGTAGGATAAAGTTATAATCTCATACTGAAAGTCACAGTAATACGAAGGATAACTGTTATGTACAAACGGCACCGGAGTGACCGGGGGCCTTTCTGTGTGAAGTTTGCATGTTCTCTGGCTTCCTCTCCCATAGACATGCAGTTAGGCTCACTGGAAACTCTAGGTGTGCGCATGACTGGTTGGGCGTCTATCAGACAGCTGGGATAGGCTCCAGCATACCCGCGACCCCTGCGGGGAAGAAGCGGAAGAAAATGACTGAATGAATAAATGACAAGTGTTTCAAGGCAAAACTTTAACCTTTTTAATCTGAAATCTGAAGCAGCTTCACACAAAGTCCATTTTTTTGTCTTTTCACTGGAAAATGTTTTATTTCCTCTTTCAGCAATTTCAAACCAAAACATGTCTGCAGAACTGACAGCTTTCAGAGTTTAGAATAGACTTCAGGATTTCCTCAAAGTGTCACATGTCAGAGACGAATGATAACTAGACGGCACACAGGCTCATATTGACACTCGCCCTCAGAGCATCAGTAACCATCAGGTATGAAACTGCTGGGTGTTATAGATGTGATCTACATATCGGTGGAAGTGCTCATTGCTGTGAGCTGCTGTGTGGGTAACATCCTGGTTGTTTGGGCAGTGTGGATAAGTAGGAGCATTCAGCAGCCCACCTTCTGTCTCATCGTCTCTCTGGCTGTGGCTGACTTCATGGTCGGTTGCGTGGCCATACCGTTGGCTGTGGTGGTGGACATACAAGTGGAGACCTCATTCTACAGCTGTCTCTTCATCAGCTGTGTTATCATCCTCTTGACCTTCGTCTCGGTTTTGTGTCTCATGGCTATTGCTTTGGATCGTTTCCTCCGGGTGTATTTTCCAATCAGGTAAGATGTTTTTGTGATGGCTTTACTGTCTCCACTGACATTAGTTATAAGCTTCGTTTTGACGAATAGAATATGAATCCACAGTAGCTGCTGTAGATATTTGTCTATATACTGAATGGGTATGTAACTGTTCTAGATATCTGACTTGAATATTCAGTTGATATTATCAGTAATTGCAGCTTGTCTCTACAGGTACAAAAGGACTGTCACACAGAGACATTCCTGGTTTGCAGTAGCAGCATGTTGGCTTCTTGCGATCCCACTGAGTTTTGCTCCCATGTTTGGATGGTACAACCATGAAACCTTGTCCAACACAGTCAACTCTACTATCACCTGCCAGTTTATAGATGTGATGTCCATGTCATACCTGGTTTACGTCAACTTTTTCCTCTGCATCTTGACACCTCTGCTGGTGATGACTGTTTTGTACGGCTTTGTGTTCTGTACCATCCAAGGAAGGCTTCGAGAGAAACCAGGCAACAGAACTCAGATACAGTCTCAGAACTACCTACAGAAGGAGAGGCAGCTTGCTGGGTCTCTGGCTCTGGTCCTGGCACTGTTTGCACTGTCCTGGCTCCCTCTACACATAATGAACTGCGTTACATACTGGGTTGGGCTTAGTGCTGTCCCACAAACAGCTACCCGTGTGGGCATCCTGCTGGGTCATGTAAACTCAGCTGTGAACCCAGTTGTTTATGCCTTCAAAATACAAAAGATCAAAGGCGCATACATGAAGATATGGAGACGATACATTACACATAGAGAGGAAACTGAAGGTTTTGGCACAAACCAGGGGACGGACAACAGTCTCGACCGTCACGCTGGCACCGAGTGAAGGCAGATTTCTCGTTAGTGTGGTTCTTTGTTGGACCAACGACTTGACTGACTGTGGAGCAAAATTAAACCCTATGCAACACACCAGCAATGTACATAGGTTTAGAAGGCCACTGAGTTCAAGTGATCCATTGGCTGAACATATGTCTCTGTAGGAGAAGCATAGTTACCTTCACTACCTTTCACAAAAAGCAGCACAAAGTGTGATTTGTGACTATTTCTTTTTTTTCTGCTGTGTTGTGTTTGATTGTCTTTAATCTTGTTATTTTTTCTAACTTTATGTTTATTAAATCCTTTATCAGACTACCTACCAGACGTTTATTTCTTGCAGTTAAATTAATCATCATAAATGTCACATGTTTAAACAGTCTTTCTCGCTACACTAAGTTTGAGCTATAGACATATTTATACATATTGTTCAAGTCATCTATCTAACACCATCTATTTGACATCATCTATCTAAAGCATAGTGACTCATTTCCTATTTCCACAGAAAAGTGAAATAATCCATCTCCAGCCCCTGCGCATTAGAAGTTCAACCATTCCAAGTGTGGTTTTTGAGTATGTGTTGGATTCAGGGACAGTAACCAGCACCACACACAATCCTTAACCTCGTTACGCCCAGGGTTTCTGTCGTTTCAAGGAAGCTCCCACACGTTGGTATCGTCAGATCACAAGATCAAGCAGTCGTATTTACAAAGCATCTTATCTTATCAGACTTGTCCTGAGTGGCATCAAAGATTTACAGAAACCTTGAAGAAAACCTGTAGTAGGGCGAGTCCTGCCCAGCAACATCCTTGAGAGGTGAACCGTGACTCTGTTTATGGGTTGTTTCTACAGGTGAGGGAAACATCAACGGCATCGTTACAAACAGGAGTCAACTAAAATTTGGGTTGAAAATAATCATTGTTATCCTTTTCCACAACACTAAGAGAGACAAATATCAGTAGTACAACAGATAATACAGTACAGTAGCAGTAGGGCCTAATAACGTGAAAGTATTTTCAAGCTCTGAACACAAGATGGCATCAGAGTGACTTCTTCACTGCTCAGCCACAGAGAACGGGCGTCTTTCCAAGCATTCATTGTACCTCTCAAGGAAGGTAATAGACTGTATAGTTATCAACTTAGTAGGATTTTCTCCATCCCCCAAACTATACAACCTACTACCTCACCTTGCTAGGCTCAACGTCAAGCACAGCATGCTTAAAGGTTTTGTTTACAAAATGCTCAGGACGTTGTTTGACTCGATCTGTTCTTCTGTTAATTTATTAAGTCTTTGTTGTGTCTGAAATTCCTTCCCTTGACGTGAGGGCTCGGTAGTCTGTTAGATGTTTGTTCTGTCCGCGAGGGCCTTCATCCATGGATGTTTCCCATGTGCACACAGGGAGACGCTCAGCCTGTCTCCTTAGGAAAGACAGTAGATTGTATAGTTATCGCAGAGGGAGGACAGAAACCCCACAACTATTCAATCTACTACCTCAGCCTTAAGGACAGATGTGTTTTCAGGAAGCAGTAGACACTTGTTGGTTAAACTGTGAGACACGAAGAGAGAAAAACATTATGTAAATGACCTTTGAGCTCGTGAGTGGGACAGTCTGCCAACTCTTCCTTCCATAAGTGCTCATTTTCCAAAAGCCACTCTACAACCATTGATAAAGAAGCCTGTTAACCATGGCAGCTAGGCAGAGTCTGGAGCCCGGAGAAGCACAAGTTGGCAAAGCTGACTCAGCTTATACATTGTTCGCAGGTAATGATGGTCAACCAACGCAAAGGCTGGTACGCTTTACATAAATTAGCATGTGAACCATAGTCATTGGAAATCGTCTCGGCAGGTCATTAACATTCTGAATTCCTCTTTGTCCTAATTAATGCAGCCGGTGATTGAAATGTGTTGGCAGGCTGGACGGCTGTGGTACCAGGGCGTGTTCACTGGGGCGGAATGAAAAGGCACCAGTGCATCAGAGAGTGGCAGGCTTTAATTGAGATGGTGAATTAATTAGACAGCAAATGCTATAAAACTGAATGACTGGCCAACAGAGGGGATGCCGTGCAACCAAAAATGGATTTAACTTTTATACTGAAAGAGCAAAGTTGAGCGGTGCATTATCAACTGACGCCTGCTTGTTTACTGTAGCTGCGTTAATTATAACTTCTTACTCCACAAGTCAAACGTTGTGTAATGGTTTTTGAGCATCGGATGAATTTTGAATGATGGTGAATCCAGTCTGCATCCAGCATCACATTGCATCCTGTCACATGTTCCTAACGGTACATTCACATTGAATGAACGCAACATTTTGCCACGAAGCCGTTTATCGCAACTGAACACATAAACTAATAATTTTCTTCACATTGCGTCGTATCACATGGATACGTGATGTGGTCTCTGACTGGACGGCCACTGTCTAAGGTCATATTCTGCATCATTCAGTGTCAGTCTTACCTTCAGTGTCTCCAATGATCCTGTGCCTTGTGTTTTTACAATTAAACACCTGGACTTTGAAGAGTTCATAAGGGGTGGTGACTAATTCTGTTGATTGATTGTTTGTTTTGACACCCGGAAGTGATTATCAGACATCCACACTGATGGGGAAAATGGTTGCCCCGTGACAGCGTATAATCAAGGAAATCCTCCACCTTCGTCTTAGAGCCACACAGAACATTCAATAAGCCAGTCACAGACATTCCCACAGTCTTCCAACAGAAATGCACAGAGCAGCTCTTCTCGTCTCACAGTAAGATACAGTTAACCTATAAACGATACCAGTGGTCCTGCCCAGATGCCAAACAAATTGATAATTTAGTAAACAAAGGCACAAGAAAATACCCATTACAAGCTGGCGTTGGTCCTTGGTGATCGCCGGAATACGGGGGGACGACTGTGAGGGAAAGGACTGAGGTTGGTTCTCTTATGCAGCTCTCTCCAGTATTTGGTGCCAAGAAACGGGCACTGTCTGCGTGCCAGGCTGAATCTCAATGAGACATAAAGGGGGTGAGGTGGCTGCAGCATGGCAGAACCCACCACAGACGGGGGAGGAGGGCCCTGGCAGCCAAGCAATGAGAGGATGCCATGTCAGAAACGGCGGGATGACACCACACAATGCGGTGTGATGGCATAACGTGCTGCCAGATGCTCAGTGCGTGTCTGTGTTTGTGAGTTACTGTAGGTGTTCGCGTATTTAGTGAAAGGGCCTTTGTTCCACTAGCAGACTTTGTCCATATGTTGGACAACTGGTTTTGTTCTGTGTGAGCCTGAGGTTTCAGTTCATCCTCTGTGACTCATCCTGTTTAATAAATGCTGCTCAGCAGATACAGCATGAAGCATCAAATACCTGACGTCTCGATTTCCATACATGTCTCATGCGTTTGAAGTGTTAATAAATAGTCATTTCTATTTGACAGTTTTTAATTTTGGAAATATTACAAATTGCAGGATGCTTTGATACAGGGCCCCACGACGCTCTTTGTTTTTACTTCCTTATTTGTTTTTGCCACGTTCCTGTTTAGTCTCTGACTCTCTGTTCTCTTTTCGTGGCTTGGTCTCTAAGAATCGCTTCATCCGCAGTCATCAGTCTGTCACTGGTATAGTTACACCATCGTGTCTGAAGTACCAAATATAATGATGCGACTTTAGTTTGTTGATTGATCCCATGAGCCTTGTGATGTGTACTAGTGGTACTACATAAGAAAATATTGTATTTGTCTCAAAAAGTGCTAAACTGGTTTGTATTGTCAGATTATGGCAATTTAGTAGAATGTGAGACTAGGCTGCAGGTTGGAGTGAATATTTCTGGCCCAGTTTGTTGTCTTGGGACATAAAGACATATTCTGCTCTACATTTAGATGGACAGTGACTTTTTCAAGGTTAGTCAAAATTAGCTGTCAGTTCATTGACAACCTAAAAGTGTTTATTTACTAAACTATTATAAGACTCGGCTGGATCCTGTCATAGGAAACCTGCCAATCTAATTTTCCACAAATGCCAAGACACAGTGGAAGAGCTGGACCATCCATATGGTTTCCTCAACATGCTCTTCTCATGGCCTTTTGCATGCATTTCATTTTGCTGCAGTGCTTAAGTGGTCGTCTCATGACATGTTGTGGACAACAGTTGGATCAAATTGTTTATACCCCATGAATCCCATTTTGCTGACAAACAGGAAGATCTGAATGTGTGTGTACAGAATAACCTGTTAAAAGCAACAGCCAAAAAAAAAAAGACTTTGATCCTGGTAACCACAGAGTCGCTCTAACCATAGGGAGGAGAGAAACGCAAATAGCGGAAGAAGTGGCTCCAAACAACATGTCATCAAGCAGCATAGCAAGTTCATCTGAGGAGAGCTGGGGGAGGAGGCAATAAGTTCATTTTCCCTGTGTGTCTCTGCCAATCCTCCCTGCTCCCTCCTCCATATTTTTCTTCATTCACCCTTTCCGTACAGCTCAGCGTGCCGTCCTCGTACTCCGCCGTTATCACATGCTCAAAACCCCAAACACCGAAAGCTAAGTCAACTGTATGCAAACAAACCATAAACAGCTACACGTCAAGTAGCACGGACCCAAAAGTTTACAAATCCGTTCGCGGTAGATCTGCCTCGTGTGAGTTTAATCTGTTTTTGTAAATGGATCTTCTTTTAATGAATGTTTTATTAGTCGCTTATGTTTGTTGTACGTTTGAACAAACAAATAAACTGAAAACTAATCTGAAACCCCGAAGGTCTTACGGTGCAAGCCCCTTCATGTATAGAACAATGTAACAGAGGGATCTGGTTCATACTGGTTTTTGGACAGGTTTATCACACAGCAGCAAGCCAACTTCGACAAAGATCTGATTTTCCCTGGAAGAGATAGAGAAGAGATTGTAACAGATTTTTTGTGATGCTTATTCAAATAGTGTGCTTCGCAGATTGCGTTAGCTGCAGGCGCTTTACGGGCCAGTATTGTGTGTTGTATGTGATTCCTAGCATTTACAAAGCAAATTCTACAAAAGGGAAACCGTGAAGGGAAAACGGGTGAACTCTGCCCGTTCAAGCAGCTGGAGTTGTAATGTCTTTAGACAGTTTAGCGACTTTTACTTTAAGCGACAATAAAACAACGACTGAAATGTTTGAATCTCGGCATGTGTTTATCGAGCATTGCCATGTAACACACAGCTCACGTAACATGAATTAATTCCTAAGACTAAATTCAACTCCTGTAACCTTAATAACAAATTTTGCAGCGGAATTAATTCTCAGTCGACCAAAAATGGTGGCGACTTAGTGTTCGACGCAAGAAAAGCAAAGGCGGCAGCAAAAGTGCAAGAGACACAAATAAATGGAGACGTTGCTACAAAGAGGAATATCAAGGCCCAAACAATAGCAGAATCAAAAATCTGAAATACCTGTAGGTGATCACTGTTTTGCACAGGTCAGGCTAGTGTTTACCCGCCAAGAATAAAGGCACGAAAACAAAAAACAAAACAAGACGCGGGGTTAGAAAGGAGACACGAATGCATTTCCACATCCCTTCTCTTTTGCCTGCAAGACGAGGGACAGGCTGAGCAGTGCAGCCCCACTCGAACTGGGGCTGGGGCTTGAGAGCAGTTTCTGGGCCATGCCCTCCTCTCTCCCTGCCCACTTTTACCCTGCTGCCAAGAGGGAGAGACAGCAAGAAGAAAGGGAGGCAGGAAAAGAAATCATCGTGTCACGAAATTCTGCTCCGCACGCACCAAACTACTAAAGATATGAAATCCACGCGGAATAAGAGTAAGAGATCTGAAGCTGGACGAAGGCAAGGGAGCAGTCACACAAACTGTACGTTATGTGTCATCAAGCAGACATATAACAACTGTTGGATAAGTGGCTGAGAGGGAAGGAGGAAAGAGAGGCAGAGATATAAGCTTGGAGCAAGGAATCAGAAGTGAGTACTTACATGCTGCCTCGTAACGAAGCCAAGAGGTCGGACAGATTTATGTGCAGTTGGGCAAAGAAATCATTGCCAGATACTCTTGAAGAATGTCACAGCAAATGAGTTAAAGGCTTCTCTCAGAGTCGTGCATTAAACCCTTTTGTCAGCAGCTGGCAGCATTCCCAGGTAGTACATGCCTCACGGTTCCCATTTTCGGTAGTCACTCCGGACGTCTTTAGTTGTTCTGCACCTGCCTGTGTTTTCATTCAGACAAGAAACAAGCTCAAGAAAATGGTAAGCAGTGAGGTTTGGGCTTAATTTGGCTGTGGTGCCAAGCAGAGACCAGTGTTTATTGTCAACACAACACACCAAACAAGTGGTCTGAGATGTTTACCACAAAACAGTCTGATGTAACAGAATCAGTCCTGGAGTTCTCGAGTGAAAATGAGGCCAAGATGAGAAGTCAGCCCCAGTGAACAAGGAGTCCAAAGGCAAATGCTTTACGTGGATTATCAGCCAGAAAGTGAGATCACGGCAATAATCCGACGTTCGATTGTTAAAAAGCGTGCAGAGCTACAGTTTGTGACGTGCCCATGCCTCAGTGTAAACACTCAACAGTCTTTCCTCAGGCAGTATCCAAGACAGCTCTGTGTGTGACGTCATGCACTATTCATTTTTTATAAGCAATTATGTCCTTGCATGCACTCGAAGTCGCTCCTCTCCCAGTGAAGTCTGCTCCCCTGCTCATTTTGTGCACTCTTGAAGAATTTCTAAATTGAAAAGAATAAAGGAAGTAAACATACATTTCTGGCAAAAGGAGAGAATCTGCAAACTGCCTTTACAAATCTCACTTCGTGTCGTTCTCTTCCCGCTCGCAAACACGGAGACCATAAAAGTTTCAGCTGCAAAGGTTTGGACCAGCCTCCGCTGGCACTGATACAAAAGAGCACTGCCTGCTTATAAAAAACAGAGGGGACATGTCTGCAAGGGGCTTTCTGCCTCTCTCCTCCCGCCCCACTCTCTCTTTCAGGAACTCAGGGCAGTGACCGCTCTCAGGACTTTTACTCTCTGCTCCCAGGGTGAGGCCAGCTCATGCCAGCCCAGTCGGCATCTGTTAGGGATTCACAGTAGTCTGGGTCTCTCCAGGGAGGCTGGTCTCTGTCACAGAGACACCCACAGGGCAGGAAATGCAAGCTGCTGCACTGCTTCCTGGTTACTTTGTCCTCCGTGGTTAGTGTCTGTGTACGGCTTGTATTACGGTTCGCGCAGGATCCTGGTCGCTTTGCATTTCGGCTCCGAGTGGTGAAGAGAATCTGACCTCGTAGGATTATGTTCATAAGGCAACAACCCCAAACAAATAGTTTTCATTGTTTCAACGCTGTTGTCATATTAAAACCTACTTCCATGTGTTTCTGACACTCCTGTGCCAAAAATTAGAGCTGATGTCTCAGCATTCTTACAGCATACAAACAGAAATCATATTGCGTCACAGTTTTATGTAAACATTCTGCACTTTTCCCAACCAGATTCATTTTCCCAAAGCGGACAACGTCTGTTTCAGAAACACGCTGACCATTCAGCAGAGCGTTGGCACAGTGGGAAGCGTGTCACAGGTCACACGGCACTGCAGCACTGAACGAGATTAGGAGAAACAACTGCTTCTTCTCAGAAGTTCTACAAACAGCACATTGTGGGCATCTGCTTTATTTTGTTAAAGCCTAAGCTGTGTCTGGTTTATACTCTAATGCCCATCATCTCCGCACAAGGCTCGGAGCTGAACTTAAAATCCCGTCTCTGTCACAGTGCACCTGTACGTCTCTGTGCTTCTGCTTCTTTCTTGTTTTTGTGTTTCAAGTCTAAAGTTGGTTTTAATCGTCTCCACGTCTTTCTACTAGGTCATCAGTTGAGAGTGTGCTTGTACATATCAGCGGTCTTTGAGGGTTAATAGGTGGATGAAATGCTCTGTGTTGTATTGCCATAATGTGACGCCATATTACATAGCTAAGAGCATTTTATTATCAGGGAATGAGATCAGATACTGTCTGCCTCTGAGTCAAGGAGTGTTCTCAACTTGCTCTCTATGAGATTTGGCACATTGATGCTTGAGCTTTTGTTCAGAACGCTTGTCTCTGGATAATGTTGTGCTGGTCAACTCCGGTGGTCCAGTGAAGACCACACATGTGGAAATAAAGAAGCGATTTTATGTTAAGAGTAATAGCCACACAAATGAAACAGTGATTCTGTTTCCTAGTTTATTTTTACGCCCTGGGTGGAGTAATGCATGTGAACACCAAACAAAACCCAGACGTCTTGCAGGCTCGTTCTCTTTCTGCCTCCCATTCAGAAGGCACTTGCCCATTACGAGTGATATCTGCAGGTCATTGCCGTAGATCCTAGTGGTGTGAATAAGTGAACGGATGTAGATCCCATACTGCATGTGCCTTGGCTTGAAGTTGGACGGTTTCTTCTTTAAGTGTTGCATTGATGTTTTGATCTTTGTTTGTGTGACTACTCATTGCCTCACCTTCAGTAACGATAAGTAAGTCACAGTAAGAGCTGCAGAGTGACGCTGAGATGTGAACATTCATTAGACACTAACAGCTCGTCATAGGGTATAATTACATACCCACACAAAGGAACATGGAACATAAATTTTGGTTGACCTTTGAAGATTTAAGATAAGATAATCCTCTATTGATCCCACGCTGGGGAAATTCAATGTATTACTTTTCTTTTGTACATTAGTGGTATTTAAGCGCAGCCAAAAGGCTCTACTGCACTAACATGTTAGCGCAGGATCTTAAAGTGCAAAGACAAAGCACCGCTAATGAAAACTGGGCCAAATGTCAGTAAGTGCCGAGCTGCAGCTGACAGGTTTGATTCCATATTACTGCCACGAGCATTAACGACAATTAATGACACACAGTAATAGCAGGTGTATTTGTATTTCGGACGCCTTATTTTTCGTGGGTTATGAGGACTGCGGCCTCAGATGCCCTCTCATAAACTTCACGTCTCGATAAACAGTCGTAGATAGTACTCGTAAAGTAGAGCGTATGTAAAACCGATATAAAAGAAGAAGCGCTACGTTTACTGGTTTCATTTCTTTTTACAACCCAAGAGACTATTTTTGGTCCTAAAAAACAACTTCTCGTTCGTACTGACTGTGTGAGAGAGACCTCCTGCTATTGTCCTCTTTTCTAGCCCTCCACCTTCCGTGAACAATCTCTCCATTGGGGATAGATTTATTTAACCCAGATTTTCCTGTTTCGTCTTCATTGTTTGTCCTTCCTGAGACAAGGGCAGTCTCTGAGTTGATGATTCACCCAGCTTTACAGGACTGCTGGCTTCACGTTGTCGCTAACGTGCTGCTTCAGCACTCAGCCCACTGGTGAACTGAAACATCATCACTTTTCCATGTTTAACACATAACTTCCTGCTTCGTGTTTGTACAGTAAGTCTGCACGGTATCATTTTATAAAGTGGTTCATTTACTAGTTGCTGGTACCGTAAGAATCCTTTTACAGGTTTTTCAGCTCGTCCTGCTGCTTCACAGTGCTTTAACGTTGTTTCCTATCTTAGTCAACGACGGACATGAAAATAAAACAATCTGAAGACGCAACACACAGGACAACACACTGTGCATCTTTAAAGTGTCTTTTAAAGCGTGTTCACACAGTACATTTCTGTACGTCCATGTGCCCCCTGCTGCCTCACTGCTGCTTTTTGCCTTAGCGTCTCCTGGGGAACAGCAACATCTGGTGGCTGCCTGAGAAAATCGCAACGCACAAATTTCACAATTTGGCTTCAAGCTTTTAATATGTGAGGTTCTCGTGTTTTAACATCCTCCAGCTCGTCACACCGACTCTACCTGCTTCTCCTGAATTGAAGCAATCCTCCTTTTTTTTTTACCCAGCTTTACAGGAAGCGCAACTATTTATGCAATAAGCATAAATATGTCATTATCAGATGTGGGTTTGCACACATGTATTTCATGAAAACCTCCACAGGTTATGCTCACAGATGGTGTGTAGAGAGATTAGCCTAATCTCGGCTGAAGGGTCAGGACGTCCTGGTTGTGTGTTAGTCGATGGGGGACCTGTTGTTTTGTTAAAAATCCTCTTAGTAGTCAGTTCATGTGACCTCCCTGTGAGCCACGCAGGCATTCACAACCTGGACAAAGGCTAGAAATTACTCTGCTGCCCAGGAAACAGATCCTGGTGTGAGACGGTATTGACATACATTCGTATCGATACCTATACACACAGGTTTAGTTTCAGATTATTTGAACTAGATAACTTTCAGCCAGTTCATTGTCTTTTTGTGTGTCAGGCCCAAATCAAACGCAGCCGTGTCTCAGACAGAGGACAAACATGTTTAGTGTTTTACCACTGTACACTTATTATTAGCAAATATATTCATCAGCCCACCTTTCCATGATGTACTAAACATCCTCCTTCCACTGTATCTTAGGTCTTGTGGTTTTTCTGAATGGTTATTACTCCTTCCTTACACCCACTTTCTGCTGGTACCAGCCAGTGGCGCTAAACCAATTAGTAGCAAGAGAAAGCTTTACTCGTTGCTGTCAGGCCCAGTTCCCACACCCTGTGTGACCTATAAATGTAACAGTGTGCTTTATTATGACAAGATCTCTGACCGTGGCTTTTTGTATCATGCCTGCTGGCTGCCACTATTTAGTACTTAGCAGTAATGATGCTGGCTAATAGTCAATACTGTGGGTTTGAAGGAAGGAAACTACTACAGACATGTTTAAATACTGACGTTGACTTTTTAGGTTTGAGGATCTTGGACAGATCTGCTAAACAAGTCTACGCCCTCCTCCCAGGACGCTGTTGGTTTCTCCCGTTGACGTGTTTTGCACAGCAGATGGCTTTACACATAAATCCTATTAACAACTTTCTGCTGAGGGAGATGAGCAGGGAGCACAGGGCTCTCTCGCTCTTTCATTATCTCCACAGAGAAGCGGCCTAACCTCTAAGAAGAAGTGGTGGCAGCGCTGAAAGCGGAAACCACCATGTCTGCAGAGAAGGTAAGAGGGTGGGGTTGTGGCTTAGTGGGATGCTCGACTTTTCAAGTAAAATTATTCTCAGTGTTCGTAGAAATAACATGTAATGATGATTTGAGAGCTAGACCTGGAGGATCACTAGAATGACTAATTACAGGGAGTCAGGTCACATTTTTGTCTCGTGCACACTGGGTCACTAGATTTACTTTTAAACAGCTCTGTTTTGGTGAGGAATGGAACTTTAGATCACATGCCGGGATGAGGAGCAGGTAATGCTGCTAATGGGAAGTGACTGATCTCCATAGAATAGCCAGCAGGGGAAGTATTTGACTGTAGGAAGTTATGGAACTGAGACGAGGCTAAATTTGAGTCGTCTTCACATCTAACCTTGAGTTTTATCTCAGTTTATGGAGCTCACCTTCCAAAAGATGCATCTGAGAGCGAAAACCACGTCAGGTCACCCAAACCACTCATAGGGCTGATGAGGAGACAACCAAACCAAAAACACCACCATCAGCTGTTTACTTCAGCCTTTTAGCTTAACAGTCAGGGGGTATAGTCAGTACATAATCTGCATGTCGCTAATGGGTTTTATTAGAATAGTTTTTATTATATCCAGTATTCATAACTAAACTAAAGCTAGCCACATTAATTCCAACCTGACAAATGTCAAATCCTCACTTATCACTCCAGGCTGTGGTTTGTCTGAGGACACAAATAGGCCTCGATGCTGGATCTAACTATCTTCTAATAGGATTACTGTCACTGTCTCTGCTGAGCTCCACCACACTGACCTGGGTGGTGGGTGTCGCTCCACCTAAAATTAAACCAGAGACTTAGAAATATGATGAAATATTTGAAACACAAATGAAATCAATTTATTATTTTTGTAATTTAATTTATATAATTTATTATATAATGGAAATACTTGTGTTTTGTTCAATTACATTCAGAAACGGTGTCATAGGACAGTCACCATGTTGACACAGTTTTTGTACTGCAGGTACTGTCTATATATTGTCGTCTGTCCCTTTGTGTTTGTTGGATTTTACTTTGGATTTTACTTACAAAACCTTATTATTAAAACCAGTAACAGATTCACAGTCAGTCAGAAACGTGTGGTTCATCAAAATCAATAAATAATTATAAAACTTCATTTCACTGTCACCATCCATGATGTTTTAGGTAATGTAATACTGAAAAAACCGTTTATATCATTGTTTCCCTTATTTCCACGCTGCTCTTCACGACTTCATGGTGAGTCATCATTTATTATGAGTTTAGAATTTTGCTGTTTATAGTGAAATAAGCCAGGCAACTGAATAACAAACGTTCATATCTTCAGTCTTTACCATGGTCACAAATTGTATCTGTTATGTTTCTGTAAAGACACAAACCTAAAGAAGCCAAAAAAGAAGAAAGAGGAGGCCAACAGTACAGCAGAAGCTAAACTGATTGGAACTGAGGCCAAGCCCAAAAAAACAAAGATCAAGAAAAACGACGGCGCATCAGAAGAGGACAGCCCAGCCGTCCAAAGTGGGCAGCGAAATAAACGCGCCGGGTTATTTTCAGCATGTTACAACTGGTATAACTTAACCACGTTTGTGACATCACTGTTTCCTTATCAACCTGACAGATGGAAAGAAGGTGAAGAAAAAGAAACCAGAAAAAGATAAAGAAGAACCAGAAAAGGAAAAGGAGAAAGAGCCAAAGAAGAAAGCCAAAAGTGCGCCAAAGAAGAAGAAAGGTAAAAGGAAATAAAGGAGCCATTTTCACACCTCTGAAATGTTTTGGATTTCAGGTGTGAACAGAGAAGCGTTGGCTTTATTCTCTCTTAAGATTCAGGCTCAGATGATGATGATGATGATGAGGAGGAGGAGGAAGCCACCCCCAAAAAGAAAACGAAGAAAAAGCCCACAAAAGACAGCTCTCCTGCAAGTTCTGCCAAGGAAAAGAAGTCCAAGTCGAAAGGTGAGAAGCAGAAGCAGCAGTTTAAGAGGATTACATGATTTCATTGTGTAATGGTGAAGTAACAGCTGAGCAAAATTAATGAATGGAAAAGGATTTCTGAGCTCAGCCTCTGAGTAATTAATTATGGGAAAAGTAAAACGATGATGGCAACCTTGACATTTGCACCTGAAGTCCTTGGCCTGAACTGGATTTTCTCTTTTGTGTCTCACTTTTACCTTGTACAAAGTCTGGAGAAAGACTTAGCTTTATCAAATTGGATCAAATTCTTGTAACAACGCAACTGTGATTAGCTAACATGCTGGCTAATTGACAGAGCAGTGTAAAATCTGTTTTGATGTGACACAAAGGACCTGAAGCTGACAACAAGGAGATTTAGGTGGATGTTTTCATGTTATGGCATCGTCTACATTACTTTAGTGAGAGTTGATTTTATTTATAAGACGACTGCCAGATTATGCTCACAGTCAAATCAGGATAAACTATTTGAATCACGGTCTCGTTCTGATCTTGTTTGTGATTTCAGAAACACTTATTATTCTAAAGTTCAGTTTCTTTCAAGGATGCATCACATGCTTTAAAATGTGATTTTCATTCTTCAGATGACAAAGAGACTGATGGAAAAGAAAAAAAGTCCAAGTCGAAGGAGAAGGATAAGAAGAAGGAACCTGCCTCAATGTTCCAGATAAACGGAGAAAAAAACTCAAAAAACAAAAAGAAAGGTGATTACGTCTTTGATAAATAGCTTCATAGCTGGTAAAGCTTGATTACATCACTGTGATTCAAAAATATTTCTGTCTGTTGCTTCAGAAACGGTTAAATCAGACAGTGACAACAGTGAAGAAGAGACAAAGTCAACCAAATCAAAGAAGAAATCCTCCGCTGGCTCTTCATCTATGTTTCAAATATCAGGAGACAAGGACAAAGATAAGAAGACAAAAAAAAAAGGCAGGTTTACCAACAGCCGTTTCCTCTATTCCAGTCTGACTTGATTAGCTGATTATCACATAACAAATCCGTTGTGTGTTTCAGGAAAGGCTGAAGAAAGCAACGACTCTGACTCTGAAAAAGAGGAAAAGTCTAAGAAGAAAAAAGTCAAAGGGAAGAAGAAAAAGGTATTAAAGCAGCAACCACAGAAAGAAAATTTACGTTATATCCTGTAAGACAACTTTAAATTTTACTGTGAAGGAGTCAGGTGACAAATACTGATGAGTTTATGTCAAAACCTGCTACAGGCGCGATCTCCGTCACCTGAGATTGAGTTTGACAACTTGGAGAAGTTTGTGCTGCAGCCAGCTCCACAGGGCGTGACCATCAAATGCAGAGTTACTCGAGACCAGAGAGGAATGGATAAGAGCCTGTACCCCCTATATTACCTTCACCTAGACAACGAGAAAAAGGTCACTGATCCAGACCAGAAGCCAAAGCTTGTCTTGTTGTATATGTGTTTGAACTGATCATTCATTTAGACATTTTATTGTAGACGTTCCTTTTGGCTGGGAGGAAGAGGAAGAGGAGCACGACTTCCAACTACCTCATCTCCATTGATGCCACAGACTTATCAAGAGGGGGAGAGAACTTCGTTGGAAAACTTAGGTACAGTGTCAAATGTCTATTAAAAGTTGTACATTTGTTGGGATGTTGTGAGTCATGTCATCTGTGGTCTAGGTCCAATTTGATGGGGACTAAGTTCACGGTGTTTGACAATGCTCTGAACCCAGACAGAGCTCTTCCAGACATGTCTAATGCGCGACAGGAGTTAGCCGGCATCGTCTATGTAAGCTACTAATATATATCCATAGTTTTAGCTGTAAAACGTTAAAAAGCCTGATTTTTATTTCTGCCATTAGGAAACAAATGTCTTAGGAATGAAGGGACCCAGGAGGATGACGGTCATCATTCCAGGAATGAACAAGGACAATGAGCGCGTGCCACTCCGACCAAGAAGTGTAACGCCTCTGTTTGTTTTACTGCATTTTGTATGGATTTTACTAGAACGCTGAGCTGCACACTGTGCATGTGATCATGGCCATGAGTTCAGTGACAAAACAAATTTTTGAGACCAGGTAGATACTATTTGCTATTGCTTATTGGTGTGTTTAGAACCTTACCCATCTGTGGTACATTAAACTGAAAAAGCATAGTTTATTAAGGTAACACGTATTCACACTGCATATCAGGACAAAACAATCCAAGGAATGTTACCTAGAGTTCTGTCATAAAATATTTCGATAAGCAGCAGATTAGGGCAACTAGGCCTAAAGCTGCGAGGCCAGAAGAGCCTTGGTCAGGGAGATCAAACCCAAACAGCCAGTCTAACAGGGAAACGCTGCCAGAAGGATGGACATCTCCTCAGCACCCCGTCAGTGGCTCGAAGAAAGCCACTGAGTCAGTTGACCAAACAACATTTAAAGGGAAAAAAGATCTTCTTGGCCGATGAAACAAAATTTTGCTGTTTGGGCTCAATCTTCTCAATATTTACATGTTTATTAGACGGGTAAGACAGTAATCACACAAATGTTTTATGTGCGGGAAGATGTAAATAACTTGTACTGTACAATTTGAGTGAAGTATTAGCTAAAGC
Source organism: Macropodus opercularis (assembly GCA_030770545.1). Lineage (NCBI taxonomy): Eukaryota > Metazoa > Chordata > Actinopteri > Anabantiformes > Osphronemidae > Macropodus > Macropodus opercularis. The sequence continues at coordinate 7,907,701 of CM061099.1, forward strand.
CTAACTCTAACCCCAACCCTGTGTTAGGAGAGGATCATGTGCCCAGAGCCTAAGATCATCTAATATTTTGTTGGCTTTCAATGACTTCCTTGCAGGAATGTGACGGCTTGTTGATCAGATACCAAAATAGAAGGATGGAAAATCTGATTGAACTCCACAACAAGACGCCTGTGTGGAACGAAGAAACAGCTTCTCATGTGCTCAACTTCAACGGCAGGGTCACACAGGCCTCCATCAAGAACTTCCAGATCGTGCATAACAAAGACTGTGAGTGTCTATCTGTGTGTATGTGATGAGAAAGAAAGAAAGAAAGAAAGAAAGAAAGAAAGACAGAAAGTCAGTCAGTACTAGTGTAGATCTGAATGAATGCATTAAAATACATAAACATATTCTTCTCAGTTATGAAATCCACGAGATGTTGCGTCTGATTATCTGCTGCCTGTCCCCCTGTTCTTCCAGTGGACTACATCGTGATGCAGTTTGGACGGATAGCTGATGACATTTTCACGCTGGACTTCAGCTACCCGCTGTGCGCCGTGCAGGCCTTTGCCGTCGCGCTCTCTAGTTTCGATGGCAAAATCGCCTGTGAATGAAAAAGAAGGCTCCTTGTTTGTCGACTCGCGCTGAAACCACAACACACCCACGTTCACATGAGGCCAACCCGTGTGTTTGGAGCTGCCTTTAACACTTCTTGTGATAGGCAGCAATAACGAGTGGTGACTTCAGAGCAACGCCTGCCACTGAGTTCTTCCTCTTATGGGTGTGATTCTCTTGAGAAATAAGAAACCAAGTTAACATCTGATTTGACAGCGTATTTGAATTGAGTCACAGAAGGGACCAGGAAGCAGAGCGTTACAGGTTTTTGAGAGATGATCGCACTTGATTGATGAAGGCGTCAAACACTGTTTTCACAATGTTTAAAATGTGATATTTTGACTTTACTGTGCTGTATTGTTGTACTGTTTGGTTGCTTTACAGTCACTTTATGAAATGTCAATTTGCACAAGTGGCACAATATTAGTCTGAGTATTTACTCAAAGTTACATACGCTCCATAGCTTAGAGATTTGAATCCCCATTGTTAAAGTAACAGAAGCACATGTGTTTTTTGTTGTTTGTAGTCACTGTTATTTCTTGTTGTGTTTTCACTGAATATCACTTCTGTGCTATTTATTTTGCGAACACATTCATATTTTCACTTCCAGGCGTTTAATATAATATTGTTTAATAAATCAAATTAAGTTATATTTATGGTTATGGGTCAGTAATTCCTTGTTTATAGCATTTATGGTCTAAAATGCTTAAAAGGTACAATGTTATGACTTTTAACTTTGGAGCATCCAATAGCAAGCAAACCCAAGAACAAGAAGGGACTGACTGACGGTCTGTGCTCTAGGTTGGGGTAAGTAGTCCTTCAATGTGTTTTTGACAGTGTCGTCTGGAGCTGGCAGGTAATCAGAAAGATTTGAACCAGTTGCGGGTTTGAGGAGACACCCACGCCTTTCTCTGGTAGCAACCTGACATGTTGAGAGGAGCCTTAGGATGAAAAACCTGTTTGAGCTGAGGGCCCTGGGAGTAAGCGAGAGGTGTGTATTCTGCCTGAACCTGCTCAGGCAGTTGTCCAAACTCGCAAATTAAATGAAGCCTGAAGCTGGCAGCTCTTCTGGACAGATGCTGGAAGGTGAGTTCTTCCCCCATTGTTATTTTTTCTGTTACGTGACTTCCAGCTAAACAACTCACAAGGTTATTGTTTTCATTCCTACACAGTATTACTCATGGCTTCACACCATCCGTACAGAAGCTGCTGTAATTGTATCGGTAGTGGATAGATACTTACACTGTAACATTAAGACACTGCAACCACGTTGTTGACCAACAGAAGGAGCTGTTGGTGGATGGAGGTGTGTTCAAGGTTTCCTTCCTCCACAAAAACTTAAAACCTTTATTAAATAAACTATCTGGCAGGGTTAAAAACACATGGACTGTTTAATTATCTTTAGAATAATCATAGGCATTTAAAGACACAAAGTACAAACATTAGTATCAGTACTATGTGGACATAAATAAATAATAATTCATAAATTGGATCTGCACTGAAATTAAAATATTTTGGAGTAGGAGTGACGTAAATGTATCAGAAGGAATTTATCTGTAATGATCTGGTTTAAAGGCTTTGGTTAAGCACAACGTCACCAAACAGACTTAATATATTGTTAAAAAACAGCTTTAATGTTAAGCTCCATGGTGAGTAGAAATAATTTACAACACAGGTGTACATGAACATTTTATATGATAATATTGTTATAGCAAAATAAACTTTTCTACATATTTCACAGTTTAATTGTAAAAAAATGGATGTGAGAGAATGGTATTAATTTTTAATGTACAGTAACATTGCTGTGGTAAAGTTGATATTTTTCATTCCACAGATGGCACAATGTTGTTGGTGCACATAAAACTGTATTTTGTGGGATCCGAGGGTTAGGATTAGCTCTAAGCTCTATAGATAAAACAGTAATGAAGTTATTTATTTTCCAATATTTATTAAAAACTGCAGTAGATCAATTTAATTTAATTTAATTCAATTTATGTATTTTTTAAATTTTGCTGGGGTTGGGGGCGTGGTCTCCAGCAAAGTCACCGCCCCCCCGCTCGTTGATTGACGCGCGCCGATGGCTCCTCCTTGAAAGTCTTTTTTTTCCTCCCCCTTCGTTTTCCAGTGTAGTGCGTTGATTTCATACCAAAGTCATACTTAACATTCCACTTATACTGTCAAACCTCTGAGAAATATTACGGAAAACTACCAGGCGCCAAATTATAACAAAGTTACTAAATTGAGCAGCTGCTTTCATTTAGCAGAAGAAGGTGACTGCCAGAATAAAAAGGTGAGTTCTCCACTAATGTCCCCTCTTTCTTTCTGTTTAGAGCCTTTTTCTGGGGAGTTTTTTTTTTATGCCGCTCGCCTCGGTGAAGTTTTCAGATCATTGTCATTTTTTACATTTTTCCGTGGAGCTCCCTGCGTTGGGAGGGAAGCAGACATTTGCAGATTGATCGCCTATTGTGCTTGACTTTCCCAGAGTGCGGGGATATGTTTGACAGACACAGATTTCCACCCGTAGCCGCTCATTGACACAGTATTACAAATAAATCGCTTCTCCGCTGACAGCGCGCAACTGGGGCCAATATGTTTGTTTTCTGTCTCGCACAGTTTATACCTGGATCCAACACGTCCAGCCTCGTTCCTCAAGGGGAATCCAGCGGCTGCGTAGAATACAGACACCGACACACACAAACAGCAGCGATTTTGAGGAGGGATACACAACTTCAGTCTGTTTGGAGCCCTGCATCCCCAAGGTGAGACAACTTCTTAGCCCGGTTCACAGATGACGGGGTGTCCCGTTCGTCCAGCAGGAGACACGGGGCTACAGAGCAGTTTGCTTGTTTGCAAGAGAAAACGAAATCTGAAGAAAACAACAAACGGAGACGCTCCAGGCGCTGGTTGCAACGACGCATGGACAGTTTAATCTCACTTTTAATGACAGGGATCGGTTAAATATCTTCACAGCGTCACTAATGAATTTAAAAGCCCAAAGCAAGTCCTGTATGTTTTTAAGAATAAATAGATCAGTGGCCACACATCTGGACCACCTTTTTGAAAGACCTTGTAAATACGCACTTTGTCAACACAGGACTTGCGCACAGGAAAATAAAGTGCGGAGAAACCAACAGATTTGAGGAGATACAAGTACACGACAAATCTAAACAAAATACAAGCTGTTGGGTTTGAAAAATGAGACGGTTTTTCTACATATTACACATTTAAAACAAAACAAATATTTTGCATGAACAACTGCTTCAATCAGAGACTGAACCGAAATTGTGATATATACTTTTTATGTTTTTATCAGACATTTTATTGCATATTAACACATTTTCTACACTCATACAAATATAACTGTATAATTATTAATTTGCTGTCTAAAGTGGGGATGTTTTTCTCTCTTTTTGACTTTCACTTAACTCCTTTTGAGTCAACAAACAGGGCTTGTGATGATACTCTGCAAAGCCCGGCTAAATGCATAATTCCTAGGCGAGGATTTGAGGTGCATGGATATGTGTGCAGGCTAATTGTCTAATGATATGTGTGTGGCCAGCGCTCACACCTGCTCTGTCTGTTGGTGGCTCTGGTAAATTCTGGACAGTGCCAAATGTTTGGGCCGATTAGAGACGACATTTTAGCACCTCCTTCGCCCTAAATGTGTATGGTCACATGAGCTGCAAAGGTAAATCACTGCTAGTCGACAGGTTTGACTAAACAGCAGAATGCTGTCCGTCAGGTTAGTCAGAAGTAAGCTGAACAACCTGTTAACACAGCTTTCTGGTACTGTTACTGGCTGTTGTGACATGAAACAGCTATGAAGTGAGACGTGACTTTAGTAAATGTTTGATGTATTTCAGAGCTTTGTTTTAAACCACACTTTGCATTTGGTGCAACTCTGCGTATTATACGGCCAGTTTATTTTTTTCCAGTTGGTCATGCTAGGTCACAGTTGAGAGGCGAAATCTACAGTTTGAGCCCTTTTCAAAAGCTGAAGCTTTCTATGAACATGTGGAAACGATGTTCTGAAATGAAACAAACCAACCAGTTCAACCAAACAATGTGTCCTTGGTAAATGAGACACGCCAAGATGCCTAATAATAGATTTTGATGCTGATGGGTAAGTCTGGAAAGGATTAAGCATTCTGCTGCTCGGACAGATTCCCCTCCGTTGTTTTCATGCAGCTTGAATGTACAATGTGGTCTTTTCTGCTGGGTGGACTTAAATTCAAGGGGAAAGTTTTACGTCTTCGCCCATGTCCTGGAGGTCAATCAGATTACTTGGGGTAATATCCCCTTAAAGTGGCTGTTTTCTCCTTTCTTACTCTCCTGCTGGGTTCCTTCAGGCGGTTTGTGAAAGGGAAGAGTTAATGAGCCTGTGTGTCCTTGATGAGGGTTAAACAATCTGCAAATCTCTGATGGTTGTGATTTTTAAAACACATGTTTATCCATGAGCTGTAGACACTCGGTAGCTGTTTCAGATGATGAACTCTCTGCTGATTCCAGTCTGGATGTGCATCCTTTCTTTGCACTGTAGAGGGTTTACTTTGGATGCAGGTCTGTTGACCGTTTGTCAGCAGCAGCTTCACCCGCCTGTGTTAAACCCACAGGAGAATGGCTAATGAGCTTTTGCCCATTTGTGTAGCCTGCTTTTTAGCACCATCCCCAGAAGTGCTAGTCCAAATGGTGGACACATACCCCTCTGTCAACCCAGATCTGAACAAATAGCACTTATGACTGTGTGTTGAGCACACACAAGGGCTGAGAGAAAAGCCTTCAGTGTTCAGCCCGACAGTACCTAGCAGAGGTTGGGTTAAAGAGCGCAGTTGTCTTGATAAGGAGGATGTTGTGCTCGGAGTTATTTATTACCGTGATCCAACCGAAGAAAGCAGATTTTTTAGGAGCCGCACGCTTCAGCAGCGACAGCACAGACAAGTTATTTCACTGTATTCACGCTAATGCACTGCACATGCTTACATGCTTACAAACCATGAGGTTTTAACAGATAAGCTTTCTGGCCCTCCTGTTCACAACACTCAGGGGAGGAGCCAGGGAGTGGCCTAGAACAGTGTAGTCTTTGTGTCAGTTGTCCCCAAGTTGCTAGACGTTGTAGTTGTTCTTTCTCTGGCGACCAATTCTTACCAGTGATCTTCCTCATAAATGTGCTCTGAAGAGGAAGAGGCCAGAAAGAAACGCCTCCGAGGCCGTGTGTGCCAGTGGCTGCGGCCACTCTAGCCTCCATTAGAGATAACAGGAGGCTCGCGCTCACTCTGGGCCCGTCTGCTGTTTCAGAGATGCATGTGTGGCTTGTGTGTCGCGCTAGAGCTCTAGTGACCCAAGGGCACTCATGTGAAACCTCTTTAATCCCTGTGCTGGGAGTGTTTGGAGGCTCTCCTCATTTAGCACAGACTTATTTATTTTGGTTGTTTGGGCTGTAAAGCAGGACAGGTGTCTAAATGTTTTTGAGCAGGATCAGACCTGCGTTAAATATGTAAACCAGCTCAATAAGTGATGACCCCAGCTCAGGTTTTTAAATTTAATCTTATTTTTCCCTTGTGAAAATCCCTTCTATATTGCCTCGATCAAAGCTTTGGCTGCTTTTAATGCCTTGCTCCACAATTTATAAGGTTGGATGAGTTATTGGCTGGTGCATTCTGTTATGCATGTCTTAAAGGTTTCACAGATTATGGCTTGAAACCGCTCCCTTCACCACAAAATGACCAATTCAGGCTGGAATGGCTTCTCTGCTATGTTCCCTGGAAAATTTCCGATTAAAACGCTGATTCAGGCTGTAAGAAAAAAGCTCGCTGGCGCACTCGCTTTGCTTTGTGTCAGTCTTTCCCTCTTCGGCTGGATTAAGGCTTAATGCTCTGAAAGTGTGACAGTTCAAGGTGCACCGCATCGCCTGGAGCATTTTACAACAGAACAATGCACGAGTGAATCAGGGCTGTTGACCACACGTTGTAATGTTTGATAGTCAGTCACCGGCTCGAGCCTCACTGACTCACGTAGGAAACCATCAACCTCCTCTTACCTCAGCTTGAGTGAGTCTGTTTCCACTCTGTGTCATTTGTTTACAAGAAAACAACAAATAAGACGCACATGTGGGGATCGCAACGGCGTAAACTCGAGCATCGAGCACGTGGCTCGGCCAAGTGAGAGGATTTCAACGCAGAAAGTGTGTTCTTGTGTGACCGCCGTTCTCTCTCGAGCGTTTTGTTGCGCGTGTAGCTGGTATCAAACTGCAAACGTTTCTCTTGACAAGGGCTGCATGTGGTGTGTGTGTGTGTGTGTGTGTGTGTGTATGTATCAACTTTTAGCTCTGCTCCTTTCTGCCTCTTGCCGTGTGAGCTGTTGGCCGTCCAGCCCTCCTCTCACTCTCAGCTCTGATTGTTTCCTGAGCGCTGTGCCAGATAGGAAGTAGGAGGAAGTTATTGGAGGAGCTGGAGAGAATTTATTAGGGCCAAACGCAGACACGGGGGGGGGGAAACAAGGAGGGTAGCGGCTGTGATTTTTTGGGGGGCGAAGATGGCGCACAAGCATTTATAAATCTGAGGAAGACAGAGCAACGTATATGCCTGCACGTCCGATTTAATTCACCCCATAGGCCGATGATCTGTAGTACTGATAAACTGTGCCGTTGAGTGTGTCAAGGCAGCACTTCCAGTTCTTGTCGGAGAACGGCTTTGCTGGACTGGAACCTAAAATGTTTTCTTTATCTGTAATCTGACCTTCGAGAGCAGCTGCTCCTTCTGCCGCCAAGTCCCGTTGTTTCCCCCCGTCAAGTGTGTGTTTGTGTGGAGGGGGTTTCAGTGTGACAGGGAAGGCTCGCTCGACATCTGTGAACGCCCTTCAGCCTTAACAGGATGTGTGGTTTCCATGTGAGTTTTGGGCTGTGGATTTGTTACTGTTTGTTAAAGTTAATTTCAGTGAAGGTATGTTTAACTCTCAGCTAAGCAGGAGGGCTTATGACTTCCAGCAGGAGACTGCAGTTTGCCAACAAGTGTCCAACTAAGACGACTACATTCATACATTCATTCATTTGGTGTTTGTGGTCACAGCGGAGACGCTTTATCCACCAGATCACTCTCCTCCAAAAATGAACATAGCAGCGACTTTACAACATCTAACTTTCTTAAAGGCCGGAACAAATCTTGTTTATCGCTCAGCAAACAGATGGAGTTATGTATATACATAACTGCCAGTGGGCAAAGACAGAGAAAGGAGCAAACACAACAGACTTGACGGATCAACAGTAGGAGACAGATTTGAAGGAAATCTGTTAACAATCTGCTTCAAGACATGAGTCAGTGAAACTGAGTCATGGTAAGAAGAAGAAGATGGATGAAGGAGGCTGATTTCCACACACTGTTTGAGTGTGATATGACCAACATTCAAATGATCAAAATAGAATTATTACCATTTTTAAATATTCACTGGAATATACTTTTTTAAAATAATATGACGTGGAATGCTTGTATCAAAAAACCCAAAAGCCCTGAGCTGTTAACTCACACATACGTCTGTGTGTGTTGTCATTTGATCCCGTTTGACTTTGACTCAGCTCGATGTAAACGTAGTAATAATTATGTTTCTATTTCCTCGTGCCCCCCTGCAGCGAAAACCCTACACATCAACTCCTTCCTACACTAAACTGACTTACAACCAGGGAGCTTGTGTCTTTTTCAGAACGTCTCAAGTTTCCTACGTGCACTTCACTTGTTTGAAGTCCTGGAATGTTTAGGATTCCAGTGCAGGTGGCTTATAGGTATTTCTTTCAGGAGTTGGTGGAGACACTTAAAGCCATTAGTTAGTGTAAACAACACGAATAACAAAGCACTTTTTTATGAAGATCACAGGCTGTTTAATTGTTGCCGTCGTTTGATGTGTCTAGATCCACAGTTTGACATGCACTGACCTCTGTGACCTCAGAAAAAGCATGTGCTGCTTGTGTGTTTCACCTCACTAGTATTTACAGAATTTAATGAGTAACATCTAAAACATTGCTTTTATGTATCTAGCTCAGGGCGCCTTGACATCGTTAAAATAGAGGTTCGCCAGCGTTTGCTTAAGAGAAGAAGCCAGTTTCTATTAAAAGTTTGGCGCTTCAGAAAAACAAAGCTGATGTGGGAGACACTCAAGGATGACTTGGTTTTGGTTTTCACATGGCAGCATTCGCTCCGTGGCACGACTGAAAAGGTGAAATGCATAGCCTCCGTTTGAATATATGTCAGTGAGCAAACCTTTATGGTCTTTAAACATCAGTAGGCTCAACAATTGTTCTTTTCCCACAAGAGGACTGTGGAAAAGATGTTGCCATCAGTAACTGTGACTCAAGGTCTTGTCTCAGTCTTTAAATTGCTCTGCGTACATAAAGCCCCATCTGGTTGGTCTGACTACACCAAGCTGATCTCATGCTCAGTGAAGGAAAAGATGGAGGTATAAAACATATTCAGTGCCTTTTCTGGTTGAGTAACTGTTATTTTGTAAAGTACCAGGTGGCCTTTCCTGTGTGCAAGTGTTTTTTTTTTTTTTTTGGGATCTCCTTCCAGATTCAGGATGTACTGCATGTGACGCAGGAGTCAGAGTGTGACTCAGTAGTATTACAGGAATTCAGCAGAACATTTCACCACAGTCCTGTTTAGGAAAAACAGTAGAATAGCAGTATAGATGCCAGCTAGCCTCTGTCGGTGTGTAGATGAAGCTGGAGCGGAGGCAGGTCATGTGATCAGGGCTGGGAAAATGTAAAAAGGGATTCTAGTGGATGAATGGCACCATTTGAATGAACCCGCGAGGCGCATAGCTTCGCAGCGCTATTTACATTCCTGCTACACGTCGGAATTCTGTAGCATGTTGGTCTCAGAGTCTCATGGCCTGAGTCCCAGAGATCGTGAGGGGAGGGAGGTGTGTCCCTCATTTTTGTGTTAAATGTGAGATCATTGGTAATGAACCCAAACATTTTACAGTAGGTTTTATTGAAACCTGAACTGAAGTGGATCAATATTATCACTGCGCATTTACCTGTAGTTTATCTTTTCAGTCAGATCCAGATTCACATTTCTCATCTGGTCTCAAAAATGTTTAACTAATAATAGTTTCCTAAACTCCAAGGTGATGTTTTCATTTGTTTTGCCTAAAACTAGAATATATTAAATGTACTATCACATAAAATGCAGCAAAAAATAGATTTTTCCCCCCAGAATTTTAATGCCAAATCTGACACATGGACGTCTTTTTCCTACAGCTGACTAGATGGTGCTGAGGATTATTTGTTCTTTTTGCTTGAAATTGCATAAATGATAAATCAGCAACCATAAAGACCTATAAACGCGTCGTTATAAATGTTCTTCTATGTGCTTTATTGCATGAATTATTGCTACATTGTGAAAGTTCTCACCCAAACTTGGCTCAGAGGGACATTACTTTGTGTTGGTAACAGCTGCTCTAAAACAACTATGTTAATTACAGCAGCTTTTCTTTTCAAATGAAACGCTGGCAGTACATCATGTTGGAGGACTGAAGCCCAGGCATCTACACCGTGAATCAGGTTTTGTTGAGATTGTGTCGTCTGTGATTTTTCTCTCTCCAGCTACACGCACCACTCATCATAAACTCATGAGCATTGTCCTGATTCAAATCCTGTGACTCCACTCGAGGATGTGTTGGAAAACGGCTCTGGTAACAATGCTCTCCCTCTAGTCTGAGCAGCCGATGCCACAAAGCGGGAGCATGTTCGCACTGCTGATGTTGCATTCCAGCTGGAACAATCCCACTGTTTTCCAAACCCGAAAGTGGACGCCTAAATTGGACAACACCCCCCCATGCTCCCCCCCATACACACCCCCTTTCCCCCCCGCTCTCCAACCAACCAAGCAACCAACCCGCCCACCACCCTCTCCTCCCATACACACATCCCCTGGTCTCCTGTCCTTATTTGGGTAGAGACGTTCTGAGTCCTGGGTGGAGAGGGGGAGGCAGAGGAGGGGAGGGCGTTGGGTTGACACAAGGGAGGCAGAAGGCGAAACAGTGAGCGCTCGCAGCCCTTTCTTAATAAGGACATGTCTGGAATTCAGGCCTGTCTATCGGAGGAGAGCCTCTCTTGTTCGCACCCAGAGCTCCATTGAGGTCTGATCTGCGTGGAGGAGGTTCGCAGTGTTTTCTCTGCTGAGAGTGGCGATTAACAACAGAGGCCCACAGTTAGTTCCTCCCCAGAACCATTCAATATTAAAATACCTTGAACTTAAACATCCACATTAACTTAAATCGATGTAGCAGGCAGACACGCGGGATCCAGCCGTGTGACTGAGTTGGATCACTTGAGCTACTGATGCGTGCTCAGTTTCACACCGTGACCCTGTTCACGGTCCACCATAACAAGACGCTTTCAGCTAAAATTAGCAGCTTGACTCACGGACATTTGTCAAAATCCCATTTGAGTTCAATTTCACCGAACGTCAAACTGCGACCGGTCTTTGATCAGTGGTAGTTCCCATCAAGCGACAAGGAGGATGGTAAGGAAGGATCACTAACCCCACGCCTCTGCCTTCTCAGCAGTTTGTGGTTGTGGATAATCTGGTGTAACTACACAATTATAAGTCTTAATGTTTTGAAATACAGACTCATAGAAGATTTATTGATTCACATGGGGATTGCATATTTTTCAACATTACATGTCAGATTCCTAGACAGGCTATTTGAATGTTCTCTTGGTTGGATCATCTTCATTTTCCCACTGGAACACACATTTATGTATTCATCCATTATATTGCTTTTGTCAGCATCTGCAGAAATGCGAAAGTCGAGATACACGCTTCCCCGTGGTTACCTCATGGACTTCCAGTTCAGAAACAATACAATGCTGAAAAGGCAGCTTGAAAAATACTTAAGATCTTCGCCTGCAGTCAACCATGAGCCAACCACATTGGGACACAGTTCCCAGACCACAAGAATTTTTGAGGCCAGTGCTGATTAGTGAGGTCTTTAAACTTTGTTTTATGGAATATCTTGAATTCATTTGGCCATTTCAATGGAATAAAATTGCGGAAATTATAGTAATAATTACAGTTGGCATTGTTTATTCATCCAAATGTAATGACTGTAATAAAGAAAATGTCAGAGGGAGCCAACGCTGTGACTTATAGATGAATAACATTCTTCATTCTGTTGATATTCATTACGGTTTGCATGAACTTCTTCTTGTCTTCTACTTCTTGTCTGTCTTTGCAGTAATGCGAAATAATTACATTTATTGAGATTTAAAAGTGAAAAGACCATTGATAAACTTTGCAGGTTTTGAATTCATCTTCTGTGAAAGCTGTAACTATGAAAGTTCCTCCGTGTTCGACCGTTTAGTTTGATTCTGCTGGGAACCATGTTTCTCTGAACATCACTTCACGTCATTTTATGATAAGAAGAAGCCGTTAACTGTGTTGACCGGCTCTGATCTGATCTGGTCGTCACACTCTGAGGTGTAGACACGAGACATAACTTGCTCATCCAAGTCAAACACCAAACGTTTTCAGACTTCTGCATACTTGCCCAACTGGCTGATTGCCTCCACACTCAAAGGTCATAAAAACAATATGTTGATAAGACAAATGATGGTTTGCACTTGCAGGTTAGACTCAACCCAACAGCCAGTATTTATCCGACACTCTACTGTATTTGTCTTCCAGACAGTGAAACATGTCCTTGGGAGACATTTGCACTTTAAAGGCAAATTAGTGATTGATGATTTTCTATTATACAAACTGACCTTCATTCGCTGACCTGCAGTTATAGCTGCCTTACATCAAAATTAATACAACTGGTCTGGACTGGAGTGATTTTGGCTACAAGGAAGTCGCTTGCCACCTTTACTGAATTTCTTTTTATTGCAACACAAACTGTGGTTAAAGATATGATATGATACATTTTGTTAGAGCAAATATTGAATTAGACCTGATTACATCAACTAAATAATATACCCTTAAAGGTTAGGGGGGCATTTTGCAGTGATGATGAAATCTAGCTTGAGTAGCATTACAGAACATGTACAGTAGTTAAAATCATAATTCAGTTCTCTTCAATTGAACACCAACGTCTAAACACCCTCTATGTTGTTCTCCACAGATCTCCTACAGATCCTTTGATACTGGGGCTCGGGGTCGAGCCCAGGGGGAGCCGCCACCATTGCGTCCAACGAGTGGAGCGCCAACGGTAGCCCAGAAGATGGGCTGGATGGGGACAATGAGGACAAGGCCATGGACGGGGATGCTGAGGGAGTGTGGAGCCCAGATATTGAGCAGAGCTTCCAGGAGGCCCTCGCCATCTACCCTCCCTGCGGCAGACGGAAAATCATCCTGTCAGACGAGGGAAAGATGTATGGTGAGTCCGCTGGAGAACAGCCAGGAGAGCTAAGGAACAACAATTGCACGGAAATCAGTTCCATAATGAATGCACTGAAATGTGAAAACCATCCATTCCACAGAGGTTTGTGGCTGAAGCAAAACAAACATCCACCATCGTGTCCTGAAATGAGAAAAGTCTGTGTTTTTTTGTACTGCACTGATTTCACAGCTTCGAAGCAGAGGTGAATGTTTTCTTTCCGCGCAGAACTCTCTTTGACAAGTCTCTGCCTGTAGCTGTGACCCAGGAGCCGGTTCTTCCAGTCGCGCCAGCGCTCTCAGAGCTGGTTATTGCTGTTCCCAGAGCATCTCAACTCCTCTACCGCTGATTTACACCTGCCTTTTTCCTTTACAGCCTGTTTCTATGCTCACTGTTTTATTGCTTCTTCTCTTCCTCAGCCGCGAAACCGGCTCATTGTTTTTTATCGCTCGACGTCATGCGCTTGTTTCTTCCCACACCGGTATCACTGGAGGAGTTTTTGGCTTTAGGTGACTCATTGAAGCTGGTTTTTAGAGTGTTGTGTTTGATACTGAATAGCTCGGTTAAATCAGCAATAATTAGCACAGCATGAATCGAGACGCAAAACAAAAACATCCCATTAGCATGCTGTTCTGTCAAAGGTTTCAAACATCCATATGGTTGCGGAATAGTTATGTCGTTTCCTGCAGTGTGTTCATTAAATTGCAGGTGTTGAGCCTTTAATGTCATGAAAACCTCCAGATGGATATGTTGGCAAGTGCTTTGCTTGGTGGAGTCACCGACACCCAGGTGTTGGAAAGTGAACACATTTGTCTTTCATTATCTTCATCCCACATTCCCACTTCCTTTGATGAGAAAGTGCACGCTGTTAATTAGATTGAGCATTCAAAGCTGGATGTTTTGATGGCTGGCAATAAATGCTGACTGACAGGAATTAGGATGATGTTTTCCTTGGCCTTGTCCTCCGCCACTCTCTGGTTTTGTGAAATGATGTGCAATCTTAACCCAAGCCACGCTTTGTCCGATGTCCTTCACCTCTAATTATTGCCCGTCTCACGTGAAAACCCTGACACTTTGTAACTAACAAACCATCGGCTCTTTTCATTTCACAAGCTTCATTGTTTGTTTGTAAGGACTGTTTTTGGCTGGCGTTTCTTCGCTGCGTGTCAGATGGGATTTTTCTGTCGTGATTCACGCCAGATGGAATCTCATGCTCTGGCCCGTCACGCACATTCGGTTGTTCATACCTGAGATAACTCTGCCACAACAGACCAGCAAATGCAGCGTTTGTCCCCTCTGACATGATCCAATATCAGATTTGAATTATCACTGTTTATTTTAACTTTAACCGTATGTCTAAACGCAGACGTGCCTTCCAGTTGTGGGAAACTGAAAAAGTCTATCTTGGTGCTGAGGTTTAATATCGGGGTCAGTGTGACATCTGCAGTTTTCAGAATGACACAGATCGCAGGAGGCTTTTAATTTGACCTAAGCATAAAACTGCAGCCGACTTTAAACTCTAACAACTCTAATAACTTCTCTCTCCGGGCTCCACACACTTGTTGCCATGTGAAAGTCCGGAAAGTAGCAGGCCTTGCATAAACCTGCCTCCAGCGCTATAATTCGTCGGTGCCCCTTTAAGAGGAGCTTTTTGTATAGCACTAAACACGCTCTCCATTTACAATAAGTCATCTAAGGCTCTGCTGGCAGCACCGCGGCATGCCCCAGAAGAAGCCTTCACAGGGCCATTACCTCAGACATCCAAAAGTTGCCCTGACGTGAGGTTAGGGGAATGTTAACGATTGCGCTGTATGTAATACTGTCCACCTTGCAGTCTCAGACTACCAGTGGCCTCCAAAAGCAGGCAAGTCATCTCTCCCAGTGGGAATTCCACTTTTTCTGCCAGGATTTTTTTTTTTTTTTCACTTGCTGGGAAACCTTTTGCAAATTTCCATTAGCCAGAGCTGCGTTTTAATCCAGTATGCATGTTCTTTTCTCTACGAACCTGTCTAGACTTCCCAGCTGCGTTGCCAGTCATTTACGCAGCTCAGGGGTGATAAAGAGTTCAAAGCAAAATAACACTCAAACTTAATAAGTCACACATGTTAATAATCCCTCCTGTTGTTTTTGAACATAAGGAACACTTACACAAGCTAAACTGTAGTTTATGATTTAAAAAAAAACTATCTTGAAACACTTTTAAATAAAATATGTCTCATGTTATTACTTTACAAAATAAATACAGTAAATACATCACAATCCATTTTCTGCTTTTACACTGATTAAGAGGTTGCGCACAGCTGCTGGTTGGTGCTAAGCTAAACTACATGCAACCAGCTGTAGCCTTACGTTCAACGCTTTCTGCATCTCACTCAAAGCTTGGAAAACCGTTTGGCTCCCTCCTGAAATGTCAAAGCAACTGTTCATTTGAATTTTCCATTCAGTTAAATGCTCCCTGTTAAAACAAACGGGTATGGCGCTTTATTATCTGCGGTTTCATTTCAAAGCATAGCTGCGGATGTGAGATTTTGGTCATGGTAGAGTTGGCACATTTTGCAGGAAGTGTCTTCAAGAAAAATCCATATAAGAAAAAATGTGACTGGTCTTGTTTTGCTTTGGGGCTGTGCTGACGCGTTTTCCAGCCTTGACAGGTGCGCCAGCCCCCAAGCACACGCCTTGTCTGCTCTGTAGGGTTATAGCTGCAAACCTGTGCAAGCAAAAAAAGATGCGAAACTCCGTGTATTTAATAGCGAATGAGACGGGACAGAGAGGTCGCTGATGATGACTGAGCAGGCCCGGCGCTTCCCTGTCAGCCCCCTCACTGAGATGTCAGGAATGTTTTCAGTCATGGCCGAGCAGTATGTTAGCAATTTAGGATTACCTCAATGTTATGAGAAGGGAGGAGAGCGGAGTATAGGGGTGGAGAAAGGGTCCAGGAGAGACGGAGCGAGAGACGCGAAGGACAAGCGGCGGCGGTGCTGGTGGGGGAGGGGCCGGGGGAGGAGAGATTACCTTTTTGCCCATTATCTTAGCATGGAAGTGGAAAATTCCTGTGGACATAAAGTTAAAGAAAAAGACAGGCATGTTCTGTCAGGGAAGAGGTTAAGAAAGGCAGCCTACAGCAATGTGAGTGGGTGTTGAGCAATCAGCTAGGGACCCATGAGCAGCTTGGTGAGAAGGTAGAGAAATCGAAAGGCAACGGGTGTGAGGCAAAAAGGAGGCAGGGAACGATCTGGGCCGTTCGCTGGGATTGTGCAAGTGTGTTTGTGTCTGCTTGTATGCACCTGTCATGACGGCCTTTACGCCGTCTCTCTGATTTCCTGCCCCCAAATCTTCCAACTGATAAGTACTGAGATTGTGTCTTCGATATCCGGCCTTGAGAGAGCAGCGTGTCTGTAACGTGGTCGACCGATATAACCAGTCCTACCAGGTCGTTGTTCAAAGAAAAAGCAGGCATATACTGTACGTGCAACGTTTTGCGTATGATAAAGGCTCAAATGTTGTTGTTTCAAAACGGAGACTCACGGTGCCTGAGAATCTGGCAGTTTGATCTAAAATGAATAGTGAATATTGTAAATTATATAGAATAATAATGAATATTAATTGAAACGCTGAGCTCAGGGTTCTTGGCTGCACACAGAGGCAGTGATTTTAAAATGTGACACAATCAAGCAGTTGTTGTGGAAGATGACGTCGCAGCGCACAGCCACAAACCTTCACGAGCGCTAGCGGAGCACATGCTGCTGTGCTTTATCATTTATTGTGTCACTCTAGTTGTGAAAACAGAGTTTGGCTCGACTGAGGCTGCTGGGAATTTTCCTAGCTCCCGTATCTGCTCTCTGCTCTTTTGAAACTGATGGCAGAACTCTGTGGTTGGGACAGCGTGATGTTTATCCCTCTCTGCACCTCAGCTGAAGAGATTGAGTATGACAGTTGGGTGGGGGTCGACCTGGCATTGTTCTCTCTCTGCCATCCTCTGCCGGGATGGTCGGCAGCAGGTGCTGCTGTCCGCTCACGCAGGGCCACACAGTGGTGTTGTTTTGGGAGAAGGGGCTGCTTTGCTGCCGGGTGGCAGTTGTTGGCAGGGACAGTGACGGCTTTGTGTTTCCTCTAAGAGTAACTGCATCAGCTGCCCCCTTTTCCCGTTTTAAGCGGCAACCGCCCCCACCCCCCCTTCCTTTTCTGATCTAATGGCCCTCACCCCAAACCTAACCTCTACTTCTCCCAGAGCTAGAAGAGCATATGAGCAAGTGTGTGTTCGCCTGAGCGCAGACTGTGTTCGCAGGCCCAGGCCAATCAGACTGGCTAGCACAGATGTGACAGGCCTAGAGGAATGCTAGGAATGCGGAGGCGCTGGAGCAGGCGTGTCCATCCTTGGCCCGGAGAAGAAGGGGAGGGGCCGCCTCAGTATCGGCAGACAGCTCAGCTCGGCTCTGTTGGCCAACCGCCGGGCTGACTGGTTGGAGAGTACGGTGAGTGCTGCAAGGAGATGGCCTGCAGTACTTTTATGGTAATTGCACTAACCAGGACCTTCTGGAGGCCAAGTGCTTGTTTCTCCTGTCATTATGTGTCTGGATACTGAAAGCTGTTAAGCTGTTGACTTCCTAGACACACAGTCTATTGTGCGTATCTGTTTGCGGTCGGGGCAGCACATTGACCGGCTCTCGTCTGTGAAATTTTCTGTCAGCATATTTAGAAGGCTTTAGGTCATTATTCATAATAACGATACGATGCTTCAATCTCTCCCTTTGGCCCAGTGTTCAGCCACAGAAACCCAGAAAGCGTGACTTGGCAGCAGAAAGAAGTGAAAAAGACTGATGGAACGATTTCCCATGTGACAACACGATTGTGTTTCTTTGCTTTCCTCAGATACTAAAGATTATTTTCACTTTGTCCCGGCTGCACACCGCTTGTTGAAACACACGCTCAGCTCTGAATGTAAGGAGCACTATGAAGGCTCAGAATAGAAATCTATTCTCTGCACAACCTGTTTGTGCAGAATGTCGAGAGCACATGTCATCTCATTAAAAACATGGTTTTGTTTTCTAAGAACTCTCTGTAGTTAGGCTGCGTGAAGAGAGAGAGTGTGAAACGAGATGAAACTTAGGAGATCCAGCATCAGCTCTACGCATTCAGTTGTGTTATTTTCTATTGGAAATGTAGGAGACATATGGGCTGTTGTAGCCTGTGGGCAATAACTGAAGTGTGTTTGCACTGGATTTGAAAAGCTCTGGGAAAGGTCACGCTGCTGTTCCTTCGACGTGACACACACACGCGTTCAGGGTAGAACTCTGGCGCCTCCTCCTGTTCAAATAAAAGTATTATCAGCCATCTAAAACCATACACACACAACATTTACGTTGGGACCTTTTCTTTTTTTGCAGGTCGCAATGAACTGATAGCAAGGTACATCAAACTGAGGACAGGCAAGACTCGCACGAGAAAACAGGTAAAGACTGAATAAACATGCATGATATGAGCCTGTTTCAATGATAGTCCGACAACAAGGAAAATAAACATATTAAGAAAATAATCAAGTGACTGAATTATGTAGATTAAAGGTTATTTAAATGGGGTGAATAATTAGTAGCATAGAGTTTTGCATGAATGGTGCAGACAAGTATAACGTTGACTCAAAACTAACTACATAATAACTTAAGACGAGAGTGACGGCCTGTAAGACAGAGAAATAAATGATGTCAGGCTTTAGCTACACAGACAATTTTGCACTTAGGATCTTATATTTGGTCATTTAATTGTATTTAATCTAGACCATCTCTAGCTGTCACCTTTAAATGCATGCACTAGAGGTGTGTGTGTGTGTGTGTGTGTGTGTGTGTGTGTGTGTGTGTGTGTGTGTGTGTGTGTCCGTCCTTAGATGCATGTTGTGTGCATGATGTTTTTATGCTCAAAACTGTTTCACACCCTTTTAGGTGTCTAGTCACATACAGGTGTTAGCACGGAAGAAGGTTCGTGAATACCAGGCGAGTATAAAGGTAGGTGCCGCCAACCTGCCTCCCGGCAACACTGACTGGGCGTCTCTTTCCTCTTTGTTTACGGCTTCTCTCTCTTCCCTTGTCTTTTCTCTCCCTGTCTCCTTTTCCTCTTCCCTTCTCTTGGCTATTCTTCTGTGCAGGTTTCTAGCCACTTGCAGGTTCTTGCCCGGAGAAAATCTCGCGAGATTCAGTCAAAGCTAAAGGTATGCGCTTCACGGCGGGCTCGGCGGGGCTGGTACAAGCTTGGCTTCACACTAACCAGGTCGTTTGTGCAAGATATCAGTTTTTGCTTTCATGCAAGACCAGTTCGTTCTAGATAAGTGGACGTACAGTAAGCGCATTGAGGACAGGACTTACGTGATCTGAGGTGAAAATCCTGTAACAGCCCTTTGTGTCATGCATGCAGTGCACAAACACACAGCTTCTCAACGTCTCCTGTGTCTGAGGTCTGAGCACCATTAACTGTTAACGTCATACTTAAAAAGTGTAATGCGTTACTTTAAACACGCCGTTACGACACGTCGAGTGAAAAGTCATTTAGCTGCATGATGCTCCAGCTCTGTACCTACTGTCTGTGTCATGCATCTGCAGCAAACTCTACTTCTAGTTTCTAGGTCTAGTTTTCTAGACCTCTTCTTTCCCTAAACCTGTTTCGACTTCCCTTTTTAGTTGGAATTCTTAGTTTCTCTAATGTGTCTTTGTGTGTTGTTTTAATGACTTGATTTTATTTTTACGTGTATTGACTGCCTCTGTTTGATATTCGTACAGTATAGAGTCTGTAATACAGATACTGTACGTGTGAACATAAACTGATCTTCAGTCCGGTATTGGTCCTGTTAACTGAGTGCAATAGCCTGTTAGGGAATGGATGTATTATTACTCACCAATGTCCCATAAATGTTGAGAAGCTTGTATGTAAAGTAAAGTATCTGGCGATTTTAGCTTTGCTTAAAGATGTGAGCCAGTTTTTAGTGAACAGTAATGTTATTGTTATTATTGTTATTGTTACATTGTAAGTTGTTATAGTTTTCCTTCAGCGCCTCCCTTTCTCAGCATTTGACAGCCATTTGACTTCATTGTGCTTCTTAAATGCACTTTTAAATTCAATTTTCTTTGGCCATTGCTATTTTTGTAGCTTTGAATGATTAAATCAGCTACTTAACTTTAAATACAATTGTAGCTGATCAATTATTAATGAAGCAGGTAGTTAATCCGTGGCGGAAGAAAAGTTTCCTCTCAGGCTGCTGGATTCTGGAAATCAAATAAGGAAGTGTAAAAGCTCATTTAGTAATGGAATTAGCTTTACATGTCTTCAGTACAGTTCGCTGAAAGCTTGTGAAGTGCCTTCCACAATTTATATTGTTTAAATTAGTTTTTAATTGTGTTTAGTTATTAGCAGGGAGAAAGTGTTTGTTCCTCAACCACATCTTTCTTCCTCGTTATGTTATTGGTCAAGTGAAATTATATTTAATCCTTCATATTACTGAAATGATAATGCCACTAAATAAAGAAAACTCACTTGGAAAAATGTTGATATTTTGGCACAAGTCCCCCTACAGTTCACAACTGAACTGAAAACTAAACTAAACTGCCAAATAAAATTGATTTAGAAGCATTTTCATATCCAAATCGTACTTAATCTTACTACAACATTCAGAACTGCAGCACTAATGGTTTTTCTCTTCCTTTAATCAGGCGATGAATTTGGTAAGTGAATCTGACTTGTGTAATGCTTCCTGCCTCGCCTTTGTTTGGCAGCCCCGGCGCACTGTCCCCTTGCTATGGCCCCCTGCTGGCATGGCGTCCCGTCTCATTGCTATCTCGTAACGAAGCAATGCTTAGGAAGTAGCAGTGAGCGGTACATCCCGGTACTGCTGCACATCCTCATGTAGCGCAATCCCCTCGGCCTCCACCGCCCCGCTTGCTTTGCACAAGGTGTTGCTCTGTGATTTGGGGTCTAGCTTCTGAGACGGCTTTCCTCTGAAGTCCTAGCTACACTAGGTGATCTTCTTCATGAAAACGCAATTCACGTGTTATACACGAGGTTCGCTTTTGCATCTTTCGTGCTGCTTATTCTACGTGTCCTGGCCGATTGGTAGATGGATATTTACTATTGCTCTGTCATTGTTCTCTCTGATAACACACTGATCTATAATTTGTCTTGTGGTCAAAGCTTAACTTGGGTGATGCTGCTGTATTCCTCTCTTTGCTTTATTCAAAAGTTCCTTCACACAGTTTTTAACATTAGTAGAACAATGACGTTACTGTATCACAATTGTTTTATTGACAGCAAACTTGGTAACGTTTTCCTATAGACTGATTACTATTAATATTTTTTTCATTGAATACAGTTTCACATACATGCCATTTAGTTATATATATATATATATATATAGTGGTAGTAATGAATTGAAAATCTACATAACCTCAGTCAATGTATAACTTGGGATCATATAGGATCATATAAGGCTATAGCAGTAGATGATGCCTTGTGGTTGACAGCCATGATTTTCTATTTCAATCTGTAGGATCAGGCATCTAAAGACAAAGCCCTGCAGAGCATGGCAGCAATGTCGTCTGCACAGATCGTCTCCCCGAGTATGATAAAGAATCATCTTCCTCCGCTGCCTCCTGCCCCCTACCAGTCACCCAGAGTGAGACCTCTGTTCTATTACATTAGATCTTTATTTTTGCACCATTCAATA
Source organism: Macropodus opercularis (assembly GCA_030770545.1). NCBI lineage: Eukaryota > Metazoa > Chordata > Actinopteri > Anabantiformes > Osphronemidae > Macropodus > Macropodus opercularis. The sequence continues at coordinate 7,929,365 of CM061099.1, forward strand.
GAAGGCAGCAATTAAGTGTTTTTATTTACTTTCCAGTTCTGGCCTGCTGCCATCGCAGGACAGCCTGGACCCTCTCAGGAGTAAGTAAACCGCTCTACTGATGCCACAAGGTCATCTGTGGGAAACACCAGGATTTGTTTGAGTTACTATTGTGAGAGATGAGTAAATGCTTAAAGGAGGCAGTAGATTCTGTAAGAGATCTAGATTTAATGCAAGGTGGGTATTGCAGGGCATGGTTAACGGATCACGTTTTTGCACACCAGGCTGGTTCTAGATCTCAACCCGGGAAGGACTCCTGGGCTTGGCCGCACCAGCAATGTGTAAGTTACACCTAGCATAGGTCCAGCAGTGGGCACAACGCAGCACTAACTATCTTTCCACTCTGTGTTGTACTTTATGTTTCCTGCACTGATGTAAATCACCACCAGGCAAATACACTGGAACAAAAAGGAAAAGAGATCAGTTTGCAACGTTGATGCCGTTTTGCATCACTATTAGTGGTCATGCAGGGGGACTTACGCCTCGCTGGTGCAGCAACACATGCTTACACGTTGACACTGACAAAAAGAAATGCAAATATAGGAAGACACCGGAGCAAGTTCTGTCCTCATGTTGCCTCTGTGCTGTTGACATGTCAGTGTCTCATGACACCATTTGTTGTCTTTCAGTATCAAGCCTTTTGTACAGTCACCATACCCAAGCCTATCAGGTCCAGTGCAACAACCCATGACGAGTGAGTATGAAGTCCAAATCGGAGACTCTACTGGCACTTCACGACTGTACAGCAGGCTACAGCGTCATGGTTTCCAGGCACACGGAAATATCCCATCTCCATCAGTTCATGTGAGACTTCTGTGTGTTTTTTGTTTAGGTTATGAGTCGTTGGCGCCTCCTCCCCCACCAACTGCTACTGCAGTCCCAGTGTGGCAGGACCGAACCATCGCCTCGTCGAAGCTACGGATGCTGGAGTACTCAGCCTTCATGGAGATGCAGAGAGATCCAGACAACGTGAGTCAACGTTCGCAATAAGGCTTCATACTTACAGAAAGAACACGCTGCGTAAAGTTCACTAGTCTGAAGAAGGAGAGTTAATCAGTCCACCCTGTCTCTTTGTCTCTCTCCACTCTGCAGTACAGCAAACATCTGTTTGTCCACATAGGACAGACCAACCCCTCCTACAGCGACCCTCTACTTGAGGCTGTGGACATCCGGCAGATCTACGACAAGTTCCCTGAGAAGAAGGGTGGGCTCAAAGAGCTGTATGAGAAAGGGCCTCAGAACGCTTTCTTCCTGGTGAAATTCTGGGTGAGTCGTCAGTTTGTATCATGTATTTATCTTCCACTTGAACTCGTGTTTAATTCATGATTCCAAAACAGAAGCTAAAAATCAGCATGTAATATTTAAGGCTAAAGGTTATGACTGCTTTATTGTTTTTTCACCATATACTCAATGACATTCTTTAGCTTACAACTTAAAATAAGATGCAAAATTACAAGCATATCTTAAGCAAACCACATCCTCATTATGTGACAGGTGCTGTGCTTTAGATAACGCATTTCACAACACATTGCTTCATTGTCCTCGCAGCATTTGTGGCAAATATACATATAGTCTCAAAAACATCTTGAACAATGTTAAGATTTGGTTGCTCTCATGCATTGAGATGTTTCTATCATAACACGTACTGATCGTCACTGATGGGATGTGTGTCCTGCGCAGGCGGATCTGAACAGCAGCATCATGGAAGATGGTCCCACTTATTTCTATGGTGTCAGTAGTCAGTACAGCAGCGCTGAGAACATGATAATCACCGTTTCAACCAAGGTCTGCTCGTTCGGCAAGCAGGTTGTCGAGAAAGTGGAGGTAAGACTCGAAGCGACAAAGGTTATCCTCACAACCACAGGCCACACAAAGTGTCCGATCTTAGGAGAAGCTGTTCTCACTGACTGGCTGTGTTTGTCTCTCCTGTGCGCGTTGCAGACAGAGTATGCCCGCCTAGAGGGAGGAAAGTGTGTTTACAGGATTCACCGCTCTCCTATGTGCGAATACATGATCAACTTTATCCAAAAGCTCAAACATTTGCCTGAAAAATACATGATGAACAGTGTTCTTGAAAACTTCACTATACTACAGGTAACGTACAGCCAGTCTTAATAAATGTTAAAGGAATTTGACAATATGTGCCCTTATAACACTGTGCACTCTGTTTTTTCTTCAGGTGGTGACGAACCGTGACACCCAGGAGACTTTGCTCTGCATAGCCTTTGTCTTCGAGGTTTCCACAAGTGAACACGGAGCTCAGTATCACGTCTACAGACTTGTCAAAGACTAACAGCTCTTCAGGGAGGTTTTGGAAAATCCAGACAAAAGCGTGACACAATCTCTTTTCGACCAGCTCAACTATCCAGGAAAATCCTCAAATGAACTTTCAAACTATGCTAGACTGAAGTAACATGGACGCATTTTAAAGCTTTAAAAGAGTATGCAAGGAAAACAAAGAGTCTCAATGTGCCAACACACGTAGAAATTGTGAAGAATTGCAGATTTGTCGGAAAGGTAGCAACTAACTAACGTGTTTAAACTTGATTTAGATGAAGTTGGTCACTTTTGCCAAGGTAATTTTTGGAGCGCGACACGTTTTATAGAGGGAACGAGAATGTGTTTGTGGCTGAAAAGATGTTTATGATTTCCAAGGGAATGCACTCTGAGAAGACAGAGAAGTGTGTATGAGATTGAAACAGTAGAGAGAACAGGACCACAGAAGAGGAAAACCAGAGCCAAGTGGAGTTCTTGCAGTAGTGTTCGGAAAGAAAGTGCCTTTTCTCCAAAGATGAAATCAATGCCTGCCACTTTGGATTGCCTTTTTTACTACCTCTTGTTTTTAAACAAACACATTAAATAGAGAATAGTCAGACAGGTGTATTCTGAAAATTGGAAAGAAACCTTTCAGATCTAGATCTTTTGAGACATTTGGGCACACAAAGGAATGGGCTGGACTAATTATAATGACATTTTTCATATAGTTTATTATTTTACGAAATAAAAAAACACCCGAAGTTTTACAGTCAGGTTGTACGGGGAAAAGGTTTATCGTGTTACTGCATTATTAATGTTCATCTTTTTTATGTGTTATAATTATTTTTAATCAGGTCTTACAAGGATCTCTCTACAGTATAACTGACACATCGAATGCCTTGTACCATCGCTAGCCTGACATGACATCCTCATGAGATCCCCTGTCATTTCTCTCTATTTGAAGACGTGTGCTTGGTTGCACTTATAAGATCGTAAAGTGGGGGCGAAGCAACAGCAGTGCTTATGTTCTGCCTTGAATTATGTAGCCTAATTAAAAAAATGAACTGTTTCTGTACTGTGAGTCAGTGGATTTTAAAGGAATATGTGTTACATAGGAGTATTTTAGTGCAGGGGGGGCCTTATGTTCGTATTTGTGATCAAGTAACTCAGCACAGAGACCACGGTTAAAGTGGAGAGAATTTAATCACTGTTTCTTTTGTTTAAAAAAGAGATTGTATGCTGTGAAGCCGGATAGTTTGCTTCACCCTTCTCCTTGTTAGGTGTGAAGCACTCACTGATAAAAATTCAGTTTTGATATTTAAGACATATTTTTTACTTACACATGAAATAATTATAAAAATCCAACTAAATAATTGTCTTGAATGTGAGCTGTTGTCTCTGTGCTGTGGAGAATGACCATTGATTGTTATTTATAGGGTTGGAAAATAGCGGGAGGGCAGGGTGGGGTACTGGAGGTGTTTTGATCTTTGCTCATTACGATGGGGATGTTAAAAGTATTGCAGGAGTCAAGTTAGAGACGGGAATGACTGTCTACTGTGTTCACTGGACAGTTGAGTCATAAGAGGTCAAATTTAAGATAATGTATGTTGGAATAATTGCACCTGGATTTGAATATCATGTTTCACAATCTAGACACAATAACACTCCAATTGTAGGTTTCTCAATTTATCTTTTATACAGAACTTTTGTTTTTGCCATTATCACGATTAATGTTCAGTTTTGATTCTGTTGTCTTTTGACTTTCAGTGTTTGCCATATGCTTCACTGAAAATAATGTGTGATTTTGCTGATAATTGATAATTAATAATGAGATATCAAATGTATCATATTCTGAATGGTGTGGGCAGTTTTTTTTTCTTTTTTTTTTGGTTTAAGGTGTTGTACCGTTGTCTTTGTTACTGTTGTGCATTGCAATTTTATACTTCATAGAGGTTGGACTATGTAATCAAGCAAATGTATGTAACAATAAAAACGCATGGTGCCTTTGGGGCCTTTTCCCCCAGAAAACATATTAAACATGTTTGTAAATTTGTTACGTCCATTGTGATTTTTCCATAGCAATATTACAAACACAAATTAAACACAAAATAGCCAAGTCGGGTACAAGTACCTTAAATTCTCCTGGGCTAAGTTTAATTATGTAAATTCCACCGCTGTTACGCCAAGGACTGTGAACTTCACCTCCCAGAATTAATTGCGTCTTCAGCGGCGTCTAGCCGGGAACCAAGTCTTCAAAATAAAATGCAGCACTAAGCAAACTGAATGTCGTTCAATTGAAATCGATTTTTTATATACTACTTTACTTTATTATACATATTTTTTAATCAATCTGTCTACATTTATTGTACAAATGCGTTCAGTCTATAATTGAAATACTGTGGGTCTTGACCTAAAGTTTTATTTTGATGGGAAATCCACCGGAGGTTACATTTATATCTATTCAGCCGGCAGGAAAAGCCGCAGAGATGGAAGGGAGATATAAACACCGTTAAGTTGCCTGGGCGTGTATTAAAATGCTCACGAATTAGCTGGTCGCGGAGTGATTTGTTGGTAACAGTTAGCCAAGGTTAAAACAATAATCGGCTAGCGGGCTAACAGGAAGTGCGTTGGTCCAATGCCAGTCCTGACATTACGACAGTGTAACTGAAGTTGCTCCTCACACGATCCAGTTTCCTTCAGGCGACGTCAAACGCTCCTGAGGTGAGTTGACGAGTTGAAGAAGCTACAGTGTCAGGAACAGGGTTCGCAATGTTTAACCTCAGTGTCACTGCGATTACATAAAATGCCGGCTGGTGTTGTTTAGCAGCTACACAGTATTGAGGGCCGCACCGTTTTTCTTTAGCTAACGGCTAAACGTTTTATCCACCTTGTCTAGAGGTGAGTGCTACTGAGCGTTAAAAATGCCATCTGCTAAACAAGTTCATGATATGTTTGATTAATCGAGTTTAATCATATGTCACCGAGCTGATGGAGTTTTCAAATGTCTGACACCAGTGTCTGAATGTTCAAATAAGAACCTGCAGCAGCGTCACTTCTGTTATATTAGATGTGTTTTTCATGAATCTTTTCTATAAATGCCGGCACGTTTTATCTTACAGTAATTTGCCTACCATCACTCTAATGGAATTCAAACTATTGTCATTGGTTTTTATGTCATTGACTAATTTCATCTGTTAAAGGAAAACGCCCACTGTGTTAACTGTGCAATAATCTGGTCAAGAAAGACCTAAATAAATAATTTATGTACATCTACGCTACTATCAGTCAGATAGTCACAGGCTGGCATGACTGTCTTCTACTGGACTTCTGTTGTATTCACACCCACTGAAGGAGCAGTGTTTGTGGTACCAACAAACTATATGATTCGCTTTACCACACGCTTCTGCTTCCCTCTTTTCTCCCTAGACAAATGCAAAGCGATGTCAGCACTCTGTCTGGGGCCGGTGTATTGTTGCATTCCCAGCAGTAAAGAGGGAGTCTATTCACATTTACTTTGGCCCCTTTTTTAAAAGTCATCCACAGTTTCCCACAGCATCACGCAGTGAGGCCTGCCAGGGTCAGCCCATTCTTAACGTTGACATTATTTCAACATGCTTGTGCCATAAAAACAGAAAAGCTGTCAGACAATTATGCTTAGTCACAAATCACTCCGGAAGTGCAGGTGATCAGTTAAAATTGCTGAGTGTTTAAGTTCAAGAACTGGAACTAAAGTCACACTGGTTCCTGCTTGGTTTGCGCTTTTATTGCTTGTCAGGCAGATTTTATTTTTTGTTTTTCCTTCATTCTTTCTACAAATTACTCATCACTGTGTGATTTTCATTTTATGAGTTTAAGTGTTAGTATATATCATAATCCTGTAAGTCCCAGTGTACTGACTTAAAAAAATTCATGCTTAATTACTCCCTATTGTTCAAGTGTGTGTGTGTGTGTGTGTGTGTGTTTTGTGCCAATTTGTGATGGGATGACAATATATAACTTCTAACAATCACTTCTGTGTGTCACATAACAATAGGTGCTGTGCCCGTCATCTGACACTCCTGGTCTGAAGCTCATCACATCTTTTGACCTACTTTAACTGACAGCATGTCTAAAACCGACTCTGTCAGTGTGCGGGTCTTTTCCCTGAACTGCTGGTCAGTTGACTCTTCATGCATTGTATTTTCTCTTGTGATGTCTGGTAAAACTGTTCATACATGTGTTTTTTTTTGTGTTTGTCTTCAGGGGAATTCGCTACCTTAGCAAGCACCGTTGTCAGCGCTACACCCTGATTGGAGATATGTTGTCAAGGGAAGAGCATGATATTGTCCTACTGCAAGAGGTTGGTGGAAGATCCTTCTTATCAAGTGTGGTCACAAAGCATTTCATTAATCATTTCATCAGTTTGTGTTAGTTTAATATATTCTGTAATGAACGCAACCCTTCCGCTGCTTATCTACTTGTAGACACATTAACAATTTTACAGTGTGTTATATTTTTCATATAAATTTTTTAGGTGTGGAGTGAGAAAGATTATCTCTTCTTGAAAAAGAAACTTGCCTCCAGTCATCTTCACTCTCATTATTTCAAAAGGTAATGTCTTTTTTTTCTTATTCTGGGGTTGCTGTGCAATCGTTTCTCAACTTGTTACCTTTGAACATCTTTGAGTCTGTGATTAAAATTAATGGGTAAGTTGCCATATCTTCAAAGGGCCTCAAAGTGTGAGAACAGGGTACTTGTAAGGACTTTGATCCATCTTCAAAATTCAACTGAAGCATGGTGGCTACCTAAAGGATTAACATTTCCAGCTTAATGCTTTCTTGACCTCCAAAGCAGCAGCCTGAGCTTAATCAAAGGTCTTACCTTTTTAATTTCCATCTGCACTTCACAGAAATGTCAAATCTATTCTACACAATCTCGCCTTGCGTAGAGGTGCCAGCTACTTACAGCTGTGTCTGTACTGTAAAAAGTCTGGAGGATAAACATGCTAATGTGGTGTTTTTCCTCTTTGCAGTGGAGTTATAGGAAGTGGACTGGCCATTTTCTCCAAACATAGAATCCATGATACGTTTCTTTATCGCTACTCACTGAATGGCTATCCGTACATGGTAAGTCTATGGTTTCCAGGAGTTACTGTATGGATGGAGGTTGCAAATGCTTGTAAAAAATGGAAAACTATGTGTTAAGTGTAAAAGTTGCGTAAATGTCCTTCAACCACTGTTATTGTGTATTACAGAAAAAATATAAAAAGTTTTCAGTTAGCTGATTGCTGCGATTTCTGTAGAAATTGCAGATGAGCTGTTGAAAACCAGAGACCAATATGATTTTTTTCTGAGCTAAATAGAAGTCACACTTTGGACTTTCTGATTGCAATACAACAGTGATAACCACCCTGCTAACACAACCCACACAAGCTGTTTTTCTCAGGTTCGCTTCTTAGAGATATGTGAAATCATTATTAGGCTTTGACTCCAATAGTTTAATATCTCCCTTTCTGTTTCTATTAATGCAGGTGTCAGGAATATATAGATTGTTTTAGAACATTATTCTCTTCTAACTGCAAACTCATAGTCTGTTTTTTTTTCTTTTCTGACATTCAGGCTCACCATGGAGACTGGTTCGGAGGCAAGGCTGTTGGGATGGCCATCCTAAACATCGGGAGCCTGATTGCAAACGTCTACGTCACACATGTAAGGTTCATCAGATCAGTTCTCGGCTTTTATTACGCGCATAATGTTTGACCTGTGCGCTGCTGTGTTGATTTTAGCTGCATGCAGAGTACAGCAGAGAGAAAGACTCTTATCTACCTCACAGAGTGGTTCAGGCCTGGGAGCTGCAGCAGTTTGTTCGGTAGGGTGTCTCTATTTCTGCATATTCAGTATGAGCTACCTGTCTTTATTTTCAGCTGTGTTCAAAACAACACTGCCTTATGGGTTGGTTTTTTTTATTAGCAGTTACATAATGAAAGTAAAATTCAATGTTAATCCTAAACAGCATCATTGGTAAATAAAAATATCTGTACCTATTAGCCACACCTCTGTTGGAGCAGATGTGGTGATTTTAGGTGGTGACCTCAACATGCACCCTCAGGACCTCGGCAGCAGACTACTGAGGTCATATACTGGACTTCAAGATGCTTATTTAGAGGCTGCTAAATTTGATGTGAGTAAATTGTCCTACTAAATAATGAACGGACATCTACATTTACTAGCTTAATAATGGAATGTAATTCACAGTATTTTGCACATGCAGCCCAAAGACAAGATGCCAGAGTATTTGGAGTTTATACAGCAATGTCATTGTGGTTGCATTTCTGAAGAATCCTACTAAGTGAAATGTAACTTGCACAAACTAAAAAGTTTTTTTTTTTTGTTGTTGCAGGGATGTGAGAACGGCATGACTCTAATAGCTGACAACCCTTTTATCGATCAAAAGGAGCTTGTTCCATTTGAGAAGGGGATTCGAATTGACTACATCCTGTTCAAGGTAGTTAGAGGAAGATTTTCAAGCTTAAGCTCATAAGCTTTAATTCCACAGCTAAATCAGATTTTATTGTGCCTCAAAATCCTAATTCACATTTCACTTCTGTTGCGTGCAGGGTTCCTCCATAGCAGACATTTACTGTGATTCCATGTCCACCACAAAAGGCTCCATCCCTGACCATCCTTTTCCATACTCTGACCACGAGGCTCTGACTGCTGAGCTGAGGCTGGAGTCACACAATCCAACTGAGACTGGAAGAGAAGGGCATGTGGAAGATGAGGACCCTGCTGCAGGTATTTTAAAAGCCATACCAGCTCAGAGGTTGTAGGGAGAGCAGTGTCTGTTGAGTGGTTGGGTCATGGCTATAGTTGTAAGTTCTGGATTTCATTTGATTCCTTTATTTATGCAGAATGAAAATAATATTCATGGTTTTCAGTGTCAGAGTTATTTACTAATTTAGACTCAGAATGTGGTGTAATTCAGTGAAGCATGTACGAATTAGTACTAAATGGCAGCTTTAACTTCACAAGGAAGTTTGACAACATTTATATTTAGACAGGAAAGACAGGTGGTATTAATGATGTCCCTCTCAGCAGGAAGCTGCTGCATGTTTACAGTTTACAGGGCTGTTCAAAACAACAGATGACCGTAAGGCGTAAATGACTTAATGACCTCACAGAGCTTAAGAACCAGCCACTCCAGTCAGAACTGATGAAGCCCTTCGGATGAGGAGTGATAAAGCGACAGTATTCAGTACGGTGTTTTGTTTTGTTTTTTCAGGAAAATTGGCAGAGTTGGTCAACATAGTGACTGAGGCACGTACTGAAGTCAAAGTGGGCCTCCACTGCGCTGAAAGTATGCGCTACACAGCAACACGTACCGGAATGATGGGTCTGGCTCTGCTGTTTCTAGAGCTGGCCATCGCTGCCGTGCCCTGGTTGGCCTTGGGAGCTGAACAGCCTTTCCCTCGTACCTCCTTCTACCTGCTGGCTGCGCTGTGCTTTGCCATCCTGGTGACGACCTTTCTGCTGTACATCTTTTATACCATGGAGCTGAAATCTCTTCAGGGAGCTGAAGACCAGATGAGACTTGCAATAGGAAGTCTCCAAGAGAAGCTCAGGGCCTTTCCTCTTTTTCAAGCTCACAATTCTCAGCGGAGCTCCCCCGAGGGTCAGGACCCCAGTGATTTTGGTCCAGAGCAATAATGAGGGAGCAAAATGGGCTTAGTGAAATGAAGCCTTTGAAGTGAGCTTTAATGTGAATGTTGAAGGGGGTCATTGCTCCTCAGAATGTGTTTTATGCTCTAGAGATTTAGATTTGAACTGCAAAAAGAAGGAGCTGAAATTAAATTGAATGAAGGTTGTAGCAGCAGTGCAGGGCACAATCAGGCTTTGACATTTTTATACATTTTTATATTCTAATATTTAGCTTTTTAAACTCTTACATCTCCAACTATGCAGCTCACGTATGCTCGCTGTTACGTAATCAGGCTACTGCTGAGCAGTAAATATGGCCGTTTATGCTTTTAAGCTTTAGGTCGAACTCACATTCCACCCAACAATAGTTTCATCAGGACCAGTGGTTTGTTTCTTACTTGGAGCTTCCAGTAAACACAGAGGGACTGGACTGTTTTATGATTTACCACGTACCCGACAAGCAGTCACAGTCTGTTTTCTGTAAAAGGAGGTCAGTATTTTCAGAGCGTTCCTCTGGCGCTGTCGTACTCTTGTAACAGTAGTTTACTATAGTAAACGTGACTATCTGCATGTATAAGTTCTCATCTTTGCTATGTTGCACCAGAAAGTATCTTTTTAATGTCAGACAATCAACACTCGTCTTTCATAGACGCTGTTTTACTCTTTCTGAGTAACAGTGGGAATGTTATTTTCTGTAATGCGTACTTTCTCTCAGCATCTTGTACTGTAGAAAGAATACTTAATATATATTTACTGTAGTGTGCAGATATATAAAGTTGTGTCTGCAGAGACTAACCATGTTCATTTATATTGAAATTGTGGTGAGCATGATAATATAAGCAATAAAGAATTCGGATGCATTCTGCTTGACTGCGGTGAGTGATACAGTAGATTCACCAGTAGAGAGCAGTCTGTTTTAAACCACTCCTACCCTCACTAAGCATTAACTGGCTCCCAGCAGCAGCTCTGGGACACCGGTGACGGAGCAGCTGAATCAGCCACGTGCAGGCTGGAATCAGACTAAGAGTGGACACAATTGGTGCATTTCATATTTTTTTTATACTGATTTATGATTTTAATAGTTGCAACACTGATTTATTTAATTGAGGCCACTTCCGCAACAATGTAGCATAAATGTTTGATGACGTCTTCATACACCACAACTTTAACTGTACATTATAGTGAAAATGTGATCAGTGCTTTACTAAATGTCAATGTTTATTTGAATACATCCGTAGTATTAGCAGAATAGACCTTTGCTCAAAGGATTAAAAGTACTAATGGAGAGTACTAGTACACAACGTGTTTCAATATGCAGTGCTGGCATTTAACCATTTCCACCGACCTGTCTTGTAATTAAATATATCTCTTAAATGCTACTTCATATGTAAAGCTTTATGCTGCAGAACACACCTTACAGCTGCAATCAAACTGAAAATGATGTGTAGCTAAATAACTAATATTTATTGTGATTGCATTTTCTTCATATGATGCATTAATTGTCACTAACTGGAAGGTAACAGCTATGTAATAAGTACTAATTCACCTGTAGAATATAGTGAAGTGAAAGTAAGTGTTTATGAAATATTCTTGTGTTGTTTTAATGTAAATAAGTAACTTTATTGTTTCGTCACCGTTCGCTTAACGAGCTGAACTGAAATCGAGAGCTGTTTGTCCAGACCAGGGGGGAAGGTGCGGGGTGAGCGGCTGCTTTGCACCGTGGGTGCGGTCTCGCAGGGCAGGGCAAGGTGCGTTCACGACCTGCGACGACGCGCACACTCCGCAGCTCACGGGCTTCCCGGGCGGACAGACATGGCGAGCAACGACCCGCTGAAGACGGTCATTTCCTTTGGCAGCGTGGACGACACCTCGCTGGCTCTGCCGTCCGTCAACCAGTTCAGCTCCGGGCAGCAGCGGGTCAAGGAGCAAGTGCAGACGGTCCGGAGAACCAAGTCCAGGCATGGGAGCAGCAGGAGCGGATCCACGTCCTTGTCCCCAACCAGTAAGACGCAGGGCAGGACTGGGTGGTTGTGGCTTTGTCCGGGAAAACGCAGGCCTGGCAGTGAGACAGGTTCTGAGAATACACGCAGATTATGCAGTTTCTCTGGACAAAATGGTGTCATCTGGTGGTGAGTGGTAAAAAGTCTCATTAGCTTGAGGACCGTAATTAATCTTTGCAATTATTTGTGTTTCGGAGACGTCACATTTGTCACTGCACTGACTAGAATCTGTAGCAGCTGGTCAAATTCTCTTTATTGATATACGATGGAACAAACAAACTTTATGAAAAGATGGGAAATTCACATGCGCATCATTTAAGTAATTTTACCTGCTGCCACATTAAGTATGTCCTAAAAATCAGTCACTGATCTAATACTGTTACAGCAGTAAATACGGCTAATGGAGGCAAAGGTCACGTATATGTCACCAACACATGTTGATCTTGAAGCGCTGACTTACATAATGATAAAGAACCACTGACATGTCAGCGTGTAACCAGGTAGAGAGTCACCCACTGATTGCAGGGCCGTGTAAACTCTGGTGTCGCCTGTTCTGCCCAGGTCTCATCGGCCAAACACAAAACCTACAGTTGCCCCGGTGCTAGAAAGCTACAGCTACGCACCATGTCCTGAATTTCACGTCTGTGATTATCAAAACAGTGTATGAAAGGCTGAACATTGTAAGCCTCACTGTGTCTTAAATGTCATGTGATCAGTTTTAATTTCTGTCTAAAGAGATGATGTAAACAGTAACTGCTCTACTCTGGTCGTTAGAATCTATGCAGACTTTATTATTTCGCGTCTGTGCTCTGGCCTTAGTTTTCAGTGTTGCTTCCTTTTCAGCTGTGTCTGGACCAAAGATCAGATTTAACTCTGGCGAGTCCGTTTTCTCAAACTCGGGCTGTAAATCAGAGACCTCACATATGTAGGACGCATGTGATAACGGATAATGCTTCACGTCTCTCGTCAGGCCCTTCGTACGAGTCTGTGTTTGGGGACAACTGGAAGCTACAGTCAGGAGCGTCTAATGGAAGCAGCTTCTTTGGGAATGGCTACTCCAAAGCTGTGAGTTATGGAGCTTTTCTGTTTATTTTACTGCACTGCTTTGCACAGATGGTGTTACTGTTAGAATTAATCATTTTGTATACAAACTGTCAAAAAGTCCCTCTAAACTGTCTTACACACGCTTTTGCCAGCTCAGTCTCTCTCTCTCAGTTGCTTATGAGACATTTATCTTTCATTAAAACATTTGTTTTCTTTGGCTGTACAGTTAAACTCCAGTCTGCCAATAGGCAACACTTTCATGGGATCCAATGTGCAGAGGAACACGTCGGCCTCCGCCTACCACTGCAGGGGGGGCTACGCCCCAGCCGTCTCCATGGCAGCCGTTAGAAGGAACACCAGCCGCAGCGAGCCTGACCTGGCGTGGCAGCGCGCCATGATGAACCGCGCTGGGCCTCCACAGAGACTGTTCTCCAGCACCGGCGCCCACAGATCAGAACGGCCCGCCGCTCAGTCGGTGGCGAAAAGCTCACCCCAGCTGCAGCCGGCGCACAGTGTCAACGGCACAAGTCAGGTCAAATCAAGCAGCGAGTTCATGCTCCATCGGTACAAATCCAGCCGCACTGAGGTGTTAAGCCCTTCAAAGCTTGCAGTCACTGATGGTGCACCCAGGAACAAAGCAGATCCAGGGTGAGTTTAACAAAGAGCCCGAACATAAAGGTTTGGATTAGTGCTTTGATTGTCACGTGTTTCCTGTAGATCAAATGGAGTCAGTAAAGTTGCAGAAATGACCATGAAGGAGGCTGTGGAGTGTCTTTCCATAAGCGAGGAGACGTATCAGAGCCTCGGCGCGTCCTACATACAACACAACGCTTTCAATGATGACAAAGCCAGAGAGGAGGTGAATTACCTTCTAATTTTATGTCACATTGTTCAGCTGTCCATGACAATTTTTCAAAAACCTGTGAAGATTTCTTTTAAGAAAATGACCCAAAATGAAAATCTGGTCGTGCCCATGTACTTAGAAACACAAAGGATTGAAAAGTAATAAGATGAGCACAATGTGACACATTTATGTGTAGGATCACAAGATAAATACACATTTAGCAAATTATGACAACCAGACAGTGTTTTTTTATTTGCTTGTGTTGTATTTGACAACACCCATTGTAACTGCGATACCGGTGCGTTTTGTCTGCTACTACAGCAGAAAGGTCATTTTTATTGGTTTACACCAAACAAACTGGTTTATTGTCAAACAGTAAAAGGGAATGTGCGCTTTGAACTGTGAACTCCTGAAGCCTTCCTGTCCTGCAGGTGTTAAAGCTGGATGGGGTTCCTCTCCTGGTGAGTCTGCTGCGAAGCCCCAGTTCACAGGTCAGGCAAACGGCCTCGGCTGCTCTCTGGAACCTCAGCTTTAAAAGTAACCAGGTCAAAGAGGCAATACATCGTTGCGAGGGGATCACGAAGGTTGTGGCTTTGCTCAAAGGCACAGACTCTGTGGAGATACAGAAACAACTGACAGGTAGAGTGGAGTTTATTAGAGCGTGACTCTCTTCAGGCCTCTGTCATTCACAAAGCCATTTAGAGCATGAGTTCTGTGGCACTAAAACGTTGCTGACGTGAAGTTACTTGGTGAAAACAGCCGAAACTTGTTAATTCTTCTCTTACAATATTGTAGATACTGGGATAACGTCTAGATCTAGACATGCACATAATTTTAGCTTTGTTAATAACGTAATTAAATTCTCAGATTAGATATTTTAAAAGAACTTTTAAATGTTTACAAACAAAGTTCTGCATGATGGGTTTCATGAAGTCACAACAAGTCATAGTTGGTTGATTAAACACCTGATTCTTTATTTTTTACCTCCAGGCCTGCTGTGGAATTTGTCTTCTGCAGAAAACCTGAAGCCAGACTTGCTGAAGAGTGCTCTGCCCGTCTTAATGGAGCGTGTAATCCTACCTTACACGACAGGTCCTGACCAGACCAGCAGCGTTGGCCAGGAACCTGACGTCTTCTTTCAAGCTACCAGTTGTTTAAGGTAAGCAGGAATACGCCCGTGCTCCAGAAATCACTTCACAGTTAGTATTAGCGTTTTGCGTAGGAGCTGGGTTATATTCTGTTGTAGTACGTGTGGAGCGGAGGCCTGCGTGCTTGGACACTATCGTCAGTATAAGTGTGTGCGCGTGTCGGTTTGCCATGCGTGCCCTACCTTGTATATTGTGTTGGAGGTGTCATTTAATGTCCTAATGTCTTCCCACGGTTTAAATAGATGCCTGGCCGCTGGGGTTCTGCTCCCACAGCAGGCGTCTGTAAAGCCTTTGAAGCTTGTACATGATGAATGTTAATGTATAACATGGCCATCAATCAAACTACAGGTACAGGTTATATTAGCTCGGTAGCTGTTATCTTATCTGCTGCATCAGCAGGAACATGTTACCATGTAGCGCATCTGCCTGCCTTTCTTATCATCCAGGGGAAGCTTTAGTTGCTTGAGCTGTTTAGCACATTGTTCTACAAGACAAGGCAAGTTTCAGTTCATCTGTCAGATCTCATCTTTAAAGACTCAGACTGCTCCTGTTGTAACTGAGCAAACAGCAAATCGCATCAGCAGTTCAACGTATTGTGCATTTTATTTTGAATCTCTAACAGAAACCTCAGCAGTGCGAAGCAAAGCAACAGACAGACGATGAGAAAGTGTCGCGGTTTGGTCGACTCTTTAGTTCGTTACATAAGCAGCTGTGTGAAAGATGGAAAACCAGACGATAAGGTAGGAATCTCTTTACCAAGCGTCTACAGTTTGATAAAGCTAATCAGTCTTTGCTACAGTGTTTGTGTACTTGACGCATAGCAGTTCAACAGGCACGTCTGCGTCATTAGACCCTTTGGTCCTGTCTCCTGTTCGGTGCGACTGCATGTTTCATGGAAAGCTGTTAAGATCTTCTCTTTATTTTGTCTTTAACAAGTATCAGCAACACCTTCGCTAAATGCTGTAATGCAAGCCAGTGGGAGAGGCAGACTGAGGATTAGAGGAGCCACTATAAGATCCAGTGTCGATTTCTGTTGCTTTCCATTATATTGTGCAGATCTTGTTCCTTCTCTGTCCCACTCTCCCTTTGTGTTTGCGCACATCAGTACTTTGCTCCATCTATTTGTCAGGAGCCATCAAGTCAAGTTACAAAACAGACATGACTCAGTCTCTTTTGTTGCGTAGTCGGTAGAAAACAGCATGTGCATCCTGCACAACCTGACGTTCCAGCTGGAGGTCGAGGCGCCGATTCTGTTCAAGAGGATCACGGCTTTGGCTAAGCCTGTCGACGGAAACAACGCTGGCGACGCTGGTCCCATCAGCTGCTTCAGCCAACAGAACAAGCCAGCAAACCATGAGGTAAGATAAGAAGGGTGTTGACCGTAAACAAACCACCTGTCAACTGGAGCACAGCCCGGGGCTCGTGTAAATATGGCTCATTAAAATGACTTGTCAGTTTAGACTGTGCCTCGGTGTCATGTCAGCGGACGTGAGAGACCTGCCACTTTGTCCCTGAAATTTACTGTTGATAAACGTTCAGGTAAAAATGGAAAATGAACCTGCAGCATTTGCTTTAGTTGGCAGTGAGTTTTCTTCTAACACAGTTGGGCACACTTCAGTCTAATCAAACCAGTATAGCCAGGTTATAATTTCCCAAAGAACAATGTGGAGATCTGTCCCCCTCTTCTTTCCCAGTGTCAGTTTGACTTCGCAGTCGTTGAGGATCCGCAGCCTAGTGGAGCAGTTTGGCTGTTCCACTCCAAAACTCTGCAGAGTTACTTGTCTTTGCTCAGCTCCAGCCAGAAAGATGACACGCAGGAAGCCTGCTGTGGAGCCATGCTGAACCTCACTGCACACGAAGGCGCTGTAAGAAAAAGACTGCTACTCTGTGTTCAGGCTCTGTTCCAATGCCCCCACTACCTAGACGTTAACGTCTAACTTTATATGCTTTATATTTGATATAACCCTAAAAGCAGTCATTTGCCTGTTTTTCTGTATTTACAGGTCTCCAGTGTTATGAGCCAGACCATTGTTCAGAAACTAAATGGCTTGTCAGTCATCACTCCACTTATAAGGTCAAACAAAATCAATCTGCAGAGAAGCATAGTGGCTTTGGTAGGAAACCTCGCCAGGAACAGAAACCTTAACAGTACCATAGGTAAGAAACACAAAAGTTGCAGTATAATACTTTGACTTGTATTTTTAAAATAATTTCCTCTTATCTAAAAACGTGAATTTCAAATACAGATGTGATGAAATTTCTAAAATGTGTTTTTGTGCGTTACTATGGTGGTTTTGTCCCTGAAGCTCGGAAAGCCCTGCCGGAGCTGCTTGGCGTCCTCAGTGCAGGCACAGAAGAAGGGAATGAATCCGACGACACTCTGGCCATGGCCTGTCACACTGCAAACTCCCTGCTCACGAAGGAACCTGAGATGGGCAAGCACCTGCTAACAGGCAGTCTGATCAACTCACTCAGGGATCTCAGCCAGAACACGTAAGTTTACATCTGCATGGAGGGAATGTGCGTTTACAGGATACGAGTCGGCGACATCGTGTTTGACGTGGGGAATTCTGACGGAGGATCACGGGATTTCTTTGCATTGCTGTTCAGTTTCAAGTACGAGCTCCTCTATAACCACTGTCCCGTTTTCTTTTTAGGTATCTCCCTAAATCCAGCAAAGCTGCAGGCATGCTGCTCTACAGCCTGTGGTCAGAGAAAGACTTGCAAAGCTTTCTCAAAAAGGTGAGCTGAAGCTTGGGTGTGTCCCTTCTTTTCGCTACCTCCAGCTCAAAGTCCACACCTTTCTCGGGTATTTGTGAGAAACAGAGGGAGAAATGTTGAAGGATTAGGCGGCGTTCTCAGTGTATGCCCGCTGAGACTGACATTAAAGTGCCTCGGCTGAGGAATCTAGTAGCTCAGGTTCAAGGCGACACTCTCAGGACTTTGTTTGCACACGTACAGATACACACTGGCAGCATGTGTTTTCACACATCTGTGCTTCACTCTGTCATTTATTTAGCATAATTACCAAGGTGGGACACTGATTAATACGTATATGCCACCATTTGCCCTGCAGCAAGGGATGAGCAAGGCCTCGTTCGTGAATGACATCACCACGGCGGCACACAGGTCGTCTCACGTCGTCCAGTGACCCGGCAGACAGAAAGTCAACTCACCTGCAGGTTTCCAGCACACGTGTCGGACGTGGAGAAACCGAGGCTGAGATCTTCCCTGCAGCACAATGCTGAATGGATCCATACGTACACATGGCCCTGCACTGTACATGCTGTAAGCTCACTTTCACTTTCTAGAGCAACAGGATGTTGGCTGTTGTGTGAGAATGTGTTTGCCTTAAATTTTGATTGTGTTTTTGACTTGTGGAATTTTTAGATGTAAATTTTCAGCTGGTACAATGAGTTTGCTTTATTGGAAAACACTTTTTAAAAAAAAATTTTTTGCACTGAAATTCCAATTTCAATAATTAATTTAATTGTAAATGCCAATGGTAAATAGAATGTATGTTTGGTGTTAGCGTTCGCAAGGTTATGATAAGAAGTATACATGTTTACGTTTAGCGTGGTTTTCACAGGTGTGTACGTGATCTTGAAATGATCTAATTGTATTGTCCCAAAAAGTGTCAATAAAGGTGACAGAAATATTCAATTAACAATTTTAATAATATTCACAAACTGTATCTTCAAAGTTATTCATTAGCTGCAGAAAAGCCTTTGTCAAGCCTGAGTTCACATCTTGTCACACCCCTCTAGGTTTTGGCGTTGGGTAGTAAAATGCTTCTGGCAGATTATCAACAATTCTTTCTGCTCCACCCTTGTGATTTATTTTTTTGAGGATTAGGAGCAAGTGACTGGAGCCAGACTCTGCAGCTGTTGTTGGTGTCTGTTCATTATGTAATTCATGAAACGGTTTATAGCTCGTAATCCCTCTCCCCTGACAACCATGAGGGAGCTTCTGGGGTCATGGTTGATATTTAGATTTATGAGAGTTCATAATCATTTCGTTTCAGGCTGATAGATTTATGTGTTCTTATGTAGTCATTTATAGAAGACTGGTAACACTGTGGAAATGTCTCCAGCTTGCCTGAATGCCGACGTAGCGATAGAACGAGGGCTTACAGTCAGAATGAGCCGACCCAAACCTCACCCTAAAACTTATCAGGAGTGGAGGGAAGCCTTAGCTGAAAGGAGACGATGTTTGCATTTGTGAAATAAGGATTTAATTCACTAATCCACAAAATCATACACACAAGATTCTGTGATTTATTCTGACTTGGCTTGAATTCCTGAGGATGTGACCTATTAAACGCTTGGACAAAGACACAACTGCGAATCTTGTCACTCTCGTCTCAAGCGCTAAAACCATAATTACAGGTATAATACTTCGAGTCAAATCCCTCTTGAAACAAACATGAGCTGCAATCATAAACAGTCTCTCTACTCACCTAGTCATGCACTGAAATATTTAAGATCTTCTTATGAACTCTCCATGATTTTAATGTAGTTTTTGTTCAAGTACTTAAAGAAAATCTGCCGTTTCTGTCATTGATGTCAGATGAAGCCAGTTTTCCTCCGGTTGAGGCCGGATGCTACTTCCTCAGGCCGCGCTTGCTCCTGCTTCCCTTTGAACTGCGGATGAAGTGACAATCAGCAGAGATCCAACAGAGTAGTGCTGTGGGACATGTCGATACTGTTCTTTTACAAACTCGGTCCGTGTAAAGTCGGGTTTCATTCCAGTTCAGCTACGTAAATAATCATCGGCCTCGCTCCCAGGCTGCCGCCTACTTCCAACACCGCAGCCTCTGAAAGCTTTTCATAGCTGCCTGCTGTTGGAAGGGGATTTGCCACCGAATAGCTGACTGCTATCTTTGTCTGCTGTTGCTACTGAGCTATGTGGCCTCTGAGCTTCACCTATGAATGAACGACTTTGTCAATTAACATCCAAAATATGATTCATTCTTTGTTAATGTCTGAAGATTTAATGTTGCTATGATTAGATACTAATCTCTTATGGTTGCTTAGGTATAAGAACTATGCTCCTGGTTTGCATAACCAGGAAGTGTTTTGTTGAGAGCTGAGCTGTTTTTTTTTTTGTAAACCAGTGTAATGTGAGAGTTTGCATGATATGCATGTATATACAGGAGATCACGTGTTGTCCCTCAGATTCACTCAGATTCATCTACTAATACACGGATGCTTCACTGTGCAGTGTGAGTGTTAGCAGGCGTGATGAGAGTTGATCTACACTTACATTTTCTGGTGGTCACTGACTCGGTTCCTCAGGACGGTGATCTGTGTAAAGACGAGTTGACGTCACTGACGCGTGATGATCCAACAGTAACCAGAAGTGTGAGTCCCTGAAGTTACCATCAGCCACAGTCTACATTGTTCCTCTCTAGTTTCTACTTTTACCAAACAAGTGCCAGTCTCACCCTCTTCCTCCGCACTAAGCTCACGACTGACAGCCACATTGTAGAGTATGACTCTATTTGTTCTGGCCGCTTCCTTGAATCTGTTCGTGCTGATGTGTGACTGTACCTCGTACTTCTGTTTCATGTACTTGTACTGAAGTTCATATTTCTCTGCCTCCAGCTGACGCATCCAGTCCCACAGCTCCTTAGCTTTTTCTCTATGCCAGTACAGACAGGAAAGTGAATGTTTTAACTGCCAGCAAAAGTATTTGTAGTGAACCGGGAGATAAATGACTTGTTGGTCTCTTTTACCTGAGCTTGTCCTCTCTCAGATGATCAATGTTCAGCTCCTTGCGTCGATCGTTTAGGACCTTCCTCTTCTTTTCTCTTTCTGTTTGTCTTTTTGTCCCGGTCTGTGTCTGCTGCACGGGAACAGAGCACACGTTGTCTCATGTTATGCAGCTGTTTGCTTCTGTGTCCGTCGCCTTTTGATGAGTAACACCATCTTACCTTGTATCCAGTAAAACTCAAGTTGGACAGAATCATCTTCTTCCGTGCATCATCGTCCGCTTTCTTCTTGGCCTCTTCATCTTCTTTCCTCGCTTTCTCTTCCTGGTGGAGATATAGTAGTACTTTTATAGTATTATAGTTTATTATTATTATTATTCATAGTATTTGGTGTCATGGGTAACACTTGCTTTGTGACCAGTTATTTTACTTACAGCTAGTTTGTTCTGTCGCTCTCGCTCCCTCTCTGCTCTGATTTTCATCTGCTCCGCTCTCTCTGACCTGCGTTTCTCCTTTTGGTAGGACAGAACAAAAACACAAAATGAGACTTAACAACCACATCTACTTATTGAATTGGCTAAAACAACAATGCAGAGAAGTGGGATAAAGACATACTATGCGGTCTGTGAGGTGAAGAAGCTCTTCTTCCTCCTTCTTACGCTTCTCAAAGTGCGCTTCGATCAGTGTCTGGAGCTCAGTCAGGTCCTTTTCCATTCGTTTTCTGTGAATGTCCTGGAATTGAAGACAAGAAGTGAGCTGAAAGTTCTCTAAAGGCAAAGCTGCAGATGTGAAGTTCATCCCTGACATGTGCTCACATCAAAATCCACTTTTTCTCCTTCTGGGATCTTGGGAGGTGCCAGGCCAGGCACAAAACCAGGTCTTGTGGAGAATTAAAAATCCTTTAGTTCAGCTTTATTCATTTATTATGGCAAAATGTATTTTTAGTTGCAGAAATGTCTAAAAACTTTATTCTTACTTGATTTTAGGCTTTGACTCCTCTGTGCACCCGTAAAAAAAACAAAAACAAAGAAAAATTCATGTCTTTTTGTCTCTCAACATGTAAACTTTCACTATAATGTCAACATACCTCCGTCATTTTCCTCTGCACCATCTGTTCAAAGATGAGATGATCAGTGCAAAGTCTTATGTATTTCATAGACCTGACTAGTGGGTTTGTGCAGCCCAGACTGGTTGGATCCAAGAGTAAAGACATTTCAACAATACCTTTATGTCCTACTGCTATACAGACGCAATGATCCTTAGCCATTATGTTTCCATGTTGACCTTCTAGTGAAAACCACAAATCTCCTGATTTGTTTGGTACTTTTTTACAGAAATTTGTTTTATTGAATTTATCGCAATACACTTCAAAGTGTCCTACTGTATTATCCAAATAATATGCTGGGAAATAGTTGATTAGACAGTTGTGTTGAGAATATCTGAGAATTGTTTAGTTATAGTTACAGGCAGTTCATATGTATTTATAGCTGACATGCAAACATATTAGCACAAGCAGTACTACCTTCCTCCTCCTCCTCCTCCTCCTCCTCCACCTCCTCTACTACCTCCTCCTCTGCTAATTCTTCTACCTCCTCCTCTTCTGTGCAAAGCAAACATGTAGCGTTAAGCAAGCAAACAATGTGATCAGAGCTTTTTCTGCCATCTGCATGTTTTTGAAAGTTTGATTTACAGTGTTTATTGTCAGTTCTCTATAGATAAATAATCATAAGATGGTGTTTTGATCCATTTTGCTCTCTTTATCATATACATTCAACATTTGCACTTTTTGTAAAATACTTTCAATGAAGTGCAACTTGTGCTGAATATTAGGCCTCTTTGAGAAAAATTTTGGCCACAGACAGAAACACAACCTTCTTCTGCTGCAGTATTGTAAGACAAGCCACATCTAGAATCCCCTAAAAGGCATAAAAATGAAAGTGAGCATTGTGTGTGCACACTGCCTCCCCTGAGGTCCTCTATTGAGAACATGAGCTGACCTACATTGCTGTCGAACAGCAACTCTACTCCACTCGGAGACAGACAGGTGCTGTTTGGTTCCAGGGACAGTGGGGCTGTAGAGTGGCTCACATGATACAGCATCACAAAGAAGACAGAAATAGAGGCACAACCCCTCATCATTGTGATGCTGACCCAATGCACTGATTGAAATGAAAGGACAGATCCAGTGGGATGATTATTCAAAGCGAGCTGTCTCCAGAGAGGACTGACAGGGAGGACAAAGGTCAACCTGGCCCAAACTCTGAGGGACAGCAGCTGCTTCTGCACAGGCCAAAAATACAGTTTGCTGTATGGTGAAGCCAGCAGCTTACTGGATGCAGTGTGTTAAGTAATGTAGGTTGATCCATGAATAGATATTGTTGTATGGAATAATGTACATACCAACAATATCCTCGTCTTCTTCACACCATACACACATAAAAGGGTAAAGAGCAGAGATCAGGTACAGCAGATGCATTTCCAAATGTCATTATGCAGAATAACTACACGTTCCATGCATGTGTTCGTGTTTTTCTAAAACGCAGCCTTGTACTGTAGCATCAAGCTAGCGTCCCAGTTCTCCGGCAACCTGAATGGGCACCATGTCAACTACACTGTACCAACGCTTGTCACCTGTGTTTACACGAGCTCAGGGGAAATAATATACAGACTTACGCTGTCGCCTGCAAAAAGAAAAAGAAAAATGACATCACATTTAATTTAGTCTGTGCTGACGTCACCCTGTTATTAATCTCCACTTTACACAGTTGATGCTTTTACTTACTCATATGTGGCATCTTCTGTGTCTGACATGTTTTGGATGCAGCACCTGTCCAAGAAAGTAAGAAATTCACCCCATCAATAACTGTCTGAGATCACTAAATGATATTTACACAGCTTAATTTAAATCCACATGTCTACGTATTCACAGATTGTACAATAACACCTTTCAATCATACAAGAGAAAGACAGACTCACCCAGATAGTGCTATGCTTCAGATGTGACTGAATGGGGAATCGTATGCTGCGCCTTCTCCCTGGGCCATAAGCTTTTAAACCCAGTAGTGGATCACATGGCAGAGAGCTGCCCATGTCCACAATGGGTGGGCACATACCTGCAAGCAGTTGGCAGATGGCAGTAACAAGAATAGGAAAACATGCATTCTCCTGTGACAAGATGGAGCAGGCACAGGATTATTGCTTCCAGTATCTGAACACTGGCAGATGTGAGGCAGGCTAGAAATAAACATCTTACCCTACAGCAGGCATTTCAAACGCCACGTCATTATACTGAGGTGTATCCCTGTAAGCGCAATGGTGGAAACATTTTCCCACAACAGGTTTAAAAAAACACCAAAACAATTAACTCCTCACCGGTTCCATCGCCTGCATTTCGCCTGATGTTGGCTGCCATTTGTCCGTTTTCTCCCACACGCCTTAACGCTGAATCGCTGCCAAGTGACTCACACATGCGAGAACTTGTTGTCAGCAACAGCTTTACTCTGCCAAGTGCTTTGATACTCCCAGTGTTCGCAGTTAAACCATATCTGACCCCACATTTGGAATCATGACTCACCAGATGTGGAACAGCCCCCTCGCATCCGCCCAGCGGCGCTGTGGTCTATGCAGGAGGTGATGGCGTCCAGAATCCCACGTCGGTCAAGATGAACCAAATCTTAAAGGACTGGTTCATAAGATCACCATCATCCACATCTCAGGAAGCAAACCAACAAGATTCTACAGTACTCGAGCATTATTTAACTGAAACACACACACAAAAATAAATCTGCAGTGCTGACTCCTTTGCCAAGGCTAATTTTAACAACAAAGGGAAACCCCAGAATCCTTGCATGTGTCCTGCGTATACATACGTGTGCACTATTTTTTAATGCAAATGAAATTTCCTTAGTAGCTCCAAGATGCAACCGTGCAGCTGTAGGCAGGAGGTACTGCACTATGTCATAAGCTAGAAACACATAAGCTTTAGTAATAGTCTGACTCAAGTCTGGACTCTACAGCTCAGATTTCAAGATATATTGTGTGACAACAGCTTTTGACATTTTTATGAAAAAAGTTCAGCACACTGACGCCAAACATAAACGTATAAAAACACTTAGAGCAGTCAACAATCATTTCCTCTCTGTGAGTCATGAACACAACATGTCAGGCCCCTAAATTACACGAGGCTGGTTCCTCTTTGCATGTTCACGAAGCCTGCGGTGTTAGAAGAAGACACGTTCAGATAAATACCACGTTTGCTTATTTCTCTCAAGGCGTCATCATTGACACAGAAATTCACTATAGTTTATCTCTGAAGCACATATTCATGAGGTTGTTCAGTCACTTGGTCAAACATTCGACGCTGTCTCGACGGCTCTCAGCCAAGTTGTAATGCAGCACTAGGAAGTCTAACAATCACAGCACGGACTTCCAGGTGCTTTGTTTGATTTCTTAGACTTTAGTCTCCTCCTTACATTGTTGTGAACCCCACCCGTCTGTCCTGTGACTCAACACAAGCAACAGAAAGTGCTGACACGGACCTGTCCTGACAGGACTCCGTTTTAACAGGTCCCAGGATTTTTCATATGCGTCATTTATAGACTGTAATTTTTTATTTATTTTTTAATAAATGTACATTGATGCATGTTTTCATTTGCAGGGACACCGTGTGTGGTGATTGTATTGGTGAACTGATGCTGCCCCCTTGTGGCATAAACAATAGCCTGGAAGCGAGTAGCGCCACAACCTCGTTCTCCACTTTATTGATCGTGGGTTTTCAAATATTTTAATATTAAACCCTACATACGTCTTACTGACGAAGTGACCGGGGAAAGGTTAAATAGTCACGTGGGCTCTCGTCCACGAGCTCGGTTTCCTGGTCTCTGCTGCGTGTTTGGCTTCCACAGGACGCTGCGGGTCGGACACGTGGATTAACGGAGCCTCCGAGAGTCAAGATCCCTGCGTTTGGCTGCAGGCGGAGACTCCAGGCATCACCAGGCGGGTTCAGCATATGTTTAGTGTGTTCATGCGTTTTGTCTGCCAGTGTGTATTCACTGCTGATTTCTGCAGGTGTGTAGTCACAGTCTAGTGTTTAGGTTGTGGGTTCGGGTGACGTGTGGATGATGATGATGATGATGATGATATCTACTCCTGGTGTTTTTCTTAATATTACAATAGACGTCAACGCCACAAAAACTCATCCTATTGATTTGTGTGGATGTAAAGTGTGAGTTTCTTTTCCATAGCACTCAAAAACGAATAACCAGCGTCAGATGCGTTTATTTCACAGACAACCTGGGTGTGTAAAAAACATTAGTTCAGGGACATAACTGCTGGTTCTGGCATTTGTTGTATTTCATTTACTGGTTTGCTGCGTCGAACATCTTCTTGCGGCCTTCCATGCCCGACATGGCCTCCACGTTCTTCCTCCAGTCGCTCACCTCCACGGTCTTCTCCTGCAGAACGTAACAGGGAAAGGAAGTTGTAGTAATGCGACCTCTGCGTGCTGCTTGGACGAGCCTGTGCTTTTTCCAAATAAATTCTCACAGTAGAAAACCTCTAGTCAGCAGCCTGAGCTCAGTCACTGTGGTTTGGACTGTGCTTAGTTCTTCTGTCACACCCACCTTCTCCGTGTCTTCTTTCTTGACTGATTTGAGGTTGGCTCTCAGGTCCAACGAGACCTTGTGCTTGGAGCCCAGTAGTGAGCACAGGATGGCGTCAGCAGAAACCCGCACTCTTCTCAGGTTGGGCCTCTTAAACTTCCCTCGCAGGTCGAGTACCTTGATGTTCAGGTCCTTGATCTGTGCGGAGAAGACGCCTAATTCACGTCAGTCGCACCTTAAAGCTAAAGTGTGAACAGCCACTGCTTTATTTGTTTGCTGCTCTTTGTCAACCATCTTTCTCTTACCTCTCTGGTGTTGTGTAGGACTTTGGCTTCAATGTCGTACCGCTCCTCGTCCACCACGTCTACTTTGGCGTGCAGCTCCTCGCACAATGTCTGCGTAGGGTGAGACAACAGGTCGTTTGTCTTTCTCATCAACGCGAGCAACGCGGCTGGTGGTGAATGTGAACCGTACCTGCAGCTCGGCCAAGGACAGGTGGCCGGTCTGTATTGGAGGAGCTTTCTCTTCCAGGTATTTTGCCTTTTGAGCCTCTTTTTCTTCCAGCTCCTGCTCCAGATCTTCCTTGGCTTTAGCCACCATCAGGCTCTAAAACACCGTAAAGAGCGCAACTAGTTGTGTAGTTTACCTTGATTTCATTTTAAACCGAGCATCCACTGTGTGTAAATGTGGCAGAGGACCCACCTTCAACATGAGCTTGCGAGATGCTGAGATTTTAGATTTTCTCTGAAAATATTTAAACAATTTTTACATAAGGCACCAATATGAACACTTTCTGTTGGAGCAATTAATTTTCTTTCATGGTGCTTTGTGAATCTTACCTCCGGTCTGTGGATAGAAAGAAGATAGAATTTAGTAACACATTTAATCAAAGGACATTAAGTCAATTTGAACTTTAGTTCTTTTGCTGTTTTTATAGATAAATCCCATCTACTGTGTGATTTGAAAGTGGAAACAATAACAGAAACACAATCCACTTACACTTTCTCAGGCATCTTGACTATTTCAGTCTCCCTGGAAGACAAAAATAAAACCTTTTTGCCTCTGAAGTGCTTGATGGTGGGGACCACTTGTGTCCAGACCCCAGTGGGTCTTAACTAGGGTTTCCATTCTAGTTCCACTATATGTTCCACTACAGCTGCCTGCAGTGTGACTAAAATAGAAATAAACCTATTGCAATCTGCAGTTGTCGGCTTAATTGTGATCCTGTTTTATTTTTTTCCGTCATAGCTGGGCGTAGCTTTTGCGGCGTTGCGTTGTAATCAGACTCAACCAGTCACCTCCCAGTGCTGATGGCACACTTCACGGTCAGAGAGTGATTCAGGACGCAGAACATGGCAGCTATTCCAGATTGATAACAGTTCTTGGTTTGGCCCGTTCCTCTGGATAAAGACACAAATATAGACGGTCCGCACTTCCTGGAACAGAGCTGACCTTGACTTTTCCGTCAATTTCCCAAGAATGAAATATTGGTTGAGTTTGTTGGTAGAGTACCAACGTTTCTGGGCTATTTTCTCAAATAATTATTTGAGCTTTAGTATAAAATTTGTTTTGTCCAACACACATTTAATCTACAAAAAAACAGCAACAACAATCAATATGTAACTGGAAACATTGAAGCTGGAACTAAAAAAATGTATTTTTGTTCAAATAGTAAATTATCAGACTAATCTTAATTTTAAACTTGCCATTCATAATTCTATTACTTATTCAATTATTGTTGTCATAGTTTTTCAGTGTAGTTTGAATCTTTTATAAAACATTCAATAATTCTTTTAAATGTATGTGTATGGTGACCTTACCTTGTTGTGAAGATGCTGCTCCGTGAAGAAAAAGACGAAGTGATGGAGAGAAGAACTCCAGGACTTTATCGGTCTCTCCGCTTAGTCCCTCCTCCCAATCACAAGAAGACTTAAATAGAAACACACATCCACCAACTCAGTGGGATGTTGTGTTGACAGGTCTCTGCTCTCTGCCTCTTTATCGTATGAGTGCGAGCTTTTCCGTGTCTTACAGGACACAGATTAACAACAAGCCTGAAACTCGTTTTTGTCCTGGCACCGCGGGTCGCTTTAAATGTTAACACAGCTGTTCTGTGCGAGCACAAGCTGGTGTAGACGTTTTTCTGAGAGCCATGTTGGACGCGTGTCTGGTTCCCCCCTCAGACTTTGGGGCCCCCTGGTCTGATTAGTATGATAGTTGCAGACAATGCTAAGCTGTGGTTTCAAGGCAGGAATGCATTTTCCAGTGTACTTTTGGCTACGGCCTCACAGCTAAACATAGACAGATTGCAGAACCATCTGATGCTGCCACTCTGATGCTGCCAGGGTCCCGGCTTGTTTCGCCACATGTAGTGTGTGTGCCGTGTAAAATGAAAACCCTAGATTGTCAGGTCTGTGTGGCCACTCGCATCCTGCGTCGTTCTCCATTGTACTACTCACGTACTTGTATCTGGGTTCTGTTCACAGCTTTGGGCGTCTTCACTTTGTGCAGTAGTGGCATAAACACAGACGTCCAGTTTGACTCTCGCTCACTGGATCCAGGGTCGTCTCTCCAGCTCCAGCAAAACTCCCCAATTCATAGTAAGATGCTGTGCACAAATTATTATGGGAGGTACTGCCAAAGAATTTGTGTCTACTGCTAATGATCTGTTGCGATCCAAGCTACAACAACTTCTTCAAACATTCTTTTGCTGAGTCAGGACTAAACTCTAAACTCTCTGATGCTGGTTCGATTCACGACATTGTGATCCAATCTGACTTGTGGCAGCTGTGTACATGTGACGTGTCTTTGATTTTGGACCGGCTGTGGGTACATGCAGGACATGGCCTCTCCGTCGCCCTCTGCTGAGTAATAAGTGAAGTTCGCCTAGAGAACCTGTCTGCATTGGTTGGATCAGACACATCTGTCTTATTACACATGTAACCACATCAGCGCCCTGGATGAGAGCTCTGCTTCAGGCCTAGTTTTATTCGCTCTGACTCATTGTGTAGCAACAAAACAAATGTCACAGCTGCCCGGTCAGCGTGCCAGCTCCTTGGCACAGGCGGAGACGGGGCCGAACACTGCGCTGCCGTTGTTCGGCTCAGCAGCTGGCATTTTGCTCTGCGTGATGATGAGTTGAATCAATGAGCACAAGCAAAACATAAACGCACACGCGCTCGTTGATTTCATCAGATCAACGCCACATAAAGAACAATGACACTTGTGTATGTCAAGCCAAGTTGTTCATCACAGGAGGACAAACTCCATTGCTCTTGTCGCCTGATGTTTATTGTGTCTCAGTAATGATGCGTATTTTAGGGCAGTGCTGTATTTACACAGTTTGACATGTAAGGCAGTGAAACTGACTCAAACTGAAGTGTTATTCTTGGGTGAAGCACTTTTTCTGTTGCTCACACACACACACAAACAGGCCTTTTCAGATAATAAGCAATGTAACATTTGCTTCTAGTATTGCAGCGTGTGATTAGTTATTTGCTTCATCTGCTTCCTGTTAACTGCTCAGTTTAGCTACTGTCCCAACGAGCAACTACAATTCAGTGTGTTTGAAGGCTTTGCATGATATTCATCTTAGACAATTATTAACCAGTTTCCAATGCAACAGACTCTGCTTGAACATGTACAAAACGCCATGCGAGCTGTGTGTTTCTTTGCTTGCTAGTTGCATGTAGCTGGAGCGAAAAGGCAAAGTAATGTCAGCGAGATACTGACTGAAGAATCCTGGAAGTGATGGTGTGTTTAGATCCAGGTGGGCTTTGGCTTCAGGCTTTACTGGGAATGAGCCAGAGCTCCTGCACCCTGACCAAAGCCGAATCCCTTAGGACCAAAGTCCTTGGCGTAGCAACCTGTAAAAATAAATCTGTGAATTAGAAACGCAATGTGCATTAAAGCACTGCGAGCACATCACTGTCTAGTTTCAGCTCTGGCTGACCAACACAGACCTTTACAGTAGATCTCCCCGTCTCGATCAGCGACCGTGGTGGACTCCAGGCCTTTCCCACACTTGGCGCAACGAAAGCAGCCTTTGTGCCAGGACTGAGGAGTGTACGCCAGTTAAAAACAATTCATTTAAAGCTGTTCATTCATACAATGAGGTCACCGTGTGGTTTTATTCTTACATTGCCTCCTCCGATAACCTTCTCTGCTGCGTACACGGTTTTACCACATCGAGGACAAACGTCTGAGCCCCCGGCTTTCTGGGCAAACTTGGAGGCATTGGGGTTGTTTGTTGGGCGATGGGGAGCTTGCCTGAAAACCAGCAGGAAATCAAAGCTTTGAAGAAGGCTGGAATGACACGTTCCGTAACAGGAGACCGTGTGTTTACTCACACTTCAGGCTTGATTCCCAGTCCCTCGCCGGTGTCCATGCTCAGAGTGCCGGCTCCTCCTCCGAAGCCGTAGCCTTTTGGGCCGTATTTCTTGCCGTAGCATGACTTGCAGTAGATCTCATCCACGTGAACCGCCACCGTTGTGCTGTCCAAGTTCTTTTTACAGACCACTTGTGAAAACATAAATAGAGAAAAAAAAACTTAAATACTTAAATTCATGGACATTTGTTTTTCTGTTCTTTCAAGCACCTCCCTCCCCCACCACACACACACACACACACACACAAGTACAGTGCAAACAATTTGATTTCCGTAAACAAGTCTTGGAATTTCTTCCCATCTTTAGATGTGACTTTATCAAAAACTATGTGTGATTGTTTAAAGCATACCAGTTTGTCATCACAGTGGTTGAGATAAAGGCTTGTTAGGGTTGGATGGAGACCTTCCTCTGCCATATAAGGAACCAAACGTGTCATGTTTTTTTATCTCTGGACCAAATAAGGGCAGAGATGTCAGTGAAAACCTGCCGATGCTCACTTTTCTACCCTGCTGCCAAACGCTCTGGATTCTTTAATGGTACATCCTGTGATTTCAGCATTGAAGAAAGAAGGTCGACGACCCAAGAACCTAAATACTTACTGCACAGAAAACAGGATTTGTGCCAGCTCTTCCCCTCGCACTGCACTTCTTCAGCGAAGTAGACGGTTTTCTGGCAGCAGCCACACTTGTTTCCTCCTCCGAAAGGCATTCTGTGAGCAAACACGAGACGGGCTTGTGTACATGTTTCATTCACTGTATATGTTAAACTCTGTCCTGGAGTTCACAGCAGTGCTGCCCAGCAGACAGGAGGCCATGTGCCATAACTATAAAAGGAGAAGCACCAGCGTGTCAGGATACACAGCGTGTTCTGTGAATACCTGGAGAGCTGCTCATAGTAAAATAGGATAGTAAAATGCAAAGTACTGCTCAGATAGCACTGAGGCTACCTGACAGTCACCTGATGGATGGACATCGGTCCACATATGTAGTCACCCTGAGCTTGTCATCCATGCAGGCAAGGAAGGCTCATGGATAAACAGGAAATTCCTCACATTTTCAATGTGTTTTTTGGACCAGCATCGTTAAGTTAAGCTTCATTTCCAGATAAGTGTGGTAACAGAAGTTTTTTAACTCTTTAGCAGGGTCATTTTCTATCTTCTGCCTTTTATATCGACAGCGAAAACAGAACATTTCCCATTTTTTAAAGTGTGGCTTCATACCTCTACATCTGTTATTGTACACGTGTTAAATTAAAAATTTTATAGAATTATGTTATTGTAAAGAATATAAATTTCTCCTCTGTGTTTCCGGATCTTCACACATCACAGCTTACCTGCACCAAAGTGAAAGGCTGCTCCTCTCTCTCGTTGTTCAGTGATCAGAGAGATGACAGAGTAGAGAAGAGCCACTTGTCTGAAGAGGCACGGAGTGAGACTGAATGGGAGGAGTCACGGCACGGAGACGGACGGAAGGAGAAACGGGGAGTGAGAGGAGGGAAAGATGCCGACTGCACATGGACTTAATGTGGAGGTGGGAGGGAGGACAGAAGGAAAGCTCATAACATGTCCTGGCTGTAGAAATAAAACCCATCACAACATAGACTAAGGATCTGGTTAGGACACAAGACCATCCATCTGTCTTCAGCCACATCTGGGTCCAGTTTGCAGGCAGCAGTCTAAGCAAAGAGCCCAGACCTCCTCCTTATCCAAAACATGCCTGAGCCACCTCAGCTGACGTCTAACCCTGTGGAGGATCGGCTGCTCTACCTCGAACTTATCCCGAGGGACAGAGCTCCTCATCCCATCTCTGCCCATTTTGGCAATTTGTATCTGGGATCGTGTCCTTTCAGTCATGACTATACTGTACTACAGGTGAGACTACGAATGTAGATTGACTGATGAATTAAAGCTTCGCCTTTTCTTCAAGACCATCTAGTATGAGTCATGGGTGATAATCAACCAACCTGAAAACCAGTTGCCAAACCTGTAGTTCATACAGGCTTCTCTTTCAAATCCTGTCCAATCCCTGATCTGCTGGGCTTGTACTGCAGCCGCCTCTAATTTTTCCTCATTTCAAGGATTTTTCTTTTCCTTTTCCATCTGTCTGGTCTTTAGCAAGTGAAACACATGATCCGTTGGATTGAGGTCATTTGACCGATTTGGCAGGTCCAAAGCTTTCCACATGAAAACCACAGTAGTTGGTTTTTGCATCATTGTCGTGATGGGTTGGCTTGAAACTAGGGGGAGTAAAAAGGCTCGCACATTGTTAAAGGAATACGGATGTGAGGAATATCAAGCGTCCTTAAAGCTGAAAGTCTCCACTTTAAACACATAATTTAATAATGAAATCCAGCTGCTGCACCTACTGTAATATTTGGAATGATGTAATTGACTTTGCATGTTTTGAAAATACAGCGTCCATACATGTGGTATTGTTATATTCATTGTCGAGGTTGCAGTGCGGCAGAAGCTACTCCCAGTATGACAGGACGAATGGTGCAGAGCACTTTGGGCAGGTCTCCAGTTGGTCACTGAGCTGAGACAGAAAAGCATTTATGTCCATGACAATTTAGTCTTTGACTAAACCAACATTTTATCTTCACGTAGCGAGGAGACTGGAGTAATTCCTTCACTTAATCTTGATTGTCTTGAGCTGGCAGCCGAGGCTGGAGGCTGAACGTCCCTTTGGAGGTCGAAGGTGAAGGATTAGCTTTTGACCGTTCAAAGTCAGCTGGTTCAAGTGTATTTCAAACATGCACTGGAACCCTGAACCACTACACTATGTGAACAGACAGACAGGTGTCACTTAGCACAACACCAGAATGTAAGGAAATATTTAACATGCTTTCTGTCGTGCTGTGCGTCTGTCCTGTAGCACAGTCACTGTGAACGTAACTGTAAATGAAACGCTATCTGATTACTTTAATTTTATTCATGTTTACCATAAATGTTTGACTGGTAACAATAACTCCGGTACCTTATGAATCTAAATGACCCGGATACATCAACATTTGTGAAAAATGGCCACATTATGGACATTGTTGGCATTTAGCTGGTGATCTCGTGCACTCTGACATTCAGCGATTGTGCGCGTTCAGGCTCTGCTGTCATTTACACTTTACTGTTGTACATCACACACATGACCTTTGCACAACAATAGATGAGTGCACTGAACGTTTTCCTGCCTTGGACCAAAAGAATTTTTGTTTTTTATAACATAGTAATTCTGCAAAATCGTGGCGATAAGTAATTTGCAGTAGCGTTCAGAAATTGGAAACTGATGAGGAGACTAGTTGAGAGCTGGCAGAGTGCTGCTGTTGGTCTGCCTGCCTCCCTCTCTTCGAGCCCTCTGGGCTCTTCAGCATCATAGGAAGAGACAATGATGAAGTGAAGAAGCCTATTTATAGCTCCGCATTGGTCAACACTAGCCCTCTGTTTCTACTCTGTGGACATCCGCCTTGGCTATTTGTGTAGAATGTCTACATGTGATTAGACTCATGACAGGGAGGCAGACGGGAGTAAGAGAGGAGTGACGGAGTCAGTCGATAGAATCCAGAGGAAGAGGAGAGGATAGGAGGCAAAGCAAGATAAGAGACAGGGCTGGGCTGTGGTCCATACATCAGAGTATGGAGCAGTGGTGATCACTCACTGGCATCTTGTGGAGGAATTCAGTCTGATTCTCATTTTTTTATTTTCTCAATTTGAGCTGACTCCTCCTCCAGTTTATGGTCCTTATGGCATCATTTTCATCAAGTTGTCATGTGAGGAGGAAAAGCAGGAAGAGGTGAGCTGACAATGTCTTATGTGTTTGCTTAGCAACTAGCCATCAGTGTGGTTCGTGTGTTTTGGCTTTGTGATGAATCCACTGAGGATTACAGTAAGTCCATGCTGGTGGGGTTGGTGTTGGTGTGCAACTTCAGCAAATCAGTCAGTCATTTGGTAGTTTTAGAGCAAATTAATTTAATCAGCATGTTTTGTTATCTGTTAGTGCTGAAACAAAAATGCCAATATTTAAATAAAAATGCCAAATCTGGCAGGTTCTGTTTTCCATGAATTTCTATGCTCTTAGGCTGAATCTTGAAGTTTTAGAATCATGGTCAAAACAATGTTATGTAAAAAGTCTTGTCTTGTCTTTAGTAGTAGTGCGTTTATTGTTTCAGTATTGTAATGTTTGGTCAGCAGTCTGAACCACAACGCATAAAGCTAAAGCACTATTTTACTTAGTGAGTATGGGGCTTTTCTGTTTAGGGACCTGTCAAGATTAAAAACTTTAAGTGCTGTATTTATGTCATCAATACTAATTGTACGTTTTGCTGTATATCTGAGTTAAGACCCTCTGTGTCAGCGAGCATCCGCGTGACGTTTAAACGTTTGGCGTTTGAGGTGCGTCCTGCTGAATCCTGCACTGCAGCGTGCAACCGGCCGAACAGAGGGGTTAAGACATGCAGTTTCATAAATTAGTCAGCAGAGGTCACATAGAGGCAGCGATTAACTTGCGACACGCCCTGATTTATCTCCTAGGACTATCTGCTGCTAGAAGCCGGTGGGATGCGAAAGGTGATGAGGTTGATTATGTGAAGCATAATGTGAGGCAGTGACGTGTGAAGTGCGCGGTTAGTAAGCGGTGAGAGAAGAGGGAATGCAAAAAGACTTTATCAGTTCAGTTCGCTCTGGCTGTTTGTACTTGTCCGTGAACCCACTGATTATCCCCAACACCCTTCACATCAGCTGTGATTATGCACCGTTTTCTGCACAGGATCTAATATGTAGATAATAATTGGTTTTTCAAGGTCGGCCTGTGTGTGTGTGTGTGTGTGTGTGTGTGTGTGTGCGTGCAGATGAAACACTTCTGTCCGTCCAGTCCACATCTTTGACTGTAATCCTCCCTCATCTCCAGCCTGTGACTCAGCAGACGATAGGGTTTTAATTTCCAAACTGCCTCAGTCTATAATCTCTCCTCATGAACTCCAGTCGTCCTGCAGAGCCATTTAACTCTAGGAGAAGCAATTTGCTCAGATGTGCTAGAGGGAGTCTTGACGCCAGTATCATGGTGTCATGGCTCTCGACTCACTGTAAACCTGCTCACGATCCCCCACATCCTTGATCTTCATACAGTTTGCTTTGTAAGTTGATGATGCGGGTTTTTTCTGCAGTGTAGTGACACAGAAGGAACGTCTGAGTCATGGTTTTTAATCCCCACCTAAAGGATTACATGAGGGGGAAAACATGTTTTTGTGTTAGCTCATGCTGTTACCATGTCATCGCTCCTGTCATTCTTTTTTGGCGCTAGTTTCCTTTCGGCCCAGATTCCCACTGAAGGTCGTGCTGAGGGAGCCTGTATCCTTTAGGCAGCCGGCTGCAAACATGCAGTGACAATTTGAATCAGTCCAGTTCACTGGCTCTGGCTGTGACTTGGGACATTAAGCTCTAAGCAGGAAAGATGCATACGCAACCCGCCAAGCTGGAGACAGTAGAGTGCAGAGTGTGGAGCGACTGTGTTGGTATATCAGGTGCACGGCCCAGGTTTAGGTCAGCACTTTTGTTGGGAGAGACTTGAAGTCGAACATCGCCAGGTCCATTTACAAGTCAGAGAGCACCTGCCGCCTAAGTAGTCTGATCCACAGGCACCAGCTGCAGCAGAGGATCCGTCTAGAGTATTGTTATGCAAGCAGGAAGGCAGCGGTCGCATTCTGAGCCAGACAGTGGACAGAGGCTGGGATGCTGGAGGCTGCAGTTTGCTGTCCCATCAGGGGATTTGCATATCGGGTGGGAGACTAGCGCGGAGCTCGGAGCAGCCACTCCGCTCGGTTAGATCACGAGTGGGACGTTGTGATGGACACCTGAAGTTCAGCCACATCACTAAATGCTCTCTGCTGCCTGTCAGCCTGCTTTTACTCTAGGTAAGTTTGCTTTGTTTACAAGTTTATCATCCCACCCTGTCCTAGCTACAGTTAGTGTTTGAAATCATTTTATTGATCCTAACTTTCCCCTCTCTCTAGTGACCTTATTGTCCCAAACAGCTCAGACATTTGCTGGAGGTTATGTAGCTGTCAGATGCAGCTCTTCATAACAACACAGCATCCTGCGTTTGACTGAATGTAGCGTCGTGGGTAAGAGAAAAGGGACCAGGGAGAAATGGGGCACGGTCACACTGCTGAACTAATTGGTGTAAAGACGTTGTGGTCACATGCTGGACTTTTATTATCCTGCTCAGGACGGAGTCACATGCCCAGTAATTGTCTGGCTCGTTCTGCTGACTCATGACCACTGTCTACCACTTATGGCAAGATGTGACATCCCGCTATAAGGATAGAGCTGTAACTAGTAAAGGCAGAATTTAACCGCTCAGCGCTTCGCTATTGATGTGTTCTGCTTCGTACTTAAATGTAGTCCCACAGTCTAATGCACACAACCCAGACCATAACAGAACTCAGGTCCAGATTAGTCCATGCATGGCCATGGGAATACCACTAATGGTGGGTGATGTCATTGCCAATAAAACGGATCGAACGTGTGCACAACTTGCTGCACTTCTGAACTGCCTGACTTTAAAGTTATTGCCACTCTGGATTGTGGTATAACATCACAGAAATAGCTTCCAGCCTGTGGGGTAGGGCGGCTTCTCCTACTGAGGCGGAAACGCTGCTGGGGGTGTAATGTTGTCAGCCGTGTGATGTCCAGGACGCTTTCAGGGAGTCTGTGTAATGTATGTTCACTTGATGCTTTTTAAGGTGCAAAGTGGACGTTGTGATCACGCACGACTGCCCAGTAAAGCTGCAGCTGACTCACAATTACACTTATGATCCTTGTATTGTGATTGCAATTATATAACCGGTGCTATTTTAGGCTGCCTTTAAATACTGGAGAGCATCGAGTTCAAACAGCGACGTCTGCCTTGTAAATGCCACGTGTCGTGTGGCGTGCAACGCACTGTGTGGTTCCTATGGTTTGGAACGTCTAGTGCTCAGACATGCTCCGGTGGCAGACGTGTTCCACCTTGGCTAACCCAAAATGACATGTGTGCTGGCCTCGGAAAACCCAGTTCATATTTTATGAGTTCCGTGTGGAGCTCCATCTTCTGTTACTGTGTCCCGTGGCATCCAGTTGTTGTTGAAGCCCTGCTTTGGTAATGTTTAGGGATCAATGATGCAATTAGTCATTTTTGGAGCAGGCACTCTGCCACAGTGGAGCTTTGGTTGCTTGTGGTGACTCGCTTAGTGCTAATGAAGCCTAGTTTGTACTGTAAGTCTTCGGCTTGCGACACTGAGTGACCAGCTGCAGACACTGCTCCTCCCTGGAGAACTGACATTTTAGAGCAACTCATCCCCCAGTGAACAGAGGAGTTGAAGCAGCGACGTGCGGCTGCTGGTGGTAACATAGAATTGAATGTGTGAATAACTTGAGCGCTGGTTGTGGAGGCCCTCTGCTTTTGGGCATGTGGTTGAAACAGCTGACTGTGCAAAGTTAAACAATCTGCACTTTGCAGGAGATGAGCACAAGAGCTGAAAGCCAGATGTGCACAACAAGGCTGATCAGAGACGGTTGGACATCTGGCTACAGCACAACTGTTTCCTGGTATGTTTCATGTGAAATGTTTTAGCTCCATGTGGAAGAAGTCGAGTTTCTTTCTAATTGTGGCCTTGGTTTTAGGCCGACTACAACATTTGACTTGTGTGGCGGCTGGTTTTCTGTTTTAAGTTCCTAAACCACCATCAGTCTGAAGCCTCAGTGCTCACTTGTATTCGGTTGATGTCAACTCAGCTTTGAAAACCTAACATTGAGAAAGGATTTATTGGGAGAACACGACCCTCATCCCTCAGCCTGACAGCTTCCCATCAGCTATCGCACGGTTAAACAGTCCATCGGTCGAGTGCCAACACATTTTTGGCCCATTCACTAAAACGAAAGACAATGACATGAACGTGTTCCTGCAGAGAGGATTCAGCCTGGTATGTCCCATCTAATAGAGAAATAACATGGTCAATAATTAAAGAAGAAGCAGTTTATAACATTATGTCAAAGCATGTAGCCAGTAATGATACACAGGATTCCAGTGACTCGGAGCTTGAGCTGGAGGCTTGGTGGTTCACCCAACTGTTTTAAATTACAACCCATAGATTTGGGCTTGATGCGAGTGCTGGTGAACTCATTTCACCCATATGCATATTTATCTTCTTTTCCCATCATGTTAATTGACATAAATGCTTAACAAAACTCATCAGAATGAGCCCACAGGGATTGGAGCAGTGCAGACGTACAGTGCAGCAGTGTTTTTATTGCATTCAGTGCCAAAGACCAGTAGAGATTAAATAAATGCTGACTTAAAGTGACTCAACAAGGACTGAAGTGCTTCCTATCGGGACAGAGCTGTGTCTGCGTTTGGTCTTGTTTCGGGAACGTGACAGATGCAGCCACAGGTCAGGTTCGGCTCTGTGGTGTTAAACGTGGCGCTCGGTGCTCCCACTGTGAACCATATGTAAGCAGGTTTTCAGTATTGAATCATTAGTTTCTCCCGCTGCTGTGGGCTTTCATGTGGATGAAGCCATGTCTGGAAGCCTACTGTTCCACACTGCAGCCATCTAAATACAGCTTTTCCTTTTTGTGCTTTGGAGGTTAAAACGCTGTTTGTTCTGACACCCACCTCACTGCCTGCCCCTGACACGAACCGACAGTGACAGCTTGAGAGGAGCAGATGCTCGCTAGGTCATATAAATGGTGACTTCGACTGTCGCAACTGAAGGAAGCGCTTCTCTGACTGTGACACTGAGGAAAATGTCAGGCTCTGTTCGTTCGGACGTGTTGGTTGTATGATGTCAGTAATTAACTGCATCCAGTCGAGCTTTAAATCTGCTCTTGGATGAGAATTGTTCTAATTTACGTGTCAACA
Source organism: Macropodus opercularis (assembly GCA_030770545.1). Lineage (NCBI taxonomy): Eukaryota > Metazoa > Chordata > Actinopteri > Anabantiformes > Osphronemidae > Macropodus > Macropodus opercularis. The sequence continues at coordinate 7,968,958 of CM061099.1, forward strand.
GTGTCAGATGTTAATTGACTGTTGTGGTACAGTAGGTTAAAGTCTACAGGTACAGACTGTGTAAACACCATTTACAGTGCAATGATGTTTAACTAGTATAAATATGAGTTAATTATTAATTTGCCTTGAGATGAAATTTAGAAGCAGTTCAACTTCCTCCTCACATTGTTTTTAATTCATCCACTTTGCTGTTTGATTTGCTTATGCCTGAACTAAATCACTTCCACTGTTTTAGTAGCGTGTGCTGTGTAATTAGATTTATCGCAGTGCTTCTTTGCTGCTGTGCCACATTTCCTGTGTCCTGATGACCCAGTTCTGCGTCTGACTGACGGTCAGCCCACACTTTGACTCATCACAGCGCTGCAGTATGCTGTGTAAACTGTCTTCCTATCCCCACGTGAGCTTCAGTTCACTTCAGAGAACTGTGCCAGTTGCATAACGGCAGCACAACTGCAGAGGCAGGTTGTTTCCGCGCGCATTGAAGGTTTTACAATACAGCCTCCTTCCCCTGCATTCACACAATAAAGATATTGTAGAATATTCAGGTTTTCATCAGGGGAGACACCCAAATGGCACCACCATGGTGATTACAAAACAGCATCTCTCCTCTCCTTTAACGCTTATTTATTTATAAGAGGTTAGTGGTTTTTCTTTGTGCTGTAACCAGTGGATTGTAGCCCACCTGCATTATAAAGCTACACAGCAACACTTAAAGGCAGCACTGTCAGCCACCGGACTGTAGTTTGCAGGTGTGGGGAACTGTGCCATCCTGCCTGCAGCTGAAACCCTACTCAGGATGCTGCTGTTGATGATGTCACAGCATTACTGACCAGGCTCAATCACTTAAAGTGACATAAACCGGATAAAGCCGTGTAATGGGCCAGCAGATTAACTTAACCTTAACACTGCAACAAAAAGCACAGTGGGCTTTCCTGAAAAAGACAGTAAGTCAGTGTTTCATGCTAATCCTTCATTAATTGGCTTTCACGCGACAACTACAACATATTTCTGGGCAATGACGGGACTTAGCAATGCAAATGCTTTAATAATCAGCACTGTGACTTTCATTAGGATGAGTGGTAGACTGAGGGCGGGATGCTCTGCTACTGATGCTGGAGTGACAGTGTGATTAGTAAAATGCATGTGCTGGGTTTCTTTGATTCGCTGTGAGTGGACCTCCATCCTGACACAGTTAGGACACAGAAGGAAGCAGGAATCTGGGACTCGGTGCTATATTTAAAAATTAGATCAGGCAGTCTTGAGAAAATTGAATCATACAGCTAATGATGCAGTTGTGAAACTATTATATGTTGGCAATCAGATGAAGAGAAACTGGAGACTGAGGCTTAACATTTAACTGAGGCTAAACTGAAGTTGTACAATTGTGCATTTATTATGTTTGGTACCAAAAAGTATAAAAGGTGTCAGAAATGTTATGAGTAATTAACTGGCAGATGTTTGGTCAAGTGTCCTATATCATGTGACTGTTTTAACAGAAACTTACAGCTTCAGGGTTTCTGAGGACGCCGAGAAGACATCACAGGAGCAATGAGATCCTTTTCCAACACGAGTCCCTTTAGTTTGGCCCCCAGGCTGGTTATAGGTCTGGAGCTCTTTTCCCCCATCCTGCTCCTTCCAGTTATGGATGCTTTGATGATGCCCTGTTGAAAGGGTGACACGCTGCATTCAAACTGTCACAGAGAAATGAGCCCTGGGGAACCAGAGCATGATGTAATAGGGCCGGTGGAAACGCGAGTCAGGTCTGGTTGTGTGGAGCAGTAAGACGTGAAGATGCTTCCCTCCTCCTGTCGTTCAGCATCGATCGCTGGCGTAAAAGCAGCAGCAGGGCCTAAATCGTATTACTGTAAACTGCATCAGGCTGCAAAGTGCTCATCTCTGTGTAGAGCCGGTTCGTCCGCTCCGTGCCACGCTACCGTCTCATTGCCAGGAGTTTATCGCCCAGGTAAGACGCATATTCGCCTTTGAAGTATTTGTTGTTATCTGCGGTTTTACATCAAGTCTGGCTGATCATTTATCGTCTAAATGAGAAGCGTCGTCTCTTCTGTTAGGCTGCGACAGTTATTGCTTGTAGTCGTGTAGGTTTGCAGCAGAAACGCAGTGTGAATGAATGAAGCAGTTTTTCTGATGTTGTCACTTTCCTCGTAATTGAAGCATGTGTTGGGCAGGAACCGAGGCTCAAACCACAGCAAGGATGTCATGAATGTAGGTTTACTTTCTGATGGTCAGACTGCAGAATTTCAAGTTGTTAGTCTAATTCAGGATTGCTTGAAAATGAGCCTATTTGTGCCAACATGTGCTACACGCTGTTTAGTCTCACCTGGTTTCCTGCTTCTTCAGAGGATTTTGATTTATCGTTTCTAGTCTGTTCTTTCTTTTTCTTTTTCATTTAGGTCAAAGTAGAGACAAACACAATGAGTGTAATCTAATAACAGACAATAAACTATGGGTTGTTAGTGTCTTGGAAGGTGTCTTGTTTGTATTTAACTAGTGCTACTGAAACCTTTAATGAACTTGAATAACTGGTTGACAGCAACACAAGCTTGTCTGGTATCTGCTGTTTTTTTAGAACTTGAGCACGACTTGGCCTATGGGCAGATTTTTTTTTGTTCGTTTAGATCGTAGTCGCCCTGAAATATTTGGCTCACGGTTTATCTGGATGCATTGATGGAGGAGGAGCCGTGGGCCTAGTGCAGCCCCCACCAGCGGAGAGGCCGAGGTGGGGACAGCCGGTGTTGGCATGGCCTGAAAGAAGCCATTCTCCTGCTTCGCGTGCCAAGTGGTGTCAGTCTGCCACTGGCTTTCACAGCATGCTTCACACTAAAGGTTGCGGCTAAAGGACCAGTAATACATCAGGCAAATCTGTTCACGCATATGGTGTCTTTATAGATGCACCTAATGGGTTGATTGGTTTTGCGCAGAGCTACTTAATTTATTTATAATCTTACTTTAAACACAACAAGCATTTCATTCTAACATGTTGGTTTCTTTTGAGCCCAATTTTAAACGTGTCAAGGGTTTTTCTTTCAGCTGCTCCGATGCTTTCACCTACAGTACATCTGATGGTAAACTGATCGGATCAGTGTTTTCAGGTTCAAGGAATTTAAACCAGTGACTAATGTGGTTCTCAGACTTCACAGCTCCTCTGATGTTGTAAGTGATACATAACTGTATAACCCCTCAGCCCGTCTTCTCCTCTTTCTTCTTGCCCACTCACTCCTGCCTACATTAAGCCTGCGTGTGGTTAAAAATCTTTTTCTGTGTGGTACACATCCTGGAATGCTGTTAGTATTAATGCTGTAGTATTTTCCACATTATGAAATTTACTAAAATGTATTTTGTCTGTCATATTTGATTTCTGCTTTCTGCAGTTTATTAGGCTCCTGCAGCAGCTGCTTAACTCTGCTTCACACAGCGAGCAACCAGTGGAGACAAAGCGAGTGATCAAGAAATGCATGTTGAGATAAAACCACACAGTAAAAAGTAGAAATGTGTCTAGTAATAAACTTTAGAGTCTGTATTCATCAGCTTTATGTATGGTACCACAAAATGCTTTTTGTATCACATAATTCTCTGTAAAACAGATAATGCACTTCATCATTTTGTCATTGGTGCTGTTCATTTAAGCCAAAGATCTTCTGCTTTTTCAAACTTTTAATTTCCTGCTTTCCGTTGCAGTCCGCAGCTCCCTGATTCTCTGCAGTCATGAGCGGTGGAGTGAATCTCAAAGTCATATCTCACAATCAGAGTGACGCAGGTGTCGGCTCCAGCCTCCCTTTACCTCGAAGCATAATGCCACTCTCCAAGATGGATCCGAACCAACACGGCAGCCTCCAAAATCCCACAGGACCGTACCAGCAGGCCACCAGAGGACGGCCGTCTTATTCTTCGCTGTCTGTGTCCTCGGCTTCTGAAGAGCTGCTGAGAGGTGCAGCTTTAAAGAAGCACCTGCTGCAGCAACAAGCTGGTCTGTCGTCTCCTAGAAGCCCGGCAGCCACGGCAAGAACTGATGGGACTCGCTCAGCGTACAGCAGCCCTCAGGTCCCAAAGAGGGAAGTGCTGCGCTCTAAAGACACGCTGGACCTGCGCACCGGCGCGCTCACCCAAAAGGCTTTGCGAGACCTCCAGTTGAGACGAAATGTCAACCAGAACTGGACTTTTGGGAAATATCGCCTGAGGAGCGTAGATAATGCAGATCACAATGCCGCTTGCAGGCTCTCTGCTAACGTGCAGCAAGGCCAGGGAAGAGGGCGTCTGCTTTACAATAAAGGTGCGAATGGGAATGAGATATCAGGGATGCCTTCAGGAGGACTGGGGAATATCCGAAAAGACACGAGAAACCTCCCCAAGCGAATGCTGGGAACATCTGATGGGGAGGCGTCCGGTGTCAGATCAAGGTCTTCCTATCAGACGTCTAACATGCCACGCAGAGGGAGCGAGCCAGGCAGAGTCAACATGGCAGCTGTCGCTCCCTTCAGGTTCAGGTGAGGGCAGTGTTTCACCTTTTCAGATGTGCTTGCCCTCATAAGTCCGTCTTATCTTCTTCATCTAATTAGTTTTGTTCTAAGTAATTGCTTGTCTCCATTTATTTTAGGTTTCCGGCCCATGATGACACGGATGCTTCCCTGGATGATCTCAGTGACTGCTCATCTGATTCCATGGAGGTCTGCTGTGACGATGTCGGTGAGTCAGTTTGAATCTACTTTTTCATCATGGTGGAGTAAAGTGATTGACAGCTACAGTAAGTAGAAATAAAACGTCTCTAGACTTTTATAGTTTACTTTCCTGTACTCGTGACCAGTTTCTTGTGCAGTCTGGGAAAGGGTTGTTTCAGAGCTGTGGAACTTTCCAAAGCAATCAGACTGAGATGAAAGTGCTTGGGGTTAATTTCTGTAAATGTCCCTGTGCGCTACAGCCTGATGAAAACCAGACAGAGAAATGTGATGTCGTGTTCTTTCATGTATGAATAATAAGCTTTTGTGTGGTTTTCAAGTACTGACCATTTGAGCAGCTTCCTTGGTTCGCATCCATGTTTAACCCCATCTTGCAGGGACAAACTTACCAATAATGACTAACTCTGATACTCAGTGATGGAAATGAAGGTTCTCAACCCCCTTCGTAAATGCGTTAGTCATTAGTCAGTCAGTGTTAGTTAGTTTAGTCTCTCTTTAGAGCCTCGTGCTGGGTCGTACCACCAGTTACAGTACAAGCATCAGCATTTCCTGAAGTTTGCTTTGTCTTTGAAACAACCTCTTGGCAGGGAACAGTTTCATTTCAGTTTCCTACGTGTTTTTGTGTCTCTTGTGTGCTATTACAATTACAAGATCGATGGCAGTGCTGGATAAACCATCTGCAGGTTAAGTGCTTGTTTTAAATTTGGAAATGACCCAGTGCCTTTACACCATCACATAAACATGACAAACAAACATGAATTTTGAAGAACTCACTAGCAGACACAACAACACACTCTGAAGGGTAAAACAATTAAAGACTGTCTTACTTCAAATATGTATCCCATAGCATCCACTGAATCACTGTGACCACAACCTTACAAGACCTTATGTGTTGATTGTGTAGATACATTTACTGTATCTGTCAATTTTTATAGGCTCTAACGGCCACGTTGGCAACTTTGAGGCTGAACGTACAACAAAGCTAAACATTAATACTAAACAAGTAATCCTTCACCTAATTAGGTGAATAGTTCAGTGTTTGTTTCTGTTACAGCATCTCTCTGAATCACTGTTACTGATCAGCTGAATGACTTGCACATTAGGGTTTTTTTGCTACAGTAAGATATTCATCCATTCATCTTCACCTGCAACCAGTAGGGGGAGGTGAAGTTGGACTGTGGGAGGAAGCCAGAGACACCGGAGAGGGGAGAACATGCAAACTCCACACAGAAAGGCCCCCGGTCGCCTCCGGGAATCGAACCCGGGACCTTCTGTGAGGCAACAGTGCTAGCCACCACACCACCGCCGCCCAATATAGAAAATGACTTCATATAACTGCGTGGGCTGTATGAAACCCTCTAACTGGCTTCTTAATTATCATAATGACTTTGTGGCGTAGACGCCAGCCAGCCTCCTCAGGGAGAGGCGAGCCCAGAGACAGAGTGGTCCTCAGCACAGGGTGGGCAGATGCAGCAATGAGAGACTGATTGGCTTGATGGGAGGATCAGTTTTCACCGCCTGTCTGGGAGTTTGTCTTTCCTGCTGGATGGGGCTGACGGATGGTTGAGTAGAGATGTTTTAAGTGGTTGTGCAGCTTCAGCAAAGTTGGAAAATGAAATGTTTTAACAACAACTGCCTTCATTAGATACATCTGCTGGACACACAGCTCAGTTAGGAGTTTTGGAAATGAGGAAAATCTAGGATTGAACCACTATTTATACAATAATTCACTCCGGCAATTGTCCTTCAACTTAGCTTCAATATAAATGAAAGATTTGTATGTGAGAAAATAAATAGTTAAGTTCACTTAATCCCTGGGCTGATCACATCACATCACTGTACCGACCACGTGGATTCTGTTTTGTTTTTGTAGCATTAATTACTGTGACTAGAAAATTAGAAACATAAACAGCCCAGTTCACACGTCAAAGGCATGTTCATTCCATTTGAATCAGACCAGCTGAGAAGCCACAGAACGATTACGCATGCTGTCCAGGGAGAACATACACGCCACAAACTCATACGTATACAGTTACTCAGCCAGTTGGAGAGTGGAAAGCAGACACAGATGTGAAAGGAACCAAAGCACTGATGAAAATCAACCCTCCTCTCTCCTGAGAAGTGGTGGCCATAGAAAGTTTCTCATCTTTAAAGCAATGTGAGATTTTTAGGATGCTCTGTGCTTGGAGCCAAATTTTAGGAATATGGGGACACTCGCATTCGTCTTCATCCTCTGAACTCATCGACTGACATTGAAATTAAGGGGAAATTAATCCCAACTAATCTTTCTCTGTGTAGCAGACCTGACAGCTCTCCTGACATACTGTACACACTGGACTCATCAGAGCTGCTAAAATCCAGATGTTCTAAATATGAAAGTTTTTATTTCTGCCTGATGCCAAAATGTTCTGGCAAAATCAGAATGTCTTCTACTATGATTAATTAAAGAAATCCCCTCTCAACAAATAAGCTATTCACTGCACCATGGGAACAACCACCAGTCATCTGTCAGCAGGGGAGCTTAGGAACTCGTGATGAGGAGGAACAAGACTTGAGATTGTTTGTGAAAAAAGTGAAGTGTCTCATCTAGTACATGAGCAGCCCCAGGTGGCGTAAAACCCAAATAAAATGGGCAGCGGAGTGTGTTGCACACCCACTGTGAGGGTAGAAGCTTTACCCTGTGGGTATTGTTGCTAACAGGTCAATCATATCCAGAGGGTTTGCACCATCGAACAACCTATTATTTAATCACGTTCTGGACAAAAAGTAATTCAAATAACGAGAATTGAGACATCTCGCTTAAATCCATTAGACGTTAGTGTATTTGTAATGGCTTATGAATACATGGTTTAATGTGGGCTGTATCACAAGCCTTTCTTTGGTACTGTAGGGCTCGTGCACTGCTCTGAGGTGTGGTGCAGAGCAGCTAACATGCGGGCGAGGAGAGAGGGTGGTTTCCATGGAGCAGCGCTGCGCGAGAGAGCTGCAGAGGCTTCGGTCTCTTGAGAGAGGGCTGTGTGGAATATCTTTAAAAAGGATCACAGTCATTTGTCAGCAAAAATCACCCCCTGCAGACAGCACTGTCTGGTTAGTCACTTTACCAGGATCGCGTGCATCTCGCACTGACTTAAGATATTTCCAATGTGTGGTTTTGGGTGTGTTGCTTACTTGCACTGGCACATCTTGTCACACAATTCATGTCTTTGGCAAATATCATTCTGGGATGTTAGGCCTTTGGACAGAAATCTGCAGTAGTCCATTTCAAATGGGATAACATCTGTTTACATGTGATTTATTCAGCTGTAAATCTGTAGCTGATATCTAAACAGGATCAAGAGATAATCTGGATCTTCCAGTGTTGCATTGTCTGGGTTTTTACCAGTAATAATAATCCATCCTGAGGTGTTAAGTTACACATTTGTCCACACTCAGAGATGTGTGCATGTGCATTTTTCATTTCCAGTAATAGCACAAATCATGCATCACGTTAGCGTATCGAACACTGGAGGTGAGAGAGGGGGAGGGGAAGAACAAAGGAATCAGAGACGACGGTGGGAAAACATGGTGATACAGAATGGAGCCTCAAAAGCCACTGATTGTTTCTCACCGCTCTCTTGTATGTCACACATTCTGCTGAGACACGGCAAAGCATCGCTAAATGAAAGGAAAAATGAGAGAGGAGGGAGGATGGGTGGGAAGTTGAAGGCGAGGGAGAGGCAGGAGGAAGCAGGGGAGGAGGGAGCGTTGTTGCGTCTGCCACCGCTGTCATTCTGCTGCACGGTTCAGCGACAGGAGGGTGTGCTGGAGGGAGGAGTGTGGAAAAAACGGAGGAGCGAAGGACGGGAGGGAAGGCAAGAAAGGAGAGCCTGGACAGCACTGCAACAGCTGCAGCAGCCCATCAGGAGGGCAGAGAGAGGAAGAAGGAGACGGAGGCAAGAAAGAGAAGGCTGCCTCAGAGGAAACCTTCCTCTGTGTGTGTGTTTTCCCCCCTCACACGAAGAAAGACTGAAGTAAGGGAGCCTGCTTTCTCTCTGCTGATGCTTTTCTACACGCTTCCATGCAGGAGGCATGTTTGGAAATAGTCTGAAAGGCAGAGAAGGAGATTTGAAGATGGAAAGAACGGATAGCACAAAGGCATACAGCCAAGCAGATGGCAAAGGAGTTGGTATGGCAGCGAAGAGAGCTAAGTCTGGAGTGCCCCAGAGCACACAACGGGGTGAACTGAAGGTTTACCGGGCTGGTAGCTCTGAGGGCAGGCTACCAGTGTCCTCCACTCTCCGCAAGCAGAGGTCTATGACAAACCTGGCTGTGCTCACAGACGCTGAGAAGAAGTTGCACCTTTACGAGCCAAAGTGGTGTGATGACATGGCCAAGCCTGGAGCAGGGCAGACCAAGACGGGCAAGCCAAAGACGGCAGGAGGTGGCAGTACTGCTGGAGGGGGCGCCCCCCTCTCTCGAAACCTATCCAAATCTGAGCATTCGCTGTTCCAGGGCAAACCCAAGCCTTTCAGCCCCCTGGCTGCTCCATCTGCCCAGAGCAAACTGAGCCGCATACCTCGTGGTCCTTACGCTGAGGTGAAGCCCCTGAGCAAGGCACCTGAGGATGGGAAGTCAGATGATGAGATCCTGTCTAGCAAAGCGAAGGCCAACGCAAAGAAGCAGGGGGCCGGAGCTGGGGGAGAGTCATGTTCCAAAGGCCCTGGGGAGGAAGGGGGAGATAAGACCTTTCTAAAGGTGGACCCAGAGCTGGTGGTGACTGTGCTGGGAGACCTGGAGCAGCTGCTCTTCAGCCAGATATTAGGTGAGTATGGGAGAATCAGCCCCCACCTCCACCCCACCCCCAGCGTGTGCTGCTGCCATGTGCTACAAACCGAACGCCCCTCTTGTACCATCTCGACACTACGCCCCCTTTTTACACAGCGAGCACACGCTTGCTGCTGCAGACTCATCGATTTTATAGGGATTGATGAGTGACAGGGTGCATGAAGACATCCTCATCCCCATGTTCTTCTTATTACTTGACTAACAGCTTCACATCTCACCATTGAAAGCCCAGTGGTTGATTGAAAACCGAAGCCGTAAGGATGCTTCCATTGTTCTGTTTCATAACATTGTTTTGCTGTTTGCGTGAAAAAAATAGCCCCAGGAATCGGATTTTTTAATTCTACATCTCTTTCGCTGCAACATGTGCTGATTCAGTCGGGGGTCTGTGCGCTGGCCTGTGTTCCCCAAACGGCATGCCATATTGACTTCATTACAGGCACACAGACACATTTAGCCTCCTCCCAGCTCCATTCATTTGTAGAGCGCTGACAGATGGTTTACACCCTGTGTACTATCACGGTGCAAATGGCTGAGAATATGGCTCTCACTCTGGAGGTGGAGGTCGGGTTTATCAATAGGCAGAGCTGAATGAACCATCAGATCATAAGATGGTAACACGATGCAGGAGCTTCTTTGTGCACTGAATGCGTAACCGTGTCCCAGTGTTCTGCTGCAGGTGCAGTATGCCTGTGATTATGATTTGTCTTTCAGTCACACGGCAGAAAATGGTGTAATTATTATCTGTTTTGACCAGAATCCGGATGCCTTAAGCCCTAATCATTTTCACAGAAACCTTGTATTCATTTATTCCTACAAACAAGGTCTAAGCGTGTCATCAAGAACCAAATATTTAATGAGATTTAATTTCTGGAACATTATCAGGGGAGCATGTTCCCTACTGGATCTAGATACACACATCTGTAGTGATTTAGTCTGTTATCCATGCTTCATTAGCCACTGTGCTGTGTATGGGCATCTGTCACTCACGTGAGCCACACTTAAAGCCAAGTGCAACCTGTAAACAATGCAGGATGCTATAGATGGTGGAATGTCCTTTTCGTTGCAGTGTAGAGTCCTTGTACGCGGCTGCACCACACCCATTTCTCTCTTATTAACCAATATCCATCAGTTTTGCAGGAAAATGCCTGTGGCTGGTTCTCTTGAGTGGATCGCATTGACCTTGATCATGTTTCCAAATTGACTGTCATTACATCTCTGAAAGGCAGCTTAGCATCGTAATGAATTATTTATCATCATTTCAAATGATAATCCCATGTGAGCTTTGTCATAAATCAGGCGCTTTGTGCCTATGAATGGAAGATGAACGTGCTGATGGGGAAAAAACTAATTTGTATATTAGATTAGAGGTCCAGATTATCGTCTGCATATTTGGCTGGATTTCATTCCATTTCCCTTCCATACTCGCACAGTGGTAATGTTTGTTTCTTTAAATAGATCTCTTTATTCGTTGTCTGCTTCTGTAGCATGTCTTATCATGAGCTTACTGAAAGGAAGCTTTTATTTCCGAGCATAGAGGGACTCTGTTGTTACCAATAGGACTTCATGCTAGTGAATTTAGTTAATAAGCCCATTTTAAAAACTTTTCTGCCACTGTTCACCATCTTTTCCCCTCCTAACACCAAGCAGTCGAGGGATGTAATTGGTTAACTGATTTTTGATGATGTCATGTTCATGATTTTAAGTCAAGTCTTGTCTCAGGCCATGAAGACAATATATTCATATCCATGATCAAAACAGACAGTTGGAGATTTACAGCCATAGTCAGCTATTTTCTAACAAGCCTCCATTTTTATGCACTGTCTTTCATGTCATATTGGAGAAATGGGAGGTGGCCTTGAACTGGTGGCCTTCATGGGCTGAAAATGTTGACTCTAAAGGTGTTTGTGAAAAACGTTGAAGATAACTTTGCTTATAGTTGATGAGTCTAAACAACAGGCAGCTTCTCTTTATCACTGATGTTTCTCCCTCAGGCTCTAACCCTAACGATCTTCTTTATTTTAGAAGTTATTTTTCCACAGGAGTTCACTCCCAGTAACACCTGCCATTGTGAGAAACCCTAAAAACCTGTTCCTGCTTTTAAAATACACAAGCCTTCTGTTGTTGTTTGTGGTTTTTTGGCTTTTCACTGTGATTGAACTCTGTGAACCAGACTTTAAAATGAATGGTATCTTTATGTGTAGTGAACAATTCCTGTGGTGCTGCATCATTCGTTGGATTTTACCGGTTCACATCTGCTTCAGTATTCTGAGTTTTCCTTCTCTGCGAATGGCATCACTGCAATGCAGGGTGCCAGGAGACGCTCAGCCACACCACAGGAACATAGTGCACAGTGCAGTATATACTCAAAACAGATGCAATACACACGCAGCCTGCGTCCAGTTTGAGTCTATTTCCAGAATTCTTTAAAGTAAACTAACAGTATCACAGAATCTGTTTGTGATTTAGAGGTTTGCAGAACAGAAGTTAAAAGATTCACTCATCCCAACCATTTATATCAACATCATGATATGCATTGGCCACTCTCATAATGTTAAATGAACTAAAGTAGCTACATTATGATTACAGCACTCACATGGGTGTCCCCGTCTTCTTCCATGTTGGAATGGTAACTACTGCATGTATTTAACTCAACCTTGTCTGTGGGCAACATTTGTGAAAAAAGCAGTTTCACAGTTCAGTCTATACATCCAGTTGAATTAGTTTAACATTCGTTTTGGAGACGTCTTCCCTCTGACATCCTCGCCTCTTTCTTTGTGCATCTTTCCAGCTGATGCATTGAATATGAATTTCTCGTCTTCTCACGCAGTGGAAAACCATACCTCATTTAGGGAGGCTCCACATTTGTTATGGCTAGTGCAACAACACTTTTAATTGTACTGGGATATCGATTTAGTATGGTCATAAACGTCCATCTCTTCTTTGCACACAGTTTAGTCCAAATAAGCTGAGCCACGCTGTCGTAATTCTGACTGTGGTTTTGTTTTGTTGTTGACTGACTGAGACTCCATTTAAGAAAACAGAAACTCAAGAAAGTTTAGTTAGTGTCTGATGTAAGTGTCAGAAATAATCCCCTTGGTGGGCAGTTTACTTCACAGACAGGCTTTGTTTTGTGTTATCAGGATGTACTGTAGTCCTACATTTTGCCTGCTTAATGATGTGAACATACGCTGGCTGACAACTGTCACATCAGTCCACACAGAACTGCAGAGAAAAGCTGTGTGCGCCTCCACACAAACAGTCAGAGCAGCGTCTCCGTTAACAGTACTGGTAAAAAGGTCTGCCTTTACTTTATGAGTGTTCGCTCTGCATGACTGATCCACAGACCCTGAGTCCCAGAGGAAACGGACCGTGCAGAATGTGCTTGACCTCCGGCAGAATTTGGAGGATACTATGTCCAGTCTGCGGGGCTCCCAGCTTAGCCATAGGTGAGTGGAAAATATTACTTGTGACTCTGATGTGGTTTTGTTGTTGTCACGTTCTGCCTGTTAAATAGAAGGAAACCTGCACTTGTGAGCTCTGTTGTTGTTACACACTAATGTGTAAACAGTCATGCTCTAGATGACTGGACAGACACCTGGTCTACATCTGGCCTTTTTATGCCTGATCAGTATGACTTCATTCTAGGAATCTCTCCTTTGACTTTCATAGGCAAACGGCACAGATGTTAATCTGTGGCAACCACCCCAACATCCTGTGGAAAGCAGGTGTTTTATTTGGACCTAATTATTGGTGCAATTTTTCTTTTAATCCAAAAATACTTTTAACAGCTTTCATGCAATTATGGAGCATTATGAAGACTATAATCACATTACAATACAAATCATTAAAGCTGTATGGCTCACAGGTCTTTGGAACAACCTTCTATTGTACATTGCTCACTGACGGATGAGTGGAAATTCTGTCACTTTTAGTGCTGGGTGGCACCAGTTGGCTTCAGCATTGATGAATTATCCATCAGAATGGATAAAAATACTTGTGGGATTGTAGCCATTGCAATATTTATTTAGGTAAGTTAGTACATCTACAGTAGTTATGTAATCAGCAGACACAGAAGATGCTTCTGACCCTTTGGGGGACATTTCTAACACTGACCCACTTACAGAAAATAATGTGGGAAAACTTTTCACTTCGAAGAGAGAGACTGTGCGCGGTCATACAGTATACAGCAGCTTTTTAAAGTGGGAACAACATAATGCAAGGTGGGTGTGAATATAGTTCTCAGAGCCGCCAAGGAACACAGTAACAAAAAAAACATCAGCTGATCTATTTCTTTGTCTTGGGTTCTGTGATGCCACGTTCGAAAATCCCTGAAGACAATGTGGCACAGTTGCTGTATCTGGGTCAACAGCAACTTAATGTCATTATGGGTTTCTTTGAAGGACAGAAAAGAGGCTCTGGTTTCTTCACTTACACTGAGTTTTTGTCATTCTGGACATGACTCTCAGCTTTATTCTCGTGTGTCTCCCCAGTTGTCTGGAGAGCAGTAACGTGGGCTATGACAGTGACGAGACCAACGCTCGCAGCATATCCAGCCTGTCCAACCGCTCTTCGCCTCTCTCCTGGCGCCATGGCCAGTCCAGCCCTCGTCTGCAGGCAGGTGATGCTCCGTCCTCCACGGGTGTAGGGTACCAGGCAAGCAAAAGTGGCTCCCAGTACCCACATACGATGCCGGCTCGCTGCTCAAGTCGCTTAAGCAGCACGTCTCGCATCGAGCTCATCGAAGGGCTGGATGTGGATGACCCTGACCTCAAGTCTGGTTACCTGAGCGACAGTGACCTTCTGGGAAAGAGCTTGCCGGATGATGACGATGACAACCTGGCTAATGGGTAAGATAAGTGTGACTTGAAACTATTGTTGCCATGACAACATGAACCAATCAGTGACTGCAGATGGTTGTGTGCTGGTTTTTCATCTTGTCTTCTACCTTAGAATTTTGCAAAGGTCATCTAGGAGGGTTCTTTTCCCCACACAGCAATAACCTACAGACTCACTGCTGTAATAGACTGTGTGCATTTTAACTTTAATGAAAAATCATGATAATCATGATGGCAGACCTATTAAACAGTCACAAACGCTTTGTTTCTTGCTCTTTGAGGTTTTCCCAAACTGCACCTGACACTGAGAGTAGAGAACTCAGGTGTCCTTGTGTTTACTCAATAAATGCTCCCTCACCTGTCACTGATGTAAACTGTACAGGTTCAGACTGTGCAGGTACAGAGGCAACAAACGATTTAGATCAAAGGTGATCGTGTGTTTTTTACTTTCTTTGAAATGGGAATGCCAGGTTTAGCGGTCTCTCTCTTCTTCCTGCTTTTTTCCTTCAATCTTGCTTCCCTCATATGAAATCCTTAGTGGGCCTTTATTTAATTCCCTTTCCCCAGTTGACAGCTGACATTGAAAGTCAAGTAGAGAGACAGGGAAAGAATCCAGGGCAGTTCTTGTGTGGTTTAGCAGCTTTATCGTCACAGCACATGCAGAGAGATTTAAGCTTGGTCTCTGGAGAGTTCACTAGGCTCTACATGCCAGGTCACGTTCTTACGGGAGCGTGTTAAAGAAAGAAATTAGAATGATGAATAGAGTAGAGACAGTGTGAGACGGTGTGTAAAGATAGACAGGGTGATACACAATCTGGTATTGGGCCTAAGAATGATAAAATTAAGCTACTGTAGATCCATAATTTTAAGGAAATCAGTTGAAAAACATCAGGTAACAGGAGCCTGGTGAGGTCAAGGTTACAGTGGAATCGTGTCAAATGGGTCAATTCTCACATTAACGTCATACTCTCAAAATCTATTTAAATCTGCCCTGTATTCCCTCCCTTTTCATTCCGCTTATGCTATGGTTGCTCAGATTTACTGTGAGTGAAAAGGGAACCTAAGGAAATACCTCTTCATATGGGTTGTCACAAGAATAGTAATGGACTCCTGTGACTGCCAGAATGACGTGGAAACACTAGATGCCATGTTCTCTCTGACCTTGAGTAGGTTGCAAGCTTATACAAGAAGATACACACACACATAAAAACCCAACTGCTTTGTATGCTTTGCAGGTTTGAGTTTGCATGTGGTGCATTGCAGGAATACTGAAATGCTTTTGATACTGTAACTAGCTAATCTGGTTTTTGAAGCAAACAGAGCTGCACATGCTCTAATTTTCTTGCCTCTGTATCCTCTTGCATATTGTGTGATCTAGTTGCATTTCTACTGTACATCCCCTGTCACACACTCGCAGTTCAGCTCATTGAGAACGATTAGCTACCAGCTCTGGATCAGGCTCCTCCTGCGTAACCATGGGAACCAGCTGGAAATTGACTGTAAGGAGAGGTGCAATATCTGCTGCCTTTTCTAAAATGCCCCAGTTTTACTGTTTCATGCATTCAATCTATTTGAAATTAGCCTAAATATAATATGTCTAAATGGGAGTTTTTTCACTACTCAACGATTCTAATGTAGAATACTTTGATGTCTAACCTTGTAAAAGGCCTTTAAAATCAGTCAAAAAGCATTTTGTGGATATTTCTTTGGGCTATAGTGATGTGCTGCACTTCCACTAAGTGTCTCATGGATATTCATTAACTTCCACCAGACATCCCTGATTATCTAAGGCTAACTGTGTGCACACTTACAGTAATCACTGCTGCTGTGTCTGCGTCGTCAATTATCTGATACCAAATACACTAAAATTTTCTTATGAGCATCAGCTTTCTATCAGGGAGAAATACTTCTTGGCAGTAATAGCAAGGAGAAGCTGGTATCCACAAAGCCTGTTTAGTTAACCATTCATGTGATTCCCCTGTTTTTTCCTGTTAAATGGAGAGTTTGAATTGAAGTTTAATAATATTATTATATAATAATAATATTAGAATTTAAGCCAGTATCAGAGTTGTGCTTGAAACCTTGGCTGGCATGTGTAAAAAGGTGTTGGCTCATTCCACCTCGACTTTGCTGCATCTAACCCATCTAGCATCTAGGTTCCAGTTTTCACACCATCTTGGCAGGGTCTTTCAGTCCCATATATGAAGTCATCTGGTTCCAAGCCATATTTATGAGTACAGCAGTAATTAGATTGTATTGCTAGCGTACTGTGGCTTTTTCTGTAGCTCTAATAAGTCCTGTTATTCAGCGATCAGCGTGAATATAGGAGCGTTCAACCAATTACAGTATGTGTGGTTGATGTTTTACAGGCACTCAGCTGTAGTAGCCTACATTATATGGAAGCAGTTGGGTTCAGATTAACCCAGTGTAGAGCTAGAAACATAGCGGTTTCCATGATGTCATTGAGTTCATAGGATGAATGGCCTGATGTTGGCTGCAAACTGCAATAGGTCCCAACTGCCTGAACGTGATTATTGTTACAGGCTCACATTGATAGTGTGGTCCAATATAAACCTTTATTTTAGCCTTTTGCTCAGGTTAAACGCTATTTTGTTTGACGAATACGTGATTTTATGTTCATAGCAAATGTATTAGTAACATGTTCTGTAGCATTACGAGTCCATGTAGTCTTGTCCAGTATTCTACAAAGTAGAAGAGGGTTTGGGTGCACACGTGGGGTCTGCACTGCTCTGCCCTGTGTGTCTTTATAACAGCATGCTGGCAGCAATGCAGAGCAAAGAAAGGAGGCTGGTTTAGAAGCATCACACCTCTGATCATGCGGCAACATGGCTCAGGATGTGCTGCCATGGCAACCGTCTTCCACTGACCCAGTGACGGGCTGCCTTGTGTGTCATGCAGTAGCTTCTGAACGGATGTATGGGTGAAGGGAAAACGCAGACAGAGAATGAGACTGTGACAAAGATTGATGGACCGACACAGAGGGAGACTGGTGCGAAAATGGCATGCTAACCATTTAATTGCATTGTTTTGTAAATGGCATAGTGGGGGAGAGCCGTCTGCCTATAAAACCATTGTTTTCCTTCCAGTTGCATCCTGATATAGACGGAATTGAATAGCAGTGGTTGTGGAAAATTATTTTCAGTATTTTTCCTGAAGGCTTATATGGAATATTGTCATTGACTGAGAGGCACAATTAACACAGTAAAAGTATAGACGTGCATTTAACAGTAAACTGCTTGATGCATCGGTTTCCTCTCGCTAGCATTGCTGGCTTTTGATACATTGCTGTGTACTGTAGATAAGCCCTTGCCTTAGTTTGTTTCTCTGCATTTCCATGGCAACCATAATAAAGCTCCACATACAGTTTCTGTTAAAGGCTTGGTGGAGTTTTACTAATACTGGAACACTTGAGAGCCTCACTCATGGAAACTATGTGCATCAACGCATTCTGTAATGCACAAATGTTTTACTGCAGTCATCTGATCTGGGATCTGTGCCCCTGGCAGTTTGCAGTCAATTTCCTTTTCCGGCCCGGGTTGGACCTTTGTGCAGTCGCTGAGTACTTCCATGGCGACTGAAGCCTCACACATTCTGACCCACTTAAGCCCAACTGCACAACAATAAGGTTCTGGCCTCCCTGCCTGCTCTGGTCTCCTGCTGGAGCTGTTACAGTTTAGTGTAGCCACCGTTTGGGGTCAGTCACTTATGGGTGACGTCTCAATAACAAGGTGTGTTAATTTGTCATTCCTGTATGTTCCAAAATGTTTGACATGTCATAGGAAAAACATTAAAAACGCTGTCCGTTACACCCAGACATGAGTACACACACATCCCCAAAGCCAGCAGATCATTGCCCAACAAAGGTCAGTAAAATACCCCCTACTCTTCTCAGCCACGTGAGTAATGGGCCATTACAGTAGCACCCCAGGGTGTGTGAATCATCCCTGTGTCATGCCCGTGTGTGGCTGTCTGGGTGTGCAGTTTACATTCCACCAGTGTATAATATTCAGCCCCAGGTGGAAAATGTGATCCAGTTACCACTGTTCACAGTGTGCGTAAAGTTTAAACCGTATAGTACCCTTTTAATCTGTCATTTCCAGTTGTTGAGAAGGAGTTAGAGCCATGTCAGATTATCTGCTTTAAGGAACGACACTGAGGTGTGGTTAGCTTGGTTAGTTTAGTTACTCAGACTCCCAAAGAATCAGGATTAGTTTCAGTTGAGTTGAGATAAAAACGGAGCATAGGAAAATACTCTACAACAATTCTACATAGTAGAACATGATACTGCGGGTCTCAGGAAGGAAGGTATCGGCTGTATTATAGGCTTCGTCTGTGTGGTACGTTCCTGTCTGAGGCTGATGAAGACTGTACATTAATTTTCCAGTCCAATAATCAGACGACAAATGCATTTTCTGGGACTCAGTGAAGATGGGTCAGCCAGATACAGTCACTGATGCATCTCAGACCCATTTACTGTTACCATATACGCTGGTCTGAGATGAAGGCAGTCCAGTCCTGTTTGACTAGCTAAGGTTACTATCCACCCAGACCCCATTCTTTTTTGAATGATATTGAAACAGACATAAATCACTGAATACAGTGTTTTCCCTGTGATGGTTCTGTCTCTGAAATAATTTCCCCATTGGAAGACATACACTGAGAGGAAACATTTGCATCCAACCTTCTCAGCATCAAAGACTTGAAAATCGATTTGTATTCCTTTGCTATTCTCCCTCTAAATGCCAAAATTTCCATATTACACGAATATTGAGCATATACACAGAACTGTAGCCGTAAACTGTCCAGCTTTACTTGATTCCGCCTCCTAGTGGAAATCTAATGTAATGACACCATATGGTAACAAACTAATGCTGTTTGCGAAGCCCCTTCACCACTATTAACATGACATCATCTCCATGCATGCACAAAACCTCATTGAAAAAGTTCTTTCTTGGCATTAAACACCTCAGGGATCATTTTAATCCCTGGTGCATGAAAAAGCCAAGTCTGAATATCTAACAACAGTGCATTCAGTGCATTGATGATTCTGTGGCTCCGTGGAAGCTTATCCCTGCAGCCAAGTCCTGTGGCAACGCTTCCCATAAGGCTGCTGTACAACAGCATATTAATGTTGCATTAGACCTTCCACATTCAAACACTGGTCACATGTCCTTAGTTTTGTCCTTGTACTGTATTTTCTCAACGTGGCATTTTGCATAGTGCAGAAAACCATTTTAAGGTTTATAAGAAAGTGGTATTTCTGCAATGTTTTAGTCATGTTATGTTTAGTGTTTACTAGTTTTTACAGGCGGGTAATTGGACTCTGTAATGTATTTGAGCTCCACATTGATTTTGGTTGATAGACGTGTCTGGTCTTTACCGCCAACCCCCCTTATCCTTTTGCATTATTGTAGCACAGTTTACTGCACCACAGGGAGACTGAGTACATGGATCAAAAGCCACAACAGTGAAGGTCACGTTATGAAAACGTTTTCCTGTCTGGTGACCTCTATAAACACAAGTAAAGATTGTCGTGGTGCCGAAATGTCTTCCAGATGGACTGAATGTCCAACCTGGTGGTGGCAGCACTTTTGACTGACCTAAGTAAACACAAGGATAACAAAAGGATGTTTCTGACACAAGCCATTGGCTTGTCAGTGTGAGACAGCTGTTAGTATACAGTACAAACATGACTTCAAGGCATTTTTAATTTGTTTAGCAGCGCTGTGGCCTGGCTGAGATTAACAGGAGATGCAGGTCTTTGGAAGAAAATATTTTTGATGATTTTTTGAGTACAACAAAAAAGCAACATGCTGAAATGTGGAGTTCCTTCGATGAGGATCAGAGTGGTGGTTTCAAAAAATCTAGGCAGACATAACAAGTTTTGTCAGTGTGCTCATCTCTGTAATATAAGGAATGACTGTAAGTCTGGAAAACATACTGACAAAAACAAAGCTACAGTCAGCTAAAATTCCAGAAAGCTAGTCTGAAGACTGTTGAAAACCACCTAATTAAAAAATAATAAAGTGCATTTGTTATTTTCTGAATCACATTCTCTTTTACATGGAGAAATTAGCACACCTTCAGGTCTTTGTTGCTACATTTAGAATCCAATTAGCAAATCTTCACTGAAGGCATGGATGGGACGTGGGACCTATCTGACTCACAGAGGCTTTGCCTCCTGGAGTGAACGTTTACAGAGACCTGGTGAGGTCATTGCCTTAAGACTGTTCCAGTGCTATTAGCAGGAGGAGGTGGTTTTACTAAGTACTCATGAATCACTGGAGGTCCTTGTGTCATCTGTGGGTTTGTGGGTGCAGTCGCAGCAACTCTGACCCTCGTTTAGGCTGAAGTTTGCCATCTGGACCCCAGAGGGTAATTGCTGATGAAACATGCTTTATTTTAGACATTCACCATGGTGATACTTTCTCTAATGCAGAAAGGACTGATACAAAGATATAAATAGGTCTGTGGACAGTCATCCAGGTGAAGTTGTCTGAAAGTTGATTCATGGCAACGGGACTTCTTTACAGTTGTGAAGTGAAATCTAGATGGAGGATAAATCTGTGGTCTCTACCAACTTTTCTCAGACTGAAGACGCTACCTGGATAGATGGAGAAACATTTCTACTGAAAAAGAAGAAGTCCAGTTGCCATGACTCAACTTTCAGACAAAGATGTAAATAGCTACAGAACTGTATATGTGTGTTAATCTTCACCTTGACAATAACTCAAAAAATGCTTCCTACATTGGTGAGTTTTACAGTACAACCAATCAGTCTAGCAGCCCCCACCATGCAGATGATCTTGTATATTTTATTTGAAAACTTATGTATAGTATCTTGTATTTGTAAAAATTGTAAATTTGTATAATGTGTAACTTTCTTTGCTCACGCTCCACTTTCATTCTTCTGCACCTCACTAATTGTTTGTAGCTGTTGTAACAGTTGAATTTCCCCACTGTGGGATCAATAGAGAATTATCTTATGCTATCTTATCTTATCCTGGAATAGAGAATAGTGGTGTTTGCCTGCAGGCAGGTTCCCTTTGGATTTGCCCTTCCATCAAGATGGTAGACGCATAATGAAGTAAAAAATATGACCTGAGCATTTCTCATTAGACCTGTGTCTGCACCTTTGGTTAACAGCTTTCTGAATCTGTCTGAGTTTGGTTTTTACAGGTTGAGTGGTGTCCTGACAAGTAAACAGAATTATGAATCTATAGCCCAACTAGTTAGAGCTGACTTGACTCAGTTACAGTACCTGATATACAGAATCCTGCAACTAATCAATTAAACGTTACAGCAGTTTAATGTCATGTTTATGCAGGCTTTTTGTGTTATTTAAGTGATCTAGCTTTTCTGGTTTGTGAAATACAGTGTGATGAACTATGAACAGTGGCCATTTAGTTCTGGAGGATCCAGTACCAGGCTAATTGGTAACGGATTGAATGAATGGACTCTCTAGTTTAGGACAGTTGGAATATTCAACATTTGAATGTTTTACCATCTAAAATATAATCATTTAACTGAAAAGGTTGGCAGCTTGTTCTGAATTTGAACCTATTCTTTTTTGTTACAGCTAACTATGCTATGTCATGCTCACAGCTACAGACACTGGATTCTTTGACAATAGCAAAACGGTAAACTTATGAAGGATAAACATTTATTTAATTGAATTTTAAGATGATTTACATCGAAGCAAACTTAGAGTTAACGTTATAGGATATTTTACAGATGTTAAACAACAAATCAGGGGATGCTGCTAAAGCTAGTTTACCGTATGTTTTAGCTAACATTCATTCAAATTTGATAAACTAAAGTAAAATGAGAATTAGTATGAATTGCTTACATATATGCCTTTGATGTCGTTTGTTTGTCTTGTTTGTTACTACCCGTGTAGTTGTGTGGCGGAAACGAGAGTAATGTCAGCGTAATGTTAAAGAACTAGTCAGATTACCTGCCGGGTTGCCATGGCGACGTGCCGCCGTCGCTGGGGGACCGCGGGGTCTCCGCTCCCGTCCGCCCTCTTCCTCCCTCTTCCTCCTCTGCCTGCTACGGGATGGGGGTGTTGCCTGTCCGGCAGCAGGCTGCGCTGCGCTGCTCGTCGTACCGGACGCAGTAAAGCCTCGTTTCGCCTGCGGAGCGAACAGCGCCGTCATTACAGCCACAACTCCCCCAAATGAGTCGCGTTTTGGTCGGGAACGTTCCTCCGGTGCAGTCGGTGGGGAGGTCGCTACGCTGGCCCCCAAGGTAACGGCTCACTGCCGCCTCTATGTCGATATTTTAAAACGCGTATATATTACAGCGTGATTATGGCTGTTTGACGTATTTATTTATTTCGTGTTAACACATGTAGTGACTGGCTTTACAACATTTTATCGTGCACTACAGTAAATAATTAAGGATTAAACAGAGAATATTTAAAGTTTCTCAGTCTTGGTAACTAATCGGTCGTATACGGGTTAGAACGACATTTAGCACTACGCTACTTTATAGGTTGAAACATCCGTTTAAAGCATTTTATTGCTGGAACCACAATAACTGGCTGAATGGAGACTTCACCGCATACTCGTAGAAGCTTTGGGATCTAATGTCCTACAGTTATATGCATGGGATCCACACATTGCCAGAAACTACAGCCGCTGCAACCCAGCATTGTTTTATTTTGCATTGTAATCCTACCTAGAGCAGTTAAAGAGCATGTGGTAAGTATTTTTAAGGTTCTTGGTAAATTCCATGTGTGCTCTTCATAGTTCTCATTCTCTTTCTCTGCCTGCTATAATGACAACCAGCAGCTTCTCTATGTTGTGTGTTTTGAGTGATGCTGTTGGATTCAGTCTGGATAATATTCATGTCCCCACCAGTCATCCCTCAGTCATTTAAAACAAAAACTGTTTCCCACCAACTTAGGTTTAACTAATAGCATGTACATACTGTTATGAGTTGTAGGAGTTTTGCCATCCCTGGTGTGAAGTATGCGTCTTGTTAGAGCACTCCCACTCTCTCCTTGTCTGGGTTTCACCTCTGACAGCAGACAGTTTGGCTTGTAATATCAACATCTCATGGGCCCCTTCTGCCTCGTATGCTGCCGTCCCCGTGAGGTTATTCACGGCCCCTCTGTTACCCTTGACAGAGGGGGTATTGTTGAAATGTACTGTGAACATCTGTTCTGAGCATAAATCAAAATTATTCTCCTTGTTGATGGGGTGTGGTAACGCTTCACAATACTCATATCAATCACTTTATAGTGTTTCTCGGTTCATGGACCAACCTTCTTTACCAAGATGATGACTTCTGTGCATCACAATGCTCAAATCCAATGCGAAATGTCAGAGAATGGTTTGTTTCTGTTTTACAACTGCAACTACAACTTGGCTTCAGCCATGTGATTAAATCTGCTTCTGTAAGTGTACGGGCCATTTTTGTCTCCCTGTATTTTTCTATGTAATTCCATGGCCCATGCCTCTGCTAATTGCAGACTGCCGGCCCACAAAGAACATTTTCAGCTCAGTGGTGAAGGCAAAAGAACGTCTTCAAGTTGAATGGTGACTCAGCTTTATAGAGTCTTATTAATTTACCTCTACCACTGTGCCAGATTTTGCTCCAAAGCAAATTTGATGACCAGGCCAGAAGAAATGATGGAGAGCTTAATCATCATAAATCCAGGCTGGACTTGCATTTAGTTCTCTGCAGAAGTAATTTGAAATTTTAACAAGGCAGTATTGTGGTCAGAAAACAAAGAAAACTGTCTCGCTCTTCAATTTTATAAACTCTCAGTCTACACTGAACTGTCTTCTTCTGTGATACTTTGGCTGACTGAGAAGCTACTGTTCACCCTTTACATTTAAATATGAATCTATCTGGAGCTGTGATGGGCTGTGCGATCCATCCCAGCCTTTCTCACTTGAGGGGCCAAACTGGCAGCATCTGTTTCAAGGCAATGCGAGACGTCATTGTGGGGTGGAAGGAAGGGTCAGGGAGGGCTTACTCTGATTTTCCTCATCCTGCTTCTTCACAGAATACCAGACTACTTGCTAAACCCTGAGCTGTCGTTCTGAATAGCTGCTGTCCAGCATGATTTATCAGCATGTGTTTCCCTTGAAGCTACAGTTAAAGGTTGAATTATGTTTAACTGCAGAGCATCTGTTTAAAACCTGCAAGAAATGGTGAGGTTTATAAAATTACACATTTAAGGTTTAAGAAACTCAAACAACTGCCTTAACTGATAAGGTTTCTGTTACTTCTAGTTATGGCTAACCTATCTTCTAGTTCTTAAGGTTATTTATTGTTGTGAAGAGCCATAACATACTTAATGTTTAATACATAAACTTAATCCGTGTTGAAATGACCTGCTTGTTTGAGCGTGTGGCCTCCTCTAGAGCCAACCTACCTGCGGCAGATGGACATACAGTATCATCTTGGCTGCCAGCATTCTCCTCTCTTCAAATACATTACTGTAGCTTTACCCACTGTACATTTGTATGGTTATCATCTACTTGATCTTAACTTGATTTTCATGTATTGTCTCAGGTGGGATGAGAGCAGCTCCATCAGCAGTGGGCTCAGTGACGGTGATGGCTCGGAAAACCTGAGTTCAGAGGAGTTCAATGCCAGCTCCTCACTTAACTCCCTCCCAAACACACCCCTTGGCTCCAGGCGCAACTCTTCTGTTATGGTGAGCTCGGTTACTGTGCCCAGCAGTCTTTAATACAGCATGTGGCAGAGTTTTCCCTTCCTTTGTCTTGTTTTGTTTGTGAAACAGTGCTAAAGATTGACTCTGTGATTTACTTTGTTTTGTTTGTTAAGTGCAAGTGCTGGCAAAGGCCACAAGAAGCTACTAGATCTTTCAATTTTTAGAATCAAATTAAAGAGATAAGCACATACGTTACATTTTTTACCGTCTTTACTGTCCAAAAACACACACATCACATCTCATTGTTCCACTGACGACAACACTTATGACACGTAATAAATAAAATAAAATAAAAGACTTGATTTTGTACACTGCAAACTATAGTTTGCTGGTGATACTCTAACGTAAACACTCAAAATGCAAGCTTCAGACTATTCACTTAATGTTACTGGGATGAAATTCTTTATTGAATGTATTTAGAAATGTTTATTCTGTATACACCAAACTATACACTGTACCTACAATATAGGGCATTTTAAATTCTGTGACACTTTCTCACAGGTATAACATATCCTTCTGTAACTATAAACAGAGCTTACTTGCAGGAAGCTCACTGGGAAGTAATGTCAGTGCTGCTCATTGAGCCATCTGTCACTCTGTCATGTTCACAGAGGGCCAAGACGCAGCATGCACAGTTTTGTTCCCAGTGCTACCCCCTCAATTCTTTCCATTTACTATGTAGATGTTTTTTTGAATTGCACAGTAAAAACCTATATTTTCAGGTCTTATTGTCTTGACTCTATAATGTGCTGTTTGTCGCTGAAAGTGTTAAATCCATTCAGTTTTCATTTTTGTTTTCTTCCTCTGTGTTTTTCTTCAATCCGCTCAGGGCATATCAGCCTATCTCTCACTCCTGCCCACTGGAATGCTGTTTAGATGGAAAGATTACAGAGTACAGCCCCATCATAGATAACACAGACCATGTATGATTGTTACACACACAGTTCCTCTTCTCTTCCTCTCTTTACAGCTCCGCACTGATGCAGAGAAGCGGTCCCTGGTGGAAAGTGGACTCTCATGGTACAGCGAAGATGGTAAAGCCAGCCTCAAGCTTGATAGCTGCAGCTATGACACGGGCAGTTTAAAGACAGACGTGCCAAGCAAGTGGAGAAAAAAGCCTCCGATATTCAGTGAAGATTCAGGGGGTAAAGGGGAACTGAAGAAGCCTCAAAGCTTGGGACAACCAAGTAGTTTCAAGAAGGGCCGTAATCCTCCTGTGGGTGTGACCTCTCCCATCACACATACCTCTCAAAGCATGCTCAAAGTCGCAGGTGAGCTCAGGAAATGCTACCTCTCCAATCCACAAGTCTAGTATATTCTTACTTTTCATTTACACTATGTGCCTTTTTTGTTTTTATCTGCTATCCATCCATCATTTTCAGGAATTTCTGTTATTCTGTATGATGAATCCCAGTGAAACAGTGTTTATAGAGCAGCCAAGACAAATATCTGCTTGTTGTCAAGATGGCTACTAAACTGTAGCCCTTAGAATAAGCCAGGGCTTGACTGGTTACAAATTTTGTTTTATCTTACGAATATGCTTTTGCTGAGCATGATTGTGAAATTTCAACCAAATGTCAAATGAGCCACTAAATAAATAACCCAGGTACCATTATTAAAAAAAAAGGGCTAACATTGAGTGGCCTTGCCAACATTTAATATTTTTAACATAAATTTAACTTAAACTTAAAAAAGGTAGATTTTGCATGAACCCCTTTTAAGTCAGAATCTGTTGGTACATGTGCCACTTTGGTTACAGTTTAGGTAAACACAGATGTGTCTTGCCATGATTATAGTTTATCATAGTAAATGCTACAATATATACATTTTCATTTATGGCTAAAGAGAAATTACTTAGGACTATTGACCCATGTCATTCTATGGTTATTTTAGTTGAATCGTCGTATTATATTCCCACGCAAACTCGTTTGCCAAATTACCAGTCAATTATCTGTCAGATTATCTTGTCTTGCCACAATTCTTTGGCACTTATACAACATTCTTTTTTGTTTATCCAGCAGCTAAATGTGAAAAGCCACTGGACAAATCCAAGATTTCCATTAAAACTGCTGGTCTACAACGATCTCGTTCTGATGCTGGAAGGGATCATCACCACGGAGAGCACCGCAAACCCCCATCAGGTTTAGTTAAGCCCAGCGCTGGGGCCTCATTTGGGTACAAGAAGCCACCAACCACCACTGGTACTGCCACTGTTATGACAGCAGGAGGCGCCACCATATCCAGTGGCTCTGCTACTGTGGGAAAAATCCCAAAGTCATCTGGCATCCCCGTGAAGCCAGTAGGAGGAGGAACACCTTCTGGTAGGAAGAATAGCTTTGATGCCAGCAGTGAGCAGGGCTTCCTTGGCTCAAATGCCCGAAACAGTATTCAGTACCGCAGCCTCCCTCGACCGGCCAAATCAAGCACATTCAGCGTAATTGGCCGCCCTGCAGCTCGTCCAGTCAGCGGAACTATTGACCCCAGTCTACTGAGTTTAAAACCTGTGCCGATTGCCTCCACAGGGCCCAGGGTTAAAGAGACTAGTGGCCTCAGCGGTAAATTGTCTAATCGAACCAGTACAGGCCCAGTGAACCAGACTGATAGAGAGAAAGAGAAGGAGCGAGCCAAGGCCAAGGCTGTAGGGGCTGACATAGACTGTGGTTCCCTGAAAGGAGACGACACTCACTCTGACTCCACAGGAGAGTCCGTTGTGAAACTACACGGCCTGAGAAGGACCAGCAGCAGCAAATATCCTGAACTCTCATCACCCAACACACCAAGGTGCCTTATTTAAACATTCACGTCTCATAGATTACAAAATGTTCTTTTTGACCTACTGTAGACTTTTGGATATTCTAGGGAATTTGAGTTGGAGCCTACAGGATTCAAAAATGATGTGTTAAAAATTCAACAGTTTCCAGAAACAGTGTCCCAGTTACTCTAAATAATTCACAGGGCTCACTGACAACTGGTTTAAATGAACTACTTTCTATTGAGGCAATGACCCAGAGCAATAGGAACAGTGTGTGAATTGATGTTGGCTCTGAAGTTTGGAAGTCTTAAGAATACAACCACAACAATTTTCCTAATTATGCAGTATTTGCTAGAAGCAAAACAAAGTCAAATGTGTCTTCTGTTATTTAGATGAAAGACTAAAACAAACATTTCTCAGGACTTGCCATAGTTTCTGTTTTTTTACATATTTTTTCTTCTTCCTGTTTCCTAGAATGCTGAACACAAAATCTCTGGGTCGTCCACCCAGTCTGGCTCACCTGGATCAGGTCAACTCCAACAGTCTTGACTCCTGTGTGACTATCCATGACCTCCCACCCAAAGTTCCCCCATACTCCAAGCTTCAGGACTTGGCAGGTTCCCACACAGTTGCTCGTCTCACCCCCAGCCCAGCTCCTGTCCTTCACATCGATTCCACCAGTTCCTACACCAGTGAAAGCTTAAGCCTGAGTGGATCACCTCTGCTGTGCCCCAAATTGTCTGGTATGCACCGCAGTATGGAGTCCTTGCCACTGCAGATGAGTGTACCCCCCAGTGCAAGGTTTGTCAGAACTGAAACAGATGACAAGGGGGAGAGGAGCACAGGAACCTGGGGGGCTGGAAGCAGAACATCCCTCAACCTCTCAGATAGGTACGTCTCTAATGTCCATTAAAGAAAGATGCAAATGAGTTCATCCTTTTATGGTTCATGAATGAACATCATTGCATTTGAGAAATAAAAAATGAATAAATAATTTATTTTACTACAATCGTGCAATCGTACAATGATGTAATAAAAATAAAGATTTTAGTAAAAGTCTTTCACAGCTACCTTTCTAGAAGTGACATCTATCCTAGCAGTGAATAGTCTATAAAACGTGTTTGTTTGAGTCAGCATTTGTGCCCTAGAAGTTTCTTGGCAGCTGATGCACTATCAGCCATATTTTACCTCTCTGAAAATCAGAGCTGTCATTTGGAAGATGACAGACAACATCCGTCTGACAGGTTAAGGTGGAGATGGTCTGAACTATTTCTATAGAATTGCACTTTTAGACAATACCACACCCTGTATATGAAAGCGTCCACTGTTACTCATGGGCTAAATATGCAAACCCATGTGATTTTTTTTTTTTCTAAGAATATTTCACATTCATAAAATAACCTATTTATTCTCTTCTTCACAGTTTACAAACAGATCGGAATACCCTGCCAAAGAAAGGCCTGGAGTATGTCACAACAGTTATTGTCCAAACATGTGCTTGAAATTTTCTTCGGTTACTCTGTATCTTCACTGTTTGAAGTTAAAAATTGCCTCTCTATTTTTCTTTTTAGACGCTATGGCTCAAGCCTGTCAGAGAGTGATGGAGGCAAACCAGGAAGGCGCCACTCCCATACCACAGCCAGCATGACAGAGAGCAGAAGCCCCCCTCAGCTGCCTTCTCCCACCCGCTCGCTCCAGCCCTCCTCCAGCAAGGCTCCGCTCACTAACGTGGGTCAGTCTGCTTGTCCCACTGTATGTGGCTGCCAACTTCTAAAGACACTCTCTATTTTGAGCTGTGAAACTAATGACACTTGATCTCTGATAAGCTATTTAACAACATTATCACATACAATATAGAGAAGAAGAACTGGGATATTGAATTAACACTGGGGAAAGATAAGCATTAGAATTTGTAAAGATAAGTTAACGCAAGTTGACATTATTAGATGCTATTCAGCTGATTTTATATCTCTGAAGTGGTGGCTAAATTATGTACCTTGTGAATTTGATTTTCTACATGTGTTTAAACTGGAGTTAAACTTTGAATTGAGCATGAGAAGGAGGCAATAGGAGATCAGGTCAGGCTATATTTAACTCTTTGAACCATAGTGTTGCTTTACACTGAGTCATCAGAATAAGAGTGCTATATGCAGGTGTAGGCCTGCTCTGTATGTGCCTTGTTTCACACAACACTACATCCTGCTGTTTTTACTGTATTACTCATAATTTTTTCTGTTTTTGGATAAGTTGCCCCAATTTCCAGTGGCAGCCCAAGGATATCTCGATCCAACAGCACAGGCCCCCCTAATGAGGCAGCCTGCGATCTTTATGGATCCTCTACCTTGGGCAGCAGCATGTCCTTGGCTGACCGGCCAAAAAGCATGATGCGGTCTGGGTCTTTCCGTGAGCCAGGGGATGATGGTGAGCTTTTCAGTCAGCCTCCCTGTAGAGGCGGTCATTTAACATGCCCAAATGAAACAAAGCTCTCTGCTGGTGCATGGAGTCTGTGTATAATTCCATTTCTGAACATAGTGGGAATGATTCCTGGTGCCTCAGTTTTAGATTTTAACTGAAATGTCATCAGTATGTGTTAAAGATTTCTTGGTGATTTCAGATATTCAGATTCTGAAAATGTACACATAAAATCAAAAATACGGTATGATGATTTATTCATTATTACACATCTTCGTCCTCATTTCACAGAGCTGTGCTAGCCTTTCCTGCCATTCCAGTCTATGAGCAAAGCTAAACTGCTGCTGGCTGTAGCATTATAACTTGTTGTTGTTATAACAGTTGTTATAATATTCTTATTGCTTTTATCTGTTGTAATTATAAAAAGTGCCTTTTTAATATATTGAGCCACTACAACATTTTGATCTTTGACTTTTCATCAGATGAAAAGGCTTATAATAGTAACCTTGTATTAAAAGTACTAACTTCTGATATCAAGTACATTAAAATGTCCTTTGTTTTTTAGTCCACGGCTCTGTGCTCTCTCTGGCATCCAATGCTTCATCCAGTTATTCCTCAGTGAGTATATTCAACCATCAACTTTATTTATTCTACTGTGTGTGTTCAGTTTACATGAACTGTTGTTTCCAAAAGTGTGACATTTAGAGGAGTTTTTACAGCAAATAATTTTGTCCAGTTGTGATGAGCACAATTTGTCTTCTGTATATTAAATAGAACCGCTTTTCATTTTCTGAGTTTGAAGTTCTAAGTTAATATTTTATACTTCAAAAAAGTTAATTTTCCATCAAATTTGTTTTCATCATGCCTTCTTAAGAATGAGGAGAGGATACAAGGGGAGGTAAGGCCAACATGCCATTACTCTTAAACTGCGTCTGACATTTCACTTTGAATCACATCAGTGAAGTCTGTGACCTCACTGTGATATTTTCTATGTCCACAGCATATTACTCTGTTTTTATACAGTTTTTTTTCTGAGTTCTCAGTGCACAAGCAACTGAATCTAAAGTCATTCAATTTAACTTGCAAGTCATTTTAGTTTTGTTGGGTTCTACTGGATTATGATCAAGGAAACTTAACACAATAAACACATGTGGTTTCTTGTTCAAGGTACTGTTTAATATGTTTAAACTGCTCAGATTTTAATATATTTACTCCACAGCAAATCCGCAAGTTGAGGCGAGAGCTGGAGTCCTCTCAGGAAAAGGTCGCCAACTTGACTATGCAGCTTTCTGCCAACGTATGTATGGTGTTTATGTGGTTTATACTTTTTACCATTGAATTGCACGTCAAATGTTTTCTCAATAAGTTAGCGGAACGCCTTTATTAAGTTTGATACCAGTAATAATTGGAAACAGATCCTGTTCTGCATGATGCTGCTTTATTCCTTTAATAGAATAGTGATGAAGTTAGTTGATGACATGAGGATGTCTACAGTAACTCAGGGAGTTGGAGCAGTGAGTCACATTATAGTGATATTGCCTAAATAATGAAATGTCAATGTATGCACCATGTTTCCAATTATTTGCAGCCGCTCACACCTGTCCCTGACTTCTAAAAGCCTTCAGCGCTGTTATCTTAATTAACGTGGTGTTTTGAACATGCTGAGTGACTGTATGGAGTCGATTGTATTGATTGGTTTTATTGCAGCCCTAATGCTCCTATGCCCTCTCTTTTACACTTGACTTTACTGACTGCTGGACTTGCTGCTGCCCCTGCCTGCCTCCCCTTGACCTGCCCCACTGGATGTTGGGTGTAGCAGCTAGGCCAGGTTTGTTGGTTGCCTCCAGAGCGCTCTGTCCCTTCCACATGATTCTGGACATCAGCCTATTAAGCTGCTTTCTCATTTCTGTTGAGTTCGTGGTGTGGCAAAGTTAACCTCAATCTCTAGGTTCAGTTACGCCAACTAGGGTTTAAATATTCTGTTGGGGAACTCAATTAATGGGAATTTTACTTACTATATGTTTGAAATTATGCATTGGCTAAATTACGACTTAGTTATAATTACTAAAATAGATACAATGGTGTTGAGAAGGGCTTTTATTGGTATAAATGACACTGTAGTCCTCCATTGTTGGCAGCAGTGGTGCGAGAAACCCTAACCTAAAGGTCAAACACTGTATGTTTACGAGGTTTGTGTCTTCTGCCACACTGCGTCTCTCCCTCACCGCCATTCCCCTAACATCATCTACAGCTGTTCACTACTCCATCCCCTCCGTCTTCTCGCAGCAGATGGACAAAGCCATTTGCTTGATGTGTTGTGAGAGTTTACGACTGCAGACCGATTCGATTAAGCTGGTGACTCATGCCTGTCTGCCTTCCCAACACCCCACTCACTCTGTGTCTCTCTTTTTCTGTCTCCTTCTGCCACTGTGTCTTTTCTTAAAGGCTAATCTTGTAGCAGCATTTGAGCAGAGTTTGGCGTTAATGACGGCACGTCTGCAGACCCTATCGGTCTCTTCAGAGCAAAAGGTATTTTGATTATATCAGTGTTAATAGATGATGTGAAACTGAGATTTGTGACATTTACATTACATGGAATTAAGGATAAAAGTCCGCAACACTAACAAATTAATGCTAAACAGACCTTTATATACCAGCTTACAGTAGGTACAGTAACATTACATTTCATTGAAAATGTCTGTGCTACAGTACTCACAATACAAACACGCAGTCATAGACAGTTGATCTGATTATTGTCCATACTCTTGCTGCATACCCACCTGTAAACTAACATCAACCCAAACTGATGGTTCTGCCTTCAGGACTCTGAGCTCACTGAGCTCAAGGAGACCATCGAAATTCTAAAGACCAAAAACACAGAGGCCCAGGAAATCATTCAGGGTGCACTCAGTAACCCAGACATCACACCTAAAGGTAGGAAATATGCTCTGGGTGTACAGAAAGGTTACTGCTCTCTTCACTCCCGATGGACATACATCTCCTCCTCTTTTATTCTTGGCATTTAGAACTGCTGATTAATCGCCAGAACTCCTCAGAAAGCATCTCCAGCCTCACCAGCACCACCAGTCATTCAAGTGTGGGTAGCCTAAAGGAGCAGGAGGCCAAGAAGAAGAAAAAGAAGAGCTGGGTGAGGACACACTGTTCAGAAGTACTGATAAATGTATGAGAGTGTTCAGTGTTTGAACTGACTGGACTGACAGTTTAATTTACAATATGTTGTTTGTAAATGATGAAATACTGTCACAGTCTGTCCTCGCTTGTGGTTCTGCATGTTTGTCTTACTCTACTCCTGTCTTCTTCCAAATCTGTTATTAAGTATGACTCTGGTCTCTCCCTCATGCTGCCTTGCTTTTATGTTTTAGGTCTTTGAGGTGAGTGATGCTGCTACAGTAAATTAAAAGCACTTCCCTTTGTCCAGCCTGCATGTACAGTACATGTCAAATGTGCTTTTAAGCTTGATTCACTGCATCACACAATATTGTGGCATGATCATAATATTAATAATGTTAAACCACAGACACTGGTCTCATCTGCATGCTTTAATATGAGTTAGAAATCTCTACGGATAATGGCTTCATATTACATATGCTCCGTAGTGTGTCATCAAACAGATATTGCTTATTTCTACTGTATTTTACTTAGTAGTATTACAAGTTTTAATTTAATATTTATCTAATCCTTGAATAGTTACGCAGTTCCTTTAACAAGGCCTTCAGTAAGAAAGGTTCCAAGCCGTCAGGGCCATATGCCATTGAAGAGATTTCCACCCCGGAGTCCTCTGCCCCTTCTTCCCCCAAAGTCAACCATGATGGGAACAATCCTCCATCAGCAATTAAGTCTTCAATCTCTGCGTCATCGAACGGGTAAACCTCTACTTTCGAATGACAGTACAATGGAATAACAGATATTACAACAGAGAAAATGGGACAAATAGTTGTATATGTATAGTTTAATTTCACTCGGACCATGGTGGTTATAGTTTAGCATTTGAAATCTTTTCGTACTGTCCGTCTACTAATCATTGTCTGTTGTGATATTGTTTAATATGAATTATTTTAGACTCTGTGAGGGAGGGGAGGTGGTGGATGATAAAGTTGTGTCAGAGCTACGTACAGAGCTGTGGGAGAAGGAGCGTAAACTCACAGACATCCGCCTAGAGGCTCTAAGCACTGCCCATCAGCTGGAGAATCTGCAGGATACCATGAACAGCATGCAGGCAAGACAGATTTTCCCTTTTATTAAAAACATGCTTTCAGTTTCTGTAGCTCACCTTTGGCAAAGGTGGCAGTTAAGATATTAACCATTAAGAAGATATTAAACATTAAAACCTCTGCATTTTGTATTGTATAATGTTAAAATTAAGCAGAATTTGATTGTTTGCAGATATTTTTTTGAATAAAACACAATGGTATCACGAAGTACTAGACTTGAGAAGCCTGTTGTCAGGTTAATTTATTATTTACATGTCCACTTACACAATTTAAAGTCATTTCTTTTTATGTGTCCTAACTACCCTCTATACTGCTACAACAGTAATTAGTCAATATTTGCTTCTTCAGAGAACTGTGGAGAACCTGAAGGCTGAGAATGATCATCTGAAGACAGGTGGGCTTTCTCCCTGTCCATCTCCTGGACCCACCAGCTCCGTCTCCCAGTCCTCCGGCCTGACAGCTTTAGGAAGTTTATCCCCTCGACAGTCAGTAGCCATGCACATGCCCAAAAGCTACAGCAGAGGGCTGAGTGAGGGCAGCAGTTCAGGTACAAGACTCTACAAGTGTAAAGGCATCAAATAATGAAACGCCAAAAGCCAGAACCTGATGCTTACGTATGTAATATTTCTGTTTCTGTATTCGCTGGCAGACATTCACTCTGCAGACTCTCTTAGCCTTTCCTCACAGAGAGATGATCACCGTGTTAGGGTGGTGGTTTGCGTTGCAGATTTACATGTTTTCAAAGAGGTAAATGTTTTTTTTGTAATTTTCTGAGCATTATTTAAATCATTCATGAACATGACATGAAAACTATATCACTCGCGAACTGTGTTTTGTGCTTACAGGAGGTTAAACAGCAGGATTTCTTTGTGGGAACAGTCAGGGTAAATGGCAGGATGGACTGGACCATGCTGGATTCAGCCGTCAGCCAGGCGTTCAAGGTGAGACTCTCGTATTTACAAATTAACAGATCTATTCAATAAGTGTAAAGTATTAAAACCAAATGACAAATCCAGTCAATGGTCTAGAGATATTGATGTTAGCTCTAAAACATTACAAGACTAGTAGACTGTTCTGTCTACAAAAAACAAATAACCTGTATACTTAGATGGTCTCTATCTTTTTCATTCAAGGTGTACATAGCCAAAGTGGACCCCACTTCCAGTCTAGGCCTGTCTACTGACTCCATCTACAGTTACAGTATGGGCCACATTAGGAGAGTGCTGGGGGGAGAAGCTCCTGAGACACAACCCTCCCGCTGCATATCTCGAGGTCCCAGTGGCATCACAGTCGCTCTAAAAGGTCTGTGGAGTAATTACTTATGAAATATGATGATATATAAAATGAGAAATAATTTAATGAAAATGAAAAATGTCAGCAGGCTCAAAAGGCATCTTCCCTCTGAGCAGAGCTTGTTGGAAACAATCCATCTCTTCCATCAGAAGCAAATCATCATTTGATTGTAACTGAATAAGTCCACACAGATGAACACTGATTTGATAAATAAAGCTGTATTAGTGTAAGATTCTAGCACACCCAGGTAATGAATACTGATAAATAGATCTCTCTTCAATCAGATCTTTTGCACTGGCTGTTTTATGAAGTGTTTACTTGAGGATTTAAATAGTCTGAAGTGTCACTGCAGTGCAAATTAACATTGACATTTGGCCTCTTCTGTCTTTATTGCTGCTCAGTGTAATGTTGCTCCTTTGTTTTACAACAGCTGTGAGTTGTCATCTTCTTTGACCAAAACGTGCCCTCAGACGTCCCCCTTAATAAGACAAAAATGTGTTTTTATAAAAACGGCATCTGTTTTAGATTTATACAGATATGTTCTGCACTCTTCTTTAGTGTAGAAAGTAATAACTACAGAGAAAGGAGGTTCTAGCAGTCAACTCTGCACCTTTGCATGCAGGAATTCAAGAAATGAAGTGCTAGGAGAGCTGGGAAAGTAGCGGCAGTCAGGACAGGACTCTGAGTAACATGATCTTTGTACAGCAAGGCCCAGCTGGTCAACTAAACTCTGCTTCAGACACATGGGCCCCATGGATGTTGGGGCTGAACATTACCCTTCTGCTGGCTGGTGGGGGGGTGAACAGACTTGCTGTGCTTGATGCTGAGTTATTTTAAGAGCCAAATGTTCACTGTTGCCTATGAAGGATAAGTGGTGATGATACAAATCCATTTTCAAAGAAATTCTTTCTTTTAGTCTGTAATGTATATTCCTTCTGGTATGATGTTAACGGCCACGGAAATAAAACCGTTTATAATCCATTCATGTTTGAGCTACAGTAGGTAATTAGCTGATTATCTACCTCATTGATTATTACACCACAGTAAATTCTTACGTTTCAGGTTTAAAGGAGAAGTGTGTGGACAGCCTGGTATTCGAAACACTCATCCCCAAACCCATGATGCAACACTACATCAGTCTGCTCCTCAAACACCGCCGTCTCGTCCTGTCTGGCCCCAGTGGGACGGGTAAGACCTACCTTGCATCCAGGCTGGCTGAGTACCTGGTGGACCGCAGCACCCGTGAAGTCACCAACGGCATTGTGGTTACTTTCAACATGCACCGCCAGTCCTGCAAGGTGACACAGATTTCCCAGCAGAACCTGTACTATGGGGACTTATTTACTCTGTCATGTTATGATGACACTTTGATTGTCTCCCTCTCTTCCCTCAGGATTTACAACTTTACCTTTCAAACTTGGCCAATCAAATCGATCGGGAAACCGGCACATCTGAAATACCACTCGTCGTTATTCTGGATGATGTTCATGATCCTACTTCCATTAGTGAACTTGTCAATGGAGCGCTCACCTGCAAATATCATAAATGGTACACTTTACATGCACGTTAGCTAATAACGCATTTTCTGTAGTTCTTATCCTGAACTGTGAAACGTTGTTCTGCCTTTAGCCCTTACATTATTGGGACAAGCAATCAGCCAGTGAAGATGACGGCAAACAACGGTCTGCATCTCAGTTTCAGGTTGGTTGAGCTACAGTATTACCTTTGCAAGACTAATTACAAACAGACATGACATGTCATGACATGTCTGCAAAGCTTTAACAATGAAACTGTTTGTGTCACCTAAACGTAACTTCAGAACTGAATGTTGATGGGAATACAAGGGATAATGACATAGGTAATTCATAATGGCTCCAACAAACTGATGCCCTCTGTACACACTCATTGGTCTGTTTAATATGGGTTTCACTCATGTGCTCTTCATGCTCTCAGGATGGTGACCTTCTCAAACAATGTGGAACCAGCCAACGGCTTCCTGGTGCGATATTTGCACAGGAAGCTGATGGAGTCTGAGGACGAGAGGAGCTTAACCAACGAGGATCTGATCAAGGTGTTAGACTGGGTTCCTAAGCTTTGGTATCATCTGCACACTTTCTTGGAGAAGCACAGCACATCTGA
Source organism: Macropodus opercularis (assembly GCA_030770545.1). Lineage (NCBI taxonomy): Eukaryota > Metazoa > Chordata > Actinopteri > Anabantiformes > Osphronemidae > Macropodus > Macropodus opercularis. The sequence goes on from CM061099.1 coordinate 8,006,850, forward strand.
CTTCCTCATCGGTATTAAACACTTTTATTTATGTGTTTTACATTAACTTGGAGTTGGAGAGGATGGGGGAGGGTTGCAGGACTAAATCTGCTCAGCTATTAAAATGGTCTAATCTGTGTTCTCTGTTTGTTCTCTCCTCAGGCCCTTGCTTCTTCCTGTCCTGTCCTGTCACAGTGGATGAGTTTCGATCATGGTTCATTGACCTTTGGAATCACTCTATTATTCCATACTTGCAAGAAGGGGCCAAGGATGGCATCAAGGTGAGAAACCACAGGCAGCACAGCTTGGCTCTGTCAACATCTATCTTCTTCATAAAACACATTTGGCTTAATTTTGCCATTCTAATACAATTCAGATCCATGGCCAGAAAGCCGTATGGGAGGACCCTGTGGAGTGGGTAAGGGGCACCCTGCCTTGGCCATCTGCCCAGCAGGACCAGGCAAAGTTGTTCCACCTACCTCCCCCCAGTATCGGCTCCAGCAGCCCAGGTCAGCTCTGCGACGAGAGGCCTCACAAAGAGACTCCACCCAGTTCCATGGAGTCCGATCCCCTGGTGAGACAGAACATGAGCTTTTCAGATAGAGTTTCCTCCCAAATGCCAGTGTTTTGTAGTTGTTCTGAGTTAAAATAATGTAATTTCTGATTTGCTGGCGTTCTCTTCTTTGTTATAGATGGCAATGCTTTTGAAACTTCAAGAGGCTGCCAATTACATTGAATCTCCAGACCACGAAGACCTTAGCTTGCCTAAGCTCTGAACACCATATGTACACTTTACCACTTAGCACTTCAAATTTTATCTTGCTATTCATTTTCAGTCATTCCTGCAGCAAGACATTTAAATATTTTGTTACATACAGTATTTTAAAAAACGGTCACAAGTATTGAATGAAAGCTATATTCTGTTACCAAAGTGTGTACATCACTGGATGTAACTCACTTCAGCCAGACAGAGAAGCATTACACGTACAAATACCCAGCCCCTCCCTCAACAGAGGTGGAGGCCTGACACAACCTGTCTCCTATTAACCACGCTGCCCTTTCATCTATGCCCAGGAAGATCAAGACCACTTCACAAGTCCCCCACGAACGAACCTGTAATGGTAGTTGACTTTTCCTCAGACTGAAGAAGCTACTTGGATGGGTGTTGAAACGTTTCTAGTGAAAAAGTACACGTCCAGTTGCCATGACTCAGACAACTTCACCTGGATGACGGAGAATATTCACTGACTTCAGCCAGAAACCTTTACAGTACCACCACGTTAGCCCTAAGTACTTCTAGATCGGTGCTAATAGACCGCTATGAACTCATCGTCTCAGTTAGACTTCAGGTGATTTCAGCAGCAGAATGCTCGTCAGCAAGAGCTGTTCTCCCTTACAGGTAAATCCCTTTGGAAAAGAGTATGACAGCATGACAGATGCTACTGTTTACGGCAAACTACTTTGCTACATATCTACTGTAAACTGTCTTTGAAGGCCAACCCGTACACATATGCAATCCTGGATTTCACAACACGAGCAGGTGAACCTAATCAGATGCCTTAAGTACAAAGACGTCAATATCTACGACAGAGAACACTGGTGCTTTCATCAATGTCATCCCAGCAAAAGCAGCAAGGGTCCAAAAAAAGTTTTCTTTAACTATTGAAATTATTCATATTAATTAATTTATTTTATTTTTCACACCAAAAAAATAGAAAACATCTGGATTTTTTTTTCACACCTTTTTTATCATGTTTATAAGTTTGACATTTTTACTTGCTGTCATACTCTTTTGCATAAAACAAAACACATCAACACTGTGATGTCAGTTCATCACTTTCTTGTACCGTTTTTATTTTGAAAATATAGATTTATTAACAATGTCGCCAAATATATCAGGTGAGATATTACACAGGGATAATATGACATAACACCCTCTTAGGAAATGGTTTTATCAACAGTATTTGCATCCAGTTTGGATTTTGTGTCTTTGCCATTTATCCAGGAAAAAATGCATTTGTCCTTACCCCAACATAGTATAGTTACTGTATTTATTATGTACATATAACAAGACTACATCACAGTTAGTTTATCTACATTAGGTGGTGCAATGATTTAATATACTGAACCAAATACTGTACTTTAATAATGCATATTGACTGTCAAGCTAGGGGTTTAAGTTCAACTATGAATGTAGAGTAAACAGGCGTATTACTGTATCGTTCATTTAATGGGTGCTCATTTAAAGCAGCCTTATCTCTGACTCACTGTAAACACTTAACAGAGGCTGTCACTTTAAAGTTACCTGATTCATTACAGTTTTCATTTGCAGCAGTTCATGGACTCGTGTGCAGAGAGATAAGAGTGAATCAACATTTAAGTGCATATGGTGCTTTTTAACACTGTCCCAAAACTGTTGTAGTGTCAATAAAGAGTCATATAGATGTTCAGGGTAGACTAGCAAAGAGATTTGTGTAATTTCTGTCAACCACAAAAAAATTATGAAGTAGAGCTAAATAATAATTTCTCAGATTTTAGTATGTTTTTTTGACAACTTGGTGAAGATATTGTATAGAGACGTTGTATGGTGTAGGCCCATGTTGATGTTGTGTGGTGTTCACATTGGAGGACATTAGGGCACATGAAATATCAAACAGGTTAGAATATCTATGGAGAGTCAAAGTGAAACATTTAAATATTATATATGTCACAGTACTTAATAACATATAACATATGAACAGTCAAGTAATGACAAAGTAATTAATCACTTCAGCCCAGAATGTGTTATTGTTGAGGTGCTCCTGTGAGTCTTCACATGTACATAAATCCTGTAAAGGCATCTGACGACTGCTTCATTAGAAGGTTCAGCTTTTTAAATTGTACTTGAGCTGCTAATTGCTCTATTGTTGCACTGTTTTGCATAACAAAAACAAAACATTGGCTCTGATTGGTCACCTGTAAAGTAAAAACATGATATTGCATTGAAAAAGATGCCAGCTGTGCTAATGAGTCTCACCCTGGCCACGCGCACACTGAGAGTAATGTCTCTTAATGTAAATATTGAGGTATCAGACTGTGCTACCAAACCCTGATCTGTTTCTGCAGGTGAACAAAAGCCATCAGCTCGAGTTTCGCATCTCATTCACTGGTTGTGGTGCCTGTGGCTCTGTAGTAACTGTGATTTGTGTTCGCTTCCTAGTGTATTGCAACTATGCAGCAACTTCTACTGGTGCTGGCAGTCAGCTAGTGTCTGAACTTCACGAGCAAATGCGCTATGTTTTCATCTGGTCTGTCGTCAAGGTCTTGATTTGGACCAAACTACACTACAGGAAAAAAGAGGCTTGTTTCAGCAGGTGACACGGAGCGAATTAGTTTGGCGTTCTGCATTCAGAACAGCGTTCATAGATGTAGTTAAGGAAATTCAGCTGTTTCATGTGCTTTGTCTTTATGAATAGCAACAAAGGTTGTAAATGGACTCGTACAGGGTCAAAGCACTATAAACAAAAGCAGGATGATTTAAAAATCTAAAAATCAGCACTTCATAGTTTTAATATTTGATTTTAAGTAAAATGAAACCAGAATGAACCTGGTATCTTAGGCCAATACAGGTTGCTGAATAGTCATATTTTTGCAAAGCTTATTGTGGACTAAAGATTTTAAAAAATGCGATGCGGTATCATACGTCACCGATGTGAAATGTTAAGGGTTTGTTAGTGTTGTAAATGCATGTAAACTTGCTGTGTGACGAGGAACAATGTTAACATTAATGTATTCTTTGGGGAAATCATTGTAGACAATGCTTTGCTTTTGAAAACTCAGATATTTGATAATTTCTTTTCTTTTTTCTAAAAAAAAAGTCCTTTGTAAAACCTAATTTCTCTATTTTGTACAGGACACCATTGTAAAGACTGTAAATATGTCAGCATTCTGAATGCGACAACAATCACAGGACGGGGGGCACATCCTTGAGAGAGAGGTACATCTCATCAGAGTTAGGGCCAAGACTGGATAAGCTACGCCTTCAGAGGCTTCCATCCACCTGTCACTGTTTGTTGGAATCAATAAAATACATGTTGTATTTGCTCGGCTGCTTCCTGTGTCTCAGCTTATCAACGTCAGAACACGTTTGGTGCTTTTGACTCCAGCGACATTACACTTGTTGAAGAGGAGACGTGATGCGCTGAGCGGCCCGAACAGACGCGGTGGTCTGACTCACGCGCGGTGTCCGGTGTCTAACGCCAGTCCGTGGGGGCGGGGCCTGGACTGGGGGGCTCTATATAAGCCTTCCGCCTCCGCAGGCATGATGGCATTGGATACAGTTTAAGGACTTACTCGAGTTGGGAATTAGCTGCACTCTCCAACATGCCGTCCAAGCCTGCCCCCATCAAGAAGGCGGCTAAGAAAGAACCAGCCAAGAAGGAGGAGAAGGCTCCAGAACCAGCTCCCCCCCCTGCTCCGGAGCCCGCTCCGGAACCCGCTCCTGTCGAGGCCGAAGCCGCCCCAGCCCCCGCTGAGGGTGAAGCTGCACCTGCTGAGGCGGCCCCCGCTCCCCCACCAGCTGAGGAGCCCAAACCCCCGACCCCTCCACCCGCAGATGGTAATACGCCGAGCTCACCGTCAGTTATGCGCGGTCCCCTTCGCAGCGTCTTTTCCCGCGGAGACCTTGGATGAGTCGTTCATCCCTTAATCTAAACCCCAGTAGCTCAGCCTGTGATACGCATGTCAGACTGGAATCCGCCCACATCACCTGCTTGGACGCTCGCAGCTCATGGTTATTTCTACACTTCGCACAGTAGCTTGTACTAAAGCCTTTATGCGGTTAAACCCTTAATTCAGTGCTTCTTACACACTGATCCATGCGCTTTATTAACTTCACTGGCATGTTAACGTTATATTGCATTTCACAGCTTCATTTTCTAGCCTTCACAACGTTGTAACAGCCTGTTAACTTCTCGCTTTTGGAGACGAGCAGGTTTGGTTTGCGCCGTTTCAGGCGTGTTGAGTCCAGGTGGTTTTGAGGTCCGGCCACATCCACCTACAACACCCCAGCTGCTCAACCCTCTCTGGCAATGGTTCAACCAGACCTGAGTTTATCACACTGTTGCAGGACTTTGATATCATATAACCTTAATGTACACTGTACCTGCTGCTGAGCCCAGCATACATGTCATATACAGCTGTCCACCCGCCTCCTATCAGCTGCTAACTACACTAATATCTAATGCTGATATCTTCTAACCTCTAATATCAGCTGCTGCTCCCGCTGCAGAGGAATCGCAAGCTGCTCCCGCTGCTGACCCCAACGCACCTGTTGATGGTAAAACAACCCACAAAAAGCAGAACGTGTTCCTGTTCACCCGTCTCTCTTACAATTGCAGAGAAGAAACTGTAATTTGAGGCCAAGTGGACAAAAGGCCACTTAATAAAACCACTTCAAACTATTAAGCTCCTACTTGAGAGTTGTGCCATCTGTAACTGGATTATATTCGATGCTGTAGCTGTGCTCTGCTTATTAAATGCTGCCAGTAATGATGCAAATGCCTATTTAACATCAGCTGAAGCTGCTGAGGCGCCTGCACCAGAAGAGCCTAAACCACCCACACCTCCGCCACCTCCACCCAAAGGTAACGCTTTATCACAGAACATCAAAGAAAGCTTCGATTTCTTACCGTTACGGTATGAAGGACCTGACTGCTGCTAAGCAGTAATATGCATTTCTGCCTGTGTCAAAGTCAGCTAACATATCGTGTGGTTTTCCGACATCTGCAGAGCCCACCAGCGCTCCTGTGGATTTGTTTGTTGAAGACAAGAATGACACCTCGGTGTCTATCATCTGGAGTCAGCCAGAGAACATCGGGCCGTCCGGACTGGACGGATACACCATTGAAACCTGCAAGGATGGAAGTAAGTCCTGCTCCGTGCCATGTGCTGGTGCCTGCAAGAATGCGTTGATATGTTGGTATTAACACACCGTGACAAAAAATGTCAGCTGATTTCTACGACTGCTTTTAGTTTATTTTTAAAGTATCATTATGCTGTCTAATCCAAAATATATTTAAATCTGTTCAGTACCATGTAAATGTTTTGTTTTAATGTGGGTCAGCCATATCAGTTGCAGCTGTCCCTGAAGTGTCACTTGCAGAGTTATATCATGAGCTACCTAACTTCTCCCTACAAGGAAAGGAGCACTTCAGGAGCTGCTGTGGTCTCGCTGAAGGTCCTGCTTTTAGACTTACAGCCCTAAGCTAATATCAGCAGCAGTTCAATGTGGCCTTGATTTAGCAGACAAGGCACAAAGTTCGCCCACGCAACAGCAGATTCACGTTCAACGCAGGAGACGTGTAAACATATTCACTTTACGAAGCCGCAGGCGCATCACTCTGTGCCCTTTTTTATATCTCTTCTACTTCTTGTTTAGCTGAGGACTGGAAAGCAGTCAACGAGGAGGTGCAGAAGTCCTGCCGCTATGCTATCAAGAACCTGACCACGGGTGACCGCCTGAAGATCCGCGTGGTAGCCGTTAACCCGGGCGGCCGCAGCCCCCCTGTCACCCTGCCCGAGGCCGTCCTGGTGAAGGAGGTTGCTAGTAAGAGACACTGAGACACATTTAGCAAGGACAGTGATGCTACATGATATTACGCCACAAAATCAGATGGTATCCAAACAGGGAAATCCAAGCCTGAAGTGCAAAATCAAAAAAGACCAGTATGTTGAAAAGGCTTTTAAGCATCTACAGCACTGGAAATAAAATGACATGCTCACTGACGCAGGTCATCATAAACACTGCTACATCAGCAAAATTGAAATCAAGGCCCAAATTTGATGAACACAAGCACATTTTAATGCGTTTTTACAGTTTTGGCTTATCCAGTAAACCTTTTGTGTGAAAGTTTGAAGTGTGCTCAGACAAATGGGACAAGTCTGGTTTAAAGGTTTATTTTCTTCTCAGCTGTTTGTGACGCCTGCAGTGTTTATGATGTAAAATCGAATCTTCTCACTCGTCTCCTCTGAGCTTAAACGCTGATCCACCTGGCCACGGTGTGGTAACTGTGGACTTGTTAAGTAGGTGGTTTTGCAGGTCTTGTACACCTTAAAGTGTTAATTAGAAAATATATCCAAAGTTATTTGTGGTAAAATGATGATCGGACCCTCGGGGGCTTTAAAAAGAAGAGCTGCGTTACTCAGGCTCACTGACAAATCACCGCTGATGGAGAGTCAGACGGGGAACTCGATCCTAGCTGGAACGGCAATATTTCAGTGCTCGCACCAGGTTCACCAGCATGTTCAGACAGCAGGTGGTCTACAAATACATCAGACCCTGGTTAGTAAACGGCTCAAACAAAGACACTGTTATGAGAAAGTAGCCGGGACGTCCTCGTTATTAACAAATTTTTCTGTGGAGGCTTTGACATCGCTTCACAATTCCTGCAAGGATTGAAGCTGATGGGTGTGTCGCGCTCCTCTCTGCAAGATAGATGGTGACAAGTGATCCGAGTGCAACCTGTGGGGGCTGCAGGGAGCAGAGGGCGGGTGGACGGTACATTCCAGCGTGTCCTGCCTCTAAGTTTAGAGTGGGGCTTGTGTGGGTGGTGGCCGTGGATCTAACGTCTCAGGTGACATTTAAATCTCATGACACATCCCGAGATTCACTGTTTGTTTTGAAACATGCCACAGACTTTACAGGTGCAATGTGCATTACTTCTAATCTTTGCCGTAAAAAGACACACAGTAGTAAAGTCATTTTTTTCTCTCCTGCTTGTCTCGTTTTATATTCTTTTTTTAAACCAAACCACTTGTTTGTAAATCACAGACTTTTAAAAATTAGTTCAGCAGTTTCTGCGTCTTGCTTTGTAGGATTTAAATGTACTCTGATGTGCGTGGGACCAACACTAAGCTCTGAGTCATGCGTCATGAGGAGACATGATATACTACAGTATGCTTGCTTTATTTAGACACCTGACAAATGTTGCTCTGCAGGACTCAGCAGGTGGTGGTTCTCACCAAATTAGTTTTCAAAAAATTAGACTTGGCAGGATACGGAGGCTTAAGTGTCTTTTAAAATGTCACAGTGGCTAACGACATGTACGAGCTTACGCACAAGTGAAAAAATACACACAAAAGGAAGGATTACATTGAAAAAATAAAGCGTGCACATCGTAGACAGGATATAAATTAACATCTTAGTAGCGCCTAGTTTTTAATATGTGATAAATATACAAAAGTATAAAAAGAGTTGCATTTAAACCAGGACTAAACCAGCGGGATTAGTCCAGTTGAGCTGGACAACTGGCACATGAGCCATGTGGACCAGCCACGGCTCCGCAGCCCTGTCACGCGTGCCTCAGTATTTACTACTGTCCAGGGCAAGGGGAGGAATTAAAGGCATTTCCGAAAGACATTAGGTCAGTTTGAAGGTGTGGAAGTTTAGAGTTTGCGAATGGTGGTGCACCCACCGTGTGTGACATTTAGTTTTGGATTCTCTAATGTAGACGAAGACTCTGTTGCTGTAGAACAGAAAAGCGGAGGGAAAAGTGGGCTTGCTTTAATAATCGGTTCAAGCTCAGATACACGCTGATGAGGGCTCCGGCTCAGTAAATTGTCTCTAAATGCTAAGTAACTTTAATAATGACCACTAACTGAATTCATTGTTTTCGTTTGCAGATCGCCCCAAAGTTCGCCTGCCTCGCTTCCTCAGGCAGAGATATGTCGCTCGCGTTGGAGAGAAGATCAACCTGACCATCCCCTTCTCGGTAAACTGAGGGGGAGCACGTCTTTCAGTGCTGTACATATGAACTACACACGGCCACTCCTTAACAACCCTACTGCTGTTCTTACCCAGGGTAAACCCAAACCTGTGGTCTCCTGGACGAAGGCCGGACAGCCCCTGGACACGAAGAGGGTGAACATCCGCAGCACTGAAAGAGACAGCATCCTGTTCATCCGTGCAGCCGAGAGGGACGACTCCGGCGTGTACGAGATGTGTGTGAAAGTTGAGGACTTTGAGGACAAGGCTTCACTCACCCTTCAGATTGTCGGTAGGCACATGTGGCTGAGAAGCTGCAGTGGTCCACTAGTTTCAGTTTCTGGTTATTGGATTGGAGAATCCGCATCACTGGTGATGTTCTGTCGTTCCCAGAGCTGCCAGGGCCTCCTGCCAGCGTGAAGGTTGTGGATACCTGGGGATTTAATGTTGCATTGGAGTGGACCCCACCCACTGACAACGGCAACACAGAGATCACAGGCTACACAGTCCAGAAGGCCGACAAAAAGACCGGAGTGAGTGATTGTTAGCGGAGGGCAGCTGGCGGCAGGCTCACGTATGCACAGTATGATGATGAATAATCGTGGGATGCCAATAATGAGCTGCAGCTAAAGAATCCCAACACTTGCTCAGTCAATCCATCATGTCCTCACTGTGTTTGTGCTTGTGTCACCAGGACTGGTTCACTGTGTTGGAGCATTACCACAGACTGAATGCCACCATCTCTGACCTCATCATGGGAAACACCTACAAGTTCAGAGTGTTTTCTGAGAACAAGGTTGGAATGAGCGAGTCGGCAACTGTTAGTAAGCAGGAGTCCAAGATTGTGAAGACAGGTACCGCGTCACCTCATACATTTCCTCCCAGCGTATTAAATGGTGGTTGAGTCAGAACGTTCTGCCTGACAGCCTTATGACCCCACATCTCACCGCTCACTGGTGTCCTCTCCTGTTCTCCAGGTATTGACTACAAGCCTCCAGTTTACAAGGAGCACGACTTCAGCGAGGCTCCCAAGTTCACCACCTCTTTGAGCGACAGGGCCACGACCGTCGGCTACAGCACCAAGCTCCTGTGCTCCGTCAGAGGATTCCCAAGGGTACAGTAACGAGTTATTTCTTTGCACTGGTTCGTAGATTTCGCAGTCATCTACCAATTTTAGGTTTGTTGACTGAATTCTTGACTCCTGACGTCGCGGCTCTGTTATCGGTCGTACATGCAGACCATCTACCTTTGTGATGAGCTGAATGACATAACCGATTGAGCTCATCCTTCCTCTGCGCATCGTTGCTGTCAACGCGTTTGCTGTGAGCTGCGAAGATCTTCACCTTCCTGTGTTAACGCGCTGCCTGAACGTCTCCCCTCTGCCGCTGTTCATAATCCCGCTAGGCTTGCGACACAAAGGGCTTACAAGCGTAAACGATCTAAATGAGACCGCTAGACTTGGTATGTTTCCGTTGAAGAGGTCGTGTATGTGACAGGACGGCAGGGACGCGGGGTCATATGTGTAACATTCCCTAATGGGCCCCGCAAGGTCTTCAACATGCCTGTGCTATTAAAACTCCCACACTGGGAATGTTCTACCTGCCTGCTTCAATCAACAGGGCTTTTCTGGTCTAATGTTATTATCATATTTAACAATCCTGACTGATTTTTCTACAGCCCAAGATTGAATGGATGAAGAACCAGATGATTATTGGAGACGACCCCAAGTACAGGCAGATCTGCGTCCAGGGTATCTGCTCTCTGGAGATCCGTAAGCCTGGTAACTTCGACGGAGGCGTGTACACCTGCAGAGCCAAGAACGACCACGGAGAAGCAGCCGTCAGCTGCAAGCTTGAGGTCAAACGTAAGTAAAAAGCCTCACGAAGCAACGCTTCAACTAGCGTTTGCACCTTCGGGAGCTAATTACGTCTTTTTGTCAACAGAGCCAGCCACTGCTGAAGGAGCGAAATAGTGTGGCGTTCTCGTATTCACAGGTCAGAAACGCAAGAAAGCAAATCCCGAGTTATTGTTCAGCGTGTGTTTGGATAGAATAAATGTCGAGCCAATGAATCGGAATGGTTGATTTATTTGGGTTTTAAGCGAACCTCCGCCTTCTCATTGATTTACTTTCCATACATGGAGGACACTAAACTGGGAAAAGGTGGCCTCTGCACTCATAAATTAAATGAGAGTGCACGACGAGGCACCAGAGTTAGAGACTTAATCACATTACCTTGACTCAGCAACAGCCACCTTTAGCACACAGATGCTAGTTTTATTTGCTGGTTACTCGCTTTAATGTGCTCTCATGTCTGCCTAGTTTTCATCTTTCCAGAATTCCTTACGTCTGATTATAGTTGTCACTTCTTCCTTAACACCTGTCGTTCTTTGTTCTGTTGCAATCTGACGTCAGGAGCAGAAGGAATGAGGCCTTTGCAGCGTAAGGTGTGTGACACTGTTAACGCTTCTAAAGCAATCCTTCACAACTATTACATTTTTGTTACTTAAAGCCTTTTTTTCTCTACAGAAAGGAGCTGAATTCCTGGAAGAACATGTATATATGGCTGGTGACCACACTATTAAAGGGATGTGAACTCTTGCCAAGTGCACCCATGTTATGATGAACGAGTGCTGTCGCCTTAGTCTTTATCTAATACCATATCAAAAGTCCAGATCCGTGTCCACAGTCAGCTTTTTTCCCAACGATATCTGTCTATAGTAACTAAATTACGCTCAAATATCGAACCTCCCTCGATGATCCGCTTGTCAGTCTAAACAGGTGTGCACCAAAAATTTGACAGCTTGAATTTACTGTTCCTCATAGGAGAAGTGAATGTACCATCTACGTGTTTATATCAATAAATAATTTAATTTCTGGTTTTGTTTTTTCACTACAGTTGCAGCAGAACTAGTGTAGAGACCATGTTCGACAGCCCGTAGGCTGAAGGACGTGAAAAGGCCACACGTGCTACGTGTGACTAATGGATTGTATTTGTGGATGGATCCAGTGAAAAAACAATAAAATGCAGTGAAACAAAAGCAATGAAAGTGGGACTAAGCTCTCATGCGTGCACGGCACCAACTGAGCAGCGTTTAATTGTTTGTTATATTTCTTTCTAAAGTGTAAAGCTGTGAGAAATAAAATACATATAACACTGTTTTAGGAAACTATCCACAAATCCTAAAAAGCTCTACTGCAGATTAATTAAATGGCTTCCTTTTAGTTTCACTCAGCTGCTGAAGGTTTGAAGGCATCTTGGCAGCAGACCTGGAGACAGCAGCACTATTCATTTGGCTCCTATGGGCCCACAGTCGAAGTGCCAGCACTTCCATAATATTAATACCAGTCTAATACTGATCTTGTAACTATTTGGTCTCGGAGTTTCTGGAATAGCGATACATGGCATGATGCCAAAGATATCCAGGTTACCGAGACACATGGGTTCACACACCGGCTGACTAAATTAGCCCCGCGCTCCGTCTCCTTCTGGTTATTTTGAGAGTGACCCGGCTCCACTGGCAAGTTTGTTTTCATGTTACTCTAGCTTGAAAACTAACAGGGATATAAAAATCAGCAATGAAGAATGTTTGCCTTCCCCACATTTATGTTTCCAGTAATTCCAGGGACACATGTTAAGCAGTGGTCTCTGCAGCTTCAGTCATAACCCAGAACCTCTCTTTGGATGTGGTGACCTCTAGTGGTATAATAAAGTAATGGCATCTACCAGGACTCATAATTTGGAATAGGGAAAAATGTAACATGTAAATATCCACATGATGTTGTCTCTGTTTATCTAAGAAAGAAAACTGAACATTTCAGAGATCATTAATATCTCAACTGCCCATGTGATGTGAAATATCACATACCTTTGAGCTCTTCTTGTGCTATTAGCCCAGTGCAGCTTTAACCTGTAGGCTAGGAGCCATAATAGGTCTCAAGCCTACTTCTGGTAGGTCCCTGGGTGCTGACACGCCTGCAATAGGGCCATGGAGCAAGAGATTTACTGTCTAATTTAGATCCTGCACTGAAAAGGTTTCAAACCCCCAATGAAAACCATCATTAAATTCAACTTGGATTCACACAGTAACCGTGAAGGTCAGTATTTGTTAAATCCTGTCACAATATGTGTGAATATATAATATGACTTAATGAGCATATGGTTTGTCATAGTTACAGCTTCACTGTTGTACCTCCTGAAGCTGGAGATCAGTAAACTACACCCACGTCTTTCCTGCGTGGCCGTATCCTCGCGATCCGTCTCGTCTCGCTACTCCTTCATTTAAGGTTATTTGATGTTAGACTGGTTCACCTGTATGAAACCAGGCTCAAGCTTCACCTTTAAATTACTGTCTGTTCTGTCTGCTGTGATTCATGGCAGTCACAAAATGTCCTGTGGCCTAATAATTGAGTCTGCGGGGGGCTTGGCAGTCTTCCCAGCAGGTTTAATAAGTGTAATGGGGAAGGTGGCACCCGCACCTCTGTCCTGTTGTTGCTTTTCATCAGTAAATGTTGTGCTGCCACATCAGCTGGCTAGACTGTGTGAACGCACTTTTCATTTGGCTAAAACGGGACAGTTAAGGTCGTATGAGGAGCCAGTGTTTTATAGTATTTGCTACTGATTTAAATGCAGCTTTGGGGCAATCAGTGCCTGAAATAGTTCATGTTTTATGCTTCTCTGTAGCAGCAGCTGAGTTAAACAGAGTTACTCATAAACCAGCCACGTACTGAACAGATTTCCCCAGAGAAAGCTGCAGTGGCAGCGTGATGCCCAGCCTCATTTGTAGGGTTTGGTATGTGTTGATCAAAGGTGGCAGTGGTGGACTGAAGTCAGTGTGAGTCAAATGAAGAGGTTTCATAGTGGTATGAGAAGCACATTCAAAACAGCAGTAGCTCCTTATCCATCATCGGGCCTGAATGATCCTACAAGAAACTGCAAAACAAACTAGATGTCCGGTCATTGAGTCCCACATTCAATCCAGGCACTGCACTGACTTGCTTGACTTTTTTGTTGTTTAAATAGGCAGCAGTAATGTGGGTCTCACTGATGAGCTGATGACAGGAGCAGCAGCAGCATCAATCTCCTGCAGCTCATCCCACCTTCTGCTCTTCTGAATAATTCACCAGTTACATAGTAGAACCCTGTAAACAAGGTGGGAGGGAACTCGTCGTATCTTAACGTTGCTGCTGCTGAGTCCGCTGGAGCTTAACATCGTCTGATGCTGGGGAGGGAAAAAAAACTTCCCATCTGTGTTCAGCCTGCTTCTCTACTGCAGCAAAACCAGCCCAAGCAGACCGGTAGCGCTTGCTCACCCAACCTCCCCCTCCTCCTCCTCCTCCCTCACCTTCTATTCTCCCTGGTCCTTACACCTCGCTGCACTCTGGTTCCTGCAGACGTCCTGCAGCAGGGAGGAGGTACACCACCTAAAATGCAGACCCTCGGGTGCCATCTTCACCTTTCCTCTTCTTTTCTCACTCACTCATCACCCTGCATTGTCACCTTCCTCGCTTTTCACTCCTGCATCTAATTCTCAAAGCTCAGCACTCCCTGTCTGCCTGTACCGGCGGAGGGATGGAGCGAGAAAGAGAGGAGGAGGAGCACAGTTGTTAGTGCGCCACAGAAAGTCTGCCCACCTCCCTCCTAACCCAACTGATGACAAGGAGGGTTTTTATTGAGTAGCTCTTCAGCCAATGAGCGAAGAGTACCGGGAAATACAGCAGTGGACCTGCACCGGCTGGTGCTTGTGCTGATTTCAGTGTGAGAATAATGTTTCCTCTCCTCTCTGCCTAATCTGACTACACCTTGGCAGCACAAGTGTTGCGTTCGAGTGACACTGGGAATCTTGGAGGTGAATCTGGGACTTGCCATCACTGAGGGGTTTTGAGATGTCTTTTGAGAGTGGGATGAACCAAAGTGCAGACTGAGATCTTTTCTTTTTTTTTCCTCTTAGGAGAATATCAGACCCTGTTCGCTGCTTCTCCACCTCTTGCTTAGGAAACAGCGAATCTCTCTTCAAGGTAAGCACATTTTTCCCCTCTCTGTCCAGAACAGCACCACCAGTTACTGTAGTGCTGCTGTGTGCCAGGTTGTCACAGAGGCACCCAGCCTCATTACACACATCCTGCCTGAATGTAGAAAAAAAAAACCTCTGCAGCAAGAGAAAGACAGAATAAGTGGCTCAGGGGTAATTAGAGCAGACAGCGTTTTAGCAGAGGCCTGTCTTCAGCCAGAGTGGAACTTTTCCAGCATGCCGGTAAGTCCTCGTGCTCGGCGTGTAGCTGCATGTTGTGCTGCAGTATAGTGTTACATAATAAACACAAACGTGTGTGAGGGCAGAACTTGAGATGGGAATTTCCTCCTCTGCATGAAAAGCGTTGAAAAACAACCTTGATGTGTGCAAATGAAGTGTGAGGTTTTAGAACGTAAACCCCCCCAAACAAGAGCAGTAGAGATAAAAGTTGGCTCAGGCTTTCAGGTGATGGAAGTGAATGTTGTTGTTTGTGGGGCAGTTTATCATCTGTACTATTAAACACTAAAAGCTCTGAGGCAGTGCAAACGCAGGCCAATTCTGCTGAGCCAGCAAAAGCGAAGGGCCCACGTACGAGTCTGCAGAGCTCACTGCGCAGACAAATCTCAGCTGGAAGACAGGGCTCATTCGGCTTCTGTCACACCTGCTCTCGTTGCTTCACGGGTAATTATTGTTTTACTGACTGTGTGCGTGTGACATATGTGGTCGAGTAAACATCTCATTAATGGCCATTGGTATTTTGCGCATTACGGCCCCTGATGTGAAAAACCACTGCAGGAAACCTGGACATTTTTTCGGCCCTTCATTACTTTCCTGCTTGGTTGCTCCCACAGACATGTCCCGCATGGACATTCCTCTTATTGATTAACGTTTTCTTTGATGGATAAACGCTCTGATGCTGATCTGGGCTGGTTATGATGCAGTGGTCTGAACAGCTCAGATGACGCAGTGGATTTTCGGCCCCTCGGGGGGTTATGAGTACATGACTGGGGCACTCCTGAGTGTGTGTGTCTGTGCCAAATGAGGACTTCCTTTTGGCAGCAGCAGAGGTGAATTGGGGTGTGTGTAGCCGCAGTACGTCTGCACACACACACACACACACACACACACACACACACACAGCTTTTCTATCTCATACTGCACACACTTGCCTTGATGTGCTGTAATAGATGTAGTGAGCGTGTGACTTAATGCTGCAGACTCAGCCTCAGTGTGTACGCTACCGGAGATGCTGATATCTTCTGCATCCTGACCTCTAATATTAACTGTTAAGACAGACGTGATTAAATGTCTGTTTCTGATAAAAGAGCAGGAGGTGACCTGTAGTACACACCTTTTTAAGCCACAGCCTGCATGGATGGAAGCGTCCGCTCCACCACTTTGGGCCATGCAAAGCGCCACTGTGCCTGTATTGTGCATCATCAGACATGGGAGCTGCTACGTAAGACACTGACTGTGTAAAAATACCCTCTTAGTTTACATATCGTATCCTAATTAGTTTTGTACGTCCATGCTGGTCCATATTTAGGCCACTGTATGCAATTATAGTGAATATATCTTGGTAGCAGTAGTTCTGGCCTTTTTCTTTGTTTTCCTGGTTTGAAGCAGTTTTGTTTGCTTGCTAACTCTCCCACCGTTAATGCGTCTGTAATCTGGGATTCCTGCTCATCATTGTTTTTCATTATTGTAGTCAGTTGTTGCCTCTCCTCAGTTTCCACATCGCAGCTCCTCCTTGGTGGAGGTGTGCACGCTTCTAGCACGTCTGTGGTTTGATGGTTCACGAGATGGGATTCTGTACTGCAGCATATAATCCTGTCCTCGCTGAACTAAGATTCTCTTTCACTGGCTGTGTGCAGGGATGATGACGTGTGGAATGTCCTTGGATCTTTGCTAGTACTACAGCAGGTAAACACAATAATGTCACACGAAACAGTGGCTTTTTATGACGTCTCTGCGCTGCCAAGCTCTTTTGACAGGAAAGGCAGGACGTGCTGTGAAGTGATGTGTTTTAGTCTATGGGAGCTTCTCTGTTAAAGCTGCTGATCCGACTCTTTGCTGCAGCGCATTTTCTGTCGGTGTAATACCACCAACACAACCTTTTCTTCTCTGGGACCCACAGGAGGGATCTGTTTTGTGGATAGACCTGCCTTGAAAAGGAGAAATGTATCAATATGTGGACCAGCTGTCAGACTATAGGGCAACACAACCGTTCAATGTCGCATCACGACTCAAGATTTTGAAAAAGGAAGAAAGCAACGTTGTCAATTTTAAATCAACTCCGAGGATCAAAGGGTTCGAAAGATGCAGCTGGTCAAATTCAAGACACAGACAACAGAGGGAAAGAGGAAACCTACAAGGAATAGACAGGATGTACAGGTTAAAGGTCACGTGTAGTGAGAACGTTAGGATGCACCGTGGGACACATGGATGTAAAGAAGGTCAAAAAGCATCAACATTATTCTAACTGCATGTGCTGTGAGCGTATGTGATCTTACATAGAGACCATCATAAACAGTATAATCCTGAAATCATATACTGTCAATTAATTGCACCATGATAAAAATTATCCAACGCCCTACTGTTATTTTAGTTTCTGTTTATTTTATTAATCTAGCTTTGTGAAGACTATGCACGTGACGCTAACCCAGTGTGACTATTTCAGCCTAGTGCTTGCAGTCATAATCAGAGGAGGATCAATATTTCTCAGCAGTTCTTAGTGCTTCAGGGAAGAATTAATATGTTTAAGTACCACACTGAGCAGCAACAATCAGTAGGTTAGTCCGTGTGTGTGCGTGCGTGTGTGAGTACAGTAATTTTGCAAAGCTAAGCTGATGTCAGAATACATGAAGGAACTGTTCTGCATTTACAGTGAAGTGGAAATGAGACAACAAACAGCAGCTGCTTAAGCGCGAGCACAGTACTGTACTGACACATACATGAATAGATGTACAACTTAACTTTCCTTTGTTTTTGTGATGCTGTTTTGCATCAGTGACACTTGACTGTTGCTGGATGAAGATTATATTATATATATATATATATATACACTGTTCCTGATGAGAGATGCTGAAAACAACAGTATAATAGTTGTTTTATGAGAAGTATTAGAAATGCTCGCTCCTCTCCCTCCTCCACGTTGAGCTGATGATGGCTGGATGTTGAGCTTTGATAACAACAGTAACGTATTGTTACTTCAGTCTGTCTGTATGTTAATTAGCTTTAAGTGCGGCGCATTGAATGTCACGTTGTGGTGGGCTGATGCAGAAGACGGAGTTGTTAGTGAGGGCTTGCTGATGAAGGGCTTTCTTAACGATGCCGATCTGTCTTCTCCTCTCTCGGCATAAAACCTCCACAGATCTGGAAATCTGCTGGAGCAGAAAATGGAATTGCTAGTGTCAGTGCCAGGATCGACGCATCTGGCTTCTGTATTTATTGACGGACTTTAGTAACACAGCCTTAAAAGTAATTGCTTTCGAATGTATCTGTGTCATATTCTTACTCTGTGTTTTAATGAAGCACCAAAAGGAGCCTGGCAGAAAAACAACTGCTCGTGGCTTAATTAGCAAAAGTCTGAGATAAAACGTGAAATGGTTTTGAGGCCACAGGAAACTTGGAGCCGAGTGATCCGATAATTACTTACTGAGCTCGCGTCCCTTCTGGCTTTTCTTTACTCAGTACTACTCAGTCATGTTGGCCTAGATCTGTGCAGTCCGGACGATGCGTTCCCTGCCTCTTCTCTCTAAACGTTGCCTTCTCCCTCCCTGTTACTCAAACCCTAAACGTTGGTTGGGATACTTTCAGAACTAGGAGGAGAACAGAACTAGTTACAGTAACAATCATTGTTATATGTACGGTATAGTTATGTTTACGGTGTGTGAGCTGTGGCGGACGTGACTCCATGCAGGCAGTTGGACGTGAATAGTTCTGTCCTTAAACTTTGGGGGTTTAAGACTCACTCCCTTTTACCGAAGAAAGACAGATGAAGGCAGCAGGAAGAAACAAAGCGAGGCCGACAAGTGAGGAGGCGTGGGAGCGAGTGACTGTTGGACAGGCTGCTTCCAGCTTCGCGCTTCTCTGTTGCGCCCCTGCATTGCAGCACTCCCTGCAGGAGCTGAGAGGGTGCAGTCTTTCCCACATCCCCACTGCTGCCTCTGAGCAGACAAGTCATCTTGACCAAAAGCTGTCGTCTGCAGACGTTGTTATCTCTGACAGTGGACGTCTGATATCTCTGACGGTGGACACGTTGGTCCTGCAGGCGTCCCGGCACGGCACAGTCCACGGGCCTGACTGGTTTTAAGGCAGGTTTATTTATTCACACATGCACAGAGGGAGTGACTGACAGGGGCTAGAAGCTCCCACAATGCATCTGGAGCATTTGTGAACCAATCCTGTGCTATTACCGCTTGGGTTGATGCTGCAGCTGCATTGTGACCTTGCACTAAACTAAACTTCTAAATCAAAGCTGCTGAGTCAAGAAGGGGAATAGTGAAAGGAAAGAGGGTGAGAGAAAACCTCATCATAGACCAACGCTAGCAAACACTGCAGCCGTGTCTCTGGCCACCTGATGAATGTACATTAAATCTGTATTCGTACCCTCTGCTAACGCGCTGGACTTGCTAAATGCTCCACTACGTGAGGAGCTGTCTGTCTGCCAGGTACACGTTGAGTTGATTCTCTAGGATTAGGCTAATGCAACTCTAGAACATAGTAATAATATATTGAACACAGCACACTCTGGCTCAGAATGACACTGGCATCCTTTCTGTTTTCCATCTTTCCATTTCTGCACAATATTAAAAGCAGATGGACTAAAGATGTGTCTGTGTTCATTTTCAATTAAATAAATGGTCACTCTTTCTACTGTAAATCAGGCAAAACGATGAGCTTCCCCATCTGTAGAGCTGTGGTTGGTTTGGCTCGCTGCCATTTATATTTTATCCATTCTTCTCATTTGTAATTTTCTTTAGAATCAAGGCTGAGCTTTTAAATTACACACTCAGGATTAAATGCCACTGTGTAATTAGTAACTGAGGTCCCACTGACACAGCACAACATCAGGGCCTGGCTGAGCCACATCAACATTAAGTTGGGCAAATGTACAAATATTTGACATGCTGAGACGCACGTGTACACAGTGTGGCTTTTATTGCTCTGCGATGCAGCGATTTTCTCTGCCCCCGTCTGGTAGGAGCAGCTCATTGCACTGTAACCTGACGTTGGAAGAGCCACCTCACAGGCTCCTGTCAGCTGCAAGCTGATCGTGAGTGCACAGAAAGGTATTTCCCCAAGGAGCCCGGAGGGAAAGAGGGCTTCAGGAAAAAGGCAGAGTGCTGGCTCAAATGTGTACAGACGTAACTGCAGGTATATGGAGGACGTTTTGGTGCATTTGTAGATCTGACACCAGTTCGTCCTGCAGAACGAGAGCGAGGCTGTTTATTAAATTCACACCCACTGTGAGCGTTCACATTGATGTCTTGGTCGCATTTGTTTCATGAGGTCACAGTTATCAATAACCGCCACGGGCTGCATTTTCCATTGTAATGAGAGAAACCTGAGGGAGCGGTGGAACGCAGACAAGTTGAACTAATGCTTCTTGTTATGGTTTTCAGTTGTTCGTCCCTTCTCCAGAGATTGATATCCCATTTCTGAGAGCAGCTGCTGGCATCCAATTAGTTCTATGAGTTTGTGGAGCCGATGTGATCAGAGAACGTGAACTGTGTCTGCATTCAAGCATGTCCACCCCCCAGCGGTCGTGCATATTGATCTTGTACAATTGACCTCCGGCACTAAACCAAAGAGTGGCATGCTGCAATCAGCTGTGTGAGCAGCATCCTAAATGTGCTTGGGGGTAAAAGAGAAAGAGGTAAAGAGACTACGTGCACAAGTATAATGAGGGAGAGACAGAGAGGGAGTAGGGAGGTGTGTGATTGGAGGGTGCAAACGGGGGAGATGCTGTGCGTTGGAGGAGGAGGAGGGGGAGGAGGGGTGTAGTGCTGCAGTGGAGGGAAGTGAGAGGAGACTGCAGTCTCCGCTTATGGGAGCGATCAGACTGTGTTAGCACAGCTCTGAGGAGCTGAAGCCCAAACAGTTATTGCTATTGGATGGGCCACCTGGTGAAGGCTAACACTGCATCTGACTGGTGAGCTTTGTTTGGGAAATCTTTTGTGTGGCGTGAATTAACATCTCTTCTCCTCATGTCTATCTGTGTCGGTCAGGATGTGCCAGAGCTTTGTTGCTGTGGCCGAGTGACGCTGCCCAGTGATGAGGTGCAGAAATCAAAGGCAGACAAGGTCTGAGCGCTAAAGGCACAGAGGTAAACGCTGTGCGTTGGGTTTGCGTGTTTGTATTCAGGTGCTGTTAACGCTGAAGTTGTGGAAGTTGCAGCACTGAGTTATTGCCGTGGTCTCAAGATGTTTTTACTGAGTAATTATTCCAGCTGCTTTTTAATCGCATGTATCATTTGTCGTGCAGACAGCGACTGGCGATTTGTTTGGGATGGACTGTTGCGGCTGAAACTTTAATCATCATCATCATCATACATCCCAGCTGAGCGGCAACTGTTGGCATTCATATCATGCCACCAGCGCTCAGACAGGGACTTCACACTGGCTGGGAGCCAATTGGTTATTTGATTGGCCGCTCACCTCAGCTGTGGGGAGGTTGTGGGCAATTCTGGATAGCAGATAGACACTATCAGGATTGCTTAGCAACAATGATCCGTAGAGTACAGCACACGGGCCTCTGCTGTGCTGGGTGTGATGGGCATGCGTGAGCACAAACCTCACCGACTGAGAGGAGAGAAAGGATTTAAGTTGATGCTGAAATACTCATGCAGGAATTAAATACGTGCTGATTTGTAGCCTGCGAGTCGCTGACGGTGCGGCGACAGCGTGAATTCTGAAGGCTGCTGGTTCACTTTTACGACTCTGTGGACGCATGAAATGAAAATGTCTGTACAGCAACAGCATCCACTGTCTCTCATTCACAGAAAGGTGTTTGTTGTCATCTGTGCAGCCCGGCTCATTTAAAGCTGGATGGAAATTGTTCTGTTGTCTTTTCAGCTGAGATGGATCATTTCCTTTTAGTGCTTTCTCAGAACGATAAAACCTGATAAAATCCTCCACGTACATGTACATCTGATACACACGCATACTCCCACATACACACGATGTGTTTCACGGTTTATTCCTGCTGAGTGATATTTGTTTTTATTGTTTCATTTTGTCTTCGTGGACTATAATCTCATAGTACATCCTTAGCAGTGACATAAAGCTGTAAAGGGTTAAAAACAAAAAGCGTCATAAACTGCTCCATCTAATTCTACCCTAAAGCCAAAACAAGTAAATATAAAGATGCCAATATTCTTCAATATTCTATTTTCCTGTATGTAGATGCTGTTGGGCAGAACAACATTAACCAGAAATGTATTGTATAGTAATGTGTGTCTGCTTTAAAGCATCACATCCAGTACATGGCAAACAAAGGAGGATAATTGTTGACTGATTAGTTACTTTACGCTACACGTCCAGTTCTTCCAGGTATTTTGTCTGTCGAGGCTGGTTTAAACCTTCACGCTCAGCAGGAAACGGGAACAGCTTTCTGGTGTTACTCATGCAAAGGGCGGATTGAGAATAAACAACGTAATGTTCACCTGAGGCTCAGGGAGCTAAATTGATTTTGTCAGCTCTTAGTGGTGGATTCAATTTTGAGAGCGACGAGAAATGACCCATTTTCAACAGACGCCTTTATTATTCTGTAATCTCTTTATAAACATTTGCATTTAAATGGAGTTTATTCCATTTAGGCAAAGCAAATAATGAATATTATGTTCAACTAATGAATGGTTTTTCTATTGAATACTAGACATTGTGAACATTTATTGATATTGTGTACACTGTGTTGTTTTCTAAAGCTCAAGATCACTGAAGGTCTGAGACCAGTTTTAGTCCACGATAACATACTTAACATTATTTGAAGTAAGACAATTTGTCGGAACAGTTGTCCGGTGACTCTGAAGCTGTGCTGCTGGGCGTCGCTCATCTTAGCTTACATTACTTTTAAGCCTTCTAGCCTTGACGTTATGATATTAGCAGCAGACAGACATGCTGCTGTGGAGCCATCCATCTTTTGTATTATTGAGTTTTAGGGAGAAATCATTTCATTCTTTACGACGCTGGTCCCTCTGGTTTCCTGCAGCTGTGACAGATCACTGTATTCAAGATGGGAGGGATAATTACCTGGGTTTCTGCTCGTCCTTCACACAGACAGTAAAAGCTCACATCATTGGTCTAATGGATTTCTAGGCTCACCTGCTATGGCTTTTATAATCCCATCTGATGTCTCAGCTGGGTGTTTGTGTTGATCCATGTAAATGATTTCTGTTCAATCCCTCACTAATAATGCACATATTTGACTGTGATGGCTTTCACATCTTCCCCATCTTTCCAAAACTTGCTGGCTTCGTTGTCTCTCATCATCTCTCAAACAAGTGGGATCGTCTTTATCCATTAGTGCTTCAGTAACGGAAGCAGAAAGGCTCAGAAGCAGTAACATATTGTCCTTTACTTCTCATAGCTGATCACAAGGCACATCGCCACATGTTGCAAAGATGCAAAGATATTCAATTCATAAATGCTGCAATACAATTCTTCCACCATAGCTAAACGGTTATCCAGTTCATTTCTACTGCAGCATTTTAAACCTAATGGTGCAGTCGTTCATTGTTTTCATGCTTCCCTGTCTGATCTCTGTGTGCCTCAGGGGCGCTGCTCCTAGTCGCTGGCCATGAAGTTCAACCTGTTCAGAAGGCCGCAGGCCGTGGCGGCCGCCGAGCCCACCGGCGTCACCACCGTGACCATGGCCCCCACCCCAGCTGTAGTCTCCACCTCAGTGCCCGACACCTCCGGCTCCAACAACACAGAGATCAGCAAGAACGACATGTTCGAAGAAATCAAAAGCAAATTCTTGAATGAAATCGATAAAATCCCGCGTGAGTAGCCCCGCAGCAAAACGCTTTTTACTAACGAACAGTTGCCGCTCAATCTCAACTGGCACTGTGTTGTTCTGAACCCGACAGTGCCTCCGTGGGCTCTGATTGCCATCGCCGTGGTGGCCGCGCTGCTCATCCTCACCTGCTGCTTCTGCATAATCAAAAAATGCTGCTGCAAAAAGAAGAAGAACAAGAAGGGGAAGAAGGGCAAGGACGGCTTCAACATGAAGAACATGCAGGGTGGTGAGGTACGAGGCCGCGTGCTTACATGCCGAGCAATCTGGGCTGTTTTGACAGCTGTTCGGCCTCTGTTGAATCATTAATTCAGATTTTTGTTATTATTCTTACAAATGAATGCTGTTTTTTCTGAATCACATCAAACATGCCTTTATTGACCCAATGCGACCTTTCAAAGCAGCTCTTGTCGTCCAGGCTTGTAGAGGGCACAAGAGCTTCCTC
The DNA here is from genome assembly GCA_030770545.1 of Macropodus opercularis. Taxonomy (NCBI): domain Eukaryota; kingdom Metazoa; phylum Chordata; class Actinopteri; order Anabantiformes; family Osphronemidae; genus Macropodus; species Macropodus opercularis. The sequence continues at coordinate 8,031,047 of CM061099.1, forward strand.
CACTTTGTTTACTTGTTGTTGTTGTGACGTATTCTCTTGTTGGCCTTGGTGAAAAATTACACACTTTGTCACAACATGGCAAAGAGTAATGATCGCAGTAAAGTGGAAAGTTTGTTTTTGTTTTTAGCACGAGAAGCTGCGGTTTAAAGTTAAAGATAATGGATGAAAGCTGGAGGAGAAATACTTTATTATATTCCAAAGTACATTCAGTCAGAGGCAAAGCTGGTGATTAATTTGAGGACTAATCAGCTGGCATCGCCATAGATCGCCCTGCGCTCCAGTGACAGTTAATTAAAGCAATCAGTTACTCCACTATGTGAAGTTGTGTGTCATTTCTCACCGTAACTGTGGCGGCGGCGGCTGCCTCTCTTTGTGTAGCGTTTGGTGTCTTGTGAGTTGAATCTCTTCCTCTCTCTGCTCTCCTCCCTTTTCTCTCCCCGCTTTCTGTCTGTCTTATGTGTGCAACGTGTTTCTTGACTGTGGTGGACTCCTGCTTTACGGTAGGTGGACGGTTCATGCTGACGCCCTCTGGCCTTCGGGGCAGAGGGGGGGGGCTTCATGGAATGAAAGTCGTGGCTTCCTTTGCCTTTTAGTTTTTCAGTCTCCCCCAGTTCTCCTTTATTTTTGTTATGACAGTTTGAGAATGTAACGGTGGATGTGCTCCATAAAACCCAGAGGAGAATTTAAAAATCATACACCTTGTGTCTATAAGACAACGTTACTGCAGCTCACTCCAATATGGGAAGTACAGGACCAAGAGACACTACTAATCTGTGCATGTGATAAAGGGCACGGCTGGTTGTTTGACAGACATGACAGCGATAATAAAACTACATGCCAATCTGTGTATTTCATTCAAATACGAAGGGGATATGGAAACAAAGTAAAATATTTCAAAGTTGAGGTTTGTTGGCAATGAAGCTCAACAATAGGTCGTTATTCAAATAGCTGGCTGTGCCCTTTAATCCTGAGCTAAGAGCTGAAACAGTGACAGTGCCACGTAAATGAAGAGCTGAATAAAAGTCATGCAGTTCAGAATGTTTGGGATGGAACTCACTGTACATGTTTAGGGACAAACGCATCCTTAGCCTTTAGTCATTTAATGCACTGACTGACGTTGCTGTTGTGAGCTAAAAGTATGATTCTCACGGTTCATTGGGTGAAAACGACCCCTTTGATAAACATAAGTTGTTGCAATTAGTGGCTAGCATGCAAGGCCTCCACTGACTCTGGCTGTCACTGTGCTGCACAAGCATGTCGAAGGGTTTGCCCAATGACCCAGAAAGACGGAGGACGAGTTATTAAGCAGCGTTGACGTAAATGTGTGCTGTCCATAGAGACGTCTCCACTCGCTAATGATTCATCTCTGGTCGTTATCGTCAGGTGACCACGTATCTCTGACGTAGAAGCCTCGGAGCTCCAGTGTCTGTGGCATGCCAGCTGTTGTGGGGAACCCTGTGTTCTCATCACCGACCCCACCGACCTATAACGCGACGCCCTCTCTTGTTCCCTTCACTCCATAGAAACACCAGGACGACGACGATGACGAGGGAGAAACGGGGCTGACAGAGGAGGAGAAAGAGGAAGAGGAGAAGGAGCAAGAGAAACTGGGGAAGCTGCAGTACTCCATAGATTACGACTTTGAGAACACAAAGGTCTGAGGCCAACTTAAATGCGCGAATCAGCGTTTCGTGAAAGCTATTTCAGCAGAGTAAACTTTGACTTGACAAAAATACATTCTGCAGTACACACACTAGTGCTGTTTTGCAACTTACCAAACTGTGACATTGTAGAAAACCCTCTGACATTCAATACGTCTCCAGCCAAGCAAACCGTTTTTGGTGATAGATTGTGAGGCTTAAGTTGTCAGACGTCGTTACATAACCAGTCGGAGGCGCTGACCCTGACACAAATGAAAAATCGTACAAGCTGTGATTTTCGCCTGATAAAACTCAGTCTGCTGCTCCTGTCGCCTCCATCCCACCATCTTCTCTGCACACAGCTTACTGTCGGCATCCTCCAAGCTGCGGACCTCATGTCCATGGACTCAGGTGGAACCTCTGATCCTTACGTTCGCGTCTTGCTGCTGCCTGACAAGAAGAAAAAGTTTGACACCAAAGTGCACAAGAAAACACTAAACCCTGTCTTCAACGAGACCTTTGTTTTCAAGGTAAGCTTCTCGCTCTTTTTACAGGGAGACGCAATGAGAGATGCAGCTGAAACTGTTGTGGAGGATGGTGGGAAACCGTCGGAGCCTGTTTAGGTTACTCCGGGTGTGAACTCACTGGCCTTCGCTGCCTACATGCTGCTCTTTTCCGTCCTGGCTAATGAGGCCCACTGAGACCTTACACATGATTCTGTGTCCGTTTGGAGGCTCGACGTGTCTGCAAATGTCACTGACACAGAGCTGCAGAGATGCTCACTGCCACAGCCATTTGTCTTCATTATAATTGCATGTGTAGAAATGGTTTCTCCTTGAATGGCATCATATCTTTTGTCAGAGTTTAACTCAAAAACAGTTTAATTTGACATGATATGGATTCATATTGGTTTGGATCATGTGATTAAAGTTGTAGTTTTTAAATAAATGTTATTAATTAACTAAATATTATCAGTATCAGCAGCTTTACTAACAGCTCTGTCTTCTTCTTCAGGTGCCCTATGAAGAGCTTGGTGGGAAGACCCTGGTGATGTCTGTTTATGACTACGACCGATTTTCCAAACATGACGTCATAGGAGAGGTGAAGATTCCCATGAACACCATCGACCTCGGACGGCCGATCGAGGAGTGGCGGGATCTGGAGAGCGCAGATCAGGAGGAGGTGCTGTGAAGAATCTTCTGCTGCCAAATCAGACAAACAAATGATCCCACTATTTATCCAAGCCTATCGGCCCTGTAGACATCGTACAAGTGTCCCTTCATCTGACCTACACGTCCCACTGACAACAGATATTAATTTGTTAGCATCTGACAAAAAGTATTTATTTCCACGAAACCTCAGATCTAGTCTGGACCCTGATAGAATTCAACAAATTTAACAAGCAGCAGGACAGAAAAACTTTAATTGTGGCTGAAGCAGATCATTCCAGATACCAGTGACAGTAGCTGAGAACGTTTTGCCTAATCGGTCTTGTGTCTTTTCTCTGTGATCCCTGCTCAGCCTGAGAAACTTGGAGATATCTGCATCTCCCTCCGTTACGTCCCCACCGCCGGAAAACTCACCGTCTGCATCCTGGAAGCAAAGAATCTAAAGAAGATGGATGCGTGTGGCTTATCTGGTAGAGAGATGTGTTCAGTTTTAAACATTTTAAAAGATAATTTTACTATAACACAGAAATCCGTCATTGAATCAACGACTTTACCTTAATTACATTAAATCAAATTAAAGTAAATGCGTCTTAAACCTGCCTTTTACCTGATCATCATTTGCCGATTGCAGATCCCTATGTAAAGATCCAGCTCCTGCAGGGCGGTAAACGTCTGAAGAAAAAGAAGACTACAGTGAAGAAGAACACCCTGAACCCTTATTATAATGAGTCCTTCAGTTTTGAAATCCCTCTGGAACAGATGCAGGTACAGTAAAAGTAAAAGTTTGTGTTAAGACTCACTTTAAGACTTTCTGCACTGTACTGTTATATTTTGATAACCCGGCAACTTAGATAATATAACATCTGTTTTATTCCCTACGTAGAAAATCTTGGTGGTAGTCACAGTGTTTGATTATGACAAGATCGGTAAGAACGATGCCATCGGGAAGATCTTCGTGGGCAGCAAGGCGACTGGCTTAGGTCTGAAACACTGGTCAGACATGTTGGCTAACCCTCGCCGACCCATCGCCCAGTGGCACGTATTGCAACCCGAGGAGGATATTGATGGCCAGTTGGCAGCGTTGGCCGCAAAGAAGTAACCTGCTCCACCGACCAGCTAATGCACTAACTCAGAAATCCAACCCTGACCCCTACTTTGCATGAAACCCGTGACATAACACATGACTGCTGGTCATGAAACCCGCTCAGCAAAAAATAGACCTCTTAGACCTCTCCTTCATGGTTAAGTGGAAAGACACTCTTTTAAGCATCATTTCACTCATAGTGTATGCTGGGAAGAGTGGTATTGAGTTACCGGGTGACTGATGAATGATCGACTTTGGTCTTTCTTTCATTTGAAGAAACGTAGAAACTTGATTGTTAGGGTGCTGGCACTGAATGAAAGTGAAGACTGGATAGTGAAGCTTTAGTTTATAGGGCATGCTTTAGTTACCTCCTCACCGCTCTGCACACACCACACCCACTATTGTAGCTTGCTAATAAGTGTGCTATAACTTAACAATAGGAAGCACTGTAGCGTTGGGTCACATGTGAACCAGGATGAGCAGCGTGTCATCATTTTGTCGGTGTGTTGGGGATGACACAGCTATGACCTGTGGGTTGTTTTGTGTTTCCGTGAAGGTACAGCACCATCTATGCATTTAGGTTCAACCAATATGAATATGTCATCAATACAAGGGTGCCTTTCCTGATATGACACTTAGATATACGTTGCAATTCATTATTTTAGAAAGGGGCTTTTACGTAAAAGTAGTCAGAGACACTGTGGATGTGCCACCTGAAGTCTGTCCTGAGCTGTGTTGACCATTTGGATGTAAAACCTTACTTATCCGTGGACGAAGTAAGGAAACTGGAAGGCTCACCAAAACAGTTGTGACTATAGTTCTTTGTTCCTTTGTTGCAGACTGTGCCATCTAAACTAATTCATTTAGTTTCCATTCAGCTGCTGTAGTTTATACAACATGCAGCAGTTTGCTTCAGTACTTCAACAGCTATTCCTGAAACAAGCTGAGGATTTCTGTCAAAGACACTTTTATAGAGAACTGACTCTGAAATGTAGGACGTAGCTGCACTTTTTAGGAGAGTGCTAACCGAAGGTTCGTAAAATTGCAACATGGCAAGTGCTGACTAATACTTGTAATACATATACATATCCAGGAACATCTGCTTGAACCAAATAGAGCTGCAGAGTTGAGCATGTATCATGCCTCGCAGTATTTTCATGTTGTCTGGGTTCCCACCCATCAGTCACGAGCTTTGTAAACCTGGAGCCAAAGTGTTGCCAGGTTAGTGTTAAGCTGTGGTGGGTGGTCGAGTTTTTTAAGCAACTGAACGCTTTATTGGGAAAGAGAACCTACAGAAGCTTTTCACCACTGATTATAATTACATATTTATTTTCCACTGCATCCAACATTTTCAGACATTTCTGCATCTTAAATTCAAAGTGACATTTGTTTAAACACCACAAACCAAGACTCAAAGGAAAAGGAACATCCAGGCTATTAATTATATACTGAAGCTTAATAAAATGATATAAAAAAACATAGTCTATATGCTAAGATATATTCAAATTATTGTATATGTATTGTTATAATAATGAACATGTTTCGCTCCAAAATAAATATTTACAGTAAATCATTCATCTAATACATGAAAGAGAGGTGCACATGAAAGTCTTTAGTGACTAACGTGCTGCATCCTCCCTTTGAATTGGTTTCACTAAAAAGCTGTTACATTTCAGGATTAGGCGAGCAGTTGTATGAAAAGTCTCATTCTAACTGTAATGGAAGCTCTAGAGAAGGGGAGAGAGCAGCACACGGACTGGTCCTACCACAGAACAGTATTTCCTTCCTCCTATTCTTAAAATTACGCATCGCGCTGATCTGTTAATAGGCTACAGCATGTATTTACCAGATGATGTAAATAGCAGCATGTTTAAAGAGGAACCATAATTATATTGTGTATGTGTGTTTGTGTTCTGTGTCCTTTTTGATAATAAAGCTGAGTGAAAACAGTCTGCACTGGCTGCCCAGCGTGCGTATTTCTGCTGAGTGGGACTGAGCGTAACGTGTCTGAATAACCCATGTTGGGCACCACAGGCCCCTTGAACGTCTGGGATTCAAGCAGGGATGCTTTGTGTGTTTTATGTGACCCTGGTTTGCCACCGTACTGCACGAGTGTCGGACTGTCTGTGTTTGTGTCCGTGCTACAGCTACTGTTGCAGAATGCTTGAGCTACAAGTTGTGTAATTAATGCTCATTTCTGCTTGCATTTGTTTTATAGTATGTGCTGGTTGCTGACTAGTAAATTGTAGTTGTATACAGCATTTCAAAAAGAGGAGAAAACTAGGTCCTTGATTTTTTAAAGCTCACTCTACCTGAAGTGTTTCCTACATTTACTCCTGCCAGACTGGTGCCAGGTATCGACAGCTTCATTTGTAGCGACACTTTCTTCCCTACTTGGTCCTACACAACAACTGAGTGTTGTGAAGTTGGCAACTGTGGCTCAACAGAATCCAAACGTCATTTTCACTGTGTCATATTTGACATAGACTTATTACTGATGATGATGTGTCACGTGTGCATGCTCTGAGGTATCATCTCTAATGAGGGAATGTGAGTGTGCTGTCATTTAAAATTAGATTAATTTCTACTTTGTTATTAACGCAGCGTGGATGAAAAGTTAAAATTGTCAAGAGGGTCCGTTTTTGGAGTTTTATGTTGTTTAATGACTATAATGTTGACATGCAAGTCACATTTTCCATTTCGAATACTGAGACCATTCTGCTCTTTTTACTCATGGTCTAAAATTCAAGACAATAATGTAAAGAACAACATCATTTCCACTTTTTTTATCTGTGTTCTATTAATCAACTACTGTTACTCCTTTGTCACTTCTCTGCAATGCAGGCAACAAAATCCATGTCTTCCTGGGTCTCATGAGCTGCGTTCAGCGCATAGCAGGCCCAAAGAGTGCAGAGCAACATTTGCAATGCAATACTGCCAGTCTGCTGCTTCAGTAGTCACTTCATCACAGGCCTCTGGTTTGCACATTATCCACTTACAGAGCAACGCAGACGAGGGAAAAGCCTGAAAAGAACTTGTTTTCTGTCCTGTGTTCAAAATGTGTCGGTATTTGTGCCTTTTTGTGATCTGCATGATTTATTTCCTCACAAAATCCATGTTTTTGCAGCAAAAAAGAAAAGGAAAGACCAAAAAACATCAAAAAGTCATATATCACTCGTACAGTACCACAGTACTCAAGGGAACCAAATATGTTATGTGGGCAGGACATATGTGTGTGTTGTCACTATATAATCATGGGAAATAAAGGCATTTTAAGTAGCCTTGTCCTGTGTGGTGTGTAGCTGGAACTACAGGGTGTCCGCCCACACACGGCCAGTAGGTGGCATCATGCACTGCGTCAGAGACCCCTAGTCCAAAATCCCCTCTTGAGGAAAAGCAAGAATGAAAGACTTAATTTTGGACACTGCGCTGAAATGTCTGATGATACCACTGAATGCACCTTTTGTTCAAACACACAATCGGGACCACACAACGTTTGTTCATCAGTTCATTCTGTATTTAATAGAGTTTACATAATTGAAGATGATTGTGATTATTGAATCCTTGCAGTGATCCCATGTGGCCATCAAATACTTACATCTGCAGCCTCATCACCTCAAATACTGACGTAAATTATGTGATATGATCACTTGTCACAATAATCTTTAATAAATAAAAGTCATAGCTATAATGACGTTGAGTTGCTGAGTGACTGATTTCCTAGTTGGTTGACTTTGATGAGGCATTTGTCACTCTGAGATCCAAGCTGTCTGAGAGTCTTCGATTAGTGATGTCATACTTCACGAGCAGGCTCTTCAATCAGAAATGACGCTCCCACGTTCCAGAGAAGAGCAACTCATTCATCATCAGCTGCCGGCGACAGCTCAGAGCCAGTTTTTCTGGTCTGCACATGAAATGCACCAAACGTTGCGGTTTCCTTGGCAACACCTGTGTGGTAGTATCTGAAATATTTGGTCCATTTATACATGAAGGATTGTTCTTGATATAATTCTCAAGCTTTATCACAATTTATTAATGTAATTACAACACTAAAAAGTATGATATACAGTATATATAGTTTTTTCTTTGTGTAAAAATATTTAGGGAATAATAACATAGATTTGAACGTAATATGTTTTGATAATCACATGTGCAATCTGTCTCTAGCCAGTCACTGAACAGACAATGGAAATGCAGGTTTCCTTTTCTTATCCCAGGATGAACACACATTAAATAAGGCCTGCCGGTCTCACTTGGACAGTTTAGTGATGACTCGAATTAAAGCTCCATTCTCATCCTTCAGTCTCTGGTTTTCCGTCTTAAGCTCAGCTTTAACCTGAAAACAAAGCCCAAGACCAAAGTTGGATCAACACGTCTACAGCTCATAAACCGAACTAGACAGACAGTCTTACACACACACAGCTTATCCTGGGTGATAATGTACTGTTTTAACATTAACAATTGGGCAGGTCATTAAAATAAAATCAGGATCACACAGACACAGATGAACCAGACCAGCCTGTTTAAATACATGCAACAGTGCTGGTCTGGATTGAACGTCTTGCTTTCGTCCCTCACGTTGGCTTAGAGCTCATGTTCCAGAAAACAAGAGCTTCTTGTTTGTCTCCTGTTGGCTGTGACACAGCAGACATTTGTGAACTCAGACTGGGAATGAATACTGATGGCTCGTCCGCTGCAGCGTCAAAGTGCTCACACTGTCCCCAGCAGACAGAGAATAATGGTGACAAATGATGTCAGCTAACACCACTGCAGACAGAGCAGCTAACGCCGTGGCACCGACTGTTTGCTGTTTGTCTCATGTCAAATAAAAGCAGTTGAACTGAGAGTCAAAGCAAAATGAACATTTCACTAAATAGGTAAAATATCTTGGTAGTGTTTTAATTACCTTCAACTGTTCTTCCATATCTGTGATCCTCTTTTTGAGACTCACACTTTCCTGTGTAGAATAAAAGATAATTAGGAAAAACTGAAGTATTTGGACAAACATGCGGCCTGACATTAGCGGAGCTGGTACCTTTTTTTCAGACTCCAGCACGTTGGATCCATAACCTCCCTGTCTTCCATTCTACACATATGAACGTTATTATAGAACCAGTCACATCAGAATACGTTAAGGCTGCACGTTGTTTGTTTTGTTGTTAGCACCTGTGCTCGATGCAGCTGGTCCTGAATCATGGCGAGTTCCTGTTTACTTGTTTCCAGCCTGGATTTGAGCCTCTGATTGGTGGCGAGGGCCTTTTCATACATCTAGAAAATATAATATATATGTTGAATGATAGAAGTCAGTCAGTTATTAACAGCCTATTGCAACACCTGCCTTCTTATAGTCATTGTTTGAGTTCTCTTCCTCTGCCTTTTTCCTTGCAGACAGTCGGTTGTCCCTCCGGGTGAAGTAGGACTCAGCATGGTTTGTTGGCGTGTTATTGGAAGCATCAGTCGTCCCAGATGAGCTCAGTCTGATGACACAAGGAAGGTTAAACACACAGGTTGACTACGGAGCAGCTGACTGTCTCATGTATGTGTCGATGGTCTGGAGAAGGCTAGACGATGCTCACCTAGACAGCCTCTCGTGCTGAAAGAGAAGAGAAAACCTGCTTAAGTGCAATACAAACAGCATTAAGAGGTTTTACGAGGCGGTTCCTAAACATCTTCAGCATATTTTCACTAGTATTTAAGCCCAACATGGACTCTGAGACTGAAGATCCTTATATGGTGTAAACAAATCATCCAGCTTCTTCATAATGCATCGTCTATTTCACTACATGATCATCACTAATACATATATATATAAGATGGTAAATGAGGCTGGACTTTGTAACGTGTGTAACATTTCCTTTATCATAAACATGCTCTCAGGACATTATTTTTCTAAGTAATGTCAGCGAGCACATTCATTACAACCTCGCTTTATGTGACAAAACTCCCTCGCATATTAGTGATAGAAGCAGGAATTCCTCATGAAGGAGGTTTCATATTTTATAGCGGCCTGGGACGCTGAGCCAAGTTAAAGAAGGCAAGAGGAAGTGATCCCTTAAATAAACTGACAAGCGCAGATCACGAAGCGCATCCAAAAAAGGTAAAAGCTCCGGCAGTGACCCTCACAGTTTGCTCATTATTGCCTGTTGGAAGGGTTGTGTTATTTGTCTGCTGCAGCATCTCCAACAGCCAAATAACACAAAACACAGCAATAGTGAAATGTTGGCGTACAGTTCAAATTTGATTTAATGTAACAGAAAACATCACCAGAGTAATTTTACTGTGAGGAAATCCACACTTCCTCTTATCTTTTTTGTTTGGTTTAAATCTGTGATCTGTGAACGTAATGGAATTTAACATAACTACTCAGTCATAAACTATAAGTCAAATAATAACTAGAACTGTCCATACGTACTAGTTAGCATACGTTATTACAGATATGTCTTAAAGCACATTCAGAAATACAAGTGCTTTGATTACAGTCAGTTACGTCAGTTCATCCTGACGATGTTCTTACTGTTCACTACATTATCTGGTGACATGAGGTAAAAGTTCTTCCAGAGAATATTTCCACCAGCCTCGGCTTAGTTTTTAGGGCTAATGAATAAATGCAGCATGCTTATGTACAGTAGACACGTTTAAAATGATAGCACGTTAGCACTGTTGTTTCTATTTGCATCATCTTTTCTATAGCAACAAGACACTTCAAAGAGCTTTACGTGAGAAATAAACACACAGCTGGACGGATGTGGATGCTTTTCCAGAGATTGAGATATTGACTAAAAAAAAAAATCCCACTGCTAGATGGAGCTAGAAACAGTTACAGCCACGGCAGATGGACTCCTGCACAGAAGAAACGACTTGTACGTTTCAGACGCAATGTGTAAACACGCTGATATGCTCAGACATTTACTAGACCTCTGGAACGTCACCAGACTCTGATGTCAGCTCCAACTCTCTGTGGACACTTGGTAAATTGTCAATATTGATATACATTAGGCAGACGTGGAAAAAGCTCTGGTTTACATTAAGGGACGTCACATATAAACAGATGCTGATGGAAAAGGAGGCTTTTGAAACACGGTCCTCTCTACTGGAGCGCCTTCATCACTAAGCTGTCCTCCAGCCCGTCTACATCTCACGAGGAACTTCTGGTCTGCTGACAAACTATTCCCAAGTGGAAAATGTGAGCTTCCCGTAGGACTAGCAGAGAGATAAACATCCATAAATACTGTGTCTGAGTTCCCACAAGCCAGTTAGGCAGTTTATCCCTCCTTTCCTCTGTTCTCTGTCTTCCTGTCGTTCACCCCTCTCTCTCTTCTTCTGCTCTTCCTGGCCTCCTCTCTCACGCACTGACGTCCACTATGTCTTTCCATTTACTCTTCCCAAGTGGATTCTTGCTTTGTACAAGCCGATTAGAGTAAAGTTGTTTTTTTTTACCTTTAGAGCCACGTCATGTGGTAAGAGATTAAAACACAGATCAGCAGTACATGTCTGGGTGAAATCACATCTCTTAACCACTTCCTTGATTTTGGTAAAGAAAGGAGGTGATAACAGAAATACAAGTAGCATAAAATAGGTCTTGCTGTCATGATATCCTCATCTTAATACTCAGCTTTACCTCCAGCAGAGTCTTTCCCTGTAAGTGATGGGGGTAATATGCAAAAATGCATTAAACTGTATATTTAAAGACAAAATAAATTAGTCAAGTTAAGTGGATAAGTTAAGTTATTAATCACAATTAATCAATTCAAGATGTTCATTTGACAAAGTGCATCAATGCATCAGTCCGTCTTATCGTTTATTGTTTAAATTGACTATTGCACAGAATAAGGATTGTAGATTTCATCATCCTTTTATTTTAAGTTATGAACACGTGAGTAATCAAGTAAAACCTGTTTCCGTCGTCACATAAACCTCTGACATAGTTTTACCAAACACTTTTTGCGTTTGGTAAATTGTGACCATTGTGTCAGCTTTGGTGAAACCGATTAGGGGACGTCAGAAAAAGCGGGTTTAAGCAGTTGAATTGTGTCGGCAGCTTGTTCCCTCAAGTTCATTGCCAGAAGGGCAGAAAGAGGTCAATAATGAATGCACATGATTTTCCACTGAGCCTGTAGCCTGAATCATCAGTTCAGATTAAACGATCTGTCACGTCCTACTTTAAAACACAGCACATGCAGCACACGCAGCACACAAATACCTATGTGAATATTACAGAGCCATTTATCTGACAGTGACTGAACATTACAGTTGCCCGGGGGCACTGACTGTGGCCTTACCCTCAGGCTCCTGGTGGTGGCAGTGGCTGAAGCTGGAGAGGAGTCAGAGGGTGACTTTGTCTTGTGGAGCTGGTCTTTGTTGTGAGAAAGTAGAGATGACATCACTGACAACTGCTAAAGCCACTGCATGTACATGTAAAGAGGTTCAAAGCCCCTCCGCAAAAGTTAAAAATGTCCTTCTTGAAGAAAAACCTCTAGATAAGATGCTGATGAACACGTTCATTATCCGCTGATGTGAGCTGATGTGGCTTATTCCTTAAGATCAGTAACTCAAGTGTGAGCTTCATGCAGTGGTGAGACATTGCATTTCTGATGAGAGTGAAAGAACAGCACGAGTGTGAGAGCTATGGAGGAAGTCGCGGGACTGAGGAAGAGGCGGGTCACTGTGTGTGTGTGTGTGTGTGTGTGTGTGTGTGTGTGTGAGTGAGTGAGAGAGAGGGTACAGAAGCATTGCTCCGGTCTAATCTGAAAGAAACAGGATGAGAACTACAGCCCAGTGAGGAAAAAATGTGATTTATATTTCAACCATGAATATGAGTTTATCTCAAGATGATTGTCATTCAACTGGTTACATCAATTTTCTTGCTGGCTATTATGAGAAATATCAAGGGACAGGACATTTTTATGGCAGACTCTTTGCAGCTTGTCATATTTGGCTTGTAACCTGGCACCACCTGCTGGCAGAAAACACTACTTCAACCCTTTTTACTAAGTTGTATGACAAGGAAACTGCAGCAGCACCAGTGAGTCAGGAACACGCACCTGCATGAGACACAGGCTCACATGTCAAACTGTGTAATTGTCATTTGTAATAAACGATGTCGTTCATTATCACTTTTAAGACAGTTGAAATCCAGTTTCTCCAATTGTGCAAACGTTATATTTGAAAGCTGAAATAATAAATAAATACTATTTTCCTCTTCCAGTGCCTGGTTGTATTGAATTTCATTCAAAATGGTTTTGCGTCATCCTGCTAGAGTTGTTGTAAATGAACATTTTCGTCCATATGTCCCACTACCCGCCATGAAAAGAGTCTTTATACACATTCCCATGCTTTAAAGTTTTACCTGTCATTTGATCAGTAAACAAATGACGTCATTTCCGGGCGGTGCACCTGGCGCAACGGAGGCCTTTACAACTTTAATCAAAGCGAGGACGCGTTTCCATGTGCAGGACGTTGCGTCGTTTGTAAACTCGCTTCATCAGCTGCGGGACGTCGCTGAACGTGACTCTGACCTGTTTGTGCTGCTGTGGCGAACAAAGCCGCTCGTAATAAAAGATGCGACCGTGAAGGCAACGACCAACAACAGAGCCGGAAAGCGGAGAAGGGTTTTATCCAGCTGACGAAGACGAGCAGCGGCAGGACACACGTCGGACCCGCTTTAATAAGGCAACAGCTGTTAATGAGGTGGGTTTGTGTCTGGCGTCCACCGAGCAGCTGCTGGCAAACTCTGGGGCCGCAGTGATGGAAGAAAGGAAGGTTCTGTAGCAAAATGCAGTTGCTAAAATTGTTCAGTTAAAAAACAAAACAAAGTAGTTCAGTTCAACCAACGACTGCTTTTCAAGATTCAAATATTTAGTTTGAGAACAGTCAACAATGTTCATCTAAAATTTAAGTCAAGTTATAACATTAAAGGTTTTATAAAGGAAACCAATCATGTATTTTAATAAACAGAATAGTGGACTAAGGCGACACTAAGTAGGTTGTTTTCATGTTGATGGTTACTTTCCTTATTGAATAATTTCATACTTTAGTCACAGGTGACAATTTACTGTAGGTACCTGGCAGACAGACAGTAAACCAGTGGAGTAGAGAAAGAAACGACTGGCTACAATATAAACCACACTGATCAACACTGATGACAGCTCAGGACTTTTAATTTCCGCTTCTCAAAGGACAGCTTATGCTCTCTGTAATGTTTAAAAGACAGACAAACACAAACACAGCGGCCTGCTTAAGTAAACGTGCTGGATTGTATCCCACTGTTCAGAGAGCAGCTGCAGCTCCTCTTCACTCTGTAAAGAAACAAGATGCTCAAAAGCTGTTTTATTAAATCTGTCTTTTCAGGGAAACATCGTCACAACACTTGTATATCGATACCTCTGACGTTTAAAGTCATGGAGCACTCGGCTGAGCCCAGTTTGTTCTCAATGACCACTTTGTATTCCCCGTTGTCCCTGGCCCCCACCCTGAGTACGAGCAAGGAGCAGACCCCGCAGACGTTGGTGACGTGGTAGTTGGTGTTTGTGTTCAGGCTGACGTTGTTGTGGTACCATGTTACATGCGGAGCTGGGTCACCCCGTACTGCACAACTCATGAGGCACTCGTAGCCTTGAGGAGCCGTACGCCTCCTCAGGGGAACAATGAACGATGGAGCTGACTGGAAGCTTACACACTTCCTCTCTGGCATGTTCACCTTAAACTTTTCTGAAACATGAAATGAAAATTATGGAGTTTAAGTAACAACGGTGCATTTGTTCATTAGTCAGAATTAATTAATTCAGACCTTTTTCTTTTTTGGTTCCAAATGGAAGCGAGACAGACGGTGGAGAAAGACCCATGTCGTTTTTAGCAAACACCCGGAAGTAATACTCCCGTCCGGGCAGAACGTTGACCACTGTGAACTTGTTGTTAAAGAGGTTGTCAGCCACGGTCCTCCAAGAGCTTTTGAAGGAGTCCCGTTTGGACACCGTGTAGTGTAGTCTGTCGTCCCTCTTTTCATCTGGTGATGGAGTCCAGGACAGAGTCACTGTGCCTGGGGTGTTCTGATCCAGCTCAACTGGACCTGGTGGCTTGGGATCATCTACAATCCACAGGTGATGAGTGAGACAAGAGAACTTTTGGACTGAACAGTGGTTAATGCAAAGTTTTGTTTACTGTATATTCATACATATTTTGTATTCTACCAAATCCTGTTCAATAGTGCATTGTAATATGATTGCAATGTTTGCAACAAGTGTGAGATTATTCGGGTTGAGTGTTTAATGTGCTGATACAGTAGGTGTATTCAAAAGTACCAGCTCACAGTATTAGCTTAAAGTCTTGGTTTGCTTTTAAATGACCAAAATGCAGAGTTGGTTTCTACAGTAAGTGTAGTGAGGATTGCTATCGCATTCACCTGTAACTCTGATTTCAACGCTGACGCTCTCCTGGCCAACCAGGTTCCTGACAGTAATGTTGTAGGTGCCGGTGTCTGAGCGCTCAGATGTGGGGATTAACAGTTGAGAGCCAGTGTCTGAGTTTGTAATTGTTACATGTTTAGGCACTGGAACGCCGTCTTTCAGCCAAGTGATCTCTGGAAAAGGTGAGGCCTGTAAACCGAGGAAACGGCAGCTTAGTATGTTTTCATAAACGTTAGAATCAAATGCATCCTTGATTAAACATAGCACCTCAAAGTTGATGTAGAGGCGAACTGTATTTCCAGATCTCACCACCACAAAGGTCTTCATGTTGCGGTCTTTGAATTTTGGCTTCACTGATGCAATAAAATTGACAAATTTAGGCTGCTGGTGCAGGGCTAGACAGTATTCAAAGCAAATGTACATGTGTTTTCAAACAAAAACAAATATTTACAATTATTTGCAAACTGTTACTTAGCGTAAAGCCCCCCAAAAAACATTAAGTACATGTAGCTTTCCCTAAAGCCGTCTTACCGGGAGGAGGCATGGCAGTTATGTAATTGTCAAAGCCCTGAGGTTCTCCATCACCTCCAAAATTGGTGGGAATGACTCTCACCCAGTATGTGGCCATTGCCTTCAAGCCAAGCACAGTGTAGGAAGTAATGGTAATAGGAATGGCATTACAGCGGACCCACTCAAGGCTTTCTATTGGTCTGATCTCCACGTAGTAGCCCTGGGCTTCATCCGCTACCCCTTCCACTTCCTTAGGTTTATTCCAGGCCAGTGAAAACGTGGTGTAATTGGACGACGTTAATTTCAGGTCTGTGACTTTGCCTGGGGGCTCTGAAATTACAGTAATGGGTAATGAGCCACAGGCCTTGTTATGTTCAACCACACTGAGACCTTAAATCGTTTGAGTTTAGTTGGGCTGTAAACGCTCGGTGCAGTGGCCTTACTCATAGGATCCCTTGCGATCACTGTGTCACATGGAATACTAGGGTCTCCTGCACCTGACAGATTGATGGCAGACACCCTAAATTCATACGCTGCCCCTTCAAAGACGTCCTTCACTGCATACTTTGTATCTGTGGAGAAGCGAACACGTGGTTACATTATCAGTAGAACCTTTGATTGGTCTCAGAGCAAACGTTTTCACTGTCCTCGCTGTTTGCCACCTGTAATAGGTCCTGCTTGGTTCACAAGGCTCCAGTAGTTTGTGCCTTTTTTGTTCTTTTCCAAATTGTATCCCACTATTTTAGTTCCTCCAGTGTCACAGGGAGGACACCATGACAGATTGATGCAGTCTTTAAAGGCACTGACCACTTTCGGGGCCGTTGGGGCTCCAGGATAACCTGTGGGGAAACATTTGTCACTGCGGTGATACAGTATAGCATAAGAGCCAGATTTTTGTAGTATCACGCTTACGTAGTATTCCGGCAGCTATGTCCTCTGTCTGCAGGTAGTCACTGATGCCCTCTGCGTTCTTGGCTCTGATCCGGTAGCAGTATCTCCTCCCGGGGTCCACATCTGAGTCTCTGTAAGTTGGGTTGCTGCCAGGGATCTCGCCAAGCTTGGACCATTTATTGCGTCCCACTTGCTGTCGTTCTATGATATAGCTTGTCACTGGGCAGCCACCACTGTCTTTTGGCGGTTTCCATTTGAACTCAACAGATGTTACAGCACTTTCCATAATTTCCACAGGTCTTTGTGGTGGTGTGGGTTTGTCTGTATGTCAAAAAGAAGAGATCAGATTCTGCTTTAAGGAAACAAACGTTGGTGTATCTCTTTCCACTTAGTATGATGTACAGTATCCAAACTGTCTTGGTCTCTGGTAGTAACTCACCTAGTACAATTAGTTTAGAAATGGCCTCTGTGGTACCAAATTCATTTTTTATTTTGATTTTGATTTCCCCGCTTTCTTTTCTTTGGCACTTAAGAAGGCGTAGCTGGCTCACAGTATCTGACGTTTCCGTCTTCACATTGAGGGCAGGCAACAGCACATCGTCATCCTTGTACCACTGAATACTCACGGGTGCCTGCCCTGAGAATGGCAGCTTCCACTCGGCATTTTCACCGGCCTTTATAATTACTGGCTTTGTGAACTCTCCTAAAGCGTCACTGTCAATTTTTGGTGGATCTTATCAGAAAGAAAACAGTAGTTATTGTTTAAAAAGCCTAATCTTTTGGTAAATCTTCCATCGTATTTGTTAATTTAGATTCTGACCTTGAACATTAAGTGTTGCCTCTGATTTACGTCCTTCAGCTTCGAAGCGGTAAACAGCTGCGTCATCTTTTTTACAGCAGTCAATAATTAACCTATGACAGGCTCCGTCTTTGATCATTCGTACTCCTTCCTCGTTTGTTAGCTCATCGGATTAAAAGATGACATGTGATAAACTAGAGTTTGGATGAACTACAGTATTTTACAGTATTTTTTTCTCGATGAACAGCATGGTTGGTATATAAATAAATAAAAAAAGGTATATGCAAACAGTGCTAGAAAAACTTACCAGCTTCCCATTTTTATACCAACTTCCTTTAGAGGTCTCACTGCTTAGTTTGCATGACATCTCTACCTGTTCTCCAACATTAGCCACGGTGTCTGACAGCCCACTGACAAACTGAACGCCCTGATCTGCAACAGTTAAAACACATTTAAAATCGTCAACTTCTGTGTAGCTGAACATTAAGAAAGCTAAACATGCAGACGCGTCATGAGAAACGCGTCATGTCTGCTTTGCCACGACACATTGTTTAGTCTTCATGGACTGAAGGTGATGATAATACCTGTAATTGTGTGAGGAACCAAAACCTTCTTTTTCCTATCACCTGCGTCATTTTTATTTTTTTCATCAGCGCCAACTCCCAACAGGCTTTCACTGTTTTCTCCGTCGCCCTCGTGTGCATCAGTCTTGCCGCTGTCTCCATCTCCAGGTGTCTCCCCAGACGCATCTCTTGAACCGTCTTCTGCATCTGCTCCATCCCTCATGGCTGTTTTAGCTGCTGCGTCTCCACCATCCTTTTCACCACCTGGTTCCACCTGGTTTTCTTTCTCCTTTGGTAATCTGGCCTGTTTCTCCGATGCTAGTTTCATCCGGTCGTCTTGATCACCAGTTTTGGTGCCTTTACGGCCAGTTTGATCGGCTGAATTGCAGAACACAGCAGTGATTAGAAAAAAATATTGAACTTTATATTCCAATAAAAAGCTGAATATTCTATGTCCCACCTTCCACTGTGAGGAGGGCACTGCTGGAAGCGATTCCAGCAATGGCATAGTATGCTCCATTATCTGCCAGGGTACAGTCTTTGACTTTTAACGTGTGAGTAAGTTTGTCCTCTGACACAGCAATATCGTATTTGCCCCCATGTTCTAATGACGAGTCCTGTTTTGACCAAGTTATTCGGTTGAGAGGCGCTGACAAGACGCACTGAAAGGTTGCGTCGCCACTTTCAACGGTCTTCGCGTCCTTTATTTTGGCAATGAACTCCACAGCAGGCACTAAGAGAGTGGAGAAAGGGGATTTCATGACGGCTTCACCCTAAAGGTCGCTTTGATTTGTTCGATATTTACACTTTACCTTGAAAGTCGGTTGCCAGAACATTCGCCTCTTCGATGTCAACCTGGTAAAAGCCTGCGTCCTCTGGCTGAGGGTCTTTGATGCTGAAGACATACTTGGTGCCAGTTTTCCTCAGGCTGTACTTTGAATTTCCGTCCTCATCATATGGCACCGTTGTCCCGTCCTTTACGGAGAACAGCAGTCAGGTATCTTTGGGTTTGAGCCTGTATTTGTTATGAAGGGGCTTTGTGGGATGTTTTTAACCCACCTTGTACAGGTTAATGGTGCTCTTAGGATCCCAAAGTGTCATATCAAAACTAAATTCAGCTCTTCCGTTTGGCTTCACTTCTATTTGTTTCACATTTTCCAGTTTTTCTACCACCTAGAGAAAAACGAAAAAAAAATCCCTGCTAAACCCAGAAACGAGTTTAGATGATGACTAAACATTGTGCATTGCTTTATTCCGTGGTACCTTTGCCTGTTCATCCTCTCTTTCCTTTTTCATCTGGTTGAGCCTCTTTAGCATCCAGCGAAAGTCAGTAACCCCAAAGTCCAAACAGATTTTTTCATAATTCTTCCTTGGTGCACTAAGTAGCAGTTCCCAGAGCTTAGGATCGATTTCTCCCTCCTTCTTTGGTGGAAGTTGTTTTTTTCTGGTGACGACAACTCTGAGACGAGAGGAACCTTCATGAGGCTTCACTGTAACACAGCGTTTAAATAAAAAGCAGCTTTTACTTGCACTTACGTTTTCTTGAGCATCGATCTGAAGTCTTGTGTTCCCTGATCTGAAAGACAATGGGAGGTCAGTTAAATAAAGGAAAAGGAAAAGCCAAGGTTCAGGTTGATCATCATATTTACCATGCACTGCGTTTACTTTAGCCCAGCTCAAACTAAACAGAGCAAACCTCACTTTTCATACTTCTACTTGTGTGCTAGAGTTGTACCTGCCTGACCCTTCTTCTTTAATCCAGCTGTGAGAATGACAGAAGAGACGAAAAGCAACAGTGAATAGTCGAGACCGTAGTATGTTAACAAGCAACGACAGTATTCTGTAGTAATGATATTTACTTGCAGTGACCGTGAGAGTTGCAGTGCACGCGGCTTTTCCGTACTCATTGATGGCGAAGCATTTATAGGTGTCTGCTTGGTCTGGTTTTACACTGAGTATCTAACACCGTAGTAAAGAATTAATCTCAACAACAGGGGAGACAAATGTTGTTGTTGTTATTATTATTATTATTAATGAAGTTCACTCACCTCAAGGATGTGCTCCTTGGTTCTCTCGTCGTATCTGCTGATGTACTTTTCTGGGTCATCAGTTTCACCCTTATTTCGCCCCCATGTGACGGTCGGTGCTGGTTTCCCACTAACCATGGCTTTAAAACTTGCTTTTTTACCTTGGAGAAGTCAGGAGAAAGCCAAACAGCAGCTTTAGAGCGCGGAGGTGTTGCAGGTTCACTTTTTGGCTTCGCGTTGTACCTTCTTGAACAGTTAGAGCCACTGGCTTTCGGGTGATGTCAGGTGTTGACTTTCCTAAAGGCAGTTGCTCAACATACTGAGTGATTATAACCCCAGGAACTCTGGAGCTTTTCTTGATGGCCACTGTAAAGATGCAGAAAATAACATTAAAGCTGATGTCGGATACAACAAGTAGACTAAACAAACTGCAGCTAAATGTTCTGTTAAAGTACAAACATCATGATTTCATATGGTTGAATGTGTAAATTTTTCTTAAATATGTGGATAATGATCCCACAATGTATGCTTAAATTATATTTAATACCAGTTTAATTAAAAAAGAAGGTCTTACAAACCTTCACCAATGTTTGACTTTGGTCACAAGAGGTCAGTGTTTCCCTTTTGGTAACTATTGGCCAACTAATAATAAGACCTTCTAATTATTGAACTATGCTGATTAAGCTGAATGTACTTAAATCAATAACTGTCCTATCACACGTGTCATAAGAATATGGGACAGAACTACAAGTTCCTTGTTTGTTGTAAGAAATCAATTTTATTTGACCTGAGCTGTATCAAAAGCACTGACGCATGTGTTGACTTACCTGCAAGCTATAAAATCACTGTGAAAAAGAATCATGTGAGACGCTGAGCAGTTTCTCTGATACTCTAGCAAAACTATTCCTGCGACTGAGCGCAGTGAGAAAGGTCCTGTCGGCCTTTTCTAATGGTTCCTCTCTGCAGTGGTTGTGGCAGCACATGCTCCTTCAGGCTTTTTCTTCTCCAGCGTTCAGCTGTGGGGTGACTCAGTGCAGAGCACGAAGTTTATGCGACAGCTGTTCAAATCATGAACTTCATCCCACCATGTGCTGCTGCGATTTCTGCACAGGCAACGTGGCTCATTATTACTCACTGTATGCGTCAGACACCCAGTCGCCCTAACAATTGGAATAACGTCTAACGTATAGACGGATCAAAGAGCCATTCACTTTACCAAGCAGAATAAAGTGTGTCCTACAGTTGCCATAGTAAAATCCACTGTCCACAAGTTGAACTATTGTGAGTTTAAGGTTTATTAGTTTGAATGTAGCCTTAGTTTTCTGCAGAATCCGGTAATTGTACAGCTCCAGACGAGTCAGTGTCAAGTGATTCAGACCAAATAGCAACAGTGACACAGCTTAATTAACTTGACATGAGCTCTGCCAGCTTGTCCATCATATTTGAAATTTAAATGACCCAAAATAACGAGATGTGTAAATGACCTATGCGCATCTCAAGAAATTGGATCAGTCATGAAAACATGACACGTCTCGATTGTTTTTGAAGTAATAATCTAATGTTGTGATCGAACTCTTGTATTACTCTGTATCTATTTTAATATCAGTACATGTCTAAATTGAAACCTTATTGTGTGTAAAGGCAGAGTATGTGTGTTTGTGTTAAAGATTTGATTAACTAAGTGGACACTAGCTCTATATTTTGCCTGACACTTCCCATCTGTGGGAATAACACGGATTCAAAGGAGAAATGAAAAAAACCTGTTAAACATCATAAAACTGAATTATGTTTTGTTAACAATGTTTCTACAATGATGTCAACATCAAAGTGAGGTAACAGCCTACACAGTTATAATATTAAACTTAAGCACGGCCTTTTTAACTACAGCTTGTGGGAGTTCCTGCAGATTACCATTCCTTCATCGCGTCTACTCGGCAGCGCAACAGAAGTTAGAGGGCATGTGCTGAATATTCATCAATCTGTATGTGTCGTCTCTCAAGAAGTTGATTTATGCTTTTATATCGTCTGAATGCAGGCAGAATTCTTGTAACCTTGTCTCCAAGCATTGATTCACACATAATCCAAGTGTGGTTGGAGAGCAGTGAGCCGTTGGCTGCTGCATACCAATGGCCCCTGGAAGAAGTGCTGGGTTTTACCAGCGTCAGGCTGGAGGACACCTTCAACAGGCATTTGTTGGCTTCACGATATAAAGCTGTTATCTCTTTAATAAACCAACATAAGGCTTCTGGAATGAGGGTGAATCATTTCATTTCTGCCATTGTTGCTTTAATTATAAGATTGCAATTGTAGAGCACCAGTAAGATAAGTTTCCGTAATGTTTGAAATGGAATAAATACATTTGATGTACAGCTGTTGATGAACAGTTTCCAGAAACTTGGAAACAGGACTTTGAATAGTGAGCACAAAAAATATGAGAAATTAGTTTTTCATTATTTGTTTTAAATATAAGCACATTTAGTCTGATGTTTATTGCTGTGCTGTTTAATTAGACTTATATTATTTGGGAACTGAGAATAGTTGCAGTTTTGCATCTGGAGTGTTTGTTATTTCATGCAGAATACAAGACTCGGGCTGCTCAACAGTCCATGGTCCTGTTTGTGATGTCCTGCGCATTTTTACTAGTAGATGGGTCTGAACAGCAGGCAGACCAGCCGAGCATGTGCAGTCTGTTATGAAGACGAGCTACCGTAGCATGAGGAAACTTCTGACTTCCTAAAAAAGATTGTTAAAATAGCAGCATATGTCTCTGAAGCAACTTCATGCCTTCACACACATACACACACACACAACAGCCTTTTACCTTTTGGTTCCTTGTTTGTGTCTGAACACATTGTTGCGTTGTTTATTGTTTTACAGATGAGTCACTGTGGCTGAAATACAAAGAGAAGAGTTGAACAGGTATTAAAGTATGTACTGTAAGACTGTTGCCTTCCATTTGGCTCTAAATATATCTGCATAATCTGTATGAGAGAAGTAATGAACATTTTTTACAACGGAACATTTTAACAGCTTTAATAGACAATCATTTTAGCATTTTCCGATCACTGATTTGCTGTCTGTGAAGTAACGCGTGTGTAAGATCCCTTGGCTCGACTTGACCGTCCTGTAACAGCTGGGGTCACGAGGAACTGGGATTCATAAAGATGGGGTCATGGGTCAGAGAAGGCTGAGAATCTCTGCCTCAGAGGTTCTTCTTACACATCATCTATTCTGCCGTATGACATCAGCCTGTCACAGCGGGATCCCTTGACATCTGCGTGGGTGTCGTGCAGACTGTTGGCGACGTGGTGGGACACTGTAAATGGGGAATGTGAAATCCCAGCTAATAGCTGACTCTGCCCTGCTGCCTGTGGAGTCAGGTGACCGTGCTCAGGATCCAAACATAGTCAGGGACAGAGTGTTTACATTAAATTCTTAGGCTGATGTACAGTATGTGTCTATGTGCCATTGCATCACATTTAGCAGGGTTTGTCTGTACTGATACAGGCGGCATAAGGAGAGGCTGTTATTTAGAAAAACATCAAAACTACCAAACTATTCCAGGGAGATAACGTACAGTAAGATACACGCAGTGTAATGGAAATAGGACACACTGTTGAAATTATCAGAGTTTACATAGTGTCTTCTCAGTGGACAGAAACTGTAATTCTTTGTAATGTGGAACAAAGGTTTTTAGGTGAAGACGATGGTACACAGAGCACACAGTACGTTGCCTATAGGCTAGGAGTCTAAATGAGTTCTGCCTGAAACTAAATTAATCACCGCTATGCGTAAACTAAACCAGATCTGTGCTAAACAAATCCTCAACCTTCTCTTTCAAGCTGGGTGATGGTCTCTTGGTTAAAGTGGCTTATTGCCAGTTGCTGTATTTGCTGATTGGAAGTTCACATGTTGACATTTGTAAAACGGTGCATCAGATGAAATCCTTTCCATAGGTTTTCCTGTAGATAAAGAGTAAATGTGACTTACCTCGCCGTCATTTAAGTTCTGTCGACCGTCTTCATGTACTTGCTTTCTCGCTCTTGCTAATATTTCAGCGATGACACCCTGGTTTTGTTCGGTGATAAAAGTCTGTAGCCATAAATGGATGTAATGTGTTCGGTAAAAACCCAAATTAAATGGTGGTATAATGGGTCAAGCTTCCTCTTACCCATCCCTATGAAAGCGATCGCTTTGCATTTGACACTGAAAATACATTATGACTCTTTAGTCAGTCTGGTATTAATGTATCCAGGCAACAGTCCCCATCCCAACCGCTGACATTATTAAAACACACCCAGCATCACACACAAAACTCACATTCCCTCAGACTTAAGTAAATCTTTAAGAATTCTAGTGCCATTATACACATCATTAATGTCAATCACACTAGTGATGGATATTACTGCCGTTCATGGTTGGCGCTGTATGATTTACACGCTCAACACTCGAGGAGCAAAGATCCTAACAAATAGCTTTTGAATGGCAGCTTTGCAAGGTCTGTAGTAACACGATCGTTCTACTGTCGACTTTATTGGTCAGTAAATGTAAATGTGAGATCTTTTATTTGGTAAAATACCCTGTGGCTGGATGAGTTGCCTGTTCCAGCTAGACCCCACATGTTCCAGTGGGAATTCCCCCGCATGCCGATGGTATTTAGTGAGTCACACTGGATCTGCGGTGGCATTATAAAAAGATGGCTGCTTGTGATAGCGTGTCGAACTGAATGTGCTGAGCATGTGAGCGGGTTTATATTGTCAAAGGTTAAACATGCATGGCTTATCCAGAGAGTTTATATCATCACCCTGACCTCGTAAAAGAGACACGGCTGAGAGAAAGGCCCGGTGACACGAGTGGGGAATAAACACAGCATCACCTCCGACCTGACAGAGGAAATGAGGTAAACACTCTTACGTAAAGCAAGCACTTTCAGAACATAAATATTATCAGAAGAACACTGGGTGCAGTAACGTATAATCATCAGACCCTTAGCTTACATCCATCAGCAACCCTGTGCTTTGCAGACGCCGCGTCATGTTCTGTATGGACTTATTCTGGCCTTGTCAGTCCAGTATTCTAAGTAATGTATCAGGTATATACTCTACGTACGTACACACACTCGAGTGTCATTTGCTTTCCGAGAGCTCCTTTAGTGGTTTTTCAGCTGTATGATGTGAGAATGTTTGCAGCCATAGGAACTTCAATGATAAACAGGTGGAGAAGACTTTGCTCTCAGTCCAGATTACTTGATGTAGTACTGTATAGGAGGAAGCTCAGCAAGCTGCTAAAGTCGAAAAAGCACATTACACACACGTCATCAGTTGCATTTATTGTGAGGAACAAAGCTTGAACATTTAACAGATGCTTCTTTGTTGAAGTTTGTCATGAACGTCAGTTGGATTTTAAATGAAATCTGTCACCATTGAGACTAATTCAGTAGTTTGCATTGAGGCGTCACATGCCTTCAGTGGCGTCTGTTGTAAACCAAAGTGTTCAGCTGTACTGTAGGTACTTTATTCAAAAATATCTTGGTACTGCATCGAGCCTCTAGGGCATTTTAATCTGTGAACAGAAGCAGAGAGGAAAATATCTGTTATACTGTAGAAATAAATCATATCGGAAAGTTGTAAAAGCATTTAAGCTTTACCTTTAACAATAATTTTGGTGGAACACTCTGCTTCGCCGAAAGAGTTGACTGCAACCACCTTATATTCGCCACTGTCCTTTAGTCGGACTCGGAGGATGTACATGGAGCACACACCGAATGAGTTGGTGATGTAATAGTTGCTGTCTGAGTTGATGCAGACGTCATTCAGGTACCAGGACACCGTGGGCGTCGGGCATCCTCTGACAGCGCACGTCATGAACAGCTGGTACCCTTTTGGTGGCGTGTGCACCTTCAGAGGGACCAAGATGGACGGAGGCCTCTCGAAACACACCGCCGACGTATGAGCTCTGTTTGAGGCTATGCGAACTTAATGGAAGGAAGAAGATGAAATGTTCACTAACATCTACATTTCAAATAAAGCTCTTTGCTTGTACAGCACGAGAGCCTGCTAATGTGCAGCTTTGCTCTTGACCTCTCGCTTCTTCTGTACTTCATTATGCTCAGTTCAGGATGTGCAGAGATATTACAGTTAATTAACATCAGCTCAGAGTTTTAAATGATGTGTTGGCTGATATGGTTGGAGCCACGTCCATATTTTACAGAAGTCGTAGTGGAAGGCATTGGGCCCGTGAGGGAGTGTTCTTAAGTTTCTGGTCAGAAACATGCAGCCGGTTATTTAAGGTTTCGGATGTTGAACTGGCTTCGTGTTACTCTGAAGTGTATTGTAAGACTGTGTTACATCTGTGTATAGTTTGAGTTGTCATAACTATAATTATTGACGCACCTCTGTTGCTGTTAGTGCCCCATGAAGGCGACTGAGATGGGTCTGAGACGCCCACGTCGTTTCTGGCATATACCCGAAAATGGTACTGGATCCCAGAAAGGATGTTGTTGGCGGTGTACGTGTTCGTGGAGAGGCGGTCAGCGATGGTCTTCCACACCCTGGAGCTGGAGTCGCACTGAGACACCGCGTAGTACAGGCGGTCGTCAAGCTCCTCGTCAGGAGACGGAGCCCATGATATCACTAGTTTGCCGTGAACTGTTTGCTGTAGCTCCACTGGACCTGGAGCCCCGGGTTCATCTAGCAACAAACAACAAAGCAAATCTTGCTAGAAAAGGAGAAAAAATAGTTTCCTTTTGGAACCATTTTATTCATCCTGTTGTTCGATGGCTGTAGAATATTATGTAATCTTTTCTTCACCACAGTCGGCCAATATTACATTTTCATGCAGGGTCTGTTAATTCATCATGTGCTTTTACTGCATGTCAAACAGTGAGACTAATGTTTCTCATTACAACTAAAGGTGTTGGATGTTAATTGGGGTTTAACTCTGAGTTGCTAATAAATCCATGTACTATTGACAATTAGTGTTATTAGACATATTATATGTAGTTAATATTGTATGTCAATTCACCAATGTTCCCCAGAGATAGAACACAAATGAATTCATTATTCTCAACTAATTAATTCCTCACTGAAATGATCAGCTTGTGTCAGTGGTGCCTTAGAATAAAACCCAGTTAAAAGTGTTTTGTATTTTCAGGCTGTGCAGCGTTTCATTTGGCCTGTTACTCGTCCTAACCTGTGACTCGGACGTCCACGTCAAACGAAGCCTCGCCCACTGAGTTTTTGGCTCTGATGGTGTAGATGGCGGAATCTGATCGCTTTGATGAGGGAATAACAAGCTGAGACATTCCCTCTGCGTTAACGATATGAATCCACGCAGACACTGGCTCACCATCCTTCAGCCAAGTGATCTGAGCTGGAGGTTCAGCCTGGAAGAGTCAGTCAGACAGAACGTGTGAGGTAGCTGTGTCACGCTGCAGCCAGCTCACAAGTCCAAACTCCAAAATGCAGATATTATGTTTTAGGATTTATACTGAGGAGAAGGGTTCTGTGAAGTTTTGTTTTTACTCTTACCTCATAAAAGATTTTCACACGAGCAGAATTTCCTGCTCTGACGACAATGAAGTCCTCTGGGTCTTTAAAACAGGGTCTCACTGCACAGGAAGCAGGCAACAAAACATTAAACGCTGTCAGGAACCAATGCTGCGGATGGAAAGTTCCATCATTAATGTACAGAACGCAGCCCGGGTGCTGATTACTTACTGTTGGGATTCTTCGCACACACCGTAACAGAGGGAGGACTCGGATCTCCTAAACCTGACGCATTGATAGCTGAAACCCTGAACTCGTACTCGGCTCCCTCTGTGACTTCTTTAACGGCATATTTCACATCTGAGATAAACGACAATGAAGCGCAGGAAAATGAGAGAAGAGAAGGAACGTGGACACATTCACTACTGGCTGCTGACAGTAAGACTTTGCTTCGGTTTAACAAACCTTTAATAGGCTCATTGGGCGCATTCAGGGCAACCCATTGGTTTGTGTCCTTCTTTCGTTTCTCCACTTGATAACCAGTGATTGTCACTCCTCTGTCATCCTCTGGGGGCGTCCACTTTAATCTGATGCAGCTCTTAGACGTGCTCACCACCTCGGGGACTCCAGGCGGACCAGAGAGTACTGAGGACATTTGGGTAATTAAAATAAGCTCAACGATTATCTAAGGATTTGTTTGTGTGTATGTTTGATGTTGTTACATCAAGACAAATAGGCTTCCTACTGTAACTAGTGTCAGTGATGAGTGATTTGAGTCCCTTGTACTTACTCATTATGCCAGCCATGATGCTCTCAGCTGTCTCCAGCGCGTCGCTGATGCCCTCGGGGTTCACCGCATAGATGCGATAGTTGTACTTCTTTCCGTGAGTCACATTCCTGTCTCTGAAGGAGGTCCTGTCTGCGGCCACATCCCCAGGCTTTGTCCAGAGACTGTTTCCTATCTGCTGCCGCTCTATGATGTAGTTGGTGACAGCTGACCCGCCGTCGTCTTTGGGAGGCTTCCATTTGATCTCAATCATGCATGAAGTGGTTTCGACTGTCTGCACCGGACCCTCTGGTGGTCCTGGTCGATCTGTGGGAAAACCATAGTGTTCAGCTGTAACTGTTAATGGTGATCTTTTCATCAATGTTTTGTAACTTTTCTATTTTGTACCAAGCACAATAAGCTTAGTTGTAGCCTCCACAGTCCCAAATGGGTTTTTGAGTTGGAGCTTTATTTCCCCGGTGTCCGTCCGCAGGCAGTCTTTGAGCAGCAGCCGGCTGTGACTGGGCTCCCGTACGACCTTCACGCCTCCTCCGTCTTTGACCTCAGTGTCGTCTTTGAACCAGCTGACCACCAGAGATTCTTGAGGGTGGAAGGGCATCTTAAAAGCAGCGTTCTGACCCACTCTTATGATCACAGGTTTTGAGAACTTGTGCAGGTCGTCTGGGTCAAATTCAGGCACATCTGCGAAGTGTAATGCAGTTTATAGAGCTAATGCATCATTTCATCAATGTTGTGAAGTAAGAGGAAATTGTACTGTACCTCCAACAATGATCTTTCCTTGTGTGCTGTGTTCCCCTGATACAAAACAATAAAGTCCAGAGTCTGCGTCACTGCAGCTTTGGATTGTCAGCTTGTGGGAAGTTCCTTGTTTGGTTAAACTGATGCCAACACCTGACTTCACCTACAAAGTCGGATATGAAGAGAAGGATGTTTTGGTATGTACTACTAGAAACAGCTCGTCACAACCATCATACAGTCACGACATTGATGCACTGCTTGATCACATGCTAAAAATAATCACTATAATTCAGATGATCACATCAGCGCAAGAATAAAATATTTTAACCATGTTTGATATAATATAAAAGTATAAATATAAATAATCAATTAAACATTAGTTTGGGCAAAAGTCTAAATAAAAGTGAAATAAATTAACCTGTTTCCTTGGACGTCTTTACCTGCTCTCCATCTTTAAACCAGGTACCATCACAGTCCTTGTTCATCTTCACAGTTAATTCCGCTTTTTTTCCACAAAGAGCATAAATATCAGTGAGTCCACTGGTGATTCCAGGCCCTGGACAATATAAAACACATTTACTCTCCAGTTTGCATATTCGCCTGATGCAGTTTACGACTGCAGGCGAAATGAATAGTGTTGCTGATTAGCAATTCATATTTATTCCCAAAAGTGGTAAAGTGGTTAAGTTGTTCATCACTAGCAGCTTAGTTGTGCTTATATAATAAAGAAGGTTAATGTTAGGGTACGATTTGAAAAGCTGTTAAATGTTACCTCTGTAGAAAGACGGAAAGTGTAATTATGTCAAATGAGTGGATTTTCATAGAACTGCACAAACAGTTTCAGTGAGTTAATGACATGACTTTAACATCAGTAACTGAAATATGCAGAACAGAAAATGTTCTAAGCAATTTGACAAATTTTGCTTTTGCTTCTACTAACTCACTTTTACCAGGTGGGTCAGTAATTTGTAGAATTCTTTTCCACTTATGTTGTTTTAATCCCCACTTCTGTCTGTCAGTGTTATATTCATTAAGATTTGACTGTGCAAATTCATAACTGTATTAAATATCAGACCTCTATAGGAATTTCATCTGTGCTGTTTGTTCAGTGTTTAATATCTGGTTTGTTACCTTCTGCATCCTGTGGCTCAAGCCTTTCACCAGCGTTGTCCAACTCAGCCAAGTGGCCCAACTGGTCCTTTAATACTAGTGAGGAAAAATACACATCTAGACACAAAGATTCAGGGATAACTTCACAGATGAGAGGGAGGATGTGCAGCTAGTTTCATAAAGTCGCTCTGAGCTCTGTGAGTCTGCTAATGTGCAGCTTTGCTTTTGGACAGAGATATTAATTACCGGAGATGTTAATTAAAATCAGCTCAGAGTTTTAAATGATCTCTTCGTCAGTGATGAAGGGTACGATATGGTTGGAGCCACGTCCATATTTTACATGTAATTACTGTGCTGACATGTGGTGGTAGTGGTGTGATGTTATTGTTTTTTTACCAGCGCTCACTGCTTCAACAGCTGGTTGACCCGAAGCCACTGCTGCTGGTTTGTTGGCTGCTCCTAAGAATAAACAAAACTAGTCCAGTCACCATCACAAGCATCTTTTATCAGCATTAATAAGTAACTGAACAAATGCCCTGCGTTGACTAAATTCTGAATGGGTTAGCAGCCGTGTCTCTTTGTAGTTCAGCAGCCTGGCCCACAGAGTGTTCGTCATTCTTACTTTGTTGAGGGTCTTTTGGGGCCTCAGGTTCAGTCTTAGCTGGAGCTTTATTGGATGCGGGAGCTCGAGGGGCTTGGGCTGGAGGTGCTGCCTCCGCCGCTTCTTCAGCGGCTTTAATCTGCTCTTTCCTTTCCTCTCTCTCCTTCTCTAATTTGGTTTGTTGCTCCTGGGCAACCTTGAGAAGGTCCATTCCTGATCCTCCTGCCCTTGTTGTTTTTCTTGCTGTTTTTTTCCCCTTTTGCACATCTTTATCAGCTGGAATGGTGGAAACAAGGGCATTTGCAATGAGTGTGCACTTTGAAGTCCTGTACTACTAGACATTAAAGGCAGTGACCGTCATGAACATAAGCTTTCATATTGTTTTCCAGCAGTATTAGCCTGTGTTTGGTGTAATGCTTTCTCCTACCTTCAACGACTAGCCATGCATTGCAGGACTTTATTCCTGCGCAGGCAGAGTAGATTCCTTTGTCTACAGCCATGCAGTCCTTGATCACCAGTCTGTGAATTAGCTTGTCGTCTGAAACCTCAATATCATATTTATCTCCTTGTTCGAGCGGCACATTCTTGCCAAACCACAAAATCTTGGAGAAAGGTTTGGACAGGACACACTCAAAAACAGCATCTTCTCTTTCCTTTGCCGTCACCTCCTGAATCTTCACCAGGAATTCCACCATGGGAACTACAAGAAAATAGTTACATGATGTATTTTATCACTGTGTTCCTTTGCTAGCGTTGGGCTGAGAGTATGTTGTATGAAGAAAACGCACTTTTGAAATCAGTGGAAAACATATTAACGTCCTCTACGTCCAACTGGTACAGTCCAGCGTCGTCTGGCATAAGGTCCCTTATACTGAAAATGTACTTCTTCCCTACTTGCTTAAGGCTGTGCTTCATTTTCTCCCCAAGTTCCTTTGTATAGGGAATCATTTCACCATCCTATGAGGCAAAGCATACGGTGTAATGTCCTTCTGGAAGTATACTTTAGAGCCAAAGATGCAGGATAATCAAAATGAACGGTACCATCATAGGCTTCACACACTGACCTTATAAAGGAAGATTGAGCTGCTTTGTTCAAGCAGGTCCATGTCGATCTCAAATGAAGCAGTACCGTCTGCATTCACATGAATAGGTCTCAGGTTGGAAATGCTCCTGACGAACTAGGACAGAAATCATAAAAACTGGTTTGTCCAATACCTGATGGATATTCTTATTCTTTTATTTAATACACAATATACTGTAGAACAGTTTTGTCTTACAGCACTAAATGTTTAGAAATGACGTAAGTAAGGCAGTGAAGGCAGTGTGCAAATATCGCAAATCACAAACCTCAGCTTGTTCTTTTTCCCGTTCTTCCTTCATTTCATTTAGCTTTTTCAGCATCCAGCGAAAGTCGGTCACTCCAAACTCTGCACAAATCTTCTCATAGTCCTTCTTGTCAGCGCTGAGTAAGAGCTCCCAAAATTTAGGATCTATTTCCCCCTCTCTTCTCTGAGTCTGCTCAGATTTGGGACGGACCTTGCTAGAAATTAAGACCATCGTGTAAATATGCAGAACATGCACGATCATCAAACTAGCGATGCAAACCCACCTTCTTCTTTTTAATACAGTTGTAAATTTTCCATCTTTGGCTTCTGCTTGTTGCTGAGCTTTTGTTTTTTTGAAACCAACTGAAACCATACAGTAAATGAAGGTAGTCACATTATTCGTGTCATGTATTTGAAGACGTGTTATGTACTCAAATGTGCATGTTGAACGCACAGTAACTACATCATATACATGCATGTGTGTCCATACCTTCAATAATGTTCAGAACTACCGTGACCATGGCTTGTCCATATTCATTCGTGGCAAAGCATTTATAGGTGTCAGCCTGATCTGGCGTAACATTCGGCATCTGGAAGGTAAAGACATGCAGTGGGGGCGACGCAGCTGATCAGCGGTTAAGTCTCACATTCTGGCTTTTTAGTTGAGAACGTGTACATGTACAGTTATTTAGTTATATACAGTATAGGTGGATTCAATTGAATGTTACCGTGTTTAAATGTGTAAATGTAAACTTTTCTTTACCTCAAATGTATGTTCATTTGAATTGGGATCGTATTTGGCCTGGTATCTCGACGCATCAGACACGTCTCCGTGATTTCTGCTCCATGTGACAGTGGGCTTTGGCTCCCCAGTCACAATGGCTTTAAAGAAGGCAAATTTGCCTGTAACAAAAACAAGACGGTGCTGAGGATTCACCTGATATTGGTAATGTTGGAAACAGAGGATGCTTTAAATTGTCGTATTCTCAGCTCATCAAATACTGAGTATCAGTACTTTGAGTATTACAATCTGTCTGATTGACAGGAAAGTTTGTGTTGTCGGTGGGTTGAGTTTAAATAAATGAAAAACCTAAATAAATCATTCATATAATCTATTATGCAGGTCGTGTGATTTCCACCTTGGCATATTTGGCAACATAAATATTTAAAATGATTGTTATGCTGTCAGTCCTACCCTCTTGGATGGTCAAAGCTATCGGTTTGCGGCTGAAGTCAGGATGGCTCATTCCCTCCGGCAGTGTCTCCACAAACTGTGTAATCATCACCCCAGGGACCTTAGATTTTTTCTTGATCCCCACTGACAGCATGGGAAAATTAAATGTCAGTAACAGCACATGCCGCTTCTGAGAGGAAAGACTGGAGAACATGAATAAGAGCATGATGCTGATCACACTGAAATGAAATCATCATGTCAAATCGCGATTTTAACACATTCTAATACACATTAGAACGTTTATGTTAATCAGTTAATTGTCATTTAGAACCATCGCTTGTCCAATACATGACTCTGGGGTCATATGATCAGTTTCTTTACATGTCAGTAGATCTAAACCTTTATCATTAGGAGTCAGTGGCTGAAATTCCACCTGAGAGCTGTATGTGGTGCCCCTTCCTATTCATGCATGTGCACTCACACTGCGTATTGATAAGTCACATGTTTATACTTTCTGGGAGCTGTAGAGAGAACGAAGGCAGCAGACGACAGGCTTCTCTGCTGTCCACTAATCCTACCTTCCTTATTATTGTAATTCTCCACATCAGAACCTGATAAAACACATTAAAAGCATGTGAAGCACATCAGCGGGAGATCGGTAATGGATCAAGCATCAGCCTGTGCATGTAATTCCACTGCTGTATGTGTAGGTTATAATATGTGATGAGGTAATGATGACTGATGGACAGATGGGACAGGACACCACATTGGTGACAGCGATCTGATTGGAGGATTGCGACACTGAAGCGGCTTCCATCAAATCCAGACTTGACTATAGTAAGCACATTGGCACTGAAAGGCATCACGTTGGACCTAATATTTCAGTGCCTGCTGAGGAAAACATCACACTTCCTGCTCACCTTGGCCAGTGGCTGTTACATCTGCCAGTTTTGTCCTCCTCATCATTGTGGTCACTGATTGGTGGATGGATTGAGGTTTCTGCAACTGCAACTGAAGTGAGGACATAAGTAGAAGAGTAAGAGTAATTGCATACAGCTTTCATTTAGAGGTGCGATTTGATTTTCAGGTCCAGTTGTCAAGTATGGGTAAATATTTACAATTGAATCATGTGGACAAGTTGCAGCTTCTCCTATCAAAAAAACACATGCATTACAAAAAGTAACGGTCGAAATAACTTTTTGCACATCAGCTTGAGCGAAGCGTTAATTTTGAACAGCAGAACCTGAGCGTAGAGTAAAAGCGTGATCGTCTGTGGCCACATGCCACGCAGCTGCTCAATGTACCTTATGTTGTTCACCAAAAATAAAATCTCCTTATAATTAGAACTTGGTGCAGAATTTCATGTGAACTTTATGATGTAATTTCTTACCAGCGTTGCGCTATCATCATCTCAGAGTTATTGTTGTCATTTTAGGCTGCTGCGTGCTGAATTGCTGTTCCGATGATTACAAGCTTATTACATTTTCACATTTCCTTTATGATTTGTCAGCTCCTTCACAGCCGGATGTCTCCCCAGCAAACTTTCATAACCCACATGGTTACTAAACTTAGAATGACAAATGTCACTTCACTGAAATGGACTGATGAAACACT
Organism: Macropodus opercularis; assembly: GCA_030770545.1. NCBI lineage: Eukaryota > Metazoa > Chordata > Actinopteri > Anabantiformes > Osphronemidae > Macropodus > Macropodus opercularis. The sequence continues at coordinate 8,065,968 of CM061099.1, forward strand.
ATTTGTAATGCATTCAACGCTGCTTAAGCTTAAAGATGCGAAGAAAGTCTTTGGAAAATTGTAACATTGTAGGAGCTTTAGAGAAACCAGGTTCATCAAGGAAAGCAGTTTTATTTTTTGGATTTTGATCTTTCTCGGACATCGTCTCTCGACTCCCGGAGAGCGTCTGCAGGCGGTCACAGCCTTTGTTAAACACCGTGCATGTGCATCGACTTCCTTCAGGAGAAGTCAGTTTGGCAGCGACAGGGGGCATGATCTGCATCCCTGCAAGGCCTGGATGCCCCTCTGTGCTGTACATCCATTTGACTACTTATAACCTTCCTCATGTGCAGAAAGCTGCTATAGCATGTGAGCATGAGATATTCTAAGGTGTCGATGCTCCATGGCTGGTGGAAGATGAGACATCTAGATGATGACATATGATAGGCCACTGCGAACTTCCCATCTCGAACGTCTTAATACACTTGTAAATCACAGATGACACATTGAGTCGCTCAACCTGCTCCGCATAGCAAACTGTACATCACCTTATTCTGGTGCAGCAGCAGATGCACTGCACCCCACTTACCGGACAGTTTACACTGATTTGGTTTAATGATACAGCAACAAATCAAAGCTTTAAGTGTTCACATGTTTAACATCAGTATACACCACCTGTGGTAGTAAAGTAGTGGTCTTGGATTCGGAGCTACTTCTTCACCTCAAGCTCTTTTCCCAGTAGCTTCCATGTGGCCTGCGTTACATGCTGCAGTAATGCAGTAGTGCTGAAATACAGCATGAGCTGATCGGCTGATTTAAAGCCTGGCACTGCTAAAGGTTCGTTCATAAAGCGTCTGGCTACCTGCAGAGCTCACTTGGTCGCAGAACATGTGCAGTGGAAGTCGATCATGGCCTGTGATACCGACATTTGTACTGTAGAATTATGACCCTCCCAGTTTACTGTAAAATCATCTGCTCTGCAAATGTCAGATCTCTTTCTTAAACAACACAGTCACGGGTTTACTTCAGTGAAACGTCCACACCTGGTACCGTATGTACTGTAAGATAAATGAGGCACTTACTTCAATTCTCCTGCGATCCTCCCAGCTTCCCTGTCTGATATGTGAGTGCCGCCTCCCTGGTCTACAAGCTATTAAACCCTTACAGGAAAGCAACAAGCTCTAAAGTTGTCAGACGTGTCCAGAGCCAGGAAAGGAGATGGCTTTTTGTTTGTGGCATAAATCAGAATCTCTAGGAAGGCGGGTGGAGCGAGGCAGAGGTTGTGTTAAAGCCTCGTCAGATCACACAGACCACATAGAGGCCTCAGACGCAATTGCTTCCCACTCTCGCACAAGCGTATATTTACATAGTCTTTAGCTGATAAAATTTGTAATTTGAAGGTCGAGTATCATTTTATGCTATTTGTTTTAGTTTTGTGTCACTGTTGTAATGCTGAAAATAGAACAGTCTTCATGTAAAAGTGCTGACAGCCACATGCTGAGCGTTCAGGCTGACACACAATCATGAAAAACCAAATGGCATCTTCGTCTTTAGACGCCCTTACGACGCCTTGTGACACGGCCTAAAAACAATGTGTTTATTGGGTGTCACTAAGCCGCCTCATGAAGTGACTGACATGGTGGCTTGCAGGGTGAAGAGTATGTAAAATGAAATATACGTTACGTGTGTACGTTTAAGTCTTGGCTGCATCTTGAAATGTGTAACGCTGCCTCTCTGTGTTACTGCGGCGCTGCTCCATACTTTGATCAGTATTTTTAAAAAGGAAGCTGCTTGAATATATACACTTTACAGTACAGTTATAGTGATAACGTAAACCATGGCAACCTGTTCCTTCCACTTGTCTATAGCTTTAAATCAGGGGACGCCATTGTTTTCTAGTCAGAAGCGTGTTATGAACACTTGTATGTTGGGAGTCATTCATGGAGCCTGAGGTTCTCACACGTTGAATCCCAGCCTGCTTTTTGTGACTTAGTAATAATCAAGCTACGCTCACTAAACGTGGATCCGTGGTGCAGTAGCTGGTCTCAGGCATGGGCAGCTGATTAAGACCCGAGGGGCATTTATTGCAAGAGGTCACCGAAGTCAGAGGCTCAGGCAAGACAATGTCAACATGCGCAGTACTGATCAGACGGAACAACACGCCTAACACCGCTCATCAGGAGCCTCCGTCCCAGACACGGCCGAAGCAGACGTTCACATGCTCAGGGTAACTAACTGGGGAGCATGCAGAGCAGCGGTTACGAGCTGCTGTTAGGAGCCAGCAGGCCAGCAGAGCCGTATCAGCTCCAGGGATGAAACTTGATGGCTTGACAGAATTACCGTTCGCCCGACCAAGGAAATGATTTGAGGTGGAGAGCAGCCGGAGTAGTGTCTTATTTGTTGCTACAGCTCGACTTTTCTTTCTACCTCTGTGAAGGTGGGAAGGCAAGTGGGCATGAACAGGAGACATCCTGCCACTGACTGACTGGGGAGTAGGCTCCTCCAGAGGCAGACAGGTGGAATAGTGTGAAAACGTGGTTGTAGTAGCAGTGGAACGGCACAAACCCAGTGTTGAACACAGTCACAGCTTCAGTCTGGCCTTACAGTAGCTGTGGCGAGAGGCCTGTATATGATGCTGTCAGCCTGTTGTCCTACGCTTTGGTCCAGAAAAGTTCGGTTTGCGTAGGGAATGTCACAGGGTCCCTTTCCCACGTTCAGCTGACATGTTGACGATGCCGGTGCATCTGTGAAAGGGGCTGATGTTAACATGCGCTGCTTTTACTATTTGGCTACAGAGGAGACGGGAAGGAAAAATGTTTAAAGTACTTTATTTATTTTATTTGTACACAAGCTAAAATTTAGCCAGTTGTAGCCATAGATTCATTTCTGAAAAAAACAAACTTCATGAAAGGCAAATTAGTAAACAGCAAGGAAAACTATCTATTAATACAACTAAAAATCAACAGCATTTAGTCTTAGCAGAACTGAATCTCAGATGCCTTTGACTCTGGGTTTTTGCTTCAGCCTAATGTTAAAGTACAGCAGAATCTAAACTGAATCTCTTTATAAAGTTAGATCGGTCTTTTTTTTTTTTTTTTTTTTTTACAAGCAAACGTGGATCTATTCCATCCATATAAATACACTGGGTATGTTCAAGAGTTCAGGACCACAGCTGCATCTCAATCTTCATCTTAATCTGTAGAAGAAATAACAGGAAATTGTCAAACATGCAACCAGATGGACAGACAGGAAGTCACAGAAAGTCACTGCAGTACCTCTGACGATGAGTTTAGTGGAGCAGTCTGCTCTGCCCAGAGGGTTTTCGGCTGCGACCGTGTATTCACCACTGTCCTTTGACCCAACTTTGAGTATCTTCATGGAGCAGACCCCACATGTATTGATAATGTAGTAGTTAGTGTTGGTGTTGAGGCTGATGTTATTTCTGTACCAGGTAACGTGGGGTCTGGGATTTCCTGTCACGGCACAAGTCATGTAGCACTCGTAGCTCTCTGGAGTGTTGTGCAATTTAAGTGGAACAGAGAAAGATGGAGGCGTTTCAAAGTTGCATTCCTTAGAGGCAGGAAGGCTCAGAGAAAAGGTTTCTGGAAAGATTGAACAAAAATACAAAAGTCAAAACGTGGTAGTGCTGTGCAGTCATTCATACTGAACACGATCATAGTCTTAAGCTGTTCGACTGGAAGGATAACAAACATTTCAAAGCTTTTATATATTTTTTTTTTCATTTTATATATATTACACAATTATTTATATATATATATATATATATATATATATATATATATATATATATATATATATATATATATATATATACACACAGTGTATACACTGTATATATATTTTCTACTCTTTTTCAACCTGCCTTTCTTTTTCTTCACTTCCCAGGCTGCAGACTCAGAGGGTTTGGAAGTTCCCATGTCATTCTTGGCATAGACGCGGAACTTATACTGCCTTCCTGGCATGATGTCAGCGGCAGTGAACCTGTTGTTGAAGAGGTGGTCGGCCATGATTTGCCAGGTATGTTTGGAAGAATCGTGTTTGGTGACCATGTAGTGAAGCCTGTCGTCTTTTTTCTCATCTGGAGAGGGAGTCCAGGAGACTGTGACTGTTCCTGACACATTCTCATCCAGCTCCACAGGACCTGGAGGCTTTGGGTCATCTAGAAACGATTCAAATTTTAGTATTTTGAATTGGAAAAGCTTGGTTAAGTGGATTTTACCTTATTGACTTAACATTTACTTAATTTACATAATATTTTTGAAAACCTAGAAAGGTTATTTCTGCCAAATTTATGACCTTCTTATCAGTACCTGTGACTCTTATCTCAACACTAGACGTCTCCTGACCGACGAGGTTCTTCACTATGATTGTGTAGATCCCTGTGTCATGACGCTCTGATGAGGGAATGATTAACTGTGAGGATGTGTCCGTGTTGCTCACTGTCACGTGCTTGGCTGTCGGTAAACCGTCCTTCAGCCATGTGATTGTTGGAACTGGAGAGGCCTGTTAATGACGCATACAGGGGTAACATGTGGCCTTAGGCTCTATACAAGTACGTTGTATTTTTTATGAATAGTGTAACAAACCTTGAAGTTGAGAGTGACTCGAGCAGAGTTCCCAGCTCTTATCACCATGAAGCTGTTCATTTTTTTGTCGGTGAACTGAGGCCTCACTTTGACAAGATAAAAAGTGAAAGACAACATGTATAAAAGACAAATAGTGATTTAAGGTAAACGATGTCATTCTGATCCAGACTCACCTGGAGGAGGCATCGCAATGATATAGTTGTCCAAGTCTTGGGGCTCACTGTCTCCACCCTCATTGGTGGCTATAACTCGCACCCAGTACATGGCCATCGATTTTAGACCAATTATCGTATAGGAGGTCATAGTGATGGCAATGGAGTTACAGCGACCCCATTCTGGGTTTTCCGCTGCCCTTAGCTCCACGAAGTATCCTTTAGCCTCATCCTGGACACCTTCCTCCTCCACTGGTTTGGTCCAGCTCAGTGATAAACTGGTGTATGTGGAGTCTGTCACTTTTAGGTCAGTAACTTTACCAGGAGGCTCTGAAAATGGAACCACAGAGCAGTGAAGCCTTGACACATGAGAAGTTAACATTGAGATAATGATTTTTTTTATCTTGCCACTCACTTTTTGGATCTCTCGCGATCACAAATTCAGAAGGTGCACTTGGCTCTCCTGCGCCAGAAACGTTGATGGCCGAGACACGGAATTCATACTCGATGCCTTCAACAACATCCTTCGCTGCATACTTTCTCTCTGTTGGCGTGTCAAAGAGCAGAAGTTCACATCAGAAAGCAAGCAGCTACACACTATTCTGAACCTAATCAATAAGTGGGTCCACTGCACCTCTAATGGGGTCATCGGGTGGGTTGACAAGGCTCCACAGATTACTGCCATTCTTTCGTTTCTCTACGTTGTAGCCCAAAATATTGGTTCCTCCAGTATTGGCAGGTGCGGACCAAGTGAGATTTATGCAGTCCTTGAAAGCGCTGGTAATCTTTGGTGCAGAAGGAGGTCCGGGGTACGCTGGAGGGATGGCAACATAGAGAAAGCTCTCAGTTTCAAGCTGGTTTACCACACTGATTTCACTTTGGACTAGACTCACCCTTCGTCCCTGCTTGAATGTCATCAGTCTCCATCAGTTCACTGACGCCTTGATCTGTTTCAGCCCTAATGTGGTAGCAGTACTTTCTGCCGTGATCCACATCAGTGTCTCTAAATTTGGGTTCTGGACCGACCTTGCCTAATTGTGTCCAGCTGTTTCGCCCGATTTGCTGGCGTTCCAGGATGTAGTGGGTGATAGGTGATCCTCCATTGTCTTTGGGAGGCCTCCATTTGAAGTCAATGCACGTTGCTGAGCTTTCAATAACATCGACAGGGCCTAAGGGAGGTGTTGGTTTATCTGTAGTCCAACAAACCAAAAAGCAGTTATATGATTATGCACGCAAACCTTTTGCTGCAGACTCCTAATTCACAGACCTTACCTAATACAACAAGGTATGTTACAGCCTCAGTTGTTCCACAATCATTTTTAATTTTGATCTTAATTTCGCCAGAGTTTTTGCGTTGACACTTGGTTAGTAGCAGGCGGCTGTGTGTGGAAGACTTCTCAATCTTGATATGGGTGTCTTCCAGTAGCTCCTCCCCATCAGTGTACCACTGGACCTTCATTGGTTCCCGGCCAACAAAAGACAGCTTGAAGGCTGCGTCTTTACCGGTTTTGATGATTACAGGTTTTATAAAGTCTGCCAGGTCATCTGGGTTGATTCTTGGGGGATCTAGTTGAAGAAAGCACCAGTTTAATATAAGATTTAAAACTGTCGACCCGGAAAAACGTTTGTTTTAAACATGTTCATATTTTTCTTCTTTTGGTTCACATTACTTTCAACAGTTAGCAGAGCTTCTGTTTTACGCCCATCAGCTTCACATCTGTACTTTCCAGCATCATCTTCTTTGCAGTTTTTGATAAATAGCTTGCGAAAAGTCCCGTCTTTGACAATATTTATATTGTCGGTAGTTGATATCTGAAATCAAGACCCACAGAGAAGTGTGACACAGTTGCATTCATCACCTATGAATATAAATACTGTCGCTTTAAAAACTGCGGCGTTCCTGACCTCGTTGCCATCTTTGTACCAAACAGTGTCACAGTCTTCACTGCTCAGCCTGCAGGCCAGTTGTGTGTCCGTACCAATGATAGCAGTTACATCTGACAGTCCACTGGTGAAGAAAACTCCTTGTTCTGAAGGAAAACAGCATCACTGAAGTGTCTGAATGTGAATGAATAGAGCAGAAGTGCTGGCAGATAACTCACCGATGACTGTCTCCAGAACAAGAGGACCTAATCTCACTCTCTTTTTTTCTTCTGGTTCTTCTGCGACTTGAGCAGGTTCCTCCTTCACCTGCGCCGTAGGTTTAGAAACTTCTTCCATCTGTTCAACATCTCCACCCTCCTCCTGTTCTTCTACCTTTACTTCTTCTTGTCTTTCCTCTTTAACCTGAGGGATTTCTACTTTCACTGCACCGTGTTCCACTTCTGCTTTTTCTTCTGCCTTCTGCTTGATGCTTGCTTTAGTTTCTTCTTTCTCCAACTTTGCTGCTTCTATCTTTGCAACTATCTCGTCTCTTTCTTTTTGTATCTTGGCATTTTGTTCTTGAGCAACCTTCAAAGTATCGGCTCCACCTCCACCTGCCCGTGTTGTTTTACGAGCTTTCTTCTTTCCATGTGCATTCGGATCTTTGTCGACTAAGAGCAAAAAAGCAAAGTAATTGGGCATTTTTCATGCTTTATTTCCAGTATTAGTTTAACTGTGTGTGTTGAACAGTGTAGATAGTAATACACATAAACTATACCTTCTACTATAAGCCAGGCACTGCAGGATTTGAGTCCAGCCACAGCAGCATAAATTCCTTTATCTAATGGGAGGCAGTCCTTCACCACCAGCGTGTGAATCAACTTGTCATCTGACACAGTGATGTCATATTTGTCCCCTTGCTCCAGGGCGATATTTTTTCCCATCCAAGTAATCTTTGTCAGCGGATGCGAGAGGACACACTCGAACACTGCGTCCTCTCTTTCTTGTGCCTTAACATCTTGAATCTTCACCAAGAAGTCTACCGTGGGAACTGAATCAAATATGAATTAGATCTGAAAACAGATTCTTCTGGTTTCTGACTCGATGCTACACAGCTGTATGCAGTACATGCAGGGGATTTATTCGACTTACGCTTTAAGTCAGTTGAGAAGATCTTCACTCCATCAACCTCCACTTGGTATAATCCCGCATCTTCAGGGTTAACGCCGTTGATGCTAAATACAAACTTCTTTCCCACTTGTTTCAGTCCGTGCTTTTCACCCGCGTCAATATCAAAAGGAATCATAACTCCGTCCTGTTTGAAGTCAGAAATAATTAGTTAGCGTGAGTCTTTAATTTAATTGTTTTTGCTATCAAAAAAACAAAAACAAAAAAACCCCCAACTAAATAAAATATTCTACCTTGTATAAAAAGACTTTGCTGGTTGGGTCCTTCAGTGACATTTCAAGCTCAAACTCTGCTGCACCGTCAGCTTTCATTTCAATTGGCTTCAGGTTGCAAAGTCTTTCAACCACCTGTATGAATTGGAATTGAATCAAATATATTTATTTCCTTCAGTATTAAATTCTTACAGATGTTAAGCTTTATTATTAAGATGAAGCACAAGCTTACTTTTTGTTGCTCTTGCTCTCTTTCTATCTTCTTCTCATTCAGCTTCTTCAGCATCCAGCGAAAATCTGTGATACCGTACTGTGCACATATGGTCTCATAATCTTTCTTGTCTGCACTCATTAACAATTCCCAAAACCTATCATCGATTTCTGGTTTTGTTTGTTCCTTTGGCTCAATTTCAACCCTCAATAAAGAACAAGAAATATTGTTAAAGACAGAAAATAACTACGGCAAAACAAAAACACACTGTTATGCATCATTTTATATTAGTACTTACGTATTTTTTAAGGCCTTTTTGAAATCTTCGGGCGTCTCCCGGATAGCTGTGCCACCAGCGTTACGGTTACAACATTGAATGAGTGAATAACTGAAAACGCATGGTAATAAAGGAAATGTAAGCTACGTACCTGTTCGAGATTGTTGCATGGCTTTGCTCTTCTTATACCCAACTGAAATGTAAATTGAGGAGAAGCAAGTTTCACTTAATCCGTCTAAATACACAGTTTGAATTAAATATGAAGGTTCTGCCTCATAGACGTAAACGTCTCACCTTCAATAATATTTAGGGCAGCAGTCACCACCGCTTTTCCATATTCATTTCTAGCATAACACTTGTAGGTGTCACTTTGATCCGCAGATACATCTGGCATCTATTAATCAAAACCAGGCCAGTGTGTACAGTATGTACTGTATAATGCCAAGTGCTTTGTTCATAAATCAGGTTTGTTAAATGTACTTGTTTAAAGGTAATCATGGGAAATGGCCAATCACCATCAGGGACCTCACCTGTAGCTGGTGCTCACCAGAACTCGCATCGTAGACCATTTGGTACCTTTCATCATTCATGTCGCCGTTATTTCTCATCCAGGTCACAGTTGGCGGCGGCGTGCCAACAACTATAGCTCTGAAGATCGCCAGTTTTCCTGAGTTAACGTAAGAGGGTGTACAGCCGAGTTTGAATCAGAACTTCGCAGACTAAGTTCTATGTGAAGTGGTGGGTTTTTCTTGCCTTCTTGAATAGTGAGAGCAATGGGCTTCCGAGTGAAATCTGGTGTGGCCATGCCTTCAGGAAGTGTTTCCATGTACTGGGTGATCATCACTCCAGGCACCTTCGACTTCTTTTTAATTTTCACTGTCATACGGCGACAAATAGCTTTTTTACGAACGAAGCAATTAATACGTTTTATATTGAATTAAATAGCAGAATATCTTTGACCCAGCTTTTGTGTCGGTCACATGCTGTAGCTTGCTCATTACTTACCCTGTCCTGCAGCAGTTGGCGCCTCATTTCTAGCTTTACATATCTTAGACATCTTGACAGATGTTTCTCTGTGGTGAGAAATTATTACAATGCTCTAAACATTATAATTAGGCTTCACTTCAACATTTAATCTAAAAGACTAAACAGGTCATATTATGAGATCATGTCATAATGTTTCTCTGAGACCTTTCTTATTTTTGTCTGCTCAGGCTTCACAAAAATATATATTACCCACCCTATTAATATTCCTAATTTAAAGTTTTTGAGAATTTAACAATTTACTTCACTTGGTGCACTGCTGTGAGGTTATATATTTGGCTGAGAGAGAAAAATAGCTTTGTCAAAGCTGTTATGAATGAACTGATTCATGAATATAGGAATCTCAGATTTCCAACATACAGTAGCAGCACAGCACAATCGTCTCTTCACTTTTGTATGGATGAGCTGTTATATATTTTCAACTACCATCTTGTGTCTGCACAGACATTCAACATGCTTTTCAAATTCAGCTCATCTGCTGTTTAATCTTCGACATGCGGGGATCAGTCGGTGTACAGTAAATAAGACATGTCTGTCACATATAAGCAGACGCCATATATTCATAATTTAGCAAACACAGTAAACTAAACTGTACATTAATAACTTTCCCCACAATTTATTAATTGTACTTACTATTTGTGTAAGTAAAATGCAGTGGTTTGTTGTTTGCTGCCAGCCAGGCTCCAGCTATTCTCGAGTGTGGACTCTCCAATTTGAGAGGCAATAAAGCTTTTCAAAGCAACCTAACCCCTGCTTTTCTACTTTGGCTCTTGGGATAGATTTACTGACATGCACGTTGGTCCTGAAATGCTATAGGTGCTGGAGGTGTTGTAATCCCTCCCTTGAAACTGGAATTGCATCTTTAGGACTGCACAGAGATGCTTCTGAAAAGAGGAGAAAAGGGAAGTCTCATGGGAAATGATGCAGAGGTGGCACAGTCTGAGTTGCCTTTTTCCATTAGCTTAATTGTACACGTCGGCTGCCATATCGTCATCCAGACCTTTAAACAACGGTAAGTGTCAATTAAATTCAGATCTCTTCAAAGTACCTTCAATTAGATCGTTGTGCATGTATTGAAGTTTCAGAACCAAAGACTAAGGGTCTGTTCCTGAGAAAATCCTGAGATTTCAATAACTTTATTAATCCCAGAAGATTAAGTTGCAGGAATCTATTCTGACATTTCTATAGGCAAGTGAAACAAACCATAAACCAACTAAACCACAATTCTCTATCTATTTCTCATCATACTAAAATATTCACCAATTAGCATATACTGTAAAATTACACGAACCACTTTTCTCTGAATGTGAAACGTGTCCATCACAACTGTTGAGCCTTTCTTCTTCGGTGACTCTAAACTTGGACTTCTGTCTGATGCCACAAAAAAGAAATGCTCAGAGCGGTAATACAAGAAGACTGGACATAAATTATTAACATAAACCTTTATGGGAGGGAACAAGTGGCTTTTGACAGTTGCCTGCACATGTCAAGGCTTGGCCACACATGCTTTACTGTACGTGTCACATCACATGTCTTCAGGTTGTTTTATGGCTGTTAATACCCATCAGAACTGAAGTACATATACTGGGCTGGCAAAAAAATCAGTTTCACAATGATAGTATGAAATATTTATTTCATTCAAAGCCTCACACATTGTCAGACGCATGGATACTATACATGTGAACTGCATCTAAACTGAAACATGCAAGTTGTTGCTTTAGACACGCACCTGTAAAATGAGAACTACTTTTACTGCTCTGTACTGTGTCCTTTACAGTAAATGCTTGTGCAGTTCAACATGCATCATATTAACGTATACAAGATAAAACATTCATATTTCAAGCTTTTTTATATTGCAAAATCAAACAGCTGGTCTTGTATCTGACCGTACTGTGCACTTCAAAAGCACTACAAAAATCATTCTTCTTCTGACTAACTTGGCTCTTCTAACTATAGCGACGCTATATTTTTAAATTCTTAGTAAGTTGGTGTCAGGTTTTTAAGATGTTTTGCCATCTTCATTGTGTTTGTTTATTCTGGAAAAAAGACAAATGCAGACATTAGTTCCAGATCACAAACACCACCAGGTTAATGCAGGTTGAAGTTAAAGGTGCTGGTAATCCTCCACTTTTACTCCTGTGACTGGTAGACAGCCTGCTCTTCTGTGGGAAATTGATTTAGTTTCCTGGTTTTCTCAATAGAGATTCAAGTTGTCTGCTGAGGACTAATAGCAGGACATTTCTTTTATGCGCTCTTTGGTGCTGGAGTTTATGACCCGTGACTTGAGACGACACTCTCTCTGACACTGGCCATCGTGTTTCTACATTAAACGGTAATCGTTTTATTTCAGGCCCTGCAGAGATTCAAGACTCTAGACACGCTTTGCGGCCTTAGAACAGAGTCTCCTCAGTCAATTGCAAAGCTTAACTTTTTTCTTTGAGTGCGTGATGACTGTGCATCTTGGCTGTTGCACTTTCACTGTCTTCGTGCATCAGCTGACTGTTTTACATCAGTGTCACCTTGTATCCGTGTTGTAGTTTATCCCCACAATCTAAACTAACTACAACTTGAAAGTTACAGTTTCAATGATGCAGTGAGTTGTGATGTCACCAACACCTTTAACCGTGTAACGTACGCTGACGTCGTACTGAAAACGCGATGGGGTACTTGCCTCTGACTGTCAGCTTAGTGGAGCACTCCGCTCTTCCCAGCGGGTTTTCTGCTATAGCCTTGTACTCCCCGGTATCTTTAGATCCAACTGTCAGTATGAGCAGAGAGCACACTCCACAGGTGTTGGAGATCAGGTAGTTGGTGTTGGTATTCAGGCTGATGTTGTTGCGGAGCCATGTCACATGAGGTGTTGGATCCCCTTTTATGGCGCAGCTCATGTAGCATTCGTACCCTTGTGGAGCAACGTGCAGTTTGAGAGGGACAATGAATTTCGGAGCACACTGTAGGTTGCAGGGCTTTGATTCGGGCACGTTCACAGTGAACCGCTCTGAAAGAAATCACACAAGTGGGGGATGAAATTAGACCCTTCAATCATTGAGGCTTCAATCATCAGTCTATTGTCTATTGACACAGACTGTTCAACTCCATCTGTAGACTCTGCAAAGCCAATGTGTTTCAACATACCTTTCTTGAGAGGAATCAGCCACTTTCCTGATTCGGAGGGTTTTGACGAGCCCATGTCGTTCTTTGCATAGACTCTAAACTGGTATTCTCGACCTGGCACTATGTTGCATGCCGTGAATTTATTGTTGAAAATGCGATCTGCGATAGTCTGCCAGCTTGGTTGGTGTGAATCACGCGCCATCACTTCATAGTGCAGCCTGTCATCACGTTTCTCATCTGGAGATGCGGTCCATGAGATGGTCACTGTACCAGGCACATTTTCATCAATGTCCACAGGACCTGGTGGCTTTGGCTCATCTGGTGTTGAGACACAAAATGTATTTTTACAACAGAACAGGTCAAATGTTGGTAAATTATGGAGGTATATCATTTAAAAGTCTCACCTGTGACTCTAATTTCAATGCTGAATGTTTCTTGGCCAACAACGTTCTTCACAATGATGCTATAAACTCCAGTGTCTGCGCGCTCAGAGGATGGAATCAGAATCTGTGATGTGCCTTCTGCATTGCTTACGGTCACCTTTTTGGACACCGGCACGCCGTCCTTCAACCAGGTGACATCTGGCCAAGGTGAGGCCTACGAAAGACAAAATGAAATCAGTAGACTATTCATACATTGTTATGAAAATTAAGCATTTATATTACCTCAAAGTTAACGTTGCATCGTGCAGAATTTCCTGCTCTCACAATCATAAAACTCTTCATTTTTGCGTCAGTGAATCGTGGCCGCACTAGATGAACAGCAGGATGACATTAGATACAAGGATGAAGGGGATGCTAGAAAACCTTCACAAACGTCACAACTAAAACCTGGTTTTGTTACCGTGGCAATTGACTTGACTTGCAGTACAATGTGTTACTAATGCACATTTAGCAACCAGTTTCTCAGCTTCAATCAAACTGTATCTAGTCAGACAACACTATTTTGAATGGGAACGATTTGATTGGTTGTCGAGTGTGGGGCATCTTTCTTTGGGTGGCTAAGGTGCGATCTTGTTATTCAGATATCTGCTTACCAGGTGAAGGCATGGCCAAGACATAATTGTCCAGCTCCTGGGGCTGCCCGTGTCCCCCATCATTGGTAGCAATGACTCTCACCCAGTACATGGCCATGGACTTCATGCCTTTCACTGTATAAGAATTCATTGTTATTGCATTTGTGTTGCAGCGGTCCCACTCAGTGTTTTCTGCAGGTCTGATCTCCACAAAATATGCTTTGGCTTCATCTTCCACCCCCTCAATCTCCTTGGGCTTGGTCCAAGACAGGGACAGGGTTGTGTAGGTGGAATCTGTCACTTTCAAGTCGATGACTTTACCAGGAGGCTCTGTAGCACATGGAATATGTTATATGTGTTTCACTTTGTATACTATGAGAAAATAACGACTGTCAAGCTGTTTTTAAGTGTCCACCTACTTTTTGGATCTCTGGCAAACACAAACTCAGACGGTGTGCTGAATTCACCCGCACCAGAGTTATTGATTGCTGACACTCTGAATTCATACTCCATACCCTCAACCACGTCTTTAACAGCTAGTTCTTTAGCTGTGTTGGAAACAAATAGGACCATAAACAAGCAGTGAATAATCAGTGTTGTTAATGAGTCTTGAAAAATAGAAGTAATCATGTTAACCTCTGATCATCTCATCAGGGGGGTTGATTTGGCCCCATAGGTTGCTGCCCTTCTTGCGTTTCTCTAGGTTGTATCCCAAAATACTGGTTCCTCCGGTGTCGGAAGGAGGAGCCCAAGACAGAGTGATGCAGTCTTTGAAGGCACTGATGACCTTTGGTGTTGATGGAGGCCCAGGATACGCTGTAGACATGACGCAGTGCTACTCAGTCAAAGCTGCAAGTGGTTTCTTGTGATTTGTTTCGGTCAAACCAGTCGGCAAGGTTGTTAGCGTTGTTGCTAAAGGCAAAGCAGGCTAAAAAGATGCTGTGAGTAACTGGATGATAACATAATAACTGGGTGCAGAATGAATAGGAAGTTAAATTAAGCTGGATGGTGCAGCATCCTTTAAAAGTGATGCTAGATCGCTCTTCATTCCCCTAAACTGTTGCTGTTGTTGGTTTTGCTGTGAACACTGACCACTGCAGTTACATTTAACTGAACTGACTTTTTCAATGCTGGTGCGACTGGGTCTTCGGTAAAATGCAACAGGCTGGTCTGAATTTACCTTTTGTCCCGGCCTGAATGTCCTCTGTCTCCATGAGCTCGCTGATGCCCATTTCAGTTTCCACTCGAAGGCGATAGCAGTACCTTCTACCGTGGTCTACATCGGTGTCTCTGTATTTGGGCTCTGGACCGATTGGACCCAACTTCTTCCAGGTGTTGCGGCCAACTTGTTGTCGTTCAAGGATGTAGTTGTCCACCTTGCAGCCACCGATGTCTTTCGGGGGTCTCCACTTAAATTCAATTGCAGAGGAGGTTGCTTCAACTATCTCCAAAGGTCCCATTGGAGGAGTGGGTTTATCTGTTAAGATATAGTGTCATTAGTCAGAGCTAAACATATTGGATGAAGCGTAACAAAATAATGGAAGCAGAGTTTTGTGTTCTAGTTATTAGTGCTGTACAGGCAGACAAACGAATATTCATACCTTTTACAAGAAGCTGCGTGAGAGCTTCAGCTGTTCCAAACTCATTTTTGAGTTTTATCTTTACTTCGCCGCTGTCCTTGCGCTGCAGCTTGGCCAGATACAGCTGGCTTTCTCCCTCAAGGAGCTCGATTTTGACATTCCCTTCATCTGACAGCTCTTCACCTTCAAGATACCACTGGACCTTGATAGGTTCCCGTCCAATGTAATGTAGTTTGAAGGTAGCCTTGTGTCCCTTTTTTACAGCTACAGGAGTTTTAAATTTTTCCAGGTCTTCTGCATCAAATCTGGGTGGATCTAAAAAAGTGATTGGTAAAGCACAGGTGTTTTAGATGCTTTGATTTGATGAGCATGATTCCAGAAATGATGCCAACCTGTGGGTTTATAGAAGAAGATGCCTTTACCTTCAACAACAATCAATGCCTCCGTCTTCCGTCCATCGGCTTCGAATTTATATATTCCAGCAAAGTCCTCTGTGACTTTATGGATTTTCAGCCTGTGGAAACTTCCTTCTTTTGATATTGTTATACCTTCAGATGATTTAATCTAAGAAACAAAAAGCATATTACTATGAATCCCACTGGAAGTGCTAATGTATACGAAAGCCTAATATTCGTAATATTCCTACCGTAACGTAAAAGTCTGTATGGTTCATAATGACCACATTTAAACGTGAACTCACCTCATTTCCATCTTTATACCAGATTCCCCCACAGTCTTCACTACTCAGTTTACACTCCAGCTCTGCTGCCTCTCCAATAATGGCTTTGCAGTCAGAAAGCCCAGCATGAAAGTGAACTCCTGGGTCTAATAAATGAATCAAGTGGCAAGTCAGTGAACGCATTAGCTCTACAACGTGCATGTGAATACAAGCTGTTGCTTAGATGTCTTTGCTTGTGTATCAGCATTTTCAAGGAATGCGTGCATTAATGTCCGGAGGAATTCATCGTCTGCCAGTCAAACCAGTGCCAGTGTGTAAACACTTACCTCATATTAAAAAGAAAACACTTTTGAGCACAGTTCTACTTTGTACTGATGTTCAAATAAAGCACCTGTACATATAAAAGTCGGATGTTTTTGAGGACTATAAAGCAACACATTTTATATCAACTTAAACGTCTTCTGTGTTTCATGTGTATCTTGATTGTTTGTCAGTCATTAATTCCAAGGTTTGTAGGTCTTGGAACAGCTTGTAAGAATGATATCAACACATCGATTCCCACTGTTTGGTTAGTTGCTGTTGAAATTAATACACACTCTCACATTTGTAAAACATCCCACTCAGGACTGTCGGCTCCTTGCTCAGTGGAAAAATCAGTATTTAGTTAAATCAGGTTTCTGTCTTCAGTGTGCAGGTTGATCGTTCCCCTGAGTCGGAGTTGTTTCGTCTTCCTTCTTTAAATTGTATAAACGGCAACACAAAAACGTTGCAGTCGGTGTGAACATAAGTCCTTTTTCATTTCCGATTTATAATGCACTCAACGCACTGCCTCATCCTGAATGTTTAACATTTGTGAAGGCAAGCAGAGTTATGAACACAGAGGCACACAAAGCAGATGAATTTGCACACAGACACACACATATACAGTCTGTTGACAAAATATGAAGAAATGGAAACCGCAGAAGTACAGTAAGTATCATAAACCATACAGAAGAAAAGATATTGCTAATATTGTCTACAAAACACAAGATTTAAATGTGGTTCATTCTATTCCCAACTTAACAAGGACTGTTTCACTCTTGCATCACTATTACTTCATTATACTCCTGTGAAATAATGAATTAAGTTGTACATAAGTTAGAAATTAAGTTATAAATACAAAACACCTTAGTGTGTTAATTTTGATTAGCTATTTAAAATAGCAGGAAGATTAAATCCACTCCTGCTTTCTGCTTAGTGACCAATGAAAAGTCATCTGTTTGTCATATGACTTTGTTCAGTGACAGCGCTTCCCATGCAGCAGCAGAAGTAGCCCCGTAATCTTACCACTAACTGTCTCCTTGATCAATGGGCCTTGTCGCGCACGACCTGAACACTTGCCAGCTGCCGCTGGCTCACCGCCACCTGCATGCTCACCGTTTTCAGCAGATTCATCACTGCCTGCTGCTGCTGGCCCTTTGCCATTATCACCGTCACGTGGCTCTCTGTTTTTTGCTTTTCAGTTTTAGAGGATATCATCATAACAATCATCAATCCAGAGTTTCTCATTTGCTGTTGGATATGCCTCACAAATAACATTAATGAAAACAGTAACAACACAAATCAACATGTCAAAACGAGTAAAAACAACACCTTCAATGATGGACATTAACTTTGGTGAAGTTAAGAGGAGAGTAGAGGAAAAGGATTCAGCTGACGCCTGTTGTATTGTCTATTTTACAGGACATAGTGCGTCATGCAATATGTGGGATCATAATTTAATTTATTTAATTGTAACAGAGTTAAAATTTGTTGAAATGTGAAGCTTTTCCATTTTTACTCTCTACTCAACAAGTGTATACATAAAGAAAATATTAATGAAAAATTGAACAAATATTTTACAAACAAACTCACATTTTATATACTAAATAAAAGTATAGACAAATATGAATTCTTAGAATATTAAGTAGATTTAGGAAAATGCTGAATTTAGCATAGCATATTGATTCGCTTATGTTATTTTTGTGGTGCCAGAAAACAAAGCTAAAGAATCGTCCTTATTACAAGTTTTAATAACAAGTTGTTAAATTTGAACTGTTTTTAGTAGTTAGGGCTTGAATGCTTAAAGCAGTTAGAGGGTTTCCCTTTAATTACGTGGAAACTAGAGCTGCACGATTACTACAACTGCGTCACTTGGTAATTTCACCAAATGGCGCAGCCCCAGTGAGAACTATATGAGATTAACCTTCATGGCACACAATGAACAAATACCACTACTGTTAATTCAGCTACAGCTAAGTTAGGAGTTTATTAATTAATTAATTAAAGTCATGTTCACTCATTATTACAACGTGCAGCCTGTGACATCTCTTACCAACAACAGGTTCCTCAATCTCCACATTTTTCTTTTTGAGCCGCTTTTCTTTTTTCACAGATTTTTCACCTGGTTGATCTGTAGATTTCTCATCAATGTTGTCTATTCGTTACAATAAATAGCAAATGTTCAGCGAATGTCACCTTGTTACTTTGATAAATACTGGTTGATTCATTTTGTTTTGATTAACTGACTAAATAATTTTATGAATGTTTGTGAAAGTTAAAGCAAAAACAAACTCAGTAAAAGGAACATGGGATGAAATGTAGGAAAAAAACAAGTTGTAAAAATTAAAACATTAAAATAAAGTTTCTATTGAAAAATACAACTGAACGCATCCATGCGTTATAAATACATTTCTTACCTATCACTGTGTCTGGAACCAGTGGACCATCTCTTCCACGTTTCCCTCGTGTACCTCTTCCACCTTCTGCTTCTCCTGCCTCTCCTTGTTCTCCCCCTGCTTGTTCTCCCTCTGCTTCTCCTTCCTCTCCCTCAAACTCAGAATCTTCAAATGAGTCATAGTCTTCTTCATCAAACTCGTCTTCCAAACCTTCACCTTCTCCGCCTCCCCCCCCTTGTCCATCTGCTGCTCCTGCACCACCTGCAACTCCTGCTTCAGTGCTAGCCCCTGCTCCAGCTACACCTCCTGCCTCTCCACTGGCTGCGCTTCCCACTCCTCCACCAGCTGTGGCTCCTGCAGCTCCTCCAGCAGCACCTCCTGCTGCTCCAGCGGCACCTCCACCCACACCACCAGCAGCCCCAGTTCCAGCGCCTTTATCAGCACCTGCTTTACCACCAGCTCCAGTTCCATCAGCACTCCCTGTACCTCCGGCACCACCTGCAGTGGAACCTGCACCACCTGCAGTGGAACCTGCACCACCTGCAGTGGAACCGGCACCACCTGCAGTGGAACCGGCACCACCAGCGGCGCTAGTGTCCTTTTTCTTAATTTTCCTCGCAGCTGCGTCCTTGCCAGCAGCTGCTCTCTTCGACCTTGCAGCAGCCTTAGCTGCGGCCTTAGCTGCGGCTTTGGCCTCGGCCGCCGCCTTTTTAGCCGCTAGTGCTTCCACCATGGCAGCAGCTTCTGCCGCTTCTCGTTCTGCTTGAGCCTTCTTAGCCATTTCCATTTTTTCTTCCATTTGTTTTTCATATCTTTCCTGCTGTTCCTTGGCAATTTTCTTCAGGTCCTCATCATTACAGACTCCAGCCATGGTAGTCTTGCGAGTCGCTTTCTTGCCCTTCTTGGACGAATCTTTGTCAGCTATAAAATACAACATGTTAAATTAGCCGAAAAGCTCAATGGCAAATTCTGAATACTATGACCATTTAGCACATTTTGCAGGGTTTGATATGTTGATGCATGTAATAGGAATCCCCAAAGTCAATAAAGCAGGAAGAGATAATATGCTGACCTTCAACTACAAGCCAGGCATTGCAAGACTTGATTCCTGCCACGGCGGCATAGATACCAGCATCCAGAGGCATACAGTCCCGCACAATCAGCTTGTGGATGAGCTTATCTTCAGATACGATGATTTCATGTTTTTCACTGTTTGACAGTGGGCTGCTTTTGCCAATCCACTTGATCTCGCTCATCGGTGCAGTCAGAACACATTGAAAGAGCGCGTCCTCCCGCTCTTCTGCCTTGACCTCTTGTATTTTGACAGCAAAGTCAACTTCGGCTACTGCAGGGTTTCGACATGAAGCAGAGATTTTACTGTCTCGAAAAACTCCTGTTCGTCTATTTTCTACAGAGCTTCACACACATATTCAGTTATCAAATTGTCCATTATTTGAATCCAGGACTTACTTTTAAAATCTGTGGAGAACACGTTAACGCCCCCAACGTCCACCGAGTACAGACCAGCATCCTCTGAGCCTAGTTTTTTAATTGTAAACACATATTTATTGCCAACTTGTTTCAAGTTATGCTTCATCCCTTCGCTTTCTTCTTTCGAAAATGGAACCATGACACCATCCTGCCGAGTGTGGAAACACATTAACATTCATTAGTAACACGTTACATTACAAACACAAAGTCGTTCTGGAGTGTCTCACCTTATACAGGTAGATTTTGCTGTTAGGATCTTTGAGGTCCATGTCTATCTCGATCGTTGCACAGTCATCATCTTGGACATCGATGGGTTTCAGTGTTCCGATGTGTGATACAAACTAGAGCAGCATCAAGCAGAATTATGAAAGCAGTTCTGTTTACCTTCATGGTCGAATGAGTTAGTGAAATGACCTGGATGCCACATACCTCTGCTATCTCCTCCTCCCGCTCTCGCTTCATTTCAGTCAGTTTCTTCAACATGCCACGGAAATCTGTGATATTGTAATCAACACAGATCTTCTCGTAGTCTTTCTTGTCAGCACTAAGGAGAATTTCCCAGACCTTCTCCTCGGGCTCCATCGGCTTTTCCTCACGTGTACCGTCAGGATTCCTGCAGAGTGACAACGGTCATTATTCAAGCAAACCGCTCTTGAACAAGTGCTTTTATTATGACACAGAAAATTTATGGTACGACTTGAAGAACGAGATGAATTTTACCCACCGTCGTTTAAGTTTTTTTCTGAAGTCAGATATATCTAGGGAAATATAAAAACATCAGTCTGTCACTGCATCCAACAGGCGTAATGAACAACATGAGGTGTGAGAAGCAGTTGCACATGCAGAGGAACTTAAAGCTCTGAAAAATGTTTAAACTGAACCTGTAGCATTCACAAACGTTGGAGTTTGACGTTTTGATTTAGAAGTGAAGCTAATACAACGATTCTCGTAGCTTTTCAAGTTTGAGTGTGAATGCTTTGGCTTATTTGATCAGTACCTTCTAACAAAACAGTTTTCTGTCCTTTACTGCATCAGGTTTCAAACACTACACTGAGCTGAGTCCCGTCCAGCCCAGACACCTCTCATCCTTTTTGATTTGACTTATCTGCCTGCAATTTCTGACAGAAGATAACATTTACAAGAACATTTTCAATTGGCAATTATGTGTGATGTAGTGACACCCTCACTAGTATGACAGATGCATTGTGACAGCAGGTTTTTCTCAATAATACCAATTAGTGAACAAAACGTCATTTGCCTTCAAAATGCAGGCGCTCGGCTGCAGCATGAAATAACAAAGCTGCTGCATCATTCTGCTGTTGATAGCGTCGATGAAAACCATCTCTCTCCATACACTGAACCCAAAGGGACTTTTCTTCTTATGCGAGTTTGAGGTACTGCAGCTAAATCTCACCTTCTCCTTGTGCCTTGTGCAGTTCCTTGGTCTTTGAGAATCCAACTGTGAACAAACAAGTTCGGTTCAGTTATAGTTATTAGCAAATATACCAGACGTACTGTCTAGTGCATTTAGAGGAGCCTACCCTCAATAACGTTCAAGACAACAGTGCACACAGCTCTTCCATATTCATTTGTTGCAAAGCACTTGTAGGTGTCAGCATCCTCTGGAGCAACTTTGGGAAACTGATGCAATGCAAACACACAGATGAACTGCAGTTTTATGATGGGTAGCATAGGGTTGTCATGAGCTCTGTACCTTACTGTAGAACGCTCACCTCCAGGGTGTGTTCCTGAGACGCTGCGTCATACTTCTGCAGGCACAGGTCAGGGTGAAAAAGTATTTCTCCATTTGCTCTGGTCCAAGTCACAGTTGGTGTCGGAGTTCCCACGACTATGGATTTAAAGGCTCCACATTTGCCTTTAAAAAGGATCTTTGTTACACACCGTTCTTTAAGGCTTCACCTCTAGTGTAATGGATGTGCGACTGATACTGTGTTTTTCAGTCACAGTGGTCAACCTTCCACCTTTGCTGTCTTTGGTGGATGCTCCATTTACACGCAATTTATTTTGGGATCATCCAGATTCGTTTTACTTACTACTTATAAAACTATGTTTCAAATGAACTGCTGACAATGATGATCACTGACCATAGTTAGCATTTTATGAGATGTTCTTTCACCTTATCTCAAAAGTCTGCATTTCTTAAGGATTTTTTAATTTACACACTTACCCTCTTGAATAGTGAGAGCAATGGGTTTGCGGGTGAAATCGGGAGTTGACATTCCCTCTGGAAGTTTCTCCATAAACTGCGTTATCATAACGCCAGGCACTTTGGACTTCTTCCTAATGACTAATGAAATCAAACAAATAACACAAATTAGATGACTTCTATACATGAAACAATTCACTAATAGGTTAATGATACGCAAAGAGGTAAGTCTTCATTAAAACATGTAACAATTACTTAATTTTGAAGAACCTCTAAATAAATAAAATATAAAAACATTTTAAAAAATTGTTCAGTTTATTCCAAAGGAAAAGAAATGTGCTTGATGATAAAATGCCACAATAATGTACAGGTATTAAACGTGGAACGACGTGCTTCCTGTTTGGCCAAACGTCTGTTGCTGTTCTTTGCACAAACACAATACAAGTGAATACACGTGTTTACATGAAGATGTCGCCCTACTCCTGTCTGGTATGTACAGTAGCACCCCCACCAGATTAAGAGCTTGTGTAACGATCACTAGATACTGCAAGGCCAGCAGAGGGTCAGAGTCCTTTAAAGGGGTAAACAACTATTTAGGTGTCACCTCATATTAGTTAGATCATGAGTGTTTGTAGTTAAACGTGCATTAAAAGTGTTTTTTTTTTTTTAAACAGCAGGCAAAAACAATATGTTTCGTTGCAAGTGCAAGTGGTAACGTTGTAGTGTAGGCAAGAAAATGCTTTAGTTCATAATGCACTAGTTTGTGTTTCAGTGCTTTCCTTTTTCTTGTATGTTATGTTATCAGTGTATGCAGCTTATAATGAACATTTATTTATGATAAGGGAAAACTAAGAAATGTACATAATCCTCAATAAATGTATTATAATACTAAAGATAATTCAGGTCCACGTAAACTCACGTTATTTGAAATGCGTGTTTTTGGAATTAGATGTTGACACAGGTTTGGGTTTTTGCAGGGTTGTATACCCAGACAGTTCTGATGTGGACTAACCCCCAGCAATCCTGAGTGGGGCATCACTGACTGCTGATCACAGGGGTTCTGCTGGTCCACGGCCTTTGATTATTTTCACTTGGCGTGAAACACCTGCAATATGCAGAATATTAACTACACAAAATATAGTTTTCTGTCAGGAGAGTTGAGCAATTTACATTCTGAAGTGCTTTGAAGGTAAATTGCTTGTAGCAGGTGCTACACAACAGCACTTTGGCTATGCAGCAGAGCTCTGGTAGCTTTACACGGGATTTGCTGCTGTTAACAAGCAGGGAGATGTGTGTGAGGATGACACGTACATGATTAGGAATGTTCGCATGGAAAATATGACCAACATATTAATGTATGGCAATTAAAGCTGCGTGACTTAGCCGGGCATCAATTTCATGGGTCAGTCAGCAGAAATGAAGTAAGTGGCGTACAAATAAACAAGCGTAGTAATGATTTCAATGGACTATGAGTATGCTTTATATTCTAGAGAGCTGTATTAGATCAATACAAGAGATGATGAGAATTGATATCTTACTTTTGTAGAATTCTTACTAGATGCATGGAAGTACAATAAATGAACATACACGTGATAAAAACCTGTTGATTATCTGTTGTTGTTGTGTGTAATGTGTGCTTACATGTGTTTTCTCAGTTTGTGACCCACTTGTATCACAGTGATACAAGAAATCAAAGGAACATGAGTAGCTGTGCATTACAGATGCTACGTCCACTGATTCCCTCAACCCCTCTGTGCTGCTGTATGCGGATTGATGAGTGCAGTTTGGTATTTTGGACATAAGCCGATGGCAGCACATAGTTCAGGCATGAAAGGAAACAGCCTGAAACAACACTTCCAGATTCACATTCATGCTATTTGACATTTATGATATTAATTTAAATTAATGACTGAATGTTTAGGGAGTTTTGCCATTTTAAGGTGGCACTGGGGTGGTCAGTCGTTTAATTAGATTTCCTTTCCTTCGATATGTCCCTGTAGAGAAAGTTCAACTCAGTGTGACTGAACTGTGCCAAAATACTGCACAGCAATTAAGTAAGTTTGAACAGTGGCATTTTACCTTTTGAATTACAAGATGACGTAGACACATGACAATCGACCTCAGTGCCCTCTAGCAACAGCCCGCTGCTGGTATTCAAATTGAGGTTGTTTAAATGTCACAATGAAATGCATCTGTTGTGACACTGAAAGCTGAACCATCCAGACTGGATGACACCTTTCAAGGAGTGAAGAAGCCCACGTCATACATGCAAGTCACACAACATGGAGGCATGCACTTAAAGATGGTGAATCGATTGTGTGATTTGTTTTCCTTTGTTACTTGCATACCTTGGTCTTCTGGACGAACTCCTTCAGAATCGTCGACTTAACACGCAACGTGACAGCAGGAGAGGGAACAGGACAGGTAAATGTTAATCCTGACTAAAGCACCAAAGCAGGCTGGAACTTCGACAGGATTACGGACACATACTGAACACAAAACACCACAGTGTACAGTATTTATGATGAATGGGAAGCGGACAAGTATGAGACCTCAGACACGTCGCACAACATGAAATGGTTAGTTGTAGACAATATAATACAGTTTGTTAGCAGTGATCTTACAGCAGCGTGTAAATGTGCTGAGCGGCAGCTGATTAGACTTAACTTCAAGCTCGCTCAGGCTTTTCTCATGGCTGACATCTCAGGATGATTCTTGCGCAGTGCTTGAGATAAATTATGTTCAGATACTTTGAAGGAGCAGTTTTTAGGGAGTGGGTTTTAAATCGAGCTTCATTCTGTCTTGTATTAGACGAGGGCACCTTTCAGTTTTCACCAGTCGTTGCCATGTTGGCGTCCTCTGATGATTTTCTTGAACCTCAGCGGCGTCGCTGTTCTCCGGTTTAACCACGCTTGGAGATTCTTCGTACTGACATGGTGTCATTGAAAGATGTTCCACGTGTTTTCTTCCCATTAGGTTAAACACGGCAGGATTTTCAAAAACTGATCAAGTTTCCACTTGATAAAAGAAATGAACAGTATTTCCATTCTCACTCACCACAAATGCTCAGAGGTCGACATAACACAGTGTTCAAATACTCCACTGCAATGCCCTGTATTCTCTTGACAAGACATCCACATTATGTGATCTTTGATGGGCTGATCTTTTTGTGCTTTTTCTCTGTCTTGCAGACATGAAATTTCATTTTGCATGAAGATGAGCTGTCAAAAGGATCTTGTTCATCGTTATTTCGTAGATAAGAGAAATTACAGGTGGACACCAACAATACCAACCGTGACTGAACACACCGGGGGAGGCGTCCACCGTTCTGCACTTACCCGCCTGCCCAGTGGCAGTTTCCTCCGTCTCCTTTGACTTCCTCCACATCTTGCTATGCTTCTGAGCTCTGCTGATTCAAAAGGCTCTGTGGCAAAAACAAATGTACTGAACTGAGTAGTGAATACAATCAAAACTGAAACTTCCTTAGTTTGCATTTTTTCATCTTTGAAACTTTGTTATTCGTTTGTCATTCCACTGAAAGAGTGTTAATTTAAACTATTTAGAGAAAGTCAGCATCCTGCTCCTCACTGGAGCAGCAGACACTATATGGCTTTAGAAAACAAAACTTTAAAACAGTTAGAGCAACTACACTTCGTCCACTTGATTTCAAATATTTGTCATGACATGAGGGTTTGCGGTAGATTATTTGGAGTCTATTTATGCCATGACTTTATTATGTTCTTGTAAAATCTGACCTAATGGCTGTTGATGGTCGAGCTGTTATCCTCCTCATTGGACAGGGACTTGAAGTAGGAGTGGTTACTTATGAGCTTTTAATATTGTTGTCGATTACTTTGCAGTTGACCGGATTACTAAGCATTGTTCGCATCGAGAGGTGAGTCCTGTTTTCTGCTTTCACTGCTCACTAACCGCACTCGTTGCCATGTGGTGGTTGCTAGTGTGACCTACTCATATATAGTCAGTATAAGACTCATTGTTTGCAAAGAACAGATTTTGCATGAATAGGCTGAAAGAAATACACGTGAAAAACACAAAAATTCACCTTGAACATAATATAAAAGTAACTGGAAAAAGCGTTAATTCTAATTATGTTAAATACTGAATAATTATTTTTTGATCTCACATATTAAATATTTACAGTCAGTCCTGATGCCTCTGTAAAAATACAGCCTGCTGTCCTGGAAGGTAAGCGTTTTATTTTTAGGTGAGCATGTGTTCAGAAATGTTCTGGGCTCCACAGCGATCTTGGCTCTCGCCTTGAAAATGAACCACACAACACATATGGTAAAAGCAAAACAGCCTGCGACAGGAGATACTCTGGCAGGAGACCCTCTGCATTAAAGGAAACGCACCCCCTCCCTCCCCAGAAGAGGTTTGCAATTTTAGCTTTTTACATTTATAGGTTAGAGGCAGAGGCTCTCGTCTGTTTTAATGAAACCTGTCAGAAGATGCTGAACATCTGTAACAAGCATCGTCCCAGAGAGCTTAAAGATTTGGACCAAGTGTTCTCTAAAGCCACCTGAGGTTTTACTGCTACTCGCTAAACTGCAGCCACTCATTAACATCTAATGATGTTAATGTAAGAAGACGCTGGAGCTCCTGAACCGTGTCCAGCCAATAGGTCTGTGCCAGAGTCTAACGTATCAGTGGTACGTGACATATCGGTGAGTGCTTACTGTACCACTGCCTCCGTACCCTTCAAATGGCATTTGGTCGCTTCTTGAATGTCACTCACTGCGTTTCTCTACTCGCTGCATGATCGCAGGCGACAGTACGGCTGTTTAACACACACACACAGAAACAAATGAGTCGTATTTGAGCCTCCCTAGAGACTTGTGCATTTGTTCGCAAGAGAGCTGAGAACTTATATACAAAATACTGTATAGTCTGTGCGGCAGCCTCCATCTGTCAGCCTGGGCTGGTTCCTTTATTGTGAACGTCTGTTTTTTAAGTTGTGTCCTTTAAAAACAAAGTTGCTTTCTACAGTTGGCGTGTGCACAGTGTGAGGAGAAGTCTAGTGAGATCAGCGGCCGTGTAAAAACCTTGTGTATTTCTTTAATGTAAAAATAATTCCCTTCTTCTGCCAAATGCATCCCACTCTCTCCATGCAGCTCTCTGGATCTTGGGCTATATATTGATTTGAAACCTTCATCTAAAGTTAGTCATCAGCAAGCAACCTCACAGCTCTGACCTCGCTGCTATGATCCAACTTCTCAGAGTTAAAACCGTGAAACTGAGAAGCACTGCATTCCTACCCAAGCGATTTTATGCACCAGAACCGGATCTGTGCGTTCTCCAGTGTGTGCGGCTCAATTCTGCACAATGCTTAACATGCGTCTAGAAATCACTGAGGGGAAACACTTTGCCCTTTGAGCGACTGAAACTGGACACACGTAGAATACTTCAAACAGTAAGTCACGTTGTTACGCTTTAATCTTTGTAGAGGAGAAGTGCAGCCATTACTCATTGCAACAGTTACTGCACCTGCTCACAAAGCGCTGACGTCTTTCCAGTGAAACCTGCGGCTAAGTTACAAGAAAAGCCCGTAATCCATTTCTCCTCTCCGTGCAGTCCACCTTCTTATCCAGCCTTTGTTTTGAGGACCACCTACCTGCTCACACTCCTCCGTCTTCTCCGCTCTCTTCCCTTTCAGGCGGCAGTGTGGTCACACTATGCCTTCTCCTGGTTTTCTCAGTGTAATAGATCCTTCCAGCAGTGTGCACGGCTATGCTTGATGCCCTTCTGCTGCCTAGACCCTCTGACTGCCAAGGGCTGTTTGCTGTTTAGGCTTTTTTGTATTTGTGGAGATTCTAAACACTGGAGCTTGTGGACGGTGGAGCCGGGGGGTGGGGGGCGTGAAGGGAGGGTCAGAGAGCAGGTTAAACACCTACTGAAGAGTCTTTTGTTCTAACATACTGTACCCCAGGTAGTGACCCAAATGCAGTTTAGCGCATAAATTCTTGATATATCTCAGTTAACAGCCTCAGGAATCTGTACAGTACATGCGTATGGGAGGCTCAGGCAGTAGAAACATAACCGAAGATCTACCTGATCAGGTTTATTTAAAACAGTGGCTTTTCCTCGAGACAAGCTTGTGACCCTGTTGAATGCTCTGCTCCAGGTGTTTAGCCATCACACATATTGTCCTTTTTAGGAAGAACTATGAACCAAAGCTGTTCATGACACATCATTTAACACTGTTTAGTGTGAGACAATAATTCTGTGTTCGGCTTTTAAGACAACTCACACATGGATACAGTTCTAAATCGAGGTTCAAGGCTGCAGCTCCTACATACTTTGGTTTCTTTTATTACAGTGTGGTATTCCAGTTGCGCGTTGTGTTGACTTGTATTAGCTTAGGCCATGTGCTAAATGTTGGCAACCAATAAAGTGATGTCAACAGTAGGTGTGTCAAATCATATCCTCCCATCGGGTCTGATGCCAAACAATGAGCAGCTGTTTCTTATGCTGTGAAACCCGATCAAGACTCTCTGCAAAAAATAATAATAATAAATAAATCCAGTTTTTGTGCATAAAACATTTTACTGTTTGAAATGAAATATTAGTATTGGTATAAAGTAAGCGTGACAGACCTTCCTGAAATGTTAGTAGTATTTTTACTACATGCCAGTTCTCCAGACTTCCTAACCCCCCCTGCCCCCCACAGTAAAACCAGTAAACTCCAGCAAACAACCATCAACCTGTCACATGTAAAGAAGTGCCTCCCAGTATCCTCTTAGCCTGTCAGGTTGTCATCCTGCTTGCATGCGGATGTTGTTTGGTGGGATTTCAGAATCTAGAGGAGAGACACCAGTAGCTGACGTGTTTCTATGGTAGATGTCAAGCAGTTTTAAACACTCAATGCTTTAGTGTACAAGGACTTTAAGCAGCGACTTCACTGGCTTACTGCTTCACTTACATGGGAAGATGACACCACAGGCGTGTTCTGGTTTATTGGTCAGGGTCAACCATGTCATCTGCAAGAGATGATGGGAAGGAAAAACAGAGAAACTGTCCCGCCCTCTGTACGCATGACTGATGTAACGAGTAATAGAGACTGTGTCGTTGTCTTTTCTGACCTTTCTGTCAACAAATGTTGCACAAAGTTCATTTTGTCACATTTGGTGAAGTTCCACTTATGGTCTGGAGCAGCATAGAAATATGAGGGCTGCACTTCAGCTGTAACATTTTCTAACCACAGCCTTCCGGCGTTTGTACACAGTGATGACAGAATGCTGTAAAGTCCTTGACCTACATGCTAACATCTGTTTTCTAGTGGCCTGTCTCTTTCTTTGAGTGCGCTCCCCGAGTGCTGTCTTATCTCGTTCGCTCGGATCAATCTGGGTCGATGTACCATTTTTACTACACTACGGTCGGACGTAGGTGGATGCACTCAGGTGAGTCTCTAAAGCATCATTGGTCTGTACCTTGTTGAAAACGTAGCGTTTGATTTGTTATGGAAATGGCTGTATAATAAAGTTTGTTTTGCATTAAGAACAACTTGACTGCTGGGTTTATTTTTCTCAGTCGACACTCTCTCCTCCTCAGATGTCTTTGGCTGTGCTGTTCAGGGAGGGCATCCTGTGGGGAAAGAGGAAGGTAATGCCCCCAAACAGTGGGTGGACACCACACGTTTGATTTACTGTACTGGCTCTGTGCTCATACACCCTGATGTGAGCCGGGCCCACAGCAGCATATATAAATAAGGAGATGTTTCTGATACTGGGCTGTTTCAGTGCGGTTCAGTTCAAACTAACTGCTGAGTCTGTAGCTTTGCTCACGTCATTCAGGGAGTTTAGTCTGCTCTAAGCGAATGCATTCAGCCGTAGCAGTCGAATAGTCACATTACAGTGCTTCTTTATCTCTGGATGCAGCTGCTGGGTCAGAATGCTGTTGAAATTTGTCCTCTGCTTGACCTCTGAACCGGGGCGTTGAAGTAAATAAAGCCCTTTTCATCCTCTTCACCTCTGTAAAGCACATCACCCACATCCACCAGTGAGCTCAACGAAGCAGCCAAACTTCTTACTTTGCATCCAGAGTAATTGAATGCTTGCTTTTCACACTGCCCTGATTCTAAAGTGACGTCCATCATGT
This sequence comes from Macropodus opercularis, assembly GCA_030770545.1. Lineage (NCBI taxonomy): Eukaryota > Metazoa > Chordata > Actinopteri > Anabantiformes > Osphronemidae > Macropodus > Macropodus opercularis. The sequence goes on from CM061099.1 coordinate 8,096,358, forward strand.
TCTCGTCATGGACTCGACTACTCGGAAAACTCAATTTTGGCAGGATTATACTTTCAAAGGAATACTGGACTGAAAATGAGACACTGACTGGAGCTGGGTCTGACGTGACCGCAGTGGAAGCAGTGGACTAAACATGTGTCAGCGCCATAGTACAACAAGCTTTAGTTTACTTTTAGAAAAGCTCAGATCCTCAACAGATCTGTTTGCTCTTTCAACTAGTGAATCTTTATATTGCAAGTCATTTACCCTGATGAGGAGATGAAGCAGATCTTTTTCCGGCTGTATGGTCCAAACAGGGCACAGGTAACAGATGGCTGAACAGACGTGTGTAGCACTTGCATACGAGAGATGATACCATCTTCATACATGTTAATTGACAATTTGGAAGGAATGTGAAATGGCCGCATCCTGGCGTGTTGCCATCAGGGGAGTGGGAGCTGGTGTCGACCTGTCAGCGTGGCACGTTGAGCTAAATTGGTTTTCACAGGGCTCTTAGCTCAAAGGCGAAATGTAACGTAGCTGAAATTAGACATTCATTAGGTGGGTGTAAACAGTGTTATGGTAATTAGAGATTCTCTGAAAGATCAGTCAAAGCAATGTAAAAAAATACTTTGTCTTCTACATTGAACGCTTCATACACAATTTGAACTTCTGTGACTCACTGGCAGTGGAAATGATTATGATGATGAGTGTGTGCGTGAACTTTAGGCTCTGCAGGGTTAAGAATATATTACATTTTCCATGTCATCAGCTGTTAGAACGATCTTATTTGCTTTATTCTAGTGTTATTTTTCTCTCAGTGCTAAATGATTCGGGCTGTTAAGTGGAGCACATTTTGTTGAGTGATGTCAGATTCCAGGACAATGATTGGTTAAAAATCTGGGTCGTCTGACGCTGTGACATTTAAGTTGTTTACTTTTCAGCAAAGTTAAGGGTCAAGTGAAACATGTTCTCCCTGGAATTTCTGCCCATCATGTGGTTCAGCTTTGGGATAACTGAGACGTCTCTATTTCCAGTCAAGGAATGACGTGCTTCATTTCCTCACGCTGTCATAAGAAGAGAAACCACTGCTTAAACTCTAACATCAACAGGGAATTTATTTTTCCTCGACATGGCCTTTCTCTGTCTGTGTTTTCATGCCTTGCTTAGCGGCACCATCGCCGTCTCTCCCCCTGACATTGAACTTCATCGCCTCCGTTTGACCATGGTAGTAAACCCAAAGCTGGCACTGTCATGTAACACTCAGAGCACCCATGAAGGCGCCACCTGTTGCGGGTGCGTGCCGGGACGCTCAGCTTGGAATACAGCACTTCTCAGACATTTACCCCCCACACGTACGATCCGATCCTTTTACTAGCAACGTGTCCAGTTAACACTAAACAGACGTGTGGATACATGATTTGGATCAACCACTGAATGATGAACAAACCTCTAACTGTGCGTTGTCTCGGGGTAGCAGTACACTGCACGTGAAGTCTGAAGCAGGTCTCTCCAGCTGCACCATTATTACTTGGAGGAACAACAATAAAAGCACTGTGACGTTTTAGCAATGTACAACCTCATAAGCTACTTTTTGATTTGGTTAACAAAGCTCCTGAATTCAACACAAGAGACCGTGACTGTGACCTTTAGTAACTTGATCACTGACGTTTTATTGCCTATAACCAAGTAGTTTATACACGTTCTGTAACACAACTGAACTTATGCAATAGTGGGAGCAGATGACGACTGATGTCAAGAATTTCATTTAATAATTACAGTTTGATTACTTGATGTTTGATTAATGACTGAAAAGTGTGGACAATTAGAAATTTCTTTTTGGGTTTTTTCTTTTTGTCCTTTTTGTTTCTTCATAATTTGTCGAATTCTTCAGCTTCAGTCCAGTTCAGTGTTTAGTTAACAAGGGTTACTCGTCATGAGATGTGTATTTGTGAATAGGACTCTAAAACAGCACTGTCTTGCAACTCACTGACAAGTATGTCCCCTTTCTTGTGTAAGTGTCAAGTGAACAGGTTTTCCATGTCTAACCATGTGTAGAGATCCTTAAACCAACCATTTCATGTTTCATGTTTGTTTACCACTTGCCCCAAATCTGTAAATAATCAATTATGAGTCTTTTGTCACCTTGAAAGTTCTTACAACCAGCTGGATTAGCTGCAGTGTCACCATCTTCTCTCTGTCGGGGTCTGCACAGCAGATGATGGATGGTGCACTGGTTTAAAGCACCCGACCCACACAACAGTAAACAGAGGTGCCTTTCGACATTTGAGCCTCTAACACATTCTCACAAGAGGTTCTAGAAATTCTTGAACCGATAGAAGATAGTTTCTATGTTGCATTGGAGTTAGTGTGATGATGCTCAGACATGTGTCCAGATGTGGTGATTGTTTCATGCTGCTTCAAGTCAAGGCATTAGTCAGAACAGACCAACACTCTTATCCTCCTAAACTGCTCAAATGCTATTTTTGTTTCTCCTCATTTCAATTCCAAACGAACGAAGAAACCATAATTAAACGGTATTACATAAAAAAGGCAAAACGTAGTCCCAGAGACGCAAACAAACAGGTCCTGATTTCTTGTCATAGCTAAAGCTGGACGCTGCTTTTTGTTTGTATCAGTGCTGTCATTGTTTGGGAATCATGCAAATTGCTTATTGTTTACTTGAAGAGAGTTGCTTGACTATGGTCAATATAATTATTAGTGTTTAAGAACCCTTTGATTCTCTTCCGTCGCCATGGCTACTGGACAGACTATTCTGATCTCGGTGCCTTTTTCTCACAGACTTAATTAGGAACCTAAACAGATAAACATATAGATAGGTCGACAGAGGGCGGGCAGGACCTGCTTCTGTTTCTCTTAATTAAGAACGCAGCTCTCTCACGGACATTTTTGTCTTAACATAACAACACTTATTAACCGGAGGTTGTGTTTTAGAACTTTGTTTCATTAATGAAATGCTCTTGCTGTGGATGCTGGTCAGAAGTAACACCAGGCTACAGTGAGAGGCGTCTTCTGGTGTCTGTGTCGCATGTGTGTCATTCAGGTTTTTAAATAGCTCAGTGGAAACTAATCGTCTGTGCTGAGCAGCAGTGAAAACTGCATAGATCAGATTTCTGCTCAGCTCTAGTAGCCCAACATGTAAACGGTCTTGTCGGGATTATCAGACATCGCCGTGGACGCTCCGAGGTTACGTTTTCTTCTCTGCGGTGACTTGACTAGATTCTGTGCAACGTGCTGCAGTGACCAGACTGTTGCGTGTTGCCACTAGATGGCATTGTCACACTTTAATGTTTTAGCCCACAACCCGCCGATAGACCGACCTCGTAGCTGGAGATGAACGTAATAAAGTTGTGGAGTCATCTACAGTACACTGGTCAGACTTATAGACCTTGAAGTACAATGCAGCTTCGAGGCTGGACTCCCATTGTGTTGATGCAGTTGGTCTGACCATGGAGTATTGATTATATTATGAGATTCACTTAGATGATAAGTGGTGTCTTGTTTTATGTATATTTGTAAACAGGAATGCCTTCATTTCCTAATGGCATCCATTTCCGAGCAGGCAAACACAAGTGTGTTGAAGGCAGAGTGAAATGTCAAAAGGAAAACATTTTTTCTCCTAATGCTTTCACTGAGTGAAACCAACACAGTTGCTGCACATTTTTATATCACATTAAGCATTTCTCATTTGAATGGCTTACCTGAGGTGGCGTTGAATGACAATTTAAGAATTATGTTTCCACAAAATCAAAGGATGGTAATAACCAGCTGTCACGCCAAGCTGAGGATTCAAAGCAGACTTGGCGAGACATGCCAACACCTCCCATTTTAAAACTGTGATAAAACTAGTTTTTATGTCGAGTCCTATTTGTGATTCGTCTGTTACAAAAAGCCAATTGAAAGAAACGCGCTCCTCAAATGAAGCTTCAAAGCAGGAGGGTCTTCCTCAGACATGACAGAAGCTCAGTTAGAGCTGCTCAAGTGCAGCCATGCGCTCACCCTAATGTGTGATCATACAATAGGACGATTCATAATCACATCAGGAATTATCCAACAGACACTTTTAAGAGGATTACCTTATTATTCTCTAAGGAAAACCTTCTGAGCTGAAAATTCAAACTCCAGATTGCCTCTTCTCAACGGCGAGTGTTGAATGGAAATATTGCGGCTGTGTTGGTTGTGCAGTAGTGTAAAAGCCAGGAAGCAGCGCTGCAACCTCATCTGCAGTGTGTTGATACGTGCCTGTCCGTCTACATTCCTCTGTCCTGTCACATTCGTCTGTCGTCCAAAAAAGAAAATCCTGCATTTAAAGTTGACCGTAGCTGGTATCAGTGGAAATGTGCTTCTCTGATGACGCTCTGGGTGTTTGGTGTATTTCTGCTCTACCTTTGGGTCTGTTTGTCATGTATCATACATATCTGTCTCTTTTATGAACTTGCCTTCCAGCTAAAGGACAAGAGAAATATGAACTAAAAAGCCCGTATACATACATTTCTAGTAAAGAACTGCATGTTCTCCACATGGTGGGATGCAAAAATACAACTTTACATATTAGCACCAGAAATACATTCTACATTATTCTCTCACCGAGTCCACTTTTTCTTAGCTTGTTGGCCTGTCTGATACCCAAATGGGTTGACAGACTACCTTAAAACCACCCCTGTATCGTGCCACAGCATTCTGATATATATCACAGCCGACCCTAAGTACCAACAAATAAGCCCAGCCCAAGCAATAATTTATCATGTGATGCCTGGCTGTTATACATCTCTCTGTCTCGGCCGCCATAACTCTTCCTTATAGTAGCCGTTTGAGCACTGCAGTGTTACCAGCGACAGCGGTGATAACTCAGGTGTAATAATGGACCTCTGCGCAGCTGTGATGACAGACGAGCCCCCGTCGTAGGAATATATTTCTAATAAAAACACACTTCTCTTATAAAGGTTCGTTCTGTTGAACTGAAGCTCACCCCATGTGTAGGACTGAGCTGGTCAAGGTTGTAGCTGTATGGGGAGGAATGTGTTGCTCAGTAGATACGGAGGAAACCCTGTAAATGCAGGTTCGTTTTATGGGTCAGAGACGTTTTTAAAGGTACGTTAACAGGAAGACATTTTTCAATTGGTAGCTCCAACACTCAAAAATATCTCAATAATACAAGTAGTTTCCATGTCTAGTGCCGCTATAAGATGTACATGCTTAATTTTTTCATCTAGAACCTTTTCTTGATTGTTGAGCTGGTTTGTTATATTCTGTGTAAATGAGTAAACACCAGCACCATCAGTGAGCATGAGCAAGACTATGCCTGCGTCCCGCCGCCTTTATGGAGGTCTCACCGTGCTGACTTTTGCGTGTGGCTCGAAGCTCTGCTGTGTCTGCAGTAAGGACAGCCACACTGAGTCTTAGCATGGCTGTACTCTGTGGTGTTTTAAAATTCTGCACTGCATCCTTCATTTTCACTGGGACTGAGCCTCACGACTTGTATGTTTTGCCAATTCTTTCTCAGTAAATTTTATTTATGATTGTCTGGCTGCTGTTGTGGCCATTATTTGGCACCGTTCCTTGCAAACAGCATTATCCACTGCAGAGGAAAATAGTGGTCATCATTTAGGCTAATATCTTAAGGTCCCCATCTCAGGCTCTGCTCAATCTGAATGCCATTCATCTGCCTGTAGCCGATGAGCTGTCTGATAAGCCTCATAGTAATGGCCCTGTGAGATACTTCTCCATCTCTGCCTCACACTCAGGATCAGGTGATGAAAAGGGCAGTTGGAATATGAATGAGAGATCAGATGGCCTTTTGTTATTTGACCTGTAACCCCATTGAGGGATTCAGGCATGTGAGTCATATCCTGGCAGGCACAGAAGCTGCCGCAAGGCTCGAATAACTACGCAGTGGAACAGCTAATAGATTGTTTTATCCTCAGGTGGAAATGTACAAAGAAGAAGAAGTGAAGGAATGTACCTGCTGAAGTGATTGTGCCTGTGTTCTGCCGTAGCGGACTTGAAGTGTGATGGATAACAAGTTTAAGAGAGTCTGTTTCTGAGCGGAATTAGAAGGAAGGAAAGAAAAACATGCACAATGTAAGGTTATTAAATGTGGACTAGAATTTCTCATTTAATTCTATCTGCAGTTTCTGGGCTTGGAGACACTCAGTGAGCAGGAAAACTGAACGGAAACTGTGGAGTATAAAGAGCCTTTAATCCTGTAGCCTGGTTGATACAACTCCAGATTTTCCTCAGTGTAGCCAACAACGTAAGTCACTGGTAAAACAGCAATAAAAATGGAGGTCTGCAAAAAATGACGCGTGCAGAATATGAGCAACTGAACAAGCACAAACATTTTAAATACAGTGCACGTGTCTGTTAAGTGTGAATAGACGAGCGTGACAAGTGTAGCCCCAAGATTGAAGGGTAAGAAGCAGCGATATTATGTTATTGTAGACAGCGGTAAAAGGAATAATCTCTCCGGGCTCCCCAGTTGTCACACTGTGCAAGCCGGGCGCTTCACTTATTTTCAGCTCCTCAAGCTAAAAAGAAAAGGAGAAGTGTAAGATTAATAATGGAGCTCCCTTAAATCTAGGATTCCAGTGGATGATTTCCCCTCAGGAAAGTGACTTTGACGCATGACATAACTTTGATATTGGTGGCACTGCTAAGTCAGTGCGTATGCCTCGTGATGCCCAACTACAAAATCTGTGTCACCCTTTCTCTGCGTTACCTTGTTGTCTGAGTAAAATCATTATGACTTGTTTTGAATATGGACCTTCATCGTTGTCTGTGCTGAGGTGTTGATAAAGTGCAGTGTTACCAGTTGCGCCTCGATTACTGTCAAACGTTAGCCTAGACCTGAATTAAATATACAGTAAATGTAATCATGTGAGGTTGTAGAGATGATCCAACATCCATAAGACAGTGTGTAATAAATTAGAGTTGATCCCAGTCTTGTAGGGGACGTTTAACATATGGGCAGAAAGAGTCCCAGGTTCTTCCAGTGTTTTCTCGCTTTGGATTTAAATATAATATATATGAATATGAATTCAGTTATACGAATCAATTGCATGACGCCTGGATCAGTCAGACAACATGTAATTGCTGGAAAGTTTCAACCTGCCATTTCTCATTAGATCCTGACCATCCAGTCGGCTTGACAGGATAATTAGTGCCTATAAAATCCACGGAAGGTAGCACAGCTCTGAGGCAGGCCCAAAATGTCAGCTCTTAAAGCTAGGAGATACTTTGTTCAAGAGTCATCAGTGCAGTGTGATGGCTGAACAAAATGAATGTTAGAAATAAATTCTTCAGGCTGTGATTCGGCAGCAGACTTCACATAGGGAAGGGGCGTTTTCTCATTGGGAGGAGTTCTCTGTTCAGCAATAGCACAGATTGTGGCTTTAATGCTCTAAGTAATGTTTATGGATCCGTCTTCATATGTTAAGTGTCGGCTATAAATGCTGGTGTATAGATGTTGTTCTGTGTCCTAATAGGCAGCTCGCCTTTATTATAGTGTTTCCATGGGTTTACTTGAGCTGCCAGAGAACGAGAGACTGAGCTACAGAGTAGCCGTTTGATGCAAACAACAAAAGGCAGTAACTGAGAGCATGAATTAGTTAATGTCTATGCACTGATGGAACTACTCAGGCCAATACAACATTAATGTTCTGTTGATCTATTATATTTTGCTCATAAGAACATATCAGCTGCTTTGTGCGTTTGCTTTACTGTTAGAAAGTTAGATTGTTTCTATAAAATGCCGGTGGAGCTCTTGTGTGCTGCATTCAGGGACGGGACAGAGTGTGGGTCACACATCTTGAAAGGCCATCACAACGTGTAGGCCTTCTTCTCAATGAGGGTTTTCCCTTAATCATTTGTTATGAGTGATTATCTCTCCTAATTCAACTCTCTGTGCTCCAGATCACTAATTATCACCACAGTCAACCTAATGAGATGGGAATTATCTTTGGATGCTTGTTTTTCCACGCGCTCAGCTACTGTAGGACCAGGTACCGTCCCTCTGCTAAATAAACACTGCGTCACAGTACACTGACAGTAATTTCTAAGGAGTGGCACAGGATTACGCACCGGTCTCACCCAACTACGTCTGTAGATTATGAATCATAAGTCCCTTCACTGTACATACAAAATGAAGGTGCACCTTCAACTCGTGGTGTTTGTTGCCTTGTCAGTGTCTTCAGTCATTAGAGTCGGATGAAAGCAGTTTGTCAGCTTCAGGGATTCATGATTGTTCTAAAACAATAGCAGCAGGGAGGCTCTGCAAAGAGCTGACAGGCAGTGCAGCACATTTCCCAAGCACCTGCAGGCTGTTACCTCGATATGCTCCACCCCAGACCTACAGCATCTCTGGGCACGAAGAACGGCTTTTAAAGAAGTTTGAACATGGCTAGATTGACGTTGCCCTGCAGCAAAAATGAACTGTGATCTCCTGTTTCTTCAATACTGTGCAATTTTTATTTATACAGTAGGCTTATATAGTATCCTTTAAACTAGTTTAAATGACAGGTGTCTACTGTCATTTAAACTAGTTTAAAGGACAGCAACTTCAAAACAACGTCATTATTTTTTGCACAAAACGCCAAATAACATGAATGAACACCAAGTACGTCCCCATAAATTCAACGTCTACTAATATATCAAACGTCTTTTTATCAGCAATGTGATGTTGGACAAAAGGCAACAAGCAGCAGCTAAACCTCCATCACGAGAAATTCCAAAGCAGATGAGGAGAAAGGTCATTGAAACATTCTCTAGTCTGCAAAGGGTGACACAGTGATTGGAATTCGTAGGCTCCACAGAACCCCAGCGAAAAAGCGAGTGTCTCTAAATTAAAACTGCAAATAGCAATGAACCTTTTAAAATAAATATGAAAATGATGCAGCAACAAAGTCCAACAGGAGCCAAGTAAAACCTCAGCAGGACCTTTTAACCTTTGTTGTCCTTCCATGTGTTTGGCGTCATACCTTGGCCATGGCGGTGGTGTGGCCATGCTGCGCTGATGGTTCACTTGCCAGATATGAGGTTTTTGTGAATTCTCTACCAAAGAACCTCTTTACCAGAGAAAAACAGAGGAATGTGTGGGCTTTTCAATGATCCAAACCAATTGTCCACTTCTGATGTCTCAGTAAAGACTAAACAAAGGTTTTGTAGTGGACTAGCCTTGAAACCCACTGAGATACTTGCAGCATGTTAATCAGAAAACCCTTCACTGTGGCTAAATTAAAGCAGGTCTGCATAGAATTGTTCAAATCTCCACTGAGGTGGTATTAAAGTCTCTCCTTCAGTACAGTGGTCTAAGTTTATTTATAGAGAACCAATTCACAACAAAACTCATCTGAAACAGGCGACAAGAGAGCAGCAACAACAAAACACAGGCAGTTGGTTAAAGGACGCTTTGTTGGTCAAGCCGTTGTAGCTGTAGCGACCGTTGAGGCTGTAATAACTTCACAGGCTGTTGCATTACGCCGAAGGGTCAGTAGTGGCATCTGTGACTTTGCCTTAGACTTAACATTCTTCATACTTAACAGAACAAAAACATTATCTCCTGAGAATTTTATGATGTTGCTTTTGTCAAAGCGATTATTTCATTATTGTTCCCAATTAGCACAGCAGGTTGAAAAATGCAGACACCTGCCAACAGACAGAGATGGTTTCCATGTGGAGAGTCAGTTATGTGTAATCTATAAACTGTAATTAGATGGTGACGATGCTTTCAGAGTGCTGCTGCTTTTCACACGTGAATAAACCCATTTTCCTATGAGCAGAACGATGTTGTAGTACGTGGCTGACATGCAGTTTGTCTCCTGTCCTTCAATTACTGTATCCGTCAGCGGGCTGGACCGATCCCATCCCTGGAGACGGAGACGGTGTTGTACAGGAAGGAAGAAAAGATCACCACACAGCAAACATTTGTTGTCTTCCAGTGCTACCTATTAGAGCAGCTCTGTGGAAGGTATTAACTATTGGCAAAGCCATTTTCAGACTACAACCACACGCGGTGCTAGGAAAACGAGTGGGTTGTCACTGGCAGTGGACTTTGGCACAGAATGGCCAGAAAGAGTCAACATCATTGCTGTTTTTATTTTATTCAATTCTGTTTATCTATATAGGACCAAGTCACAATAAAACTCATCTCAGGGCACTTTACAATGTAAGGTTCTAGACCTTACAGCACACATATATTACACAGTTGTATACTACAGAAAGCTCAGCAAATGTCGTTTGAGCAGCACAAGGTGACAGTTCAAACAGAACAGGCGATACCTCCAGCAGAACCAGGTTCAGGGAGGCGGCCATCTGCCTCCAATGGGGTGAAAGCATAGAGAAGTAAAAACACAACAAGACAATAACAGGTGACAAACAAAGCAGAGGCAGGTTGATTAGGCAAGAAACTCCGAGGCTGGCGATACCTGTCGAACGATACACAGAGAGAGTTGATTTTGGAATAATGAAAAGGTTAACACAATTTGGCTGATTGAGTAGTTCTTACTCTGCTTTGTAATACTGATAGTTTTAATGTCGTAATGAAACGCCACAACAGAAGCAGGACTTTCAAAGCTGCTTATTCTTTTCTATGAGTTGCTTCAGATGGGAAGATTTAAACCACTCCTACTGTACGCGTGTCGCCGTGGCAACATGGAGTAACATGTATCGTTAGTTTTCTTTGTGCTACAACTTGTGTATCATCGCGTGCCATCTAGGATTCCCCAAGCAAACCGTGATAATCCCTCAGACACGGTGCAGATGGTGGTTGATAATTAGCAGGCTGAAATATGTCACTTTTATTAGCACTGTATTTGGCTGTGCTGCGTCGAGCCCAGGAACCAGTCTGCTCCCTCTTATTCCTCTCGGCTAATTGACACGTCAGTGAGGACTAGTGCGGTCAGGATCTCGATAAAAGGCTCAGTGTGGCTACCATGAGTGCCCATTACCTCCACAGTAGATGTCTCACTGTGGCTCAGCCCTTAACTCGTTGTCTAATCAGACGTGTGTTGGCTTGTGACTGGTGCGTAATATTGAGCCATTCTTCCACACACACTTGACAAAGTTTTGTTCAGCATGTCTTCCCTTGTGAGACGAAATAGAAACATTGATGTTTGTGCCTCTCATTTTTATATATTTTTGTCTCCATGATTGTAAGATCACAGTGTGAAGCCCTGAGGCGACAAATCAAGTGAAGGGAGTTTTTTTTCCACTTTTGTACCCTCATCAAGACGTAAAACTCCAAGCGATTAAGTCGGATAAATCTTTATCAAACCCTGTTTTCAGGCCCCGTACGTCAGAGGGACTTCACCACTAATAGCATTTGTCACAGGTTGTTGAACATACATTTTGTTTAGGACGTGAAGGTTTTCTTTTGACCCAGTGGTGAATTTAAATTTTACCTTGAGGCAAAAACAATAGTGTAATGTTTTTTTTTTTTCTTTTTTGTAAAGAAAATAATAAAAATTGCTTTTCTAACAGCTACATTAGCTTCAGGTTTGACACTTGTAATGAATTTATATTATGTTGAAGTTGTAACCCTAAGGGGAGATCTTGAGACGCACAATGCGCATTCTTGTGGTGTATCAGAGGCTTGATAAAAAAATTAAAAAAATCTAATAAATCAAATGCTTGGATAACAAACCTACCCTTGAAATTTCAAAGGTCATGGGAGCTCCAGGTGTGATTCGAAAAGGTAAAAGAATGTTTTGAATGATGAGAGTTTCTGATAACAAAGGTTGAAGGACAAAGCTCTGAGAAGTCCGGATCTGCTCTTTCTGCTCTGTGTGTTGCAATATCTGACCAGCGAAACGATCTGAAATACAAACCCAGTCGGAAAATTAATATATATATATAAAGGCTGCGCCATTACCTTCACAAATTTTATTCCAAGCAGAAAGCTTTGAAAAGGTTTTAAAAGACCACTCAGACCTCAGAGCTACAAAACAGAATTCATTAAACTACATACAAAAGGTGCATTTAAGTGCTGTTCAACATTCTGTGACTCAGACGTGATCAGTGTGCTGCGCTGTAGGATGCAGGACTGCAGCGCACTGCACATGTGTAGACCTTATGGTCACACCGTGACTAAAAAGGCTAAATCAGCACCAGCAGTGGCTCATCTGAAGAAAACTACGGTTACTATTAGTTTTACCAACAAAGAAAAGGAAGAATATGCAAAAAAACCCCTTCTTTCTAAATGTGAAGAATAATTTCGCCAACCTGCATCAATGAAGCACATATTTATGCCATTATGTAGACAGGACATATTTAGGAAGGACCAGGTTTTATGCACATAATGAAGGCCTGTTTGCCACATGCGTAGCCTGGAAAGTGGGACTACGTTAAAAACGAGGAGCAATTTCCTCCTCTGCATCTTGTGCTTTCTCTGCATATACAGTCTATTAATGCTGGGGCTTCCATCCTCTCCGTGACCAGACACCTTTCTCTTTTATAAAAGCAGAATTCTTTTTTAGCCTATGCGTCACATTTACCTACAGTGTCACTGTGGTAGGGGGGTTTGGGTGGCTCGCAATAAATCATGATTTGTAACAGCTTCAGGGATTTAGTTCACCTCTATCTGGGCTTGACCCATTTCTTTGCAAAGTCCACACAAACTAAGTTGTTGCAGTGTCCCTCGAGAGGCAAGACAAATCCGGATCTTCCCTGAAGGCTCTTTGTCCATTTTGTTGGGCCATTAGTTATCCAAACTATGCCCCTCAACCCCAATAACAAAGATGACTTTATTGTTATTTTAACTCACAACATGCTTCAGTACAGTTCTTTAAAGATGCTAAAGCACATGCTCTGCACCTTAGGAAGCCTGTTCATCGTGCTCCAAGCTTTTAATGTAGAACCTTCAACACATCCAATCATATGCAGACAACCATACACGCTCACTCTCACAGTAGTGTGCGGACTGTGGGAGGTAACCAGAGCTCTCGAAGCAAACCCACGCGAGTGTGGACAGAACATGCAAACTTCCCAAAGGAAAGCCTGTTCGAGCTCTGCCACCCTGCTAGTCTCAATCTGTCTAGGATGTATATTACTGTTTAGCAGTGCGGGTGTCAAGGAAATGTAGTTTCTGTTTGTAAATATGGAAAAATTAGGTTTAGCTCTTTTTAGTCATTGCAATTATTAAAGCTGCCCTTCAGGCATGTTTAATATATATATAATGCTCCTGTTCTACAGTTTCTTCGTGGGCTTTGTTGCACTTCGTACATTAATAATAGCTCCCTTCCTGCTTTGCTCGTGCTCAGCAGAAGAAAGGAGGCACAAGGTGAATGATAAGAATTAGATCTGCCTTGAGAGATTTCAGCTGCGGAAGCAAACCGCTTCATCCAATCAACAGCATTATCCTTAACTTTGGTCCTGGCTCATGTGAGCTTGTCCAGTCGCCGGCATTATGTCTGTCATTTACAAGGATGGGATTTAAGCAGCGATGAGCACCCACATTCACACTGTCTGCCTTTCATGGTATCATTTATGTAATGTTTTGCACTTGTTTATTATTCTTTGGTCAGACTGGATGATGTTCCCAACGTGAATGTTTTTTTTTAAACATTAGCAGGGGGCAGGAGCGAAACGTGTGGATTTGTGCAGTGCAATAGGAGATTCAGGGGGTGTGCAGGAGCTGCATGCGTGAAGGGCTCCAACAACATGATGACAGCTACTGTGTTTGTGCGTCTGTCTGTCTACTTTTTATCCCCAGCTACAGTAGTAATGTGTAGTGTGAGAGCATCAGTTTTCTCTGTGGCCCGTAGATGTTACAACTCGATGTGACCAAGAAAGATCAAAACGCCCACTGTTTAGGTAACCGCAGCTCACTGTAACATTTGACTCTGCATTGATTTTTTGGTCTGTTGGGTAACTCACACTGTAGAATAAATCGACTAGCAGGAGTCCAGATAGATGGGGCTTAACGTGAATACGACTGGCATCAGCTGTCAGTCGGGCAGAGAACTTACAGCCGGGCTGCCACACGCTTTCTGTGAGGGGGCTCAGCAGGTGTGTTAGGCCCAGCGTTGGCATATGAGCAGGACTGGTGAATGCTGGCATAACTGGTGGTAGATGGTGTCAATCTATTAGATCAGAGTTGAGAGAATTTGTGTCTACATGTGATGTTAGTAGAAACTACAAAAGCCATCCCTGCATCTATGTCTAATCTCTGTGACGCATGTTTATCTGTCTGCTACGTGTGGAAGCAGAATTCAAGAAAATACTTTTAATTGGCAGCATTAACATTAAACATCAATAAATGAATAAAACATATGGGAAGGACGTGTCTGGGCTGACAACCGGTGCTTGAATGTTGCAGGGCCCTAACGTATAATTTTTCTTGCCGCCATCTGAATGTGAATCAGACCCAGACGCTCGGAGTGAAACAGCACCCAAACAGGAAATATACGTACCACACAACAGTGTTATGTACAGCAAAGCTTGAAGGAGAGAGAAATGGTGCATAGCAAATGAAAGTAATATTGTCGGTGAAAATCAGAGGCCCTGGCTGCACTATACTAGCTCTGTGTTTTCTGTCACAGTCTTTCCCAGTCCTTGTTAGCATGGCCTAGTTTTGTTGTAAAGGCTTTGCCCACCTCCTCACAGTTGTGTTTTCTCCCTCCCTGAGGAAAACGTGTTACCCAAGTGTGTCTCTTTAACCTGAGGATCTCCACATGCAGCTCTTGTCTGGTTTCTCAGCTTCCCTGGGGCTCAATTAGAAACATCATTCAGTGGACTCCACAGTTGAGATGATTGCTGGCTGTGTTTTACAGACTGGCAGCTGTGTTCTCCTTAAAACTAATGACATCTTTTTAGGTTTGGCTTGACAGCTAAACATGTTTTGCGATAACAGAAACAGACAGCTGCTACAGAATCCTTAAAGTCGACTTTATTTGAGAAGTGAAAGATGCCAATTGTTATTTACACACAGAAACATGCTGCCACACAAACACATAATGGAATCATCTGCAGAATACGTCTGGCTCTCTATTAAATAATCAAATAAACATTATTGTCAGAGTCAATAGTGATGTTCAATAGTGTGTTAAAGTTTTTCTTATGATAACTGACTTGTTATCATCACAGCAGGTGTAATGAACCTGCAGGCAGGTGTATAAATGTTTACTTCTCTGAACATCACACAAATGACATCAGTCTGAGTTGTGCCTCAGAAAATTGCCGATCTTTTAATTATTGACACTGTATTGGAAGTTTGAACGTAGTGGGAGGCCATTCAACACATACAGTTGCAAGAAAAAGTATGTGAAACCTTTGGGATTACATGGATTTCTGCATAAATTTGTAATAAAATGTGTCCTAACAATAGAAAAACACAGTCTGCTTAAAATAATACTTCACAAACATTACATGTTTGTTGCTTTGAGCTAATTGGAGTCAGGAGTCAGCCAACCTGGAGTCCAATCAGTGTGATGACATTGGGTGTGTTGGTTAAAGCTGTCCTGCCCTATAAAAACACACACTATTGTTGAGTTTACTGTTCTCGAGAATGCGAACCATGCCTCGCACAAAAGAGTTCTCAGAAGACCTGCTGTCCAAGTTTGCACCTGGATGCTCCAAAATATTCTGTGGACAGATGAAACTAAGATTGAGGTGTGTGTGGTATGTGTGGAGAAAGCAACATCAAAACCTCATCCCCACTGTAAAACATGGTGGAGGGGGCATCATGGTTTGGGGCTGCTTTGCTGCCTCAGGTCAGGGACGGATTGCTGTCATTGACGGTAAAATGAATTTCAAAGTTTATCAAGACATTTATCCACCAACTGATGCTCCACAGAGGATGGGTGATGCAAGAGGACAATGACCCAAAGTAAATTAACAACAGAGTGGCTTCAACAGAAGAAAATACGCCTCCTGCAGCGGCCCAGTCAGAGTCCGGACCTCAACCCAATTGAGATGCTGTAGTATGACCTCAAGAGAGCGATTCACACCAGAAACCCCAAGAATAATGCTACACTGAAACAGTTCTGTAAAGCGAAATGGTCCAAAATTCCTTCAGGTCTGATCTGCAACTACAGGAAACGTTTGGTTGAGGTTATTGTTGCCAAAGGAGGGTCAACCAGTCAAAGTCCATTGGTTCACATACGTTTTCCATCCTGCTCTGTGAATGTTTACATGTTATGTTTAATAAAAACATGAAAGCATATAATGTTTGTAAAATTAGTTTAAGCAGATCCTAGATGAAGATCAGAACCAATTTTTTGCAGAAATCCATGTAATCCCCAGGGGTTCACATACTTTTTCTTGCAACTGTATTTGATCTGTTTATAGGACTTGTTGGTAATATAGTTGAGTGCTGCACCACTATTTTTCTGTCGAATCTGCTAATCTGTCAATTATTGTATATATTTTTTTCAACAAAAAATGATAATGAGTAATTGATTACACTTACCTAAGTTTAAATGGGTAGGTCTCGATCTTTATCTCGATCATTTCAGGCCGTTCAGGTGTGTGTACTGGCACGATCGTTATGTGATCATATGCATTACCAGTTACCGGGTGTCGATGTTACTGTGCATCTCTTATACTACTTACACGTATGTACAGCATATAAGATTACTTGCTATTCTGGTAGAGGTTAAATGTTAAGTGAGGAAAAACATGTCCATGTGAAACTAAAGCATTTCTGTGTCTGAAAAGTGCAGCTTGGTTTGCATTTTATTTCTGAGGTATCTTTCCAACATTTCGCTTTTATTCACTCACTGAATTATAAGAATATTACTCCTTTGATTGTGCAGTAACTGGAGGATATTCATGAGGTGCTGTTTCCTAGCAACGTAGTTTATGCACCGTGTATAAGCCATGTCTGTGATGCCTTGTCATTATCAAAGACAAAAATGACTGACGTTTTTGTTGATTTGTTCAAGTTAAGCCGTGATGCTGTCATCATTTATTTCTTCACGCACAAAACAGTGGCCTCTTACCTTTAAGTTCGCAGGTCCTCTCTCTGTCCTCTGTCAATAGCCTGTAGATCAGCAAATCATCCGCCATCAGTGATGAGTCATGTTATGATGGTATACAATAGCGTTGCTGCATAGCTGAGAGAGCTCAGTCAAAGGGCCCTTGAGAGAAACGTCGCTTTGTTGCTTCTCTCAATCTCGCTGTGTATTCCTACTCAATTGTAGACGAATGTGCTGCAGTGCTTATTCTGTCACCTGAGGGCAGTTGTATTATATTATCTTCCGGTGCACACAGGGAGGAACTATACAGAGTTTATCTGTTCAGCTATTCATACTTTGGCAGCTTTACTGCTAAAGATAGCTGAGGCTGTTTCCCATCCACTGCAGTCACTTTGAATGGTTAATGGAATTAAATTGTTTTTTGATGACTGAAACCAAACTAAATTACTTTTCAGAGCTTTTCCTGCAAGACAAGACAGTTTGCATTTCCACTTTTTAGGGACTTTGACATGGTTCAATTGTCTTAGTAAAGTGTGTGCCAAGACCATTTCAAGAACACATGAAAGGATTAGTAATTGCACTGTGATCCAGGCCCTGTGTGCTGGGTTCTGTATGCTCATGCTAATATTTCCCACTGCGGTGTGAGCTATATTTAAATTAATTTATTCCACTAATCTGAAGAAGCTGTCATCACGGTGATCACATAGCAGTGATGATGAGAAATGTGTTTTGTGTGGGATTTGACTTCGCAGTGCTTTCACATGAAGAGATCACCTGTCCAACAGACGCTGGTGCTCGTACAGCACAGTATGTACTGATGCAGCTCCTATAAGGCAACAACGTGTGTGGTGAACCTCTCAGGCGCTGGCAGGTGCTGCAGTGTGCACTTCACTTGTGTACATTTAGCTTTTACCCTGCAAAGCAAAGGCCTGCAGTCTGCACAACATGTAGAGGTTTAAGGCCAAATACATGTACGTCTGTGTGTCTTTACCACAGTCTAGCGACAGACACTCAGGTCTCCAGAGACTGTAGCTGATATACAAAATCTGCCAAACTGTAAAAATGTGATAATGCTAAACACTGTGAAAGCTGTAAAGGCATTCATGGGCAAAATACCTGGTGTCTCACTTTTTGTGTCACCTCCAGTCAAAAACATTTATTTCACTAACTTCACGACTGTGATTCTTTCTGAAGTTCCCTCAAAGCAGAGGAGAATTTTTAGTTGCCATAAATCTTGTGCAACATAACGTCCTCCAAGTGGTTTCTTTGTTTTCTATTACTAAGTGTGTTTTATTTTGAGATGTCACATTTACTTAAACAAAACGGGATAGCGTACGTCAGCCAGAACCTTATGAGTCTCCTGAGGCGATGATGCTGCAGACGCCTCATTCTGTCTCTGCCATGTGAAGTCGATGCACTGCACGCTCGGCTGTAATCTACTTCATGGACGTGCATTTAGCACCATTGCTATGCAACAACTGTTATTTCCAAGCCTTTTGTGAAGCGGACTCGCAGTATCGGGGAGGCGTGGAGAAGATGATAGTGCGTGAGAGCTTGCAGCTTGCAGGGGACTTGGATTCAAGTAGCAGCTAACCATTCATTTGAAATAATTTCATGTTTCCTTCCACCAATTTTCCATCCTTCCAGTGCTATTATCAGAGCAACCACAGCAACATATTATTGAGAGGATGGCAGCTATTGTCTTGTTTCTTTAGGAGTGACAAACTAGTATTTTCTTCTTACCAAAGGGATAAAACACACATACACACACACACACTCGCCCATAAGAGCTGCCAATCATTCAGGGGAGAGAATGTAAGTTGGCTAAGGCATTATTGTGCTTTTTATCATCCAACATACAGTAAGTATATGTGTAGACGGGAATAACCTGGTACATTTTTCTCTACTTTGTTCTGAATTAAAAATATGCATTTAATAGACAAATAAACTAAACTGGATGTTTCCTGAACCACCCGAACCTGAATATGTTTGAAAACATTTTTAATAGAAATAAAATTTTGTATATAAAAAAAAACCCCAAAAAACAAAAAAACTAAACATGCTTCACACACTTCATTAGTTTACATGAGGTTTTACAAATACATAGTCAGATAGCCAGGCACTGTATCTTTTTGTACATTTTCCCCAATTTTAGGATATGTCAGGACATAAAGCAGACATCATCAATCTATTTAATAACGTACATTAACTTGCCATTTAATTTGGTCAGCACTCACATTTTATTCTGCAACACAAATGGTTTTGAAAGTAATACAGAGGGAGGCATGAAAAGCAGCATTGAATTCACAACACAAATGACCCCGCAATGTTTTTCCCAAGACATTAGAGGGCTTTTATACTGCACGAAGCCAGCTATTAATCTCTTCAGCGAGGTGAGGATGATAGATATTGTATACCTTTGCAATTAGATTTTCATTTCTTGAAAAGCCTTACAACATCCCGACACCTCCTTTTTACTATGAGAGTGCCTGAGAAGGACATGTATGGTAATCAATTTTCTCAGTAGCTGGTCCATTATGGATATCAGCTTCAGGGCATTTTGTACGATCCTCTCAAGGGCATACTTCATCTTAATTCCTCTCCTAATGGATCTGTACAGTTAAGGCTCCCCCTTTATTATGTGTGACCAAGAGAGTTGCTAGTGGCAGTGATGGGGGGGTGGCACCTGGATGACAGCTTCCAGTAAGATCTCCTGGCTACAGTATTGTTTATTTTACCGCGAGCCCCTGTTTCAAAGCACATACAGGTAACACGGAGGGCAGTGGCAGCCTTGGGCTGGTAATACAAGTCATGGCCTCACTTAAGCACAGATAACAATCACTGACTAGACCGTCACCATTTTAGAACAGTTTTTTAAACGTACAACAGGCCTCAGCCCAAACAATTGTTAACGACGCTGCAACAGAGTTTAAACGCATTCCAAAGATATAAATGTTTCTTCATTTTTTTGAACAACACAACACAGGATGTTGAAACTGGCATGCTCAAAACGGGCGGAGGCCATCTTCAATGTGTAGTCCTAGTTTCATCAGTGGACACCTGGAGGAAGTAAAAACACAATGCCGATTGTTGCAGATCATTGCCACTTCCACGACTCGTGGGATCAGAATACATTTGTAAAGAAAAAGGAACACAGTCCCCCGTTATAAATCACTGGGCTGTCTTCATGCCTTTTTGGTGTAATCCCTTGTGACCCTTTGGGGATTTAAGATTAATTCTAGATATTAGATCGGCCGAACAACATTAGTAACACCTGAACATGTTCTTGAGTTTAGTTTGATTCCAGTCTGAAGATGGCGGAGTCTTTGAAAGAGGTCATAGCTGAAATGTAAACACTCAAAAGTCTGATCCTTCAGTCTCCAGGCCTTTGCCATGCAAGTATCATTTTCTTTTTTGTGTTGACTCTTGTGAGGCAGACAGAAGATGGAACCTTACAAGTTATCTGTTATCTGTTTTGGTCCCTAGCATGTCTCTGTGGTCTCTTCACGTTGTGTCACGTCTTTGGCCAACGCTTCTGTGATCTCCACCCGTATCCACATCCACTTCATTCTGGAGAACATTTTAAATCCCACTGCATGTTTTTCTTTCCATCAGGGTGCAAATCCTGAATCCAATTGAAACCTCATCCTTTAGATTGCATGGTTGCTGTAGCTGATGTACGTTTGCTTTGTGGAGAAACCTGAGAGAGAAAAAGGAGATGGAGTCAAGGTGAACTACTGTAAGCCCTGAGATAAGACGCACTCCGATATTATTTCTTTAGTTTTAACAAACGTTAAGACAAATGGCTGCAAAAATGCCAGTAATCCTTAAGGCTTCTGCATTGCTCACACCACATTTAGCCCTAAATACACAACCTACGTAACCTCCAGCAGACAGATGGTGGGAAATTACGTAAAGCCCGCTGCCACCTCCTAACCTCCTCCACTTTCTGCTATCAGGCCTCAACTTTCCAGTTGTCTCCTCAGACTAAGCGTAACTGATTTGCTGAGGTGCAGCACATAAATCCTGACATATCGCCACCACATCTCGGCATTTGTGGGAGCTGGCCTAGAAAGGAATTTTTCAATTTCATCAAGTCATATATCCACAGTAGCCATGACAATGACAAATGGTGCTTATTCAAATAGCCATGCAATGTGCAGGCCCTCTGAACGGCAGCCCCATCATAGAAACCAGCGCCGGCGACCATTTGTTCCTTCTTGACACTTCATATAGCAAAAGTGGCCTTAATAGAAATTTAAAGAAAGCTAGGGATTAATGTTGCTAATGTGTTTACAAGTAGCCATTTTGCTGGGCTTGGCTGCCGTTGTTACCACAGTGTGCTGTCATTTCACTTCATATTGATTTCTGCTTTTGTTTCACAATAAATACGACGTCAGCTCTTTTGTTGTTCCATGAAAAAAACATCTGTCTCTATGTTGAGATGAAGAAGAAGGAGTAACTAGTGCTACAATGTACAACGACAGACAAGGTTCGCATGTATCACTACGGGCATTAGCATTTGAAAAATATCTGCGTTGGCAGACATGACTGATTAAAACCTTTCCCTGCCTCTGGCGAGCTGAGGAAGATCGCTTCGGACATCATGAGTAATTTCTGCTGATTCAGTTGCTCATTATTTACTACACATGTAAATTGCCTGTGTGACACTGGTGCGGTTCTAGAGGTATTCACCCTGGGAGAATTCTTCCCTGTTTTATGTGTTTTGTCTTAAACTGAAACTGTGCTGCGTGAATTGTTTGCAAAAAGCTAAAGCTAAACTACTCTTTAATAACTAATAGTTTTAGTTTGAACGTGCTTGAAATGGTACCAATGGTTATGTGAGAAACTGCACACAAAACTCTTACACCCACACTGTAATGAAATTGCAGCACTGAACAGGTAGATTTCTGCTAACTGCTTTAACTTAAATGTTCAGTTCACACACGTCCACCCCACCACCGCCAAATGTTACATTTACTGGACTCAATCAAGTATTAAATAACGTGATGCACGTCTGTCAATAAGAACTCGTTTTACTCCGCTTTCTATTTCTGCATCAATTTGTTTGATTTACAGACACTGAAGGACAAAACACGCCTGAGGGGAAGAAGACACAGTGGCTGCCTTCCTCATTAGCATTTACTGTCTTACTTTGCGTTTCGAGGCTTTCGCACAGCTCGGTCTTGGCTTCTCCGTTGGGTCTGAGTCCGGCCTTGGGGTTGAACTTGTTGGACATGGTGGCGGCGGTAACCACGGCCTTGAGGCTCCGTGTGCGCTTGGGCACATTCTGCTCAGGGTGGAAGAGAACCACATAGACCTTGGGCATGTAGAGGAGCCCTAGGGACACTGAAGCACTCAGACTCACAGAGATGGTCAGCGTGGTTGTCTGGATGTACATCTGCAAAACACACAGAGTTCAGACTTGACATCTTTTTCTGTATGTGTAGTAGCCTGTGTGGCACAAGCGACATATGCTGTGTGTCATTTTAATTATCCTTTTGGCCAAGCTGTTGAAGCTGAAGTTGTTTCTATTGTGACCAAATAAATGCTTCACAACGACTTAATGCAAGCGATAAATGTAATAAAACCTGCTTTAAATCAGTTCCTCATCCTCTTTTATGGCGTGTGCCGAGCCAGCCAAGGCCACCTTGTTTGTTTAATTTTCTGCCATGCTAGCTTTAATGTGGTCATCACATCGACCTGAACACAGATTTGATACAACCAGTCGATCGACTCCTGACTTACAGCAAACAGGCCCATAAATAAACAACACAGAAATTTTACACATGGTCAAATAGTCTGAATCATGGAGGAGGGAAACACAGATTATCATTCTCATTCATTTTAATTGTTTGGAGCGTTGACGAGGGGAAGCCTTGTGTCCTTTCTACACATCGTACTGAGAAATGAGCTTGTAAACTTATTACAGAAGTTACAATGTGACGGCTCTGCAGACCTGAATGCAGCCAAACACCTTTCCTCTACAGGCGGCGTCAAGCTTTTTGCATCCTGACGAAGAGAGTTGTTTAAATGGGCTCAACCAAAGTGAAAGTCAAACACCAGGGTATAAAAACACACATTAGGCCTCTTGTATCTCCTCAGAAAGCTACGACGCTGTAAAACTGCAAAGACTAGCAACACACTATCACGATGTGCAAGGGGTGTGAGGTTGACAACAACCAACTCCAACTTTGAGCTGCTGCTTCCTACTCTAAAGTCTAAGTTCAGCTCCAGCTTCTCTTCACCCACATGTTGCTGCAGAAGAGTGAACTCTTTCTTTCTTTCTGCTCATGTTGTACACGATGCACATTAGCTGTGTTTGAGTAGAAGTCATACGCGCATCACGGGTCATCCACCATCCACTTTAAAAGTCCGCGTGTAACTGTAGAACATAAGCTCCAGAGCATCAAAGCAGAGTGATGTTCAGCTTCCTAAATGTGAGCTCTGCAAGGACGTCCTCTTTGTGTTTATGTGCTATGTGTGGGTCTCCAAAGCATCTCTGATCTCAGCCAGCCCCGGTTCCATGTGGGACTGAGAGAAGAATGGAAGAATGGAGGCAGTGAGAGAGGGACAGCTGCAGTGGTCCCCTCTGAGCTGTAGGGAGTGTTAAGCAGTGAACTGCTCTGGGCTCGGTTCAGTGCTGCCTCAGGGACAGGCTGTTGAACCCAAGCTGTTGCTGACATTAACAGAAAAAATGCTCAGCTACATTTCAGCCAATAAGGGTTTGGTTCAAATGATTTTATTAAACACTCATCTTAAACAGGGCTGTGGAACCGAGCTGTTAATAATGTTTTAAAGATGTATATCAGTAGTGTATGACGACTGTATGAAACAAAAAACTTGATTAAAGTTACAATATTCTCAGAAAATAAAATTAGGGAGTATAAAACAAGTATTCGAACTCTTCGTACAGGAAGAACAAAAGTTCTAGAAAATGTCACCATGTGAAATTGCCCGTGACCATCACTTTTCATTTTCCGACTTTAACGTCATTTTTTTCCACCTACACATCCGTGGTGAGTTATATATATTAACAGCTTTTGTATAGTGCAGTGACTGTTTTTAAATGAATGAGTGGTGCACGTTGTTACCTGGTTTGACTTATAGCTCAATTTATAATGTAACCATTACAGTCACATGCACTTAAACACCACTGTATTATACATCTGCTTAATTCCCAACCCTTTGCAATAAATCAACATATTTCAGTCTGCTTATTCATCAGATGGCATCAGGGAGCCATGTGAAATAAAACCCAGCTCTCACTGCCTCATGCAGCTACAGTAAATTAGCAAATGGAGTCCTGTTGCCAGTTTTAGACCAACTCCAGTGTCCTATCCATTAATTCCTTTCTCCCTGATTGCGGGGCACCTGAGCAAACAGCAGCTGGAGCTCATCAAAGTCACTTTCTGTATATCTCGCTTATCTGTCATCACGCTGCCATCAGCAAATCTTTGTTAAGGCAAAGCACCGTAGAAGGAGCAGTGTATATGTAACCAGGTCTTTTATAATTACACAAAGTCTGTGTGTGACATTGGTATAGCTGAAGCCCCTCCCTATTATAGAGACGCTGCTGTGGGAGATATATGGCTGCTAGACAACATCGCTGTGGCAGAAGATGGAGCCTAACCTCCTTCCTACAGCAGAGTGTTGACCATTGTGGTCTGCTTGGCTTCCTCTGGCTCTGGAAAGCTACAGCTTAAGGAAAAGCAGAATGCATTCACTCTGATATCAGGACATCCTAAGAGAAAATGTCGTGACTTCTGCGAGGAAGCAGAGTTTTGGACTGTTGTCCAGCATTGGACGGAGTCCAGGAAAGTTTAAAATGGCCGTCACCGTCATCTCACTTAAACCCTGTTGAAAACCTGCTGTGGGATTTGAAGAAGTGAGTTCGCAGCATGGAAATAAATCCAAGAATATTATTGAGAGGGATGTGACTGCCCATTGGAAATAGACTAAGCTACAATATCTCCAGAGGTTTGACACCAAATTTGAATAATTATGAGTGGAACCACAGTTTTATGTTAGCAGCTCCATAAAAATGTAAATCTCTGCCTACACCTTCAGTATCAGTGTGAAAGTGTCTGTTATACTGTAACTCATATGATTCATTTAAGAGTTAATGAATGTAAACACCACATTTCTATTTTTAACCAGATTCTTTGGAGAGTTTCTGCTTTAGCAAAGTTAATTTAAACTGCCCAATTCCCAAATCTGCAATAAGCTACTGTGTTGTTTCTCGGCATGCTATGCAAGCAGCCTGAGAATAGTCTTCCTGCCTGAGAATACGTTGTAATTGTCCTCTAATTAAGCTAATAAACAAACAGAAGCCTTAAGGGACACAACAATATAGCGTCATGGCTGAATGCCATTTATAACGATCACAATGCTCTGGCCTTGATTAGCTTTAGGCTCTGATAACACATTATTGGAGCAGCCAGAGGTCGGCAGCCGAGACCCAGGGAGCTGCTCTGCTTTAGGCCTAATGAACACAACAACTCTTCCCTGAAGTCCAAGATGTGTCTCAGCTCCTTCCTGCTCTGTAGCATCAGTCATCATTATATATTACTGGGCCTGGAGGACGAGTGTGAATAATGCTGTTTATCGTTGGATGGAAAGGGGCAGAAGCAGAAACAGAAGCATGGGATGTTAACAGCACAGAGCATGCAGCGACACGTTCGAATGACCCTGTAAATGCATTCGGGACAACATTCTGATTTCATGATCCCAAAGGCACAAGCGGGTTGAGGAATCATTCATTTGACAAGCTATGCTGTACTGTACCTTGACTTCACAGAACCCAGTGTTATGGGAATATTCAATCTGGGCTTCTTGACCTCACTGCAAGTCTCACTTATGCACCAGCAACAGTTTGTTGTTGTTAAGTTGACGTTGCCAATAGCACGACACGGTCTTCACAGATGGATAAGCAACCGCCTTCAATTCATCAGTCCACACATGGCCCCTTACAGCAGGACTCTGTGTGTGGGCTGATTTAATCTGAGCTGAGCCTGTTGTGCTGAAGCCTCCTTCCCATACATGCTATTATCGCGTGCGCCTCCTCCTGCCTCGGTCTTCGAGGCGCCCGCTGATTTAGACGGTTGCTCCAGGTAAGCAGGTGCCATCTATTCCTGAAGCTAGCATACGGCTCGGTGCTCACGCTCCATAGATAAAGCAGATGTCCCCGTTTGAACGATGGAGAAAGCCTGCCGTGGCATTTGTTGCGTTTACCCTGGCACCAGATGACAAATAAACGACGAGGGCTGCTGCAAAGCTGGTGATGAGCACATAGGCAGCTAGATAAGGTAAATCAGGACCTGGAGCAAGCGGAGCATTTAACTGCTGTGAAAGACGTGTCGACGTGGGCCGTGAGGCTTTGTGCAGCCTGTCATTTACAGTATGATTATTACGAGGTCTGTTTGCTCTGACGGGTTATTTCCTTAAATAAGGACATTGTTTATGTAACAGCTCAGAGAATCAGGCACAGAGTTTGTTTTTCCATGTGGAGCCTGGCACAGCAGAACCGTCTACTAGTCATCCAACACGTTTTCCAAATGAAATAACAATAAATCTTCTTCTAATCACCCACACAGAAACGTCTTCTGCTCTGTCTACTACTGCTTGGCTGTGCTTGGAATCACTATTTGTGAAGTAACAACACCAGGAATTAGTTTGCAACATATATGAAGGACAACGGAAATCAAAGACTGGAAACTTTGCTGAAGAACGAGTACGACCAAGGTTTTATATTCTTATCCTCCTGAGACCCGTCTCCAGTTTGAGGAAGTGATTATACTGGAGATGCAGAGAACACGGCTTTTCTTTGGTTTATTTCACTGTCGAGTAAACATTTGGGGGGTTGAGATATTTATTTATCACAGCTTGTTGATCTGACATAAATAGATGTTTGAAGGCGACAGCTTTAAGTCTAGAAAGTTTTGAAGGTGTTTTGCCAACAGACAAAACTGATACTAATATTGAATAAATGCAAAATCAATCCATACAGTATAACAGGCTTAACATGTATTGTATCTTACTTTCATATGTGATCCTACTGTATATTCACGTCTGACTGCAACTGCTGTGGGAGCAGGCCAATTGAAATAACGTGTGGATCGCGTGTGCACATATTACAGTACCTGCTGCTTTCACTCAGTATTCACACCTCACAGATTGTGGAAAAAAACGTGGAGGAGAGCAACGACAGAGGCAGAGATGAATGAGGAGATGAGGACGTTTCCGATTTGTTGTCATGGAGAAGGTTCAGTTTAAGCCAAAATGGCAGGAATATGTGTTACAAAACAGTTATTTAGGAAACTGTGATTTCACTGCGGCACAGATGATGTTGTTGGTGTTATTCTACATACACGTGGCTGATATTTTAAACAAATCTGCATATGTTTGGCTGTGTAGGTAGTGAAGGTGACACCAGAGATGCACAGACGTTACTTACGAACTGTGAATGAACCAGTGACATAAATACATCACATCTTATCGAAAGTGAGCATTAAGGCCTCTAGTGGTACATGGTCTGACTAGACCGAGCGCATTATTTTACACAAAACATGGTTATGTTCTCTCAGATAAAGAATTTCCATAAAGCTAAATTTCCATTTCCTGTTTCCTTTCATGCATTACCTTAACATCCCTCAGGATAATGATAGAAGTTTTCAAACTGATAAAAATGGATCTATCCCCAAGCTTCTGTGTACCATTTTCCACGGGAAATAATAATTCATGAGTGACTAATATATTTTGAAGCAAGGAGCTTGGCGTCTTATAATAATCCTGAATGGGAGAAGTTCTTCAGGGTTTGTAAATGAAATTCATCAGAGGCAGGAAACAAAAAGTAGAACTTTACTTGCCCTACAAAGCTTCACTTCTGTTTTACCATTCAAAGCCATGCTAGCTAATGGATTACCTCATCCTCGAAAAAAGCTGCTCTGTCTCCCTGTGATTGTATAATTCTCTTTCATCTTCAGAGAGAGGAGATGAAATGATTAAACAAAGAGCATGCTGATATCCATGGCTGCTGTTGACGTGAGACTTAAGACGTGCAACACTCCCATTAAAAAATAATGTGGTCTTATGGATGTAAAGTAATTATATTTGACATTTCAATACGTTTCCTGAATATATTTCTGTAAATGTACATCAAACATGCTAAATGTGCAGTTTCTGTTGAGTGCAGGGTGTTTCTCTGGTGTTTCCAACATGAAGATGCTGTTGGCAGAAGTGAAGTTATGGTGTAATCTACGGCCACCATCCAGATTCACGGCAGCTTGGGCTTTGTGGTGTTAGAACACAAAGTAAGTCACTGTGCTGCTGACATACTGCATTATTAATGACATTAAATGCAGTCATAAGGAGATTTTCTGCAGTGTCGTAGACTATGGAAAATAATTTTAGGATTGGAGTGTTTTTCCACAAAGGTAACTGTCGCAGCCAGTTTACCATGGCAGCATTTTGATGCATTGTTTTGTTTAATCCCAAATGGGAGGAGGTAAGGATTAATTTGTTGCATCTGTCAGAACCATGCTGGCACAGTCGATAGTGTCCATGCCAGCAGGAAGCCTCTGCCTCACCACTGTCCTCTCCTGTTGCCACTGAGCCCCTTTTGTTTCCCTGCCAAAAGACCTCTTTCAATTGGATCTACACATTTCTACTGTGTCATTGTTGGACCGTTTTGGCTTTGTACCCAGAATCACCCCCCGAATTTCACTTCAATGCCCAGCCTCCATTTCCGTTTGCCTCTGAATCTTGACCTGTGGCTTCTCAACGCTCCCACTGGATGTCATCCAGGTGCACGGTTCATGAAGCCAGGCAAACTGATTTGACGCAGGACTACAAGTGTGAATTTTTGCTTATGTGTTGTTACCAGCTCAAAGGTTGTTGATGCACTGTAGCATATAGCCATCACATATAAAGCATGTGAGACACACGACTGAAGAATATGTTGAAAACCTTCATAGTATCACTTAAGGATAGAAAACCTTGCAGACAAACTATATACGGTTCTTAAAACAGCCTTCAGGTTATATGATTACCTTTTCTGTAGACTGTGAGGTGCCAAAGAAGATTGGGATGAATGCGAGCCAAATGATGCAGGTGGTGTACATGGTGAAACCAATCGGCTTGGCTTCGTTGAAGGTCTCCGGCACCCCTCTGGTCTTAATGGCGTAGACTGTGCAGGTGACCATGAGCAGCATGCTGTATCCCAGCAAGCAGATTAGAGACAGGTCAGAGATGTCACACCTGAGCACACCGCGGGCCAACACGGGGTTGGACGTCCTCTGATCCTCATAGTCTATTATGGCCTTGGAGGGATCCACTATGAACCAGATGCACACGCCGAGCAGCTGCACCGAGGCCAAGGTGAACGTGATGACGAGCTGGGAGGCTGGAGAAATGAACCTGGGCGCACTCACAGACATGGTGCCCTGCTCGAATATGCGGTATATGCGATTGGTTTTGGTGAGCAGGGCGGCATAACTGATGCTCATCCCCAGTCCCAAGAAGATCCTGCGCAAGGAGCAGATTCCTACATCGGGGGTGGAAATCATCAGGAACGTTGTGGCATAACAGAGAAAGATGCCAGTTAGCAGCACATAGCTCAGCTCTCGGCCGGATGCTTTCACGATCGGTGTGTCATTGTGGCGGACGAACGTGACCACAACAAACAAAGTGGCCATGATGCCAGCGACCGCGATGAGCACAGGAATCACTGCCCACGGAGAGCTCCACTCCAGCTTAACAATGGGGATTGGAACGCAGCCCGTGTGATTCTCATTGGGCCGCAAATCAAAGCGACACATCTTACACGTGTAGGTGTCCGCCTGGTACTGATAGCCATCGCACCGCTCACAGTGCCAACAGCAAGGGATGCCCTTCACAATCTTCTTGCGCTCACCGGGCTGACAGGGCTGGCTGCAGATCGAGGAAGGGATTTGGCGGGTTCCACTGGGCCACTGCATTGTCGAAACCTTCAAGGGTGGACACAGATAAAGATGATTGGACTCAGGAAGAGGGAGGGAGAGAGAGAGAGAGAGACAGAAAGACCAAACTAGGAGAGATTTGCGCTAAGCTGACTGCACCATGTAATGCTTGCATGTAGAGACAGTGATACTTTATTGATTCAAAAGGATGCTCAGCACCCTGAAGGTCAAGAACAATTGAGATGATGACTTCTTGCTGTTTGGGTGTTTACGTCTCTGTGGACTCTCTTGGTTCTGTTTGTTTGGGTGGGGGGCAGCACAGAGCAATGTAGGGGTCCGATAAAACACCTCTTCAAGTTTAGGAACACCTTCGAGGGGGAGGACGATCTCTGAAGGGTAGGACACGACAGGAATGGGAAAGTGTGTTTTTACTCTGCAGGGAACTGACACCATGTTTCTCCTGTTTTAAGCTTTGGTAAATTGTGCTGTAAATCAATACTAAGCTGTTGGTGATCAGAGGCAGAAGGATAAATTCCCTTTCAGGATGCCACTGTTCTTCATGGATTTCCCCCTGTTCCCAGCATACTTGTAAAGACAGATTAAACTCATCATTTCAAATGGGCCCTCTCTCTTTAATGCTGACTTATCAAGTTTATTCAGTTGTGGCTGTTTATCTAAAGCTTGCAAATTTCACTCTAAATGTGCATTTAATTAAGAACTCAAAGAACGCTAATTAAAACCAGCTTGCGTTACAGGCTAAACTGGTTCCACAGTAGGTTCCCACCACAAACCTTTCCCTTTTCCGTTTCTTCTGCAGCGCCTCTTAAAGAAGTAAAGACAAAACCCCTCTCAAGCTGCTGTGTGTTCAGTTGTGCTTCCGCCTGTCGGCCTTAGACTTGTCAAAAATGAATGTTTGGTTCCTTTTTGTGAGTTACTGTTCTAATGTTGTTACTTTCTCAAACCCCTGCCCGGAGTATTGTTGTTAGAAGTCAGCGATGCCATCTGCAGAGATCAAATTAAATTTCTTTAAGCTTTCTTTTCATCACGGTTCACCCTGTTAATCATTTCAAGTGCCCTCTGGATATTTACACCTTTGAAGACGGCACTAAGCCCCATCAAATGGTTTAGGAGTTAGAGAGCACGTGGAGCTGCAGCGCTGAATGAAACAGGTGTTCAGAGACATTCAGTTGCATCCGGTGGAAACGCAAACACAAAACTCGATGCCTGGTATTTCTATCGGTCAACTACTTACGTTAAGATGAAGTTGATCTGTCCAGTGGCCAATAACTTTGTAGTCAGCTGTTCGGTTTATGATCTGGTACTGGTAGATCTCATAGCGTCCCGGCGCATCTCCGTTTTCGTTGAACAGCACCGGGTTGCCAGCTATGCCTACATGAAGGGACAATCGTCATTACTTGCTCCACATCAGCTTTCTATGTAGCAGTTATGAATGTCTGAAGACAAGCGAATGCGTCGGCGCTCTTATTGCAGATATCAGCAATCATCGCATTGAGAACAGTTGTCAGAACAGAAGAAGCGAAAGGAACCCAGTGTAATTGTAATTGTTTCCAAGCCTCTGCATTTTTCTGTTCTGTCATCTCTCCTACTTTATTATTAAGGCTCCCAAAACACAGTGAGCGTCCAAGTTAAGAACAAAAGGCTAAATGTGGCCAATTGCTGTTGAAGGATTTCTGATGATGAGTATTTTTTCCCCCCAGCTCTTTGTTTGTTTCGACGCTGTAGGATGCAGCACCCTAATCCACAACGCGATGACTCAGCCCAGC
Source organism: Macropodus opercularis (assembly GCA_030770545.1). NCBI lineage: Eukaryota > Metazoa > Chordata > Actinopteri > Anabantiformes > Osphronemidae > Macropodus > Macropodus opercularis. Next base: position 8,127,990 of record CM061099.1, read on the forward strand.
TGGATTACGGCATTACCGTTTTACTCAGCCTTCCCTCTGTGACAATACCGCCCACATCACAAAGCAGTTAGTAATCATGGGAGGATTATAGTGACTTTATGATGTAGAGAGGCATTATGTTTATATATACATATTATCAACGCTGGTAAACCCTCATATTTTCTATAAACATTTTTAATTGTGGCGAGCACTTTTCTTTTTTTCCAATTTCGCCAGCTTTTAAAAGTGTTTTGAAGCCGTCTGCCGTCCGTGGTCATGGTCAGGGTTATGTGCTCAAGCCTGTAAGTGCTCGTATGGACACCAATGTCACTGAAAGAGGAAAATTGGACATGAATGCCTCACGGCTGGTTTAGGGAGACTAATGCAGCAACACTACCCGTGTAACGCTGCTGATATGATTACACTCAATCTGTCTTTTGCCATATTAAATATTTTGCATTATTATTTATAGATTCACAGCACCCACACACTGGTTTCGAACCACTTTTAATTTCTGCATTAGCCGTGAAAACTGTTTTTCATACAAACCTAGATGTTTTGTTGGATTCTGTAAGACTCCTGACATGACCTTTGTTGGGATAAACACCTCCATTAATGCATTTGAGGTTCAGTCTGGCCCGTGTTTGATATGCAGGTGAGGTATTAGTCCTGTCATGTTGCACAAACTGCCTGTCTAAATAGTCTGCTTACCAGTCACAGGCATAATGAATTCCTCAGAGGTCTGTGCCACGGTTGCATTGTGCTTCACTAATGTGACGGGGCAGCCTGAGGTCACATGTCTGTACCACAGGCCACTCGTTTGCTCGCTGCTTTGTGCGCTCTCAGACAAACGCTGAGGTTAATGGTGTGCTTGTAATTATATGTAATATTTAATGATTGTGGCAATACCCCCCCTCCCTCCACCACACCTTAAGGATTATCTAAGCTTTATCGTTACTCCAGCATGTGCTTGTTCTGCATGGATGCACAACCAGGACACCTTGGCGAGCGGCTGCACAGCTTGCCACCCTCGGCACCAGTCATTAACTCTTAATGACATGTACACAGGCAAGTGCAGAATTTACCAGTCTCGCCTGTCTGTCACGAGAGAATCTAACTAAATGTTTATTCAAATAGCCATAATGTGTTTGGGTTTGGGGCATACAAAGGAACAGTCCTAACTACTGTGAAACGTAAATACTAAGATATCTGGAGGAGTCTGCTTTAATAGTCAGTAAAAACTAATAAAACAGAGGCGGAACTTACATCTATTCAAACAGCTGCCATGGAAAACTCAGCTAAATGTGCTTTTCCATAGTCACAATACTGAAACCTCTCCTACTATTTTCACTACGTGCAGATCTCACTTTTGGGGGTCTTCAAGTAATGGAATGCACAGCAATGCTGCATTTTATTAACAATGACTCAACAAATTCTCCAGAAATGGGCACGAAGGCAAAGCTGAAGGTCACAGTAACACTGACCTTTGAACAACAGGATTTAATCAGTTCATCCTGGAGGCCAAGTCAACGCTTTTTCCAAGTTTCAAAGAAATCCCTGAAGCCATTCCTGTGAAAGATGTGTTCCCAAGAGCTGTACAGACGTGAGGTCTGTCAGGTGGACAGACAAACTAAAGGGACATAGGGTGTCCAGCAACACTCTCATGAGCATGAGACAAAAGAATCTTCTGAGAAATAAAGAATAATAATAGATCAAAGGAGATTCCAAAGGGAAGACATAACATTGATCTTTTTTCAAGGAAAAAGAGACATCTCCTAACTGTATTGTTTATTTGTTTATGCATCCATCCATCATCTTAACTACTTGTCCAGGTTGTGAGGGTTTTAACCTTCCAGTAATAAATCGGCTTTTAGTACAAGGCCTCTAACCACTAACTCTAACTTAGAGGCATGCAAATGGCCATTAAGACACAAACCTATGTTTAAAGTGGCCGGAGAGCAGGGCTTTGGGTGGTGGGAGCGAACGCCTGTCTGTTACAGTGTAAATAAAGGACTGATGGTTAACAGGACATTTTCACTGTAGCGCTGCTCTAGTTGTACAGCAGGCTTCACTTTTGTTCTATGAGGTAACAAAGGAACACTTGTCATGTTGGATACAGTCAGATTTGTATAACAGTGCTGGGTCAAACCATGCCCGTTTCATGCTTATGAAAGGGGAAATAAAGACGTTTTGCCAACAATATGTCAACGGCAATCACGTTTGGAGCTGCACAACAATGACGGCGTTGCACATCCTTAGGAGGAGAGAATTGGTGTGGAAAGATATAAAACCCTGAGAGCTCCCCTTCATTCCACTTGCTACCGTCCCTGGTGAGAATGAGGGTGGAAAGGCCGGTGCTTTTTGGTCTGCAGCAGAGCAAAAACACTTTCTCCTGACGCGATAGCAAGAGACACGAAGCCCTCATAGGAAGCTTCATTCAGCCGAGGAGTCTAAACGTGTCCTCAACACCTTTAACACGGAGCTGGGAACAAGAAAGCAGGAAGCTACACGGTGTCAAACGGTGCATAAAGACGGACCGAGGGTGTTTGATTCTTGTGCTTGGTCGACTACTGCGCCAGTTGAGCCAAAAAAAAAAAAAGATCAGTTGAAAAGGCCAGTGATGTAGAAGGAAGAACCAGCAGCAGCCGGAGATAGACATGACTGGAACGTAGCCTCTCGCAGACTCCCAGGCAAGAAACAACATTCGCCAGATTACTTCTCATCTGTTGTAAAAGGTTATCTGTCATCAGCTTACTGCGTCCCCTGGTGCTGACAGTCCGCTGAGAGATCACAGATAAACGGTTTTGGGAGCGTGCCAGAGGTATAGCTGCTCCGGGTGTCAGTGGGTCTTAAAGAAGCTTTTTGACATTTGACCTTTTATCAGACACGTTTCATTATATATGCAACCCAACAGTATGTGTGCTTTAGATACTGTCTTCCTGGACTCCTGAGCTGTGCAGCACTGTAGAAGAACAAATAGGATTTATTTATTTTTTTTAAGCTAAGGCTGCTGACAGTAAACAGAAATGTGTAACAATAGATTCTTGCTGGCTCGGCCTCAAAAATGATTCATCACAACACCAAAAAATGACCTAGTTTTTAGAAGCATTTCTGTCAATTGCTGTTTTGTTATTAAGAAAAAAAGATGGCTGCTGTGAGTGCTCAGTGGTGTGTAACATATTAATATCACAACACAGAGATAGATACTGTCTTTGAAAATATAACGTGCATGCCAGCAAGCCCAGTCTCAGCAGTTTGGGTTTATGTATCTAGACAAGTTCAATATACTGCTGTGCGCTGATGCAATTAGATGGAGTGTAGTGTAACCTCAAGGCAACCCCTCTGGTCAGATGGTGTAACATTAATCCAGTTTGCCTGGTTAGAACCAAATCTAGCTCAGAAGCACCTACAGTGCTGCTTCGCGTATCTGCTTACGGACTGAAAACCTTGTTGAAGCCACTTCATGAAGAGCACCACTCAGTCTGCACTGTGCAAACAACCCGTATCAAATATGGCTGGTTTCTATTGCTCACACGGTGCTGAGGTGTGTTCGTTTCTGCTCTCTAGTGAATGACGTGTCTGTCAGTCAGTCCCTCCAAACTAAAGCCTACTTTAAATGTGATGATGGGCCAGAAGTGACTCTAACGTCAAATTATAATTTCAGAGAAGCGCATCCTTTGGTAGCCAGATATATTTTCGTATTTCCAGAGACTAGACAACGAGAGAATCAGTTTAACAATGAACCACGACAGGCGCTGAACCCAACACACTGAATGCTGTGAGCAGCAGTTGTTTTTCTCCCACCTGCTACTGGATTCTCAGCAGCTCAGCTGGTGCAGCTGGAGGGTTAAGGGAATCTTAATGGCAGTTGCTGAAGGAGACTGTGTACTTTTCCACCTGATTTCACAATATGGGATTTGTATACACTGATAAAGGTAGAAATGAAGTTAAAAAGGCTGATGAACCGTAGTATGTCAATAAAATGCTGCAAGCCTAATAGGAAAAGAAAAAATGTTTGGCTAGTGAATATGTCCATATCTAGCCTGTATTATTTATTATTATTGTTGGTCATGTATAACGTATTTACGGTATCTTAACTTATATAGCTAAAAGTGCTGATTAGGCATTAAGATGTCAGATGTCATATTTCAATATTCAGTTTGAATTTTTTTTAACAAAATGTAAGATGTTAGTAATATTGCAACTTCAAGATTAACATGTGGAAATAAGGAACTATGTCTCAAAGTCCACTGTGAACTTTTTGCATGGTTAAAGTTAATCAACAACCACTACCTTAAAGTACCATTAGCAGCCAAACACTGATGCTGGTGTTATCTGGTTACTTTAAGACCATCTGAGCGCGCTTTTAAAAAAGGCTGCCGCATCACGAAAAGCATGAGAAGCTCGCTGTGACTGGAGAATGTAGATTAATTTTTCTGCGGCACAACATAAAGAGTGCAGAGGGTAAGCTTAAGGCTTAGCCAATATTTTAATGGAAAACAATTGTAAGTTCATTTGCATTTGTAGGCTGCTGTCATAACCACTTTCTATTTATTACAGTTTATTTTGCTGTGTATAGGTCGTTCATGTATTTTATTAAAAGTAGTGTTATGTCGACTGCGCATTTAATTCTTACTATATGTGACCAAAAGGCTGGTCCCAGAGGACTAATGAGGTTTGTAAAGTGCTGCTTAAGGAATAAATAAAATTAATTACAATAATAATTAACTAACATTATTAGTTTATGATTATGAAACATACAGTAATTATATAATAAACACACAAAAATAAATGATAAAATAATGAAACTGTTATTTGGGAGATACGAGAGACGAGAGATTTAAGAGTTAAGAAATAAAATATATCTACAAGACCTATAGTAAATATTTTGTTTAGTCGCCTGATTAAGTTGCGTTAAGCAACGCTAATAATGTTCAATTAATTTAGTGTTTTTGCTGCAGGGTTTGTTTTTATTAAAGATGCCCAGTGCTTTGCGTATTGGTTGTGGAAGGAATCCGACATACATCACACATAGACGCATTCCGACATAATTATTTCTCCACATGCAGAAGAAGAATAGCGACAGATAAGCGCAACACAGTCTGCAGTTAAAACGATGGACCAAACGTGTGGTGTGGTCCCTCAATCACAACACAATCTCAGTCCATTTCCATCTGTGTATCTGCTGCAACGTGGGACGTATAGATGTGTCTGCACTGCAGAGGCTGAGGAAAGCAAACATTACGTTGATGTAAAGCAGGTACAGTAGAAGCAATAAGAGAAAAACTGTCTGCAGTGGACGACGACACATTGGACAGGAGGGCAGGGATTGAGACGCAGCCCAGACGACACGAGGCGTTACATGTTTTACCGCAGAGAACAGTAATGCGCCGTGTGTCACAGCCTGAGCGTTTCTGATGTTTAAAGCTTGTATTAACACTGGTATCCCCTTCATAATAAAAACGTCCCTGATCTTTAGTCACGCAAAAGCCTGCAAAAATCACCCATTTCAATTTGCTGAAGGAAACGATTTTCTTTTATGTCACAGACATGAATTAAACATTGAATTGACGTTCTGCCAATGCAACAAGTAGATATTAGAATGACAAATTAGCTTGAAGAGCAGGAGTTCAAATGAATAATTTATCAATATTCAAGTCTGTATGAAAGAATTTTAATTGTCTTAATTTGCTTTGCTTTAAAAACCAAGTGTCTATATAATGAAACTCTGGATCGCTGCTCTGTGTGAAAGCAGTAAATTATTAATATGCCAATCATGAATGTGAACTTGACTGATAGCTGAGGCTACATGGAAGAAATGAAAAATAGGTCAACATAAAATAAAAAGGTGCTGAGTTTAGACCCAGGAGACATAAAATGATAGACAAAGAAAACCCAAAGATGCATCTTCACATTAGAGAAATGTCTCAGTCAGTGTAAAGTGTCACTGTCAGTTTGATGAATCCAACTCTGAGTTCAACCCCATAAATATATGAGACGTGTACCTTTACATGCTCGTGTTACGCTTGGAGCTGAGACAAGCAGCATTTACTCACCTGCAAAATGAAGGCGTCGTATGTGCTTCAGCAGATGGGTCCCGTTGATAGGATCCATTTTAGCACAAAGTCCCACCTTCCCTGGGCAGAGCTCCTGGTGCATATTGTGAAGGGCGTGAGCCATGACATAAACAGCATCGATAACAAACTGCACCTTTCCTTCCTGCTCGTAATTGGAGTCTTTTCCTATACGCTCCTGATCTGGAAGACAGAGAAATCTGTGTATTAGTCGCATCACGTTGAGCAACACGTCTGCATCTGACGCCACGATCCATGTAGTAACTGATACTCGTAAAATACTCGTTGTGTACTTTTACCAGCTGCCATAGAGCCTCCATCGTGAAGTAAAAGGTACTAGTCACCTAAACCCTGAAGCGTTTCTGTGAGTGGTTCAAGTTAAAGAATCATCTGTTAGTTAATTTGTCCCTGACCCTAATTTGAAGTAGGCTGACGATGAAGCATCATCCTGACAATGAATGAGCCTAAAGCTACCAACGCTTTTCTGAATTGAATTTCACAGTAACCTGAAGAGGCTGCATGCGACCGGCAGCAGTCACTGAAGCATTTCTCTGCCATGTCATCACCACGTCCTACCTGCTGTAGGTTGGAAGGGACAGTTCTGTGCGGAGTACTTGAAATGAACACTTTAAATAGAGTCTTATTCTATCTGCACTGTATGGGCCTCGGCTCTTGCAATTAACTAAAAGGTAAATATCTGGATCTCTGCACAGGAGCAAATCAATTCCAATATCTGGAGTGCAAGGTTTTGTCCTCTGGGAAATCTGATCAGTAAAAAAACCAAAACTCTTTCGTTTCTGTCCATCAGGAATACAGAGATTTCCCTGTGAGTGATTCTGTAACCATTAGATCTAGATGTGAAACAACTGACGCATGTAGAAGAATTCTGACCTGTGAATTCAGTTTAAACCAATGTAGTGGAAAAAAGGGGCGACATCCTTTCACAGGACAGGGATAATCCGCTCATGGGCTCAATGTAATAACTCCTGATGTGAGTTTATTAATCCTGGCCCAGGTTGTTTTATACAGAGTGTTAATTGCTGCAAGGAGTCAGAGATACAACCTGCCAATGCTAACGTCTACTTCCTCACGAGCCTCAAATCTAAGGTTTATGCTGTTTATGTCCCGCTGTTTATATTATGCAATATTTTGTTATGGGGTGGAAACCTTTTTTATCCACTTCTTTCATGTATTGCTGGCATAATTTACAGGTCCTCGCGTTGTACATCATGCCATCATCTTTACTTCCTGCCAGCTTGTGCTAATGTTTCAGACACGTGGGCAGTGCTGGTCCATAATCACACATTTTGTAGCAGAATAGTCATTTATCATGCGACATCTGTCCTCTTAAGGTTCAAGCAATTTTCAATAGCCACTTCAATCTGAAAGAGTGCTAGCTCCCAAATCAGCAGAGGTCTCCTTCTGTCAGCCATCTTTCATTTGCTACGTTTCCAGCTCTTCACTGAAGACCAGAGGCGTTTTAATGTCCCCGATTATTTCATGAGCTTTTGAAATGCATGAATTATTGTTGGAGGTTACGGCTCAGTAATTAAGGGCCACAGGGCCTTGATTGGACAGTGATTGTCACAGTTTGGCCGACATGCGTATGCCACTGGGAATCCTGCAAGCCAGACTGAGTGTGAGAGCCGTCTTCTTCTTGTAGGCTTGGCAGGCCACCCACGCTAACTTTGTGTTGTCTTTTCTCCACAAGCCCACTTCCTGGCTCTTATTGCTACTTTGTCTTTTACACACACTCATGGGCTTTTTGCTCAGAGGGTTTCATTTGATAGAGTCAGGCTTTTTGTGTGTCACACTACACATTATGGAACCGTATGTGAGCTCAAGACCTTTGACCCTTCATTCAGCTGGTGACTGGACACAGGCCATTCAATTTCCTGCAAGAGGGCTGCATTTTGAATTCATCTGACCTTGTGCTTTGTCCTAATTTTATGATTGACACATATGGATGTATGCTTTAAACTAAAGCCTTTTCAGGCTGGAATTAAACTATTACTGTATTATTAGTAGTATTACCGTTCACTGCTTGCCAACATCTTCAAATCTTGTTCACAGATTCAGCACCACGAAGCCTTTTTTCTGACCAGTCTCACCCCAAGCGGAGGCAGATGGCGGCCCACCCTGAGCCTGGCTCTGCTACACAACCTATAAACCCTTTTACTCTTCAACGCTGATGATGTACAGTAAGTGAGCTACGTGCACATGTTGGCAGACCACAAGCTGAAAACACTTCTTAAGTAAGGTGACTTTGGTAAATGCCGGCCAAAAGCCATCAGCGAGAAACTGTGAGAATACAAGTCACCAGATGCTTACGGCTGCGTTATCGGAAAACACACAGTAGAACATGATTCTGGCAAACATATCTGCAACATCCAGACATTTTGGTCCTTTTAATAGTGTCACAACTTGTTAAGTTGAGTGAATGTCATCCGCTACTTCTGTTCCATGTAACGTTAAAAAGACACACAGTTTTTAAATAACTCAGCCTCATTTCAGTGTTGTATTTAATATCATCAGACAACAGAAACTCCCTCTGCGACAAGCTGCTGACCCGTCCAGAATATCCTCCACCTCTAACGCTGTGCATTCTGGGAAAGGCTCCAGCCTCCTGCAACCCTGAATGGGATAAGAGGTTTAAAAAATAGCTACTTGGATGGAAAAACAAAGCACCTGACTGATTTATCTGCATTGCTGTGTTGCCTGCTGCTCACCCACATCATTAAAGGCAGGAGAAATGAGAAGCCAATGAGAAGGGTCTCGCTCTCTCCTTTCCACATTAATCAATATCAGTTTTAAATCTGCTTCATTCCCAGGTAAAAGCCGATCCTGGCTTTTTTCCCCAGTCACTCATGGCCTCCTCATCTTTGATCACACCGAGAAGCCTCACCCTCTCAGGACACTGATAATTCAGCAGGATGCCCCATGCGGCGCTCTCGCAGTCGCATCAGACACACAATCAATCTCTTCACCAGTGGAGAGGGAACATGAGTGTCACACCTTAACCTCGAATAAACGCTGGGATACGAAGCCGATCATGGAGTTTGACACTAAAATGTCTGTAATGAGCAAGGCAGGCGACAGAAGAGCTGCTTGATAAAGGGTGAGATTCTTTATCACACCGGAGTGAGTGTGTGAGGAGTCATGAAGCTGCTGCACAAAGGGAGTCAGTTATGTCAAGTGTATGAAGATCTGAGTTATCCAAAGTGTCTAATCATTTCCTTCTTAAATCTAGAGGCCTGGCATCATTTACAGATGCTGCTGTATGTGTGATCCCCCCCCTGTCTTAGGTTTGTCATCGGTCTCCAGTAAGTCATCATTTGTGAGGGTTTTCATTTGACCTTAAAGCCCCACAGGAGAGCGTTGACGTAACCATATACTGTATTTTCTTCTCAGCAAATCCTATTAAAACCAAAACCAAATACTGTGTGTGTAGCCAGAGACTGATAACTCATCCCTCCAACAAACTATTTAAAACACAGAAATGTGCATAAATGTTGCACACTGTTGCTCTGCATATCATTTGGCTTCATTATGCTAAACTGTTTATTTTGAAGTCAGTGCTGCTGAATTAAGCCTGTAACAAATGAACTCTTTACTACTGTTTACCTACAATGCATCATTTGAATTCTGACCCATTTCATAGATTGTTATCTTCAGTGGGAGCAAATGGCAGATTCGTTCAGAGAGCATTGACTAACTAAAAGTCGGCTTCTGTACAGCTGCCAGAACAAGCAACGCCACTGTCACTGCATTTTACTGGGTTTTCTGCATAGATTGTTCATGATGTGTGTCACAATATTAATACAACTACGTTATTAAGCTGATAAAATCAGTCTATGCTATTTCATGTCTCTATATTATGGAAGCGTTTTGGCCAGAGCTGAAGATGTTCTGTGCAGCAACAGGAAGTTGTGGCTTGAGGTCATTGCAGGTAAAGGTGGGTCAGCGTGGTAATGACACACTTAGCATTTATTTCCAACCATTGTTCAACAGGCTCGTTCAATCAAGAGTTGTATCGTCATGACTGTTTAAAAATGTGATTTATCTTGTTTTGAGGCAGTTACTGTGGACTGCGCTTATTTTTATAAATGAATGTTCAGTGATTTACTGCCTGCAAAGGTGAAGCCACCTCCTGACTGTATTTTTCGAGTGTGTACACTGAACTGCTTCCTCTGAACTGATTTAGTGTTTTGCTTAATATAAAGATATAGACATCAACTGCAGCTGTGTAAAACGTGAATGAACTCTCAGTGTCTGTAAGGGCTGCAGCATTTGAAGGCTTTGCTCACACGTATCTGGCTGCAGGGCACCGGCTCGGTGGGAGCACACAGAAAGAAGCCTGGTCTTGCTGTTGCCGGGAGCCGGGAGCCTGAAGTCACATAATGCAGTCGGACAATTTGAAATGGACTCAGAATATGACTGTGAGAGTGATTTGGTGTGATAATAACATGCTCGTGAATTCTGCTTTTTTCTGCCGTACTCCCTGACTTCACATCTGTCTTCGGCTGCGTTATGCAACCTAATGTAATAATGTGTCCCAACTGTGAGATGTGCTCTCATTACGTCGTTATTTAAAAGGCAGTCCAGGCCTGACTGCAAATCATTAAATCTGATTTACCTTTCATTTCATATTACGGGGCCTCCAAGACATTCAGTTTGTGTTGGACTCCAGTCATAAGAGTTTTGGATAGTAAATGAAAAATCAAACAGGAAAATACCAATATCTGCATCACAAGTGCAGGATCTAACCTCTAATTTATTGAATGAGCTCAGTTTGCGTCATTGAGAGAGACACTGTGGATAAAATGCCTGGTTCCTTAACAGGCCCAAGGCACCAGACACACTCTGTATTTCCAACTCAGTACAGCTGGACCTGAGCCTGAATTCACCTGGAATGCTTTTCCATCACGCTCCCCAGAGGGTTGAGTGCTACACGTCTCCGCCCTGCTTCACGCTGGAAACCACGCCTCCTGAATTCCAGCCTGCGAGACCTGCTGGTTAGAGCTAAAGATCTGGATTCACGAGACCAGAAGAGTTTTGACCTAACATCCATTCCGTCAGCTTGACACCAGCAAATATCTTCTTCTCTTGCTGTTAATGGCTTCTCTTCCATTTTAGAAGTGGATAAACCATTTCCTAATATGCAGTAGCGCAGTGACGTTATGAAGACGGATTCGCTCATCCATAGCTACTTACCTAATGTAACACACAAGACATCTGGAACATCGACTATAAAGCTGTTCATCTTTTAATAGTTGCCCAATCATTAAAAGTAGAAAACTGTCAAAACATGTTCACCGTGAGCCAAATGTGTCACCTCCCCCCAGACATCAAACTGAATTTTTTTGCTTTGGGTAAAAGTTTGAACAAAAAGAAGACAAATATTTGTTTGTTTGTTTGTTTTCTAGCAGGAGAATGTCTTACTTGTGCATTTTTTGAGCCCGGTCCCTTTCTTCACGGCGTGGCGGCTGAGTTTGCAGTTGAAGTTGTTCTCCCAGAACTCAGCAAACCAGATATTCCTTCTGTTGTTTTCCAACGTTCGACTGATGAAGTGACGATCAAACCCTAGAGCAGATCAATGGGTTCATTGTCAATGATACAGTGAGTGTCAACAACACTGTTTACTAAAGTATAACCAGTGAGGCAGGTCTCTGTTCTATCCTACAGTTAATTGACTGCATATGTTCAAATTAATTTCACGCTTTGATTTAAATTTCAGACATTTAAGACATTTGATGATCAAATAGTAGACGTTAGACAAAACAACACAAAACTGCTTTTGTTCCGCTGCAAACACATACAGTTCTGTGTCACACGAAACAAATCCTTCGGGGAGATATTCACATCGTTTTATTGCACAGGCAGACATGATGCATGCGAAGGCCCAGCTGTACCTTTGATGGACTGGCGCTTGGGCAGAATAGTGACTGCTCCCTCCGCCATCTCTTCTTGGTGCACCACGGGAGAGATCTTTGAGCCCCAGCTGTCCGATCCCACCCAGATGAAATGGCCTGTCTGGTTGGCTTTTTTAGCTGCATGCAGTAGCCGCCTGCAAAGGTGAGGAGACGGATGTTTTCGCGGATAAGGTCAGCATCCAGACAAACTCGGCTTTGATTTTGTTCTGCACAGCACTGCGACTGAAATGACTGTGGATCTGCCTGTGCCACCTGCTGCAGCCATGATTTGTGCACAGTACCTGATATCGTCCTCGTTGGCGAAAATGATGACGGCTCTTGCATTGGGGTTTTCCCGGAGTCGCCGGATGACCTTGTCGAACTCTCCCTGCTTCGGCTCTCGTGGAATCTTGACTGACTGGGAGATGCACACGCCACCTAATGGATGAACACACTTTTTCAGTTTGTCTTTTTCAGGTTTGTGTGTCTGGGTTTGGCATTTTCAGGTGAAGGACAGTTTCTGCGTGTGTGTACGCTGTGGACGTCATACAGAACAGAGACACATTGCATCAATTACCACTGTAGATAAAACACAGTTCAGTCTCAGGGAGGCTTAAATAAGCCTTTTCTAAAGTAACTATGAGTTTAAGTTTCACATTTCTGTTGCCTAGACTCCTGTCATTGTGTGGTTTTTCCGCCCTGGTACCCAACACAATAAGCGCACAGTTAAATCTGTCCACATGCAGTAGCTGTCTAAAAAAGTTCTGGGGTCCTGCAGACCTTGTGTTAGTTAGAACAGTCTCATTCTCACACAGCTGTCACCAAACCTCATTAAGTTTGAGAAGGTCAGACAGAATTTGTGACCCGATCCTTAGACATGCAAAGACTTAAAACCTTGTCAAAAAAAAAAACAGTCCTGCAGCGAGTTTCGAGTTGTGAGGATGGTGACCGAAGAAATCAGTGGCTCCTGCCAAATGATTTGTTTAAATGCATCACATGCTCCAAATGTTGCCCTATTCAGCGTAAACTGTGCAGCACAGCCTAAACAATAAATCACAGACAAACAAAGATGATAATTCATTTTGTGCTCATACACAGAGATACGTATACACTGCACCGCTGCTCTTTGAGTCTTATTGTTTAAACACCGTTAGACTTTATTTGTTACGACAGTAGACACAAAGAACACACACAAAAAATTCCAGCAGTATCGCTAACGCCACGACTGTTGAACTGATGAATTTTAGAAATATCTTTAATTCATAGCGTTTCTGAATCTATTTCCTTTCACACATACGCGTGTTTATCCTGGAAGTAAACTGTGATATCCCTAAGAATCTTGTCTTAATGCTTCAGATCATCTTTTAGTTTATGGTAGACCGCTGCAGGCAGAGTGAGTCTTCGTGAGAGGATTTTATCACTTCAGCCGCTTGTGTGTGATGACCCACTTGTCCAGTTGAGTCAAACAGGCTCAATTTTCAGCCATTTCTTGGTGTTTACATAAATGGATGGGTTTAGATAAGTGGCAAGCATGCAAACCCCGCCATCACCCTGCAGTTCCTCACATGCCACAGCGGAGCACTGTCCCGGGGTTATTCTAACAATGTCTTCACCGGAATTAGAGGAAACTAATAGTGACAAATAGCCGCTGCGGTGTCAGGGAAGCCGCAGTCATGCAGTCGGTCTTTGCCACAGTTCAGCTGCTGTCTTATTTGTAATGAAATGCCTTCCAGACATAAAAAAATACTACACGTGGAATCAACACAAACAACTAATAAACTCATACATGTCTGGACTTTATTTAAATTTGGTCAACACTGGATTCTACCACAACAAACACGTCGTGTTGGCTCCAGGTTAGATTCAGCCTGTGAAGAGAAAACATGAATCTGGAAGAACCTCGTGGTATCAGAAGATTCTCACTCAGCCATTGTTTTGCAAAACTTTGCCACTGCAGACAGACACGGTGGGAATATATTCCAGAATATATTTTGTGTGCTGCATGCTTCCTAAATATTTCAGCTGCAACAGAACATACAGTAGAATAGCAAACATGCCTGAGGTGGATAAAAATGAATGTTAATGTTGTCTGCTGGGTGTTAAAACAGGTAAACGGTTGCAAACATGCTAATATTTGAATCCAGTGAAGTCAGCAGTGGCCTGTAGGTTGGAGGAGAAGACCAAGTGACACCATACGGCAGGAAACTGCGTTTTGATGCATTGGCCCGATCTGAGCAAACAAAAGGCTCCATTACAGTACAGCACCTCCGCATCTGTGTTGTTTCATTGAGCAGGAAAATCATCAGTACGCGCTGGCTGTTCTGCTGACGGCCACGCAGGCTCAGTAAAGCCTCCCCCTTGAACTGATGAGCTTGTGCGCTGCTCCTTTTTTCTCCACGCTTGGCTTTTTGTTTAACAGAGGTCTACTTTGATTCATGCGCCTACACAAACTTCAGTTTTCCCTTTTGTCTGCTGCATCTTGTAGTGACACCGACGCTGTGTGTCGCTGCCTGTCAAACACCTTCAGAAATGGTAAAGTTACGAATAAGTGAAATACAAACATGCAGAAAAGCTGAAACGCCTGCGTCCCGTCCGCTCCTGTAGTTGTACCATAACACGGAGACATGTAAAACGGTGACACTCAGGTCTGATCCTGGCCTCCACATGAGCCCACAGAGGCTTTCTGATGGCTACAGCTTCATGTCACTGCCTTTACTCCGTGTTTCTCATCACTAACTGGCCTTTCGCTGTGTCACGGCTTTAATGTAATAATTCAAGGTGAAACCTGCTGTAATTTCCTGCCTAAGTCAGGACTCGTGGCAGCAGCTGTGAGCTTGCTAACCTTGCAGCTCTAAACACAGAAAGCTTGTTAATTCCCCTGCAACGCACCGCATTCCTGCTCTACGCTCTAATCTGAATACATTATCCAAACACTAAAGTTATTCTCTGAAAATAAAAGAACACAGGTGTCCTTGTGCTGAAAACTACAGGACATCACCAGTGGCGGTTTCCTGCGGCATTAGTCGCTGATTTGATAAAGGTTGTGCTGTTTCGTACAGTGGGTTACGTGACATCCAACATGACGTGTACTAGTTATTGTCATCGTGTTTCCAGGAGCTGTCTTCTGCTTTTACAAACAAAATATGAACTGCCGGAAAGTCAGGAAAGTTCACGGAAGAGTTTAGGTTCTGAACTGACAAGGTGTTCAAAAGCACGGAGCCGAATCCGCTGCAAATGTTTGATGCCGGAACTTTTTCTGTGTGAGGGCTTTATCTTCCTGCTGCATTTACAATACAAAGACGGATCTTCTAGGTATGCAGTCGGTTTGCTTTGCTTTAGGAGGTTGTTTTCACAGATATGTGAGGGGATTTGAAACACTCGTCACTCAAGTTATTCCCTTTTCTTGCCAAGTGTAGCTTTGACTGCCAACTGTATGTGGCTCAGACAGACCAGACTAAACTACCGTCCAATCCCGCCGCTCGTTTTTAAAGACAGTGACCTTTTTTCACCACTGTCAGCCCATCGGCGTGGCCTGTTGTGCGCTTTAATCAGTTATGTCCATGTTCAATTAAAGCACGAAATGCTACAATATTAGATCTGAGAACACAATCTGTTGCCTCTCTGCTCCACTGGGTTTCCTAATTGTACATCTTTCCTCCGTTATTTGTTCGCCACACGACTTTTTGTGTTTCTAGTCTTTGGATCTAGGAAGTTAATAATTAACACGTGATTCAGCCTCTTGGCTGAAATATACGCTTTTTATAGTTCTAGGCTCTACATTAACTTCTTCTGCAGAAAACACATCTTAATAACTAAATTCGTGGGGTCTCTTTATTTGGCTGCCCTACAGATATTTTCATGGCTGTCAGAGTGCAACTGCTGCCTCAAACAACTCGTACCACGAAACATGAACAAAGGAAATCAATATCAGATTAAGTCATATCTGCCAGGGTTGTGCTATTGGCCTATCTGTTTTCTTGGTTTTTTTGGCAGGGTAGGTCCAAAATGAATGAACAGAAACTTGGTAGAGTCTGGGGTCAGGGGCCAAGGGACAGGCAATTACTTTTTGGTGCAAATCCAGATCCATGGACATTCTTAAAAGGAAAAAAGATTAAGATCTTTTTTAATGTTTCCATTGTCCAATTCTTGAATATTTATGTCTGGCAATAGTCTGCATTTGTTTTTTTTCTATTAAAGCTTTCCTGCTCATCTAAGCTCAATATTTTTATGGCTCATAAATCTATTGTTTGTTCCATGCACACACCTTTCCAGCAAATAAGGGAAGTTGACCAAATGGGAATCAAAGGCCAATCATAGTGGAGCATTTCACTGCTACTGATTGGATGGAGCTGGTAAACAGCTAAAATGCTGTTGCTGCAGTGGAAATGTGTAAAAGTGTAGGCTTTCAGTTAATGTTGAAATCTGCTCTAGGTTTCTGTTTTGTACCACGGCAGAGATTTACAGTAAGTGACCGTAAACACTGAGGTTGACTGTTCGCCCTGTCGGAGCTGACGTGGTTCATGGGTGTAGCATTTTTTTAGAGGTAATATTGTATATGAGGATTCTGATGTTGATGGTGTTTTAAGGGTTTCATAACAACGATGCAAACCCGCTCTTGCTCTTTACGGCTTGCTGCTACATGAAGCAAAGCAGCTTTTACAGCTCATTATCAGAGCATTTTGACTGTTAGTTAACTGCAGCTGTGATGAGATGTAGAAATGAAACATCTCCTGGGACGGTCAAGTAGCCAGAACAATCGGCTCCAGGCCTTTTGACAGGTCTGTGTGAAAACCGTGGAAGGCTGACTGTCAACGTTTTTTACTTTCGCTGTTTTCTTTTCTGTATTTAGCTTTTTTAAAATAAGCAAAACATCCTCCTTCCACACAGGACAACAAATTAAACCTCAAGTCTAACTGCAAAATTAGAAAAACTATTCATTTGTTTACGGTTTTAATAATTTAATCTTTCAAAACAGCTTTGCAGAGGGTTAGGGTTATTACTTTTGCTGAAACCTTTTCCTTCTTGATATTTTTTTTATTCTGTGGCCTTCAGCAAACAATAACACGGTGCACTGCCTCCATCCACAGTAAACATTTTGATAAATATGGCCAGTTTCCGCACTTCCTCTCTGTCTTCTCTGATATTGTCAGGAACAGAAACATATGCCCAACATCAGTGCAATGTTTTTGGCTGTATTACCTGAGAAAACAAAAGATCTGTGACAGACTTGGCTTCCATGAACCTAACCAGCCTCATTTTCTTTAACGCCTAACATCCAGTTGTGGCACAGTCAAAACCTGTCAGTGTTTAAAATTCTGACCTTTAGTCAGCATCGCCTCCATCAAGCTAATTACCTTAATGTTTTTAAACAGCAGAACAGCATGCCACTGTGAATCATCACTCAAAGTTTCGGAATAGGTGGATGAAGGTGGTGTCTGTCGTACTGCATTTAAATTAAAAATGGGAAATTAATTACAGAGCCAGTCAGTCTGCTTTTATGCCGTATCGCCAGATGTATCCCATTAACAAATAGATTGACACAAGCTCTTTATTGCATGGCTGCATAATGTTCTGTTTTATTTTTCACCTCTGTTCTAAAGCAAGGGCAGTGGTTTCAATTAAACCAATTGACTACTGCCCGACCTCTTCGCCGTGACTACAGTCCAGAGACGCCTTAGGCAGAGCTAAATCCGCACACTAAGCCCTGAGAACGGAGAGCTTCAGACTGTGGCCTACCTAATTGACTCTGTAATAGTGTCATAGTTCAGTGCCACCAAATTGACTGAATGTTCAAGCATGCTTTGGCAACACTGATACCCTGAAAATGACAAAAAGGCCTCCTGGTGCCGTTCCAGGTTTATCACCCTTAATACGAAGAGGAGCAACAAAAGCCTGGATTCTCCTCAGTACATTTATTACCCGTCGCACTACGCCAGTTACTTTAATACACAGACCTGGGCTTCGCATATTGTTGCCTAATTTAAATGTTTGACCTTCACTGTGCAGATGGTATAAGTTAAACACTAGAAATGAGTTTTCAAATTAATCTCCTGGCTGAGGAAAGTTTCTGTGTTAAACCAAAGTACAGGTTATGTACAGAACTCTGTGTAAAACAAGAACCACCACAACTACTGTAGTTCACATAAGGAAAGCTGGTCAACAGGGCATTTTACTGCCGAAGAAGCAAAAACTATGCGTCAGGTGGACAAAAAGCCAGGAAACGTTCGTGTTGCTTCATCTGAGTGTGTAAATAGACAAGTGTCTGTCGGCTGTAATACAATATGTCAACTGTGATGTTCGGCTTGTTGTGGAAATCTTCCCCACAGTGTGTTTATCTGAGGCTGCACCTTAAAGTAATCCTAAAATTAAAATCTGTCATAATCCACATTTTTCAGCTCTCATGTCTTTGCATTTTATTCCATTTGAGTGGCGTCAGATGCACTTTGTTCCGTGTAAAAGCAACCGCTGCTTACTTACCTTCGAAAGGTGTTAATTAAAATCCGTGTGCCATATGGACGAGGCTGACTAACAGCAGACTCCCGCTGGGTGGGAATTTCGCTTTGCTGCCCCTCCCTGTGTTTTTGTGGGCTTGAGGTCATGTGGAG
This sequence comes from Macropodus opercularis, assembly GCA_030770545.1. NCBI lineage: Eukaryota > Metazoa > Chordata > Actinopteri > Anabantiformes > Osphronemidae > Macropodus > Macropodus opercularis. The sequence goes on from CM061099.1 coordinate 8,146,560, forward strand.
CGGCAGGCTGACGATGATTAGGTAATAGGTCTTCACAGGCCACCGGTGCGTCACGAAGCTACTCCGTGGGATCACACACGGCTCATTCACAATATTTCTATCTTCTTCTCACATAGTAACAGTTTGTCGAAATAGTGAGAAGTACTTGCAGAATGAATGCAAAATATTTAGCTTTGCGTTTTTATTCATTTATTTACTTATGTAGCTTAATATGTTATTGCAGCTACTGTGAGTAGGAAGGAACCTGCTACAGCTCAGAAAAAACACTCTTATGAGAAAAACGCTAAGCCTGGAGAAATGATACACAGCTGCTCTGGAGTATTTTTGAACCATAATTGACGTGCCACAAGCATAATTCCCCATCATTAGACGGACCTGTTGCCTGGGAGCACAGGAGCTACCAAGGAAGAAAATCCAAGCCCTTAAGCTCCCAGGCCTGAGAGATAACAGAGCCGCAGAATCGCAACTGCAGAGATACGGGCGAAATATGCGGACAACAAACAAGTGCATTTTGCCCACTCATTATGCTGGGTTGTATAAATCACATCAAGCACTCTGTTTTACATAATGAATGCAGACCTGGAGGAATGTTTTCATAAAAACTCTGCAAAGTAAGGGCAACCTCCAGAGTGATGTATGAGCAAAAGTGCTTTGGAAATTGCTAAATAATGTGTCTTCCACCCTTATCTGCCTTCATGCGCTTTTGAGGAAGTCTGCAATCGCGCCTGAAGAAGACCTCGGCTGCAGGAGATGAATGACCTCTTGTCCATTCGTCATCGCCTCCTCGCCAATTAGACGCTGACGAAACACTGCGGTAGAAGCAGCTGCTTTCATCTTCTAATTGACTGATTGATTTGTCTGCTCCGCCACCCCACAGGACGTCTTTACGACGCGATGCCAACAGCGCTTCGTTTGATTTATAGAATGCAACTATAGCCGGTGCAGTGATGTTGAAAAGCATTCGTGAACGTGTGCTGTATAAACCCTGACTGTCAGAGAGGACGAAGCAAAGAAAGTGTTTTGTTTTGTTCATTTTAAAAGCAGAAATACGCAGAAATACGGTTTCCCACTCATTTGAGAACTATGTCCACCCCTGAGATAACTGGTGCTTACTAAATATAATGTGCTAAGAATATGTATTTATTAGAAAGTATATTTAAAGACGCATAATTGATGCATTTATTTGATTAATTCGATTTTCACACCACAGCTTATTAATTCCGTCAGAGGACGACCAGGCCTCGCTGTGCAGACGTGATCCACCGTTCACCTTGCCTGTTACTGTACAGTATGTTTGGATTTGCACATTCACAACGCATGCATACTCGGAAAACCTGTTAAATGTGCCAGCAGGAAAAGCAGCAGGAAACACAGTAGCCGCCCAAAGCCCACAAAACATTTTGGCAGCTCCCTCCCTCCAGCATGAGCAGATTTGCAGCGATCATGCCAGCAACAGAAAGAAACGCACGTGTTCCACATAGTCAGACTCTTTGAATTTTGTATGAGACATTTCTCACATTGCCTCCAATTTTAATTTAGGTTTAGAGAAACTAAATGAACTCAGACAGTCTTGATGATACTCCTAGTGAATTCACATTGAATTAGTAGTGTAACAGCTACTGCACAGAACGTTGTAGTGACTCATTTAAACTGACTAGACAGCGAGCGTGTTTAACTTTGCCACAGCTGTGGCATCTAGTCCACAAGTATTGAAAGGAGAAAGTGTTACACTTCTTCAACCTCATGTGGCCTGATCACATGGAAGAGTCCACCTCAGGTTTGTAAGACGTAACCACGGGACTGTTCTGACCACATGGTGCCTTTCTGTTCAATAAGAAAATGAAAAGTCAAATGTAACAAATTTGATCTAATTGCTTTTGATTTGTGGTTAAACAGTAGCATTAAAAAGCCAAACAAATCAAAAATGATTACACACATAATTAAGACTTTGTTACACAACCTTCTAACACAAATTTTATACTATTACACATTGCTCTGTCTGTTCTCTTCACTGACATCAAGTGTTATATCAATGATGCCAATATACTGATTTGATTTTTGTGCCCATGTTTGTGTTAAGTTGGATAATTTCTTACTAATAAATATGACATTCCCTCATAATTAGGATGAATAATTAGAATAATTTACTTCCTGCTATCAGAGCATCACAGTTTTGTACACAGACATCACAGTAGTGTTTCTGAGGAAAACAAAACTGTGTTCTAGCATTTACTTTTGTGTGCAGAAAAGATATTGGTTGAGTGCAGCAAAAAAATGTTGCATCAAAGCGGCAAGATGAAAAGAATTCAAAGCGACAGTGATATGATTTCCTGAAATCACATGCACCAACATTCTCTTTGCAAATGCAACATTCTAGATCTGAACAATCCAAACATCTTATCCTTCCCACAAAATATCAACAAGTATTAAGAGTGTTGGAGACCTTGAGACCTTCAGTTTATGATAAATAATACAAAAGTAAAAGTGTGTATTCATGTATTGATTCATTTTAATTTCATGCAAAACCTGTTTTACATATTTTATATTGCATTTTGTATGCAGGGCTTTATTAAAGAGTGTAAACAACACTTTGCAGTGTTAGCACATATGAATTCTTGATGTTTTAATGTGTTTGTTTGTTTTGTTTTTTTAGTATCATTAAACTACTTTTGTCATGTGCTTGTTGTGTCGTAAAAGAAACAAAGTGCATGTCAGACCTTTCAGCCGTATTTTAATGCAGCTTTTAGCTTGACTTTAGATGTAAAGAATCTAAACTAAACAATATGATGTAAAACATTAGCAGTCCATCAGTCATTATGGTCTGCATTTTCAAAAAACACTTTTCCTTCTTGTGAATTTCTCCCCTCGTTTCTTTCATCCTTCCTGTAGCGGAGAATCAACTACATTTCAACAATAACTAATGAAACTTTAGCGGGTAAAAAGTAAGAAAAATAAATATAATATGGGTAATGAAATATGAACACAGTCTCCGTTCATATCGACATGAGTGGCAGACATGCTCACTGGACCCGGGTCCTCCAGGTCAACTGTAATGAAAGCACACGCGCTGCTTTCGCTGTGTAACTGCCTTGGCTTGTCTTCCTAAACATGGCTTAGTGTCAGCCCCCCACCGTTCGCCTCTCCCAGCTCAAACTGGGAAACTTCTCTCATGAGCTGTACTCTGTAAGCTCCAGGCTACAGCTGTACCCCACTTCATTATTTCATTTATTTTTTAATGCATGCCAGCACATTAGCGAGCGCCCTGAGCTAGAAATGCCTCACACTTACTGTAGCTTACAGACACAATTCCACTCCTTTGCTATGGTACAAATAATATGAATAAAGTCAGATAATGATGAAAGTTTAATTTGCTGCCGGCCTCGGGGCTTGCTGCTGGACGACGTGGTGTTCTCCTGAATCACGTATCAACCACTCAGCTAGACCAGTTCATTTTCATATTATATCACAGTATGCAAAATGTAGTAAATATCCCCAAATGATGACTGAAGGCAAATTGTATGAGCGTTGTCCTTAAAGATAATTTGGATTAGCTAATATTCAAATGACCTAATATGCAAAATAGATTTGCTTGAATTCTATTTAAATATAGGTTTATTTGAAAGTCTACTTTATTAAGCCATGTCTGGCCATAACAATACTGTAACAGTTTAGCATACGTCTACAAATATTTTATTTACTGAAATAAGCTGTGTTCATTTATGTGCAAATTGGTTTGTATGATGCCTGCAAATGAATATTTATTGGTGTGAATCCAACTTTAAGTTAAAGAAATGATTAGCATGCAGGCACAGATATTATCCCTCCACATTGAAACACTTGAAACATCTGACACTTATGCTTCCTTTATCTTTCCAGACCTGGCAAACAATTCTGTGGGGAATTCACAGCAGAGAACCCACATTGCTCATTTCCCAGTTCTTCAATCGAAGAAGGAGGAGGGATGCAGCCCAAACACAACATGAAAGGCATGAGACGTTGCATCGTGGTGCTGCAAAAACAAAAACGCGTGCGTGTTCCTTGAAACATCAATAACTTATGGACATACCGAGACAGGCTGAGATTACTGGCAAAGACCCATTAATGGCAAACCAAAATGCTGTCAGTCATCTGCAGGGTTGCTGGTTTAAATCTCGTCTCCTCATGGCCATAAGCTAAAATACTGTTGATATGAAACTGAAATGTGCGTGTTCAGATTTGAGTATATTGACGTAAAGACCTGCTGCACGCTGCTGTAAACGCCTCCTTCAGGCCTTTGCATCATCATCATGCTGCGGCAGGTCCGGCAGATTTATCTCAGCCTCCTGCTACAGAACAAAGATGACATTGAAAGAGGAAGACAGACACAAGGATCACTGCAAAACCTTTGCCAGCCCATTCAAGTCAGAGCACTTCAGTGCTCGGGGTCCATCTGTGTAATCCTTGATCTAATTCCCAGGCCTATGGAGCACACTTTGTTAAGCAGGGCTACGGTTTCAGGTCTGTGGTTCAGTGCAGAGTTAAGTGGGCTAATCCCATGGCCTTGGTTCCGTACCTTGAAGGCAGCATCATTTAAACTGAGTGGAGGCTGAAGAGCTGAGACCCACACCAAAGATGGATGAGGCTGAGCCGCCACAGTCAGACACATTCATCAGCTGACACACTCATGGATCATGAGAGGTGATAATTACCTCATTGCTCTATTGTTCTCAAATTCCTACATTATTCAGTTAAAGGTTTATGTCATTGCTTCTGGCCTGTAGTTGTGGCCTGAACTACACTCAGTCTGAACACATTTTTAATCATAGGATCATTTCAGCAGAGCAGAGCTTTATGTCCTTTTTTTGGATCATCTATCAGCCAGTGTTCAAGTTTTATTTGACAGAAGGAAAAATTATTTGTTCATATTCTTTACACTGTCATGATGTGTGACTGAACAGAGCCTCTATTTTTCAACACAGCTGCCAGATTGTGTGGAAACATTTCAGCTGCCATGAGAAGCGCTGTGTCTTCCCTGCGGTCTGACGTGGTGCAGTATAGGACGCGTTCTGGGGTCTTTTTTTATCAGTGTTTCCTGATTACCACAAGAAGAGGCGGAGCCTGTTGGTGGAAACACTCTATGCCTTATGGCTGCACGCTGTGTGACTGATGTTCAGCGGTGAACAAGTGACTATACCTTTTAAAATTCATGAAAACTCCTGAACTGAAGCAAGGAAGACGGTGAAATGAAGTGAATTAAACGGAGTTTTTTCCCCTAGCTTTTAGACCTTGACCCATTCTGAATAATCTGTATATCGCCAACGAATAATTGATGCCATTCATTACATGGCTGGGGGTGGGGGCTTCCCGAGGTGCGTGGAGGTAGCCAGACCGTAGCTGAGAGCGACTTACGCGGCGATGATTGATAGGATTCCAGCTGTATAAACGCTGCAGTGCTGGTTGCCTAAATGCAAGTGAGTGTTACTCTCGTTGCCAGCTTGGGGCCAAGCCATTAATAAACCTTGCAAATGATGATAGCTGTTGTATTGATTCCAGTTTGCACCCTCTATTCCACCAGCTCCCTCTTGCTCTGCCTCAGTAAACACAGGCATCGAAACTGTTGACCCAGACTGTCTCTGCCATTGATCACCCCGTTGATGTTGGGACACCACATTCTCTGTGTTTGCGTGGTGGCTTAATTCGTCCACAAAGAGCGCTGATGGTACAATATGGATCAATATGAGACAGAAAATAAATGGAAGCATGAGATTAAAAACTGCAGATTTGTTTGGGAAGAACATTCCACGGTTTTGCAGTTATGCGAAGCGGGAAATGTTTCAAAGCGAACTCCTGCATGGAACAGGCAGTGGCGTGATACAGTAACGACAGGCGCTTCATTTTGATCACTTCTTTATCTGACTGACAAAACAACAAATGCGTGATGAAACTCCAGAGTTGCAGCGACTCACACACTGGCTGATCAAACAATAGTTTCTCTGCATTCTGCAAACACTTCCTTCTTCTTTCCAGCCTTCAAATCCAATCCTGCTTTGTCTCACCCACACATCCTCCCCTTCTCTCCCTCTCTCCATTTCAACTGACTGTTAAGCGCCTTGTCATTTGTAATGGAAATGACACGCCCTGAGTCAAAGTGACATTATGTCAAAATTTCATCCGCTGAGTCCTGCCAGGCTAAATCAAATAGGCCTCGTTCAGAATCAAACCAGAAACACTCACAAGACGTGAACGCCAGCCGGTGTTTTCATGAGAAAGTTACCAATCGTCTCTTCTCTTCAGAAGTTTGGAAGCTGCCAGAAAGTGGTGGTATATCAACAAAACAAAGTGGAGAGGTTGTTGGTTCTTCCCTCCACTAAAACAGCTGCCTCTTCCAATAGCTGCACAGAGGATAGACTACTGAGGCGTTTCCTCAGCTTTCGGCTGATGGGATAAGTCGCTGTTTTATTATGTTGCCCTCCTACATTTGGGTTAAATGCGTGAAAGAACCAAATCACAAAAGACCGGGAGACTACTGAATACGTCTGAACGCCTGGTTGGTCAGAAATACAAACCGTACAGTCTAGGTTTAGAAAACACATCAATCAGCATATTGTAGAACATAAATCCCTAAAGTGCGCGCTTGTCCTCAAAGAGGACATTTTTTAACCGCATGCTTTGAGGAAAATCCCTGCCCACAATGCATTAGTTCATGACAGAAGCACTTCCTTTCAGCTAAGGCTAATGATTTTGGTCAAGAATAACTATAATACAACTGACATTCCCCTCAATCAACTCTGGATGTTTAGCCTTGCCCGGGCATTTTCCCGATTTCATCAGGACAAATGGGACAATTGGAATCCTATTTGTGTCCAACTGTGCAGTCTATTACCATATGGAAATGTTGTTCAAAATCCAGCTTCATTGTGACTTATTTATTTTTGCTAAATCAAATTCAGCTTCCACCATCAGGGTTATTTCAGCATACTGTGCATGGAGATTGGTTGTCCTAAACGGTCAGTGGTTATTCATGCCAATGTTTTCCATCTTCTAAGACTCTGAAGCCCCAATTTATCACGGCATCTCCCTGGCCTCGCTACAAAAAGGGTCCTCTACCCACCACTTCCAAACGGGCTCGGTGCAGACGTGAAATAGAACAATTTAGAAAAATTGTTGCGGCTCGATGACGGCCATGACACTGTGGGATGATGTCATTATGAAAAAAAGTTATAGAAACTAAAACCTCAATTCGCAGTGTGAATAATCTGCTTGACATAATTAAACTCGCCACTGTCTGTCAGAGACACTGCATCACTTCCACTCTGATCAGTTTGCCTTGTTTTTACATCACAGAGTGCACTAAAGACTTAAATGCATATTTCAGTAGCTATATGTCAAATATACAGGTATATGATATATATGGCTAAGTGACGACAATCGTTATCGTATTTAAAATCCTAGTCTGTTCCAAACCGGTTTCAGGTGACGGCTGATTTCTTCTCTCCTAAAGGTCATTCAGCTCAAAGGAAGAATCCTTGTCGTATCCCTCTCACCACAGGTGAGAGTCAGATCACAGATCAAGCAGTAAATGAACAGCTTTGCCTTTCAGCCCAGCTCCTTCTTCTCCACAATGGAGCAGGACAACGATCACATCACTGCTGCTGATGCACTGATCAGCCACTCGTGAACAACACTCGAGGCAGAAGTTCTCCTCCACGTTCAGAGGGACAGCAGAAAAGACAAGAGTTGGCTCAAAATGTTAATAAAGATGGATGGAGAATATAGACAGATATTTAAATGCTAAAGGCTGGTTTACAGAAAAAATGCTGCTTCAAAGGGAAACGCAGATTCAGGTTCGAGTTTGTGGACTTAACTACAGCTGATGTCATTCAAGATGAACATGAGAAGCAACGGAACAATCCCATCTCCTACCATTTGCAAGAAGCGACTTAAAGGAATCAATAGTACTGAAGAAAAGGTGGTGACAGACGTGTCTTCGTTCCTCACATGGCGTCATACAGGGCTCCATGCTGTGCAGGGCGCTAATGCTGTACGCTAACATGCATTGTTCATGGAATAACCTCTACTAGACATAATTCAGTTTATGTCACGAGGTCTAAAAATCCCTTTAAAAACATTTCCTGCTGTGTGATGACGTGAGAAAAACCATTCACTCATCCATTCACTCACTCACTCATTCATTCATTCATCCATTCATTCACTCATCCATTCATTCACTCATCCATCCATCCATCCATCCATTCATCCATCCATTCATTAACTCATCCATCCATCCATCCATCCATCCATTCATCCATCCATTCATTCATTCATCCATCCATCCATTCATTCATTCATCCATCCATCCATCCATCCATTCATTCATTTATTCATTCAAGGTGATTTATCTCATTCATATATTTCCCGTCCATACTTGAACGCACTCACTCTTTGAATATGTATATTATTATACGTGTGATTTCCTCCTCATCATCTTTGCCTATGATACAGTAAATCTCTTACTTTTGCTGCTGGAATGATCTAATTTACCCAAAGGGGTCGATAATTCTAACCCAATCTAACCACTAATGCTGTTCTGTTCTACCAGCGGCGACATGGGCTTGTGAAGTACTGTACAGTATAGCGAAAGAACGACGGGTCACTTTAGTAAGATAATTAATAATGACCAGACCGCATGACAAAGGGAGTTTTGGGAAACATGAGCATGCGCCTTGGGACCGTTTCCACTAAACTGGTTCATCTGTCACTGCTGTTGTCTGTTGTGGTGCTGGCCCGTTCGAGGAAGTGATTAACTCATTAGGAATTAGGTATTTTAGAAGCCACCCAATATGCAGAGAGGAAAACATTGACTGTTTATGTGCAGTACAGCAGCGAAAAGCTGCGGAAACACGTTCACACTTCTGGCCACACTGATTAATTGCCAAGTGACCTCTGGGAAGTGTGGTGCAAAAATAGATGTTACAAAGTAAACCAACAACATTTCATTTGCACATCTGGTGAACAAATGAGCAGTGGGTTCAATTTAGCAGATTTTCACCCTCATCTGTTGTTGATTCTTGAGTTTGTTTACTGCATCGATTACTGTTTCACAAAATAATTAATTTAATGTCATTCAAATTTCTTCAACTCACTGTTGACTGTTTCCTGTCCTACAGTAGGTGCAATCTGATGCCCACAAGTATCATTTGTGCTTCACACGGAGGCACGTAAGAACACAGCGGCCGTCTGTATCCTCATTTATCTCTTTTTTAATTTACAAGTAATTTGTCATATGCTGTATTAGCTAATCGGCCACTAACCACATCTGCACCCATTCACAGTGCTTTTCGTGGCTAATTTGCGCAGCATCCCTTGGGTACTTCAGGATGAATTAAACTGCAGCATCCCCTGTAATCCCTCCCACACCCAATCCCTCGCTTTAGCCTTTCTGCTGTCTGGATTGGATCGCTCTAATTTTGTTTTTCATCTGAATGTTTTTGTACATTACATAAAGTAAAGAAAGGAAACGTCACCTTCTATTTTTACCTCTAATATCTCTACTCTGTTTCAGCAGCACTAATTAAGTAATAGTACTACAGGGCATCTAGTTTTAAGATCAAGGTTCAAACAGCGGTTGTTACTTAACAAAATTGGCTTTTACAGTATCCGTGCATTAAGAAAGATATATAACCATTATATCAGTGACAGGAAGCCCCCAAGTGGGACATAGAGAAGATGAGTGATTATTATTCTGCCATCTGACTTGCACAATTAAGCAATGACAAGTAATTGTTTAAACAAATTGCAAGAGCACATATCTGAGGCACTCAGGGGCCATTTGCATAATGTCACACAATAAATAAAGATATAACTGGCTGACATGTCACTCACGGGTGGGAGCTGGAGATAAAAAGGTCATATAGATGGAGGCGGGACGGCTGCAGAGTGTGCTTCCCTGGATGGCTGTTCCCATTTTGATACTGATGTTCAAACGCCTCCCTGTTGCTGTCATCTTTCTCTGAAACAGTTCTGTCTACTAGAACCGGCAGAAGTTCAGCGGTGCTCATCAGAATCACACAAAAGCTTAAAGTCAACATAGAATTGAAGAGCTGTCATTAATCTCTGCAGCAAAAGTAGTAAAAAATTGAGTCTGTGTGTCAAATGTCAATGACGTGTTGCTTTTTATTGGTGCTCAAACCATTGGAGAGCGTGTTTGGGGGCACTGATCAGTCCTCGGTAGCCGCCTCCTTTGGCAGATGCCACGGCTTGTGGGGGCTTGTTTGTAGGCCGCTGGGTGTCGTTCTGCTCATGACTTAGGAATTTTCACCCACTCCTCCTGCAGATCACTTTGTGTTCCGAGTTATTTTTCATCCAGCTTGCACGCAGAGCCTGTTGAAGCTCTACCCACATATTTTCAGTGATGTTCAAGTCAGGGGATTGTTACAAAAGCTTCGGCTTGTGTTTCTTGAAGTACTTCACGGTCGATTTGCTTTAATCATTGTCCCGCTGAAGAAGCCAGTCTCCATTCAGCTTCACTTTCTTGACTGAATGACCAGCTGACATCGTTTTTAGACAGAATTCGATCACATTCAGTTGAATCCACCCTTCCCTTTCTCTGTGGAGGGTTTCTCTACCACGCTGCCTCCCCCACGGATACCAGCTGGGACAGGGGAGTGTTGCTAAGTATTCGCTTTGCAGGCTGCACAAACGTCGTTTGAATTCATGACTTGAAGTGGAACAGGGCATTTCCACTTGAAGACAGGCTTGTTTCGAAATGTTTGCTTGCTTCAGGGGAATAAGACACAATTCACTCCTATTTGTGCAATATACACCTAAAACAACAGTGCCCTGCAGTTTTGTTTGTCTCTTTCATTTTTTTCAAATTATACACGTTGAGCAGTTTTTAACCTTTATGTCTTCAGCAGGAATCTGTGGGTGTAAAGCAGACGGGACAGGGAGGTTAGGAATGACTGAGATGGACTCGGCTTTCTGTTCACGGGATTTGTTGACTGTTGGAAAACGTACAATCCAATCAGGCAATAATTTCAATAAATTATTCAAAGAAACAACTTCTGATGAACCCAAAGATCTTTGTTAGTAAGATAGAGTTAATAAAGCATAATCAGACTCTTTCTTCCATCAGGGTTTTATATTTATATTCCTGTTACCAAGAATAACCTCAGCTGAGTCTGATTTTGCTTGTTCTCTGCATCTACAAATAAAAGCGCCCAGGAGCAATGCAGGCTTGTTTGTTTCTCTTTTCTTCGTCTCTTCTTTCATTTTACATTTTCTACATGGGCTTATTCATCCCAGCTCTGTGGTTAATGCTTGTAATCCTCCTCGTCAATGTGGGACGGCTGTTACTCCATTAGCAGGGTTTCTCATGTTGATGTCAGGCAGGCCATTGGTCTGCAAGGGAATCTTGTTAGGGTTCTTATTGACATTGCGTTTCATTAACTTGATTAATGACATCTATCGGGGCATGCTCCACAGTAATCAACATCTCTGCAGTGAAGGGCTGTCGGCAGCCAAAGATGAGCCTCTGTGGGTTTCTGCTGCCCAGTAGTCCACACCAGCCTTCAGTTTGTTTCCTGCGGGCTGCACTCAAAAGAATCTTTCATAAATATCCTAGTAGTAAGCAGTAAAAGGCAATGAAGCAGATCCCAGGTGGCCGCTATGAACTTTCCATTTCAGGAACTCGATGTGCTTCAGAACATGGATCTTTTCAACGTGAGGAAAAGCAGCATCTCCACAGCAGTTTAAAACGCTCCAGCCAAATTATTTCTGAAAAAAAAGGTCGCATTCTGGACAATCCCACCACACCAAGTATAAGTGTGTTTTTAGTTTCGGACAGCCGCTTGATGGATAAGAGGCATTTTCTCACATTAGAAGTTTCGATGGATTTCACACAGCAAAGTGAGCAAAGCTTTCTCAGCCCGTGTAGCCTACATTTTCTCTTATATCTCTCTCTTTAGGGGCATCACGTCCTGAGTCAGTGCATGGGAGGAGGAGAGCTGCTCATCACAAATACCCCAAGTAGAGGAACACTAAAGGCCAGTGATTCCCTGCTCTGAGCTCTGCTTGCCAGCGAAGATAAATGCAAAAGCGGAGATAAAAGAAACCCACCTGGAATTGCTATTTACCTTTCATCATCTGCTTTGTACCTACATTGTACTCAGTTATATTTGCTGCCTGTCTTCAGGGAGGGAGGGGGAAGATGTGCTGGTGCAACTCCAAGCAGGTGGCTGCCGGGGGGCTGCTGCTGTGGGAGCTCACTCCCATAATTTTCCTTTCCTGCTCCTTTTCTTGGTGCATTGAGACCAAAACAATGATATCTGATAAAGCAAGATCACAAATGAAGAAGGCCACTGACACTGTTTTACACTTTCAACTACATACTTTGGATTATGGATTTGCTAGATACATCTATGAGAATACTCTTTAATAAAACATCAGTCTATGCAATTATTGTTACTGCTTGAACAACATTACAACTATAGAACAGCAAGCGTGTTTTTATTGTCTACGGTTTAGTTCCTGACCAAACTGGACTAAAATGTTAATTTTAGATTTAAATACACTTGTGGTTTCAACTGTATTTAACCACTTGCCTCTTCAGTAATACAATTTCCACAGTACTTACCGTATGTGATGCGCATATAATTATGAAGCAAAGGACTTCAGTGATTTGGAAAATAGGCGAAAACTTATTTAGGCTACAGAAATTCCTTCAAGATTTGCATTTCATCCAGTAGTTCTCGACTTTATGCAACGCTTTGAAGGCAAACACATCAGATGATGACGGTAATTTATAATTTATAGGTTGTATGTGATTGCTGTGACAACAGTCTTTAAAGAGTCACAGAATCAAAGTCACGGCATGTGGCGCGGCGCTGGGTTTCAGCTGCACCGTGGAGACGCAGACTGATACAGTGAAATAACTGCACCTCAACGTCAGGTGCAGATCTGACAGCATCAAAACAGTCTCAAAGCAGTTTCCGTGAAGTCTCCTCATGTAATCGAATCGCCAACGCGTTCTGGCCGGCATCGCTTACCCAACCCGTTACTGTAGCTGGAGGGAAGACCAGAGCAACTTAAAGTCTCATCCTTTTAATTACACTCACGCTTAGTCAACCAAACCTAACACGAGAGAACAGCTTCATTTGATGGATGACAGAACAAGAGAGGCAATGCAAAGTTTGGTGCCAAATTATACGTTCATCAATTAAACCAATTCTGCTGTGTCTAGAACGTCTCCAAAATAATACATTAATACGAACTCGATATGCTGTAGACCCTTTGTCATAATTACATCAAAGTAATTACATCACAGCCGGAAAACTGGAGACACACACGCTCACTTTAGGCCACATCACCCATCAAAACGCGCTGAAGGAGGAAAGGCTCCAACTCCAAGTCTAATGACAGCAGCTACAGCCAGTCAAAAACAAAGACAAGCAAACAGGAACGAAAGCTCCCGACTGAGGTGGTCAGTCGCTGCACACTTCACAACGATGCTCTGACTTGCTCACCTGCCATTGATGAGACGTTATGAGAATTAATATTAGAGGATTTCGCTCCTGTGCTCAGAACATCTGTGCTGAGCTACTGTTAAGAGTAAAATCAGCTAATATTAGTTTCTTTTCAACTCAAATTAATTCCTACAGCAGACAACATTTAAACCTTTTTGGCTACAAACACCAACATTTTCATGGTTTCCTCTGAAATCTAAAAGCTGTTGATAATATAAAAATGCACAGTTAATTAATTCGTGAAGCAATCATTAACCACTTTCCCTTTTGAGGATGCGGGGGATGGATACACCACACGGCTGACATATAGAGAGTGACAACCATTCACACCTACAGGCACTTTAGATCCACCAATTAACCCGACTGCATGTCTTTGGACTGTGGGAGGAAGTCACGCAAACATGGAAGGACACCTGGATCCAAACTGTGGGGCCACTGAGCATCACCGTGCCGATGGTGAAGGAGCCCTTAACATAACCTTCATTATGTTAAGGGTCAATTTGACCCTTTTCAGTTTTTTTGTTGACCATAGTACTGGTTATTCTTTCTTCTTCTTCATGAAAGTTGGTGACGTTTCCTCATCTGGGGTCATGAACAGGTGTAAAATATGGACACTTTGATGTGTCCTGGAATGTCTGTGTTTGGGTCAAAATGACCTGCAACATCATCTTTGTGTACAGACGCTTTAATGTGGGTAAGAAGCTGTTCAGATCCAAATGAAACGTGTCTCTTTGATGTACTTTGTTTTGATTGCCTAGTTAATTATATTTTGACTGCCTCTGAATAGACATTCAGACTCAAAGACCCAGGTGTGTGTACGGGACATATGCTCCCACCCTTGTCCTTGTCACTGTTCTCATGTCATCTCTTTGAGAAACACACCAAAAATGAGCTCCAGAAGGTTTTATCACAGATTTTTAACTGGGATAGTGATGAAGAAGAAGAGATATCAGAGACAGAGGGCAGCTATGCATGGAATATGCAAGTGTACCCTGGAAAGCTCCCTGGAGGAGCATCTAAGCAAAACCAGGGGATCCGTGTGGTGCTGGAGATGAGTGAAGGGCTGCAGGGTCATAACATCACTTGTGACAACTTCTTCACATCCTACCGCCTTGGAGATGAACTTCAGAGAAAGCTGACTATGTTGGGAACAATCAGAAGGAATAAGCCAGAACTTCCCAGTGAAATCCTGAAGATGCAGGGAAGTTCTTGTCATGAGCACAATGCACACAGATGCATCTCTGAGCACAAGCGAAGACAAGAAGCCACAGATGATCCTGGACTACAACTCCACCAAAGGAGGAGTTGACAATCTAGACAAAGTCACAGCAACATACAGCTGCCAGCGCAAGCCAGCCCGTTGGCCCTTGGTGATTTTCTATAACATTGTGGATGTGTCTGCTTACAATGCCTATGTCCTGTGGACTGAAATCAACCAGCAATGGAATGCTGGCAAATTGTACCGACGTCGGCTTTTCCTGGAAGAACTAGGCAAAGGCCTTGTCACCCCTAAGATCCAGAGGCGAGCCAGGCCAGCTCGGTCCTGCAGCTGTCGTTGAAAAGGTCAAGTTTGCGCCATCTAACCAATCTGCAATGGATCCAGTGGATACAGGTGAAAAGAAACGGAAGAGATGCCAAGTCTGTCCATTCCAAAAGGACAGTAAAACAAGCACCTTTTGTGTGAAATGCAAGAATTACATCTGCAGGGTTAGGCCCAAATTTGAAATTCTTTAATTATCATCTAAAATTGATTCTAATGTAGCTGAACTCAAAAACATGAAAAGCACTGTCAGGTAAAGAACAGACATCTGTTCATCTTAACTCATCATCCTCTGGGTGTTGGTGTGTTCTGTAAATAAATGTATCATTTGACCTCACTAATTGATTTTAGCTAGCATGTCTTGGAGTGTTTTCTATTTTCCACATCTTCCCACACCCCGATGCTCGACAGACGGCTCTGACATACGAGGCCAGATGCACTCACCGTCCTCTCGGGACTTCTGGATGAAAGCATCGACGCCACTCTCGCCATAGTTGCCCTCCGAGGCCACAGTGGAGACGTAGTTCCAGCGCATGGCCTTGACGATGTCCACCATGGCCTGGGCCTGGTAGGTGTCTGGAGGCACCACGCGGGAGAAGAAGTCGTAGCGAGTGTTGTCGCTGAGCTCTGGAGCTGTGGAGGCGTAGCTCACCTGGGGGATCTGCACAGGAAAGATGTTTGATAGTATTATAAGCATCAAGTGGGTCGAGAATAAAAAGATAAGGCAAAGTATTTGTGTAACACAACAAGGCAATTCAAGGTACTTTACATAAAGGCAATAACACAAAAAACATAAAAAGGCACAAAGCAATACTAGGAGACGCATAAACATGATTTAAAAAGAGTCAAATAAAATACAAGAGGAAAACAAGCCAAAATAAAATAAGACAGATTAAACAGTGGGAAAGTAATTTCATCACAGCTACAGTGGAGGATCTCAACAGTCCCACGCTTAATGTAATAACAGCACCAGCAAACACAACCGGCTCTATTTAAACAAACAAAGTGGAGCAGGAAAAAAAGCAGTTTACTTGAGTTGGGATGGTAAGAAGACGCATCCCAGATGGTTTGAGGCGTCCACAATGTAGCAGCAAACTGGAGCTAGATAAACCATGCAGTGATTTGTAGGTGAGCAGTAGTAGGAACAGTATAGTTGATATAGGGGAAACATGCTGAGTACACACTGTCCTGGCCTGAGCAAGAAACCTGCATTATGAACCAAATACTAATGACACTATTACTATCAGCATCTTCTAGTTCTACTAAGACAAGAGACGTGTAATAGAGATTAAGAAGCCAGTGCGGCGAGTCTTTATTTCTGTGTAAGTGGCTGTTATAAATGGAGGTCGCAGAGATCACATCAAGATTCATGGTGTGCTTTGTTGTGTTTAACCAACATGAGACAAGCTGAAATTATAAGCACACGCATTTCATCAAAGAGAAGTGTGACGGAAGCCAACAAGCTGCTTCCCTTCAGAGACTCACAGCAGAACTCCTGATCCCGAACCCCCAGCTGAGCCTTTTCGCACGGAGCTCGGCGCTCCCTCGGTGCAGCGGGTCAGCCAGGCCGCGGGCTGAGAAGATGAGCATGTCGGACTCACGGGCAGGGGTCACTGGCTAAACATAAACATGTCTCCCTATACTAGATACTAGACTAAGGCGCACAGCTTTGAGGTTTGCATCCGTGTTTTTCCATCTATGTGGCACTCGGTGATTCACTGAACACAAGGCGGGGGTGCTGGTAATAATAATACGACTTTTATTTGTCCCGATGTCTCTAAAAAAGAAACAATAAACAAGGATCCTAATGAAAAACTTCCCCGTAGACGCCGCTGTGTCACACGCAGCATTTCATTATCCCAGACGGCACATCTGCAGGTTAGGACACTCAGATAACCCTTCATATTAAACACATTACTTCAAGGCACCTCCTCCTCTGCTACTTGGGGGAAAACATATGTAAATAAAGGTGAAATAGAGTTTATTCTTGACGATCCCTCAGCGACTGATAACCTGGGATACGGTGAAGAAGAAGGAGAGTAATAAAAACCCGGTTGTTCTGCTACAGGGGATGTCTGAGTCTATTAGGCGTTTGCATTTATGTTGCGTGTTGGGCATTTGATGACTTCCTAGATTTTACCACTCAAAGCTGCGATCCACAGAGAACGTGGGCTTAAATAAGACAATTTTCTGGCGTGTTTTCTGCTCGTTGCTGGGCACGCGGGTTGTTTGTGGTATTTCCATTCTCATTAGGTGCAGCTCTGTTTATGCTTGTCCAGCCCTACCACAGCTTGGCTTGAAATGTATTTACACCGACAGGTTAGAGGGCACAGTGGCAGAGGTACCTCACTTCAGCAGCACAACCTTAAGATGATTCCCTGAGTGAGCCTCTGCGTAGCAAAACATTCAGAGGTGATATGGAAAACATAATTATGGTTATTATACACAGGGCATTCATGGACTAGAATCTTTATGAGCTCCGACAATATACACAAACCAGTCACTGTGTCTCAGTTTGGGAGGATGCGGCTATGTACAGTACATGTGGCCTTGTAAATACCTTAAACACCTAAAATGCTTCTGTTTCGAAAATTTGTTATTTAAAAATGGTTCTTCTAATTAGTCCTCTTCAACCTGCTTCAATTTTTTCATTCCCCCCAAAATTAGGGATCACACGAAGACAGACAGGCCGATAAAAGACAGACAGGCTAAGTGGGTGCGACTGCAAGCCCAGCAGAATAAGCACATGGACTTCACTGCAGCAGATCAAGGCTTTCTTTAAATTCTATCGACAGAAAGAGGCAGCGCGGCCGGTTCGCCACGGGATGACTCATGAGCATGCACAACATGGTGCACTGATTAAAGTCTGTTTTTTTACCTTAAATTTAAAATGAACACAAGCTCTGAAGAAGATCTCTGGACAGAAAATGAAAAGCGCCTTCCTCTGCCAGGCTGCAACTTTCTCAGCTACGACACCCAATATGTTCATCGCTGAGTGTAAAGCTTTTTAACAGTTCTGACTATTAACCAGTACAGTTTGGGCCAAAAATAGCAGATGTCTGTAGCAGCGTCACAGCCTGACAATATGTCAGTGGCTGTGAAGGTGACAAGTTGCTGTTCGCTGTGAGAGATTTGCAGCTTTTCCACTCTGGCCAGAAAGTTGCATGATCTCACTTATTAAGTTATGTTGTGCTATTTGCAATTAACACCCCAGTGTGTATTTAGTGAGAAAAAATAAGAACTAATTTTCAAGAAACAACATGTGATGGAAGTTATCGTTGATGCATCTGAGTGTGATTCATGCCCCAGTGTCAGATTGTCAGTTTGTAAGAAAAGTTGTTAGCTCTGCACCTGTTTTTAAGCCAGACGCTCGATTCACAGCAAGAATAACTCAGATCTTCCAGATGTTTATGTGGGTTTGTGTCAACTGGGTCATCTCACGCTGAAACGCTTCATTTCAAATTCAGATTTGTGCCCTGCAGATATTGAGGCATTTAACAGTAACATTTCCAAATGACCTTAGATAACCTCACTTCTAAAGCTGTAATCTGGCGCAGCAGCGTCTTTAAGGATTTTCTAGTGACTGTCTAGTGCCTCATTTAAACAACAGCTGTTTGTTCTTTTGAGCATCCTGTGGAGATGAGGAGCAACTTAATGGTGATAATGTTGGGACCCGAGAAGTAGCTGCAGAAGTAGTTTTTTTGCTGTGAGAATTACGACAGCATTCAAAATAGCCAAGCGTATTTGCATCTGTAATTCCGACACCTGACAGATTCATGCAACCTGCAGCGCGGCCTAAACGCAGACCATCTGCTTCAGCCGCATGTATGGAAGTCACGCTTACAGACTGGCAGCCTCGTCTCAGCATCGCAGAAGCAGGGCCAAGCTGAGCTTCCACAGCACACGGTTAATAATAATAGATAAAAAAATCAAACACCACCAGTCGGGTTCGCACAACAGGAAGTGTCACGTGAAATAATTAAAAGAAAAACAAATGTGGTTACTCACCCACACAAACCGGTCGAAAGAAAAGACTGTAACACGTATGATGTGACTGAAGAGGAAATAATGTGTTGAATGATTTTTAACCGCTCACATGTAAATATGGACTGTTCTTGACTTAATGGTTTAGTTGACTGCGCAGCACTGTTCACGTGAGAAATGAATAATAGCACTAATATTAATGTCGGATGGTACTTTGGATCTAAAGTTGATGCTGCTGAATTAACTGGGTCGTTAGTTTGCTGACCAATCAGGGAGCAGAATCTCTCCAGTCCATACATTTACTTAATCTATTCCACATTTGGTCATTTTTCTTCTATGCTGTTATCTTGTGAGCAGGGATTACAATAGTGTTTATGGGACGTATGCTTACAGAACAATATTGTTGTCAGGCCACATAGTAAACAAAACATTTTTGATTCATGGTGTTGACCTGCTGAAAGGTCAAGACAGTTTACACACATCATGAATAATAATCTCTGCCTGTTGTCTGAAGACAAACCTAAACGCCATAACTACTAGTCCTAATAACCATGAATCAAAATATTCCAAGCTTTCTGTCAACAGTCCAGGCTGTGCTTTTGCACTAAAGGACAGTGGGCTTTGCCATTGTTTTGGTGTGTGTCAGAGAGCTAGAGAACAGCAAAGCCCACAGTGCTGAAAGCTCCTCGCTCTCACACAGCAGGAGCTTTGTGTGTTGGCTGCAATACAGCAAAGGCTGCATTGTACCTAAGTGTCAGTGTCCAAAATGACACTCTGCCCGCTGCAGAAGCATAATGTCTGTACTTTTCTGCTTCAGCTTTGTGCAGAATACATTTGCTGAAATTCCAACATCTAATTTATGTTGTTTAACTATATAACGAGCAGCGACTGGGTCAGAATCTGAAACGAAAGCAGTAAGTATAACACTGTGAGGCCACGTTGACACACATGCAAACAATAGAGACACACAAACATTTCATTCACATTGCTGCTTAATTTAATTTAAGTCAAACATATTTGGGTCTGCAGCCCCAAGCATAAAGACAAGTCATTGAAATTTTGCGGTGAAGGATGTGGGTGAGTCAAACAAACCACTTCAGTATCGAGGCGTTCTTCTTAATTGCTATCAGCTGCTGTTGACACTGAGGGGAGATTAAAGTTTCACTTTGTTACTGTCGGGGCGAGTGGAGCAGCAAATAGCTGAGCCTCCTGAATTGAAAACCAATTCCTGCATAATGACACAACAAAACAGATTCTTGCCGCTCTGGGAGCAGCCCTGAACACAACTGTTGCATTTGGGTATCATTCAGAATGACGAGAGCCTTTGCAGCGGAAATTAATCATCTCAGTTATTTTCTTTCTTATTGGCTTATTTTGAATCACTGCATTTTCATAATGATTTCAACAGTTAACTGAGCTTTAAAGGCACACCATGTAAGAACTGGCCAGTTTTACTGCAGACAGGCAGATAGAGATGTGCTGCGCAACCACACTATCTACTGTCAAATGTTTAGCCCCAAGAGGTCGATGATAAAATCTCTGAGCATGCTTTAGACCTTTTCATAATATTTCCATCTCTCAGATTTGACCTTTAATGCGCTGACATTCGATTGCATTGAGAGGAGAGGGGAAGCCGGCAACACCAAGCTCCTCCAGCTCATCCTCCTCAGAGACTGACACCACTATGATGCACATCACTCTGGAGAATCAAAGGCTCTCCGCTGCCTAGTTCAGCTCTTGTGAAGTGATGTCAACTCTTCCGTAAGTCAAAGGGGATTTGCAAACTAAGCTGAGCCCGTTACAGATGATCGTTAAGGATGAGGCGAGTGTCTCAAGACATTAGCCCTGAAACCTGGTGATAAAAAAACAACTCTTCCTCCCAGCAATGTCAGACTCACGTGCACATCACTCCACCAGCTGGACTGACGCAAACTAAACCATTAGTCCAGAAACAACGTTTGTCATTACTCCAGGTTGGTCTGATACTATGCTGCACAGCGAGGGTGTGTCTGTGTCAGGCTTCTGTTGAGACTTTCCACTTACTGATTTTCGTGTCACACGTCTTGTTAGATCCAGAAATTGTCACTGCTTTGATATTTTTCTTTTTTTTAGAATTGATGAGACAAATGACCTTCGTGTTACTAAGCTGTGGATTATCTTTGAAGTGAGATTCTATTAAAAATAATGATGGTGAAGTCAAAAGGGTAAAACACTAGTAGTAGCACTGTCCTGTACTCAGCCAGTAAACTATGTTGCTATGACCAGGAATGCAGGAAAGAAAAACTGTAAAATGTCACTTTATTGTTTAGTAAAACTCTATTATGATGTTTTTTCCAGCCAGTAACACGAAGTAGATAAGAAAATGTTTATTCATCCAGCCCAGTTAAAACATGTGTCATGAACAAAGTCAGAGGTGTAACATAAAAGAAACACACTCAGTATTTTAACCGGTTGTTGTCAACCAAAACCACGTCTTCACGCGAACTACTCTAATCCTGACTCTCAATGGGCTTTTGGCTGCTCTGTGAACTCATTTCTTTATGCGTCACATGTTAAAAGGTTATTCAAATAACAGATTTGGTAACAATAAAAACTAACTGACGCAGGCCGTTTGCACAGAGAACGGCAGTACCTCTGTTCGAGTTCTGTTAATCCCTCTGAAAGACAGTCACATCGAAAAGCTCCATGCACTGAAAGAGTCTGCAGCTTTTGATTCTATGTGGATATAGTTGGTGCAGAAACCCCTTTAATCTCAGTGTTAAAAGAGGGAAGCACAATGCAAAGTGAGGTGATGCATGCCGAGGCTTCTCAGGTCCCCCTGGATCTCTGCAATGCTCCAAGGTTCTTCGAGGTCCTTCTCATGTGTGCTAAACATAGCACCCCCATCTGTTAAGGACCTCATGACAGAGTGTGTGAGGAATCGATTCCACGCTATCTGGGTCTGCATCTCTCTGCTCTCCTCCCCGTCTGCACCAAAGACACCACCTCTAGTGACCCTTTACTAAAGCTGCTGAGGTTTGTAGAGAAGACAGCCGAGTCTATCGATGACACATAAAAGGCGGCCGACTGCTGTTTTAGTGAGCCAGAAACAAATCCACACTCTAAACGCGGTGCAGGAAGGAGCGATTTGCCCCAAAGATCTACACCACCTCTATCTGTAATCAGTGAGGTGAACACACACTTTGAGACAACAGGGTAACATTATCTCCAATTTGCACACAGAAACTGTTACTGGCAGCACAGTCAGGCCTGGCCTACTCCAACAGATCCATCAGTGAAAGCAGCCTCACACCATCCATCACAGTCTGAAATGGCTCAGCCTCCTGCTGCTACAGGGGAAGCGTGTCACTCAAATCTCTGAGGGGGGGCTGCAGTGCTTCACACACACACACACACACACACACACACACACACACACACACACACACACACAAGATGTCCGCCCACACTGCCAAGTGGGACAACCACCTGTTTGACCCATCTGCTTTACCTGCCAGGCGAGCGTCTCACATGGGCAGACTCTGGTTTTATCCTGAAGATGAACAATTAACCTTAAATATTTACATTGTTGCTCCAAGATAGCGGCTCACGTTGCATAAAGACGTTAGTGAAGATGATTATTACGTTTAGCGTGTTGGGCTTTAAAAACAAAACTCTGCATTAGCCTGCAAGCAGATGTCAACAAGCATAATTCTTTGCAAATATTAGAACTTTTACGACAACGCGCAAAAGCAAAGTATCAGCACTTTACAATACAATCAAATACTCAGTGACCAAATATTAATACAGACTTTACTGGAGATATTAGGTTTTCACCGCCGTAGAGTCGCAGGGCTTTTAATGGCATATTGACTTTTCATAACAGTAAAAGCACAGGTGGAACTAATAACTTTAATGATGCTCAGGTCCATTTAAGTGTCACATGAAGGCCATCCCAGTGAGCCCGTGGACAATCATAATTAACATTATTAATTGCACTTGGGCTTCGCCTACTAGATCATGTCAAATACCCACCATGAAAAGCAGCACACTGCTTTACTAGTGCAATAAATGCTTCAATTAAAGCTGATGTTCACAGTGGCAGTGGCCAACTCCTTCACAAGTCAATAACACGTCAACCTTCACTGGAGCCGCTACTTCATTTTATTTGCTAGTAAAAACAACAACTTCACAGGCTTGAATCGCCGCCAGTCTTTCTACTGAAAATCAGAACAAACCCAAGGTATGAAGGCACAAAATCCAGACGCATCTGCCGCAGCCACCTCTCCGTCCATGCTCCACCACACGCAGCACAGGGGGGAATCCGCGCTGTGCATGGCTGATCATCTGTCACTAACACTGATGCCACCAGTAAGACATCAACGTGGCTCTCACATGATGAAAAATAGCCCCTGAGCCACACAGCTGCAAAACCCAGCACAATTTGAAACCATATGGCGTTAGAAGTGCACAAATATCCTGTGCACACATCCTGTGCCAACACCTCCGCCAGGTACAGTAGCTAATGAGAGGGAAGATGAATCTAAAAATTAAAGATAAAGCGAGGTGATGAAAGTTTGAAGACAAATCCTCCAGAGAGAATTTGATCTACTCTTCTTTGGCTTTTCAACTAAATGCTAAATAACAGAGCTTGGTGTTTCACTGCATCACCCCGACTGGCACAGACGAGTATCTATTAAACCTCAAGCCTCAAGGTAAAACCTCATACACCATAAAATGCCACTCAATACCACCGATGCACATCCTCATAAAGCCTGAGATCAACAATCAACCTTTAGCCACGATGTAGCGACTGGAAGAGCGTTTGGCAGATTCTCTAACCGGACAGACCACAAAGCTGTGACCCTTGAAAAGGCCCAGAGCTTGTATGTCATCCTTTAATCAGTGCACCTCTAAGCTAGAGCGAATCTTCAGTCTTATCAGCCCTGGCAGCGACGGTTCTGAGGTTGTGGTGCACTTTGTGTGGGCTCACCATCGCTAGTGCTCACGTTCAACTCGCAAATATCCGTCCGACGGATGAGAATGAAGCTGAGCAGTTGCATGTGAGGGTGCATTTAAAATTCAGTGTGATTTCCTTTACTTTAATGCCGACGCTCCGTGTTCCTGAACAAACATGAAATGCCACAGTCTTCCTTTACTTCAAACACAAAAAGGGCAAAAAGCCTTAACGCTGTGCTCAGAGTCTCATATCTTGTACCTGCGCTGACATGTTTATACGCTGCAGCATAAATGCAAATTTTGTGAAATAAAAAATAAAAAAATAGGTGAAGTTGACACTGAGACTTTGCCATTAAACTACTGCTTATAAACACTTCCAGAGCAACATCAATCTCACTTCACCGTTGGTCAATAGCCCATTAAGGTCTTCTCATAAAATGAGATGCGCACCATGAATCATGAGTCACAACTCTGGCCTCCTGTTTTGTGTGAGCTGTGGACGTTTTTGAGTTGTGTCTTTATTCTGGGTTTAATGATGAATAGTTGTCAGACATCAAATAACAACATGTCAGGATCAAACACGGAAACACGTGCAGCCAGTGTTCATTAATTCACATCTCGCTGTGTCTGGGAGTGATGGATGGAGGCGGACAAACCATCAGTATGACCCAAGTTATTTCCCAGGGACTGAACCAGAACACTAATTACAAATTGGACATGCTTATTTTCTGTTATGGAATATTCAATACATTTCTCACCAAAGTCTATACAACATCGAAAAAGCCAGTAAAACTTTTATTTACCAAAACATATTTAAATTGGAAAGATGCATTTTTAATACGAGAAGAGTCATTAACAGGGAAAAATACAATTACTTGAGTGAATGAGGTTTTTTTTTAATATTATTATTGTTATCTGTGTTTATTGAAAAGGTGTTGAGTTGGATTATAGACCCACTCACACTTCAATTTATAGTGAATAAAAATAAATAGATTTGAATAATTGTCATAAAATGAGTTCATTTATTGTGATTTAGGACAAGTAGCTGAAATCACGCATGGTTGTGCTCAGAAAAATGATTTTTTCTTCTTCTGATTACTATGATAAATCACTATTGCAATGGCCTCATTAGAAGATGTGGCCTGGTTTCTGAGAGTAGGTGATGCTACAGGCAATATCCACATGGCAGCATTTGCATTGAAGACACAGAAGAAGAGAAGATCAATCAAGAGAGGAAAGAAGTGGACGGACTGTTTTAAAGCTGACACGACCTGCAGCCAAGTGCAGTTTCTTTAAAACGCTGCTTGTTGCCAATGCATCGCAAATTAATTCATTGAGCAGAAACTCTCTGCTTACAGGTAAGTATCACTTTGTTCAGGCAGGTGCAGGCAAAGCCTCAGTATGAAAGGCTGCTTTCTTCACTTCTTTATGTATGGTTTTCTTCCTTTCACAGGACGGGTAGCTGCTAGCTGTTAATAGGGAATAAATCTGAAGTGCAGTAATAAAAATTCTTCTCATGATTTTCATTAGTATGCAAGGTGCTGATGGCAGCAGCTCTGCATTTGTTAACAATATCCACACAGAGGTGGCAAAGCGAAGAGAAAATGCAGTGAAGAGAGCTCAGACTAATGAAGGGACGCTTGCAAGCGTCTGCCTCCTTTCTTTTATAGCTCAGCTGTAAAATCTGGCTCATGACCACCTTTTGTCTGGACTGTGATCAGGTGTGAGTCGGGGAGGGAGCTTGTATCTTTCCACATAATAAAACTCACTTACAGAGAGTGTAGTTTTACTATGGACAATATGATGAGCAAAAAAAAAAGAAAGAAAGAAACTATAATATCAAACAGTACGGTTTTCAGCCTGTAATAGACAGTAAAGTCTTTTACATTTGATTTTATATATATGTAGAGGAAGTCAGAAACTCGATGGCCTTAACTGAGCTGTCAAAGTAAAAGCTGATTATCTTCATTACATGTAAGTGCCCAGATGACAGTCATCACCAGCCCAATTATCCACACCACACATCTGTCATCCTACTGAAGGACCTGTCTGCAAACCACCAGAGACACAACTCCCACACTGTAATTCCTAAACTTGTTTAGTCCAGGCTCCTGCATGAACAGCAGGCTCTTCTGTCAAGCCGTCTCTCCTGACTCTGCTCCTGTTGCTGTCCTTTTGTTGTTTAATGAATGAACGGATTGTTAATGATCTCGGAGTTCCTTAATTATTAAAACGTGCCTGTGGTTGAAAGCCGTGCTTGGGTTGATGCGGGTGACAGAGTGGATTGAAGAAAAAGAAAATCTCCTCCTTGATCGTGATGATTAGCACCGGGTGCCCACTGATCCGGTTCACAGAGTCCCAAGGTGGGAAATGGATTTAAAATACAGGGACACAGCAGCGTCACCAGTACAGAGACTGTTGCTCTTCACTCCAGGATCCATGGATCATTATTTGGTGGAATTGAAAGTAGCTTAATTTGTATTGTATGTGACAAAAGCCTACAATCCTTACAGCGATGACTTAACCAAGATGTAACTTGACTTACTGTACTTTACTGTGAGCCTGATGTGGCGAACATGACAGCGAATCACTGCCTATTTGCACATCCAGCAGACACGAAGCAACATTAACATTTATCCAGAGTTGTGCTTCTGTCCACTGGATGAATTTCAATGAGTAACATTTCATGTCTCCTTATGTAACATTTATAAACAGTATTTAAAAATTCGATAAATGGCTTCTAATACGGCAAATGTTTAGTAAAATACAAAGAGATTAACACTAGCTTCTACTTCTACGATAATCCTCAGGCATTAATACATGATAAAGCAAATATCTGCCTGTAACGGCGTTAGTGTGTTGGAAACCATAAAGTCCAAATATCTGGCCTCCACCACCAGCTGCTAACCCCATCCGTCCCATGCCAGCTACTACACCAGCTGGGTTCCACGCCACGCAACAACCCCGTTAGCGTGATACAGACATGTGATCCACAAAAAATCACAGCAGCTGACTCACAATAGCCGCGGCCTCCTTCCCCGTGTCTGCCGGTAGCATCCCAGTACTTTTAGTCAGCAGGTGCCGAGTGCTGTTGCTAATTCACACACTGGCAGTATTACAAGCCAACGTGCAGCTTCTCAATTACCGGCTTCTCTAACAAACCCACCACTGTGGCACCTCACTGGATTCAGTTTAGCCTCATCCAGCACCAATAGTAACAAATATAACTCCCCTTGTATTTTGTCACTGCCGGGTAATATTCACAAAGTGCGTATGACAGGTAATGAAATTAGATGCCGCTGAAGCAATAATGCACCGTCTCGTTCTTAAGAAACTGTTGCACTTCAAGGCGCGAGGAGAGGCCCCGTCTCAGCGAGTGCAGAACACCAGCAGGCAGCAGCAACAATAGCACAGAGCTGCCTTTGAATGGTGGAACAGGAAGCTGGATTTATCATGCTCTCATGACCTCCTTCGGCTTGAAATACACAAGTCCTTTGATTGCCTCAGCCTCCCTGACATGAGCTTTCAATCAGACCCTTTGAGAGCAATTCCCTGCCCAGGCTTTGTCATCTATATTTCCACAATAGTTTGGAGTCTTGATTTTGAGGAGCACTCAGCAACCAAGCGGTTTTGCCTTCACTGACCTCCTGTCTTGTCTCCAGAGATGAAGAGATGTCTAGTCCTCACTGCACCTTGTGTATCCACACCTGAGCATCATGTTGCATAGTCATTATTGAATATTGTATCATTATTGTTAATAGTCATCTCCATCATCACACGGTGGCAAAAACTGTTGTTTTCTTTTATATATTATCTTCCTAAATACTACATGCGCAATTATTTATCAGACTCTTGATAAAAAACCAGAGTCAGATCAAAGCATTAATGATTCATGCTTTGATGTTTACATCAGTCAATAAAAAGGCTCGTCCGTATTCTTTGATATCTAGGAGAGACAACAATTAATCAACTTGTAGCTGTTTAAATATGGACTCAAAGCGCAGTAACTCGCTTTAAATGCGTCTGATGTCGGCGCTAAAAGCCTCAGCTTGATGATGTGTTTTCAGTAATTGACAGATTTCTTTATATGCATGTGCAGAGGCAGGACGGGGCAAAAAAAAAAAAAAAAGAAAAAGAAAAAATAAACAATGACAAACCGCAATGAAAAAGAAATAGGAAGAAGCGTGAAGTCAGCAGAGGCATGTTTAAGGTAGATAAGGTGAAACCAATTGACAGTTCCTGCTCCTTCCCAGTGGCAACAGACATTTTATTGGCAACTCGGTAAGATAGTCTTCCCAGCCCCAAGAATAAGCTAGAGAATTGCAACAGCTGGGGAAAATGCTATTGGTCACAGCAAGTCATTGAAAATTGAAGTCTCCGAGCTGTGAGCTTCTGCCATGAAATTCTGCTTTTCCTCTGCAGAGAGGTGTGGCATATTTCTAATGAGATCCTTCCATCATGCTTCAAGTCGGATTTCACAAACTAATTAACACATTGGGTGTGACGTACAGTACAGTCTCTTCATCTCAGCCTGCATAAACTTGTCACGATGTGAGCTCACGATTCCCTCGTGACGATACAAAACTGAAACCTACATGCTGCACCTCAGCGAGCCTCCGGTATCTGCGGGTGTCAAGAAGCAGGCCTCGTGCTACGCAGGGAAACGTCTCATCATACGTGTGTTGGAGGCTGAAACAGACAGTTTAGTGAAGGGCTGCTGAGGAAATGTGTCACAGCAACCCTCAGATAGCCCTGGGATGGTGTCCCCGGACACCGGCGCTGGCGTGTTCTCCCTGATCAGTGGGCTTGGGCTGACACACACTGGGATGGAGTGGCAGCTCACAGCTTGCTTTCAAGGCCAGTTGGATGAATGATTAAAACAGCACAATGGGCAACACAGACGGGTCACAGAAGGCTGGCAAGTCACCCCCCAACAGCAAGGAAGCAGGGGAAAAAACAAATCCACTCAGAGTTGTCTTAATTAGATCTGACGGGCAGTAGAAAGTGAGTTCAAACGTAATCCATTCATAATCATGATGTTAGGATGAATATTGAATTTGACATGTTTTGTCTGTGGCATGAATTAAGGTCACAGGCGACTGTAAACAGCAGGAGTTGCTCCATAAGCTTCACTGACCCAGTCGATACTTCCATGAACGATACAATTAACAACAACGACGGACGCTGCGCCTTTGCATTATCCCGGATATGCTTCCTAGACTGTTCATGTGTCGTAACATGACTGATTAATACAATGTAACCTAATTGGTCTGGATAATTATGCAGACCACCTCTCACTGTCGCCACACACTCCACTTTCTCTCCAGTCTGCTTGATCGCTGCTTCCTCTCCTAGCTGTCATCTGGCAGAGGCAGGGAAAGCCCCACGATGGATGTCCTGGAAATACATCTGCAGTGCAGTTCATCCTCGCGTTTAATTTCATAATCCAGCTCGGGCTTTGTTCATTAATATTGAGCACTGCTCATGCCAAGAACTTCTGATTTTCATGAGCTCATTAGCAACTGCTCCACAGATCGCTGGGGTCGGGGTGAGCAATTACTAATACAAGTAGAGAAGTCAGTTTATGAAAAATATGTTAATCAATAAAAGCTTTAAAAGGGCAATAATTTAGTTGAGACCATTTGTATTTGGTTACATTTTACCAAATAAACTAAAGACAGGAGATAGATGCTCCCAGTTTTAACAATAGTGAAGGAACAGTAATCCAAATGAGCACTGCAGCTACACAAGAGTGAAATGAAGTCCAAATTACAGCGAGCGAGGACATGCCCTGTCTTTTCTTCCACCTATTTAGATAACGTGACCCATGAAAGGTTTTAAATGAGGCAAAGCAGCTGCAGCAAGGACCAGATGAGGTTCTCTCCTATTCACCTTGTTCGAACAATTAGCTGCTGCTCAGGGTTCCCTGAAGCTCCTCATGGAAGCTAAACCTGATTAGAGGCTAAAGTATCACTTAGGATGAACCGGCCTCCTTCATGGAGTCACTAACGACTTGGAAATGAGTTCACGCTTTTTTTGCATCCTACGCTGGGTTGGGTTTTTTTGGTAAATCATTCCTTATTTAGCGTGTGTACAGTTGGGTTCAGTAAAATGGCGAAGCGAGCGTAGCAGCGTTATTTTTGGTTCTGTTTTCTCTTGTTGTAAAACACATAATCTCACTGGGGAGGAGTGTGCTGCTTGTGTTCCCTTCATCAGCGGCTGATCTTTTCTCTGTGTGTGAGAACACATTAAGTTTTCATGAGGATGAGTTCAGCGAGAGACACATGCAGCGCGCCGACAGCGAGTTTTACTTCATTACCAAATTCAAACGTCAGATCAAAATTGTGTCAGTAAGGCGGATTGGCAGCGGAACAGTAAGACCCACTGAGCTGATGATGGTGTGGATGCAACACTTTGGTTTTACCTGCACAGCAACACGGTTGCATCATCTCCTTAGGAATTTACCCGTGGGTCACCTTCACACCTAAAGTTGAGTTCGTTTGGAACAGACAGAGGCAACAAAACAAAATGGTTGCCTTTTGATTTCATATTCACACTGAAGTGCAGATTATACAGATTATTTGTCCTTCTTCTCTATGATAATGGCTACTGTAGTGTGAAATGTCACAATTATGAACAAAACATGATTCCTACAAACAAAATGAAATAATTAAGACCGATTGCTATACGTATTCCATCCACAGACTGGCCAGTTACACAATAATTTCTTTCCTTCTGGCTTTTTGCTTCGGCTCATTCAATCTAAGACAGAATAATGGCCACTACGTTAAAGTGCCAAGTCTCAGCTTTAATTTAAGTAGGTTTACCCCAGCACTAAAAGCCTTGTGTGTGAGATATAGCCCTTTAAACACGCGCTGCACAAATTGCAAGAACTCAAAGTAAATTGACACTTGATTGAGAGTTGCCATTTAGATTGAGGTGGAATAGGGCTAAGGAAAGGCCGTGCAAGTGAGGAGGAGCGCGATCAGTCTCAAAAGAAAGTAAAAAGCTATTAAGCCTATCACAAAGCTACTTAGCAGCTATGTTGGAGTCCAGAGCTCAGGGAATAAAACCTATAGCCATTCGAGTACAGTTTGGACTGTATGTCATCATTATAGTGTAATTGAATGTCATGCGCTTTTAACATTATGGAAAATAAGAAGCTGAATATTGTACGGAAAAAACACTCGGGGCACCTGCAGCCGATTCCACGTTATTAGCCCCCGTCGGTAGAAATGACACATCAGGTTTGAGATTCTTGGTTCTGGCCTTACTGAGAATGCACAGACTGTAGGTTTTTAATCAAAGCCTCCAGAGACACACACAATGGCTGCGTAGCTTCAAGGATTATATTCTCATAAACGACATACAGCCAACCCGAGCTCAGCAGCACGACCGGCTCAAGGATATATAATACGAGCCATGCAGCACCATAAAACGGCTGCCTCCATGTACTATAGTTACTAATCTCATTACGGTTCATTCAGCCCCTTGGTTCACGTACTGTAGCTACACCCACCAGCTCCACTAGCGCAGCTCAAGAGACGGGGCTGACAGAATTAGAGAGGGACACTGCTCTGCTTACGCACTCCCCTCCTTTCAATGTCACATCTTTAGAACAACGCTGAGGAGATACAATCACAGGGTATGAAGATAATAAAAGTGCTGGTTTTTTTTGTCTTTATTCTAATCCGACTATAGCAGCATCAGTATTTCATAACAACGGGCTTTGGTGCTGCTGACGTGTGCTGACAGGAAGCCAGCTGGCCGACGTGCGCTGCGTCAGAAGGCTTCATAGCACACTAGCAGTTGACTGTAGATGTCGGCTCCTGTAGGCCTGCTACTGCTCTGACAGTAGTAGCTGCAGGGTAGAGCCATCGAGCCGAGACCCAAATGTTTCAAATAGAAAAGATCAATCAGAAACATAAGGGTTATCAGATTGTATGAAATCTAATAATATGACTTTCTCAAGGAGAGCTCTGTGCACTGGAGTAACCATCGATTGCTTTTCATACTCGGCGTTTCAATTAGACAGCTCTTATCAATAAACTGGCCATATGGACTAATAGCAGCAGTGCATATCTTTCATGTCCCATCCACTATTACCAATATGCCCAACATATATATATATATATATATATATATATATGTATAGTACTGAAGTTTATGTGGCACGAACACACGTGCTGGCGAGTGAGATTAACTTTCAGGTGGTCACAGTAACATCAAGGATTGTCTCCATTATTCTCAGTGTGGGAAGCCCCACAGACAGTGACAACCAAAGGATCAGGTGGCGAGATTTATTTTTAGCGTAGACATGTGTCTTTTGTTTTCACTTGGGTCTGTTTAACCTGCTGCAGTCCTCCATTTGTTGCCGAGAAGACATTGTGAAAGCAACGGTCCCTGACGGTGCAGTAATGATACCACGCCTTCAGCCATGTTTGACAGCACCGTGCTATGCTAAAGGGCGCGACCGCTGAAATTTTGAGGTTTCTTCAAAATCATTTATGAGCCTCTCGAAATATGCCGTTGCAGCGTGGGAATTCAGAGAGATAGCCTTACGTAAATCCCCATTTAGTGTGACCTTCTTTCTCTTTCATGGAGCAGAGATGAGTCACCAAAAAGAGAGGCTCAAATTCCATTACCAAGGAGGCTTGGGCATGAGCTGGAAGTGGAAATGTTGCAACACGGAGCCATAATGAGTCCTAAAATAATAGCAAGTCTCAAGTTACAAAAAATAACTAAAATGAGGAGAAAGAAAAACGTTTGCCAGCTGATTATAGAGACGTTCCCTGCAGCTGGTTTTTCTACCTTTGGGAAAATATGCGCCTGCTGACACGTCGCAGAAATTTGACTTCGCTAATAACAATAATAATGATAATAATATAAAAGAATAATAGTAATTTGCTCTTGCTGCAGCGCCTCCTCTCACCTCACTAACTTGTTATTGTTCCCTTGATTCTGAATCGTACTTGGGAACGTCAGCCTAGCTCCATTTCTTTCACTCTTTCCAGATAATGTCGAGCACAGAAACTCCTCTACGCCTCCCAATCGGCTTTCCTCACCTCCTGTAGCTACTGCTTGTATCACTACAGAAGCAAACATGCAATAGCGAAGTTATCAGCTCAGCGCGGTCTGGTTAAAATAGACCATGACTATCAGCATTAACGTCAGCCTGTTAGTGCTCCGTGTCTTCCATGTGAGCGTGGCTGGAGCTTATCGGCCCACCGTGGCGTGTCACCCCTGTGATAAACATGACCACCAAACAGCATTACAGCAAGACATTACACCAATAATGTATTTCCTTGTTTCATAGCTCAAATCGCCAAATCTAGAGGTAGAGGTTAGAGATTGAATGATTGTGTTTCATAAAACGTTAAATATGCGCAATTATAGCTGTCACAGCTGAGAGACACTGGAGAAATACAAAGCAACTGCTCAGCATGACTGAATTATACTGTAGCAAAAGCCCATCTTTACAGCCTGACTCTGACAAGTGATCAAACACTGCAGCCATTTGCTGATTTGCTTTATCCTATTTTGGCATCCATAAAATGATTTGGGGGTCTGCTAGCTGTTAGCTTTAAAAGAACACAATGATTTATTGCTCTTTTGTCTAATCTCAGTGTTGATTTCAAAGGCAAGATTTAACATGCAACTGGAACAAGCCGCAGCGTGTCCTTGTAAATTTGGGGGTAACTGCAGCTGGAGCAGAGAAAATACCTCTGAAGATTCAGTGAAGAGGGACCGAAGCCTAGTGAGTCTGTACTAAACGTGCACGCGTTCAGTCACACGCTCCTCTTGCTTGTAGTGTTGCCGACATAACAGACCATTGTTTGTCACTGTCATATTTTCTGAGCCTCAGCTTAAGGGAGCATCCATGTGTAGCTGGTACTCATGCATTTTTCATGAATACCCACTGGAGTTCTTTTGAAAGACTACATCCTATAGTCGCCATCACAGTTCAGTTTCTGGAGCTGTGATATGCAAGAGAAAATTGCATTGCCCACTAATAAAGGCAGCAGAAGATGAATACGCCTGACGGAAGTGGAAGCTTTCAAAGCAGGGTAGATTAATTAGAATAACCATGACAAAGTCCTCTAACATGTCTGAAATAAGGGAGGAAAAAGTCATCATTGAAGGTTCATCTTCTTTTATAAATATAATCATCTCCTTTTCTTACTGGTGTATTTCAAATAAAACCTCTCACTGACTCACCACTCTTTTATTATTTCGCAGCAGAAGCTATGCTTCAACAAACGCTTTCAATCTCAGTAATGCGAAGGTCTGCACCCGCTTCACCGCTCGGTCCCTCCGAGACTCCCGAACAGAATGGGCCACGTTCAGCGGAAGAAAGCGGGGAAGAGAGAATGCGAGCGAACTCATTCAGCCACCAAGAAGCCCAGTCAACTGCAGGATACCGTTATATGCTGGGATGGAAAGGATTTAAGCAGGAGAGAAACGCATTTCTAGGTAAAGACAGTAGAAAGATTGACATTGAAACCAAAAGAAACAAGTTAAAATGAAGGCGATGATGTAAAGGGGGAGAAAAAGACACGTTCTTGTTTCAGAATGTTGAATCCCTTTACTCCCACAGCTTCTCAGATACATGATGTAAGAAGGGGATGCTTAATTAACTTCATCTTGTTCACCTCTGAGCGCCAGCTTCTTTTTTTTAAATAAGCTCTCTCTGCAAAACGTCAAAAACACAATTATGTGCCACACTTATTACTGACAATTAAATTATCGTCAAACATAAAGTTTTAATTACACATTTAAGTGTGCTATGCGTTTCATGCTACATGCTGCGTTAGGATTTTATGATTTTCACCCGTCAGCAAAACATTTGGAGACTGAAAGGTTCAGCTCTGGGTGCGTCCTGTGTGACGGATTTACAGCGTACGGGCTTTGAGGCCTGTAGGCAAAGCGTTCTCACCTCAGATCACTTTCACGAATGTCAGTGACAGTCAGTATTAGCAGCGACTGAAGGAAAATGTCCTCCCTCTGCGTCACATCTGAAGATTTTATTTACCGCTGAGTGAACTGTATCTGCTAAAAACTGACAATCCTGTCTCCCCTTTGCTTTTCAGGGGTTTCCTTCGCGTCTCCACTTTGCTGGGAGAATATAGAGGAACTTGAAATCTGTGCAAATGACTCACGGCCGTGGCAACATTTTGAACCGAGTTGGTTGTTAAGCTCGGTGATGCTGTGATGGCTATGAGGCCCAGCAGTCGACGCTGACTGAATTCCCTCTAAACAGAAATATTTGTACTGCTTTTTATAGCTCACTTTTCAAAGTGCTTGGGGCACATTTGTGAGACAGAGGCTATAGCACATCTTAATCAATAATACATGTCTGACAGC
The DNA here is from genome assembly GCA_030770545.1 of Macropodus opercularis. Taxonomy (NCBI): domain Eukaryota; kingdom Metazoa; phylum Chordata; class Actinopteri; order Anabantiformes; family Osphronemidae; genus Macropodus; species Macropodus opercularis. The sequence continues at coordinate 8,181,888 of CM061099.1, forward strand.
GACATCACATATTTATTTATATTAGATGACTACATGGCAGATTTAAAACACATATTATGTTGGAAAAGTGTAACTACACCTGATTAAAATTCAATTATGTCAGAGAAAAGGACGATTTAATATTTAACTACAGAAAAGTAAAAGTTTAATGATTTCTGTCATCGGTGGAAAACAAGTTTACACCTTATAGTGTTAAATGTTTTTTATACTGTTTGCTTGCTCAGACGTTGCCACTTGAGTTCTGTCACGTTAATCTGGCTTCTCTCCCATAGATTAAGGATTAACAAACTTCAACTCACAGATAAAATGCGTAGCTATAGGCTCTCTCTACTTTCAGCCATCGCGTGACCAGAACTTTCTTGACACCTCACTTGTTGAAAGTCGGGCTAACACCTGTTCCCAGCTGGGCTCCTGTCATGTAATCCTTTCATCCATTACGTGCCCCAGCGGCTCATCTCTGCCTGTTGACCGTGTTGATGAGTGGGTCAAATTAACATGCCCCAGGTAAAACACCTCTCTTCCTATTGGAGCACCGGCAGGAGCTCGTCTCCCTCTGTGTTCCTCCCTTCATCACGCCTCTAAATCAAACCTTACTGTAGACTTACTGTATGACACAGGCTTTAGAAAAACACCTCGGTCCAAGTCTCGTCGTAACACCAGCGGACGGATCAACTGATAGACCACCATGTCTTTCAAACTCTGCAAATCCAGTTTCATAATGGAAGCTTTTCATTTACAGTTTGTGGCCTCCAAGCTCAAGCAGTTCTAACCCTGCGGACAATATCAGGGGTTATTTTTCAGACTTAACAAAGAGCCACAGAAAGCATTTTTATTTTTCCAGTCTGAATAGAAACTAATAATGTAGTGTAAAACCGTATTCACTCAATGTAAAACCATCTGAGAGCGGGTTGAGATTTCAGTAATACCTACAGTAGTATATACTGTCATTAAACCTATGAAGGATGTTTTTGAATAATGATACATACGATTTGTTAAAAATAGGAACAAAGGGAAGCATTTTATGGAATCATCTGTGACTCAGTATGATTCATACAGGCCACAGTCCATTCAGCGGAAAAATGAAAGCCTTCTTCAGTGTTCACTTTTGTGCAGAGGGCAGCAGATTTATTTCCACAGCTTAGCGTATGTTGGTATTTGGAGCTATTCATTTTGCCTCCAGTCTGACCAGAGCTTTGTGTCCTAACTGAAGAGAAGCCCACAGCATGACGCTTATATCTTGCCCCCCAGTAGCCTCTGTAGACGCCGCGTCCGAAATGTGTGAGGTGACGGATCTGTTGTGCGGATGGATATGTGGGATATTGTTTATGCCAGTTCAGCATCTTGTTGCGCAGCCCAGAACGTCACAAAGGGGGGGTTTTAAAGACACACAGAGGTTGGATTCAACCATACAGCATAGCACTGCCCTTGTTTTAGAGTTGCTCCCCTGACGAGTTTCTCTCGCACCATCATCCATCTTGGAGGGACAGTGTGATCTAGGTGAAGTCCTAGAGGCCACGTGTTCCCCCAGCTCACTGAGGACCAGGATTCACTCAAACCCCCCTCATCTGTCTTTGAAATTACACTTCTCACAACTCATTTTCAATTGTGCTTAATCTCTTATAGTCTTACATATGCATACTTTGAAATATATGGTTGCTTAAGGAAAGAAAGATATTTTAACTTTTCAATACTGACGTTATATGTGTCCCTGGTCTTTTGATAACTACGTGCTCTTTATGTAGCAACACTTCCAGGGGCTGAGTGGACATAAGCTTTCGTTTGCGCCCAAGCTTTGACTTTGTGCATTTTGTTGTTTTGTAATTACTGCAGAAACCGCAGCTGTTTTGCCACGTCGAGCCCAGACGACCCACAGCAGGCCGGACTGCTCCAGTTGCGTACACGTGCGCACACGATGCAGTGTAGAGCAGCACAGCGTGTCTCAGACTGACAGCCGAGCCGCGACAGTTGCTGAGGGTGAGAGTGCGAGAAAAGCGGCGAATGATGGCGAGGAAACAGCTTGTTAAAGAAATAATACCGAGCTGATTGTGTTGAAAGACGACAGCTGCACTGACTTATTCAGGGTTCACAGTATTGTCAGGACAAGAGATTCAATCGTCTCGCGTAAACACGTCATCGTGCCAAGCTAACGTCAGATGGAACTCCTCCCGTGCTAATAAATGATAAATTAAAATGTGTGAGTGAAGGCGAAACTCACACGTTTGTTTAGTTTTAAAGTGATTTATTCAATCTGGCAGACGATTGGATAACACGCGTTACTGAGCACATCAACTCCCCCTGGTGGTTTTACTGTTGTGGTGCAGAAGGGCCGTAAACCTCCGTACACCGTTGCCTCCATATGTCATAAAGTCTGCCGAGGCCTGAGAATCAGTAGATACTGTGAATAAAAACAAAGCATCAAGAGTCAAGATCCCACAAGAACAAAGACCTTTGATCATATCAAAGCGCCCTGAATCGAAAATGGTGAGAAACGTCTGAGCTGCACATCACCAACCAAACCAGGACAGATATCGCTTCAGCTTCAGCGCTTCACTAGGTATTTGTCAGAACTGATCAGACACACGCTACATTACGTGAATACCTAACACCACCTTGCAGTCAGAATTCCCCTAATGGCTTTGTGTGGGCAAAACGCCAACCTCCCATTTTCAACAATATGTAAATAATTATGAGAGAAAGACTTTCCACTATTTTGTGGAAGTGCTTTTATTTTGAAGCTCTGCTACATTAAGTAACCTTTTTTTTAACCCTTTTCTCCTGTTCACTTCAGTGTATTATTAACACTTGGGCTGAGTCAGGGTGGCTCCCACCATGTGCACGTCATGTCAGCTGAGTCTGCAGCGGCGGGCTGTGGCCTGTATCCACTGCATTTCCACAGGAGGGTGGCTTCCCAGATCTCTTCATCATCTAGAACATGCTAGACGTGTGTGTAATGGTCTCTCTCACGCCTCGCTGCAGACTGTCTTCCGTCTGCAGAAGCTACATACGGAATTAGACGGTAGCCGCTTGACAAACGCTCTTCTGCAATTCCCAACAGGTCCGATGGCCTTTTCACAAATAGACGCCCAGACTGCGCACACAGGTTGGAAGCACTTGAGAGCAGCCACGAACAGCCGCACATCTGCATTGCTAATATGTGCACGTACGCACACACCGGTGCACACGCAAAAAATAATGGGGGGAGAACACACGAGGTTTGGGGAGTTTGTCTGCAGCGTCTCTGCACTGTTTGGCATTTGTCGACTTCGGTGTCAGACTGACAATCACTATAGGTCAGACCAAATTGCCTGTTGTCCACGGTGCCTTGGAAATAAGCTTGCCTGAATAATTACTCACCCAACCGCACACCAGCAGCCTCGGGAGAAACGCTGGGCCTTTTCATGTGCGGAGAGGTTATGATGTACCGTGTTTTTTGGAGCCAGATGTCATTGTGTCACAACAGTGCCATAACAGGATTTAACTTCTCTCTCCACCCTGGTCAGTCTGACATTACAACATCTTGACAATCGATCCGTGCTGCTCAGGCAAGCTGCTTGATAAGAAGAGCTCAGACTTCCCATAGACAGCTGATTATGTTTTGTGGGCACAGCCTGGCCTTTTCCCTGTCTGACATCAGTCTATTACAGCAGTGATCAGCGAGCAGCTGTAATCACCTATAGAGGTGCTGTGGGAATGATAAGGATGAAAAGCGCATAGCTAAGCCCCTGAAGATTGGACCCGACCACCGAAGATCAATACATCATCTGCGCCTAATAATAAACCACATCAACCTTCTGCCTGCCAACCGATACGGGGCACGGTGTGATATGGACCTTTGGCGATAAACTGACATGTGCGGCGTCGTTAGTGCCGCAGCCTCACGTCCACATCCACGGCATGTGACAATATGATGGAATCACATAGCTCACTGATCTGTAAATCCAGCCACGAAAATATTAAACAAGCTTGAGCAGCTCAATATCAAATCAATATACTTGCATTTTCTCCCACAGCCATATTAGCACATGTCAAAGATCACAACAGTTAACAGGCACTGACACAAAGAACGCTGTGTTGCATTCACTGCCATTCTTCAGGTCAACAGTGTAGAGTCACATGTACAATTTCCCTCCTGTGGGATTGACAGCTTGTTAAAGTGTCAGCGTAGACCTGGGTGGAAAAGCTTTGTTCTGTGGCTACAGCTAATAACTGTGTTGAAAACCATTACTTTCCCTAGCAGTGAAATTATTATTTTATCCACATAATGACAAAGAAGAGTGGAAAATACTGATGGTAATTATTAATCAGTTACAAAAGCAAAGTTGATTGTTTTGTTGGCTAGTGGTCGCTGTACATACGCTGATGGGTGTATTTAGCAGTAGTACAGTCTCAGTAGCCTCATATTAGGCCAGAAGTAGCAAACTCATGACTTTGTGCTGTAATGTATCTACTGGACTATTAAATGTTTAAACACCCCCTATTTTACACTGCTAGGTTGTTAGTTATCAATAATGCAGGCGTTCAGAGCTTTGGTGATGAAGCGTTGTAATTTTTGTTTTTGTCGAGCCCACTTTCCCACAACCAGCTTGTTCTACTTCTGCCTCATTTCCCAGAGCAGCTTTTATAATATTGTCTATGAGTTGAAGTGGTTTCTCTGGGCTTGATAAATAGACAGTAGAGTAACAGAGAAAACAGAGCGAGACAGTGATTTCTGTTTACTGTAACTTTGATAAAGTGGCTAGAGGAGAGTGAGGTACTGTGCTATATTGTGTCTGTGAGTTCACAAAAGCAAATAGTTCACAAAACCTGATGAAACATCCTGCAGTGCTACTTTCATTCTCTCATATGATCCATTGATCTGTTATTTGGTCTACAAATTGCAGGCCTGAACCTAAAAATGGTGAATTTACTTTATTTGCCCAACCAGCAGTGGAGAAAAACGTGTTCAAGCTTCGCTATTCAAATAGGACAAAAGTAGATTAGTAAAAAAAAAGACTTTATTTGTAATTAAGCCTTTGCAATTAAGCCTGTGTTGCAGAAACATCACTGGCTCCTTCTTTACAACTACGTGTCTTGTCTGTTGTTAAGTTTGAGCCCAAACACTCCAAAGAACAAGACGTCTCTACGTGCCTGTCTCAAGACAAGCAGCTGCTGCTAGACTGCAGAGGTTTGCACAGGGAGCCAACAGAGGCAGAGCATCTCCGAACACGCTCGTACGGAGACGCGTCTACATGTTTATGTCTGTGGTGTCTGCAGACGTAAGACAATTAAAAGTCTATTCTGCAGAACTGTTGATTAATACTGAACAGGGATGAGATAGATCATACGTGAGAACAGTGCATTATCAAAGCTACAGTCAACACAGAAATGACGTTAGAGAATTACAACAACCAGACATTTACTGCTCATAACGACTAAACCTTCCCAAACCTGATTATTCCTACGGGACAACAGACACAGTGACGATCTGGTGATCACGTATGAGGCAAAGAAACTGATTTCACAGCCGCCTTCATCCACACCTACATTCATACTCACTTGGCCTGTAGGTGTTTGGACAGTGGGAGGAAGCTGGTACACAGGGAGGAAATTCCCAGACAGCATGAAGTAAACACTCCACAGAGACACAACCAGCGTCAGCTCATGAGAGGAACCGTCCTGATTGTCTTCAAGTAGTTCGAAGGTAAATTCATTTCCCTTTTCACATCCAGTATAATGTTTGCCTCATGATTACTGGACATTTTAAGCCAAGTTGCATTTTTTTATTTGTCTGATGAACCTATATAAGTGTATTTTGTTGCTTATTCAAATTCAAATGTAAACGTTTCCCTCAGGTTGTGGACGGTACAGTGTAACAGGGTTGTCATTCTGGCAGCTGCTGTTCAGGTTCAGCTCAATTATAACAGGTCGGGTCTTTTTTTAACCCAGTTTCAGAATTTTAAGCAACTAATCCACATAAATGTTGCCCTTATTCTGCGGCTCCGGTGCAAAACTGAGGTGAAGGGTTATAAAAAATGCTAAACTAGCTGCAGCGCATCTCCGGAGGAAACCAAGTCAACCACTAACAGCTGTTAAACCAGGATCTTGCCTTTAAAAACCTGCTGCTGACTCTGCCTGACATAAAGTCACACAGGTCTCTCATGTTTTATTCAAGCATTCAACTACCATTTGCACATGAATAAAAAAAGTATTAAAAGTTAAAAAAGTTCCAAAAAACATTTATTTTTTTATTTTATAAACAAGTTGGCAGTGAAGTGCAGGTTTTGGAAACATCGTGTTTGCGTGTCAGTCAAAAGTGCAGCTGAGCTAAATGGGTCCACATGGATGATAATGCTTTCTAGTAAAGATATCTGTACTTCAACCACATTTTTAGTCAAATAAAAAAAAGGAGAATAAAATAATTTGAGCGTTTGGTCCCAAACATAGGACAATAGTAGCTGAAGCTCAGTCCAGTGTATTTGGATAAAATTACGGCTGTTACTAAATGGAAGTAATATGAGTACAATATATACAGTGTATGTGTACGAACCAGTAAAAGCGCCAGTTTGTCCAAAGATCTAAAAGCCAGTGTTACTGTGCAATTAAAAGGCTTTTACGTCGTGTTGGGGGAATTCAGGCAGTTTCCATACGTTTTGGTTCACACGTTCATGTCAGTGTGGAGCATTTTCAGATAACTAAACTGTTAAGTATGGAAATCAGCGGCCTGGACGACTCATACACACAAAAAAAATCCCTCCCACACACACAGACAAACACACAAAGAGCGCCTGGCATGTGAGGAAAACAGATGGCGGAGGGTCTGGATCGAAATCCTTCATGGACGTACGTCAACTTTTGAAGATGCAGAAATGTTGTTACGGCTGCTTTGGATGGACAATCAGTCGCCGGCATTTCGTGAGAGGGGATCACAACTAAGGTAAAATGTAATTATAGAGTAAAAGAAATATAATTATAGAGAAATACACAACGTGCACTGAACAAAAATCCTGGAGGCGAGGCCAACACCTGCCTCTGGTCATTTGTATCTTTAATGCAAGTAAAACAAACAAAGTGAAAAGAATGTGAAGGAGCACAAAAAGTATTTCGAAATTGTTTCCGGCTTAAAATTTATATAAATTACTTTCAATATTCCCATTTTGTGAAACCTCAGAGATGTTTGTGATGTATTTTTCCAGTTATTATAAAATGTCTGTCTTGTTTTAGAACTTTTTCAGAGAAATTACTTACTGTGAATCAACACTTACTCATCCAGTAACACAAGTGGAAAATCAAGTAATAATAAATATAATGTGCTATTTGCCCTGAGTGCAAAGATAGCATCACTTCATCCATTATGTCAAACCAGAGACACTGCCTACAAAAAACAAAGCAATGAGGAAAATAATTCTAGCACATGACGTGTTGTATAACAGTTTTAGAAACAAATACATTAAATTTAAATCACTTAAATAACATTCATCTAAAAGTGTTTTATTTGACTTCTGAGAAACTGTTTTAACATTTAGGTTGTTTAACTGCACATTTTTAATGTACCCAAGTTACTCAAGCATATAAGCTATAAACCAACTCTTGACTCGCTTTGGTAAAACCAAGATGCTAAGATGCTGCTTTCCACAGAAAAGCGGTCGTACTGGTGAGAAAGTGGCCTCTGGCTTGAGGCGCCTTTGCTTTTTTTACACTGCGCCTACAGAAATCGCCAGTGTTCAAAGGTGACTGATCAAACTCGATGGCTTAGGATCCTGATACATTAGTGGTGTGGTCACTTTAAATAACCACGGGTGTGCATAGTGGTCATGCCTAATGATAGCTGCTCACCAAAGCAGCTCTTCATCCTTCCAATAGTCTGATGAGTGGTGAAGTGAACACAAGTATTGTTACGCAAAGAGGCATTTAAGGGTATTCTGCGTTTATGTACGTCCTGCTGTGGGAGTGGAATCAAACTCCTCCATGTTCCACAGTGAGTAAGATTTATAAAATAGGCACATGCACAGCTTTAGTTATGAATATACACAGAATATGCACCCGGGCTCAAAACTAAAGTTTTTGAACTGTTAGACATATTCAGCTCGTAATGAGCGGCCATTTAAACACAACAGCTTTTTAGGAACAGCTGAACTAAGAATGGATTTGACCCATGAGGCAGTGGCAACAGGTGGAGTTAAATCACCCTGTGGATTATTTAGCCTTGGGCTCATGGCTTCACTTGGACTTGAACTGTGAGTAACTTACACCGTACAGTAGGTGAAGGCAGCCCGTGCATGAGCAAAGCGAAATGACAGGGATCAGGCCCAAGCTAATCTGGTGGTCAGACAACGACAAGCGACTCAGCTGAGACAGCTGAAAAACCCAAGACAGATCGATAGTGTTACTGTACGTTGAATATCAAAGAAGCGAGAACCAACAGTAGGCGAGCGATCACACATCAGCATTTCGTTAATGGGGTAGTTGTTTGACAGAGAGGGCAGAGGAGGGTGAGAGAAAAAAACACGGCAGAGGAGAAAACTGAAAATGGAAAAATATCACCTCCCTGAACTGAACAGGATTAATATTATCTGCAGCTGCCACAATGACTTCCAGCCCAGTACTCCACCCAAAATGGCCCTCATTTCAAAACCACAGAGTAACAATGTAGCTTCGTATTTGATACAGTCCAACTTCCTGGCTCATGAACAACGTTGAAGAAAATGCGTCAAGTTGTTCTTTTTCTGCCACAATGACCTGAATTTGCTTGTGTAAAAGATGCAAAGCTCACACTCATCAAAATACATTCACCACATGCCAGTGCACTCATGCAACCTGGTTCCATTAAATCACAGTACATGTAAAAGGAAACAGGACTTTACAGCTTCGGCGGCAACGGTCGTGTGGTTGCTGGCTCACTGAGTGAGTGGGTTTGGTTGAAGCGTCATGGCTGGATGGGCCGATGCTAGTTCATCTAGATTTAGCCGTCATTGCCCCAAATGAGCTGCTTAATCAATTGTGACATGGGGCCGTCATTCTACTGACTCACTGGAAGGTTTATAGGGAAGCAGAAACTATCAGAACAAGGTGAGATGAAGCATGAAATTTCACGACACGAACCATTTTTTCTTGTTTTAGGAGAACGCTACGTATTCAGCAGATTGACGGCCGTAAAATAAAACCACGTTATCGTCTGCGCTGTATGACCCAAGTTGCTCCGGAGTCTTTACAAGTGTGGGCAGCCACAGTGATGAAATGCAATAAACAGGGTGACTAATTTTCAATAAAACAGTGATGAAACTCAGTGTAAAGAGAAAGAATAAGTGGCATATGAAATAAAACCACTCGTGCTAGATTTCAAGGACTGTCAAACTTACAACCCACGGCAGAAATAGGACGTCATTGTGAAGCTCAATTAACACACTCCTTTCAGAACTGATGTGTGATTTTACCTCTGATCTAATTCTGTCTGAATCCAAATGAACACAAAAACAGTCGTTTAAATTTGTATATTTGATTACATGTTCTTTAAAGGCTCTGATCAGACTAACGCAGCTCAAACATAAAATCCTGCTCAAATATGTTTTGAATAGCTGACAAGGAACAGACGGTTATTGCAGAAAGGCCATTATATTCACAATGTTGAGTAAAAAGTGCTTTTCATGCTCACTTTGCTCCTCAGTACGAATGCTCGGGTTGACCTACAGTGTCAAAGGCAAATCAAACACAGCCTCTTTCTTTCTTTGATAGACGCCGCGTGATCTGCAAGTCTAATTTAATCTGCCAAACGTTCGCTTACTTCACCAAACTGGTCTGAAGCTGGAATGTTTACAGGATCAGAGCATCAGCTGGGGAGAAATAACCATTAACTGATTAAAAGAGGTTGCAACAAAGCAGATGGTGTGCACCTCTGGGAAACAGGAACGTGGCGGAGCTTTGACCACCAAACAGCTGCAGAACGGATCCGCTCGCTCATTCAAGGAATCATGAAAGACGATGTCAGCTCCTAATGACATCTGCTGTCGTCACACACGGTGTTCTGCTCCACGCATGTCTGCCATGATGGCGTTTACTTCATGAACTGTCATGTAATTGCAATCGTGGCAAAAATCTTTTTTTTTTTTGTCTAGGCACAGACTCAGTGATGAGTCACAGCAATGAAAGCAGAGATAAAAATGAGTGTGAACTACAGAACACACTTCAAAATGTTTACAAACATAAACGGATTCACATTAGGATCTATTATACAGCGTGTTCACATATGTTTCACACGCTTTGCCTGGCGATGATCAACGATACAAACGCTCCACAAGAATTCACTGCAAAATAAGCAGCTGAGGCAAACTAATCAACAAGTAATCTGGGGTGTTTATCCAAGACGTAATATTATTTGCGTTGCTTTTTCTTTGCACTTTGAAGAGCTCAACTACCACGTGAGAGCCGTGGAGTAGCAGCACCAGTGAGGGTAAATCCGAGAAATACTTGTTCTTAGGGGTTTTGGTATCAACAGGGTTGCAAACACCAGCACAATCACCTCTCAAGTGTGAAACGTCCATGCCAGAGCATGAAGGTAGGGTGAGGAGAAGTGAGAGCGAGTGGGATGCTTCTTTTTTTTGTGTGTCTGTTCTGCCTGTTCTGCTGAAACTGGCCACTTCACTGAATGTGAGATGGTTTGTCCAGCCAGCAGTAAAGTGTAATGTCAGAACAAGAGGCCAGAATGCTTTCCAGTGAGCATTAAATGCTAGAGCGCTCTGAGCTTCTTATTCTTGGGTCACTGCATCTCCATCGCGCTACTCGTGTGCAGCACAGAGTGAAACAAATGAAATTTAGAGGAATCATTTTTCTTTTCACTGAACTAGAGCCAAACGTTTGCTGTGGTTGAGATGAAAGGAAATCCCTGTCAGGATCTCCAGCAGAGGTGAGCACATAATAAAACGGACAGGCCTGTTTTCCAGGTGTGCGTGTGTGTGTGTTATCTTTACAAACACGTCTGCTACACAAATGAAAGACGTAATCATCTGACATATCTGCATTAGCTTTTCCCCAACAGCTTGTCACTGGGACTGAACTACACTGAAATGTTCTTCGGCTGCAGCTCCTTGTCCCTGCGTTACCGTTACATAAGGTGAGAGTAAAATATTCATCAAGCTGCTCCGGACCACATCTGTATGCAGCCGAGTGCTGAGGAAAGACTTTTCTGTAAACCTGCTAACTACATCACGGTGGCTGGACGCCGAGCGGCTTGTGTGCAAATGCGCTTGATTGCTTTTGTGTATGGCTGTGCGTGTGTGGGGTTGAGGGTCCAGTGTATGCATCTGTCGACACGCCTGTTCCCTGCCTTCATCAGTATGCTGAGCTGGTACTCGTCTGCATGCGTTGCCTCCATTTAAAGCGAACATTAGTAAACATCTACCCGCAGTGCTGGAGGACCTCTTTAGACTTGCTGGATTATGCAGCAAATGCTGTCTAGCGTCGGAAGATGGCCGTAGACTTAAAACCTTCCGGGGCCACGAGCAGGTCGATCACAACCAGGAGAACCAGCTGGCGTCAGGCTGACACGTTTCCAAGTCCGGCTAACTGACAAGACGGCTTTACGCTAAGGACGCTCCCTTAATTGTTTTAATGATTTAGTTCAAGTGGATGTAGACTGACTGACGCCTGACTTCGAAACTGTTTGATTTTCAATAGTGAGACTCCCGAGGCGCCTGGTGACACCAGCTGAAAATGAACTGAGAAAATGTCCCCGTGGTGATCTACTCCACCTGCGTTCGCCTGGAGCGGATCACTCCACCCGCAGCGGTCTGAAGAAGAGGGGAATGCCAATACGCATTGAGGATGAAGAGAAAGGGAATCAGCCACGGCCAAATTAAACACGGAAGGGCGCTGCGTACGTACGTTAATGAAGAGGGAATGAGCTCTGCGCTAATCATGAAGAGTCTGAGGCTTCCCTCAGAGAGCAGCATCGCAAACACATTGTTGGTTTATTACCGAGGCGCACACTATAATAATCAGAAGGAACAATGCATGTCCACATCAGAACATTTAAAAGCTGCAGAAAACTTAAGCGTGTGTGTGTGTGTGTCTGTGTGTGTCCCATCACAGTGGGTTCACTCCGATTAGCGCTGAGGGGCTTGACAAGCAACCTACATCCCATGTGGTTTAGAACACTCTGGAAGCAGGGAGCTTATCAAATCATACATAGGCTGCAGGCTGCTGCTGTAGAGAATTAGATTAACTAATACACAAATAATAACGAAATAAGCCACATCATCCAAGCTGGCTGGTTTTCTACACACACCAAACCATTTCAGTTGTGTTCAGGCCAGGTCACTCCATCCTCTCCTTCTCGGATCAATCTCTTTCTTCTCTCTTACATAACCCCTAGGTGTGTTGGCAGGCACTGTCCTCACTGCCAACCAAAAATCCCAAATTCGGTATCGGTATATATCCCAGTATTTCACTGATCGAATCTCGTTCTTTGTGTTTCTTGGCCCAAGCAAGTCTCCCCTGCTTGTCTCATGAAATAAGGCTGTCGTTGCACAATGTGAGCCGGACTCTCCTCTGCACGGTGGATTTTGAAAGATGTGCTAGTTGAGCTCCGAGAAGTATTTGTGTTGGCTTTGCTATGAGGTGGTGGACATCAGAGGTTTCTCAGACACATATCAAATGCTTCTGCTTTTCCTGGATACTCATGACACCATTGTCAGATTTAGCGATGTACCTAAGTTAACCTCGGGTTTTAAGCGATCATTAACCTTTTTTTCTAGTAATGATATTTCTTGCCATAATAGGGACAGTAGTAAAAGCGGCACAAAGAGCACTATTAAGTCTGAACGCCACCTCAGTCTTACCCGTCTCATGGAACCAGTGAATGAGGTTTAATTGTTACTATTTGTGTCATAAAAGGAGACGCTGGCAGCTGGTAACAGGGAAATTCTACAATAACACAATCCTACAATATCAACAACTTAAGTTAAGTTTCATATTTTGCCCTAAAAGCACCAGATCACAACATTAAAACGTGTCCTAATAATAGCAGTTCTCTGCAGAACACAGAGGAAGTGCTGTAGTAACAGGTCTGGCTCGGCAGCAGTTTGGTATTTGGCACCGGAGACGTGAGCATCGGAGGAGAACGGAGGATCAGTGTGTGGCTCCAAACAGGACACACACAGCACCACTGCCTCCAGCTTCCACTGTACACGTTCACTACATATTTACCAATAGATCTTTTTGTCTATAAAACGAGGCTCTTATTAATGTAGCTTAAGATTCTGTTGATCAAATCAGATTCTCTGTGAACTGCTGCAACTCTAGCATCTCCATTTTACAACTCAGGTCCCATCTGACCTCAGAGTAGTAAAGTAGGTTAAAAGTTAAAACTGGGCAGGATGGGGAGGAAAATCTTCAGAGCTTGGGTTATAGCCATCATTTTATACACAGGGCATCTGAAATACATTGTAAACTCCATCAAAGAATGCCTCATCGTAATTACAGCCAGATTTAAACAAGCCACTACCTCCCCGCAAATATTGCTCAAAACACATTCACGTCTCTGAAGTGTGTAATTGCCCATGAAACTATTTCAAACACGTGATGGTGCATTTAAAAAAAAAAGAGCAATTCTTAGCAAAGTCAAACAAAAGTGTATCATTTAGCAGTGAGCTGGGCAGTAAACGGCAATCACACCTTCAGCAAAGCAAAAAGAGCCATTATGCTCGTCATGGATGCGTGGAAAACAAAACGTCTCTTAAATAATTCATCCAATGTCCATGAACAAATCATGTTTTTCTGCATGTAAGCAGATGTAAACAACAAATCGATTACTATGGGGTGAAAATGAAATCCAGTAGAATTACTAGTACTAATCACGTGTTGAGTCTGGCAGTAGCTTACACTGCTCAGCAACCAGCTCCTCCAGGACAGTCGTCTGGCGGATGACTTTCCTCTAGTCTAAAGTTATGAAAGTGTCCATAGTGTGGCAGCACATATCTAACACATATTGTTCTCTCACACTGTTCAGCAGCTAATGTTGTTTTCCAACTCGCGTTATTAATTATTCAAGCAAACACATAAGAGATTAAAGTTGAGAGAATGAAGATCAATAAAGCAAAAAACATCACAAATCACAGTTTTCAGTTCATGCAGTATTCAGCAGCGGCCACGGATTCTGTTCTAGGTAGTGTGTGGTTTTTGGTTTAAACCAAGAAGCAGACATAGTGAAACAAAACAAAACAAAGAGCTAACCTTAAAGAGGCGCAGTATGTTGGCCACCATGATGGAGACAGAGCTGGAGGAAGCTCCAATTACGCCCACCACCCTCTCAGGCTTCGTGATGATGGGTGCCCCGCCACCCAGACATTTGACATCTGTCCCATCCTTTTCAATCAGAGCCTGCACGAAGGTGAGCGACTGCTCCAAGGCGTGAGTGTCCCTGGAACAGGTGTCCAGGATCCGCGCCCCCAGAGTGATGTTAGGCAGCAAATTATTGTCATTATTGATGCGGTCAAGGGCGAAGAGCATGGCCTCCAGCCTGTGTATTCCCTTCTCCTTCTTAAGCTCCCCACACGGCTTGCCATCGTGGCCTCTAGCGTGTACTGGGAAGAGCCCACCTAAGGAGATATCCCCGTCAATGCGGATGGAGTTCAAATGTGTGTGTCCTGGCCCTTTGGGTTTGGCAGCCTGAGCAGTCTTGAGGGAGCTGCAGAGACTCAGCAGCAGCAGCGGCAGAATCAGGCTGCTCCGCCGGCAGCCGGTCCGATCCGGTCCGCACGCCAGAGGATGAAACATGACCGTGACCTGAGTCAAACAACAACGGCAGCCAGGTATTATTTTACGATGGCCAGAGGGTTAATTGCAGAACCTCTTGAAGCAGTTGGCACAGTGAAGGCGTCCTCTCATGTCATCCCTCTCTCCCAGGCATTCAATTAATGTAGAATATGAGCTTGGCGCTTTCTCAGGATGTAATCCCGTTCTCGTCTCCGCTTTCCCTCCCTTACTCCATCATCTGACCACAATGGTGGGCAGCTGCGCCTGCGTCTGCTGTTATTCACAGAGTTGCCTATGGAGATCCTTCACTTGGGGCATTAGGAAGAACAAAGGTGAACACTAAGCTTTTTTGGTTTTTTTTCTTTCCGTCTCTCCCTGGCTCGCTCTCTCTCTCTGTGTCTCTTTCCTCTCCACCTCAATCAGAAGTTTTTAATCTCCCCCGCTCCCCTGGGCAGGGATTTGGTATATGTCAGAGCCCTCAGGCCTGCTTGGGTCCACGGGCTTCACAGTGAATTCCTGAAAGATGAAAAAGAGAAGAGCAGTGAGGCAGCGCACAGAGAAAACAGAAAGCGGCAGAGGGATTTTGTATTGGTTTGAGCTTATACATCTCTTTTACTTAACCGTTCTACTGGAACATTATGCGGAATGAAGAGACAGATCTGCTTCCAAACTAATTTCTCTCTCTTATACAGTCCTTCCTACGCCTTCCCTTTGATTCAAAAGGTTTCCATGGGCTCAAGGTTGACAGGGCTGAGAGTCAAATCCCACGTGCTTCGCTTTCACCCATCAACCTTGTCTGTGGACACACTCAGTCTCTAGAAAAACATTGTGACATTCTCAGACGTTTTCGCCTTTAACTGATAAATTCAAACAGTCCTGATGGTTACAGTGAAACACTGAGCTGCCACTGTTGGCGGAAGTCGTCGGCTCAGTGCTTCTCAGCCTATATTCCAGATAAATGTATCCCTTCTACTGGCATTTTGCACAATAAGCTTCTTCAAAGCCTGTCATATCATTAGAGGCATTAAAGTTCAAAAGGACGAACACGCCACAGATACTGCTGATATCTCTTTGTACCACGCGGACCACTCCAGCATCACATAGGCATTTCTGCTTACTATGCACAAAATCAATGACATGCATTATAATGAAACTCATGGGTGGGCCTCCGAGTGTCTAACGCATTTGTGAGTCTGTGCTTTGCAGGAAATAAAGGTGCAACAAACCATTGGGGGCAGGGTCTGGGAGAAGAGTTAGAATTTGTTATCATGCTATTACAGTTGCAGCGCGGCTTTTATGTCTGCCATAAGAAATCACAGCATCGAGACGATTTGTGCACAAATGGCTGAAATATCATCTGAATCACTGACGGTTGATGTAAATATTTTATAAATACTGATCACATATAGAAACAGCCGCTCAGCGCATTGATAACTAGAAGCTTGAATGCCTTCGTGCAGCTGTGAGCTGGCATTTGTGCGGAGCTACAGCTCTGGTTTGTTTCACTGCTGTGAGGGTTATTGGATGCAGATTGTGCACAGATTCAAGTGCTGTGAACAAGCTCGTCAGGTACATGATGCTCATTTAAAGCTGGATTTTGAGCATCTTCGCTACACAAAGACATATTGCACTCACTCCGTACACTACATGTTTCCTCCCTCGACACGTAAACGCAATCCACACCTGCAGGGAAAACATGAAAACGCCACTACACGCAATCTTGTACGTACACACTTAAGCCCTGCTCGTCGCTGAAGCTGTAATACGCCCCGAAAGAACAATCTCCCTGCACACAGTCACAGAACAGGGCTGCAGACGTCGATGGGCTGGGGCCTCGGCTCAGCAACGGCCGAGATTCATTGAGAGCATATTGGAAGCGACAAGGTCCTTTGAATGCACCCAACTATCTCCTACTGAGTGAGAAGTCATTTTTGGAGTTGATTCACCTCAGGTCCACTTTAACTGCCGCAGAGCAGATGACAAGCACAAAGGCAGCCAGCTCACCTTAACGTCTACAGCGTGAGAACTGCTGCTGCTGCCAGCGCACGACTGTAAACAGTTGCGCAGCACAGCAGATTTCAAGACAGGCGTCTTTCACAAAAAAAGAGCCGGTGGAGACGCAGCAACAAACTGAAGTATAGTGTGATTCATGCAACCAGTCTTAAACCCAACAAGATTACATCAATCATTACAGTATGTTAATCAGCTTGTTCTGGATCGAGGCTGTAATCAGGCAGATCTCTTCTGGGCGGGCCGGCTTCGTCGTTTGAATGTATAATTCCTAGCTCCCGTTCTATTCCTGCACCACCTCTGGGAGCTCTGTTCAACAGGACACGCGGTGGCGACGCCGTAGCGCCGGCATTAGCGTCGTGAAATCACTGCTTCCCGTGTTCAGAAGCCAGCTTTAATGTGCTGCGCAGCGCAGGTTGGGGATTGCAGCTCATAACAATTTTCTAGCCCCACACACTGCAAAACTACCTCAGCTGTGGTTTTGCTTTACGATCACTGCAATGAACAAAGCGCTTACTGAGGAAACGAGTTGAATGAGAGAAGAGAATGTGTATATTTACAAACCAGCCTGTAATGGCACACGTCAACAAACATGTACATGAGAGACTTGAGGAAAAACAACAAAAATGCTTACTAGCTACAAAATGTCAACGACAGCTGCAGGAATTACTGCAGATTCATATCAGGAGAACAACCTTTCTTCAGCGTATTTCAGCGCAGGCTCTGCATTCCTTTCAAAAGGCCGCGTAATAACCTTCAGGCTAGTAAGTGCGTGCCGTCGCATGGTCATGAAGCCACAAAAGCAGCTGTGGACCTGCAGGAACGCCTTTATTCTGATGAAGCTACAGAACTAGACTTGTAGTGCACACTGTGCAATAAAGCGTCTGTTTTCATAACTCTGTTAACTTAATGAGGGTTTTTAAATGAAAGATAATCAAACACAACTGTGATTTTGTTTTTAAATGTGCTCGAGAAGATGCTGCGTGGGTGTTGTTTCACACGGTGCCCAGTCTGCCTACATTTCTGTCACCAAGACTAGTTTCAAACGCACAGACGATTTGGATATTTAGGAAGTGTTGTTGCAACACTCTGTTGATAATTGGAGCGGGTCCAGAGTCGTTTGTCTTTCAACAGAACAGAAAAAGCAACGCTGCTGGGGCAGGAAGAGGTTGGTAAGAGTAGCGATGCTACAATCACAAACTCTTTTCACTCACAACCCTTTTTCACCTCAATAAGTTGTAACAAGAAGCTGATGAAAGCGGTGAATGTGCACAAACGTCCTCACATTTTTAGATCACATCGAGGATGATGTGATCTAAAAATGAGGACATTTCTAAATACAAACAGGATCCATGTGAAATCCGTGTGAAAAACCTACAGTATATGTGCTTTCAGGTCATTCTTCCCCTTTCCGGCCTCTGAGAGCTGACCAGCTGCTGGATAGCAAAGCCAGTCAGAGAAGCTTTTAGAGATGCTGTAGCTGGACTCACAGATGGGCAGGAGGGGCTCTCTAATTGACACTCCAGCATGTTGATGCTGCACAGCAGATCAATAGAAAGGTAGAGGAAGGCTGCCCTGAGGAGAATGAATGGAGAGAGCAGGACTAAGCTGCACACAAGGACTGGAGAGCTCAGAATAGGCTGCCACTAGGTTTCTAGTGAAAGAAAAAAACACTGAAATGAGCCTTAAAAGGATCCTTGAATAAGGTGGATCAAACCCGCATTGTTGCCCTTTTGTTTGCAGCCGTAAGCGTTCAGGTGTGATGTCTTCACGTCCAGGCAGCGAAGCTAGAAAAGCACAAATACTCCACATTTACCAGTGATCTGCTTTTCAGTGCACCAGCCCAAGTCAGACAATTTTATTAACGCAAATAAACTTTAGATTAAAAGACGTCTTTGTCGCCAAGGCAGAAATCTGCCTTCCTGTTGCCCCTCCACTACCAATCCACAGAATATGCACATCTAAATTATGCAGAGCTGCAAAGAGCATTGCTTTTCATGCTTCCACGTTGTCTTGTGTTATAACATGTACGACAGTATGTTTCAATCGCCTGATATCTAAGACAAGAAGCAAATCCTTCCACATTTCTTTACTTGGACATTTCCAGATGACTAGTCATTTATTGGACAGTTTTACATGAGACACCGTGAGTGCAAGGGTCATTATTATGCAAATAATACAAAGTGTTTACACAGGTTCATATTTCTGAATGACAGGATCTCATCAAAGACATTTTTTCCTCTGCAGCACAGTTGCTGCTAAAGTATGCGCATAATTTGAATCCTCAGCAGATCTTCAGGCCTTCGTACGCCTCGACGTGTCACTACAGAAAGTCTTGATGAACAGAGTCTTTATTGCCAGCTGTTGTGAGGCATCTTGATACCGGTTCACATCAGACCTCACAACCAATAGAAGAGTCCCCTCTGGATCGGTGTGACGCTGCGGCCCCGCAGCCAAGCCTCCCCGTCAGCTGAACAGCGATCCCTCCGTATTTAAATACCGATCAGTGGCCAAGAGGAAACCACCTCTCAAAGCAGAGCTGGATGGAGCGGACGGCGTAATAAAGCGAACCAAACGACAATAACAACCAAAGCTTTCAACACAATTATCATATTAGCTGAGCTCGTACTTTAGCTCTAATGAGGAGGCTGCTTTACTTTGCCCACGTAATTTATTCTACACAAGCTTTTGCATTTTCTTTCTTTTTAACCAAAACTTGGCCAAATATAAATGTTGCTGAAGAGCCAGGATACAACTAATCAAACTCAATTTCCACAGTAATTATTTATCCATCTTTTCCTCAGTGTGATCATCTTTATGCTCCTGGGGGAAATCGGCAGGAATAAGCATTTCTCCTGCAATAATAATCAGCATATCAGTAGGATGTTTGTCGAATTTCTCCTCAGAATTCACTAATTTCAGACATTTAATTATCATTTAAAGATTTTAGTAGTGAAACCTAACACAAGACATTTAATCATCCCCAGATGTTGCAACTTAGCTTTTTCCACATTACATTTCATAGTTATGGAAATAAATTAGAACTATTGATTGAAATTTATTTGACGACACCTGTTAATTATCTTCACATGAATAAATCAAGTGTTTAGGCCACATCATGTGATAAAAATGGAAACTGACCATATTCATTTCCCATGAACCCCTGCCTCATGGATGGGTTTTCCACATCACAGCCAGAGGAGAACAGCAGGGACGGGATTTTAATAGAAAATAAATTTATTGAAATGAAATCTTCTTCCCTTGACATCTGATATATATGTTAGATATGACTCTGGTGCACATTAATTACAAAAACAGCCCAATGCAGTTGACAGGTTGATTCATTTAGAGCCCTGAGAAATGTGCTAAATCTTGCTAAGACATGATGTTATGCAATAGCTGACTGTGGCCGTTTGATTTCCCTGCGCTGAGAACCCCGAGGAAACGCGGGTGCAATTTATCTCTTGAAATATCAACTTCATGACAAGCGCACCAGAGCGCCGCTGCATTTCTGTGCCAGCTGCAGAGATTTTAGGACACGCGAACAACGCCCATTAACACATGGCCAGAGACGCTTTCTCTTCCCCCCAAAGCTGCAAATGTGATGTTGTTTGTGAAGATGCAGCAAGTCGTTTGGAAGACAACACTGAGAACAGAGGGGATGAAGAAATGGGCCATCCCTAAATTCCTTGTTTACTTGCACTGGACGCTTTTCCGTGCAGACTAATGGAGGGCTAAGATCACTGAGCTGCATCCAGCAGGCGATAAATGGACTGAAATGTGAGAACAAGCCCTGATTCTCCTGCCCTGGAAGAGCAGAGGGAGAAATCTCACACTGCTTAAAAAGGATGGAGACGCTATGAGGAGAAACCATCGGGGAGCCAGAGAAGCCTATTAAAAAATTGTTGACTTCCTATTCAATGCCTGACTGATTCAATGACTATCATGTTGTAACGACGAGATAAACACCCCCACATTCCTCAGTCCCCGCTCTTCTTCCTTACTGGAGCATATTCCTTATTCATTGAATCCACACTCTTGTTTAGGGTCTCCTCTAAGGGGAAAAAGCGCCAACTTCACTCCATATGCAAAACCCCTTTTTCCCATATAAAAGCTTTGAACTCTGACCGATCATCACACGCACACCTTGAGGACCGGTGGTAGTCAGACTGGAATCTCGAGGCTGCAGGTTAAAAAACGCCCAAACGTCTCGGCCTCCCAGCCGCTCTCCCAGTCGCTCGCTCTGTGAGCCTGGTTAATGGTGCAGTGAAAAGATGGCATGAGGTGAACTCTCTCCAGCCTATTGTGGATGCTAAGCCTCGTTTGGTAATGATCCCTGGCAAACTTCACGTTGAGGGTGAAATGTGCTTCTTCTAAAACTTGTTTTTCAGTATACAAACTTCGGCTGAGTATCTGCTGAGCTGGAACGTGAAAACAGACTATGTCACAAGTGTATTACTGTGGAGCGTGTCCTAGAAAGTGTCTGGGAGTGAGGAGCAGGTGGCAGTGGGGGGGGGGTTGTGTCACTGGCAGCGACTCCTCAGACACTGATTGATTTACTGTATCTGTTAAGCTAGACGTGCATGTCTGTCAGGATTAAGGAACTTATGTCTTATCAGAGCTGTTCCTCGTCTGAGGGACTTACTTCCAACAGAAATGCTTGAAGTTGCAACATATGTGAAAGCTAGGGCGTATCAGCAAAAACAAGTGGTTGGAAGTTGTTCGATTTCTTTTTTAAGATAACGGGAACAAAATAATGTACAATCGCAAAATGTCAAGTGCATCTGTGAAAACCGCAGTTGAGGTTAGAGATTCAATCTGGCCTCAGATCTGCTTACTGAACGTGAATCCCATCACGACTCTTATCGCTGCATCTTGCATAAGAAGAAAACTGCACGACACAGTGAAGTGTTCTCAGACCGAGTCGTCACCTGCCGTCACCTTCACAAACCGCATGCGCTTTTAATCTCCGGCAGCTTATACAAAATGCATGAGAGCCAGGGAGTAAATCCACAAGCAGAAGTCCTCCTTCCTGAAGAAGTCTGTTGTAATCTGCACCCCTGTGATTTTCCTGTTCCACCTTATCCGAGAGACGATATAAAAAGGTGCGATGGTGTGAACTGTCCCGATACAGGAGCAACAATCAGTCATTCAAATCAAACTCTCCTCTCAGAAAGGCTACTACACTGTTCAGTTCAAGGAGGCAAAAAGTGGCTTCTGTCCAGCTTCCACAAGCCCTGTCCCATAATTTCAACACAGTTACCTGCTGAGAAAGTCGAGTTGTGCTTGGAGAGCGACCCGCCCTCTGTACTTGAAACTGAAATACACTCAGACCTGAAGTTGTGTTTCACAGAGCTGTAACAGCACAAACGCAGGCCGTTTTCATCACGATGTGATCTAAATAATTAGCATTTCTTGAAGTAGACAAACAATAAATTGACTCATTGACAAAACCTCCTTATTGATTATTATAAATAAGTGTTTACAGTGTTTACATGTCTATATTTTGTTCTTTGCTACTTTTTCTCCCCATCAACATTTTACACTGATGTAAAGATAAACCGATACAAAACTATTTTTAATCATATTTTCAGAAATATTGTTTAATAGGAGTTTTCTGGTGACTCAAGTATAATGTACAGCATCATGTTCAGTAGTGTTTGTGTTAGTGAGACTATTTCTCAGTGTACACGCAGTTTCAGTTCAGAGCGTGTGCTTAGCGTGTCAGCTGCAGTTAGCATTGTACAGTGGTGCTTCTACTGGTGGAGGAGTAGTAACACCTCCTGCCACCTGACTACAATGACAAACACTACTTATTTCCAGATGATCATTTCTTCAGGAAAATATCCAGGTTTTCCAAGGAAACCAGGGCAAAGACAAATTATTGATTTTATCCAGAGGCCAAATTCATTTAAAATTAGAATTGTTTATTTCTTTCTGTTTTGATTCGTCCAGGAAGCACAGGCAGAGACGGTTTCCTGCCATCTGAAGCAAAACTCCCAAATATTCTGACATAACACGTTCACATATGAGTTAAGTATTCATTGCTTGTCGCT
The DNA here is from genome assembly GCA_030770545.1 of Macropodus opercularis. NCBI lineage: Eukaryota > Metazoa > Chordata > Actinopteri > Anabantiformes > Osphronemidae > Macropodus > Macropodus opercularis. Next base: position 8,204,678 of record CM061099.1, read on the forward strand.
TGTGCCATTGTTTGTTAGATTTGGGCCCCAGCCTGGACAGGACTCCAGTCCATCACAGTGCCCTATACAGACAGACAGGCTTTCACACTCAGTCTCTAGTTTGCCTTCAGGGTTTGGGAAGAAGCCGGAAGCACAACAGCACTATGGATAAAACAATATTGCTAATTATCAATAAAAATACTGTAACCATCAGTTGCAGCTACACTGGAAGTTGAAGTAGCCATTACCACTCTATACGCAATCACATGGTCAGGCTGTATATCTGTCTGCCAGTACAATGAATGCGTAATAGGCTACTGAAGAATAATCTCTCCTTATGATCAGAACTCAAACGATCAGGGGCAAACTTTGTTTTTAGCTGTTGTGCCTGCATCCATGCAACATGATTATACTGAAGAAAATGACAGACTGCATACAAAGAACAACACCCACGTCGATTTGAACAATATTCCTCCGAGCTAACGAGAGTGAAGCAGCTCTAAAATACTGAGGAGACCAGTAATTATCAAGTCTGAAATGAAGGTTTGTAATCCCTGCAGAGAAATTTAACAAACTTCACAAAATGAAACGCTACAACTCAGCTGTCGGCTCGCATGCTCGCCACAGACTCCATCCACTGTCCAGCACACCCTTCGCAGTACTCTACCTCTTATTGCTCTTTATAAATTGCATTTGCTATGATGAAATGAATCAAGAACTGCGTGTCTAGATTGGAGCGTTTTCTTGGTGTTGGTGCTTTAGAACAGAGACATTTCCTTATACCACACATATGGGGAATCTTTCTCATGTATAATTTATTAATTTATACAGCCAGTGTGAACACCTGCTCCTTAATGTATAGAGGTACCTTTCATGCACCTTTAGTAACCTTTGTTCCAGTAAAAACTGTTTTTTTATTGACAATATAAGTGTTGATTTCTTTTGTTTTTTATAAAGAGAAAAAAAAACTTTCATTATCCTTCAAACTCTTGTGAGGATCTAAGACAAACACACTCAGAAGTCCAAGCTCGTGGTTTACAGCCCACAGTGCCTTTGAGATCTGCAGCAGATGCTGGCAGCACAAGGTTGTTGGGTTTCTTTTTTCAAAGCTGCAGGTGGGCATGGGCATCTAATTCACGGTCACTGTGTAGGTTGGATAGCCTTCTGTTTACCAGCTTCTGCTCACCGTACGTGCAGCAAAATGGCAGCTGGGAACAGCGTCTATTTAGAGCTGATGCCTTCATCAAAGTGCAACTGTTTGGATTCTTTGACAAAGCGTGTAGCATAGGGACTGGGAACATTTCTGGTGAAATGTAACAGGAGGACCCCGTGAGTTCAATTCAAGCTTCGCGAGCTGCAGAATACTACACATGAGGAGAGCTGCACAGCAATGCACAGACCGTGACGCAAGCCCGAGACGGAATGTTATGAGCAGAAGGTGCGATTGTCATTTTCAAATAAGTTCTGTACTCGCAGGCTTCAGGCAAATCGTTACAAAACAGGTACAACAAGATTTAAACGGAGCGATACTATTGTGAATGTTGATATAGATTGGCCTGATAAACAAGACAGTGGGAGGCCATTCTAATTAACCGTCGCATTGTTTGAGAGAAGACAGAGGAGCAAGAACAACACATTTCAATTCAAGTGGCCTAAAAGTGAGAGCAACGTGCACTTGTCTGAACTCCTCAGCCTATCGCAGGTCTTCACCAGCGTGTAATTGGTATGTGACACTGTGGAAGACAGCGCAACAATGTGATCGCAAATGAGATTATGTGAGTGAAAGAGAAAAGGACATTGTTGGAAGAGAGAGATGTCACTTCCACAAAATAAAACCGCCCCTCTGTCTGTATTCATGTCACAAGCGTCGGTTTACACTGCCATGCCTTCAAGTTGCCCTGAACACCATAACAAGTCTTCGGGGGCAGGACAGGAGGATGCCACTGACAATTTTGCAGAGTGTGAAGGTTGACTGCTAATGTGAGCTTCTTTTTTTTCCACTAGTAGCAAACACAACAAGTCATTTCCTGCACAGAAATGACTGCACCGTGGCGGCGATCCTAATTAAGACTGTTGTTCAAAACTAAATAGACCGACTCTGCTTGTCTTATTGTTGAGCCACGCTTTGGGTCCCGCTGTCCAGCTGTTACATTTACACAGTCTTTCACTTAAAACATGTCGGTTAATGGGCATTGTTCTGATGATGCTCACAGCCTCATCTCATGGCGCTGTCTGCACATCTCCACCAACCACTTAATCAGGTGCTAATTAACACACAACCTAAGGAACCAATTTATGATTGCTTTTCTTTCCACATCCATACCCATTATGACAAACAAAGATATATTCAGGAATCCATTTGGAAGATGACAATATTTTGTCTGAGGTAATAACTAAACAAGGAAATAACTGTGGACTGGAAATCTATTTAATTTTAAAAACTTAGCGCCACTTATTGAACCATCATCCAATTTGAAATGATGAGCGTGAACGCTTAGCGACACAAACACATCGACTGCAGCCCTGTGTACGCATGCAAAACAATAACGCTTGTAAATGTGAAAAGTGCTTCTTATGCAACGAAGTGTGGCAGATGAGTTATGCATAAATTCATGAACAGGTGTAATGCGTTCTGTAAAAACTAGAACTGGCCTTCAGCACGATGTGAAAGGGGATCGCAAAACAACCGCTCTTTTTAAATCTGTGCAAACACAGTCAGACGAGGGACAGAGAATGAATCCAGTAGCTACATATTACATGTTTTCCAAATGAAAATGAAACTTTTATGCTTTTCTGTAACGCTCATCTTCATTCTCAAGGACTATTTTGGGAAACTAATCTAAAAGAGAAACACCATGATTAATAAAATGTGTGCTTACATTTTATTTCAACTGAAATACAAGCCGGGCTCAATGAAACCTTTTCATTCCTACCTTAATAACGTTCACTTGTCTGGATGAAATATGAAAATACAAAAACATGAGCAAAATCATTATTAATAGTTGCTGCTTATTATTCTGATACACTGTACCGCAAACATGTGCACAAATACACAAATGCCTTCGACTGGCGGAAAAAGAATTTGCATCATATGTTGCAGTTGCCTCATCATCCAGTGATATTCGTGTTCCCGCATTGAATTAATGTCTTTCTCATGTTACAGTTGCTTTTTCCATTTTGCATGTAACACGATCTTCAACCCTGCTGCTAAATGGAAGAAACTGAATGTTTGATGAAACATGAAAGTCTCTGCAAATATTCCACAACATGTCACCTTTTCAGTTGCATTGCCCTGACAGTGAAGGGCCTCCACACTGACAACCTCAAATCACAGACGGTCAGCTAAGGACGATCTTTATCAGAAAATCCGAAACCTTGGTACAAGCAGCACCGAGAGTCACATTTCTACCAAGCTGTAAAAATAGAAATAGAAACATATGTCTAGATTTTATTGGACTGTGCTTATTTGGATTTATACTTTGCTATGCTACAGTTTATTAACAATGCTAATATGTCACGGTGGTCTTCAGGTTCGGTTGTGTTTGACTGATAAAATTATATCAGGCTCACTGGTTGTTTTCTCCACTTGCCTTTAATGTACACGGTCCATCTTCCAGGCTGATAAAACACCCAGCAGGATAACAAAGGAAGAGGAAAAAAATCAATGTAATTGAACAATGTGTGGCCACTGAAACAGCGAGCATAGATCCCATCCTCTAATGTTAAAAAAGGATAATGTGCAGCAGCATCATGCTCCATTTACATCCGCCACTGAAGGGACAACGCATCTCTGATTCTGAGGTGCCAAACTTTGATGTTGTAAAATTGCAAGGCGTGAAAGCATAAGCGAGCAAAAAAAGAAAAGGAAGTCCCACTGACATCCGTCCCGGTTGTCATGGAAATCGCAGTAAGTTGTTGTAATGTTAGTGTTCATTGTTGCTCATTAGACCAGTAATGATTTGTGAATAGATTGTAGGTGAGGGAGCTGTGTCTCGCTTGAAGTCACTCGGTAGCGGAACCTATGCTCCACATCTTCCCTCGTTTCAGCTAAACAATCAATGTAAATGAAGCTTTAATTCATTCAGGTCATACAGCTCACGATAATTTCAATTACATCAGTAATCAAAATTACACAGTATTTATATAGTTGTGCCTGTCACAGGGTCAGTAATATTGCTATTATCACAGTTATTATTTTGAGTGTTTTGGACTCACAGTGAAACACAGCATGAGGTGATTCATCACTTTACGCCTGTGATGAGCCATTGTGCAAACTTCAGGCAGGGGATTTGGTTTTATGCCACACAGTGTGACTCCTCAACTCTGCCAGGTGCCGAACATCTGTCTGTGTGATTACAAGTCAATACTACAGTATTTACTCAGACAACATAATAGTAGCGCTACGTTTTATTTTTGCTGTACTTGACCGCAAGCAACGGCCCCATCCAAAACCAAGACTACCTTGATTAATCTTGTTTACCCAAATTAAATTCCGGTGTTTGTTACTCAAAGGTGACAAATCAAAATTCGAGATGCTTCCTAGAAAAGTGCTTCCTAATCAGCAGCAAGCAAGAGCTCAGCTCTACAGAAATAGTCTGAGCAGTGTTTCCATTGCCAGCCAGGAGCCTCTGTATCTCCGCGTGCAGCTTTATGATGGCTCCGGTCTTGATTTGTGGGTACCGAATGTTAAACTGTTAAAATAGTCACCTGTCGCTGCCATCTGGAGACATCCCCGCTGCCAAGCGGAGGCTTAAGCAATATGAATCCACATACTATATGTTTACAGCTGCTGACAGCCGGTAGCAAGGTTGGGTTTTTATTGGAGCACTCCAATCCCAGCTGGGATACAACGCTTCCTATTCTTTTGATTGCAGGTCCCTGTGGGAATTGTTGGATTTCTTGAGTGTGCTATATGGTGATATACAGGAGTTCTTGGCATATAAAACCCGATGGAGTTTGGGCCCCAAAGGCTTTCTCTTTCAGCCACGGCCCTTTTCCCTTTGACATTACGACTGGAACATGTTCTCTCAGAGGAACAGCCAAGCTTCTGCCTTTTAATGAAAGGTGTTCATCATCACCTTGTCAGCTGGAGTGTGTGACCACGACAGGTTGACGCCACTTAGTATCCCTAAGGGGAACTTCTGCTGCCAAGTAGAATTTGCAATCCTGCCATTTTACCTTGACAGACTAAGCAACCTGGAGGACAGGACAAGAGTGCAGGGCCTCATAATGGGCCCTCCAGTTGTCCTTCCCTTCCAATGTGAACTGGATGACATTTGTGTAGCTGAGTCCTTCGCTGCATCGTGTGCTGTGCTAGTCATTCTGTGTTTACAGCAACAGATGAATCAGAGCATTACCTTCACCGTCACTCATCGCCCACGCCATCGCATCACAATCCTCGAAAGGCCCTCAGAGGTCAGTGTGGCGGAGATGACCGGTCTCTTTCTTGGCTGCTCTGAGCGACTGTTTTAGTTTCGCCCCAGTTCCCCTGCGCGGCCGAGCTCCGATCGCAGCCGTAAGGGGGGGTTACCATAATGCTAGCTGACACGCTGAGAACCTGTGATTGCTTAGAGGGCTTTGTGTGCGGGCTGCGTGGAGGGTGTGGGTGGCTGCAGAGGGAATGGGGCCGTGTCTCGCGAGGACCTTTAACAGCCTTTTAAAAGCTCTGAGAGGGCCGGCCTGACGCCAGCCACTCACAAGAGAGGAATCGCTGACCGAGCTAAAGAGGGGGAGGGCAGTGTGGACGAGGGCAGCGGGAGCATACGGGGTTCCTGGAATGCCTCTGAGTTCATCACGCCGTCCTGTGATCTCTGCAACGATCTCGATGCGCCGCAACCTCGTCGCCCTCACTGTGTAATTACAACCACTCGCAATAAATAATTCACCAGAAGCAACCACTGAAATAACATCCAGCACTCATGGAATGCGTTTCTGCGAGCTTTTCCACTGCAGCCTATTACACCACTTTAGTCTCTGCCAGGTCAGTGGCCACTGAGATACAAACAAGCTGCACTGCAATTCTGCGGCCTGATACAACTCACAGCAAGCTCCCAGAGTGCTGTGTTTGACCTATAAAGGGAGCTATAAAGACTAAATTGGCTAATACCACGATCACAGCCGCTGCATCCTCAGAGTCTGTGGACAGTCATCCATGTGCCAGACAGAAAAAGACAGTAAAGTACTGGGAATCCCTGTTACCCTCATTTCTTCATAAACTCCCTCGTGCTTCCAGCCGTGTACCATAATTCATCTCAACACTGAAGAATGAGCTCTCTGACAGTGAACATAAGAAATGCAAGAGACTCAATGGGCACGGCTGGAGGGGGGCAGCCATCCCACAGAAGATCGCAGTAGTGGCGATGAATGCATCAAAAAACACTGCTGCAGGCGAGCAAAAGTCAACAGTGCCTAATGTGAGCCTTTGCTATGCGCGATGTTAAATAGATTGTGAAAATGCTCTTTTCATGACTAAGATGGAGCTTTTCATTAATCCTAGAGCTGAACCTGCCTCCGCAACGCAACGAGCATCCCTTGCGGGAAAGACACAACACCCACGGTGGGCAGGAGGGATCTCAGAAGAGCTCTCGTGGGCTTACTCTCTTCGCTACACCCTTAACGTTTGTAATTTGCATGTTCGCGGCTGCATGCGGTACATCACACGCGTAGCAGGCTGGAATGAAGGTCTGTGTGCAAATGCTGGAGCGTACAAGTCTCTTTTTTTCCCTTCAACATCATCCACATATGCTTTTGTGCTGCGTGTGCAATGTGTAGGTGGATGTGGCTGAGACTAAAATTCGCAGAACTTTAATCGTATTCTGCTTTTACATGTGCATGAGTTGGTGAGAGCAGTTTTATTTTAAGCAGGCCTCTTAATGATACACATGCATGAGGACTAACGTAAAAGCACAGTGATTAGTAAATATTCATGTGCAAATGCTGATAAGTTGGCTGAAGCTACGTCTTTATTTTCCATTACATAAAAAATATTAGAGGAGTTTCAGTCTAGCAGAAATCCCTTTCTGCTTATTCCTCCACTGTGGCCTTCTCTGTAGCTTCATGCTTAGTTGTGTCTTTAATAAATGAATCGTCACCTGTGCGAATACGTATTCATTTGCTCCCACTATGCAGCGATAGAGCCGAAGCTGAGAAAGGCTGCCACACAAGTATACGTACATCAGAATCAGGTTCTTTAACCCAACCAGTTTCAGTGGAAGCTCTAAATGGTGACTGCAGATTCAAACACTGCTTCCACTGTCAAACTGTCACGCTGTCACGCTTTGTTAAAAAGAAGCCAGAGACAGTTTAATCAACCGTCGCAAAGTTAAACGAATCACCACGGGACACCTGAAAATTCTGACTTCGCTTGGTACCATGGACATCAGTCGTATAGCAGCAGCTCTAAAGCACCTCGTGTTCTGTCGATGCTCCAGAACATGTGCTACGCTAATCTCATCATGGTAAGCGCAGCAATCTAGAACACCTTCCTCCCAGCCGGCAGAGTGTGATTGCAAGGGTCGGTGCTTTTCCCAGGTAACGGCAGAGAGATCCGGTCGTATTGGGAATGTCTGAGCCACTAGTTACAGTTTATCAACACCTGTGATGATAATTGATGATAGCACATCAGCCTCATCTCTTACAGAGAGACTCGGTGTTGAAACAACCTAAAAGCAACATCTCCTGTCATTAAACCCATGTTGTTCCAGTTGGGAGTAAAGCAGCATGATGGCTTTAAGCCGCACATCTGCAAGGCTTCATTATCAACTATTCTAACCACCTAACCTAAAATCCACTCAACAAGCATGTCACCTGAAGTGTTAAACTGATAGTCGCAAATAAAAATATATTCAGAATATACTATGATTCAGATTTGTGGCCATTACTGTGGAAAACAATTACCGTAGTCGCGTACAGCAGGCATCCTGACGTCTGTGTTTGCAGTGGGTCACTTTGGTCCCAATCTTTAAGGGTATTATTCTCACTAGAATGGATCCTATTGTGCCTGTGGCAGCAATATTTGTGACAGAGACAGCATTTTAGAGTAAAAAGGAAGCATTTGAGCCATATGGATTTGTAAAATATCTTATGTTGTTTTCTGCACACTAATGGACAGATTCTGTCTTCAAGGTGTTACACTCTACTTTTACTTTTATTAGGTTCTTAACTGCTCATTAACATAAATGTCTAATCTACCAATCACAAGGCAGTATGTCTGTGCACTTGCTGGAGTTCAAATCAGGGAAGAAAGTCACTTTGAACGCAGCACTGTTGTTGTTGTTGTTGTTGGTTCCAGGCGAGCTGAGGTGAGCATTTCACATGCAACCATCTCTAGGGTTTACAGAGAAATGTCAGAAGAAGAGAAATTCCCAGTGAGCAGCACCCTGGGTGAAAATGCTTTGTTGATGCCAGAGGTCAAAGGAGAACGGCCAGTCAGGTTCAAGCTGTTAGAAATAACCACTCGCTGCAAGTGAGGTATGCAGAGGTGTCTGTGAACGTGCAACAGCCCTGAGCCTTGATGCAGGTGGGCAAGATGCTTCCCTACATGAAAGCATGGATCCACAGCGATAAAGGTGTTAAAAAGGTGGCAGACGTTTTCTGACCATGCTGTTCATCCCATCTTCATGTGGCCACAGAATAACACGCCGTGTTCACTGCACGTGGCCTCCACTGCAAAAGGGCTTCCATGTAAATATCAACCAAAAGCTCAGAGAAATGATTTCAGCATCTTTTTGAATCTGAGCCACGGAGAATTAAAGCAGTTCTGTGACTGTAATTTACACCAGTAAAATGATTGTAACGAGAAACATCTGAACAATGTTGACTGAAAACGTCTTTATGACCTTGATTATATGTCATCAAAACAAGTAAAGGCTCATTAAAATGTAACGTTTATGGTTAATCACGACGTTACATTTACACAAAAGACAATCTTGTCCTTTTTAAAAGTCATTTTTTCTGTCTATTTTCAATTCTGCATGTACTGGTGTATGTACTGCAGAGCACTTGGAGAGATTGCTCTCTTTCTGCTCTTTCACTGCTAAGAGACAAAGTTATTCCCATTTCAGTGTCATTTGAGTTTCTAGTTTTAGTCTAATACGTGTCTGTATCTGATGTGTTTCTCCCCAAATACACCAGGGGAAATAACGGAGAGTATATAAGGGTGATGGCTTCCTTTATTTCTCATTTGGACAAGAAAATAAGCAATATTTGAGCTAGCGTGGAACAAAGTTCAAGTCCATATTCACAGTATATTTCTTCCTAATTTATTACACTTCGATAAAGCTGATGTTGTATCATACAACAGCTCTGCAATAAACCTCTCCCTTCACAAGGTCTGTTAAAGAAGAAGACTGCACGCGCAGCAGTTTATGGCGCAACGTTAGAATTTATTTGGAGTCGTGTTTTTTTGATCATCTGGTGAATTGCCTCCAACATCCAGTAATCACTGGCAGCCACCAACAACAGCGTGAGAGAGATGAGCGTGAAAGTCACTGTGAGGTTTTGCAGATATCTGCAGATGCAGGTGAAGCGTCTGCGTGGGTTCGGCCTTTCCAACGGTTCAAAACTGTCTTTTGAAAGATGGCTGCTTAAACTGAGAAAGGATGACTTCCTATAAAGACGGTTTCAGGGGTTACAGAGTGCAGCGCGGCATCGCCACAGAGGACGCCTGGCTTTGTCCGGTTACACCCACATTCAGAGGCGGAAACAATATCCAAGCAGCAGTGTTGCTGTGTTGTAAAGTGCTTGAGATCAGCTAAAAGAACAGCTCTGTTTAGATCGTGTTTTGAGAAGGTGGTAATGACACCAAGTTTATCTAAATATGGTTTCTGAGTGGCTGGTGCCATTTCGTTATATGAAAGCACCTAGATGAGCAAACACTACACAAGCACCCATGAGCAGCAGGAAGAGAAATCACAGGTGATAGTTGGGAAAATAGAAGGCAACAGTTACTGGTAATATCAGTGCTGTCACAGCTCTCATTCTCTGCCGAGACTCTCATCTCTGGCATCATTGTAGCTGTCACTCTTCATGTGGAAGCGAAGGGTGAGACAAACTAAAAAACAGAAACCACAGAGTCCACAGCCTCTTCATGGCAACAGTGATTCCATGTCAAGAAAACCATGCGTCCATATATATATTGTCTGTATGCTAATGTAATTTCTGAACCCATAGCAGGGGAGCGGTTTGCATGCAGACATACTGCAGGGGGTGTTGGTTTGGAGGTTGCGTGGGGGAGGGATGAATCTCCTCATCTCCTGGCTTTATGGATTTGACTTGGCTTGATGTATGTTTTTTGTGATGATTTTTTTTATTGCTGTTACTGATAAAGGTTTGTAGTATTTTGAAGGGCTCACCGCTGACCCATTTGTTTTCTTCAGACTAGATTTTCCACAAGTATCTTTAAAGAAAATTCAGTGATTGATTAATTTAGTCTTGATACCAATGTGCATCATCATCTATTGCCTATTCCACTGAATATTGTAATACTTGTAAGAGCAGATAAAATCAGTAGCTTTGTATTAAAAATAGATCGTTATCACCTGCAGCTCCCTTCAGCTTCAGTGACTTTCAGCTCATTGTGTCTGCTCTTACGTATGTTATCATTATTGGCCACTCACAGTGCAGCAGAATTTAGCAAACAGAGACACATTGCACAAAGAGAGAGCATGTGGATGCTCAGAACCATAACAAAGCAACTATATGGAATTATATAGACGCCCTACTAATCCCCTTTGAACGTCACTAGGCAACAGAGGAGAGGAAAACTCTATTTTAAAGGCGGAAACCTACAGCAGAACAGGCTTGTTGGTGGCCATCAGTCTTAACCGGTCAGGGTGAGTTGAATGTTGAGTGTTAAATAGGAAAGGAAAGGAAAGGAAAGGAAAGGAAAGGAAAGGAAAGGAGTCTTACCTTTGCTACGCTTGGTGTTTCTCTACATAAGTGGTTTCACCTGCCTTTTGACAACCCCCAGAGAGGAAGAGCAACTATGTTATAGTAATTTCCAGAAAAATAAGAACCTGTGGGTGCATGAATACAACCCAACTAGTTTGTGAACATGTGGCTCTATCTGTGATCTTGTCTGCCCCTTTTACTCAAAATACAGTATTTTCCCCCCACTGCATTTTGGTCTGTTGAGGCCACTTATGGTGCAGAAAGTAAAAGTAGAAGGGAAAGAGCGATGCCTCTTTCTGTTCTGTGATGTCGGCTCAGTGCTCCCTATAGGACTGTTGTATGTCTCAACTGCCTTTATTTCATTGTTTTATAATGACAGTGTTGCACCGCATCTGCTCTTTAATCAACCGGAAATGAGGCAGGTCACAATCTATGTGTGGATAAACAGTTGCAGCGCATGGCCTGCAGTGAAACTAATTATTATGATGCTAGCAAGTTTTATTGTTTTATCGTTTGCTTATATTTTTCTCAACAGCAATTGTGAAACATTATTATTATTATTATTATCAATGCATGTGTTTAGTAAAATATTGCATCACATCCCATAATAATAATTAGTCATTAAATGTAATGCTCCATTAGCAGGATGTTAGTTGATGTTTTAACAGTTGTTTTGTCAGTAAATGAAGCTCTTAGATTTGTATGTTCCTATAAAACACGAAGTACTGAACTGCTGAATTTTACTGTAAAGCAGAGGAGAAAGCGCTGGCACAGCTCTGTAGATTACTGTAAACACAGAAAAAGAAAATACCCGGCAAATGTGTGCGGTGAAGCACAATCACACAAAACTGTAATGTCACATAGAAGAACCGAGTCACAGTCATCATGTCGTTCCTGCCGGTTCGGCTACAGATTTTCATCCGCGTCACATCGGACATTCTTCCGTACATTACAGTCGGGGGAGAATCTAGCGCTGCTGTGATGTGGTGGCATGCAGCATCCAGAACATCAAGCAATGTCATTTAGTCTAATGTTCTATGATTCTTGGGTTGGAACCAAACCACTGCCTGATGGCATCAAAGCTTGGAAAACTGACATGTCCCTCTCGAATACATAACTCACCAAGCCACCTCTCGCTGCTCCGCTCTCGTTTTCAGAGTATGAGCTTTCTGAGGAGAACACATTGACAGAAGTTGGGCTGCATTATGGGATTATGTGTAAACACGCCATTTTGTGAAAACGGTGGCACAGTGGTAATGTTGCTACCACGATGACCTGGCACATACAGTGTACTGTAGCTTTGTGGCTGGAGGTTTATGCCACAATATTGTAATTTTCAGTAAATTCAGAAAAATCGTGCAAGAGCTGTGAAACAAGTGCATCTATTATGATCAATAGGACAACCGTTATTAGTGCTTGTTCAAATTGAAGATGACTGTGCTTCACCACTTTTTGATTTGATTAAACAAATGGTATTTATAGAAGAAGACTGCACAGAACAAACAACATGCTGGAGAACGATAATCGACAGGCATCAGAACCCACAGTGCATCACAAGTTGCTGCATAAGGAGAGAGCTACACACCGATCAGATTATATTAATAAGGAAGTAATTAGGTTTCTAAAAGCATAATCACAATCTGGTGCTTTTAAAAAAATTAAATAGCACAATGCTAACATTCAGGAATGTGTTCACTGGTCATCTCACCAAAAAAACAAAAAAAGTGAAACTACACGGTTGCTAAGGTCAGAAGGCACTGACATGTGTGCTGCTCTGTTTAACTTCAAACTAACTAACTAATATTTCTCAAATCTTCTGAGACAAGTTAAAAATGAGATAAGACATGTTGCCTCTTAGCAGGCAACATGTCTTATGAGCAGGCTATGTGGAGCAAAGACTTATATATTGCAACAAAAGCAAAAAGCAAATGTTGCAAAGCCTTTGTGCTCAAAGTTCCTTCACTTCCCGCTAATGAAGATAGCGTTTCACAGACATGTGGAGCTCCATGTATTGATTAAACAAATGGACACGGCGTGTAGGAAACATGAAATGGACTTCAGTAAAGGTGAATGTAACTTGATGACGGATTCATAGGCAAGAGGCAAAATGCTCTAGAACCCAGAGTAAGATAATGTGTATAATCCACTGCAGGGATGTTAAGTGCACTCATTTCACACTCCATTTCACACAATGCTGCCCTAGGAAGAATCTGTGTGTATGATGACTCAGGAAATGCACAACATCCCTCTTCAGGATCTTTCTGTTGTTGTTTCTCTTCATTGTTAGTAATTTGGAATTGTTGCCCCATAGTATCTCAGAATTAATGATAGATCATAAATATAATAAGTGCCAAATCCCTACCATGTGTAAAATTCATACTTGTCAGGTTCTGGTTGCAAATTACTTCAAAAGATGAATTACCGACATTAAAAAGCTATTTAAAGGTCTTGGTTTTATCTGTTCCTTTATTCTAAATTTACAACCTAACATACAAAGGTGAAACAACATAAGCGGAAAAGATTAGAACGTCTGTCCATGTGTGATATCCAGCTACAAGGACAAACATTTAATTTCAATCAATCAACCTAAGAACAGAACATTTTCAGTGAGTGTCAATGGTCCATTATAATGGAAAAAAATGGTCTATGTGATTCCTACTGATGTCCTTAATACACACGATATCACAGATGTGAAAAGTTGTCATGTGAAAAAGCCATACATTCTAAATGAATTGGCAAGAGATTGATTTCTATTGTGCAACATGACAGCAGCAAAGCGTTTGGTTGTGTTTTTATTTAGGTATCTTCCCTTTTTGAGTTTACGTGACCTGTTTTTTCTTTTCATAAAACAGGAAAGAAGCCTGCTGTGGTTGTAGTGTTTTCACATCTTTACTGTGGAATTGTTTGGAAAACATCCCCGGTGAGCAAATGCCATCAGTCGGGAGGAAAATGAACCTTAGACATGTGCTCTGTTCACTGCGCACACACTTTCCTGCACAAGCATTTGTAAAAGGAAACAACAGATGTCTGCTGGGGATTTAACCACAGCACTGTTCTGGGAAGCACTGAACACGTTTGTTTATTGCACTCTTGCTCTTGGATCCATGCAGCGGCTACAGTAAAGGCTCTGGACACTGGAGAGGCTCTCTGCAGACCAACCTCCCTCCCTGCCCCTCTAAGAATCATTTCAATTACTTCACTGTGATTTCCATGAAGCGAGTGTGATGCGTTCAATACGTGAACTTTCTGCCAACATGCTGAAAAATAAAGAAGCATTTGAAATCTCTGCGCAAGCTAATCTACCCAATGCTGGTGTGTCCTCGTGTTTTAATAAGCGGAGCCGAGAACGAGGCGATGCTCCAGTATCTCCTCATAACTGCTTACACTCTGGCCCATGACATATTAAACAGAACTTAGCAGCAGGCAAACTAGGGATCTCACGCTGAGTCTGCACTTGCTAAACTAACTCAGAGGACGAGATAAGCCAGGCAAAGCTTGGAAAAGTAAATCTAAGGCTGTTTGAATAAGCCCTGCACCTCTCTGCCAGCTACCGTCGACACAGTGTATTCCTCGCAATCTCTCTCAGGGGGCGATTTCTTAGGCGTGCTTTGTAGCTAGATCCAGGTAGGCTATCAGCCACTGCAGTGGTGAGAAACACACCAACAAAAATAACCCAACAAAAGACATCAAATCTTCCTCACGGGGCTTCAGAGGGTGGAGGAGACTGAATTAAAATCTCACTTCTGCTGAGTCAGATTCTTTAGATAATTACCCTCTGATATAAGGAACATTCCCCCTCTTGGCTGTAAGTTCAGAGAGAATGCAGACAATGGCATATTTGGCTGCAATCACAGGCGCCGCCCCACCATGAATGGAAGCTATGAGAGTAAGATAGCACAAAGCTAATCTCTGGCCCCACAAAAAAGGCCTGAGGGAGCAGCCTGAAATGGAAGCAGTTTTAATTCCATGGCTTCTCTGCGAGTCAGGTATCTTCGCTCGTCTAATGGCCCCAGACCACTAACTTCAGCCCTATTTTATATGCCAGCGTTCACAAATGTCCATAAAAACTGGGCAAAATATACATTCATGTCAACAACATAATTGCCTTGAATGAACAGCCATGCATGGAGAAGTAACCTATTAAAGTTTGCTCTGGGGAACACAGTAACAGTCTCACGTCAGCAGCTCAACGCCGGCTCCAATCTTCCACTGCCAGAACGCTGCACATCTGCACAGCACAGTGACTGACAATCATGGCTCAGATGGCTTTTATCCCCCCACCCCAACACACGCCCACAAACATCACACATCCGGGGTGCTCCCCTACGTGACTCAACTTGTTTCAGGGCTGAGAGGGAGACACGAAGAGAGAGGCGGGCGCAAGATGAATCTCAGCGAGCAGGGGAAGAAAAAGCGGTTGGTTGTAGCCTGTCAAACAGGTTTGGGTTGTACTGAAGAAAGCACTGTTTCGTGTTTAGCCTATTTTGTGCCTTCAAAGCCGCGTCACTGCATTTAAATGTTGTAGCTCCAGTAGTTTGGATACTGAATCGTTCTTTTGACATAGGAGACTTGCCTCTGCAGCGCAGCAAGGCACAAAGCTCCGCGCAAAACGATGCGCCTTAACGCGCAAAAACAATCAATGCTCCCACTGTACAGGGCGTTGCACTGCTCATCACAGGCAATGCAAGCATGCGCTGTTTAAAATTGTTACCAAAGCTTGGGCCATCGGTTCGGCTAAGTGTAAAGTAACAACGAAACGCACATTCGTGCGTATAAATTCATTATCATGGAACGAACATATTTTCAGCGCTCCGCCATAAGATTTGAGTGTATTTACGTCCCGGCGTTTTTAATAAAAGTTACTTAGCGTTAATGATCAATTTGTGAACCCTGGTTTGCTGTACTTACCCTTTTCTCCAACCCAAGAAGATTCCTGTTACACGAAGTGACCCATATCCAAAGCAAAATCGTATACTGTTATGTGTATCGCTGTGTGAGTGGGGGCTCCTCGGAAATTCTTTAAAAACAAGAAACATCTAAAGCAAAGAGTATCCAAAAAGAATCCACGCGCATTCCGAGGCTGAGTCCATCCCCACAAATCATAGCGAGCGCTGTCCACGAAAAAGTGGTGCTGAAGTCCCAACTTTAGGCTGCGTGCGAAGGAAAATAAATGGCACGTCTGAAGGAGCGACTCGCTCATATACCACCACCGAGGAGAGGATCAGATTTTTACATGATAACGGAGCGTGGAAGCGCACATCCCACACCCGAGGCGACAGCACTTTCTAGCTGATAGACGGAAAGACTATATGCGCCCCGCGTAGTGGATGTGATTGATAATGCATCGTGGCGCAGCGCCTTTGCCGGGGAACAAATGCACCTTCGCTGAAAAGAGCGGCAAAGGTGCGAATTCCAAATTACAGCGTGGAAAACCAGCAGCGCTCAGGCAGCGGCTGCGTACAGTCAAAGTGTGACCTGCAGCTTCCATTTGTTCAGTCTTTACGTCGATGTGGCCACCTGCTGTCTTACCTCTCCGAGTTCGGGATCGGCATTTGTAGCCTACACTTATTTTCCCCTGTGAACAGTCAGGCAAGAAGAGACACGACACTGACAGTCAAGTCTGACAAAACTCGTGTTTTAGGGACTGGGTGTGCGCCAGATCAGTTGAAAGCGTGATGCAATTATAGATATTTTACCCCAGATAGTGTCCAAATGTCCAATGTGTAGATGCTCCGTGATAATGAAAGTATCTGCAATGTGACAGCGCGCAATCAGTCCGATTTTCAACACTAGATCTGGCGTTATTATATCAAATATGACGCTTCTGGGTCGACACGTTACAGGTGCTGTTGCGCAGCCTATGCAGTATCTGGAGCCTCAGAGCTCTTGGGATGCTGTGCGTACACCATGACGAACATATCAAGTCCAATCACCGAGTGCGAAAACTCAATCTAGATGCCAGGTTTTGTTTGCGTGTGTGTGCGTGTGCGCACGTGTCACTGAGTGACAGCAGCCACATTCTGCAGCAGGGTACGAAATCATGTCCAAGGGCACGCCTATATATGTCCAACATTATCCAGCAAAAAAGCGAGAAATTCGTTTTAATCCAAGCATGGAATGTTATTATTTGAGACTCTAATACGGTTGACGAACCCATGTTTAGGTTATTAAGCACCACAGCTCCACTCTTTACGCACAGCAGCTCTTTCTTCTGCCTTCCTGATTACAAGGCCGAGGGGTGTGCGGCAGCTTTCACAGGTCTGAGTGGGTCACACCTGTGGAGTGTTGGATGGACTCCACAACATCAAGGGGAAGTGTGTGTGCAGAGGGATGTGGGAGCTGGGGGGGTGTCCTTGGAGGAATATGTGCCATGTCTCTGTTGGCCTCGCAGGCAGCTGAGCTTCTGAATATTCATCCCCACCTCTGCTGGAGCAAATTCCAGCTACGTGGCTCGATTGACTGACAGTCATGGAAGTTGTGATGGGAGGATACAAGTGAAGCAAAATAAAAATAAATAAATAACAGCGCTAACACATGCACATTACTGAACAGTTTTGCATTCCTTTATTCCCCCACAAAGCATTAGCACGCTTCCATCTGTCAGCTCATCAACTCAGTGTCCTATTTCTGTTTAGCACAGTTAGCATAGTAAGTGAATTATTAAGCTATGGAGAGTGAAGACAAAACTTATTCCTGCTTTGCCTTGTGCTGCAGTACACTGGGAGCTTGTCTTGTTAAATGCGTCTGCTGCGAGGATAACATGTTATGCCACTGAGCGCTCCCATCCCTCTGTGCAAAGCAAACTCTGGAGATTACTTGTTTCAATTAGCTATGGGGTGGAGAGAATTTAAGCCATGTTAATTCCAGTCACTAGTGAAAATCCCGGTGAAAAAGTACTGAGGCATAATCGCCTGCCCCCAGACAGCATCCATTTCATGGAGACATTACGAGAATTATTCAAAATGTAAATTGAGGGTTCACAATATTTCCCAATTATTTATAGAATTAATTAAAGGCTGGGACTCAGCAGAGGTTTTGAGAGTGACATTGTACTTTTCACAACAGGTTAGCTTTGTCCAACCAATGTTTACCTAAGATTCTAATGTCAAATTGTCCTTTACTAAGTAACCTGAAAGAGCTGCCGTATACATTTTCAACTCAAACCAAAGTATTGCAGTGATAAGAAGAAGACAAGGTGAGGGGCAGAAGAAGACCCACCACTATCAAATAAATAAGAATATAATGGCTGGTACAAAATATGATGTTTGTGCCTCCCATCTTTTCATCAGCACCCGTGTCATCTAATATTGAACTCTGGGGAAGCTGACATTTGATTATATAAAACTGAGCGTCTGACTGTCTAACACACCCACAAGAGTTGCAAGACGAATGAATCAGTTTGTCATTGTCTGTTTGAAATACTATTATAGAAAGATAAACCAGGCCAGGTAGGGCAGACAGACTGGCCATATGCTCCGTTTATGACTGATAGATTTCTTTGAAAGGTTTGCAAGCTGACAGTTGTCACCAGTGTAACATTTGAAAAGCTTTTTATGAGTGTGGCTACAGTGCAAAATATATCTAGAAGCAAAGGCAACACGGATACAGACTAAATGACACTGAGTAAGGTTCAGGATAGAAATGTAAAACAGAGCAGACTGTGATTGTTGATGCTGATACCAATTATCCATTTCTTTTATACGTCCATCCATCCATTAGCGTAACCACTTGCCTTCTTAGTGGTTGCAGGACGCTAGAGCCGTGATTCGAGTGAGAGGTGGGGTCCACCCTGGACAGGTCGCCAGTCAATAACAAGGCCACATATGCAGACAGACAACCATTCACACTCGGACTTATATCCGCTCCAATTAATTACTGTGGGAGAAATAGCAGAGAACAGAGAGGTCACGCAGACACAGGGAGACGATGCAGGCGTCCAGAAAGACACCTGTCCGACCCCAGAGTCGAATCCCTTAGTGCTAACCACTAAACCAACTGATCAGTCAGTTCACATGCCAGCTGTAGTTTACAAAACCACCTGGGACTGAATTAGCTGCTGATATAATAGCCTTCAGTAAAGTATAGTGTGTTAATGTTAAATGCACCTTAGATCTAAAAATATCCCCTTTCTGTGGGAGTTTGCTCGGCAGAGTAGAAGCAGAGCACTCCACTTTTTTTCCATAAAAGCCTAACGTGCTTATTTGAAACGATGTAAAACAGAGAACAACAAAAACATAAATATTATGTTGGATTGCTGTACGTCACTTGAACTATACGTTTGGTTCGGTTGTGATTGGCTTGACAGCAGCCCCTGGTGGTTGGCGTCTCATTGTCCTACGTAAACACCGAAGGTATGTGAGTCATATCTTACACTTTGCATTTAAACATATAACATACTTTAATTTAATACAAGATTTAAAATAACAACGTATTGGACTGTGAGGCATAGACAAATTCCAATAGTTAGATACAATTAGCTAAACTACCACAAAATGTAATTTGTGTTTTTATATTATACATGTAAAAGAAAATTATTCCAGTTAACAAAGCTGTGGTTGTTACCTGTTGTGATTAAGCACTTTTGTCAAAAGGAAACGTGCTGTATGTGCAACATACAACAAAATATAATGAGGAACTGATTTTACATTTCATAAATGGCACCATACAGAGAGGGCAGTGTCACTTTAAGCCTAGATATTCACAAAACAGTCAATTGCTTCTCTTATGTGTGAAACCAAACACAATCTATTCTGGCCTTGGGCAGAACAACACAATCTCCTGCTGATTTAGTCATTAATGTGCATTATTTACCTGGAGAAAAAAGGCAGTCGAAAGGTTAATGTTGCCAATATCTTTGCAGTCTTCGATTAAACAAACCAAAGCCGCAGCACAGCCTTTGGTTGTGTGTCATACATCTTCATATGGATTGCCATATTAAGATAAATAGTGCTAAAGCTGCATTTCCCTGCTTCTTTACTTGAGCCACGACTGAGCTCTGACTGTGGCTGCACAGTTTCTCTGCTACTGGTAAACAAGACACAACTACTAGCCCAAGAGCTAAGCCGTGTTAAATAATATAAGGCTGCACCATTTAAAAATCTACTGAGCCCTCTGACACCATTCGCCACCTCTGACCGAACATATATCAAAACTGCTTTGGGTCCTACATTTGTTCAAGTAAAGAGCAGATACTCACAGGCTTGACCTGGCCTTACAGGCACATTGCTTGTAAACTGCATTGGCTGGTTTGATAGGCCACTTCATCTTAGTGCCATTTCTGCAGCAACCATTTATTTAGCTCCACTAGTCATGCACTTATCACCAACCAAGCTCTTACCAGTAAAACGTCTATATATGAAAATATGAGTGCAGCAAGGAGCACCATAAACCACTTTAACTGCACTTACACAGCCAACCCTGCTCTTACACACACAGCATGGCATAGTTTAGCTAATATCAGAATCTCAGTGACATAACAATTACCAAAGTTCTCCTATAATTAAATGAGATATACGATGGCTAACTCCATTTATGTAAGTCATCGGGTTTCCTGTGGCCAACAGTAAAACCACTGAGTAATATAAATGCAATGTTGAGTTAAATCATTTAGATTGGTAGGAATTACCAATTATCTTCTGGGTGAGCTGCAATCAAAACTACTACATACTTTACGTTACGCCAACAACCCAGATCAGATAAGAACGGCGGAAGCCTTCAAGGGAAGGGGGTTAAAAGAAGATGAAAAAGGAGGAATCTGTGTTCCCAGAAATCAGGACTGGGTGCTGTAAAGGCAGAGAATACAGATGTAGAACATGTGTAAATTACAAGAAGCTACTTATGACTGATAATCCACAAAAATACTAGTTGCCACTTTGTTATCACGACTGAATTGAAAGGAGTGAGCGCCCTCTTTTGGACATGCTGAGCACTCTATATTTCTGCTCCTGTATATGAATGCTTCCCCAGATTCACGAGGAGAACAGGTTGCCGTAGCAACTGCAGATAGTAAAAGTGCAACCTCTTGAGTACAACCCTATACAGATATGCTTAATTGTGTGAAACCTTCTTTCATCCTCATGAAAGGAGAAACAGGCAGAAAGCAGGGGATTAAACACAAGAGAGCATTTGTGTTTTTTGATGTGTAAACCTTTGTAACTGTTTATATAATGGATTCGTAGATTGTATTGGTTTGGGGCTGTATCTTAGTTCAAACATTTTGAAGTTATCCTTATGAACTTATCCTATGAAACTAAGTAAAACTATTTAAAGATTAAAACCATAAATGTATTACTGATTACTCAAAGAAATAGTAACTAGAATTTTTCACCAATATCTGATGTTTTGTAAACCAAATATAGAATTTACATTTACACTACACGCAATTCAGAGTTCAAGTTAATAACTATTATTATTACTGATTTATCAGATATGATATCAATGAAATGAAACTATTACTTTCAAATTCGAGGTGACATCAGTGTTACTGATATGTGGTAGAGCTGAATATGCATAATTGCAGCAGGTAAAACAATTTCTTTGTAAGAATAAATTGGCACAAAATCTAAATTTTCAACAGCAGCTGAATTGCTTTTACTGGTGGATGTTTACTGCTCACACATTCAGAAATGTCTGGATATTTCTTTACTTCACTTCAGAAAACTAACGTGAGGATCACTTTGTGGGCTCATGAAGACTGGAGTATATACACTACAGGTCAGATTTCTAGAAATAGACCTTTTCTGAAATTAAATGTGCAAAATTGTGAATTTACTTTTTAATTTTCACTGACACAGAAGCAAGAGAAATATCATTTACTTAAAACATTTGGTGCAAAATAGTGAGCCACAACCTTTGTTTGGTTGCAAATAGAAAAACTTTTGTGGATACTAATTTTAACCAACTCTATTCTCTCTACTTGAGCATTTCTACATACTTACTTCTTTTTTGCCTTTTTTACAACTTTATTTTGAGTCCACTACATAGAGATCTGTTGACGGTTCTGGGCCTAGTACATCTTGATTTCATTAAAAAAATATTTTTAATAAAAGAACTATTTTCCATGTGCCTCCCTGATTACGGTACATTCACTCAGACTTTTGAAGCCACTTACTAGGTTCGGATACATTTTTGGAAAACATGTTCGTACAAAAGTGAGAAATAGTTATTTATTGACCTCTGCCTAAAAGTTAGTTAATTTACTGATTAAATAAAAAAAACTCTTAATTGTTCACGGTGGTCAGTTCTGCTGATCCTGTTGTCGCTGTCCATTACCTGCGGTGCTGAAGCTGATGACTCAACACTGTCGTTTGGCATCCGAAAGCATTGATAGCGTTATAATTTGTATTTTCAAAGTACGTTGGCACATTTTTTAATCGTGTCTGGTTCAAACAAGTGGTCGTGGTGAGCTAGTTGGAGCCCAGATGACCAGTTTCCTTCCCGGCTCACTCCAGTCGGAGCGTGGTGCTACGTTCTCCCACTAGTCTGTGCCTCGATCCTTCAACGCCACGTACGTATTTTCCTTACGCTCGCCGAACTATCAATGGTTAAATTACGTTGTGGGCGTAGCGGTCCTTGTAATGGCGACTGTGCCGTAGATGTGCCTAGGTTTGTGAAAATGAAGCGAAGAAGAAGTTATTTCTTTTAAGTAAAACGCCGAGGTTCCCCAGAGGAGGACTTTGCGTCTGCGAGCATCATCTTTAGAAGCGCTCAACTTTACTGTACTTTGGAACTTTTGCGCCCCCGAAATGATGAAGCTGAAGTCTAATCAAACCCGAACGTACGACGGGGATGGCTACAAGAAGCGGGCCGCGTGTCTGTGCTTCAGGAGCGAGACGGAGGAGGAGGTGAGCCCGGGGATGACGCGGTGTGGTGGGCCGTGCTAGCATTAGCGGCCGTAGCGGCTCCGCAAATCGATACATTTGTCAACACACCGGTAGTGTTAAACCGAATAGAAACGGCGGTTCCGTCTTTTCATACATTCCCCTGCTGCCCTGTGTGGGTCGGCATTAGACGTTAATTTTCATCTCGTCCTCACCGTAGCGTACTTACCCAGGTGTTATGTAAGCCCATGTAGCTGCGCTCCTAGCAGCTGCAGGTTTTTATAGCCAGCCTCGCTTCTGCCCGTTAGCTGCATGCTACTGCTACCGTTAGCGGCTAACTAGCCGTGTAGATGTGGGCGCCCGGCTCTTGGCCAGCGACCACAGCCCATGTAACGGCTGAAACGACTCCATCATCACGGGCGGTCGCCTGGATACAGCCTTTTGTGTGCATTTTAACGTGGCGAGCCGGGAGCTCTACCCGTTCATGTGACGGAGGTTCTGCCTGGCTAAGTAACCGTATTAGCGCTAATGCAACTGGCAGCCAAACACTGCTGATATTAGCTGCGCTAGCATTAGCAAGAACCCCGGTGGTGATGCTGGGATAGATGACATCTTAGTGAAATTTTCATTGTTTACTTTACGACTTTAATAAAAACGTTTTGGGCCTCACCTCCAGCCTACACACAAACTTTATTACATATATTTGAGAAGAACTACTTGCTGCACACTCTGCGCGCTCATCCATGACATCCACCCAAATTACTCTGCAAAGGATCGGTTATCAGCGACCAGAAGCGATTTATAAAAATTGTTGTCCAGTCACGCACAAAGATGTCTTTGTAGTGGAAGCGTTGCTAGGGGAGGAGGCAAACTAAGACCAGGCTGATTCCTCTTTCTGGCGAAAGTAGAGGCCAGATTGTGAAAAACATAAGCTGTTGATTACAGGAACCAAATTAGTGCTTTAACAACCTTCACCAGAGACTGTAGTAAACCGACTGCACTGACACTGGGAACCCTGAGTGAACAATATTTTGAAAAAGCACAGCAATAAACTCTTTGTGCTAAATTTACTCTGAAAGTGTTCCTTGAACTTTAATTGATTGCAATTTAAGCCCAGTTACTCTAAAGGTGGTTATGTGGTGGATTTATTAAGTATACAGTGACTTTACTGCACCCAGTGACTGTTGTGATGGTGAAGTGTATCCTAGAGGCGGCTATTGTGTCACACTTTGCGGTTTAGCTGTGCCTGTCTCGATTACATTATTATTGGTATTAACATACCAATGAACACATAACAAGCAACACAACATTTAACTGCAATTTCTAAGCAGCGTTGAATGGGATGTGTTGCAGGTGCTGCTGGTGAGCAGTAGTCGACATCCTGACAAGTGGATAGTTCCTGGAGGGGGCATGGAGCCAGAGGAAGAGCCTAGTGTTGCAGCAGCTCGAGAAGTGTGTGAAGAGGTTGGTTCTTTTTATGGTTTTCTATCTACACTCAAGCCTGTATTGTTGTACTAATTTAACTCTATCTTGTATTCAGAGGATGGATGTGAAAGATGCTTTTCTGTACTTTGTTCATGCCAGAAATATTATTCTTAGAATTGATTTCCATTTACAGGCTGGGAAGAAGTTTGAGTGTAGGCTCAAAGATGTATTGTGTTTCATTTCTATTAAATCAGTTCTGTATTTAACACTACGCCTAATACATTACTCGCAAAGCCCATTTTGTCAGCAGAGCCATCCTGTTTGCGTGGACAGAAAGAGAGAGAACCTAGCAACACTGTATTAGAGCGTCATGTTACAAAGCAGTGTTAAAGATGTCAAAAGAGGTCATGCTGAGATTGAAAAGTGTCTACCCAGTGGTTGCACTGCGGTGCTATCCAGTCTCACAAATTCAGCAAATGTAGGCATTGGTCATTGTCATTGTTTTTACCACAGCAGCTTTGTAACAGAGACATTTTGAAGTTCAAATGTAGTTGTGTTTTCGTTAGAATAGGTTGCAATTAGTGAACCTGAGGCACATTGGAAACCCATATCACCTTTATACCACCTGTGTTTGACTTGTCTCAGTTCATAGTACTGTTTGTTGTCTGGGTATTTTGACCAGAATGATGACAGGGTACTGATGACTCTGAATCAGAGTCGGCTGTCAGCTTTAGATGGGTTACTGACCATAAAAATCCTGTTCTGTGTGTGTGTGATCCATCACACTGATGAACGCTGATATCATCTCTTATCCTGGCTTCAGTTGAAGGGTAGCTTTGTCGGTTGCACAATGCAGTAGCTTGCCAGTACACATCCAGGGACATAAGCAATCAGCCACATCACTACAAAGGTTTCTAGAAAAGTGCTAAAAGGCCACATTTAGAAACTTTGTGCTGATTTGAGTTGTACTTGATATATCCATGCAAACGGTGGCTTTTTAAGCCTTTTATTAAATGGTGCTCCCAGTGAGTTTATTTGAGTATCTTATAGGTACAGAGTAATTCCTCATGTCTGTTGGTGGGATAGTGTTGAGCAGCCCAAATGTTACAGAAAGGCTTTGTCTGTCTGAGTATTCACAACCTTGACGTAGCCTTAGCAGCGATACACCCAGTGCCTTCACCACAAAGACACAGGACAGTATTGCATAACTGGTAATGTAGCCCTTTATAAGCTGATACCCAGAAGTCTTCAGTTACACCAGTGCCAGAGCAGAGAGACATTTTCCATCCCATAATGACAGACAGAATGACTTTTGGCCTATTACTTATTCCCTAGCATGTCTTTGGAGTTTCTGCTGGTGGGTCTGTTCTTGTACAAATGATCTAACTGGAGGACGACACAGTGTAAAACCGAGTCTATAGCAAAGTGCATGGAGTCAACATTTATTTATAGATTGAAACTGGAACCTGAAGAAGCTGCAAAGATGTCAGCAAGTAGCCTGGCTTCGTGTCTAACCCTGACCTACTACTCACCTCTGGGAGTTGGGCTCTGTCTTGAAGATTGTGTTATTAGAGTGCGTTTAAAGGCAACAGGTGTTGAGGCAGAAGACTTTTGTTTTGAAGTTGTTATTTAGTACTGAAAGTATTTTTATAGATGAGTTCATTAACATGACAGTTCTGGAAGCATCTGATTATAGACTATAGCCAGTACAAACATTGCTGGTTTGGGATTATCAGATACAAGGATTTGTTACTAGTTTTTGAAATCTTCTGTAATTTCAAAGGCCAAACAAGTAATAAGTAATTGTGAGAAAAATGACCAGTGAATTATCATTATCTTAGTAATTACACGTGTGCTTTGAGTTAGTTTCAGGTGCAAAACCCTGATTTCCACAAAATCTTTGTCAACATTTATATTTAAATGTAAATGAGATTCCTGCCTAAATCTGACCTCATTGCTCTGAAATGTGAAATTATGAAACATTAGATGGCATTTGCAGTGTTTTGCAGCTGCTTATGAATTGATAGCAGTGTAGAGGGGATAAAAACAATCTTGTGATGTAATATAATCCACCGCAATACAAACAAACTACAGCCCCAATCAGTACAGCACGACTGCATTCACATCCTGTAGTTCTTATGAGATTAACTTGACGTTCTGCACTTTCCTGTTTTTTTTCCCCAGGCTGGTGTGAAGGGGACTTTGGGTCGTTTAGTTGGAGTATTTGAGGTGGGCTGCCGTCTGTTTGCTGTACTTGTTTTGTCTTTTCAAATGTCAACAAACCAGAGCGTGTTTGTTAATGAAAGGTGAAAATTTGCCCCTTTTTTCTCTCTCTCCCTCTACAGAACCAAGAGCGAAAACACAGAACATATGTCTTTGTTCTCATCGTAAGAGAGGTCCTGGAGGACTGGGAGGACTCGGTCAACATTGGTAAAGCACTACATTTGTTTACTAATAATGGGGATCACACAGACAAGGTTCTCAGGCGGTAACATGCTGTCTGTAGCTTTTTTTTATCCCAGGCCCCAGTGATATTACAGTTCAAGGCCTTTATTGTGTGATTGTTGGATTGAGGCACCAGCTTTGTTCCCCTGTGATTTTACAGGACTGGTCATTAGTCAGGACCTATTTAGTGCGTTTTGTTTTCTTACTCACATGTCTTAATTTGCTCCATAATGGTGTCTCGTTCTGTCCACAGGGAGGAAAAGGGAATGGTTTAAAATAGACGATGCCATACAAGTGTTGCAGTGTCACAAGCCTGTGCAGGCCACCTACTTTGAGGCTCTCCAGGAGAGTTGCCTGACCAGTAATGGAACACCTTTGGTGGCGACGATAGGTGGGGAAGTCTCCCCTACCTACAGCATCAATCAGAGCTCTGTATCGGGTATCAGATAACTAAAACCATAACTCTGACACCCCAGGAGCTTTCGCCACCACTTGCGCTCTTACTTGTGTCACTTCTTTTCTTTATTTGTCTCAATAACATGGTTTGCCTTGCCAACTCCTTTGTGCCAGAATTGTGGCACAGACTTGATGACAAGTGATGGGTGAATAGTCTGGAACACTTTGTAAATGTAATTTTTGACCCCTCTTTTGTTTCTTTTTACTGACAACTGCATGAGATGTCCCTTGGTTCCCTAATTCTCTTTCCTTAAGGCGCCCTTAGCGTGGTGTTTATTGAATGCAAGAACTACTTTTTACTGTTGTAATGTAAAAGTGTATACTTAGTGCTTAAGCTGAAGGCTTTTGGTGGTCTTTTTAATGTCTCCTCCATTTTCCGGTTATTTTTCTGTGAATGAATGTGCCCATTAGTGTACTCCCTCCCCTGTTATAAGGATAGGAAATGTTGTCTATATCTAAATGAAAAGAATTGTGGGAAGTGTCTTGCATGAGCACTGTTATGTTGTGTTTCACTCGCTCGAGTGGCCTGATGATGACTGTACAACAGACTTGTTGTAAAGGTTTATGGACTCTCCTCATTTTGCTCATTATAGTGGTTGTTGATATCTCTTTAATCAATAAGACACAGACTCTCAATAATCTTTACATTTGAAGTGTCAAGTGTGTTTCTCTCACAAGGGAAGCTAGCCAAGCACTACAAGTCACACTCTGAACATTTACACTGAACAGAGTGACAGAATGTCAACACAACTTTAGATCAACCACCTTCCTCCTCAGTGTCCTTACCTCTTTTCAATCCTTTTTTTTTTACCACTTTCTTGTGACTGATTACAAAGTCTTCCTCCACATACTGAGAGAGTAGAAGTAATACATTTCAAAATTATGAACTTGTCAAAAATGCAGCACATATCACCTAAGTTATTAAACCCATGTCCTTATTTTACTCCTCACATTCAGTTTGGTTAAAAGCAATTGTTTACATTATGTTTGTAACATAGCACAGGTGACTTTAGTGGGCACTATTTCATTATTTTTTTTTAACCCTTCTTTAGTATTTAATCTGCATCCCCAAAACACTCGGAACACATGCTTGACATTGAAAGTAATGGAATCTATAATGCTGTCTTTGGCAAGATGCAGAACAAACAAGCCTTGTACAGTTTGAGACCTCGTTTTTAACATGTAAAATGCTTTTGAATACTAGTTTTTTTTGTTTTCTCTCTAACGTCTGGCAAGAGTCTCTTTAAGCGAGCTGCGTCACTTGGCCTCTGTGGCGTGAGGCAGCTGGCTCAATACTGTGAAACTAGAGGCGCTGTAGATAGCATGTAAGAGGTTTTTATTGTAAATTGTTTATTTCTGTATAGATCAAAAGCGAGAGTACAAATGACTAAACACCTACACGTCATTTAAACAGAGGCTGGAGGAATGGATTGAACTTGTGCTGCTGATTTAGGAGCTGTTGGGATCTTCTCATAGGGTAGCATAGCGTACATCTGAGGCAAGGACAAGAACTAGCAATGTAGCTGTGAGAGCGAAGAGCCAGTTTGTAATTGAATAGAAGCCCCCGTCCTTTCTTTAACGACCCAAACAAATTCATAACAGTAAGGGATTACTGTTTTCCCCCTCTAATCTCTGGTAATCTGCAAAATGTAACCGCAGTCTGGGTTTGAGTTTAGAAACGAGCAGGCTCAGTCCCTGTGTATTTTCCCTTCGAGGGTTTCTTTCAGTGTTCTGCAAAGCTCATAAATCATTCTGTGGTCTTTCTGTCTACAGTAAACATTCAGTAACCGTTTCTACCACTTGTGCCTAAGTGGCACATGAACCCATTTCTGGCAACCTGGTGAATAAAAGTTCAGCAGTCAACAGCTTCAAAGTGAAGTATCTGCCTCGCTACGTTTTCTAGTTGGCTGCTAACTAAGTCTGTCTGATGCTTTAAGATAGACAGAGTTGATTTGTTCTGTTTTTCAGTAGCTTTGCTGTCGGCTGTCTACCGTGGCGAAAAACTACAGAGAGCAGTGAGAGTAAACTGTAAAGTCATGAAAACAAGTAAAATAAAACATTTTCCACTTTTGAGGACTGTAAACTTTGAGAAATCGTCTTCTAAGCACTCAGACCACACATTCTTAGGAAGTATATGATTGTGTCCATAGGTAAAGTCATAGGAGAAAGGGAAAAGGGAAGCTTTATTAGGTGTCTAATTAAAACCAAGTACAGGAGGAAAAACACAGTATTATGATTAAAAAACCGATGAGAAACCTTCTGTCGGAAATTACAAGAGGTTCCATTGTGAACCGAAAGCCAGTGGCAAGCAGCGGAACGATCGTTACTCTGACGGTGGTTGTCGATTAGTGATGAATGTTATTCACTGTCATTTCCCCCGTTCATGAACTGAGGACTCGGATGTGATCATCCAGGTGGTCAGTTTGAGACTTTGAACTGGTTTTACAGCTGTGTGTTAGAAAGGTGTGGTGGACAAAGTCTTGCTTTTTAGGGCCCCACTTGGTACTTTTGCGTTGTGATTAGACCTTTCAACAACTAAATGTGCATTTAGCTGTTGAAGAGAAAACACAGAGCAATTGGCGATGATTGAATTCACTCTCATGGCCTGATGTGGGTGACAGGTACTGTCAAAATGAATGTGAGGAGGAGATCTACAAGTGACAGCCAGTGATGTAATTACTAATAACCACTTCATTTCATTTTTTCATTTGTTGTGTTATTCACAAGCTAATGTCTTGTATATAACTAAAAGCACCCTTACAGCCAGAAGTTGCACTGTGGTCAATTGGGTTTTAAGTCCATTACAACACCTCAGAGTTGATGCAGTTCCTGCCATATATGAAGTAAATGGCTCCACATTAATTTGAGGTATGTGGAGCCGAGGCTAAGCACATGCTCATCCTTTCATCCTGGACATTTCTGTGGTTGTAATTTGGCTCTTTTTTTTTACAACATTAAAGCCTTTTGTCAATTACTGGGCCCCATCTGGTGGCCACAGCAACAACGCGACAAACCGCTGAGGATAGTGCCCTTCAGGTTCCCTCGGCATGACAGTCAGACCGTATCATCAAATGTGTGACTGAAATATGTTATGTGAAGTAAAAAAAGCTTTTCCCTCAAACACCTGGAATTGAATAAACGGAACACGTTCGCTCGTTGCCAGCGGCCTCGGCGCTACAGGTGCGTTGTAACTGTGTTCTCTGAGCTCTGTCACTGGAATTTTTCTTTTCCTCTCTGTTGTCATTTGGGACTGTGGATTAAAACCAGTGTGAGAAGACTGAAGATTGTAATATAAATGTGCCAACAAATAAACACCAGTATTTCACATTCAGGCCTGTGTGTTCATTCATGTTTATGTTGTGTGAACTGTTGCTAATATCACTGGTTGATTTGTATACAGTATCTACTACAAGGGCAGATCCTGTAAAACTAAAGCTGTTTAGTCCTTTAGCCTAAAACTTGCTTGCAGCTTCAGCTCACTATATAAAAATCTCTCCACGTTGTTTACAACTTATGAACGTAGCGTATTTAACATGTCCTGACTCGAGGTTCACATTTGTCAGTGTGCTATTTATTCACACTGCAACGCACTGGAATTTCTCGCAGCTGGGAAAAATTATATTTAATTGTGGATGGTGGTAAGAGAGCTTTAGAAATGTGTCAACAAAGAGTATTACATTTCATTTTTGAACAATATTGCTGTCTTTGTGAGGCTGAGCAGGCTGTTGAATTCTTGACATTTGATGCTCGACAGCACAAAAGTGTAGTAGTATAAAACAAAATTACAGAAAAAACACTCGGCATCATACTGGACTTTGTCATTCTTTTGTCTTAGCTATTCTGATACAGGTTTAGATTTGAACCCATCTTAACGAAAGCTTTATATTTCACAAATGGTCTCACATTTCCCTCTCCCATATTCTCTTAGCAGTCGTACAGCTCCACAGTGGTTAGTAGACACTATGCCAAAGGTCTTGTGGTTTATTCACATGCAGTTCTGCAAACCTTGGCCTAGCTATTATCTTCTCTGCTCTTTCAAACTTCGTTTTTCCTGAGTATTAATTCTGTTGGTGTAACAAACTAACACTCATTAGGTGACTACTGCTATAGGGTGTTGTGTTTCTGGAGTCAGGATATGGTCCAGCAACCACTCATGGATTAGTGGCTGTATGTAATGCTTTCCACTTATGCCTACACACCCCCTGAGGACTAACAACTGGTAGCACCTTAGAAGTTTAGAGGAGTTAAAAGAAAAACAAGCAATTGCTTTGCTGCATTTGAGTATCTTATAACCTTTACACCAACCAACCAGCCTAATTCAACCAAATACATAAATTCTATTCTACTCTGTTATGTTGAATTCCTCCGGCTATAATTCTGTGTTCATAACAGAGATCACACTGGGGGCTGGAATTGCACTAGAAAGATGTTCCAGCCCACTTGTTCATTTTGAATACGCTCAGCATGAAAGAAAACCAACTATGGATCAAAAATGACAAACTATTACATTCATAAGCAATCTCATTAATACAACAAACAGCGAGATGAGAGTTGTTTTATTCTTTATTGTACAGAAAGATAGTGAATTTTACTGAGGCTGCTGTCCTCTGCCACGTCCAAAGCCACCCCTCTGTAATACAAACAAACAAGTTCAGATTAATTAAGATTTAGATCTGCAGGCTAAACAGCTTCCTCACATTCCTTATAGACCAATGTCAAACCACACCCACAGGCAAACCACGTTTCACACAAGAATGTGGAGCATTGTTGTGTAACTGCTGTAGTCTTGTTACAAAACTAACAATAAAATGAGCTTTTGTCACCAACAGACTATTTAGCAAAATCCTCTAATGGGGGGAAAAAAGGTACTTACAAACTGGAACTCTGTGGCAGCTCCAGCACCGGCCTCAGCTTTCTTGTCAGCACCAGCTGTGGGGAAGAGAGAGGGGGAAAAAATATTAAAAATAAATAAACAACAGTCAATCAACTTCCTAAAAGCCATTTACACCCTTCCATGGTTACATTTCCTGTTGAGAAAGTTATTTAATTTAAATTGTGACTCAGCAGAGGACAATAATGTGTTGACTGTGGCCAATATTTGCAAATCCAACTATTTTAAAAGGAGGTGCAGCAATCTATCTATGGTTTTTAAATTTCTTCACCTCAGGGAAGGCAAATCACGAGAGATGACAGCAATACCTTCATTTCTAAGCATCAATGTTATTGCCATCAACCTAATTAAGTGGAAATAAGCTGAAAGTTACCAAATTCCACTGAGCCAAGTCTGCAGCCTTTCTCCATGATGTTAAGCTCTGTGAAATTCTCCACTCAGCAGATTAACTGCCACTGACAGGGTTTTGTTAGATTTCACATTTTACAGGTCTAAATCCACTCACTTTTCTATGTCTAATTAGTTGTAATAATCTTCCACATAAATTGCATTGTATTTATCTTAACTGAGAATTAATGCTTTATAAAACCCTAAAGGATCCGAGTTCAATGTTGCACAAAGACCAAATACTACCACTTTAACATGGAGAAAATTAAAAGTCAGAATTTCCCCACCATTTCTACTCAAGCACTGATGACTTACAATCACTGGCCACTTCATTAGAAACACCAACAATCAAACTCAGAAGCAGCTTTCATGAGTTCTTTTACAATTGCTCAGCCCGTCAGAAAGGCCTGTCTCCAGACGGTGACAGAGCATCAGGACATGCTGCCTGAGTCTACTTACGAGGAGCAGCAGATCGCCTGTATGCATCTCTGTCAGCCTCCCCACGGTTAAGGCGGGCTGGCCTCTCTCCTTCCATTCCTGTAGTAAGAAAAGACAACATTGAGCAGCAGCTCCAATAAATATTTCCTTTTAAGTCAGTAAAAACTTTGTCTGTGGGACTCCTTTAAGTGCACAGTACTCATTGCAATTTGAATATTTGGGTTGCTATAAATCTTTATAGCAGTTCAAAATCATCTTGTCAATGTTGTAAAGTCTGAACGGGGAGACGTGCAGGTTGCCTGTTTCTCTCTACATGACACTATGTGGAGTGCTTCCATTCTGCTTTCGTTAGAAAGTAACATTTATAATCTGTGCACAACAAGTGGTCACTGGAGATTTTATAGATGATAAACCTTTTGAGACTTCCTAAAAGCAGCACCAGTAGACCAATACTGCATGACATGTACAAAGAGCTTACCCTTGGGCCTGGGCCTTGCGGTCTCAGGGCGGGTCTGACGGCGCAGGGTGGCGGGCACAATCTCAGGGGGAAGGTGAAGGAAGTCTCTCAGGTACTGGATACCCTCATTGGTCAGGTACCAATAAAAATGACGCCAGGCAAATTGCTCCTTGACATACCCACAGGACTTCAAGGACTGAAGAGTGGAGACACAACACACTTTTGATTATCAACTACTTCATGGAAATATTGTGCCATGGAAGACAAAGTGTTAAGACAAAGCCAACACATTTCAAAGAAAGGATGCACACACATGTCCTTAAATTAGCTATAAATACTGCCAGCCAGAATTGAATTTTATGAAAATCTCTCAACCCACTTTTGTATGTATGACTGTGCAGGGGAACAATTTAAGATCAAAATATTTTTCACCTCCACTATTGTGCTTTATGTCCAGAATGATGACAACTGTAATTAATAGAAAGTCACGTTAATTAACACATTTAACTCACCGTGGGTATTCACTAGATAGACTGACCAATTCGATGAGTGACTCTCAGGGAATAGTGGCTGACTATTTAAATTTCATTAAAATTTTTCTTTTAAATAAAGGCTCAACAAAATGTAGTTAATAGCACAGTAATACTGTATAATAAATTTTGAAACTATAAAGTGCCATAAGCTGAATTGTACCCTTGTATAAAACAGTTTGCAGAGATGAACAATGACACAGTATCGCAATGTATAGCGACATTATCGTTTTCACATACTTCACATGATAAATTTAAGACTGATGCTACTTCCCAAAGCACATCTGTGCTGACTGGACAAATGACCTAATGCACTGGACGCTTCCATCTGGGATGAGTCGCAGTACAGACAGTCACTACTTTGATGGCGTTTGCATCAATTCAGCCAGGTCGTCTCGTATAGACGGTGCAATTGTTGTGCGCAACACCGATCAACAGAAAACTGAGCGATCCGATCTACGCTGGTCGCTACTAGTCCTCACAACAACCCCGATCGATGCGCGTTTCTCACCTGCATCGCTTTCATCACATGAAGGTTGGGCACGTTCTTGTCAGCAAGCTCTGGATGCTTGGCCAGGTGGACGTCTTTCTTGGCCACCATGACTCCCTCTTTGAAGAGGAGCTCGTAGATAGCAATGCGGTTCTTCTTGGGCATCAGCATCTGTGACACGTTACAAGTTATACGTTACAAGTACTGAATGTGCATTAGTTTAACACGGCAAGCTAACCGGCTAGCCTGTTAGCTAGCTCTTCAAGTACTGATGTCAAAGTAAATGGCACAAAAAACGGACAATTTTCGATGAATCAGTGCGTCTGAGCTTATTTTTCACTACACGTGACTGTATTTAAAACTGTATAGACATTAACGGCGACTAAGACCGTTTGTATTAACAGATAAAAATGGAGGCTGATTGCGAACATCACTTCCCCGCTTTGGGGACTCATAACGACTGTTATACAATGTTAAACAACAAAATATGTTAAACGATCTCACTGTGGCATTGACAACAATCAACCGTATAACATTAATGTTTATTAGGTCGCGAGATGTTGAAGATATATTTAGATTTCTACGCCGAGTCTCTCTTTACCTTTCCACTTGATTTGGGACCGGAGCCGGAAGGAACGACAGTCGTTGATCAGGAAGGTTTATCCCCTCGGCCCGAGTCCGCTTGAGAAGACTGCGCCTCCTGTCGGTGGGGAGTAGAACAACACCCCAGTACTTCATAGTGGAAACGTGGCTGACTCGAAACAACAGCAGAACCTGTATCAGTACCGGCTGCTGCGGATCTGTACGTCCACAACACCGCTCATCTAGCATCTGCTTAGCACCGTCCCACTCCCCCGGGCCGTTAAAGCACAACACACTCAAATGAGCTGGTAACTGGCTGATGACCGGATATGGACTTAGTGCACAAAGTCACCACAATTTAAATGAACTGCACATTAACCAATTTCCGCTTTGGACCTTTATTCTGAACGCTGCTGCCGGAAGTAGCACTACGTGCTGCGTGTGCTTGACACCGCGCTCTCTGGGACCATCCCCCATCTGGCGGCGACTCTCAGCTGCGATAACCGGCAACACAGCGGAGAAAGTCCCCGCGGTCAAAGACAATGGTTATATTTTAAAACTACAGGAAAACACTGGAGCATAATCCCCTCTCGGTATGTTATTCTTGATAATCCACAGTCGCGTGTAATCAATCAGGAGCCAGATTAGGTTTGTTAATTGACAAAGTAGATAATTTATAGCTATTACTGCTGAACCGTTACATTTGGTGCGGATAAACAGAGATGTCTGTCATTTATGGCGCAGCCGAGACTGATGAAGAAAATAAAAGTGTTTGTTAATTATGTTAGCGACACGTTTGCACGGCCAAGCTGCAGTTTGTGGTGAAGTGCGTCAGATGTACCTTGAAACTCTGCCAGACTGCACCTGCTCCTGTTTCACGACACTTATTACCAGTCAAAATGTCCCTGAATATATGATGCATGTGCAGTTTACTTCAGAGAAATGAATTGCGGGGAAACGTTTGTGGGAGGTTTGAGGAAAACGCAGCGAAACCGAGGCCGGTGCAGGCTGCAGCAGCAGAGGAGGCTGCAAACCGCTTCCTCCAGACCTTCACACTTCTTTGGGTGATACCTGTATATTAGCGGATGCTGGGCCACATCAGAGCTGCGTTGAAATCCCGAACTGCCCCGGAACACAGCGAGCTCTGTCCACGGTTCTGAACACTGAGCGGGGAGCGTTGCATGCTACTGTAGAATAGGCTGCTGTTAGTCCAAATATGCAACTACTGGGAAGATGCGAAAGAACTTCACAAAATGACAGGTACTAATGATGATCGAGTGCCTGTTATTGAGAACAGTGATATTAGAACTTGTATGAACCTAAACTCTTCTTCTTTCCCACGGCCTACTGGGCCTGTCCACACACTGTTCAGTGTGTGAAAGCACCTGATGCCTTCAGAGGCTCTAAAGAAGCTTTGTTTGTATAGTCTGAAGAAGTAGCGAGTGTATGGTGCCAATATAGGACAGATGAGACCGGAGGTGTGTTAGAGGCGATGCCTGTGAGTTGCCTCATGGGTGATGTTGTAGAGATTTGTTTTTATCTGTGTCTGAACATGATGACGCGGTGAAGAGTCTCTGAATCTGTGTGTTGTTTGTAGTGTTTCAACATAAAACACTGTCACTCTCTACTTCTTTTGTTCCGAAACAAACACACTGAGTCTGATGTGATGTGTGTCCACACATTTTGTGTATATACAGTGGGTCCAATCCCCAATTACATAATCTAAGAGCAGTTTTAGTAACAATAGTCCGATAATAACTGTCATTGGACTTGGCACACAAAGACATAAAGCCTGAAAGCATGAAGCTTATCCTCGTGGAGTGTTGTTGCACTAAACTTCCCTCTCTGTTCGTTCGTCTGAGCACGAGTTGTTAGACTGCACATTAACACATGAAGGTAACAATCAATGTGCACCTCTACATATATTGACTGCTTGTCTTGAAGCTCACGACTAACTGGATTAATTCATGTGACAAATTGGAGACATTCATTTGATTTGCGGCCCGTGGTTCAGCCCTTTTCAGTATAACTGACAGATGAGGCGCCACTGCTAATGGAATTAATTAGACTTGACCCAAAGTCGCCTTTTTGTTGTATAAAACAACTCGTTTGACCTTGTTATTCCCAGCAGGCACAGACGTCACTGTTCGCCTCTTTTCTCCTCTTACTCTTACAAGTTTGTCACATCTGCTGCTCAGTGCCTGAGTCTGACCTGACATGATTGAAAGTAAGCAGTTATTCTTTCTATTAGTCCCTGCAGCCTTTTAACCTGAGTGGCTTCATACATCCTAAGCTTTTCCATCTCTGGGTTTGGATCAATGTACTTAAAATGCTCACTTTTCCCCAGTTGGTTGGGGAGTTACCACGAGACGAAGCCAGTTGTAAATGTTTTAACGGCTAGATCGGCAACATGTAGGATCACCGCTACGGATGCACATGCTGAGGAGGCTTTGACTTGAACTGGGCTGTAACTGAAGCAGGGCTGCATTTCCTTAAAGGCTCAGGGGCTTTGAACCCTTTGTCCTTTCTTTCCAGCTGACGTAGCACACGAAAATAGGATGCTGACGTTTAATGGTAGAGCAGGGAAAAGGGGAAAGCTCCGGTTATTAACATAACTTCTATGGAGGATCTCTTTTGCAAGTGTGAGGTATAATAGAAAAAAAGTCAAAATCCTACAAACAGCATTAAAACCTCATACGCATTTGATTGTTTTTTTTTTGTGAAACGAGAGATATGGTCATAATTTACATGCAGATAATAATAGTGAATAATGAAGGACAAAATCCCCTCTGGATCTGCTGCACAGACTCTGAATCAGCAGAATCTCAGCAGCAGGCTTCTCAGTGCATCAGCCAGTCATCGTGGAATCATGCCAACACAGTGCTTGATTCCTGGGAAAAGCAGTTGGGATCAGGAATAGATGGAACCAGGTTCCGTTTCAGGACATGTGTGACGTGCATTCTTCTGCTTAGCAGAATGTGATATATCAGTTCGTATGTCCAGGGCGTCTCAGCGGTGGATGCTCCAGTGTAACAGGAGGACACGACGAGAGGCTGTTAGAGGTGGTTGGCTGAGCCTCTGACCTGTCAGATTTATAGAGTCAGTGAAGAGCTTCAGAGCCAAATGAGGAGGAAGCAACATTGATGTTGCCATGGTGACTGGGCATGGGGTATGTGTGTGCAGGCGTTTTAGTGAGTCACGTAATAATACATGTGTCATTTTTCAATAAGATAATTTGCCATCTGAACAATAAGGAAGCTCAAGGTGGCAGACGTTCGGATCT
The DNA here is from genome assembly GCA_030770545.1 of Macropodus opercularis. NCBI lineage: Eukaryota > Metazoa > Chordata > Actinopteri > Anabantiformes > Osphronemidae > Macropodus > Macropodus opercularis. The sequence goes on from CM061099.1 coordinate 8,242,750, forward strand.
GCTGACTGTATCCTTGTCGTTCCCACGGCTTCGTTCTTCGGACCACTCCACGCTGTACCTGCGTTTGCTACGATGCTGCTCAGGAACAGCACTGCTCGTGTCTCTGCCTACATGGTTTGCACGTACCCGACTACGCCGCTGACGCTGCCTCCTCTGAGCGGATCTCGCTCCTAACAGCCAGGAGAGTTTTCAGTCACGGGAACAAGGGAGGCTTTTGTGTATGTGCGCGCGTGTGTGCGGCTCTCGTTGCTTTTAGCAGCTGCTCTGCCTTTGAATGAGCCGCAGCGGTTCACCCACTGACCCTCCTGCCCAGTATCACCCAGCGCTCAGGCTTTGATGCTCTGAGTAGTGCAAACGAGACAGAGAGCAGTGAATCTGTGAATAGAACCACATGCTGCAGCAGGTCTTCATTCACAGTCTCCATCATGCCATTAGATGTATTTAGTTTTATTTTGTATAACACAAAACCTGCCTGGTGATGTGTGATGGGAAATAACCATCCATCCTACAACAATAAACGCCGCATTAAACCCCAGCAGGAAACCAGACTCATTTGTAAGACTGAGGTTTGGGTATGAGGGCTAAGACCAGACCTGCAGCCCTTTCAGTTCCTCTTCAGCCTGCACAGGGGTTGTAAATTGCTTCCTGCAATGATGGCCTATAACACGGGGGTCAAATAGAGCCGTCCCCTCACGGAGAAACGTGATTAGATGATACACAGATGGCCCAGACTGGGGAGATGAGCATCTGTCCTCGTGGATAGATGGAAAAAAATGACTGGGGCAACAGAATAGAAAAGTGACACATGGACACGTGCAGGCTCTGATTCCTTTTAGGTGGAGCAGACTCTGAATGTGACATTCATTATAAGTCAGGAAGTCTTCAGTGATTGAGTGGCTGCAGCCCAGATGACCTGATCCCCTGACTCATCCCCCAGAGAAAAGCTTTTATCTAACCACCGGTGTGACGTCTGCTCTTCCTGTCCTTCCCGTGAGCTTTTATCTTTGTGATAACTTTCTGTCTCTTGTAATGTCTCCCATTATTTCATCATCCAGTATTTCTTGCATATTGTGTTTGTTCTACTCAACTGACGCCAGTCCCTCCCCAACGCTGGCTAATTATTAATGTCTTGATGAGCCTTGTCAGGCATGTGTCAAAGTTCAGGGTGCGTGTGTGTGTGGAAGGGTGTGCTGGGCTGCCGGATGTGTCATGGTTGCAGGTGAGCAGAGACGCTCTCAGGTGTCAGCTCTCCTTAGGGCTGTCAGGAATTACTTGGAGTGACGAGGACTGAGCAGCCACACAGGACGGACCAGGTTGAGTCTACTGGCTTATTTTCCAGCTCTGTATTTCTATAGATATTAGATCCAGCTAGGCTTTGATTGCTCTGTATAAAGGCTGTAGCTGTAAGTTTGTGCTGGGGTTCTGGATTATTGATGAGAGTGAACGAGTGTCAGGTGTGTCACGGTCAGGCTGGACGACGAACTGGAGCTGCTTCAAGCGCATTCTCACCTTAGACTCCTTGGGTTTTTGATGGACACAGTCCTCGCTGGCTGTCTACCAGCAGCACGAGTGCAGCTGAGCGTTACGTGCCTCCCGCCGTGGCTTCTGTTATAATAACAACAGAGCTGAGCGCATTCTCACATTTCATTCCCCTGCAGCGTAGTTTCCAGCAGAGGCATCACCTGAGATGTAGTAGTTCAGGGACCATCGGTGGGGATGTGATGTGTCGTGCACATAGGTTTAGTATTGAACGCGGAGCAGCTCTGGAGGCGTTTTTTCGGACAGGGCGTGCATTTGACGCTGGTAGGGGTCTGCCCCAGGCTGCACAGCGCAGGCTCTCACCTGCAGCCACCGCTTCGTGTAATCATCAGATAGTCTTGACAGTGACGTGAGATTCCACCGAAGCTTAAAGAGCCCGTTGGTCGTCTCATCTGTCGGTTCACACAGCCGTGTGAATTATTGATGACTGTGGCTCTATGTGGCTAGAAGCATTGCTTTCCTGTCTGTATTCTTATCATTACTGGAAAACATTGTTTACAGTAAGCTGAAAGTGAATAAATAAACTGGCAGACATTGTTCTTTTTTTTTAATATTTAATAAGCTTTTTGATCGAGTATAATTTGATATGAAAAGTGAAAAAGTGACTCACAGACGTATTGGACCTGCTGCTGTCAAACGCGTCTCAGCTGACGCTGCAGCTTGGCTCACTTCTTCCTTCAGCTCTGTTCCAAGTGCCATCAGGAGTCAGGGAGTCAGCTCCAGGTCGGTAGGTGTTGCCACAGAATCCTCCTGCTTTGTTCCAGTTTTATTTCCTCATTCTCCTGGAAGATGAAAAGCAAAACTATTATGGTGTTAGAAGCCAATTTGTGTTAGTTATTAGTGTTGGTCCTGGGGAAAGATAAGGGGCAGCTTTTTAACGTGTGCTGACAGAGCAGAGTGTGAGCGTGTACACAGTCATTTATTGACCTCTGTGTAATTAACTGGCTAATGACAGTTAACTAACACAACAAAAGCTAACGTGGCTGTTGTGTCTTCCTTGATTTTGCATTTTATTCTTAAGCTATTATGGAAAAGGTCGTCAGTCTTTGTTTTGTCTTCTGTTATTGTGATGAATGAACTAAAGCTGTTTTTTTTTTTGTAGCTCTGATGAAGGTTTTTAGTGTTTATTTAAAAGTCTTAAATTATACTTGCACTAACCAATATCTATGCTTGGCCTTGACTACGCTTTGGTGTTAATAATATAATATATCTCCTATTTGAAATTGTCTTTGAATAATATACTGACTCTCTCCATCTTCAATGCGCTTTGCACGTTTGTCCCTAAGTTGGGTGAATGAATCTTTCTTTTGGCTTTTGGAAACAGAGCTGTGCTGATGGAAACGGCAGGAGAAACGTTGTGCGTGTAATTAATTGCATTTGCATTCAGATGAGTATGTCCCTGCACACAGCAGCTTCACTTTTTGTTTAGAAATTTACGACTTCAAGCTGTCTAATTATTAATTCTTTTATTGCAGCATGGCCATGCTCTCTGGCCTTCATGCGAATTCATGCTAGCTTACGTATACAGTATTTATCTTTAAGTCACCTTCACCCTTCATAACTCAAGCTCAATATGTCATAACCTCCCATTATGTAATCTCCACCCTGCGCTTCCATCTCTTTAACCACTAAACCAAAGTCATGAAACTTCATGTATTCTTCCACAATATGTCCTCACTAAGCTGAAATAATGAAAATACTTCTGAGATCGTGTTTTATGATGGAGACACACCCTCAAATGCTGATTGTAAAACAGGAATATATGTATTGTAAATATTGGCTGGTGCATAATAATTATTAGTTATTCCCATTCGTAAAAGCATCTGTTTTTCCGGAGCATTCGTTCAAACTCGTCCTCCCTGCCTGTTCTCTTCCTCTTTCCTCTCCGGTTTTCTGCTCCGTCTGAGCCATTCAAGCAAAACACCACAGGATGATCGCTCACTCGTTGATAAACACACACACACAGTCTTTCTCTACACTGTGCCGCAGGCAGGAAAAGCTCACTGATGCTCAGTCTCTCAGTCAGCCAGAGGGGGCAGAGCCACAAATACAGGAGCAGGAGGGGAGGCGAGGAGGAGGAGGAGAGGGTCTGACTGCTAGAGGAGCCCACGTGTCTCTGCTCTCCTAGCTGTAGCTGCCGTTCATGGAGGACCGGGGGTAAGCTTTTGTTGTTTCTGTGGGGGGATGTGTGCTCCCTCTCTTCGGGTGGGCTGACAGCCTTTGTCTGGGGGTTTGACTCTCCTCACATGTTGATACCGTCGACTTGCCTTGCTGGGAGTTGTGGAGCTTTGTGATGTCGGTGCACTTGATTTCCAGGGTTGGGTGGGATTCTCGGTAGTCTTGGGTTGTGAGGATGTGAATGTTTCGGCGTTGAGACCGCAGGTTGTGCTGATGAACGAGGAGGAAGAATGGATAAGGAAGGTAGCGATGACTGACCCTCGGTGCTGCTAGTGTTTGCTTTGTGTGCATGGGTAGGTGTCGTTTCTGTCTACAACCGATGGGTCAGCAGGTAGTGTACTACACGTAGAAATACAGTCAAATTCATGTCAATATTTTTATCTCACTTTTCATTTCTACTGCCTCTAACGTGAAGGGGAAGGAGAGAGTCAGTGATTGTTTTCCTACGCGGCGTTCTGCCTTCATACGAGGAAAGCGAAGGGCTGCCCTGAACAAAAGCCCCCTCTCTGCGTGCTGCTAATGGATTAACCAAGCGTGATAAGCGCCCACTTCTACACCCTGCGCAGGGGTGTAGAAGTGGATGCAGGCGTTTGTTTCTGCAGAAATTCCCTTTAACTCACTGGATGTGGGATCTTTTACTCCTCACGTCTCTCATTTCATGTGCCCTTGTTTGACAAAAGCTCCATCCATCCATCCATGGGTCCATGTTTGACCCAAATACCCATGCAGCTCCCGCCCATCCCCCTGGCCCCCGACCAAAACACATCACCACTCTATTGTTTTAGATCTGTCTGCATAAAACCTGCTTTTAACCAAAGCTTCCTAGTTTCCTAGTTGTCCTTACTCTTTGCATTCAGGAATAGTGAGCTACCAACTAACTCATCCCAGCGTAAAGGCTGGACACAGGAAAACAGCGTAGTTCTGTCTAAAGTCTGCTCACCATCCAAATTAAATTACAACTTAAACAGTCAATCTTCTCTTCCGTACCCACTGTGAAAGAAACCGTTTCCCAGAAAGTTGAAATTTTGTCAAGCTGTGATATCCCAGAATTAAAACGAGCCTGCTGTACATGTCACGTGGTTAACTATACCAGTATGATTTCACATTAGTGCAAACAAATAACGTCTCACGTAATCTCACTCAGTGATCCTCATGAAGACGTTTGGATGGGAGTATAATTACAGGGTTGTGGCATCTGTTTACTGATATGTTAGCGATGCAGCTGCAGTTGAGATTTCACGTGTCATTTTTATGGTACTTTTACTGTAGTACATCTGACAGGATAATACTCCATTACGTTACTAAATCGTAATGATCTAATGTATAATTTATTGTATTTTATGTCAAATGTGAAGAGATACAGTCAAATGCGTTTTATCCTGTGTTTGAGAGGCTGAATAAGATAAAAGATACTACATGAGAGAACAGTGCCAAGGTTTTAAGGAGCTGTAATCCACGCATCACTAACTGTGGTTAATTATCATCATAAATGAAGTTTTTAAAAGTGCAGCGTGGGCTGTGAACTGAAGCTGAACTGAGTGTGGGTCTGATGACGCTGCAGCCTATCTGGGCTAATGTTTTATAATGTCTGGATGTCACTTAGTCACTTGGACGTAGATCACTGCTGTTGAATTATTATTCAGCGTTGTTCTCATGCACGGATGACTGTACTTCCTCCTCTGTTGTTCTTTCTTTATGCTTCACCCTCAGACAAAGGCCTTAACTCCTGTAGGCCTCTTCACTCTCACTTTGGAAATCATAGCTTACCCTAATTTCAGCCAGTGTCATTATTAGTAATCATGTCACAGCTAATAATTACTGCGGCAGCATGGGGCCTTGGGATAGTACTAGTTGACTAGAATGAGGAAATTAGGCCACAGCGAGACAGAGGCCACCGAAAGTGAACAGGCAGCCATCGCTTCTGTATAATAAGTCATCTTACCAACCGCTGCTGTTGGTAAGATATTGGTAAGATTGGTAAGACAGGAAGTATTGTGTGAAATAAGACCCTGCTGACCTCAGGTTTCCCTTGTGTCCTGCTACTTACAGATAGATGTAGACTAGTTATTCGTCTCATTTCACTCTTTTCTCCCAGTGCATGAGGAGCATTACTCTGCTGCAGACCACCACAGCCTGAACACCTTCTGCCAAATCCGGGACCATGTCTGGAGCCTACGATGAGTCGGCCATCCAGGAGGAGGCCACAGACAGTTTCTGGGAGGTGAGACCAGCAGAGACCTGACGCAGCTGACGCAGCCACGTGACCAACTCTCACTGAGCCTGCTTCATCTAACGCATGGGGTCTGTCAGCTGTGTGCAGGCCCAATCTGAGCAAATCGCTGTCACTAGATCGTAATTAGCGTTGAACAACTTTAACATTAATAATTTAAGTCATAACCCTTCTGTTATGAGAGTCACCTCCTCACATCGTAAAGATTTCATCAGTTCAGCAATGATTTGATGCGGAGGAAGCTCAACTTGTTGCTGCTTAAAGTTGTTTTACTTAAAGAAGCGTCACTTGAGTACATGAAATATTATCTGAACAGCCCAGTGAGCTTCAACAAGCTGTATTAATCCCACAGGGACATGTTTTTGATCTGATGTTTTGTACAGATGTGTTCACAAGGTCAGTGCCACAAATTTGCCTAATTTCGACTGGGTTTTATCCTTATCCTGCCTCTGCAGCCAGGAATCAGCTGGAGCAGCAAAGTGTCTCCTTCCAGCTCACAGTCACTATATCACAGTCCGTCACTGCATTAGAGCGGAGCTGCAGCAGTGCTGCCCGCTGAGCGCTGACTCGACACGCTGCTCCTGTTGAAGCACAGAATGCAACCATTTGCCTCAGCTGCTTGAATCTAGTCTGCGTTTAATGTGTGTGACTTGTCATTTGGATGGTGAGGTGTAGGTAACCGTCATCTGTTTTTCTGTCACTAGGGTAAATGAGCTGACCTGTAGCTTTCTCCCGCTGTCTCTGGGCAGAGCTAAGAGCTGTGAGAGGCTGCTCCCGTCCATGGGGAGCCGTAGATTATACAACATTAACCTTGCCTTTATTGCATGAGCCTACACAGCAGGGGGCTCTCACCTGCTGTGCTCTTGTGTTTATTCAATGCATCACCTGTGGGCTGAGAGGACTCTTTATTAAAGTAGTAGTAGTGGAGCTGTGTCAGGAGTACTGAGCTCCAGGAAGTAGCAAGTGAGGGCAGATTTACTCAAGACACTGTTTTTATGTAAGGTTGGAAACTACAAACGTACCGTAAAGCGGATCGACGATGGTCATCGGCTCTGCAACGACCTGATGAACTGTATCCAGGAACGTGCCAAAATCGAGAAAGCCTACGCACAGCAGCTGACCGAGTGGTGCAAGAGATGGAGGCAGCTGGTGGAGAAAGGTGAGCTGCGTCTGTGAAGTTCGATGTTTGGTCGTTCGTGTGTCACTTTCCCGCTTTCCTTCCATCAGGGCCTCAGTATGGCACAGTGGAGCGAGCCTGGATGGCCGTGATGACCGAGGCAGAGAAGGTGAGCGAGCTTCACCAGGAAGTGAAAAACAACCTGATCATCGAGGACTTTGAAAAAGTGAAGAACTGGCAGAAAGATTCGTATCACAAGCAGATGATGGGAGGATTCAAGGAAACCAAAGAGGCAGACGAAGGCTTCAGGAAGGCGCAGAAGCCCTGGGCCAAAAAGCTCAAAGAGGTGAGGGAGTGTGTCACCACCGCTCTATGACGACGAGCACGACGAGTCTTTATACACTAGTTAGACTACATGGATGTGTGCTTGTTGTTTATTTCTTCTGTTTCGCCATAGCTCGAGGCTGCCAAGAAGTTGTACCACATGGCCTGCAAAGAGGAGAAGCTGGCATCAGCCAGAGAGGCCAACAGCAAGGCAGAGGCGTCGGTGACAGCTGACCAGCAGAAGAAACTCCAAGAGAAAGTGGACAAGTGCAAACAGGATTCACAGAAGGTGCGAACATCAGCAAACTGAGCATCGTTCTTGTGCTTGCTTTCACACAGAATCCAATAAAATCCAAAGTATGAATCAACAAAAGACGGGTCATTAAAACATTAGTCATCACATTACTGACGCGTCATTTGTGCAACGCTGTGAAGAATTTGTTTGTGTTTGTGTCCAAACTAGATGAAGGAGAAGTATGAGAAAGCGTTGGATGAGTTGAGCAAGTGCACCCCACCGTACATGGAGAACATGGAGCAGGTTTTCGACCAGTGTCAGCAGTTTGAAGAGAAGAGGCTGAGCTTCCTCAGGGAGGTGCTGTTGGACGTCAAACGTCACCTCAACCTCACAGAGAACCAAAGGTTGGACTGGTGTAATACTGCTAATGCCACAAGACACCTTCATCTGCTTCCCCACGCACTAAACCACTGCTGCGTTTTCACAGTTACGCTACGGTGTACAGAGAACTCGAACGCACCATCATGACAGCCAGCCCGCAGGACGATCTGAAGTGGTTCAGCAACACCCACGGCCCTGGCATGCACATGAACTGGCCACAGTTTGAGGTAGCGTCCGTTTAGGAGTAATGACCGCGACACGAATGAGTCCTTATTTACTGTCGCTGTGCTCTGTCTCATGTTACGCAGGAGTACAACCCTGATCTTGTCCACAACATCTCTAAGAAGGAGAAGTCAAAGAAAGGCAGCGATGGAGTCATGCTGACCAACGTCTCAACAGCAGACCACGCTCAGGCTGGAGACCGGGGAAGGTACAATCTGATGAACATGCTTCACAGTGATCACAGCCTATAAAATATTACTTACGAAAGATAAAGGCTTGCAGGGTTTGGATAAACGCGTTGTTAACATTACGCTGACACGTGTTGGGTTTAGCGTCAGCAGCTACGATAAGAACCAGACGTACACAGCCTCCACAGAGTGGTCGGACGAGGACCAGACGGCCCCGAGCTCAGGGAACGACACCAACGGAGGCTCGAATCCCTTCTACGAAGACGCAGGCAGCGGTGTGAGAGTGAGAGCGTTGTACGACTACGAAGGCCAAGAGCAGGACGAGCTGAGCTTCAGAGCAGGTGACGTCACTCCGGTGGACGCAGGAGACTGTAATGACTCTGCCTCGCATTGACATGATTTTCATTTTTGTTCATTTGACAATGACACGCTGCTGTTTCTCTCACTGAAGGGGACGAGCTGACGAAGCTGGAAGAGGAGGACGAGCAGGGCTGGTGTAAAGGCCGTCTAGACAGCGGCCAGCTGGGCCTTTACCCGGCCAATTACGTGGAGCCGATCTAACCGCTCCAGATGTGGGTGCTCGTCTCGCTGTAACTGCACGTTGCCAGAGACTCCAACGCTTCCTCTTCCCGCAGGGCACAGTGAGCGCTCCTTATCTCAGCACTCATCACAGACAAGACTGAAACAAGATCACCACCTCCAGATACGGCAACTGAAGCAAAATGTCGACGTGTCTTTTGTGTGCAGCTGTTGCTGTTGTCAGTTGTGATGCTCACATGCTACACAGTGAGTTCTCTTGTCGTGCTGTAATGGCGATATCATGAGTTGTGCCCGGACAGAGAGGGGTGAGCATTCTGCATTTCATGTACATATTTGAATCTTTTTTACCGTCTGGATGCTTGTACAGTTTCTTCCCCATTGAATACGCTGTTTTTGTTGTTTGTAAAGTATTTACATAATCCAACAGAATAGTTCAAGGTTTGGGGAAATGCAGGTATTTGCTTTCTGTAGTTAGATGAGAAGACTGATACCAGGTTACAGCAACTTGCTTCGTCTCGCTGACTGGAGACTTGTTAGACTGACTGTGTAGTATCTCTCTTTGCTGCGTAAAGAAGCAGCGACGTTGGAGGTTCACGTCTCATCCAACCCACACAAACCGTGACATCTTGTCCCCTTCAGGAGCTTCATCACTGGCGTAGAGACAGAGACAGGGCCCGGCTGCTTCCTCCTGCATCCTCTTCTTCTCACCAAACTCTGAGAAACCTTTGAGCGCATCCTTGGCTTTAACCATTTACGCCGCTCGACTCGACAGCATGTCACAGCATCAGCTTTTAGATGAAAGGTGTCTGACCATCAGTAAAACACGCTGTCGCTGTTTCCATTGACCTCCGTCCACAGCAACGTGCCTGCTATAACTACAACCTGTCTGATTTTGATTCGCCTCCTTGCCTCTATGAGCAAAACCTGCCTGGAAACACGCCTTTTCCAATTCCTGCAGACTTTACTACGAGTGAGTGTCAGTGGCTCAGCCTTCGCAGCTTCCACCTTTTACCTCTGCGATTATGTGCATGTCGATGCTCCCAACCCCTGATCGAAACACGTTGTAGTGCATGTCCATCAACCTGAGCTGGAAGCAGGGACAATGATAATAACATTATCAGACCTGTTTACCAAAATGTATGAAATGCAGGTTTCTAGGGTTGTATTCTGAATAAGAAGATCAAATCTTATGCAACCGTCGTGGCAGCGCATGTTACGTGAGGTTGGTGTGGTACCTCATAGATGAGGAAGGCGGGTGTTCCCTTACTGAAGCAGGCAGCGAAAGCTGCAACAAGAAAAGCAGAAAGAGGATCTGTCTCTGAAATATTAATGAGACATTTGCCTCCTCTGCTGCAGGGAGGATGAAAATTATCACGGCTCCTGGAGAGATGTGCCTCTTGTTAAGGTGTTTGAGCTTGTGTATGCTTTTTAAATGTTCTCCTCGTCAGCGCTGGACTCAGAGTGATCGAATAAACGTCGCCTTACAGACATCTGCCTCCCTGCAACTTTGAACACTCTGACGCCGTCATGTTGACCCGAGTGAACGAGAGAATCTGACTCCAGCCTGTGCAGCTCACTTTACACCGACGCGACACGTAGGCCCCTCTGTCTGCGTGAGGATGAAATGAATTCAAAGCCCTTAGCGTCGTACACCTGCGCCATCCACTGTGAAACTCCCATCATGCACTAAAGGATGTTAAATCATATTTGAATGTGTTTTCTCGTGCTGGAACCGTTGATCTGCCACGTCGAGGGGAACGTTTCTCTTTTTTAGCATAGTGCTGTAATTTTCCAAACTGTAGTGCCTGTTCATCTGCATAAGCAAAAATAAAAGATGTCATTAAAACACTCGTGAGAGCGTGTGAGCCTGAGAGGAAGACTGAGGATGAACTAAGGCTTCAGGACATCTCATCACCAATCTACGCAAATCTCTGCTGTGTATTTCGGGTTATTTAGGGAGAACGGGATTGTTAAGTGAGTTTGTGTATGTGAGAAATGCTTTGAATTGAATTGCTGTGGTTCCTGTTTCTGCCACTAGAGGGCTTTACTAACCTCACTCAGCACAGTGGTGGGAAGCCACAGGGTGTGTCACGTAAATCATCACACCCTGACCCATTACAACACATACCTAACTATCAGTTATTTGAATCAACTACACCTGTAGATGGTAAATACAAAGTGATCTTTTATCACATGACTTACAGTAAAACAATTCACCTGTGACCAGCAGCACCACCTTCATTGTCCCCTTTCTTTTGGTAAATCTGTCCACACACACCTGACAGAGGATGGTGTGTGGACGGGTTTAATACAGGACCTCGAGGAACATTTGTTTTTATTATCAGATTACTTTCATGCTAGTTGATATGATAATGCCCTGAAAGGATTCCAACACAGCCAAAGTATATTTTATGGTTGGGTTGTGTTTGTTTTTGAAGTTGTCTTGACAACAGGCCAAACACAGAGACCTATTTTTTCCACATTATTATTGTATATTATTATTTTCTCTTGAGCGTTGAGATGTTGAGATGCCAAGATGTTTCCAAGTAGATTTTCCAATTACAGCTGCTGCGGCTCCCACAGAGAGAGTAAAGATGTCTTGGCTTCATCCGCGCAGGGTGGTTCCTCAGTTAACGGGTTGTTGTTCTAAGCGGCTCTGGCGGTGGGTGAGGCCGAAATGTGCCACCCTCAGTCCGTCTGCAGAGACAACTCTGTATTCCACACGTCTGCAACTGCAGCAATGCCCTGAAGCGATGTGCGTTTGTCAGTGCGTTCATTAGTCAGCATGTCACACAGCGTGATCCACTTGACGGCTGTTTCCACTTGCACAGTAATTGCAGACACAAGCTTATCTTCCATTTGTTCCCTGAAAAGCAACAAAGTTTGTGTGGCATTAAACGCGTCTACGTTCCAATCTGTGGCTTACACGTGTAGCATTTATGAAACTGAAACTCGCTGGACTACAATCACCGGTGAGAAAAAAAGATCTGAATCAGAAACGTGCTAATGTGTAATAACTGTTGTGCCTTCAAAGACTTGGCACAGTTAGAAAGTAGACACCGGCTTGTTTTCAGTTCAAACACACAGTATATTTAGTATGACATGAAAACACTGCACTGACAGTCACACACGAACTCTCCGGGCGAAAAAAACAACCAAAACCGTGGGAAACACAAAAGTTTAATAAATAAGTTAAACATGAAATATGAAGAAAACCAAGCAAAAATCTTCATGATTAATGAAATGTGTGAAACATTATGTGTATGTCAAAATGTTTTTATATGGGATAGCATTTGCTCACAGTATATTTATATATTTTTAAGTGTTATTTTATAATCAAATTACTAATAAATTTCAAAACTGTTGCAAAGGAATAATAAGACTAAGAGTCTACAGCCAGGCAGCTCTCTACACTTTTCCTGAGCACGTACTGTATTTACAGTGTGTTTAAATATGAGACATTTCACATCTTCTCCTGTTAGCTTTACGCGCTAACATTTGCAACTGTGATTAATCTAATGGAAAATTAAAGCAACTGTTTATATTTTGCGCCTGGGCCATCAGTGCTGTTCTCAGTGGTATAAACCAAGGGTGGCAACATTACAAGCAGAGCAAAGCCCCTGGTTTCTACACGTCACGAACACAGGAGCAGCAGAGTCTGAAGACGCCACGTTTTCCACGCTTGGATCCAGGTCCAGCGACTCGAACTGAGATGAAATGTACCTGTGGTTGACTGACTGGCTGTGTGTTTAACAGCCAAGACCAAGCCCAGAAACACACGTTCAGCTCTGGCAGCAAAACTGGCTCCAATGCAAACAGTGTTTAAGATGAGCGAAACAAAAAGACAAACTCAGTGTAGCTGTGGGAGCTTCCCTCAAGTCTGTATGAAAGCGCGACCAATTCTACAGTTTGCTGTCATGAGCAAAGATTAATTATGAATCACGTGACTGAAAAAAAACAAAAAACAAAACAAAGGCAGTTTGTGCAAATGAGAAGGCAGTTCATTTCTGTTATTGTTTTTAAATCTATATTATCATTCTGCAGCAGAAAGAAGCCCGACAGCCACATTGCTTTGTCTCTTCTTTCAGCCCATGGACTGAGGGGCCCTCAGCTGCCTCTGAGATGGATGGTAGCAGTGAAAGCTGTGGTTTCTGACTCCTTCTCAGACTCTGTCTTTAGGGTTTCTCCCCTCACTCTGCCGCGGCCTCACACGGGGTGAACAAACTGGTACACGAGTCTCTGAGACACGTCTGGCTTGCGGATGATGCCCTTCTTGTAGTACTGACGTATGGACCGGCTCAGCTTGTCGTAGTTCATCGCGGGTCGATTCTTTCTCAGTCCCCACAGTCGTGCGACGTGAGCCGAGTCTTCGATTTTAAAAATACCTGTCGGGAATCACAACAGACGTCACGTTTGTAAGAGCCTGCCAACAAGTCGATGAAATACAGCAGCGACGTCTCCACGAGTGAGAGCACCTTTTTCTTTGTTGAGCCAGCGGATGCAGCGTCCGTAGCTGTGAGGTTTGAGCAGGAGCTCTCTGAGGAACTGCCACAGATGAATGGGCTGACCCGAACAGGACGAATCTGCCTCCGACCACAGCTCCTCGCTGCCTGCACACAAAACAACGCAGTGACAGTGGTGTAAAATGTTACAGAGGCCTTAAAGTGTCCACACAAAAGCACCTCTCACTCATCATATTGCCTTTAAATGAGAGCAACAAACCCACCTGTCGCTTTGGTGTCGACTGAACACCTCTCTTTCATCCAGGCAGCTGCAGGGAGAACAGACGAAGCTTAAGACATGTGCTAAAGTCACATCAGTCTATGCCTCAGCCTCAACCCACACGCTTACCCGACTTCCATATGTCTAAGTGTGCATGCAGCGTGTCGCCGCAATGAGGCGAGCGTTGGCGAAACTCCTCCTCGCTCATGGCGCAGAGGTCTTTTCCTGTCAGATCCTGGAAGGCCTTGCCTGCATGAGGCAGCCTGTACAGATGTTCAGTCCACAGCAGCCACTTCTGAACGTTTCCCGTGTTCCACTCTATAGGGTCTAAGAAAGCAGAGACAGATGTGACCATGGTGAGAAACCTTCCAGCTGGTTCTCCAGCGAACTACCTGCTTGGACAGTGCATGAATTTTGTTCCCATGTTAGCTTGATACCATCTGGACAATTTTACTGTAGGCACAAGGTAAATCGTGCTTTGAAAGCCACTGCAGGTCTGGGGAGTCAAACAGATGAATTTGCATGGCGTAGGTTATAGCAGCTTGGAGCCTTACAATACATAAAGCTTCATCTGTTTGCACTGCGCCGCAGGGACCTCGCCCTTAGGGCTGTTTACACGTCTCCTGGCAGGAAAGAAAACCACTGTCACAATCCAGGAGAACTTTTTCAAAGGTCAGGATTAAAAGGATCCTGGAGCGGGCAAACACGTCTTTGCGTCAGTAAGGATATGATTTAGGGATCTGTCATCTTGCCTTGGCTGTCCACACAAATATGTGTTGATTTTGGGAGTGAGATCCAGCGGCTCATGGATCTCTAAATCAATACTTCTTTACCTGCTAATAACGGGCGACACTTAAAGGAGATTTCTCTCATCATAAAAACACCTTGTGTACTTTTAGGACTGAGTGCTTTGTCAGTTATATGTCTCAATACTGTAGGATATTAAAGTGCAAGGGGCAGGTGTTGTGCAAGTCAGTCTACCTGGAGTGATGTTCAGGAGTTTGCAGGCTGTTTCAATGTCCTTCAGCACTTCTCCCACAACCATGGTCTGCACCTGCTCCAGGGAGTGCTCCTCCTCCGGCCCCTCCAGCCCAGGAGAAAGCCCCTGTTCCTGGCTATCTATGACTGGACACTGCTCTGGCTCCTCCTGGGGCTCCATGCGAGACATAGGTGCAGCGAGCGCAGGGGAAGCCTCAGAAACCTTAACCAGCCACGCAGCGTCTTCAGTGAGGAGCATATCGAAGCAGGAGAGGTAGAGGCCTGGCATGTTTGGTTTGCTCTCACCCAGCTCCCACGGTTCTCCAGAGCTCCTGGTTCGCTCCAGAATGGCAAGCGGGTCCTCCGTCATGCCGTTCCGGGACGCATACAACGTGCCTTCTGCTAAACTCCCCACTGGGTGCGACATGACTGATGCCTGAAGAATCAGAAGACAAGAGAAACACATGAAAACATGAAAGCTGCACACAATTTAAATAATATCTGAGGCGATGTGGTGGTGTGAAATCAGAGAGAATCAGCTGATTTGCCTGAAGCGCCCTGAAACCATAGTCTTCTGATTGTGCTCTTCAAATACTCTTGATTAGTGAGCAAACATTTTTTGAGGGTAAATAAGTGACTCAAAGACGCATCTGGGCATCATTTCAAATCACTGTTTAAAATAAAAGCCTTTAAAACTTACCTTTAACCTTTTAAAACAGTCCCTGTCTTCAGATCCTTTGACTGCTTCACCAGCTTTTATTTCAGATTTGTAACAAACTCCATGAGCGCGTCTGCAGCCAAGACTCCCTCTACAATGTGCTATTCGCAGGACTGAACGCAGCTCTATAAGAACCCAGAGCCCGACGGAGATGCCAGGGAAATGACCCTCAGCAGAGTCAAAACACACACAGCGCTGACAGGCATGGGGCAAAATGGATTTGACTGAGGCTCTTATTTGTGGGTCACTTGGCCAGAATGGCTCACGTCTTGGGGGCTGGTGACTCGTATTGAGACGTGCAGCAGCTTTGGCTTCTGAGGTGCCGTCTCCGCAGCCTTCTGTCTCCACTGTCAGCTGGAGATTTTAATCAAACTGAGGTTAGACGATGTGGAGAAGAGTCAGGTCTAAAACAACCCAACACGTATCTGTGTCACGAAGAACCCACTCACAGGTGCTTTTAGCCCACAGGAAGCTGTAGGAGTCAGTTTATGGACGTCAGCTGTGGCACCAGTGTTGTAATCTTGGAGTGGATGCGTAAAAGACACAGCTGGCATATGGGAAGGCACACTGCTGTCGCACACACACGGTTATCAGTGGCTGTGTCCTGCCACAGTAAAAGGACGTGTGCTCCCACAGAGCACATGTTCATTATGGCTTTATTTGTCAAGACACAAAGAAATTAAAGTCTTGTGTAATTTGCCAAATGGTCGACTACACCCAACAACCAAAATCATCAGCGGGTTTAAAATTAACCTAGATGAAACAAAAGCCTGCACAGTCCAAGCCAGGCTGGGTTGTACTGAGCCTCCGTTTCCTCTCTTGGCTTTTATCACCTTTATTCGTGCAGGCGAACTTTTTATTATTACGTCCTGTTCTGACAACACACACCCGACGTGTTTTCTAAAGCCCTCATTGGTGAGCACGAATCCTTTGATAAGTCATATTTTAAGTCACAACAATTGCCAGAAACTTCCCCGAAGATCAGTGAAGTAATCCTTCCCACCACCCTGCAGTCTCCAGTCCTCACCCCCCCAGTCTTCCTTTAATCTCCAAACGTCGGGTAAACTACACCCCGCTCTCCCTTTCACTTCATCAGGACTCAGATTAAAAGCCACTAGGCTGCTGCATGTCAACTCTGCTCTGTAACAGCTTGCGCTAAGCCCATTAGCAAAGCAAATTTAGCCATATTACCTTCTTCCAAAAGGAAGAGGGGGAAGAAGAGAAAGACACAAACACACACCCTTGGGAGAGGGATTAGGACTCTGACTGATCTCTAAATGAGTTTGGTCAAGACGCTGATATTCATTTCAGGAGCATTAAAGCTTGCTCCATTTCCTCAGTAAAGTCAGCCTTTGACACTGAGGAAAAGGAGTCTCCACATGCACCCTGGGAACCATATTTCTTCTACATGCTTGGTTTCTTTTCACACAGAACAAGGTTATTGGAGAAAAGGTTTGAGTTGTGGTATATTGTCTCCATGTCTAACATATAACCAGGCAGTAAAAATCTTTTAGGGTGTTTAACGTGGACAATTTCATTTGTGCTGGAAAGAAAATAAGATTCAAAGAAAATTAAAGAACGTCTATGTATAAGAGACAGAGGCGTCCAATCGCTCGCGTCCCACCAGGCCTGATGGTGTTTGAGGCTGCAGTGAAACGCGTGTGAGCAGCCAGTCATGACAGTTTGCCATGTGATCGTTACATTTTTTTTTTCCTTGTTACTGTTTGTCAAGAGAAACCTGGACCAAGTAAAGAATCCCCAGGTCTGAGAACAAGGAAAAAAGATGGAGCATTGTCTCTGCGTCGTGTAAGTCGCTGCAGGTCGAGGTGGAAGTGACGTGTGGGGGTTTACGGCAGCGCGAGCAGGTGCTCTGTTCACATTGTAAATTAGATCTGGCTGTAAGTGGCTCTATTGTTAGTTTCCTTTATGAAATGTAAACACATTAATTTCTATGCATCTGTTCACGGCGTCGTCAGTTTCACAGGCTGGGTGTTGAACTCCCTTCCTAAATACCCTTTATGTTTTTCTACCCCTGGGCGAGGTGTACCAACCGCCAATGGGGGATGTTGTTGCGATGGATGATTCATTTCTGCTGTTAGTCAGGTGCGCTGGCTCGACTCCAGAGTCGTAGGAAACGCTAAACCAACCTTTGCTGTTGGGCCCCATGTATTATAACGCGACAGCGTATTTACAGTTTTTGATGCAAGCGATAAACTTCACAAACTGAGATTTAACCTGACACAGACAGACGGAGAAATCGATATGCGAGCTGTTTGTCAGGGAGATAATTAAAACACTTTGTCTCTGTCGTTCATAATGACACCTGAGACTTGGGACTGTGAAAAGGTCAGACAGATAATTGCTGTAAATGTTAAGAGTTATGGATCATAACATAGTGGAGCAAAATGATCACCCCGTGTTTATTTACATTTATGTAACACATCGAAATGTCTATGTTGATGTTGATGTTGATGTTGAGTGTCCGGTCCCTGAGGAAGCGTCATGTGGTCTAAGCAGTAGCTGAACTGACAAGAGCAGCATCTGTAACCGACTGGTTCTGATGCTGCTGGAGTTTATAGTGACAAGAAAGAATTTATGGAAAGACTAATCGTCTTTTTTACATCGTGCGATGCAGTGGAACCTGACTATCAGCCTTGAATTGCTAGCTATGCTCCAGGTATCCCGTTAACACATTGTATCGTGTCGTCTTGCAGCCGCCAATTCTCCAAGTCCCACACTAACCATGCAGCTGAGGATGGAGCCTGTTTCTCATTGTGGCATGTTGCTTGTCTACGATCCTGCAGCTCTGTCTAAACAAATGCACCCTGTTCCCAAAGGCCATAAATCATGACGTCTACCTTGCGTGTGTAACGTTAGTCAGACTGTTTCTGGGTAATAGGCAGCTGCTGCCAACTCTGACTGCCACAGGTTGTAGCTATCGCCACAGAGCGTTATGATGTTCACACTAGTTTACGATGGGTCAGACACTACTGCACATGCGACGGCCACAGCTGCCGGATCAACAGCGAACTGTCATAACAGCAATAAAGGTGTCATGATCTGCCGCAGTGTCATAGCCTTAATCTCCATTAAAATAGCAGCCGGCTTTTAATTATTGTTCCCACCATAATTACAGCCCATACTTTGCCCCAGATAGAAGTGGAAACCTATTTTGAATACAATAGCTTATCTAAGTGGTTCTCTGGCATCAAACCACCGCCGCCCCACCCCTGAACACATATTGCAAAACAATAGCATAAGCGAGCATGACACACGAAAAAGGACATTACAACCAAAGCCTTGGATTCGTTTTTGCCAGTCTATACTAGAATTAGGCTGGTAATCGGCTTGTTCTTACCAAGAACAATATAAAAAAAAAAATATCTTAACTGTTTACTAAATGTTTGTAATCTGCCAAGAATCAAGATGTTACATTTAAGATGTTGATATTAAGCTTGAATGCCTCTGACATATTTTTTCGTATGTGTTAAATATTTACCAACCGTTATCACACCAAACTCTTGTTAAAGTCAGTCTCTTAGGTCTTTGTAGATTGCATCAAAATTCATGTAATGCTGATCGTACATCAGTGATGAACATCTGTCCTGTTGAACTATTCATCTGTAAAAACTAAAAAATCAGAATTTCTCAAAACATTCAATCCAGTAAAAAAGAATTCAACCTTCTTTTATATATAAAGTGACTGTGCAAGGCAGCGTCTTCTTACCGAGGCAAAGATGCTCTGACGACTTGACTGGATGTGGAAGCAGATGCTCCTGCTGAGGATGAAGGATGGCCTTCCAGGTCAAGCCGCTACCTGAGAACAGAAACGCAGCAGGCAGTGGGCACCCTTCAACACGTCTCCCACCAGCCAGAGGTCTCAGACCCTCCCGGGCTTTATTAAAGTTAACCTGACAGTCTCAGACTAAAGCACAACTGCAAACTAGACTAGAGTGAAAGCACCTGCTGGGGGTGTGTACAAACCGAGACGGAGCCGCGACAAGTGACTGGGTGAGCGAGTGCAAAGGAATTCCAGCACCATTGACTGCAATTTATATTTATAGGGCAGTTGTGTTTGCTTATGCACACAACCCAGTGTGTGTGTGTGGGTGGGTGTAGGTGTATTGCCATGTGTCTTGCAGATTAGCTCAGACTTCCTCAAACACCAGTAGCTGACCTCAGCTCTTAGGTGACAGACCTCTCATAGCAGTAACAGACTAAAGAGGGTAACGTGTTGCTTTCTTTTGTTGGGTTTTTTTTTTGCAACTGAGCTGGAAATGCTGTGATGTTCAAGCTGCCTCACTTACACAACGCTGTAGGTTTCACTGCATTAGAGAGAAAAACATGGCACCTTTCCATCCACTATGTAGCTGTTATGATAATCCCTGCCATTCAGCTCATGATTTTACAATGAAGGCGTTGAAAGTAGCCAATATTTGCCTCCACTTCACAACCAACTACTGGTTCTGCATTGAAAGTGCATCATTCTGTTGCTTCAAGTCAGACCTGACTCTTTTCAAGGCCAAAAGCTAAATATTACATAAAGGGACATAAAGAAATTTTTGCAAACTCCATTTCCTGACCCTAAACTAAGAGATGGAATATTATGGTGTAGTTAGTGAGAATGTTCAAGTAAGTTTAAGTAAACTTCTTTAAAGGCCTGAGTTCATTAAAATCAAATAGTAGTTTCATCGACAGGCTGCACGTAAAGTAGCAATAAAATCTCACCATTGGGTTATTGGATTATTTTATTTTTTTCTACATTTTCATTTAACATCAGTAAAGGGAAATGTATTGATCCATATGTAATATTATTTATTTTGTCTTAATACTGTGCTCGCTTTGTTATTTTGCTAGATGATGTTTCTTTTTTGCAGTGAATACTGACCTCCAGTCCATCCTAGTAGTCTTCTTCATAAATTCTCTAACAGCCAACCACCTGCAGGTGAGGACACATACACACACTCTTTGTCCTCGCTGTCGTTTGGGTGAGAGGCAAGCGACACCCTGGGGACAGCAGTCCATCACCACATGCACAGACAGGCAATCACTCACGCTGTCACTCACCCCTGGGGGCAACTTAAGATTAAACTTAAACTAAAATAAGAACAGTCACTGCTGTTGACTTGTGTATGTGAACTAGCTTTGAAAAAGTGTTCAGAGCACCTCAAAGGCTCTAAAAGCATCCATGGCCTTAAGCATTCACACCACATTATGTAAATTATACCAAGTTTATCACCCTGGAGAAACAGCACAAAGCTGCTTACAGGTTATTCTTATTGTGAGATTGGTAAACGACAACTGTGAGATTTCACACGTGAGAGCATGCATTTACTTTAGTAGGACAAAAACATCACCTGCAACTGTCAAACGTTAAAATGATCCAGAGTCGTGTTATGTCTGTTTTACATGTCTTTTTTGTCACAGCATGTATTTTTGCATCTCATAAGTATTTCCTCCTATGATTTCCTCTGCATTGTCTGTCTTGATTATATTTTCGCAAACGTGCAAACTTGTGCACTTCGCCAATGTTTCTGTGACGTCATGACTTTACATAGTTCGAAACACACAAAACCGTAACACACCACAACAATAAAAGTAGTTGGTATCTAATCTTTCCCCTCTAATCTTGCTTTTAATTCAGAGTGTAAGTCGCTAAATGAGCATTCTCCTGATAGCAACCGCTAAATATTAAAGTTTCTTTTTCTTGTGTACGTATTTTCCTTTTTCTTCCCAGCGCTGGAGCAGTGAGTTTGATACGGCTAGTCGCAGCCTGAATGGCCCGATTGTGAGACTCAGAGCGGGCGTGCACACACTGCGTCAAGACTTCTCAGCAGCAGAGTGTTTGTGGACACACCAAACCAAACCATGAGCGACGCTCTTTAGAGAGTTCGATATGAAACTGGATGTGAAAGTGTGTATTTCTGGGCTTGAATTTCATATGAGGGAAGCATAAAAATGTATGTTCTGCCCGTGTGCAGAAAGAAACATTTGCAGACTGCGATGAAGCAAAGGAATTCAGTTTCCTCTGAACTTCACTCACATCCAGACTGTAAACCCAAATTTGCATGGCAGTTTCTTCAGCTACTCTTTGACCTTTCCCTTGGCTCTGGAACAACATTCTCATGGTTGACAGAGAATGAGTTAAAGAAGCTAACAGCCTGACAAATACTGAGCCAGAATAGATCCAGTGTGATCTTGATATGAGTCACCATTGTGCAGGTGGCCCTCCTGTAAACAGCTGTCACTGACCCGCCTCCGTTTTCTTAGCAAAGGCAATTAACAAAGCGGAATCCGTGTCATCTCTGCTGGGTTAACGTGTCACAGTGTCTAAATGTAGTTCATGACAGAATAAATAATAAATATTATAATTATCTGAGGGAAAGCATTCACATTCAACTAGCGATGCAGCTTAAGTTTTCCCAACTTCCAATGATTTTGTCAAACACATTTAATAAGGAAATTTAAATGACTTCCTTTTAAGTTAGGGGAAAGTTTTCTGACAGCAGCGCATTCAACGGTAACTTTACTCCTCGCTGAGACAGTTATTAGATTAAGTCAACATCTTTTTCCTGATGGTCGGCTTCAACAGCCAGGCATCACGCCAAGGCATCCTGCTGTAAAGCTGTTAACGCAGCAAAGACGTGTGCGATCTTGCAGATGAGCAAAACTCACCGTATCAGAGTGTTATGTAATAGTAAGCGTGGAAGCATGTAAAGCCTCAACATGAGAGGGGACAGATATTAGAGGGAAGAATGTGGGGAAGGCGTTGACTCTGATTGACAGCTACAGTTCGGTCTACAAATAGAGCGATCACAAACAATCAAGTGTGGAGCGTAGACGTTGATCTTTATATGTAAAAGGTTCACTCAGAGTAAGAGCAGAGTACTGCAGCAGTGGTGAACAATAATCCAGTGATCAACGCTGAGATCATCTCTTTGTTTTAAGCCACAATAAAGAAGGTAACTTAATGGATATAGGCAGTTTCTCTGTATACAACAGCGCTATTCACAGTGAAACACAATAGCGTAATTCAACACGGGTACTTCGTTCTCTTGTTTCCTTCAGACAAAACAATATCCATAGGCCTGGAAGACAAAACTACAGGGAATAGTAGCAGAATCTTTAACTTTGGGACGAGTTATATAAATCATAACATTAACACATGTCAGATAAACATTCAAGGGCAGGATTTGTCTTCGCTAGAAAAGGTTGAAAAGTCTCCCATGTTCTGGAATAAGCTGACGGAGGAAGCCAGGGCTGACTGGGACAACTTGTACTAGTCGTTACGCTGCACCTGCGCGGCTGACTGTGCCAACTTTGACAACAAACGTTGCCATTGATTCTGTGTCGTGTTACTGGATCAGTTGATATTTGACGACACAACTGGACAAATGCAAATTCAGGTGCATTCTCACCTTTGTCGCTTTGATGGCGGGAAAGTCACAGCTTTAAATCTGTAGAACACTGTTCTGTAAGTGACATTCAGCCGAGTTGTTGCATTTCTGAAGCTGGAGAGAGGGACAAACGACATCCTCTTTGATGGCTTTGCCAGTTGACAGACACAATTACCTTTTCATCAACAAACCAATTAAACTGGAGATTTTCATTTTGATAGTGGCTGAGGGAGATTAAGTAATTAAGGTATCAAGAGACTCTGTGACAGAAAAAGCCCTTAATATTAAAATCGTTATACCACAAAAAATAAAGACTTTCCAAGACTCGAAAAAAGGAACAACGCCCTTTTGCCCCTAGGATGAGTTTAACTGTCTCAGTTCGTCAATGTTCCATGAACATTAGCTGGAATTAAATGTAAAATGAAGAGATGTTGGCCATAATAAAACACCGGCAATACAAAGATTACTGTGTCTCTGCAGCAGATTTCTAAATATATCTAATATGCTTAATCAAAAACTGATCTGGTTTTACCCAACTACTCCTTCACAGGACACATCTTCATCGTTCTTTTCTAAGACCTTAACTTGTTTAACTTGTGCAGTTACGTGGTAGCTGAACACGAATAAAATAACGCTTTTATTGTGGCATCTTGTCCTTAGTTTGAGTAAATGATGCAAGACATCCCTTCACAGAAAAGGTCGGGCTCGCGCTGCTCGTCGTTTACGACGCCTGCAGCGCTCCACACCCAGACAAATAAAATCCATAATCTAATCACATTGATACTTCCAACTTGTAGAGGCTCTATCAACCAGATGGCGTATGAAAGCACACGTCTGCTTCCTGTCACCAGCTCTGGCTGCACCCGTGACCCCTCAGCCTACCCTGCAGAATATATGAAGGGTCCAAACATGCAGTGGGACATCTCTAATGGCTGATGTTGACAAAGAAAATCGCATATCACTGCTCCGTCGTCGTGTTTGCTGTGCATTGCTGGGGGCAACGCAGTGTAAAGTGGCTCATTTGAATTCTGACAGATAAAGATCACAGGTCGAGATTTTTTAATTGTAGGTTTTAGTTTGCGTCAGTCATGTTCAGCATAGTGCTGCAGCAGCCCTTCTGTCATTTTATCTGACATATAAAATCTTTTAATAAGCAGAACAAAAACCTTTAAACATTTATTTTTATGAGCCTGCATACACACGTTTGCTTTGAACGTTTAAGTCACTATAGCTACTAAGATGTTGAATTCCCTTATTTGATGCACAGTATTTGATCATTTCTTGAGTAAAACACATGCACACCTTTGTTTCATTCCTCCACATTTGTGCTCACGCTGCCTGGAGCTAAATGCTTGTTGACTTAGGCAGAAATGATGGGCAGTTATCAAACAAAACAAACCTATTGACTCAAGTGCTATGAGAGATCACAGATATGATAGGAGCTTTGCAGAATCCACGCTGAAGCGCAAGTCAATATTTGTCCTCACGTCCCCTGTCACACGATGTCTGCACACCTTTCAGATAATTGCCTCAGTGTTCACCAAATGCACATCGCTCGAACCCACACAGATACAGTACAGCCGTCACAATCACATTCCTATAATTGTAGAGACGTTTAGTTCTCAGCCTCCATGTCTATTGTACAACAAACACATGCACACTCAAGCCAATCCTGCCACATGTGTGCGAGACATATTTTACTTTGATCTGGGCTTTGTTCCAGTTGGCCTGTCACAGCCTGCGATATCGACAGAGGACTGAAGTTTTCCTCTGGCTACATAACAAATATTTGTGCATAGCCCTATGTAGAAACCTACTTGGAAATCAGTGGATGTAGAAGGACAACAGCACATCATCACTAAACAAATAGAGGAATTTGACTAGCACTTCCATGGTAATAGATGCCTATCTATCCCCCCCGACGATATGCTACCAGGATAGAAAATTATTATGTTTGTTTACATGGTTTCAAGTTTGAACTTCTGTAAAACAATGATAAACGTGTCTCCTGTTTCCACGACTTCTAGTGGGTTGTCTTGGAACTAGTAAATGAACTGCCCCTATTAAAAAACCAAAGGCATATGGTTCCATAATCCATCCAAATTTGTGTTTGTATTTCTAGACAACAGCCACAAAATCAGCTGAAAATGCAGTTTTGCAGCAACAAACAGAGGAATACAAGCAATGGTGATATTTATACTCATTGAAAACAACAAATGTTTCAGTGTTAATTTATTCATACAAACGCTTTATTACAGATACGGGAAATTTCTCTTCAGATAAATGTGCTTTTGTGATTTTAGGACTACGTAAACGTTCATGTCATCCACTCACCATGCCACCCAAATCAAGTCCATACATAGTCACAAAATCAAACTAGAGAATGAATCCAGCAATATTCAGTTTTCTTCACGTCTCTCTCTGGCTCGTACACGCGCATACAAACACTCACAAGCAAGCTCGCAAGAAGGACGTCCACCCACAAAAAGAAATAAAAAGACTGGCGTGATTAAAACAAGCAGAACGGTGTGAACTGTTTGGGAGGAGGACTCAGCTGGTGGGACGCAAACTGAACAGAGCTGCAACACAGAAGGCAGGTGACCTCTTACAAAAGAGGACACATGACATTTCCAGGAACTCCCATGAAGAATATTTGGATGTTTATAAAGTGAGAAGGTTGGATAACCCTTCATAACAAAAACTATCAGATCTAAAACCGTTTCCCATAATGATACATGATTAGATCAACACTGTGACAAAACAAATGTGAGGAAACAAATCTGCGTCAGCGCAGACTCATTTCAGGTCATTTTATGCGGTCACACCTTGGTGACATGACAAAACTGATGCTCAACAGCTAAAACAACAAAGCAATTAATATGCTGGCAACTTAAAGCTGTGCACTAGAGAACACGAGAGAACACTAGCACCAACAACCGATAGACCTTTCTATGAATAATAACCTAAAGGTGTTCCTGGTTAGCAGTCATGGACAGCATGCAGGACAAATAGCGGTAACAGACCGTCACTGGTAATGCTGCTGATGTGAAACATTAGGTGTCATATTAAAATCCATCTCACTACTTGGTATGATCAGACAACTTGAATTTGGTCATGTGATGTTTAGCACCATCTGCTGGCTAGAAATGGGACATTACGTCTCTGCAACAGTCAAACAGCAAATAAATATCAGGACATTTAGCGAGTCAGTTCATCCAGCTGGTGCAAAATATAGCCATCGATATCCCAGAGGTTCACTACCCTAAAGTTCTCTCAAAACAGATGTAAAAATCAGTAGACATGTCATCCCACCCAAGCAATACACACCGTCTTCTGTCAGTTAACGCCAAAGACAAACCAGAACACACGAGCACACGAAGGCCTCTCCTCTCTCTCACACACTCACCAGGCAAAATATATTTAATGGCTTTTTCAACCTTTCCTCACACTACGCTTCATCTCAAACCTTTAGCGCTTCAGCATCTATTAAAGCAAAAACCCACCCTAAAAAAACAACCACACACAGTCCCATGCAGTCTGAACTGGGTACCTGGAGACTGTATGGCTTTGACAGCGCATACTAGTGTCTTGATTTTCTGGACGACGTTTGGGGGAGATGAGGTTCCTACACAAGCGCTTTTCTTTCCTTCATCACTGGGCACTAACACCTCTTTCAGATATGACAGACAGTGGGTTCTTCAGTGGACATTTTTCAAACACTGAAATTATCTCTGGAAATTCCACAGTTTGTTTGGGTGATGTGAAGAAAGTTAACAATACTGAAGTATGTTTGTTTTTGGATTTGATGAGTTAGTTCAGTGACAGATGCTTAGGTATTAAAAAGCATCCTAATGCTTTGTCACAGGGCGAACTGTAATTTTGCATAACAAAAAGCAAACACAGACATTTAATTGCCACAACAGCATCTCGTCCAGACAGCTCAATGTAGTATGACCTCAGATTAAGAAAATCAAGTCCTCATTTTCATTCCTCATCTGAAATACAAACTTATCATTATCACTTATTATTTTGAAATAGTTTGAGTCAAGCTGAATAAAGAGACTAAACGCCTAAAGGTTTATCAGACAGGTGAACCTGAAATTATAAAAAGAAAATTTCTCCTCCAGACACAATAACACACAAACACCTTCTTTCGTTGTGGTTACTATAATTACAACTTTCATAAATGTAAACAGACTCGAACCATAATCACAAATGGGAAACTCTGAAAACCAAGCAGGTCGAAGCCCCACAGCTACTGGTTCAAGGCATTTTTTTATAATAGATCATAAGCCACATTTTTAACATTCAACCAGCCAGGTTGACGTGTTGGAGAAAACATAAGGTGCATACTGCAAGTCGTCTTTCATACCACATTGCTGTGGTATTCATCTATCGATATGTGGCCTACAAGCTGGTAAAACAGGTCATACTAGTTGTCGAACTTCATTAGGTTTGTGGATGAAACTGTCATTTACACACGCACCACCCTACGTACTTCATTTAAACCTGTGTAGGAACCTCAAAGAGACATGACTGACCTACTTGTTGGTAAACCAGATTGTATGTAGACCGATTAGGGTTGCGTTTCCCCTTAATTAGCTGTGTTTTAAAGTGAATAAAAAACAGTTGTGTGTATCTATTTTCAAGGGTTTACAGCACTCTTAAACGAAGCATTCACACATGCGAATCCGGGTGTTGACGTCGGGTAGGATGTTTTTCTGGAGCGGATGTAATCCATCACCTCACTGTAATTTGTGTTTCGGTGGAAATAGCTATGGGTTTGGGAGAGGGTTGTCATGAGTCAGTATAAAACAACTGTTCCTCCCCTCCCTTCAAATCCTCCACAGTTAAGTTATTAAGCCCATCATCCACCACGGGAGGGGTTTTTGTCATTCTAGCTCTGTCCAAAAGGAAATGGTCCGTGAATACCCTGTGGGGAAAAAAGACATTAATTAGTCAAGCCTGGAGAGAATCCTGTATGTTAGTTTTATCACAGTCTGCCCATAACATCTTTACAGGTCAACTAACATAACTTGCAGTATTTGAAAGAAGCAGCCTTAACTGGCTGTAGAGGCAAGGTGGTTCTCAACAGGCCAGTTTTACCACAGACAAGAGAATATGCCTGTGTAACACAATTACAACAATGTGACTCCACCTTCAACATTCATGTGAATCAATCAAGTTGTTACACCAACAGGAAGCTCCACTTATAAAACACTAAATAGATCATTGGCATAGTTTAAAGGAGCTACGGTACGCACGTTTCTCTCGTACATCACAGTGACTTAACAATAAAAACAATTCACAGCTGAAGAGCAGCAATACTCACATGATCCCTGAGCATCATCTCTCACACTGATTTTATAGCTACACACTAAAACACAAAATCAATGCATGGACAGGAAATAAAGAGATGCCTGTGCCTTTAAAGAAATAACTAAAAATGCAGCTCTAGGTGAATATGAATTGTTTGCTTAGGCATCATGAGAACCGTGAACCAGAAAAAGGTTTTCTAGGAAAGCAAACCCCACCAATGCTCATCCACAGCCCAACCTAAAATTTTCAAAATGTAACAATCTGTTGTCATGAGTCACGTGCAATTATATAAGCACATGATGGTGACTGAAACATTAGAGCATGTGGTTATCTCAAACGATTGAAACCAGCTTTTGGAAGGAAAAACCTTTTGCAGTGTTGAAGGTTTACATGTGACAGGATGCTATAAATTCCTTAATGTGATGCTGACATACCTGACCATAACTCACCACAGAAAGATTGGTTTGGAGACTATTTGACGCCCTATTTACAGCATTATGAGACAGTCCATTTTGATCTTGCTGGATTGGCTCCTGTGTGTGTTCCCAAGCTCCACCAGGATCTCTGAAGCTGTTGTCAGAGGCTTCATGCTTGTTCTTCTGTGGCGAGGCGAAAGGGTTGAAGTCTCCCTGTACGTTCCTCTGGGGTTGGGTGTTGAACTCGGTCTCGAAGGAGGACAGCTGCTGGGTCACGCCGAGAAGACCTCCAACTTCTACACTAAGGATCACCCAAATAACATCTATGGAGAAAGCAGCATAAAAAAACAAGGACTGACTGTATGGCTCACACAAGGTAATGATTTACTGATGCTCTCCACTTGTAAACCAAGTATTTTCAGCTGGAACTGTTTAACAGAACAAGCAAGAGCAAAGACATTATCTATCATTGACTACTTGGTTGGATATTGACGTAGGTCCAATAAAAAAGGCATAACATTACGAAGGAAACAGCAGTGACAGAACTTTAATATGACTGATGATTTCCTACCTCCATAGAATAATCCAGTGGCAGTACACATCCTCCACTGGCCTTGATACATCCCAGGAGTTGTGGGACTTCGCATTTGCACGCTCACATCTGATATTTCCTGTGGTTCTAAAGACTTCACCATAACTGCGTTTACATGGCCAAACTGATCCCCACCAATGTACTTAAGACAAACCCCCGGAGGCCATGACTCTGCACCTGAAAGGGGCAAAGATGAACGGATGAATGATTAAACAAGAAAACCCTGACAATGGCATGTGAATATATTTAAAAACGCTATACAGCCACATGTGATAATACTGTGGCAGAATAATGTTCTGTACCTGTGTTTTGTATCCTCCAGGTCTTTGTGAACGGTGTATCTGGAGGAACAGACTCTCCTTCCCCAATTGTTACGTCTTCAACAAACGACATGGATGGTGTGTTGACATTGGGACTTTCAAAGTCATAATATGCACCAATAGCAGCCTGAAGGTTCCTGTTCGGACAGAAAAGAAGCAGCGTCATCCAATTAATGCTGGCTGCGAGTTCTCACGTGTTAAAATAAAGACAAATTTTGACAGAAGAGTTTGTTTAAGTTACTTTTGCAAAGCCTTTTCAAAAATAACTATACCGACAACAAATCACGCTTGAAGGTTGTGTGTAAAATAAAAGAGGCCTACAAAAAAATGACATTTTCTAAAAAAGCTTTAACTTAGGCTGTAGGTGTAACCGATGTTGTATTAGTCATTAACAAATAGTTATACAATCCTTAGACTTGTTGTTAAGGGCCTCTAAGAAACTTCTGAGTTGTCAGGTTGTACACCACAGAAAACACTGTGCTGGTGGGCTGTTTTTCCCACACGCTGACCGCTGAAGACTGGCGTCGTCTTCGACCTGAACGATGGAGCATTCGACTCATAAGAAAGTGGAAGCCTGTTTGTTAATGTAATCAACTTGTGCAGGTCTCTAAATACTGTCACGTGATGATGTCATCCTTTCAGCATGATGCCCAAAACTTTCCAACATGACACTGAACTCTGCTCCTGGGTGGTGTCCCCCTTTCTAATCCGCCTGGTCGGGATGGGGCAACCAGCTAAAAGCCTGATGTCAGCTGACCGAGGACATGAAGACGGAGACCACTTGTCGTCAGCCGTGGATGGGTCACGACTGGTTACGTCACCAGACTAACGTGAAGCGACTGGCGCTGCCTTGAGTGGTGGCTCCTTCAAACAGCTCTGCTAACTGGCTCTCAGCACTATTATGTAATATGGCAGGTCCACGCCGAGCTTAAATTAGCCTGCTAGCTAGCTGGTTAGTTAGTTAGCCTGCTTTGGGCTTTTTCACATATTACGCCTCGTTCTCGGGACAAACTTTACCGTTTCACTTCCGTTTGCCCCTGAAAGGCTCGTTAGGACTCAACTGTCATTTCCCGTGAAGGAGCGACGGGTTTGAGCGCCAGCAGCTCAGCGCCGTGTGCGTCTCCATTTCTCCTGCGTTTTTTTTAACGTTATGCTAATTACACAGCGAGGTTAGCGTCATGTTAGTGACCGCTTCGGGCCCGCGTATCCCCGCACTCACCAGTTGGTCATGTCCAGGAAGAAGGCGCAGCCGGCTGGGTTGAGCTGAAAGCCCAGCAGCCTCTGAAACTCCGATATGAGGACGTCCTTGTCCGTGGTGCCCATGCAGCTAAACTTCTGCATGAGCTCCGCGTCCACGTCCATGTCTGTGCCCTCCATGGGTGGTGGGTGTCCCGTGGCGGAGGCGGAGGAGGAGGGGGGGGGTCCTCGCTCAGTTTAGTCCGAGGCCTTGTCCAGTCATAACAACCAGTTCAACAACAACAAGCGTCAGTGCGCATGGCACGAGCAGGGGGACGATGTTTGACGTTACAACAGCCCGCGCGTCACCTTCGCCAATCACACGGTGGGCGGCGACGTCATCTGTTGCTATTTGTAGCCACCTTTTCATTGGTTTGTCAATGAAATCCATGCTGCTTCTTTCCAGCTCGGCGCCAGATATGTCACATGTGTAACATCGGACGCAATGTTTTCATTCATTAATCTTACAAAGCACCTATACGCACATTAGGAGACAGTGGCCGCATGTGCACGTCTGTAGCCCAGACTGGGAGACTACGGCAGCACCTGTATGTGCATATTGTGCGTCATTATGGTCCTTTTTCGCCACTTTGTGGTCATTTTACATCTATGTGTGTTTCGTTTCTTTTCTTTTTATGGCTCTTTCATGCCTCTGACTAATTGTGAAGCAAATTCAAAAATTATTTTGACATTTTATTTCTACAAATGTCGCTTTTTTTAGGTCCCTGGTGATTTGGATCCGTGGGTCCATGCACAGATCTTTAAGTAATCCTTTATTTTTGTCTAACCATAATATTCCTCCAGAAGGTTAGCTTGCTCTTTTTGAAAGCCATCTCTCAAATGTTCACTGTTAAAAAGCTTGGTCCTTGCTTAAAATGTGATGCTATATGACAAACCATTACTTGATTGCTCTTTCTGCAAAACCGATGCTGTTATATCAGTTTGCGTCTGGATTTCTGTATTTGAATTCAATTAATTGAATATAGTTTTATCTGAAATTGTTTTTCTATTTTTTTTTTAATAAATGAAAGGTCCCTGCGTTAAAAAGACTTTTTTTTAATCTTTCCTGTTGTTGTTTTTATAATTTCTTTCTTTTATGTTTTATTTAAGCCACAACCTATATTAAATTTAGTCATATGAATTAAATATGAAACCATATAAAACTTTTATTATAACTCTAAGAATTTACCTGCATGTGGCATTACCAATTCAGAGTTGAGATCCCACCATTTAAATAAAATATATTTACATTTTTGAATACCATTTTGTAAGTCAGAGATTTCTTAATGACTGTGACTATCCATAATGTACAACACTAGATACAGGTTTGCACATAAATTATAGTATTGCTCTTTGGATTACATATGATTTATGTTTCATAAAATGATACATTTGGCCATTTAAATGAGCCACAATCATAATCATGAACCATATGAGAGGACTGGGGAAGCTATTTAATTCTAATATGAACTTACTTGGCTTTCCTTACATTGTGCGTTGCAGACACTAAAACAATCCAGTAATATATTCCTTGACAATAAAGAGAAACAAACTAAATACTTTGAGGCACTTCTGGTGATTGACATGTGAACAAATGACCTTTGTACACGTTTAATGGGCAGAACCCTTCACGAGATTAAATCGTCCAACCTTCAGACGGAACCTGTTTTAGGCCGACTGCTTTTGTGGTAGGAACTTTTAGGTGGAACACCGGAATCGCGCTCCTGATAGAGACCGCGGTGCAACATGCCGAAGTAAGTCTAGCTATTATTTTTATATTAAAGTCTAATTTCGCTAGACACGAATGTAATCTTTAATGATGCTTTAAAAACGTAATGACGAGAAAATATACCTAAAAAGTAGGGACTCCGCGTCGGTTTGTTTCCAGATGAACGCCGTGAGCTTTGTTCGGGCTGCGTCTATGTGCTGGAGCGTTCCTCGCTGTGAACAATTAACGTGAACAGTAAATTATAAACATTGTTGTGATCATTCATTTGGTTTGCTTCACTACCACTGATCATGTTTTTGAGTCTGGGTTTAACGCCAATATTGTAGGTAACAAAACGATAACAAATCGGATCAATTTATTGGCATTTATTCGACCCCCGTCCTCATCTGCAGACATGTAGCTGTAGATGCAGGCATTTCGAAAAATTTGTTGTAATGAGAATAACGGCAGTTTAGAGATTGGATATTTCAGGACGATGTGAACATTTGTTTTTGGTCAAGCTGGCAAAGGCTACACACTGTATATATTCTGTCACTGTTTTACAGGTTTTACTGTGACTACTGTGACACGTACCTTACACACGATTCGGTAAGTTGATCACGATCAGTCTTGTGATCGCAGAACTCTTCTGTGATTTACTGCCTCTTTTTATATGTTTTTCATTTGTTCTGTTTTCCCTGTAGCCGTCTGTGAGGAAGACTCACTGCAGTGGCCGGAAACACAAAGAAAATGTGAAAGATTACTACCAGAAGTGGATGGAGGAGCAGGCTCAGAGTTTAATTGATAAAACAAGTAAGTGATGCTTTGATCAAACTTTCCCAGGACTGTTTGACATATAAAATTTGAGCAGTATATGTGGTTTGGACTAAGTGATAAACTACCTCCCTAAAACAAGTACAAAAATTAAAAAGTGCAAGAAATACTGAGGCTGCATTTCTGTTCTTTGTGCGTTAATATTTGATCTTTTCTTCAGCGGCTGCGTTTCAGCAGGGAAAGATTCCTCCCACGCCATTTCCCGGTGGTCCTCCTCCAGGTGAGTCCATCTTCAAGTGATTTAATAATCGTATTGGCCTTTTCATATTTTGAAAATAATTATTGTAGATGGACTCTAGACGCTAAACACAAGATTAGTTTTTCATAGCCAGCTTGATCTCGAGGTTCTTCTCCATGTTGCACGGCAACTTGTATAAATGAATGTGCACCCAGATGCTATTTGTGTTCTAACGTGCTGTTTGTAACACAGGAGGGCCTCCTCGCCCGGGTATGTTGCCCACACCCCCTATGGGAGGTCCGCCTATGATGCCCATGATGGGGCCTCCACCACATGGGATGATGCCTGGTGGACCTGGTAAGAAACTTGTTTCTTTGCCAGAGCTTCATTCATTTTGTGCTTCTTGTTCCTTACCGTGTGCTCACTTGTTTAGCCGAGTTTGTTGTAACTGGGCACTGAAGCTGTGAGTGTCAAGACGGGGAACGCAGTCCAGTGTAAACAAGTCGCACTGTGTCAGGCTGTTTGCTGTTTTGCTGCCTGCAACACTCTTGTTGCGACATCGCTCTTTTTCTGGTGATACAATTTGAAAAAAGGGTAACAAAAAGGTGTCACTGTGGACTTTTTAATGTTTGAGTTATTTGTACTTCCTTCTAAACTAGGTAATAAATTAATACGTAAAATGATACACTGGTATTGTTGCTCAAATGTATCACTGATGGCAGCCAATCAAATCAGAGTTTGCACATAATCTGGGTTAAAATAAAAATAAAAATCTAACTAAAAGTATGATTCAAACTTTTTAAAACTTTTATTTGAGCTATAACTGTACATAAAACCTAAGCTGTGTGTTTCTTCACTGTGGCTTTTAGGAGGCATGAGGCCGCCAATGGGAGGACCGATGCAGATGATGCCAGGACCCCCACACATGATGCGTCACCCACGACCGATGATGATGCCAGTCAGGCCGGGCATGATGAGACCAGACAGATAAGACAGAGTGGATCTTGTCCGTTCTTTGTTGCCATGAACAGACGGGCTGAAGTGGGGACACTGGGTTTAATACTTGGATTCATCAGTGCAACAAAATTCACAAATGTCCGCCAGAGCTGTGGTATTTATTACTGTTGCCTCATCAAAATATCTTCAGATTCCCATTTTAAAGACATTTTTACTTTTACATTATTGTCAAGACTAAAACAGCTTGTCTTAGTCTGATGAGTACACTCATTACTATTCGTTTCATTTACATGTTTTTGTTGTATTTTTTGAAGTTGCTTTTAGAAATAAAACAGTTTTTTTTTGAACCAGCTTGTGTGTACTCCATATGTGTGTGTACATAGATGCAGATGTTACAGAATTTAAGTAACTGTTATTCCATTCATCCATAGTTATCAAGGTCCAGCAAGGAATCTCTTTATCTATACCACATAAGTACAAAGCTAATAAAACTGAATTAGTACTTAAATGTAAGACAGAATTCCAGTAGAAAGCTTGAATAGACTTCTATTCCTTATGTGGTATGGTTGATTTTAAAATGTCTTTAGTTTGATATTTAGAAGGGTTTTTACATTTTTTATTTATTTTTTAATAATAACCTCAGTGCCAAGTGTTCAGCACTGGGACTTAGACTGGGCTTCACATGTTGGGTGTATCTAGATGTGAGATGTTCGTGTTCTCCCTGTGTCAGCTCTGCTTTACATTTAGAAAATGCATGGTTCAGTATGATGAATTTTCAAACATCTTGAATCTTGAATTTTGGCTTTTTTATTTCAATTAATTTAGTTTGTCGATATAATTCCCAAAGTAAGAGGTTTTCTTTCCTTCAATTGATTCATTAACACATTGTTTCAGCCCAAGTTCATTAATTTTCCATATGAACCTCACTCACTCACTCACTCATTTAACCGCTTCTTGCCCGTAGGTGTCGCGGGTGTGCTGGAGCCTGTCCCAGCTGTCTATGGGCGAGGGCAGGGTTCACTCTGGACAGGTCGCCAGTCTGTCACAGAGCTTCCATGTGAACCTTCCAAAGCATTTTTGTGGGTTTTCAGAATAACTGGCTGCAGCGGTTTCGAAGTAGAGTTAACAGGGCAAATGTAACCTGCACACATCCTTCCCTGTGCATTCTGGGACAAACCTTACAAAACAAGAGGGTATAGAAACCGTATTCATGTTTGAAATATTGTTTCAGTCAAGAGTCAAGCTGGCCCCTCATTAGTGTATCCAGTGAAGCGTGCGTCTTACATAACACTGTGCAGCTGCCAGTGAATCATTATCTCAGCTGACTTTCATATCTACTATGCCTTGAAAATTCAACTGTCCTCCAGCTGTGTTGTTACTTGTGTTTCAGAAACGTCTGCTTATAATTATGATAGTTCAACAGATGGCGCTAGAGAGTCGCACTCGTTTGCAATTAGAGCCAAGACACTCAAACGATGTGCGATGACTGATTATGTGCTTCCATGGATTGTCAGACTTCTTTGTATCTCCCACTCCCAGAGGACATTTTTGTGGTTTTATGGTTTAGAAAATTTCTAGGTCACATATAAAATAGACACAAATTTGTTGGGGGGCAATAGCCATATGCTTCACGCTGTGTTTGCCAATTTATATACTTGCCGACCGGAGGGAAGGCAGCGCAAAGACAATCCTGACTGTTCTAGTGCTGTGCATGACATCACATAACTTTTGGTAGCTGTCAGTCATGCATGTTGTAAACTGTGATCTTCAAAGACACTTTGGTGGATTACATGCAATCTGAGGGATGGGATTCCATTAAATGTCCTATAAACATCCTCTCTCCACTTCACTGACACAGGAATAAAACCATGTTAATGCACATTTTATGCATGTGTCGAGCATAGGCGTATGCCTGTGTGTCATCTGGAATCACAACGGTCTTTATGAATATTCAATCTAGCCGTGAAGTGGAGCGCTGCCCTGAAGGGAATGAACTGGAGTGGGGATAAGTGTTTATGATTAGAGTTCAGGAGTTGAGGAAATAGGCCTCGATCATGAGAGATATGTTTTATAATGAATTTTACAGGGAGGAAACCACTCATGAACTGATAGATCACAATAAATATATACAAATAAATGTATTTGTGAGGTTGGATTATTAAAATTTTGTTTAGATAAGTCCACAGCATTTAAAAGAAACAGTATTCTGTCCCATTAGTGTTAGCATAGGGAGGCCTAGCCAACATGCATGGATGGATTGCTGAATGTTCCTCCAGGCTGCAGAGTCTCTGTGTAAAGGCAGTGTTCATATTTCTTTCTGACAGTCATAGATCTTTCAAACATGCACAATAATCCAGAAGAGGCAAAATATAACCAGAGGCAAAAACCCTTAAAACCTGAGAGAGACACAACCAAAAATAGACACAAAGCAATTCCAAGGACAACCTAAACAACAGGCTTGTGCAAAAAAAAAAAGGAGGGGGGGGGGGTCTGGAGGCTCAAGCCCAAATCAAGGTGCGTCTTTCAGCATCTTGATGTTTATTCAACCCAACTCAACTATGTAAATCTTTCTGAATCTAAACAGTAAACCTACAGTAACAAACAAAATGTTTTACACTTGCTTTGCAAATGACTTAAAAATGAGATTCAACATGTGCAGGTGTTAGTAGCAACAGGCTTCATCCGACTGGATGGGAAGTGCTGTGAAAAGATGTTCAATAAGAGATCTGATCAATGCGCCTCATCAAACCGTAGACTGTTTTCCAGAGTTAACTATAAAAAGCCTGTGGTTTCCATTTACCTGCTCTGCCTGAGGGTTAATGGTGTTCATGCTCCTGTCAGGTTCTATCTTTACAGGACCTTGGAGGCTCAGCTAGTGTGACCACTGGGAGTCTGGCCACGAGTTCAGATACTTAGGACACTAAAGAGAGTCCTGCTGGTTCCAGGTTTCTTGTATCTGACAGTAACAGACTCAGCAGATGTGCATTTGTATTGTATTTTTTTCCTATTGAGGTATAAAAAACAGTAGTATAAGCAGCAGGTTTATAGCAGTAGCTTCATCTGCACAACTGTGATGCAAAACACCCACACAATCCAATTACAAGGTTTACCATGTCAATGATTATTGGGATGTGTAATATTGGAGACGTTCGAATTAGATATGTCTTATTTTATTATTTTTTAAAAGTCTCACTCCATTCACACGTCCTCCAATTTGACTTGCTCTCTAACTGCATCATCAAGTTTCCATTGTTGAGCTGGAAGCAATTAATCGAGGCCCTGGACCAGAAACTGAGGTCTACCAAGCAGTTTATGAGACTTTACCACCCATCTAGTTCAGGATGATGATTGATTCTACTGCACGTTCACCTCCTCTTCATGCCGCAGACGCACGGTGTCTGGCTGTAAAGAAGAATTATGCGATGTGGTGTAACGCGCCTTAGCACGGGGAGAATGAAAGCTCTCGCATGTTGAGTTTCTTGTTTCCAGCTGCCTGGTGAATAAAACTCCTGTGTGTAATGTTTCTGCCGGCTAACTTCACTCTGCTGTGGGTGACGTGTTGTTGGGAAACGTTTACCTTCAGTGTCTTCCATCAGTGAATTAACACGAGCTGTGAGTTAGTGGCCAAAAATTCTAAATAATGTGAGGACTCGCAACGAACTGTCTGCAGCCCACAGGCCCATCAGCCAGGCCTCCAGCGAAAGCGGCTAAGCAGCACTGCTGATTGACTAGCTCTTCACTAAACACCTTGAAATGTGACTGACAGGCAGCTAGAGACACTCAGATTTACATCAGAAGGATCCTTTTCATGATGGCATATCTGTTTTTTGTTTTGATTTGCTCCCAGCATGCATTTGGCATTCGCACAGCTCTTGGTTGAATGGAAAACGATAATCCCCCGGCTGCCAGTTGGCTCATAGCTGCTTGGAGACCAGGATGATGCCTGTGAGTGTGTGTGGCGTGCTGAGGCCGACTGCTGCTGGGCGGGCAGCTGATTGAAAGAATCAGGGTTGAGGTATTGCTACCGCATGTCTTCCCTTTTCCTCCTCTCTGTCGTCTCTCTCTCTTGTCTGGTTCTCTCTGCTGCCCCACTACTGCTAACACTACTCTGTAATTTAATCCATTTAGTCATGGCTCAAGATCAATATCCATTTTCCTTGGCCTTAGGGGGGCCTCTTGAATGTGCTTGTTTGAAACAGAGGTTGTGCTGGCCAGCAGGGGCTCCCATGGGCCCGCAGCCTGATGCAGATGTAGTACGCCACAGTGTCTGAGAAAACAAATTGGAGCTCACATCCAGTCTCTCGCTAACCCGCTATACAAAACACAGCTGTTGAAGCTTTAAGTGTATTTTCGAATGCTTGCATTTTTAATCCAACTTTTTGTTGCACGGTGCATTATTTAAAAAACGGCGGCTTTCTCTCTTCTAGATCGCAGACGAATTATCTTCTGCACAGAAGTTGAAATGCGACGCCTGGCTGCTTAGCAAATGAATGACATAAAATCAGATTCAATTAAGGCTAATTTGATTAGTGGGCCTTGTAAGTGACCAAGAAGAAAGATGGAATTATTATTTCTGCTCCCTCCAGGAGTGATTTACTGTCATGCTGGAAGAGCTGTTAGCTTTACAGTCCTGCAATTCAGCCTTGTGTCTTGTACCATCAGCTTAAAGTCCGAAAGCCAGTGTGGCCAGTCCGGCCCACGGCGGCCTGCCACCGGCCAGCTGTACAACCCAGCGGACACTGACAGCGACTCTCCTTCACCTGCTCCATCGTGTTGTGCGTCTGTTATAAATAGCCATGTTAAATATTCATCTCAAGTGTTTTACACTTCACAGCTGACTTTCAAGGAGTCAAAAGGACAAGCAACGCTCTGTAAATGAAACAAAGGCGTATTAGATGTCACAGGATTATCCAGCACCTCCATCCGTCCTCGCAGTATCCACCGGAAGTAGTTTCCCTTAGTTCCATACAGGCCAAGTTTCGTGTAAACTTGTTGGCACTTTTCTTCACCCGGAGCTTCTGGGTGTGCTCTGAACCACGGTGACTTAAACGGAACCTGAAGTTGAAGCTGATTGATTTCTGCGGTTGTTCTTGTCAGGCTTTGTGTGGACCACTGTGACTGTGTTGCAGAAGCACTGCACCGACTGGAAGTGGTCTCTTAAAATATATGAAAACGTCCAAGTATTCACTTTTCTTTCTAAAGTAATGTGTTACAGCACTGAGTATATAAACATTTAAAGTTTGAATTTTGGTTCACTAAATATATTATTTGAGACTAACACTAAGCAAACCACTTGATTTATTTTAAGACGAATCACAGTGTCATCATTATGAATAATGGTTTACTTATGCACCATCAACTATTCTTACGGATGAGTCAGGGGATTATTCTATTCTCTTCTGGCTTGTTTTTGTTTTCCCTGAATTCTGAATGCCTAAATTTGGAATAACTTGACTTGATGAATTTTTCATATAACCTTACCTCCAACTAAAGGACTTAAATTTTTTATCGTGGTCCTCATCACCTCAAACATATGGTTCTTATCCATACATGCATATAAAATTAGCTGCAAATCTTGGTCTCTTAAGAGAGTCCCCCGCCTGTAGAAAGTCACATTTTCTTCAGCCTTCAATCCTGTGCAGCAGCTCTTTCATTAACTCTGTTTGCACAAGGTTTTCATTTCTGAATTTTTAACTTGAAGCTGTCAGAAAAGTAATAATTGTACTATATGTTTACTACTGAGTTCAGATTTGGAGGTGGAGGAACTGAGAAATTATAACCTTGTAAAAACTGAACTGATCCAGTGTTGGATTTAATTAGACTGTAATAAAGTGGTAAGTGATTGTATTTAATAATAAATAGAGACAGAAACTCAGCCCAGTCCACAAAGAACTACTCCAGTTAAATTTATTACTATAGATGAGTAATTACTGTGTTAGTTTTTGAGTTGGGCTCAGTTGGAGCCATTTGGGCTGATTCAACCACAATGTATTAAATGCATTTCCCTCTGGGACGATTATCAAAATGCACAGAGCAGTATCTGCATGTTTAATAACAATCAGTCTAAAGCGCTTATGACAGCTTAACAACCGTCTGTGTGTGTTTTTTTCACATTCACAGTTTTACTGTGTTCAGGCTCAATATCGTTGCTGTGCAGACATCAGGAGAATGAAGATGTGGCCTCGTCTCTCCTCCTTCGTCTCACGAGCAAGTTAACATTCGGTCCAGCCTTTTCACTTTCTCTCAGTGATGAATCCAGAGTGAGGTACTGTAGCACAATCTGCAGCTTTATCTGTTATTACCTGCACACATAAGTCTTACAAATCATTTTCCTTCCAGCTTCAGAGGCCTTACAGTAACTATCCCAAATTGTTTCTAATCAGGAATCTCTTCATGCCCAAGTGTTGCTTTTCTTATCTCGTTTTCAGAAATTGCAGTTGTTCCCATCTGTCACTCATTGTGCGCCCACGGTGGGATTAAAACAACCATCATCTGTTAACAGCTTGTCATCCATGTACAACCCAGATCCAGCTCTTGTTAGAAATAAGCAAAACCCCTCTATATTAAAGAGTGAGTCTGCTTCTTACCGACTATTGCTCATTTCCAATATTCTTCTGCTGAATATTTGAATCAGCGCTCTTACTAAATTAAAACAAAAACCTGAAGCACATCCCTGCTTGTAAGAGCTAAAGGGCTGTTTGTTTCAGAAATAACTGATCGTGAACAGATTTCCTTTCTAAAACTGAGTCTGACCTGTAAAATCACCCTTTAAACCTGATGTAGACATAACAGCGAGCTGTGGCTGAACACTAGAGTGGCTTCTTGCCTTTTACTCCAGCAACAAGTAGAATTGCTTCTAAAAATGTGCTCAATATAGAGTCAAGGGCAGAGTCTATTTTAAGGAAGATTCTTACTCTCTAAAATTCTTTGATGTTCACGTTAAAAAGGCTAAAAGCCTTTGGCTGAGTGCTGTGTATCTAAAGAAGAAGGCAGATTTTGCCACAGCAATAAACTCCTGCACATTAAAGAATGACGGTTTTTAGGGATTTGAGACAGACAGCAGGGTTTGTGCAACAGGGATCAACACAGAGTCGCAGAAAGACGTAGAATTTCTGTAGCATTTGTAGCTTGATTATTAAGAACTCGTGAATTTTCAGTGTCAAATAGTGAGACTAGCAGACTGTTTTACAGAACCACAACCCTGAGAATACATTTATTGACTCTCTGTATATTGAGGGTGTCTAAGTGATTCATGACTGACGATATCATTACTATTATTTTAGCATATATCTTGTTTTATATGGAGCGTGTCAGGGGCAGCTATTACATTGCTGTTACACTGAAAGTGACCTGGCCGTGAACTGTCAGCATTAATCTGTGGACTAATTGCACTGCCTTCCATCCTTGCTC
The DNA here is from genome assembly GCA_030770545.1 of Macropodus opercularis. NCBI lineage: Eukaryota > Metazoa > Chordata > Actinopteri > Anabantiformes > Osphronemidae > Macropodus > Macropodus opercularis. The sequence continues at coordinate 8,284,489 of CM061099.1, forward strand.
TACCGGCTCCCGTCTTGTTGCATTTGTTCTCTCTTCCCTCTGAATTTAAGTGTGTCTCTTCTTTGATAAGACGCAATAAATCGTTAGTTATTAGATTTCAGCCAATGTAGCTGCAGTAAAATTGTGTTTGAATGTGTCCGTTGTCCTTAACACCCTCCTGATGGGAAATGTAGAAAGATGGAGCGGTGCCCATTGTTTTCACTGAGCGCAGCACGGAGAGCGTTAACCTAACACAGGAAGCTCTGCACGCCTTTGGCATCCACACAGCTATTTACCCCTGCATGCGCTCTGTGCATCCACAGACATGTGCAAGCATGCAAATACGCACGTGAACGCACACACACGCACACGCAACCCTGTCGCACGCAGCATTTCATGCCCCTCTTACAGATAAAGGAACTACTGCTGGATTTTACGCTGCGCTTTTGATTCTGATCTTCCTGGTGTGCTAAATTTATCTGTTAAGTTCATCTCCATCTTTACGTGGCTGGCAGCAGTTGTTGTGGCACATGATGAGAATAATAATAATATAATCACCTAAAATATTTGGCTTGTGAACAGGACGCAGCACTGAACTCATGCCAGTCGCGCTTTCTGTCTCTGTTGTGCATCACAGCATCTTGCTGCAATTGATTATCCAGACTCGGCTGTGTAAACTGAGCGTAACCTAAGGTGCCTGTCCTTTGTTTTGAAACATGATGCTCAAACAGACAGAGGACGAGATGAGTCATTATATATGTATGAACATTTCTCCCCCTCTCTCCATAGAACAATTAAGTCTGTGACTCTTCAGCCATGCCAGCAGCTCTAAGAAGCTGCGCACAGAGGCAGAGCATTTATTTGAGCTAACTGCTAATGACAGCTTGCCAACAAGCACACAGTGACAACGGTAATGATGTTTAGCAGGTATAATATTTAGCTTGTTAACCATTTTAGTTAAGCTGGTTAATTAAGAGTAAACAAGGTGGGGCTCAGATAAAAATGCAGACATAAGCTAAAGTATAAGTCAGTACATCCCGACACCTACGGTGCCAGCGTGGACAGAAAAACCACGGAAACGACTGCAACCTCCTTTCATCGTAGGAGACGGGATGTGGAACCGATAGATGGTCAGGTGCTGCTGATGTGCAAGCATGTGAGATGTTCACAGTGTGACCTAGCGAGGTTATGACCTAAACCTATCAGATGCTCCCTCCCCTCCAGTCTCCGATCTGATTCTCACCCCCCCACCCACTCTAACCCTGATGGATATCCAGCGCTACGTCTCCACTCAGCCATGCACACTTGCCCTCCCATTTCCCCGCTGAGAGGTCAGATCTGTTCGTGTCTGTTGGAAAGTCTTCACAGGAGCCACGTCTTACAGCGGGTCGCTTTGCTGCTGCCTCTGCTGAAGTGATTTATTTCATCCTTTAGCTTTGAAGTAACTGTTACAATGATTTCACTGGTATTACAAAGTGAGAAACATGTCACAAATTTAAAATACTGCAAAATGACGTCGGGCATTTCACACTTTTAACCTGTAGATCTAGTGCAGTATGTGATAAACGTGATAAACAGAAAAAATCCCCACATTTCAGGGCTCGGAAAATAATATCTTGGGTGAATGGCATCCCGGCTGCCTTGGGGAGCAGATGACCTCTGAGGTTAGCATCAGAGCATTCTTGTCTGTGAGGCTCGGGTTAACATCCTCTCAGTCTCTGAGGAGAACAACACAAACACAGCCCAACGGAACAAAACCACATCGCTGTCATTTGGGTCTGAAGGTTCTCAGGCATACAGGGAACTGCACAGCCCCTTTCACAGTCTTCATTCACAGGAAGCTGATTTGCACCATGTGGAATTTTTGATGCCCTTTCTTTTTGATTTGTTTCGAGGCTCAACGGCCGACGTGAAGGTTAGAGCAGTTCCTGGGCCGATTAACTTCATTAGATCTTTACCCAGTGGCCTTGTTGTCGGTCTCAGTAATGCTGGCTGATCTGCAGCCTGCAGGGTAACAAACTGCAGAGCAGAATAACGATTTGCTAGTCTGACATGGTGAGAAACATGATGCTAGGATGTGCACAGGGTTAATAATGATGTCATATGTGGGCCAGGGGACAGATATAGCAGGTGGGAGGAACGTCAGCGCCACACACGAGGGTCCTGAACTGAAAATCACTTTTGTCTTTGAGGGAGCACAAACATACACACACTTATTTCCCATGAAAATACTGCAATCCAGCGTGAGTTTACTGTACAAGCTGCGTCTATGTGATTCGCACAGTGTGCATGTCTTTGTTAGAGAAGAGTGTTCATGAGTCACCACTGTCTTTAGCCTGAGGCTCAGCAGCCAGCCAACTGAAGGAGGGGTGCATGTTTTATTTTAGTCGCTCTAATATGCTGTGAAGGCATCATTATGTGGAAACACGCTGCATTCAAGAGCCTCTATTGTTTAAAATGGCACAGACGACGTGGATAACTTAAACGGTTTCATCCTCATCCCAGTCACAAAGATCATTAGATGCACAATTGTCGGAGCCTTATTAGATGTGGCTTTTGTTGTTGCTAGCTAAGCAGAGTGTGGCTGCGAATCCTCCATGGCACGTGAAGGACGTTATCTTTTCTGTCATCCACGTACCAGCACCAACCACAGGGAGGAGGTGAGCATGCGAGGGACAGGGCTGCTTGAGGGCACAGGCCACAGAGACGTGCTGTGCACATTTACAGTTGCTTGTGAACACTAAGGATGCTTCACAGGAGACCAGTGAGGAGTCAGAAACAGAAAGGGTGAGATTTTAACTACAGTCCACCTTCATCATACTGTATCGTCGTATCATATACTCACTATTTGGTTATATATACATCTACATACAATAGAACTGCAACATCCAACATTCTTCCAGACTCTCTCTGTTCTGTAGGTTACTATAAAAAAACTACGTAAGACTCCTTTCTGGCATAGTAAATGAGAAACAAAAAAACTGTACAAGCTAATCATGGGGTCATTCACATTCAAGAGAGTGGGGACAAGAAATGCTCTAAAAATACAAATCAGTTCATTTACACCCAGTTATCAGAATATTTCATGTCATGTCTGTCCTACATCAACTTAACAGCTCAGTAACCTCAGTCTAACACACACCAAAGCAGCAATCCCGTCTTTCCCTACGTTAAAATGGAGCAGCCACCACGTGCGTCAGTAACCTGATTACCCCAGCTGTCAGTCTGAATAAGGCCAGGCTTTGGGATCCTCCCGTCCCCTGATCCTCACTACGGGACAGAGCTGGTCCTCTTGAAGAGTCTGAAAACAACCTCAGAACAAGATGGACATAAATACGTGGAGCTGGGAAAGACGTGGGGCTAAAGGAGCAAACAGGTAAGAGGAGAGACTGATGACTGGTGTCTCATATCCTATCATATCTGCGTTAGGTTTTAAGCAGGTGGTCACAACTTTAAGGCATCATGCTAAATCGTAAAGCACTAAACACTGAACTGATCCGTGGGTGGTGACCCTGTGCGTTTGCTGTAGTTGCTCATGGACACATACATGTGCAATTCTAGATTTATTTCGTCTTGCTTCCCACTTTAGTTCCGGTTAAGCTGGAAATGTTCTCATTCAGGGATCGGATGAGCGTGTGATACTGTACAGGAGGGGGACCCTCTGCTGGGCAGCGTTGTACTAAGGGGAGGGCAACAGGAAACAACTAGTGGGTGGACCCTGATTGTTTCTGTGTACAATTCACTTATTTTCACTGTTTTCCTCCAAACAAGAGCACTTTTGCATGAGTTGATGCGAGTTTCAGTACAAATGGATTCCCTCAGTCTCACTGTGATTATATTTCATGAATCTGTTTGTTTCAGCACTGACACTCGCTAACTTTCCTTCACCAGAAGTTTTTAAGTTCCACAAAAAAAAACCCCCAGCAACTCTGGACTGACTACACGAGTTAAAGTACTGCAGAAAACCAAGGAGCTGAGTCCAAAATAATGGCAGATGTCTTCAAGGTGATCCAGAATCCAAAGGCTGACATCAAGGAGTTACGCAAAGTTTTTGCTGAGTCCGCGTCAACTGCAGCAGGCGAAGGCAGACCTGCAGACCTGGGGCTGACTCGAAGTCTGTCCAAGTCAGACTCTGACTTGTTGGCGTCACCACCCGGCGAGGACGATGGAAGTCTGACCGGCTGCAGCGGGTTGGTCTTCAACTGCAGGTCTGGGCGGCCGTCCACGGAGCGCATGCCGTCCTTCGCTTCTGAGTGGGATGAGGTACTGTAAAACTCCAGTTTTAAGGCACAAACAGGCTCTTAAGTGTGTTAATGTTTTTAAGGCTCTGTGTCCTAGGAAGTGTAAACGTGTGGGAAGTAAAAAAAAAAAAAAGACAGATAAGAGAAGCAGCTGAGGATTAGTGGTGAGAAAAAGAAAGTAATCAGGACGGGCAAGGCAGCACAATTCAGGAAGGAAGAGGTGGAGAGTCGAGGCAGCAGTGTGAGAGCGATCAGGAGTCCAGCAGAAGCAGTGATGGAGTAACTTTACCCAGGCTGTTGGCGAAGAACGCCTGCGGGCGAGTGCTTGAATGCATGAATGGCTTGATCACTTGCACCGACCTCCCTGTAGCAGCCCTGGCATCCAAGACTAATTGGGCTTGTGCTGTCATTCCACATCCACTCAGTACATGTCTCAGGGGCCAACCCACGCTTCCACTGTCTCTTCCTGCTCTCCTCTGGCTCTTTTGCTCTGTCTTGCGCCATCTACTTTCAGCCCAATGTGAGCAATCCTAACCCCAACCCCCTTCACCATTATCCCCATCGGCCTCAACTTGTGATTTTTGAGCACTTTGCAGCATCAAAGCAGCAAATCCTAAAGCACCGCAAAGACGATAAAATGAATAATCATTGCTTTCTTAAACTTCCAAACCTGTGTGGGCAGTGGCTGTAGACTCTGTAGATTTTATGGATGTGGGGGGTTTCTAATAACACGCAGTATTTTGGTTATACACCAGGGCCGTGACAACGACCCACACGTGTATTAACAATGAAAGACTCCAATTAAATGATCGGAATTACCGCAACTCAACTCTCTGTCAATCCACGGATCATCTCAGCTTCAGGGTGCTCTCTGCATGCCCAGGAAAAGAAGGAAGCTGCCATGTTTGATGGCGATCAAGGGCCCAACAACAACCGCTCCCATGTTGAGAACACCCTTCAGATAATGTAGGAATCTTTCATTTGAATCCCCTTCTCTTTGTCATGCTTCTGTGTCCGGTGCCTGATTTCCACAGCTCTGCTCTCTGCCAGAAATGTTTATTCAGGCCATGCTGGGTGGAGTGTCCTGTTTTCAAGGGCATCCTGTTTTGCAGCTGTTCCCGAGTGTCTGTTTTTACTTCCACATTTCAAGGGATTTTGTTTGGGTTGGGGATGTGGGTGTGTGTAAGGACCAGGGTGAAAACTGACTCTGCCAATGCGAATATCTCGTGAAGCGATCAACCGCCACAATCAACATGAAAGCAACACGAGACTCGGAGGAAGGCTGAGCTTCAGGTCAGATCCATAAACACACTCTTTATCAGGACATGCACGCTCACAGGAAGCCAGAGTACCAGAGACAAGCGTTGGCATTTGGATGTTGAGTCTAACCTTTTAAACTGCACTGACATTTTCAATGATACGCGCAGCACTGTGTGCGTTTTAAACTTGTGTAGAGAAAGTACTTCATCTCATCTTTAAACCTAAACAAACAGGATAATCGCTGTGATAAGCCTTTGGTTGTTTCTTCTCTGAGGTGGCATGAGAACAGGCAGAATCAATCTGTTTGCTGTTATTAGAATGGGAATGTTAAGCTTTGTGGAAATAAAAGAATACTGAATGAAAAAATGCAGCATTAAATGACACAATATATAATTAGGCAAAGAAATCACTGGATTAAACACTACACCACTATCTACAGTATCAGATTGATGTCATATCTACAATTTTGTGATACTTTTCTGATACTTTAAAAATGAAGCCAAGTATGATTCAGGTGATTAATGTCTCCGCTGCATCTATTTAATAGTCAAAAGGCAAAGGTTAACATAACCACATGTTACAGATGCTTGAGTGGCTTCAGTCGTGTGTGGACTAAATTTCCCAGCTGCATTCCTGAGGTCAATACACACAAGATTTTAAAGTGCTTCTTCACTTACTAATGGCTGAGGTTTACATAACACAAGTACATGTACAGCAGAAACCCTAATGAAAGGACCCACAGTTTAATGCCTTAAATCAAGGCCTGACCTTTGGAAGTATGTTTGAAATTGATATTGTGAAAAGAAAAACCGTAGCTCAGACTACGAGAGCTCAGACACAAAGGCTCGAACGCACTTTAAACCGGGATTCATTACCAGTACATTTAACTTGGTCACATTTAAAATCTTTTGTTAAAAAGCATTTTGTGTTGGTAATTTCACATGATACAAAGAGAGCATTTCCAAAGTACATGTAAGATAGTTCATAATTTATATAGAGCGCTACGGCAGAGTGAGCACATCCCCAGATTTGGTGTGACAGATGTGGTACATGAATATGGGAGCAGTGGTGATGCTGTTAGTTGGAGGCTGAGTGGAGGGAGGCGCAGTCTTGTTTCACCTGTCACATTGCCCGTGAAAAATGTGCAGGGCAGGACATCCCATGGTGCAACACAGTGGCTTTTTAATGGCGTTATTGTGCAAGTGCCAGACATACACAAAACATGTGAGCTGGGAAATCTGCGGAGAAGCCAGTTTGAAAATTGCAATGTGAGAATTGAAACATGCCGGGACTTCTAGGATGATCCTAAATGTAAACGTAACTTAGTAAAGCGTGTTTGCCCTTATCACCAGCATGAAACTCGGACCTGGCTCTGAGGTTTGTTTGACAAACACTGTGTGCATACAGTCTCCGGCTGCATTATTAGGTGCAGTACTACAGTGTAATGCAATCCAATACAGCAGCTCTGCCACGCTTCCCCCTCATCTCTGGTAATAATAGAGTGGCCTTAACATTAGAAACGCCATTTAATGCAGCACAACTAAACCACCCACTATGACCTCAATAATAAACTATAGTAGAGTTACCACCTTTTCCAATAGTTTCAGCAAAGTATATTTAACAAAATAAATCTTTTAAAGGGAAATTACAACCTTGTAAAAGCCGAATTAAAGGCAGAGCTGCTGCATTAGATGCTACGGCGACGAGAAAACGAGAATAAATCTAAATCATGGGCACTTCTTGATAGAATGTGATCTGGGCCTTATATAGTGTGGCGATACTGGCCCATCTGTCTTTATTGACAGTGATGCTGAGGGGGGAGACCTGTTTGCAGAGCTGTACCAGTGAAGCCGTCTTGGTTAGTCTACTACATCCAGCCATCATTTCCATTATCTGTTCTGTTTTGGGCTCACAGCCGTTCTTTAGCCACAGTAGCACTAGCTCAGCAGACAATGGAGTAATGTTTGTCTCTTAGGAGGAAGATATACAAATTGATTTTCACGTTTATCACATCGAACAAATGTCTCCTAATGAGACACTTTAAGGATGTTTTAAAACCCGGAGAAATTAAAGTATTGCATATTTCTGTGCATTACCAACTAAATTCCCCTATGTGCATATTGGCACTGATGACAGATGGTGGTGGATGTTCTGTGACCTACAGCAGTGCAACAGTTTGCCTTCAGGGAACATTTTACTCCATTCAATGTGCAAAAACGTGGATGTTCAATGTCAGCTCCAATCCAAACCAGACTTATTTAACTGATGTTCTAGTGGTGAAGTGAAAATGATTTTGCTTATGTTTGCTTTGCTTGGCCAACTGCACTACAAGATAGATTGTATTGTTTTAAACACTTTTGCTTGGTGCCCGGTTAGATCTGAGAATGGTCCACACCGAGGTCGAACTAACTCCTCCAGCATTGTCTCGCGCTAATAAACTGGCTCCCCTCTGTGACAGCTAACGTTTGAGGTCTTTTGTGAGTAATCTGCAGCTTGTCAAATTCTGAAAACTTTTAATACTTCTGTTTCGTATCGGTTCGATGCCGATTGAGGCCATCAATTGCAAAATGCACATCAAAGCTTTGCTCTCTTTAGAAACGGTTTGTCAGAAGCCGGCTGTGACCTGGTGCAGGTCTGGTGTAACCTCAACCATCCAGCTAAAGCTGTGCGCAGCAGATGAGTCTGTGTGTGCATGAAGTTCTGAAATAGTCCAGCGCTGGAACTGCGATGTCTGGTTTCCTTTGAAGCGGCGTTCGGGTGACAGGTTGCAATAAAGGTCCACTTAAGCTGAGAAGTAATGCTGCGCTGGTGTGTGTGCGATATAGAATGTAACTAGGTTAATTCAAAGAGTAATGCAAGGTCTGTATTGCTGGAGGCGTATGCCATGCATCCCACGTGCCTGACTTCCAAACGAATCAAGCCTTTTCCAGTGTTGATGCCACTAGCGAAGTGCATAGGGCTTTTTCAAACACTAAATATTACATCAAATAAGCCTGGCTCTGTCTCTGGTGTCACCGGTGGAAGCAGAATCAGCTTTTCAGGCTTGCAGAAGTCTTCTTTGCTGATTTGAGAATAGACGTCTGTGGTGATTCTAAATTTAGTCCCCAGCCTGATTCGCAGTAGTTTGTACTGTACTTAGAGTTTTGGGTTATACCAGCCTGCTAACTGAGAATCGACGCTGATGGTGGCATTGGGAACTCAGGGGAGTTGTGGTCCAGCTTCTTCAGTACATTTCACCTTTCACCCTTCATGGCTGTGGGCATGAATCGGGGCCTTGGTCATTTGTATAATGGCGTTTAGACACATGTTGACATATGTTCCAACTAACTGTGTCCATACTCGTAAACATTCAAACCCTCCTCTCGTTTTCAGGCCGTGCTACAGGATGTGAACACATTATTGTATTTATATCTTAAACTACTTGGTAGAAGCATTATTAAATTCAGAAAAATGTGATTAATAAATTCGATGATAGATTCTGATTTGATAAAAGGATAAAACCTGAACCTTAGCATTTGGGTACTGGACAGTAGTAAATAAAATGTCAATCACTCCTGCTTTTGTCAGTTGAAATGTGTGCTATTATGCAGCAAAATAAGCAAATGCGAACAAAGAACCAAGAAATACATTTCCTCTCTCCTGGAAAGTCAGCGAGTACTTAAATAAACATTTGTTGCTCTAAATAACTCTAAGCCCCTAAACAACTCTTCTCTGATTTGCTCTGTAATCTCTTGCATGCAGTGTTGTGCTCGCCTAACCTCTCAGTAAGCTGTTATTTTTTTCTGTAAAGCCTAAATAATACAGGTCTGGGAGGGCAATCAAATAAGACTTCCCAACACTCCCAGCACCAGCAGCTGCCTTAGCTCCTCAGCCAGTGCCACCCCTGAAACGTTCTGTGTTATAATTGCTTTAGCTGTGTGGGATAAGACGGGTTAGACAGGAGTGTCTTTGGCTCTGCATTAAGATGTGATGCGTTAGTTTCATGCCTGTTGTCTTTCACAGATTGAGAAGATCATGAACTTGATTGGAGCTGGCATTGAAACATCCAAAAACGAGCAGCCCACGCCGAGCTCAGGTAAAGCTCCACTGTGTTTCCATGATGATGGAGAGTGATTTTTGTGATGTGTCGTTTATTGGCTGGTTCATGCAAAAACATCAACTGGGTCTGGAGGATCTTTTCCATGCAAAGCAAAACCTCATGTTTGTGTAGATTCGTCTGTACCTGTTCTCTAACATGCGATACCTTGCCTTTGACATCGACGTCCATCACGTCTGTGCCATCCTTATCAACATGTGATTTATTTTAAATCTCACACACAAACATCCACCAGGGTTTTCGAAGCGCTGGTCTGAATGTGAGACTTGCATGCACGTACGCATTTCACACCTTCAGTAATAAATTCACAACAGAGGTTAGTTTGTATCAGCGAACTGATATAATCTCTCCAGTGTCCCTAAAATCCTCCTGGTCCTGCTGACATTAGACGAGGCAGAGGGCAGTTTCATTGTCCTCATAACTCACACAGATTCCAGCTGACGTTTGTTTGGCACCATTGTATTGGCACCATTTGTTACACACAAGGTTTCCACTAATTTTAAATTCCTCTCACTGTCCTATTTTCTTTTTCCCGGAGTCGCTGAATATCTCGCTAGGACGTGGATTGATAGTGTGCTTGGTCAAGTACCCTTCAGGCAGTGCAGAGGGGGAAGCCAGCTGGCATCAGCTTAGTTTGTTTAGATAACGCTCCTGAGTTGATACAGTGTAAGCCTACCTTCATTAAACACTCTGCCATAAGGAGGTTTCATCATTCAGGACTGTGCACAGGACAGTCTCATTAGATTTATTTACATAAAACTCCCACTAGTGCGGCACAGGCTGCTTCGCAGACTACCAATGTGCTGACCGCAGCGAGGTGTGATTCAGCTTCACCTGCTGCACAACACCGTCACCGCCGCCTTATGGATTGTTTGGCAATTTACTGTACGCTGCATCTTACACTGCTTCTTCCAGCCAGTCAAGACATGACAGTGTGGAAAGCTGGTGTCCAGGGGTTGACTGATGTATCAGCATTATACTGACTAGATGTAGCACCTTTTAGAAGCACGATGCACTTCAGTGAACATAGATCTGCAAAACTGAGCTTGAGTTTCAAAACGTAATGCAAGGTGTGTATTGTTTGTTTGTTTGTTTGTTTGTTTTTTGTGTATAGGTGCGTGCTATTTATAGGCATTGTGTGAGGAATGGCATGCTGAACGTGTCCCAGATGCAGCTGAGTCATACATTGGTTTTAATTGGAGATCGTGGTTCTGCAGGTTGCAAGGATGCGTTTATTGTTGTTTTTTGTAGGATTAACACAGTCATCAACAGGAGAGAAGAGCAGAGAGGGAACGAAGGGGGATTATACAAACACGGGAAACTGAACTGTCACTTTTAAACTTTAATATTTCAGAAGTTTATTCTCTATCCTGCTTTCAGGTATTTTTACTCTACACACATTTGCCTCGTAATCTGTCCGTCTCATACAAGGCGCCAAGGACGTCAAATTCATTTTCAGGAAACATCAGATCAGCCTTTTTTCTGACACTCTTCCAGGTTTCTGACATTTTTGTAGCTCGAGGATGAGGTTGAATGCGCGCCGTGCCCGTCACGGGTGCCTTGATTGTGCTGCTAGGTGTAGCACCGAGCGTATGAGCTTAAAACCAGATACGGGGGGCAGAGAGAGAGAGAGAGAGAGCTCAGCTAACAGCACTCGGGAGGCATCGGCTCGTTCTGTGTACAGGCACGCTCTCACGTTCAAAGGAAAACCAGTCCGCCTTCACTTCCCCTGAATTAATTCAGCTTTGCGACTCATTTTATTCAGTGTTTGGCTGCGCTGACAAGGAGCTAGCGAGATCCTGCTATGATCAAGAGGCACGGCTTTATCTAGGTAAAGCCTCTGCCTCTGTAAATAGGTCTTTCTGGGCGCTCCTCACAGCCAAGTCTAGACCTAACGGTGCCTAACAGCACAGAAACCCACTTGGATGGATTTGACAGCTTGGTTTGTTCTAACAGGGGATAAGACAGTGACCCAGTTACTCCCCACAGATGAGCACTGGATACTCTGTCAGTCAGTAATTAGGTCTTACTATGGTGGGAGGCGTTGCTGTCCCCAATGAATGGAAGTAATTGGATGGAGTGCTTGGTATTTTTAACAGCCATGTCTAGATATGGTGGTGTCAGAGCCAAAGAATGAAGAGGAGGAGTTGTGGGATTTCATAGTTAATCATAATTAGTCAGCTTCAGTCCTTCTTACTTACACATAACCATCTTATCGGGCACATGTGTTTCATTGCCTCCTCCTCTGAGCCTCTTTTATCTGTCCCCCTCTCCCCCCCGTTTCTCCATCACTCCCTCTTTCCGTCATATTTCTCCTCCGTCGGAGCAAATCCGTCAGCAGCTGCTGTTCTGGTCCTTGTGGATGACTGAAGGGTCACAGGGACCTGACCTGGCCTTTTACCTGATTGTTAGCGCCAGAGCAACAGCGGTACAGACGGCCAATTACGGAGGAGGTTCAATCAATAGCCCTTCACTTCGCCTCCCTGCGCTGGCTCGGCTTCTCCTCAGCCTGACTGCCTCTCTGACTGGCTCACTACCCATCTGGGAACGTGTGAGGTGATTGCTAGCGGCTTGAAAGCCTGCATAATTACGCTCCGCCTGCAGCTGTACCCAGATAACAGGAGTGATGGACGCAGCGAGCAGCCCTGCATAGGTGGCAGCTATAAGGTCTGCGGCTCCTTGAGCAGACTGCCTCTCAGCCAGTCCAATGGCTCCGCGTCAGTCTTTTCACCCAAACGCGCATCTGAATTTTACATTATCTCACTTGTTTTCCTGTAAGTAGAGTCAGTTCTGCTCTAAAACTGGATGATGTGACACGAGCATCTGGAAGCACATAATGGAATTTGCCTCTTTTCTGTCAGGCTGTATGACCGTGCGCGATGGAGATGGACTTGAAGTGTGTCTCTTCTCTTCTCATCTCGCCGCTCATTCTCTCTCCCTCTCTCTCTCTCTCTCCTGGACGAGTTGCTTTGGAGATTCTGCTGACTTGAATCAATGCTGCCCCCCCTCGTCCTGTCATCAAAGTAAGACGAGAAAGAGCGAAAGAGCCATCTGCTAATAAGCCAGGAGTTGAGTTGACTCTCTGTTTCGGTTTACCTCATTAGCCTGAATCGCTCCTGCAGATCAGGGGTGAGTCTCGCCATAGCTTTTACATTGTAGCCGTTCCCTGCAGAAGCGCACAGGGTTCAGGCTCTCGGCTTGCTCCTCGCTACTGGTGGTGGTGTCCTTTCTGCAGTGGCGAGATCAGCCTTTGTGCAATTCTAATCAGTGCGGTGTGGCTGAGAGGGAGGGGGGAGGAGGGGGGAGGCAGGGGCGACACGGACGAGAGCGAGTATCTGTGCATTTATATGCAAAAGAAAGGGAAGAGGTGGGAGGAAAAATAGGGAGACGAGAGAGAGAGAGAGAGAGGCCAGGAGCGAGACAGGGTGCAAGACGGGGGAGAGAGAGGCAGAGGGAGGGGAGCTGATACAGTGGGAGAGAGAGGGGGAGGCGGTTACGTGGAGCAGTGCCCCGCTCCATCAGGCAGCATACGGCAGCCCCGCAGTGCGATCACAGCCTGAGAATGGGGCTATGAGATCGAGATCGAGCGCGAAGGAAAGACAGCAGAGAGAGAGACGCGAGGGAGGGGAGTTCAAAAGAACAGCTGGAGGGATTCGCTCGCGTGGGGAGGAGGGGGATGATTAGACAGTCTGCTGCCTGTCGCGGGCGCGGGAAGGATGTGGCAGTAGCGGCCGCGGTCGAGGCACATCTGCGGTCGCCCGTGTAGCAGTAGCCGGCGTCAGGACGTTATGCCCCGCGAGCACTGACGGTTGGCGCGCGCGCGAGCCACGAGCAGCTGCCGTCCACGTCGCCGTCGCTGCCCGCATGTGTCAGACAGGCAGGGGATGCAGCAAACCTCTGCCCGGAGCACAGAGGCTGCCAGCTGTACCCAGCGAGTAGAGGAGCCAGGTGGGCTGGGGTGGGAGCGGGGAGGAGGCGGGGGGCACCTGCCTCGGGAAGGAGCTCGCCTCACCCGCGCTGTGGGTCTCAACCTGGATTTATTGCTCTGAGGCATGAGGAGCACGTCCCCCGGCCAGCAGCCCGCGGAAGAAGCGTGAATGCCGGGCAGCACTGGCACCGCCAAGGACATCACACCTTCCTCCAGACCGCTGACCCGGAGCCTCGGACCGGAACCTGCTCTTGGATTTGACCATGAATTGAGGAGTTTGGAGTCAGCGCACTGTGGGAATCCTAAGTCGTTCGTTTCTTGGGTTTAGGATTTACAACATGTCGCCCTGACTGTTCTCTGCGTGGCTCTGGAGCGAGGACGGAACATTTTTAAGCTCATGTGTGTTCCCTGATCAAACACAACCCGAGTACCTCACCAGTGCGTTAGAATGCTGCCTCCTTCACTGTGTGAGCCGCGTCCTAGCTCTCAGAGAGGTTGACCAATGAAGCCATGGGACTCGGCCAGAGCTTTACAAGTATGTGGTGAAAAGCCTGACAAATTTATTTTGGGGGCACTGAATATTTCTGTATCACACCCTGGTGCAGTCACATTTTGACTTTAGGGCGAGTTTTAGCAGAGTAAATACTGTGTTGTCTAAAAATGTCTGATCTAGTGCTGATTTCAGTTTTGACTGGAGCCAAACGGTCGTAGCGCTCTGGGACTAGCTAGGCACTAGTTGTTACACTCGCTCATCTGCTCACTAAAGGAATGTTTAGTGAACCCTGTTTGTTGGAAGACGCCGTAGTGGCTCAGTCCAACACAACTAACAGCACCAAGCTTCAGATGGGCTTCCTTCCCTGCACTACCTCCACCCTCGCCTGACATTTCCACTCAGCCACACTTACACCAGTGGGTGTATATTAGCCTAGTCAGTCCCCTGCAGGTCTTGAGGTGGGCCTGCAGCACTTCCTACCTTCCTCCCGTGTTTGAGTTAGCCAGGCCCCCGCCTGTACTGTGGGAGCCCCTCAACCCCAGCCTGGACCCTGTCTCCCCCCCACCCTGCCTGGTGCTGCTGCACTCGGCTCTGCTTCTGCTGGCCGAGGATGATGTGGCAGTGCCATGTGTCGTCCTCTGAGTGCCGCTGCTACCGGCTGAACGGCTTCTCACTGCTGAAGCGCTTCCCTCTCTCGGCAGATGGGGCCTGTGGTAAAGCCCTGGACCAGCCGGTCGGCGAGTGGCTGGAGCACGTGGGGCTGCCGCAGTACGAGAGCAAGTTCCTGCTCAATGGCTTTGACGACCTGCGATTCATGGTGAGTCACCTGCAGCACGTCATCTCAGGGTTCGGTTCCACTCTACATCACTCTCTCCCTCTGTCGACCCAGCTCCATTTGTCTTTTCATGTCACCACTCTGCTCTCTCACCAGCCCCACTCCCAGCCTCTCTCGTTCCCACTCACCCCTGCGTACGCTCTCCTCCTTCACCCTTTCCTCTCTCCCTTTCATAACTCCTCTTCACCCCCGTGCGATGCATGACCCAGCTAAGATTGATGGCCTCTCACTGATCCCCTTTAAAGAATATGAGCTGTCACCAGTGGCATGACAAATTATAACCAAAGCCTATCGCAATTTTCCCAGCATTCCCACTGATGCTGTCTCTTTTACTGTGCGGGCCACTACAGTCACCTCCTCACCATCGATTGAATCTTCTAATTTACGACTACTGAACTCAACCCGTGTTTAGATAGTCAGATAACCAGCGCAAACAATCCGGTCCCTAAACGCACCGCGGCTTATTGTAAACGCACTTTGCATGGTTGCTCACCAAATCTCACTAAATCCTCGGCCCATTATGCTGTGTGCTCTGCTTGTCATGCTCATGACACAATCTTGCACTGGCTGTGCAGCGTATGATTAGACTGCAGCAGCATGCCTTGGTGTTGAATTTGTGTGCTGTGTATTTGTTTTGTTGACCAGCATGGAGACACGATTTGTAGTTATTTATCTGTTACTTACCAACTACACTGTCAAAAGCTACATAAGTTATTAATTTTAATATAATAGTTATGGGAAATAGGTTTAGGCTCCTGTTTCTGAAACATCTGACATGTGTTACATGAATTAATTCTGTCAGATTATATATTGATAACTTCATTTAGCTCACAAGTTACTATTAAATAACATAAAAATATAACATTACATTAGGAGGAACCATGTTAGGCTGAAAAACACGAATACACACAGTAAATAACTAAGCGCAAAGGGTAAAGCTCAGATATTTGGCTGCATTAGCATTCTGTACTATGCGTTACATCAGTTTGTCACCGCTGAGCGAAGTAGGACCACTGTTCTGTGTTACCACTGCCGCTTGCTGATTGGTTTCTCTTTCTGGTGAGGCATGAGATCACAACATTATAAGAGTCCGTGTGAACTGCTAGTGTTTTTCTGTGGGGGCTGTGCCGTCTCAAGCTGTAGGCTCCGCTTCTTACCAAAACACGCCAATCAAGAAAGAACACGTGCTGTCATAATTTATAGTCCTATTCGGAGGTGTGTGATGTGGATTAGAGCTAGACCAATAAGGCTTCCAGGCTGATATATGTTAGCTTATTGGACGTATGTTGGTATTAAGTACTTAACATTACATAACAGAAATGCCAATGACATGTCTGAGGTATTTTGTAGCGTGTTACGTAATTTACAACATGCTGGACAATACAGCTAGAGTTCCTGCACAGCTCACTGCGAGGTCACATTTTCTGCATGCGATGTTCCGACTTTGTAGAGGTGAAAAGAAACACGGGCACAGACAGAGAGGATTGATGTGTAAGAAACTCTATGCTCCTTAACTATTTAACCTCCTGGATGCCTGCAAATTTAAATGACATATGTTTTAAAAATATTTTTTTTAAAGCTAGAAGGAGGCTAAGATTCGGATAAAATCTCATTCTTACATTATTGTTAAAACGACAGAAAACATTCTCAGTTGCTTGAAACGCCAGTGGCTTGATAGTGACATTAACTAAATGGCCAGCACACTCTTGAACACGCCTCAGAATCTTTCGTCTGTACAGTAGCGGACAGTTAAAATGAAACTACTGGACAGTCTTGGCTTAATAACTGGGTTGGAAGATTCCATGTTGGTCAAGATTTTCTGGGCTGCAGCGTGATGAACCCTGTGGGTCGTTAGGCAATCTGATGTTCATATTCACGCCACGGCTTATGTGTCTGCTGGACTTGATGCATCAAGGAAATAAATCATTATCTTCACGAGGCAAATTACCCATGGATATTTACAAGGATGTGGAGGTTGCAAACAAGGGAAAGGTCAGAGTATTCAGGCAGACATTGTGAATGTTTAATACTGTGCCCTTTAAGATTCTGCCAGACTTGCTTCACATGTCATCAATCTGGCCCAACTTGAACATCACCATTTGTTCATAGGATTTATTGTAAAAAAGAGTGGACTCCTCCGTCGAGCGCTTGTGGTTAGTTTTCAATCCCATGTCATGTTTGAAAACATTTGTGTTATAATGCCGTCTTATAGAACAATAGGAGGAGAAAAGGGCAATGACATTTGGCCGCGGCAGAGGCCGCATATGAAACAAGATCACAGCGAAGCCAGATCACATTTATGCTACACCAGTGTGTTTGTGAACGCAGAGGAGGACCAAACCCCTCCTCCATCTCACGCTGCTGTGGCAGGGATCTCAGCATGCCAGCCACACTGTACCTACGCGCCACAGCTGTCACAGCTGAAGATGCTGCTTGGAAAGTTTGATTAGGGCCCGCCCACCAGAGCAAGCGAGCCGGCGCTCACATGAGTCGGCAAGCCTCTCCGCATGTGATTATTGCCCTGAGATGCAGCTTTTGAGGGATCATGAATTATGAACAGCTGTGTGCCCATTCTCATAATTTTTACACGACGATTATCATTTTGCGCTTCCTTCATGCTAGCAGAAGTGGAGCGTCCGCGGCTTCACGCTCACACAATTCACTTACAGTCCAGAACTCTGTTCCTTTTGTGGCTTTGTGTGTTTCATGCTTTGTTGCTCTGATGTCCAAACCAATGTGGCAATGAGGCAAATTTAGCAAAACGTCTTAGATGTTCCCCATCATTCCTTTACATTGCATCTCTCCTGCATTAATATTACATCAGACTCTGCAGCCCCCTCCCTCTCAAATGTTCTAATGTGCAAGTGAACATACATATTGTAACACATAAATTAAGCAGTTTCTCCTGAGCTAAATTATTGTTACGCCTCCTGACTCCTGAAAAAGTAACAGCAGTTGTTTTTTCTAAACAATTCCTGTGGGGACGAGCAACAGAGCAATTCTAATTCATTCTTGCATCAACTGAGTGCCTTTAGTGGGATGAAGGACTTCACTACCATGGCTACATCTGCAAGTCGTATCAGATTAAATCAAACTAGCGTAGCTCATAAGCTATGTAAGAACTGAAGCATACATCCCTGTCACACGTTTTAAATGCAGCATGAAATAATACGTTTTCCGAGCCTCCCGAGGCATCATCAGACTTCAAACTGTGTTAATAAAAGTGGGGAATCTATTTTGGGCCTGCTTTACATCAGACCTCGCGTCGTTCTGACCTTTATTCTAGCGATCAGTGAGTAATCTCCCCTGCTGCACCCTGCCACAGGCCTGTGCATCCTGCAGCATTGTGGTCTGAATCCATTCCAGCGGGGGCAGATTGAGTAAAGACTACAGAACATTTTAACATTCTTGGCCAGGAAGAATCAATCTGCGGCAGTCCGCAGGGAAAATGCTTAGCTCCACGTTTTCAAGGTTCCCCCTCGAATCTTAGTTCCTGTTCCTACACCGGAACAAGACGACAGTGAATATGAACAGCTGCTTGAAAGAGACAAAAATCTTGCTCGTCAGTCAAGATTTCGAGAGGTGGAAAGTGATTATTGTTCATTGTTTCACTGTTTCTAAATTAGGCGCTTGTTAAAAACTCCAGTGAGTTATTTTAATTTGTTCTTAGGCCTTTTACTTTCCCTCGACGAACCTCAGCAGCGAAGGGTTTCTGTGGATGCTGCTGCAGTTATGAAGGCTTTGTTCCCTCTGACTCGCACCAAATCAGATTGATTACTCTTGGCATGCACAATTTATTCGACTTCATTGTCCTCCCACTCTGCTGTTATTGCATATTCAGACTGTGTGTGTCGGTACAGCTACAATTTACCCTGATAGCTGAATGTGTCGTGACATTTGATTTTGTCTATTGGATATTATGTCCATATTGTCTCTGTACATTTTCTGTTGGCTCGTATGTGACTGTGAGCGAGTTTTATGCAGTAGTTATATGTTTGAGTGTTTGTGTGTGTGCTTGACTCTTGTGTTTGCGCACATGTAGGGAAGTAACGTGATGGAAGACCAGGACCTTCGAGACATCGGGATCACTGACCCGGGACACAGAAAGAAAATCCTCCACGCCGCACGCAGCTTGCCCAAGGTACTTAACATCATAACTTAACCTCGGCACTGAGGAAGGACAGTGACTGACAGCGTCTTGGAACAAAAAAAAAAGGAAACTATTTTTGTAACAATTCAGAAAAAAACAGTAGATAATAGAGGGAAAAGGATTCGTGAATATGCTGCACTGTAGGTAGATGCAGATGTTGTTAACCTGATCAGTGGATCAGAGCTGAAGTAGCATCAATTTTTAGACGTATTTGCTTTGCTAAAAATGGAAGCAAACAACATATTGGATTATATCACTTATTATAACCTGCTGGTGACACAAGATCAGAAGTCAGTGGATCAGCAGAGTGTGTATGATTCATCTCCTGGGAAACATGAAGGCCTCAAATTCAGCAGCAGCACACAGCAGCCAGCTTTGAAAATAGAAATATGAAATATATTCTTTAGATTTCGCGTTTGCAGTGAACACATTTGTGGCAGTGTTGTCATCTTCACGGTCTCCCCCCCTGCAGGTGAAAGCACTGGGTTGTGATGGCAGCACATCTCTCGCCTCCTGGTTGGATGGACTTGGCCTACATGAATATCTGCCCAACTTCCTTTCAAGCGGATACCGCACACTGGAGTGTGTTAAGAACCTGTGGGAGCTGGAGATCGTCAATGTAAGAAGCCGCGACTTACATCACTTATGTGATTAATATTTTAGTTTAGGCTTTTTCAGATGAGCAGGAAATCGTTTTAAGTTCTGACAAAGTCTGATAAGAGTTCTGGAAGCATGGAAGCAGTTGAATCTTGTAGTGTGTGTAGTGTGAGTGACTAATTTTCAGATTTAAAGCAAGAAATAATATGGTGAACGATGACAGAGAAACATGTAATTTGGGTTATTATTCATGGAAATATTATGAGATGCTATTTATGTGAACCAAATGGCCGAACCCAGCAACAGCAGGAAAGCGGCGGCCAAACACTCTGTAAACGCAGAGTGTGAGGGCCGGCGTCCAGCAGCCTGCGATGCAGCACGGCGAGATGGGTGTGAGAGCAGGGGACATTACTTGCAGTGTGCAGAGTAGCAGAACTGCCTCTGAGCATCTTGGCTTTGCTCATTACATCGCCCACATCCTCTTCAGCGTCTTTCAGTGAATAGTATGAACCGTGAGGATGATTTACAAGCTGGGTTATGTTCCTATAAAATCTCAAGGGTCTTTTATTACTATTAAAAAATTCTGCTGTTTCACACACATCATGCATACTGGTCTCACTGGGATTGTACATGAAAAAACTGAAAACAGCACCAGAAATCCGGGGCACAAAGCATTTGCCTTTTCTGCCTCTCACTCCCACTGAGTAAATAATTGAAGCCTTCAGACAGAGAGCCATATGAACCTGCGATGGAATATTTTGAACTCGCACCAAGATCGAAAATGTAGCATTTATCACTCAGTATCTGGTTTTACAGGACGAGCATCGATGCAAGGTGTTAATTATGGAAAGGAAAAATACTGAGATAATGACCGAAGCGAACCAATGGCTCTTACCTGAGGAGTTTAGCCACACTAGCTGTAATGATGTGAACGGCTTCATGGGATGCTGGGTACTATATAAATACTCATACATACACAAATGAATTAATTACTATGATTGAAGAAGGGTCACACAGCTATCTGCAAAATCTCTTGTTATTGCAAAAATGTTATTGTTCTCCTCTAAATAACCATGTTTTTAGCCAAGCTGTTAAAGCTCCATGTTCAGAAATGCATCGTGAATTATAGAATGTCCTGGGACGGAGACAGTGCTGTACTTTAAGCTTATGGCAAAACAGATTGAGGCTGAATTATTGACGAGAGTCATTTCTGGTTGGATGCCACTAACTCTGTGTCACGGTAATTTATACGTATATCTATTAGCTTAGATAAATACGCGTATGTGTCATTCCAGTGCAGCGGTGGACTGGGAAGCCTGCCTCATAGTCTGCCCTAACGCTGTCCTCTCTAGGTTATTAAGATTGGTCCCCTCGGCCACAGGAAGAGGATCATTGCCTCCCTCGCCGAGAGACCTTATGAAGAGGCTCCATCCAAGTCCCGTCGTCTGTCCCCAATTATGGTAAGACCAGGGTAGTTGCTGAAATGATTTATTTAGGTCTGCAGCTCTTCGTTTATGCCACTGTGTCTGCTGATCTTCAGGATACTCAAAATACTGACTCATGTTTTCTTAAAAGCCTTTTAAAGTGTCATATATGAAGGCCAAAAGTGACCAGCAAGCCTAACCAGCCTAACATCTCCTCTGAGCCACGTCAACGCTATGAAATTCAGCGTCTAAACAAATGTGCATTTTAATTGTAGTGGCAGTTTGAATGGAGGCTGACTTGAAGGCTGTGCAGGAGGCCGAGGTACTGTACTGCCCCAAACTACCATAAGGCATAGACTGTTGCAATCATCTCTAGAAGACAAATGTGTCCAGCCTTTGCACTGCGAGTGTGGTGAGAGAGTCCTTTGATTAATGAAAAACAGGACAAACTTGGTGCTGTTTTTATCCAGCTTTCTTTCAGTCAGAGTTCAGTCAGGTCACGCACAGCTTCAGTTATAAGTATGAGGTTCAAGCATAGTTCATGCATGAAATTATACAGTAGAGAAAGCAGTAGTTTAGTCTGTGGCAAAGCGCATGTTTATTGTCTCTATGACGATTCATACTCCGAAATTAAAGCTGAACTGATGACAGGATGATTAGCTCAGTCATGTACTGTAGTTCATGTCTAATGTGTCATCTCGTCATGTGCATCATCACACCTGATGCTCTTTGTTGTTATATATAATAGTAGTCTGTGCAAAAGGCAGTTTCACTACTCTGAGACTAAATAAACCCAATAAGAAAATCATCAATAATTCATAATATTGTTAGAAACAGCTGGTTCGCACTGATGCTGCATGAATCGCTGTATTTGAGAATAGTACAGAAACACTGTTCATTAGCTAATTTCTAATCTTTCTTTTAGAGACGATGATCAACATGCAGAATGAATAAGACTGCAGCAACATTAGCGCTTTCATTTAACTACTTAAATGCAGAAACATACTAGCGCTAATTAGTTTAATAGATTGGATGTTCTCTGCAGGCCCAATTAGAGCAGGAGCAGTGCACACGGCCTCAGTAAAACGTACTTAGTGCCAGCGATAGGTTTAAAGAATATATAATGTGAGATAAAAGCTCCACATTAAACAACAATTGAAACTTAGCTTAGCTTAGTTCACATGTACCGGCGTCATTTTGTGAGAAAATTGATCCTTCTACTTTTGGAGTGAGATTTTTCAGTTTTATTGTGTTCACAACAGTTAAATACCATGGGCTGATTTCCCAGGCAGATTAATCTGGGCTGGAAAAAAACGAGAATCTTCATGGAAGAGGGTCTTTTGTGGAGGATTTAGCTTGGCTGGAGATCAGGGAAACCAGCCGCCATCATTAATCCGTGCTGTGTCTGTGTGCATTGCAGTTTCATGACCTCCTGACCCAGACCACATCTCCCCTCAGTCAGATGGACCCTTACACCAGTCGCTCTATGGACATGCTCCTGCCCCTGACTGAGTCGGACCGGAGGCGGAGAGGAGTCGACCCAGACTGTAGCGTGTCTCTGCGATCTTACAGCGAGAGGCCACGCTCTGTTGTGAGTGCCTCCCTTCACTTCATCATCTCCCATTACCTACCGCGCCTAGAAATAGGGGAACGCCAGTTTCTGGCAGGTCCAGGCACTGGTTATTCAGTATTCCTGCCTTTTGGCCATCAGACAAGATGCTATGTTTGTCCTACACCGAACGCTGCACATCACCACAAACACACCATCCGCACTGTGAAGGTGGTGGCGGCGTCGTGCCAAGGGGACGTCTCTCGACAGCCCTGGAAGGCTAGTAAATGCAGAGGGTAAAATATCTGACAGTCTCATTCGGTCTGCAAGAGAACGACGGTGCAGCTAGAAATGGTTTAGTTAAAATGTTCTGTCCCAGACCTCAATCCAAAAGAGAATATGTGTCTGGATTTGAAAAGGGCTTCTCATAGCTGAGTTGCCTTTTTGCCTTTTCTTTTTGTAGACGCTGAGCTGTTAAAACCTATTGGTTAAACATCGACACAATTATGACTAGGAACACGCATTTCACTGCGTGACTCCTTCCACAGCAACACATCATGTCTTTTCTTTAAAGAATCAGCTAAGAATAACTCTGTGATTAGAGCTTACGTTTGCTAAAGGTCAAACTGCGACAGACGCGCAGTCAAGCTGACATCGTCTTGTTGCACAGTTTCTGACTCTCTCAGGCTGAGGAGGAAACACAGAAGTCTCTATAAGGAGAATGTTGTACGACTGCACTACCCTGGGTCAAATCGATACTTATCATTTTCCTAAATGCTTAGTGGACTGTCATTAATGTATTTTACTCTGACAAGTGATTTATGAAAGAGCTGAGCACAGACTACACTGGCCTGAAGCCCTAACCCATTCCATGACTGAATATTTATAAGCAAAGCAGCAGATAGGAAGGACTTGCATTAAAGTGCTGACCAGGCAGGCTGCAGTTGCCTTCACACTAATGTCCAGCAGTCGCAAGTCTTTTATCTCACCAGCTTGACATGACAAATTTGTGCTTGTAGTCGGTGTAGCTGCAAGTTTTACCAGCAGGCGACTGAGGTGTGCAACTGTAAAGCAAACTGCGCTTATCCACAGAAATCAGAAGAGACGTCTGCTCTTTTTAATTCTGTTTCTGCAGGACAGACACAGCGACCGGCACAAAGAGTCTCGTTTAAACCTCCGGCCTCCGAGCCACTCTGCTACCTACGCCACGGTCTCCGCCTGGCATCACCAGCCTGAGAAGCTCATTCTGGATTCCTGCGGGTACGAGGCAACTGTAAGTCGCATTTGTACGGTACTCGATTCTGTACGATACACAGATGACAGTAATAAAACCTTACACTGTGTAGTTGACTTGTCATGTGTAATCACCAGCCCTGAAGCTACGTTCTGACGCAGCCCCCGTGTTTTTTTCTTTCACCCAGTATCTAGGGTCAATGATAATCAGGGATCTGCGAGGGATCGAGTCCACACAAGATGCCTGCGCTAAAATTAGGGTAATTTTCATGCAAGAACTGTTCTTTAACATTTCAGCAGTAGTGCACAGTATTTACTGTATAATAACACTTGTCATCGAGGCGTTAATAATGCATAAACCTTGTCCACTGCAGAAATCAAAGGATTCAAAAAAGGGTCCAGTTGTTATATTGTCCATTACCTACAGAGGGGTCAAGTTCATTGATGCAGCCACGAAGGTAACGTGTGTGTTTACTGATCTGTTGTTGATTCTCTGCTAGCGGATGATTTCTAACGTCCTTCCTGGCTTTGTCAGACCATAGTGGCAGAGCATGAGATCAGAAACATCTCATGTGCTGCCCAGGACCCAGATGACCTCTGTACATTTGCATACATCACCAAGGATCTGAAGAGTGGCCACCACTTCTGCCATGTCTTCAGCACTGTGGAAGTGGTGAGTATTACCTCACTTCATTTAATTTAATTAAAGGCCCACTTGGTTCCATGCAACCCACCCCTTAAAATTCATTGTTAAATAAAGTTTATTTCATGCCATGTCAGGAATCCCGCAGTTAAAGCAGCATGTAACATCCGATGGACATCGCTTTCTTGATTGTCTCATTCAACGGCTTGATTGAAGTTCCCCTCCTGCTATGTGTGGCATTTCCACGCACAGTCACAGATTATGTTGTGATTTGCATCTTAGCTCCTGTAAAGGTCGGCAGCAGTCTTTTGTCTTCACCTGGATCGCTGTGGAGTCACATTTAACTCAACAAAAGACACATTTTAATCCTCACTTAGTTGTATTTAACAACGTTCTGAAGCAATATGTGCAGAAATTACATTTCCTTTTTTCTGAAAATTCAACCCAGAGCCAGGGGATAATTATGCAACGTAATTATAATAACAATGTGAAGAGCAAAGCCTTTGTGTGCTAAGCAGTGTTTTGCAACAACACATTCTAAAAAAGCCAGTGAAAATTATGTTAATTCAAACTGGTGTTTGAACTATATACAATAGTTCACATACTGCAGTAAATAGGACTCGTGCTATTCAGTGAAATCTAGTTTAAAGCAAAAGATCATCACAGCCACTAGAAGAGAGTCATTGTTTGTTTGTAATCTTTGTTTAACACAGACACAGACCTATGAGATCATCCTAACGCTGGGACAGGCTTTTGAGGTGGCCTATCAGATGGCAGTCCAGTCCAGGGCGAGACACTACGTCCCCCCGACATCTCTGGGCTCAGAGATCATAGAGACCAAAACCAGCCGTCCCGTGTCCCAGTCGTGGAGCAGCACGCGGAGATCAGCAGTGAGTAGCACTCTACAAACTCCACAGTACCAGTGTCCATTAAGTGTCTATGAGCGTGAGCGCTATTGCAGGACAGAGGCCTTCAGAGCCGTAGAGTAACCGCAGAGCGAGAAAGAGGCAGAGCGCGTCATCGTGCAGTCATAATTCAGAAAGGTACGCGGGCCTTGTGACCGACTTGTTCCCCCCCTTGAACCCCCAGTGGGAAACCTACCCCGGAAAATTCAGTGTATGTTAGAAAGTGATGAGTCATCCTGCCCACCCAACGACTCTGAGTCACTGTAGTCAGGGGACATGTTCTATTTGTGCGCGTACGAAACATGATAAATAGTGTTGCTGCTCTCGGGCAGGTGATATGATTTCTCTAGACGTTTCGGAGGGCCTGCCGTTTGGCCCCGTCCGCTGCTTCCCCGCTATTGATTTAGAGTGTTGCGTGAATATTAACAGGTACCCTGAGCTGCGTGTTGATGCACTGACCTCTCAGGCTACATGTAATGAGCACTCGGTGATCACTGTCACCTGAGAGAGCCGCCGCGCCACCAGCTCGTGCAGAGACACAAACCGCTTTGTTTCAGTAGCTGCCTGTAATGATGGTGTGTGGAGTTATCCCAGAGCTCCGGAATGAGTGCGTCTGCTTGCTGAAGTGTCAGACGCGAAGCAGGGAGACTCCAACCCGCTGCAATTAGCTTGGATGCTTTTTATTGTCAAATCTTTAAACGAACGGACAACCATAGAGTAAAAAAGAAATCCCCAAGGAGCAGCTTAGACCCACACGTTGTAGTTACAGTTGCTACACCTGTCAAGCTTTCGGTTCAATACAATTTACTGTGACACAACAGCGACGCATTAATTCCCACGAGTCTTGTTAGTTTTTGAAGTAACAGCTCCTTTATTTCAGACAGAAACAGCAACCATGTATATGTTTTTTGCAACTAAGCCTGTGAATGTGATTTCATTTTAATTGTCTTAACTTTCTAGTCAAACCAGTAGCATCACTACTTGCTTGTGATCAATGGGCTTTATTCACTAATCTCTTCTAAAAATAGCCTACGACGAATGTGGTGGTGGAAGATGGTTCCTTCGAACATCAGATTTTAGATCTTAGAATCCTCGTAGGTTGAGTGAACGTCGTAACAGCCTCACTAGTGTCCATAAAAGTCTGACTCTCACACAGAAGATGGGCAGTGGATTAGTGCAGCAAACAGGCCTCATATTTCCTAACGTGCCTGTAAACGCTTGTCTTGCATGTGATTTCTGTGTGTGTCGCGATTTAGTTCTGACCAAATAAGAAAATATTAAGAAGATATAATGAAACTAGGTGAGCTTGACAGGCCTGCTGCGACTAATTACAGGCTAACTGATGATGGAGTTGAGCTAATTGTTAAAAGCGCAGCAGAACGATTTTCCCCTTTTTAACTGTAAGCAGGTGATGAACTGTTTCGAATGGCTTCTTCGTCCATTCGGTGCATTGAAATGCTCTGTCCCTCTTCTCTCTTGTTTTTTTTTAACATGTCTTTGTTCTTGTCTTCTTGGTCCTCCTGCTTCCCAGGGTGCCCCTCTGCTTGAATGCCGCTGCTGTCACTGTCACACGTGTACTACCCACCGTCCTTCCTTCCTCCCGTTGCACTCTGTTAGCCCTGGAGTTCAGGTCCTTCTCTTTCCTTTCCTCTACTCAACCCTTGCTCATCACACAACAGCGTACACACCAACCCCTCCCGTCTTTCTTTTTGGCCTTGCTGTCTGGGTGCTGCCGTGCACCCGGTCTCCTTGTTTTGTCGTTCTTAATAGTTCAGCCATAACCGTTCTCTCATTCCTTGCGTTGTCATCTCTCATCTTCATCTGGCATTTGTCTTAGTTTGAAGACGCAGCTAGTTTATGGCGTGTGGTTAAACCAGGGAAGAGAGAGTCTTCTTGATGTGATTCACCTTCACTGTGCGAGGTCTGGTGGCTGAGTCGAGCTAGTGAGGATTTAGTCCAAGGTTGTCATACACATGATGGTTGTCGCCTGTGTTGGATGTTAATATTGTATCCATCCCTTTTACACATGTAGAACTTCCAAATGTCTGTCTTAACATTTGTCTTGACTGTAAAACGTAAGTCCAGCCTAATCAGCTAATTATAAGTATATGGTTTGCATTGCTTGCCTCTGTTTTGTTGTAGAGCACAGGCTGCTTTCAATCTGCTAATCAGTACATTTCTTAACTCCCAGAGGGTTGTAGCGTTGGTTTACCGCTGCGCTTGGCAAAGCCTGAGGAGTGTGTGTTCTGTCAGACATCATCCATGTTGTGGATTGAGCCCTGAGTGTCTGTGATTATACCATGATCACTGGACTGTACCTCTAATCCACATGCACGTGTGTGAGCTGAGGACTTGTCAGTGTGGCGCAGTAGCCTCCACTGCCGCTCGTCTCACGCCCTCCTCTCGTCCCTCCTCCCTCCCTCCTCCCGGCAGATCGACCCCCTGGAGATGGACGCAGACATGCAGTCCCTGGGCAGCACGACCTGGCTCTTGGACCATCGGGACTCCAACAGGCGCCCCGTCAGCACCAAGTACGAGACCACCATATTCTGAGGCCGGACCCCCACAGCTGCCTCTCAGCAAACCCCTCGTACTTCTTTCCTCCCCCTCTGCATCTGGTTCTTTCACACACGGACACAAACACACACACTTCTATACATGCGAGCCCCGTGCCTTCTCACTGTGATGGTATAGCGTCCCTCAGGGCTGCCTACTCCTGCACCCTCCTTTGCCCTGCCCAGAGACCCACACCACCTCCTACCTGCCATGACAAACGCTCCTGCGGCTCTTCCGTGCCTCCCCAACACCCCTGACAGCATCCCTCGCCTGTTGCTGCTGCCGCCAATGTTGGAGCCCTGGAACGGATGATCCTGGACTGATCTCATTTTACAGTGGCCCTTCACTCTCAACCAAACTGCCTCTTCTTCCTCATCCTCCTCTTCCTGCCAACTTGCATCTGCCTCCAAATCCCTGGTAGCTCCGAGAGGTTGCATCTTTATTATTCTTCCTCTTTCAGGTCATTTTTTAAAATGCAGAACAAGCATTATCATTTTTTATTTTGCTCTGAATCTAGATTGCTTATTGCCAGTAGGTTTGTAATATTCAGAAGATTATAAAACATAAATATATTAGTGACACAAGGTTGTGATAGCAAAGGATGAATGTGTTCAACATCTCGAGAAAGGTTTATTTTCTAGCAGAGAGATTTGGTATTTACCAAATGGTGCATTAATGCATATGACAAAAGATCAAATTATTGTCAGAGTATTGGCAAAATGTTGAACTTTCCTCTTAAAGGATGAAGCTTTGGAGGAGTACAGTTAAATGAAAGACGTTAAACCTCTCTCTGTCCTTTCCTTGTTAAACTAGACGTTTAGGTATAGCTGAAGCAGAGAGGTGTGACGTCATTGATACAGATGTGTCCAAACCAGAGCCACAGGAAGCCAGTTAGAAATCGGCCCTTTTGAAATCACGCAGATTGAAAACATAGATTTTTAAATTTGTTTTTTTCCAGCATTACATTTTCATTTGAATTTATTCTCTTATTTGATTGCTTTGCCTCAAGACAGTTATTACCTTGTTTCTTTCTCCATCTGTAGCCTGTCCTGTCTTACCAGACATCTACCACTGTGATGTGAGGCACTTTGAGGAGGCTGCTTTGCTAGCATGGGATGCAAGACGGACTATAAAACTCTGAAAGACAAAACAGCAAACCTGCAGCAAACAACCTGTTCTTTTTCTACGCATTTGTACAATAGTCATATTAACAACGAGATGGATCGTGAATCTGTCACTGATGTCTGAAGTCAAATGGACCAAGAACAGTTTAACCCTTGTGTACACACACACACACAAACAAACAGGAGGACAACTTTCCTACACTTTACCAAGGACAACAGCCTTATTTCTTTTCGGGTTATCTATAATCAACTAAAGCTCCCACCATCCCCTTACTCCCCGAACACCACCACCACCTAATTACTGCACGTCTCCCCTGCTCCTAAAGGACTTTGAAAAAAAAAAGATGACGACACTGATTTCGTGGTGTGACTAATTGACTGTGACTGGCTGGGATGACGTTCTTATGATGGTACAGTTTTGTCCAGATGAGAGTCTGTGCTCTGGCCTTGTACTGCCCTGTGCCTCTCAGCGTTCATGGTAGCACAGAGAGACTGCAAATCACAGCATCTTCTTGTCTATTTAAAAAAAACAACACTGTGTTGAAACATGGCACTCTTTAAATACGTTTTGTTTTCTTATAGTCCAAATAGGACGTTTTGTGATACTTTACAGGGTCTGACTGAAAGACTTAGAACAGAATGATCAAGAGGGGATCGTGATGGATCCTGACATTAATACAACCAGAGGCAAAAAAATTAAAAATACACATACACTCAGTGTAGATGACATTGGTTCCTCATTTCACAATTTTAGTCATCCAAAAAAAAGAAAAAAAACATTGTGAACACAATTTAATTTGACTCAAGTACATTAATGAGCCCCGAGCACAATTTGGTGCACATTTCCCAACATAGCATCTTATTATAATGATTACACAGTGAGGTATCCATGCTGTTTCACACCAATTTAGAATTAGGTACAGTACACACGCATAGTATGCCACTTGAAAGTAAACGGCAGTGAAAAGATTTAATTCCACTACATTAAAAGAGCCAAATCTTAATGTTGCTCTGGTGTCGTGTTAATGCGAACAGATTTGTTATGCTGCGAACGTGACACCATTTTTTTTTTCTTGCAAGAAATTTCCTTCTGCACTGTGACTCAATGCTCGTTGTGGAGTCGACACATATCTGTGGGTTCTCCCCCCGTGTGCGCTACCTGCTGTGCGTGCTGTATGCCTTTCTGTTCTGTCTGTCCTCGTGGGGGTTTGGACTGTTACATCACCGGCCACTGTCCTCGTTTGTGTGCGCTGCAGTAGACGTGAGGTGTTGAGCTCCTCTCCAGCAGACTGACTGCCGAGGAGGTGACGGGTCTGTGTGCGGTTCCACTCTGTTCTGACTGTTAACCGTTGGCTTTCCACTGGCCATGCATGTTGGCAGTGTTCCTTGTGTTTTGTACCCTCCGATGCACTTGGCCTGAGCAGTATTTGTATGTACTGTAGCAGTGTCTCGTCTCCAGTAACTCATCCTGCCACTTGCTTTTTTCCGTTCCCTCTCTGTTCCACACAAATACAGCGACTCATCCTCATCCCTCCACGTTTCCATCGTCGTCATTGCTTCCGACATTCTCACGTCACGTATGTTCTTGCACTTTGTGTGTCACCAAGACGACCTGCTCTAGTATGGATGCATAATATAAAAGCATTACACTTTAATGAGCAGCAGCTATTTAAAGCGAGTTTTGGTGGCATGATTTGGCTGTGCATGTTCTGGTCTTTTTAACATTGGTGTTTTCCTTGTGTAGCTCACCCCAGCGTTCAAGTTTCCGGATACCAAGCTGTGAGTTGAAGGGGAGCAGCCGATGCGAGTGTGTTTGCGTGTGTTGAGTTAGAGGCAGAGCAGTGAAAAGAGAGAGAGAGACGAGAGGTAAGCCTTATGCAACGTGCAGGGCCAACCAGTGCTACTCTGACATTTAGATCTCACTCTGTATATCCCCTGCTCCTCCACTGCCCACGATATGAATCCTAACGCACAGCTCAAAGTTGACCTGTTGTCCCACATCACTGGCTAAACAGGACCTGTGTTTCACTCCTGTCTTGAGAAAGGTCAGAAAGCTCGGGTTTACTTGCTGCTGATCTCGTCATGTAGGTACTATAATGTTTAGAGCACTGTAGGACATTAATGATATAGCCCATTAATGAGCATTTCTATTGATTCAGGTCTATTGAAGATAGTAACTGTGGGAATTATTAAAAGGTGAACAGAAATGTAACAAAATGTAGAGAAAAAAACTGTACCAGCATACAATGCTTTGCCCATGTTTTTGGACAGAGTGTGGTTTGTCAATGAAAATATGATACTGTTTCAAATTTCAAAGCAATATTATATTAATGAATTAAATAATACAATGGCAAAAGAATCGCTCAAGTCTGTTGTCAGCATTGATTTGTTTAATGGTGGAGTAATAAAAGAAACATTACACTAACCATTCCAAATTTTACCAGCATAATAATTTCTGTTCAATTAAACCTTTGGCGTTTCTCCTGCTGAAGAGGTGCGTGGGAGGTGCCCCAGTTTGGAAGCTAAGGCTCAGCGTTTCCTCTAACGCAGGAAAACATGACAGGTTCGAAAAGAAATTGTTTTGTCAGATATTTGTTTATAATGATGTTTCTTGATGTTTGCAAACCATTTCACATTTTATGAAGATATGCTGACTGACTTGCTTAAACACCTTATTTGAAGTCATTTTAAAAGTCATTTATATTGTGGTGGCTAAAACCAGACGCCCTGAAAATAATATTACAGTAAATAGTCCATTGTCCTTCTGGAATAAATCTGACCTATTGGATATTACACTCGATTACATTAGACAGATTAGTTTAGCCCCTTGAAAGAAACATTTATAAGCGAATTCAGGTTTAATTTGTTTGACTGGCTGCCATACACAGTATTAATAATGAGAAAAAATAAAAAAATAAAACTCAACCGAGTTCAGATAAAAGTGTTTGACTGTTTATAACCATCTGTTGATATAAACATAAGACATAGTATATTACAATAGCATATTACGAAGCATTTATTTACAATCATCTACCATAACGTGTGTAACAAACGTCCAGTTGATCATGTTCATCGTCTGTTCTGATGCTCAAAATATTTAAAATCTGTTACTGTTCTCACAATGAGCCTCATACAAGGACATGTTTTCATAGTCACATTACTGCTGCATTAGTCTTTTCATTCAGAATGAACGTGTTCAATTGACCTTCTGCTTCAGGCTCCTACAGACTAAACTACTGTTCTGCAGCAGGATTGTTACTGTAGAACTATGCGTTTCCACTGGAGCCGGATCATTAAGTTCCCACGAAACATTGATATTGGTTATTTTATTACATGGCTTATAAATTAGGCTATAATGCCAACAGTTATGTTGCTACTGAAACGATTCAGTAGATCTACAGCTACACTGTAGCTGCCATCCACTAGTTTCCAAAACTGACCCTCAGACCCTCCTGCTTTGCTTGTTATTAATTACAGTAGCTGCCCCACTCATTGATTACCTGGATCAGGTGTGTTCAGTCAATCAGAAGCTGGAAGCTTGAGGACCAGGTGTGGGAAACACTCCTCTAATCACTCAGAAAAGAAACCATGGTCCAACATGCAAGTTGTTTTTGTTAAAGAGCTTTGTGTGTGTAAAACAGAGCCAGTGCTGTTTCACATCACACCACACTGGCTGGACAGCTCTTCTGTTCTACATCACACAAGAACAATAATAGCTGACGGCACATTCATTTTGGGCAGAATGTTTTCCACACTGTGTCTTGTTCAGCTTCTGTTTTCATTTGGTTTGTTAAAACAGCTTCTGAAGCTGGCAAAAGACCGAGATGGTGTCAGAAGCTAGTCTGTTTAGTCTGAAGCACTGCATAAAGAGAGATTATCAACAGAATTTGAAAGCAATATACTACATGAATAATAATCTTTGCCTCACAATAGTCACTGACATTTTATAGTTAGTATATTATAGCCTTCGGCTGTTGTCTACTTCAGATATTAAAAAAAACAAGTATAATGAAAACAACTCACAAACTAATGTAGTATATTTATGATATGAAAAGAATATTTAACATTTTGGTATTATTTTTTTTAAGTAAAACTGTATTTTAGTTTATGATGTGACTGGTTTTAAATTGCTTGTATGTGAAAGCTAAGACCAAACTGTTTTAAGTTGCAGAGGCTTAATGTGTTTTCTAAGGTTTTATGCTCTGCCTCCTTGTCTGCCTCACTTTACCATCTTTGGCTTCCAACAAAATGTATGATACACAAACTGTAAACCTCTCCGGAAAAGAAAGAGTAGAAGGAAAAATAATTCACCAATAAAAAAAATGCTTGATTTAGTATTTACACTCAAAGCAACACGTTTAGAGCCACGTGACGGGTAACGTTAAGGTCACCGGAGGTTGTCTGCGCCGCCCTCATCCTAGCGTGAGTCCACGTCAGCTTCGGCGTCTCCTGGTGGGAACAGCAGTTTCCTGAGGATGGGTGCATAGAAGGGGCCAAAGACAGTTCGGTTGAAGCGGACGATTCGCCCAAAGGCCGTCCCCAGCTCAACTAGCTCAGCACTCACATGCCTGAGGGGAGCAGGCACTTCTGGACTCCTTTTGGTGGGGCTGCCCTGCAGCGTGGCCTGCAGGAAGGCCTGTACCCGTTCTCCTGCGTTTGATCGAGAGAAAGAGAGGAAAGGACGTCAGCATTCAAGTCAAGCATCCACGATGACAGAGAACTCAGAGTAAATGAGATTATAATGTATAATTTTCTTGTTGAGTGAAAAACCAAAGATGCACAGACTACAACTCAAACAGCAACCACAGGTTAAACGTTTGTGACTGACTGTACACTGGACTTTATGCAAACTGTATTCTGTGCCCCTCTACTCTTCACGTGGCACTGCTACATTTCCATTGGATGATCTAATCGACTTTATAACCTTCTTAAGGCTGTGGCTGTGTGTTGTGTTTTCTGGCACGTTTTTCCCTTGATTCAACTTTCACGGACTGTAGTTTAATGCAGCACTTTGCCAGCACACAGCCTTTCAGCAGTGACCTTCTTTGGCGTACCCTCCTAGCGGATGGTGCGATGACCATCTTCTGGACAGCTGTTAAGTCAGCAGTCTTTCCCATGATGTTGGTTGTGTGTACTGAACAAGGCAGGAAGCTACTGTGTATTTATGCTGTGTATCCAAACTCTGGATCAATTATTCGGAGCTTTAAGCCGTAGTCATCTTCAGACGTAATCAGTGTAGAGTGCACCGAGTGCAATATTTCGATGTGTTAAATCAGTTGCGATCCAAAGATACTAACTTTTCACAAACTGAAATATACTGCAGGCTCTTTAACGTATTTCCAGTCCAGTTATTTCCAGTGAATGAGAATACACTAAACCACATCCTAAAAGGAAACATTACAATTATCCAGCGTTTTGAGCTTCAGTTAATCTTAACATCATCTGACCGATGACTGTGCGGACGGGGTGGTTGCGCTTCCACAGCTCGGAAACCTGTCCTCTCAGCAGATCCTGGCTCTCCGGAGGCAGCACCGCTCTTCCGTGATCACTCAGAGCTTCATTCACCTGCTGCAGTACTTTCTCCCCAAGCCCCGGCAGCGCCCCCTTCAGGTCAGCCTCGCTGCAGCAGCAGAAAGCAGCATTAGACTAATCACCAGCAGGCTTCATTAGATGTGTAATAGGGAACGGGTCATTTATAAGCAGTGTTGAGTAGAGTCCTGGGACTCATGGAAGTCGATAAATAATCATCTTTAATAAACTCTAGTTCTCTCAGAAGGGGTCTGGATTTAAAATTACATTTTAATAAAGGCTGTTAAGGGGGAAATTAGAGCACGAACAGGCCTTTAATATCATAAACTACTGTTCTATATGTATCCTCTAATCATGACAGGACTTCTGTTGAACAGAAAGAATGAGGTTAGCTGGATCCGTTCTGACAAGCTAGATGCCTCCTGTCACGGCCATTGGTTTGCTTCTCATACAATACCTGTTCCCCATGACAGCCAGTACATGCATCACCACATCCTTCTCTTACCTGGTGTGACTGCCCTCCAGCAGGGCAGTGATGGACTGCCTGAGTTTACCTACAAACCCCTGCAAAGAGAAAACGATGCCCCCACACTGAGAGTCGGTCAGGAGCAGCACTGAAACCTCCAGGACTAGCATCTGGAGCTGCTGGGCCAGAGCGTCCAGGCGGGCTCGGTCCATCAACGCTGTCTGTGTGCAGAAGTCACAGTTACTCACAGAGAACTGCCTGCATTGGTATTAAAGTCAGATGGAATCCAGTGGTACAGTCTAGTTGCTCTCTGATACACACCAGAAGCAATTGATGCTTATTTGAAATTATGAATCAATTAATTTACAACTACTGAAGTAGTAAACTTCAAAATTATTTAATGGCTTAGTTAAAACAATTTGTAGCTTTCACATTGTCAGCAGGAGGTGATGGAAAATGTAGAAACATAAATAGAGCATAAAGAATGAAGAGGTTGTTGAAGGTAATAGAAAAAATGTCAAAGTGGATCTATATTATATTTTGCATGAAGTCATAGATAATGAATTTTAGTTGCACTTAATGTCAAAATGGTTTTAAAATGGTAATTATACAGTGTTGGAATTTGTTATAAAGGTTTAAGAGTAATTGTAAAATGACAAACATTCAGCTTCAACAACTCTGTTCTAATGCAAACATCTGTAGTTCAGTTATATGAGAATATTACCATAGGCTTATAGTATATGCCTGTAGTGTTAAAGAACTGCTAGCTAATATCAGATCAACTAAGAATGTTCAGAACAAAATGTTTGACGTGATGAAGGTGATCCTGAGTTTCTTTCATCTGACTGTGGGTACATCTGGCACGAAATGTTGTGAGCCACTGTTGTGCAACACACTTCGAGCTCTAATGTGTTGTCACATTGCTTGAACATGCAGCAGAGCGATGCGAAGCGAACGTTCCCTCGTGATCAATAAAATATCACTGAAATGAAAGGGGTAGGGATGATGTCATTTTGCAGGCTGTGGCTGACCTCAGGATATTTCTGGTCCTGCGGGTCCCAGTGCAGCAGATGC
This sequence comes from Macropodus opercularis, assembly GCA_030770545.1. NCBI lineage: Eukaryota > Metazoa > Chordata > Actinopteri > Anabantiformes > Osphronemidae > Macropodus > Macropodus opercularis. The sequence goes on from CM061099.1 coordinate 8,320,571, forward strand.
ATGTAGGCTCGGTGGAGGACAGCGGTGGCGCTGAGAGGACTTTGGCTGTCAGGAGCGGGTGAATCAGGCTGAGCTCTGACGGCTGACGCCTCTTCTAACACTGCAGCCTGAAGCCATGTGGTGGTATTATCCAGAGAAGCTGACAGAAAATGAGAAATGTGTGCAAATTAAAGTCCTAGTAGACCATATAACCTATAACATTCACAAGGTGATTTATACACAGTAATGATTGATTGATTGACAAGATCTTCTTTAAAAATGTTCTTTGAATTCCTATACATTGAGTATATAAAGCTAAAATGGCCGTGTGAGCACCAGCAGCCTCCTTGTCACTGTGCCAGTGACTCTGATTAGCCTGCTGCACTTGGACAGAGAAATATCTGAGTCAGAACCGCCGGAGTTCCCTGATTGGCTGGCAGCACTTCACCTAATCTATCAGATGCTGAGTGTTAAAGATCAGGATAACTGAAATGAGCTTTGGCAATACATTCTGAAGCCAAAGTTACCTTTACCACCCATCACTCGCTAATAGAGGTTAAAGGTTAGAGGTTAAAGCTCCCTTCCTCACCAGGCTCCTTGTCCAGGATCTGCTGGAACTTGGTCCTTTCGTACTGTACGGCCTGTTGCAGGAGGTGAGGCCTCAGAGTCTGGATGGTGAAGTTAACCATGTCCGTCTTCATCAGCCCCAACACACGGAAGATCTCCCTTAGAGAGATGATATTTGAGTCAGCTGTTGAGACACGAACTAAGAACTACAAGAGCGAGCAGGCAACGTGGAAGCATACTTCTCTCCATCAGAGCAATGGCATTTTTAATCTGTAGAGCATATGTAACATAATTCACATTAGAGTTTGTTGTCATAGTGTGCTGTAACCCGTGATAGCAGAGAAATCAAGTTAGATCCAAAACAACTAAAATAAAAAAAACAATACTCATCCTACATCAGGCACAAGCTGGAGCTGTAATGTTTGCATTAACCCGACCCCTCACCTCAGGAGCTCCACAGGGTGCTGGAGGTCCCTCAGTGCTCTGACATCAGGGTCACGCACAGGAGCACATAACGACGCCATGGTGTTGATGATGTATTCTGCCAGCCTGTGAAGGTCCAGAGCTCCGTGAGCCACCTCCTGCTGGATCAGCTCCATGTCCAGAACCTCATCCAGCTGAGATCTCAGTCTAATGTGACCGGGCATCAGCAGGGACTGAAGTATCTAATAAGGAAAAGAAACTAAAGTCCTTAGAGTTTCATCTATACTAATAATATTTCACGTATTTAACCTGCGATCACATACAAAACACAGCACCACCAAACATGGTTGTTGTTCACTGACTTACCGTTTTGATCTCCTGCAGCAGAACGACAGCATGGTTATAGTTTGGAGGATCACTGCTGAGCTGCTCCTGTAGCCCGTCCCAAAACGCCCGGTGAACTATCTGCGTCACTCTGCTCTCCAGGCTACAGAAAGAAAACGGTTAAAACACAGCTCACAAGACACTGAAATGTCAAAAGAAAAGAGAGTAGCAAGCGTTGCTTTATTTGTGTAATTGTGATAGTGCATCTTTTCTTTTACTCGCCTGTCGGAGGAAGGGCTCCTGGGTTTGAAGCCGAACTCTCTGTTCACCACTATCTCATGTGCGAGGCTCAGGTTGGAGACACAGTTTTCTAGCTCCATCTGACTGGATAATGAGGCAGTGGGTGGGCTCCCTGACACCAGACAGGACACACACACACACACAAGTAATTAAAACTGTCACATGTGATAATATTTCAGTTACTAATGGCCCCTGAACGTGCCTGAAAACAATAACTGCTATAATAAAGCTGGGTACCTGTAGGAGAGTGGAGCTTTTCCAGACAGGGAGGGTCAGAGGGGGAATCATCGGCCGCTTCATCTCTTTGATTTGGCATTTCAGCAGCAGCCTGGACATTTCAATCACAGTTTGGTGAAACGGCCAAGTTGGTTCTTCCGGGAAGCGTCTCAGCCACGACAGTTAATTATTTAATTACGGCACTTCTGGTTTAAGCCAAAATACCACAACGTCGTCGTGTGGATCTAGGAACTCACTCAGTGCTCGCAGGACTTCGGCACAGCACAGCGTAGTATAAATACTATTACAGTTGGTTGACACGGAAGAAAACGTCATTATACCGCTTTTCAGGAATTTTACGTTTAATGCAAAATCTGGTTGACTGCAGTTAGTTTGCAAAGGTTATTTTCTTATAGCATAACTGTAATTGAATTGTCGTTGTGTTGTTGGTGCGAAACCATTTACACGCCGCGTTTCCGGATTATTTGGAGCAGTTACTCGATCATACAATTATTGAAGTTAACGTTACTCACGCGAAGCTCTGTTGTATTTACTATATCTAAGGTTCATATAGTGGAGTAGCGCTAAGAGTCTATGTCACTGTGTACTGCTATAAACGAGTACATTTACAACTAAGTAGAAGTTTTTTTACTTCCCTCGTTGCAATTTCATCAAATTTACAATCAGTTACTCAAACGTAACTACAGCAGATAAAAAAAGAGAAGATAAAAAGTGACGGTCATTTGGAGAAAATGTAGTTAAACCTACCTGGTGCTGTTGTTTTGATGACGTGTTTATTCTGAATAAACTGAAACGCCAGTAAACACCAGTTTAAAACCCAGCTCAGGTAACGTACCGTAACGTTACGTCACGCGCAGCAGCAACGTCAACGGTCGGTTAAAACCGGGCTAAACCATTGGCAGCTAGCGGTTCAAAACACAGACAGGCTCAGGTTCAAGTTCAGCCGTTTAATGTGCGTTTCACACAGACCTGTGCTTTTACTGTTTTTACAGGTTTTAGACGTATAGTTTATTTATAAATGACGCGATAAAAAAAACAGTATTACAAATAGAGTAGTCCGCTGTTAAATCAAAACAATGGGCGTGTCCCTGCGCTACGTCTCCGTGCCACACGTCATCATGTTTGAACCAAACGCGATATACCTGCTCCTGTACACGCATGCGTAGCTCAGGCTAAACAACACAGAAGCAGCTGGTGCGTTTGAACACAGTTCACTGGATGAGACACGAGGCCTACAGCTGTTACACGACAACAGCTGGAAACGTCGCGAGCACCGAGAAGGCGCCACGCGCTACAACACAGTAGAGAGTAGACACGTCCACACCCAGAGATGGATTTTTCCAAGAACACCAGTTAGAGAATAGAACCTTCACCGCGTTGCTTTGTTCCTTTTCACCGTGAAGAGTAGTCAGTGTGTCTTGAGATATTATGTTGGTTTATAATATGTTTAATATAATATGTTTCCACACCTTTAATATCTCAACATGTCCATCCATCATCTATGCTGTAAAGAGTAGCTGGAGTCATTTGTGAGCATGGACACATCACAAATCCTTTCACTTGTTTACACCTTCAGCTTGTGCTGGAACAAAACAAACTGTCCGGTCATTAAAATGAAGCTTTTCCACGCAGACACATAAAATGACTAGAGAAATTGTACTGCAAATTATTTATAATTGCAAAATGTTGTGTAACAAACTGTTTTGTTAAATACAAGCATTTAACAAAGCATCATCTAAAAATGTTTACTTTCAGTCACAGCCACAAATCACAAATAGATAGATTTTCCTTAGAAAATAAAAAACAACTCCCAGGCCATTATGTATTTGCATATTTCAAAATATTGAACACCATTAAATTTCTGTCTTGAAATAACATGGATAACTTAAACATTTTAGTTTTTTCCTCACTTAAGCTGCTATGTACAGGTAGATATAAACGTGTTTACACCTCACTTTAGCTGTCCCATATAATAAAGTAAACGGCAACAGTAAGTGCTAAAAGCAGGATACTCCAATTGTTCCTCTGATAATGTAGTGTCCACCTATGAAAACAAACAATAAATCAAAGTCACATTTCAGTGAATTCGCTTTGAAAAAGCAGGAAAAGTGTACAGTTTAAGTTTGCAGTAGAAAGCTGGCGAGTTCCACATGAAAGGGAAATCAATGTCACAAAAGAAGCTGCTTTAAAGGTTTTTCTGTATTCAAGAGCTGTAAGAGACTCATTGTGGGAAAGAGGCAGAAGAGCTTCTAGTGAATAAAAATGAGCAAATTGATGAAAGCAAACTCCTGTTCCCAGACACACATACAGACACTTCTCTTCCATTCACACACTAACAAGACTACACAAACATCTCTAATAATAATAAATTCAGACTTCAGTCGTGTTTGTCTCAATGCCTCCATTCCACTGACTGTGTCGCAGTGTGACCCAACCCAGGCACAAGTGAACTTGCAGTGTGCTGCAGAGCCGTTTGTTCTAAGCGTCTTATTTTCATCACCATTCTTTCTCAGAATACCTGCAGTTGTTTTCTTGTGTCAAACTTCATTTACACCTGCTGTTAAATTGAAATGTTTCTACACACCATGCAGCATTGGAGGAGTGCCAACGTCCCTGTACCATCCCTGACTAGCTTTGAGACAGGCAGTCCTTGTAAAAGTAACAATACTGTATGGATGGCATTTACACTTGGCTAAGATCTGATCGCAAGGTGACCAGGCGAAAATGGTACCTGCAATGTTGTCTGCATTAATTTACACCTGTATTTGTCTGGATGACATATCCAGAAACAACATACAAGGTGACAACAGTATAAATTGGCAGCTCTGCAACATCAATCTCCTTTTGCTGTCAAATACGCCCTCATTTAATATGATAATCCACATTTGGTAGAGTTATCACTGTGGCTTTTGATTTAATTTTAATCTACTGCCTACGTTGCGCTGCAGCAGCAAATAACTGCTGTGAGCGCATGGAAACAGGCCATCAGCTCCTAGTTCATACAGTATGCATGACCAGCTAATGACCAACTTACCATCATTGCCACAAATACAACTACTCATGTGGATACTGATGAGTTGATGCAGGTGAGAATGAGGAGTTTGTCAGATTGTGCATCAGTGGAGCAGGACTAGTCCTGTGGAGCATGTGAGGTCGTTGTGCAGCCAGTTCTCTGTGAAGGTTGTACATTCTGCTCACACACACACACACATTCCTGCTACGAGTCTTTGAGCATGTTGATGCGTGCAAAGATCTTGAGTGCAGGCCCCAGTTTAATGTTCATGGTGCTCATGAGGTGGTCCTCCTTTAACAGGAGCAATGCCTGTCCGTCAATCTCTTGGGACCGAAACTCATCTGCTATCTCCTGACAACCTGCACAAACACCAGAAGCAAACAAGCTGGAGTTAATCACATAGAAAAGAGATTCATTAGCATAAAGCGTGCAAAGCTTTATGAGTACATTTCCTGAACAGAGAGTCTGTTTACTCCACTGACCTGGCAGCGAACGGATGAACTCGTAAACTTCTTCCACGTTCCACTTGGCAGGGTCGTTGGGTAGAAAGCGCTGACAGAGTGAAGGTGCATCTCTCCCAGCATAGCCCTCCTGATCAGAGGCCCTGCTTGGCTGCCGGTGAATGGCCATCTGAGCTTGGGCGGGACCCAGGGGTCCAGAACTGGCGGCTGACATGGGAGACGGCGGTTCCTCATAGCTGGACATGTCCGAGCAGGGGCTGGACTCCTCCTGACTAGGCTGAGAGGGATGTGGTGAAGATACAGAACCGCCCTGCGTCTGCTGTGGCGGGGGAGACAGCTTCTAAAAAGCAGAAAAGTGAGGAATGACGTCAAAGCTCAGCTTTGTTCAAATTAATTGTTCATCAGTAAAACGCTGCTGGGACATGGTGTCAGTCACAGCAAAGATTAAATGGGTAACAAGAGATATTTATCTGTGTAACAGCTTCAAATGACTAAGGTAATGTGCCTGCTGATAGTTGATAGGGCTGCTGGCTTGATACCAACACCTTACTGATTTTTTTGTGCTGAGCGTGCCTAATCCTCTGTATGACCCACTTATTTGTATAAGACAAAAGCACCCAACAGGGAGGTTCAAGACTCAATCTTCAACACATTAGAGAACTTAAAAACATTTTAGGTATAAAACTTAAAATGTGTTCACAAGCTTATTATCAAAAAGTCCCCAAAATTCCATCTGAAACTGTAAGAAACAGAACTGCATCGTAGAGATTTAAATAAGTTACTTAACAGCTTGTGTTTCTTTACTTCAGACAGTTTGGGCTGTGAGAAAGACATACGTGTGTGTCAGTCAGCTCACCCAGCACAAACTCACCTAAAAAAACAAATGTGCCACTAAAAAGCATCTCTCCAGTCTCTACAGACTGTAAACCTGTGAACCACAGCTTCAAAACAAAACCTGAAGTAGAGAAGAATCTATATTTATCTATACTGATTTCCAGACACCTGGACACCTTAAGTGAATGCATTTTAAAAATATTACTTTGCCGTGTCATTACTATTTTCAAAATTTTAAGAGCAGGAAGTGACCGAAATTAATAAGAGGCAGTCAAAACTTATTAAATGATTAGTAAAAAAACCTTGTTGATTCTGATGTCTACATAAATTGTGCAGAAGGCAGAAAATCTCTGCTAATGGTTTCCCATTCTTACTGGCCACCCATAAAGGCTGAAGATCATAAAGCACTTAATGACCCTTTAAGGACAGAGGGAGATAATCAGGCACTCACACAAATGATGCATAAGTTCATTAAAACACATGAGGCATGAAAAGTGCAGGATATAAAAAGTGCAAGTGGAAGCAGGATGTGTTGATGGGAATCTTTCACAACAGTGGAATATTGTTTTATATCTGTACCTGTTTCTTGGCTTCAGCACTGGTGCGGCCCTGAGCTTTTCTACGCCAGCGGTTTGTTGGTTTTGTCCTCTCTGGACGGAAAAGGCCTATTCTCTTAGTACAGCCCACATTGTACCTGTCCAGAAAGGTACGTTATTAAAGATTGTGTTTACAGAAGGAATAAAACATTAAATAAACGAAAATATGAAATCCACAATGACTTGCCTCTTTGCACAAACCACGGAGCAGAATCTTTTAGAGCCTTTGAAGGTGTAGGCAAAGTCGACCCAGCCACAATACTCGCAAGTCAGCTTGGGTTCTTGTTCTTTTTCTGTAAAAGGGTAAATAGTTTCATAAAGCACACACTCAACATTTCCTTTAAGTGAAACATTCTCTGCTCAGACTGATCACTCAACACTTCATTAAGAGGTGCTTTACTCATGCCATTTAAATACATTACACTCTATGGATAAGACGTAACGTTGCATTAGATGACACAGGTGTTAACCACCGTAGGTTTTAATAGCAGATGAAGCAGATGAAGCAGTTTTCTGCGTCGCTCCATTTCTGTGAGCATTTAATGTTTGGATGGAGTTAAAATAAAGCTGATGGTTTGAGCATGTCATCATTAGTCAATGTTACTAGTGGGTCAAAAACCATTTGCCTCTCTGGAAGTGAAGAGTCAACATCACAGCCACCTCTGTCTCCATGAGTAGCATTTTGTAGTTTACAACTTAGGTTTAACAATCTTGATAAAAAGAAAATGGCCCAGAACATGTGGACTGGGGCAAACCTGGAGTAGCAAAGCACTACTGATGGAACGGATGTTAGCCATTTGACAGAGCCATGCAGAGATTAAGTGGTTTGGTGAAGAGATGCGTGTAATTACACAGAGGGTAGCCTTGTCTGAGTGGCCACACAGGGCAGCGAGTGCTGCTAAAGCTCACTTCATCCACTGAGGCTCATCAGTGTTTGCTGGGTCCGTACATGGTTCACAGCAACAAAATTCAAACCATATAAGCGTGTGTTAAGAAAGTGAGTGTCTGTCTGCTGTTACAAGGTTAATGTTGGCATCACATTGACGTTCTTACCAGCACGATTAAGTGTCTCAGAAAACGTTAAAGTGATGCACTGATTAGTTTCTCAGACACCACACTTGATATCTGACTGACAAACACACTCGTTGGTATCAATCTTTTTTGTCTCACCTGGTGGATTCATGTCATCAGCCTCAGAGTCCGAGTTTGCTGCGTTGCTGACTGGAGTTTTGTCAGGGTCTGAGGAGAGCTGATGGTCCAGCTTCTTCGGGCTGTCGATAAGAATTGGCAGGCGCTCCACCTGGTGACGAGTTTAAAAATATTTGTAATCACACAAAATTTGCATTGCTGAAACAAAATAATACAAATAAAATAATTAAATAATTTGACAGATTGTGATTATCAAGAAAAACAGAAAACACTACTGATTGCTCTTGTTTCTGTACAAATGTCAATAATTTAATGGTCCACTCATTTTCATTTCTACATCCTAAGAAACTAACTCTGGTGGTTGGACCTAACCAGTCATATGAAGACGCCATCTTGGTCTCACTCTGTAAATCCAAATTTGAAGGACCAGTAACCAAAACCGGTATTAATAACATACACAGTACATGTGTATGTACATATAATAAGCATTTACACAGCACATCCAGTAGGAGGCAGTGAGCTCAAAGCCTACATGTCACATCTCAACATTTTTCAAAACATTTTTGTTTTTTGCTGTAATTTATGAATGTGGGATGCAAATGTTGACCACAGGCAAACAAATTCAGAGCATACATATTATAAGGGTAATAACATCCCATTTAGAGGAGATTAAAGATGGATTTTTATGTCTTCAGACAGGGATACTGCATGTGGAGGTCCTTTCACACTCACTCCTTCAGCCATCTGTACTGCTTCACAGCTACAGAGCCCTACTTCACTGTAATTAAAGACTGAATCAAAGAGAAGCAGTGAGCTGTCACTAGAAGTAGTAGCAGAGGGCTTATGGTTGCCTTCTGACAACTCCCTACAGGCTGAGGCTTGTTTATCATGTTTCACCGCTGCTAAATCTGAGATTGGGTACTTACACACACTGGGAACGGCTCGGCTCCCTCCTGGATGACAAAGCCTTCGATGACATGTGTGAGGACCTGGGGCTTGACGATGGCCTGGGGCGGTTTGTTCTCCCCATTCTGCGGTGCACTGCCAGTCACGGTCGGCGCCTCGCTCTCATTTCCTGAGGTCATGGCTGGAGGTGGGGTCCCAGGTGCAATGCTTGGCCTCTTGGTGGAGCCACCTCCTGACCAACAAAAGAGCACAACACCAACAATTTATATTATTAAGCACCATGTTTCTTTGTGAAATTATACTATATATTTTAAATATATTTTTAAATGCTTTGTGACACCTTACAAAGGAAAACGCATCAGTCAATCAAGAAAACCACAGATCTATTGATTAATGACGTTCTAAGTTATTCTAGCTTGTACTGCTTCTGTTTGTCATGCGAGATTGGAAACTGAATACATCAAAATCAAATGACATTACTCACCTTCAGTTTCGCATACTAACATCAATCTTAAATATTGTAATAAAGCTCACCTCTCCTAACTTAGACGTACGTATTCCTCTTTAGACAGCACTGAAGCTTCAGACGCTGAGCTGCGCCTGCTTCTACCGTCATTATCCACACTCAGCACCTACTTCTGCCATTACAGTCATTTCCATTCAACCCAGCATGGTTCATTCATAAGACGCTTCTAATTGTAATAACTGTAAGCAACAACGGACATCAGTGACCTGCTGGCGCGTCGTCGCTCAGTAATAAGCAGGTTATCCATCACAACAACGTCTCGACAAAGCGAAAGTAAACATCGCGGCTTCGCCAACGCTTTGTCATGTTTGAAGCCACCGCTGCTGACTGACAGGAGTTTTCTTACCGCGTCAACTTCCGCTGTGCTCAGACACAAAACATGTGCGGTGTGAGTCTGTTGTTGTGGTGCCGACGCGACCTGCTGCTGCTGTTTGTGGCTGCGGCGCCGCTTCAGAGCCGTGAACGAGGCTCCACTCGGGTCCGCCTCCAGCTCCCTCCGCACACTAGACTCGACACTCAAGCGTCTGCAGCTCGACCCGGTTACAGGAGCATTTGTTTGTCAGGACGCTTCTAACCGTATTATAACGTAACAATACGTGAGAGCAGAGGCGTGGCACAAAAATCTGGGGGCCGGAGCTCAGTGAGCCCCCCCATCTTCACAATCATCTTTAATACGTATGACAGTACAATACAAGCAGAGATTATGCCCTATATATGTAAATAAACATATTTACCTGTCATCTATAGAGGTTAGACAGGGTTAGTTTATTTTAATAGTAATATTACACTGCTGCCCACAGGTGATCTACTGGTTAATCAGAAGACCCCACTTGTGTCCAGTTTGCTAAGCAATTCTGAGAGATCAGCCATTCAACCATTCAATGTTCAAATAAAGCTGATGCTTTGAGTATGTCTACATCAGTCAGTGTTACTAGTGGATCACAAAAAGTTTCCCTCTCTGGTAGTAAGGAGTGAGCTTCACACCCAATTCTCCATGAGCAGCAGTTTGTGGTTTATGAGGAACATAACATGAACATTATGTTGAAGGATTTAGGAGGAGCACTGCTATAGAACTGATCCATTGCAAAATGTTTATGTGCCTAAACTTTATGGTGTAATATAGCTGCTGTGTGATCAACCTTTTACAGTTAATCAAAGCTACTAACTGGATGAGTCAAATCACGACATTGCCTGTATCCAAGATCTCTGGCTGACAAAAGTTGTGGTAGACATCACATGCAACTTTTTTTTTTTTAACTAGTTCCTAACAAACATGACTCAGGCATCGTCTAGTGGTCAAAAGCTGTTCCATAAAAGTGCTAGTTGCACTGCCTACTACAAGTACATGTTAATAATGAGAAGTGTAAACACTTGTTGGTGGCATTGCAAGGACAACTTTTTTTTTTCCTTTCCTTGAATGATAAAGTAAAAAAAATGTGACAAGGCAACATACATCAGGGTTTCTGCAGTGTTAGGATTAGGCAGTTTAAATAGCAGTGAAATAGCACAACAAAACCCCTAGGAGCTAAAAACTTTATCATCTGTTTTTAAACAATATTGTTTATGCTGGGGAAAAACATTATGTTGCCTGGTAATCACCATTTAATAGTAGTGTCTGATATAAAGATAAAGAGAATGCTTTACGGCAGTACACACAGCAGTGGGTGCATCTTACCTCTTAAATATTTACAGAAATAAAAAGGAAACGGGGAAAAGGGGTTAGGTTTGTAAATTAATATGGACAACTTAAGATCCAATACATTCCCTGCTCACTGGTAGCTAGACCAATATGAGATGCTGCCACATAATAGCATGTGTGAACATATGTTTACTATAATTTGCAGGTGCCTGTTCATACATAATTGAAACAATAACATTTGCTGTGAGTCTGATTACATTATGTATTCATTTTTTCATTGAACTGAGGGCTTCTGGGTGTTTGTTTTCTGCAGGAGAGCAGTGAGTAAACAGTGGGTCTCAGATTAACTTCTTGGCCACAGCTCAAGGAAATCAGGCACAGCAGAGCAAGAAGAGATGGGAATCAGTAAAAGTAGATGGGCCATAAACACAGCACCCTGAACAAACACAATTACAATTTCTTTCCCCACTGAAAATTGTAATAAGTAACCAACTTGAGTTACATTTTTAGTGTTAAGAATTTTTAAGAAAAAAAATGGAAACATTTTTAAGCTGCTGTAAGAGTTTTTTCTTGTGGTGACCATTGTAAAACAACACATTTAAGTAAATCACAGAGAGCATTCACCCAAAAGATGCAGAAGCATTACCTTGTGACTGTACAGGTGTGGTTGTGTTGACCTTGGGCTGCTCTACAGGCTTGGACGGTTGTGATGGTAAATGTGCAGGTTGTTGTGGTGGTGGCGGTTGTTGTTGTTGTTGTTGTTGTTGCTGCTGCTGCTGCGTGGAGGGGGTCGTACACGTTTCCCTGACCACCAGTGAAGTTGGCTTATCTTTACTGTCCTGGACAACTCGAGAAGCCTAAGACGAGTATGAGGATGTAAAAACGTGTGACAGTAATGAATAGTCTGTGCTTTAATGTCTGTGACTCAAAGACTGAAAACCGTTAGGCCTGGAAAATATCACCCAAGTTGGAAAATACTGCACCAGAAATTCTAAACTCAGAGGTTTCCTGTGTTTTTTAAATGTATGTCTTGGAATGGAAACAGATACTGTGGCTGTTGTTGGAACAGTAGTTTTTGTTTTGCTGGTTACCACTTTCAAAATATCACAAGAATGTGTTCACAAAGAGTCAGGATGTTAAGTAGGACAGAAAACCATGTCACATTTAGAACAGAGTATCATACATGTACATTCTGAGGCCATGGAAACACCTACTGTACATTAGACAACATTGGTTCCTGTGAGGGAAGGATAAAGTCCTGAAGTCCAGTTGTGTGCACACACATTTCTTTTAGAGAAAGGAAACTTATTGGGTTTTATTAAAAATTTTCCTTGGAATGGGAATGTCCATAAAAACCAGAAAGATGGCGTTACAGCATCAGAGCTTTTTGTAGTACCCATCCATGAGTTTTCACCAGGTTCATAAATTCATCTTCAGTGCTGTTCTAGCAAACAATATATAAAATTTGACAGTATTTTGTACAGTAGCTTTTACTGACCAGACCCCTTTTTCAGGTTATAACTTACAATGTTCATTTGTGACTACGATCTGTGTGTAGCTGTACTCACCGTTGGCTGTATTTGAAGATTGATGGCAGTGAGCTGGACAGGCTGAGCTTTCAGGGAGGGGTGGAGGGGATGGGAGCTGATGGTGGAGTGGAAGATGGTGGCTGGCTGGCTGGGTGTAGAGGTCTGGTGAGAGGCAGGTTTGGGTAACACAGGGACAGGGTGCTGTGACGGCTGAATTGAGGCTGTCTGCAGTAGCTGGCCAGTGGACCTCTGGGAACATTGGCTCTGATGGACAACAAACTGCTGCTGCTTGTGCTGCTGCACCAAGGAGTGTGGCTGAATCTGGGTGTATGCTGGATGGGGAATAAACAATTATATTTAAACAACGTAAAAATTCTGCCAAGCAACCGTTACTTCCACCATTTAGAGACTTGTCTACATTTACCATCAGCTGACTAGATTGATTTTACTTAAAATGCATTTCTATCACAGAAATGGTCCTTGAGGAACAGGACACTTTTGGAGAATTCTGTTCCTGCGCCTACATTTCTACCAGAAGAATTTAAATTTAATTTCCAGAAAAACCTTCTGAATCATGCTGCTCACTGGTTAATGAGTGCCAGGGTGGGTTTAGATTAAAAGTCAGAAAACTTTAAATACTTTTACTGATTTTGTAAAAAAATTAAATTAAAAAATGTGTTTAGAACTGATCCACAGTCTTATGAATTAAACAAGACAATAATTACTATTGTATAAATACAAAGTGAACACATATTTATTTCATGTGTGGGCAAAAATCTATTAGAAGTAATTTGCCACAACTCATCAGCATGAAATGTAAATAACTACCCAATGGAGCTTGTTTTGACATGTTCCCTTCACCTGTGTGCCTTTTGTTGACAGGATGTATTATTAAAAGCCTGCTATAAAAGGTGCACAGAGAAGTCTAATATTACTCAAACTGTTTCAAAATGGCCAGTCTGTGCTGTAAACCTAAACCTAAAAACCCTCAACATCCTGGGCTCATGATACTCCCCAAAGCCTAAGACTCAGCACATCAGTCTTGTGTTATCTGAACATATGTAAGTGGGAGACTGAGACTGCCGAAGTAGCCTGAGGCTAGTCTAATATTAGCGAACACGCAGAGCCAAGTGTCCACTGCAGACTGTACGTGGTTGATGTTAAGTCAGCAGGTCCGCGCCACTCTCCTACCACCTTAATCTCCAACAGCTTTCTCTCAAACTAGAAAATGCCATCCTAGATACAGGTGGAGTAGGGGAAGACAAAGCAGCTTCTAAATGACTCAGAACAGGTGTTCCAGGTAATCCTAAGGCAGCAGCAGAGGACCAGCTTTGGGAACCAAGTTGAGGTGATGTTTAGTGATGTTACCAACCACTAATAAATCCAAGCATGGAAAACTGCCAAGTACATCCCCATTTGTGTCAACCCCTCACCGCCTCCCTCTCCTCTCGTTTTTTCATGACGTTTTGTGTGGGATAAGTTCCATCTGGTTTCAAAGTTTCCCCGTCAGCGACAAACCACAGTCTTTAGCCTGCTGTGGAAAATATAGAGGCTTCTGGTTGGAGTCATTAGTTCCTTCTGTGCTACAGCATTAACTAAAGCTTTTGCTTTTCTACATGGTGAGACAAAGTGGAACCCAGTAACATGGAAGGCCTTCAGTTAAAATCTACAATATTCAGAGCAGCAATGATACGCATCTTGAATGGGTGGTTATGGCCAGCAGCAAGCAGCATGAGGACTAAATTGGAAGGAGGTTCACAATTGAAAACGACATAAGTAACTGATTATTTTATTTATTATGCAAAAATAGACTCATATATATATATATATATATATATATGTATGTATATATATATATATACATATACACATATATATACACATATATGAACTTTATTTGGCATGACTCTGAACTAGCAGAGACAGACTAGCACTGAAACAATTAGGTGTACAATTATTAAACTAATCAACAAATACTTTTGATAAGTTTTCAGACCCTCCCTCCCCAATGGTAGGATTTGCTGCTTCAGTTTACCCAAAATACCCCATGTACACAGAGTATTACATAAAATATCATATATCATAATAAACTTCTTCTACTTTTGACCTTTTCAGTCCCAGGCCAAGATGAAATGCAATTAACTAGCCTACACTATTTTTTCTCTGAAACTTTAATCTGTACCACATGACCGTCATCAGCTGAGAAAGTCTGACCAGATGTCTATTTTAGAGATGTCCAAAATTATTACTAAAACAATAAAATAATATACAGCTCCATATAGAACCATTATGCTCACATTCACACCTAGAGGTGATTTAGAGCAACCAATTTGGACTGTGGGAAAAGCAAAGTACCCAGAGGAAACCAATGCCGAGTAAAGACGTTGTCATAGACTGGAGAGTCCAAATGTCCATCCTTCATAAAGATTGACTGAAGACTCTGTAAGAAGCGATGCCGAAACTTAGGCTTGTTTGGTGGACAGTGTGTGACTCTTATGAAACTCAAGTGGGCTACGCTGTACTATGGTCACAATAATTGGTCAGCATAATTGGGTATGCAAGTACGTTGCTTTATGTCGAGTGTGTCAATGGAAGGTGTGTCAAGTAGGAATTAAGAAGGTTGTGCATAGGGAACATGTAGTTCTGCTAAAAAGTACTACTACAACTGTACCACATTCCTTTAAATTGTGGAAAAGCTTTATTATATACATTACCAGTTATTTCTTTCTTAAAGGAATATTTTGTTTAAAAAAGATGAGTGAATGAGAACTGAAAAAAATAAATAAAAAAGTACTTAATGTAATCTATGGATTAATCTAATCAAAAAATAATTGATACCTTAGTTATAAGGAAAAGAAGTGTTGGGTGTAGCCCTACTGTTACATAAACCAAACCAAAAAAGAAAACCAAAAAGCTAAATCCAGGAGTCAAAAATGACATCTTTTGTAACTCCACAGCTGCTTCAGTCTAAACTGAATCAAATTATGAGGGAGGTCACTAGAGATACTAAGTCTCGCTCTGAGTGATGAAAGGGGATTTCTAAAGCAGTCCACGCTGGACACAGCAAGCCTTCCCTATGAATCCTGACAACTTTCTCAAGTGCCTAATGAGGAACAGAGAGACATCTTGGAAGCAGAGGAAGAGGGGGAAATTCATTTAAATGCTATTCACCCCCAAGGTCTTGAGATTTAGGACTGGAATGACTCAGCCCCACACCCACACATTTATACACATGCAATAAACAGTATGTGAAACTGGCCTCTAATCCCCTTCAGTGTTCAGATAGCTTACTTTACTTGTGCAATGTCCTGAGGTTGAGGACAGTATATGTTCCTGATGGGTTCGCATCACCAGGCCTTGGAAAATCCCTTAGTTTCCACATTTCCCTGGCTGTTGCTTTGGCTTTCTCTCATGAAACACATTCCAACATAAAACAACAAAACAACAGCAGGCCAGACGACATCTTTCCAATCTAAAATTTGGTTTCTAGACACTTTCTTAGGAAGAGTAATAAATTGAAATTGAATGAATCAGTGTTCTCTTAATGCCAGTCCTTCCTAACAGTCTTATCTGATGATTAAAAAACAAATAATCTGGCCATGCAGATGTTGAGATGATGTCAGCAGTGAACAATGTGCCATCAAAATCGTATTTGTCTAGGTTTCCATATCCTAAAGGAGCATTTATCTACTGCCTTTCCAGTGTCTTTGTAAATTGCAACTCAGCTGCAAGCATCATCTGCTCCTTTTAATCTATGAGCATGGTGCTTTTGGGGGTTCCCTGCTGTGTGTTTTTTTTTAGCACAATGACTCTTTCCTGCCAGGAGAAGGTAATCACAAACACTAAGTGCTACAAGCCAGAGGGCCCAATATTTGTTTTCCGCCCAGACACTGAACCATTAAAGGTTTGACAGTCTAAGTAACAGAGACATCATTTTAAACTGATCTGATAGTTTTGATAACTGGATGAAAGCTCACAAAAATAGAAGCAAAATAAATCACAACTCAATTTCATTGTTCTCACTGGTCAGACAAATCTCAGATGAGCCATGTAAACATGTTCAAACATGACTGGGATTAACAATATAAATAATTATACTATACTTATTGACATGGTTGCCAATGTGTCTAACTTTTTAATCACAGTTTAAAAGTAGGTCAAGTACTTCACAACAATATGTAAGAGATAGTTTTTGTAGGTTTTTCTGCAAACATTTTTGTAGCAGAAATATGCTTAAAAAATGTAGGCTCCTTTAAACCAGACTTACTGAACAGGCTGACTGCAGTGCAGAGATATTCACTTCTGAGAGCTTTTAAGCAGGGGCTCAAATGGGATTCATTTAGGATAGAAAAAAGTCATGCAGCAAACTAATGACTGTAACTAACCTCCTCCTGCTACTAATAAGCAATTATCTAATGCTGAAATACAACAATTAAAGGCCACCCTCATATCTTAACAACATTAAAAAGAACTGACTAATTAGGCACACAAGCCTAATTATATCCAACGCCTCCTGATTAAAACTAAGGTCAATAACGCTGTGAACCCAACACCCAGCTAAATGACTGGTTTCTCTCTTTTACTGAATCTAACAAAATACTAAACATCAATCGCATTCATAGTACAACAGACAGTGGCAGCAAAGTTTGAAATGTTTGACCAACGTGTGTAATGACCAAGTCACAGTCAAGATGAAACTTTTACCCTAATCTGAAGCTCATTAGCCAGCCAATCTGTACACCCTCCCCTGAACCAGAGTAGTCACTCTCCAGCATCTCATGTGCACACCTGTCCCTCATGGCCCGCTGCTATGGTAACCAATGCCTAACCCCCCCGGTTTTCAGCTTCCAACCTCCCTTTCATTTTATGCGAATCCATTACTGCAACAAAGCAAGACACACTTAGATAATCTCTGCCCCTCCTCCTTGCACAGGCACAAACCCCAAACCATAGACACACATGTGAAAAGGCAGACAAAGACAACAGCAGGCATCAACACGGTGGTACAGTATGTGTAGGCACAGTCATGTACACATACCGTACCTGACCATGTTTTGAGGGTCACGGAACATATATTATATACTATTTTGTAAATAGGCGCCTCACATGCATCAAATGCCGCAAACTGGGCTTAATCTGCTTGTAGCATTAGTGTATTCACACTGGAAAGAAAATAAACAGCTGCCGACTTTCAATTACACAATAAATGTGCCTTTTTGTGGGCTCTAATTCACAAGGCAACTGAAGTCTTTCAGACAAAGCCCAACACACTGCCTGTAATAGTTTGATTCAGCCCTTTAGTGAATGGGCTGTGAAGCCGGCCCAGACATGTCCCACTTAACAACACTTTTAAGAGCTTTCTCTTGGCTTAGTGTAGAATCTCCTTTCCGGTCTACTCTTACTCATATCACAGTAAGTCAAAGCCCAAAATCAATTCTGGCATATGAAATATATGTCTGGGGACTGTTCGCTGTACCTACCTGAAGCAACCAGAGACTGAGCACTGACAGCTGTGACATTCCGGCTCATGTTTATAGCTCTAACTTCTGTGACTGCTGCACCATCCCCCTTCTTTCCACCTTCAGAAGGGCTGTCAGAAGAGCTGGCCTTCCCTCCTGTGGCTGTCTGCATCCCCGTGTTGGGATTCTTGATCAGTGAGGCGGGTTGGATGGGCACAGGGCTCTGTTTCAGACTGAGAGCCTGCAGTGTCTGAGTCTGTGTGGAGGATGTGGTCGCCCCCTGCTGGCCACGGATGGTCAGATTCTGGACTTGATTCTTAGGAAAAAACAGAAGAATTACTGATCATACTGGTCTTCTTTAAAACCTCTACATGAGGTTTCTGCAGTGGTCTAAGCCAGGATATGTTTCATAAGAGCTAATATGTAAATGTATTATTACATCATTTATTTTCAACTTCCTCACTACCTGTGAGGAGGCCTGTGTGGAGCTCTCTGACTGGACAGCTGCCACTGTTGCTGTTGGAGTAAAGATGAGCTGAGGGGACAGAGGAACAGCACGGCCCAGGCTCCTGGCCACCTGCATCAAGTTACTTTGCTGTGCCTGAAAAAACATCACATATAAAAAGAGACAACAGGAATGAATGAGAGAGAAACCGTTTACTCACTTTATCAATGCTTTAATGGACAAAACATGATTTTTTTAGAAGTCCTGTGCACGCACACACAAAAACTAAAGTATCCAAAGGACACAAATCCAAACTAGGATGTGCTTATTTATTCACTCAGCATGTATGTGCGCTTGAGTTTATGCATATATGCAAGTTCATGTAAATGTGTCACTGGCTATGCTCCTTGTGTCTGCAGTCTCACCATCTGTGCACGCAGGTACATATGTGCCTGGCTGGAAGGACTGCCCAGCAGAACAGCCTGCTGAGAAATACTGGAGGGACTTGAACTAATGCTCTGGGCCCTGCTAATCAGCTGAGCAGCAGCTGGGGAGGTGGTCAGGTTGATCTGTGGTGGAGAGAAAATTAACAGGAAAATTAGGTTACACAGTTCTATACTGTACACATGCCTTGTACACATGTGTCTTTCCACAATTAAATACACATAAAATCAAATATACTGATATTATAATCTGCAGAATGTGTAAAATGTTTATATCATTGGTACTGCATATTAACAAAAGGCATTTTCAGTTGCTTTGCTGTGTAGAAGAAAAGGAGCATTAGCAGCAGTCCCAGTTACCACCAAGTGTACTGGTGCTAAAATGAAGTTAGTTCCATCATAACCTAATGGACTGGTGTAACTTAAGAGGCAGACAGCGCTCAAAACTGCACTTACTGTAGCCTGAGTAGAACCTGTTTGCTGAGATGAAGTGCCATTTTGTGAAGAGCTTTGACGACCAGCTGCAATACTGGCCTATCAGAAGAGGAAGAGAGAAAAAAAAAAAGCAGTTCCTGAAACGTGCCTTAAAGCAGGTCAAAAATATTAGTAATGATTGTCACTATGATGCTGGGACCAATCTTTCACCAACGTTTCCTGACCTGTTGCACAGCAGCCAAGCTCTGGAGCTGAGCAGTGCTGAGGCTGTGCTGCTGCTGGAGTGCTGCAGTTTGCAACATCAGATGCTGCTGCTGAGCAGCATACATTTGTTGTAAGTATTGTGCTGCAGTGTTAGGCTGTCGGAATACCTGCAAATTAAGACCAACAAAGGGGAATAAGTCACGCCGCACTCAAAGGTTTACTCATAATCCATTTCAAAGAAACAGGAAAAAAAGCATTCCACAAAAGCTAGGACATGCTAAAACACAACAGATAATGCTACATAAAAACACAACACTGTTCTGGACATTTGTTGTGATTTTGTGGACTGGCCTAAAATGTACCTACTTACATTCACAAATGAATCTAGGCAGTGTTTCAAAATGTCCAACAGTCCTGATTATCATTTGGCAGTTAGACAGATACTCTCAAGCACTGTCAACACCAACATAATTCTCCTCATTCTTTCCTTTTTAAAGTGTCCCCTTCCTTTTCAAGAAAGGATCTTGACCCATGCACCCTGGCATCAGTGGACCGTGCAGGTCCAAATCTCTTAGAAAGAGGGTCAAATTAGCAGAGATGCTATGTCCATTCAACCCTTGTTGTCTATAAATGGCAGTCCATGCTCAAGAGGTCTTTCTGGTGTCAGTAGTGCTTGCCTTTTAACTGTCACCGGTGTGAGTACAAGTAAAGAAGGACTAAACTTAACAAAAACCCTGCTGTCAAAGCATCAGCAGAAAAGGCTGAGTGGACCTTATTCAGGAATGTTAAGCCTGTGTAGGGGCTTATCCAGGGGTCAAAGGATCACGAGCACTAAAGCACAAAAAGCATTCTTTGCTTCAGCAGGTCTCAGATTCTGTGAGAGGGACATTTCTTTGAGTTAAATGAGTCATTAATTTATTTTCTAATTGGAGCAAATTAAAGTTTTATTTTACGAGAGCATCAAATATGTGGCCTTCTGTGCACCAACAGAGGGCAGCAGAGATGAGGATGGTACACTAGCTTATGTTCATTTACCTGTGGACTGAACTAAGTGTGTGTGCCCATCACACACACCATAACAACTGAACATCAAGGTGTTACTTATATAAATAACACCAAGAAACTTACCTGCACCGTTTGTCTGTCAGGTATCCCACTGTACGATATCTGAGGCACTGCCTGTCTTCCTGTTGTAGTGCTTCCACCACTACTACCACTACTATTGCTACTACTACTACTACTGATAGTGTTACTGCTACTGCTGGTGGTACTACTACTATTACTATTGGTAGTGGAAATAATAGAAGTGGTAGTAGTTATAGTAGTGTTAGCGGTACTATTACTGCTGGTGGCTGTGGAGCTGGTGGTGGTAGAGGCGGTGGTACTGCTGCTGACCGTGGAGGCAGGGGCCCCTGGCTCACTCTCCATGGTGCCCTCTGCTCTTCTCACCTTTGACCCGCGGCTCTTCTGAATGGCTCTCCTGTGCCTGGAGGAGAGATGGTGGAAAGAGTTGTTTGTACAGACACCTCAATGACTTTCTTCAACCCCACAACAGAACCCATTTAACAAGGTCCTAACTGAAACTTACACAACCCTTGACGACGACAACAACAACAACAACAACAACAACAACAACAACGCATACAGTGTTAAAGGAAAAAATTGTCAGGCATAAGCAGTCGAAAATTACTGTGTGTGTGTAAATAAAGTTTGATGATGAATTATAAAATTATTTCTGTTCATCGCAACTTTTAACAACTTCTTCACATGCAGCTGGTTGTTGCTAAAAATTTGTGCTGGACGGTACAACAGAACAGGTACAGATTTGCATCCACATTTGTATTATGTGGTTCATGAACTATGTTATAATGCCAAGCCACGTGTGACTTCACAATGGGGCATACAAAAATGATAGTGACAATTGTGTTTATATTCTCCACTTTGATAATCCCAATCAGATTCCATTTATCGAATAACTAATATGCTTGTGGTGTTACTGCAGTTTGAGGCAGCATGTGAAGTCACTGAAAGAGGAGCATGGTGCTGACAACTGTTTCAGTCCACAAAAATCCCATCTAAAAGCTGGCTATTTAAAGCAGACTAAGATCGATGAACATAAATCCAATATTTTAGGTCTGGGTCAAATTAGCTCTCTTTATAGTATTGACTTTCTTTACTACATTGTGAATTTCAGACTGAGTCCATGTAATCCTGTCTGTAACGTACACAAAGTAGACACTTTAGGCCCTTCCTCTAAAAGCCTTTTAAAGGTTGGTCTCCATTAATACAAGGGGAAAAGGTTTGGAGCTCACAGGGATGAAATGGAGAGGCATTCGGCACGACAGGTAATTAGGTGCGAAGAGTATAGGAGGGAAGAATTAATCATTTTTTTTCCTAAAGGAAAAGAAAGTTCAGAAGTCTTTGCTGAACCTGAGCTCTAATACAACAAGAATCAGAAACCATTCAGAATTTGAGATGCAAGTGCTTTAGATAAAAAAATTGGGTTTGATGAGTATATTGGAAGGCTGAAACTATGTGGCGTCTGATGTAACAGTGCTCAAAAGAGAGGCTAATTCAGGGCGGGTGGAATTTGTAGCAAAAGCAAGTTAAGAGCAAAGGTTGAGGGAGCAGGCTGAGAAATTAGTGAGCTGGAGAAAGAAGAATGTGTGATGGAAGTAATTAAATAAGGTGCAATCCTGCTGCCATGCTGCAGTTCTTAAGCCACTTCCTCCTCCTCATTACTCTTTACTCTTTTGAGCAGGTTAAGAGCCACAGAAAATCTCTATAGCCCACTTATGTTACAAACCTGACCTGGAAACAAACTGCTATCCTACTAAACCATATGCTATTCATAAAAAGGCAAAACAGCGAATCTGAGCAAACAAATTACTGGCAGAGAGAATGGCAGAATTTAACTTTGCATGTGCTTTAAACATCCCACACTAAACAGACAGACTTCATCCTCACCTAACTGACCAATTTTAAGAAGTTTTTAAGAACATTTAGCAAACTTGTTGAGATGAAGGCGCACAGGCAGACATGGAGCGTTTCGAGCCTCGAAAGTAGTGCTAAAAGCGTGAGACCAGTGTGTGTAAGGGAGTGAAATAGATGCTTATTATGAATTGTGGTGAAATGCCACAGAACCAAATGTAAATTATCTACTTTTTGTGTGTTGCGACATCCCACGGTGCCTCTAAAGTACATTAAGACAATTTAGGCCAAAAAATTGTCCTGGGAGTACTGCTTCTGCACAAACAGCCTATGAATTGTATTCAATTAATCAGTGCATACACAGATGTTTCAATAAAGTTATTTAACGGATAAACAACTATTTCAGGGGTCAACCAGAGAGAATCAAATGAATTTTAAAAAAGCAGCTAAAATTCAAAAGACAATTTAATACAATAGAAGATAAAACAATACCAAACATAAAGACTAAAACACAAATGGACCATGGGTTTCCATCAGTCAGTGTTTGCTAATTAAAAACTGAGCGACTACATTATTTTATCATTACAAAATTGAACACTTGCGGTTGTAAACAAAGCAGCACCACTGCCAAAGCCGGTCTGCCTGCATGCAGTCATTAGCCTACATCACAGTCTGCTTCCCACTGCTTCCTCATGTGCCGAGAGGGGAGGGAATCCCCTCTGGTAATGATGCCTTCATCCCCTGTCTTTCTAAGAGGAGTCACCAATCCATCAGTGAAACGGTGAGATGAAGAACCCCCCACACCCAATTTTTAAGCCAATATGCAAGCCTGGGACAATATTCAAGCTTTAAGATGTTTTTTTCTAAAAACCTGGTCGGTGTCAAAGCAGCACAAGTATCCTGTAAAGCATTGCAAAGAACTGGTCAACACCATGACAACATTATTTCAGCTCGCTGCACACCTCACAAGAGGATGTATTGATCTATAGAGGCATTACAAGACCACAAGAACAGACTGTCAGATTTGCATTTAGAGGATTTGCATAGTCTGCAAGAAGATGAGTGCCGTTAAGAGCCTGTCAGTCAGACTAGCGGTCTCCTCAGTGCTTAGATCACAGTACGAAAGTACAGGAACCTCCATCAGTGTTCTTCCTTCAGACCACAGAGGAAAAACTCTGACCCACATTAAAAATACCATAAAAATGCATCAATCAGAGGCACTAATCAATTATTTTATCATAATGGCTTAAATGGCCAGACAATCCATTGAGAAACACAAGCTTGTGTGTGTGGAGGGTTAGTCCGCTGTAGAGACAAAGCCCCTAACCCTGGTGCTCCTACCTCTTCTGGCCCCCCCAACGTGATGCAGGGGTATGATGTCCCATCCCCCGGGGAATGTGCTGTCCTCCTGCAGGATTTTGCTCTTCTTTGTCTGCGTAACTGAGTGGCTGGCTGGCTGAGTGAAAGAGTGAGCGTCTGCAAGTGTGTTTCTGTGCTGTATCTAAACCCCCAGCCCCTCTTGCCTACCCCCAACATGCATCGAGCTCGTCGTCCCAGCATCAACACAGCACTCCACCAACCAGGCTGCGGCCTGCCTCCTGATTATGTGGTATCCTAGCGACAGCCAACAGGGTGCCTATGGATTCCCCGTGCCAGGCAGCATTCTGATTGGATAACAGAATCCTCTCTAATGAAGATGATGATAATGATTTTACTCCATCTCTCCCCTCCCCCCTGCTGTTTTTTTGGATGCACACACCTTGAAATGTACAGATAGACTAGACTAGTAATCTCCTAAATTATGTTATGTAAAGTCAAACCCAAGTTAATGATATATGTCATCAAGGTCAGCGATAACATGCATTTTGCTTATCTTTCATTTACATTCCATGTACTAACTTGAGACTGCAGGTCTGTAACACAGGGTTTGAGCCAATTACACAAAGTGCAATTTTCAGAGAAAGTGTGGTTCTATTTGGTATCATTTGCCTGTCCCGTTAAGGATAAGAGCTGTTAGTTTTGGCCAAACAAAAACTAAACTATTCTATTACTAGCAGCACAGTAGGCAACAACATCATCATAAATTTTGTGAGAAACTGACGCAGAGGCTAGAAAATGAGGAAAACATTTCTAAAGATGGCCACTGCTCTAACATCATGGTTATCTGCACATGGATACTGTTTACCTGCTTACCAATTGAAAAAGAGAATGGATGCATAAAAGTATGCATTGTCATATTAAAACAAGTCATAATTTTTAACACCTCATTCTGCATAAACATGTCAACATTAATTAGCAGACCCAACTAAACCAACCCAGCTTTATTAAGCAAAATTTTGAAGTAACTATCAGCATATAGCAAAAAACATTTAAAAAAGAGAAACCATCAGACCCTGTGAAGCACATGCTAATAACGGCAAGAAGGTGAAAATTGACTTGTTGCTATACATGTTCTGGAAGTGAAAAACAAAACAGTAGAAGTGGAACACTGCATGAAGGTGAAATATGATAGCTTTGCAGCAGAATTTAAGCAGGGCTTTAATGGCAGCATTTATGTGGAATGGGGTAGATAAAAGCAGAGAATAATAGCATACTTATGGTTGAGCCCACCACATTAACACGCCACCCAAATGTCTGGCTGTATGAAATGTAGCCATTTGAGGCATTCGCTGGTGCAATGTGGTATTGATTGGGGCCAACCATGCGTGAACCTCATTGATTATTATCTTCTCATTAGCATATAGATTAGCTGGCAGTGCAGCTAGAATTGCAAGTCTTGAGTCTCACGCTTGGCTAACAGAGCTGTGCACCAAAGGCAGGGTCAAAACACGAATAACAGGGAGCCTCAGTTTGATTTGAGATGCTTGAAGATGGACCTTAAAATCTAAAAACCAGTACACTGACTTGTTATGAGAATAAGCGGAGTCGCTGATGGCTAGTAAGGTTTTAAATACAAACGCCTTTTGTTCAAAGGGTATTTAAGCTCATTATCAGTTTCAAGAATGCTCATGACTAATGAGCTCTTCTGGAGAGCAGTATAAAAATAAACAGCTAGCCAAGTGTTTCCTCGAAAACGTCAACTCCATGCTCAATTATAATCCATCTGGAAAGTATAAAATGACACAAAAATGTCTGTATGCAGCATATCAGCTGCTGGATTTTTTTTTACAGGAATAAGCCAAGTTGATTTATTAAACCTTTATTAAACAGACATTGAAGACTGCAAATATCTTCTGTCAAAGGGCTGAATATATTCACTGAACGCGTCTGTCTTGTTATTGTTGGTAAGGAACACCTATTTATGTCACACAAGGGGGATGTTGCATCTGACTGTCAAATAATTCTTCCAGTTTTATGCTTACAGTCATCAAGCTATCAAGCTTATTATTATATTTTCAGTCAACACAAACAATTATTCCCCTCAAATACTAAAACAGAAACTGTTTTCAGATTGCTGAAACATCACTAAACTCATTTATGAAGGAAAGGGCTGACACTGCATGCCAAGGGATGAGAGGAGCTGTCCTATGAAACCCAGATGTAGCTTCCACATTGCAGCATTTCCTTGGTAATTCTGAGGGTCACCCCCTGAGGGTTGGGATGGTCAGTGGACCTTGTCCAAACACAGCAAGCAGGGCAGTGGCATTGTTTGTGTGCGTGTAAGATGCCTCTGATCCTGAGGCAAGATTGGTCGGCTAGTAATTGAGCCATCTGACTCAGACAGACCTTGCCTTCCACAGCCGAGTAGACCAGTACAAAGATTCCGGCTGCTTTCCAGGTTTACGTGTGCTGAGCGTGTGTGTGCCATTCCAGCACATGTAGCCTCATACTTTGAAAATACAAAACACTTTTCAGTTGATTCTCCTGAGAGGACTGTGGTCTGTTTCCGCTCAGCTTCATTCAATGCTCAGGCATTCTACTTTAGGTGCAAATAGTTCCATAAGATGCTAAAAAATCTCCTGGACTATTACAAATGTTAAAAATAAACAAAGTAGGCAGGGAGAGGTTGCAGACTGATAGATAAAATAAAGGTTCTCTTACTGATCTATAAATACCACCAATTAAATAGTTTTGGCAAAACTTGCAGATTAGCTGCACACAATCCAAACTGTTCTATCAGAGCAGTCTCTGAGGAATGACTCTCAGATGTCGATCATACCAAAAGGAAAAAAAGAAATGGGTCAGGAGCAAGCAGAGATAAGTGGCAGAGAAATGTAGTGTTTCACTGCCTTCATCAGAAATAAGATCCTTATATCTGTATTTCAATGCCCACAGTGCAGTCATCAGCCATGCATAATTAAAACAAAGTACAGCACAAAAACTTTTGGCCACTAGAGTTTTAACGCTACAGACTAATTTGGGAAGCCTCAGAGTGTTAAAGCAAAACGTGAGCTGGTTAGTTATCTTTGTAACAATTAAAAGACGTGTTGTTTAATGTTGTTAAAAAGCAAGGCACTGGTTTTGTTACCATGAAATAAAAGCCCCTTTACCACTGGCATTAGCTATTACTGTCATTGCAAAATTGCCACATTTAGACCTTGTTTACGAGTGTTGACACAGACATCCAGTCATCTATGTAATATTAATAAGCAATACCAGCACAAGTACTTGTAATCACTTGTGATTTTGAGCACAGATTTATTCACATCAAAAGCCAAAACACACATACAATTTTATCGGTGCTTGTTAGATGTTGGCATAATTTTCCAGAGGATACAAAAAGGAACCTGACGTCTGGTTATCACTCTTTGAAGAAACAAACAAATCAGCTGTCACCACAGCCTTGAATTAAAACTACTCTACTCATCATCATTGAAACAGTTGCAGTGATTTATTCCTGAAATAAGCAAATTATCCAGATGTGACCTTCTTTAGTGTGGATAATATTATCCATAAGAGGAACATTTGAGTTGAATGCAAAATTGGATGTGACGCTCTCCATGCAAAACTTGGAACCCCCCTTTGGATTCTGACCCCAGTAATAGAACTATAGTAAAGACTGATTGATTGTTGAACAAGCACAAAATACCTTCTAATCACTGTGAAGTGTGTTTCGTAAGAAATACAATCTACTTACAATGTGAGTTTTTTAATATTAAAAGGAAAACAGACAAAAGCACTAAAAAGTGAAACCAAACATAAAATCTCCAGTAACTAAATTTAGGTATGGGTTTGTCCAACCATAAATGCCATATACCTTGTGGATCCAGTAGTTTAGTTACTTTGTCAACACAACACGTTAATTATATTAAGTTATTCAATAATCGGATATTTCCTGGACAAAACAAAACAAACCACAACCGCCAGGTTAATCACCATTGTAAATATGCGCTAGTCCTCACCAACATAGGATCTTACTATGTCTGGTCTGTAGGATAAATCCACAGTTGAAGTCCTTCTCATTTCATAAAGACCATGGCCACACTAACTAACCAACTATGGCAGGTTAGAAGAGTCTGATGATGACCTACACCCCTCCTCTCTGTCAGAGGTCATGACCTGGAGGGAGCCAGAGTTTCTCACGAAAGCACCTCGCTAACTTTAGCAAACACTGAGCTAAATCTACCGTTTAACCGTTTTAACCATTCAAATCTGTCATAAAACGCAAATCTTCATTCATAGCAATTATCCTCCGTGTTAACATTAGCTGGTTTGAATTCCCTTGCAACACTGGCTAAGGTTAGCGCTACTTCGGTTGTTATTCACCACCACGCGATAGTTTCTGGCAGCGTGTAGTAAACTCAGCAGTCAGACTCGGGCTAGCATGCAAGCTAGTCGCAGATACGGTCGCTTGTTGCAGTTTGCTGCTGTTTGGGGGCCGCGAGGAGACGTTAGCTCGCGCGGCCGATTTAACCTCACGCGTTCCGACACACGCACACGCCCTGTAAGTGACCCTGCGTGGCAACCGCGGCATCCCATACTTGGGACAACGTAGCGTCTTACCGTGGCCGTGAAGAGTGGTCGCCTCGCTGCTCTCTCTGGCCGCCGCGTCCTGCTGTTTTTCCTGGTACTCTACACCATTTCCAGACGGTTGCTCGCAGTAGCCGAATAGCGACAGCAGGAGAAGGGGTGGGCCGAGCCAACTCTATGCATTTGCATTCCAGACTGGTAACGTGACTACAACCTGACCAATGAGCGTTGAGCATGATGTTTCACCCCGCCTCTTTCCTGTCAGTTAACAGCCATCTCCTCCCCCCGCCCCTCTTTATTCCATGTGCCTGTCAAGTAGCGACCGCTGCCCCTGATCTCCATGGTAACAAATATATAACCATTTTGTTTGTACCGCTAAATTAAATATTGACTTTAGCTTTAGCCTTTAAATTCATTTCTACCTCACGCTTGTCACGTGGCTTTATTACAGCAATTCGTAAAATAGTAAAATAATTAACATTAGACAAAACTCAAAAACTGATTTGTGTATTAGAACTTGTTTTTAAATTATTTACTGGTGAACCCTTTAAAATATAAGTTGGGAATCTGGAGCTAATTATGTTCACATTAGTTACAAGTGTAGCTACAAGCTTAAATCACTGGTAGTGATGGCTGAATGAATACTTCCTCCACTTTTGAGTTTTAAGATATGCAGCACTTTATTGCCCACTTGAAAATAACCTTTTTAGTTTTTCTCCTCCTGGGAGGTCAGAGGTCAGGATTAGTGCCCACAGAACAACCCCCCTGCAGCTGGTAAAAATGTCAAGCTTTTCTTCAGCAGAACCTCAGCAGCTCACAAAAGAAATCATATCTTTCTCTTGCTCATCTAATCTTACTTAGTGGCCGTTCATTCAAGAATAACATGCCAGTTAGTCAACACAAACAAAATCTGAATGCAGCTATAATTAGAGCCATGATTGGTAGAACCCTGCTTTACAAATGAAAAAAAATCGACTGTAAACATCATTTTACATATTATAATCCTGCTAAATGATGATGGGTCGGATTCTACAATTCAACATCTCATTAACACAAAGCACTTTCAACATTTTGTGCAAAATGGCATTGTTCAAGCAGTGAATCTGTAACGTGCATCCATTTGAAACGGCCAAGCACTGTGATAAAGTGGACAGCAATGAATTGCTAATGTTTCAGTGAGTTGCTTTTGTGTTGCCTGCAATATGAGGAGGGAGTGCATTCATCTGCATGCAAATACTGAATAATTTATCAGAATATGACTTATTTGGTTGGCCCCTGAGTTAATTATTTGGTCTTTCATAGCTCCCTTGATACCTTGCACACAGCATCAGCATGAACACAGTATCATTCCAGTAACTTGGTTAATCCCCAGAGACACATTATGGGCTCACAGCCAGGCAGAGTGCGTGACATTAATGTTACAACAGAGGTAATACTGAAGTCAAACAGTGCTCTGCTGGGACCAGAACATACCTTTAAATTTATACAATATCATGGACCAGGCGTAAGTGGGTATAGATAATACATGAGAAACGTAATGGAATATTTATGTGGGCTTCTGTTCAGCTTGGTTGATCCTACACTTCAACAAAGTCAGAGATGGAATGTCGTGTATATTACAGTACATAACACCAAGCCAGACCTGGAATTGTGACTGCAGTTTTAGCTCTCATGCTTTGCACACTCTTGCATCGTCAATTTCCTTAGTTGGTGCTGGAACAAAGCTTTCAAGCCCTTGCAAATGTTTTTTGTGGTTGGTGGTGGAAGCGTCTTTGTCCGAATCCTCTATAGTTTTAACATCAAAACGCAGAGCAGGTGTAAATACTTTATTTAAATGAATGCTATAATGTGATATAGAGATCAAATAAAGGTATATCACCTACTAGTTCATGTGGTAGCAGTCTGCAAACCACCGCCAGTCAAACCACGATGTGCAGAAGCAGCATTAATTATAGTATGAATAGTATGATAGTACACAAACAATTTGTGTGTTCCAGATAGATGTCAACACAAGTAATTTCAGGACCAAAGTGAGACATTTAGTCTGTGTCTGACTTTGTTCACCATCAAGATCCCACTTGACCTAATTAGGCACTTACCATACTCTATGACTTTCATATGACCTGCTTCCATTTAATCATTAGAAATATTTGACCCCATTGTTCCAGCTCTGATCTGCTTGACATTTTAGTGGTTAGTGTCTGGTTATGTTGTAATGTAGTGAATTAATTATGAAGCAAGACAGTGCGAACGCACCGACTGCAGCAAATGTTTGTGTATAATCGCGCCTCAGGGACGTACTTTATGTCATAGAGACAAATACAGACTGAGCGTTGAAGTGGGTGATTAAAACTAACGCACATAATAGTTTACCAACAAAATGAGACAGTGGGCCATTAAAATAAGTCATGCAACAAAACCAAGCATATTTCTCATACCGAGTATCAGCTGATACAATTGCAGGGAACCACAGTGAACTTAAAGAGAGTCTGTGGATTCATTGGCGTTATGGTATCGGATGTTTTCTCCACATGGGGGCACCACCGCGTTATCAGTCTGTAGACGACGTCCTCTGTTCAGCTTCAGACGTGCTCATTCAGTCAGCCATATATTTAGATAAAAAGTAGACATCACATTAAAAAAAGTCTTTGGAGAATGTATATTTTTATGAGCATGAAGAAAAAAAATCCACTGTTGGGTTTGTTTATTTAAAAAACGAATTATGTATATATGAATGCCTGAAAAAGTTTCAGTTTTGTATTACACCAAACCTGAAGTCCACACTGGTATACACAAGTTCTTTCCTTGAATTATCCTCTAGCTAGGTGTTTAAAATAGCATCCAGGAACAAGTTTAATTGTTCCCCTGGAACAATGAAAACTCTCAAGTCAAAGGCTGTGTGCCGTTGCTTCCTCTCTGGCCAGTCGTGTTGTGTTTGCTGTTATTCCTTTCTTCAAAGACGGTCTGAAGCACCACCTTGATGCCTGTTTGAACTGTTTTTCCTGCATGAAAGCGCTTGGGAATGACGATAGTGTGGCTGGTAGCAACAAAGTTTATTTATTAGTTCAAGTATTTCTCAGTTTTCGCCTCATTGTTGAGTAGTTTGACAATTTGTCTCAGTCAGTGTTTGTACAGCAGCAATGACTATTGTGAGGAAGGATATTTAGTCTGATTCAGCCAAGGCAGACATCCTCTCCCTGCTGCATAAGACAGCCCTCACACAAAAAGGTAAAAGAATCACGTCCTGTGTGTTGACCTCTGCGTAGGACCCTTAATCATTTTGCACTTGTGTCACTATCGCTAATATTCACACACAAGCAGTGTTACACAATCAGTTCAACTACTAGGTGTGCGTGGAGCAAAAAAGGAGGATGACACAAGTTTCTGGAGGTTTCACAAATGGTTGATAATTCAACAAAGAAACGTTCGTATGGCCTTTTCTAGTTCTAGTTCAATTTAAATGAATTGTGACTCTCCTTTGGTAACGTGAAAATGTTCACTCACACACGTACTCAATCTAACACACTCTCCTTGTGTTTATCCTTTAATAAGACCCTGTGGTTCTTTTTAAGAGCCTTCACCGCTGGTAGCTGAAACCCGGCAGCTTAAAGTGTCTCCACCTTCTCAGCGGAGTCTCAGTGAACACAGTCATTACTTCAATTCCCTCACACCCGATCAAAATAATAGGATTTTTGCCATCACCGTTTCAATACACTGGGTAGTGTGCAGCGATGTGTGTGGACCAAGAACAAGGGTCCAGTGTTCTGAAGGGCATTTCATTACCAGTGAACAGCTCATGCAACCATTTGTGTGCTGTTGCGCTCCGTGCCTGTGTTTTGCCTTTTGGCTCGATTACTCTTGTCATTTTCTTCTCTCTCGTCAGCAATTTACACTTCAAATGAATGTCATATCAGTTCCCACACAAACAATGTCCTGACAAAGAGGGTATAAATGTAAAACGCTTTCTTTTCCCTGTTGTTAAACAACATCAACCCGTTAAAGTTCCTGTTCATTAAAATGACCTGCTAATAAGCTGAATTCATGAGTGTGAGCTATTACTGAAAGGAAACCAATGACGTTGTGAAGCATTAATATCAAAGTATAGATAGTTATTATACATGTTGTGAACTTTAAAAGTAACACAGCTGACATCTGAAAGTCAACAAAGGAAACAAAAAAGATGATGTTTAGATTAGTCATGAGGGAAACAGAGCAGGTCTGTCAGGTTTTGTATTGTAGTTTATATGTTTGAAAAGTGCTCAGGGCAGGGTCACTGCTATATCAGTGTACATGTTCATGCCACTGGGAAAATGTTAAGATGAAAAGTGCCAGGATCAAAAACAAGTTACAAGCTGCACCCAATAAACACACACCTGGCAATTTATCAGGATTGCTCTGTAATGTGTCCTGAACTGGAAACATCATGTGCTAAATGTTGTTGTGGTGCTAAAATTATATTATTAACAATTAAGGTTATTTTGGGTTATTGCAGCTTGTGTTTACTTGCATATGGAAATAAACAACAAACTAAAATGTGTTTTAGATGATTAAACCAAATCCCACTGGAAACATCTGACTCAAAGAAGACATTGATTCATTGCTTGTTGTAGATAATAAAAGCGCTTCTTTTCGTGTAAGTCGGGAGGAAGTTCTGAGGAACTTTACAGGAACTGCGGTGACTGCTTACGTAGCTTGACTTACAACCATTATTATATTTTTTGTATTATTTATTTCAGAAACCACATTAGATTGGTTAAATTGTAATTTCGCTTATTTTACTCAACAGCTGGTTTGCTTTTAGTTTTTTTTGTTTTTTTTTAAAGCAGATATGAAGTGAAGTGTGGTGTATGCCACTCTGCACGCACACATTTCCTATTTTGAGTCTGTCAGTGTGAGCGTGATGAAGGTTTAAACCACAGGCCTGTGATCTGTGAAGAGGCTGAACGTGAAGAGACGTCTAGTGACTCACATAGAAAGAATGAGAGAGTGAGCACAAGACCTGGCGCACGTCTACCATGAACACCTAGACAACAGAATGCAGCAGGAGGTGATACATTTATTTGACTTGTCAAGGTTATAAAATGTTTTCCTTCTCAATTACTGTTCTCACAACACACTGCTTTGTCTGGTCTGATATTTTAGGAAAAACTCAACTGACTTAAAGTGAATAAAAAGAAACAGAAATAATCTGAACTCAAACGCAAAATTGAGCAGAATTCAACAAAAATGACTAGATGAGCTGACATTACCTGCCAGTGCACAGTGGGCGGCATAATGGGCAGAGTTCCGTCGTGTGTGGCTCCTCCTTCGTATTAAATTCCACTCTCCTTTTTAAGGGTTGTAAAACGACTTGACACTGACTCATTTTAAAGAAAGAAATAATAATGGAAGAAGTGGTGAGGCAGAAGTTTGTGGCATGGCTGCTTGTGCCTTTTTCATTTTCGTTAATCTACCTCTGTTTCAATGGTCTATGAGTACAGCAAAAAACTAAATGGAAGATGGCTACAGAACAAAAAGCAACAGGTAGAAACACTGAGATGCTGCTGGAGAGAAAAGAGTGAAACATAATGAAAGAAGCAGAGACAGAGAGAGGTCTGTGGTTAGAGTCACATGAGAGGCTGCAGTCACAGATCCTGAATCTGTATAGTCCCCATGGCTCTGGTTGTGCTGCTGTTTTAATAATGCATCGTCCTGAAAACTACAGCGGTGTTAGGTTTACCACGAGCACGAGCGGGGTGAGTCACAAGTCTTAACAAAATATTAAAGCCATCACACAGTTTTTCAAAACAAATCAGATGATAAGGATTCGTTTCACTCTACTGCATCAACGCTAGCATATGAAAACACATTAATTATGAGGAAGAATTAATCTTGTAGTCAATTTACACAACTATTAAAAAGTGAATTTCTGTAGCAAAGCTTCTTTAAGACAACTGTGCAGGCAACACATCCACCTCCATCTAATTTCTAATATGCATCAATGTGAAGCAATTAGACATTGAAGACCAATTTTCTCACACAATAAAAGACAATCAATGTGTTTTATAGCTTTACTGCTTGTCCATGTTTGGCTTTGTTCTCCTCTAACCTCATTTGGCTCAGTCTGCAGACCCCAGAGATGGTCCAGTGACTTTTACTGCAGCGCCACACTAATGCTGTGTGACAATCTGTTTTTCTGTTTTGCTCGGGTACAAGGCGGCAGCGGGAGTGACGTTTTTCTAATTGGACATAATGATAAAGAGAAAAGGAAGTAGGTTCCTTCTGGTTTTATAAGGGTTGCACTGTAAATCAACTGTACAACAACACATAACTCAGATGCAGAGACAAACCCAACCCTCTTCGTGCCCTTTCTATTTTACATGCCTCTGAGATGGCCTCGTCTTTTCCAGGCTTTCTCTCATTAACCTTTCTCTCTTTGCTTTAAGTTTTCTGGACCATCGTGGGAGTGCAAGAGACTACAAGGGCAGAACCAAGGAGATATTCCAGGTATTTCCTTTCTCACTGAATCTAGCATATAGAGTGTGTTTGGTAGTGTCACTGTAGCCACATAATTTTAAGTGATAGTGGAACCTCTGCTTTACAAATCTGTAGGAGCTTCCGTGACCACATGCCACAGTCAACAATGGCACAAAGGTCATGGGAAAGTTTACCACTAAACATTTACATTAATGCCTTATATTTCATGCTGTCTTCCTTTATGTATGAATGTTGGGATCAGACATTCATTTAGATTTTAAGGACACAGGATGGATCCTGCAGCACCATGGAATCAGCCCTTGTGGACCAGGCAAAGAAAGGAAAGGAGTGTGTCAGCAATTTGGCTGAGAGCTACAGCCTAGTTTGGCCTCTTGCCTGCTGCCTGGTCAACTGAATTTCTGCAGGGGCACTGGGCGGCGTGACAGGGCAGTTACACTGAATTAAGACCTTGTTAGGCCGACAAAATGGAGAGAATAAGGATCGGTTGAGACTCTGGCTACATCTGAACCAGCTGGTTTATTCAGGTTTGTGCCAAGTGCTTGTGTAACGTGTGAAGCCGTTTGTTCTGCGGGCCGGTTGATACTGTGCTCCAAGGTTTAGAGACGACTCTGAAAAGTGACCTCTGCTCAGGAGAACAAGATGGAGCAACCTCATCCCACCTGGGGAATGGCCAAGGACTAAGTTAAACGCTGCGCTACCATTGTTTTTTGGTTTTCCAACGCACAATCTTGTTAGCCACCGTGCTTTATCATTCAGTTTCACAACCGCTCAGGCAACCCGTGAAGTGGAATGAGATTGAGAAAGCCTGCGTTGACATGTCGACTCAAAGGCCAGCACTCACTGTGTCACAGTTTAACGCTGTTGTCTGTTGTTGTAGTATTGTGTGTAGTATTTCCCAACAGGCTTTGTCTGCCTCTTCACTGCATTAAGTGAAATGTTCCTAAATAATTTGAAATCTTTGTGCTTAATTATATTAAAACATTTTCACAAAATAAACCCCAAGCCTTGTGAGTAAAAATTCTGAAAACATACAACTGAATCTGGCCTTGATGACCTGATTACAGGTTTTATCCTCTGACTAAAAGGCATTGATATGTAATGATTTGTTCAAACTGGGCGATCACCTGAGAAAAAGAGTGACGACAGAGAAAACATTGGCTTGAGCCTGAGCAAAAGTAGCAAAAGGAGCATTAACTCTGCCAAGAAACAGCTTTAGCCCTCTTATGTCAGGCATGATCTTACACTGTTTTCCTGCCCGTTTGAATTCCACCTCTCCCATTATGTAACATATTTAGTGTTAATCCCTGAACACAGTAATACCAGCATGAAAACAAAGCAGACTTAAAATTCTACAGCCCCTGAAAAACCAAGCTGACACTTAAATTCTGTGTTGGAAAGTGTTTTGAAGTTTATTCCTCCCACTAAAGATGCAGGTGATGGATTCAAAGTTGTGTTTTAATGTTATCATTGTTCCTCATTTTAAAGTTTTGCTGGTGTTGTGAGAGTTTTCAGGTCAGTGTGATTCCGTAAACAGGTGAAACTGACCTGCACTAAACGTTGCTCCTGACTTCTCAGTGTACAATAAGAGCAACATCTTTCAAGATGGAGAAGCAGCAAAACCTCTGGGATAAGAGAGGAACCTGAAAGGTACAGCACCATCTGGCCCTTAGTGTGAGCCCTTGGTCAGAGGGCAATGAAGGCTGCCAGGAAGCTGCAGCGTTGCAACATTATGTCTGCATCATATGAAGTGCTGGTTTAAAAACGCACTCACAGAATGTCAGGGTGATTGGGTTACAGTCAGATGGGGGCAGCGCACCGACAGAAGTAAGCAGGGGTGAAATGAGTTAACTGCAGCGCCGGAGGGGTTGGCAGGATCTCATTAGAGATGCAGAGGCAAGAAGAAAAAATGACTGTCAATGTCGTTCCAGCCTGCATTCGATCTGGGGAGTCCCGGCAAGAAAAGGGCTGCACTCATAAGCAGCCCACAGGATTTCAGATTTACAGGCCACTGATTTAGAAGATCACCACACAGTAACTGTAATCATTGTATGGAGCTCCTGAGAAGAGGATTAAAGCTTTATTCTTTCTATTTGTACTTTAAAAAAGCTGAAAAAAACTAAAAACATAGCTGAGGCGAGAGCGAAGGTCCACTGGGTGAGAGATCGTAAGTGATCATTAGGGTGTGTGTGCTCGACATTACTAAATGGTCGGTGCATCACTCAGGCTAGAATACAATATCGAAACAACATAATAATTTAAAAATAAGCATTTTACTGAGACTGACTGTTGCCGGTTGTTGAAAGAGGAGTTGCCCTTCATCTGTTTGTCAAAACACCCACTAAGCGCGACTTGTAGAGGCATGTCAGTCACACAGCCTCCCAATCAGGGCCCAGTCATCTCACTATTAACTTTTTACTGGTGGAAAAAAGGCAACACAGTATCTGAGCGTCTGCTGACATAATTATCTTTTGATTTTGAACATTTATGAACCCTAGAGGTTCTCCATTTCCTCTGACGTCACCATGACTCTGGCTACGAACCACAACGCCTCCTATTCGCTGGGTTTATTGCATTGTGAAATGACCAGAAATGAGGGGAAGGAGGGATGACATCATATAGGACTTTGTCACCTATGTTGCAACTGATGGTCAAATGGCCTGAGTCCCTGGGCCCCAAAGTACACGTCTTTGTTCTCTACTGATGAAGAGGATTAAAGAGTCCAATTCATACAAAGACGCCTTTTCAGTGCTAATTTGTTTAGACAAAAGCAGCTTGGTAACATTAGCATGTAACAGGCGTGTTAGCAGCCTCATGGAGCTGCAGCATGACTGTAGACCTGCAGTATAATCCAGACATTGTCCTGCGACAGAGGCTGTAGATGAATGCATCAAGCAAAGGCGGCTCCTGCAGTCAGTCTGAGCTAAAGTCCAGTTTACACTTCTGCTGTCTGTAGATAGGCCTATTGTGCTGCCTGGGAAGCATGGTGCAACATGGATATGCTCGTGTTTGATGTTTCATTGTGAATGTGTGAGCGTGTGCGCACATACACTACAGCTTATCAGTCACCACTGAAAGGCACGATGTGGCAGAGGTTATCTGAACAGATGTGTTGGCATTGTCCTGCAGCAGCTCCAGTTCAACACTGAATCTCAGAGGAGGGTGAACGAAGTGCGAGAGTGTTACACTGAATCTCACCTTTGCGATGGGGACTGGACAGATTTAATGAAACAAATAGTGACGTTATTTATTCTGATCTCTTGGAAATATCAGCTATCATCTACTCAGATATTGCAGAGATGCAGCGATCCTAGATGCAGCTTGCTAGCACAGCTAAAAATTGTGGTTCCTGTAACTGTGGTCCTCTTTTGTGCCAGGGACATTTCTTTGGATTTACTGTACGCATGGTTTTTGGAAGAGATGTCTTCAGGAGTAATGTGTTACAATGCTGCACGTCACCGCTTTGCGGCTTTACTATGTCCTCAATACAGGAAGTTACACATTTCAGATATATGGTAATCACAGAAATTCCTAGATCGTAGAATTTGAATGTGCTTATGTATCTGTATACGGATGAAGTTATTGTTCATCTCTTTGACTCTTTCTGGTGAAAAAAAAAAAACATCAAGTTGAAATGACATGCATGACATTTTAATTTAGAGAACAATATTTGAGATTTATAACCACTAAGGGCATCTCTGACATGTCGGGTCTAACCTCACATGCACTGTAAACAGCAGTGACAGGAACAACAGGCACCAGAGATGTTAACAGAGATGTTATGACCCCGCGATGAAAGACGGCCTTTGATGCATTTGTGTTTTTAAGGGCCACAACCCAGACTGAGCAGAGCAGGAAACAAACCTGTTTTCTGAGAGACCCAAGCCCAGCCTCTTGGGAGAGTCCGTATTGCGTCTGCATGCTCATGGACGAGCTCCAGCAAAGATGCAAGTGTTGCCGAACAGGTGGATGCTGTCATACACATCCTGCTGTCGCATTTCCCCTTCGAGGGCTCCTTGTCTTTGTACATGATCAATATCAGGTTTTAACGACAAGTGATCATTTTAGTTAGTGAGCTTTAGAACAGCTCAGGTTGATTAACATGACGGTGGTTAATCTGGCTCTAAGGTCCTTACAATAAATGTTGAGTTACAGTTCTCCTCTAAAATCCATGACTGTACATGCTATAAAAACGTTTTTATGAAAACCTGCATGTCTGTACTTTTTCATCAATCTTTTATACAGCATCCAACCATCTTTAAAGTGTGGGAACTGTTTTCCACGAGTCACGTAAAGACAAAAATGCAACTAGTTTATTTCACTTAATTTAGCCTTTCCTGAGAAGAGTGTTATCTGCACAAAGGCCGTGGTGGACACTGGTTTGTGAGAATGACATTGCAGGGGAGCCTACGTGCACGAGGGCACAGATCCAGTTCCAGTCTCTCATTGTGAACCGGAGAATTTGAGCTGCCAGTTCGGTCAGGTGGAAATTAGCCCAGGGTTTCATGCAGTCATTGCGTGAAAGCTCAGCACGCATGTTCCTGACATGAACTCAACGATGCACATGCAACAGTTAGCAGACACTTCTATCTAGCATGACGTACACTATGTGCAAGCTGAAGTTCGACACAGGAGGAGAAACTAACCTGATTTATTTGTTATCAGGCCAAAAGTCCAAAGCATAAAGGTACAAACTGGGTCTGGTAAAATAGCTTCTTTTAGCTTAGCATGAAGACTTGCAGCATTATTGTTATATCTTGTCTGCCAGTTTAAAACTTAATTAAACATTCCTCATACAGTTGGTCTGTGTCCATTTGTTGGTTTTGGAGTAGCTGGTAGCCATGTTCTGCGATCCTGCTGGATGGGACAGGATGTAGGGGAGTCTAACAATTAATGATTGATGAATGATTTGTGTGTTTTGTCAAACAATACAAACTTGGACTCCTTGAAACTGGCATCCTGACCATTTGAATTGGTGCAACACCAACCTTTAGAAAGTTTCTTTGTTCAAGAACAAATGTCTGTTATTGTTTTTATTGGGCTTTCAAAGGATTTACGTGTCAAAACCAAATATAAACAGACTTTTCCATAATGTGTCATTTTCCCCTCGCTACGGCTGCTTCATGAACGCAGACAAACTTCCTCTTCTAGCACAGTGAGTATTTTGTTTCCATTTTGAAATGTTTAAGCCACAAACCTCCAACTGCATCATCAGCGAGGAGCCAATGTCACTTGACAGTTGATGTAATATTTCTCAGAATTCCTGGATGGCAGGGTAATTGAGAAAGATCCCTTTGGTTTAATAGATAGCTTATAACTTTATCATATAATATAATATGTTTTTTGTTTAAAATACTTCACATTTAATGTTGTAAAAACCAACGAACCAACATTTTTTACCAACCCTTGACTCATATGAATGATAGTATAATACTATACAGGGTAAGTCAGATTCACCAGAGCAATTCCTTGGAAATTCCTAGAAAAACCCAAACTTGTGTTAGAGTTGTTTGTTATTATAATTATTCTTTTGAGGCATTTTGTCAAAACACCAATTCAGTTCATTTGGGGTTCCCACTCAACCTTTTCCTGAGTGTCTCCCTGTTATTGTTTTCCCAGGGAATCAAAGGCACTAGACAAAATACAAAAAGAACAGATTTTGACAAATTCACTACCCTCCCTTTTCCCTGTCCTTTCATGCACTGTGCAAACACATGCATTTCCCTTTGGGTGCTCATAATTATTATTATTTTTTACATAAACTCAGACCGGACATCTCCTCACCACATTAAACAAAAGCTAGCGCGTAGTTCTCCTCTTAGAATGTTGTTTTTCAATGAATCAGACGTTCCAGGTGACGGTACAGGGGTTGGCTGCAGGGCAGGTGTGTCATTTCATAAGCTGGTGAAAGATCACACATGGGGGAAATTCTATTCATTTTTCTATTATATTACACTGAATGACAATGAATACAAACAAAGCCTAAGCGGATAATTTTTCTACAACCAAAGAAATGTAAATATAACAAATCAAATTTGTAAACAGCCGTTATCTCCGGTTCACTGAACTTGATGTACAGAGCATTTTATTTATCTATACACAAAACATTTCTAATGCAAATACACTGATACGCTAGAGTCTGTGTATGGACAGAAATATACTCACTGTCATTCTGGGGAGTGTGGATGACTTAGTGTGCAGCCATGAAGTTGATTTTTTCTTCACCATGCAAATGAAAACTGGACTTTCTCTTGTCATGAATCGCCGGCACAGACTTAGGGGGAGTGCCGACGATGGAAAAGACCAGGCAGATTCCAATACTTTGGGTTTTGCGAATCTATTAACTAAGGAAAGGCGTGGCAGGATGAACAAAAATAAAGGCACCAGGTCAGGCGTGCAAAACAAAGAGCCAAAGATAAACCAGAACTAAAGGAGAAACCAGAACACAATCCACAGTCTTAAAGATAAAGCGCCAATTTAGCTGTTAGCCGGTGACTCTCCTCGTAGAGGAACAAGGTCGAAGCAAGGCTTCCAACACTCACCCAGACGACTAAGTGAATGTTCGAGATCATGGGGGGGTTGGCTTCGTAAACGAATATGACAGAGTTCGTGAAAGTTCCAGGTTCCGTGAGCGAGAAAAACATAAACATGAGCAAGAGCGAAGAGCGTGGACCAAACATGACACAGTCCATCCTCCGCCTAACAGAGTCACAAGATCCAGCCCCTTCACCAGGGGCGCCAGAAAACGGGAACAGAAAAGAACCCTCCATTGGAGATGCAAGGTGCAGGAACAGAAGTAGAACCTTCTAGCAGGGCGCAGGAGTAGAAGTGGACCCTCCACCGGGCCGCAGGGCGCAGGAGCGGACCCTTCATCGGGCCGCAGGGCGCAGGAACAGAAGCGGACCCTGCATCAGGCCGCAGGAATAGAAGCGGGCCTACCATCGGCCGCACATGACGGGAACAGGAAGCTGAGCGGACCCTCCATCGGGCAGCATATGACTAAGGTCAGGCGTGCAAAACAAAGAGCCAAAGATAAACCAGAACTAAAGGAGAAACCAGAACACAATCCACAGTCTTAAAGATAAAGCGCCGATTTAGCTGTTAGCCGGTGACTCTCCTCGTAGAGGAACAAGGTCGAAGCAAGGCTTCCAACACTCACCCCGACGACTAAGTGAATGTTCGAGATCATGGGGGGGTTGGCTTCGTAAACGAAAATGACAGAGTTCGTGAAAGTTCCAGGTTCCGTGAGCGAGAAAAACATAAACATGAGCAAGAGCGAAGAGCGTGGACCAAACATGACACAGTCCATCCTCCGCCTAACAGAGTCACAAGATCCAGCCCCTTCACCAGGGGCGCCAGAAAACGGGAACAGAAAAGAACCCTCCATTGGAGATGCAAGGTGCAGGAACAGAAGTAGAACCTTCTAGCAGGGCGCAGGAGTAGAAGTGGACCCTCCACCGGGCCGCAGGGCGCAGGAGCGGACCCTTCATTGGGCCGCAGGGCGCAGGAACAGAAGCGGACCCTGCATCGGGCCGCAGGGCGCAGGAATAGAAGCAGGCCTACCATCGGCCGCACATGACGGGAACAGGAAGCTGAGCAGACCCTCCATCGGGCAGCATATGACTAAGGCAGAAGCAGACCCTCCAATGGCCCGCACGTGACAAGAACAGAAGCGGACCCTCCATTGGGCCGCACGAGACGAGAACAGGAACCTGAGCGGACCCTCCTCGGGGCCGTACATGGCGAGGACAGGAACCTGAGTGGGCCCTCCAGGCCGCACGAGACGAGAACAGAAACCTGAGCGGACCCTCTGGGCCGCACAAGACGAGAACAGGAACCCCCAGGATGCTAAGTATGGGTCAGCAGGGTTCTCTGGGGCGCTGGCTTGGAGTAGACTGGCATGGACGAGATGGTCTCCCCTGGGTAGGCGGAGACAGACGTGGTCGAGACGGTCCCCCCTGATATGGCGGAGATGGTTGTGGATTAGGTGGTCTCCCCTGGTCCGGTAGAGACGGACGAGGTGGTCTCCCCTGAGTCGATGGGGACGGACATGGTCGAGACGGTCTCTCCTGATACGGTGAAGATGGTCGTGGATGAGGTGGTCTCCCCTGGGTCGGTGGAGACAGGCGTAATGGGCTGCAATGCAGGCAGGGGCTGGAGATGGTAGAATGAGCAGCCCAGGGGCATGGATGACAGGATTAGCCAGGCGTGAGCGGGAGTTTGCTGCTGGGACTATGGCTGTGAGAGCAGTACTAGAGGCAGGTGGGAAGACTGAAGTCTCCTCTAGGCAGTCGCCTGAGAGCATGGCGAGGGCATCCTCCATTTTAAGCCACAGCAGGGATCTAGGAAAGCATGAGTCACTCCAGGTTTGTCTCCACAGGGCTACCACCTCCCTCCGTTCCCTACGGCGAGCTTTGGTAGTCGACAGGGAGAATACAAGGCCAGGGTGTAATTTGGCTGGAGGAGCATGGTCGGAGTGGCATGGAGCATGGTCTACTCAAAGAGAGGCCCAGGATAGGTGAGGCTGAGGGTTGGACTCAGAAATGGTTGAAGCAGGCGATGAGTAGAGTGGGTCCGACTGAAACTTCAGCTCCTTCCAGTTACGGCGGGCCTCAGAGGGAGAGAGAGGCGAGGAGTAAGTTCCGGCGTACAGTACGAGCCGAGGCTCATATTGGCCGGCAGAGAGGACAGAAGCTGACTGAGAGTATGGAGGAGCAGTATGAAGGTCTGGTTCAGGTGAGGCAGACAGGGGCGCAGGCTGTGGACGAGGCAAGGGAGCAGGCTGCGAGGCGTACTCTCTCCGCAGCATGACCTGTGTGGCAAGAAGTCCAGAAAACCTCTCATGATCCTTTAACCAGGGGCAGGCGGTGTACAACCCAGTGACCCGGTCCAGGGTGGAAACGTGGACCTGGGTGTCTGGGATTTCCGGGATTGAGGCTAGTAATTTAAAAATGGTCCTGATCACCTGGTCGCTGTTGGGAACTTTGGTCGAATCCGCGGGATCCATGGTCTGGTCGGGACGTACTGTCATGAATCGCCGGCACAGACTTAGGGAGAGTGCAGTCGATGGAAGAGACCAGGCGGATTCCAATACTTTGGGTTTTGTGAATTTATAAACTAAGGAAAGGCGTGGCAGGACATACAAAAATAAAGGCACCAGGTCAGGCGTGCAAAACAAAGAGCCAAACATAAACCAGAACTAAATGACAAACCAGAACACAATCCACAGTCTTAAAGATAAAGCGCTGGACTGTCATGAATCGCCGGCACAGACTTAGGGGGAGTGCCGACGATGGAAAAGACCAGGCGGATTCCAATACTTTGGATTTTGCGAATTTGTAAACTAAGGAAAGGCGTGGCAGGACATACAAAAATAAAGGCCAGGTCAGGCGTGAGCGAAAATGACAGAGTTCGTGAAAGTTCCAGGTTCCGTGAGGGAGAAAAACATAAACACAAACACAAACACGAACACGAACACGAACACGAACACGAACGTGAGCGTGAGCGTGACCGTGACCGTGAGCGTGACCGTGAACGTGCGCAAACATGTGCAAACATGAACGAAG
This sequence comes from Macropodus opercularis, assembly GCA_030770545.1. Lineage (NCBI taxonomy): Eukaryota > Metazoa > Chordata > Actinopteri > Anabantiformes > Osphronemidae > Macropodus > Macropodus opercularis. Next base: position 8,364,921 of record CM061099.1, read on the forward strand.
TCCCGACACCGTACTGTCGGCGAACAGAGCTCAAATAGAGTGGTGGTAAAACGAGGCACAGGTGAAACCGATCACTAATCACACAAAGCTGGCGGGGGTGGTGAGAGAGCATCCGGCGGAGCTCTCCACAATAAGAGTCCGAGCGGAGCTCTCCCGAATAAGAGTCCGAGCGGCAAGTAAAGCTGCCGATCTCTCTTCAGTCAAACAGATCATTTGCCACTTGCTCGTCTTTCTGTCTGCACCTGCTTGCTCTGATTTTGACAAACCCTCAGGTTCTGACATAGTTTGATGCAAATGGAAAAAGCGTTTCCAACTTTAAAATTCTAACTTTGAAACATTCGCTGAGTTATGTTGCCCCTGAAATGTAACGAGTGTAGCACAATATAAGTAAGGTAAAGAGTCAGTAAAGTATTGATGCACTTTAATGCACTTTTGCTTTTACATAACTCGGGGAACGGCAGATTTCAACGGTACTACAATATTACTACAGTATTACTACGCTCGTGCGCTCCAAGCCTCCGCTCTGTGATTGGCTGCTGGGGAGACACGCCCCATCCAGCCCTTAAAATTGCGTCAGCTCTCCTATATTAACCCTGTCAGACAAGAGCCGCTTCCATCAACGCGATTAGACAACTTTCCTGCAGCAGCTACAAACAACAACATACTGGAAACCCGAAGCATCCGGGAAGCCGTGAATTAAACTGGTGGAAGAAGACGGGAACGACGAAGCAGGCGTTTACCGAGACTTTTCTACCGGTGGGCAGAACAGCGGAGCAGAAAAGACATTTTAGAAACGCTCAAGTGTCAAGTTTGAAGTTATTACAGCGGATCTTCTTAGGGAGACAGGTTACAGAAGAAAGTTTTAGCTGGAGACGACCAGAGAAAGTTCCTGACAGTCGGACGGGGCGAAAAGAAAAGAAGACAAAGAAGGAGACCAGCCGCAGAAGCTCAGCTCCTCCACGGCCACCATGGACTCGGGAAAGGTAACTATGCGCCTTCCGGGCTCCTCCGACCAGCTTGACTGCTTTAGCTCTGCTCCGACACGACCAGTTCAGCCACTTTTTCACTCTAGAGGCTCGTCCACGTGTGGCCGCTAGTCTGAGACGGCGGCGATGACGCAACCACTCGTGCCCACACGTCGCGATTACGTCACTGTGACGAGAAACTCTCAGATAGAAACTGTGAAATGTCAATTAAATGTAGTTGCTTTTATTCCCCGTTTATATTACTTTTTCATCACTTCTACAAAGCGCTGAATAGTAAATGTCACATTATAGAAGCAGCGTTTATTTATTTGACGTCATAGAAAGGATTCGTTTCATCATGTGCTTTCTTTGGATACTTACATAGATAGAAGAAATAAACTGTTTCTGTGCTTATCTTCTTAACTGCAACATATAAGATAATTAAGCCAGTAAACAAAAGCCAAGCTACACACTGGGTCAGAGTTTTCAGAGAGTTTTTAAACTGAGGCCAGTTAAAGTCCCATCAGATGAATGTTTCATGTAAAACACTAATGTATAACAAACGTAAACGGCATCAAACCTCTCGTTAAACCGTGGATTGCAGCCTGTGCTTTGGGCTTCGGGCCTTTCAGGACACTTGTACGTTTAAGAATATGCATATGTAAAAGATAACGTAAAAATGTTATTTTATATTTCAGTATTTTGTCAGTAAAATAAGTTTTTGATGATTTGCACGCAGCTGAATTAAACCGCATCATTACACAGACCCTGACAGGCTCGAGACTGTGGTTTAAAGTACCCGTGAGGTTTTACGCCTCTGATGCCACGATGCTTTCTGCTCAGAAAAGAAACCTGACTTATCTTCAGCCTGATAAAGTTGTCTCCTCGCTGCTTGTGATGGTTCGTGGTCACTGTCAGCAGCGAGGCACGTACAACAGCTTCACTGTCCTTCCTCATCCTTGTTTCTCACAGACGCGAGTGAACCCAGTGGAGCAGCACAGGTCAGCCCGGCCTGACATGTCGGGCAGAGAATGTTTCCCCAGCTGTGCTGTATTAATTTGTCCCCATGCTATCATGGCCTTCCACTTGGACTGGTTTGTTGTGGACGTGATGTGGATCAGTTGCCACAGCTGATTTCTACATGTAGGTTGTTTTGGGAACGGTCATAAGGTGTTAAAGTCCCGTCCCTCCATTTCCTGTTGGCTTTACTCCATTGTTGTTTCCAGCAGGGTTGAGCTGCATGTCTTTTGTTAAACTGTGCTGGTCTGCAGGCTCATTAACTCGTGTTATGGATTTTCATATCTGGCTGCTTAGTGTTGCTTGTGTAGGTGAATGTCCAGCACACGAAAAGAATGACAAGTGACTCAGATTCACTCGAAAAGCTACTACACAACAAGGAAGAGGTACGGCTGGGTTTCCAGTGAAGCAACACCGGCTCCAAGAAAAAGTTTAATCTGCCGTGCCTGCATTCAAACCTGTCCTGCCAGCTATTGTTTCAGTAAGGTGTGACCAAGATAATCTCAGTCAAGGTCACCTCTCATATTGATTTCTTTTAGGACTAATTTATGCAGTTGTTTAAAAGTTGCCTTCTTTGGATATTATAGTTTTGCATTTGTTTCAAGTCATTGTACATTTGAATACTTGCATATTAAATTACAGCTGAAATAAAATAAGTAGAAGATTTACCTTAAACATCAGATTCTTCTCAACAAAGACTGATACACATCAATACAACACAGCTGAGCTTTAATGTTTCCGAGCAGCTGCCCCTGACAGACCTGACAGCCCAGGTATCGTGATGTCCAGCTGTAATTGCACTGGATTGATTCCTCTGCATCGTCTCTTTTTAGCCGCGTGCCAACTCTTGGCCTTTGTAGGACAGTCCAGTAGATTTACTTTTATCTGCATGACTGCCTGCAACTGCCAGCCGTTCTAATGGGGAATAACGAGGCTTTGTGGCGAAGTGTGGGATTAAGAGATCTAGGACAGTTTTAATTGAGATGAACAGGCAAGTGAGAGTCTGTTTAATTCACCTACTGGATGGCTTCCACTGTACTGAAGTATCGCTCTGGTCACAGCAGTTTATGATTTTGTCTTTTTAAATTTAATGCTAATAGGTTTGAATGCATTTCAGTTTTTTGTCTGCTACTGACGGCTTCATACCTGATTTTCTGTAGAAGTGCTTCTACCTATTTTGCTATAGTTTCATTTAAATGTTGTCTTTTTTCAGTGTTTAATTAAGGGTAAACACTAACCACGAGTACCAGGAAGGTTTTAGTATAGGTTGTATAAAAGTCACTAGTAAAACCCTTCTCTTCTGAGCAAGCCAACATTACACGATTACATTATTCATTAGACTTGGTGCTCACAGTTTCAACAGAAGTCAGGGTTTTTCCATTGTATGAAGGTTGGAGCTGCTGTGCGAGATGAGAATCAGATGACGTTATTTTATTACTGAAACACAAGGCCTTTTCCTGTTTTGCAATTTATTCAGATTGTCCTTAATCTCAGCAGGGAAAACTAAATGTGTTCGATGATGTAAAACAATTCAGGCTTAGCAGTTATTAATCTCACTTTCTGTACCAGACAGGTTAAAACACTTTTATAATGCGAAACGGGTCTGGAGGTGCGGAGGCTTTAGAGCCGAGCCGCTGGAGCCCAGGACTCGTACAGTATTGGATTCCTCACACGGTGTAAGCTGAGACTGAGCAGGAGGTGACGTGTGGAGGGACGTGATGGCAGCAGCGTAGGCAATGAATGTGCCACAGTGTGGTGAGGTGGAGCTACGTGCAGCCTGTTCGCCGGCTTCTGCTTTTAACTTTTGCTTTTTTTTTCGGTGGTAAACTCAGTGACCTAATTCAACCCACTGTCTGTCTGTGTTACTCACACTTACTCCTGCACTCACGAAACCAGTTTAATTCTAAGTGTTGAATTATTTGTTAAATTAGAACAAACTAATGGCAAAAAAGAGGAGATACTTTAATGAGGATTAGTGTTTGAAATAACACATCCTCCCCAGCTGACTTCTGGTTTGTTCTCTGTAGTATTTTCACCTCAGTCTTTAGTATTTTTATTATTTTTGTGATGCTATAATATATTTATATGTGGTAGTATACTACATCTGTTTTTTCCGCTGTGGGAATGTGGGTTATCTGCTTCAGCGATGCTTCACAGCTGCTTGAATTTCCTGTTGTCATTCTTTAGCCCAGCCCTCTCATTTTCTTAAGAGTCCCTTCACTGCTACAATCTAATGATTGCGTGCTCTAAGCGTCAGACAGGTTCGTGTTGAAGTGGGTTTCTGGTTGGATTATGCTCAGCCCAGACATGAATAGGAAAACCACGTCTTATATTACCTGTTGTGGTCGCACGCAGCCTTATGTGGAAAAAGCGACTTCATTTCCGCATTCATGCTTAACATACTTAACCCAATAAAAATGGTTGTGGTTTGTGTACGTGACTGAGAAAAAGGATATGATGGTGGCGCGTGCGCTGCCGTGTAAATGTTTGCATACATCACCTGCTAATTTTCCTGTATCGTGTGTTTATTCCTGTGCTATGGTCAGAATAAAGAGACGGTGCTCAGCAACCAGCTGTTATCAACACTGTTCTGCCTGCACTGTAACCGTGACTAGACAGAAATGTAGTTGCTGCCGAACCCTCATCACGCTTTGCTCTTCCCATGTGAACAACGCTTGTTTACATGGATTGTTTTTCAGGGACGTATATAAAAGAAGGGTGTAAGTAGACGGACAGCTCATTCCCATCATGTGTCATCGTCATGATGCGATTACAGGCACTAGTCTGAAAAGACTCATGTTTAGTCAGGAAAAAGCTCCATACATGCCCTGAATCAGGGGCAGCTTGGAAAGTAACACCGAACTCCAACCAAATGCTGGTGGGTTTTGGCAGTAGGGTTTGTTTACTGAAGGAGGTTTTCTATTTTTTTCGTAAAAAAAAAATAAAAAAAATCACCAAGCTCAAACAAAAGGCTTATTATGCTGGATTCTTTCAGCAATCACCAACAAAATGAGAGACTCTAAACTCCTCAACCCCCTACAAAGTACTAAATGCTAATAAATGTGACTAGAAAAATAAAAACATAAATAAACCATTTGGAATCACATCTGAGTAGTAGTAGCTCATTAATAGACAATAATTGGACAGTCAGTCATAAGCTTTCCTGTAGCTCCAGACCAGCACAATGTGACATGACTACACCAAACATTTCCTTGTTCCTTACAGTCGTTCCGTAGTAGATGTACTGTAAATGTTAATTTTCCTTCACCAACCAACTCCAACTGTATTTCACTGCTGGCTGTGCAGGTATGTTGAACCCTTTTAACACACACCTTCACCCCATGTCATCGTCAGGGCTCCTCACTCAGTTACCCTTAAATGACAAGACCGCACAGATTTGTTTTAGGTTCAAACAGAAAATAAGGACTGTGCCTCTGTGTATGTCCACAAATAAACCGGTTTGGAACAGATTTTGATAATAAGCCCTTTTTTAACACAGTGAAATGTCAGCTAGTGAGTAACAAACGAAGCCATTTTGTGCAAGTAAACAAACTCGCCCAACAAAACTACAACTAGCTAAGTCAACACAACGGAAAGCAGGGTGAGCCTTAGGCATTGCATAAAGGCAGAAACCCCAGACTCAAGATGAGCATGAGTGTTTGGTAGCGTGACGGCTGCTGTGTGATTACAAAGTAGTAGTTCTTTTTTTTCTGCTTTTGGTTCCTTTAAACACGGAACCACATCAGTCTCTACTTCATCTAATGAGTAATAATTGATACAATGTTTGTTAACATAAAACATTTACATATGGTGATTAAAAAGACTGAGGCCTGTACATGTACACATCTATATGAGGCCAGGCTGAGGGAATATGTGTTAAAGGTAAAGATGTCACAGAGGCCTGTTTGATTTCACGCGACTGTTTGCAGCTGGATTCCAACATTTCTAACGTTCTTCAAGCTTCTCTCTGGAGGCTGTGGGACTTAGACGCCAGTCATGACTTTCCCTTTCAGGGTTTGTGTGTTCACACTGAAAAGCAGCTGGTAGAACAGTGGATCTTCATGTCTAGTCAGACCCTTCCCGCTCGTGGGGAACACGGCCCCTTTAAGAACAGAGCCCGCTGTCCAGAAACGTGTGTTTACATGCTGTATCCTGTGATGACCCTCATAACAAGAGAACCCACTGGCTCAGTTATAGGTGTGGCCTCAAGCCTTTTCAGCCTATCCCATGTTGTAGCGTGAGCAGATTGGAGCATCACTAAAACCTCTCGATTAAGACGTGTGCTACCGCTAACGGGTGAGAGGTTTTCATGTACGGCTGCATTCCTCCTCATTCTGTGTGCATTTGTTAAAAGAGAGAGTTTTGAGGTGACATCTGTTCTGGTGAAGGACAGCTCTGTTGTTGCCATAACATAAGCAAAGGAGGAGAGGTGTCATCCAGACACTCTGGTGAGATATGGAAGACAGAAATAGTAAGCAGCTCTATAGCTTGAATCATAATTTAATCAGACGTACGTGCACAATCTGAAAAATTTACTTGTGGAAAGTTTCATCCTTGCCTGTGTTTTCAGGTCAAGGATGAAGCTGCTAGGATAACATGTGCAGGAGTAGAAAAGACGGTAGTTTTGGATGGGCAACGACAAAAGTCAAATTATAGCTCGGGGCTGTTGTTTGTCTGTCTGCGCCGGGGAAACGGACGGCGACGTGCTCCTGTCTGGTTTATTAACTTTTCGGTATGAGGAGAATCTCTGTTAATCTGCTGGGATCTACTGAGATCAAGCTTAGAAAGAACTTTATAATAACAGTTAGAGGAACAAAGACAAGCCCGTGAGCAGAGGGGGTACAGGTTTACTCGGATACCTGCGTAGGTACACGTGTGCTGCAACTCACAACATCACAACAGCAGAGGTTTCTCAGAACTGGTGTGTTTCTGGGTGTTGGCAGTGTGTATTTCAATCCATGTTCACTGCCCTTTTAATAAACATCTCCAAGACATTATATTATAATGTTAACAAGCAAAAAGCATGGAACACAAACTGAATCAACACTCCAGCCATTCTCCTTCCAAATCGCTCTTTTCACTGATGATACTTCTTCTGTCTCTTTAGAAACAAATCACATTCCCATTGATGATGTGCATCGGATCCGCAGTGATCGGCTCCCTGCAGTCTGGCTACAACACAGGCGTCATCAACGCTCCTCAAACGGTAAGTCACACGTCTGCCAGTATGTTGTTTTAAGAGGGATGGAAGTAGCGGCTCGACGTCCCCAACCTAGAATGGAATGATCGGCCGTAAAGTCATTCAACATTGAGCAATGGGAAAGAAGTGGCTGCGTGGTGGTGGTGGGGGGTTAGCGGGAGAGATAATTATAGCAGCGTTTAAGCCTAAGAGGTCCAAGGACATCTGTATGAGCTGACTCTGAGCAGTTCCTGTGTAGACTGGGCCCATGCCCAAACAAGGACCTCTTCTGACCAGCAAACAGGCTCAAGAAAAGCCAGAGGAAATGAAATCCAGGAGGTGGACAGTCACCTATTCCCAAAACAAGATAAGTGTTTCCCTGAGGGACGGTTCTACTTTATTACCAGACAGGTAATAAAGACAATAAAGACATTAATTTCCTGGGGAGTTTGTTTATTGCACTGAGGACTCTTGTCTGGCCAGTTTGCGTTGGTCTGAACACACCCAGTGGCTACACACCCGTCTGTCCACAGCTTACAGGTGCGTCACCAAGCCGGCCAGAGTTCATACTACCACGTACAGTTGTGGTGTTCAGCCTGATTTTCTTTCAAATGTTTCGTGTCCACCGGCACGTGTTGAGTGTCTCGGAGCTCAGCTCAGGGGCTGCGTGTGGAGATTGACAGGGAGTGTTTAGCCCTGTTACATACCGGGCCAGTGTGAACCTGCCTTCACATCCACCCTCCCTCAGGCCTAAGTCGCATCACATGCAAACGGTTCAGCAGCAAATGTGCAAAAATCGTTACTTAACAGGCTGGTAATAATCCTTTTTTAGGTAATTGCCACTTAAGAGGCTGTAATTTGACAAATACATCTTTACATGGCAGCAACACTCGAGATTATCTGCAGCACCTCTGACCTCTCTGCTCCAGCAGGTGATAAAAGCTGCAGTGGTGCTGCTGCTGCCCGTGACGCAGGCCCTGCACTGTGTTACAGCGCCTCTGATTAGATATGCTCGTCCAAGGCTCGCGTCCGCTGTCCTTCTTTTGCATTTCTGCCTGTGAGACACTTGACAAACCTTCCTTATTTGGAGAGTTTTCAGTCAGGGAGGGGTCCTCTGTGTTTATACTGGTTTAATTTGGGAACATCTTTGGTGCTAAGGGTTAAGGCCTTTCCATTTCTCTGATAATGTTTTTTTCCACAGTTGTTGGAGGTTTCCTTGAGATTATAGCTGTTCACACTAACTGCTGGGTTGGTTCTGACAGTTCATATCAAAAATACAGCATGGCTTCCTGGGTGTGAGGTTACTTTTAAAATTCAAGGTCATTTTGTACATGCTGCCCTGAGTGCAAGACATTTTATTGCATCTTAAAATCTGAAATTGCAGCTAAAAGGTAATTGCATAAGTGTCAAAGATTGTTTCACTTGTTGGAATCACTTTGTCCCACCCGGTGCTCACCTTGACCCCCCCCCGCTACGCAGCCCCAGCAGCATATGCTGACGGCTCGAGGGCATGAATGGGCAGCTTGTTTCATTGTGTGGTTGAGGCCAGCTGGTAGTTTGGACGGCACGGTGTGGTGAGAAAACAAATACAATGATTATGCAACTTTCGCGATACTACTTAAGACATTAATGCCATATTTGCACTAATGTCTTAAGTAGTATCGCGTTGTTCTCCCTGTGTCTTCTTCAGTTTATTGCCTCCTGTATTAAAGTATCAGCAATCACCCAGCTCCTAGTATTTTCATAGTGGCAGTGGATAAAAAATGTCCTGACATTCACACATTAAAAGCATAAAACCTGTGAACCTAACTTGTTTCCTAACCTCCATGTAGGCTGCTCTATATAAAGCACTTTAAAGGGTAAGTGTGACTTCACTAAGGTCAGGGACAGTCCGTTATTTGATGTTATGCGGATATATATCTGAGGGAGGTCTTGTGAGTGTAAGCTGATGCCAGATGTGACCCAGGCTCCGTGTCCAGAGCGTCAGAGCCACCCACCGCGTGACATGTGTAGAAAGTTAAGTAACAGCCGTACTGTTCATACTGGCTCATATAAGGACGCAGCTCAGTTTTTATCTCTCATGCCACAACTACACAGAACTCCTGCCAAGCGTTTCACAACAAATATGGAAGGTGCAACTCAATCACGGAGGCACACGAGGGGCTACAGTGTAATGACAGCGGAGGCAGCGGGTCCCAGATTATGACCAGCACAGACGTCTTAGCAGATTCCTGGCTAGAGGTCGACCTTTCTGGTTCTTCGCCTCTGTCTCCAGATTTCCTGGGTGTGTTTGTCAACAGGGTTGCCTGCCTCTCCCTGGAGGACGGGGCTGAAATGTGACACCAGATCATGACCAGTAAACTTCCTGCTTGTCAGGAACTGAAAATAGTCCTGCAGCGTTGCCATCTGCTGGTCACGCACGCACAACAGCTCAGTTAACCATGAAGGACAGATACTGTATAACATGCATTTGTCTCATTCCACCTTTCAGATCATCGAGAACTTCATCAATGAGACGTACAATCAGCGCTACAACGAAGCCATCTCTAAAAACACCCTCACAGCGATCTGGTCCACCACCGTCTCAATGTTTCCTGTTGGTGGCATCTTTGGCTCCTTTTCTGTTGGACTCTTTGTCAACAGCTTAGGAAGGTAGAGTGGAAACTAATTTCTAGCTGCTGTTAAATAGCACAGTAGCCTTGGACTTGATTTATAGTATTATTTATAGTATTTGAATGCAACCAACTTGTTCTCCGGTGTCTGCAGGAGGAACTCCATGCTCCTGGCTAACGTCCTGGCCTTCATTGCAGCTGCTCTGATAGGCTTTTCAAAAATGGCCAGCTCCTGGGAAATGCTGATCATCGGCCGTTTTGTGGTCGGCCTCTACTCCGGCCTGTCCACTGGCTTTGTGCCTATGTACATAGGTGAGATTTCCCCAACGTCTCTGCGCGGAGCCCTGGGCACCCTGCACCAGCTGGGCATGGTCGTAGGCATCCTCATCGCACAGGTTGGTGGCCACAGTGTCTTACAGCGCCACAAGTCTTAACAACACAAGCTATTTATTAGCTCTTAGCTATTAGCTCCTAGCTCAGCTGGGGCTGCAAATGCCATTTTACAGTGCTAGAAGGTGTTCAGGTTTTTCATGATTTATGCTGGTTGATTTTAGGTGTTTGGATTAGAGTCGATCATGGGCAACCGCAGCTTGTGGCCGCTGCTGTTGGCGTTCACCTTCATCCCTGCTCTGATGCAGTGCATCCTGCTGCCTCTGTGCCCTGAGAGCCCCCGTTTCCTGCTCATCAACAAGAATGAGGAGAACAAAGCCAAGGCCGGTGAGTTTGCAGTAGTCACAGACTCCGGCTGGTCTCCAAAAAAGCTGAACGACTTGTTGTTAAGCAGTAGTTTTCTCTTTTTCTCCCGTGGTGTCAGTGCTGAAGAAGCTCAGGGGCACTCAGGATGTGAGCGCTGACATGCAGGAGATGAAGGACGAGAGCCGTCAGATGATGAGGGAGAAGAAGGTGACGATTCCTGAGCTTTTCCGTTCACATCTCTACCGCCAGCCTCTCCTCGTTGCCGTCGTCCTGCAGCTCTCCCAGCAGCTCTCCGGCATCAACGCGGTGAGTTTCCAGACGGAGACCCTGTAAACATGTTCACGCTGAGAACTATCAGTGAGAATTCATAATCAAAGTAACCACATTAGCTACATGTCAATTGTATAAGTAAGTAAATCATCCTGTATTTATTGTCCTACTTTTCAGGTTTTCTACTATTCCACTCGGATCTTTGAAAAAGCTGGGGTTGAACAGCCTGTCTATGCCACCATAGGAGTTGGAGTAGTTAACACTGCTTTCACCGTGGTGTCGGTGAGTACAATACAAGGCTGTAAAATGTGTCCAAGGCCAGAGATAAAGTCAAACGCCTGACTCAGTTAGTATTGGTCTCCCGTCGCAGTGGTTCATTATTGCATTTCACTAATCTATTTTCTGCTCTTGTGTAGCTGTTTGTTGTGGAGCGGGCTGGACGTAGGTCTCTGCACATGCTGGGTCTGCTAGGAATGGCCGGGTCCGCCATAGTTGTGACTATTGCCATGGCTCTTTCGGTAGGTTTATCTCCAAGAAACCAAGAGTGTAAGATGCCATGGCAGCATAAGAGGCAGCTTTAAGGATGAACATGTTTTGTTCTTGCAGAACAGCGTCAGTTGGATGTCGTATGTGAGCATCGTGGCTATTTTCGCCTTTGTCGCCTTCTTTGAAATCGGACCGGGGCCCATTCCCTGGTTCATCGTGGCCGAGCTGTTCTCGCAGGGTCCCAGGCCTTCAGCCATGGCAGTAGCGGGTTTGTCCAACTGGGTGTCAAACTTCATTGTGGGATTTGGCTTTCAGTATTTAGAGGTGAGTAAAAGGAACAGGACAGGCTTGTTCTAGTGTTAGTACTAGTGTTAAGAGCTTTCTAAATTGTTCCTCCCCTCGTGTCTTCACAGGAGCTGTGTGGCCCCTATGTGTTCATCATCTTCACCGTGCTGCTCCTCGTGTTCTTTGTCTTCACCTTCTTCAAAGTACCGGAGACCAAGGGCCGCACGTTCGACGAGATCTCAGCCGGCTTCCGGCAGCCTGGTGTGGCTGGAGCAGAGAAGCATTCCCCAGAGGAGCTCAACAGCCTGGGAGCAGATTCTCCCCTCTGAGCCCCCGGACAGTTTGTAACCCGCTATCAAACTCTTCCTCAGATCGAGGAGGGTCTACTAACTAGAAGCAGTCAGATTTATTGGTAGAACAATCTGCAGACTGTCACCACATTTCGGGCATCATTATCAAGCGCAGAGCACCTCTGTGTGTTATTCTCCGACACTGATGTCTTCTACTGCCCCTAGTGACACGTGAACCAAACCTGGATGGGCACAACGTTACTTGGCAATGAAGAGAGTGGGACACGTTTTTAATATTTAATATATATTTTAAAGAAGGAAAATGAACTGACGCTTTTATATAACCCTTTTTCACTGATTCTGTTCCTTTTACATTTTAATGCTCTCTTCATTATACTCTGTTACTACCAGTCTGTTATATTTGGTTCAAAAGTGCTTCAGCTGCAGACATCAGTTCACTGTGCAAAAAGGCTTTTTATGTTATTTATCATACTGTAAAACTATCACTGTAGAATTGAGCACTGTAGATACTGCACTCAGCTTCGTGTTTGTCCACCAGATGGAGCTCAGCCTTTAAAACAGACCCAATGCTCCACTGATAAGGAAAGTGTAGAACCTTCCTAAGTTACACAAACCTTCATATAATACAACATTTTATATTGGCTAATGAAAGTAATGTGATATATATATATATAAGGCAAAAACATATGTATACAAATAATACTTGTTACCTTTTGATTGCTATTGGATATTGTTACATCTTTCCACTGCAACTATGCTCAAATGACGCATTGTGAGATATCAGTCATTGTCACACATTCCTCCCCAGCATTCTGTCATTGTACCATGACCTGGGACAAAAACTCACTCAGTAGCCAAAAAAACAAAAAAGAAGTGTCCCGCGATAACGCAGCATTTGGGTGTCAGTGGCCTCCTCTGGCTTTAGTCTTCCAGCTACGGTGGAGCCATGGAGTCAGCGAGTAGCCTTCATTGTCTCCGAGCTTTAGTTTGTTTAGTTGCAGTTCACCTGCGCTGCGTCCAAAGTGAATTAGTTATGGAAGGTGTTTTTTTCCCACACATGCAAGAATGAAAGAATGAAAGATATTAGTTGGGACCAAACAAATGTTGCTGGGCCGTGTTTTTTTATTCTCACACAGAAAGTGCCTGTCACCAGCGTTCAACTGCATCCCTCATGCTCATATGTGTGCTAGGAAGTGGCCATTAGTTATTGTTGTGTACTGTAACTGAATGAAATGTCTGGTGTGGCTCACTTCTCCTCGCTGTACAAGTCGCCTTATATGACTGCTGTATCACTCCTTTCTTTACTTTTAATGGCTTGTTTGAGTAAAGTTATCTTTTTAGCAGCACTTTAATTATTCACCATAAAGTTCCTTTACAATAAATATTTTTTTCACAGTGTGTTGTTGAGAGACTGTTGAAGTACTGCTAATGGATTACTTGATGTTTTTTGAAACGGGAATGTGTTTTTGTTTTTTCATGTCATGTTCTGATCTTCGTCTTGTATAAAGCACAAGTAATTGTTGACACACACACACCAGCCAGTTCTGTTCTTTGATCAAAACCCTCCGTCAGAAGGCAAAACGTCATTCCTTGATTGGTTGTAGGAGCTGGTTCACCTCGAAGATTCTGGAAAGCACTGTAATATCTCCACTGTGTGCCTTTTGAAGTTTTCACCAGCAAAAACTGATTACTAGTGCGAATATCAACATTGTATTTAATGTACATAGAACATTCACTGTAGCCTGGAAACTACAGGTGGGGACACACACAGGATGTTGTAAATATGAAGCACACTACAGCTGTAGAATATTCAACTTTCCAAACAGAGCCTTGATCAGTACTGTGCTGAGCATCTCTCTGCATTTAACTTCAACCTGCCTTCTATTCCTCTCTGAGTTGAAAAGGCCTGACTGTTCTCATAACTAGAGTTTTATTTTAGATTTCACATGTGTTAGGATTGTGTTAATGACATGCCTGTAGTACTGTTTTAATTTTTAGCGCACAAAGCATATTCTGTTTATGTTATGTGATCTGAGCGCATGGTGTTGGAATGTGAACCTCTACTGGGGGGACACACGGATGATGTTTGAAAGGCTTACATAGTGTTTTCGTAGCCAAATAAATAAATTATGTATAGAGATCTGTGTTTTTGTTGCTTTATTGCGGCTGGTGGAATTAAACCTGAGGACAATAAATGTATGGCCACAGGGGGGCAGCAGAAACAAGCTGTGAACACACCGCTGACATTCTGTTCAGGAGACGAGGAGGGACAAACATTACTACGAGTGATGAATATTCATAGTGTGACAAAGGATCTGAAAATGGACCACGTTTGTTTCAGTCTGACTCACCTATGATGACAGTGAACTGATGAAATCCAGTGTCTTCGTGGGGACTTTCAGCCCAGTCATTCTCATATTTCAGACTGACTGACATTTGAGGTGTAACTCGTGTGTCTCTCTGTCTTTTTTACAACATTCATTCACCTCCAGTTTCTTCTGTGGGCAGCTCAGTCTGCATTTACCACAGCTGGGAGCTCACCCAGGCCTCTGCCTTTTCCGCTCCATCATTCTGTGCTTTACATGTAAATGGTACAAGCTGTGGGGGCTGCTTGTACTTGATATAGAGGTGGTGAGAATGAGCCAAATCTGAGTCAAAAGATGCTTTATACAGCTCAAAGTAACTGAGTCAGCTGGTAATTACCTGCTTTTACTACTATAAATTTCTTCTTCCACATTATACATAGTCAAGAGATAAACATTAATTATAGCAGCTTTAATTGGATTGGATTTGAGCAGTAATGTTCTTTCATGTGTAGCAAAACAATATGAAAGCAAAGAGGAAGCAGATTTTCTGGGCATCCAGCATCTTTCACAAGCTGTGTCAAGCATTTTAACACATTAATAACGCGACAGGAGCAGACAACAAAAGGTGACATCGTGCTTTAAATGATGACAGGCTTCACTTCACTCACGCCCTCCGCCTGTCTTTAAAGGGAGAACTACGCATGGACTTTATTTGCACATGAATCTCATCTCATCTCTTAGTTTAATCTGAGCTGAAGCGCCTCCTTTCGGGAGCTGCAGCCACACACCTGCAAACATCAGAATGTAATAATGATCCATCCTTTGTGACCTTTCAGATTCAGGCTTGCTGCCATAAAAAGGCCTTCAACAGCTTAGCCTAATAAAAAAAATCACAATTTCCAGTACTGGTCAGTTCCTGTGAGTTTTAAAATAATATCAATGTCTCTAAGAGCTACATGAGGAATGAGGAAAGGTACCAATAGCCAAAACAAATCCAACTGCTGATGACCAGGCAACATGTTTGTTTCATCATGATATCATTTTGTCCACTTGTACACTTGGTATCAGAGGTGACCAGTGCAAATGAAATGTAAAATGTTCAGTCAAGATTTTCGATTAACTATCAACGATTCGAATGATTTATTTTCTCCTGCTACTGGAAGAAGTTTTCAGGAGGAAACGACTCCTAGTGGCTTGAAACCAAAATTAATCTTAAGATAGTTTTAACTAGTGTCACAGACCAGAACTCTGACAGGCGAGAGTCCATGCAAAAGTTAGAATGAAATAAATCCAGTCCAGATTGACCAGGACCAAATTCAGGACAGTGAGAGAGAAGCAAGATGACAAGAATGAGTTTGTCCTGACCTTTAATTGTCAGCAACAACCAGGGGAAAAATGAACCTTTTGGATAAGGAAAGGCAAGATTAAACTCACAGAGGCTGAAGGAAACCAGACTAAAAACAATCATTGCTGACTATACTGTAACAACAGCGTCGTCAGAACCTGGTGCTGTACTGAGGGTGGAATGACAGCTGTACTGTGGGTTTTCTCTTCTCTCCCGTTAGCAGTTGAGAGGCTGAGACCTCCTGTTGTTGTTCATTAGCACAGTGACCCTGCTGATTACGCTACCACAGTCCTTTTCTCCCTCCTTGCTGTCTCCTCTCTGGCCCGCTGATCCAAACGTGGGCCGACGCGCTCTGAGTCCAGAAGGATTTTCAAGATAGGCATGTACAGTGTATGTGTGAGAGATGCAAGGTCACGGTGATAAAGCCACGGATTCTACTGAAGTTGCTTAGAAACTGTGATTGGATTGGGACGCGTGATTGTCTTAGAGGATGACAGGAATGTTAGCGATCGTTATTCTCGCGGTGATGCATGATGCTGAACATCAAACTCCAGCCATTCAGCTTGAGCCTATTTTGAAGTGAATGTCAAAATGTTTATTATGCGAAGCGTCAGAGCCTTTTGATGGAGCCTATTTCATTTTCAAGGCAGCTACAGTTCAAGCTGGTCAGCAGTTTACACGCTCATGAGAAATGTGACTACAGTGAACACATGGAGTATCGAATAGTCCACAAAGCATCAGTTATGGGTTTTCTTCTTACTGCTGAGATTACATAAAGCCAGGTTCCGTGTATGTATAGTAGTAATTTGTTTTCTGTGATATTTATATATAATGGTGACGATGGTCAGAACTGCCAAGTAAAGACTCTTTACCTAAAATTGTCTCTCGTTTAATTACCTTTAAAACAGACAGCTCTGGGTGCAAATGTCAGCTGCAGTTAAAGCCCTGCAGCTTCATAATTGCCAAATTTGCGAGTTCATTTTTGAGTCATCAAGCTGTGCAGTCAGTTCGCACATACAAAGATCCGCCTTGATAGCAGCTTGTACACGAGGTTCGGCGGAGCAGCAGTCGAGTGACGGTGGAGCACGGGATCGAGGGCTCTGCTCATTTATAAATAGGCAAAACAACACAGTGTGTAATCAAGACTTTGTTACGCAAATTAAGGAGACATCCCTGATCCCTCAGGCTTCTGCTGCCCATCCTCCAGTGGCTTCAGTCACGAGCCTTTCTTCACATCTCACCCTCTTTCTGTTTTGGTACAGTACATCAGAAAAGTCACAAACCTCAAACCCTACTACTACACATAAACAGGTTTAAAAACAGTAACAAAAATAATTGCTGTCGTCTTTATTTAGAGCCCTGTGTTGAGCAGATATTCCAGCCACTGTTAACCCTCTGCAGTGAAAGGAGAGAGGTGAAGACAGGGAGACACAGCCGGAGAGCTTGCTGCTATGCATTGTCTATTTTGAGTGAATATTTGTGACATCCCACGTCAGCCGTGACGATCTGTGACAGCCTGAGACATCTAGGACTGACACGGAGCGAGCAACACGACAATGAAATGAACCTCGAGATGAAGATGGAAGGAGAGACAGACAGTAATACCACAGTGTCAGCAGCAAACAGTAAACAGCAGCGGGGCGTTAGTGGGTAAGCAACGAGGAGGTGAAAGGGATGATGAAGGGTGAAGATGATGCCATCGAGGGAAGCAACCTCAGACGTGTTGTGTTGCTTCCACCAGGCCTGAGGTCACACTTAATAAAAAGGTTGGGTCGCTACGGGTGAATTCTAATGAAGAGCAAGGCTAATTCTCATTAGCCGGTCGAGCGCGGTGCCGGTGGACGCGTGGAGTTTAAGCCGCGTGTCTGCGAGGTGAAAAGCAAATTTGACATTTTGAAGGAGGCTGATCAAAAGGAACAAGTACAAGTGTCCCCTGGAGCAGATTCCTTTTCTCTACAGTATCTAAGGTCAGACAAATTTAGAGCCTCCTCTCTACACAAATAGTTTTCCCTGCTAAACTCTGTCAGAAAGCTTCGTGTGTGCGTGTCCATGATATTGTCTTAATTTCTTAGTTCCAACTTCTCATCTAAATAACACACATCCACTGTGTTTTGCTTCGGCGAGGGCAAGGTGAGTTGACCTCTGGGAGAATCTTCAGGCAACGGTTTCAGCACAGATTGAATTTAGTTCCAGGCGCCTGCTATTTGGTGGGATAATGATTGCAGTAGCTAGTAGCTCCTTCCAAAGAAATCCCAGCAAAACCAACCAAGAACAGCCCATTTAGGATTTAGTGAAGTGCAGAGACATGGATCTTTCATTGTGGAGAGGAATGGAAGCAGGCAGGACGAGGAGACATGAATTATTCAGCGTCCCTGCCACAGTGAGCTCTGGATTCCCATCCTCCACTCCACCAAGCTCCATCCCAGAGGACGCGCAGTGGGCTTACAGTGCAGCGTACGAACCGGTGCAAGCCACACAGGTCCTGGGTGGAAAACCTTTTAGAGCTGCTCTTTACCTTTCAACTTGTATAATTAACGTGTGCATTGCTAATGGGAGCAGCGGTGGTCGGCACGTCGGATAGTTTAGTAAACTCATTCTTCCGGTTCCCTTGGTGTGAGCTGCTTTGGATGAGAGCACGAGATAAATGCAAATTGATGCAAAGTGAAATGCGAACTAAGCAAACTTACAAAAAGTTCCAAGCGTTCTGATACAGTTGTAGAGACTGCAACGAGTCGAGCTCGAGACGGATGTATCGCTGGTAATTTGGATTTTAAATACGCAGAATAAGCTCATTATGTAGTCAGTTGAGCACCCACACACCCACACCAACGTTCTGTGCATCCCATTTAAAAAAACATCAGGGACTAAGACAGAAACCTTTAATTAACCAAAGTCGTTTTGCAAAGTAATTACCAATATGCACTAAATCAACACTGCACAGCACAATCCCTTCTCTTCTGAAGGGCCTGACACACACATACGCACAAACAAGTGCGTTGATATATGCAGTGAATTAGAGGGGGGATGAGGAGAAAGGCTTAAATACTCTGTTAAAACAACAAGTGAATCATCCTCAGTTTTTCTTTGTGGTTCTGTTGGGAATGTGCTCGTGGTGTTTAGTCCTATCCATTAATAAACACCAGCAGGACTGAGAAAGCGTCTCAACATGAAGCTGTGGACCGTAAAATTTAAAAATAAAAAAAACTGGAGGACAGATGGACAAGATAACAACGAGACAACAGCTCTCCAAGCGGTTGGCAGCGAATGAATGAAGCAGCTGATGCCAGTGAGCAAACGCTAGCTGCAGTGTTCTACCTGAACAAACACAACGGCCCACGTGTGGTGCAACGGCGAGGCCCCAAACGGCACCGTATTAAAAGAGCGACGCAGGGAGTCCAGTCATTGTCTATATGATCTGATAATATGGCTGAAGATGAATTCATGTAGTAAATAACAGAAGCTTTTATCTTTGCACTTAGCTTTAGTTTAAAGTTCAACCCTGAAATTCATTGAGTTTCACCTGAGCACTAGATAAAGCACTGATCAGTGTATCCTGAGGTTCCTGTCGCAGGTGTAGTCTAGAGGCCAGGACACACTGGACGTTGATGCTGGAATAAAAAGCAGATTAACACAAGCAGTAAGGTACAGTAGCAGGTAATCTTGGGGTTTTCTCTTCCCGTTTGTCTTACTGGAAGTGAAATTGGAAAGGTTGGTGAAGTTAAAACAACTTAAATCAGTTTGAAGGCTGCGATAGAGTGTGTTACGCTGCCTTACACACTTCCAGCTCCAATGTCTGCATGTGATCAGATCAATGGACGACAAACGGCCAAGCTCACACAGGAGCTCATTATTCCAAAGACAATGCACAAGCACAGCGTCCTTCTACACCCACACACAACCACAGACTGTCCACACACACACACTTTCCCGCTCGTTCCCATTCTTCAGAGGTTTGGTTTTCAATCATGAGGGGGAGTTGGGTTTTCAGGCGCACCCCAACAGAACAGCTCTGGCTTATTACACCAGCTCTGAGATTAAACTGTGTTTTATTGATCCTAGGCTCAGTGCCGCTTCAGGCACAGACCAGCAGACACAGATCCCTCTGCGTTTTTACAGACGAGCAGAAAAGACGCTAGAGGCCGTTTGTAACCGCGTTCCCTGTGGATGAAATGTCTTCTGGGATTGATTTACATTTCACCTGAGAGTTGGGAGCGGACGTACCTCTCACTCAGGAGGAAGGAGGAGGTGCAGGACTTGTCGGCGTCTGTCACTCAGGACCTCAATTCCATCTCAGCAGAACAATTTATCTGTGCAAACGACTGAGCTCCTGTAGAGCTTTAGAAGAACCGATGATAAACCAGAGGCTGAAAGGCAACTAACAAAGGGCCGAGTGGTGACCTTCCCACCCACATAAACACAGTTATCACTGAAAATGAGTCACTTCCTACACAAGAGCAATGAAATCAGTCCAGAAATGAATCTTCTTGTGGCCACCTACTGCACTACTGAACAACACTCTCTGATCCTGGCCTCTCTTCTGGATGCAGGCCTGTGAAGTGCCTTTTGAAACAGCCCCTAACACGTTAAATAACTAAAGCGCGTGCAGCGAGTAGGTACTGCCGCACGAGTCGATGCTTACTGAAAAGCCGTGGCACATGAAATTCTGTCATCAGTCCACCTCCGGGGAGATGCGGTCTCCCACTCGTGGAGATGCGAATAAATTGTGACTCACGCAGAGAGGAAAGTCAATGGCACTAGAAACGCCGGCATGAGGAACATGAAGAATGTGTAATTACCTTTCATTTGTGAAATGAAAAGGACCTTTTCCAGGGAAAACACATATTTGTTTTACTTGACAATAAAACTTTCCTCATCAAACGTATAATTTCAGACACAATTACTCTGAAACGGGCCGAGAGTATTGAAAAACCACAGCACGACAATTACAATTTGGACGTAGCCCATCCGCCGGGGTCGTGATGCCTCTCACTACTAAATGCAAGTGCTTTCTAACTGCAGGGTCTGCTTATGCTGAAGCTGGGTCGTGCTGTTCTCTGCTTCATAGCAGAGCCTGGATCCAACTTATGAAGAACCATCGCGCCCGCTCTCCTCTGTGATTTACCTGGATAAGAGGATTTGTACTCATTAGACGGGCTCGTGAGGACTGAGCCCTGAATTAGGCTGTTAATATGAACAGCTTGTGGTTCTGCAGCGTCGCATCTGAACAGACTCTGATCCACTGGTCCACAGGCTCTGACCAAAGCAAACACCTCATCCAGTACCTGGAGCCCTCTGATGACCTTTTACCATCTCTTACTTGTGTATTTACATTTTATTAAAGGTAAAACTTGATGCCTTGTTGTTCAAGTTGCTTTTCCAGTAGAAAAAAGAAAACAGCACATTGTGAAAGTGTTTTAAGCATGTACAGTACTGACTGTTCACTGTCAACAGGCAGGTAAATGTTGATGCTATTTGTCTGATGCCATTTCGAAAACAACTCCGAGAGAAGCAGTAACCGTCTGAAATGTGAAAGGTGAAAACACTTGTAAAACTTGGATTATATGGCAGACTTGAATAGCCGACTGTTGTACGTGACCAAGAAACATCCTTTCATTAGACCTGCCTCTAAAACGACAGCACAGCTTGTCATGGACACACAGCGCTGACATTTCCCTGCTAGACTGCTATGTAGTGCAAGGTCTGAATAATGACACAGATCTATTAGGTGGCCTTCAAATCCTTCCCCCGACAGGCACACACTAAAAAGCTGATTGTTGCTTTTGGTCCTCGACACCGACTCTCTGACTGCTGTCTTCACCTCCTTACAGAAAAATACTAGACCGTTTGGCTTTGAATATGAAATGACTTCTATTCTACTAAAACTAGAAACAAGGTTGACCGTACACGCTGGGCCCTTGAGCTTTGGCTCAGTGGGGAGTATAAATCCATAATAATCGCATTTTGCCATTAAATACATTTTTAGTATTAGAGGGAAGAATTGAAATAATAATTATAATATATTACATCTAATTCCTATCATTATATTTTAAGTCGAACAAGTCATATAAAACCTCATAACATGCAAATGTGTCGCACAACATCTGGTAAAGTTGCAAGTGTCATCAAAATGTACACTAACGGGACCATTACAGTGATGGAGGCACTTTCTCCTCAGGCACTCGAATGACGTTCATCAGTAACCACAGCCTGTGCTCTGAATGTCACACTAGGATTTTCCAAACTGGATTTTCTCAGGCTGCAGAAATGCAATAACCTCCTGGCTAATGATAACTGAGACAGAACAGACGAGTGAATTGCTTCCAGCGGGCTTCAGGTGTCCCTCAATCAGTTTCATTGAGCAGAATATTTGAGTTCATCACAGTATAAACGAGATTTTGGGTCAACGTTTTTATTGACCAGCTACAAAAAACATAATAAAAAGCGGGGCACTCTTAATAATTGAACTCCAACGGGAAGCGTGTTCGCCCTCTGTACGTCCAGTTAAGCTAAGTACAGACTGCTGCACCCGAGAAAATCAGTGAGGCCAAACAGAAACACAATAAAAAAGCATAATGAAACTGAGGACAGTAAAAATGCCGATGCTACAGATGCAACCCGGTATAATAAAAAGCCAGTCTCATGAAAAGGAAGCAACACTGCAGCAATAGGAGCAGGAATAAGAAAAGGTGGCACCAATCGAAATTATGAACCATCTTCTCACCTCTTTGAGTTTTATAAATCATATTATTACAGGAAGCAAACTTCACTACAAGCACGTCTTAAGAAAGTATGTTGTTCAATGGAGCTTGAATTCATGAATGTATGACTTTTTTACATTGTTGCGTTGCAGCTGAAATGTTTGTTGTCCTTAATGATCAGCCCAGAAAGGTCTCATGTATGGAAACGTGTCCGTCCACGCTCACATTCACTCCTGCAGGTAAGAGGCTCAAATGAACTGCGGAAGCCTGACGTGTGCTGTATAAAGATACAGCAAATGTCAGCAAATGTACAAATACAATTCGATCTGGAAATAACCTCAAAACAACCAAGTACTGTTGTGTTGGAAATATCACCGTAAAAGGTTACGCACTTGGTATGAAGCTGCATTAGTTGTATGGGTTTCTGTTACTGTCTGCAGCAATGACTCCACTTCTTGCAGCAAAAACGTCTCCGCTGTTAATCCAGTAGCTGTGAATTAATCTAATTTCTAAAGGTGATGTCCTCCTTGAAAAAAAAAGGATGAATAGCTGCTGGAAAATACATTCTGATACAGTACGCGAATGTGCATTGATTTTGCTGTGAATGACGATCAGCTGTGCGCCTCAGACACAAACTGCGGAAACTGGTTAAACCGCCAACAAGGAAGGCAGAGATTAAAAAACAGACACAACACAAAGGCGCAGACGAGTGATTAGATGTCTTCACATCACATCACAGCAAGAGAGACGGAACAAAAAGGACAATTAGACCGGCAGCACTCTGGACGCAGTCCGGGGCCACGTCTGGGCTCTGCTCGTCCACACACCTCTCTGAGCCCTTATGTCTTCCTGCGCAGTGGAGACACTTCTGCAGTGGCTTAAAGCAAGAACCTCTTGACTCCAACACAGCAGTGGATTAAATTGGACTGAAGAGATGCAGCCTGAGGTTTGCAATCTATAAACTGAACAGCAAGACGATCTTTACAGTTTTTCTTGGGGACCTCGCAGCGTTATCTAGCAGCAGAGGTGGCAGTGAAAACGGAGCGTTTGGGGGCCAAGGTAATAAGCGCTTCATTAAAATGCATCAAAATAATGCTGGTACACAGGAGATGCTCGGCTGCCGCAGGCTGTTTGGATGTATTATTGAGGAGGCAGAGGATTTTCCTCTGAAATCAAATGCTTTAAAGTCATATTTAAAAATAGACGGGAGCAAATGGTGTCAACTGTCTCGGCTAAAGGTGCAAGCAGCGTCTGCGGTGCCATACAGTGGTGCTTAACCCTGGACATCCGTCTGGCCACACTGGCTTCTGAACGCAATAACTGAATATTCTCACCCTGTGGCTAAATGTATCTCATGATCTAATAGTTAGCTGATCTGAAGCCCAGCAGGTGCTGCAGGTATCTGAGTGTGGTTCAACTACTGGGTTATGTAATGAAGGATGCCTCCTCCTCAAGGTTCCTCTGGAAATCAGTCTATGTCATAAAGCCAGAGATTCATGAGTTTACTTCCATAAATATCTCGGGGCCAGTTCCTAAACATGACCTTCTTACTCCTTTGTCTACATCTAACCTTCTGCTTCGGTGACGCAGCGGCTGAGGATCCGTTCCTCTGGTGGGACCCGTGATTTCACTGCCTGCATTCATGTGGCTTCACGCATCAGATCCTGCCCATCAGCAGCGCCTGAGGCGAAACGCTGCCAAACACAAATCGCTGATGGACACAGAATGACATGAAAATGGATGAAGCTTTTAATGGACACAGATGGACTGAGTGGAGGAAAAGTGAGCGCTCGGGTAAATAAAGCCATAAATAGAGGTTTAATTCAACTTCTGAGAAAACTGCTGCACATTCCCTTCTGCTGCCTAACGCTATCTATAGATGAGGGCATTATGCATATGAATACTACGAAAATAAGCAGATGGCTTTTAATCTTTTACAGTTATAATTCCGTGTTGCTCGCGATGCATCCACAGCTACCGATGAAATGCAAAGTAGGTTCTGCAGAACGTGTATGTTTTTTCCCCAGCTGTTAAAAGCTGCATAGTAATTCAGAACATTTTCTAGTGCGTGTGTGCGTGGAGTCGTAGTAGCGGAGGGCATTGGTCGGCGGGGACCGGTCACGTGACAGTGACAGCATGTGCGATTTAAAAGAAGGGGGAACAGGGACTTGTGCATCAGATGCGGGTCGGTGCTGAGGAGGATCTGACCGCGCGTCCTCTCGCCTTTCGACCGGGACCAGCAGCGTGAATGCGCCGTTCGGTTCGCGGTTCCACCCACGAGACAGTAGCAGAAATCCCGGCGTCAGCTTCTGCAAAGTAAAACACGTTTACGCGTCTTTGTGGCGTCCGTCTTCATCCCAGCAGCGAGGGGGCGCGTCCGCACGCAGCGCCGCGCATCGCTCTCCAAAGAGGTAGGAGAAAAGAACTTTTCCCAAGCAGCCACCGAGGCGTGACCCAACCTTTGTTGGTCTTCTCGCGTTGTTCTGCGAGCTCCAAAAACCAATTAAGCCCTGAGCAGCTCGTGTTCTTTGTCACCTCGTGCGTAACCTGCCGTGGCTGCATCAAGTAGTGAATGAGGCAACATCCCTGCATGAATTAGCAGATGGTGATGAATATTGTAAATTCGTATTGTTTTTGTTTTGTCCGAATCTTTCATCCAGTCCCAGAGCCTCCACTGAGCTTCCTGGTTCACAGCTGGTTACAGAAACAAGCCTTTATTAAAGTCTGAGGTTTTTAACTGTCAATTGTATTTTAGTGTAGTTCAACAGACAGTTCCTGCCTCACGGAACGCGATGGTTCTGGATGGATTTGAATCTAGGTACTGGATTACATCTTCACGGGAGGAAGGGAAAGTGATGTATCTTCACAAAAAATAAAACCCTGTCGATTTCATTCCTCGATGTTCCGCTACAGCATCAGGCCACAGCAGATGTTGACAGAGATAATCACAATCTGTGCCGTCAGAGATCCAGCTCCTTAATGTCAAACCTGTTCTTCTGTCAGTACGTCATGGGACGGCCAGTTTTTGGAGTGTGATGGGTAAAGAATTGTGCCGTTTGTTAAGTAGTTGTCTTTTCCATTTTGCTGACTGCGTGTTTAAACCTAAATGGAAACGGTGAACTGTGAGAAACTCCACTGATCAGCAGGGGGCGAGAGCAGGTGCGGAGTCTGTTCAGAAGGCAGAGATCACATTCTGACATGACCCAGGTTAAAGGTCATCTCTAGCCCATTGTTAAGAACAAAATCCACTTTCCAGGACTAGTTTGGCTGCAGCCTCTCTGATATGTGTGCATTTGACCTTACGCTCAAAAGATTATGCAGCATTAAAAGATTTCAATCGTGGAGCTCAGAAAATGTCATCTGTCTGCCCAGTAGCTGCCGTGGCCTAAAATTCACTGATGAATCTAATCAGCAACTCTGGAGTCACATCAGTCGACACTGAAGCAAATAATTAATTTTCACTCCCTTTGTGTGGCACCAGTCAGGTAAACAAAAACCTCCACATCAATATGTCTGGAGTTTAATGTTTTCATTTCTATTATTCTAGAAATGCACTGTGTATGAAGCTCTTCAGGACTGTAATGAATTATAAGAGCAACAGATTGTGTGAAGGAACTGATGGATGGATGGATTTCTCATAAATAATTTGTAATAACTCTGCAGACGTTAGCGGTAAAACTAGTCTGAACGGGTTCAAGCGTTCCAGGGCCGTTGTTCAGTAATAGTAGCTGTCAAACAATATCCCGTCGCTGCATGGACTGGAGCTCACTGACAGATTGGTGGTTGTCGCGCGTGCGGCGTGGCCTCAGTGTCCCGGCTTCAGGTTCTGCCTCTCCAGTATCAAGCTGGTAAAAAAGGCTGAAATGCCACAAAAATGATCTTGAAAAGTGACATCGTTCGGCAGATTAGGAGGCGGGGAACACACAACCAAGCGTAAGTGACAGGCTGCTGGTCTTATTGTGATGAACTGAGGAGGAAGGGTGCCAGTTGTTACTGAGTGGCTGGAGGGCTTCCTGCATTATTCATGGGAGATGCCACATTTTGTGTTGCACTTTATAGTGTGATGTCGCAGCAAACCGAGAACAGGATGGAAAGACGTGCCAGATACTGCTGGGCTTCCTGTCCATGCATAGAACCTAATAATCCCACATCCCAGCGCGTTACAACGTCCTAATTGTGAGTTTGTGATATTTTTCTAAATAAGCTTTCAACAGCTAAAATCTGGGATCTGAGAACGTCCCTGGAAAGCGTTGGGGATGCACTGGTGTGTGCTTACAGTACTTCCCATGAGAAATCGTTGTCGCACGGACGCACGTGAATCATGGCTCTACAGGGCTTCAGCAGGTAGTGCAGAGCTCTTTGCACATGTGAGCGGTGTATCAAACGGCCAGCCGTGGGGTCTGGGGGTGGAATACGGCTTCAACGTCTGACCCACAGCTGCACAAATGTCTCACAGGAGACACACGAGGCCAGGACACGAACTGAGACACAGTAGTTTGGATTTAAGGTGCGATTTATGGTCGTCGAGCATTAAAAACATCCTGTCACATGTTGTAGATGTCTTTTACTGTAAGTCTGGGATTTACTGTCCTGCATCACAACCAAATGTCATGCACACACACATTGGACTCTCAAATGGACTCAGGCTACACTGCAAATCTCACAGTGTGGCTCATTTTGTCTGCTAACATTGATTTTCACAAAGGAAGCAAAGATGAGAAACACGCTTTAGTATGTTAAGCCTGTAAGACAAGTGAGAGGGAGGAGCAATTGTACGCTACACGTTTCTGTTAGCACACATGTTGGTTCTCGGCCCGTCTGCTGCCTCTGAGACTGTGAACTTGTGTTTCTCAGCCACCTGAAGCCATCACCTCCAAACACAAACATGAATAGGAAGAGAAATCGTTGTTTACCTTACAGCCGTGATTAATGAGTTCCCCCGTTGATTCCACTGAACGAGTCCTGCTGCTGTGCTGAAGGAGGATAGATGCCCCTGTCACCCTGCAGAAAATCCATCGCTTCCCAACAGTCCACTAAAAACTGATAACATGCCGTATACAATAATACAGGATATTATAAAAACCCATACAAATGTCCTGTCCTTCTGTAGAGTCGGGCGTCTTGCTGCAGGAACCAAAGCTGCTGCCACACTAACAAATCTAAGTCAGTAAGTTTTGCGTTCACATGTAAAGACTTCCTGTTTCGAGGATGCGTTTAATTCTGTAACATCGTCTACAGCGAAATGCTCACGTGCTCACAAGTAGCTGGATGTGTGATAACGAGGCCTCTGTTTGAATAAGTGGCTGACAATTTAATCCAAGTATGATGATTGATTTCAAGTGGGTTAAAGTGGGATTTTAACAGCTGCGTGACTGAAAATGACTGATGAACTGTACCACGTATTTTCTCTGCTCTACAAAAAAAGTTTTAGGTTTGTTTCTCTTTGACACTTTGAATCTTTCCCCTGACATTTATTTGAGCGTTAATGCAGTGCGGTGGCTAAAAGGTGGCAGCAGCTCTGAACGCGTCGGTCCTGCCCACTAGTCTCTGTAATTACAGGCACCTACGCGTAATTGACCTTAATGAGGCGTCTGAGTGAGACTCCATTATATCAGCCAGCTGTGTCCTGAAGATGCAGGTTCAGTGTCATCACTAACCGCTGGTTTTAAGCCTGCGATTGTACAGGCACAGAAAAGGTTAATGGCTTCATTTGTTCCCATTTCCTCATAAAATGACTCTCTCATCTTAATTACGGTCATAGTGTAGTTCTCTCTTTATTCTGTCTGTGTGGGTTTTTTTTCTTATTTGCTTTTCATCACTAATTGACCAGTGTCTTTGTTCAGTTTAGCTTTTGTGCTCTGCGGCACAAATCAAGCTTCAATTAAATGTCGGACACACAGGTCAACAGAAGTTTCCTGTAGGAACATTTAGAGGAGGAATCGGAAACAGAAGAGTTGTTGTAATGATGTCACATTAAAATACGCAGTAACTACAGAAGTAGTAAAAGTACATTTGTTTTCTGCTGAGCTGTTCCTGTGTAACATCGTAAGCAGCACCTTGTGACCTCTTGCGTGTTATAAATCTAAGCTATAACAACCAGGAGACTTGTTTGACTTCCATTGAGATTCCACTTAATGAAACAGCTTTAAAGGCACTAGATCAGTTATACTTTTATGGTTTGTCTGCATATATAATGCGTGACTGCCAGACTGATGCCATAGAATCAGGAGGGAGACCTGGCTTTTACTCGGGCCACTTATTTGTTGTTTGATGGCTTCTTCCACCGTCGTACTTCATGGAGCGTTGTCAGAAATTCACTCCACTTTCATTACAGTCGTGTTTGGAAGGACAAGGTGTTGCACAGCACATTATCACACGTTCTCGTCTTCCTCTGACTGTGACAGATCTGTCCGTTCTGATATTCCCAGCTGGAAAATGCCCAGATATTAGGCTTGTATCTGAATTACAGCATTATCACTTGCTGGTATGTTTCTGACGCAGGAGCAGCAGCAATTCATTCATTTAATCGCAAAGGGAACGACATGAACCTGAAGAATGATTGAGCTTAGGTCCAGTCCAGCCACTGACCCTGTGACGCTGACGCTTCATCTCTTCTCAGTAATAAAGTTGGATCCTTGGTTGGTACCTAGTGAACATGTGAATACATAATGTAACAGCAACTGTGGTTTCTCTGCAATATTGCAATTAGATTTTATCTATGTTTAGTAATATGCAAAATTGTGCGGTTACATTAATAACACTTGCTGTCAAAGCTGGTGATATTAACAACAGTGTGATGAATGAGTATGATTCTCTGGTGATGGTTTTCATCACACTGAGCATGTTTTATCAAATTAATATCATAACTTGTGCTTTTTTTTTAAGGATCGTACCATTTGTCTATAGATCACGACAAAGGAATATTTTAAATTACTATTAATAATATTTAAATGGATGTATAAGACGTCACTTGGTCGGTTGTGATCCAGTCGTCTTTACACATAAATGAATGTATTAAAATCTCTCTATTTCTGCAGACGGGAAGAGCAGCTGCAGTTTCCCAACGTCCCGATTGTTGCAGCTCGTTAAGACACAGTTCACCAAGTAATTAAAGTGGAAGCTCTTGCACTTTTAAAGCTGTTTTGTTAGAAAGCACTGCATCATTCACTCACTGCTGCTGTGCACATTGAACTGTGGGACGGTGCCGACTGTTGTGAAGCCGTCTGCATTCATTTTGATACTCTGACACTTATTTACATGTTTATTCCTTTAGTAATCCCGGAGCCTTTTTATGGTTCTGCCTACCAGCGTAGATTAATCGTTTGTCTTTCTACTTACTCTGACTGCATCGAATGAAACAGTATCCCAGCAGCTGCTTGACAGTTTTCCATTACGTTCAGACTGCGCCGCCCTTATTTACATATACTGAACTGTGGCTTTGCAGCAGCTTTCAGTAAATCCAACCTGTCGCTTTCACACTGTTGTCATATGCTTGTCAGGTTTTATAGAGATCATATTGAAATCTGCATTCAGTGCCTTATACACCTTTGAGTTTACAGCTTGTCTGAAACATGTGTTCAGACTTTAAAATGACTTTTCTCTCCAGATAAAAGTCAGTGAGCTGCGAAATAGTGTGACAGAGCTGTGAGCTTTGAGAAAAGAGTTTGAACTCCAGGATATTAAAATGTAAACCAGCCATGATTGTAGAAATGTAATAATGAATAAATGTTTGTCTCTCATACAGAACACATCCCTGATTAGTTTGAGATGTGCATAATGATTAGCAGATCTGAATTGGAGAAGGACAGGACCCCAGTGTGTGTGTCTTTAAATAACACAAGCCTGGGTTCAGCGCTGGGGCGGAGGATGACACATTCCTTGTGGTCTATATTTGTGTAAACTGTCAGAGCCACACTTTGCAGCAAGGCCGATTACAGCTGGTGTGGCTGCAGTAATAATAACAAGGCATTGTTGGATGGGCAACAAGTCACTGAGGAGGAATCACAGTAGGATTCAGTTCTCTTTATTGAGGGTTTGTATCACCGCTGTGTATTCCATTCAATTGGTATAGTGGTTGGCTACATGACTGTGTGACCTCACAGCAGGGAGCCGATGGGTTTGAATCCTGGGATTCGGAGTTCAGTTAACTGGAGCCTGTAGGTGTGTTGACACTTTGAGTTATTTGTTGGCTGAATTTATGGCTTTGATCAAAAGACAAAGCCTGTGAATTGAGCCCCCTGCTTCACGCTGAGGGCTGCACAGCCTCGCTGATTAGATCCTGGTACAGTCTCGTGTCGTTTCTCTTGACCGCATGTCTAAACAAAGACCCGCATCTTGTGCTGTATTTCTGTGGAAGAGGGGAACAGCTAATGGGCAACTCTGGAACCGTTAAAATGTCAGGAAGCAGGAATGACTTTACTGATAAGAGCCATCATGTGCTCTGGCTGCACAGTCTCCTCCATCATCATGCAACAGGAAGGTTCTGGTTCTCTCACCTCTGTAATTAACTGAGTAATGACGTCGACCCACGACTGCACACTCATACAGTATATACACACACATGCACTTGTTGTTTATTCTAATAATCTTGTTCCATAAACATCAAGAAAATAAAGAAATCACTGAATGCAGGCGTTTTTCTGCTGTATAACTCTGACGCCAGATTTGATTATTTCTGATGATAAGACAACTGTTGCTCTCATCAAAACGCGTTGGAGCAACTTGAGCGTTAACTCCTGGTCATTCTCCAACGATACCCTAAACCTGCTCTGTCAGCACATTTCTCTCTTTTAGTCGTCAGAATTGTCATGTTTGTTCATAATCCCATGCCCCCGGATCCTAAAGCTGTGCCTGAGGCAGCGAAACTGGCCCCTAGGGCACGATGCTCCCGCCACCATGTTTAGCAGTGGGGTAGTGGTGCAGGCCTCTCTCTTCCTTTGCCAGCATGAGTCACTCTCTGAAAAACACAGTTTGGTCTGAGTTGGTTTAGAAGCACTGAAGCTATGAAGCCCTGTAAACCTGGTTACGGTTGTTTCCCATAAGGGTTTGGTTCCAACGCATCGTGTGTTTTACGGCAGGTGTGTAGGATGCTCCATTGGATCCAGAGAGATGTTAGTCATCGAGGACTTGAGCGTGATGAGTGAATCTGTGGCAGACTGACAGATATCAGGATGCACTCTGCCAAATTCTGAGTAGAGAACAGAGTCGTGGACAGAAAAGTCTGAGAAGAAGCCAGCGGTGGAAGTGCGAGCCATATTTTTATGTAAACCCTCAGCCTGTCAGATGTGATAAAATGAATGGACGCTACATCCAGGCCAGGGCCAGACTAGTCTACTGATGCAGCGTGTTGGTGACGTAACGAGACCGAGTTTTGAGGCTGGGAGAGCCTGACTCCAGTGCATCGCTTACAAGCCCGCAGGAGCCATGAGTCAGACCTTATGACGATGATGACCTGCTTGCCTTCCTCCTGCAGCACCCAGACAAACATCTCTGGATTCTCTGTTTCGCTTGTGTTCATGCAGCTCTCAGAAGCACGTTGCTCTCGACAAGGCATCAAATGTTGGACAGTTCATAGGCTTCTCCACAGCAACAGCCAGCATGGGAAACCGGTTTGAAAAAGACATGCAGCGAGGTTACAAATGCAAATAATAGAGCAGGAAACTATTCAAACAGAGATTGACCCTCAGTATTTGGGTGCTCTGTTAAACGTGCACTCTATGATGACTAGGGAAGAATGTTACCTAATATGCTCACTCACACACAGCCCTGCAGAGAGCTATTGCTGTGAAATGTCAGCGAGATAAGCAGCATTTCCTCGCTTCTCCCCAGAGAGCAAAGAGAGGAGGAAAACACAATTACAGTAAAGAGGAGTCAGCGCCGTCTGCAGTGCAGCCTCTCGGCAGCAGGTGCTCTGCCCATGCGCTTCGCTCTGTCAGCCTGAAGACCGGGACACACTGACTGGAACTCGAATCACTCGGCAGTTCAAAGCGCTTCCCGAGCAACATGTGCAGAAGACGTGTTCTGTGGCATTAAAACAGAGACAAAGGGATATAGGAAAAGTCAACGCAACGGAAGACACTTGATCTGACAGGCGGCAGGTGGAAACGAGCGAGGAGGAGCATGTGGGGAAGCTGGGAGGAAGTTTTAAGGGCATCTGCAGATCAGGTGGGAAATGACAGGGACTGGAAAGGTCAGGGAAGCTGCAGAGGCCTGGGGCTGTGGGACTGTGGCAGAGACGCTACGATAAACAAAGCAACAAGAAATACATTTACTTCAACTGCCAACCGTGATAGCCAACAATTCAGGCCTCTTGTGTTAAATGAATGTTTTTAAGTGAAACAGTTGGGGCACTTAACCGATTTCTTTGGTCTGGGTTAAGAATAACGTCTGCATTGAGGTGCGAGAGCCTTCATTGTTGTAATGTTGATATTCAACTCTATGAGCCCTTAAGGCTGTGGAACAAGGTGCCCAGTGATCAGCAGGTTTCCATCAGCCCAACGTCTTCCACTCACACACAGTCCAGGTATCATCAACTGTCGGAAGAAGACCTGTAAGAACTTGTGCAGTTCTTCTTTTTAGGAATTTTGTCTTGTCTTTTGCAGGTGGACACATCTTCAAGTACTGGCACTTAAGTGAAACTGTTGTGAGACTTTACGTAACCTCGCCCCATGTTTCTCCTTTTTCTTTCTTTCTGTCACACTGGAAATGTTTTCCAGGGCTCAGGGACATTTGTCCCCCACTTCACTGTGTATTATTTGTCTTATTGAAACATTTTATCACACCTCAGGATGTTAAACCAGGCATAGTGTCAACAATTGATAGAACTGCAGAGTATCCAGTGTTGCGGGGTTTTTAAAGCAACACTTGGATTTTGTTCTCAGCAGTTTGCCAAAGCTCACATACTGTGCTATGTTTTACCTTGTAATTTTGCACAAGTTTGGATTTCTGGGATGCTCTCCTCAGCCCTGCTCCGATCGATGGATACACTGTATCTCTGCGAGAAGAATGAGAGCAGCTTTGTGCCGTAAGCCGGTCTGTGTGAGTGAGTGAGCGCTTTATGCTGGAGTGTAGGAGGTATTATTGTGGATACGTTTACAGTTGGGCCTTTGTTTGTGTGTCGTACCTTTATAGAAAACATGCTGTATTGACTCTGACGTCCACTCACTGCTGGAATGAGATACAGGAACCGCAACTGAGAGCTTTGACTTTGCAGCAGTGTTTGCCTCGGGCAACATGGTGAATGGCACTGAGGGGACTGTAATGAGCTTTTTGGAAACATCCCACGTCCAGAACACCTGAATGTCCAGAAGTATGTGTGGAGACGTGTGAACAATGCTTCAGACGTATTCATTCCCGCCCTTCTGCACATCTAAGAGTAATTACTTTCTGCCGCATTGTGTCATTCTGCTGTGGTGCCTGACTCTAAAGCTGACTGTTCTGTTATCTGTATTATGAGCTTTGATTGAGTTTCACGTGTGTTTACCTGCTCTGCTGCTCACTATTCATTTCATTAACGGATCCACTGTTGAGACTTTGCAAAGGCCTGCAAAAACAAAATTGGAAAAAAAGCTGGATTCGCTCTCTCTGATTCTTTCATGTGACATGAGAGAGAGTCAGAGCTGGGGGTGACATCTAATACCGAGCGTTTCTAACACCCTGTGGAGGCGAGCAGCTAATACAAGCAAACGACATGCATGCAGAGAAGAACATAATTATGCAAGCTGTTAAGACGACTCACCTGCTTTTTTTTTTCCTTCGTATTTAGACAATTCATATTTAAATTCGTGATCGTATCAGGGGTGATTATTTCATTTCTTTCATCAAGCCTTGTGATTGCAGTTGGGCTTGACTCGATTACATTCATTCCTTCTTCATTTTCTTTTCGGCAGAACAGGTAAATTAAGATAACCGGACTGGCTGATTAGCATCGCCTCAGCTAATTAGAATGAGTGCGCCCACCAGATACGTCGTTGCAGTAACGATAAGGGTTCAGCTGCCTGACAGTAGACTTGGGGCATGAGCCATGTTATGCAGCTCTAGTAAATGTGATTTAAAGATTCCAAGTTCGACCCACTTCAGTTTGCCGCCTGGCTACAGTGCAATCAGCGGTGCAAACAAAGGAGCCACAGGTCAATCATAGCAGACTGGGATGGAAATAGAAATATAATAGAGTGACTGAAAGTAAATGGTAAATGGTAAATGGTCTGCATTTTGTATAGCGCTTTTCTACCTATCGGTACTCAAAGCGCTTTGACACTGCGTCACATTCACCCATTCACACACACATTCACACACCGGTGGCAGAGCTGCTATGCAGCTTAAGCTGACACACCGGGGCAACTTGGGGTTCAGTGTCTTGCCCAGGGACACTTCGGCACATGACTGGGGGAAGCCAGGAATCGAACCACCGATCCTACGATTGGTGGGCGACAGCTCTACCTCTGAGCCACTGCCGCCCCGAAAGTGAGCTCAGCACCGCTACAAATAAAGGGTAGAGCCGATTTCCCGTAAAGTAGTTACTTAGTGTAGCTACCCTAGAAATGTACAAACCCAGCTGCTAAGCAGAATATAAACTCACATTGCAAATGACCTGTAAACGTATTAAACGTTTAAACTGGTTTAACAGGTTTTAGCAGCTTCACGGTCCATCAATGACGGTGAGCTGAGGAAACCAGTGGCTGAGAAGAGAAACATTATCCCATTATTGCCTCATGCGCTATAGGGTTGCACCTGCTCATTTTATGTATAATATTTTTAATACAGGAAAACCGGGTCAACAGCCTGCAGGAGGATTCTGCATCAGCGAGGCCAACGTTGCAGCGTGTGGTTCAGCCTTGTCCTGCTTCAATATGCAGGGTCTTCCTGAAGCAGATGTCAGCTGGATGGGGGCATATGCAGATCCAAAACCTGGAAATCTTTCAGCACGGATGTGCAAGCTGCAGCTTTACAAACCGGCACAGACGCAGCTTTTGGATTGACCACTGAACTGTGTTTGCATACACTGGATGTGGGTTGTGCTGTAGAAGAGAGAGAAATAAATCACTGAAAACACAAGAGCAACAGGCTGCTCATCGGCTTGTAATGCAATTTAAATTCATGATTCATTTGTTATTTACGTTTAGTATCAGTTTTGCAGGAGTGACTGGTCTGACAACAGACATCAGGAAAGTAGGAGACCTTTCATAGTTCAGACACTCGAGTCCTCAGTGAACTGCTGCTTCTTTTATACCTCACTGGCTTTGGATAATGATGTGACTCGTCACATCCTAAAACTCAACCTCTGGCTGTGTCGAGAAACTGAATGCTGAAATAAAAGCTGCTGTAATGGCCAGGTGTCAAACGACTGGCAGGTATAACGGAAGGAAAACATACCCAGTCATTTCACCTACTCATTTGTGTCGACTGGCCTTTTCAGTGTAAAAGGTAGTACTTACATACAGATGTATCCCAATGAAAGCCAGACACAACAACTGGACGCGTTTTAATGAATTGCCATGGCAACAAGGAGCACATCACAGACCTGGAAGAGTTTTAATAAAACATGATCACAGGTAAAACAAAGTCAATTCAAAAGAAAGACTCAAATATTGTTTAATTTTATGGCCCTGGGATTAAATGTTCTATTATTTATATTCGTTTGAGAGAGAGTGATTTATTTAATGATTGGAAAATATAAGAAGCACATCTTCAAATGATTGGAGACCACAGTCATTTCAAAACAAATGTCATGCGTTTGTCCTTGTTTGCTTGTTTTTCTTTTGAGTTCACTGTTTCATGCACTTTGCCAACCAATTGTATACACACACACACACACATTTTCAATTTATTTTTCAAGCTCAAGGACAGAATTTTCATGATGGCTTAGTAATGGCATTAACCCTACAGTCAAATGCCTGTCTGAGTTTCCATTAACACACACAAAGGAACCGCCCCCCCTAATTTTCACAGCTCCACTAGAGCAATAATTGATATTCATGATGTGCGTTCTTGCAGCTGCCAGTAAAATTCAGTGTACACACACTCAGGAGGCGGTGGGTGGTTTAATCCGCTCGGGGATGTGTGTCATGTTTAAGTCAACAAATTAATCAAACCATATCCACTCAAACTATTGTGATGTTTTCAATGGGGCTGTACAGGATGTGATTCGCTATCTACCACGCAGACCAGTATTCGTTGCAAAGTGGGTAGTTTCAGGCGAACTCTGTTTGGTGATGGATACAGCAAGTGCATTCAGCTGTTGACGCAGTTGGAAACAGCAGATGCTCCTACAGCATCAGTAGCAGTTATATCGCTCATATTTGTCATAACTACTTTATGCTTCTCTTCTTTGTTTTACAGAATCAGCTGACAGGAGCAGCAGCCAGCAGTTAGAGCGTAGACTGCAGGTACGTCATTCTGCATTTTAAGGAAAGGGGCCATTCAGGCCTGCACGCTGACGCCGACTGTTCCCAGAAATGAGGAGAACGACCACATGTCGCCATGTGGTGGTTGTGCTGCAGCTCAGTTCCTGTGGCGTCTGAGATTATTGGCTGCATGATGGCAGCTCTTTAAACCCTGCTGCCTTTCACAGACGTTCAGAGGTTAAACACGATCGAACCCTTTCTGCAGGGCGTGTTTGTAGATGAAGGGTTTTCTGAATCTTTTATTGCGCCCCCTCGCTTTTCTTTGTGATTGTTTTTTTTTTTTTTTTTTATTTGACCAGCAGTTTAAACACACGTGTGCCAAGATATTTTTAAAGTGCATTCCCTCCAAGCTTTTTTCCTTCTCTGTTACCCATTTACTGTGCAGTCACTACATTTGGTTTCTGACCTTGCTGCACCTCTTCCTATCTGGATCTTGTTTCGTTTACGATACAGTATAATTAGGAAGGCAGGATGGATTTTTACATATGATATGTGATGTGTTTATTCGTATCTGCTGACTTATCGTGATGCTTACAAACATGACACTTAACTTAAAGGACACATCATTGATGTCAGTTGTACCTTGTCCATCCTGTGTTGCAGTAACCAGCGATGAGCTCTGAGAACTTTTCAAGTTCCACATTATTTCCAATATTACAGCAGAGTGCTTCTGTCTTTGAGCTATTGACAGACAGGGTAGTAAAAGCCTCTTCAGTAAACAAAGCAGCAGCGTGTATTAGTCGCCTCTGAGGATGAATAATTCATAACCTTGTCTCTGTCTGAAGAGAGTCTGAAACTGCAGAGGCTGTACAATGAAAGTGACAGCCTTGGTGCTTAATTGTGTTATAGTTAACTTAATTAAACATACACTTGCTGTATGTAAAGGGAGAGTGTGCATATTAAATTAGGACCTGCCAATCTATCCTGCTGTGCATAATAATTGGAGATCAATAACATGAATGGATTCTATATAATTAAGGCTTTGGATCTGCATTCTGTTGTCAGTAACACATGGCCTGACTAGTTTGTATGTCGAAGGCTGTTTTCTCCTTTCCTCTGTTTACATTTACTTGGCCTCATTCTACTTTGTCTTCGTCTGTGTCCACGTTTTACTGCTGGCTCTGACCTCGGTTGTGTGGAAGCGAAGGTTTCTGAACCTTAGATCACGAAATGATGCAGCGAGCATTGGTAGCAGGTTTATAGCCTAACGTGACAGATGAGCCTGTCAGGGCATGTTGCATGTTTCTTGGCGCAGGGTCACCTTCGTCGCCTGTGTTCTTTAGGCTAAATTAAATCCCAAGCAGCAACAGAGCTTAATACGCTACAACCTGATTGAAGAAGCAAGCACTGAAATTCAAATGATGAGGATTTGAGTCTTTGGGGTCATTATACAGTTATAATATAATAATATTTCCAACTGTGAATGCCGAATGAAATACACGGTTATACTGCACACACTACTATTTCTTTACTATTTCCCACAGACAATTAATAATAATTTGACATAATTTGACTCTGAACTGCAAATAAAGAAATAGAGGAAATTAAATCCACTTATACTGTGAAAAGTAATAGTCATTAAAGTGAAGATGTCCAGCCTCTCGGATACATTTGAATAATGTTTGCACAGTAACGTTCGCTGCTCACAAGCAGAAATCCTCCCTTTGAAGGACTCCTTCTTCTGCTGAAGTATTCTTGAACAAGACCCTGGATGTGTTCATTAGTTGCAGTATGTGCAGACTCCACTTCCCTTGGTGATGCAGCACCAGGCTGTATGTTACACAAGAGGCCAATTAAGCTGTTCCAGTTTAATCAGAATGAAGAGTCAAACACTTTAATGCACTCACAATTCATTTATTTGTCACCCAATCGATATTATACTAAATTTAGCATTCTGTCACGCTCACTCAGAGGAAATCTCAAATAAACACAATGCCTTGTGCGTATCAAAACTAGAAGAAGAAGAAAGCAAGTTCTCCATCGAAAGTAGTCTGAAGTCACTGTTATTATTATTATTATTATTATTGTTGTTGTTATTGAAGCTACTGTATGGTCTATGTAACACCTTGGTAAGTACATTAATCAGTGATTCGAGAGAATAAAAACCAAAAAAAAACAAACGTTTTAAATCTCTGTTTGTCTCTTTTGAGCCGGTGAGGTAATATAAATGTATAGATATTTCAGAACTGCACAGTAACATAATTCTCTGACAGCATCCAAAGGCTTATTAAGCTTTCAACTAATGAGAGCACTTGTATCCTGCGTCTGAAAATGCGAAAAGTTACAAAAGACAAAGTCAGTGCTCGGTATTTAGATGGTCCTGAATCTATTTGGAAGTATTTGGTTACTGAGGAGTGGAAAACATCACCGAAAGCTCTGCATTCAAACGATGACTGGGTGTGAGGATAAATTCTCCTCACGGGATGTGGAAATGTGTTTTAAAAACATGTGACTGAGGGAGCGACAACGAAACACAACTCATACTGTGGTGCTCGAAGCCTTAGGGCGCCTCACATGCTGTGGACACGACCATCAGGGAACAGTCGCACTTAACATTTTCTGTCCAAGTTTAAATCAGATCGTGTCATCACTGATTGCGATGCTCAGCAGGTTTTTAGTGTTTAACAACAAACGGCCCCACTGTCTGTCTCCTCTTACTGTGTGTTCGTGTTCTGCTGGAACATTTCTGTGACACATGTAAAAATATGAGCTCAAACTAGGAACATGCATTCACATTCATCTGCGAGACATCTGTGCGCTCTTAAATTCTTCATTTTCTTCAGAGATACCGTTTCCATGGACACAGTAAATATGAATTTAGGTTAATCCTGTGTTTTTGCCCCTAATTTATCTGATGAAACACCGGCATCCTGGACAGTGGCAGAACTGCAAAGCCAGAGTGCGCTCACTGTATAGTAATGGATGATGAAGCATAGATGGCAGCTAGTGTAGAGGGTTATTAAAGACTGAAACATTGGTTTGTGGTTCTGAGTTACCCCAAGCACTGGCACTAGACTAGAGAGGAGTGTTTCTAGGATGTGTGGGTTTTTTTGTGTGTTTGTGGAGGAGATCAGACTCGTGGGCTCCTGGGGGTTGCTCCGTGCCTTTGTCTTGGTATTCTAGACATGCAGCAATCGCCCATTGTTCTACGTACAGACCCCTGCAAAGCAAATTAGTGTTTGAGTGGCGTTGGCTGCTGATTGTGCTTTTGTATTTCCTAAAAACGGATTGATCTAATTATTTCCTGATTAAAAACATGAATTAACATTAGGATGATTTCATATTTCATATATTTAATATACCCAAACAGCTTTAAAGCATCACAGGCATCATGATTAGTTGTCGTCTATGTCTCTGTTTCTGAACACTGTCTGACTTACACAGGTGCTAAATTTAAATACCCAACAAATATTAAGTGAATGTTTAGAAACCTTTGGTGGATAAACTGCTCTACAGTGTGTGTCACAGTTAGTTGTCCTCTCACAGGAACAGACCTGGTAATTCCCAGCAGGAGTCTGGGCGCCTCGAAGGGTCAGGCTCACAGTGGTAAATGAACAGTGCCAGTACTGTCAGATTTGGTGAAATGCCACTGTGTGAACAAAGCCAAAAGCAAAAGCTCTTCCTCCCCTTTGATCTCACAACTGAGGTTCGAGCTCTGTTGCAACGAGGAATTTTGTACACACACAGATCATAGCGCACAAAGAGCATCTGTGTGTAAGTATTTGTTGTAAGCATTTGTTGACTTGTAGTTCTTAGTATTGACACACGTCATGGAGTTTGAGCTGGTTGATTGAAAACCATCTTTTACAAGCAGCTTGTCTGTTGATGCAGGCCTTTGCTTTCTTTGCTGTGGTCTATAAATTAACTTCCGAACAGCAGCTATAAAAGGAATGTGAATGTGCCAAATGTCTTGATCAGAGCAACAGACCGAAAAGTAGCCTTGGCTGCCTTTCAGACGCCTCCCTCTGAAAACAAATGGCACATACTCAGCTGTCCTTCTCAGTCCAGTACACGTCAAAAGAATGTGATATCTTTCGCTCCTGGTCATTCACAATCAGTCTGTGCTTGAAGACGCACCACTAATCTTTAATTGAATTGAATAAGCCAATATTGTTGTGCCTGTCAAAATTCAATAACAACACTTCCCATCATTTTCCAAACAAATTGGAGCAAATATGTTTCCTTGAGCTGAATCAATAAAGATAAATGAATCTGCACTTAATCCTGGCGACTCTAATTAACTCCTAACTTGTGTTCATTACATGAAAATGAACAGAAGAATTTCTGGTTTTTCTAGTACTTCTAAATGGTTTGAAGAATGCATCACTACACAATATGGTCCCGCGTTTAGCAGAGAGCCTTTCAATGCCGTGAGCTGTCGCTGCTGTCCATGGTGCTGAAAGCTGCAACCTTACCAAAGGCACAATGCAGCTCATTGTTGTATGAGTACTATGTTGCTGGGAGACGGCGCTGGTACGGGGGAATACGTAGGTTTTGAGGAGGGCTGGTCAACGTTCTCTTGACGTATTGACGAAGCTGAATTTAAAGTAGGTAATTTGTTTTTAATTAACAGTGCTGTGCAGATCTTGAGCACAGAGAAAGTAATCGAACATCAAAACGCATTCAGTCGTGCCTTCAAAGCTGACCAACCGTTTTGAAGTGTTTCAAAAGGAAGAACCGTGTCTCTTGTTCAATGAC
This sequence comes from Macropodus opercularis, assembly GCA_030770545.1. Classification (NCBI taxonomy): domain Eukaryota; kingdom Metazoa; phylum Chordata; class Actinopteri; order Anabantiformes; family Osphronemidae; genus Macropodus; species Macropodus opercularis. Next base: position 8,406,191 of record CM061099.1, read on the forward strand.
AGCTAGAATTGGATACATTGGTCTTGTGACCCTTACGAGGAAATGCAGTTAGGAAGATGCATGGATGGACGGGAAAGAAACGTGCTTGCATTCACATTTTTTAATCATAGTAAACTGCTCAAATGGAGACATGCACTAGAAGTTGAAACGGCTTCCTATCAAATGAAGTTGTTTCTTTTTACCATCCCTCTCATACATGCCATCAACAGAAAGGAGGAGACTCTGCAGTCCCCCTGCTTTCTGAAGCTCAGGGGTTTCATCCTTCATTCTTTATTTATCCATTTAATTTATGCAAGGTTGAACATTTAGGGCACCGTGAAGTAACCTGATGACATAATTTTACTTCCTTCCCTATTTGTTCCTCTCTACCCTATGGACCAGCGGCAGGTCATTTGCATAGTCCTGTCATCTAGTCGTCTCTGGCCTGATCATTGTTTGTGATGTTTGTTTGGACAGGTGCAGGTCAGGTCAGAGTTGTTGACATTGGACTGACCCTCAGGTATGATTTTGACAATTAGAAATCATTGCCTTAACCCTGTTGTGTGAATAAATCAAAGTCTAACGGAGTCTCGCTGGCTTCTCTGCCTGCAATGTCATTAAGCCAAGGCTGTGGCCCACAGGCTTCTCTCCTCCTGCTCGACTCCCTCTCCTCCCATCCACTCACCACTTCTCTCCTTTATTTGTTCTAACAGGCTTCCTCTCCCGGTTTTCACCCCCAGAGGATGATTTGCGCATCTGCTGCCTTTTTTCAGTAGGACTGTGTGTGTGTGCGTTTGTGTGTGTGTGTGTGTGTGTAAATTGTTCCACTGTGACCTCACTCTTCTTAGCTCTAAGGGCACATTCACAGAATCCCCTACTCTGTGGGTGTGACTTGCAGCCTCATATTTCCACTTTGACTCTGACACACCACTCTTGACTGTAATGGACTGTATAAAGACAGATAAAGTAGGAACAAAGTCAACTGGGTCCTGTCCTGCCTTGTCGTGTTTTTATATCCTCACGCCTGTCGTCAGACTCTTCTTCTCCTCTTTTCTACTCATGCCTTTTCTCCGCCTCCTCCTTTTCTGTTATCATGGCCCGAAGAAGAGTTGTGAAATCACGACATTCGGATCTAGAGGGGCTTGATGATGGAGGACAAGAATAGTCTCCCGAGTTCCTGATGGAATTTGTCTGTCTTTGATGAGCAAGTTATACAATGTCAACCCCCGATCTCGCTCTTGCAATTTCTGGGAGCGAGAGAGAGAGTCTCATTTGTTGCATTTGGTTTTGAAACAGCAGCTTCCTGTGCCGCTCATGCTTCTGCTCGATAACCTCGTAGCGGCACTGACCAGCGCTGTGTGCTCAACCTGAAACGGAATAATGGGCAGTGTCATAAAGATAAAAGCAGATAAAATCTTAATGCTTTGTTCGTGCTCTCTCCCACGCCTGCTCTCTTCTCTCATCACAGGCAGTGCACTCCGCTGCATGAAAGCCTATCTGCTTAAAATTCAAAGTTGTCTGTGTCAAACCGGGCTCTCAAACAGCCCCTGAGACTCTCAGCAGCTTGAGAGGATGAAAGGTAGTTCCTCTGGCTAACAGCGAGGGGTAGTGTTGCTCCAAGACAGCTTCATTAGTGTTTCCCCATCTGTCCTTTAACCCTGACTACAGCGAGCACAGTTCAAGTTCAGGTATTTAAACACTAGTTGTCATTTAGCAGCTGTTAAAATACAACTGATTAAAGTAGATAACATTTCATTTATGATTATTTTGATGCAGGGTGTTGCAGCCTTGCAAACATATCCAACTGCAAACAAGATCAGTGGGGTTTTTCTAAAAGTACATTTTATCCTGCGGAAAGACTAAAGTAGAAAGATGACTGTGGGCGTTTCAGGCCACGGAGGCACAGCCTGTTGTCCTGACGATCTTATCAGGGGTGTAGTTGTGCGAACAGCTGGTAAATATTTAATTCGTCTGTGTCCTGCTTTGCTGTTCCCACAGGGGAGGAACTATACTGTAATAATTTAATAGCTTCTTAGCTGCTGGTGCACTTGAATGATAACTGTAAGTGTAACAGGTGCAATGTGAACCTAAACTAATTCTTCATTGGATTTTATTGAAATATATATAATTATTATTATAATTAGATTTGAAACTGAAAATAAATAAATCCATTTAACACAGCATCCCAACAACGGGACACGTTCGTATTGTTTATGCTCTGTCATGGAGGCCACTTCCACCTCTTCAGATAATGGACTCCTGATAACTGACCTTTACTGAGGGAGGACTGGCCTGCGGTTCCTGGCACGTTTACCTATGATCGTCTGTGACTTCCTGGATGACTCTATGTTCTTGTAAAGGTCGTCTACTTTTCAGAAAGTCCACTATTGTTCCCAATCTTCTTTGCCCGTAGATGATGATTGTAGATGGTGATATCATGTGCTGTGGATCTGTGCAGCCTTTGCTTTCCAGACTGGTCAGTAAAGACTTTTCCTTTGGATGAAAATATACTTGACGTTTGAAATGTGAGTGTTCTGTTTTCTGTAGGTGCTTTTGTTTTACTGGATCTGAAGCACAGTAAGAGAAAAACTCAGGAGGGAGTTGAATACCAGGTACTGTCAGCAGGGAAAAACATGCTCATTTGTTTTTATCCACAACTAGTTTTAGTCTGTTTTTTAAAAAACATTTTACACTTACATATATTCCCTATGTTTTTCTTTTCTCCTGTCAGCAGACACATATTTTACATGTTCATTTACAAGATTCTTGACCATGAGTTGTAGTTCTCTCTCTCTCTCTCTCTCGCTCGCTCTCTTTGGAGGTGATTTGTTAGCCAAGCTTTCATCGACCACTGCAATAGAAAGTGTTCCAGGATGGACTGAACCCCATCACGCAGAAGCCATCTCATCCAATTGTCAGTCAAGTTCTCAGAGTCAAGGCTGAGCCCCTGCGTCAGGCTGCCACAGCCAGTGAATGAAGCCTCCGGACGCACACTAATTACTCGAAGTGCCCTTTCCCTTTCACCTGCCTCGCACAAGTCACTCTCCCACATCCGCACGAAGGACATGTTTTGAGGAGCACGAGAGAAAAGCACCAGTGAGGGGATAAAAAAAAGAAGCTCTTGTAGCTTAAGTACTGGAGCGACAATAACGAGTGTGGCGGCACAAGTTTGACTCTGGAGGACGACTGTGTCAGCGACGAGACATTTCAGTGTCAAATCAGGTCAGACTAGATGAGAAGCCGAGTTGTTTGTGCCCACTTTGCTCTAAATGAAAAGTGCATTGACTGGTACAATATGCAAGTATTGCCTGTGAACTTTACCATGAAAATACGTTTGGCAGTTTAGTAGCTGTCAAAGGAAACGCACGTCACACATAGATACCCGGCTATATAAACACGATGACGTCATGCAAACCATCCAAACCGACGGAATCATCTTCGCTGCAAAATATTTATTTCGCTGCTCTATTTGTAAGTTGCTCTTTTTTGGACACTTCCATTTACCACATTTTGACCACACTGACTTTAACAATCAGTAGTGAGATGGAAAGGTTCAGGACAGCACAAGCAGTATCAATACCAGTCAGTTGAGGAGCTGGAAAACCTTGGCGGGGACACGGTGGAGCACATTCCTGTGTCTTCATTCTGAGCTTGTGACGTGATTTATGGTCCACATCCGGTCAGACCTAATAGAATCTCAAAAGGTTGACTGGGAAGTCACCGGGCCATACTGACATTAGCGCTGATGCGTAGGGGGGCCAGAGGACAATCAATGTACTTGAACTAGGTAGGTCATGGAGGGATGTGCTGTCTCACCTGGGGAACAAGGGAGAAAAGATGAACGAGAAGAGACAAAAACGAGGCACTTTCAGTGAGTCGCATGACGGGAACATCTCGCTACAGTAGCAGGGCAGGAAATTTGGGTGTTTTGAGGCCATTTCATGATGGACATGAAAAAGACTTGTTTGTTTCCAGGACAACAGAGCATCCAGACAGCCGGACGGACCTGTCTTTGAATCTGGCAGACATAGGAGCTCCTTAGTCAGAGAGCATAGAGGAGACACGAGGAGGGAGGGCAAGGGATCTGTACACACATACAGTACTCTCAGACAAAACACACGCTCGGCCAGGGCTGACACAAGGAGGGAGGAGAGAAGAGAAGGAGTAAGGGGAGGTGTTGAAAGAAAGAAGAGGTGCATAAAGAAAGCAACAGAGACTGAAGAAGGACAAAGAGGCATGACTGTCATTGTGTAGCACAGCCAGTCTGTCTGCACACGCCCGGGACACCTCATCAGCCTCCAGCAGGATGCCTCAGAGGAAAAGGAGTTACACATTTGGCGCGTATGGAGGGTAAGACAGCAGAGGACTAATCTGAGACCATTGGTAGCTTTGTGTATAGGACAGGACAGCGTTAGCACACCTGTTGCGTCTTGTTACCAAGCCACCTGACTCTAACACAGCAGGGGCTAGAAGGTGCCAGACTGCTCAGGGACTGTGTCTGCACCTGCTCAGCTGTTGCACAATTAGACGACTCTGACAAGGTCATCGATCGTCATCTCTCCTCATTTGCTGCTTTAACCATTAATAGGCAATAGCTGCTGAGATGCTGCAATAATGAGATCAGCGTATTAATGAGTGAAACCCCTGGGGAGGAGCTTACACAGATTGCTTCTGGGCAAGTGAGCGGCTCGTCAGGATGATGATTGTTTCCATCATGCTGATCTGCTCCAGCATGTCACTCTTAAGACTATGCAGACTGTGCAGGCTATATAATACCGCTAACGAATCATAGCAAATAAAAATAAATTAAGTAAGTGCACTAGTGATAAAGAAAATCTCAGCCTTAGAAATATAATGAAACATTCCTACTTTTTGTGAGGTAAGGGTTCGGTTAAAGAGTCAAGGAGTGTATGTGAGCTCTCGCCTCATCAGCATGATGGAAGGAGGAAACAGTCTCAACTTTCTATGGTCACAATCTCTCATGTATAAGAGTCATGATTTTGCAGCAGTGGGCTAAAACCACTTCATTGAGTTTAAATGTTGTAGTGTCTAGTGTGTCGTTACAATATGTTTAATTGGCTTTTCAGAATAGCTTTGCACACTGTCACACTAGCGTCACCTAGAATGGTTTATCAATGGAGTAGCACAGCTGCTGCCCAACTCACCCTGAACTGTCTCAACTGGATGGCGTTGGCGCCGCTGGCAGCCATCTTGGTTTAATGTGCAGCCATGTCCTGGTTGGTTTCAGCGTTTTTGGGTAATTACTTAGGTTTGTGGTCCTTCGTAGTTACTTCTGAGCTGTTTTTTAAAATGAGGAGATTTCTCTCTTAGGAATGCAGTAGAAATTGGACATTGATGAACTGCTGTTATTGACGGGACACTTGGTGTCAGGCAGTTGAAGTGATTCAGATTTCAGATGCGACCGAGGTTCACAGGAAGCATTTGCTCAGCGGACTAACACTTCATTGATATATCCGTGTAATTAAGGAGCAGCAAGGACCGTTGAGCTGCAGTCGATTTTAAGTGCTTACAGCACGTCAGACGTCCCTAAAGGGAATAAAGCCTCCATCAACAAACACTGCCTGTGAAGATAGTTGGACTTCCTCAGTGACTCTGTTGTAACACACGTTGCTACGTCGTGTGGTGGATGCTCGTTGTTGACGCAGCATTAAACGCTGACACATAAAGTCTGAGCTGTTTGTATCGGAAAATCTTCAAATGCTGAGCAGGCAACTGTGAGTAATGTCACGATATGCCCGTGTTGTGTTTAACGCTTGGTTCACACCTGCCAGGTCGTGTGGATGACGTTTGCGTGGCGAGGGGCTATCAAATTCTCACATCTGCTGCAGTTGCGAAATACTTATAGGTGCTGACACTAACTACTGAATAGTGGAAAAATTCTGTTTGAGGTGAAACTGTGCAGTCCCTTAAACCACTTATTTCCTGTGTCCTGAACATATAGGGCGGATTCCACTCACCTGTTGGGTTCCCCTCCTTAGCCCCTGTTCCTCCTGCCTAAACGCTAACGTTGCCTTGGGATCATTTAAATGTTTGCAGCATCTGACGTGAAGTCTCATCTCACACAACGTTTGGAGAAAACGCTTTTTACGTTTGTCAACCAAATTAGCCTTTGTTGTTAAGAGGTGTTCCTCCGGGGGATTTAATGCTTAATGAAAAAGGATTCTCTCCCAGAGTCACACCAACATATTAACACTATGCATTCGTTTTAGCAGATCTGTCCTTGATGTTGTTTTCTCGCAGCATAATTTCCGCGCACAGATAAGCGAAAATTGCCGTCATAACAAAGCAACGTGGCTGTTTCTCCAAACTGCAAACAAAAAACAATCAGCTGGAATTGTGTGATATGTTAGCGTCACGTTTCCCATTTCCTTGTTGACGTGATATATTTTGAGATTTGACATTGCAATGGCTAAGCTGAGAAACCTGCTCCATAGTGCTGGTGTTTTCAAAGTCTATGAAACAATAGATGACCGGTTCCCTGCTGTTGAGTGGAGCTTTATGCCTGAAGACATCTGGCAACTGCTCAGTCAAGTGAAATATTACAGGACTGTGCTCAAAAATCGCTGCTCAGTTACAGATTCCCTGATGATGGTGCTGAGGAGGAGGATGGTGTGATGGGCTTCTCGCAGAACTAGCTGTGCAGCTCTGCAGGTGTTGTTCGTAACTCTGATCCACTTGGATGCTTCTGGACTTCTTCATTTATTGTCACATTATAAATTGCTGTTTGAAGTGACTGCACCTGAATTTTTAAACAATAATGATGACATCTGATGAGCTGACAGTGAACAGATGGTGAAAAAAAAACAAGTTCATTAAATAGAAATACTCCAGTTAAGCACAATTCAAAGTTGTACTTAACTACTGTACAGGGAACATACTTTACACATTATTACCTGAGGTGCCCAAATGGGTGAAAGTGTTTAATATTCACACCGATGCTGCTGCAGCATCCAATCAGATGATGCTGTTTTCCCTTCAAGGCTTCTCTTGTCACTTTGACTAAGGCTGCATGAAGTTTAGTACAGTTGTTCAAAAATGATAAAAGCTAGTTCCATTCCATGACTAATCAAATTCAAATTTTTCTCACGTGTAAACCAGCTGCTGGAACGGGCTGTAGGTAAAGCGTATGAAAACCGACTTCAGGTCAGTCATAGTGAAGATGATGTCGTCTTCACTGCCTCTCAACATGTTGGAATCCGACTACACAGACATTTTATCGTATCTGACATTAAACCAAATGTGTTTGTTGAGTGAAGAAAGCGAGCAACGCGTTCATGTCATTTTGAGACCTGGAAGCCTGTACTTATACCATTAGTTTACCAGTATCTGAAGATACAGCTGATGGATAAATACTTTATTGATGTTAACTGTGAATTTCACAGGTGCAGTAGCCGTTAATACACATTAGTCAAAGTCAGGTGAAGAATCCTAAAACCTGCACAATGCAGCATTGCATAAGTAATGAACCCTGGACTCTCTAGACGTTGTACATATACACAGAACTGAACTTGCTTGTTAGCTGCAGCCGTGAACTGTGAAAGCTAAATGCCTTTAAATTGCCATAATAACTGTCATAACAACTCTTTGTGTCCGTCCTTCACTGAGTGTCATATTCTCCACGGTGGAAAGAGGCTCAGTTGTTTATACGATGCTCGATGACTGTTAACACCAAAACAGCGCGGTGCCTGTGTCAGCAGGGCCATAATCACAAACCGTATCACTGACGCTGGCAAATTAATATTTCCCTTCTCAGCAGACACTGCAAAAGAGCAGAGCCCTCATCAGCAGCTTGCGTATTGTCCGATACGTGTTTACGAAGGTGCGGTGAACCCAGTGACGGAGCCGAGGGCTCCTAGCAAGAGGTTTATGGAATAACATGTTTAATGTCAAGACACGCTGCAGTGATACTGTTTCACTTTCTTACATCATCCAGGCCTCTCACATCCAATGTTACCCCATATTCTGACAAAAGACACAAGTACTGAAGTCGGGAGAGGGAGGGAGCAGTGGGGGCAGACGGAGAGAGAGCCAGAGAGAGGGCCAGGCAGTCAACGGCTGGCGAGCTGTGGAGCTGGCACAAGCACAAGACAAAGTCAGTGGAAACACTGTGATTAGCATCAGCGTGAAGACAAGGACGTGTTCTCAGGCCTGCTCTCAGCACCCAGCTCCATCCTGCCACCCAGTGGTCAGGGCGCGCTACTGGAAACAGACCCAATGCTCCTTCAACCTTTATGTTGTTTCAGAGCAGGTGCTTGTGTGTCGGCATGGACAGACAGTGGTAATTATTAGATTGGCTTAGTCCTGGGGAAGAAGGGATTAGCGGTGATTATCAGTGGATTGATTGTCCACAGCACAGCGGCACAGGCTGCCTCATCGATCCATCCAGGTTTGTTCTGCGCTTCTCTGCAGGGTCAGTACGTAGCATCAGAACTCCTGACAATGAATGTAGTAATTGGCTGAGAGGCAAAGAGCCAAAGCACTTTGCTTTTCATCTCCTTCTGCCTGTAAATTTACCTGGAAACGTGTTTTCTCTTTTTCGCCCTGCAGTGGTTATATTAATCCATTTCAGTGCAACAGCAACACATCGTAATTACTCCTACTGTGCTGTTACTAGATCCATATAAAACACATATACTTCCACCTTCAACTTGTGTTTATTTTTAATCACTTTTCAGTAAAATACAAAGAAACCAACACTAATTCGCTGGTGCTTTGTTTCTCTATAGAGTCGACAAGAGCTTCTCCAGGATAAGGACCATAGGGTGAGTTCTCTGCCTCCTGAAATACGACATCATCAAACATTGAATTACATATAATTCAGTTAATTATTTAATCGTTTAACTGTCAACGCGATGAGAATGACACATATATTCTTTAAATTATATTTTAAAAAGGTTACATGCGTGTACCAGTGCGATGTTTAGTCAGCTACTGGCCGAAAGAAACATCATCATAAAATCACACTTAAGTGTTTTTTAAGCAATAAAAATTATAATCTGGACATAGACATATTTAAAAAGGTGAAGGCTTTATTTTTAGAGCAGTAAATCCATAAGCTGGCCTGACCGCCTCCTTATTCCAACTGGCTTTTTCCCAACTCGTAGTAAGATTTACGAACGTGCATAAATAATTTTTTCCCTGAAAGCTGTTCTAAGCAGGGAGAGTTTTAGCAGATTAGTCTCTCTGCAAGGGGAAGAAAATATGTGGCTATAAATACAAGGACAAGAGCAGATGGAGGGAGACAGGGAGCACAAGGACACGTGTAAAACCACCTGGACCACGTAATGAGTAATAGTCCCACTTTCAATACATACAAAACTCATATTTGCAATTTCTCTGTCAGAGTAATTGATTTTTGCCCATTTTGCTTGGACTCCCTCACAGTTGTGCGTATTTTTAGTTCATCCTCGAGTTGAATAATAAATAGAAATGAACAGAGAACCAACAAACTGTAAATTAATTATTTGTGTGTCTGTGTAAGCCACAACAGTGCATTACAGGGAATCTGTGCCTCTCATCCAGCTCGTCTGCAAATCAAATATTGTGTATTGTCACACATCATTATACACAACATCACTGGGCTATAGACTCGTACAAAGCCATAAGTCATAATGAGCCTGGAAAGGACAATAGGAGGGTTTATTGAAACGTGGACAAGCTGTGGTTTTAGGGTAAACGGAAGAGAAAACAGCTCTACGTGCTGAATTTCATTACAGGCTCTCAGGTCTGCAGCATATTGTAATGATGCCTTGGGATGGGCTGAGCAGCTACTAGCTAATTGATTGGAATTACTTAATCATTAAAATGAGAATCTCCTCAGTCTCAGGCTGAACTTGAATTACAAAACCTAAGTTCTGTGTCATTGACACACTCAGGATTTCTTTTTTTGGCTTTGGGCTTTTTGACTCAAGATTAAAGGCCTTCTTAGTTTAGTCCATCGAGAGGTCAGTGCGTAGCTCTGTCCATCTTTGTTGTGTAGCTCGTTGGAAGGCCAATGTGTGTGGATGGTCTCCTGCCATGTCCCACTGCTCCAAATGCAGCATCCTCCTGACCCAACCACGAGGGATGTGCGCCCACTGTTTCCTCTGCCGTCTTGCACCGGGACACAAACGCGTCTTTGTTCTTGCTGATGCGACTTCAGGATGGAATCGTTTTTCATGAAAGGTGCAAACACAGTTATTCTACGAGCAGCGAGCAACAGCTCAGAGCAAAGCGTTCCAATTAAACACTCATTAACTTGATTGCTCTCGATAATGATGGTGCTTAGCTTCTTCAGTCTGAAGATCCTGCTGGGCTGCAGGGAGAAGGCTAAAGCACACAGCAGTGGCATTTCTGTAAAAATCACCCGTGTAGATATGGAAATTTCTTCATCCACTTGATTCTGCTCCAACCTCTGTATGTAGAGCGATAAAACATGTTTGTTTGAGTAGGAACAGGAGGAGGAGGCCCAGTTTGAGATACTGTAATATATTATTCATGTGTGCAGCTGGAGATATATCTATTGCATGGTAGCAGTCCACTGAACATCACTGGGGCCATGAGCCTGAGCGACTCGCTGACTGACACGAGGAGCTGGGCGGTAATGAAGTGATCCTTAATGTAGACAGATGAGAAAGTGTGAGGTGAAGAGGCCTCTAATTGGGCACCTGTGCTCCTTCAGATTGCTGTTAATGGCCAGACACCAGCCTAATATTGTGTCGTGAGGAGAAAGCAAACAGGAGGAGAAAGTAGCCAGCTACAGCTCCGTGGGCAGATGAGGTAGCCAGGGAGACGGCCACGAGTTTCCCGGGAGCCGTCGCCGTACACACAAGCCGAGAGAGAGTTTTCTTAATGTTTTATTACTCCTGAACCCGCCCCAACCCACCTCACACATGTCCAGTTGGACTGAGATCTGATGGTTGGGCAGGTCACTGCATCAAACAGAATTTATTGTGATGCTCACTGAACCATCGCTGGACAGCCGTGGCCTGGTGGTGCACCCTGCTGCCAGGAGATCCTGGGGAGTGTGGAGCAAAAAAATCATACGCCACACAGTCTGACCATTACCACCTGCCGACAGCCTTTTTCTGTCTTCCTTGCTTTTAGCTGACATAATAATGTTGTGTTTTCTCATGGGCCTTGATTTCACGCTGCCATCATGTACATTTGTTTTAAAGACATGTACATGGATGCCTGGTCTTTGTTTAAAGAGCAAAATAGTTTTACAGAAATGTGCCTTGTGATGCTCTAAAACTGAAGACCTGCATCACTGTAGCCTCACTTGTATTTCTGTACTGAAAGAAAACACGTGTTTCAGAAAACCTTGCTGTGCTGTTCAGCAATCGGAGTTTCTGGAAATGCTTCACCGAGCCACAGCAGCTGATTTTTATTGTGCGCAAATAGCACCGCAGCTGCTTTTTGTTGTTGTTGTTGTTGTTGTTGCTGCTGCTGCTGTTCATGATAGACCGGCTTTGCTATTCCAGCTGCAGAACCGAGCTGCGGAGACCCCTGCTGCGACCCAGACGGGTGTGTCCGGTCCTCGGGACGCTCACAGAGGAAAACCCTGTGACCCGGCACAGTTGCGATGTGCCCTGCTTATGCAGGTTGTGCAGAGGGCACAGTCAGAGTGCAGCGAGGCGGTGATGGGGGTTATTATAGCAGATGGGGGTTGCCTGTTGTTCAGTGCACCTGTTCAGTTAAATACTAGCTCGACTGTCGCTGACGGGGTGGATTAAAAAGTTGTTGGTTGAACTACTGTACTACTGCATCCTTCCATATGTTAATGCGTATGATCTACTTAGTGCCAGTTACAACAGTACTTACATGTGCACACATTGTTCATCCTCCCTGTTGTACTTCATTAGCCTCCCAACATAGCAAGGACACATTCAGCCAATTGATTAGCGTCTGAATTATTGAGGGGGTAATGTTGCTCGCAGTCGTAGCCACTTAACAAAACCAGGAGCCCGACTGCACGTAATGAGGCTCTAATACATCTTAGTTCAATTAGAAGCTGTACGAACCTCACTGAGTGGAGACAGAGGACAAAGGAGAACGACAATAGATGAAGTTAGGCGTCGCAGCTGATGTGCTCAGGCATATACGCTTTGCTCTGTGCCATTTATGAATGTTCAGAAACAGAATAATGGCTTTGTTCTGTGCGAAACAATGACGTTACACAATCCCAAACAATAATCCAGATACCAGATATTTTGGCCGTATACTATTCACTCCTTTGCGTATTAGTACCTTATCTTTCTCTGTGTCAGTCCCAGCTTCAGTTCAGCTGTGTTGTTTACTGTTTTTCTCTTTCGCCACCGTTTCCACCTGGAGCAGCTGCTGACAGCCCTGCATGGGCACATAATGACTCTAATCGCCCAATTAGTCACTAGGACACTGAGAAACAGCGCAGAGTGGGGTGAGGTTCAGTCCACTCACCGTCCAGTCAAGGAGGAAGTATCACTCTTTGCGTTTGACAACCGCAGCGCTGCAGTCGGCCGTTCACTCTTCCCTCAATGTAACTTCTAAGTAAAGCACTTCCTCCACTTCCTCTGCACAGCATCACCCAGTGCACGCTGCGTCAAATATATTTTTATGATCCTCAAATCATGTCCACAATAATAACAGAGTAATTATTTGTGATTCATTTGGGTGCAAATCAGCCACGCTGTGAGTCAAGAAGAGCTTTGAAAGAAACGACTGCCAGCGGGCAAAGTCTTTGCAGCTCCAGAAGCCTTGATGAGGGAAGTCTTGGTCCAAATGTGTACATCACCCTTTGCAGGGATTCTTGGCATAAATGTAAAATTAGCAGCTACGTATTGAACTGATAGTGGTCTGGTTGTGTGTTGACCAGTAGGAGGAGCTGCACCGGTTGTTTCACACTCGGTGTGGATCCAGTTCAAAGTCAGTAGAAAGGTAGCTATGAGAGCTAAGGGGGTTCTGGGCGTGTGGTCTGCTATTGTGTGGAGGAACTGCTTGCTTTAACACCTTTCACGCCGTGAGGGGAACGAGTCCTGCAGCCCGAGGCGGCGCATTATATTTCTGATAGAAGCTCATCTTACAACTCTGTTAATGCCAGACGTTGGCTACAGATTTCAGCTGAGTTCATCTAGTGGACCAGCGATTTTTTAAAAATGGATGTTTCTGTTGTACCGTGGACGTCACCAGAGCTCAAACAACACAGTTCATGCGTGTAAATGAGTCTAAGGAGTAAATATTTTACTCTCTGTTTTTGCCATTTGTTACTGGCATCAAGGACCAAACCGCATCCAGTCATCTATAGTGTGACAATGCTGTTTTGAGATGTTTTTTCTCTCTCTGTTGCAGTTTGGTGCTGTGTAAATGTTAAATTTAGTCCGGCTGCCCCAGGAGAGGAGTGTGAACAGAGTGGGAAACAGACAGCCACAGTGAGAGACGGAGGGAGGGATGAAACTAATGAAATGAGAGAAAAAGAGTCTCAGCGTGAGATCCCCAGCATGAGCCATGTACAATTGCAGTTGTAATTGCAAATGTCTGATTACATTGACAGTTAATAACTCCCATGTACTAAAAAAACATTGATAATTTGTTTAGTCAACCTCCCACTGACCTGATTCAACTCCCACGTGCTCCTCTTGTCGTAAGAGAGGCTCCTCTCTCATCCTTAAGCTTGAACAGGCAGAAGGATGTTGATTGCGCTTGACTTGCACGTGTGGATCGGTTGTGTGTGTCCTTTAATTGTGGCTTCCTTGCCTCTGGCCGCTACTGTAATGCAGGAGTGTAGACCTGCCAAGAATCGCCCCACCAGTAGCCAGACGTATCGATTCATGCTACCACCGTTACATTTTATTCTGCTAAGTGCTTGTGCTAGAACTAAAACAGCAACAGTAACCTCGGCAATCGGCTAAATCTGTCATCAGAGGTGATGCGTGGAGCCAAGACAAAGGAAGAGGAAGTGTGGGCATTCAAATACGGAATTATGACGCTGTCACAAAAAGCATCTTATGATAACATTGAGGATAAATCATTTAATATATAGAGAGAGAGATCTTTTTACTTTCTGTTTTTCCTGTGTGGGATAAGCTGACTCACATCAGAGATATTTACAGTATGTGGCACATTCTGAATCATCATTTTAATCCAAAAACAACTCCTGTTATGGACAGAGAGGATGCTCTCTGTGCATCTACACATCACTGGACGTACACTGTTAGAACGACAAAGAGCGCTGCGTGGATCCGTTTTGTATGGTTGCTGCGTAGACGTGGACCCGATTTGGTCACGCTATTGAAATCCTTTAAATGCTTTTTATGCATGTCTGCTTTGCTGCGCGGCGACGTAGCCCACTGGCTAACGTGGAGACTCAGCCTCCCCCAAATAGGAAAATATGATTACTCAATGATTCATTGGACAACACTAACCTGCGTTTATTCCTCTGTGGGCTAAGCAAGTAATTGTCCCCATTATGTACGACTGCTATAAAATGTGCAGCGTTTGAGAGCTTTTCAGCTAACTGCCTGCCACTAATGTGTCAAACAGACAATGGCATGTTCAGGCTAATTTGTGCAGGAGATGTTTTATGAAGCTGGGACCCAGAGTGAGACGGATGAAACGATACCTCTAATGTCACCTTCCAGACGAGGTAGTGGCTCTTTTTTTGCTTTTTTTGCTTTCAAGCCTACATCCGGCCGCAGCATTTAGTCCAATTGAATGAGCAGAGTCAGTTATTAGCAGGCAGATTCACTCAGGCAATAAGCTTAGGAGAGCAACACCCACAGCTTGAATGGGCAGCGCTCTGTCACAGGCGGACCAAGAGAAGTGAGGGGAGGTGGAGATCGAAGGACGACAATAGGGAGACGTTAGGAGGAAAAGCAGGAGCTGGGAAGAGGAGAGCCTCATAATAAAAGCGGACAGCAGGGTGCATGCATGTACATGTTTGTGTGACGGGGGAGAGAGTGGAAGAGGAGAACGGGAGGGAGGGAGGAAAGAGGGAGGGCTGCTCTGAGCATCATCTGACAGGAGAAAGGCTGATCTCCGACAGCAGGTGTTGGAGCATAGAGAAACTGAGTCAGGCATGCGGAGAGAGTGACGCGCTGAAGTTGTTGAGGACAACAGACTGAGCTACTGACAGGTAAGCGTGGATGGAGACGCTGGAGGGAGCGTTGAGAGAGAAATCGGGAAACGATGAGCTAAAGTTAAAACAAGATGCGATGATAAGAAAATAAAAGAGATATGTGATAAAACAGCTCAAGAGTCTGCCTGTTTGTCTCCATGCCCAGCTCCAGCTGATCTGCCTTGATCTCCTCAGCCTCCACTCTGAACTTTCTCTCCCTAGCTCTGTCTCTGTCTCAGTTTTCCTCTGGTCCACCCAGGAAGTGGCTGACTGGCATCTCGAGTAAATGACTCTGCTTTCATTGTGCATTAGCTGCTGCACTTGATTAGATTAGTTGCTCTCTACTAAGTGGACCTGCAAAGCTTAGGGCTTTATGTGTACTTGTCTGTCTCAGTCTCTGTGCGTGACTGCGTGTGTGGTGCTGCAGCCTAGCAAGACATTACTCTCAAAGCGGAAATATGATCCAAATTATGTTTGTTCAGTGTGAATCCTAGCAGAATTTAGTCTTTAATACCCTTAAGGCAAAAACCTGGAGCTAATCCAAAGTCTATGATTTGGAAAATAATGTGCATCTATCATCTGTCATCAAGCAGAAAATGAGTTTGCAAAGTTTGAGCCAAAGCTGGACACCAGCTTAGGCAAACATATGAGGCTGGGATCTGTTGTTTGGTGATGATGTCATCACCCTCTATAATACAAAGCATTAGAGGTTTACTCCCAATAAAAGTGGGGTTTTTAGCTGAAAAGGAATTGACAGATTATGGTCAAGCTCTCGTCAGATTCAACGGTTGTTGCTGTTTCATTGTGTTTATTTTATTTATTTATTTACATATGAAGTCTGTGCATGTTGTGCAGTTGCTCTTTGTATGTTGTCAGATCTAGAATTAGAGTCACTGTTAGTACACAGGCTTAGCCAAACTGGCTAAATCATTGTTCATGTTAAATCTCGATCTGATAGTATCTGACGCTCCTGCTTTGCCTGTGGCCGCCTTTTGTTTGCCAAAGAAACCAGCACGTCTGTCGAGCTGGCGCCCATGCAGTATTTATGTTCAGCCCACGTTTAGCCTGAGGTCAGAGTATTCACTCGAATCACCATTGTAGATTTTTGCTAATGAGTCTCTGAAATAACTTTTTTCTTTTGCACCTTTTCACTTATCTGGTTTAATAACTTGATTTGTTTTAGCTGTAGTGACGAATATGCGTTTATGAAACCTGTTTGTAGACAGCTGCCACTAGCAATAACTTCATTTTGAATGCATTGCTTATTATTTACTGATTGTGGTTGTTTTTATTCAAGTACCAACAAATCCCTGGAGAACACACCTTAACAGCACATACAGTATAGTTCATGCACTGAATATGAAAGTGTGAAATAATGTCCTGACTATTTTCTGCAATCTCATGCACAACATATTAGAGACCCGTCCCACTCAAATGTATATTTGAAATTCAGCTTGCGTAGAATTGAGGGTTGCACGGCTCATTGTGTTTGCAGGTGCTGCACAGACTGAGCCATGATTGGACTACAGAAGGCTGGAATTATTATCAGAGCTCATGACCCAGCAGCCTGTGGAGATAGCTGCTGGCAAGACACAGGATTAATTGGTGGATTTACGCTCAGAATGCTTTGTGTCCATTTTAGAAACTCTCTGCTGTCAGGAAATAACACGAAGATAGAATGATTCTATCTTGACAATCCATCAGGCAAAGAGCCTGAAGGTGAAAGGCAGTTATTTGGTGATTATGCTCTCTAATGTTAACCATTTGTGCCAACTTTGGATCTACACGCCAGCGCTTCTCACCTTCCTGTTGTGCCGTGACTCACTGGGACCTGTGCAGACGTCGTCTTTTCCCTGAGGTTTAGAGCTTTTATTCAGTCAGAGAAGGTCAAACGCTTTGCATCACATGCTGTGCCATAACTTAAACTTTAAATTATACTCAACTTAGGCTGATAGTTTTACAAACACTGCGTGTTTGCTTTTTTAAAATTTTAAATTTCTTATGAGTGATTGTTGTGTGTATTCAGCAAAGGACACAATGTACTGGTGCGACTGGCTCCTCATGTGAAACAGAAAATGGCCAATCTTTCATTAAGATGACTTGTGAGTTTGATAATAGCACCTATAATTTTCTCAGATTTTTTGCCATCATTTATTCTGTATTGTAGCTTTGATAATGATGCTTTTCTAACAGTGATTTGGAAAGTAATGTTGCTAGGTGACACATCCACACAACCGCAGCTGTAACAAGAAATCAACCTCAGAAGAGGAGCTATGCGCAGCGTGTGCATCGCAGAGTGAGATGATTTTCTTCTGTTTCTCTTCCCGCATCCACAAGATTGGAAATGCGACTGAAGAACGAACCTTTCACCTGGGATCATGTGTGGGCAGCTTGGCAATGGGCTGTTGAGTGGCTTTTCCTGATGCTGACTGCATAGATGTTGTTTAAGATCAGCCTCCAGTTTGTCCAGAAGTGACACAGCGACCCAGTTTTCACTTAAGAAATAGTAAAACACCTGGTTATTATTTTTGAAAAATGTGTGCATGATTTTAATATCAAACTTCTATACATACAGAAAATAAGACAATTAGAGTATTAGAGTAAAGTACAACCAACACAACAACTCACAGTTCTTAAGAAGCGTTTACCTACAAAAGAGTAGCTGAATAACTATAACTATATAATTCTATGCTCAACAATTATCCCACTCTATGCCTTTCTTTCTGTATGAGCTTTATATGCAATAATGTTGTGTATTATGACTGGATGTCCCATGTTTGGTTTGTTTGGTTTGATAAATTCGCAGTATCATCGTGTCATGTGTCAGGACGGTGGCATTTTGATAACGTGTGCTTGCTTTGATCGTCACTAGGTGACAACCTGTATCTCTCCCTGCCTCAAGCTGTTCCCCTTTACTGGATATGATTCTGTTATCTGCCTTGTAAATCAGTGCAGGAATGAAACACACACTAACACACAAATATATTCTAATACAATGACCACAGAAAAAGTATTCATCTTCTGGGAAGACAGCCACCAAACATGCCTTTGGTGTGAACGTAATATTCATATGTCTGTCTAGTGAGTCTTCCTAAATCAAGATGTATTTGCACATTTGTGTCTTTCACTGTGAGTATGAGTGGGCTTGCACGCGCAGATTGACGGACGGTGGTGATTAATCTACTGGGGAACGGGTGAAACCTGAATGAAGACAGATGCATTTAAAGGGAGTGATGCAATATGTTGACCTATATCAAAACCACCTCCAGATTTAGTGTTTCAGCAATCAGAATGGATTTGGTGTTAGATCTTGTTATATATGATTCCAGTGGTGCAGTTAAAGACTTTTCGTGGCTGGACACAGCATTTGACATCATATTTTCATTGTGCTCAGGCTCCATTATCTGAAAGATGTAACAAAGTACACACTGCAGAGAAATTTCTGTGGTGAGAAGCCGAGAAGGCTGCAGGAATAATCAGACAACCTCATTCAGTCATTTCCCTGGTTTCAGCAGAGATCAGAGGCAACGTGCAGCAGCTCTGTTACAAATAGATTTCCTAACCTCAACTCCAGGTCAACTGTCTGTTGTCACAAAATGTAGCTCTGTTTACTCAGACGTGTAGACTCTTCTGTTATATGCCACAAAGATGGAGCTGTAATAGCTAATATTAGCACATGTTGCAAAAGGAAAACTTGGCTGTAAACAATCTTCAACCTCTCCACGTTGTATCCGCTGTCATGTGTGCCAAGAGGGCAGAACGGATCGAATACGTGAGAGTGGGCGTACAGGTTTTCACCAGCTCTCACTGCCTTCTACCCAAGAAATCAGACACCCTCCGTTTGCTCCCGAGCAGCGGTTACAGAGTCCAGAATCCTGGACGGACTGGAAATTTACTCCAGAACTCACAAAGAGTAGAGGGTGACAGGAAAGGAGCAAACGTTGAGACCTGAACACGGAATTGGTGTCACTCTTTCTTTTTTATTTTACACTTACCTCTGATTCCTTGAACTGCTCCTGGTCACTTTCTTTGCGTAACCGTGCCTCAATCGCACCCAAAATGTAGGCAAGCTGTACAGAACGGAAGAGGAAGTTTTTAATTTACTACTTATACTCTGTGGCGTAACTGCTTGAATGAAGCTCTTCAATGGACTGCGTGGATTGCATTCTCCTGTGCTTTTATTGCTTCAACGAGAACCTCAGCTCAGGGCCGTCCCTAACGTCTCTCCCTCTCTCTCCTTCCACCCCTCCATCCTCTGTGACTCACAGGAAACAAGATGGGAGGACTCCTCGCTTCTCTGATGAAATAGATCCTGCACGAGCACAATCTCGCCCTCTGTTTCCTCTTACACCGCTTTCAAAGGTAACAAAATGGAAAAATGATACAAAATGCTTTAACTTTTTGTAAATATTCTACAGCAAGAGACGTGAAAGCATGTTTTATTTATTTCCGGTGATATACTGAATCTGTATCACACAGCTGTTAGGATCAGTAACGTGACTGGTTCTGATGAAGTTAGTGAGTGGACCCCAAGCATTAAATGATGTAATGTAATACATTTACATTTTACAGTTTAGTCATAAGTCTCTTAGTGTCTTGCTCGTCTGTGCAGTAATATGAGTTTGGAAGTGAAGCCCCAATACTTGGCCTGTATTTAACTGACAGCACAGTATGTCAGATAGAAAGAGAAAATATAGGCTACACAAAGCCAATGTTCATTTAGTTTCCTTCTTGCCAGTAGAGTCAGCCCCATCTATTAAAAGCAAAGGATCAATGTTTGGCATCTGTGACTCAGTCCCACATTCACTAGAGATAGAGTTGCTCTTGGCACCGAAGTAAATTTAGCAGCGGCTTTAATGAATCCCCCACATTCTGCTTCCTCATTTCATCGTGTCCTTCAGCTGATGCATGCAGGTGAAAGGTGCCCGATGCCGCCGCCCCCTGCTGGCGTCGATGGCAGGCTGTTGTGGTGCTTGACAGAAGAGTCTGTGACAAATATAGATGTGCAGCCGTTGTTGCTCTTTCATACCACAGGAAGCACGTTGATGTTATTTTTGTCAAACATGCACTGGAAAGTCAATTTGCAGCTCAGCTATTATAAACATTTCAAATGGCAGCACTATAACTAATGCTAGGTCACATTTTCATAGCTCCTTCAGAATAAAATCTAGGTGGGATGGGTGTAGTTAGTATTAGCAGGAAAATAAATTTTTTAAGTAATCCAGCATAGTTATGAAAGGGAAACAGGGCTGACACACGGTCTGAAGACAAAGCCACGCACTGAAGAACGGTGGAGAATACCGCAGACGGATTTCATATAGCGACAGGGACTGAAAGGGCCTTTGTATTAGCTGCATACTAAAATGAAACAACATACATATTTCTTACTTGTTGTGTTTTGAGTAGTTGTTTCCTATTTTAAGGGGAGGCGTTGATACAAATATGAGAGTCTAAGTACGAAGCCCGAAGCCTTGACTTCAGTCGGTTTTAGACTTTGTGTTGGTGCCTTTTCAGACCCTTTCAGCAAAGGAAGCACTACGGTGTAATGACCCGTTGGTGGCTCAGCTGACGTGTCCGATTCGAGTTCAGCAGGAGAACAGGACGTAAGAGATTATTCTTGATAACAGCGTCTATATCTAAACTGGTTCTTCTCTGCTTTTGCTGGCTGCTTTTTCTTTAGACCTTAACCTCTGCGGCAATCAACCAGCTCATCTGGCGCCTTGCTGGGGCCGCCGGGTTCATGTGCATGAACTCGCCTGTACGTTCGTGCTCCCCAGGTTCCGGTGGCCACAGCAAGGTCAGACTGGTGTCTGCTGCCAGATTTGACGAATGGACACTGATGCGTTTTCGCTGGCTGAAAGGATAAGCCTCTGTGCCCGTTGATTGTCCCGCTTTGAAGTTTAGTTTTCCATTTTGCTGCATTGCCTTTGAGGACGTGGCTAACCTGAGAGCGTGCGTGGAAGGAAACGAGTACGCTGAATGGGGATTTTGCTCTGCATGCAAATTACTGCCAGTTGTCTGCTGAAATGTAAATGTGCTCCAGTGTGTGAGAATTTATTTCCGCCCTGGAGTCAGAGCGGCTTCTCAGACTGAGGAGAAACACCTGGACTGTGGATATGCGTAGATGCCATGCTCCCTCATACGGAATGTGTTCATTCACACATTCGTTCAGTCAGCAACTGTCTGACTTACTGTACCATCGGAACACACCCTGTAGTGCTGTAGTCACTACCAGGCAGGATTGTACAACAGCAGGCAGACTTTCCCAACAGCTTGAGCTGAAGCTTTGCATCCACATCGCAGTTTTGTAGTCAGCATGGTGAATAACTGAAACAATGTCAGTGCATCAAATATGAATCATAAAAAATCTAATATAAATACTCTCAAAACCCCTGTTGGCATCTGAGTGCACACGCCACAAGTAATGTGAGAGACAAAGAGACAAGTGTTTTATGGTGTGACGTTACTCAAAGTTCCCCCTGACGGTAAAAACATCCACCTTCTGAGCACGGTTCATTCAAACCACTCCTCCCTGTGTGTATTTCCCATTGATCCTCCCCCCTCAGGGAAATCAATGCAGATGATTAGTGTTTACATTGTGTCTCTTGGCATATATGGGTAGAATCGGTCTCTTTGAAAGCTTTCAGTAGTGTTCTTTAGAAGTAGGTCATTGCTTGTTGATATCTGATGTTGGGAGTGTAGCTGATGAGGGAGCTGCGCAGAAGCTTTTATCCCACAGAGCTTTCCTCGTCTTTTTTTTTTTATCTCTTCTTCCCTCCTCTGTCTCCCTCTGTCTTTTGTGCTTTTATGTGATACCCATGCTTAACTACGCACAGACCCTTTCAGAGGTGCTGAGGTTGGCTACGTCTTCCATCCAGCTGGGCTGTCGTTTACAGTATGTACTGTACATCCCCTGATGGGAGAGATAAGACGTGGAGCTTTTACTTTGTTGTTTTCTTGCCAAGGAGATCATGCAGTGAAAAATAGTTGATGCACTCACATGTGAGTGACAAGGGTGAACCATTCGTTGTAAAAGACAGGTTTTAAAACAATGTCTCAACTGACTTGTTTTTAGAGTCTTCTTCTCTGTATTGAGCTGAGGAGAAGTGATTCTGAGGTGGAGGCTTGAGAAATGTGAGATAAAAAGAAAAAGGAAGTGAATAGTCTGAAATTATGATACCCTGAAAAGCAGAACTGTGCAGTTTTTCTCTGTCTATGCTCAAGTGTGTGTGTGCGTGCCTGCATTAAAAAGACGTGATAGTTGGGAGGGGAGAACAGTGTTCCTGTCTTCCTCATGCTATCAGCTGTGTGATTCTATTGGACGGTGAGAACCGTGAAAAGAGGAAGGAAGGGAGATGACATTCCCCCGCTTCAACACATGCTGTATAAATGCAGTGATTCTCAGCACAGGTTGCCTCCGCTACTGTACTTTTGCTTGAGCGAACTGCCATCGTCAGCCTCACCGCGTGGCAGACGGTGACTTCAGCACATCTGAACTTCTCGCCTTGGTTGAACTTCTACTTGTGGGATGATGGCGAGGAGCAGCCTGCTGGAAGGACTGCTCACCAGTTCCCCCAGTAAGCCTTTTCGTAAGAGACGATGCCTCAGCGATGTGAGTATTTGCCTGTTGTACACGTCCTGTCTTTCAGATGGCGACAGCATCTTAGCAGTGTTCAAATTCTAATAATGACGCCATAGTTAGTATGTCTCATATGTAGCTGTGGTTCCCACTTCGCTCATGGTGGTTCACTGATAATCTGCTCAGCACAGGCCAGTTTGGTGTTTGTTTTGCAGCCAGGAGAGCAACGATCTCCCTGAATATCATATGGTACTGTTTACCTTCACATGCAACAACAGACTGAGGACATCCCTTTGGCTCACTAGGTCAGGTCCAGGTGTGGCATGGGTGATGAAATGTGCACACGCACGCACGTCCGAGCTTTCCCCTGGTTTAGAGTGTGTGTCTAGGAAGCCCCTCGGTGAATGTAAGCTGTCATGTGGAAACTGAGGCTTGACACTCCAGTCCACTTATGTTACATGGTAAATAGACGCTCACCACACAACAAGCGCTGCCGTCGGGCTGCTGTGATCGTCTGCTCCTTCAGCTCAGGCTGGAGTGTGGCCTCTGCAGATTCGACACGGGGGCCTGAGGGTGTGTTCTTCTTTAACTTGTCTTAGGACCTTTGCTAATTGGACTGAACGCTGCATTATGTTCTGTGGCAGCTTCATCAAGGTGTGATTATGGTTTAATCCAAGCGCTGGACTGACTGGTATGGATACACCACCTGGACACCTAATTACCAAACATCTCGATTAAACCGCGTTTGACATAAAGTCCGTGTCGGTGTGTTGCGTCCCCCCTCTCACACACTCTGTCCCAGCCTTACCTCATAGGTTAATGGCGTCTCATTCACATGTGAACGCGCGTCGCTCGTTTGTGTTGCATGTAGCCAGATGAGCTGGTGGCTTGGCAACAGAGAGCGGCACCATGGAGCTTTGAGGCTCATTTCCCCCAGAGAGCTACTTGTTTACAGTGTGTTAGTCTTCAGGCATGGAGGACGGATTCTCCTGGCGTTGAGTAGAGCTTCTGTGAGATTGGAGTCAAGTGGGGCAGGGGGATACATTAGGGAGAGGTGTCACTGTGAAATATGGAATTAGGGTGATGATAGGACTGCACAGCCAGCTTTTCTAGTGGCGCGTGAAGTGAAGAACACAGGGGAACCATATCAACACGATGTCAACTCTCTCCCTCAGACCTCCGACCTGTTTGCCATGATCGAGAGGATGCAGGTACAGTAAGTGGTCTCCCGGCTTCTGCCTTAACTTGCACATTCTTTCTGTCAAACTTGAAACACCGTTCTGAGGATTTCTCCTCACTTCTGCTTCGAGACTGCACTGTCTGTGCTAAATTCTGTTCCCTCTCTGCATTGTCAGATGTGTAACATGTAGTGGTTTATGAGGTTGCAGTGCATTTGTAGTCTGTTCAGTAGCTATGGTGTAACACCATCATCAGGAGAACCAGAAACAAGAACATCTGATTCTCAGTGAACGAGACAAACAGATGTGTTGAGCTAACGCTGTCTTTAACACATGGCATCCACAACATCTTCCTTGGAGCTGAATCATAACATAGCTTTACATAATTTACCTTTCTGCTTATGCCACTGCTAACAAGAGTCTGAAACACAATCTGAATATACTCTGATTCCATTATGATATACTAGATGGAAACATGGGAAGTGATTGTATGAGGTATGAGACAACCTTTATTCAAAGCTGTAGTGCTGCAACCAAGAAGCTCAGGTGTAAAAAGTGTGAGTATGTGTATTACAAACATTCATCTTAACATAATGCCTCGAGCCTTTCTCTGGAAACGTTGAGATGTTTTGACAGAACCAAAACTTATTTATTTTGTTTAGCTTGGGTTGTTGCTGTAAACACAGAGGTCTGACTGGCAGACATTTGTGGAATGTTTTATTATTAGCGATGCGAAAAGTGAAGCGCTCGATTGGGAGGTTGTGAAACTGAAGCGATGGAGTGTTCAAAGAATGAACTCAACAAAAGCGTTTCCAATTTCCATTTCATTAA
Source organism: Macropodus opercularis (assembly GCA_030770545.1). Taxonomy (NCBI): domain Eukaryota; kingdom Metazoa; phylum Chordata; class Actinopteri; order Anabantiformes; family Osphronemidae; genus Macropodus; species Macropodus opercularis. The sequence goes on from CM061099.1 coordinate 8,430,849, forward strand.
TCTCCCTCAGACCTAAAAAAATATGCATCACATTTGATGCATTTTAAATCTTCCTGCAGGGCGTCACACCGTGCTGAGGCCTGCTTTGTTACCGAACTCTCTCTGTGCTTTGGAAACTGTGAAGAGTCAGCAGGATGACAATAGGCAGTAGATGGAACGTCTTCTTCTGACTGAGTGATGTGTGGTTAATATCCGCAGTCAGGCTTGGCAGAAACGCCTTCCTCTGCTTATCCAGTTCAAGGCCACAGTGTGTAGTCCCTCTATAGACAGAGGCAGGGCTTCCTCTTTCTGTGGTTGAGCTTGCGTTATGTAAACTTCCCCACCTCGCTCTCTCATGATGCACAAAACTTGCCAATCAAAAAATGTCCTGTCGTATCCTCGCACATGCATGTACCTGCTTGCAGATAATCCACCTGCTCTGTCAGAGGCCTGTGCCATGTTTTTTTTTCACTCTCTCTCCACAGGGTTGCAGGATGGATGAGCAAAGATGCCCCCTCCCACCACCCCTCAAAGTGAGTTGCAGATTCCCACATCTCCCCAGAGATAGTCTGGTAATGGCAAAGTCATAAGCCTTTCGTTATCAGCTGTCAGACAGGCTTTAGGATGCTCACCGACTGAGGCAGGAACATGAAGGGACTAGGTCTGTGAAATCCTCCACATGCTATTACCTAGACAGGTTAATGCAGTTGGCATTGAGAACTCGGAGATTGGAGAAAAAGATCTGAGGTCAAGCCATAAAGGTCACACAGTAGGTTGTAATTATCAGGAGGAGGGCTATTAAAACATTTACACAACTGCTTTTGCACTAATCCTAATGAATATTAATATGGTTTGGTTTCCAATCAGTCACGAGTGCATGTGTGAGGTCGCGCACTGATGTTGAGCAACGAGATCTAGCTCGCAGTTGGTATTAGTTCATCCCTAAGGTGTCGCATGATCTGGGTTGGGCAGACAACTTCAGCACCTCCGCTTATAACTGCCACAGAGTGACAGTAATGTGTGAGCTGTTACTGTGTCTTAAAGCTGTTTCGCTTTAGTTCACTCACACGTAATGACACCGTGACCCATGTCTGACTTTTCCTTTTCCACTGTGATGCTGACGTTATTGGATTTGAAATGAAATGTTCTGATAGCTATAGATTTCTGGTGAGATGACTTTGACACGTGCATTCATAGATTTGTGCAAGGGACTGCAAATGCTACATGTTGCTACATGTTGTCAATAACTATAATGTGGCAAAAAGAAAAGCGTTGACTGTGTAAAGAAGTTCTTCTCACACCAACACGTGCATATTCAACTGGAAACAAGTAGCTTTCTATTTCACAGCGAAAAGGTTCTGCTGTCGTCCCGGTTAGTTGTTAAGCCGCCATGACACAGGACGTGAGACTCCGACACTGTTTAAACTTATATTACCATCTTTCCCTGCAGACGGAGGAGGACTACATCCCCTATCCCAGCATTCATGAGGTATTGCAATGCAAATAATTTGAAATTGAATTGAAACTTAACGCAGTGCTGGCTTTAACATGCAAACTTCCTTCCCAGGTTCTAGGCCGCAGCAGCCCTTTCCCGCTCATACTGCTTCCCCAGTTCGGAGGCTACTGGATCGAGGGGACCAATCATGAGCCTAAAGACCCACCGGAGGCGGATCAACCTCCCTGCCCGACCAATTACATCAAACTGGAGACGAACAGCACCGCCAAGATATACAGGAAGCATTTCATGGGCAAGGTGAGTATTTAAAACGTTTGTTTTATGCTGATTATATTTACCTCAAAACATTTCTGAAAAGAGTCAAATGAATACAAACTCACACTCAAAGGTGTTTTTTCAAGGTCTTGAGAACAAGTGAGGATAAAGATTTGTTATTGGAGTGTGAAAAACAACCCAGTGTGAAGAAAACACGACTCAGTGTTGTCATATTTTGCCAATAGTAGGTGGATTGTGAAACTCACCTACATGAACAAGCAATAAATCCAGTGTATGAGTATCTGCATTTAAAGTAAGGGTTGTAGCAGTCGGTAGCCACACTGTTTCCTTAATAAGAAAACTGTTAATCTCTTTACCCCACGCGATTTCTAATTTATTATAGCAATAATCTATTATTGTGTCACCCTCTGTTCGCTGCCGGGGGAGTATTCTTCCTTGCATTAAAGTCTCGCCTGCTTATCTGCCCCCAGGAACACTTTAATTATTACACGATGGATGCTGCTCTTGGCCATTTGGTCTTCTCCATGAAGTACGATGTCATTGGGGATCAAGAGCATCTGCGTTTGATGCTTCGGTACAGTTTTCTATTATTATTGTTGTTGACATGTTTTCTCTTGCACTTGTACATATTGCCCTTATCTTGCATCTGTCTTTTTAATCATGACTCTTACTTCCTCTTTATTTGAATTTAGCTTTGCCTTCATTCAATCTGCTTGTTTCGTTCTATGTTTCTCTCTCTGGCTGTTTTCTCACATTAAACCTAAAATAATTGTTGACCTTCATTAGGTTACCCAAACCAAAGTGTTGATAGATTGCATAATTGCTGGCAAGTTGGAAGTTCTTCCAGGTTGCTTGAGTGTTGGATTTAGAAATGAGTTTTCCTGGTCCTGAGATGACTTTCCTGAGGCTTGTCCCAACTGTCAGAGAGCACCCACATCTTCTCATTGTTCGTATCTTTGATTTTACAAACGCTGCCAGTGTCAAAGCAGCTCCGTTACAAAAGACTGTAGCTTTTATCAAGATACTTTTCTTGCATGTTATGACTTTGACTTTTTGACCTTCGTCTTCTAACCTCTGACTTGGTGAACATTTGTTCTTCCGACTGGGTATTTATGAAGTGTTGGTAAATGATATTCTAAAAATAGACATGAAGTGCTGTTTGTCTGTGCTGTTCAGGCCTCCCACCCACTGCTGGTCCAACTCTCGCTTGTTGCTGAAATCTACTCTAAGGGTCACAACCTGATACAGCAAGTAATTTTAGCCCTCAGGTCTCTCCTCTGCAGATCTTAATAGCTGCATTCACACTCTGATGAAGGAGTTTCACACTGTGTGAGTGAGTGTGGAGCAGGATAATAGTCCCCCAGCCCACAAGGTTCTGTTCCAGTGGGTGGGCAGCACCACTATGCCTGTCACCGTAGTCAGTCTTAGTCATCTGAGCTGCTGGAATTACAGACGCTCACTCAGACCTGCGTGATCTGCCAATAATACATATTTTAGTTTTACTGTTGATGCTCAATATTCTTTATGAGGCAACAAATAAAGACTTGACATCAATTTGCTTACCTGCTAATGAGTGTGATATAGGCTTTGTTGGTTTCCAGTCCATTTATTGGGCTAATTTAGCTTTATTAAGCATGAAACAAGAAAAGCCAATTGCAGAGCAAAACTTTGACTTTCCTAATTCTTTTGGCTTTCAGCACTAAACTAAAAACCCACCATGATGTGATTCCCATTTCCTGCCTTACCGAGTTTCCCAACGTGGTCCAGATGGCCAAGGTAGGCAACCATTCAAGTGCTGAATACGGTGTTAAAGTATTCATTTAAGATGCAGGAAGCTAATTGAACCTTCTCACAGCTGGTGTGTGAAGATGTAAACGTGGACAGGTTTTATCCCGTCCTCTACCCAAAGGTAGGCCCTGGTCTGTATTGTTACTTTGTGAAACATCGGTTTTCTCTTGAAGACCACCCGCTTCAAGCTGACTAGTCCACTTCTCTCGTCCCCAGGCGTCAAGGCTCATTGTCACGTTTGACGAGCATGTCATCAGCAACAACTTCAAGTTTGGAGTTATTTACCAGAAGTTTGGCCAGGTGGGTGCACCTTGGAGATACCGCTGCGAGTCTTAGCTTTTCAAGTCCTGCTCAGTCACCCTGAAAAGTGTGCGTGCTTCTTCTCACAGACATCAGAGGAGGAGCTGTTTGGAAACATGGAGGAGAGTTCTGCCTTTGTCGAGTTCTTGGAGTTTCTGGGCCAGAAGATTGAGCTCCATGATTTCAAAGGGTCTGGACAGACACTCGATTTCTTTCTGTCTTCTCGAGCACTTCTCGTTCATGCTCAGTATGGCACCCCACCTAATGTCTGCTCGAAGCACTGTGCTCAGCTTTGGCATTAAATGAAAACCTGATAAAGCGTTTCAGAGCGTCCTGATATTTGTAGTGTTGCTGACACTGTGATGGAGTGGGCAGCTGAAGTGCCTTTGGCGTTCCCTGAGTGATGGATGAGCAGGGACGGCCCGGGTGCTTCGTGCACCTTCGTTCCGTCCTCACACCACTTCTGAGTGGCTTCAGCTGTTCAACCCTTTGCCTTCTCAGCTCAGCATTTCTGACTGTCTCCTTATTATTCTCTTGCTTCTCTTTTTTTCCCCTGGCTTTATCTCTTCTCTCCTTCTACCTTTTGTCTCCAGGTTTCGGGGTGGATTGGATGTCACTCATGGGCAGACAGGCACAGAATCTGTCTACACAAGTTTTTATAATAAGGAGATTATGTTCCATGTGTCCACCAAGCTGCCTTACACAGAGGGAGACTCGCAGCAGGTATAATGTCATTCCAGTGGTTAATCATCACTGTAACTAATTTGTCTTTTGAGATTTTTAATACCCTTCACTAATTAATTTGAACAGACCTTCTTTTCTCTTCTTCATAGATAAGGCGGGGCTTATGTCTTTTAATTAGATTTTGATGGAGCATGAGTCTATATTTTATTCTAGTTCAGAGGTGTAGAGCGAAAGCAAAATACACTTATTTATTTTGTGAGAGCTGGATCGTTGGCACCAGCAGCCGACTGGCCTGTATTAGCATAAAGACTAGGACCAGGAAAAAACTGCTAGCTTGGCTCTGTTAAATCTGCCCAGCAGCACTTGCACAGCTCGCTAATTACCATGTTTTATCTCATTTGTTGATTTCATCCAGATTTTCCTGCAGTAGACTTTAAGCTAAGCTCACCCGCTGTTTTTTGGTAACTTCACATTTGCCATAAGCATATTGACCTGAATGTCTTTCTTTTAAGTGGTTTTCTCAAAATGGGTGTTTGGACTTTAAAAAACACTGTCGATCACTGCATCCATAAAAACACGGCATCACTTCAGGGAAGAGAAACTGTGTTTAGGGAGCCAGATGCAACAGATTGTGATCTGATTTGAGCAGATACAACATTAACAGATGTCAGGGGCTTGACTCTAGTCCTGCATTTGTTGAGCTTTCCATTGTGATGCTCTGGTTTGGCCTTTGGGCGATGAATGTTATTCTGCTGTGGGTGTTCTGAAATCCCCTGTGTAACTAACTAACAGAGCTGAGATGATGCAGGAGGCACATGACACTTGCTGCCACCAGATCTCTGGCTGCTAAAGGTTTAAGATTTCCTACTATATAAAATAATGAGAATTTGCACCTCTTTGATAACATTGCGTACGATTTGTTCTCATTCAGTATTTCTGGTGTATAGCTTATAGCAAATAAGGAGAACTTGTCTCTGCCTGACACAAATAATTGATTGTTCTCATGTGAACAAACAAACTCCAGGCTGTAAAGTGATGCCACTGCAAACTAAACAAATGATCTATGAATGATCTATAAATCCTGGAGTGATTATTTACTGTGCTGTATTGTGCATGTAGTTAGTGATTAGTTTCTAAAGTCCAGTGGGAGCCCCACCTAACTGCTAATAATTACAGTGTGAGGTGGTGCAAAAGGCTGAACCGGGGTGTGTTAAACAGCTTGATGACTGATGGAGAACAGTCAACCCACGCTGCAGCACAGCATGTGTCATAACGTCGAGTTTTCTCCTGCAAAGGAACCTGGAGCTTGCTCTATTTTTGCCAAGTCTTTCTGAGAATATTTTTGGCTAAGCAAACAGTACTTACTTAACCTGTTTTCAAAAGTCTGATGCATCTGCTTCCACTTTAACGTTCTGGCATGAGTCAAGTCTTAATTACACTTAGTTTCTATGAAATTAATCTCAAAAGAAAAACATGATATCTTCGTTTGCAGTAGCTTGTGAGCGTGTGTATCTACTAGTGTAAACAAATTTTATAGTAAAAACTTTTGTGTGCTCGAAATGGAATATGCCAAGAACCACAAGAAAAAGATTTATGTTTTTGGCTGACAGCTGTGTAAAACTAGGCTGTCATGCATTTCAAAGAGCTCTCCTCTCGGCTTAAAGTGCTCTGCCTGTACGTATTCTTTTCCCAGTCAATCTTTCAGTGAGTCCTGGAAGTGATTCTGCTTGTTTGAGTAATTTCTGCTGCCGTTCCGTGTCCTACAGCTGCAGAGGAAGAGGCACATAGGCAACGACATCGTCGCCATCGTGTTCCAGGAGGAGAACACGCCCTTTGTACCCGACATGATCCAGTCCAACTTCCTGCACGCGTACGTGGTGGTGCAGGTGGAGAATGCGTGTACAGACAATGTGACCTACAAGGTTGGTATTAAGGGCTGTGAATGCTGTATCAAGATGTGCAGACTGACAGTGACGTATTATACTCCTTCAGTTGTGCATTATTCAGGCAGTTATATCCATCTGTGTGGCTTTTAAATGTGAGGTATGTATAATGTATCACAGCACATCTTTCAAGGTTTCCCTGCTCACCTGCTTTTTATTCCAGGTGTCTGTGACAGCAAGGGACGATGTACCTTTCTTTGGCCCAGCTCTTCCTGACCCTGCCATCTTCAAAAAGGTCAGCGGCTGGACACATTAATAACTTCCCTTCTCCTCCACACACCTTTATACACTCTGCCTGCTTTTCTCTGTTCTTGCCTCGTTCAGGGCCCAGAGTTCCGCGAGTTCCTCTTCACCAAGCTCATTAATGCAGAGTATGCCTGCTACAAAGCTGAGAAGTTTGCCAAGCTGGAGGTGAGGAGAGTATTGTTGCAATCAAATCTGCACTGCAGGAATGTGAATGCCCAAGTGTTTCTAAGTGCGCGTGTTCACGTGAACACACCTGGTTATCACAGCATAGCATAACAGAAGGTTGTAACATTTCTCAGCCAGGTTTTCGGTCAGATATTAGATATTTCTAGAGTAACATCTAAGAAAGGCGTCACAACAGGCTGTGCCATGTGTTATGTCAAATCATCATCATATCAAATAATCAAAATATATCAAATATGCTAGAATGTGTTGCATCATCCCAGACCTGCACATGAGTGAATGTGTACTTAATGATCTGTATTATTGATAAGGTCCTATTCTGATTCTGTTGGGGTGAACATGGAGGCCACACCTCCATCCAGCCAGAATAAGTAGTTATAAATAATGCATTTATTATGTAAATGGATTCCTGCACATCCTGCACAAGCACAGAGGATAATCCACTATGCAAGGAAAAGGGAATTTGGGGGAAAACTGAAAAATATACAAAATTAAATACACTAGCCTTTAGTGGACTAGATCTGAGAAGCAGCACCTATGCAAACTGGCCGTATGGTTGTTGTTGGCAGGAGCGCACACGTTCTGCCCTTTTGGAGACTCTGTATGAGGAGCTGCACATCAACAGTCAGTCCATGATGGGCCTGGGCGGAGACGACGATAAGCTGGAGAACGGGGGCAGCGGGGGAGGCGGGGGCTTCTTTGAGTCTTTTAAGGTACAGTACACCCACAGTCCTCGTTTGGTGAAGCACTGTTAATGCACCGCTCCACATGCATGAGTGCGAGAGGACGGTGATGAGTGGAGAAACTTTTAGGTCGCTTTTTTTCCCTCCCCTGTTTCTTGGCTGGGATTCTGGGTATTCACACATGAAAAAACAAAACAAAGCATAGAAAATTTGTAGTATCTCAAAGGAACAGTCCTGTGGCACTTCCCCACTTGGCTGTGCTGGCTGCCGCGTTGTGTTTTTTTATTTTTTTATGTTACGGATGGGGAGTGTCCTGTTAGGTATGAAAGGCACTTTGCGCTGACAGAGAGTGCTCCATCAATGAGCATTAGGCTGGAAGAGCGTAGCCCAGTGGCAGAAGCGCAGCGGTAGAAGCTGGGATCGTGTGCGCCTGCCGAGCGATTTAATGACCCTTCATTAGGGAGCTGATGATGCAGTCTGCGCGTCTCCCCCTCGACAGTGCTCCCTCACTGTTCTGTCTCTCTGTGCTTCCGGCTACGTCTCAGACATCTTTTATTGTATTTTTATGCAACGTCAGAGAATTATTCACTCTTCACTCAATCTGCTCATCCTTCTTTTTTCACATAGCCTCCCAAAGGTCTTCTTCTCTCTCTTCCTTTTGCACCTCCACAAGCTATATCAGCACAGATTCCCCACGCCTCCCTTCTCTCTCTGCCGAGTTTCACTGTGTGGATTTTGCCACTGCTACTGTCTCTCCCACTTTCCCTCACGCTGTCTCTCATCTCCCCTTCCCATGACTTGCTGCTGCTTCGCATCCTGCCCCGCTAAATGACGACTTAGAAGATAAGAGAAGCAGCAGAAGCGTCCTCCGTCCTCCTCCTCTGCAAAGCCCACACGCTCCTCGACCTGCTTTGAACCTACACTACACAGCCTCTCCCTCCTGCCTGTTGACCTGCACTGCCCCTAAGTGTTCAGAAATAGTCCTGCACACAAACCTGAGAAACAAATACCCGTGCATATGCTGCAGATACTCACATTTACGCCCTCAGATTCGACTTATGTACTGCCATTAAAAACACCAGAGCCAGTCAGTGTGTTATGTTTCCACATAATACCCAAGTGGCCCCACTGACAGTATGTCCTCGTTTCTCTCTGTAGCGGGTCATCCGCAGCAGAAGCCAGTCAATGGACGCCATGGGCCTCAGTAACAAGAAGTCACACACAGTCTCTACTAGTCACAGTGGCAGCTTTACCCACAATCCCGCAGAGAGCCCCAAAACCCCGGGGATTGTAAGTAGCTCATTTTGGTGCCCACCTAACACATATAAACGTATTTAAGCCCATTTCTTCCTATGAGCAGCACTTTAATAAATTATAGCACTTAACATCAAAGCTCTTGCTTCTGTTACTGACATTTTCCAAAATTCACTTTTGCTTTGAGCTAAAGCGTCTTTTACTGATTGTTTCTCTTTGTGGCTTATCGCTCCTACTAATGTCTAGCGTTTGTCTGTTGGGATAATTACCAGCATAATTCATTCAGCATTTCATCCACTGTCTGTTGAGAGAATCATCAGTATAACAGAAGCTGAAGATGTCAGTGATAATGAGTGTGTGAAAACGAACCATTGGTTTCAGTATATGACGACTCCAGACTCTGTTGTGAGTGTTATAGCGAGATCAGTGTAGCAGCTGTTTGACTACCCAGACTCCCTCCCTCCTTAGTGTGCGTGAATTTCCCCCTTGGTGATGTTACAACCTCTGCATTTTCTGCCTTCTGCATGTGTGGCTGAAAGACATGCATGGCACAAGCCACAAAAGCAAAGAATCCTGTGTCAGATATGAGGTTAACTCTAGTCAACGTTTCTGGCATTTCCTGCTGCTCTGAACTAAATTAACCCCGTTTCTGAAAGAACTATTTAAGGTTTTCTTAAAAGCCAGCTCTTTGGATTGTGTGAGCCCTCCTTGCCCTGTTCCTCCGTCTGAATGCCGACGCGCCTGCTACTGTATCTCCGGTGGCACTCTCATTTGCTGCTGTGCCCTGCTGTGCTGGATGCCAGGCTGCTTTTGCTCTACAGAGCTTCTCACTACTTGCTCGATGACTTTTCTTTCTTTATTAAACTACGTTGCAGGCTTCCTGACAAGCAATTTTGCACCTTGCTGTTTGAATTCTCTGTGCTGTGCGCATGAAATCTTATGACGTGTTTTTTTTTTCTTTTCCTCCCCCCATCTTGCTTTTTTCAATCTGTCATCTTCTTTCTCTCTCTGCTTCCCTTGCCCGGTCTTGTGTGGCTCAGTCATTGCTTGTCCCAGGGAAAAGTCCCAGTAAATATGGACGCCGAGGCAGTGCCATAGGGATAGGAACAATAGAAGAGGTTCATGTATAACTCTCCCTTCTTGTTTCTATTTTGCCTTTGCTTTTCTGCTGTCTTTTCATGAGTGTAAAGGTTTGAGATATTTTAAAGTAATTAGTAAAACAACACTTGTTCAGATAAGGTTTAATTGTGATTTCATTAATCTAGTCTTGTTTGATTTCCAGCATAGGTGAGAGGGAATCATTTGTATGTGTTTTCCTGTAGTTTAAATTGAATTCAGTTGTTGACTTTTGTTTTTGTCCTGGTTTTGCATTGGCTTCCTGCATGAATTCACTCACTTCATTTTGCTGTTAACACTTAAAGCATGTGAGAAATTCAGAAAACATTTACACAGGCCCATGTTCTCATAGACATTCATTCATGCAAAAGACATTTGTAAATTTGAGTGAGTAAAGTAATTAAGTGTGACGGTTTTCATTAAATAAATCAACCATCAGATAAATCTGATGCCCTTCAAGAAACATTTGCTCTAAAGTGGAAAAATGTGCTCCTGCCTGAAGCCCAGTATATATCATATAACATGTCATTTCATTTTGCATCAACTTTTAACATGTACATTGATTTCACTTCAGTAGCCTTCGGGGTCATGGGGTCAACACCTTCTGTTTGTAATTGTGGGAGAGTAATACTGTTTCCATAATGTGGCTGACTTTGTTTTCCATACCCACTGTCAGTCACTGATCATTCCTGGGAAAAGCCCAACCAGGAAAAAGTCCGGGCCTTTCAGTTCCCGTCGCAGCAGTGCCATTGGCATCGAGAACATCCAGGAGGTCCAAGAGAGGAGGTGAGAGGACGGAGCAGAGCTGATCAGAGAGTGGGCAGTGAAGGCAGAGCAGTGTTGAACAGATGGAAGCAAGGACATTCAAATCAGGGATTCTGTTTTTAGAAAAAACTGTTTAAGAAGCATTGGTGTCATGAGGTTTCATGGATGCACGTCATTAAATGTTTTTGTGATGGAACAGGTCAAATATCCTAAACAGAAACTCACCAATACTGTGTACAAACATTTCACATCTTACTGTATGACATAGACAAGTGAACGTCTTTATCTCTCTCCCCCTTGTGAAGCCGGGAGGTGTCACCCAGCACCCAGAGGACACCTGAGAGCAGCCACTTGTCACAGGAAAATAAATCCGAAAACTCCTCCAGTCACAGTTCACCAGAGTTTGCTGCCACTAAGAACAGGTAAGTGTTATTTAAGATGTATCCTAAGTTATCTGTGGCGATTGATGCCTTGGGCAGCTGTTACAGAGACTCTATTTCACACATGACTGGACTACACAATATCCACACTTAGCTTGCTGTAATACAGCCCTCTTTAGTTGTGCAGTAAGGGTTGTGTTGTGTAACTGTGTACTTCATAGTATTGTAGCATCATGCAGCCCACGCTGCTACCTGGCCCAAAAGGTATACATGTGAAAATAGTTGTGCGTATGGGCAGAGTGACCCAGGTGTGTAGTCTGGCGATGTGTTGCAGGGCTCCATCCATCCCCGAGGCTCAGGACCTTTCCCGCTCCTCCTCCAACGCCAGCAGCTTTGCCAGCGTTGTCGAGGAGCACGACAATGACCACGAGGCTGAGGAGGAGTACAACACTGGACAGGTGGGAGGAGGCGAGCACAGCTATGCAACCTGTGCATTGTGCCACTGTCCATGAACCAAAACAGAGCAGAGCTTCTTTTCCTCATTTTACAGGAAAGTGCGTCTTGTGTTACACCACTCAAGCGAGAGTTTGTGTACAGCTCTGGGGTAGAGGACAGTGCGAGTGGCGTCAGCCAGGGAGTTTGTCCATGTGAGTATTGCACAAAAGGATTCATATTACGGACTCCCTGAAAGTGTGAGGTTGACTGTTTCACATATCAGTCTGGGGAAGGTCTGAATGGGGCAGATGTAAAGACAACAGCCTCTGCTTCCTCAAAAATTAATACTGAATTCGCTTGGGACATAGACTTCACTGGCATCATGAGGCTGTAGATAATAACTTTATAACCTCCCCGTTAATCCCAGCACTGCAGACGTTTTTGTGCTTTCTGCACATGTGATATTATTCTTCGCATTATGCTGGTTTGTTTATCTCTAATGCTTCATGTGGGGCCATCAACCGCTTGGAGGATTCTTTTTTGGCCTTACCAGCTGGCAGCAGGATGTGCGTGAGTTTATTAAGTATGACAGCTACACATCTGTCGTCTTCCTCCCAGCGGCGTCTCGTCCTCAGCAGCAACCAGACAGAGCGAAGGCGCCCGAGTCACAAGGGACCGAAAGCCGGCCGAAGACGGAGCATCACCCGCAGGAGCCCAAGTTCTCATAGGGTAAAACATGACGCACTCTGACGTGCTAATCAACTTAACATTCGATTGTTAGGATTACACTTAAAGGATCACGAATCTGTCACCTTGAAAAAGCTAAAGTCAGGGAGAAGGGACAAACAAAATGTGACAGTATCCAGTTATAGTATATATAATTAGATACATTGATTGTTGTTGTTTATGTTCATACTAACAATTTCTCTGCATCACTTCTCCATCTGTTTGCAGACCTGTTGGCCACACCTAAGAGATAACTACGTCTACATCCATTTCCAGGTTAGACATAATGACGGGTGTAATTCATCTATGACTCTGAGCTGCTTTTGCTTTGTTTCCATGTATGTAACCTCCATTTTCTCTTCTCTGCCCCAGCATTCCCATACGTGGCGGTTTTCTGCCAAAATTGCGCCGAGGGCATGTGATCTCCATCACCCACACATGGAAGGGAATCAGTTAAAAGCCAAATAGAGAGACTCGCTCTTTCAGTTCTCTTGTATGTTTGGAATGAATCCGCTGCCTGTTGTGACGGAGCCTCAGCTTCAAGGACATGTACCTACCTGTTACCCTCATCCCAGCTGTACATGAAACCTCCCCTGAATGCTCAAGGCCTCTGCACCCATGCAACCGTCATCCGTCTACTGGATTTGCAGAGCAGGTCAGCACGCTCTGACCCTGATTCTCACTGCACCATCAACACTCAAATGCTGTGTGTCCTCGTATACAGACAATTAAAGGAGGCTTTCAAGCGCGATCAAACACCTGGTGGCTGTTCACCAAACAGTGCGTCCATCGATGGGACAGTTGCACTAGAGGGGATGTTTTTTTAATGTCGGCCTCACATCCCACTGTGATATTGTACATGGGTTTAACTTTGATGTACCCAGTGTGTGGCTGTCCGTCAAACTACGTTTTGTGTTTATTGATGATCTATTCTCGCTCTTCGGAGTATTCTGTAGTGGATAGTTGTCGTGTTTAACAACAGCTTTGGTGAATTCAACACGTCTTTAACGGGGAGTCTTTCAGTGACGCTGTTGCTGGTGAGAGCATCTTTCTTCTTTTTCTACTGGCGGCGAAGGGTCAACTATATCACTGAAAAGGTGTCTGCAGTTTTTACATTCTAAATGTATTCGTGCCACAGTGAATCTGTCGTAAAGAGAGAAATATTTTGCTAACTGTGGGCTCTGCTGATGCTGTGTAACTGTGGTAAAACGAGTCACTGTTGTCCCCCAGCCATCAAGCTACTTAAAGCGCCACTTCAGGACGCTGCTATTTGGACCTTTGTCTCCCTCATTTGATGTTTGCCTACTTTATGCATGGTGTAAATCTGCTTGCCAAAAACCTCTCCTCTGTACAATCACACCACGCTTGACTTGAGGGTGACGTCCCTGTGATTTGTGTTACATAGAAATCCAACTCCTGTCTCCAAAAGGGAGCGTAGTTTGCTGGCAGAGAGCCACAGTTTCCTCCTTTATTTGTAAAATGTTGTGACCCAAGCACTACATTTTCTGTTATTTTAAAACGCTGACCTTTAGAGAGAAACTAATTTGTTGCTGAATATGAATTACACTGTGACTCGTCTTAAAGTTGCCTTTATGATTGTGTTGTGTGAGCTGCTTTAACGGGGCCATTTAAAGGTCGGTTGGCTTGAATGTAAAACTTGGCAGACATATTTATTTGTACATACCTACACCATTGAATGGTGACGCGTCTGAAACAGCTCGTCTTTCCTTTGTTTGTTAGGAAGAAAGTAACGAATGCGAGAAATAATCTTATTTCAGTCATATGATTGAACGTGAGGTTTATTGTAGTAAATTATTGACAGCATTTATAGGTTGTGAAAGTGCAGAAGGTTTAAGACACTGGACCAAATGCAAAACAGTCTAAACAGTGTATAGAATAAGCTGCTGGATTACAGTTGACTAGAAAATGCAGATATTTTGCATTAGAACAAAGTCACTGAAAAAAGTAGAGACACATTTTGGTAGCAACTACATGCGTGTACAGCTGTTTGACTTGTGAAAATATATGATTTCAAATGATTTTCCTCTGGAATTCTGAAATGTCAAGAAGACAAAGTGCTCCCTCTAGTGGCTGTGTATTATTACAGCACGTCGCTCTGTGGTACCACTCATCTAACTGTGCTTGCACTGTGTGCTGATGACCAATGCAAACCAAAACACACATAAGACTGGGGGTAAAACTTCTATGTGCTCCATGGAAATGATTGTATTTCTGTCCCTGTCACCAGTCTGCTGAAGACCCTGATCAGAAGATTCATTTGTAAATATTGCTTTTCATTCTTTTTGTAAATTAAGCCAACAAAAATGGAAAAATATTTAATAAAGATGAAGATGCATAATATGCGACAATACCTCAGTCATTGCTATGAAGGAGTCAACAAAACAACACAAATCTAATTTTATGACTTACTGCTGTAGTGACACTGAAACTGTAAGAAAATCACAACGTTAACCCATTGTCGTGTGATGTTTAGTCTGTGTTCACATCTCCAGGTTCCACCACTTGAAGTCGAATGGTTCCCTGCGGACGTTGGAACCACAGTGTACCTCTCCTAGCAGTTTGTGGTAGGAGGAGAAGTCGTCTATGAACGTGCAGCTCAGACCCAGGCCCTCCATCAGAGAGCACATCTCAGCCTCCAGGGCACAGCGTCCATTCACCTTGGGTCCGAAAGGCTTTGGGATGCCAAGGTTTTTCCCCAAGATAATCATGTTCACCTGAAAAAGAAAGTATGCCAGCTTCAACATAAAGCTGCGTACATTTTTCCTTTACAATTTACAACTACTAGAACATCAGCCAACACACCATGTCAGGGTAGAAAGCCACTGCTCTGTTCTGCCCGCAGGACTCCTCCAACTTGAAGAGGATTGGTAGATCGATGATGTCCTCATCGTCCAGGCCCAGCTCTCTCTTCAGTACGTCTCTGTTCCAGTCGATGCAGCTCTGACATAAAGGAGGAGGTGCAACACCATATGTAAGTTGCATCATATTAGAAATACTTGCATAAGTGTGTTGTCAGAAGTGTCATCACCAAGCATGGCTCGTTTTGCAGAGTGTAGCCACAAAGATTAGTTTAGCAGTGCAGGCAGGAAATCCTAAGGCCACTACTTCAGTCAACCGCATCGCTCTCGCTAACACTCTGTTGGGCGAATTGGTGAAATTCCTGCCCGCAGGCTTCAAAATCTTGTGGAAACCCACCTTTGATTTTAATGCCAGTCATTTTTTGAATTAAGATATTCAGCCAATCTAATTATGTGTGATCTTCACTAATCATGACAACAGTTCACTAACCTGCACATAGTCGTTTTCAGCTTGGAAACTTTCATCCTCCAGTAACTCATTCACTGTTATATGTTGTGCATCATTCAGACCTTTTAAGAAGAACATTAAGTTAGAAGACTAAGAAATGTCAGAATGATGGATTCATCCACTTTGCAAGCAAACACGCCTACCATCGAACATTTTGGCTTTTCCGTGGCCGTCCATCTGTAAACCTCTGAACAGTTTGTAGCCTGCGTCTGGGCTGGCCAGCAGCAGCCGGAAGCCCTGTGCACAGACACAATACTAAAAGTCCTGCTTAATGCTGCTTTAACCAGCAGCTGCTAAAAGCTTCTTGTTTACCTTTCTATCGGGTGCAGGAACAAAACTCATAAACTCATCTACATGGCCGACAACTAGCCAGTCAGAAAACAAGGCAATGGGCTCCTGAACCTTCTGAGCCCACAGGAAGTCTTGAACTACTTTCGTCATGTTTCGGCCTTTAGTTGCTCTTAAAGAACAAACAAAGATAAAGGAGGTTTGTGTTTACTGTGCTAGTCTTCACCAACACAATGGGTTTGATAATTGTGGGAGAAGCTGCAGCGTGTACAATCATTTTACATCAGGCACTCACGTAGGGAAGGCCACTCCGATGATGATTCTGCCCAGTGGGTAGTTCTTCCCCCTCACGGTAACAGGGGGACTAACCTCCAGATTACCAAAAGAGTCCAGACTGCTCACATCCTTCCTCTGAGCCACCCTCGTCACGTAGCCAAAATCTGGGCCCTGAGGACACAAGGTGTGCCGTAAAATGTGCCATTAAAAATCATGGCACTGAGATCTGCATCCGTCTCTCACCAAAAGCTCGTTGTAGGGAAAGTCCATGAGCTTTCCATCTCGAGGGGAATCCAGAACAACAGGGAACCCGTGATGAGGGGAGTCGATATAACCGAACTCAACTTCGTCCTAAAAAACAGAGAGCTTTAAAAAAACAACGTTTGTGTAAATGTCCTCACGTTGAAATCTATACTGTCCTCTTTGCAGATAAACTGGTTTATGCACTACTGTTGAGTTAAGCTCTTTTTCTCTGAAACTCTTCCTCTTTGGTATCATAATGAAGTATGTGTGAAACCTCTGACACTGTCACTATGGTTTAAACTTGTCATAGTTTGTTTTAAAAGATGATTATTATTAAGATAAGATTATTATTTATTATTAATTACAGTTCATGATATTTGTGTTTTGTTTTGCAGAGACAGTTTTAGTTTTCACAAATGAGAGAGAGATAACTGATGTATTCTTACCTGCATCCAACGATCTCCTCTGTTTTCATACTCATAGCAAATCTTCAGCTTGTAGCCACTCTTTTCAACAAGGTTCCTCATTCCTTTCAGGAACTGATAGTTATCAGATGTACTGAGGAAGTAAAGCAGTCGTGTTCTTTAGAAATGCTCGTCTGGCTTTTCCTTTCTTCACATTCTACCAATTTTCTTAAAAATGGATGAAATTCAATTAAAGGGGAATGTGTAACACAAGAACTTCCTGCTTACATTCCTATTGTCACGGCCGTCTTTATTATTCATCACTGTTCTCTTACCTGCAGACAAACACCTCTGCAGGCTTCAGGGTGTTGGGTGTCATGATCCAAGGTGCCACTCTGAAAACGACTTTGTCAGTGAAAATGGGCGTCTCAGGGAGGCCCTGTCAAGACATGAGACGCTACAGCTTGACTCCAGTTTGTTAGTGACTTTGTTCAGCTTCAGACAAAAGCAATCTCAACAGACTAAGAGACGATCTAAAGTAAACGGTAAACATTGTAAGAGATGATGTAAAGCGTAAACTGCGGGTGTCTTACTTCATTGATGGGCTCTAGGAGGCTGAGGTTGATGCTGATAATCCCATTAAAGTCTTTGTCAGGAAACCGAAGACCCTCCACATAAAACTTCATCTCTGCTTCGCCTCCGAGGTAAGGCACTTCCTGAGACAGGACCTCTCTGCTCAGCACCAGCGGATAGTCCTTTACAAAGTATTTATAGAAGAATGTCTCAGCTGTAAGGACAACACACAAGGATCAGGCACAGCACATGGAAAACAGTCTTAACATAAACACAATGAAACACTGCATTCATCTGTCTTGTACTGTAGTTTTTGCTCACACTGGGATTTATTCACATCAGACTTGGACCTGAAGACGCGGACGCTCTCTGCATCACCCTGGGATATGTGCATGGTGAGCTTGTAGCCCTTTGGGAGCTTGGCAGGGCCTTTGGTACGCAGCACCATGAGGGACATGTCCTGGAGATCTGCATATCCACAAACAGTTAAAAGTGCATGTTGTTCAGGCGTGTTGTCCAATTCTCTCAGAAAAATTTTATGTTTATGTACTTTTTTTACTACAGTTATTTATGTGACTTTTCTGCAGCACCAGTCAAAGCCGTCTCATTTGTCTTTACCAAACTAAGTCGAAGGAGCAATTTTTAATAAACTAATGATATTAAGGGTAAAAATCGAGCATTCACTGATGAATCAGAGGCTGCATTGTGTTTTACCAGACACTTTGGAGATGGATTCCTGCTCGCAGTCCAGTTTCTTCACGTAGGCCTGCTCTGAGTCACAGTTCACCAGAAGGATGGCCCCGTGCCCCTTAGGGCCCCACTTCCAGGAGCTCTAATAAATTTGAATAAGTTATGTCAAACAGCTCAAACGCTGACGCAAAGGTTTTGACTTATCTGTAATAACCTGTCAAAACTGAAAGAATAATGAAATGTGCATTTAAAGAGCCCTCTAATTAGACCACTTTCAGCACCTGTGCTGTGGGGCCTGCCTGTTCTGGCCTGTACACAGAGGTGTTTACTAGGAAGAATGACAAGCACAAAACCCAAACTGGAAGCACATATACTTTAAAATGATGAGAATGCATTGCAGTTAATGGACAAACAGGAACCACTTGGTTACGCTTTATGTAATGAGCTTTGTGAGGACAAAAACATTTCACCCTGTCTGACTGTTAAATGTGACTTCTCTCACCTTGTTGGGATTGTTTTTCTCCACAACGCCATCTCTGTCAGCGTCCACATCCAGGGAGATCTCTGCACAACATATTTGCTTTATCACTGAGTGTCTATATGGTGCGTGTAAAAAGTCATGTTCTGTGGTTGAAATGTGAGGGATGTTTATATTTTGATATGCAGACGAAAGGTCAAAATGTTAAAAGGATACAGACATAATTGAGTGAAGTATTACCAACAGCTGTCAAGTGCAGGACTGCTTTCCCCAATACCTCTTTATTATTTGTATAGTACTGGACAGATATCTGGTAAAAGAGGCACAAAACGCATACAGTGTGCACAAAATGACAATAGCAAGCTCTTTGTATAATCACAAAAAGAAATACATACTGTTATCAAGATAATGGCACAAATGCTGGTTGGGAGCATGGCTTTGACTTCCATATTACTAGACACAGATAATCCAAACATTCTTTCAGTGATTGCTCAATTTGGTTTGAAATTACAGATTTGGTGACTATGTAAATGGCAGTTGGTTGCACTCATATCAAAACAACCAAGCACCAGTAAATATGAGTCATGTTTATGGTGGGCTCTTTTTATCGCTTTATGACATCGGTGTCGTGCACTTTTCTCCTCCTTTACCTTGCTATCATTTTCAAACTGGCTGGCACAGCTCATGGTGATCAGTAGAACAGAGTTTCCTCTGAGAGCAATCGGAGCGAGATGGGATGTTTCCTGAGGCGGGGGGCTGAGGGTGTACTGCACATTGGCTGTGCACTTAACTGAGAAAAACTTTGCACCAGGAGGAGCACTCCTGAGAAGAGAGAAGGCACATTTGGTGCATGTTACAGCCTGTTTAGCCTTAGTCTGTTGACAAGCAGGAAAAGTAAATTGAAACACATACACATACTACTGATTCCCCCAAAAAATAAAGGGTTAAAAGAGCAGCATACATTATCTTCTCAGTGCTATCGAAGCTGAAGCTTTCCTTGGTATGAGCCTCGTGTGAGAACATGTCTAGACTCTGTCGAAGGACACCGGAGAGCCCCACAGTCCATCTGATCCCAGGCTTTGTGTCAGCTACTCTGCACTAATATTTTTAGAAATGACCACTACTAAACAACAGCTAAAGGTGTAGAGGCATTAAAGGAGATGTCTAAGCTTTTATCCTCTCATGGCCACGTTGCTTCAGTGATGTGGCTCTAATGTACAGTGAACAACATAGAGATGACAATTTGACCAAAAACCATATCTGCTTTGATGACTGTGAAAGTCGAACTCAGACTTGCATGAATAGAAATTTGGTACAATGCATCCAAGAAACTGTGGATTCTGGCCTCCAAGTAGAACACTTGGTCACAGATTGCATCCATTCTTC
Organism: Macropodus opercularis; assembly: GCA_030770545.1. Lineage (NCBI taxonomy): Eukaryota > Metazoa > Chordata > Actinopteri > Anabantiformes > Osphronemidae > Macropodus > Macropodus opercularis. The sequence continues at coordinate 8,450,728 of CM061099.1, forward strand.
AATTGCGACTTATCTGTGACTGTACAGACAGAGGGAAAGATTAGAGCCGTCAATACTCTTTGAGTTTACGAACAGTAATGAGTGTTGTTTTAAGGTGGACTTTAAATAGCCTGACGTTCCCCTAAGTGACGCAGCCTCTAGACTGGAAATCATTTAAAATGATATGACGCTTTATTTTAGGACACACTATTTCTAACCCCCCCCCCCAGACCCCCTGACGGTCAGGGCTGTGAGCCAGCCTCCCGCTCTACCCTGTCGTTATTCCAGCATTGCTCTGTTCTGTGGGCTCAGGCTGGCGTTTGGCATAATGCGTAGCCTACGTTTCTTTGGTACAACAAAGTGTCTCCTGTTGACAGAAACAACAGAGAACTGTTGACTCCCTGCACTTCACAAAACAAAGCAGCGTGAGATCTGCCTGCACCAATGTCTGCATAGACCTTTTATAACTGCTGCTTTGTGGACGTAGGTTAACAATAGACTTGTGTTACACTCCGTTACCACTGTATTAGGTCACAAACTTAATACCAAAGTAAAAGCACAAGTACTTTCCTAAAATACCGGTTTTACACAGGTTCAAATGCTACACATGCTCTGTGCAACACAAGTGATACTGGCGAAAAGACCGCAGATGCAGTTTACAAACCATTGAATCATAAATGTGTAAACCTAAGTAAGTAGCAGAACATGAGAATACTATAATAAACATACTCACGTTTTTGTAAATACAGTTAGACAATTATCAGGAAAACAAATCTGATGTAAATTGCGTAAATTTGACCAGAACAATAAATGTAGGTGATGAAATGATCGTAAAGTTGACATGACATAATAGTCGAAATTAGCAATAGGACATGATGTCAATAATAATAGAAGTGAATACTTCAGGGGAGTGTCCGCACACTGTAAAACCTGCGCGTACCTGTTCAGGTTCACGTTAAGCACGGAGCCAACCACGCACACAACGCTGGTGGGTTTGGCGTAATCCGCCCTGAGAGTCCGGGGGTGAACCATGGTCGCAGTCCGTGCTGAGCTCTGACACCGGTACTAACCGTAGACGATCTGACGGCGCAGTTTACACCTGCAAACTTCTTGGGCTGAATGCAACAAGTGAGCGTGAAGGCTGCAGGTAGTCAAGCTTTAGAAACTGTGCATTCGCTCATTGGTCACATAACTGGAGCCTAGCGCGTCGACTCCCCCTCCCACATGTCCGTCTATTTATCTCGCTGTGCGACGCCTCAGTCTTTCTGTGTCGTGGCTTTGTAGAAGCAAAGTCCGCCTTTAAAGCAGCGTTAGGGCGTGTTGTTGCCCAACAATTCGAGACAACTCAATAACAACACAGCGTTATTCCACGACATGTGACTACATTAAAAGTATATTCATAATTTTAGCGTGTGTATGTAACTATGGACGCGCGCATGCGCAAAGCACTAGGCAGCGGTACCTATAGTTTATTTTTAATCACCAACTGGGATTTCCGTCATAAAATGTAAATATGAAAAATAGCAGCCAGAACTGATATGTCCTATTGTCGCCACCAGTAGGTTTGTGTTCGAGGTGCCATTGTATTTTCCCACCTGCTCAGGTTCGCGTTCAAGGTGGTGCCAACGAGACAAATAGTCATCTGCCTGCGCTCCACGTCCAGGCGACATGTCCGCTGCCATCCTGGGGTCCCCTTCAGGCCTTTCTGTAAAAAAGCAGGCACCGTGGTTTGTGCAGTTTGTTGCATATTTGGTTATTGTTTGATGAAGAACGGCTGCAGCAGTTGTCAGGTGTCGCTGAAATATGCCGGCAGTTGGTAATTTGGGAGGAGTGACTACGGTGCTGCCTTTGAGGCCTTTCAAAGGCAGCTCATTGTAGGCAGCGAGGAGTAAGGGTGTGGCGGCTGAACACCTACAGCACAGTGCGTGATGCGTCTCCGCATGGCAGGGCTTTGTGACAGGCAACCAGCAAAGCGACCCAGAGGTGCGTCGGCCCAACCACAGATAGGATTGTGTCCCTTACAGAGAGAAATGAAACGTTCTGTTGACACTCTTCAGAATGGCACAAAAGGTTCGGCTACCAGAATGTCTGTATCTGATGAAAAGACTTTGGCAAGAAAACTCTGTAGTAAGACTTAACAAATAGAGTCTGATCAAAATATATGTTCGATATGATCGAGAAGAAATGTGTCATTGCTGGACTTGTAGACACCAGTCTGTTAGCCACTGAAAAAGCAATAAACACAAACAGCATACTATCTACTGTGTAATGTCTGATATATGTATTATTACTTTATACATTTTGTTCAATTGATCTACATTTTGTTGGGCAGCTTTTATTTACCTGTTAAGGTAGAATTGATTGTATATATTTCTCATGTAACGTTGTATTGAGCAGTACTACATTTTAAATGACCAATGAATATTATTATAATTACTACTACTACTACTACTACTACTACTACTACTACTACTAATAATAATAATAATAATAATAATAATAATAATAATAATAATAATAATAATAATAATAATAATAATAATAAAACGTTGTCACGCCGTCTGTAACCTGAGCTTCATGCCGCACAATTTCTAGGAATTACGGTACGGGTGCTCGGCGCGACCAAAATGGACACGTAAAGATGTAAGTTCATCTTTCAGTAAAGATGTAAATTCAGATCATCGCTTAAAATGCAGGCTTGATAAGAGTCGAGTCGTTATGCTGTACATTCAAGATTTCAAACTCTATACCTCAAGATATATGAGTGTAAAATATGTAAACGAAAAGTGATACGTTAAGTTTTACTATGAATTTTTTCCTGTATTTGTTCTGCCCATGTTTTGGAATTCGAAAAGAAAATTCAACCAGAAACACTCAAAAACTAACTGAACAGGCGACAGGATCTATACAGAACACGACGCTCACGAGGTCTGTGAAATATGAAACTTCATTGCATCTCTTTTTGTCCAATAAACCCAGAGCCTCCGCGCATCCACGGCAGCAGCACTACCGTAACAACAAGAGAAAATGCGCAGCAGACCCTGACCCGCGGCCGTGCGCTCTTTCACTGGGCGGCTCGCTTGTCTGCGTGTCTGCAGCCTCAGGATTCACCATGTAGTTTGGGTCTCGGATGCGCGTTAAGGCCTAATATGAAATAGGGACAGAAAAGTAAACGTGTTTTACAAGTCAAACAAACTTCATGTACTGTGCAGACCATATAATTTTTTTGTTTGACACTCAAACGGCATAAATTTGATATTGCCTCTAAAGACCACAAGCATAACATTTAAATACATTTTATCGCAGCTCTGAAATAACTTTTTGCTGTGTACAGTAGAGCTAATCCATAAACGACCGATATCCAATCAAATTAGCGCAAAGAAGGACAGCGTTGAACGCTGACCAATAAAACAACTGTAAACATGCTAGAATGGGCGGGATCTAACCTCCCCTATGTCATCAACTCACGGCGCTTTGTTGTTCTTTCGGAACAGAAAGAAGGAAAAAAATATTTGGATTTATTGCAAAAACCACGGGTGACGCTAAGGTAACGCGTCGGTTGGTTCGCTGCACTAACAAGCCAGCAAAGTGTGGAGTTACGCCGCGGTCGACTGGTGAAAAGTGACGTTTGTGTGGGACCAAATCTGTTCAGCACTGAGTTAGCATTAGCTACTACAGGAGGCTGTCCGGATTGGAGCGGAAGGAATTCCAGGCGTTGGGAAGAAGGGGGGAAATCTCTGCCGAGATGTCTCACGCAAGTTGGACAACAATTTATTTTACACTTCCAGCAGGATGCGTGGCATCATGAACCCGCAGCATGTGTTCGCTTGACTGATATACCGCCGAATGAGCGATTTGATGGTGATTTTGTAACTGTTTATGTCGCCAGTTTAGCGAGTTAGCCACGTAGCTACGTAGCCTTCAGTGGGAAGACATTTAAAATGGCGGAGGGTTGGTCCGTTCCTTCGGCCCTAGTCTTCGCGCTGTTGAGTTTGAGTGCCTGGGCCTTTGAGCCGTGTCCTGCTCCGTGCTCGTGCTCCAAAGGACAGGATGGGGTCCATATTCTGGACTGCAACAGAAAAAGGCTGTCGACGGCTCCTCTAGAGACACCTGATGGGATAAGCCAAGTGTGAGTACACGGATACTTAGATCCACACTGATTTGTTGTTCAGCTCAGGCTTTCACATGTCAAACATTAACAAATGCACGTTTTTGACGTATTTATAAAGGCATAAGTTGAAAAATGAAAAAGAACTATTATTATACTCAAATAAATTGGAAAACTTTATTATGAAGAAATGTAAGAAGCCACAAAATCAGAAACAGGAGTAACATTTAGCACAGAATGGACAAAATAGTTACATATAATAACAGCGTTATAGATGAGTATTAAAATAAGAAGGGTTAGTGTTATAGTTCGTCTGTCAGCATCCTATAGATGATTGTAATTCCTCTCAACCCAGCAGATTACACCATGCATAGTGATATAAATCTGGTCATAACGTCTACAACACAGTTAGATTCATTGTTCATGATTGTTATATTTGACAATAGTTTGTTCTTGAAGACTTTCTTGGTTTTATTTGGATGTATGCAATGAACTAGGACCCTAGAAATCTTCGAGCATGGTGAACCTGAGTATACTCCTCCAAAATGTTATTTTGTCAAGGAGTAGGTTACTCTGTAATGTTACCGGTCGTTTGTGTTTATTGTATAATTTCTTTACAAAAAACACACAAAAACAATTGTCCATGCAATTGCATTGCAGCACCATGAATCACAATGAGCTCACCGTTCTTCCCTATCTTGGAGACGTCTCCTCAAACATCACCTCATTGTCTCTGTAAGTACAGGACCCTCATCACTTTTTACCACTAAAACAGTAATAATAAATAAGTTGTTTATATAGAAAGAAACCTCTGCACAATTCATCACAGCTCAATGCTGTAAACCCTCTTCCATATGTTGATTTGCTTTTAGGATACTGTACACAAACAGTTTTTGTAGTGTTTTTATGATGTTGGATTCTGATTGTACATTTATGATTCAGAGTCCACAATCGGATCTCAGAGCTATTAATGCATCAGTTGCATCCATATGTTTCCTTGGAAACCTTGGACCTTACATCTAACTCCATCTCAGAGATCAACGTTGGATCCTTCCCATCAATGCAGTTGAAATATCTGTAAGCAAAAGCTCCATCTTCATTTAGGCTTATTTTGTGTAATACGGTTAATACGGTTATTTCTGAATCTGTTTGTAGTATCATAAAGTATCGATAGTACCATACCACAGAAAACGTAGGTGCAACAGTGGAAGCAACATTGTCCTTTTAGATTTTAACCCTTGTGTTTCTGCTCTCTTAACTTAGAAATTTAAGTAATAACAAGATCAGTGTTCTTGAGCCTGGCTGCTTTGAGAACATCTCCAGCTCCCTGCTAGTGCTGAAGCTGAACAGAAACAGATTAGCTGTGCTGCCAACCAAAGTCTTCAAACTACCCTCCCTTCAGTTCCTGTGAGTATTGTGCGACATGCAAAACAGGCGAGAAATGTAGACCATATAAGAACCAACTTAGCACCATTTACTTTCATGAAAACAAATGGAAATAAAGTATGTCTTTCTCACTGTAGTGAAATGAAACGTAACAAGATCAAGACCGTGGACAGTTTGACATTTAAAGGAATGGACTCACTGAAGTCACTGAAGATGCAAAGGAACGGCATCACTAAGCTTATGGATGGAGCATTTTTTGGACTTAACAACATGGAAGAATTGTGAGTACAACATTAAAGACTCGCTTTTCTGGTCGTAGTGTGTCCATTAGCAATTGTGGAACATTAGATTTTTTTAAGGCTATAAAGGCAATCAGTGTACAAAATCTAGACTTATTTTGTTGAGTTCTAAACCAAAAGTTCTGTGTGCAAGCATGCTGGGTTCGTGGAGGGTTAATTCTGTGACCCCCTCAATACTCATGTAGTCACAGATCTTGTTAATTGCATCTTTTTCCACATCTGTGTCTCAGAGAGCTGGAGCACAACAACCTGACTGAGGTCAACAAAGGTTGGCTGTATGGCCTGCGCATGCTGCGTATCCTGCGGGTCAGCCACAATGCTGTTGGCATCATCCGACCAGATGCCTGGGAGTTTTGCCAAAAGCTGGAGGAACTGTGAGTGGGTTTTCTTCATAACTAAAATCCCCACACATCTTAAAATCCCACTTTCTCACTTCAGCCTTGGGCTCTCAAATTCATTCTGTGCTCTCTGAGGAATTACTGCTATCTTGCTGTAGTACTGTGGGGTGTCTGGAGCTGATTCGCTGTCGTCTTGCCTGTGGTGGATATATTGAATGCTGTGTTAAGAATTCAGTGAAAACGTCTGTTTGTAGTTTTATTTTTGAATTTAGAGTTAGATTAACATACAAGATGTGTATTAAAAAAGAGGGGATTTGGACAGATTTTTCACATACTTGCTGTTGTGTGTGTGTGTCCGTGTGTGCAGGGACTTGTCGTTTAATCATCTGACTAGACTTGAGGAGACAGCTTTTCAAGGATTGGGTTTCCTGGAGAGCCTAAACCTGGGAGAGAACTCTATCAGCCATTTGGCAGAGGGAGTGTTCAGTGGTTTGACAAGTCTGCAGACTCTGTAAGTGCTACATGCTAAAGACATATGTCACAAATGTATTTTCTTTTGTCTCTAACAAGACAAGTATGCAAAATATAACTAAGTCCTTACTTGTTCTTGGCTCTGTGCACTCTCACGAAGGCTGCTGATTACAGTAGGTCTGAGTTTGTTTCACTCTTCCTGTGTAGTTCTAGTCTTGTTGTGACTACATTTCCACACTGATCCAAAGTAGTTCTAAAAAAAATTATAGAAATTGACAGTATTTTTTGCTTCTATGTCCTCTACAACCGTGTAGTGTCTGTTACTTACCCTGTTTGTCATTAGTCAAGTGTTTCATCTTCGATCAAACCACACACTGTGTGATTTCATATCGTCATTTCTTGTTTTTGTGTCCTGTAACCACTCACCGGGGACGTTATACTGACTTCAAGCATCGTGCTAAACAACTGCAGGAGGGTTGTATTCACCCAGACTAAAAGCAGGATCCACATGCCTGCGTGTGTGAAATTAGATTTGCAAATGGGATGATTTACAAGACACAACAGAGGCGCTAAGTCCACGTCTTTCATAATAAAATCTGCGTTTTATGGGTACTACAAAAGACTGCTGTCTAGACTTCTGTCAGTGTGGGTAGGGTAAAACTCTCCTTGTTCTCGGATTTGAGATTGTTTGCTTTTTAATATTTGATCGAGTGGGGCTAAAGAAATATCAACGAACAGTATGTTCACAAGCATTTCACTGTCTACTGAGCATTGAATGAACAAATAACTCTGCAGGTCTGGGTTTGTCGGGGGCACTGTTTGGGTGTTGAATTCCATTAAATATTATCTGCTATTGTTATTAATGGGAGTCATCTGTTCCCATTACAGCCTTGTATTATTTATACACCCCATATAATATCCACAAAATGTACCAGTTGGTTCAAATGTGGTCAAACCCAGCTGCTTATGTGTCCACTTCTAATTTGTGAGATAGCTAAGGTCTAAACTACCAAATTATGTCTCGCTTATCATACGTTTATCTACAAGGTAGGAAGTGTCGAGAGGAGAGAAAGCTGCGAACTCATTATTTGCCACACTGAGCTTTATTGAAACCACTGAGCTGCAATAAAGAAAGAGGTCATATTTGGAAGGTTGATCGTCGTGGGAGCTTTCATGGAAGAGGGGAATTGGAGAGTGCCAAAGTCCTTTCAGAGGTGGCCAGGCATGAAGAAAGATAAACAAAAGAGCCCATGACCCATCCTTTAAACACAAGGCCTCTCTGGGTTTTCAGTGGACCCATGAACTGTCCCAGTGCTAAACAGAGCCAATTAATTTCTTCTCATCAGAACACCAGGGGCAGTGAACTGTGACACATTGTGGAGGTATTGTGTCTCAGATTGTTAGCCGTCTGACTAAGAGTCAGTGCCACTGACAACCACAGTGGAGATAATGTGCTATCTCTGTGGGCTTGGCTGGAAAAGGCTTTAGATGTCTGCATAGAGCGTGTTTATAATCTGTGACTCTTTGTTTTTCAGAGATATCCGCAATAATGAAATCTCCTGGGCAATTGAAGACTCCATTGGTTTATTTGATGGAATGAAGAAGCTGAACACGCTGTGAGGACACTTTAATTTGCAGATAAATATTTGGGATTATTGACAGCAGTGACTTTCATTTAAAATGTTTTGCAGTTTTATTAGCAGCATAAATTCAAAATTACATTCACATTTAATTCCTTCTCGGGATTCTAAACACATCAAAGGTTCTAATTTGGTTGTACTGAACGTTGCTGACACATAAATTCCCATGTGGATTAAGATGTTACCAATGAGCAAATTTTGTGGCAAACATTTTACTTTACAACCATGAATTATTTTTTATTTTCCAGAATCCTTCAACGGAACAAAATCAAATCGATCACCAAGAAAGCTTTTGAGGGCCTTGAGGAGCTGGAGCACCTGTGAGTAAAACCACTTCCTAATCCATTTTCTCCACCCAGCCATGCTCGTGTCACAGTAGGCTCAGAAATTGTTGAAGGATTAAAGATAACAGCAAGTTTATTAGCTCTGTGCCATGTTGCTGTCCTGTGCTTGTGAAAACCGGAAAGCTATTTTGATCAAAACGCCATAGGTGTGTCTGATCCATATTTTTGTCCCCTTTGCAGCGACCTCAGCAAGAATGGCATCATGTCAATACATCCAGAGGCATTTTCCCATATGAAGCTCAGAGTGTTGTGAGTAGACAAAAATAATTTTACAGCAGTTAACCCCACTAATTCATCGTTATTGTTTTTAAATAGCTCTGCATAACTCATTTGCTGTCCTAACCAAGCAATACTTTTCTAAGCTCGTCGTTAGGGTTCCCGGTTTGGAACAACTGAGAGCTTTTACATGGCTGTGTATAGCCTGTTGTCTGTATTGTTTTTCATTTAAGTAGTCTATTGTGATGGTATGTTTTTTGTGTGTGTCTAAACTGTAAAAAAATGTCAGAGTAAAATGAAAGTTTTATTATCTCAGTGTTTTATTTATGGCTTACCTGTAGAGTATAGTAGCGAGGCTTTTTTTTAGCTAGAAGTGTTATATGTCAGATTTTTCAGACCTTGCTGTGATTGTAGATATTAACTTTTCTAAGGGTAAATCAAATGAATTGATGATTCATCTAGTGACTGTCATGCATCCATCCGTTTAATGACGTCACGCTTCCTCTGTCACTTTTCTGTTGTCAGTGTCCTGAACACCAGCAGCCTTCTGTGTGACTGCCACATGCAATGGCTGGGACCTTGGCTGATTGACAACCAGTTCCAGGATTCTGTCTCTATCTGTGCTCATCCTTCCAGTCTACTTGGTCGCAGTGTTCAGTTCATCAGCCTGGAAGAGTTTGTTTGTGGTTCGTCCTGTTGAGCCCTTTGTCTGTTTATTGTTTTTTAATTGTTTCAAGTGTGATGCAAAATACTAATTTCAGTTATTTTATAATACTAATTTCATTTGTTTTAAGGCAGGAAAAGATGTGAAGTTGGACAATATGGGAAAACCATTTTATTTATTTATTATTTATTTTGAGGTCTTACAGCCTAGCATTATTTTAAACATTGAAAAAATTATATGGGTCTCAGTTTAAGCACCATGTCGACTACCCATCGTTTAAGTAAAGTGGCCTCCTGTAGAAACACAGATTACCTAGTCAGAGCTTTTTTTTCCTTCACTCTTCATGTTCTAAATCCCTTGCAGACGATTTCCCCAAGCCTCAAATCACAACTCACCCAGAGACGTCCGTGGCTCTGCGGGGGAGCAACGTTAGTCTGAGCTGCATTGCATCCAGCAGCAGTGACTCACCAATGACCACAGCTTGGCGAAAGGATGGGGAGGTGCTGTATGATGCAGAGGTGCAAAACTATGCCCGGTACCAGGAAGGCGAGCTCATTTACACCACTGTGCTTCACCTCCTCAATGTCAACTTCACTGATGAGGGGCGGTATCAGTGTGTGGTCTCCAATCATTTTGGCTCCAATTATTCCAACAGGGCCACGCTCACTGTAAATGGTGAGGATGTTTCCCTTTTTTCATACGATTAGATTAATGATAGTTAGTGGGACTTAGCGTTGCTTTATAGTATTTTACTTTTTTAAATCTTTATGTCTGGAATTGTGATGCATGTTATTTAAGTGGTTAGGACTTAGTTAATTGAATTGAGAAGTTAACTCTTACGATGTATTTGTTACTGTGGTTTCATCCCAGTCTGACACAAGTGTGTCTCTTCTCTGTCCCACCCACGTCCCCCCCTTCATCTTGTAGAGCTGCCATCCTTTCTCAAGACTCCAATGGATCTGACAATCCGCACTGGGACTATGGCCAGGTTGGAGTGTGCTGCCGAAGGCCACCCATCACCCCAGATCGCTTGGCAGAAGGATGGAGGCACCGACTTCCCTGCTGCCCGAGAGCGCAGGATGCACGTGATGCCAGAAGATGACATCTTCTTCATCGCCAACGTGAAGACAGAGGACATGGGAGTATACAGCTGCACGGCTCAAAATGCAGCTGGCAGCCTGTCGGCAAATGCTACTCTCACCGTCTTGGGTGAGTCATCCACCTGATTAGGGGAACATCGTACTGGTGTTTTACTCCTGGGACATTTCCGATGACTCACTCTGCTCTAATCGGTCACTCATTGCACACTGTCTCATTATACACGTATTTTAACTCATGTCTATATGAATGTGAACCCTGTTAAACATTGCCATGAAGAATACTTTTGGCTGCTCTAAATGAATGTGCTTTTGACATTCATATTAAGCTATGAGCTGGTAAGTCATCAATGACTCAGCTAAGATGGTAGTTTTAAGTAAGGCTTTAATTTTTCTACTAAAATAAGCATTTGTTATTTATGAAATTACAAACTTGAAGGCGCACTATTCCACCTAAACAGTTTTGACACAAATGCTACTGGAACAATGTATAATTCAGTTTTAATTTAAAATTGTCTTCTCTTCTAGAAACTCCATTCTTCTTGCGCCCACTTGAAGACAAAACAGTGGCTCGTGGTGAAACCGCTGTGCTGCAGTGTATTGCTGGAGGGAGCCCTTCTCCCCGACTTAACTGGACCAAAGACGACGGCCCTCTGATGCTCACAGAGCGCCACTTCTTTGCTGCTGCCAACCAGCTCTTGATTATTGTAGATGCTGGCCCTGCCGATGCTGGGAAGTACACCTGCATCATGTCTAATACTCTGGGGACGGAGCGTGGCCACATCCTTCTGAGTGTGTCACCATCACCTAATTGTGATACTGGTGCAGGATATGATCAGGACGGCTGGACCACTGTGGGCATTGTGGTAATTGTGGTGGTGTGTTGTGTGGTTGGAACCTCACTGGTCTGGGTCATTGTCATCTATCATATGCGCAGGAAGAATGAAGACTACAGTATCACCAACACTGGTAAGACACAAAACCATCTGTGATATTAAATGTCTTATTTGAACACGTACCGACTTGAGATTGCTGGAAAACAATGCAACAAAATATGCCTCTGTCTGTTCCAGATGAGATGAATTTACCAGCAGACATTCCCAGCTACCTGTCGTCCCAGGGAACACTGTCCGAGCCTCAGGAAGGCTACAGTAACTCTGAGGCAGGCAGCCACCAGCAGCTCATGCCTCCATTCTCTAATGGATACGTTCATAAGGGCACAGATGGTTGGTCATTCTCCTTTTTGTATTCAGGGAATTTCACCATGTTTGATTACTAAATAATGACGCTGCCATGTTGATCAACAAATTTTGGCTTTGCAGAGTCACTTGTTACAACTCTCTTCAGGTTTCTTGTATGATGTGTGCACATTAGATTCATACGGTAGATTCTTTACCATAAACCGCTGTTATCAAATATGATTATTTTAGAAAGAGTATACACTATTGTTCTAATCTGAATAGTATTAAAAAGCTAATCTCTGGTAAGGAGGCATTTCCAAATGCCTTGAAATAAGATCCTGACCAATTATTATGTACATATTTCCTAGGTGTCTGTTATGGAGACACAAACAGTGAGATAGAAGCTGGGGGGAATGGCATGCTGCATTGTAGGATGGGGTCTCTGTTCACTGGTCGTAGTAGCTTCCATCCTGGAGAGCCCCATGATGGACTAGCCGGGCTTCCACCAGGTTAGTGTTACCTACATACCTACTGCTACATGTCTGAATTAGTTTTAGTTGGCATTTTAAGGCGTTTCTAGTGTTGATGTTTGGGTTTTTAGGATTTAGGCTCCCATTAGACTTTTCTCATAAGGTTACGTGTATACTAGCATTAATGGGCGTCTTTTTTAATCAGATTTTCAACTGCCTTCGTACAGACACTGATTAATACTGGCTTCTGCATTAGAAATGTCACATTTTTAAAGAATGTGCTACTGGCATCTGTCACTTCACCTTTGTTTGTGTTGCTTTAGGTTTGAGAGCCACATTGTTCTGATTTTTGCTTGGTCCACACTTCAGCTGGACAGTTTAGGTCCCTTTTTGTTGTTGTTTTCACCTCTTCATGGAAAGAATAAAGAACTAAAGCCAGGCCTGTTGAGCATCTGAATAATCTCACTGTGAAGCCGTGCTGTTGTGACATGTGCGGAATGGGATTTGGAATTCTCTAGCTGAAATAAATGAGGCCTTACCAAAGGAAAACATCTGGATGGCAGCATATGGTGTCTTCACCTTTGCTGTGTGCGTTAATGCAACCCTATACCATCATGAGTCCTGGGTTTTGGACAGTCCTTCTCTTTTGCTTGGAAGATGTTGAGGCTGATTTTCAAAAAATTTCAAATGTTGACTCGTTAGACCACAGGACAGTTCATTTGTCAGTTCCGTGGTGGCACTTCTCGATTTTGACATTTCTTTGTGCATGGTTGAGTTTTAATTTGCATTTGTAGATGCAGTCACAAACACTTCCTGAGCCCACAAGTGATTTGGACTACAAAATGTTTTCTATTTCTCAAGGGCCTAAACACTTTAATAAGCTTATGTACTGTCTATGATGAAATCCCACCATTCATTGGTTTTGTTTGTTGAAATGTTATTCATAAGCTATTTAACAATTTGTGTTAAAGTGTTCGCCCTGCCTCATCTTTACCTCGGGAAAAGGTAAATATTAGGTTTGATGATTTTTTTTACCTGATCATGATCCGCTACTGATTAACTGAAGTAGCAGTGAGATTTGTCCCCCGATGATTTTGGAATGTTTTGGGCGCCATACAATTGTTACAGATTGACTTTTAAATTCAAATGAGAGAGAATAATCATTAGCACTCATCAGCACATGCTTAAAACAGCGCTCCTAAGAGTCCTTTTGGCGCTACTGCCAACAAATATTACACTGACCAACAAATGGGGGAGCTGGAGCTGAAGCTTTGAAAATGTAAAACTGCTCTTTTCAACATGCTTGTATTCTCTTTCCAGGTGGTGCTGGTCAGCTGGTAATCTGCTCTGACTGCTACGACAATGCCAACATCTATTCTCGCACTCGGGAGTACTGCCCCTATGCCTATCTTGAAGAGGATGACCCGCTGGACACAACTCTACCAGGTCTGAGGGAGAGCTTCAGGGAGCATGCCCAACACAAGGACACAGGACTGGAGAGCCTCATTAGCAACCATGACTCCTCAGTATTCCTCACCTCGCATGACAAAAGGTTGAGCAGCCATACGCCCCCGGAGCATTATGCTAAAGGTGAGCGTTAATGTAGGCACCTTGCCCTTTTACTTATGGAGATAAAGCGATGGTGTTAACGGTGGGTATTTGGCACCTGCACCATTTTCCCCATGCTTACACCTTGTCCACCATTTAAACCACCACATGGAATTGAGCCTGAGATCATTACATCACTCATGATGATGATGATGATGATGTCTCTGTTCCATCTTTGCAGACACGGTTTGCAGGTCGTTTTGGGGAGAAGAGGAAGAACCTTCCTGGAAACCTCACCTGGGCGTGTCCCAGCACACAGTGACTCTACACAGGACACCTGTTCTGACTTCGCCTGCTGACAGGGCAGAGGAACACGGTGAAGCAGAGGTGGACTGTTTAGCCAGGCAATGCACACAGCAGCACAGAAGTGCCTCTACAAGGACTAACCCTCAGGAGCATCCCGCTCCCACGTAGGTCCCACTACACGTCCCACATTCTGCCTCTGACTCCTTATTGCTGCACCACTTCCCCATCACCCACTACCTCCAAAGAGACTCCTCACATTCTGCCAAAGATGCTTTCTTGTATGTTTACATTCCCTTTACACTCAAGCGGACATGCTAACGTTATCCACTGTGGAAAGGCTTCTGCGTCAGGCTGGAGACACGGACCCGTGATTAAACTGACCTCCTACATAACAGCAGCACATGTGCAGACCCCCCCCCCCCCCATCACTTTTCTCTGTTGTATTTTTTTAAAAGAAATCTATGAATGTATGCTTTAAAGAGCCATGTAAGATGCTGTCGTGAGAAAACGCCAGCACCCGGGCACGTATCCACAAGCTCTGTTCCTTGTCCCTGCTGCTATGAAACTGAAATCGTACGTCGGTGCAGAAAGCTCACCTGCAGTTTTACTCATCGTTTTTGGTACAGACACCGGCTGGAGCAGCCTACATGACTTTGCTTGAAATTGCAAACCATCTCCTCCCAGGTGCGGAAAGAGAGGTTTAAAAGGGGGGCGAGGGAAGTTCCCTGACCAGCAGATTGTGGTTGTTGATATTAAAGAACCATGACAGTATATGTCCCGCGTTCCCACAGTACCGACTGAATCTGAACTATGATCTGTTGTATGCTGTTGTTGCAGAGGCGATGACACCAAAATGTGGTGTATATTATGAATACAAATGAATATCCTGTATCCGCTTTATCTGAATTTGTTTTGTCAAAACGAGTTAATTCATGATTTTCTGTCTTTGTACCGATAAGCAGTTTGGGGAGAATTCAGTTGTTTGCACATGTGACAATCGTAGTTTTGCTGGCTTTCTCAACGGTTGTCTGTTTGATGGCCTTTTCAACAAGCATCCTCAATAACCTCAATCAGGTGACATGGTTTATATAAACGGTATGCACTGATTTGTTTTAACTTGTCATGTCTTACAGGCACTTAATTTAAAGGTGGTGATCTTTATTATGCAGTGTGCATGTTGTTTCACATTGTGGGGATTTCGCATCACGGTTCTATTCTCTAAACATTCACAATCCTTCTGTAGATATTGATTAAGCCTAGAATTTCACTTGGGACTGTGAAAAATGAGAATGTATTGTATTACTTTGTGTGTATGTGTACATAAGGCTAGCTGTGTATTGAATTCAATGTCAGTCTGCAAGGAGGTGTGAGCTATAGCTCACTGCAGTAACTTTAAAATCTTATTTATTTTATGCCCTTCTAGTCCCAGTGTTACAGGCATCTTTACATGGTGGTTCAGGAACAAGATGAAAACAGCAGACGTAACATTTGCTTTGTGTGTTTGAAAGAATGTGGCGTTGGACAGGTTTGATCCTGTGCATTCTCTTCATCAGTGCACTTCTGGCTACAGCTAATGCGGTGGAATAATGCAGCCCTGCAACAAATGTTTAAATCCTCTCCTATGGGGTGTCCTCCCTGTTTATGAGGGCAATGCAGAATAAACATCTCAAAAATGATCATATTACTATATGCAGCACATCAATACCTATATTAAAGTATTATTTATTGCAGGACTTTTGCATTAGACTGTTTATCCACGTAACCATCAGCTGTGTACGTAGGTGTCATTCATTCTCCATATTGGATTGTTTTTGTGTGTGATGATGGTTTTTGCTACATGCTGCTTTTGTTTGACCCTCTCGTAGCGAGACACTGAGTGATTAAGGACACTAATTCTATAATGCTGAAAAGCTAACGTGCAAATGTGTGATGGTGTGGCTCAAATCCGAAACAAATGTTTGTCAGTAATTTATACTGTGCGTGTTCAGTAGCAGGTTGGCTACACCTTCACGCCCTCAGTGGAGCATGCTTGTCATTCCAGCTCTTTCTCTTTTTTTCTTTTCTTTTTGTTTCCGTTGGGTTCCAACTTGTTTTTGTATTCTGTCAGGTCATGTTTGCATTTTAATGACCAAAATCGGGACATTCCTCTGTAGATAATTACCAAGTTTTCCAAACCAAGAATGTAGAAAACCTTTCTATTGGCGCACTCCTTACTGTTTTTTTTTAAGGATTCCAACTGTTGGCCAAGGGCAATGCCATGCCCGCCCAAGTGATCGAGAAATTCAAATGAAAACCTGCAGTGATAAGTCCTTCAATGGAGCAACATCGATTCATTGTCAATATTTTCTGCCAACACAGCAGAACACAAAGTGCATTTATGTTGTTTTATTCTCTGAAGATCCTCATGACTTTATACCAAAGTTTAGCAGTAACTGCTCTGGAAATATCCAATGCTGCTTTTAAAAGTTTTGCATTTTGTTTTCAATAGTAGTTTTGATCTTGTTTCCCTGTACATTCTGTAAAGTATGTCTTAAGAACCTTTTTTGTTATATAGCCATTACTCAAATATTAAAAATGAATTCTCATAATTTAGTTTGAATGTGGAATATCTGTCTCAAGCCTTACAAACAACAAAATCAAATCTCAGTCCTGGTTTAAACCATTTTGATGAGTTTTGTCTGTTAAGCTTCCATTTGCATTTTCTGAAGAGGTTACTTTTGGTTTGTCCAACCAATTTACACTGGTATATAACAAAGCAAGGCGAAGAATGTTTTGAAGATGGAACATTAGAAAATGATTGAAATGTTTGTCCAAGCAGCAAATTTACGAATCAAGGGCTGTAAGAAAAAACTGGCAGAGTTTGATGTTGGTTGGATTATATTCCAGTCTGAGTAATGGTTTAAAGGGCCAAGCCATTTTTAATCTGGATTTAGGCATGTCAAGCCAGTTTAAAGCCAGCTAATATCAGTCTTAAAAACTCTTAGTCCATCAGCCGTCTTGACACTAAGAAAAAGAACCATTTCCAGGCCTCCCTACATAAATCCAGATGAATCCAGATGAAACACTGGATGCCAGTTGAATCTGAGAGGTTCAGCCTTTGAAAGTCTGCAGCTTGTTTTGCTCACTGCCTCGCTCTAAAATCTCCATCAAAGACATGATAGCATTGTTAATCACCCGCTACGAGCTGATGAATTATTCAGCACAACGTCCAGGGTGGAAACCGTATTTAAACGCAGACTGCTAATGCATCACACCCAGACAAACTGCTGCTGCTTCATAAATACTGGAGAAGGTGCGTCGCCGCTTCCAGAACTCATGCAACATGGTGCTGACATATGACTGCTGTGTGAGTCAACGTGTCCAAATTGTCACATTCCATCAGGCTGTTTTGGAGACGTTTTGGCAAAAACAAGCTGTGCATCATTCATAGCATGCTGTGAAACATGGCCGTGTATCCTCAGAGATAAAGTGACATTTAAAAAAAAAAAGTTGAATCAACTTTCAAAAACACATCCACATCGAGTTGCGTCTCTCTGATTCTTTTCCCACATGTTTGCAGGTTTCATCCCACGTTGAACCTGCTCAGACCATTTCACAGCTACACACGCACCCGCACGTAAAAATCAAGGCCACTGTATCTCCTGCAGCCCATAAACTACGCGGCAGATATCTTACTCATAACTAGAGATTAGGTGAAGTCAGTCGTTGTCGTGGAGATCATGACGAGGATAACTGCAGCTGAATGCAGCCAGGCGTGATGCTGTGTAGGTAAGCCATCAAAGACCTGAGGGACAGATGAACTAGAGCAGTAAATTATGTGAAGTGCACCGATGACGTCAATGGGTGGCGCTGTGGAGACACTGAATCTCCCACCCGAGTGTACTTTCCTCACTCTATACAATTTAACAACTCTAACTGACTGTCATTTGTTGTGTAAGTGGAATATTAAGAACCTTCGTGTATTGTTATTGTCCTTTTGTGTCGTATTTTACACTCATCCCAACTGTTACGCAGGAAAAGTCCCCACCATGCTAAAAAAAAAAACAGCAGCTAATGTTGACATTCGATTGGATAAATATGATGATAAGCTACAGAGATCATTAGTTATTTTCATTTAGTACCACATCACACCGGGTGATGGAGCCAGCACTAGCGTCTTGGAAACACTGATGTTGCTGAGCGTAAAGGGGCGTTTCGGAGCTTGGCGACGTCTCCCTCGGCTGTGCCAGGTGTGTTCAAACCTGTAGCAGACGAACGCTCACAGATGTCTGTCAGATCAGTCATCATGGGCTGGATCTAAACTGCACAAACCGCCTCCCCGTGATCGCTGCTGCGCGTCTGTTCCCAGCCCGGCCACAGGTATGAGGGATTTCTCGTTGACGCACTACATTTCAGCGACAGACACGCCACGATCAACCGCCGAGTGAGTAAAATACTCTCTGTTTACATTTTGTTCTGAGCACTTGGCGTCGGGAGGCTCGTTGACTGACGAAGCAAAGCGCACTTACGGCTCCGGAGGAGCTGAGGGGAGCATAAAACCTTGATTAATCCCCTTTTCAACCATCTCGTCGCTATCAACTCTCCTGTTTTACGCACAAGGAGCGTTTGGAATTATTGCAACCAAGCAACTGTGCGCACACTGGAGCATAAATCCCTGAGATGACAGATCTCAGCGGAGGATACGCGGGTTGAAATCAGCCTCATAAATGTCAGGAAGATGAAATCCCCAGCAGGTCGGGAGAATAACTCAGGAGGGTTTATTAGGCCGCGCCACTTCGCGCTCATTTAACAACAGCAAACCGAGGCGACTGTAACCAGTGACATCGTCCGTTCTTCGAAAAGGGAGTAGCCATGTCCAGAACACTGAAGAAGAAGAAACACTGGTCCAGTAAAGTGGTGGAATGCGCCGTGTCATGGGGGAACCTGGGGGACTTTGGCTCCGTGGTGGAGATCCTGGGAGGAGCAGAGCTGGGGCAGTTTCCCTACCTGGGCCAGATGAAGCTGGACGTGCTGGTTTGTCATGTCGGGAAGCTCCCCTACTACGGAGACGTTTTGCTGGAGGTGAACGGGACGCCTGTCAGTGGACTTACAAACCGTGACACCCTGGCTGTCATACGACACTTTCGGGAGCCGATTCGCTTGAGGACGGTCAAACCAGGTGCGTCCCCAGTTTTGCGTCTTCACCGCTGCCACTGTCATGTGAGCTCTGTTTAGAATGTTTCCATGTGCTGCCACTACAGCAATGCTCATAATTATCAACACACCCAGTGCACAAAGGTACAAACAGAAACCACTCAATGTTATGCTGTAATGCCAGGGATGCAAATATTTTCAAGAAGTTAAATTATAAGTAAATCAAAACTTCAGTCTTACCACTTCTCTTAACCTGGATGTGATTCAGGTAATGTAGACATAACTAAAGCCGATTAAACATTTGCAGGACAGACTAAAACAGGTCGATATGAGTCAGGATGTGTCTGTCCACCATTTCAGAAAGGACATCACAAACTTGGAAACCTCCTACTGTCCATAACATCTAACTGGCCAATTCTCTCACCACTTTCTCAGGGAGAGCCGAGTGATAATGGTAATGATGGCACATAGCCCAGATGGATCTTTCCAGGCTAAGTGCACTTACATGCATAGAAATAAGGCCTAATCACATCCTCAATTATTCAGCTTCTTCTGCTGCCCATTGGCCTCAGCAGAGAGGGGGCGTTGGCTTCCGCCGTCCCAATGCTCCACATCCAGCTCTTCGAGGATGCTGCTGTTGGCTGCGACACCTAAGCGCTCTGATAATGAGGTCTGTTGTCCTCAGGTTAAGGGCTCCAGTGTAATAGAGGTGGAGGTTGTTTGTTTGTTTATGGGCTGCTCAAAAGGTTACATCAGACGCAGCAGCTGAGTTCCAGGATCGTAGGCTGGCATCGCTGAAGATCAGCTGTGTGTTTGCGTGTATGCTCATTCCCCATGTTTCCTTTTTATTCTACAGATTTTTATATCTTCTCTCAACGAACAGGAGATGAAAGCAGCAGATTTACTCTTTTAGATTTGAGACCAGCGCCTCTTAGCGTGCATACACACAAGCCTATGTTGTGTGTATTTCATGGCTCTAAACTCCCCAGAGCTCCTAACACTACGCTCTCTGCCCCACTAACCAAGGATGATTAATAAAGGGCAGGGAGAGAGAGAGAGAGAGAGAGAGAAGCAGGGGGAGAGAGACATAAAGAGAGATGGAGGGAAAATCGGCTCTGCCTCTGGCTCCGGGCTTGACTCCCACGCGATGCTGTTTTTGCTCTTTAAAGCCCAGGAAGTAATAGGTCGCAACAATGGCAAAATCCCCTTCACCTATTTATTCACCTGTTTCACTCGTACCAGCCTGGCCTCCGTGTCCGTTCTGTCCAAGTCATATGTGGAGCTGCGTCCAACATTCATCTGCTCTTTAATGTGCTGCTTTGGGAAAAACGGCCCTTTGGCTTCGTCGTTTACGGATGGGCTTGTTATTTCTCACAATTTCGTATTGTGCCTGTGTGTGTATACATTCCCTTGTGGTAGCCTCATGTTTAATTCACACTTCTTGCATAATTGAGTGAGGGAGTGGATCAGCTGTTACCAGGAAGCCCGTAGAACTACGGTGACATCACAGTGGCCGGCAGGGACGAAAAGACTCTGTGGGTCTTCCAGATGTTCCCCGGTGCTTTCCCAAAGTCCTCTCGTGGTCTGCCTGCCTCATCACATGGAGCTGGTAGCCTTCCCATGCTGCTGACGACAGCTCTGGTGCAGCCACAGTAAGAGGCAACCGAAAGAGCAGAAATTAGGATTTTAGACGAGCATAGATGGAGACAGGATGCAAGATGCACATCTCAGAGAGACTGTTCTCTTTCTCAGATGCTGATTGAAAATGGCTGAAGGTGTTCCTTACTCTTGTACAGCTGCTTTGTGTGTGTCATATAGTCTCTAGGGGTTGCCAGGAGGCGCTTCTCCCTCACATACATTCCCACATACATACCTTTTCACTTCTTTCAGATGAAGAAGATCACACTAAGCCCGCCTCACGCTGCACCGTCAGGGTGGATGTGCCCGTTTCCATCGTTATCTTTGATTAAGCTCAGCGATGCCTCTAATAAAAGCTCTGCGCTCGGTACAGGAATCTATTTCTGCCAGTACCCTTAGCTAGGGATCAGAAAAGACGTCTGAAGGAAAGCTTCACGAATGTCATCCCAGAATTCCTCTTCCGCTGATTTGATAGTTTGACGTGCGCTGCTTTTAAAGCATATGTACAACATGTGGTCAAAAGGCTTTAACGTCATCGAATAATCATAATGTGAACCCACGAGTCCTCCGCCTTTTAATTGATGCGTCCTGTTCCTTCAGCTTCTTAGTGAGCTGAAATTGATATTATGGTAATACATTTATAAAGCAAAACAGTAGTCACTGCATTACAGATACGTTTAAATTAATTTTAATTAGCAGAAATACTCAAACACTTGTGGGATGTGAGAATAACAACACTTTGATTGGAAGATGATAGTCACTTTATCTTTATCATCCAGTCGCTTTGTCTTAATGGCCGATAATGAGAACACGTCTGCAGAATGTATCAGTGTCTCTAAGCTACAAAGTTTTATAGGCTCTTAATTCTTGTGAATTTTGACATCAACACTTTTAAGTGAGTTTGAAAAAAACAAACCGCTGCAGGTTTGGCAGGTGATTAAAACATATTGTGTGCGCTCACATTTAACGGAGAAGCCAATAGAGAAGAATGGAGAGTGACACACATCCCTAAGCCCCTGTATGAAACGGTAATAGTGAGTGTGGGTTAATCAGATTAATGCACCTCTCATATTGGGAAGTGCCTCTCCATGGAATCATCCTCTTGACGGGTGATGCTTTGTCATTGCGAAAAGATTTGCAGTCGGCTGAAAACGGGGGGAACGCGGTTATGAGAGTGAGAACACAGCGGCCCAGAGAGCCTGGTCAGATTAAGACATCTGTTCGTGCCTCGAAGACGTTTCTGAGATTCATCACGTACGCTGCTCCTTTGGCACGGCACTCATAACAAAGTCATTTAAAGCTGAATGAGCCCTTTCTCAGCAAGATTTAAGCGATTATAAGCACTTTTATGCAGATTAAATAAGACGTTGGCTTTGTTTTGCTGAGATCTGCTTAGGCATGGCCACAGATCCTGTTGATCTGCTCCTGGATTACTGACTTTTTGGTGTTTGTGGAGCTACTCTTGCACCTCTGGGTGATTTTAATTGCACAACCTGCCTAGAGATGACATCACGGCACGTTCTCAGTAGTTGTCTGTGCTTTGTAGACCAGGTGAGCAGAAAGCTCCTAATTCCCAAACCTTCTTGTGCCAGTTGGCTTGATACAAGCCAAATGAAGAAGTAGACACATGTTAAATTTACCACTGTGACCACAATAAAGTGCAGTGAAACATTTAATAATTTAAAATGGATGTAATAGAATATAAAAAATAAACTTGGCAAACGTCTACTAGGCACTGAAATGAAATAAAGGGAGAATATTGCACCATCCTTTTCACGGCTTTATTCGTCGAAACACACACCACAGTCTTAGAAAAGAGCTTAAAGGACCATGGCAGTGTTTTTTTACAACTCTGTGAACTTTCTGTTAGAGCTGAACACTGTCGCAGTGTTTTATGCTTTTTCTAAGCTTCCACTGTTGCTTTTGTTGCTGAAACGTGCTAAATTATTAGTGCAACTCAACAAAACCATCCAGTCTCAGTGTATTTGGCAGAGCTTTCCTATACGCTGTTCATTAGGGATAACTTCGCTTAGTTGTCATGGAAATGGCATCTCCCGAGTGCCGTTATTCTTTTTTTTAGCAGTGATTCCCACTCTAAACATTGGTGCAGGCCTACCTCAGGGACTGTTTCTTCACTGTCTAGAAGGTGGTTGGAAATGTGTGGGTGCAGCTCAGCTAATCTGACAAATAGGGGGATGTCAACATGCCTCCCACCATGTGCCGCGATTGAGAGGCAACAAACAACTTGTTGGATGAGCAGAGTAGTTCAAATGGATATCTAGAACAACGATGGATGGATAAAAATGTCAGCTAGAAGCAAGTGTAAGTAATCATCAAACTTATTGTTTTACACCTAGACACGGCATGTGCTAATCCATCACACTGCCACTGAGATGTGTCAAGCTGGATCAAAGTGCGTGCAGTACGAGTACGTGACTTCTCCAGATACGCCGCCATCCCTGCGGTTTTACGCTTGTTCATGCTACGCATGGACGCTTGGAGTCAGACTGTCAGACTAACATAAACGTGAGACGGTTGCCACGGCGGCAGAGTGACAATTAGCAGGAGCCTTGTTCCATCGCTGAATATCGTCAACCTCATAACCTCACCTCATTAGTGTTGTGCTAACTTTGACTGCTCTCCGTGGGGACTGAAGCACGGCTCTGCTGGTAATTTTGATCTTCTTTCAAAAACGCATTCAATATAAAAAACTGTAATGACGTTACATGGACTTTATATTAGAATGTCTGAAATAGAAATAGATTTCAATGTATCGTTTTTAGCGTAGCGTAAACAAACGGGCAAACTGCAGCACATACACCCACTCATCAATCCAATTAGAAAGTGTCATTGTGTGAGAATCTCTGTTACCTGCAGTCTGTGAACTAAAACGACTAGCATCTACTCTCATGTCGTTTTATTTATTGCTCTCTAGCCACTCAGTGTTTTTGTCTGTCTACCTTTTGCTATATCATCCTACAAAGCATTTTGTTGATGTACAGCTTGTTTGTCCTCTGTGACTCTCATCAAGCCTCTCCCATATGTGCCCAAGGCAGCTGTCATGCTTTTAGAGAAATGCTGTCTTACCCTTAACACACACACACAAATGGATCTAAAAGTACACGTTACAGCAACTCCATACATGTAGACGTGTGCATGACGCACTGGTGAGGCCGTGTCGAAATGCACGGAGCGTCTTCCAGTCTCCAGCAACCGCTCGTAATTCCCACTTTATTCAAATTGCGCCTGCTCTTGTCTCACACTCGACCAGCACCTGCGACAGTCACACTGTAAACAGGACGCTTGATGAGCTAGCGTGGAGTTGAGACTGAGGATGAGTGTGACTGCCTGGCGGATGTAAATGCCGATTACAGCAGACGTGGGTCGAAAAACGGATCAACCGCAGTCTGTGACTTCAGTTGATTTCAGTGTCAACATAAGAAATAATCCCAAAACGAGATTATGAGCTTTGTATCATACATGTTGTCTTTTTGTAGTCACATATTTGACAGATGTCTGTGTTGATATTGTCATTTGCTGCATGTCATTTGCTCTAAAAGGGGAGAAAGTTTTTTGAGTGCGTCAAACAAGAATAACAGAGCAGTGGAAGCATCATACATTTATTTGTCTCCATCAGGCCTCAGGACATAATGTCTTAGTCACATAACCAGGGAGTGGTGGACACGGGTTAGAGATATTTACTCGTCCACGCAAACATTTGGCATGTTTGCGTGGACGAGAGGAGGATTTGCGAACTACAATCTCCCCAACTCAACGTGGATGGAGCCATTTTAGCGCATTGGCACTCACTCCATTGTCTGTAAAAGCATTGGTCATAAAATCCCAAAGCATACAAATAGCATTTGGGTGTTTACAGTGTGTACACTTTCCTGTGGGATATTTTATTCATCAGTGGGAGGTTCTGGGGGATTTTAGCTCCTCGTTGCCTTCAGTGCCTGTTCCAATTAAAGAGCCTGTTGTCGCCTTAAACGCCTGTTAGCACTCACACTGCGATATAATGACTAATTCTAATCCCGGCGCAGTAAATATGTATTTATTAAGGGGGTCGTACAGTCATTTGCATCATCTCAGTGTTATTTCAAGCTATAACGGTGGAGCAGAATTTGCAGTTGGGGGTGAGTTTCAGTGCTCACTGCATCACAGAGGAGTAATGGGTATCCAAAGCGGCTATTTTTGCTTTGACCCGCATGCTATTTGCCCTCATTACCCACTGCTCCTTCCGCCCGCTTTGTGAGGAATGGCGCTTTATTCTGCTCACAACTGTGTAGCTGGCATATTTTCCAGCAGTAGTAGAAAACTGTTATTTGTTGCTCTATTGTAAATGCATTATACAGTAGATCTGTAGACGTCCAGATGCGTGTGGTATCATAAAAAATGGATTTACTCTTATCATTTTATCCCCTCGAACCTGCAGAAACCCTAAATATGTAATCGCCACAATAGGATCATAAAGAGCTCGAAAATCCCCCCCAAAGATGTTTTTATGGGATGTGACTATAATCTGAAAACACGAGCATTTATTCCTGCTGTGACTACTCCTGTTCTGTTGCCTCGTCTCAGAGTTCGTCACTCACATCCAGCACATGCGACGAACAAGGCGGCGGATGTGAGTGCGGCGTGGCTCGTCTTTTGGTTGAGCATTGTCTCTGTCAGCCTCTGGAAGCAGATTGGAGGGGACGGCTGGTGAAGAGTCACCGCTCGGTCTGTGCGACTTGTTTGTTTTACCAGAGGCGCGGCGGCCATACGGCGGCTGACTGACCCCAGTGCTGTCACGAAGGACGTTATCTTTATGCAACGATGATTGCTATGCGACACAGTCCCCACAGTCCCCTTCAGCAGCACATTTGGCCACTTTCCTAGTATCCAGATGTGCATTATCCTCCAACTGGTGTTTATCACTGCAAGATGGGGGGCTCAGGTCACCTCCAGACAGCTCACAGGTAATGGGCCTTGACATCTGAATTAGTCTGCTCTTTCAAAGGGTGATTAGCAAGCGGCTTAGGATTGTGGTGGGATGTCGATAGGCAGACATAAACAGGCAGGGGCTCGTGCGGCTCATGGTCACGGTGTGGTTGCTGCAGATGACGGGGAGGGGGGGTGGCACCGGGGGCAGTGTGACTATGCGTTTGCGCTGGTGATTTACCCTCTTGCGGTAAATCATTTTCATTAGCTGGTCTCGCAGTGTGAACAGTGAACCAGGCTGCTGCCCCCTATAACCTTTTCTGAACAGCAAAGCTTTCAGAATTTATGCCAAAATCCTTTTCCTGTGTCTGTCTTGCTTGTGTGAGTGGCTGGGCCCAGCTGTTACGCTCATCCCTTTTCTCAGCTCTTATTATTCCTTGGCTGTGCGACTCGCTGTGTGCTTGTGGCGGCAGGGGAACGGCTGGCTTTGTAGAATCTTAATAGCGGTGAACTAGCGCCAAGCTTTCCATTCGCTGTTTGCTGGAGGCGTGTGACTGAATGCCAATGAGACATTAGGGCTGAGGCGGGATGGATTAGGCCAGGCCGTGGCGGGATGCGAGTGGCTGCAGAGCGTCTTCGCCAGGTGAGAGGCGCGCGTTTGCTCTCAGAGGCTGCACAGCGAGGGCGCTTTGTGTCTCAGGGTTATCTCAACACAGTTAATCGCTGGGATGCGCCGACTCTTGTGCTTCTTTGTCAAGAGGGAGATAATCTAAGTGCATTCGGTTAAGGCTTTGACATGCACAGCTGTCTCTGGTACATACAGGCCCAGAAAGTATCAGACCTGGTAGCTTCCAGTAAGATCCAGTAAGGATACAATGATAAATGACACTGGCTCGCCTCTCTACTGCTGCTTCTCGTGCCCATTTGTCCACATAAACACATCAGCACGTTAATCTCTTTCGCAGCATGCACATGGTTCTCCACATGACGCAGATGTCGCTAACAGTGGGATGGAGTGATGGGTGGATGCAGAAGCCCCAGTCACCCAGTCACTGCTTAATCTGATTACAGACGGCTTCACACAGTCGTCCTGACCGATGGAGGGTGAGCATCAGGGAAAGGACAGATGGACGAACCATGGCTGTTAACAGCTGTGGTTAACTCTGTTGTGTAATGTACAGTTGTGGTGCTCAGACAGTGGAAGACGCTGTCGCATTCCGCTGCATTGCTTTTATGATCGGCGTGGCTGTATACCGCAGATATTTTTAAGCATTGGTGACAGCATTAATCCAGTGCCGCTTGAAATCGCACTTGCCTCCACGTCCGTTTGCGGCAGCATGCGGTCAAGTCGCAGAGCTTACAGCGGCCTCGGCCTTCACGTTTCTCTTAATACTTTAAACTCGTGCATTACTGGGCTGCGTTTGGAAACAGAAGCCTGTAGAGTGAATTAGGACGAGTGGAGCGTGCGTACATCAGATCATATGTGGAACATGTTTCGCCACTGATGCATACACCTAAACACAAGGAAGCAGGATGGCTGACGTGTTCTTCAGCCTCTTTGACTGACGTTGCAGCAGTACAGCACGTTTGGGAAGCAACCAAAGTGGTGGCAGTATGTGCTGGAGGAGTTCAGGTTAAAAAAAAAAGTCTCCTTTTTTTTTTTCCTTTCAGTTTCTCTTGAAACCAGAAGCGAGATTTTCCTGTCCTGCTGTAGGCAATTTGCCGTCACAGCATCTTTTCTCAAAGGGTTAAATCCTTTGAGAGTAGAGATGCAGGGAATTACTGCCACACTTCATCAAATTAAGAAAAAATCTGCTGCTCATACTAATATACATAATATGAGGCGGCAGCTTTGTTCAGTCAGTGACTGTGAGCGTCGCTACATCAGTTATCTAACATTACAGGGCTGGTGGCCGGCTGTTCTGCCACATGTCTTATCATTATTGTGTTCTATGTTCTTCATATGCTGAAGGCAAAATGCTGTCAATTTACACGGCTGGCAATTATGAAATAATTTCCTAAATGACTCAACTGTTTTCAAACGGTGGACGTGTATTCTGATGCTTTCATATTGTAAAGTAATGACACTGATGCTCGGCTTAGTGAGCGTTGTCGGTTTTCAGACACATTTTTTCTTTCTTCTTGTTGTTTTGCTGCAAACGCTGGTCTGTCCCAGTTCAGCCTCTGCAGCAGAACTTTCCTCAAAGGTACCTTGATTTGAAAACTTTTTTTTAAATTCGCTGCTGTCTGTTAAACTGATTTGTTTCGTTCTGCATTACTGAGTCACGATTGAGCTTTATGTGAATCTTTGGTCACTTTAGTGATGTGAAAGTAAATTTTCAAAACGCACAACATGACAACGCTGCAAACCGAACATCAAATGTTACATAGAAATATTATACAGAACAACAAATATGAAAAAGGTTAGAAAGTATGCTTTAATAGTAAAACTAATATTAGCTGTCATTAGTTATTTCCATTCCATTTCTCTAGTTGAGGACGGTCGAAGCTTTTTTTAGTGTGTTTAAGCTTTAAAGACTCTTGGCAACAATGAATCCTGGGACTCAGACTTTCCTGAGCTGCACATTTCTGACTAATTTAGACTCATAAATATGAAAGACGCTTTCCCAAAGTGGCTTTTATAAATAATGATATGGCAGTGACTGTGCCTACGCATGTCCAGAGACGCAGGCAGGCCTTGGCATGCAAGGTACAACGATGAGTCAGGTATTTACAATTTTTGAAAAACGTATCTCAAAGCATGAAGATAAACAAAGGCTGACATCCATAGGGTCTGAGCTGATGCTAACAAATTCCCATATTCAGGTATAACAGGTTTAAGAAACACAGTTTATCATTTCCTAGACCCAGCATGAAAGACAACAAAGTAGGCCTTTGTTTCTGGGGTGAAACCCTGTAACAAGCTTTTAAGAAGGTTTTCACACTGTGGATTAAAAGACACTTATCAATTAAAATCCAGTTTGACACCAGACTGCAGCTGCTTCGCTTTAGTGCGATTACAGCAGGATGTCAGCGTGTCTGATGTCACAATCTCTAATTAATACAAATCTCTTTGCTCGTAAAACATATTCATTACTAATAACTAATAATAAGTAACATTAAGCCACTAAACAACCTCCTCTTTAGATTTATTTTATTGTTGTTGTTGGTCTGTTCTGCTTTGTACCACTTTGGTCTATGCCTAAAGCACAACAGCAGTGATGCGTTCACAGGCTGTGGTTTTACCTCTGAAAATTTGATAAAGATCTGGGTCTTTTTTTTTTTTTCTTATTCTGACCCGGTGTCATTTATGCAAGTTGGAGCCTGTTGTTGCTGGTGCAAGTTCAGTTGTCCCACACGGCTACAGTATAAAAGACAACAACTTTATTATAAAAAGCCTTGATGTGCAACAAAGCAGCCATTGACTGTTGAAGCCTGTGAGCTAAACGCTGGAAGATGGTGTCAGAGTGATGTTGCGGCTTCAGGGCGACTTGTTATAATTAAGGAAAACGTGAATTTGTCTCTGCCAGAAAATCCTAAAGGAAAATGACAAGTCATCTGTCATCAGTGAGTGAAAGCTCCAGCACAACTGGTTTACGCAGTGAGACGATGACCTCGAGCAAAACAGTCGGTCGACCTCTGGTTTTTAAAAGCAAGCAAATTAAACCTTTTGCTTCTGCTGTCATCTGCGACAGTTTAGTATCCAGTGGGCACAAAGTAGACCAAATCAGTTCTGTATGTTATTGGAAGAATTCTTGTCACTCTCTCCTAAAACCAACAGGGTGACGTCTCCCGACTGCTTGTTTTGTCTAACAAACAGCCTCAACCCTTTGTGTGTGAACCCTACCTACCCTCAACAGATTGATTAGTTTTTGAAACCGTGCTTTGCTGCTGCAGGCCGGATGATGCAGTGTGGCATCATGATCCTCTGATTCATTACAGACTGAGCCAGTTTGTGTTTTGACATGGCTGACTCTGACCCCGAGCCCCAGTCTGTCTGGCTGGCTGTTTTCATACCTGGCTGAGCAGCCCTGCCACTGGCATTCTCCCACACATGAGCGTACCTGCAAACAAATCCAAAAAGACACGCAAACACAGAAAGCAGCACAGCCATCCATCACGCCGAGGGTTATTTCTGGGTAACACGTGTAGGATGATAAGTGTTTTTTTTTTTTTTTTTTGAAATTAGCAATATTAATTTCGTTATGGTGTGTGCATTTGTGGCTGTGCACAGGCTGACATTTGAGGAGTTAATAAAAAAGTAAAGGCTTTCTGTGGATAGACTAATGTGGACGCCAGCAGAGGCAGTGCTCCTCAAACTTAATTTAAAATATGGATGATGAAAATGACATTTTTAGCTCCCTCCGATATTGTGTAATGAATGTTCATACTCATCCTTTACTTGTTTGGTGCTGTCATCCTCAATAATGCATTGAATCACTTATGAAGATGCATTTTTGCACATTATTAAATTAAGGGAAATAGAATCTTGCATGCTAGTGAATCATGAATTACGCTTGTATTTTACACTTCATAAAATATCCAATTAACAAAAAAAGCAGGGTGAGTTTGAAAGCTTATATTGTTCCCCTCCTCCTCAAAACAGCAGCGCTTGCCTGGAGAGTTCTGACGACTATTGTCTGTTCCTAAAATCACAGCATTGTTGTCTCTGCAGAGAAAATGAATAGGAATTAGTAGAAGTAGTTTGTGTAATGCATAGTGAATATAAAGTCAGTCACCGTCCATGTTTCCATTTTGTAAATTTAAACTGTCTTCAACAATAGATGCTTTATATACTTTTGAATACATCTATGAGAATAAATAAAAGCATATTTTTTCTACTGATAAAAATCCTGTTTACAGTGCAGCATTACAAATATGCATTTTTCTGACTCGGATGCTGCGAAAAGACCTCTGCTGTTTAAATTTTAGATTGTATTAACAGGAAAATGGTGCAAGATGGAAGGACCAGTGCAGCCGGACGTTTGGCAAGCGCGGCTTCCCAGGCTCACGGCCATGCACTAAACCAATTTTGTTACTTTGGCACATAGAAACAAAAAATTGATCTGTGTAAATAGACTGGATTACTGTAGCACTGCAGAGGCCTAATGGGGAAACACAGACAAATATATCCACTCATCCGTCCTTCCATCTACCCATCTGTCTGTTCACCCGTACAGCCAGACATCAGTCTCCCTGACGGGGATGCTGTTCACGGTGACAGGCTTATTGACAGGCCAGAGAGGAGCCAAGGATTATGGGACTTGAAGACGACATGAGTGGTTGTCAGACTGAAAGCTTACTGTACATTCAGACAACTGGCTGAACAGACCTCTGTGGCATGCGTGGAATCCACGGCTGCACTTCAAGGTGGAAGTTGTTTTTTATGAAACCAGTTGAACCAGCAGGACCTTTGCATATCCAGTTCCCATTGGATACATTTGTTTCTGTCTGGCTCAGGAGACGATATACGGCAGCTTATTTAAATGCATTGCTGACCTTTTGAAAGGCAACCAAAGAAAGAAAGCTATTAAATTCATTAAGTCCACGGTCTAGCTGGTCAGACACTGATTAAAATGTTATGTGCTTTAATCAACAAGTCACATCGCTAAAGCTCATCTTCATTCTTAACTTGTATAAATGCAAGTTGCCTTTTGCTTTCTCCTCATTGTCTTTCCAATCAGAGGAGGCTACCGGAGGCTGTCTATACATCTTCTCATCTGTTGACACAAGGAATTTTAGAGACAGTCCTCAGAGGCTCTGCATGTTTTTGACGAGTGGTCACATTACTTTTCATCTCCTCTCCGGGACATGTACTCAAACCTGACACTGCTTATAAACTGTAACATCCAGGACTGATTTAGCTTTGGGTTATTTGTCAATTCCAATGTTTAATGTGCGAGCATCTGCAGAATGTAGCAGACGAGAGAGAAACACTGATGGACGTCACATGAACGAAGGCATCGTTCCTGTGACTGACCAGGCCAAAACAAAGCCTGGATGGATTCTATTGAATGTTTATCCTCGTAGTTGAATTCCACAACTGTGCGCGTGGACAGGAGCGAGCTGCTACTACGAGGCCCTGCCTGCCTCCGTGCAGAGAACGGGCTGAATCATCCTGAATCGACCTTTATGAAGCTGATGATTAAGGCGCTGGCATTCAGAACCACCCAGCCACACCAACGACGTTCACCAGCTTCACCCTTCCAACCGGTTTAAATCCCTTCACAATCATCTTCCTCTCAGACGTAAACATGTTAAAAGCCTCTAAACAGCCCAGTTTTCAAAAACAACATCATTTTGACATATTAAGAGGCTGTTCGGCAGGATGTGTGTTTGTAAAGCTAATTTTACAGTCGTATTGTAGTGGTGGATTTCACACTGTGAGGCTTCCGATGTGATAGAGCTGGATTTCATTTTCTAGCTGCAGTCAATGCCCTCTTATCGCTCCTTTCACTTTGACGCCTATTATAATAGCTTTACACAGACATGGGAAGGATCCCAGCAGCCTATTACCCCGGCTGCATTCAATTTACGTAAGCTCTTCCTGAAACACTAACCCCACCTTGCACTGCTACACACACTCACATATATGTACACAATATAAAACATGAGTCACATCGCTCATACGCTACGAGTGGCATTCATGTGCTAAGATATGCGCTAGCAACGGTAGAAGTTTGTTAGAAGCGCATGCAGGCAGAGGAAGGAACTCACATGTTGGAGCTCAGGGTTAGTGAATAAATGTAACTACTCCGTGCAGCACGTGTTTAAAGCAGCTGAACTCATACTAAAAGCTTTCGAAGGTGCTGATTTTAGGTTTTAGGAAGGAAATGTTTTTGTTGTAGATTTATTTGCAGCAGTGTTTTATTGTCGCGTATAATCCACATGGGTCAGAAACAATACAAAACAAGATAATAAAAATCTAGTTGGATGTTGGCTTTCACGTTGTTTTGTCAGGTCGCCTCTGCTTGTTGGGTAATGCCTGCTTTACCTGCAGATATCTGGATGTCAGAATCCGAGGATGTTCCGCTGGTCGTGATTGAAGGGGACGGGCAGTATGGCCGCCATCTCGTTTGAAGGCCATTTTGTGTGCGGCCTTGTTAAGCTGTCTCACATCAGTACTGCTCATCTCAGTGCTCTGTTTTTGACCCCTGGCAGTTGCATCAGCGGCACATTTAGAAACAAAGCGGAAACAAAATGAAGGAACAAGGTAACTGGGTAAAATTAGCCACCTTGCATAACAAAGCCAAGCTGAAGGTACAAGTTTCCATGGTAACAGAATTGAAGTGGTCTTAGCGAAACCAAAAAGTTAACCAGTCTTGCGCGGACAAATCAGACGGATGCAGGCTTTGCTTGGTGCTCTGTGTTTACATCGGCTGCTGAGGTGGGGAGCTGTCGTCGAGGCAGCTGACCCCTGCCTACCCCTGTGCCAGCCTTACGACGTCTTGCACGCAAGAGCTCCTCCCCTTCGTCCTGGCATTCATTCCTGAGCGTTTCTATTATTGGGCTCTCCTGCATTCATCTGTCAGTGGATGCTGTGTGATACGAGGTGGCAGGCCGCAGAGGCACTGAAGCATTTCCGCTCCAAGTGCCCTCGCTCTCGCTCTCTCTCCCCTCGTTTCCCCTCTTCTTCTCATTTCTCTGCTATCATCCTTTTTTACTTGGCTCTGTTCGTCTTTCTTGCCCATCTGGCCCCTCCACAGACACACACCGCATACAGACGCACGCGTTTTGTAAACCTCAGTCGGGCGCATACAGTCTCTGCCACGGTGCCATCAGGGGAGTGTGCCGAGGTGTGTGTCTGTGTTGAACCACTTGCCCTGGAGTCAAACAGCGGATCACTCGAACATTGCTTGTAAAGAGGAAAACTGTATTTTATTTTTTAACCTGTAGCTTTTAATGCCGGCTTGCGTTGTGCTTACATCTCCACAGCCTTGTGTGTGTGTGTGTGTGTGTGAGGGTGGTTGTGTATAGGACGGTGAATGAACATGCCCGTGTGTATGGGAGCTGACAGAGAAACGGTTGAGATAAATGGCCCATTGTCTGTGGCGGAGCTGGACGGGAGTGCACTGCTCTTTTCGAGGCGTGTAACTGAATGCGTCTGCCCCGCTGTTGACTCAGAGCTGCCCTGTGATCCACCTCTGACTAGGTTCTCCTTCCCAAGCCTGTATTTCCAGAACCAAGGTGTGTCAGTTAGCATGTGAGCCCCCACGTGTGCGCTTGTGTTTGTGAGCTCCAGAGCTGTAGTGAACAAAATCTCATGTGCGCTAGTAGAGTACAGTACATGTACAGCACATCTGTACTGCACTGCTCTATCAAAGCTATTTGTTGCTCTATTGAGTTTCCTATTGTGGAAGATCTAAATATCTTTATGAAGTATATTTATAAATACTTTGTATGAAATGTTAAATAAAATAATGATCAAGTTCTACATTTAGAAAGTGATGAACTATTTCGATGGGTGAACTAGTGTTTTGCAGCATTTTAATAACCTGGGTCAGATTATCTAATGCCCTTCAAATCTCTTGTCCAATCTGTTCAAATTAGCCTGTGAAATAAATAAATAAATAAATAAATTAAACTGTAAAACCACCGCCATTAAAAGAGCTTAGAGAAAGGAGGGGAGTTTTCTACGAGCAGACTTTAACGAACCCAGACCACCACCAAACCCTGTGATCTATTTCTGATGCATGCACAATAAAATTAGGTCTCAAATGGCAGTTTGGGGTTTTTTGTTTTTTTTCTTTTTGCAGATATGTTCATCCCAAAAGTTGTTCGTTATCAGACATATCCTTCAGTGATGGAAATCTCATCTCCTCAGCTTCGTCGCTGCTAAGATCCTGCTGTAGATTTTGCGTTGCGTACATTCAGCGCTTTGAGCCACCAGCTCACATTTAGTCTTTGAAGCAGCCTTTCTCCCTTCTCCCATGCCACTACCTCATCTCCCTCAAAGCTGCGTTCCCATCAGTCGGTGCTTATAACTGGGGCATGGCTGCAATTATTGTGCAGCTCTTTTTTTTCTAAGAAATGTGCTGAGTTTTGTGATGAATACATGCAGTACATCAGGACTTCAATTTATGTTTGCGTGTTGGAATCTCACCGTGGTGTGTACCGTGTGTGCGCATGCAGGCTGGAAGGACACACACACACACACACACCCTTCACAGCTCTGGCCACACAGATGATCTGAGATATGCATGCTGGTGCTTGACAGACCTTCTTTGCAGGTTGGATACATGTGAGGAGGAGGCTTGTGTGTGTGTGTGTGTGTGTGTGTGTGTGTGTGTGTGTGTGTGTGTGTGTGTGTTCTTGAAAAGGGGCTTCTCTGTACCTGAAGTGGCTAAATGCAACATCGATCTGTTTGCTTCGCCCTCCAACACAGAAGTCGTTCATTTGGAGCTCGAGCTGATGGGAGATCTCGGAGTCAATTGGACCAAACTGAAAATCACTAACCAGTTAAAATGCACCCTCTCTGTGAATGATGAGATGACGTGGGTCAACAAGATTTTATGTAGAATCGTGTGTAAAATCGAGTTCTTTCACGGTAACGTTGTGTTTATTTCAGGACAGATCATGTGAGATTTGCTGCGATTCACTGTGGATATGATCATTAAATAAATTTAGCTCATGTACTGTAGTATTCTGTGTCCGTAAATTAACATGCAGTGTCTGTGAATGTTTCTTAAATGTGCGACAGAGCACTGACCGTCGCAGTACTGCTCAAAATTCTGCTCTTAATCGGAGCAGATGAAAAGTTTACCCATTGTAATCTGGGCGTGTAAATCACAGCTGGCCCCTTAGGGCCGCTCATCCGTCCTAGTGGACATTCTCCTTATTGACTTGTGGGACTCGGTACATGACTTGCATAGCATACGTGTCTAATAGATTTGCAAGGAATTATTTCCAGCTCTGCTGAAATAATTAGGTTGACATTCTCTCCCCAATGCAATTAACAATGAGTGCTGTCCAATCTGTGACCTGTTAGATGTTTGATTTCATGGACTGTGTCTTACGCTGCTAGCCTGAGCTGCAGAACGCCTCCTGACGGGAGGCAGCGTGTGACTCGCGAGGGATAGGTGGTGTTAGGAGGACACCGCCTGGGAGGCATATCGGGCTCACTTAGCTAATTGTCTTGAGGTGTTGTGAGCTCTGCTTGCTTGTGTACAAATTACCGTCACATTTCTGTGCTGTCGGCGTAAGTTAGCAAGTTTGCACAATAGATTGCTCTTTGCTGGGTTTATAGGATTTGACTGGGAGTACAAATGTTTTTGTAATAATAATGTCAATTGATAGTAAAAATGTCTATATCTCAGTGTTTCTGTGCTGCTTCCCTTTCTGTTGTGTTGATTACATGGATCCAGATCTCTTTGTGCATCTGTGATATTTTGTGCTTGTGCGCCCGCGTGTCTGTGCACAAACGCGTTACCTTGATGTACAGTAGATCAAGCAGCTCCTCAGATCAGATTGAGCGGCTGGGAGCAGAATGCTGTGAAATTCAGATGCACCATGTGCTGGAGGGGAGGCAGCCTCTGATGTATTTTTAGATGGGCTAAATAATGAATGCCTGAAAAGGCTGCTAGGACCCCAGCTGCCAAACCTCACCCTCTCCTCTGTGCTCACCTGTTTGACATCTACGTACGTGAGGAGAAGGGCGTTGCCAGCTTCACCAAAGCAACCTGCCTCCATCGGCCGTCGCTGGGAAAGACATAACCTCTGACACGACTCTCAGGTGGATTCAGTTTTAGACTGTTACTACTCTTCAACCCGTGAGAACTGGGTACGACAACACTTTGTCATCTGCTTTCAGCTGAGCTCCAGCTTTTTATTTTAAATCGCTCTGGCATTTTATTAATTAAGCAATTCCACCACCACGTCCATAAACGAAGCATTTGTGTCACAGGACAAATACAACAGATGATGCTGAGCAGCCATTTACAAAGAACATAACAATTTGCAGCAGTCTTTCTTTTGGCCAAATCATCAAATGTTCACTTACTGAATCAATCAACTGCAAATAAAGGCACAGCTATTTAATTAATTACCGTAGGTCCATTAACCAACAAGGATTCCAAATAGTGGCAGACTTCACCTCCCAAAAGATTCAGTCAGATTTTCCCATTTAAAAATGAATCCTTCAGCTATAGGAAAGTTGATTGCAGCGTTGTCATGGCAACATGACACAACATATTCCATACTAATTATTTAATCATTTGAGCAAAACGTAATTAAGGTAACTCAGTAATAGAAATCGGCGTCTGCTGCAGCTCTGCTTTTGCTGCAGCTCCGAACAGTTTCCCTTGTGCATCGTGTTACTGCACCATTGTGCAGATTTGTTCCTCTCAGTCTTCTTTTAAACACCCCTGGAAGGGATAAACAGTTATTTACTGACTTGTGAATTGAGACGTCTTTTATGTGTCAACTTCCTACACACACACGCGCGCACGATACGAGTAGTTTGTCTGTATCAGCAGAGCTATTTTTAAATGCTAAATTGTCAGATAATTTCAATCAATCAGCAGCGCCCCCCCGCACACAGACCAGCCGCAGAGCGACAGAGGATCAGATTATAAAGATGCTGCAGGCTTTCGGGCATGGCAAGGAAGAGGGATGATTAGGGAAGAACGGATGAGAGAATGGGAGAACCAGGCCCTCAGACGAAGCTCCGACTCCATCAGAGCTTCTTCATAGACTGAAGGTCTTTCACTCCATATAGGCTGTGAGGCAGATTACAGGGATTACACAAGCAGTGGGACACTTTGTAAATATACCATGGGTAACGCTGGCAGGGTCACCATCTCTATCCCCACTGCTATGTCATCCCCAGCATACGGTTAAATATAGACCGCGTGGACCTGCTGGCTAATATAAATGCACTGATAATATCTTTTTTTGTACCGTGACATCACCAGTGTGT
This sequence comes from Macropodus opercularis, assembly GCA_030770545.1. Taxonomy (NCBI): domain Eukaryota; kingdom Metazoa; phylum Chordata; class Actinopteri; order Anabantiformes; family Osphronemidae; genus Macropodus; species Macropodus opercularis. The sequence continues at coordinate 8,488,386 of CM061099.1, forward strand.
TTTTACCCTCTGCTGATCTTATCGGGATTGTTCATAAGGCTGGAAAAATCCCCGGTTGGGCTTCCACCCTGACCCGTCTGCTGTAAAAGACAAGTGGAGATTTGGCAAATCAATCATCACGAACTCATTAGTGAGTGTTTGGAGGAGAGCGATCAGAGATTGTGGAGCTGACTCTGTGGGCGTCCAGAAGGTGTGTGTCTGTCGCCGTATGGCTGGTTTAGTGAGGACCACTGTGGGTAGAGGGAGCACAGTTTGTCTTTGTTTTTAACTTTCGCCCCAGAGACCAGGGCTGCTTTTAGGTGTAAACATGCTCCACTGTCGCTCACTGCAAATGTTCCTTGCGTTGGTTTTCTGATAAGGCTTTGTCTGGATTCTGTCCCTCGTACCAGTACTTTTGAAGTATGAATGATGACCATATGAGGTCAGGCACGTCGAGTCTCCCCACACCTTCACACTGTAACTGTGCTCTATTCACAGGAGATTAAATAAATAAGTGAATCCACACGTGGATTAAAATTTGGGTTTGGAACCAGGGAACAACAAGGACAATAAAAGACTACGATGATGAACCCATCCTGATGTTTTGGTACCTTTAGACTATTTTCTGATGTTTAACAAACAAACAATTACTAGAAGATAAATCAGTGGTTGACCGATCAATTGTATTTGCTTGTTATTACCAAGTGTTTTCCCACAGTAGTAATATTAGTAGGCATGTTTTTTTTATTATTATTATGGCTTTGTTCTTTGTATTTTTTTTTTTTATCTTCTTTCTTGATTAACTTCTTTTTCCTTTTGACCCACTGTGCAATTTAGAAATGCTAAACGGTTACACGAAAACACAGCAGGTACTGGTGCTTTCCCTACGTTTTAATCAAATATTTCCTTCAACTACTCTCCCATTCCTCATTATACTGTACATACTGTGTTTGTTTGTTATTTTGGTAAAATGTTGTGAATCGTTAACACCTGACAGAGACTTAAGTCCGTCTGGGGTTTAGGTGAGAAATATTTGTCCGTTTATCTCAACATGGAAACAAATGGATCAGTATAAAAAATAAATAGAAATATTCACACTTTCCCAGAGATTTCGCACAACTCCCACTGTGTTATGTCAAAAATAATTAAATCCTTACAGCAGAGTTTGCATAATACAGCTTGATAAGCCTCTCTTATCTCTGCAAGCAAACACATAAAAACAAATGTTTGTTTTTGTTTTTTTGAAGCACTGTACACATTAACTTCTGTAACTGCACAACCTGCAAACTAAACAGAAAACTGAAATCACTACTGTGTCTTAAAGTGAAACCAGGCCACTAGGGGCTACCAAAACAAAAGCTGGGAGTTGGCAGATGAGGCAGGTGTTGGTCTCGTCATCGTTGTGGCGTCGTCGCGTTCTCTCTCGTGCTAACAAGCAGATTCATGAATTCAGCATGACTCATTTGGACAGGTTTTCTTTCCGGAGCCACATCTCTTAGGTCAGCCTTTCGCCTTATTATCTCTGTGTCAGCACTTGGCCTGGACGTTTCCTGAGGGCTCGCTAGTCAAAGCTAAACACCTGTCACTTCGACACACTACTTCCGCTCCGTTGTCACCAGCAGAGCAGGGGATTTTGATGAGCCTTGTCCCAGCTGTTTAGCGTCAAAGGACATGACGCGGGACAGATTTTCCTCTTCCTTATTCCATTAGTGCACGGACACACAACAGAGGCTGACATCTTTATTTCCACATATATCGAGACCAAGACGTCTTAAAAATTTGTTTAGTACTTTAATCAAGAAACATTTCTCTCTACTTATAATCTTACATAAATTAGTTTCAAATGAGCAAGAGCAAATTCTCATCATCAGAAAGCTGAGAGCTCTACAGATGTGCTCCACTGATTGGTCTGATGACAGTTTCAGCAATATGAAATTGCATCATGAAAATAACAACTGTGCACGGTGCCTTTTTTTTAATGAACATAGGGATATTTGAGGCTGTAATCTGCTTTTCATATGATAACATCCCAGAGAGTCTGGCTGCTAAGTTAACGTCTTAATGCTGTTGAGGAGATTTGCTCGGCTTGGTTACAGTGACCAGCTTTTAGCTTGAAAACCTCTTTACTCTGGCTGCAATATCTTAAGAACGAGGAGGGAATACATTTTGTTTGGGCTAAATATTACTGCGTGTCTCCCTGGTATGTGAGCTTGAAGCCAAAATGTTGTGCTGTGCGTAATTTCATAGACAGACAAAGAAAACTTGATCCCATCATTAATACAAGGCACAAGGGTTATTTAAGTTCAACAAAGACCACAGGAACAAACACTGGAGTATGATCGGGAATGGAAAATTCAAAGCAAGTGCTGGACTTGTAAAGTCTATTTGTTTTAGAAGACACTCTTTCCTTTAATGGTGTCTACTTAAATCTAAAAATGGTGTGTTCCTGTCCCTGCTGCAGTTGCCATAGATACCCAATCTGCCCTACAGGACAGAGACAACACTCAGAAATGTTTAGACACCAGACAGGTTCCATGGAAGCAGAATAACAGCTCCACCAGACAAACTCAAAACACCACACGAGGAGCGAAGCACAGAGGCAGCGAGAGGCTCTCAAACATTTATTACGTTGTATTTTGTCATCTAGTGCAGCTAAAAGTGTTCACAGCTTAACATGTCTTATATTCCAACAGAATGCAGGAGGCTTCGTTAAGGAAAACAGGGAAAACTGATTCTGCTACTTTATCCTCACTGTCATCTTAGTCTGTTATGGCGAAGTGAAATTAGAAAAGGCAACGTACAGTAAATTCATTTCATTTGTTAGGCAGGTCCAACATAGGTGTGTGTTACCGTAAATGGCTTCCAGCACTGGTTCATACAAACACAGTTTAAAACGTTAATTATTTCACCAGGTGCGAGAAATCTGTTTACACAGTGAATCCAGTGCCGTCTGACTCATCCACTCGCTGACAGGCAGCGTGTCGAAATCTGTACTATGCATTTCCCTCTTTGTGTGTATTTTTACCTCAATGTATGCAGTCACACAATTTAATTTCAATTAAACTGTAAGTAATAAATAGAAAAGCTGTAGTTAACGTACGCTCCCGGCAATATGTCTCACATTCTGACAGAATCTTGGATGAATCCAGTGGAGTCTGACTTCTTTAATTCATAATCCCAGCAGCTCTCCCCTTATGTACGTCAGCAGCAGTAGCAGTGGCGGCGGCGTGGTGTCAGGCTATCTGTCTCTTCCAGGCAGACCAGCCATGCGTGGGGCTCAGAATAGAGCTCTTAGACCGGGGCAGTGAGTGCTGTCTGTGGTCAAAGCAGAGCAGGCAGAGATATGCCCTGTTAAGCTGAAGCCAGACACGGGCCTGCTGAGAACCCGTATCAGCTATTCAGCACAGCTCGGGCTGCGAGCAGCGGAGAGGCACCGGCGTAATAAGACACAGATAGAGACGCAGCGACCGGCAACCAGACGGGATGAAGAACCTGACTGGCTGCTGTCTGGATGCATCCCGTCAGCTGTGTAATCACATAAAGGAGACTTTGGAGAATGGTACACACACACCCTCACCACATGCTTCGCCCAGATACTCACACACACTATTTCTATGCCCACTGTGACATCCATGCAAAGCATCTTTGTGAAGGCACCAGTTGGAGTTTGAGTCTCTGCAGGAGCCTGGACGCGCCCGCTGCACCAGAGCACAGAGCCACAGGTGTCCTGACAGCCCCACCGGCTGATCGATCAATTAGCAGAGCAAACAAACCTCCATAAACTCGGTCCCGGCCTGTTCACTTTCTTATCGATTCTCCAGATGCTACCAGTATGCAGAATGGATAATTGGCTGATTATTTGTAGAGCCACAACTCTTTGTTCCACAAATCTCATAAAAGCTAGCACTTCATTCAAAAGAACCTGTATAAGAAGTGAGGATATTGATTGCTGCTGTTTCAGTCTGACAGAGTTATTACAGTGGAGCTGAGCTGGAGTCTCCACTTCAGTCTTTGGCTCTGAATTCGCCTGATGTCTGCACACATCTTGATCATTTCTGCTCTCGTACAATTTGCCTTTTCCACCTCACGTCGCATCCGTTTCTGTTTATAGCGATCACTTGTATGAATTTTGGTTCCACAACATTGCTGTGTTTGAAAAGCTTTGCAGTGTTTGTTCTAAACAGGAGCTTATCTCTGTGGACGGACCAGCCGCGTCTTTCTGTCACAGGGAACTGGAGATTAGACTTTTTTCAGTTATGGAATTGATTGGTGCTCTTTGATTCAGCTTTCTCAATGATTAACTAATTGGCTCTGAAGTGATGCAGCTTTGTTTGTCCAATATTTATGTCTGAGGCTCCACTTCAGCCACACATCATGTGCTGGAACTTCGTTTATGGCAGAGGGAAACGTGTTTTAAACAGCTACCGCAAACAAATGAGAGCATCTGTTTGTGCAGCATGCGTCCAGTGGCTGTGAAAGGCTGATTGACTGCTTGTGTACATAACAAAACTTCTCCCAGCTGAGGAAAAGGCTCAAAGTCGAGGATGCTAATGCAGCAGTTTCATCTGACGTTAAATATATGGTTTATTTCAAAATACTGCACGTAAAAGGTAAAAAAAAGAGAAATGGTGGTTTATTGGTAATTGTTGACAGTCTGTTGAAACAAACAATTTCTGAAACGCTGCCTTCAATCTTGTTTGGTCGGTGGTGTAAAAATGCCTGCAATCAAAACAACACAATAGCTGCGCCACTCTGGGGGCCAAGCGGCCTCTGCCACTGCTTGTTCTTCTCGAGTCCAGTAAAGACTGAAGTCTCTTCTTCATGTCCACAAAAATAGGGCCGAGCTCTCCAGTAACCTTGGTCACGCTGACCAATCACGTCGTAAACAAGTTGACACGCTCGCGTAACAGCATCAGAGCCATGGTGATTGTCTCTCTTTGGGGCAGACAGCAGACTAATTGGTCCCATCTCCACTGGAGTAGATGTTCCAGGAGCTGGGCATAATCTCATTAGGCAGAGGAAAACAGCGGCTGCAAGTCCTGTTGTCCGCGTTGAGCAGGCCACAGGCAAAAATCCTCCTATGGAGACCGCTGGGCGTATGGAAGCTGTCAGCGAGGAATTGCCAGGCTGACAGCCCCTTGTGTGTTAGTGTGCACATGCTCGGGTCCGCACTGATGTGAACCTAAGGATTTCAGATGCTTTTCTGTCTGGGCTTATGCAGCGCCTTACGATTAGCACGGCTGCAGCTGAGGTCTGCTGTTGCTTTCAACTCCGAGTATTTACCTGTTCATCCAGGTGCTAGATGGCTGAGTAATGCACAGTGCGTGCGAGAAAGGATTTGTGAAGAGGCCATCCAGAGGTTAGCTCTCTGCTTAGCCAGATTTCTCCTTATCATAATTTTACTTGGAAAAACAAGCTGCTAAAACCCTCATTTCCTTGGCAACATTTCAGTTGGGACACAGTTAAATTTGATTTGTCCTTTTGGCCCTGTGGAAACAATAATAATGAAAACTATCATCAACATCATGTAGAACAACAACGGATGCTTGGGCCATCATGTGCCTTTTTTGCTGCTTCTTGTATTTGAGGATGAAGCAGAAATAGACTTGAGTGGTGAACACCTTCACCACTCAAGAGACATTATCCCGAACAGACGGTGCTGACACCACCCGTTCTTCAGTGCGCGCTGTGAAGATGCAGGGGAACTGCTTTACACAAACTCCGTTTTTAATTATATGGAGCCATGAATTCACTGATGGTTCTACCTCCTTACACGCACATTTATTTCTTTCGTCCGTTATTGATAAATGTATTTTTAAAGGCCAACTTGAGTTACGTTTCACGCTTGAATGTCCGTATTCTCGTAAACCTCCCCACCGTTCCCAGCTCCTAAACCCTCCAAATAATTGCAGTATCAGGGAAAGCCAGCTGTCATCATCACTAATCATTCTCTCAGCCAACAGGTCTGACTAAGTACTCAGTTGAGGCTATTAAGGTACTTGTCAACAGCACTTTATGGAGTGTGCTGCCTTTGGCTTTAAATCTAATCAAGCCTGATAGGAGCCTGCCGACACCACGCTGGATATCTCCTCTTCACCTCAAGCCCATCATTCAAGGGCATTACATGTCTGTTTATCGTCACCTTCCCACACGATGAGGCCTGAATCAAGTTTTCTTATTTAGCTCTGTGTTAATTGATTGGGCTTTTATAGGAGGTGGTGTTAATAACCTGCTACTGTGCTGTCAGGCACTGAAGAGCTCTAGATGTTAGGCTTCATTAGTGCAAGCAAAGGACTCTGCCAGGAGTTGTCTACCTCATTAGACTTCCATCCAGCCGACGACGAGGATGGACACGCAGCCCTGCGCCGTTTCAGGCAGCTGGTATCAGATCTTGAGCAGGATTTCACTTGGCCTTCCCTCGGAGCACACGGCAAATAGATGGCATCTCATGAGATTCATAGTCAACAATAGTCAGGTTGGTCTCTTGTCACTTCTTTGACCCTCTAGGCTTGTTCCCCAAGATGTCTTTTTATGTTTGCATGTCCATGGTGCAAAAATTACATCACAAACACAATTTAAACTTCCAATGACTAATATTTTAAAATACGTAAACCTGGGACGAGATGTGTTGTCTATCAGCTCAAACCTAAAACTATGACTTGACGGTTTTTAACAGACCACCACGCTCCTCCTCTACTTTAAAATCATGGTGAGTTCAGGGCTCCAGCTTTCTGCGTCGTAGCCACACACATTAATCAACATGTCAGCATTATTAAACCGCCACATACTGTAGTAGCAGTACTTATTTTACCACAGGACATACCCTGGGACCTGCCTCTTCCTTCCGTTCCACATCTGAAGAAGTGTGCTGTTTCCATGGTAACCGCAGCCTTATCACACTTAGAAGAGCATAATTTAAGCAGCCAACGTTTATTAGGAAAAATGTGGAGTTTAAAAGTGCACGTGTAAGTCAGAGGTAACTTGTTGAGGAATCTTATACACTTCTTAACTGTTAATTACTTCTCTGAATGATTACGGCTGTGTACATCCACTTGCTAATTATAGGAGGACAGGTACAATCCAAGAATAAACTGTGTATATTGCAACAGCTTAGGCTGCAATGTAAGTAGCTGAATTGAAGGTATATTTTCTAAATGACAGTATGCAAGCTGAGTCCTGATTGGAGGCTGCTGCAGGACTCGGCGAACTGTGGACCTACTAGACAGTGTTGTTCAGGATTAAGTGCTCTCCTCCTGAAGGTTGACCAGACCACATGATATAATGCTGCAATTTCCCCCAGTTTGTGCATCCTACCAGCTGCCTTGGCCTTCGCGCTGCTTGTCCAGTTCCTCCAAACAAATTGATCGCATATACGCTTGCTAGAATTGCGAATTCTTCCCGGATAATAATCGCATGTGTTTACGGATGGGCAGCCTCTGCGCCTCCTCGCCCTGCTCGGTGACAGGTGCCACTGGTTTTCCACAGCTTATAAAAGCTTAATCCTGGGCTCCTACGCTCCACCTCTTTAGCTGCGTCTCCTTCTTTTGTGTTATTGGCAGACAGATAATCATCCTCTTAAGCACATAAACAGTTATTGATTCAGACTCATATCATGTTTTCCAGCATTATTGCAAGATTTTCAGTGAGAACCTCTGCCTCGATGTGAAGAATTGCATTTATTGTTAGTATTGTTATCACAGCACTTCTCTAAGCAGATCAGAGCATGTGGAGCGAAAGGAATCCTTAAAAGCAGCATTTTGTGCACTGATGATGATGCCTCAGATCTTTTGTGCTGCTCAGGAATGTACAGTAATTCAAGTAGTAAAATTATATGAAGAGAAATTATGAATTATTGTAATACATCACTCCAATATGAAATTATTCATCCTCTGAGGTAATTCCTCAGAGACCTTGTATAATAATAAAGGACGGCCTTTCCTGCTGCAGACAAGAGGGACTAATGGTTATTGTTTCCTGTTATTGTTGGAGTTAATAACCTTAATTATCGTGCGCCAGATGAGTATTTTCCAGTTTGGTAATTTAATTTCCTGGCATAAGAAAAGTGTCCATTTCAGCTGCTCACACATTTGGTATGAATGCAACCTGTATTGAGCAACAGTGACTTCACTCAGCGGCCATGTTGTAATAGCAGTGTAAGAGGCGTAAGTCATCTCTGTGAGAGGACGTCTTGGAGTATCTTCTCTCGCATATTAGCTTTGAGACTCGCTGGTCCCCTCTGGGGCTGCATCAGTGCCTTGTCACGTATCCATTTCAGCTGCTTGTTGGACCAATTTGTGGCCAGCATTAGGCTTTCATTACAGGCCTCCCATGCCTGCACACCTTGTAAGATGGGACTTAATTAAGTTTATGCTTTCCCTGGCAGACCCTGGGGCTGGCTGCTTGCTTCTGCTGCCGATTGTTGATTTATGTTGCGTCCTCAAGGACAATCTTCCTCTGCCACAGAGCAGAGCACAAAACAAACAGTAGTTCATTGCCAGCAGTTTAGGGATCACGCCTCCGAAGCACCGTCTCAATATTCATGTTTTTCTTTTATATCTTGTCCTGAAATTCAAGTTACTGCCCTGTTAATAACCAGGTAAAGCAGGTGAAGTGTCTTCTACAGTGACTATGAGAATAAACAGCTTTCTTCTGGAGGTGTGTCCGGTAAAACCGCTGAGGGCAGTAGAGCAGGTCTTTAACGTTGTAACATGGTTTCATCCAAATTCAGTGGTGTAGTAATAACCACGGCTGTTTCAGTCCTGCTGCACACACAGAACTAAAAATAACAACATAAAAGCTGAATTAAATCATTTTTATAAAGCCCCTTGTCTTCGCACACCAGGTGAGCTCGAAGCTTTTCTGCTATTATAGGCTCCTCACACGATCCTCATGGACCTGGAGCCCATCAGCTGTTCAGAAAGGAAAACCAACCTGCTCATGACCACAGCGTTCGCTCGGTAGAATCTGTGGTGTCCGTGTCTAGGAAATATGAATACAATGCGGTGAAAAGGTACAAGTGGCTTTGATTGACAGGAAGCCTCACATCAGTGACATCCTGACAGGCACACAGCGCTCAGCGCGTCATCCTCTTTATGTGAAGCGGACTGAGTCGTCTGTTTTTATGAACGTGCACTTTTGCACTATATGCGGCTTCCGTATTTTCACAAGATGCTTCTCGTTCATTAGAGAGAATGATATTTGTCTGCACCGGGCTCCTCTTTGATGTGAACTTCCCCTGCTGTCAGCCACAATAAATGAGATTTATCTGAGAACCTGAGCAAGACAAATAAATCCAATAAGGTTTTGTCACTCACTCTGTCCTTTAGTGACATTGTCTCGTCCTCGTTTCCCCTGCACTCTCTCTTTCTCGTTGCTTTTCTCAGTCTCTCTTCTGGTTTTCATCCCCTAGTGAAGCACAGCACTTGTTTACCATTTCAGATGGGAAAATTGTGCCTGGTTTATTAAACAAATGTTCCCCCATCCTTACCCTGCCACCTAGGGGAATCTCAGAGAGCTTGACTTCTTTGCATTTTTCTCTGTTTCAGCTTGTGTAGCATAAAGCCCCAGTCAGTTGCCTTCTTGCCATGTCTGCAGTCTGATCTGAAGCCTGCGAGTTGTCACCGCGCGGCAAACGACATCTGCTGGCCTTAAATGCGTGGCTTCATCTTATTTAGCTGCGACACGCTCATTTCGTGTCCAAGCTCAACCCTGGCGCCGTTTCAAACAGCAAGAATAAACCTGTAGAACCACCGGAGGAGAGGAGTTGGGTCTGTGCCCAGGAGACTATTTGTTGATGTCACAGGGTCACTTGCACAACATGTTCTTACACAAACACAACGGGAGAGAGACGGTGACAAGTTAGGAGCACTTCTATGCAAACTTTAAGCCCATCTGTGATTATACGGTCTTTTGACACTAATTCGATGTGCTGATGATAACACAGATGGGACAAGACTTGACCTGCATTTCCACCGTACTATAAAACAATCTGGCTGACGTCCACCCCAACAGAGGATGTTCATCCTACTAATTGCTTTTGATGCATATGTAAGAATTGTTTTTTAGTTTTTCCTAAGTGCTGGTGTTTGGTGTGACTGGGCCAGCACACAAAGCCAGTGCACACATATTAGTTTTGGAAATGGTTTCATTATTCCGGCTCTGTCATCTGTGACCAACTGTTGTCATGACGATGACAATGCAAGGGCTGTACCTAGGGTATACTTTCTACTCGTTCCAGAGCCAGTATCACCTTGGAGCTGTTAAAAAAGCACCGACTAGAGTATCATCGTATATTTTTCACGTTTCTAAGAAGAACATAAACATTAAATGGCTTCTAACACACTTAAGTCATGAATTAGTAATTTATTAGTAGTCATTGATATGTATCTTTTAAAATCTGTCTTTGCTGAAGCAGCTTTTAATTAGAGACATACTGTGCATGACTGGAATTAATGTCACTGTGTGTTTCTTGAATATAATCCTTGCAAAGTACTTTTTATGGTATTAACCACGTATGGGAAGAAAATGTCAAAAAAAGTTTTCCAAGACACATTATTAGCAGCTCAACCCGCAAACAACTGCTCCAGAAGAAATATTGTGTATGAGACATTAAAATGAAGCCCAGGCTGCTGTGTTTTGCTGGGAGCTTTGTAGACTTAGAGTAATAACCCTAAGTAGTTTTTCTTTGAGGTGAAATCTCTGCAGGCTGTAATGATATTAGATTTCTAAATAATCTCAACTAGAATAGAAAGTTCTTCAAGCGTGTGTGCACAGGAAAACCGCCATCGATTGAGTGATTTACCGTAGCTGCAAGTGTCCAGAGTGAGTTCAGCGTGTCTGCGCTGGCCTGGTCCTCAGACCATGAACCGGTTGCTCGTCTTTGCCTCTTGGTAAAACTGTAAGAAAGTCTGTGAACACATGAAGAAAGACAACATCCCCAGAACTGGGATCCATTAATCAGACTGAATGAATATGCAAAAGGCCTCCTGGGACGTAGCCCGCTGCCTGTTTGGCTAACAACGCTGGCATCCTGCAGTTGTACTTTGAAACAAAGCTGTGTCTTTTCAATGAACTGAGCTCTGAGCTGCAGACGTATGTGCTGTCGCTCACTAACCGTCTCCTTCGCCTCCTTCCTGCCACTTTCCGCCTGCTCTACTTTCTGTGAAATGCGGCGTCAGAATTTGTAACGGTGGCTCACGCCATGCTCCCGTTTGACGGCGTCTAGCAGCAGAGGTGAGCGTAACACAGACGGCAACTCTGTCTGTCTCAGCTGACCAGGATGCGTTGGACTAACTTTCTTTTCATGGTACCAATATCTGTTTGTCTCATGACCATGGGAAGTTAAAGAAGCAGACAAGGCAAAGCACATTTGCAGTAATTCTTAACATGTCTTTTTAAGACCAAACCAATGAACTTTTGTTGTGTGACTTTTTTTGACTAAAATGAGGGTGTTCTCATAACAACGGGTCATTTAGGTTTTATAATTGCTTGCAATTAAGTAGAATCATTTTAAATCAATGAATCCAACAATGAAGTTTGAGTAAACTCACAGTGACGTGAACCTTATAGACTATTTGGTGGTTATTAATTTGCTGAAGTTGTCAAACATTTCTTTCCCAAAAAACATCATTGGAATGTTAACCGAGGCGCTGTGTTAAAATGAGTCAAATAAAAATGAGCAGGTCCTCATCGTCTACCGATCTCCAACACTAGCTGGATTGATTGGTGTGTGATGATCCGACTGCATGCTAATCTCGGTTGCAGCCCTTCCTTCAGGCTACAGAGTGCACATGATGCTCCTGTAGATGCCAGTGACCTCTCTGCCCTTAATGCGCTACTTGTCCAGACAGATAACAATCATTCTACATCACTTATTTCGGCTGGAGCGCTGCTGAATCACAGATGTTCTGTGCGGAGGTCCAAAGAGCGGGCGCCACTGTGTAATAATAAATGTTGGATGTGGCTTTAATTGCTGGCATCAGTCAAGGTTGTAGTAACCTGGTTAGAGGGAGCAGGCATACAGAGCGTGCTCAGTTCCTTTCATACACCAGCCAATAAGGAGTCCGTCCCCCGGGTGCTCAGAGAAAGGCTCTGTCTCAGCTGCAGGGCTTTTCTGTGGACTTCTGTGTTGAGGATCCCTAAACATGTGTTTTGAGAACACTCTCGTCTTCGCTGTGCCTGTGGAGTCTGAGTCACAGGAAACACGCGTAAGCCATGTGAATCTCCGAGGATTACATTCAAAGTGACACAGACGCGTGATCAATATGACCGTGTTTCCCTCCTCCCAACTATCTCACAACACGGCTCTGGTAAAGTTCATCTCGTCGTATTCGCTAGAAAAATAACTGACCTACTTAAAGTTGACTCTACTTTCTTGCTCTTTCTGTGAGGAAGACGGGGATTCTGGGGGTGGGTAACTACAGAGCTCATCTCCCATGCAGTTGTGTTTCATATGCAGTTTCAAACTTGTAACTGGCACAAATTTTTAATGTGCACACTCTGTGATGTGCACATGCCTCCAAATAAAATGAATCACAGCTAAACCAGCTGGTACTTCTTGCCTCCGTGCTGCTTCTTCTTACTTTTAGTGGAAAAACAGCAGATTTTCTTTGCACAATCTTCATCTTTGGCCACGCTCTCTTTGAACATGTGCCAGGGGAACTTGTTGCTCTCATAGAACGGGAAGCAATACTGGATGCGATTCTCTTTTTTGTTATCTGGAGCTGACTGATTTTGATCTGTGCCATCATTGTTTCATCACGTTCATAAGACGACCTGCTGCGGAGTAGAAACGGCAGCAGGCAGGTGACAGGAGCACCCATTAGGCAAAAAATGAGACACGGCCTGACGTGCGTCCTGCAGATGCAGGGTTTAGACATCATCCTTGATGGCGCTGAATGTCCAGCGTGACTGGTGGCCAACACATTATGAAACTCTAATAACCGTGCAGAGCTTCGTTCTGTATGTGTGTGTCCATGTGCATACGCAGCATAAACGCACACAGTGGCATCGCTACACTATAGTATGTCCCATTTATTATGGCAGATGGAGCAAGGCTCTCTATCTCTGGAGACATCTGCTATAGGCAGGAGCAGCGTACGCCGTGTGAAATCCAATGCATCCTCTGGCTGCTGTGAAACTGGCGGTGAAGGATGTGTCGGTCAATTCAGACACAACAGGTTTTAACCCTGCACAGCAGGACAACCATCACGGGGACAGTGAGCCATCCATCTATACTATATTGCAACCACCATGTCTGAATGTTGAAGCCAAAGAGCAAATGCCCTGAGCTGCAGCTTCGCTAGTGAATGGCTCCCAGAAAATGACGTTTACTCTTGAGGCTCTTGTTCATTCATGCAGGAAAACATATTTATTGTTCTTACTTAACTCACTTCGATAAATTAGATTTTAATGTTCACTACCAGAAATAAAACTGGAGCCTACTGGTCTTTTTTTCCCACCTGAGGCTCGCAAATCATCTTTGCCTTTGCACATATTTATGTTTTGTATTTTCCTGGCTGTGTAACAGAGCAGTGACTCTAAATTCGAGCTTATAAATATTTCTTCAGAAAGCTGATGGTCCGTGGCATCATCCACTCAGGCTGCTGCTGTCTCCGCAGGGAACCCAGACTTGACCATTACCCCCTCAGTCAGCATACCTCGTATCCAGCACTGTCAGCCCCTCAGCTAGGAAACAACCTTATTTATTCTACTGATGTGAAGCTTCAGAAGTTGTTCTGGGTCTAGTTAACAGAGATGACCTGCATCCTGATGTCAGCTGACCTTAAGCTCTTTTTCAGGCTTGTTCAGTCCCTCTGGCGAAGCTGCCAAAACAATAAACTTGCACTGAGTTCGTTGCTTATTAGTTACGAGGTGAGCGTTTGAGGTGCTGCCACAGTTTAGTCGACCATGACAGCACACTCCATTTTTTTTACTCGGCACCACACGCTTTGGTCTTGTCATTTCTCCATTTGTAGGAGACATTCAGCAAAAAAGTAATGGGGTCCCCGTGGAGACAGGCAGCCGATATGGCTTCCCTGTGGGGAGAGTTGTACTGGATGGATAATGTCACGGGCTGCTGCTTAGAGTGAGGGAGGAAGGGGATATGAAGCGACTGTGTGGGTGGAGGGAGGGAAAAAGCAGATAGAGATATGAGAAAATGAGAGGGTGCAAGCGTGCGGGGCTGCAGGTAGCAATCACAAAAAGTGTGGAGTGTGTGCAGTCTCAGTGCCATGTACATGGAGTACAGACTGTACTTTCACACAAACTCTCTCTTGTCAAATACCCCAGAATTCTCAGTGGGTGAGTTTATTGGACCAAATCACCATCTAATAGTGATTTTCAGTTGAATCTACAGCATCAGAAGCGGAAGACACCTGTAGATGTTTTGTTTTGGTAGCCGTCATGAATTAGGCAGCTCTGTGTAACGCACAGCTGTGTGCTAGTGCGCGACTTGTATTCTGAGGTCAAAGAGACATTTGAACATTTATGCTTCTCTTTTCTTTTCCCTCTCATAAGGATTCATTCAGCGCCCTGGATTCATCGTAATGATTGTTAGTGAGTGAAGAAAAGTGTGCGTGACAGGCAAGCGAGGAAGCTTTGATGACAATGTTCAGGGCTCCTTTTGCACCCTTGTGGGTGTGTGTGTGTGTGTGTGTGGAGGGGGGTTGCACGGGTATATTTGTCTGCTTGTGTGTTAGTCCCTGGAGAAGCCTTGCAGCAGCTACACACCTCCCAGGGAACACAGAGAAACGGGGGCGGCGTGCGTGTACTTGTTCTCCCTTTTGCAGATGGGAAAACATCTTTATACAGGTGACGTGCGCACACAATGCGGCGCCGTACTGTAGTGCCAGTTAGCAGGGGTGGCTCTGTGTGTGTGAGGAAGTAGGTCATGCATCCAGAGTGGGGGAATTATACATTCACACTTACGAAAATTCAACTCGCACAAAATGGTTTGGGATTCCAGACATGTTTTCCAGTTGCCACACAGAGCGAGCTGCGCGACGCTCGGGCCGCTCTGAGGTCGTGCGCCGATCCTTGTTCCTGTCTGTGGCGGGTTTGCTAAATGAGTGTCCTGACTGACCAGAGGCTGGAGTTTGCCTTTTTGGTTTCCAGGCAGCGTTTCAGATCCTCCGGGGGTGGAGGGAGGGGAGGGTATGAAGCTCTGATTTGACAGGCTCCGTTTTCACATAAAACGAGTTGCTGGAAATCAGCGATATACGGGGCAGAGAGGAGACATCACAGAGGCGGCTTTACCTTTTAAGGCACCAGTGAGGATGAGGACCACAGCACATTGCAGCCTTTGTGTGTCTGTGAGAGCTTTGTACCCGTAGTCTCAGTATCAGTAGATAATGCAGTCAGACAGATATTTTTATCTGGGCGACAAATCACATGTGTTTGCTGCCACTTCGTGCTGTTACTTGAATTATGACACGTGATAATGTTCCTGTGAGCGTAAAACTCGAGACGCTTGAGTTTCTGTTTTATCCGCGGCATAAAACTGCGCAGCTCTTCACAATGCAGTCCATGGAGTGTGTTCTACGGCTTTTACGTTTTGGTTTGCAAATGCTGAAGCTGCTGTGATGTTGAAATAAGCGATGGAACTAGGCTGTAGCTACTGTTCCAAGTCTGCTGCTCTGCTGAGCTGATACTAAAACAGCGTATTGCTGAAAATGTCTTTTTCACTGTACCCACAGTGACAATAAATGAAGGACCTTCAACAGAAAACTCCTTTCTTGCAAATGAGTAAAAACTATCCATGAAGAGACAAAAAAAGCTATTTTATTTGTTCTACTGCTGTCAATCGCCAAATGCATGTTGATTCCATGTTTGTATAGTGAATGCAGTCATTGTTATTACTGCAGTCGTTGATAGAAGAAGCTGCTGAAATGATTTATTTGCTCAAGTGGGAGTTTTGGGTCTAAAGGACAGCGTTACCCAAGGGATTCAATTCAAGTCATCACAAACGGAACGTGCTCTTCTTACACCAGCTTGTTTCCAGGCAGACAGAGACACGTTCCTGTGAGCTGATGTGTTTTTGTTGCACCTCAGAGAAACTTGGGTGTGGTCACAAATGCAAACTGTTGCCGCTGTAAACACGCCGACGGTGATGTCACCACATCGCCGCAGTGAGGCGAGAAGCAAACCTGGCAGGAAAAACAACAACCTTTGCTCTGAAGCTGCTCTTCAAGCCTTTATTTGCCCCCATTTACATCTTTCTGAGGTAAGGAGGAACCACCCAACGAGAGACTGACCAAAAGAAATCACCTGGTGGACACACATGCACATTCCTAGAGTATCCAGCATAAAAATAACTCCTACGCCCAGCTTGAGGTGCTTGCTGCAGCCGGGTGTGGTCAGAAAACACTTACTGCGGCATTAAGAGCTGTGTGTTTGGGCTTCACTCAGGTTAAATGAGACTAAGGGACGAGGAAGAGAAGAGTCTGATGAGACAGTGAATTAACCCTGAGTGACTGAGAAACCTGTTGGAGAGATGTTGAGAGCACAAGAGACGGTTCGAAAAATGGTAACGTCTCACTTGGTGACAATTAGGTTTACATGTCAGAATTTTTTATATTGTTAGACTTTGCCTGTTGGTGGTGCTGAATATATTCTGTGTGATTTTTACACAGCTCCTTTGTCAAGTTCACCCAACAGCTACTCTGCATTAACAAGAGTGTGCTGACACCGATTCTGTTCAGCAATTCCAGCTCACTTTTTATTAAAACGCACAAGGACTTGACAAATAACTGTTCTTGTATTTGTTTCAGAGTGTGGGCGAGGATTTCAATTAAAATACACCTAATAACCGCCTGAAAGGCGATGGTGGGAAATCAGATGAGTGAAAAATAAGACATGTGGGAGACTGAAAAGAAATTCTATACTAGGGAATAAAAGCTCAGTGGAAAAAAAAAATACGTATACAGAATACGGAACGGGAAAGTTGAACAGTGTTTATGTTTCAGAAATGTTTTTTCGCTTAGGCGCTGCAGTATCAAGTGAACCAGCCTGTTATTAATAGAGTGAAATATTAAAATATAAAAATACTGTAAAGATGATGAAGGATGATTATTAGTTACTACTGTTTGCACCAGGATGAGATGGATTTAGGCAACTTGTGTATTTACTGGAAATCTGTTTGTGTTGTGTTTAATTAGGAATGGATCCACACAGTGATGTTGGTTCCTTTTGTTCACATTTGCTCCGCGCTGAGTTTTGATAAATGTTGTTTTGCGTGAGTCAATACCTCCGCCGTGAGCCAGATCAGCGTGTTCTAGTAGAGAGGTTTTTGAGGAGAGAAAGATTTTCTCTCAGCTTTTATCTATTACGTCCTCTGTATTCCTTGGTAGACAGCTGTAATTGAGTGAGAGCTCGGCGTACAAGCCAGAAACTGCATGTACACTATCAGAGTGACACTTGAATGATGTCCCTTCACTCTGAAATGACAAACCTTCGGGACCGAGCAAGGTGACACGTTAACATTGTGTTGCGAGCACATTAGCGGTAATTACTTGTTGTTTTTTGCGACACGTCGCGAGAATCGTAACTCTTTCCGTGTTCTGTCAAACAGCTGTTATTTTGTCCACTGGCCAAGAAAATGTCATGTGGCGCGTGCGGGCGTCGGGTGCGAGCCCGTTTCAGCTGGTGTCATCCAGTTAACACCTTAGTCAAATTTAAAGGTCACGTCCCTTACAGAGCTCCTCATACATATTCATCCCGGCTCCTCTTGGAGACTTTGCTGAGCAAGAGCTTAAGCATTTCTTTTATCCCCCCTTTAACTGGAGGAAACCAGCCTCTAGTTCACATCCCGCTTCTTGGGGGGCCTCTGCTCTCATCTCTGCCCCTCAGCCAGCCAACTTCTCTGATGAGGCTGCGTTAGCAACCTCAGAGAGATAGCACAACGCTTGTTTGGTCTTTAGGAAGGGAGGAGTGAGGTAGATGGAAATGAAAGTGGGCTGCTGGACTAGCGACTCTCTCTGCCGTTAACATAACATCAGCACCAGCAAACTAGGCCCTAATTAGCAGCTAATCTATTATAGATAAACCTCTAATGGATCCGTTGGAGTAACTACGTGGCACCGCAGTACCTGTGTGGGTTTCTTTCTCCAACATGCTGCATCACCCTTGCATGCGCTGGTGTTTAGAGCATGTGGATGCTTTTATTGTTCCTGCTGCATGTGGCGTACATGGGTGCACATGTGGCACCGAGCTGTTGAATATTGCCACCAGTGTTAGGATCTGGTGCCGCCCAGCTCATTAAAAGCACCCTGCACTCAAATCACGGGCAAAAACAGAACAGTAGTGGATAATCTCATGAAAAATGTAGGGAAGCAGCAGCCTTATCTCTCGGGCCCTGTGCTGGGGTGGTGTGTGCGCTGCTCCACTTCTTTGATGTAGTCCATTGATCTCCCCTTGCTGACATGTTCTCCCAGGCCCCTGGCTGCACCAGCCCGAGGGGTGATTAGGCTTATTAGTGTAATGGAGGGTAGTAAAGGGCTTTAGAGGTGGAAAGGATGGAGAAGAGTGAAGGAGTAAGAGGAGAAAAGAGGGAGGAGGGATGTTTGGCTACTGCAGAAGATGATGATCAAGCTCTAACCCATAAGTTCTGCTGCCTGTAATCAACGTGAGCGAGCGAGAGGAAGGGAGGAGGCCGGCTGCAGCTATCCGAGCCGCTTTGTGACTGGGCTGGGTTAAAGTGCAGCACTGCAGTCCTTTGTTGTGCTGCTTGCCTCGCCGCCGTGATTTATCATCTGTCTCACAGGATGAGTGCTACTGTAGAATGCAGAAATGGTTTTGACTTTCAAGAAGGGGTTCAGGGGATTTATGCTGAAAACTACGATAAACACTGGAGCGTTGTGGGGTTTCGGCTTAGCTTCCAGCTGGTAGTTTGGAGAGGAGCACGTTACAGTGAACAACACTTAATGTGAGGAGATGGGTCAGCAGCAGCAAACTGGACCGATGACAGACCAACGCCAGAGGAGTTTGCTGCTGGACCCGCGGTGACGTCAGTGCGATGTTGGCAGTGCAGTGTTTCTCCACAAATGTTTGGATATGCAGAAAACATAAAATTGCTGGTTGACACCTGCTGAAAGCTGTTAACTGCCAATTTAGAAAGATAATTTCATCATTTCAGCTAGCAGACGCTGATATACAGTACGCAGCCGTTTTCTCTCACGTCCTGCCTCGATCTGCACCAGATAATATCTCCACAGCAAGTCTGACCACTCGTTCCCATCATTCATGCACAAGGATGTAGACAATGAATGCGATTTACTGGCGATGCAGCCAGAGTGGCTGGAACGCCAGTGAATTCCATTAATGTGCTGTGGTCACAGTGAGGAAGCCGAACGGGTCAATATCCTTGTTTTCCAGACGCTGCACTATCATGCAGAGATGCTCCACCAACCACTGGGAAACTACACGGCTGTCCTCGCTGTGGACAAACGACCACAGTGAGAAGGTCATAATAGAGGGAGGAACCGAGTCTGGGTGAGGCCTGGGTTGGGAGGGCACTGAGGGAGGAAGCGTAACGTCCTCTTACTCCTTTCTTCCATTGTCGTTTCCTTCTTCCATCCAGCCGCCATGTTGGCTGGCAGTTGCTTGGGGCTTTGTTGTTGAGTGTGCGTGCGTTTGGTCTGCCCTACAAACGGACGCGGCCGGGCCGCGGTGCCAAAAACAGGGGGCGCGGGGCATCGGAGGAACAGAGCTCATGTCTCTCAGAGTCAAGTAGCTTGTCGCTCACACCTTCAGCTTCCTCACCAAAGTCAGCCTTGCACAGGATCAAGCTCACGGGCCTGTTCAGCACGCGCCTGGCGCCTCTGTCACAACATTTGAATCGTTGCACTAGTGTGAAAAAAACCTTCACTACGGCTAACATCAAAATCTGGATTTCTGTTACCGTGTGTTGCAGTGCATTCATGTGTGTGGGGGATGTTACTCATATTGTTAGGAATATGGTCATAAATTGGCCAGTGAGTGTAAAACACATTTAATAACAACAGCAAACAATAAAATAAAATAAAAAAAAAACAAGACCTTACCTAACGCGAATAAGACGACACCTTTTATAGTTCTTGCTTTTGGATAAAACAGCTTCTTCTTCGCTCTTACAGTATGTTTGCACATTTTTCACAGGCACACTTTCACAGTAACACTGTGACAAAAAGTCTTTTTTTATCTCGGTTGCTTTCACTTTTTCTCTCTGCCCAGTCATGTTCCCAACCACACACACACACACACACACACACACACACACACACACACACACATCATGTCGCCTGTGCTGCTTTATGACCGATAGACCGTGAAGAGAGACCTTTTTTAATGAACACAATAAACGCCAATGGAAAGACGGCCTGTTTCTGCTGGGGACCTTTTCTTTCTCCCGCAGTCAGTCAGCTGGTGTTGGAGCACACCTCAATAAGCTCAGGTCAATTGCTTTGACCATATCACCTGCTGGCTGCTAGATTGCCCACTATCATTTTAATGGATCGCTACTCTAGATGCACTTTAATTATGCTTCGCTCCTGACACACTGCACAGAGTTGCAGTCTTTTAAAATGGTTAAAGTGTGAGATCAGATGGAAGTTGAAAACAAACACTTTCTTCGTTTTTCTACTGTACAGACGCAGTAGTAGTTGTCCAACTATGAGTTAAACTCAGGATGCTCTTGCTGTGACAAAAAGACGAGCGGTGTCACGGCCCTGTAGCAGGTCGTGATTTATGAAGCCACTGGCATGTATGAGGTCAAACAGAAACACAAATAAAGAAACAAAACGACAGATGCGATTCTGTGTGTGTCTCACAGACCAGCCTCCAGTACCACACATCAATCACCGTGGCAACCCCTTCTGTCTGCCAGCATCAGCACAACACTGGACCAAATACACGAGGTCTTTGCTCTGAACCTGACCAGTCTGATCTCCATCTACTCCCACCTTGACCCAGCCGTAAAATCGCTGGGAGACGCTTCAGTCTAACAAACGAATCCGTCCGCCTTCAGAAATACTCGTTTGGTTTTATTGTGAGCAGCAGTTTTTTTGTTGTTGGAGCCACTGCAGGGTAACGTCGGCTCAAGTGCCAATAACGTGTTTTATTTATAAGCCCAGCAAATTCGCAGCAAGATGCTCTGGATATTTGATTTTAATAATGCTGCCATTGTGTACAAGCTCTACTACGGCTTTCCCCTTCAGACGGGGATTTACTGGACTTATTTAACGCCACAATCAATGATAAGTCAACTGTAAAAAGACAGAGGTCTGGTTTATGGGATGTGATGTCTAATGAATCCTGGAGGCTTTTACATAGTAGAGCAGCGGGTAGAGGGGGCGCACTGTAAGAACTCTCAAGTGTCTCTACGGAAATGTAGTGTTTTATCGAAGACACACAGTGACAGGCAGGATGTCTGGATAACGGCAGATCATCACTCCACCCTCAACAATGCTTGAGAACCATTCAGCCACAGCCAAGCCGCAGAATAATTTGATGTCAGAGTTGGCATGTTAGTGGCAGAGCGCTCTAATGGCTGAGCAATGCCAAAGTTGAGTTTTTGTGTGGAGAGGAAGAGTTGACATAAGGGAGCAGCCTGTGTTGTGGTGATATGCTCTCATATCGTATTCTGCCTGCACAAACGGCTGTCATCCGAGGCAGATCAGAGAGACTAATTCAAAGGGTTTATGCGTGCTTAACAGCACTCTGCTTGGTTTTAGAAGTTTATTTACACACTATCTGTGCATAAAACACTTTGTGCTTTTCCTAGTCGACCTTCAGCCAGGAGGACGGGAGAGTTTCTCTCTCAGACAAAATCATAGTTGGTTTGCAGATTTGTTTCAGAACACGCATCTTATAGGGATTAGATTAAAAAGAGGCATTCGTGTTTCAAAGCTCACCTCCTCAAGTGTTAATTTAAAGTGATGATTGATCTGGCGAAGCAACCCGTTCAGTTTCACGTGCTGTTCTGAAACTGAGATGTAAAGTTAAGTGCGATTACTCATACTACTTATAAAAATGCCGTGTTCTTGAGTCCCACACACCAAAAATACAAATATGGAGGCTGAATTGGAAGCACAAACCATGTCTCCTCTTCGTGACTGTGTAACCTTGAATATTTAAGGCCTGCGAAGCCTTCACAGTGAGTCTGATATAGTCTGAAGGTGTGAATTGGACTTTTAAAATGATTCTGCGCCAGGAAGTGATAAATGAGACTGTGTGACATCCAGCACCCCAGGGACAATCAGTTCCTTAATTGCAGAGAGGCATATCTGTGCTGGCATGCTAAAACCAGAGTAGTGTTGATTACACAATGTACCCAATGCAATCATGTGACACACAGATCCTCATCTTAGCGCATTAGTATTAATTATAACCAGCCAATTTCACCGTGATCCTGCTTAAGGTAGCTAAATACCTCAAATAAACTTCAAGAAATGCCGAGTCTAATCCTTTCCTGCTGTATTCACTTCACTGTGACCCTTGTTGACTTTCTAATTCTTCATGTAGTGATGTCCTCTACTTGTCATTTCTCTTGAAATTGAAGGAAGCTGTGCTAATGCTGTGCTGGATGGATAAAAAGAGAAATTATGGGCGGGGGTTGTGGCCGCCGTGCGCCCTGGCTTGGGAGGACGGCGATTTGGCATCATCGGCGTTGATCTGCCTTCCACTGATCCCCTCTCTCTAATTTTGTCTTCCCACGACAGAGAGGGCCCAGCCCCAGTCTTGGATCCATTATGCATGGATGAGCTTTATTGCATTATGTTTTTTTAGGCTAACACACTTAGCAAGCTTGTAGCATGCACATCCACTCTCCACCAACTCTGTGAATAATTCAAGGCCAGGGCATTAGGCTTGGAATAGAGGAGCTTAATCAAAGGCTACAGCTTTCAGTGCGGCTCACCGCCGCCCCATTGGCAGTTGTAACCTCGAGTTTGGCACTACGTCGTTTTTATAGAGAAAGTTGAATCATCACAGTGGAGGTGGCCTTTAGAGAGACGTGTAAGGAAGCGTAATGCAACTCACGAATCGTCGAACTTTTATTTTGGGGCTATTCTGGGCCTACAAATGTACAAAGGAAGTTTCAACAACCATTTGTGTGTAAGTACCTGAAGGAAGTCACGCTTTGCTGTCAGATGAATTCAAGTTGTTTTTTCAGTGTAGATTTCTAAAATATTTTGAACCTGTCCAATCTGTTGCACTGCATCGTGTAGAGCACTCTCCACACATACAGTACAGCTGAGCAGCCAGCGCAGTGTTTTCCTGGGAACAGGAAAGTCCCCAAAATAAGGTAGAAGGTGTCAATAATGTTACTTATTCATGGTCCCATGGTTGTTTAGTCTACTTCTGATCTGACCGGTCTCTTTACAGTAGATACCTATTGTAGGTATTCATACGTTGGTGCTGTGCTGACTTTCTGCACATATTCTTTTGATCTGTGGCTTCCTTTCTTTCTCTTCTTCTTCCTCTCTTCCTTTTTATTTCCATGCATCCCTCTCGCTTCCTCGTTTCCTCTCTCTTTCTTCCCTGTAAAATGCATCCAGGCTTCCCTCGGGGGCTAATCCTGTTGGAAACGTTTCAGGGAAAGCGGATTATCTGTCGGAGCGGCATGATTTTTGGAGAAAGTTCACTCACACATGATTAAATTAATCATTGTCCTCCAAAACCCCTTAAGGTCTTTCCTTGTGGATATTGGTGGAGATAAATAAATGTCCTAAAACAGCATAATTCAGCTCTAATTGATTTAGGGTTGCGCGCTTTCTCCTTCGGCGTAAAAGGGTTGTGGAGTCAGTGGGTAGCAGAGCTGCACTGGCAAAGCCTTTGTAGGCTTTTAATCTGGCAGTTTGCAGGTCGATGCAAAATCTTTGACAGCTTGATTGATTAGCGTTTTTTTATTCACCGTTAGACTGAAGGTGCGTGAAGGTGGCCGCTGCGTGCTTTTGTTACAGACACAGACTAATGCCTGATTTGGTCCATGCTTTCATAATTTATATAGAGGTGTCAGTGTGCGTCACGCTGGCGCTGCTGAGGATTTCTGCAGAAGTTTAGAGGGCGGCGTTAGTGTGTAAATAGGTGTGTGTGTGTGTAGGATGTTGCCGGTTCATTGTTTATAGCCCATGACGAGCAGTGTGGTCAATGAAGCTTCACAGGTGAATCGGATAAAACATAACCTTGAGATGATGCTAAACCTTCACTTCTTTTGCCTGCAGCTGTACCTACCAGCCTCCTCCGCTCTCCGCCGCTCGCGCCAGCCAACGCCGTCCTTTCAGAGGAAAGTCTGCCGAGGCTCCATTTAACAAGAATATCCCCTCACTGCACAGACGTAAAGCCTTAAAAGTCACCATCGCCTAAGTGCTTTCATTGAAGGCGATGAAAAATTCCCTTTCAAAGAAAATAATTACAGCTAGTTCTTCAGGGGGGCATGTAACAGCAGTGTTTATGGACGATAATTACTATGCAGAGCAATTACTCTACAGCAACAATTGGTAGCTTTACCCCACATGAGTATGGGGATTAGAGCTCTGATCATCCTGGGTGTCGAGCCCTTGTCTGGGTGTGATTATTGGAGAGGTCCAAGGTTCGGAGGGAGGATTTTCTGTCTGCCCCGTGTGTATCTCAGCTACTGTATAGTACGAGGAAGGAATGTGTATTTGCAGAAGAAATATTATTTTTGGCATAAATCTTTACACAGCTATGGATGTAACGTGATTTGTAAAGAGCTGGACAATCCCGGGGCGTCCACAATATGTGCATGTGGTGCAGGTGTATTCATCATGTATTTGTGCTGCAGTACAGGTTGCTGTCTGAAAAATGGCAGCTCCTAACATCATTAGTCCGTGTCTCCGGGGATTCATCACGTTACATCATGATCCACTTGCTGAGCAGACATCCTGCCTGAAATGCCTTTCAGGTTTGACTAGTCAGGTCTGTCTGTTACACAATTTGTCTGCAGGAAAGATGTGGTCTCTCTTCTTTTTTTTAATCCCTGTGCTGCTTTCAGCTTCACGCACATACCTGAGGTTGTCTGTCTTCCAGAATCAATGTAACTGCTGCCGATTTGACTGGACTGCAGAGAAGGGATTCAGAGCGCAGTGGATTTGGCGCTTTTTAAACTGGGCCATGTGCAAATAAAAAAAAGAGACATGGAAAATGGATTTCTGTGTGTTATGAACACGTGTTGTGTCAACGCATGATGAGAAGTGTTGGCGTATTGGTAATGAGTGGATATGAGCTGAAATATCAGCTTTATATGATGGTTTAACACCTAAATATTCACTGAGCAAACATGCAGCACAGACAATACCATTTGAAATGTCCTGAAAAAGGAAGCAATCAACTGCGAGCTGGGGGCAACGTGCACGGAGCGAGTCTACCGAGAAAACAACTGCAGCCAATGACAGAGGAATAGTAAGAGCTGTGAACAGAACAGAAACCTAAAAATAAGTCGGTGACATCACCAACGAGCTCCCAGAGCAGGAGTGAAGTCTTCAACAGAACTGCAGATGTCATTACTCACTGTTCAGTAAGAATCCAAAATCTGCACGTTGTAGCATTTTAGCATCGAGCCACAGACTTAAAAAAGTAGAGACCTAAAGTATAATCAGTGGATGAGACCAAGATGAACATGTACTAAAGCGATGAAAAGGCCGAGCTGCGTCCTCTCATGATCCAAACTTCAAGCTTTTGTATGAAGCTTGGTGAAAACTCTACCATGACTAGTTCTGTCGCTGCTTCTGGACCAGCCTCAACTCTGTGTGGTACTGAATCATTAAAGCATTAAAGCCATCTCATCTACTGGGGAGATGATTAAAATGAGAAGCTGCGTCTCTGTTCCAATCACTTAAAATGTGTAGGATCTGATGAAGAATGTTATATGTAGTGTCATAATGTACATATATGTATACATAGTAGCTTTAAATAGCATCACATATAAACGTGTATGTGTACCATAGCTATTACACTATTTTAATTTTATCTCCGGGGACAGAAATGCTGCTCGCTGTGACAGTCTCACCAGTTCAGAGAAGATTTGTTTCGATTCAGCTTAATTCCTGGAAACTTAAATTTCTTTTGTATTTTACAAGCGAGTAACATTTGTCCTTGAATGTGCTGTCAAAGAAATTATGGGCATTACATATAAAACAGTTGATCAAAGATGAATTTTCTTTAGAAAATGTAAAATAAATAAACAAACATAATGAATAAAATCATGGTTCACTGAGTGTGTGAACTGTCAGCAGTAGCTGCTTGTACGGATCCGACTTTTCACTGGCTGACGCTGGTGAATTATTCTTCTGACTTTAAAGTGACCATTAGTCAGATTAATGTGAGAGGTTTATTGTGTGATGAAGACAATCTGCGCTCACTTTTTATTAGGCACACCTGCACGTCCTGCTCATGTGCAGACGCAGTGTGGGATCAGCCTCATTGTGGATGTGTCGGCCAGGAACGTTACTACGCTGAGCGTTAGCATACAGCGCCTGCTCCCCTTTGTAGTGTGTAGTGGGATATTATGAACAGGTCGTAGCGTAAAGCTGAGCCACGTTGTCATGAGCACTGACAACATCCCCAACCACCACAACGGGTTCTCCCCTTCAACTCCAGGCTGTATTGTCTCAGTCTTCATTCTGTCCTGACGTGTGCGTGTGCGTGTGCATGTGTGTGTGTGTGTGTGTGAGAGCTAACTTTCCCCCAAGCCAGACATGTCAAATCTCACCCTCCATGTTTGTCTCCATTGACTTCTCGCCCAGTAAGCGTCAACACACAACTGGCGAAACCCTCCTCGGCTTGTGCAGCCGACTCCTCTTCCTCGTTCTTCTCCCCTGCTGAGCGCACAGCTGATTTTCCATGAAATCTCTCGTCTGTCACTTGAGCTGAGAGAGTCAGACCCAGAACGTACAGTTAAGCACAGAGATGAGAGCAGCCCTATTTAACAGGATTTCTAAAACCGTCTTTATTATACCCTCACTGCTTTGCTCCCTTTATCTACTCTCTCTTTTCTCCTTCTGCTTCTTTTCTTTTAGTCCCTTCTCTGGTTGCGAGTGTGGTTCATAAAGCCGTTAGTCCAAATGTTACTAGATTACAGTTCAAAGAGTAAGTTGATGAAATAAAATAAGATGAACACAGTCTTCAAAAGAATCTCTTCTACTACTATTAAAGGTCTCAACATAACACCTTTGCCTGAATATGGTGCAGCAAAATGAAATGTAAGAAAATCCACACATCAGTTAGTAAAGTTCTGAGGTTTGTTACCCAGTGTGAGCCGCAGTATATCCAGCGCTTTTTAAATCAAAGTGGATCATACTGTTGCTGTGGCCCCACCTGCATTTGTAAATAAATAGTTTATATCCACTCCGAGCAGTTTGCGTCAGCTGTGCGGCTGCTTTTGAGTTCACACAGACAGTTTTTCAGAGACTTTAAACCTCAGCACCCAAATCTTGCAATGCCTCAAACTCCCTCAACCTTCTGCCAATTAGGAGCACAGCACATTCTGTTTCCAACTGTTTCCTCAGCTGTAGCAGCTAGTTACAGCCAATATGGCCTCGTGATGCGGGCGAGCTGTTAATCCGCAACTTTCGATACACAGATACACCTTCGCAGGCTAACAAGCACGAGTTCCTTTTCACCTGTGATGAACCTTCTGCGTCGCTTCTCTTCTCTGTAATATCCTGGCGTGACGCTGACACATTGTTTACGCGTTCACAGTGTGAGACGTGGTGCGAGGTTTAAACCGGCGCTTCACCCCAGTGTGTGTGTGTGTGTGTGTGTGCGTGAGGCTGAGTTTGATCACTGTATACATGCTCGGTAATGTCTGGTGAAGCCGTTGAGCTTTAACCATACACTTAATGTCAGCTGTTTCTTACCTTACTTTGCTCTCATTGTACTGTCTCTAGCTCGTAATACATAGTTTGCACATTCAGTTTGACCTATAGGATCTTTTTTATTATAGGGAGGATGTTCACCGAATAGCTGGGTTGCATTTTTGATGTTCTCCCCTGATGAAATGTGTGCGTCCTGTCATAAACACCACAGAGATGTATTTTGTACGGTCTTCTTTATTACTTCCATTGAAGTAAATGGCTCTCTGGGTGCTCTCTGTCAGCAGGATTACAGCGCAGGATTAAGAATCTGCACGGTGAGTGAGTGGGTGTGCAGCGAGTCAGGCGAATTATTGGAACTGCTATCATTATCCTCTGGATATCTCATCATGAACTTCTCACCTCAGTGCTTCTTCGGCCTCGCTCTACTCTGCACTTGGTGAATGAGCACAGCTGCAGACCATTGCACTTACGGATGTTCAAACACTTTTGCCTTTTACCGGGTTTGCTGAACCAATGCGGCGCCTCGTCTCCCGCTAAAGCGACTGAATTAGTTTAGAAAATGCAATGTGACATTAATATAGCAAGACACTGATCAGTAGAATTTGTTTGACTCTGGATTAAAACTCTGGGTGGGTAAATCCTGTGAGTTGTTGTGGACAAGTTTAATGGTAGAAATAATTAGGCCATGTAATGTCTTCTGCCAGTGAATTCACAGTGGACAGTCGGACACTCTAGGAACGAGAGGCCTTAAACTGGACGTCTGTACTTGCTCAGCACACACTGTACTCTACGCCATACATACCTGCCGAAGTGCTGTGTCCGATGCTGCGGTTGTAGCCGGCTTGGGGGTGTGCATGTGAATGTGAGAGGTACGTCCGTGTGCAGCGTGCACTCTCAGCACAATGCTCTTTCATAACATGCCCTGTGGCCCCAGGATGCTCTTTGCTCACTCAACAATGAAATGCGTGGTCCTGGAGCCGATGGTCTGGCATTTCAGTACGGAAATGACAAACTTTGCCTTCCACAAGAAGCCGTGATGATAAAAGAGAGAGTGGAAGAAGAGTTTTAGCCCCGAGAGTCGAATTAGGCAGCGAGCTGCACCTTTTGTTCACCACTGACGACCAACACATCCAGATGGACTTGTCCTTCAGCCCGGACATTGGGAAGTTCTTTTTAATGACGCCGTTCTATAATAATCCACAGAATAGAGGAGCGGGAAGTGCTGGCTGACACACAGATCACTCATCTCTGCTCTGCAACACACACACCATCTTGCTCCCGTTTGCTTTCTTCCTCTGTAAAATCTGTCGAGGCGTCTGACAACTGGAGAGGCGTCTCTCTGAAAACAACGAGGCTAGCACATCTCATCACCACAGCAACAATTACGGCTCTATTTCAGGCTTATCTCTGGCTCGGTGCGCGTGTGCTGGAATTAATAATATGAGCCTCCTCTGTCAATCTGTCACTCACTTAAACACCTCACACAGAGAAAGAGAGCCAGATTTCCCAGATTGCCATCGCCTGCCCTGCGACGGTCGGCATTAATGGACACTTTGTAGTTAGGCTCCTATCTGCCGCCATTGAGAACGATGACTTTGATAGCCCATATTTCTCTCAACGTTGCCTAATGGCTGCCGGGATTAATGGCAGAGGCGATACTCGACAGCCATTTTGGGCTTAGGGTGACTCAGCTCTATTTGTTCATTGCAGACTCCCTGAACAGCTCTGTAATTGCAGTAATGCTCAGATTTTGCTGTGTTTAAAGCCTGTCTCTGGTCTTACTGCAGCATTTTCCACTCTGTGTCTGCACATTGTGAGGTGGTTGTGTTTACGGTGCCTCGGTGTGACATTTTAAGGAGCGTAAGTGGCGGTGGGAGATTAGGAATCAGGCTTTTCTCGTATTCCTGACTGTCTGAGCTTGTTGGTTGGCTTCAACCTCATTTCAGAGGCTAATACGTCCCTGTTCTTACAGTTTTCTCCCATTCTCAATAATTGAATATATCTGGAGTTCTTGCTCCACAAAAAAACACGACTTCACTTTTACAGAGACACGGTTTGACAACAAGCTTGGGATTAGATGGGCCCTCCCACAAGCCGAGAACAACAGGGCTCACTTAAATCACACTTGTTTTTTAGACATAACTTGAAAAGTCATTTCTATCTAGCAGAAACGGTGTTTTCATGCATTTGTGCCACATGTAGTTTTGCAGATAAAACCGTTAGGAGAAATGGAGTGAATAAGAAATGAACGTCAGCGGCAGCGCTGCTTTCCAATATGCTGGGTGGCATACTGAAAAATCTGAATGTGAATAAAAGGCTGAATGAGGCCGATTCATTTTGTGAACAATAAACAAGAGTTTCTGATGCAAGCAAAGCTGACGCGACTCAACTCAGCCAGATTTATTCAGAAAGCAAGATATAAAGAAGGCGGTGAACAGATTTTTACTGGGGACAAAACATTTGGTGACGCTTAATAAACACATCAGTCAAATCTCGGATATAAAAAATACATCTTGATATGAAGGATCCTGTCAATGTGCATCTAAAACATGGGCTGTGGTATAATATAACGTGACTTTTCTCCATTAGGTCAACACTTATAAGCCTGTTTATTACTAATGAGCTGACATGTTTCAAGAGAGTTTTAGCGACACCAGTTTTCATGGTGCTGCGATAGGCGTGATGCGTGTGCACAAAGCCAGGGGTTGCAGAGTTCTCAAGCGTGGTGTGGACATTAGATAATGCTCTCTTGTTATGATGTTTTGACAACGTGTTGCTCGAGCCAGATGCCAAGTGGGAGCCCACATGGGATGTAAACTGTGTGGGTTTGTGTGTCTGTAACTGTGAATTAATTCTCCAGCTGTTTCGTTCTGCACAGATCACATTAATGATAGAACAGAGGCACAGGCCCTCAGACTGCTCATCAAAGAGAGAGTGGAGGCAGGAATGAGGTCTAAAGCTAGAGTCCGACGGTTTGAGAAACAGAAACAAGACAACTTGAGCAAAATACAGTGCAAAATAGAGCAGCGGCATGACTCAGCACCTGCAGGGCAACTCTGCTGCCTCTCACCACCTCTCCTTACTCCCGCTTCCTGCCCTCTTCGCTGTTTCTCTCCCCTGATCTCTCTCTCGTCTCTCTGGGACCAGGGCTTCTACTCTCCCCTCACATTATCACAGTGGGTCTGGCTCTCCCGCTGTCAGAGCCCTTGTTAATCCCCTCACCCCCTCACCCTCACCCCTCTGGTTCTGCTGACTTGGACTCTTCTTCACCACACAGTAGGAAGGTCATCCCTCCGTCTTCTGTGTAGTGATGGGCAGAGAGGAGGAGGTGCAGAGCATATGGTTAGTTAACTTTAATGCGAAGGCAGATGTCTCTATGTACTTGTGAGATCAGTGAACTGGAAATGTGTCGTTCTACAGAACGATCAGACGAGGGAGCATTTGTAATTTTGGTTGTCGGGAGGCTGCAGCTCAAACTTATGCACATGTGTCTGTAGCAGTGACCGGAAGAGTTTGATGAACTCTCTGAAGATGTTTTTCACTGATGCCTTTAATATGACAAGCAAGTAAATTTTTTACTGTAATGAAACATATACATGATGCAACACACATCTGCACACTACACGCTGCCTGTGTAGGTGTATGAAAAGACCGAGCACAGCCTTCGACTCTTACATTTGCTGAAGCCATGCCAAAATCAAAACACAAATCTAATCACCTTTTCTTGATGCTTTTGTGTCCCCCTCTTTTATTGTTCATCCCTTTAAGCCGCTTAGGCCAGACCTCTGTCCCAGTGCCGGCAGGCTGCTAAAATGAGGTGAAATGAAGTGTGTAGAAAGAGGTTTGGGCGTGTGAGACCACTGCCTGTTTAACTTTGCATAGCTCTGTAGCCAGCCAGCCAAGCAGACACACTGGAAAAACAGCTACACAGTGGTCCATCAGACAAGCTGCTCCACTCCTCTAATGCAGAATCCTCCAGCCGGAGTAATGCTCCACATGCCAGTTATATAAGTGAAGAGAAGAGAATCTGACAGTGCAGCGTGAGGTGTGAGATTATAAGCCAGGTTTGTGGCACAGCGCTCATACTCAGCACAGTCAGTGAGATGCCCCTTGATCCCACTCTCACATGCAGCTGCCTGAAAAACTGAGCGAGGCCCTGCTGTAAACTTGCAACTGAAAAGTGCCCAGAGGCTCTTTTGTCCCCTAAAGTTGCCGCAAGAAGCTGCAAGGTTAGAGCAGGAAGCAGAGGAGGAGGAGGAGACTTGCTGTCAGGACAGGAGAGTGACGGTGGGAGCCAAGAGGTCCTGCAGGTGTTGGTGTGTTAGCAAACCACATTTGACTTGAGCGACACATGAAGAGGGTGCAGGTGACCTGTCACACATCTCACATGATGCAGGAATGGGAGGGGGGCTAATGTTGTATCTGCCTGTCTAGAAGTACGGGTGAAGCAGAGCATAAGAGAGAGGAATTTTAAAGTGCAGAGCGGAAGAAACACCTCAGGAGAGAGTTGAGAATCTGGACAATGTAGGAGACATAAGAAAAGCAGAAGAGGCCAAAGGCCAGAGGCCTAGATTTTTAGGAATAATGAGAGATTATTTTTACAGATTATTATTTATTTTACACAATAAAGCTACACAATAAAGAATAAATAAAACTGAAAGACAACTTCAACTGTAGCTAAATAAAACACTGTCCACAGCTACACAACATAGATTACAGTAGTAGTGAGCAGAATGACCAAAGCTAGTAATGCGTGTTGAATTACTCAGAAGCTTTAAATGACTGTAATCCAGACATATATATGCCAGACATACTTAAATAAAAATCTGCCCATCAAAATATCTGAATAAACAGAAATGAGAGGTTGACTTTAGAGTAAGCTAAAGTCCAAATGCATCATAAATGAACAGTCCCATGTGTAGCGGACACAACGGGTCTGAGGTGGCCCAGCGTCGGTGAACAGCTCCACACCTGAGGACACACACCTTTATTAGAGGACTGCTAATTAAGTGACGGAAAACAGAGATAATGGCCTCTCGAAGGACGTCCACACTCCTCTGGGATAACTCCTCAGAATGAGGAGTTGCAGCAGACCCCACAGATGTGCTCGCATAAAAAAAGAACCACACACATTACCTGTAAATACACTGTTTTTTAACAACAAGCTGCTGGTTCTATGCAGAAGGCACCAAACCCAGAGACAGTCCCCACTTCAGGGCAAGAAATATTTTGGCAGCCTCGTGCAAACCCACAGCTTGTTGTTAGTGCTATTCCTTTCAAACTCGAGACTCCAGCACAGTTGCTACCTAACCTTGGCTTGATTAGTTTAGTCTCATCAGAGAACTTTCAATTCATTTATGGCATCAAGTTGAAATAAAATGTGAGCAAATGCTGTTTTAATGAATAAAACAAAATTGAGTTTTAATGATACAAACTCAAAGCAAAGCAAATTAAAACCTCTTTCCTGTGACTTCTGGGAAATTTAGAAAATAATGATGATTTTGAAGCAGATGAGTCAGACTGAGGCAAAGTTGGAGCATCACCAAACGATAAATTAACTACAGCATAGAGTGACTCTAATGAGGTAAACATCATCATGAAGCTTGAGTCTTTGTTGTCTTATTGCCGATCAGGATCTCGGCATTCGAGTTTCGAGTTGAAGTCAGTGTTGTCAGTCTTACATAATCGTTTTGTGAGCCTGTGTGTTCTCATAATAACATGTTGGATTTAGCAAATCGAACAACAAATCTCGTCCAACAGATGCCTAACGTGTGCTTGTGTGCGAGTTCTGTCTTGAGCTTGGAGTGTGAATCTAATTCCGTGGCTTCTGAGTGAGGTGTTGGTCTAAGTGAGGATGTTAACAGCCTGTCGCTTCACTAGGGCTGCCAGGCGCCGCTTCCATCGCTGCAGATTTGCTTTCTCAGCCTCCACTTTTTTGAGCGGAGGAGGACTGGTGCTGGTTAAAATGGCAACGCGGCGCTGAAGGGTTCCCGTGGGTGACCTTGCTCTTTTCTGACACATCCGCTGGTTCAGTTCAAGGTAGCAGAGGCTCTCTGGGTCTAAAGCAACAGCTTCATTTGGAGGAATTCAGCCAGTTGATTAAAAAGGAGCATTCAAGTGGAGGATACTGAGAAACTGTAAGGAATGTGAAGAACAGCGCTTTAATGGAAATTCTTACTTCTCCAGTTTATTTTCACAGTTCAGAACCGCACGTTATGTCCTCTCCTTCCTCTGGTCGAGGCACCGTAGCACTGACTGCTCTGTCAGTGAAAAATGAGGCCCGATGCTGTAACAGCATTATCTGCGGGGAGAACGAACGAGGCCCTTCTCCGGCGTGACAGCCTCGCTAACCGCCTCTGACAGGCCGCAGGAAGCCACAGCCACAGAGACCACGTCTGTCGTCGCCCCGCAGTGAGCAGGTCACGGCTCCGCGTGGGCAGAGTGCGTCCCAACGTGTTCTCCACTGTCGTACAGTCAGACACATTCACACCTGCTCGCCTTGCTGTTAAGGAAAGTTGGCTACTGATGGCTGAAGCTGTTTGAATTCATCATTAAAGCGAGCCTAATCCTCACAAATGCGAAGTGTTTGACCCACAATAATGGGATCATTAGGGAGAGCGTTGTTTGATGTGGTTTGCTTATGTTTAGTGAGATCAAAACGACTAAAGTTTATATGTAAAGCCCAGTACTGCATGCAAATCCTCAATGGGATACAGCGACATCAATGATTCCTGACCCACTATGAGCTCTCAAAGAAGACGAGGAAATCAGCTAAAAAGGAAACACTTCAGAAAGACAGAACAAAACGAAACCTCAGGGAGGAAATTCAAAGACATAAACTCACCTCAGAAACATGAAAACTATATTTACTAAGATCTAACCCAGCCTTTCCCAATGTGTTGTTCTTACATTTACACGCTGGCGTGGCAGGTGGTCATTTCGGCTGAACTTTGCTCCGTCCCATTTCAGGGTTTACTCCTGTCATGTAGAGACACTTTTGCTTCAGGGTCAATGCAAAAGCTCTTTCAGTTTGATTTATTTTGTGCCATGACTTTGTTGAATCTTCCTTCCTTCGCCTCAGTGTGTCTCTAGGCATCAGAAACACGCGGAGCACATGTAGTCTGTTCAAATTTGCCACGTTTTTCGGAGTAATTCCCAAGTGCAAGAGCTGCATATGAACAAAAATCACATTCTAGGGCAATTTGGAGATGAGGTTGCCAGATTGGACCTCGGTTCCCCAGCCTCGGTCTGTTTGCCTTGCGAGACCAGCTGTGATGCAGCCCTCTTTGGAGAGGCAGACGGAGAACATGCAACCTTTATTCTGAAAAGCCAGGCCCGCCGGGATGGCGGCTCCTAAAACGGCGTCAGATGGCGGCGAGGCCCGTGGACATGAGGGGCATTTTGATGTGAGTCAACAACAACTTGGAGTTTAGAACACGAACAGCAGGAATGCGGCGCTGTCACAACAATGGTTTCGATTGCAAGCTAAGGAGGAAAAGAGCGTTTGTGGGTTGAGAGAACTCGCTGGAAAATTCCCAGAGCTCATCATTATTCTATCGCCACACGTAGTCGAGAACATCTACCCTCTATTAGCGCATACAGTACGTCTACAGTAGTAAGATCTCATCTTCAGTCCTGCTTATTGGTATTCAGGGCAATGCAGAGAATGCAGAGCAGAATTACAGTACGTCTGTGAGGCAGGAATGGGAGACAGTGATTACGTCTCTCTGTAGTCAAACGGCTCCAAAGCTCCTCTCCCGCTTCTGTCAGGAGATGAGGCTCACGCTGAAGCTGAGGGCAGGCAGACACAGAAGATGTCTTCCTGTTTTCCAAACTCCTCATCATGCTCTTTTAGAGAGAAACTTTTCCCCCCCGCCTGCTTGTGTGTGACGACTCTGAAGTCTTTCCTCTGCCTCAAACTTTGCATGAACTTCCTTTGTTTTTACAAAGGCTTCTGGGAGTTTAGAGCAAAGGCGAAATATTTTTCTGATTGTCGCATGAAAATCTCTGGTGCCTCTCTCTTGACGTCGCGGCTTTGCACGTCGGTGGTGAAAAGTTTCTGAGGCTTGTGTAAGATTGTTGTAACTGTAAAGACAATCGAGCAGGAGCGCAGCGTTCGTCATCTGTCACTTAGCAGTTTGAGTTTTGGATTTGTCACATGAATAAGGCAGTGATGACAGTTAAGGCAGCTGCATCGCGTCTGCTGGTGGTTTATTTACCAAGCAAACTTCACATAGTGTAAAAATGATCCGCAAATAACTCTCCCTTTGAACACACTGTATTTTTAAATGGACCTGAACCTCCGTTAATGATTGCGAAGGAGACAACGGCGTTTAAAATCGGTTCAGCCTTCATCCTTCCCTCCTCCCGGCGACAGACTTCTCTAGGTGATCAAACTGCAATCAACACTGATTAAAGCTCTCAGCCAAAAGCAGCAGATGGTCATACAAACTGTACGAGCAGATATATGTATGTGTAATGTGGCGTACGGCTACTCTGAGTAAAACAACGTATGTGCCGAAGAATATGCTGGTCAGACGCCTCATTCTTCCCAATGTTCATTCACAGGTACTTTTAGTGCCTTTGTAATCAAAATGGTGCTAATTAATAACCCAGTGACACCTAATCTGAAAATACTCCCCCTGGAGCAATAAATGTTTTGATTAAATGGTTTTAAGAATTCATTAAAACTCATTTCTGACTTTTGTTCATTAACAAATCAAATAACCAGTTTGTGAGACTGTTTGTTGCTTACTTAATTTCCTTGAAACGCTTCAAGTGTGTGAAACCAGATAGAACTGTACCCAAATTCACGTGTTCCTCTCCTGTGGCATCGATCACTCTATGAAGGTACATGATGCTGGGATTGATTTCCGATTAGACCCAGAACCTTCAGAGACAGCACCGCCAGCGTTTATTGACGCCCTGCTTCGGCTTCTTTGTTGCAGGGAAAGTATTGAACACAGACCTGCGCCACTACCTCAGTCTGCAGTTTCAGAAGGGCTCCTACGACCACAAGCTCCAGCAGATCATACGAGACAACCTCTACCTACGCACCATCCCCTGTAAGTACTGTACACCACACAGGGCTGCAGCCGTAAGTCATGCACGGCAGCACAAAGCCAACTAGCGACGCGCAGGACGGAACTGTGTAACCTACTTTCAGTGCACGTATGCTTTCAACTGAAGGACCTCATGGGCACAATGAGGACGTTTTTATGCTTCACACAGCTGGAGATCCGTCTCACCAGAGGCAGCTTTAATGTGTTCGCCTTCTATTAATCTACAGCGAACTGGATACGCACACGACACACGCACAGTCATCTGTCACAGCTCTGTGTCGCACAAAACACACACACGCTTCAATGTCATCATAGAAACCTGACCAAGGACATCTCTCTAATACCCAGGTAACTTATTTACTTTTATCCTCCTAGTGATCAAAGTCATACTCTTTCCATAAATAACCCTGCGCTTCGCCTTTGCTGCTGCGCTTTCCACGCTGACATTCTGCACAGCGGGGCCATCACCAGCTATTATTCTTTGCTCAGTCGGTAATGGAGTAGTACATGAAAATGTTGGTTCTGTGGGCAACCAAGACCCAGCAGAGGTGAACTGTATAATATATGTTCTGAACACTCTTACGACTGCAGTTGAATCTCATATTGACTATTACAACAGTTGGAGCAAGTGTTTTAAATATTTTGAAGCATCACTTTCCAGCAGCTGAGAGAGGGTCACATTTTCAGCTCAGACATGTGTTTTTTTTATTTTGGTTATTTAAATTATTTTAAGAGCTTGAATGTTGTAATGCTTTTAAAACGAAAGCATGAAAATGAGGGAGACGGCTGTTAGTGACATACAGGCGCAAATTAATATCCTGACTACGGCTTCAGAGGGTTGCAGAATTGAAATGATGGTGCAATGGTCTAAATTTAAAAATCAATATTAAAAAGACATTTCCTACATTTAAATTCACCACACTGAAAATGCTAGAGGAGACGCGGCGGTGAAGCAGTAGCTGTAATCCTGAATCTGTGATGCAGGTCACACCATTACTGAATAGTGAAAATTCATCAGGTCCTGCCGAAGCCTGACTCGGCTCAGAGGAGAGCCATAAATGAGGTTTTGGTCACATGCAGAGCGTCTGCTCCTGAGGCGACGACAGACTCTGCACTGTCACAAACAAACAGCATCGCTGCTCTTCCTCCTCCGAGCGCTGGAAGTTATTCAGTCTGAGGGTGAAAAGCATTTGGAAGTGAGCTGCTTACCTTTCATGTATATTTAATTTCTTTATTTGTTCTGCTGTTTTTTTGTATCGAAAGTGGAGGAATGTCCTCCTCACACATCCCAACGCTCTCCGTTATCCCTCCTCTGCTTCACTCGCTCACTCGCCTCCTTCTTTCATATACCTGTCAGTCAGACTGAGCTGGGTTGTTTCCTGAGGGAGTTGAGCTCAACTTGGATTGTTATTAGGTTTTGCTTTTCAAAGCTCAGCAGCGATGGGAGTATCTCAGGTCAGTTACAGTGTATGGACAGATTGATTATATAGTTTTGCAAAACTCTTACTGTACACCTGCGCTTTGCTGCACACACACACACACACACACACACTGCTGCGACCTCGTCCACACCGCAGCATTAAATACCACTGAACATGATTTTTTTCATGTACAATAGAGGCAGTCGTTGAGGTTTTACGACCCGTAACCGGAATCCATCATGGGCAGTGTGAGTCTGACTCTCTAATCCACTGCTGGAATTACTGTCCTAATGAGCAAGAGACAAGTGTCAGCGCCTCCATCATTCGCTCGCCTGCTTTCAGTCTCTCATCCTTCAACCTCTGTTGTTCACTTTCTGTGTTTCAATGATCCCACCTTGTGAAACTTGGTTTACCCATTTTCCCTTTATTTTGCAGCAACTGTATATTCGTACACACTGATTTAACTTATAATAAAAATGTAGTGTATTTGTTTCTTAATAGTGAAACTGCCTCAAATTATAATCTACTAATAAACGTGATGAGTCTCCTGGTTAAAAGACGTAAAGTGTAAACAACAGTGTAACATCACGCACCTGTACAGCTGCAGGTCCCGTGTGTGACACTTTAATCTGCGGACAGCTGGCCAGGCAGACATTAACCACAGAGGACCACAGGGCTAAGCAGCACCAGACGAGGTGTTTTGTTGAGTAATGGGTTTGTCTGTTGCTTTTCTCAGCTCAGACCTCACTCTATCTCCTGCTCATCCTGCACTTGTTTAGCTCTGGCCTCAGCCTCCGACTGTGCGGCGCACGCTCCAGTCCCCGTGCACTGAAAAGTAATTCTCTCATTGTGGGAAATCAATATGTTGAGTAAAATGGTACGTTGAGGCAGCAGTGGTAGTCCACAAAATGGAAAAATTACAACACAGAATCATTTATTGAATGTGTCGAGCGTCACAAATGGATAATAAATTAGCATGTTTGAGGGTGGATTTAAATCCAGAATGTGTGTGACAATCACACGGACAGCAAGAGGATTAGCAGGGACGGTTTGTGTCACTGTGCCAATGGTCCACTTAGGTTAACTACAGCCACACTGCTGTACTCTCGCTGAACTCCAGCTGATCTGTTCTGTCCTGTTTGTGTGCCAACAGTAGAGGGTCAGTTCTGCTGAGCCACCGCACATTGGGCCCATGATGAAAGAATTATTCATACGTACTTTTAGCACAGTTCTGAACTTCAGTAACTGATTTGTTAAAGAGATCGAAAGATGTGGAAATATCAAGAGGAGATTGTTGCCCTGTCTGTTTGTGATAAAGCTGACGTCTACTTCACTGGTTCCTGGGCCTGGTTCCATCGCATTTGGACTCTTACAGAAATGCTGAAGGAGCCTCTTAAGAGGTCTGAAGAGGACAAAAGGAGGAGGTTTCTGATAAGGACACAGAGACGTCAGGGTCGCTCAGTCCATCGACTCCCCGCAGAGATCAGAGATGGGGAGAAGGAGTTTGATGTCACACACTCTGTCTCTCTCACGCACACACCTACACACTAGCTCAGATACATGTTCTCAGTACCTCACAAATGCTTTGGTGAGCATCATGTGCATATTCATCTGTAACCCTAAGGAAGAGGCTGCGTCCAAGTGGATTTCCCTGCTTTCACCCCCCTTGGTTGTTAATACATTATAGCATACAGTAAAAGAATGTGGAAGTGGAAGTAGGTTGTTTTGTATTTGTTGTTGTAAATGCTAATACAGTAGCTTTTTGCGAATGTAATTCTCATTACAACATGACAGCAGCACAGTAAGCCAGGCGTTGTGTTAACAGCGAACACTCCAAAAAGGCAGCAGGTACCTTTGTGATGGTCTTTTATTCCCTCTGAGCCTTCTTTTTTTGAAGCTCCCCAGCAGAAATATGACAGAATCATGGCAAATTCGTGGCCTGCGATTTCTCTGATGTTCCTGTCGTGGCCTCCTGTCAGTGCATTTATACATCGCATAAATAAGTTGCCATTTGTTGTGGTCCAGTATAGACGGACTCATGCAAACATGACTTTAATCACTGTGTGTGATCAAACGGCTGACAGCTGTTCAGCTTAGCTTAGCGTAAGGACTGGAAAAAGAGGAAATCCAACAAGCGCGTCTCAAGCTCACTAAGTAAAACGTTGGTTGTGTCTAAGCAAAGGTGCAAAAAGTGAACACGTTGAGGTGCTTGTCGTCAGCTCTTGCTCCTAATGGACAGGGCCAGCGCTGATTTCTACTCTTGATACTAAACTGTTCAGCCATGAGACAGATTTGAATCCCCTCATATTCAGTTGTGAACAATTCTCCTCCTTTCCCATCCCAGAGATACACAGAAACTCATCCAAATCCATCCCCTGCTGGGTTAACTTATACTGTGAATAACTTTGCTTGCTGACAGAAAGTCTCTGATTGCTGTGATAAAGCCTCCCCCACATCCAAACTCCTGTCTGGTTCAATTAACTGCTGCGTATCCGCTTCACCTTCTTTAACACATAGTGAGCATTTTGCCTGAAAGACCGTCTTCCAGCAGTTTATTGAAGACACATCCGAAGCGTCGCTCCTCTGAAAACAAAAGTGCGACAAGATGTTCCAGAGTTCTGCCTTAAAAGATTGTTGCTTTTGCTCGGTTGCACCCTCAAAGCTCAGCGAGCACTCATTATATTGTCAGCGACTGAACCACAGTAGGAAGCTTATGGTATTTTGGTTTGACACCCAGGATGAAAACTAAGGGAGATACTTGGCAGGTACATAACTGTGGCTCAAGTAATTGGGCTACAGGGGACATTTTTGAGGGACCAAAGTCAACGCCGGCGGGCAGACAACTTGTTAATGAGAAGCAGCAGAGGCTGGCATTCTCACATACAACGCAGTGTCAACTGCCTTTAGTAACACAAACTGCGGAAGGAAGTGTCTCTGATTATGATTGTTCTTTTTCAAACTGTGTTTTTGCTCTTCAGCTCTTGTGCAGAGAGGCTGTCACCATCCAATTAACCAGAAAATATAGGAGTGAAAAAACAAAAGGGGAAGTGGCAACATAAAGTTAGTTAATAGGCCACTGGGCCGGCGGCGAGAACCTTCTCCTCTAATTGGCCGACTCTACAAGAGTCAAGAAATACTTGGAGATTCAACAACATATTGCAACTAGATTTCGTCAAGTTTAATAAAATATTCTATTTAAGGCTGTAAGACTGTTTTAATGCAACATATTCTGTTGGCAAACAGATCAGCAAATGCCCTTAATGTATAATTAATACAAAAGGCCGCTGAGTGTTTAGCTGCGGTGCGTTGGGTGGGGTTAGACCATTAGAGAGCGTGAACGAAAATTCAGTCAAACTCTGATGATTCTGCAACATACTCTACTTTTGACTTATCTCTCAGCAGGTGCCTGACTTGAGTTGATAATCTCGTCTGCGTGGAGTTTTTATTGTCTCTCTGCTTTCGTCTCTCGCTGTGCTGGCCGCGGGCCCCGCTATGTGCTCAGGCTTTCTCAGATTCTGGTCAGGTTGATTTAAAAGTTTAAAGTGGCTGTTTTTTCCGAAAACAGTGGTTTGTGCGTCAGCCTCTGCGACTGACCAGTGGCCTGCCCGCGTGGTTTCCCAGCATTCCTCCCTACGCTCACCCTTGTCCTCCCTGTGACCCTGAAAAAGATTCACCAGCTACTGAATTGAATATATTTTCTCCGTAACCATGTGTGACAGTGAATTTAGGCGACAGAGATTGCTATGGAATGTGGCGCAGATGATTGATTCATGCTGTGTGCTTTGTTCAGCCTCCCAGGCAGAAAAACACTGTCCTGCCACATAAGTTTCTACAGAGCGGACGGGTTTGGTGACACGTCGTCTAATTAGCCCTGAGTGCAACAGTGGCAGAGACCTCCTGGATTATTCATGGAATATGGTTTACATAATTCTTGTGCTAATGTAATCCATTTGGTCCATCTTTGTCTTGTGGATATTCATCTTGGAGGAAGATGAAACAGTGTTATGTGTGCATTGAAATAGACTTTGGATTCACTGTGTGAACTGCATCAACCCTGACTCTACCTGGACCACAGCAGCAGCCTATTCGTCCAGCTGCTTCCGTCACATGTTATATTACGATCATTGTAATGTACTCAGCAGTTTCCTTTCAGCTGTTACCTGCACTTACTGTACATTAAGAACGTCTGAGGAATAGCTTGGTAGTACAACTTGGACTTAATGAAATTAACCCCCAGTGCAACACACGCTCTCATCAATTATCCATCTTTCACAGGAAGATCTTTTTAGGTCTTCTAAAATTAGATACACCCTCCTACTGCAAAATGCAATGCAAATTGTATAGACCTCATAAACAAAGTAGAGTATGAATCAACAAAGAAAAGCCTCTTTTTCTTGAACCTGCATAAAGACAAATTGAAATAAATCTAGACGATGTTTTATACTGTTGTTATCATTATGTATAATTTTTGTATGAAATACTTGAAAGTGTTTAGCTGATTGATTCACTCACATTCGAGAACCTGTGAGAAGCAAAACAATCTGAAGGTTCCTTCAGGTTCTGGTACGTACTGCAACAGCCTGTTACATTGGATCCTCATAAGTGTTTCTCTGCCGAGTAGCAACAATCTGCTGCACATATCTTCTAAGACTTTAGGATTTATTCCTTGTGTTTTTTCAGGCACCACACGGCTTCCCCGCGAGGGAGAGGTGCCGGGTGTAGACTACAACTTCATCAGTGTCGGAGACTTCAGGATCCTGGAGGAGAGCGGACTTCTACTTGAGAGCGGGACCTACGATGGTAGGTGTCACTGTGGTGTTGAGAATATCACAAATGCGTGTGCGTTTTCCTACATGAGCCACATCGTCAGCTCTCCATAATGGAATGGATGTAGCTCAATAGTCAGGCATTATGACTTACAGCCTGCTTTAGTAAAATGTGACGAGCGGGATGAAATGTATTGATCAGCCAAACATGATTAAAGGCTTGTTGGAAGTGACAGTCGGATTAGCAGCGATAGTCGCAGCTTTTCAGATGAACTGCGATACAGTTTCTCTGCAGTGAGCCGCTGAAGGATGAAGCAGGCAGACCTGAGATTTAAATATAGATGGAAATACAGCAGAAGCATGCACAAGGCTGTAACTCTTTCCATCGGGGATTAAAGTAAATCTTATTTGCAGAAGAATAAACATTTTCCTGCCGAATGGAACCAGACTGGTGTAGTGTGTGGATGCAGGTGTGTTCTGAAGAGTAATAACCATTACTGGGGTCATACTGTACGTTTATGATATTAGAGCAACGTTTGAAAACACAACAAATATTGTTCATCCGTTTACTGAATGTATTGTATATATTTTGGTTCATTGCATATACACACTTATGAAGATAAAATGTGTGAAACAATGAAATTCTAATGAAAAAATATGCAAAAAAAACAAAAATGGAAGTGAATTCTCCGGAAACAGTGATCTAATTACCATGGCCTACAGCAGTTTACACTGGGATGGTACAGATATTTGAATTCTGACTCTAACCACAGCAGCTGCAAAGGCAATATGTACTGAGAGTGTGCACAGTGGATGTGAAAGCAGTGGGAGGTTCACTTAAACGTAAATGTGCAAACGTAAAACGACTGACTGCGTCCGCACACGTGCACGAGCCAGGACGAAACGTCTCTGCTGGCTTCCTTTGTCTTCCGTTTCCCCCGAGGGCGTCGGCAGCTACGGGCCTGCGAGGGCGCATCGAACTTTAGAGCGAGAATGTTGTCTGTGTCAGGTCCAGTATGTAGGGTGCACAAATGTTCAGACTGTATTCATGCAGGACGCTGTAGCACCTGATAGCGACCTTCTGTAAACAAGTCAACCTGCTGATCCTAACAGCTGGCTGCACAGTCACACACCAAGAGCTCCCACTTGTCCTACTCATGCTTTATTCATGGGATAAACCAGCTTCTTCGTTCCCCTCCCTCTCTCCTCTCGCAGACACAACCACTAAACATTGGCTAAACATCAACATTCAAAAGCTGTTTTTATGATTGCACCGCGCAGGTCAACGGTGGCTGCTATTCTACAAGGAATAATCAGGTTCTTATAGCCGGTTTGCACTGTGACAGATATCTCAGCTTGGCAGCTCTCTTTAAGCTTATTTTTTCTTCCAGCAAATCCAGGTTGTTGTTAAGTGATGAGGGGAGGATGTACAGTCTCTTCACAGTTCTTGCTTCCTGTGTGAAAATTAAATATAAAGTTGAATTCTCATTCGGATACAGTGGCCTCAGGGTAAAAGCTTTCTCTTGGGTGCACAGGAGTTCAGGTGTTTTTCTGCCGCTGTGTATTTGTAGTTTGTGTTTGTTCATGGAGGATGAAGTTTGT
Source organism: Macropodus opercularis (assembly GCA_030770545.1). NCBI lineage: Eukaryota > Metazoa > Chordata > Actinopteri > Anabantiformes > Osphronemidae > Macropodus > Macropodus opercularis. The sequence continues at coordinate 8,533,025 of CM061099.1, forward strand.
ATCATGAAGCCAATCTCCCTCTGCAACATGGTGACAGCAACACTCATTCAAAACGAATCCTGTACACCTTGTGTCCCCGTAAATCTCCTAAGAGCTCAAGGATCAGGCATCAGGTTACAGGAGCTGCGAACTGAGGCCACATGGGATATACAGCCTTTACACAGAGGGCAGAGAGGCAGAATAGCAACGGAGGAAGAGCATGTAACGGCTCCTCCTCGGCTCCTGGTTGAAACCCTCTTTGCTTGGCTGTGTGCAGATGTGCGGATTAGTTTCTCAAAAGTTGGAGGGTTTCAGTGAAGTACCCCTGAGCGAGCACTGAAGGCTCCGGCAGTGGCTGCCCCCCCTCTTTCCTTCCTCTGAAAGCCAGTCTGCTCCGGCGCTGTGGCCAGCGACAGAGAGCGCTGATCTCTAAGAGGAGCTGGGAGTAATTGGATCGAGGAATGAGATTTACTCCGTTTTGTAGTGTTTAATGCTCAGCTGTTTTTATTTGTGAGAGGAGGATAAACGAGGTCAGGTATCCCCTCTATTCGGTTACATTCCCTTCGTGGACAGCTCACGAATTACCTTCAGTTTATAAGCAAACAGTAAGTGAGCTGTGCTCAAGGTACTAAACTAATGGGATTTTTAGCTCATCATAATGGTTTCACTAATGGTCGCAAATGACTTGAATGCTCATTATGTTAATGCTTCACATATATAATACTTTGCCTCTACTTTTGTTTGGGTCATTTGATGCATAATTGTTACTTAAACACTCTTCTTGTCTATTTAACTCTTTTATTAAACTCCCTGCCGTAAGTGACCCTGTTAATCCCTTCAAGAAACGTCAAGAAAGGTTAGTCAGAGGTTCGGGTGCAACACGCACACATTGCCGTGAGGCCGTGTGCGGGTCCAGGCTGCTGTGTGATTGGTACAGTACATGCTGAGTGCTACATGTTGGTCTGGAGGGTCTCATTTTGCCTGCCAAGCAGACGCATCAGCCATCTGCGCCAGGCCCCCAAGAGCCAGTCTTTCTGAGCTTTTTGTGCCTCCTCAGTCTCGATGCCTCAGAGGTTCAGGTTGGTTTACTTTTTCAGAGAACAGAGAAGCCAGACAAGAACTGAATGGTCCAGTGCAGTGAAGTGTGACACTGGAGCAACTGCTGCCAAAAAGATGAAAGGCCGCACAACAGAGGTTTTTTTTAGATTTAAATGAAAATTCTTAAAGCTCTTGTTCTTTGATTACACTGGGTGCGAGTGGGCATTAATGCATCTGCAGTAGGGTGAGGGGTCACGACGAGAGCCTGCTCATGACATGTATACTGGCCTTCTAACCTGAATGTTTCCATTACCAAGAGCCAAACACCATGAAAGTGCACACGCACACTTATAGAGGATGGGGCTCACTCCTGTCTCATCACACACCAGGATCACAGGAGTATGGCTGCACAAGCTCCCCTGCTCATCAGCTTATGAGGTTTCCCTCCATTTATAAAGGCAAGCGCTGCCACAAATCTACTGACGCGCTGCTTTCACACACCTGCCCATCTGCGACACACATTTATTAGGGCCAAGAGACATGTTTGTAAGTAATTAATCACAGAGGTAGCGTCTGGCTGATGAATGTCAGCGCGTGGCAGGAGACAGGCAAGCGGGGATTAGCCAGCAGACCCCATCTCTCCGCGCTATCGTTGCGCTACTCCTGTTAATGAAGCCATCTTTGACAAATGCGGATGAGTGTCGCTTGGCGAACGCTGTGCAGCAGCGAGAGGGGCGGACTTCCATCCAGCCTCCTTCTCCTCCTCTACCTTCCTGCTGATTTGAGCGAGATGAGCGTTGCTGCATTAACCCAGTTTACTGCGCTGGCTCGCCGGAGGAGACGAGGCCGGGCGCGGCATGAGCTCACTTATCAAAAAAAGCTGTGGTGGTGTTACTGTATCATGCTATAAAGCTGTTGGAGAGACTGTGATGTTTTCCTCAGAGCCCTCTGTTCTTCTGTTCTGCCTGTTGTCAGCTCTCAGTACGAGGCTAGAAAAAGATCTGGAGTTGATCAATGCTGCTCTTACAGTACAGCATGAATCATGTCTACACAATCATCCTTAAGTACATCAAAGGTTCATTATACCATGGTCTCATAAGCATCTGGGTCCAAATGAAAATAAGATCAAGTTTATGGAGGCTAATTAAATTGCTGAAAATCCCTATTTCCCAGCGGTATCGCTTCCTATTATTTAATTAATCTAATTATAAATCAGGATTAATTAAATTCTGATGATTGCATATTGTGTGAACCAAGTAAATATTTGACCTTACAAATGAATTGCCAAATGTTAATTTCATATTATTGTGAAAACGCATCAGACGGCGCAGCATTTAGCAAACAAATAAGCATAATAAATGGAAGGGATAAAGATTAGCATGCACATTATTTATAATCCTACTAGAGGTTGGATAATTACTTATTCTTCGCCTAAATTGAGTTTCACCTAGTGCTCGACAGCCATATGTAGATCGATAGCCCCGTGAGTTAAATGAGCAAATAATTTGCCAAAGTTTTGCTCCATCTGCCTCCCAGGCTTTACGGAGCACTGTTACAGGACTGAATATTTATAATCCCTAACACAAGGTTTTTCTTCATTAGGAAAAAAGCAAGCTGAGACTAAGATAATTGCTGTATTCAATGATCAGTGTAATTAGTTGCTGGCAAATTCCAAGTGAAGTGATTTTAATGTTACATGAGTCATGACAGCCCTGTGGTGCAGTTATCGAGGGAAAACAAAGCGGAGGGTTAAGAGATGTGAGAATCACGCAGACGAAGCAGACCTCTGAAACATGTAAATAGTCAACCTTGAGCACCGTCGTGTGACATTTAGAGAACTAATCATTAAATCAGGTGAATTAGAGTAATGTTAAACATGGGGGATGTCTCCTGCTGCCTTCTCTCCTTGCACAACGTGACATTTTGGATTTTGCACAGATTAAAACGCGTTGGTGTCCACTCTCTGGTTCTTCTCTTCCTACCCTGTAAGGTAATTACTACGGGACTCCAAAGCCTCCAGCTGAGCCCAACCTGGTGCAGCCTGACCTGGTGGATCAGGTGCTGTTTGACGAAGACTACGTCGGCGACGTCCCCAGGAAACGCACCACCTCCGTCAGTAAGATGGACAGGAAGGACAGCGCGGTCCCCGAGGAGGAGGATGATGATGAGAGGCCTCCGCTAGTCAATGGATTGCCTGGTCAGTAACTGTCAAATCACAGGATGTCAAGTTGAGTTTGCTGCCATGCCGTGTTTGTCGTTCGGTTGTGGCATTGCTGCATTTTGTTCAGTGTCACTGTCAGTTTGTGTTGTAAGACATAAAGACTTTGACTTGTTTCAGATTGTATATGGGCCCAGTGGGTGTTGGAGGATACGCAGGACTCTGTACATCTCAATTCCCCACATGCAGCATGACACTGAGCAGACTAATCATCCTCCCTGATGTTCAGTTACATAGATTAATCTAATATTGTTATTTAATTACCTGGGTTCCTCTTATCCTCTCATCTTATCTGTTTGATCGATAGTTAAATCTTTTAACCAACTTTTTAAATGTAGGGATTCGTTTTATGGATTTAAAAAAATCTTTACATTTTGACCTGTCCTTCGACATCTGTAAAAGCAAACGTGCCAAAGCTCGTGGACGTTTTTAAACTTGCTAATAACATGTTAAATTACTCATTATTATTATTATTATTTTAACGTTGACCTTGAGAACATGTAAACCAGAGAGAACCGTACGTACTGCATGTGATCAATCAGGATAACCCTCAACTCTCTATGGATCACATCCGTCAAGGAGAACAGCTCTGCAACAGGACAAGACTACATGCTTCACACTGCACCTGGGTTTTGCAGCAAAACAACTGGGGTTAACACTAAGACAAGATGAAGCTGAGAAAAATATATGAAACAGTGTTTTGACAGTCGCGGCTCAAATGCTGCTTGCTCAGCTGTACAAGGGATTTGCAGAAATCCTAAGTGTGTTTACTCAACTAATCTGTCAAACCGAAACCAAACACAAAACAATGCTCAGACACCCAGGAGTTCTTTTTATGGTAAAGAACCAGTCACAAATGACTGCTCCACTGCAGCCCACATCTGTGGCAGAGAAGTCTCAGAACAGCCGTAGATGGGCACAGTAATGGTCGGATAAAAAAAGAGAGGTTAATGGAAAATGTGAGCTCTAAGTCTCTAAACTCTTGACTGCAGCTTTGCCCATCTTTGCTCAGACTGGCCTCCTGACCCCACCCCTATCCCCCACAGTCTCTATCTATTGGACCCGTATGATCGAGCAGGCCCTCACCCTGCTGTGAACTGCACTCATGACCTCAGCTTTCCCCAAGGTTTGACTCTACGACGCCTTTTTCTGAGCGATTTTGTCTCCATAAATGACGGAAATATGATTTAGAAGCGGCAATGACCAAACCTGTTGATTCGTTTCAGGTTCCCTGGGGTTGAACTTCTGGGAATTTTATAGGCCTGATCTAAAATTCAAAAATTTCTAAAATGAACTTCAGGTTTTACATCAGCCTTAAAGCCTCTTTCTTTGTTGTTGTTGTTGTGAGGGGGTTAGTTCAAATAAAAGACAGGGTTGAACAGCTTGTGAGTTTCATCCAGGTTTAATCATCCAAAGGAAAGTGTGGAGGGCTAAGTCAATTAGGAGGCCTTTGTTGTATGTTTCATGTTCGCTTTAATGCCGTTTCTCATTAAAGCAGAGTGTCTAGAGATGACATAAAGTACATGTAAATGCAGAGAGCAGAAGTGGTTCTATCGAACAGAAACCACCTCAAGGCTCGAATGGCCCTTTCTAATATGAATCCCGTCCTTATTGCAGCCCGGGGGGAACGTACACGTGTGCTCATAGAAATGCAATACTCACCGACACACACTCGTTGTGTCGCATGCAAACCCTGTAAGTGACGTGAGCCGTCTTCCTGTGCAGCAGACAGGAACGACCACAGTAGCTTTTAGCCGTCCTCCACATTTTCTCCCCGTTTCATTCACCTTTCCACTCCTTTTGCAGAGCACAGAGAGGGGGCAGACTGGAGGAAGTCAGTGCCCAGCTACACCCAGTCCAACAGCAACATGGATTTCCGCACGTGGAGCTCTCTTCCGCGTGATGACAGCCTGGAGCCCCTGCCCCTTAACTGGGAGATGGCTTACACTGAGACCGGCATGGTCTACTTCATAGAGTAAGTGACAGAGCCAACCCACATAGACACGTGCTCGTGTTTACCACATTCGGTTTCATGGTGATATTTTAAGAGAAGTACAATGACTTTACCACCACCAACAGCAGCACAAGCAGCCAACATTGACACAACATTACGAAGTTGACACGTCCTTGATGTGAGCAATTTTCTCCTCAGCAAGTGAGCAATGTCTTGCTTGAAAGTGCATCACAGGAATGTACACTGGGATGTGAAACACTTGTCATCAAGGCAACATGTCTTCCTGGGAGGTCAGTGGATGTGTAAGCAGGGCGAAGCCAGGCCTCGTCCTCCACGTGCTGCAACGGTGTTGCTTCATGGACACAACGCGCTTGTGCTCGACTGGCCTGCCTGCAGTTCAGATCTGTCTCCTGTTGTCAGTGTGTGGTTCATCACAAGTAGGAGAATGAGATGAACCGTTGAGCTGCTGAAGGGCAAATTCAACCTCAGAACGGTCGCAATTAGTATCCTCGCTTCTCGAGCGACTGAAACATGTAATAAGTAGGTAAGGTGATGTAACACAAAGGTTAACACTTCTATAACAAGACACAAAATCTTTGCTTTTGTCAAGTGAAGAAAGATTCAAGCAAATTAGCAAAGTTGGCATTTTGGCCTTTTTAGAAACAAGGCTTCAGAGAGAAGCATTACATGTACAAATAACCAGCCCCTCCCTCAACAGAGGTGGAGGCCTCAGACACAACTTGTCTCCAATAACCACGCTGCCCTTTCATCGATGCCCCGGAAGATCAAGATCCCCCACGAAGGACACACTTAACGGCCCTGGTTGGAGGAGGAGTCACGGTAGTTAAGAGCTCACTACCTTCAGACCTTTGTTCTCAAAATGAGACCATTGTTTACAGGTGTGAAGATAAACCTACCTGGAGGATAAATAAACTTTTCCTCAGACTGAAGAAGCTGCTTGGATGGGGGGTGAAAGGTTTCTACAAAAAAAGTCCAGTTACTCAATGACTCAGCTTTCAGACAAGGCTACAGGACTTTAAGTCCATGTGACGATAAGACAAGCAGAACAAGACAAGACGTCGGCTGTACCTTCTATGTTCTGGGTGGTACAGTAGGTGTTGATATTTAGGGCAACTTGACTGTTGTCATTTTACAACTGCTGCGGATTGTGTTGCACAGTGTAATATTAAAAATGAAAGTGCTGTTTGTATATGTGATGTCACGCAGCGTTGTCTTTCCTGTCATCTCCTTCATGCATAATGAAACACAGAGAAATGTTTGTCAGTATCTAATCAACAGTAGGCTTAGGTTTGATCCTGCCTGTGTAACGATGGGTTTGTGATCTGACGCTCACTTCATCTCTCGTCACAGAATTAGTTTAAAACACAGCAGCAGCATGAAAAGGCAATAACGACAGAATTGCATGAAATATACAAACCCGCGCTTTCATCACAAGAATTTTAACTGACTAAGTTGAAGGGATTAAATATTTCTGCACTGTTTTTGTGATGGCAGTTCACAGCTCAGGACAATATGAATACAGCTCTATTTTTGTCCCCATTTTTTACATATATTAAAAAACAACAACAGTTTTTCATAAAGATATGTTCTGTTTCTCTGCAATCAATATGTTCAATTTAAGGACAATCAAGTAAACAAATCTGTGTGTGTGCGTTTGTGTGTGTGCGTGCGTACATACGTACGTGTGTGTGCTTGCGCGTGCGAGCCTGTGTTTTATTCATATTTGGCTCTAAGCTACTTGTCTCTGAAGATATCAGAAGACCATTGTGATTTTCCTCCTGATTACACACCCCAGTTGTTTAGCACATTTGAGGATAAGCGAGTTTGTCATGTTTCACATTCAGAGGGGTTTTTCTCCCCTCTGAAAAGGCCACCTAACCATAAACACAGTAATGTGACAGCTGAATGCAAACCATTGGATCGCATGTTTGTTGATGAATCCGCTCACCCTTCTTTTGCACTAGAGCACATTACACAGAAGAATATGCTGCCGTTTTTCTGTCGTGTTGGCTGCTTGGGCCTCGGCGGCGGTTTCTGCTGGCACAGGTCTTTTGTTGATGCTTTCCTGGCTGCTCTCTGTGCTCCACAGTCACAACACCAAGACGACCACATGGTTAGATCCCCGCCTGGCGAAGAAGGCAAAGCCCCCTGAGAAGTGTGAGGATGGAGGTATGTAGACCGTCCCACTCAGCTGGTCTACTCAAGCATGCACTCCTTCCATTGACCACTCTCACACGCGTATTTGCGCATCCTGCATTACGTGATCTACCTCCCAACGCGTTATGGCCACAGTTAATCACATTCCCAGCCAGGATACGCGATGCAGCTTCTGTTAAATAACATGTCACCGAACAGCAACGCCTATGCATCACAATTACACGGCCTCATTTTTCTGAAATCTAGAGCCCAGTCTTACTTTAAGGAATTCCAGGCGTGCCTTTGTAACTCAGGATGCTAATGTGGCCTTAAGTGCAGGCAGAGACAGAGAGTGGCCACAGCTGAAAGAGCGGGACCCTCCCAGCCTGGTTTTAATGGGTTTTTCACAGACACACAGAAAGCTAGTTGGTGTGTTGCATCTCAAAGCAACTCCAAAGCCCCGTCTTGCGTGAAGAGCTCTGTTCTCTCTCTGTCTGTCTCTCTCTTTTTCTATCCCTCTGCCTGATATGTTCATCAAGGCATGACGAACATCAGCCATTCCAGCTGGCCTGCTCGTTTTAAAGCACAGGAATATTGACTAAATTATTGTAGGCTATGTTCATGACTTCTTTCTTGCGCTAAATGTCCCAGGCAGAGAGAAAACACATCGGTGTCTGCTGCTGGATGTCATCACCTTGTTGAATAGATTACAACTCCCAGATGATTGTCTTATGAATATTGCGCCTGATCTTCCTTCTCTTACGTCCATTCCGTCGTTGTTGTGGCTCCTATTTGCATCTTCCCATGACAACACAACGGCATGCTGTTTCCTTTCTTCCAGAGTTACCGTATGGCTGGGAGGAGATCGACGACCCACAGTACGGCACGTACTATGTCGAGTAAGTCTCCTAAATGTATTGACACGTACCATTTACTGCAGCTCGCATCGTCGTAGCCTGCGTCAGACACTTCACCGCACTTGTTACTCGCATATTTCACTGTAGGGACCACAGCACAAATGCATATTGTGCTGCTTACTGTACATTAGCACCGGCATAAATCAATACGGTCTAAAAATAAACAGATGCATCTGGCGCACAGCATTTTTGTTCGTCACGGGTGGAGACGCCCTGAATTTTATAACATGCAGCCAGGAAGCATTTACCTGGAGAACAGAAGAAGATTCAGATCAGGATTTTGCCATTGTTTATCAGTGGGGGGTAAAACGAATCTCAGCAGGAAACACTGCAATGACCTGAATGTGAACACTTGTGCTCCACAATTGTTTGTGTAGCCGCGTGTGAGTGTATACATTTGGATTATAGCTTCTGAGTCTGTGTATTTGTTTGTCAAATATGCTTTGTGCACCACAAATCAGGGAAACACAACTATTGCAACAGCAGGAAAGGAAAGTGCATTATCAACGAGAATGCATGGAGGGAGCAGAGCGGAGGCTGGAAGGGGACGTGGCAATCTGCTGTGATGGAAAGAAAATAGCTCGCCTTGTTTTATTGCTCAGACTGTAGGAGAATCCCTCCTAGGTAGAAGTGACATGAGAAAGAAACTTGCACTTTGTGGACAAGGAGAGTCAGTGGCGTATAGATGGAGCTTGTAGCTGCTAGTGATTTAGCTTGAAATGAGCTCGCTGTGAAACAATGGCCTGGGTTTGTATGCCAGGGGGACAACAGGCTGTTTACCTCGTTGTAGAGGAACAGGATGTTGCTGGCATTCGGGATGAGCAGGGTTATTTCCCACAAAATTAAAAGCCATAGCAGAGAGAAGACGAGCTGGACTTTCCTGCATGTGTGCTGTGTTAATGAATGTGCTTCTGTTGGTTCCAGTATACTGTTTTACATTTTATTAGAGCAGTAAGCTCAGTAATGTTTATGTTTCAGCCACATCAACCAGAAAACCCAATTTGAGAACCCTGTCCTGGAGGCAAAGAAGAAGCTGAGCCAGGAGACGGCGATGATCCAGCAAGCGTCAGCAGCATCCTCCCAAGGTAACAACGACGCCGCTGAACCTGACGACCCCGCTTCCCAAACCATAACAGTATTCCAGGGTCAAGGGCCACAGGTGCAGAGGAATTGAATAAAGCTGCAACTACAATACGCTGAAGCATGACCTTTAAACACACCGTGACACATTACAACCTGTCTTGTGGGCTTTGACGTCTCACCAGGGTTTAAACAACATGCAGATACATGCGTAACTGTAATTACTTCCAGCGCCTTTACGGCTTTACGGAAAAAGCAAGGAATTCCCGTCAGAGTGAGGTCATGTAAAATGAATATATCTGCTTTTGATAGTCATGCTACTACTACGGCTACATTAACTAGAAAAGACTCCCTGTCACACAACAACTTGAAAGAAATGATCGATCTGGAAGGTGATAGGTGTTTTACGTCTGCTGATTGTTGTCTAAGTCCCTCTGGACGGGAGCATCGGCTAATTGTCAGTGTCATATATGTGTTTTAATGATGTGGCTTATGAACTACTATATGTTGACCCCAGTCTTTGTGCTGTGACTAATATGTTGCCTGGTAACAGAAAGCTGTGACAATATCAGCGTTAGATGCAAGGTCTGCTCAATGTGACCTTCAAGTAGCCTCAAATAATAATATACTGTCAGACAAGTCACGTTTCTCCCGCATTCAACACCTGAATGAAGCACGTCTTCACTGCAGTAGGTAGAATAGATGTGGTCGGAGCAGTCGTGTTGATCGATGGGCTGGTAACGCTGCCCGAGACTGGGGGAGCAGGAGCAGCAAGGCAGAGGGGGAGGACAGCTTTTAGCGGTGCATGTGGCAACAGCTGGTGGAACAGCGGAGCAGAGAGGCCAAGCATAATCACACATCTCTTTGCTCAGGTGTGTGGGGAGTGAGGAAAGCACCGTCCCGTCCCTGATTACTCATTACACAACCTAGTGAGCTGTCAGGCGGTTGCTGTGATGAAACCAAGGTATCATCAGTCGGCGGTTTCTCCTCAGGCTGTACTGTAATTCAGACTTTTGCTGGCTTTCAAGGTATGAGATGCCCCGGAGGGTTTTACAATATGTCGCTGAAATGACGTCCCAAACGCTGTCATTCCACGAGTTTACCTGCTTCCGTTTGGTTTTAGGATTTATCTGCTGCACACTACGCTAACTCCAGTTTTAGTCCTTATTTAGTCGGTAACTTTCCTCCACCTGTCAGTTTTAAATTTGTCTGTTTGGACGCAGCAGCTGCTGTGACTCCACTAATGTAGAAATATGTAGTTCCCCAGAGTAATATGTCTTCCCAATTATTGTGAGTAATGAGATTGAGATTTACAACACAATTAAGTCACACATGAGAAATCAAAAACCATGGCCGTTTGATGCAGTGGATCTGATGGTTTAGTCTGCCGCTGGCATTCAGAGTCTGCCCACAGACGCTGGCACAGAGACCTGCCTTGGACTCTCCCACACAAGTACAGGCTCACACATGCCGCACTCACTTCCTCCCTCTGTTTCTTTCTTTCTCCCGCCATTAGCTCTGTCTGTTTCTTCACACACAAATGTGCAGTCAAATGGTTCTTTGACTCACTGAGGGGGAAGTAAAGAACATTCCATGTTAAGTTTATAAAGCAATTTGAATGTGATTATGTAAATGAGCCGCGCTTGGCCATCGGGAGTTGGCTGCGACGGGCTAGTTCAGAGGCTGATGTCTGCGATGGACGTCCATGGCGATAGAGAAGGATTACGAAGCCTGACACGGTTATGAAGTGTTTATAAGCTGGGAGAGTGAAATAATGCACTTGTCACTTACCAGCCTAACTGCTGTAGCATGGGTCAGTGGGTCTTTGTGACTGAAAGCAATTGTCATATGAATATGTGCAACAGGAAGAACTGAAAGAAGATATGCTGCTTTAGATTTGCATAAACAAAGCAGCCGTTGTCAAATAAGACATGGGCATTTTCTAAAATCCCATTTTAGCAGCAGATCTCAAAAGTGACAAGTGTAAATTTGCCAGAGGGGTTTTCATAATTCATAATTTGTGATGTATTTCACATGCTTTCACTTTGTTGTTACAGAAAGGATAGAGCTGGTGATGTTTCAAAAGCCTGTTTGAGTTAATGGGTCCTAACATCTGCAGCCATTATCCCTTTGTGCCATAGACCTACTGTAGTTTAAAAGCCTCCATATACTGTATAAGTTTTTGTAAACAGCAGTGTAACTGAAAATAACATTGACTAAGAATAGAAACGCTCTCTAGAAAGTCCTAACCTTTTTCTTTCCTAGTAAATTTGTTCATGTTGTGTGTAGGAGTGTTTTGCTGCTGCTCATTCATCTTTAAATATATCCTGGTACATTCTTCAGGATGATGACAGACCATTTCTAAACCCATAATGAGACTGACAGTCACATTGCAGCCTCTCAATATACAGCTCGGTTGCGGGACTGGACCATTTCTCGTCAGCCGCTTTCAGTTTTATTGTTTTTGAGTCTCCGTTATAAAGCGTTCTATCGAGCAGCGAGGGAAAAATGATCTGAGCTGCTGATAGCACTGCCAAATAGGGAAGCTGCTTAGTTTATTTCAGTATGACCCTGACAGCTGCTTATCTACTGTATTGTGTGTGACACAACCAAGCTGCTGGTCTGTACTGCTGTTGCAACTGACCTTAAATTGTTCCTTACTCATGTTATAAAAAGTCTACACTGACAGACCTTGTTTTTTCTGACTGTGGTTGGGAGGGCATAAGAGAGGACATGGTGCTAAATTGGACACTGTCAGAGCTGATATATCACCATATTGCTCTGCTCTGGAGTTTAGAAGGAAGCAAATAAATGAGCATCTGCAGTGAAGTAGCGTTTTATTTCATTCATTTATTAGTTGTGTCCAGTTTAGGTCCAATCTTGTTCATTCGAATTATAAAATATAAAACTGATCTTAGCGCATATTGTGCTTTAGTTCACTGCGGACGTGGATGGATTTGCTCTCTGGCGATATGAATTCATGAATCACTGTTACTGCCTCTGATGATGTTGTACACTTGTGCACAGGTAAGGGAGGCCCGTACTGCTTCACTGCGGACCCCAGCCAGCTGAAGGGGGAGCTTTACCACACGGCGCTGAAGAAGAGCTCCCAGGGATTCGGGTTTACCATCATCGGTGGTGACCGCACGGATGAGTTTCTGCAGGTGAAGAATGTGCTCAGCGACGGCCCCGCTGCCCATGACAACAAGATGTCGTCTGGTGAGCAAAGCCTGTGCGCTTTGAAAACAAGAACACTCATTTTACCTCTGTGGTGTTCACTTAACTGTGTGTGAGACTGTAATCGGTACATTGGTACGACATGACAAAGACCTGCACCAATCTCCCTTACGTCTAGTTGTGACAGAGAGTGCTGTTCAGATCCGTTCAACAGTAAAGTGAGTGAAGGAGGGACAGGAATGAAATGGGAATGAATGGCAGATGGAAGATTAAAGGAAAGGGAAGAAGAACAGGAAACTGGCGAAAACGAAAAAAAGAAGGACATTTTTGTGGAATGAAGGAAACAGTTTTCAAAGAAATACACAGACATCATGTCTCAATTAAATCCTAGAAACGTCTCATTTCCTTTCTTTGCCTCCATCTGTCCTAGGTGATGTGATTATTGAGATAAATGGGATGTGTGTGCTGGGGAAGACCCATCCAGAGGTGGTGCAGATGTTCCAATCCATCCCCATCAACCAGTATGTGGACATGGTCCTGTGCCGTGGCTACCCACTTCCACCAGATGTTGATCTAAACAGCGACGACCCTCTCCCACCACCTCCTCCTCCGCCGGCTGCCCAGCAGGTCCTGCACGGGGGTGAGGTGGTGACAGCCGTGCCCCTTATCAACGGACAGCCACTGCTCGTGAAAGGCGAGGTCCTTCATGGCTCCTCTCAGGAGCTCCACTATGTCACCACGGATGCCAGCGGGCGGCCTGTCGTGGCAGCCCTGCCCAACGGGAGGCAGGGCGGCGGAGCAGACCTGGCCACAGGCTTGCTGCAGCCTGAGCTGGTGAGCGTGCCTCTGGTGAAGGGGCCTGGAGGCTTCGGGTTTGCTATCGCAGACTGTCCGCTGGGCCAAAAGGTGAAGATGATCCTGGATGCGCAGTGGTGTCGCGGGCTGCAGAAAGGAGACGTCATCAAGGAGATCAACAGGCAAAATGTCCAAACTCTGAGCCACACACAGGTGGTGGACATCCTGAAAGACCTACCAGTTGGAAGCGAGGTTAATGTGCTAGTGCTGCGAGGAGGTGAGAGGCAGGAACTTTCCATTTCTAGCTGTGCGCTTGTTTATCAGGCTCTACTGTGAATCCATGCGGCCGTTTCTCGCTCTGCCTGTGGATCTGTCTGCTCCTCTGATCATTGTGTCGAATGCCTTCATGTTTCTTCTATTGTGTGTGCCTTAATTTGCTGTTGCTGTCAATACAACTTCAACAGTGTCCAGGAGAGGTGAGGTCAGCGTGCTGATACTAACAGGAGGTGAGGGGGTGAGGTAGCTGTAGACGCCTCCGTGTTGCCACTGTGTCTGCGGGCTGTGCAACCACAACAGAGGCTGCTGCTTTTTAACTAAACCGATCCACCTGCAGTGTGTTAAGACTCAATGCATCATCCGTCCTGTGTTGTCTGTCAAATACAGCCTCCTTATGTACACGCGCATCCCTCTCTGCCCGCCTCTGTTTATGACGACTCCCACCCTAAAGCCGTCTGCTGCAAGTCTGAGAGGAGGAATTACATAAGTGTGGGAATGTGCTTGAGGAGGAGGGTAGGCATCCTTCACATGCCTCCTACATCCATCCCCAGTCACCTCAGGGATTCCCTCTGCGAGGCAGCTAACCCCATATTGGCTTTGATCGTCAACAGAGCGCAGGGAATCACTGCATGCCACTGTAGCTGCGCCTCCTTAAGATCCATGGCTAAATGGCTACAGAAGACTGGTCCCCAGGGGCCTCCTCCCTGTGGCCACACCCCAACCCTCCTCCTCAAACTCCCACACTCATCTTCACTGCTGTGCCCAAGCTCTTTGTCCTACTGCACTGCATGACCCCACAGAGGTACAGCTGGAGTCACCTAGGACCAGCTTTCACTCTCACTGGACAGAGGTTCCCTGTGTGTATTGATTAGAAGAAGAGACGAGCGTAGAGAAAGAATAGAAGGGAAAGGATGACCTGCGGGAGCGTGTTTCAGGTCTGTGCGTTCTGCTTCCTCTTCTTTCCTACTTTTGATGGCTCTGATACAGAACTGGGAATTTAACGGCGAAGTTGAAAAATGCAGCCTCATCTCCCCTTCTACATTAGGCTCCATTAACCCCTCATCGGGCCAAGTGTTGGTGCAGCCCCACAGGCCTGTAGGCTCCAGAGGAGTGTGTGCTAATCCAGTTAATGTGGGTAGTTGAGGGGATTTGAGGAGGGGGCTGTAAGAGATGATCTGCAGGAAACGGCCTGAGCGCTTGAGATGGAACGTGTGGGCGTCCTGTACTGGGAAGAGAATTATTGGTCATTGAATCATATGCATGAATTTCCAAGGCCGTCACTTGCTTCCTTAGCCCTGGAGGGGGCCTGCACCCTGCAGTAGGCAGTCAGCACATGTACTACCCTCGTATTCCCTGCATATCTTTAATCGCACATGGCTGTATTTATCCCCATTGGATCATTCTTTAATGAGTACACCCAGCGAGTTTAGAGCAACCCACTCGTTTATGTTGATGCTCCCTGCTGCTGCTTCTCAGCCGGAGAGGCAGTACCACCTGGTGGCCGGTGTTTCGGTGAAAGCTGCTGTCTCGAATCTGCGTTTCTTACCAGGTTTTTGCCGTCTGTTTCTCTCCATAGGTCAGACATCGCCTGTGAAGACTCTAAAGCCTGTGAGTAAAGACAAATCTTTTCCTGTTTTCTCACTATTGCTGTCCCCTTGTGGAATTATTCCTCAATTTATTTTCAAAGCTTTTTGTCCTTCAGCTTAAGCCTCTGTTGCATCAAATTAAATGATAGCGATAAATTTGAATATTGATTATGTTTCTGGGCTCCTCCTTTTGTTTCCTCTAAAAAACGGTCTTAATTACTTTGTCTCAGTATTTGCATTCTTAGGGCTATTGTCGAGGGGATTGCAATGGTAATGAATCATGGATGAGCCTCTTTAGATATGGTGAGATTATTAATACAACAGTTTTAGATTAGGAAGTTGCCCTTTCTGTCTGAATAGGGCTGTTTTTCTCGTGGATATATTTTATTATATTACATTCAAATCTGAGTGCTTATCCCTCAGAACAATAGGAAGGATGTAAAGTGAAAGAGAGCCAGTGAAGTGACCTTTATTGCCTTATAGCATCTATCAGCAGTAGCTGCTCAGCCGCTAGTCCAGTCTAATGAGCTTTTGCAGACTATCAATAAAATGTGTGATGTCCTTTATATGTGAATGCCAAAGAATGTGTGGTTTAATGAAAATCTGAAATTAAAACCGTAATTGCTCATTGTAGAAAAATAACATATGGTGATTGTGTTTCTTTTCAGAGGCAGGAAATGACGTCCAGTACAGAGACGTTGGATGCTATCACTGACTCAGCCCCGCAGGCTTTGCCCTACCACTCCAACACGAGCACCCTACGCTCCACGGACTCCCCAAAGCGAGACGCCACAGAGCTGTACCTGAAGTCCAAAGCCCTGCTGGAGAGCAGACGTGAGCTGGACCAACGTCCGTTGTATTTCACTTGAAACCTTCTGCTGTTACACGACATTGACCGGATATTTCTCCTCCACAGAGCCTCACACCAAAGACATAGATGTGTTTCTAAAGAGAGACATTGAAACGGGTTTTGGCTTCCGTGTGCTGGGAGGAGAGGGCCCACAACAGCCAGTGAGTATAAGCTTTGCTTTGTTTGCACATTGATTCCAGTATGGAGCTCCTACAGCAACTGGTACAGTTTGCTCGTTCATAAAGGCTTCATGTAAATCGTGAGAACTACTTTCTAACTGCTCCTCTGTCAGAATGTCTTTCCCCAGGTGTACATTGGGGCCATAGTGCCCAACGGAGCTGCAGAGAAGGACGGTCGTCTGAGAGCAGGGGATGAGCTCATCGGCATTGATGGCGTGATGGTTAAAGGTCGTTCGCACAAGCAGGTTCTGGATCTGATGACCAACGCCGCCCGTAATGGCCAGGTTATGTTAACAGTACGCAGAAAGGTCATTTATAGAGGTGAGTAGCAAGCAGAGCAACACCGCACACACTTTTTTCACATTTTTATTTTAACTCATTCATTCTCATTGTCTGTACGCTCTCACTTCAGAATCAACAGAGGAAGAGGCTCAGGAAATGGCTCCGGTGTTGGTGAACGGTTCCCCCAAACTACCTCGCATACCGATGCCGGCAGCTCTGGACCACGAGTCTTTTGACATCACACTCCACCGCAAGGACACCGAGGGGTTTGGCTTTGTCATCCTTACATCCAAGAGCAAACCACCACTTGGAGGTGAGAGTCCAGGCTTCGAGATCGGCTATAAATATTTAATGACTTACACCATCGAAGCTTGAAGCTTTCTACAGCGAAGAAAATCTATGTTGTGGTATCTCTAAGGAGTTTGACATTTAACCACATTTAACCATAATCCTCCACAAATATAACATTCTTCAGTTCAGTCGGTTATTGTGGCTTCAGTGTTTTCATAACGCTCACTTCATCTGGGTCTTAATATCAAATTCCCCTTCTTATCTCCCTTTTTCAGTAATCCCACACAAAATTGGCCGAATCATTGAAGGTAGTCCCACCGACCGCTGTGGTCTGCTGCACGTCGGAGATCGTATCTCAGCTGTCAATGGGCGCTCCATAATCGAGCTCTCTCACAATGACATTGTTCAGCTTATCAAGGATGCCGGCAGTGTCGTCACACTCACAGTCGTTCCTGAGGACGGTGGGTGTCTCTGTGCGCTCGCGTCGGCGTGCGTGTAGCTTGATTTGTGATCACTTGGCTTCATTGTTTAGGAAAAAATGCTGTTTTGCAGCCTGATAATCAAAGCAATCAATTGTGCTGATAGTAAAAAGATATGAAGATTGCAATGTTGGTTAGGAATTTAGTTCCAACTGAGGTGTTTCACATCTGAAAAATTGGACCCCTGGACTAAATAAGGCAAAACAAATCAGCCCCACAGTGTGATCTCCTGCTAGTAAATTTATTAGGATGACTAACATGAATAATAACATTTGATGGTAGAACTGGCAGAAATTTCTCCAGGAATGAATTATGGGCTTGTTTTGTTTAATATCAATCACGTATCAAACTCATTTCAGAATACAAGGGCCCTCCGTCTGGAGCAAGTTCAGCTAAACAGAGTCCGGCTCTTCAACACAGAGCCATGGGTCAAAGGTCAGCGCTTCAGGATGAACGGTAATGATCTAATCGCCCTCTCTAACTACGCTGTGAGTGTTCAAGAGATTCCAAATTGCTCTACAGTCTAGAAGCTTTAGGAAACACTGGGCCATCTAACAAAACTTAGTGTCTCATTATTGTCCCCTGATTCACTGCTGGTGCTCCACAGTCACTGCTCTCTTGCCCACATTTAGCCCGGGGAGCATGTATTCAGAAAGAGATAGCAAATGCAGAAAGAATATCCCCTAAATAAAATAAATAGCACGGTTATGGTGATATTAATGCAATGATGTTTCTACACGCCCTGACAAATTCCCATGAAACTATGAAATCCTCTGTAATTAGACTCAACATAAAATAAAAGAGCGTGTGTTGTCCTCAGAGCAAACAGAGGAAACTGTTCTGAACAGAGGTGCTGGCGTAATAAAGATAAAAATATACAAGATAATAAAATGCATTTTATGAAACATAAACAGTACGTTATTAAAATATCCATCTATTGGCAACGTGCAGCCGTCTTCCATCAAACCTCCTGCATTGAGTCAGGTTTATGTTTTGCATAATGACTGTTGCAGTGCTACAGCGGCCCGTTTACAGCGTGTATTTACTGGAGAAATGCATCTGTTGTTTGTTGCAGTTATAACCTTGACGGAGAGGAAAGAAGAGAGGGAGTCAACTGGTCTGACAACAAAACTCTTCCACTTACTGAGCAGGGAACGCTGTGCGTGACAGGACCTAACCAGGTGAGAACGATGCTGTTATTCCCGCTACTGTACTGTGTTTATAATGTCTTAGCAACAGTCTCAAGGTTGCAGCTGCTCATGAATGTTCTTTGCATAACAGACACACAAACGACAATCTTTGGGTCTACATCAAAACAAAGTTGCTCGGTTGCTTACAGTGGACTGCACAGCGTGAACTTACAGTAGTTTAATGCAAACAGTGCTCATTCCAGTTGCAAATAATGTCACTTTCGAATCAATGGCGACAAACCAGCGAGCTGTGATCGATAAGGTCACATTTAACAGATGGAAAAAGATGCGGTGTCACCAAACTTGGGACAACGTCTTGGCTGCAGAGATGCTGATGACTGAAAAACAAGCAGTCGTTAAACAGGGACGCGTCTCGCTAACGCCACCTATCAGAATAAATCCCACATCCGCACTGATGAGCCATAACATCATAGCCAGCTGGTGCCGACTGTGTGTACTGACGATGGCTTCAATGCTTTGGATGTTTGCCACGGTGTGTTGTGTACTGTGTGCATGTGTGGCTGAAACGCCGCTGCGTGGCGTCGTGTGCGTGCACAGGAAGTGGCGTCGGATTTGCCCTTGCCCGCAGCATGAACGCCAACATTTTCTTGTGTCTGCTGTGAGTAGGGGTGTCTGACAGTGGAGCTGGAGAGGGGCGCCAGGGGCTTTGGCTTTAGTCTGCGAGGGGGCACAGAGTACAACATGGGCCTGTACATCTTAAGACTGGCTGAAGATGGACCTGCTCAGCTCGATGGAAGAATCCATGTGAGAGATCCTGTTGTTATACTTTTGTATCATATGAGCAATATCACAAATTCATATTCAACACTTTATTTGTGGTAGTTTTAATTTGTAATTAATCTAATAGATGTGTTTGGAGTGTGATGGTTGGCTTGAACCAGGGAAACTTTGAGCTGCTCTTGCTACCAGTCTGTCAACTGAAAACGTCTAAACGTCACTAGCGGCCCCTAGAGGCTGCAGTAGACATGACACCCTTCAGTTGCATAAACGCTTATATGTGTATATTTAACATAATAGCCCTATTTTAATCAGGCGTTAAGAGCTAAGGCAGTAATTCAAGCTTTCTACACCACAGAGTCAAGTTAAGTCACATTTTAATATTCTAGCTGTGTGTGCGCATGTGTGCATCTTTGTGAGCAAAACACTGATCATTTCCAGGAAGGTCATGCTTATAAACTGACCCACTACTCTTTCTGTCTGTATAAAAACGTTCCTGTTTATTCAAAAGAGGAATAAGATTTTCCCATGAGGATGAAGTTACCACATAGTTGTTATTATTATTATCAGGACGAGAGGAGAGGCGGTGCATTGAGGGAAGAGGAGAGAAGCTCCTGGCGGGAATCAATCTTAGGCTTTCCAGACTGTGATCTCTGGGCATGACTTTGCCTATGCACGGGTGGAGAGAAATGCCAACACTTATTAGAGCCTAACAGACTGACATGTTTACAAGGTTTATCCTGAGCTACTTTGTCAACTCCAATAATAGCGGGTGTCTCCAGGGCAATAGAAGGTTGTGCGTGTGGTATAAATTTGAAATTCTTTGATTGTGTGTGTGTGTGTGTGTGTGTGTGTGTGTGTGTGTGTGTGTGTGTGTGTGTGTGTGTGTGTGTGTGTGTGTGTGTGTGTGTGTGTGTGAGGTGCCCATGGGAGGATTCCTAGTGTTGCTAGGCATGTTTCTGTTCATTAATTGCATTCTCTGCTTTACTGACAGGTTGGAGATGAGATAGTGGAGATTAATGGGGAGCCAGCACGTGGCATTTCACACACGCGGGCTATTGAATTGATCCAAGCTGGAGGAAGCAAAGTGGTACTGCTGCTGAGACCAGGGGTGGGCCTGGGTCAAGACAGCAGTGAGTTCTCTATTCAGACGACTAAATTAGAGATTCTCTGTGCAATACTGACACATTCATTAAAGCATTTCAGTACATTGTTAAGTTCAATGCATAGTAAGAACTGTCATAAAACTAATAACTAGGGATGTGTTAATTGGTTGTTGATGATATTTGAATGCATGTCCAGTCCATGAATCCACTTGGTCTAATAACTTTAACTTTAATCTAACATCTTCTTTGTGGCTCCTCTCTTGCCCCTGACGCAGGTAGTACAGCTTCCTCTACTGTGTGTTACTACACTGAGCACCAACACTAACATCTTCACTGCTTTTACTGGCTTCTCTTTGGTAACTTGGTAATTACTTCACGTTTCCGCTCTTTTTGACCGTAAACACATTTTTTTGTGTACATGTACAGTACCTTATTGTGCTCGTGTGCATTTGGTGACAATATGAAATGTTGGCTTGATTTACAGGTCAACGTGAAAAGCGCATTTCATCCACAAGCTACTCTGAAGAGGTTTTCCTCTCTGACACGGCATCCCCGTCCTCTCCATATCCTATTGGGACTCCCACCTTTGTTCCCTCTCCCCTCTCTGGCAATCTGAAACATTCCCAGAGCTGGAGCGTCATATCTCCACAAGGGCTCAAATCCCGCAGCAGCAGGGGTTTCAGCTTAGTGGAGGGGAGTGGGCACTGGGCAGGGAAGCAGGCTGAAAGACTTCCTCCTGCCTCCACTGAGCAAGTGAACTTCTACAGGAGAACCAGATCCACAAAAGACTCCAGAGAGCTAAGCAGCCCAAAGAAAACAGGGGAGACATTTTCTAAAGCCAAAGAGCAACATCACAGTCCCAAAAAGACTGAGAGTCAAGTACAGGAAGCAGCACTGAGCAGGAACCGGATGTCTCAGACACAGGCAAAAACACAATCCTCCAGCCCGACGGCGTCTTCTTACGCTGGACAGCTAGCGGCTTCAAACATGCAACACACAGGTCACCAACAACGCCCCCCGAGGAGATTAAAAGACTCTACCAGCAAAGAGACCTTAGATCATAAAACGAGAAACGGCAAAGGAGGAAATGTTGACGCTATGGGATACACACAAGGAAGAGAGACGGAAGTGAGAGGGGAAAAAATCAGGCCTGGAGCTGAGCAAGGAGGTTTTAAAAGGAGAGAGGTGGGAGAGTCTCACAGAGCGGCTCCTCAAACTGTCAGACAGACCGAGAAAGGTAAAGGAAAAGACTCGGGCCGGGGGCATGCGAACAGCACGGACAAGTCTAGTGATGAGAGGAATACAAGTAAACAGACCCTCAACAAGAGGGAGTCGCTGCTGTCATTTAAAGACCTATGGAGTAGGAAAGGTTCCGTAGTTTCTCCAAGAGAGGCCAAAGAAAGAGAGGACACGCTTTCTCGCTCTAACAAAAGCAGCAGTACGGACGACTTCGTGGCCTCTACGAACAGTGTTCCAGGGGCCCCGCAGAGCCCAAAGGGACCTATTAGCCCCAAGCCTTGGAAAATCCCTAGCTCAGTCAAAATCCTCACCCTGCCAGAGGCCCTCCGTGACCCTTTGTGATAGAATATTAAATCACCCAGACCCGAGCTGCTTTATGAAATATTTAACAGCAGCCTCGGTGGCTGTTTTCTTAGTTCTTCCATAAAACAGAGAAGTGCAACATTTATTACCACTGTAATACGTCCACATTTGTCTTTTGGAAAGGTCTCCGGCGGTCCCGATACGCGATGAGCGGCATGTAGCCACTCCCCTCTGCCTTGCCCACTGCTTCAGCGTCTCTGATGTGGGACTTTGTGCTCGGGGCCTTGACAGCACACTTTGAAATGTGAATATGTGCCAATTCTGGGAGCCTCCTGTGGAACGACAGCTACCAACAGCGCTTCACTCATTACAATGCAATGACCCATATGCAAAGAAAAGGGGAAAGGCCCCGGCCTCTCGCCCGTAGTGTAGTAGTGTGCACTATGTGTGATCGCCATCCAGGGTTTGATTTCGCTCTCGGCCTCATTGTGGGATATTTTGTCTTTTTCTTAAGAGTTTGCTTAATCGCATGCAGTCGGCCCTTCTGTTTGTGTTACTGCACGTGTTCTGCACATCACAAGGATGATCCTGGTTCTAGTTTACAATTCTCACTCTGGGCACCAGGCAGGTTTCAAATACAATCACTCCCTGGAACTCAGCACCGTTTATGGTTATAGACGTGACTCTCCTCCATGCGAACAGCACCATTAAAAAGACCAGAAACTTGTGGTTCGAGATCTTGTTTACCGTGTGTATGATAACTAACCAGATGTGTAACTTATTGAGATCATAGATGAATATATATATATGTAGCTGTAGCAAGCCATTCCACATTTTGATATAGACTTCAAAGATTCGTCCCATGTTCTCTGAGCTTTCACCTTATTTCCCATGTGTTCCAGTGGTAGGAATTACCATGGATCTTTGTAGTTCATGAGATGTATAGAATCATGCAAACCGCTGTACCAACTGTTTGCAAACGCTCAAAACGTGTCTCATTGTGAAATATAATATAATATATATATATACATATATATATACATATATTTGAATGTGTCATGTTTTGCAGATTATAACTTTAAAATATCTATCGAATTCCATTGCACTGCATCTGCCCTTGTAGCATAACAGAATGATCAGAATTGTATTTAATTCATGACGTTGACTTGCTACCAATGCATTTTCAATTTATTTTGATTTTATGGAGTCTTTTGTTTAAAAAAAGTGTCACTGGTTAAGGCCAAAATAGAAATTTGTATAATACTGTGTAAGTTCTGAGTTATGTCCTTGATGATTTTATTTTTTGCCTATTGAGAAAATACAAATGAGGCTTTTATAACTATAATAGTTTTCGTCAGTCTTCTGTGATTATGTACCAGGGTAGCTTGAAAGACCATTGAGCACAGAGTGATGGGATGGTTTACTGGAAAACGGAGCAGGCTGCTGCTGCTGCTGCTGCTGCAAGTAAACTGAGATCCCACCTTCTAACATATTCTGTACTTAATTGGCTCTAAACGGGGATAATTTCACTGTTGCTTTATGACAACTTTTAAGCTTCTGCTGTAAAACGTAAGAAAGGAACTAGCCTCAGCATACCTCCTTGTACAACATATGAGATTAACACATTCAGATGAGCTCAGGGAACACAGTATCGTAGCAAATGTGTAATAGTTCATAGAAAGGTGAGATGGTGGGTTGGGTCTGCGATCGAGTGCAATTGGAGTTTAACTATATACGGTAGTTTCAGGTTAAAGTCACTAGAGGATGCACTATGAGCCAATCACTGGTGGGTTGTTTGTGCAATACTTGTTTGGTTGAATGAGTAAATCCAACCCTGAGTCCACTCTGGTCCAGAATCAGATCATGCCCCTTTTGCTGTGTGTCCCCTGCACTGTTGTCCTCCCATGTACTTTTATTTTGATAGTTTTGTGTTTCATCTCTGTATCATACTGTGGCCTTGCATCGCTTCATTAGAAACTCAATCCTTGTGGTATCTTCTACATCTTTTAGGACCAGTAGATGTAAATGTTTGTACATTGTACAGCACCTTTATAAATACTTGCTGAGTGCTCTTTTGGGGAGAAAAAAAACAGAGGTATAATAAATTGCTCCATTATTTTTTTATGTAAAAAACTGTACGAAAAAAATATTTAAAAATGGATTGAAAAGGACAAGCGATGACCTTGCCATGGTGTTCCATTCATGCACTGAAAAATAAAGTTTTACTGACAACATCTCTGGATTTGTTGGAGAATATTAAATGAATCACTTCTCTTCGACGCTGTGTGTAACACTCACATCACGGCAGAGCGTGCAAAGAAATGACGGGTGTCACTGCGTGGATGGAGTAGTCACACGCTTCGGTCCAACATCACTGTCCTTTCATTTAACAAAGCAGCCTAAGTCACTGTTACTATGGCAGATTCCCAGTTGTCATGGCAGCTGACTGCTTCTCTCCGCAGAGCTCGCAGAGCACTTGACTACATGAAGTAGATGCTTTTTCAATTACAAGAGGAAGCTCAGAGGCATCTCGTGGTACATATGCAATGTATCCTTTAAATACGCACGTTTTCAAAAGCAGACATGAATCATGGGTCTGGATTTGAAAAGGGAATAGAAATGAACTCGTTCCCAGTAAAAACCATCAGACTGGTCTCAAAACCACCATGAGAAATCCTGAACTGTGAAAGATATGAAATACAAGGATCATTTTTAGCTGTGGATCTGGTAACATATCCGGCTCTACGCCGTACACAAAACTGAAGCACATGAATGGGTGGCTCCTACTTATGTTCAAGGTCTGTCAAGCATTTGTGAATGGAAATTGAATTAGCAGAAAGGAATCTTTGTAAGCCAGCGTCTCTGACTGACTTGCTGACTGTCTCTATTTTACTGTAAGTACATAGTTACAGATCTAATGGAATATCACATGAAAAGTCTTAATAATTAACCTGTTTGTCAGTGCATATCTAATGAGCTATGGAGCTTTCTTTTAGCACCTTTTAACCTTCAGTGCCATTAAAAACATCAGAAAAGCTGCGTGTAAAGCCATATGAGTGAAAAAGTACATATTATCTGTGATGAGGACCGTATTTCCAGCTCTAATGTTAACCCTGCCCTGATGAGACCTGCTCAGTCAATCAGACGTGACGAGCAGCACTGATGGAGACTGAACAACCGGTAATTGCGGTGAGATAAGAGACTAAATAGCTTGAAAGTGTCAGTTTTGTTCTGCATGGAGCTGCACTTCACAGATAAATGTTCTGCAAAGGCCTCTTTGAGTTTCCTTTTTTAACCTTAAATCTTATGTTTGAGTCATCATAAAACTTGGAAAACTATACCTTTATAGCTTTCATTTATCCAGAGATTGTTATTTCTCACTTCCTGTGTATGCAACTATGACCTGACTCTGAATAAGTGTTATTTGAAAGTGAAGGTATATGGTGGCAACTCAGTTAGGTATTTAATATGAATGACATTCAACATTATAACATTAGACAAAACTTTTCCAATGTACTGTACCATGTACCACAGTGACCTCAGCAATAAACATAGTATAGTACAAGCAAATAATACCTGCTGAGAACGTCACAGTTGCTGTATTGTACTGAATTAGACCGTACAGGTGTCCCTAATAAAAGGACCAAAGCACCAATCTACAATCCTCTACTGGTCATAATAATAATAATATAAATAATAAAATAAAATATATCTAAACTGAAGCAAAATCAAAGGGAAAACAACCCATTATTTCGTCATGGTGCAGTTCGGCGTTTGTCCACACGGTGTCACTAGTTTACAGTAGACTTCAGTTTAAAGCAGTCTGACAACCGTGGATGCTGGGGATCAGACGTGTCTGCGTGAGAGTGACCTCCCTAACTCGGCCTTGTTGTATTGGCTCGTGTGAACCGCGCAGCATTGGACAGACTCTAGTGTTTGGGTTTTACGTTATGAGATATGATGAGAAGCAGACGCATTCTTCTGGGATGGGAGGCGTCCAAGCCGTTCGCTTGCGCAGGCTGTTCGGAGAGATAAGATTAACGACAGGTCTTTGACGCGATAAGCGGTGTGAGAAGTGGCGGTTTCCGTTTGTGCCGTTGTCTTTAATGTGCTCTCGTGCATTTTCCACCCAGTTACTTAGTCACGAGCGTTATTCGAAGCATCCACTGTTTCAGTGTAACTACGGTAACTGTTACTGCTCGTTGTGTGGAGAACGTGTCTCTACGTAAACTCCTGCGGCTGGAAAGGGGTGGTGCAGCGAATTCCAGGGGATTTACCCCAGAGTGTATTTGAGACGGCTACAGCATGGAAAACATGAAGCACTTACAGTCCAGAATAGACCAGCACAGCACAGAATGACGACGGGCTCTGCTGAGGGTTCACCCCCTTCTTCCAGGTCACACCCAACGTGTAGTTTTACTCTCATCCCCGGTGTCTCAGCAAACACTGCGCCGCTCAACCCGACTGAGTGTGTGACACAACAGCATCCACGACTTTTAGCGAAGCTTTGCACAGGTTGATGTTCAGTAGAGTCTTGTTTTTATTTTGTCGCCCTTATTTGTCGACTTCCTGTCTACCTTTCAAAATAAGACGTCTATAGCAATCTGCGAGTATTTTGGACCTGTATGGATTTATTAAGACTCAAAATTAACCAAAAATAATAATTAAAAGCTATCTGTTAATTAAACTAATTAAAAACTTTACATATCTTGCCAGTCTTCGTGAAGTTATTTGCTGCTTTTATTTTGTAAATGCTTCTTAACTGACCGGCGGAGCGAGTCGCGTCAGAAAGTTGGAGTGAAGAACGCAGCAGCTGGATCCAGACTCTTGCGTCGTCCAGCAGCATGGACGCGTCACTTTCCCACTGTGGACTGTTGGGAGCAACGTATCTGCTGCTGTTCTACGTCTACGGCTTGGAGACAGCAGGTTAGTAAACAGCAGAGTGTTTTGTAAGATAATGTTTTTCAGCGTCATCGTCAGAGCCACCAGCGTATATGAAGTGTACGATGACAACTTAAAGGTGATCAGTATTTAATAGTATTGAACTATTTATAAGGCCAAATAACGTTCTTACGGAATATTTCTGAAATATGATTGAAGTAAAGATCAGACATTATTTTGAATCATTAGTCTTATTTTTCATAAATCTGGTCTGTAAACCTTTAAAAGGTGTTTTAAGATATTACATTGTTATGACTTTATAAATCAGTTAAGAGCCTACTTTTGTTTTTTGAGGTCTTTGTGGTTTCTTTTTCGTCTTTAATCGTTTTTCATACCCTTATTTAAATCAAATCTAACAGAAACAAAACATCCTTTTACACTACATATTGGGTTGTTGCTCCTATTTGATATTGTTTTGCTCCTTCTTCCAGCTCACTGTCCTAGTCCTGAGGGTGGGGAAAATACCGTCTTATCCAATGAAGCAATTTTAATGAATGATTTTCCAGAGGGTACGACTGTCTCTTTAGAATGTGCCAATGGTTATGAAAAAGACAGAGGCTCTGAGAATATACACTGCATTGATGGGATTTGGACTACACCAGATCTCCAGTGCAAAAGTAAGTCAAATGCGTTTACATTTGCTGTGCATGAAAATGGGCTTTTGGCACGAAATACCATGAGTAATGTAAGTAATGTTTTTTAATAACAGAGAAGGACTGTGGTCCACCCACACCTCGGCCACACATGAGCTTTGACTTGAGTGGTGGTACCCTGTTTACCGATGTAATTAAAGTCATTTGTGATGAGGGGTGAGTATGAATGCAAAGTATGAAATCCTCCCTTTACATTCCTGTTTGGTTCAAATGCACTCAATTCACTGAAGAAGCAAGTATGGACATCACGCTGCTGCCAGCGTTTATCTCCCGCTTTCGCCAGCGCTGCTGAGAAGCTGTTCTTGGATGGCAGAATCCACGTAGCTGCTGATAGGAACCGTTTCTAAATAGATGTCAGAAAAAAGAATCTATTTCCAGTGTTGCCTCAGAGTTTCACTGATTAGAAGCCTGACTATTTGTAGCCCTTGACTAAAGGCAGACTTTAACTTTCCACTTTTTGTGGACATTGAGTTATTGCACCTGCACTTCTTTCTGGTTACTCATCCAATTTGCTTAAGTCTGAGGAAAGCTGATCCAGAACTTGGGTTAATTTTCCTCAGTGGTTTCAAATGAAATACTTCCAGTCTTGCGTCTCAGAATCATGGCTTAACCCTTGTGCAGCCTTCGAAGGGTCTAAATGAAAAATAAGGGTCGTTCAAAGCTCAAAAACAAGGGTTGCGGACAGACGATAAATCACAACAACACGCTTTATCTAGATGAACGGTTGGATGAACTTGTTCATCATAGACCCACACGTGTTCATTGCTTGGATGTAACACCCATGTTTTATCCAACCCTTGTGTGTGGGTTTGAGCTTTGGCGCCCCCTAGTTTACAGTGGGGTCGTATTGACCCCTTGAAGGCTGCACGAGGGTTAGTGTTAACCTTTCCTAAAATAACCAGTTCTGCTTCATTTTGCTTTGTATTGTAACAGATTCCAAGTCATTGGCTCGAGCTTCAAACAGTGCTACAGCACTGGGTGGATTGGAAGAGCAAAGTGTCAAAGTAAGTGCTTTGTCATTTACAAACTGGAGCAAGGGAACTGCTGCTAATGTCCAGCATTTAAAACACCTGTTTGTCTGATTCAACAGTTGTAAAGTGTAATAAACCTGCTGAAGTGACCAATGGCAGAAGCTCATGGATGTCTGAAGGCAACCCACAGTACGGTGACGCCATAGAGTACAGCTGCAATGAAGGATACAACCTACGTGGGGCAGGTCTCATTACGTGCAGCAAGACTGGCCAATACGATTTTCAGCCTCCTGAATGCATCGGTAAGTCCAGCGTTTCCATTCTGTACAATACTGGTCACTGAGGAGAGTGAGCACTAATAAGATCTAACTACATTATGTTACGAAGGGGATTTTGCATGGTCCTTAAAACCTGGGTGAATACAAACCTTTGATTCTCATTCTCCATTGTTCAGAGAGAAAGTGTTGAATCTCTGGGAACAAGACAGTTCAATTAAAACGACTCAGGAGAACAATTGGTCCTTTACTCACATTAATAAAACGTTTAATCACCACTTATTTATTTATTCTCATTTCCCAGAGGCCAGGGTTGTGAGTTTATTGATGCTAAAGGACATGTTAATATTCACAGTGACACACTTAAACAAAATAAAGCCAACAAAGTAAATCTTGGGTTGACTTACTGTTGCAATGATTGCGATGTCAGCAATCTGCATGTTTTGTCGTCTAAGCCAAAACAAGACCAAACTGGTGGGTGCCAGGCTTGTCGTAACTCATCCAGAAAATGTAGTTAGCAGAGCAACGTCTGTCATGTCTTTTATCATCCTTCCAGGTGTTGATGAGAATAAACAGAGGCTCAAGACCTTTATGTTCATAATCAATAGAGGACATTTATCATCATCATCATCAATTCTTGCTGATGTGCATATTTTTCTAACACAAATTCATCACATTGCTTCTACTCTCTAAGTGGTTTTACTTACTGCGACAGTGACCTTAAACTTTTCGTCACCTAACACTGCTCCGAGTATAGCTGGCCTATTTCTGAACTTTATGGCTAAACATGACGAGGCACAAACGCTGCCAGTGTGAGAAATGCTTTAGTGAGTCTTCACATTTGACTTGAGATGCATGTAAAATGAAATCTTTGTGCATGTTCTGCCAAAGTTCGGCACAAATGCTTGAATGCAATATGTTTTCAACAGTGTTCTTACTCTTAGGTGTGACAACTGAGGCGCTAATTACATCACAAATTAGTACAACTACAACTACAACTACAACTACAACACCAACTCAAACACAAGGTATAGAAGTGAGTTATGGCAGGTATCAGCTTAAATATGTGACTTTATTGCTGAACTCACAGAAATGTTCCTTATTTTCCATGTTACAGAAGCGTCCAGCTCTACAGACGCCACATCTCCCAGAGAGGAAACCTTCCGCACACCAACTGTTTTATCTTTACAACCATTACAAGGTACAGAAAAATGTATGCAAATGAGCGACTGAGCACTTGGTCGGGCTGGAACCTGCTAACGTGGGTGTATTACAGTATGTGCTGTGTCTCAGACAGGCTCCTCCTGCTTGATGATTGACTTTTATCCGTCAGAATTTGAGACAAATTAAGAATATTTCTGATTGTTCTCTTCAAAGGTGGCGCCACTGATAAACAAGAAGTTACAAGCAGCGCAACAGCAACATCACTAGGTGATCCGTACAAATGATTACGTGATTAATGCGAATTTACTGTTTAAGAGGTGGACGTGTTTGGTCCTTTTTATAGTAATCTCAGCCTTCTCACGTCTCATCCTACAGTGGTTCAAATAGGACGACTGTCTAACTAATATCTCTGTTTTATACTTTCTTTTGCTGTAGATACAATCAAAAATACTGGTAAGTTACTGAGCTCCAGTCATATTCATCTACCAGCACATTTAAGCATTTATTTGCACTGTGAAACAAACACTGAATGTGTCTTTCAGACCGTACAACGTTTTACTCTATGTTGAGCTTTGGGACAGTAGCTGGTAAATTCAAATTGTTCATCTTTGGAAATTAACAAACGTTTTCATAAGAAATGCAAAATACAATATTATGCTAATTTTCCTCACAGGTTTCGTTGGAGTCCTAATAGGCGTTTTCTATTATCATAAGAAGAAAAAAGGGTAAGGTCCAGTATTTTTACTGTTCTTGATGCATGGCTCTTAACTAATATATACTATATATATACTTTGTATGCCTCTCTTTCATCTCATCTACTTATTGTGCTTCTTGCTTTTTTTTACCTCAAGAGAATTGTATGTGGTTTGTGATTGCATGGAGCAAATATTTAAAACTAGCTTCAGTTTCCCCAGTACCTTCATTCTTCAACTGGTTAGGGAAATATAGTTGTCTTTGTTCAGATGTTCTCAGGAATGAAGGAAGTCAACTGTTACGATTTGTGAGGCAAGTTCGAGGGAGAATGGAACGGGCAGAACAAAGACAGGACACTTCAGATTAACGATTTATTGAGAAATATGCTAGTGTACGTAGGGAGAGGGGGGACTATGGGTCAGGCGTCTCAGGTGGGAAACCTCCACTGGGCAGCCGAGGGTGAATGGGTCGTGAGCCGGTGCTTTTCCTCAGAGCGCGGCTACTGATGATAGCAGGGTTCCTTTCTGTGTACAGGAGAGGGAAGACGAGAGAGCAGGGAGAAGACAGGCACAAAAACGAAAACAACTAGTGAAACAAAGGGCGAGTCAAACCGGCTGATGCTCCGATGAGCGAATGGGTAACGAGCGCTCCACGTCCGTTAGCTCTTGCTGCAGTTCACTGACGGTCGGGACCAAACATGGCGCGGTCCATCCACCATCGGGTTGCCAGAACAGAAGTAGGACAGGTAGACAGGAACCTGAGTGGGCCTTCCAGGCCGCACGAAACAGGAACAGGAACCTTGCTGCGGCGTGGGAGCCTGGGCGGCCGGCGTCGACAGTGCGTGCAGTGGCGTAAAAACCTGGGCGGACGGCGTCAGTGTCTGCTGTGACGTGAAGATTTGGACGGACGGCGTCGACGGTTGCTGCAGTGGCGTGGAAGCCTGGGTGACCAGCGTCGACGGTGGCTGCTATGGTGAGGAACTCGGGAAGGACGGCGACGATGGCTGTGGTGTGGGAGCCTGGATGGACGTTGTCGGCCGCTGAAGTAGGATGGTGTGGGCCCGAGAAATTCCCCTGGCCTGTTGAGAACAAACGTGAACGAGACGGTCTCCCCTGGGACGATGGAGACAGGCATGGACGAGACAGTCTCCCCTGGACAGCCGTGGACGCTGCAGTGTTGATCGAGGCTGGAGATGGTAGAGTGGACAGTCCCGGGGCATGGGTGACAGGAACGGCCGTGTGAGAGCGGGAATCTGCTGCTGGAGTCATGGCTGCGACTGCCGGGCTAGAGGCAGGCAAGGAAACCGAAGTCTCCTCTAGGTCGTCGGCAGAGAGCCTAGCAAGGGCATCCTCCAACTTAAGCCACTGTAAGGGCCTGGGAAAGCACGCGTCGCTCCATGCCAGCCTCCATCGATCCACCACCTCCCTTCGTTTCCTGAGGCGGGACTTGGTGGTCGACATGATGATTACGGGCTCTGGGTGCCATTCAGCATGGTGTGGAGCAGCGTGGTCAGAGTCTGCGTGACGTGGAGCAACTAGAGCTAGAGCGTCCTCCATCTTGAGCCACCGTAGGGGCCTGGGAAAACATGCGTCTCTCCAAGATAGTCTCCACTGGTTCACCACCTCCCTCCGCTTCCTATGGCGGGAGTTGGTAACAGCCCGGGGGAACACAAGACCAGGGGGTAGTTTAGGAGCGGGCTGGTCTGGGTGGCGTGGAGCTACATGGTCTGAATGGCATGGAGAAGCAGCGGGCTCGGCGAGGCGTGGAGCGTGGTGTGAGTGGCGTGGAGCATGGCCTGAGTCTGCATGGCGTGGAGAGGCGGCTGCTCTAGGTGACGTGGAGCACGAGCCGAGGCTCATATGGCCGGTGCGGGTGAAACAGGCGAGGGAGCAGGCTGTGGAGTCTCCCTCCTCCTGAGCCTGACCTGTATGGCCAGAAGCTCAGGAAATCTTGTGTGAAATCCCGTAACCCAGTTCAACGTGGCGATGCGGACCTGGGCGTCTGGGATATCCGGGATCGAGTCCAGTAGGTCGAAGAGGGACTGGATTACCTGATCGGGGTCGGGGGCGTTGGTTGGCTCTGCGGATTCCATTTTTGGTCAGATCGTACTGTTACGATTTGTGAGGCAAGTTCGAGGGAGAATGGAACGGGCAGAACAAAGACAGGACACTTCAGATTAACGATTTATTGAGAAATATGCTAGTGTACGTAGGGAGAGGGGGGACTATGGGTCAGGCGTCTCAGGTGGGAAACCTCCACTGGGCAGCTGAGGGTGAATGGGTCGTGAGCCGGTGCTTTTCCTCACAGCGCGGCTACTGATGATAGCAGGGTTCCTTTTTGTGTACAGGAGAGGGAAGACGAGAGAGCAGGGAGAAGACAGGCACAAAAACGAAAACAACTAGTGAAACAAAGGGCGAGTCAAACCGGCTGATGCTCCGATGAGCGAATGGGTAACGAGCGCTCCACGTCCGTTAGCTCTTGCTGCAGTTCACTGACGGTCGGGAGCCGTGAGTGAAAATAGTTCACCACAGTGACGCAGTGACACAGTATCTCAGAGCAGGGGAAAACAAGGGAGCTGGTCCCAGCGTGAGTCGTAGCAAGATACGTGGTCGTGGTTTATAACAAGGCACAGAAGTCGAGTGGAATCAGAGTGAGATACGGCAGTTCAAAAAACTCACAGAACTTGAGACGAGCAGGCGATGGTCTTCAGGGTCTGTGTGTCGGAACGAAGTCGAAGATCTGACAACTAGCTGCCTGAGAACGAGGCTTAAGAAGCGTTAGTGACAAGAGACAGGTGTAAGGAATCAGGTAATCAGTGAAACTGGCAGAGGTGTTGTGTGAGCACGTCCGGCAGGCTCTCCACAACAATAGGCCCGAACCGGAAGTAGAACTGCCAGTCGTGACATCAACAGCATTTTCTGACAAGGAATCAGGAACAGGGACATCATTTCTTTTAACCCTAGGATAGATTTGAATATCTTAACATAGCACAAAACATGACATAACCGACCATGTGCGCAGATCATGGTACTGTGGGACAACTGACTTATTTTATACATGTATTTTAAAAAAATCAAACCACTTGTGCTGACATGAGCAAAAACTTTCCTCAAATATTAAAATCATATTAATGACACGAAAGCTTAATTTAGCCTTGTTTAAGTAAAAAAATAATGGACTAACACTAACACTGGTGCTAATGCAATTAGCAATTTAAGAACATATATTTGGTGAACTAATACAATTAAACAACAACAAACTACAATGAAATCTTATTGTAATGAATAATAAATTCCTTATGTGATGACACCATAGCTCATATGACACCAGAGAAGACCTGAAGCCGGAGTTATTACAGTTCCAAAACATTTAGATTTCCTGCCTTACTCAGGTACATGTTGATTCTTGTGTAATTACCATAAAAACATCACAATACCTCTAAAAACACGTTTTAGAGTTTGAAGTAAAATATTTTTTGCATCACTATATGAATAATACTCAACCCAGACTGTTTCCCTTCACAGATCTGCAACCATGCCCATCTAAAGAGGAGCATGTGTTCCCTCTGAAGCAGTCCAGTGATCAGAAGTTTAAATTATGAATATTTTTACATTTTAAATTCAATATTTTTTGTATTCCTTAATATTTTATTAATATTTTGTACCAATCATGTGTAAGTGTGCTGTTATTTATCTTAAACCTTGAATAAACTCTTTCTTAACATTTCTTTTTTTTTTACATATGGAGCATAGTAGAACTGGTTTTTAGAACATTTTATCTTGACTGAACCCGAGGCCACATGTTTGCATGATTTGCATGAGTGCACTGATTTATTAACACAGAACCATGAAAACGATAATTCAGGAAGAACACAATGTGTCCAGTTTTCTGGCTGAAATAGTGATATAATCAGCTACATACCTCAGCCCTCATTGTCTATTGTTTTGGGGTTCTTTAGGACACTGTGTGCAATTGTTTCATGGGGAAATAATTCATTAGACTACCTATCATCAGTGGACCATGAAGGTACATTAAATGATCTACAAGAGGTTTACTTTAAAGGTGAACTCACATGTTATTGAACGTTTCACTGAATGGTCTGACCAAGTCCTTGAAGCAGAAACATGTTCAACCTTGTTAATTATTTATTGGATAAATTAGTAAAGTGCTGGTTTTCATGCAGCCACTGAAGATTTTTTTGTACAGTCATCTATCCCTGTAAATAATAAGCTTAGTGAATAATATCTTGTTTAAAGTAATACTCATTGAACATACTGACATACTGTTGCAAAGAAGCAGCTTTTTTCTCATTCGAGGAGAATCTAAAAGAACACATTCATAGCCATGGAGGCAGCAAGGCAATATCCTGGTGGGGGTGTAGACAGAGAAAGGTCTGTAATAAAATGAGATTACACAGTTTCATTGTATCCTGGTGTGCAGTTGTGTCAGAGCCTCCAACTGTGACCTTTACAGATCAAAAGAACAGGCCAACCAGGTTTCCAGGAGCCCTCCTAGTCAGACGGTACACTTTCCGTCTATGAGACTGAGCTTAATCTAAACTCGTAACTCATTTTGTGAATAGGTGTCACAAAATACAACACATTTTTTCTAAGATGTTTTGCACATGGTGTTTTGTTTGGGTCATATCCCCCCAAAAAAATCTCTTTTAAGTAGAAATGGTGAAAGTGAAGTGATTTGCTTAACTGACGTGGCCCTAAACAGGAAACAACATTCATAATTATCGTTGTTCATCTTAGTTGTGTGAACAGGCGGATCATTATCAGAAAGGACGGATTTTCTCAGAGAAGCTTTGTCACGTAGGAGCCATCAATCACCCTTTAACCACCCAGACCACCCGCACAAACGAAGAATGTTTTCACATTAAGGCCACATCCATATATCCGGAGACATTTTAATTCATTTTATGAAAAGACCACTAGTACACAGTAAGTAAGTATTTGTCTGAGTCACACACACACTGTGCCGAGTGAAAACTGTAAACACCCAGTGACTAATACAGGGCATCGTACAACTGATGCTAATTTAAAAAGATTCTGTCTCAACCCATGTGTATGAGGGAAGTAAAAATAAGTGTCTTTGTAACAAAATATACTGAAGAACATTCACAGTAAATGTCTGAGATTCTATGACTCCATCTAATTAGTTTAGCTCAAAACAATAAAAATCTACAGGCAAGCTATGCTGAAGTTTAATATTTCAACGCAGGAGCACAACAAAGCCAGAGGAATGATATTCCGAGGATGTGCACATGTGCAGTATGTGCAGTGCCCTCTAACCTGATATATACACAGTTCCAGCTATTGGTGATGGATAACTGGCTTTTTCTCTTCCCCACATCTGAATAACATTCCTGTCAGATGTGGCCTGAGCAGGAAATGAAAAAAGGGTGTCGTCCCTGTATCAGCAGATTTTCCACTTTCTAAAACGAGAGGCATTGATTCCTCCTCCTCTCTTCTCATTAATCTCTTTGCACATGCTTGCGAGTAAATACACCCATCCTGTATCTTAACAGGTGTCATCTGTTGGCAGGTTTCATGAAATGGCCCTGCGAGCTTATCCTGTATATTTATCCTCTGTGGAAACCATGTTACTGGAATTTCCTTCATTTCCAGCATGGTGGGAAGATTGAAATGATATTTTTTCAACACAGCAAATAAAAGCTCTGATGTAACTGCATTGTAACGACGTATGAAAAATGAAAAGACATTGTGAATCCATTAAATGGCCATTCACTCATTCTAGTAGGTAAGCCCTCCTGTGGCGTATATGTACAAAAGTAAAGTAAAGTCTTTACAAATCTACAACAAGTCTAGTCTTTACTATTACTGTGTAACTTATATAATGAGCTCCATGAAGCATAAACAACAGATTTTTATAAATGCTGATATCAATTACTTACTTTAAGATACTTCAGCTGAGTAACTGTGAGTATTACTGTAATGTTTACAGATCCTGGTGCAGTGAGTAACACTTGTTCTTTTAGTTCCTCCTGTTTGTCCGTTTTTTCTCTCATAGTGTGATGTGTGATAAAGCATGACTGGGCTAACTACGTCATAGAGGTTAGGAATTGCACCACACACATGCTGGGTAACCCAGTGCAGACCACGCCTGTCTGGGTGACTCCGTCACTAGCAAGTTATGTGGTTTGGAAGCCTGTGCACAATGGATTGAGTGGAAAATGTGAATGAGAAAATGAGAAGCACTGGTGTTTGTCGTCATGTGTTGGGCGGATGAAGCTCTTTAAGCTCAAGACAAACAACACATAAATGGTTCCCACTGAAGCCTCAGCAGAACAGATGTCTGGTGTCAGTGCCCTGCCGTCCCCGCTGCGGGATGTAAATGTTTACGAGTCAGTTCCTTCAAGTAAATGGGTTTTCAGTTCCATTAAGCGGCCTAACACCACATTGGCCTTAAAGTACAGGACCACAGCTCTTACACTTGAATGATTTAAACAGTACATTATTTAAATGTGTTCATATTTGTGTGATTTGCATTATCTTCTTTTAAGCAAAAAACATTGAAATTAAATATTTTAGTACATCCAACCTCTGCTCAGACCGAGGTGTAGTAAATCCCTCCTTCCTCACATCACAACAAGTCCAAACACAAAGAAAAACCAGTGATGCTGCTGATTATGCCATGTACAGTTGAGGCCCTCCCTATGACTCACACTCTCCCTGAAATAAAAAACTGGCTCATCTGTTGGGCAATGTACGTTTTTGTTTCGCTGTTGATATGGCAACAAGCCTTCCTTCTTATACCATGATAGCTTCTTGTAAGACAAACTAAGGCGAAGGTGCAGCTGAAGGTCTTCAGCCTTTTGAGGTTTTTTCAGTTTATGAGATTTGACTGAAGCCTGCAACACTTACTGCTTTGTGTGAGAAGGTCAGCAGGTGAAGTCACAGTCATTAGGAGGCTGACACTGCTTAACAGCTTGTGTTGTGTGCATTGTTGGAGGAAATGTCAGTGGTGGATTTGACAAGACCTCTGATGCGTATGTCATGACTACAAACTGTGTTTACACATAGTATAATCAGGATGGACCTATAGAAAGTACTAGTACTGTCACTATTGCACTGATTTCAAACTAGGTAAACAAAACGTTATTGGCGACATTTCTATAAAATATTAGCTGTTCATCAATGAATCAAACACTTCACAACTTTGAATAAAAGCACATTTATTTGTTTTGTTCACGAAAATATGTGAAAGTCTAAGGACAGCTTGCAGTGGCCTCAGAAGGTCAGCGTGTACGTTTCCACCTCTCCCACATTTTATGGTGTTGTAGATTAATATGCTGAAACTCTCAGAATGAAGCTGTAATTGGTTCAACGGCAATCTATCTGTTTGAACTGTTTAGCCTACTCCTTAGGTTTAAGGAAACAATTACGTAACTTTGAAAGCATTATCTGTGCTGATGACACAACATCTTATACTTTAGACGTAAAAAATATGAGAACAGTCAAAAATCAACAACAAACTGAATTCTGTAAAGAAAGTTGTGCGTTTTTATTGTACCTGATCAGGTTTATGTTCATCATCCATCCAGCTTTTTAGGTTCTAATGCTGTAGCTTTTAATTACAGAATGCAGAACAGCTCGATGCTGCCATCTTCTGGTACTTTAAGGAAACTAATCTTGCAGCAGCAGAAGCAAAATCTTTGCTGTTAGTCTCTCAGCATTGTAACCGATTTCAAGTGGTGCTAGACATGATGGAAACTCTGAACACCAGAGGAAAACGGTCAGCCTTGGTGAGAGGGGCGTCACGTAGAAGGACAGCAGACACCAGTTTAGTCCCGAGCACCAGCATCACTCTTCACCAGGCTGAATGTGGAAATATGGATGCAAACAATGTCACTAAACCACAATCTACATGTTGTGGCAGCTTGATGTATGAGCTGGCACACTGTTGACGTTCTCGAAGTCTGTTCCCGCTCAAGAACACCGATTTCAAATGGTGCTAGATGGGATTTTATACTCTAAGACACCATCTGAAACCAGTTCCCTGGGGAGGATGCCGTAACGAAAAAACACAGCCAGAAGCTGACGTTTCCTTCTGTAATTAGAAGGAAAATGTTACTGTCATCACAGAAAAGACCTTTAATACAGTAAATATGTCAATATCAATTTCTGAGAGAAAAGAAAAATGCTATCCATGTCATCAGCTGTAAAATTTGTACAACTAACTTTGTCCGGCTTTCATGCAGGAAAAGGAAAAGAGAAGATATATTGAGTCTATACACAGATGAGCTTGAGGTATGTTGCAACCGTGGCGGTGAAGAACTGATGCTGACGTCTCTTTCTGAGGAGAGCCAGGAAAGAAGCACATAGTCAGAGCGATGCTGACCAACGAGAAGAACCAGTGAGTCATGGCATGCACATCTAAGAATGACACCGCAGTTCAAGTTCCTGTATTAGAAGTGCATCAGAAAGATCATCTTCTTGTCAGAGAGGGCACGGTACCAGACTGGCATCAGAGGCGAACCCTAACAACAACCGTCTATGAATCATACTGTGGAAAAATTGATCTCTGCCGGTTCCAGCGCACTTCTTTGTAACGCACAATAGGATACTGTGTCGTCTCCTGGGTCCGGCCTCGGGCATCCAGTTGAGCTGCAGGTCGAAGTTGAGCTGACTATGGTCTAAGATGAAACAAAACATATCCTGAAACAGGTACAGATTCCTCCATATGAAGCCCTGTTACGCATCGTGAGGAGGCGTGTGGCACAGGAAAAAGATGAGAGCTGTCTGTCTGTCTGTGCTGTCTTTAATATGACACAACGGTACAGTTAAAAACAGACAATTAATCCGGAAAACTCACTGGATTGAAGACTGGCATTGTCCTGCCTGGTCTGTATCTTATACGCTGTTGTCCTGTTGACAGGAAAAGGTGACGTAGCAACTAATCCAAAACCTTCATGTGTCTTTCGGGGACAATTTCCCTGTCTGTCACTCCCTAATCCTCTTCACTGGCAGTTTAGTGCCTTGGCTTGTAAAACAAAAGCAGTTGTACTGATTGGTTATTGTTTCCTTATTATACTTTTGCCCAGTTAATAGAACATGAGGATGTATGACGACTATCAGTATCTTTAATCTACGTGTACTCTGACCCACCCAAAAACATAAAACATTCTCGATTTCCCCCAGCACCAGCAGTATTTACTCGACTAGTGTGAGCTTGGAGAGCAACTCAGACAGTGTAGGCTGCAGGCCTCAGCACTGCTTTCCTCCGCTTTGTCCTCGGCTTTGCTCTTCTGACTCCTCCCATGTAGCACTGTTGTTCGTGAACTCTGTATCTACCTCTCGCTTGCTATCTTCTTTTTACTACGCGCTCGTTTCGCCGTCTATTATGTGTGCATTGGCTGCCTTCTGCATCGAAGCAGTTTTTCCTGCCAAGTCACCTGACCAGCTACTGCTTGTTAAAGGGACATCAGCCCCTTTTAAAACCAAAAGGTGAAGACAAGTATGATTTGAAGCATCTCCAGCCTAGATCACAACAGATGGAACAAAACAGTAAAACAGACTTCAATTAATTCTTCGAAGATTGGTAACAATTTGGCACAATAGGCCCTTGTGTATTAGATAAAAAAATCCCTCTGTGCCCAAATTGTGTCACAGGGAGGGCCACCGGGTTGGGTCACATTAGAACAGGTGACGTAAACTGACCTGTATGTGTGCGTCTCTCTGTGTGCGTAACAGTGGGGCGTGGGGTTGT
The DNA here is from genome assembly GCA_030770545.1 of Macropodus opercularis. Taxonomy (NCBI): domain Eukaryota; kingdom Metazoa; phylum Chordata; class Actinopteri; order Anabantiformes; family Osphronemidae; genus Macropodus; species Macropodus opercularis. The sequence goes on from CM061099.1 coordinate 8,573,291, forward strand.
GTGCATGTTGTGCACGTGTAAACAGGGTAGGTGGTTAATCCTCTTAGCGATTAGATTAGAGATCCTAATTTATCAGGAGTGAGAGAGGAAACTCATTGAAGTAATGTGTTTTAAAACCACCTCTCCACATTGGTTCAATAAAGTAAAACTACTGAAGTCCAAACGTCTCAGCATCTGGCTTATAAAACACAAACGTACATATGTTATGTAAACACTTATGATTAAAGGTGCAATGATAAGATGCAAAAGTTGACCTACTTAGATCCGCTACCTGTATTTACAGTGGGTATTATTACGCTTTTGCCAAACCAGTGGAATTATAAAGGCATCACGTGACACTTGACACTGGACCAATCGAAACCCAAGCTGATTCTACCTGTACCGACAATGTCTTAAAAGAACCAATTATGTTCGCATGGTTTATTACCTTGGACCACGTCTTCTATGTTGCACAATCAAAGTGTGAAACATTTGAAGATGCCAGAGACTCAATGTGTTTAGCTGAGCCTGAGCCCTCTCCTTCAAAAGACGGGAAGTGTTGACTTTCTCTTTGTCACTCTGGTTCTGGACCTTTCTCTGTCTGTTGGGAAATCTCACAATCCTTCCAGATAACAGGGGCAACTTTATGACTTCAACCGCTTGAGATAAAAGTGTACAGAAAGATTTAAAAAGTGGCTGTGAATGCAAATCGAGAGAGAGGGAAACCAGGCCGGTTCCCTGCATTGAGTAACGTTTTCAGATTTCACATTCGACAAAATAAATGCTGAAGCAACAATAAGCTATCTTACTATTGTACCTTCCTACGAAAAGTCTATCTAGAAGAAATATTTACAGAAGTTAATACATACCTCTGCACAGAGACAAATCAGGGCATTAATAGAGGCAGCGTGGAGATGGGCCCCTTGAGGCCTCTGCACATCAGCTTGCTGTAGCTTTTCTGCCCCTTTTGCAGCATGTTAAATGTCTAGCTGCTAATGATACCTGCTGCCTCACACTTGTCTATTAATACATCATCACTTAGTGAGGCCAGCAGTGCTCCGCGTTTAATTTTAGCACTGTCATCTCTCGGCTCTGTGCCATGTTCTATTCTGTAATCTGTGCGTAGGAGGGAACTGTTTTAAAAGGCAGTGGGTCGCTCGCCATTTTCTGTGCGAAGGTTTATGCAGGCTACAGGTGATGCTACTCCCTGCTTGTAAACACATCCATCAGTAGATTCCCACTGCTGCCGCTCCTTAGCAGCTTTCAGCAGCGCTTGTTCGACGCATCTAGTTCGGACCCAGCAGTGTTTGATGAGCAGCGTCTGCTCCAGTTGAAGAGGCTTCTGAATAAAACTAGGCTGAAAGCGTTGCATTTGGAAGAACCAGCCTCTTCTGTTTGTTTGACTTGGACGGCAGCGCCACTCCCCAAAAGAATAGCTAAATAACTATTGAGGTCACGTTTCCTTGTCTGCATAACTGGGTCAGCCTCGAAAGACTCGATAAACATTACGACTGTGGAGGACACGATAGTGCCAGTCACTAAATGGCTCAGGTGGGTTTGGCAGCCCAAAACCTTTTATACAGTCTAGTTCGTCTGATTCCGTCAGGAAAATGTAAATAAACATGAAGGATGTAAGGCTGCCCCAGCTGCTCTTTCAGTGACCAGCAAGCGCCTCCTCCCATGACCTTTACCTATTTGTTTCAAAATTGCTAATGACATTCTACCAGGAGTCAAGTTTCTATTCAGTAAACATAATTAAAGTTCCGAAGCTCGCCCTCCCCTTCCCTCTCAGCCTCTCTTTCTTCCTCCCTCTTTGCCAGCAGTTTAGCAACTCGTGAGGTCTACTGCTGATTCACCCGCTGACCGAACAAATCCTTTTGACATGTAGGAGTTTGGCCCCCTCCCGTGTGTCACATTTTCACCTTGGATCTGTTCGGAGCACTTTACCTCCCGTCCCGTGGCAGGTAAACAGCAGGAGGAACCACACCCACCTTCACCGGGGTCATTAGCAAGGTACCAGAGGCCAGCGGGCTCGGTGTCGAAACCACAACAGTGTCAGCGCGTCAGGTGTGTCGCTGTCCTGTTGTGCTCTGGCAGGTGTGCATTACACGCTCTAACAAAGACGAGAAGAATCTGTTGAATGTCTCTCACAGCAACAGCTCTGAAAACAAAAGTGCAAACAGCTGGAGGCTTTGTGAAACTTACATAATCACGCGTATTTATCCACAAAATGCAGCAAAATGGACCCCAGACATAACAAATATAAGCAGAGTCGGTTCTGCAGGAGACTACGAATACCTGTACGTCAACATCCCTTTACAGACAAAATGTTGAGTCACTCGATAGCACCCCCAGTGTTTGAGAAGTAGAGCTTGTTTTCATCATATCAAGTGCGCACTAAAGAGCCAGATTACTATTAAGGACCCCCCCTGGGAGCTCTGTGACGCAGCAAATATTGTTTGACACTTGAAACACAAAACAAGCTGCGTCACCATTGTCTTTGCTTAGTTGATGCGTGAAGTTGCAGCCACAGCGAAAATACCCAAACAACAAAAACAACCCAACAATGCGTGGCGACGTTCGGGAAGTAGACGATTACAATTCTAACAGCCGTTTAATTCTAGTGATACCAGAGAAAAACAAACAACATGAGGTGGTGAATGATCGTGCCAATACGAACTGCGTAACAACGTCCTCTCCCACAACAGGATTACGCACTATCCATCTCTTGCGCAGCATCCTATTCTGAGCCCTTCCTTCACACGCCATCCCTGCCGATCCCATGCTTTGTTTACATCCTCCTTTTGACATTAAAATCTGCCACAAGTCAAGTTTCGAGCCGGGCCCAACTACGCTGTCGTGCCATCACAGCATGTTCCCCCATCGCAGCGGAAATTCCCACTGGATTGCATGTGGCTTGACGGTCCTTGTTGCTGACGCAGTTTCATTTACCTGTTGTCATGTCGATGATGAAACACGTATGGCCACGAAAAGAGTTTACGTACTTATTCGTAAACCAGCTCCCGACTCGTTTCTGTCATCCTGTTATTACTTTCATTTGCCTGTCTACACTTTTACGACACCGCCTCTGGGCTTTTATTCTTACCTTTTCACCCAGTGCTCGAGTGCTTATGAATTACACTGTGGTATTCTCTACGCAAAATACGCAACATTATGTCGCTCTTGTCGTATAACAACATAAATAACTTACGTGTTTATCCCAAGCCCGTTTGCTTCCCGTGCCGAAGGAGGCGCATCCACTTCCCGGCCGGCGCCAGTCAGGCCCGGTCCTCGGTCAGGTTCCTGTTTCGTTCTTACTGTCGCTATTATCAATCTGCAAGCACACGTTTATCACAGTGTATCCCCATAACGATTTTCCATAGCGCAAGAAACGGAGCCCCGCCCCTAACACTCCCCCGCCTGCTGATTGGCCGAGCGCTTGGAGAGTCTTTCCTCATCGCCAGAATCACATGTGGCTGACGCATGTTTACAAACATCGCTGAAATCACATGGTAATGGCCTCCGTTTACCGTAAACTACCTCCCTTTGACGTAGCTCCCAGATGTCGTGCCGAGAACATATTAGTCCTCTTAATGAAAAAAAAAAAATCTCTGTGTTTACAAGGCTCCAGACAGCGCACAGCACAACACAACAATACCCATAGACATATGGGCAACACAGGGGCTGTCATATTATACAACATAACAGGAAGTACATACCGTTCTTATAGCTCATAGGAGAAATCACATGTCTGGGGCCCGTCTAAAGCGATAAACTATATCTGCCAGTCCCCTTTAAACTACTCCAATGGGTTATTAATACGTGTTTATTAATCCATATTTAGCCTTCATTAAAGTGTTGTGTAATCCAGAGGTGTAGCACGTTTGTGGGTTGACAACCCCCAAAATGACCTAAATTGTAATAGCGTTTTGTTACAGCAGATGGCAGTGTAACACCGACCATGGGTTTGGTCGAGTGACTGGATCATGCGTTCAGATTGCGTTTTGGCCATGTCGGCAGTGGGCAGCTGGTGCACAGCTTGGTGTCTAATGACACACAGGATTTTGTTTCCTTTTTGATTGAGTTTCTGACACATTACCCAATCGATGATGCAAACTGCGACAAGAAACTGTGATTTTTGTGTTTCTCGATTTTTAATTTAATTTCAGAATAAAAAGTCAAGAAACTACTAGAATAAGTAGTTGTTTATTCTGTAAATCATTGCTCGCTGCTCTACTAGATCGTTTTTTACGGTGTCTCTCTGCTCCACTCTGCCATGACTTACGGTAATTGACACGTTGCCTTACGTCACTCACGTTTTCCCAGGGTATAACTTGTGTGCTCACACACCATTTACAGTGTTTTATGTGTTCGTTGCGTCACATGTAAACTCCCACAGTCTTTCTACGTAAGTACACATGTGTTTTAACTGCAGTGTGACGTGTGTAAAACTTAAAACACGTGACAAGTAGATTTTAGTAGTTGACGTGCCCCAAACTCCAACAGCTAGACCAGGCTAACGTCTGGCTTAGCTAGTTAGCAGCAGTGCTAACGTTCGGTGGAGCCCTCAAAAAAAGTGAACTGTAGTTAACAAGAAAGGTCCATGTCGAAAACAACACCAGATGGGTATACATTTTGAAATTAAACGTACTGTCCGTGGACCCATCAGGAGGAATTACGTGCTAGTCCCCGCCTTTGTTTGTTGCAACACGAACAATGGCCAGTAGGTGGCGGTACAGCATTGCTATAGTTCTTACCATAGTTGGCACACGTGTGAACTTTCTTTCCGAATTTTGGGTTTGTGTGAGAGGTGTTTTTCATCTGGGGTGACAGTAGTATAAGTAATTGCTTTTTCTAACCAAATGTCACAGTTTCCTTGAGCATGGCAGGGAACCCCAAACCACACAATGAGTGTATTTCTAGAAATTGTCTCTGCACAGTAAAATATTAATGGGGGGGGTATAGTACAGTAAAACATGGAGACTGCGTAGCCCCATTGTGTGAGAAATAGAACAGTGGTGTCGAAGCACTAAAGCCTCACATGTTTTGATATTTGCTTTTGTAGGGGAATATACAGCGAAGGAGTGACGCGTGCTTGGGATCATTGTCAAGCTGCTCTCAGCAAACATCACTCTGACCTATGCTCCCATTCAACGCTACAGCAGCTTCACATGCAGTGGCAACCTCTAGCCCAGTGTCCTAAGTAAGAACCATAGTGCTTCTTTTGCTGTGGCTATATAAACTGTACACACATACAGAATATGTAATAATAATACATATTTAATGATTTGTTCTCAGCATTGATTGGCAATGAATACACCTAAATATGTCTTACTAGTCAAATGTGCAACAGGAGGATACACTTGAATAAAAATCCTGTTACAGTAAATACTCTAGCTGACTTGGGAAATATGTGCTTAATAAGTTATCATTGCATTTACGTCACCCGGATGAATTAGATAACCACATAGCATGTATGAACGCAATCCACAAGTACAGTATGTACAATTATTTACACACTAGCTGACCTGGTAGCGTGTACAATATTGTTTTAGTACATACTTCAATCAAAGCTAAGTTTGTCTGCACAACCCCAGCTGTACCAGTGGTGTCCCCTCATTGAGAAGGCCCCACAGTAGCAAATCCAAGTAGGGCATGGTATGTGTTGCTCCTGTCTACCCACAGCCAACTAGCCAAGTAGTGCCGACCTGTCCACACATGGTTTGCTGGGGCTCCTCTAATAGACTGCAGGGTTTGGACCAGAGCAGGTTTTGAGTACAAAGTTCCTATTCTGATTGCATCTCTGTTCCTTCGCCTCCTCCCATATGTGGTTTTCCTTCACCAAACGAGGCTGCTCTGAAAACACTAGGACTCAAATATGTTCTTCTTACAGTTGGTTCTGAAGCCAGCACTGCCCAAGTCCTTGACCACACATCTGTTGGTTTCACTTGCATCATTTGTTGCTAACCACTTGAAAAATGATTTTCCCCCTGACCACCTCCAAGTTTCAATGTAATTTCTGTAGAGGCCAGACAGAACCAATTCATTCATACCTTAGATTGGGCAGCTCTCCATCCTCCTCCTGGCTGCTGCTTGAAGACAGATCAGTAGAGTGGTCTCAGTAGTATTTTCTTTCACCAAGTCATTTTTAAAGAGATGTAAACATTCCCCCCAAATGAGGCACAGAGCACCACGTTGAAGAGACCGGTGAGAATGGGTAACCTGAAAGCTTTCAATGAGATTTGACCAGTGAATTGGAGCAGTACAACTAAAATTTTGCACAAGATGTAAATTGTGTTGAATGAAAAAAAACTTTTTTCCGTCTAATTACACTTAAATTGTTGTTGTTTAATTGTCTGCTCCTTTTAATATACAGTTCATATTCAGTCAGACAATAGTCTGTTTTAGTGGATGCTGGGACTTCATAGTTCATGACGGACAACTACGACACAAATAAGATGAAGACGGCCCACAGAGATTGTCAGCATCACAGTTTATGAGTTAGACACAGGAAGTACTAAAAGAGAAAGCTGACTTATTTACATATGCAGTAGATTAGGAAAGCAGCTAGTTGTTACAAAGAGAAGCAAAAATGTTTATTTAAAAAAAAAACCTCTGTGAGGAAGCCGCACTACAGGTATAGGAATAAAGGATTTCCCATCCTTCTCTGATATGAAAAGGCTACTGCAGTGCAGCGTTCTCACAGGCGGTGGTAAGAGATGAGAAGACTAATGTTATATCATGATGGAAAATACCAGCAATAACAAAAACAGATATATTGCTCCAACTAATTATACAAGGTCAGTAGTTATTGAGGCAATTTGTTTTCACACATTTCTGGAATTTCCATATCATTAAAAACATGTCAGCATCAATTAGTTCTTCATTAGGCCTAAAGGTAACACATGCAAGCCGTCTAATAAACGAAAATATAACAAAAAAACTGTTTGCAGACATTTTAAAGTTTAATTAAAAAATGTAGTCTTTAAAAAAAATAGCACATTTTTTGTAACTTTCACAATTGATGGATCTATTGAATTTACTTCTTTTTCCAATGTCTTACACTTTGTAGGTTTTAACAAGCCTGAATGATAATGGAAAAAACAGTCAAGCATCTATTTTGTTTAACGCAGCAAAAACATAAGTCTCCTTTCAACTGCCTGGCTTTAAATGGTTCATTGCACCACAGTTGTTGGTTGAAATAGCAGAGCATTTTGTGTATGTGTCTGGGATCAGCAGTTCTTATTTGGTATTATTTTGTTGACTGCCACTGCGAAAATCAAAGCAACTAACAAATCAAAGTTCGTGCCCTGCAGCTGAGTCTGGTCCTAAACACAGTGTGCAGCACTATGTTGTAAGGACAGTGATCCTAAGCTTTTCACATTGCAGGCATTGTCATGATGTCATCGTAGTCGTAAGGTTCATTACAGTTGTCATCATTGTCCCAAGAGTAAAGGTGAATGCATTTATCATCACTGAGTCGTGTGGACAGTTTCTGAGGCAGCAGTGGGGCTTGTGTGTTTTATGTTCCAGTGGATGATGGCTACAGGAACAGGTGGATGGAGTGTCATGATTCACATCTCGGTGTCAGCCACTGGGGTCTGGGTCTGGTTGTGTCCGTTGGTGGTGGGGGCAGGGTTGGTCCCATTTTCAGGTGGAGACTCTCCATTGACCGTGGGCTTGTCGACGGGCTCCTGGGGCAGTGGGGCCACAGACACCAGGGTGTTAGCTTGGTTCTCCTCATCCACCTGGAAAGACTCAGCCTAGGAAGTAAAATATCACACGCAAACAATGATGCATGTGGTAATTGAAAATGTATTTGTTTTTGTGGGTGTTGTTCAACGACAAACAGATCTGTTCATTGTTAATGATGTTTATGGGTTTCAGCTGTGTGCGCGTTCACAAGGGAGGGTGGGTAATGTAATTGCTAAACTGTTTGGAAGTTAACAACATGCAACAAGTTTGATGTTTTACTTTGACTTAAAGCTGAAAGTATTGTATAACAAGGACTGATGCTTATGACAACTGATAACTGTTTCTTGTAAGTGAACCCATGGGTGTGCTCCCATATGTAAACCTTCAAAAATGTCATGACCCTTAAAAAGAAGCCATCTGCAGCCCCTTGCTAAGGGATTGAAGCACTAACCTAAGCAAGGACTTAATGCTGCTATAACTTAAAAGACACATGAGTCATGCGTGTCTTCCCCTGAGTAACAAATTGACTGGAGGTTAACCTTTCATTTGACCTCAAGTCTACAGCATATGTACCTTTTTCAAACAAACAGATTGTGAACCCTTTCTTGTGAAATGGATCTTGTAGGGTCACATTATCTCAGGCTAGGTCAGCAATAATGCTGTGCTTTACCCCATGAAAAAGCACTAAAGGAACAAATGTAGGCAAAAAAGAAAACCATATGCCAGGGTCTCCCTTGGTTCATTTAATCTAATAGCTGATTATTAGTGAGTAATTGGTAACTATACTAAACTCACCAGTCTGACTCCTTTGGAATTCTTGCGGTGGGTTTTGAAGTAATAACCAGCTGTCAGCAGTGCAGCCAGCAGCAGACCAGCCAGCAGCAAGGAAACCAGCACCAGCTTTGAGTTCTTTACCCAACGTGGAACAGCTTCCTCCACATCAGTCTGATAACAAATAAGAGCAAATCAACATGACTTACATGTACTTGTTAAAAATCTGAATGCTTCCAGCAAGCCAAGCAAACCTCCGTATCAACTGAAACACGCAAAGAAGAGATTAGATGCAGATGTTTTAAAGATGTATGTTATATGGGATTCTTTTTTTGACAGATGGCCAGGTCCGTCGTCCGGTTTCTGTTTTATCTTTTTTGTCATGTAGCAAGTGACCTCATCCAAGCCTTCGTTTTTAGAGAGTTACCTAAACCAGCAGAAAGCAGTGTTTAGACATAAACATGCCAGTGAGCATACTCCACACAGTTACAGTGAAGAATGGCATTCGGTGTGTGGTGAACTAAGGAGGGGAGAGTAGTGTAGCGCAAATGCAAAAAGACAGATGGGTGTGACAGGCATTCCCAACACTCCAGATTGGTCCCTGGGTAGTAGGGAGGGAAATGCTCTGCAGCTGACAACAGGGTTGTTTGTAAGCTTTTTGTTTGTCACAGTAACTGTCATCCAGGGAACTCGAGGCCTCTAGAAAAGTGTTTCCTTCTCCCAAGTGTGCTTTTCTGTCTACTTTGATTCTGCCAGTACACTTATTGTGGCTAGTTCTAGTTCATGCACGCTTTGACTACTATAGGATGTTTATTTAATTTGTTTGTTGTCTTGTTATCTTGGCTTAACACATTATGAGGTCAGAAATGAACAAGCCTGAAGTCAACTGGAGGAGAAGCACGGTTAAGCATTTCATCACAGTTCCTACATGGATTGAGCATTTAAAAAATACTTGGACTACATAAAATTCCTTTTATATTATTCAGTTTATTGCACACGTACTGTACAATACGGAGCATAAGAAGTGGACACCGTACCTTGTCTTTGATGTTGTCATTGTTGAACTTGTTAGCCATGCCTTTAACATCATCTGCAAAAAAATGCAATGTTTATTTTTCTGTCAAAGGTTAGTGTTATTTAGTGCAGTAGTGGTACTTGAAGTAGTGGGGCTACTTAACCAACACAGGCCCTTTAGAGATACGTTAGGACACTGAATATTATCAGCTAATAGAGATAAGGTAAAGAAAAGTAACGTGTGACGTGTCATGTTTTTATCATACTGATGTTACTGACCTTCAACATACTTTCCAGACACAATGGTTTCATTTGAGTTGTCCTCCTGGTAGATCTCTAGTTTACAGTCCTCACCACACAGCTCCTGCAGAACACTTTGAATTTTTGCCTTTGTGTCTTTCTGCAAGCAGACCAAAATACATTTTATTATTTCAAAATGAACTGATCAGCTTCCAGTAATCCTAAATTATGAACTCCTTACTAAACAGACACACACACACCCCTCAGGGTTGCCTCTAATATTTTACTCCACCCCTAATATCTACTTGATCTTTGTTTTGCTTTTAATCCATTAAGGACTGACCACCTTGTGTGTGTGTGTGTGTGTGTGTGTGTGACCCTTTTCCGTCATGTAATGTGATCTAAACATGTGTCTGCCACAGCATAACATTGTTTAGGATAGTGAGATATTTAGATGTAGGCAGGGCAGCTTGTTAAATAGTTAAAGTTATGGACACGGCATGGTGACCTATATCTGAAACTCTTGTGTATATACAAGCTCTACAGAATCACTTTTTATATCTTTTTAATTTGACACCAGACTGTTGTAAGATATCACCAAGACCCTTTTGTGTGCATCAATTGTATTGTGTCATATAATACATTTGTATATCAGATCAGTACAGGCATCAAAGCCTGCAGACGTTCTTGAGTGCTTCAGTTTTCCTCATTGTAAATTGTGTTTTTATGTAACAAATATATGCTGTGCAAGGATCTAAACTGGCAGATTGAAAATACCTCATTTACAGTAACCAACTTTACAGTGGTTAGTGTTCAAGAAGCAGAAAGATATTTCAGTGGATATAGACAAATCAATAGGGTTCTCATAGAGGGGAGTGCAATCCTGTTCACTTGTTGTATATTTTGTAGCTTACGGTCGTTCATCTGTTGTTTTAGTGTTGAATAATGCATTTGACTTCTCAGACTGTATGCACACTGTCTGAGAAAAGTGTTTCTAAACACGAACCCACCCAAATCACAGCTTTAGGCACTACTTTAAGAACTACTGTGAGCCCACCCATTGTGCTTTTGTCTATTAGCTCTCACAGCTCAGTTGTGCCCAGACTGAGATGCACCAAAATCTTGTGGCCTTTCTTTCTCACCCTAGACGTAAATGGTAAAAAGAATGTACACAGCTTTTCAGCTTCACTGGAAATAAGTAAGAAGGAATTTCCTGCTGAGCTCATGTTTAGCAAGCTGATAGCCAGCTGGGAATATTTGACTATTTTCCTTTCTAGTGTATTTTTTTGGTTTGCGTGTGTGTGTATTTTGAATGCCTGTCAGATCATTCAGCTTTCAAAAAACTCTGCTCTCTCAATTGTCATATCAGTGCCACAGATGCACAACATGATTTTCTTTTCTTTTTGTTCATCACACAGATGTTGTTATGTACATACAGTTTAAGCAGATACATAAGAAACAGAAGGAAGGGGTTGTTTTCAAAAACTTACACAGTTGGAGGATGCCTTGAGCTTTAGACTGACAGCATTTTTGTCCTGGACTGCCTCTTTGCTGACACAGACAACATCATCCTGTGGCACAGGGAGAAACCAGAACACTGTAATTATGCAATGACTTCTCATTGTCTCACTCAAGTACACAAACAAAGAATGTTTATTCTTGTTCCTGTTGTTCTTTTATTCATATTCTATCATTCTGTTTTTTTAATGAGCTTAGAGGAAATCCAAATGGGCCTGAAGAACAGCTTACTACAGTACCCAAACAAGTGTTTCAGCATCTCAGGAAAAACTAGGGGGTATTCAGATAGTCCCACTGATATGGCATGAATTATTCATTTGCTAAATATTCGTGTTCCGTTTTAGCAGCACAGCATCTTTAACAGCAACAAACTGTGTGTGTGTAGCTGCAAATGCATAAATACAACCAACTTGCACAAAAACCATTTGCATTTAGAATGATGACGACCATGGTTTCTCGATGTTAGGTTACAGAATGTCAGCCAGTGAAACAAGGTTATATCCTTTACCTTTGGTATATTTTGGGGGCCATCACCCCTGGCCGGCATAGGTGCTGGGGTCTCTGGTGCCTCTGTTTTAGCTGAGGGGGCTTCAGTAGGTTTCTCAGTTTTCTCCCCCATAGTTTGTCTAGTTGGTTCCAGAGTAGGTAAGACCGGGATTTGTCCTTTGGAATCCTCTGACTCTGAAAAAGCAAAATATCTTGAATGACTGGTTTGTTGGATATTTAAATAGCACATATTAATTTCAGGTATTTCTTACTGTTAGTGCATACTGAGGTTTGCTTTTCAAAGCCACTACTACTAGATCACTAGTATCATATCTTAATAAAGATTAGCCTGTTGGGGGAGTTTTGTTGTATTAATCAACCTCACTGCACATCACTGGCCAGTGGGAGGATGGTGATGTATACTCAGACGGAGGGAGAACGTGCAAATTCACCATTAAAACCATATCCAGTTAATCTCTACACTACTGGTCCGTCTGCACACATCACCTTTGATAATTAACCCAGTTAAATGAATGGAAGTATTAGTTTGCTCTGCTTACCAGGAGCTGTTGTGGTCTTTTGAACTCCGTCTCCTCGTGGCAGTTCCCCTAGATTGTTTGAAGTTTGTGCTTCAACATTTTCAACTTCCCCTACTGTGACTCCTGCTGTAAAATCAGAGAACAATTTTTTGTTGATGTTAAGTGATCAAAACATGACATTAAATCAGGTGTTAGGCCTGAGGAGTTCATAATTAAACCCTCTGCATAGACTGAGCAAATGGTTCTGACCTTCTTTCAGCTGCGTTCGATCTGTGACAACCTCTTGTATTACATAAGAAATGTTCAGTATCCAATGTTCATTTTAAATCAAGTCCTTCTGAAGTAATGTCTTGCATTAACTTACTGTTGCTGAGCAGGCATGATTGAATAACTGTAAGGTGAGCTACACTATGTAAACATCACTTATCCTATTGCATTAACACTCAGTGTCAACATGTGTCTCTAGTGGCATCTGATTAGGTCAGTGGATAACTGAGGCTTACACATCAGTGAATCACACCATTTGCGTTGAAATGTAATCAGTGTTATTGCGGAGTTTAAATATTAAAATATTTGGTTACAGTGACTCATTACTTACAAATGTGAGACATGAAGCTTCTTAAATATACTAATGTAAGATCCTTATCAAATGTGAGAGGTGATGATTTGAAGCCACATCACTTTTTCAAAAGTTGTCAACTTCTTAATGGGTCATGTAGACCAATCTTTTTAACTGTACATTTTTTTTATTAAGTTGTGATGAGGGAATTTTCACAACAGGTTAGATTCTTTGCACTAATTCTTAAACTATGCCACCACACCCTGTAGTCATCCAACCATAATTGGCTCCAGGCCTTTATTGCAGTGAGTTGCTGAGGTCAAATTGCAGAAATTTGATCCAGAATTCAAACCACAATAGCCAGCATGCACTCCTTACCTTCAGATCTCCTACAACTACAGCGTCACGTCACTGTGAAACCATTCCCATAATGCCGTACCCCTGCAGGTCTTCTTACTCTCTGGCTGTGTCATTCTTCAGTAGTAGTGTGTTGATGTGACTTTTGACCCTGGCCTTAAAGTGTTGCTAGTATGTCTAATGAAATCATCAAACCAAAGACACAACAGTTGATGTCAACTGTAAACAGCTGTAAAGATGTCTGTCCAGATGACTAACCTATGCACTGTATTTTGATGTCTTATACATGTAAGCTTTTAAGCACGTAAATCTGTTCTTCCAGCTAAACTTCCTGGGCCACATTTCATTGTCGCGTGGGTCCAATACATAACAAACCTCCGCTAACACAGCCCGTTGAATTTTTTTAATGTAATGCACATGGGTTTGGGAATCCAGCGTAATGCTATGATTACTGTGAGGATATAAATGCTCCTCTTGAAACACACTGGGAAGACACGCTACCAGTGTTTCTAAGGACTTTTTATATCACACAATGTTTAAATTGTATTTTGAAGTCTATTTAAAAGGATTTTTGCTTGATTTTATTTCCTGTAAAATACTTTTTTGTGTGTCACACAGTTTTATCTCCTTATGTTTGTTTCATTGTCCCTAGTCACTATTTGCGGTTTTGACAGAACAGGCCCATATTCACACAGTGGTGTCATTATGACACATGTCCATCGCTTCTCTTCAGAAGAAGAGAGTTGTGACAGAAAATTGCCACAACTACTGAGAAAACACTGTGTGTGCTCTGCTAGCAGGTGTAACCTCAGAGGAGGTCCCCACACATGCTTGGCAACTGTTTATAGCAGCTGTTTCTTATACAGTATGGGGGAAGAATATTTTAACACTTTGAGACAATAAACATTCTCTTGTACTCGGCTCAGGTTTCGTCTCCCCAAAGTTAGTAACTCGCATCACTATGTTTGCCATCTGTAGTTTGGGCGGGGACCAGTATCAGGTCAAGGGCTGTCTAACCTTGTTAAGTCCATCTTGTAGAGTAATTTCTAACCCTGTAGTCTAACCCTACAGCTCCCGTCCATCGTCTGTTTATTTTACCACAGGATGAGGCTCAAAATGTCTGTGTTGACCTGGGGTAAATAAGGTTTTCTCCTTAAAAATGTGGCATGTTGTGGTGGCTGAAATGCCTTGTTTTAGCTTTATGTTCACTTTCTGTCAGCATTTGTGTTGTAGCAGACTGCGTAGGAAAACTTTGTCTGTGGGGTTGTATCCTGTTCAAGGCTTTGATTAGATACTACCAAAAAGCAACGATTTTGGCAGTGCTGTTTAGTAGTGTTGTGCTCGTGATGTCATGGCATTGTGATGTCATATTTCCAACATGCTTGTTTTTCTAGACACAAGAAAACAAGTCTTTTTTAACACTGCCAACACAGTCATCGCTCACAATCACGCTATCCTGAATGACCACACCCTAGGTGGAATAAAACATATAATTGCCTATTATGACTATCGTGTAGAAAAATGCTGCTGCTATTTACTGCTTTGTTTTTCAAAGCTTCACATTTCTGAGTATTTCAAGCAAACACTTTATGGTTGACTTTGTTTTTATTCTCCCTTGTGATGTAATGGTTCTCCTGCTGTGTACGTTTTGTACTTTTACAAAACAGTGGTATCTGCAGCTCTACTCCCTGCCTGAGGTCAGCACACTTACCGACAACATCACCTCTGAACCTATCATCACCCTACTGCCCTCATTTTCACTTATTCAGCCAGAGTCATAGCTAAAGGTGATTGACTGAATTAAAATAATAAAGAATCTACGTCTACTCATAAACTACACATTCACATACCTAGTCAGACTTATCTTTCATTCCTTTTTTGTCAAATGGTGAAGAAACGCCAAGTTATTTGTCATCCTCACAACAAATCATAATCTGCTCTGACTCCATATGTTATACTGCATGCGACCTGACTTCATTGCGTTCTTGAAGATTTTCCCACCAGATTACTCTGACTACTGTGGTCTGGAAATACTCCACCCTACACCCCCCATCTCTTGGGACTCAGGATGGAGGAATGTAGCAGGCTTTGGAAGAAAGCAAGCCTTAAGCTCCACACCCTCCTCCTCACCAAGTCTCCCTGTTGGTTTGACGCCCTGCTAATCCAGGGCATCTATAGAGGTAAGATGTAGACGGTCCACACAAAGGCACATCTTCTGTGCAAGTTATCTAAAGAATAAATGCTTCTAATCTAGTTTAATCTTGAAAGTTATGAGAGCAATGGAGAAATAGTATTCTAAAAAAAATCATAATCAGCCGACTACAACTTCACTATGCTGCTAACAGCTGTTGGATGGTTTCAGTGGGAGGACGCTCCTATGGCTTTGGTATTTAGTCTCCGCTTGGCATCTGAAACACTCTGTGCTACATGTTGAAGAGGGACATACCACAAAAATATGGCTTTATACCCCTGGGGCCTCTGGCCTCTTTGGTGTGTACTGTGGGGTCTGCACAAGTTACTGGACCACCATGTCCTGTTGATTGATGTTCTACCAGAACCCTTCCCGCCAAATGCATCATGAAATAGCTACCATATGTCAAAGTGAAGCCGTCTTTTCTGTTAGCAGTCTGAAGACATGTCACTCTCTCTTTCTATCAGGCATAGTGTGCAGTTTATCCTAGAAATACTCCGATCTTGGCACAGGGTTGATCGAATAGGGTCTTTGGGTGCATCACAGGTGCACCAGCCTAACATTTGGAACTCAGCCAACGTAAACCAACTATAAAACCATCAGTAGTAGTGTTTTAAAAAGGTAATTCAAGTATAGTTGCTCTTCACCTGTTTTCTGTATAGTGTAATATAATACATACAGTTATGTCAGTCTTTCTGAACATGCAGTACATGTGATACTGCAGAAAAATACCTCAATTAAGTTTTTCCATCTTCTGCTGCCTGTGGATCCATCTCAAATTCCTAATGTCAAAGTACCTCTTGAGAAAATCTCTGACATTACTCTGGCATGAATTAGATTGAAATTTGATCCAAAAGCACGTCCCACACCCCTTTCTTGATCACTCACTTACACAAAATGGTTTTTAAAGTGGTATAGAATGTGGAGCAGAAAACCTGATTCTGCCGCTGCTTTTCTTCGATAATGGGTAAATATGGCCTCCCAACATTATGTTATAATTTTAACTATGCACTTTCTAAAATAAATACATATAATTTATTTGTCCTTAACTAGCAAAATTGATTCTGTTTTTATAGATATTCATTTCTAACATACACTGTATTTATGAGTTCATATTATGCTGCTCTTTGCAAAAGTGTGCTGTGGAATGTGACATTAGAGCCCAGTCCCTTAAGGTTAAACATGTCATGCAACTCTACCCTCTTTGAAACAACAGACTGCTGACCCCACTATCATGACCCTCCTCCATTGTGCCCCCTCTCCTGTCGTTCCTGTCACAGCGATTAATAGCACAACTTAGCCCATTCTTCTCTCTTGGCAGAGAAACAACTAGATCTCATGGTTTCAATCAGGCCCTCGAAACAGCACTTACTTCAGCTAAAGCTGCCCAGCTGCAGCATTCACCCGGCCCAACCCTGAGGCCACTGCAGTTTGCAGTTCCTTATCGAAAACATGGTGCCTGTTTCTAGGGACCATAATCAGGAAACATGACATCTGCTTTCAATTGGCAGCAATATATCACTGACACACTCACGCACAATTGCCCACTATATTCCTTCCCTTGTGCTTTACTGTGAATGGGACTGTCTAGTATTAATAGCTTAAAGTCTCGAATTGGTTTTCTCCAGAAATATGTTTAAGAAACACTAAAGTTTAGAACAAACCTGCAGGTATTAACTTTCACACATGTGCACTATTACAAACAGTCATAGTAGGATATTAGGATGCTGAACTAAAGCACAATGGTTGTTGTGAAGATTTTTTGTTTTGTCCTATCAACATACGATTTTTACAATTTTTTTACAGTGAGTTATTGTAACTGCTGATCTGGGTACATACTGACATCTGTTTGTCTGATAAAGCATTTAGCTGACTGTGAGGAAAGATAGTATGCTGTATGCAAAGTATTGATGCTGGAGTTCAAAGACAGGAGCAAAACAACCTTTTCTGTTTAGGAGAAAAACACTATCCCAAGTAAACAAAGTCATAAACGTACTGTATATGTTAGCACAGCTCTGCTTGCAGAAAGTCTGTGATTTTACTTTGCCCACTCTGTGCTATTTCCTACATGGGAGGAATGAACTCTGTTGTTTACATAGTTTCTGTGATTCTTTGATGCATCTATTACACCAATGGATACTACACAAAGATTTTTGTAATTATATGCTGTGGTGCTGGCAGCGAAGTCTGTTGCCTAACTAGAGAGCCTCCTAAAACCACTTTACAGCACAGCCAGCCTAGAAATGAAACCCTGTAAGTCTGAAGGCAGGAGTGTTTCTGGTCATCTCTTGTTTAGCGTCTTGCCAATGGATTTTTTTTCTGAATTTTTAGGCTCATATGTCCAAAGCAGATGTAACTGCTGATGATCACTTTTCCATAAACTATATACCTCGAACAAGCCAGGTGGTTATAATTAAGCTTTTAAATGTGTGATTAATTTCTAGCCCCAATATAAGAACTTTGCAGGTGACTGTGTGTAATCTATTCCTAGCTCATTGCAAATTTGGGCTTGGTTTATTTTGAACAAAACCTTCCATGGGTACGATTGAAGGAAGTAAATAAGTTTTGCAGACATACAGCTTTTTTCTCCAAATGATCAATTTCTGGATGGTTTTTGTTTCTTTTATACCATTTCATACATTTTTATATATATGTCAGCCATGTGAGAAAAATATTGGCTTCACATAAAGTTTGTCATATAATAGCAGGGGTTTGCCATCTCCGCTGGCTCTCTGAACCCAGAAATATATCAGTACAATTGCACTGTATATGAAAACACAAGTCCACACCCTCCTCTCACGGACCCCTCAACTGCCTCACATTACAACAAGCTAAAAATAAATACGCACGCAAGTCCTTGAACATTGTGGAATTCAGTTCAGCGAAATAGCAAGCAAATCATCAAGTCATCATCAAGTTCTCAGTAAAGTAAAAAAGTTTATGCGAAGTTATAAAAGTTTAATTTTGGAAATGTATAAATCTAAATGAGGGCTCTTAATGTGAAATCATAATTTAGAATATCACAATGCCTTCATTGAATCAAAGCTTTGATTTAAAGTAATCTATATAGTTTTATTGCTTGGAATAAAAGTCTTTGCCAGCATTCCAGTGAGTGAAAGGGTTGTAGGGTTAAAACCTATTCAGCTGAACACTCCTCTCCAACCCCACCCTCGTTGCCCAGTACACACAATCTCAAGAGTTGCCTCGTTTTGCATTGAGCGGTTACTACTTACCATTTAAGAGTGAGGTGATGAGCAGCAAAGCTAACATTTTGCAGGGCACTTCTTTTCTCTGTGCAGATGATGCTGCCATTCTCCTCCTGTGCTTGCACACGTCCGACAGGCGTGAGTAAAAAAAGAGGGAAAAAGAAAAGGCTAGTTGAGCCTGAGCAGTTTGGGGTTTCCTTGGCACCGGGTGAATAAAGCACCTCTTGTGTTCTGTCAGTTTTTATATAGACACCTCCCCCGTCCTCCTCCCAGACCGAGGCCCAACCCTACACCCCCTCTTCCACTGGTTACTTTAACCCTTCCTCCGTACCCCCACCCTTCTAAAAGAAGAAGACGAAGGGAAGGAAGAGAACAGGCTGTTTTGTGATGTTGTGTATTTGGAAAGCACATTCTTTAAATGCCTCTCAATGTTTCTACTATACACAGAGGTTTAGCAAGCAGTTTCTGTTTGAGCCATCTTGTATGATGGGATGCAAAATGTGCTGTCGCTTTGCTTCAAACGCTGCTGTGAACAGTGCTTATTACTTCATCTTCCTCACACTGTTACAGTCTACTTGAGCAGTGAATCCTGTCTGGGTGGGAGCAGTAATCCTGCTCACAATGAAAGGTGATAGCTGACAATAGGCTGTGACACTGTTTCGTAATAGGCTTACAGAGATAGACCACAGAGCAGAATATCATCCTCGAAACAAAAGTGCCATCCACTGTTATGCTAATGATATTAATCCGTTAAAGCCCCCACCCCTCCGCAAGGCCATCAATCAACAACTTCTTCCCCACTGCTGAAGACACCACTGGTCTGCTTAAACACTTGCCTCCTGAAAGTAGCCACCCCCTGCAACTTTAGCATCTTTTACTGCTTTGCTAGCTCTTTTGCTAGTGTAATTCACACATCTGGAACCACTGGTGAAAGTATGCTAAATGACTTATTAAAAAGCTCCACCCTTTTACACAAAGAAAAAAAGCGGCTCCACAGCTAAATCTTACATGCTTGAGAAACGGTGTAATCTGATACCATCTTTGTGCCCATAGTCCCTTTGTCCCTGTTTTGGCCCCATCCTTCCCCCCAACACTCCATTTCCTCTCTGTTACCCCCTCTCCTTCTCGCCAGACCCCTATCAAATATTCAGCTCTAACAGCAGGGTGTTGAGGTGAGATATCGGCCCTCACTGTGACTCTAGATGAGCTTTGCTGAAAAGCTCAAGAGAAGAAGCAGCGGCATGCCCATTACAGCAGCCACAGCTGGACGGCAGCAGTCGTGTCACCCCAGTAAAACATTCATTAGACTGTTAGCTAGTTAAGTATTTCTGCTGCTTAAGTCCTCATGAATCGCAGCTTCCTTTCACAAAATTGACATTTACTCTTAACAAAGACCAGCGTGACAAACCCAATTCAGTTTTCCTTTTTTTATGCTTTTTTTTTTTTCTTACCGTACCTTATAAGACCCACATGTATTCTTGTACTGGAAATATGTTATGGTGGCAGGACATAGTTTGATTTAGCATGCAAATATGTTTTACCAATTTTGATGGTTCGCTCCATTCGGCATATGTTTGATGTGCTTGATGTAGTGTCTCTGGAGAACATTGGGAACTGGGTTTAATATTAAAAGAGAAGCTCCAAAGAAAGCACTGGGTCTTTACTTTTTTAAATCAAAATAGAAACATTCTTTTATGCTTGCGCTTTCACGGGGAGAGTTCCCTTTAGATATACTCTGTACTTTAAAGGCCACAAAAATTCTGAAGTGATGCCAAGCATTTTGTGAATATCTTTTTTTGCCTGTGGGAAAGTATGATGTTTTTGTTTTTGTCTCTCTTTGTCTTTCTTTTGTTTGTAAAGGTACAGACTTAAGGAAAACCAAGGCATACACATGCATTCACACGTACACATCTGTTGCTGATCTTAGACAGAAGACAACAAAACAAAGCCTACTACTGTAGCTTAGTTCTGAGGACAGACTCAGCTACTGTACACTTTACGTCTTCTCAGTGAATCAGCCATCAAGCTGCTAATTTGACACCCCAGAGGCTTAGCTGACAAATTGTTGGCTGTTTTAAACGGCTAATTGTCTTATTAAATTTGTATATCATGGATTATATTTTTCAAGGTGTTTCTGTGTGTATTGTGTCCAGCCTTGGCTAATCAAGTTTTAGGTTTAACATATTATGAAAGATCATCCATTTATTCAGTTTAAGAGTAGACGTTCCCCAGCAATAGATTCACTTTAAGAATCCCAGGCAGAACTCTGAACAGGAAGTTGTAAAACACAGGCTCTCCTGATGTGAGTTTATGGGAAGACAATCTTTTTCATAATAAACAACCCGTCTCTTGAGATTAATGTTTCTGTCATCAGTTGGTGGTCAGAACCTTTAAGAAAAAAGGGAAAATTCATACAGATAGTAAAAGTCGATACAGCTTGAAATAAAAAACAAAGATATTTGATAATGACCTAGACTATAGTAAGGCAAAGAGCATAGCAGCTCAAAGAAGAACTTTTTGCAGTACTTGGAATTTTACCTGGTGCAGCTACAGTGTGTACTGGTTCTGATAGACCGGAGTGGGGAGGGGATGGAAGTGATCATACCCTGGGGCAAATGTTATTAAATGGTATGTCAAGTCTTGTATATCAAGTCTAATGCAATATTTTGAGTAAAACATGGAAAAAACATCATATTGTATTTTGTAAAGCTTTGAGAATAGAAGACGTGAATCCCAGAAAGCTCAGCCATTGGCTGTGCAGGAGGGAGCTGTCTTCATGAGTGATGACATGAATTGAGGAGGCGGGAAAGTGAGCGAAGGTTTAGGAGGAGGAGCAGTTATGGGAGGGGATTTCATTTCAAACTGCAGCATATGTTTACTGTTAACTCCGTGGGCCGTTCAGCAAGGCTGGTGCCTTTGAGTAAGATGGAAGAAGGACAAAAAGAAAACAAGGAGGTGCTGAATTAATGAAGCTGCTTGTTCCCAGAACGAGAAGCACACCAGGGACGTCCCTTTGTGGGTTCTGCTAACAGTTGCACAGTACAGTGTTGTAGATCCACCACATGGCCTGCATGTGCTCATACATACACATTTTCATTTTGTAGTTGAAATGCAGCTACAGAAAACTCATCAAAATCATTTACCCATATAAGCACAGAAAGGCACACGTACACACAAAGTATATGCAGGCAGCGTTGAACAGACCCTTTTTTTTGTCACTGCCACATGTTTAACTTTTGACCCTTACTCCATCACATTTTCACAGCTGCTTTCACATGACTCTCCTCCCAGTCTGTGCTCAAAGTAGTATAGACAGTTAATGAATGAACGCTCTGTCTTCAATAGCCTGTATTAATCAGCTTGTGAGAATATCTTTGACCAGAAGATGGCACCATGAGACCATGAGATCCATATCAACCAGCTGGACATAAGTACAGTCTCTATTCATGTGGTATGTTATTGTGAACTGAAACAAGCTGAACTGAAGCAGAAACTCTGCTGGATTGTGCTAGGCACATAAAAAGTCCAAGGCTTTTTCCATTTAGCATTCATTTCACAGTTAGAGCCACAGTTTAAATTATTCCTCAAGATCTACAGCCTGTGTGGAAGGTCAATTTTCCCCTGAATAAAGTATTCAGGGCAGCAGGAGAAGATGAGGATTTGTTACACCTGTCAGTGTGCAGCCAGTGATTTTACAGGAATTAAGCGCTGCACTATTACTTTACTGTATGTCATTTATAGAAAATAGTTACATCAATCATGGGTCAGAGCAGAATGAGATACTATGACAACAACTGTCAGTGATTGATAGAAGAATAATGGATTTCTAATGGGTGTAGTAGCTCCATAAACCTGTCTGGTACCATCCAGCCACACAGTCTATCAAGAACATATCCTGCGGCTTACTCAGCTGGCAGTAGAGGAGGCTTGAGTTAATGATTCTCCTCCGCATGTGTGTGGGAATTGCTGGCTGCTGAGTGTATGCACTTTGACGAATAAAAAGAAAAGACAACATAGTAAAGATGAAGGGTAGACCCTTTGAAATACAGAGACAGCCCCACCTGTATCTGCCAGGTATGGACTTTCATATAGGCCCCCACCCCTCCCATCTTTTTCTTTTCTTGCCTAGAAGGTTAAACATCAATAATGAATCCTGACTCCTTATGGTAAGTGCACAGGAGACCCTATGCACTACTCACAGGCTCTACCAAATACTGTCACAGTATGACAGCAGAGCACACTGTTCATCATCTGTGAGGCTGGTCATCACACAGAGTTGTTTAAGGTGGTTGAACTTATTTTTGGTTTCATGTGCTTTCTTTCCAGAGACCGTGTGCGTTTTCATTACTAAGATTATAGTAAACAAGTATGCTCATAGTGAAAATAAATGAAAGCTGCCTTTTACTCACAGCAGTGACAGTAATTCCAAAACTGTCTTGCTTCCTGAAACAAAGTCATTTGATCACTATCCATACATCCATCCTTTCACTTTTACTTCAGAGCTATTTATCCATGAGCTCTCTTTTTCTGACTCTTGAGGAAAAATCATCTGTGTTCTGAAAATGCAGAAAGTGCACCATTGCAACTGTTGAGATACATCAACGTACTATAATAATAATAATAATAATAATAATAGTCCTGTCTAGGAAGTGCAACATTTAATTGCTTCTAATAGTAAATGATTCCTGAACTGCCGTAAGACGCCATCAGTAATGTTTTGGTAACTGCGCTAGTAGGTAATGAAACCTTTATTCAGATAAAGCTGGAACAAGACTTTTCTACATCATATGTTTTATGCTTGTTTTTAACACTGAATGATGGTCACACCCCTGCAATTTTAGCTAATCTCTGACATCACCACATTTATTTTTTGTTTCTACTGGGAATTGTCATTACAGTTT
The DNA here is from genome assembly GCA_030770545.1 of Macropodus opercularis. NCBI lineage: Eukaryota > Metazoa > Chordata > Actinopteri > Anabantiformes > Osphronemidae > Macropodus > Macropodus opercularis. Next base: position 8,596,747 of record CM061099.1, read on the forward strand.
AGCTATCAAATTAATATGCTAGTGGGCCCTTAATGCAACAGGAAAACATTTAGTCATTCATCTGTATTTAGTGTGGTAAACCTCTTTAACAACAGAAGCATTAATAGAAAACATAGAAATGCAGTAGCCATGAATTATGAGTCATGCAATGATTCTTTGGACAATAAATTGTTTTCTCCTGTGTTACATCATGTGACATTATAAAATTAATTAGAAGGTGTGTCAACACAGGGTCAAGCACAAGTGTGCTTTCCATGACGCATGTTTGGGACACAATGGGATTTCGCTTTTTCAAAACACAAATTGATTTTGTTCTACATAACCATTCAGAACTTGACAAAAGAAATAAGGCGTAAATCTTTTTCTCATCACCTGCGAATTTAATGTATAACAACGGTACAAAGTGAATCTTTTGCTTGCAAAATAGGAGTGTTCTTTATGTACAGTATTTATACAATAATATATAGTTAAAAAAACATTACAGTTTAAACATCTCACAATTTATTGCACAACACATGTATAAATTATGATCATACCACATATGAAATGAGTTTTTTTGAGTCACATTTCAACATTTACCAGGAAATGTATTGATTATTTTAATTGATGTTGCTTTACTAGGTAAACATGAGTCAAGTTCCGGTGAAGTGTGTACATTAACCCCGCTAATAATGACATGAAAAGCCGTGCTCCGATAGACAGTTTTTGTGATTTTATCATTTCAGTGGTTGAAAGATGAGTAATCAAAATTGAAAGCCTGAATTAACGGGGTGCGTCACACTGAATTTTTCATCACGATGACGCTAAAATTTAGATATGGCACTATAAATACAGCAGCAAGGAGACAAAAAGCTGTCTGGCAAAAGGTACACTGAATGCAAAATTAACAGGATATAAAGAACGCGATGCACAGCAAGACATTAAATGAATCAACTTTACAAGGACCAATTGCTGATCCAACCACATATATATCACCACTGGTATAGCTACTCTTTGTACTAAATATAAGGAACACCTGCTCCATGCTGAGCTGCAGCTTCTCTCACATCTCCAGGGTTAATATTTCTTATTCACCTTGTTTCCTGCAAGTTCCAGGTAATGTTCAAAGTAGATTTATTGGAAACATCCACAAGGCAGCAACGCCTTTGACTTACTTAATCTAAACAGATGACTTCTCAGAAGCAGCAGGTGTTCTTAATATCACATACACTTGGTGCATTTCAAGTATCGCTCGATGTAAACAATGACTGATGAGACAGGGAGGAGGGGGAGTGGCACTGATGGCCAGGGTTAGGCTAATCTGATTCATGATCAGCCTTATAGCATCATTAATCATGCTTTCTGCTAAAGTTCAATTTGGTCTCCACTTATCTTTGAATGGCTGAATTAGTGGTCTATATATCACCACTGTACAAAACTTCCTATCTTAAATGGGATCTTTTCCGTACAGTGGCATGTATTATTAATAGCCTCTACAGAACCATTTAAAATGAATGAAACATGAGACATATATTTGGCACAAAAAGCCAGAGGTGGGGTCTAGAAATACCTCAACGTATATTTCATAGTTGAAGGTAATGCCCCCTCAGTGTGGGATTATTGAAGAGACCGATGCCGTGTACAGAGTCCAGTCTCTAACAGATTTCAGAAAATCTCCACCTTTCTAACTGTTAACAAAAATAACTCATGACAGGGAGTTTCAAGTGAGGAAACGACAAGTAACAATATGAGAGTCTTTAGTTACTGCTTTTTACGCCTTTAGAAGGCAATAAGAAAAGGCTTAACAACACAAAGTTACACACCTTTGCTTCAAATGGCTCCAAACGGCAATGTCACTCCAAGCCTGTGATATGTAGTTTGCAATAAGTGTCCTTCATCTTTGACGTATAAAAAGTACTTTGAGCCTTGTCTCGCCACATGTGCTGTGCCATTAAATTGGCTTCTGTCTTTGTCGAGCTCCTTCAGTGATTTTTCAAGTTGAGTCAGTCTTTATTAAGTGCTGTTCTTTTCAGGGCTCCAGCCATGCCACACACACGTTTAGTATGAGCACAAACTACAAAGACAAACCGTTTCCCAGGGGGAATGAATTTGTGGCAAATTCAGCAACCGTGATGGCCCAAATCCTTTGTCTCTTGCTCTATAGGAGCGTTTTAGAAGTTGGATGTTTGCCTGTTGGAGTTTCTTCAGAAAAAACAGTGACACTGAATTCATAAGTCGTGCTTTGGGACGATTTGCTGTTTGATGTGCGCTGTAGCTTGTGTATGTGCATTTGTATTTATTGTGTTAAGTAGGTCCATAACTCTGTATATCTGTATTCGTGGTTGTATATGTGTACACATGTTGTCCCATGTATGTATGCACTGTATGTGAATGTGTATGTAGGTGAGTATTTGAACATCTCAGCTCTCTGTAGACATGACTGAGATGATCTGCTCCACTTTATATGCCAGTTTCTGCTTCTGCGCCTGTTCATCCTGCTCCAGTGCTTCAATTATCTAAACACACGGACATAAACAGTGAAACCAATGACATCATAATACATAAACGTACAGATACAAAATGTGAGTAAAATACAGTGCATTTACTATATTCAGCAACACTGGCTGTACTCTGTTGGATATTTTAAATTCAGCTTGATCAATGTTACTGTTAACTGTTATTTAACTAATTATTATTAATAACAGATCACTTCACAATGTCATACTGCTTGGAAAAGTCACTAAAAAACTAAATTTAAGTTGGGCAATTTAAAGCTCAAACAACCATCCAGCTTCTTATTCCTCCACTGTGATCACCAGCTGTAACTGCCTGCTATTCAGTCCTAAACGAGTTTATCACAGCTTTTCACTGTACCACATTATTTATGAGAGTGGTACAAATGAACGTAAACACTACAAACTGTGAACCAAGACAATTCGGACATATTATGGACAATTGCAGCCTTTTTTTTTTTTTTAACAAGCAACTCCTTTAACATTACAGACGGATATTTGATCCATTTTTAATATAAAAATGTGTATTGTAGCAGCTATAGTCACTTTCCATGTTACATTGTGTTGACTGAGCCTCACCTCTTGGCTGTACTTGCTGACGTAAGCGTAGATTTCATGGAGGGCACTGAGCACGTTGAACTCACTGGAGTGAAGACGAGCCTGTTCAGCCAGATAGGCATTCATATCCTGATCGCTGATGGCAGGCAGGCGGTTGATGTCAGCATAGTACCTGAGAGGAGAGACAGACACGCAGTGTTGAGGGCATGGCCATGCATACCAGAAGCTTTCACTGTGGCTCACTGTGTTGTTGTGAAAAGTCAAACAATATCCAATATTCAAGATGTCTATTTATTCTATACATATATAGACTATAAATACATTTCCACTTTTTTTGGACAAGCCCTCATAGTAAAAATGTAGGAAAGCAATTCTGATAATTTTACTAACAATAAATCTCAAATCAGTTTTTGTTATCGTTTTTTTGTTTGTTTTTGTTTGTTTGTTTTGTTTTACATTTACTCCTTTTAATTAACCAAACAGGACCTTTAACCAAATAAGTCCAGTCTCCGTCAACCTAGACAACAAATGTCAGTTGTAACTTAGCTGAATGATTTGACTCTCTAGAAATGAAGTCATCCAACAAATCCTTCGTTTAGGGAATTGTAATCCTTTTATCTTTGTCTTTGACATGCGTACACAAACACAAGTGCACATACACACCTTTCCACCCAGCTTTTATAATGCGGTATGTCCTTGGCGTAGAGTAGTTTGGTGGAGGGTGAGTCTTTGCCTAGACGGTGTTCAGATGTCGAGCAAGAGTCCATAAATGTTTGAGCTACCACAGACAGACAGGCATCCGTGATGCTGCTTTTATGGATGTCGAATACAAACTGGGGATTCTTGATCACATTTACCCAGAAACGCAGTGGCAGGCTGCAGATGAGAGAGAAAAGATAAAGGGAAACTGAGACAGGAAATGTCAATTATGAACAGAACGAAGACTTAAGGTCTGATGTAAGGGTCCTCACAGCATCTACAGTTTGAATGGTTGGAAGGATACAGTTTCCCATTTGTGGGAATATAAATAAGCCACAGCAGAATGTCCTTTCTCACCAGTTGCTCTTCCATGTGTGTCGAACGTCCATGTCATTGATGCCATGTCTGTCAGCCTGCTCATCCAGAAAGTCAAACATGTATTTGATGGCGAGAGGCAGGGCAGTGCCTCGACACACAGTGCTGAAGAGAGTCTCGAACAGGTCGTCCACAAACTTCTGCAGTGTCCCCTGTAGAAAACAGTGTGTTGAAGTTTACATGTGTAGTTCTTCTGTTGTCAGTTTTTGTGTGAAGCGGTTATTAAATGTACTGTATTATCGCTGCTGTATGTGATATATTGAACCTTTGTTGCTAGTAGCCTTGTCAGGTAGATCTCAGACACCATCTTGCTGCCACGTTCTCCCTCCTTCTGGTCCCCGTGATCGTGGTTCTTTACTAGGTGCCAAATCTTGACCCCACTTTCCAGGTCCGGTGTCAGCATGGGCACACGGGAGTGGGGGCTGTCGGGGCTGGTTGGAGTGGAGCGAAAGGGCACATCCATACCTAGATTGTCCACATTTGTTATTAAAAAATGTGAATTCTAATGCTAGATGCAGGCTATAAATAGATCACTGTTTTTCACAATCAGCATGCAAGGCTTGCTTAAAACGGAAGGAAAGACCCTTTTGTTCCTCACATCTGAATTCATGACAGACAGTTCTTTGCAGTCTGTATGCGAGCCAGCTGGTTGTGTTTTCACTCTATAAAAACATTTGAAGCCATTGCTTTGTTGGCTGTTCTAGAAATCATACAAACATACACTCACTAAAGACAAGCTGTCTGTTTGGCCTTTGGCCCTCATGTGTTTTTACTATGTGATATTTGTTTTTTATGTACTGGCCATCCTGTGTCATACTGTACATCACATGTGTCATTAAATAATATGAATGTGTAGCGTAGTGAGGCGTTATGGTTCACCATCTTTTCATAAAACTGAAACGGCATATTGGAAAATTAGGGAATAATATATATTTAAGCATCTTCTCCAAGCACAGATGTAGCAACTGAAAATAATTGTATTCATTGCCCTTCTTTTTTATAGTCCTGTAATGACAATGTTCTTTACAACAGACTGTTGAATGGTGGCAACAGATGGTGCAATGCTGTAAGTTAGATGACTACTAAATACTAGTATTTGTCAAACAGTACTGACCATATCTGCTGATGCTGCGTGGGAAGCTTGCAGAGGAAGGAATGTTGAAAGAGGACATTTGTTTGGGAACCAAGGCTACCACACATCGTTCAGACACCTGGAGACAAAAGTTAATTATTTATGAATCAGTGGCTTCAAGTGTTTGGTCAAAAGAAATCATGGCTGCAGTTTTTGGTGAGATAATAACCAAAGGCCAGGATTTGTAACTTATGATTCGGATTCTCAGAGTAAATTTAAGAGGCTTTTGTTATAGATAAATCCTCTTCAATAAACTATTATCAGTAGATAAAAGTAAAAACAAAGCATGTATCACCTTTAGCTACCAAATAGGACTAGACAGCTCAATACAGAATACCTACTGTAGATGTGATAGATGACTTTTAAACTAATACTTCAATACTATTTTAGAATGAAGCGAGGTCATACACAACGTAAGTAAAACCCTTGGAAATGTTTTATGTGTGATAGAAATGTACAGTAGTTAATACAAATCCCTCTGCAAACAAACATCTCTACTCCTGGCTGAGAGATTTTAGCCCCTTGACAGTTAATAGTAAGCACTATCCCCTTGGTTCAAAACTTGTTTGTAGTGCAGCAAATGCAGATTTCTTTTGGCTTTATTTTTCTTCTTACTAACAGTGGTGTAGTTGGCCCCAAGCTTGTGCTTAAGACAAACATTTGACTCACAAGGACATAGGATGACTCATCTGAGGCTAGTGACCTGAGTAGTCGTTTTTATGAGTAAGGAGAAAAAGATGTTGTAAAAGACACACAAGTGCATGTTTGGTTGGCCAAGCCTGTTTGTTACCAGGCGTTTGAAAAAGTGTTGGCAGAGGTGAGGTGAGTGATGAATATGAATGAGAAATGCTCTGCCCTTCATAAATAGTCTGCTGTGATGGCCTTGAACAACTACATAATCACAGTTATTATAAAATGTTTCAGATAAAAAGTTCCTTTCAGGCTCTGTATTAATTAGAGCAGAATGACCAGTGGGCTGACAGATAAATGATGTCCTGGCTAGTAATCGTCATATCTGATACCAACTTCATTTCTGTATTGAATATCCTAATATTCAGAAGCTACATGGGATCATCTGATTTGTCAGTAAATGAACAGAATACTGTATGTTGCATGTTTAGTGAAAAGCACTAACGTTGTTAACAGACCTGGTAGTGCATGAGTGTGTTGAGCCTTTTCCAGTCACACTCTATCTTGGTGGTAATGTCCTCATCCTGTAAGACCACACGAGCGGTCCTGCCCTGCCGCCACTCTGTGGGAACATTACAGTAATACTGAATGTAACATATGGCATTTTTGGAAATATTCACGGGTGCCCTTGTAATGGACAATTTTCCTTTTACACAGTCCTTTTACACTGTAAGTTTTTATATATATATATATATATATATTGTGTGTGTGTGTGTGTATAAACTTATATTTTTTATTTGAGCTTCCTGTACATTTGTCCTTGACAATTAAGGTGATTGTGATTCCGCAAACAGGTGACACAGTGTCTTCATAGGGATTTAAGCTGCCCAAAGCAACCAGAAGAAACTGATCTTCCCAAATCCCAGATCTTTAAAAGCCCCTTAAGGTATAACTACAAACTTGAAGCAATACCAGCCACTACCTACACAGTATCTTATTTATTCCTTACTTATTCCCTTTGAAGATGCGTGTCGGCTGGATTTGTGCAGAGTCATTCAGTGTTGGATGACACATTGTGGGCGTAAGCCCAGTGTAGGTGCGCTGTCAGTGAGGTTTAACGTCAGGGTTGCAGTGTGTCTCTGATTAGAGCTGTAAACAGGTGTGGGGAGGGCGTCCTCTTCCAGAAACTGATGTTGAGCTCTTTGTTGATGTCACACGTCTTCAGTGTAACATCTGTGATAACTCACCTGACATGTCCTATCTCATGTTTAGTTTCCCCAAATGTCATTTTTACAACAGATCGTGTCCCGTGGCAAATTTTAAATGTCTCAACTCAGGCTTTATAATTCAAGCAGAAATCAACATTATTATTCCACCTAGTCTCACCTAGATCCATGTCTGCAGCTCGTGGTCGCTGTGAGTATGGCATATTCTTGTACACTGCATCCAGGATCTTCTCCTTCACTTGGGTAATGGTGTCACAGTTGAGGACCTTGACAGAGATTTCCGGGCTGTTCTCATTGTCTGGGTTCACACAGCTCAGCGTCTAGGCATGCAGGATAGAGAGACGAGAGGGGACAGACGAGTAAGAGAAAGAGGCAGAGAAAAAGGTGTTGCTTGCCAGGGAAGTCCTTTCATTACCTTCCCCTCACCAAACTGTCCTGGTGGAGAGGATCTTGGCTAGAAATGTAATTTCACACCTCTAGGATGTGGCTGTGTAGCTCCAGTAGGGGCATTAAACAAGTAATGAGACCTAGACTCCTCCAGCATGGTGATCATAGTGATGTCATTCTGTCACTGGCTGGATAAGCTTTGGAGTTAATGGAACAGGAAGGAAGGTATTCTGACAGGTTGTTGGGGGAACCAACTGGCTTAATGGTTAGGTCTTGTTATGTTTTACTGTACAGTAAGTGGCACAACCACATGGCTGTAGCAATAGGCATAAACCAAAGAGAATGTAAACTTAATATCCATAGTTATAAGTCGATTTGTGTCATTGGTTATTACTAGTTTTAGTGACCTACTTTATTTATGAGGTTAAAAAGTTACTGATGGCTGTTCTGGTCTGAATTACGCTACATGGGATGTGGCATAGCTGTGTTAAAAAAGCAGGTTTAATGGCCTGATCTATGGCTCCACATGTTCACATGCGGACACACTGACTACATTCCATAAATTAGTTGTTTTGAGTGAAAACACACTGGAAATGAAGGTAATGCATGGTAATAGAAAGCCAGTGAGTGAATACCAAACTGTCCCTTAACTAGTGACAGCTATGTACAATAATGAAACGAAGATTGAGTGGTCATTAAACTTACATCTACTAAATGGCTGTAGGAATAAAAACGTTTGAATGTCCTTGATCAACCCAATGGAACGGACATCTGGCTGTGGCAGATTATTTGTCCACTGCCATCCTGTTATTTTAACTATACAAATATACATAGAATTTATAAGAGTACAACCACACAGCCTAGACAAATATCACATTTCTGCAGATCTGTCACGACTCGTTGCGAAGAGATGTACAAAATTTATTAGACAAAATGTCTGACTTTTTCATTTTTTATCAATGTCTTTGTGACTCACCAGAGTCTTGTATTCAATCTGCTGTCGAATGAGCTTGTCCTCGCTGAGGGAATAACGTGCTTCTCCAGTGATGGCGTCTATTGGTCCCTTCTCCATTTGCTGTTTGATGGCACAGAACAGCATGAAGAGAGGCTCGCCAGCGCACTCCTTAGTTTTGGAAGAAAACCCAGAGATTAGAGCAAAAGGTGGGAGAAAAGAAAATATGAGACATAGAAAAGAAGTGAAGGGAAGAAAACAGATCTGCATTCGTCAGCGCAAGCAGTGAGACTTAGGAACTGGCGCAGGATCATTAAAACGCAAGAAAAATGCAGCTTTCTCTATTTTTGAATGGCAAAGCTTGATATATGTGTGACCACACAGGTAATCTTACATCTGTAGTAAAACGCATTGCTATTAGGCACTTCACAACAAAAAGCTGCGCCAAATGTCTATTTAAACATAAGTTTTTATATGAGTGTCGTTTACACAAGCTATTGACAGCGAAGGTGCAAAAATGTTCCATTTTACCTTGAGAAATTTGTGCAGCAAAAAGGCAAACCAATTTGTCAGCATCTTTTCTGCTACAGATTCCGTTCTGCAAGACAAGAACAAAGCTCACTTTGTTGGCAATAGACATCCCACAGAGAGTTAGACTACTCTGATTATGCTTCTATAATTTAAGATGTAGAAGAGCCTGAGTTCGTAGAACCAAAAAACATGACATGGAGACTTTACAGAGAATTACATCCTTACTCAGACGTTCAGTCTCACAGGACACATATCCCAGCATACTGTGGTTAAGTGCTGCTCGTGCACATCATATTTGGGTCATGACATAGATGTGTAGCTGTAACTTAGATGTCTGCTTCAAGTCCTTCCACTCTTTCTTACTTGCTCTATCTGCACTTAGCTATTTCAACTTGCTGCCAGATGGAAAGATTTATGATTTACTGAAGTAAATCCTTTAAATCATGTAACAGTACCTTAAAATGACATAAAAGCCCTTTTTAATCTGAATCTGATCCTGAGTCTGTACCATGATGGCCAGTTTTACTGACTTGCTGTCTCTCTCAGGCTCCTGTATGTTTCTTACCTGCCTTTCAACCATAAATTTTACCAACTCTGTTGTTGAAGGTATCCCATTAAATTTACGAACATTTCAGCAAAATGGGCTTGTTTGGGCTAACAAGTTCTTGTACCAGCTCCCATGTGAACCCGTCCTTATATTTAATGAGTGTGCTTCAGATTGAGTGGGCCCTCTTTTTGGAAAAAGAGCTCATGAAATATTCAGTAGGCCGGTCTCGGCACTGGGAAAACAATCGGCAGATAACCAGAGGTGGAAGGAAGGAGGGAGAGAGGCGAGAGAATGGAGGAGAGGAGAGGAGAGGTGACGGGGGAAGAAACGTGAGCTACAGCTGAATGTTTCATGAGTGGCACACAGAAGATAAGTCAGACTGACAACAACTCTGCTGCTGCTGCACTCAGTCTTACCCATTAGATTGTCTTCCTCTGCCAGTCCCTCCTACTCTCTATCACTTTTACCACTCCTGTCCTTCACCTGTCTGCTCAGGCACCATGTTTCTCACACGCTTAACAGCTGTTTCACGCCGCTGCACAAAACAAAGCTGAGCAGAAGTGGGTTTTACTTCGCTGGCCTAGTTACTCATCCATCAGAAGTGTGGTAACTGGGCTGGAAAGAACAACCCATGAAGGAATTATCTAAAGTATCCTAAATGATAGCTGCATCGTTCAGTCCCTTTAGTTTCTATTCTTTAACTGTATACCTGAAGTCAGTGGTTGACTTGAAAATGATAACATTTTCCTAAAAACTATGTGGTTTACCTGCGGAGGAGTAGTTTGGGGTGGTTTTTGCTCTCCACGTTGCGTTCGATGAGGTCTGACAGCAGGTGTTTGAGGATGTCTGTAGCGTACTCCAGCCGTCCCTGCAGTGCAGTCATGATGAGCGAAGCCACATAGCCGCGGTCACGCATGGAGAAGGAGCGCTGCAGCTCCAGTGTGCGGATGAATGTCAGCAGGAAAACTTTGTTATTCACCAGCTGAGCAAACTGCTTCAAGGCTTTCTCCACGTTGGCCTGTCCGCTCCCCGGCACCTATACGCATCACGCATTTTTGCACACGGGCTCATTAGATCGAACTCAGTCAAGCATGAGAAAAGTTGAAGCACATATTGAGGTAGGAACTTGAATGCAAAATGAAATACAGGCAGTACACAAATAATAATAAGCCCTTTATGTGCCAAACAAAGCCAGTAGTGGCTACATGCGTAGACCAGTGGCAGGTCCATTCATGAAGGTTTTATCAGTCTGTTCCACTCCAAAGGGCCTGCTTGCTGTTTGATGAAAAAGAATCTGAATTTTAAAACTGTAATCAGTGGCTCTTTTGAACAGAGATCTTTTGAAATCAGTGTGACCATAAAGATGTCTTGATTAAGCTAAAAATGGCAACACAGTTTTGACCTTGAGTAGGCGACAAATTGTTCCACAAATAATGAAAAGGCAAGTGGTTTGTCATCAGGGTTCCATTTTCAGTGAAACCCATGATATCATGACAATACTAAAACCAAACCAGAGTGATTGTGTACCCCGGGTAGTCTAGATGTTTGTAAGACCACAGTGACAATATTGTTTTAAAGGCCAATAGAGAACATTAATAAATGAAGTGTATACTTAGGGATTGTTTTTAGGATTAAATACAGAAATTTGAATCTGATCTCTTGAGACTGTTGGATTTTCAAATCCAAAAATTCACAATATGTGATTAGGTGCAAAGTAACAAGCAGCTCACAAACTGGTCAGCTTCTGCGGAAACTGTTAAACAGACATCAAACCACATTGAGCATTGTGACACTTTCTCAGACTGCTCTGCAGTTTGGCAGCACTTGCCAGCAAGCCAAAATCCATTTAAAGTTGTTAAGAACATAGCTACTACAATCCTAAGGTCAACACGTCTGAAAAATGGTTGAAATCAGATTCAAGTGGTGCAGCTCTGCTTCAAGGGTTTCTCACCTCTAGCTCTCTTAGGACGGGGTGATCATCAATGCCAGGGAAGAGAACCCTCATTGCGTAAGTGCGATAGTCCAGGTAGGGAATGCCAGCTCTGTCCAGATCACTGGTTAACTCGTTAATGTCTGTCTGCAGCTCTGCAAAGGCTGCATGTGACAAAATGTTAAGTGGTTTGTCAAAAACTTCTTAATTTACATAAACAATATTCTATAAATTTTCAATAGAACGAAGGGACATTTTTGTCAGCATATCTGATAAGGGTTTGTGAGACTTACAAAATAAAACTAACATTTATAACTTTAAAATAACCACATGAAACATAACATAAAATAATAAAAAGTGCATAAATCTTCATTCTCATAAATCATTAAACAACAAAGCCAAAGGTTATCAATAGATGGCGCTATAATGCAGCTACAAGTAAGATTGTTTAGTGAGTGTTTTAATCAGTGAGATTTATGATCCACTCACTCACCCTCTTTGCACTCCAGTGCCACTCGGGATTCCAGATTGTCCATCTGCATCTGCAGACGCTTCAGAGTCAGGTCGTTCTCGTGTGACTTACGTCGGTAGGCCAGTAGGACTATAATGACAATAATGAGCAGCAGCCCTCCTCCAGCTGTGATGCTGAAGATGGCAGGGAGGGTTAGCAGGCTGTCGGACTGGATGTGAACCTCTCCAGGAGAGATGTGGAGTCCTCCTACTTGGACCTGCATAATAATGAATGTAGTAATGTGCAACAAGAAAAACATTCTCATTAAGTATAGGCATGAATTCAAAAAATAATTGCTGACGAATTAAACTTGAAATCCAATATTAGATATGGGCAGTTTTAACAAACTGTGTTTAATTAAAATAACTTTTAAAAGTGAGCTACAGGAGAGTGTCAATATGTCTGGGGGCAACATGCTGTAATTGGGAATCTATCAGACCATAAGTGACAGAAAGACAGCGACTAAGTGAATGTCTGTCGGTGACCCACAAACACAGTGACGTACTGTACAGACAAACACTGACCCACATCCGAGCAGACAGCAGAGCAGATGCACAGACAGCTAGAAAACCACTGAATAGCAAATAGCAAATGTTGTAGACTGACCAGGACTTTGTGCTGCCCAGTGAGGTTTGGTGGTTCACAGAGTAACTGAGTGTCAGACACGGTAAGAGAACAGGGTGTATCTCCAATCAGCACAGTGTAATTAAGTCTGGCTCCACCAGATGCAGATGGCACCAGGTTACGTCCCTGCAACAAAGAGGAGTGTAAAAAATAACAACAAACCCAAGAACACATAAAGAACTAAACAGTTGAAATCCTAACAGGCAAAGTTTGTTTATACCTTCTAAGCATCTAAGCAAATGTTCTACCAATTATATCTGCAGGTTTACAGATTTTTACACATTTGGATTACTTTTCTGTGGGTGATTTTTTGCTGATAACATCTGTAGCCTATTGTTTTAGTAAATTATTACCATGCAATTATTATAACTGACCATCTAGAAACTACTAAAAAGTAGCCATGACCTCGTTTTGACAGAGGTTCCCAGGGATTGTCAATGGGCAACGTTATGGAAAATCAATAGATCATGTTAGCGATATGTAAGACAAAGGTTGAGGTTTATTTTTCTTTCTGACTTGTCTGAAAATGATAATTGTTATCTACTGTTATGTAGCTTCAGTAAGATCTGAGTAGAGAGAGCTGATTGATCACTGAGGGAACACAGAGATTGGAAGGCGTAGATGATACAAGTATACTGCATCTTATTCTATAAAAGGAGACCCTCTTACTTTGAGTATGATAGGAGCTCCAGGTTTCTGTTCCAGAACACCCGATAGGCTGAGTGGCTCCAGGTAAGGGTTGGGGTAGTAGATGAAACTTGTGTTGTTGTAAGTGAGCAAAGCTTGGACATTGTTGAAGACGAAGCCAAACTCATCCACGTGTTTAATCGTCTCCTGCTCTGCGGTGTAATCTGCCTTCAGAGAGGGGGCAAAGCAGCTGATGGTGGTTGTGTTCATCACTTTGCACACCTGGAGAGGAATCGGATCAGTGCCCCAAATTAGACATCACTTTACAGTACTCAGGCTAAAGTACGTAAGTGTGACAGAAAACTGATTAAAACATTTTATGCTGGTTAAAAATGAGCTGAAGTAAAGGTTTGAGCCACATATGCTGAGTGATGACTCCATTTAACAGATCATTATATTCTGTGGTATACAGATGGTCTCTTTAGTGTTAACCTACATAATGGGAGACTAAATAGTTGCCTAGCTGTTATTCATTAGCTGCTATTCCAAGCATATTTACATCCTCCTATCCATATGTTGAGCTGTCTGCTCTTGTGTTTTAGCTCTTAACAGACTGTAAATGTCTGTCAACTGCACTAACGGTACATTTGCTATTTTAGTGTGCAGCACTGGCAGCTAAGATACATACAGAGACTGTGGAAATGTGTTTTTGTTCTGCTTTAGATCCACACTGCATCCACAATTTGATGTATTAACTTAACTCGATCACTCAATTTCTTGGTTAATGCCAGTTTCCTAAAAGGCATCTTTGGCAATTTGGTTATTAGTTGTCGGTATTATTAGTTATTTGCGTTGTCTCTGGACTCGCTGCATTTTGCCCTATGTTTCTTGTGCAGTTCTACGAATTCCTCAACCTTCAGCAGGTCCCTTCAATTACTCCAGCTCCAGGCAAGTTTCTAAGCCTCAGTTTTATCCAACACTTCATAGATAGCTGTTCCAAGTCAATTAATTGCTTTAGTGATTCAAAACATTTTAAGCAATTCCAGTTATGTTTTCAAGATATGTGTGTGATAAAGACACTGCCCTCATTAAATTTACCAGTGACCTTCTTTTAGGAGCTGATTTCGGTGAAAGTTCAGCTTTAATCCCTTTAGATCTCAGCACTACAGCTCTAGACTGTGGTACATAGAGTTATAATTGACTGGCTCAAACCCTGCTTTGGCATCATTAACACACCATTTAATTGGCTTTGGGCACACTGCTCACAAACATCATTCTCCTAAATGTTCTTCTGCACCACATTACATTTGAGATTCCTGAATGTTTACGGGCACGTTGTTTTACATTCTTTCACCTGAGCCATATTATGTTTCAGTACAGGGATTCGTTTGACTGCAGACCCTGCTTCACCCTTAGCTGAGATGCCTTTAGGCTTTTCATATCACGTTTGTGTTTTTCTACTGGCATCTCTTTACTAGCTTCCCTTTTGGAAACGTATTTTAAGATTATATTGATTGCTTTTGATATGAAGCCAAAAGTTTACTCCAGAAGTTTCCATAGTTCTTTATCAAAGTAGGTAATGTTTCCAAAGTCAGAAACTTGGGGCTAAAGGTGACTGGACTTGCCACTGAGGCCCCAACACTTTAGAACAATCAATCACGTAGAAGTGGCCTGCCTGAGGAGATCAGGCGAGCAGAATCTGCACCATAAATCACCTCTCAAAGTTAACTTGTTTTATAAAATCTCATTTTGGAATGGACCACTTGTGTGCACCCTCTTTCAAACCTCTTTGTTTATGAATGGCTTGATTTTTACAACACCAGCAGCAATGACATCTTAAAAGACACTTCCTATATTAGATTGTGCTGTTGTAGTTCGAGCTACTGTTACTTACTTAATTCACTTCCATTGCTGCAGCCTGTGTAGTGCTTAGACAGCATGTTTTGTGACTTTTTTCATGCCTTGTTCATCTGAATTTCATAGTATTCACATTCAAAACAACCCAGGCATTAAACTAACCTCTCACCTTATTGTGATTTAAGTATATATATATATATATATATATATATATATATAGTTTACTGTGTTAGTCTGCAAAAATAAAAAGTACTGTATTGACCACAACACTAAATCTACTTTGATATAATCCTATCTAACTATCAATACAGAACAGCTTTACTGTGCCATTTCCAATCGGCTCTAGTGAGAAACATCAATAAAGGTTGAGTGCAGTATATTAGCAGTTGTCACACTCACATTGACAGATTCCTGGCCGGCATATTTAACTCTGACCCGCGGCTCCTGAACTACGTCCAGGTTGGTCCCGGTCACTGTCAGGGTGGTGTGTCCGCTGTTTTTGAAGAAATTTGTGTTGTGATTTAAAAAGTAACAAATATACAGAACATACAGTATGCACTTACAAGCACATCACAACCACAGTAGGACAGATACAAAAAATAAAGTGCCTTTTCATCGTTATTTAATAAGGATAAAGGCTTGACTTTGGTTTTTGACACAACTCTTTCCATTGACTGTAGGTTGCAGGTTTTGTGGAGGTAAAGCTGGTGTCGCAGCTTGCTCTTTGTTGTTGGGCAGAGGAGCCAGATCAAACAGTGAACTAGCTGGCTGCTATTTTTTATTGATCCTTGACTGTGAGGCTGGCGTAGCATGAATACAGGTGCTTTTTGTTTACATGTTTGTGCTACTTATGATTAAAATAAACAACATTCTCTAATCTTTGCATAACCTGCAGCTGCAGCGTAAGTGCAGAAACGGCAGTGAATTGAGAAGTAGAAAGGGTTTTAACATACTGGCCAGTCCAGTAAGCCTGACAGAGTGCCAGTCTTTTTCCTCATACTTCAAAGGCTACCTAAGCTTGTAGGGCCACATAGTGGGTCTGCACATTCACGATGAGGGCTCTTGATTGCAGCTCCACAAAGCTCCTCCTGTCACTAGGCTGAAGGCCAGGGTGTCTCTCTGAAGTCTAATCTGCTGGGACGTGGAGTTTGGTAATCCCATCCAAACCCAAATTAACTTCCATCTTTTATTTAGTGGAATACAGGTAAGAAATACTTACGCAACAAAGTCGCTTTCATTGATGCAGTTGCAGCATCGCACTCATTCATGTAAAATCCATGAAGAGTACTTTTGTGAAATTTAAATTCAGTTCAGTGTGCTTGTATGAAACCGAGGCTGTATGAATTCAAGCAAGTACAGCTAAATCCACAGAAATTTCCAATGATGTTAATATCTAAGTCCGAAATAAATGCAAGAAAGATTCAAACAATTTTGGTTAAGGCAAGTTTAGGTGTTTTTTTGTAATGCAGTTTGTGTGATGTATTGTTACCTGGTAATACTCCATAGAGGTTCGATGCGCTGGACTGTGGGGTCTTCAATATACTCGAAGGCCAAACTCCCAGGAACTTGGGCCCGATCAACACTCAGCCTGACCTGCACTGTTCCTGATCCCGTCACAGATGGCGCAGAGAAGCATACGATCTCTGACATGGTCCTCCTGGTGGGAACACCAACAGAGGATTTTATTCATGCCTTTGATTGTGGCTGCCCACTTGCTGCTGCAGTGGCAAATCTCGGACTTCGTGCCGCTACTGTCTGAGACACACACTTTAAGGGAAGAGGATTCATCATAGTCTCGCCCATCTCCTCCTCGTTACAGAGACATTAGGGATGGAACACTGTAATTAGAGGGTGCTCTAGCTAATGGCTTTCTCACCTCACCCTCCTGACTCCTGCCATGTGAGGCATTTTGAACTTTAAATAGATATCTATAAATACACAGAGAACAATACCCACCACCAGGCCTCTCAGCACCTGCTCACAAATCATTAGTAAGGTTTTCATTTAGCAGACTAAATTTTATCTGGTGTGCTTTAAATAGAGCCGTTGCTTAATACATTTCAAAGAGATTTAGGGGCAAAGTCTTGAATATTGTGTGCATGCACTCTCCCTTTAGTGTTTGGTGTCTGAAGGAATGCGAGGTTCAGACAAAACAGGTTGTTTTCATCAGCCTTACCTGTACAACTCACAGGTCTGGTTACCAAAGTACACATTAACACTGCTGCCGGCTCCCAGATTCTCCCCGACAATAGTGACCTTTGTGCCCCCAGATTCAGGTCCTCTTCCCGGTGTCAGTGCCAGCATCGAAGGGATCTGTGGAGAACTAAAATTCATTAATGTTTCATTCTGCATAAAGTCTAACACACTTTTGTGAAAGGTCTTGTTCTAAAGGCCTTAGCTGACTTTACTCTCCCAATGTGGATCAAAACGAGTAAACCACAAAGTCAGGATGAGTACTTGATATTTGTTTTAGTGACGGAATTACCACAAAGGAGTAGAGCTGGGAGGACTGTGCACGTAGTTCTGGTTTACATTCACCAACACAGAGCTTAACTGGACCTGGAGCACTTCCCTTAGGAGCTGCAGCCATTTCACACACAATCCTGTACAGGCAAAAGACACAAGTACATGAAAAATCTATACATACATGTAATAACACCAAACAGGCAGACACATAACAGAATCACTGCACTGTATCACATTTGTTATGAATTGCACAGGAGGGAAATGGCTTTTACTGGCCAGCGTGATTGAGGCAGACATTCATAGAAGTTGTGGGTCAATACCGAGGACCATCTTTCTTCCTAATGGGAAACCTATAACAGCAATATAACTCAAATGATAAACTACACCCTTCCCCATATCTAGTACGATTGCCACCCACCATTACCTCTGGTTGCCATGACAACATAGGGGTTTCTTCTATAAATCAGTATTGCCTGTCAGGTCAATAAGATAAAGTATGCCATGAATAAATCATTATAGCTACTGACCTCATGCTGAAATTAATGCTTGCAACAGCTGTAATGCCATGTTTTAACGCACTGTGTGAGTGGTCCTGCCTAACGTACTGCTCTGCACAGGAAACAGTCCTTCAGTACTATAAGAGCATCCAGTAAAACCTGCCCAGCCCTTCTACTCATACATCACAAGAGCTTTCTAATTTTCTGCTGGCATGTTCCATATTTTTTTCATTTTTTGTGCAGGATATAAATAAAGTCCCAGCAGCCTGAGCCCAATCACATTACGTGGCTGTGAGAGAAACACATGGTTAACAGATTGTCCCTCCAGTCAGCAACATGCAGCGCATTTCAATTACAGCTGTGCCGACAGCCTCATAGCGACTACGACACAAAGACTGTCTCTTCCTTTGGCTCTGATTGCACCAGAGCAATGCAAAGCCCCCCACGCAATCCCACAACCTGATGAGCCATCACTAGGCTCCAGCTTATTCACAGACTATGCTAGTGTGCTAGTGACTAGGAGGAAAAATGGTGTCTTGTGTCTGTGTCTGTGTCTGTGTGTGTGTGTGTGTGTATTTGCACAGTACTATATGCCTATGTATAGTACAGCGCAAAACAATTCATGTCTGAGCTGGGGAAGGGAGGAGTGTCTTACTGTTCTGCAGTGATGTATCCCTCCTCCTTCGGTGTGCACTGCACTCCTGCCACCTCCACGTTATCCTCTAGCTCAGAAAAGGACAGACCCAGGTTCAAGCCTTGGATGGTGACCAGTGTGCCCCCTTCCAGAGGCCCCGCAACTGGACTCACCTACATAGGTAAAAGAAAAACGAGTAAGGTGACATGGGATTGTATGTTCTGTGGTCACATGTAGTATCAGCCTGTAAATGTCTTTTAGTTAGTAACATATTATATTAGTCAGTTAGAGGCAGAAGTGTTCCAGAGTTTCCCATATAAGAGAATCACACTTCACGAAGAGGATTTAGCTTCAAATGATGTAATTAGTTACAGTTTAATTAAGACCTACATGGATTTAATAGTTTTCGAGCTCTATCCCCCCTTAGTGAATACATCCATCCATCCATTATCTAAGACACTTATCCTCGTAAGGGTCGCAGGGGTGTTGGAGCCCATCACAGCTGACTTTTGGTGAGAGCCGTTGTACACCCTGGACAGTGCATTTAGGATGAAATACTTGATATTGAAGAATCCTGGTTCGTCCCCAAACTATATATGGATAGAAGTTGCTAAGTGGTAACTTTTATTGATTAAGATTTACATTTTTATTAAGTTTATATTACTTCAAACTTTAACAAATAATGCATTAAACACCAAAGCCTTAAGAAACCTATTCAGATTCGTGTCCAGTTAACCATCCCAGCTGGAAACCTTTGGCAGAGCAGAACAGAGGCAACGCTAGAGCAACATTCCATCCACTCTGGAGCAGCACTCGGTAGTTGATTCATTCTGCTGCAGCTTTTTCAGAAACACTAATAATGTGACAGGGACTTCAAAGGCTAGCAGCTCTTTGAAGTGTGAGAGCCTTGTATCTCGGTGCCTGACCCACTGTGCCTTATTGAAGAGAATGAACAGGAGTTTGTGACATAAAAGATCCATCACCACTCTCTAAACAGACTGAATTCGTTTAGCTGTCAAGCATTTAAGGTATTCAGCCGTCGAGGACAAAAATGTGAGGTAGTCGCAGCTAAACAGGGACTTGAAGGGGACGCTGGAAAGTGGCCGCAAAATCAGTTTGTTGTTCATATTTTCAAATTATGTTTAGGTGTACTAACATACAGTTTTTTGTTATAATAAAAGGTAGGGGGATTGGTGAAAAAACTGACTTGTGTGACTGGATATTTATGTACAGTGGACTACTATTCAAACCTTTTAGCCTGTTCATTCTAAATAAACCTGCATCCATAGCTGCTTGGCTAAGAAAACTGTGGTTTGTATAATGTAATGACATCATCTTTTTGAGGGTAGTTACTTGACTGGGTAAGAGTGCAAGCAAACAGCAAACCTCAGTAATGCGTGGGTTGGTGCACTTGACATGCTTGGCAGAGAGGTCCAGCCAGCGGCTTGCATAGGGAGAGATGGGAGGACAGTGCTGCTTCATGGTGCATTTGCCTTCACCGCTACACCAGCCACACTGGAACTTCCTCGCTGCTCGCAGACACATGCCACAGCTGTCCCGCTGGGCACTGCATTTGTACAGGTGCACTGGAGCATAACACATAAGCAGTTTGGTCAGCTCTTCCTTTGATCAAGTCTTTGCAGTATTTGTGTTTTTTATAAAAAGGGACAAGGTATCACTTTTTTCACACTGTCAAAATCAAAAGAAATGCTTCAAATATTTTGAAGACCTGCAGGGAGCGCAAATCAACAAACTACCACTCATTAATCTCCACAACTAACCAACACATGTAAATGGCATGTGTGTCTCTACTTCATCTCTCTTGGTAATAGCCAATATTTTATTCCATGCAGAGTAATTTGACAGGGCCTGTTAATGTTCATTGTTATATCTTGTTACATTCTGCACAGCAGTGATGGGTTTGCTGTATAACACACAAAGCCAACTGACACGTCCTCTTTTGCATGGTAAAATGGGTGGATACTAAGAGCAGCCCTCAGAGCCAAACTTAACAAACTCATAGGTTTTAGCCTTCACCCTCTGAGTGTCCAAATGATTGGGTGTTTTTTGATAACACATCCTGCTATTGTGAAGTTTCACTCAAGGCCCTTTGGGAGTTATGAAGTGCTCTCTATGGCCAGTCTTCTCCTTTTAGATTGAGTGCTTTACACTTCTCTGACATAGTAGTGATGGATGGCAGAGGCACCTTTAATCTTCTCTGGATTGTCAATGATAAAATTGCCGTTCCATACGATGGAGAGGTCCACAGCCAGGTCACTGATCTTCACACCCTCGTACATGTACTGAAAAGCAGAGACAGAGTGAGGGGGTGTGCAAAAAGTACATACTGTACAGGGAGAGAGTGAGAGTCAAACAGAAACAAGGGATGGAGTAAAAAAAGACTCAGAGTAAAGTCAGAGTGGGGGGAAAATGAGACGATGAAAGGGCAAGCCGAGAGAAGAGGCTTTTAACCATCTGTCATTTCTGCCATGGTTGTCTGCTACTCTCCTTTTTGACATGTAGGGACACAAACGCTGGCTGGGGTGGCCGATCATCCACATCTAAAGAACGTGGCCTTTTCACTCATTGTCTCGGAGCAGGAAAGTAGGCTTTGCATAGAAATGCAGTCTTTCGTTTGCATTGTGCAAAAAACGCACATTTCCTGTATTGAGTCTGACAATCAGTCCACAGGACAGTGTTTTAAGAACAGGATTTTCATCCTTTTCTCTTAAGTTATATACTCAATGTTTCCTTCCTAACTTCCTTCCATGTCACTCTGCTCCTTTCTTTCACATGCTGTACACTTTCCTCATCACTCTCACTTTCTCCTTCCTCAGCTCCCTTCTCAGTATGCTCCACACCTCAGGCGGTATTCAATGATGTACCCTATGTACCTTGCCTACACAGCCTCCGAGCTGTCTGCCTCATTTGACAGCTGTGAGACTCACACTGGGAGTGTTTGAGGCCATACCGAGCTGTTCTGGCACTGCACGCTGGTGCTGTTGAAGCGCAGAGCCGTGACACGGTGGCTGACACCCTGCACATGCACCACGCACTCGTAACCGCGCTGGCCCGACTGCGGCTGGGGAAGGTTTCGGGCCTTCAGGGTGATTGGTCGGACCTCGCCGGCTGGAATGAGAATTTCCCCCGAGTGAAGGAGCTGAGGGCAGTCCTTTAAAAACAGTTTACAAACACACATAATTGTTCTATATCAGCAACAGACGATTTGTTCATATTATCCATGCCTTAATAATCTCTAAAGCAAACTATAAGTGGTACAGTATTTACTGGGTTTGTCTCTAGATTTGAGCCAACGTTATGTGTACAGTGTGCTGTATGTATTTTTGAAGGTTATCTACTCTACATCTGTAAAGTGTTCTGTATCTAATTCACATAATACATAACAATGAGTTAGATAAACATGACACACTAAGCTAACACTTAGATTACTGGAGCACATCAATCACTAATCCAAACACAGCATGAATCTGCTGTATGTAAAACTACCCTGAAGTTAAACGGTGTGTACTGAATCCTGCCCTATTAGAGGTTTTGGTGCAATATCGAACAGTAAAAGACTTTACTGTAGCAATTTCTGCCACTCCGTACTTCACAATCTATAATGAAATCAGGCTTTACTGAAGTTCACAAAATTCTCAGCAGATTGTAAAGTAATCTTCATTATTATTATTGTTAAATTCCAAACATAATCAAACATCATCAAAACAGCATCTGAAGTGATTTAAACAAGCCTCATTGTTACACTAAAGCAATGAACTCAACACATTAAGAATTTAACATTAATTCTTGTGAATGAGCCCTTTAACATAATGTGTTTCTTCTCAAGACAGTTTTCAAGAAAAGGACTTGTAGCAGAATATTATCCGTGCTGTCCTACTCTGACTTATATGTGAGTAAACTACCTGATTTTTTTCCACCACTGTGGATGGCTTGCCATGTTTGCATGCTAATATGCTAAATTAAAATAGTCATTTTTGAATTTATTATAACTTATCATGATGACGCTGCTCTAAATAAAGCGTTCTAGCTGCATGCAGACCCTTAAAAGAGTTGATTACTGAGAGTGGGGTAATGTTTTTATGTTTAAATCATGTATTTGGTTTGATGTAAATGTGTCACATAGGAGGGAATAAATAATGGTCCTGAAAGCTACACTTTAATCAGCTAATGAAACTGTGTCTATGCAGTGTGTCTATGTTAATGTACCTCTGAGGCGTTGACTCTGCCCTCCTGGAAAGAACAGCTGCTCGGGTCATGGGTGCACAGGTTGCGGTATTTACACCAGTGGCAGAGAAAAGTGCTGTTTACACAGGACAGACACCTGCAGGATGACATTAACGCATTACTACACACTGTATACTCATGCTAGTAAAACCTCTTTTACCCTCAGTTGTACTGCATTTACTGTATGTAATTTGTTAAAAGATTAATCCCTCTTCACTTTCAACCCATCATCTTCCTCTCCTGAGTGAAGAGGATTGGAAAGAGGGGACACTGATAAAGGATTATGGCTATTTGCTGAATTTATGATGTCAGCCTGTTTCATGGAAAGATCAGACTGACATGTCTCTACGCTGGCAGCCTGAATGTGTTTGTGTCGTAAATGACAAAGAACGACCTTGAGCATGAGGTCTTGACAGGACAGTAACTGACGCAAAACACTGTATTTGTACCTTTTAAAAACAGCTGTGGAAACACTGTGTAATGTAAGAGATGTGAGGTGTTTCACATGATATTTTATTTAAGGTCTCTACATTTAGAGACAATGCAAATGCATACATCTAGCTCTGGATTACATAAAAAAAATCTGTAATGAAAGTCACAACTGAATATTTGATGGGTAGCATTGTGCAACATCTTTGGCTCTGATTCAGTCAGACGCAGCCAGCGGTCAGCTGTGGATTAAAGACGAGCTAAAACAAGCACATTAGACAGGATTTAATCATATTTTGGTCAACAAACAAGTCGATGCTTATAACTTTGGGACAAGAACTGCAAGACAAAGAGATAAGAGAATAGACGTTGTTGGCACACAGCTGTCGATACACCAAACAGAGCAACTGGTGATTTCAAAAGTGAACATGTCCTATTTTCCTGGAGGGGCTGTACAGTTATATCACAGTGCTGAAAATAAAGTCATGCACAATCAAATTTGCAAACATGCAATAAGATGAAACTATGCGGCCAGTGAAACTACTCAAAGACCGCAGTTCTCACAGTTTGCGAGATACAAATGCCAATAAATGCGGAGCATAAACATAAATGTTATTAATTAGCTGCCGAGGGCCAGTGTGCACATGAAAGTGCGAGTGTATCTGTGTGTATAAAAAAGAAATTCGGGGAGCTGGATATTAATAGCACTGGACTAGCAGGGTGCTGCAAACACTGGATAATTAATTATGGAGGGGTATGCGATGCAGAGGTGATGGAGGTGGAGGAGCTGGGTTAGGAGTGTGTTTGGTCTGAAATATTAATCACAGGAGTTCACAGGGTCATCCTGCTGCTAATCGAGGCCATATCGGTGTGGGGCAGATGTGACGAGCTTCCAAGTGTTTCTCTGTAATGGCTTAATTCGGTTATATAGGGTCAGTCATGTCACAGTCAGAGAGCATTTTGAATGGATGGCATGTGTATCCACTGTTGGGCAATTTCCTGCGTTTAGCTATGAATACTTCATCAATCAAATGTTCGCTCCTCGGGTGAAACTATTGTATATCCCTGAATGCAGCTTTTGTGCATTGATGGTTCAGTATAATTCAAGGCACAATTAAATGATGTTGAGTGTAGAGTAAAAGATTGAAGGTTGCCAGTTGAAGTAGAAATAGCACCTAAACATGAAAAGGGACATCTGAACTTATTCTGAACCGTGTAAGTAGTAGTAGTTTCCATGATAAAGCTCTTTGAAGAAGAAATGTAACGTGTGATTTGAAGCTTTATTAAGAGTCTGATTCTATGAATACTCAAAGTTGCTGATTTACAGATTTTTTTTTTACATCAACAAATGCAGCCAATTGGCATTCGTCCTGACAGGATCTACCTTGTAGCAGTGTAATTGTTATTCAGGTTGAAACACTCGTCATAGTCTACTGTTACTGTAAACACTGTTGACATTAACATAATGGCTGAAAGTCAGAAGAGCTTCTCTGCACAGTTAGGACCTGTCCATTAGCACAGTAAAACTGACGAGCATTCAAATACAGTCCCCTTGAATTTACATTATTTTATCTGCCCTAGAGGCACCGGAGCGAGGCTTAAAATCTAAACAGTTTTATACACTCTCACAATCTTCTGCCAAGGCATTTTGGGGAAAGTCAACTTCAAAAGGGGGTGTGTGAGTTTAACACTTATCTATTTAAAGGTCCTAAGAGACTGCTGCCTGTAGCGAAATATAGAGAAAACACTCTGTGTGTGTGTATAGAATAAAAAAGCACAACATGATTTGCAACAACATGTAGTATATAATGACGGACTGATAAAATGCGTTCGTTGTATCTAAAGCTCACAAACTGTCGATTCAAGCAAACCTGAAACAAACAGGCCTTGGCAAATGCATCGTGTTGATTTAAATGAACCCTGACAGATAAATTGAACTTGCAGGTTATCTGACGGCCTGATCTTAAGTGGGCTTGTGAGCATCAGTACATCATTGCCCTAAATTAAGCTGTGCTCCACCATTCAAGGTTGGTGGGTGGATGAGGTGGACTGGCAGCAGGAAGTGGACTCACGTTTGATGTGTGCTGCAGTTGTAGAACTTCACCTCCGTGCTGGCGACCATTTGACCAGTCTCCTTTGAGTTGAGGCGAAGCTCTACGCCTGCCCAGTCTGACAGAGCGAAAGAGAGGGACAGGTGAAAGGAAAGAAATGTATGAGCGAGCGCGACAGATCAGCACGAAAAACCCATGAAAGAGAGAGAGAGTGTTTGGAAAGAACAAAAGCAATAAGCAGAAAGAGGAGGTCAAAATGAGAAAAAACATGAATACTTTTATCACACTTCTGTAAAGAGCCACCTGGTGCCTGCGTCTCTGCAAGGGCATGTGGCTGTTGTCTTAAGAAAACCTTCAGTCAGAAACTTCAAATGAAGGATTACTGTATACGCTCAGCTGAATTTCTACAGTGCTTGGTGCTTATCAAACTCTTTGGATAAACAACAAATGCAAGGTGGTCAACTAGAAAAACAAGATTTTTTTTTTGCACATAAAATAAAGATATTTAACTTTTTCACATGATATTGAGAAAATGAAATTTCTGATCTCACCTTGTCCTTGTGGAATTCGAGGGACCTCCTTCCCGGCTGGGGACAGGCACATAACCCTGTTGCCTTTGACATGGCCCTCCACTTGGGCCTGCTGGCCAAATGAGCAGGTGATTCCAGCAGAAAGGTCTGGGACGTTATTCACCTCTAGCAGAAGCTAATTCAGGCAGAGGGAGAGGAGTTGTGGAGATTTATTGAGACAGGTACATTGCTGCATGTATAGAGGTGAAGAGTTAATCACTCATCTAGGAGCATAGCATTTTGGAGAACTGCCTCATTACTGAGCGTAAGATGACAAGCTTGATACCACTGTCATATGTTTCCATTAAATGTGAAGCTACAGCCAATAGTTGATTAGATTAGCTCAGTGTAAAGGCTGGGAGGAACAGGGAAGTAGCTGAGTTGGCTCTGCTCACATAAAAGCAAAAGCTGCTATCTGCATGTTCAGTGATGCTGAGGCTTCTTTTGTTACATTTGGAGCGAGCCAAGCAAGTTGTTTTCCCATGCTTCCCTCCAGGCTATGTGCTGCTAAGTTAACCATCTCCGGGCTCCAGCTTCACATTTAACATGTTAGAAGATTAAAATGATTTGTAAAAGGTAAAAGTGTTTCCTTTAGATAATGTTTCTTAGCTCCTACTGTACTTTACCGCTCTGTGCTCTTGGCTGGGCTACAGAAACAGATGATTTAAGCTCTTAGGAAATGTAATCAACCTTTTGGCAGATGCACCAGTGATGCAGACAGAGGAGCTCATTGCTACAAAATCAACTCCCACCTATTTACATTTGTATCCCATCCCACACATGTGTTTAAAGTAACACAAATATGGTTGACGACATGCAGGGAGAATCTCGTCCTTCACCCCTCGCGCTACTAACCTTCTCTCCCAGGCTTACGCTTACTGTATATGTGGCTGTGCAAGGCTGATGGTGGTGATTGCTCATAAACATGGGCGTTGTGAGTGAAGTGAAAGTGCAGTGATTGGCGGAGCGATAAGCAGACTCACAGGGACGCTGTGTGCTGATACAGCAATGCTGTCAGGGTGAGCGATAACCTTCACACAGTGGTCAATGTCAGTGGCGAATCGGAAAATCTCCACCGCCCTGTGACACCGATCTCTCCTTGAACACCTGTGAAGCAACAGGGACTCATTATTGCAAATGTATAAAAGAGTGCACTGATAAAATGCTGCCAGGAAAACCTTAACATGACTGTGAACAGCCAGAAAAAATGATCTTGTCAAAACATTTGGACATCTGTGGTACATTGGCTGTGGTGATCTACTGATGTTTGTGGTTTTCTGTAAAACGTTCCAACAACTGCAAAGCAGAGAAAAGTAGCTCAGCTTGTGTTCTCATGCTGTATGCTGGCATAGCTGTAGGGTTTGTACATTTGTACATATTAAATATTGTGTCTGAAATTTTGAAGTCAGTAGTTAAGCACAGAAGTATGTTATAAAATATTTCGAATCTATGTTTTGCTCAACCACAACTAAAAAGAGAGAGAGAGAGAGAGTATTGTTATCCCTTGCGCATGGCTGTTAGATGCTTGGTTAAGTTTTTAAAAAATGTTTTACTGTGCTGTTTTTACAGAGCAAATTGAACAGTGATTAAGCCTAACATGTGAAAGGGTCAGCAGCAAAGTGTAAGTAAGAATATTCTCAAAAGTGCACAGAGGTCAATGTAAATGGAGGTTATGGCATGGGTTCCACAGGAATTTTAAAACTTTCAGCTATTTGCCTACCAAGTTATAGACATAGTGTGTTTGCTTTCTTTAAAAGAGGCACTGTAGACGTTTGGTCTGCAAGCTGGGAGACCTACAGACAGTCTGTTATTCAGTATAAACACTGCATTATAAGGAGCAAGAGTCTCTCAGCTGAGTTAAAGCTTAATAGCAAATTCCTCGAACATTCTGGCTGTACACCATTATCTCCTTCTTTTAAATGTGTAATGTGCACAGCGAGGGAGACGGTACCTAATTCACTCCGATATTGCAGAGGGGGTGGCACCTCATGAAAAAGCTCAAAGAGCACAGAGGCCTCCGCTGTAATTACAACACAATATAAAGTGGGACTGGAAACGCAGCGACAGATGTTGCACACTGGCCTCCTTGAGGTTGACCAGAGCCACAGGAGTAGAGACAGTCACCTTCTGACCGCTCATCAGCTGAAGTGTCTCCAAAAAAGGATGCCTTTTATCTCAGCCTGTCTTTCATTGCCTTTTATTTGCCTCTTTTATTCACCGTGTTTTGTCTGATGGGGCCATTTGTACCCTTTTGCTTCAGGCTTTTTACATTTCCAGCTACACCCCCCTCCCACCGACACTTTGTCAGATAGGTGCTTTGGTGCACCGAGGCAGGGGTGGGAAAGCGAGCTCCTGAAAGCCGTCTACTCTCTACTCTGTGAGACCCATTCAGAAGCTAGAAAAAGACCCCAATCTGGATTTAATAGACAGAAAAATAAAGTAGCCTTATTCCACAGTGTGAGGGATCATGATTCACTTTGAGTTACTTGAGAGAGCAGCAGCCTATCTATTCACTGATAAGTGTGAGGCATTAAATTAAATAAATAGCATAATGGGACTTGCAGACAAAGTCAGAACTCAGGAAAAAAAGGAAAAACAACAGTTTAATGAGGTAATTTAGATTAAGACAAAATGTTTTTTCTTGCCACTGCACTTACAATTTGATAACACAGAGAGCCGCAGTATAAAATGTGATCATCAAGACATTGCTGGCGGACATGCAGACGTCATATGATGAGACAAGAATAAATCCCTGGCTGAGGTCAGCTTCAGACACGGCGGCTGGTTCAGAAACACAGGGTTTTAATCTCCTGAATCCCCTTTGCTCCATATCGAGGTATTATGCAAGTTAACCTGGGGGTCAGATAATTAAGATGGAAGAGATAAGATTGCTCCACCAGGTCCACAATGTACCCTGGGTACGTAGAGGTCCAGTTGTGAATGTGCTGCTACTGCGAGGCTAATCCCTCCCTCCTCCATTAGCACCAGTCTGTCCTCCTGTCTGACTGACAGTGAAATCTGGTGGTCCTGCAGTTTCTGTTGTCCTAAATAGTGCAATTTAAGAGGGATCACAGTGTTCAACAACCACTTTCTGATTTTCTCTTTTCTACCACCAGCTGTTATAATGGTGAACTCCAGGGAGTGGAATAAATCTTAGATATTAAACTGCACAGATCATATGACCGTGTGGTTTAGTTTATTTATAGCCTTCCATGAGCTGTTTGGTAAACAGTAATGTTATGTTTTAATCTCTGGGATGTGATGTGTGTGTGGGAGAAGATAAAGTGCGCTGACTTACATGTTATAGAGGACACACCAGCCACAGTGGGGGTCACCGGAGCTCAGACACTCAGCACATGTACCGTACTGCTCACAGGCCTCCACAGGAACCTGTGCCACCTAAAGCAGAGAAGGGAGCGTGTGGTTCGAATATGAATATGCACATACAGACGAGGGAGTAAGAAAGAGGCAAATTAAAATAGCACTTTCTCCTCTATTTGCATATTATTCTGACAAAAAGTACATTTGGCGTTTGATAACGCCAGTGAAGTCATCTTCGCACTCAGGAGCAGTAAAACCCAATTTTGGTCCATATTTGATATATAACATTTTTAAGCTATATTTAAAGACAGTTGAGGAAATGGATGTGAATGCCTGTATTCCTGTGTATTGTATTGGGGTTATGCAGCTGTGTTTGCTATGTCCAAGCACCTACCGTATTTAGTGTTATCAAAGTTCATACCTCATTTAATTGGTACAGTATATGTATTTATACTTCTGTCTTCTGTTTTGTCAGCATGGAGACCTTTAATGCACTAAAATGCTTCCTCTAGCTAATGTGACATTAGTCTCGAAATTCTAAAATCAAGGGTTTGTTACAGTAGTTAAAAGTCACAAGACCTCGACCTCCAGGATATTCTGGAGCATGTAAAATGTCATTATGCATACAGTATAAAGCTTAGTAGTAAATACATATTAATATATGTAATGTATGTTACATGTACCTGCACATCCTAATTTAAATAATTCTCCAGGTTCTCCTTTACAATCTTTGTGTGACAAAAGTTTTTAAAAACTGCTGTTATGAAGCAGAAACAAGGTCAATGAAGGCGTCGAACCAAAACATTCTGATGAAATAATAAGCAGCCGCCATGAGGAGCGACCAAAGCCCATTTCGTCATGTTGTCAGTTTAGCAATATATGGAAGCCTCGTCAGAGTTCACACTGGAGAACGTCCCAGGGGGAACAAGCCTTTTTCTGCTTCCTGCTGCTGACACAAATCTGCAACATGCAGTTATTTTTTTGGTTCTGCTCACAGGACATTTTCTTACCAAACAGCGGAAATAGCATTAAATTAGACTAATTATTTGAGAAACAATGGTCTTATATAAATGATTTGCCCTCACACTCATAAAACCTGACCATATGTGGACAGAGGTTTTATATCAGGTCACTGCCTCCACTTCCAGTTGTAACTGTCTGTGAAACCATAAGCGTTGCTGCTTCCTCCCCTGCATATAAAACCAGGCTGGATGTGCAGCCTGAGCTGGGCTGTTTTATACTTAAGTTATTATTCCAGGTCTGGACATATGATGCAAGCAATTTCCTGATGTAAGCAATCACAAATGAAGAGTGGATTATGGATTAGAGTGTCTCCGGTGTCTTGATAGCGTAAGTGGGCGCTCTCTCAGTTCTGTGTTGGCAAAATGGATTATCTGCCGCTCCCTACAAAATAACTTTCTTTTTTCCAAGTTCAGAACTCATTTGGTGCATTCCATTAGCAAAATGATTTGGTAGCGTGGGAGGAGCGAGGGGCTTTAAGTCCATATCTGCCACAGAAGGAATAATCCATGAATTGTTGTGGACTGGAACTCGTCTAAACTAACGGAGTGGGTCTGTGGCTGTTAGGCAGGGTGACCTTTACAAGGAGAGTGCTATGGATCTTCTGCTTTATGCCGTCTGGCAGAGAATCAAATGTGAAGCTCACACAGCACACGCAGGAAGTTCTTTAGTGGAACCTGTGCCAGTGTTGTTGTTGTGGTTCCGCTGGACAGCGACAGATGTGAGTCACGCTGTTTGCTTAGAGTCAGGAGGAAATGAGTGAAACACTGTCTGAGCGATGATCTCTTACTGAAACAGCAGTGTTTTTATTGCAGTATTTATATGTTATGTATTGTAATGGCTAGGCACCAGGGCCGTTTATGTTTATATACCTACACCCTAATGAAACTCTGAAGGTTTTTGTGAAAGACAGAAATTGCAGCCTTAACATATACAGTACCCTTCTCCAACAGTATGTTGTGCAGCTCCTGCAGATCTCTCACTGTCCAGTAAATGAAAGTCGTGATCATATCACATAGCATTGTAGTTTATGGAGGTTTTTCTATTTAGCTGCTTTAATGCACACCATTTCCCACAAGCTTTAGGCCACTGCCTGTTAAATGTCACTGCGCAGGGATAGATGCTGCTCTACATCTAGATTCGCAACCCGCCAGGATGGTTCCGTGTGGCTCGAAAGTATAGGCGTGGAAGCAGAGCTGAAAATGGTGAAAACTTGTACGTGAAATGTCTGACAGTAAAATCCGGTGGACACTGTGAGCCAGTGAATTAAACCTTCGTTCTGAGTTCATGTTTAGCATACTGGAGATGCCTCGTGAATCATTCATGACTGAACTCCACATTTATTATTTCTCATCATGCTTTTGTTTGTCTTGTCATCTCTGAGGTAATTTCTTCAGGAGAAACGTGATAGTTTCAAGCAAAGAAAAAACCCATACAACAATACTGCACTCCTGAGAGGAAGTTTTTAGGTTATTCTCCAGCGTTGTATCCATCACAGGGTAAATATCTGCAGTGCCCGATAAACTAATCCTCAACATTATGTCTCATCAGTTTATTATTACTTCAACACTTTCTTCTAGTTTTATGAAAATACACAAGTAGCTACGTTTAGATTCGTCACTGTCTTCGTCTGATGAACGTAAAAAAAAAAAAGAACTTAGATATTTTAATTAAATGTTGTAGTTCTCTTAAACCAGATTAGAATGTTTCACTCTCGCTGTCCATTGACTTTATTGACGTTTTATTATTGCGAGCTCTACAGCCTCTAATTCAATAGTGAGAATTTCCAGTTTTAGTGTAATATTTGCTCATTTCTGTGTTCCTAGATTTCCATTTTCACTTTCTCAGCCTGATAAGCACACAAGCTGCACAGCAGTGATTACAAACCAGCACTATGTGTACCTCACAAGGTACGCCTGGAGTTGCCAAGGGGTATAGGGAAATATCTGTAGCTCTGCTAATCATCAAAATATTATATTATATTTCATATTCCAGGAAGGCTGGGTTTTTCTCTAAAAACTACTGTAGAATCTATCATTTGGCAAATTGTTTGAAGTTTTCTTATCTGGAAACAAAGAAGTACAAAGAAGCGTTTTTATTACTCAACTTAATTGTTCAGTATTTTGTAAATATAAGCAAATTTAGAGTGTGATGCTTGTCAAATCTTACTTAGTTAATAAAACGCCCTGTTGTGTATTAACTGTAAACCTAAGTTATGGAGCTATACTATTTCAGATGCTATACATTATCCAGCTGCAGAGTAAGGAAGGTAAACACACGCTGGTGGGTGGCTGAGATTTCAAGCAAAGGTTTTACATTTCTCTGAGTGGTACTTGCCCTGGAAAAACCCTGCAGCAGTTTCCTCTTCCCTCTCAGGTTTAAAGTCTTAACCATCGTCTTGCAGACAGACTAGTGACATTCAGTGCAGGCTAGTCTGCCTTTAGATGCTTAGCATTTTCATTCAGAGAAATGATCAAATGGAAGATGCACAGTGAGAAAACAGATTAACTGCTGTGAGGATTTTTTATCAATAACGGTTCCTAAATAATGTTTTGGTGCAGACAAAGACACACTAAAACACACATATTCCCTCACATCCATCCTGATTCCCTCTTTTCTCCCTTCGCTCTTCATCATCATGCTAACCCTGCATGTTTCACTCGGCAGGAGACAGAGAAGCTCATTGTTATTCCACCAGGGTCGGCAGATCTCAGCCAAATCTATCCGTGCTATGCTCCTCATTCCACATCATTCCTGTATTGTTTGACTCCCAGCAATCAGAAAATCTCTCATCTCTGGGATCTACTGAAAATCTGGGAGTGAAGCCCTCTCCCTGGGGGATTCCTCTCCCGAAAATCCAAAGAGAAAACTGAGCAAAGGAAAGGGAGACACGGAGAGGAAGGCTTTACGCTGCTGCAGGCTCTTGAGGACTTCAAGGCTGTTCTAATATTGAGAGAAAATTGCTGGCCAAACTGGGTGCAGTTTTTGTTGGCAGTTATGTGTCAGTGAAAAGAGTAGCTGGCTATCTCCTTGAAGGAAGCATGTGTCTCTCATTGAACGGCCAGAACTCATCAATAAGTGATGCCCTGTCTCTTCCAGTCTATCAACACAGAAGGCAGAGCTGCCTTGATTTGTTTTAGAAGACAGTACCTAACACGATGCCATCTCTGCTCTCTTGTGCCTTCTCAGACGACTTCCCTTGTTCCCAACATTTTTTTCAGTTTGAATTCTTTTAAACTCGTACAGTAGAGTTTGGTGACGCTATGACACAACTGCACTTGGTAGGACCCTTTGCCTCCTTGTCCCGTAACTCAAGCTCAACAAATTCCAGGAGTCGGAAAACAAGTGAGAGCAGTGATGGGGCTTTTTTTCTCTTTTCGTCTTGGACGTACTGAAACCTAATCCCATTTCACAGTGCCATGTAGCAGCGCCAAAATAATCACTTGATGGGAGTTGAAAGTGATTACCACTGTTCACGCTTATCTCCAATGAGTGCAGAGAATATCGTCCAACAACAACAACAACTGCTTGCCTCTGTGATGCCGGGCCAAGCAAGGAGCAGACGAAGGGGATACAGCCATGGAAAAAAAGCTGCTAATGGGTTTTCCATGGGATGTGTGTAGTGTACAAAAGATGCATGCTCTGTAAGTCAATTCGCATGGATAACTAATTAGAACAGTGGCCCTTCCACTTACGTAGAGTCTGCATTTTTAACCATGTCTGCTGTAGATCTACAGTTGTCAGTGTTACAGAAATACCATATTGCCTTCTGAACTATTTTGTGTTTTTGTAAGGATTGAAGATAAACAGCATTAATTTAACATTATTTTCATTATTTTTATTTTATGAGTTGCACACAATAATAACTTTTGATAAGAGCCAAAATAATCCCTTAGAAATAACTTTTCTATTCCAGTACTAGATGTTTCTATGTAACGTTAAACGTTTGCGTCCATATTTCATCAAGGACATGTCAGCATAGCACACAGCTGCTGTCGAAGGAGCCTGAAGCCACAGGCTTCACAGGCTGAAGAACAGTCTGGCTATTCACTACATCACCGTGCTGCTCAGAGTTTCTCCTGACAGAAGCAACAAAATGAAGGTGTTTCCCCACCTGGCTGTCAGACATGACATAGAGAGAGTTTCTGTCCAGGGAGAAGGCCATGTCCCGGAGGATGGGGGTGCTGTCCTTCATCACAGTCACTGTCTCGTATAACACTCCTCCCTCCAAAGGACCATCCACTCTGATCTGCAGAGACACAGATGAACACAGACACAGTGAGACAGTAATTGCTATTGTGTGGAGACATGGTGACTGAGCTGTTACTGTGTATTTGTTGAGTGACATCTGTCCTCTACTATATATCCTTTTGTATGCTTTTTGTGCATCGGTATGTAAGCACATAGTTATTGACTTTTGGCAAATCCTGATCCTTATGTTAACCCAGTGTTAACTTTGGTTTTCAGGAAGATCCGAGTACAGTAATGTTGATCTTTTCATCTACTTCACATAGAGCAAAGGCCAGGATGCGTAACATGTCATAGCTGAGAGTCCCAAAAGTGTCATTCTTGCTGTAGTGCCGACACAAAAACTGAAAAAAAGAGTTGGGGATAAATGAGTTTGTGAAAAAGTGAGAGTAAGAGGAGAGTAAACCACAGAAAGCTCTACTCATTCAAATGACGCAGCTGAGTTTAGAAATGCAGTTTAACCATCTAATCTGATTTCAGGCAGCAATCTTTTGGGGCTCATTAAATGCGAGCATGGATAACAGATGTCCACTGGTGAAGGGTTTTCGATTCTCTTTTCCCACCTCTGTCTACAAACAAGATGTGCTGTTTCAGCGATGCAAACAAATAAGCAGGTCTGTCTTTATAATAAGTGGCTTACCAATGCTGGAGCTGTCAGGAGGCAGCTGTGAGAAGATGTGTTAATGCTTAGAAACATAAGCAAGGTGATGACTAATCAGAAAACCCAATTATATACCAAGTATAACCATCTGTAATATTTTCTGGGCAATTCTTAAATTTAGTATTTGACATAAACACACATTGGTGCAGGAATCATGTGAATTACATCATGCAGTAATAATAACTTGACACTTATAAGTCAGAAAAGTCTGAATAAAGCATTACAGATAGAGCAAAAATCAGCATTTGCCTTGCAAACCCCGGCTGAAGCCCAATTTAAAATTCCAGGGAGATTGGATCATTAACCATGTGATGCAATTACAGTAAAGTTGAATTAATTTCTCAGTTATTATAATTAAACTAAATTCAAGATAATTAGGAATTGGAGCAGAGAAATGTGGAAGTGTTGTGAAATGACTGCAGTGTGATTATGCCAGTCTTCCCCACATGCATCATGATGCATGGACTTAGGCAACCTTGCCATTCAAATCAAATTTGACTGCAGAATATGCTGAATGCTTGCCAGGTCTAGCTCACACACAGCGGCAAAGCCTCGGCAGTCTCTCTCAATGGGGACAGTCAATCAATACAAACTGATTACATGATTGGGTCCCTTGGGCACCAAAACTTCATCAATCAATCACGCCTCCGTCTTTCAGGCAGCTGTGCCTCTCCAACCGTCAGCTCTGCCAGCCAAGAATGGAAAAGGAAGAGGGAAAATATGTGCAAATGAGTGTGTTGGTTTGTGTGGGTGGGAGAGTGAACACTGAGGGAAGGTGGGGCACACATTTGAAAACACCAAAGTAACAAGCTTAATAGTGATACACAACTGCCGGTTGATTTCAGAACAACCTACGGAGCCTACTGTTTCATGCCATGTCCTTATAGGCAGATATATCTCAGCCTTTTCCCTCTATCGCCCATTGTCTGTTTGCTTTCTCTTGCCGCTGCTCTTCCTCCATATCCGATTCCTCCTCTCCCTTACGGAATCCCACGCTGTAATGGAGCTGGTTTATATTGTGTTTTCCCACACTTCATTTCATAAATAGACCAGAAAATATAAGCATTTCTGCGGTGCAACCATGTATAAAAAGCCAAAACAAGCAACTAGAGAACGACCAGTACTGCGCATGTGAGGATGACCAGGGGTCAGAGGAACAGGGATGATCTCAGCCAACACTGACCCATCGTGTCCCAGTTTGTGGTGTTTGATTTCAGCAGATTTAAAAATGGTTTTATCATTTAAAACAGGACTGACCAGGCAGAATCCATCTGGGAATACAACAGGTCCTCAATCTCTCCTTAAGCCTTACAGCTCCTTAATGAGAGTAAGACGAGTTTAATTGGTTTTATAATGAGACTGCTTGTAGGGAGCGACACAAAATTAGGCACACACGCACACACTCACACGTCTTATACACACACAAGCCATCAATCATCGGACACAGACACTGTTTAAATGTATATTGAGTCCATGATCACTTGTTGAATCAATGCATTATAACTGATTGTGTCGCATGAGGAACACACACTCAATATGCAACGTTCCATTTTCTGTAGTGCAGTAGCACAACATGTCAGTTGGGAAAAACCCCAGACGTTGCCACATACCGTATACAGCGCGAGTTTGCTCCAGTAAACGGGAACCTAATTGCAGTGCGTTTAGGTTTTGTGCGTTGCATACCTTCCAATGCACCTACACAGCAAACTAACACAAAAAAAAACGTCTCGGATCTGGCAGAGACCTGTGCAAACCTTAGTGCAGTTTGTTCCGTTTCTGCAGTAGTTTGGCGTTTGTGCGTATGTGAATGTTGCCAGTACCTTGGCATTCACAAATTCACTCATGAACTTTTGTTGCTTCACTTTTTGCTGCGCCTTATCTGTACACATATTTACATTTTATTCAGTACATGTTAATATATACCTCTTGGATCAGCTTTGGCCCCAGGAAGAACTGCAGTACTGTTGCTGTGGGAATGCACAGGAAATTTGGATGGTATAGTTCTTTAAAGGATTAATGAAAATAGAGATATGTGTTTGGCTGTTCAGTTCAAACATCAACAGTCTTTGGATGAAAGACTACACCTTTAAGCTCAATATCAGTCAGTGCATATGTTCCAGAATTATTTTAAATTTCAATTAGACTCCCCTTCGTGGTCCTCTTGTTCAGATGACCTCAGTACGCGTCTCATTTCATTCTCTCCCAGTGTCTCACAGTTAAAGAGGATATATATTTAACCCATGAATAATATTTAAGCCAATAACAGCAATATCCTTCCTGCTGCTGAAATTCCTGCTGGATATAAACAACCCAGCTTAGCATGGCTTTCACAAACCGATACCGTATGCAACCTGAGCCTGTGTACTCTTAAGGAAAAGAGCCCTCCTTTCTCGTGATTGGCTTTGCATCTTAAATGCTCAGCTGCACTCTCATCCTGTGAAAGCCAAAGAAAACAGCAAAAAAATACCCAGACTTCTAAGATGTCACTGGGCTTGAACGTGGTTGGCTCTGTTGTTAAACTCTCAGGCTGTGCATGAGCAATGCGCTCATACAAACAACTCTCCTGTGAGTTTGAACATATGGGATTGATTCTGAGATTAATGTCAGGTGATGGTTGTGTTCATGCTGTAGTGAAGCTTGCATGTGAAAGTCCTTCAAATGCTGTAGTGCAGTAAACCCCATGATGCAAATAATTGTTAACATGTTAACAACCATCACTACAACGTGTGTCCATATATGACCAGCTGGTCTTTGCCCTTCAAAGTCACCCAGATGAACTATGCATATGGATGATGGCCCAGGAGGCAAGGAACCCTTTGTTCAACCAATCATTCCCAGTCTGTCACTCTGACAAGTTCCTGTCCCTGAAGACCGGTCAGTGCAACTTTATCCAGTCTGTTGGTTCATTTTGTCTTCAACAAACCTTCTTCCATCAGTATGTGACATTTTGTTGGAAATTAGTTCATACAAATGTGTTATTGTCAGTAAAACCACCAGAAGTAAAGAAATTACAATTTGGCAGAAAACCACATAACTTTCCATTATGTTGGAAAAGGGCACAGCGTGAAAATACGCAAGACTAGATATAAAGTAGATGTACTGTATACAGACTGTAAGTAAGAGTCTTAGCGTTTGGCAGAGACTCTCGGCGGATGCTCCTAGGCTTGGCTCAGTATCGTGACACAGGGCATGCTGCAACATAAGGCCAGACAACTGGCCACCTTTACGGTTGAGCGGCTGTGCATATGGTCCAATCGTGGATCACAGTCGAGGTGGGCCGGCATTGATTAGCCCATATATCCATCACGGCTCTGTGAATGCTAATGAGACGAATCTGAGGAT
Organism: Macropodus opercularis; assembly: GCA_030770545.1. Taxonomy (NCBI): domain Eukaryota; kingdom Metazoa; phylum Chordata; class Actinopteri; order Anabantiformes; family Osphronemidae; genus Macropodus; species Macropodus opercularis. Next base: position 8,635,308 of record CM061099.1, read on the forward strand.
AGAGCTGAGGCGCTAATGAAAACAAAGAGCGTTTAGGGGAGGAGGGGTCACCGAGGTGGAGACGTGCGTTACAAGACACGACTAATCATTCAGCCATCACATTAACTACAGTCACCCAGAGACGAATATTGATCGCAGCCACTAGATGCGTTGTATGCTGGCAAGTGCCCATACCTGAATGCGATTAGCAGCTGGGTCAGAAGAGAGGTCATCGAGACTGTGAGAGCGTGCGTGTTTGTGTGTTTTTAGGGTTATTGTTGAAAGCTTCCAGTTGCAGCAGCCAATTTCTCAGTTCTCTGTCTCCTTCAGCTGCATGGCCAGCATCCAGTTCTTCATCCCACAATTTCTACAACTTGACCACAGTCTCCTCTCAGTCTCTGCATGTTCACTTCTTTTCTGTCTCCTCGAGGACATGGTTTCCTGCTTTCTGTTTCCTGTCCTCCTCCATACGACCCCCATCCCTCCAATCATTCCCATTGTTTGTCAGGTTCCCATGGCCCACCAACAAAAGCAGTGGGAGTGGGACAGTGGAACAATTCATGGCACCCGTATGGTCTTCATTTTCCTGACCGCAATGCAGTCACAGGCCCCTTGTGTGTTTCCATTTGTGTGACTGAGCAGTAGAAAGAAAAGAAAGGAAGGACAAAAAGACTTGGAGGAAAAAGATGGGGTTGCAAAATAGAACTGCAGTCAGGAAAAGCATAAAGTTGGACACCTTTACGCGTTACCACAGAAATGCCTCCTCTAATACCATTTAGCAATTCAGCTGGCTTTAGACATCTAAAAGCAATTAGCTCTGAAGACATTTAGCCTGAGGTCCAACTCCCTTCATGCAGTTATGAAAATCCTTTCAATTTAGCTTCAGACACACCTATTCTGTCAGCATCCCTCCCTTCTCTGACAATATTCTAATGATCTCCACCATCAAATCTCCCCTTCCTGGCCTCCTTAGAAACCGTGACTTTGGGAAGTCCATGTCATTTAGTCATGCACTGGAGAATTTCCCCACCCAGTCAGCTCTCAGTAAGCCATAATGAATCCACTATTTGCACATCAGAGCGTTTGACTAAAGCTTTATTTGCTGTGAGCTTGGCGTTTTCAATCATTTCTGAGCAAATGCTGCGTCTGAGTATGTCCACCCACCGAGACAATGCCCTGGTCTGTTTTTAATTTGTTCAACATTGCATCCCCTTCATATGAAAATGTGTGCACCCTCTATTATATTTACAAGTTCTCTTAAAGTGGTAAATTGTAAAGGCCTCAGTGACTTCCTGGAGAACTGCATTGAGGCAGCTGCAGGGATCAAATTTGTAATGCTTCAGTTAAAGGACAGTTTCCCAAACCACTATTTCACTCTCTCAGCCCGTCAAGAGCATTTTCTGCCTTAGGTGAAGTCTCCTGTCACACGTTAAAGGGTTTAATTACACTAAAATGTGAAGTGCAGTTCCTCTGTGATAGCTATGACATCATTCGTGTACACAAAACACACCAAGAGGAACATCTTGGTACCGGCTTGCACTCACTATGCCAGAGACGCATCCAGTTTCACTCAGTATGCCATTGTAGTCCTTCTGAGCATTACTGTGCTCTGCACAAACATTTCCTGGGAAAATCAATTCCACTCAACACCTGTTATGCGTTTGAGGCGGCCACAGGGTAAGCAAAGGTATAATGTCATTCTGCAGTGTTTGCTGCGTGTGTACTTGCTAAGGTATAGTGACATAGACACAAAAAACTGTTCTTCCTCCAGAAAAAGAGAAATGTATGAAATTTAAAACAGGAGGAAATGATATGTTCAATTATAGACGTACTTCGCTGCTAAAACACTTTCTGCTCCCTCCCATTGTAAAATATGAGCAGTTATAGTCCCTTCAGGTATTCACTGAATTTTAATCCTCGCTTCATTTTTATGGTGCCGTTTCACACTGTGTGTGGTCCACAAGAAACTTTTGTTTATGGTTCTTGTGCAAAAGAATCTCAAATAAGTAAAGTTTATAGCTTATAACTATTGCAGTTCTAACAGCAAAGTAACATGTTTGTCTTTAATGGTCAAGGTGGACATACTTTAAGAAAAAGTCATGAGATTATGCACTATGCTGTTTTATAGAACGGGAAAAGTTTCTGTTAGCTGTGTATGACCATTGTTAGAGAATGTTTATTTGAGATTTTAGGTTTTGTTGTTTAGCTTTTTTCAGCAAAAGAAACATGCTACTGTTTATCTGTCGATTATTAGAGGTATAAGCAGAGCAGAGCCACCAAACTCAAATCCACACGAATGCTGCTGCTAATGGTTAAACCTTGACGTGACTCTACTGCCTGAAGGCGACATAAGGCTGGAATAGATCTGTCTAAAGCTCAGTAAAGACTTCTACCTGAATTAGAGTGCATCATCTAAAGTATAAAAGCCCAGCAGTTCTCCCAGATTTATAGTTGTCAGCCCGAACTACTACAGCCACTGAGCACAACCAAGCTGTGGGGCCTGATGATAGAAAAATCCAGTTTTTCTGGAACAGGAGAAGCCTAATCTTTGATGGACACATCCATATGCTGCACAGATCCTGGACGCTGAGACTGTTGGTTATCCCTCTGGCCTTTCACCCTGATTACACCCTTCCTGTGCTAGGCCTGACCTTTGCAGTAGCCCTCCTGCCGGAATGATCTGCTGATGGCATTTATTGTCATGCTCCATTTCCGCTCAGCCTGCCCATTTAAGGGTGATGGAATAGGATTGGAGAGGTGACCCCGTGTTCCTCAGAGGCTCCTGGGAGTCTCTCCTGAATGTTGGCTGCACGTTTCCATCAGTGTAATGACAAACTCTGGCCTTTACACAGTCAGCACTCAAAGGGGTAATGATGGATTCCTCACTGCTACTACCAAACCAACTGATCACCTCCTGCATCAGCAGATGTTTAACATACGTTTCCCTGTTTGCTTTTATTGATCTCTTTCCTCCTAATTCTGTTTGTCTCTTTATCTCTGTATGTGCGGTTTCATTTTTCCCTTGGTCTCATTCCTCAGCCTCTGTCTCACAGTGTCTGTCTCTGTTTCCTTTTCTTCATTCTTTCTCTCTGTCAGTGTATATGGTCTTTTTTCCCAATGGCTCCTCCAATGAAAGAGTTGCAGTGATGCTACAGTATCTGTGCTGCCACTCTGGACCTTTGTGTGCTTGTGTGTGTGTGTTGTATGTCAGACAGATTGCTCCCCATAAGACTGACACCCCGAGGCTAATGTCACAACAGTCCTCTCACGCATTTCTTCAGTGAGCTGCATGCCGTACTAAGCAGAGCCTGCGGTGCTTCCAAGTCAATTCGGTTAGATCAAGGAATGGGCCGTATAGGAACTTGATAATAACATATCTTTACAGTGTAAGTCAAGAGAAATGTGATGGACAACAACTTAAATCAACTTCATGAACCTCCATGAAAGAGATCATTGTAACTGAGTGTATTCTAGTGTTTTGGTAATAAAATGAACATTGTAGTACAAACAAAACTTACTTTTCTTTCTTTCCAGTCTTTTGGTTTTGAGTTCTGCCAAAAAATATTTGGTGGTGTATTTCTTTTCATAATTTTGTGACGCTAAGTAAAATAATGTTTTACGTACTGTAATACACATAGTGAAAATAATTATTAAGTAAAGCTGTAAGTGGCCAGGATGAACATTTGTGTTATTCATTTAAACCCTTGATCAGTATTATATATAAACGTTTTATTATTTATATTATTTAAATACAGTGTGACTGACCAAATTGTCTCCCTTTTTCTCTCTACACACATTTTTGCTTTGTTTTCCGATGTGGCTTGTCACAATAGCTACAGACATTTGTGTCAAGCAAACATGGCATTTCACCTAATGATATAAACCCAGGTTAAGCAGCAGAAAGAGCCTATAAGGTAGACCCTAATCAGAAGAAGCAGGAGAAGTACATTTACGGAGAGAAAAGAAAATCTAATTTAGACTTTAATGGCTAGATGTGATTTTCTATCATTTATCTTAATTTCAGCAAAAATAATTAAATTACCAAAACCATCCATCTTTACCACTTATCCTGTTATGGGTTGCAATGGGGCTGGAGCTGATCCCAGCTGTGACCAGGCAGGAGGGAGGAAACACCCTCTTGTTGGATTATCACTGACCTAACAAGGACAGACAGCCATCCACACCTGTGCCAAGTTTCTAGTCAACCTAACTATAAGTCTTTCGACTGTTGGAGGAAATGTGGCTGCCCAGAGGAAACCACACAGGTGCCAGGACAACTTGCAAACTCCACACACAAAAGCCACAGCCAGTCACAGGGTTTGAGTCCATGACCTTTTAGCGGTGGGGAAATGGTGTAAACACTCCACTGTGCTGCTCATGACCATGACTAAAACCAACAATGTGTCAGTCTGTCTCTTAATGCTGGAATTCCCCAGCATGTCCGTGTCCTAATTTATCTAATCAAAGCCTTGTTTGTTCCTATTAAAGACATCTTTATAATCTGTATGTACAAATAGAAATATTTTCCCAAGTAGTTTCCAAAAACTGTTGGGGATTGTAGTGTTTAGCAAACATTACCCCAGTGTGAATAAAAAGCTGCATTTATTATTCCCTGATGCAAATGTGTATGGTACTGTAGTACCCACTGTCACATTAAAGAGTGTGTTTTAATAGATTCTGGATAACAATGGACATTTGTGGCACAGAGGAATCTTATCAAAGACTCAAAGGGAAACGTTTAAATGAGGTTTTGTGGATAGACATTCTTTAAATAACGCAATGCCCAAGAAAACACAACGAACAAAACAGCTGATGTTAGGTGTAAATACTAGGGAAACGCAGTTTAGTGTTTGGACACGTGGATATGATTACGGTATATTCGCTTGTGCCTCTTTAGGTACAGGACAAAGACGAGTCTACGCAATTCAGATACAGTACAGTATACAGTACACGCTTACTGATATTTATAAACATAACAATTTATGCCAAGTGCACAAAGATAATGTTCAAATGAGTAAATTGGTTATTTAAGCAAAGCCATTTTAAGCAAACTCCACCGGGACACTGTTTAACAAGAGGCCCTACTGCTGGAAATTGTCTTGTTATTTTCAAGCAGCACAAAGGAAATGAAGGAACATGGATGTGCTTCAGTTCTGGCTCAAGTAGCCTCATCTAAGAGCAGCAGTCCACTGACGCACAAATTGTAGTCCTCCATGATTACTGCACCTTTGTTCAGCTGCATAATGCCCGGCCATAATCACAGTGACATATTATACGTAACCTGTTATGCAAATTAGGTCATTAATTGAGCAGATTATTATGTTAATTTGTATTAATGGATCGTAGGTGATTGTTACATAATGGTACCATGGTGGTGAGACACTAAAAGCAGCTGTGGGTGATCTGAGTGTTTTTTGTATTTGTTTTGTACATCACTGAACTGCGTTACATTAAGGTGAACGTTAAACATGAAGGCCCAGTTGGTTGTAAGGTGTTTTTGTTACGTGTGAGAAATGGGCTACATTTCTCACACGTCCCTGATGCTCTCACACCGATGTCATCATTTGCCTTGAGCTCAGGATCTTTCGTTTTTTAAAGGGAATTGCGAGGTGCAAACTGTGGACGCAGTGTTTGAAGGACATTGACATTTTTTAGAAAAAGCGCTGTAAGGATTGTAGGTTTTAGGTTTTTTGCTCTATGAGTCTGCATAAATGGAACAAAAACTGCATCAAGGCTGTGTTCTTTTTTTCTAGTCTGTCTTTCAGACGTCATTTAAGTGCAACACTACAGTAAATTGCTGGACTGGCTGAATGTAGCTTTCACTCCATCATAGAGTCTCAATGATGCATTGTCAATTTGTTTTATTTTGTTAATTTATAATTTTCAGAATAGAATCTTGGAGTCTTGGTTGAATCAGTTCAGAACCTAAAATGTAAACTTATCAAGGTCCAGTCAATCAGAGCAGGTAGTGGTGAATTCAGTGGCCGATCACTGTTGATGTGTTAATCATTGTGCTTCTGTTCTCACCTTCTTCAGTCGCCCACTTCGGGTGCCCAGGAAGACCACACTGTGCCCATTGTATATGTAGGAGGTGACAGAGGTCAGCCTGTCCCTGCTCTCGGTGAATACTGTCCGACCCGACACCAGCTGAGAACCCCCCAGGGGCTGGTTTATATCCAGGCCACAGAAGTGATCATCAATGGGGACAGGCTGCAAAGAGAGAGCAAAGGATGAAATGGGTGTGGGGGCAAGGATGAAGACAGCATGTAGGAAGGCAGGGAGGTGTGTGTGTGTGTTGGGGGTAGAAAATGGGGAAGAAGAAAGGGATAGAATAGAGAATGAATTAAAGGCAAGGAAGTGGGGATGAGAGAGACGGGGCAGCGCGAAACAGGAGCCAAAGAAATGACAGTGATCGCTGTAGACACATGCAAATATAAGAACAGAACTCAAACTGACTTCTACTGAGCCTAACATGCATTAAGTGCCCAATTTTCAGGGTTAAAAATTTGTACTTCAAAAGGGTTTGGTTTATCAACAAGCCTCAGATTGGGCACGTTTGTGGAGCAGACTAATTGCTGATGGCAAACACGGGAAGTGCTGCGTATGTTGTGCCTATTCCTGGGTTTTTCAGATCACTTGATCTGACATCACACAAACACGCAGCTGAAGACGTGTCAAATTTTGATTAAGCATCAAAGAGAGGTGCATAAACAAACTTCATATCTCACACCACCTCTTTTCTATTCTCATACCTGACGTCCAAACTTGTAACATAGAATAAAATGTTTTTTCTCCAGTGGTCGAAATTCTCCTGCTGCCATATCTGTTCATACAGACATAGTTTTGTACAAACTGAACTTTACTAATGCTAACATCAGATGAAAAGATTTACATTCTACTTGGTTTTATGGTCAAACTATTTCAACATTACGTAATTCCCATCAGCCCTAGCTGTCATATAACTGTGTCTGAATTTAGCAGCTGCATCCATCAAATTACACAATCTATGAAGGCACCAATGCACAAAGATAATTGAAGTAGCATTGGCCGCAAAGGATCCATCTGTCTGATCCTTTGTTGCCCAGGGAAGGAAGCCTGCATTTCCTCGCTGCATTTAAGGGAGCCTTCAAAATGGGACGGTCTTGTTGCAACACTGTAATGCAATCTGTCTATGAGTGCAATCTTTAAGCAATGTAGTCCCTGAATGGGGACATAGTCTTCATGTCTAGTGCTAATTAGGTAATGTTAGCGTTTTTAACAGTCTGAGCTACACTGATGAACAAAGAAAACATGCAGTGTATTTAGATGCACTTAAGTTAGTAACCAGCTCATAGTCTGTTTCCTTGAGTTCCAGACTACCTAAGTGTTACGTAAACTCAATACCTGGTTTCCGTTATAGGAGTAAGGGTTAGAAACCTGATTTGTCCTAGAGAACGCTGCTTTTTCTGCCAGGTAAAAGCACAACGGGGTGTCCTGTTGGCTGTTTACAGCAGTGCATGTGCAGAACAAAGGCTGCAGCTGCCTGCTGACACTCACCGCTCTGCTGCTACAGCGGAGAGTAGTGGCTGGATGAAAGGGGAGATTTTTACATGGAGCGATACGGCCTCGTTTTTCAAACAAATTCAACTAAAACTGAAACCAGCTTAAGTGGAAATGAGTCACTTTCCACTGACTTTACTCAGACAGTTGGGCTAAGAGGTTGTCTGGCTGCATGTCGCTCTCATAGTGCTGTCAGTAAAAAAAATGTAACCATGCATCTAAATAGCAAGAGGCAAGAAGCGGAGGAGAGATCAAGTCGTCTGCTGCGTGTTAATGTGAATTTACTGTAAATTGGTTACTGAACTGGAAACTCATTATATTATCATTATTATAATTCATCATTATATTTGCTACATTAAAATTGCACTAACAACGAACTGTGGCTAAAGAGTTTCCCAGTAATTCATTAATTATAAATGTAGAATTTTTAGGTAAAGCAGAATAAAACTTGCTTTTAAGACATAAATTGCATCTCTAAGACTACGTGTTTGCTGATCTTTCACTCTGAGTAATTAACTGTGCAGCCAATGCACATGACCTAATGTTATCTTAAAAGTGAACCTGTGGCTTTCATTTACAATCCATTTAAGCTGTAAAGGCTCTGAATTGTGAGTTCACTGTGTATTTATGAATGCCTTTATGAATAAAATCTGATTTGTTTCATACTATAGCACAAATAAAATTATGTGAACAACCAATGAGAGCGATAAATGTGCTGACTGTCATCGTTTTCATGTTTCACTTTCAGCTTGTTGCCATGAATACTACTCATTATGCAGAATTATAGCTTTCACAAAGGCACAGACATGGACATTGACAAGAAAGCCCTTATCTCAAGATCAAGAACAGGTCTCAGAGGGTTCACATAGTGCTGACAGCCACGAGCAGATGGAAGGAGAAGAGCGAGAGGTAGAGAAAAGGGGGAGTTTGTAGTCAGTCCTCAAACCCTGAATGAAATCAAAGCTCCATACAAAACTGCTCTGATTAGCATTGTGCAATTAATCCCTTCCAGCACTTCTGCTCTTGTGGCGTACTGAAAACCTAATGCTGTCTCTCCAGAGCAGTGCGAGCTGCCTGTCTTCCCAGGCAATCGTAGTTTACTAAACATGTGTACTGCTTCGTGTGGGCCTAATCTAGGGTCCTACAGAATAAAGATGAGTGCATCGTGCTTTGCCAGTCTTCCTCCTGCGAGGTACCTACCGCCTTAGTGCACTGCACGTCCTTCCCCAGCAGCCAGTGCAGCTCCAGGTGTCCCTCTCCCTGGTAGCAGGACTGCAGTCTTTCTTTGATGCGGGTGTTAATGTCCTGGATGGTGAAGACACAGAGAGCGGAGTGATCCGAAGGGTCACGGTACTGCTTCTGTCCCTTGGAAAACACTGCAAAGAGAACATCCTCCTGAGCGCTGATGTTGAGCGACTTTGCCAGAACCCTTCCAGCTTTGGACAGGTAAGCAGTCTGCAGCAGACGGTACTCCTCGCCCCTGTGGACGCATCCAACAGGAAGCGACACATAGGAGTGAAACTTCTTGTCACCTTTGCAAAGGCGGATGATGCGCGAGGTGTAAAATAAATCACCGGGGGAGCTCCCTGCAGGCATCCCGTTCTCTGGAGTCTCTGGCTGGACAGTCATGAAGTAGACAAAGCTGCCACTAGCAAAGCCATAGATGTAGTAGATGTCAAAGTGTGGGACGAGAGCCAGGGTGTCTGAGGGGATTTTGATTAGAGAGGAAACAAAGTCAGTGTGAAGCTCGTAGTCCAGCATGGCAGAGGATTCTGGGTCACGAGGCAGCTTGCGACTAGAGATGGTTGGGAAGTAGTCTTGCTTGCCTCCCACAGCTGTGCCAATGTACAGAGTGGCATCCTGACCCTGCGATGGCACAACGACCCCAAACATTGTCCCTGTCTGGTTATCACTGGACAGGTAGTGTTCTTTCTTATGCGTAGGCTCCACGAGGATGAAAAGGTCGTCCAACCTCATGAGCTTGCAGACGCCCTGGTAGAGGCTGCCACAGGCCAGCAGCCGGTTGTTGGAGTAGTCGATGAGCAACAGTTTGTTAACATTGTCAGTGGAGGCCAGGGCCTCAGAGCAAGGCTGGACAATCAGAGGAGGATAACACGCTTTGTTGTCATACTCAGGTCCCGTATCATGAGACACCAAGAGAGTGAGATTGGCTGACAGTTTGTAGATACGATTGACAGCTCCGACATACAGAGCCCCTGTGGACTGATGCACAGTCAGGTGGTTCAGGGACCACTCTCTCTTCTCTGGTAGGAAGGTGTTCAGAGTCTGTCCAACAGTCATCTTTTCATTCATCAAGATTAGAGTCAATAGCCACAGTGCCACGGGCCATGACATGACCTTTAGAGACCTGTGACGTTTAGTGAGGCTGCACCGAGTCCATTTTTTATCCGAGCACGTTCCCATTCCCACAGGGCTGCAAAAAACCCACAGAGCTCAGACAAAACACCAAGTGCTGCGTGTCAGCGAGGAGAAGATTGCGCTGAAAAAGACGAGCTGAAGTGTGGTCCTGTCCTCCTTAAGTGATCTTCACATCATTCTGAAAGAGAAAAGAGTGAGAGATTTGTTTTTTACTCAGACAATCCTTGACTCTTTGGAGAATGAAAATCTGCTCTCAGGGTATCATTAGACACTTCATCCAAAACCTAGAAATATATGTGCTTGTTTTCCCATCTATCTCTGCTTAGTCAGACACATGAGACATCAAAGAAACAAGTAATCATTTGTTCAAACTGTCTCCCCATATTTACTAGCCTGCGAGATGGTCCAATATTCCCCTCATCAACAGGGGGGCTCATTATATTTGCTCTCTGTAAGAGAGAACTAACTGTGGCCTATTACTTGAACAAAGCAGTGACACAATGTAGCTGTGGCTTCCCCCTGTTTGGGTGGCTAATTAAATGATCCAAATGTATTAATTATGTGTCCGTATTTTGCGCTCGCTGTTTTTCTTTCTCCCCTCCGCCTTGTTCGTTTAAATGGTTGAATCCAGGAGGAATTAATCACTCTCCACCGCCGCCGACATTCCTAAATTAATCAGTTTTTTTCCAGGGATGGCAGGGAGTCATCAGAGATTCAGAGCCAGACGGCATCAAACCTCACACTTCCCTGTTTAATTTCATTAGCATATTTTATGTAGATATTTCCAGGGGACAATGTCCCTCAAACACTCAATGAACAGGAGGATGAATGATTAAAGGATGTGTGATGTATTTACAGATTTAGTTTAGCTTTACTCTGTTGCAAGGTGTTTATCACAAAGGACACAAAGGTTCACTTGAACAAAAATAACAGGATTCTGTCAAAAAAAGACACCAACACAGCCATCGTAGATAAAGTGGCTTCCCACACGCATTACTTCATCGAAGTCCATTAATGGGGTAATAAAACTGCCTGCATACCGAGACGGACCATAAATTAACACACCTACATCATCCTGAATCCTGTCTGTGTGGTGTCCAAAGGTTGTCTCCATCTCCCCCTTTGTCCTTTCCATTACGACACCAACGGTGCATGCACACCCTTCCAATAGTATTGTTTTTTTAAATATGTCACCCTGCTTCAATGAGTACCTCTCAATGTCCTGTAAACATATCCTGCCAAGTTCTTGAAGGCTTGGGCTCAAAGGCGACTGTGTTTGCTGGCTTGAGTAAACAAAAACAGGCTGTTTTCTCTGTGAGACTTCTCGGTATAAGTAAAGGTTAAATGAAGACAGGGATGTCATACTTTAACGCGGGGGTCGCGGTGCAGCAGGCGCTCTCTATTGGCTGGCTAACAGGACGTCCGGCTGAGTTGAGCTCGAGCCATGGATGGAGCGGATGGATGGACACTGGGCTTGCTGGGCCCACTCCAGCTCCACTCCAGCATCTCCTGTCCATCTGTCCCCAGCACGCTCACTCCAGGGGAGAAGTCACTCAAGTGTCTTGACCTACTCTGCTCAATTTGGCAGGCGCAGTATTGTATGTGAGGCCCTCCACCGGTAATTGGACACCGAAGAGTAATGTCTGTCACACACTTTAGGACTGCATTTCAATTTGGACTTTATTGATTGCCTTTTTATTCATGATGAATGACATTTACACAAACTCATATGGATCAATCTCGTGTCCTGCTTTTCATTGTCTTAATCCACCTCTGCTCTATTCCACCGCTTTCTTATATATTTTTTTCTCCTGTACATTTTCTCCCAACTGGACATAGAAACTGTTTTGCTTTGCTTCTATTGGTTTCGGCAGAATACGTTCTCTCTTGTATTCACAGCTTCTTTATTCTGGACAAATATGGTGTCCAGTAAATTTCTTCTTTCAGCTCATCATCTGCTTTGAAAGCTAAAGAGTCCCTGAACCAGTTTTTGTGTTGCTGTATCTTATTATGTAATTCTTGCTCATTCGTCTTTTGTACAGTATGTGGCTACTTGATGAAAAGGTTATTGCGGTATTTTGTAATGTTTTCAGAGGATGCAGTGACATTTTCAATCTTTGATGGCGTCCTAATCTTAAATATAATCTGTTTGCAACATTCATGTGTTTGTTTTGAGTAGCACCAAATAGGCTTAACAACTATAACCTTTACTCCTTGAAGTGCACGTATCTTCAGGATGCTGGATTTGGATGTAATGCAAGATAGAGCTGTTTGAAAGTAGGCATGCTTCAACACAGAAATCTGACTTAATCGTTTTTGCATATTCTTGAGCTGCCAGAAAAAGAAGGAGCGAAGTGATTCTTATTTCACCCAATCAACAAGGTCTTTGTGGCATTTAACAGAATCTCATTACGTTGAATGTCTCGTGTACAGGTAAAGACCTTTGGAGTAATTTGCACTGAATTCTTTTCGAACCTTCAAGCCCTGTCTTTATCTCAACTAAAACTTACAACTAAGACAGGGCTCCTGAGGTCTAATTGCAAATAGCAGACCGAATTATGTTTGAAAAGTCAGGTTTGAGTCTGGCATGACCTTAAACAAGACACCAGCAGTGCCACCCAGAGGTTAATTTAGTGTTGAAACTCCCCAGTCAAGCCCACAGAAGAATTATAAAACAAGAAGAGAAATTAGGAAGTGCTGGTGGTGCACAGAGCCGGGCAGACATGCAGGCAAGCGGCAGCCTCATCGCTTTATCCATTTCTGTTCTGCCGGGTTTGGTCACGTCTAAGGCGTGCAGTCATGCTGCTCAGTGTTTACCCTGGATTATGGAGACAGCTCTTCGCCCTGCACAGTCCTCCCCGCTGAATTCTCCGCCTCGCCACTCAGACACGCTCCAGCCCAGACGTGACTCATTCACACTCACACACAGGAACACGGTTTGCTGAGGCCTCTGGGGACGTGAGCTCTCAATGGGCACCAATCGCAAGGCAGATGAGGGAGAAGCCAGCCTTCTTACACTCCACAAACACGACCCTTTGACCCGGGTCAAGATCAGTGGAACCAAATCCATCCTTTGGGTTCAGCTTTTATCGGGGGTGAAATGCTGTCATAGCTTCTGTAGCACCCTGTTAGGCGTGATTCATGGGACAGAAGGGATACTTCACTTTTTTTGGCTCGTTTGTTTGACCCATCTGTCATCAGACATGAACTAAAACGTTTGTATGAGGTATTTCTTTGTTCGTCTGTCCATGTGCATCATTTTCGCAGCTTCTCCAGTTTGATAGCATGAAGCTGTGTGCACCGTTGGCCACTAGCGGGTCAGAAAAAGGTTTTGTTGGGGTAAAATTGCACGTTCTAGTACAGTAAGTTTTGTGGAGTTCTGTTTTAGTGATAATTGGGCCTTGATGGGCAAGAATTGAGTGGCTTTATGATATGCTGATCAAATTCAGCAGACAGCAGTGTTTGTCTTACAATATGTAATGTTCTCAAACATCACCACAATATGGTACAAGTAAATATTTTTTCTCCAAAGTGACAGATTTAATGGCAACACTTTGGATTATAGATTTGTGTGCGATCCAGGGCACTGTCGACAGACTGTGCCATGATCTTTTTAAAGGTCAGAAGATACCTCTCTGTTCCCACACTTAGTCAACAATAGGAGTCATTGTCACTTGCATCAGAGGTGATAAAAACACGTTTTGTTGCTGTTGTTTTTTGTGGCCTAGATTTATAAAGCGGCACAAAAGCAATAACAGTATAAGACCACAGGGGCGGAAAAGTGTCTGAACTACAATAGTCATAACGGCTTCTGTCCACATGATTACAAGCCGCTGGGCAGAAATGAACAGAACAAAGTTTTCTTGTCAGCAGGTTTTCCAAGACAAGGCAGCTGATAAAAGTTCAGTCAGTTAAAGTAACATTTTAAGGATGATTTTAGATTCGGGGGGAAGGTTTCGCTGCAGCATTGTACAGCATGTACCCACAGCATGTTCATTGTTTGTCTATACTGTAACATGGGCTGATGGGATACTGTGTGAGATTCTCCACAACGCTACATGGATGAGGCATTGGGGGGGCAGCATTGTACACATTACACATGAATGAGCTGGGAGGGTGCCAGCCGTAACAGAACTTGACTTCCAAATGAATAAATGAAGGCAATTAGTAGATCTGTTTACAATGTTGTGGAGACAGAAGTAGGTCAAACGTGGCAGAGACAGGAGGGAGGAGGGAGCCAGCAAACCAGAGCCAGGGGCTGTCGCTGGTACCTACAGTGATGAGTCGGGGAATTAGGACATGAAAATGCCGTCTTTATTAGCGATGACTTTTAAATGAATGTCACATTAAATCACAAGGGACCAGTGAGGTTTATTAGAAAAAGCAATGTTTTGTGATCAGTCCACCGTGTTTTATGTGCGACTGCGTTAGGCAGCCCAGGGCACCGGGCTCTGCCTTATAAGGTCCCATTACAGGAAACACAGACTCAGGCCTCAGAGGGCGTAATGTGCAGCGTGCATGCTCACGCTGCAGATACCCACAGGACATCTACACTTTGATGCCACGCAGTGAAATCTGTGACAGTTAGCCTGTGGTGAATTTCCATCATTGTGTGCTTCCACATAAATTCAAAAAGCAGCGGACAAAGCTTGTACAGCCAGTTCATTCATGGTACAAACATTTTGTGATTCAGTTACAGCGTTCCCTGGGAAGCACAGAGATGCTGTAAATTCATTTATGTTCGTTGGCAACCATTCTCTGGATCCCAGTGTGATTTTATCTTGAGTAAAAATTTCGTTTTGTTTCTTACTTGTTTACTTTATCGGTCAGCGTGGATATAGCATTTTATGACTCTCTATCCAGCCACTAATCTTAAAGGTGGCGATGGATGTCTGTGGGGAACAGTAAAGCTGCACTATGTCATCGCAACATGCTCTGCCCCTAATAACTGCAGGATGCTGGGACAGGGACCTGGGCTGAGGCAGATGTGACATAGGGGACCGATTCCAACCTATCACCACAACACAGTCAGCAGCCTCGTCTGCAATGCATGCCATTATCTCGGGGCATATGCATTATACATGCAGATACAGTAGTGTATCTCAAATTGCTGTTAAGAGCAGGGACCAGATGAAGGGCACTGCTGCTACATTCAGATTTATCCATGCATGCCTTTCTCCTCCCTTCCCTCTTCTTGGTTCTGTCTACTCTTCATAAATCTCATTGTCGGGCTTCCCTGTTTAATGGTGACCTCAAGCAGGCTCCTGTGCTGCAGAAGCTCTAGCACTGCATGTATGATGAGCATAAAGGGGGGAAAGTCAAAGTGACCTCCAGCGCCGTGATGAAAACCTATGCAGCTCAAGTGCAATAGAGGGTCGTCTATAATTCAGTGGCCGCAGAAGAAGACAGAGCAAGCTTTTCTTTTTCTTTGGAGCCAAGCATGTGCGAGCGAGCTGTGCTGCAGCTGCTGCCCAGCACCCCTAATCCTCAATGTTACTTAAGTGCAAGAAGAACAACAAAGGGTAAACAGAGGAGTCCGACTAGGCCTTGGAGTGTTCTCTGGACAGCTCGCCTGAAGGGAATGGAGAATAAAAGTGGTGACATGTGAGCTGTGCTCTCAAGCCCCGAGACTAGTCCGAAAAACCTCTCCAGTTGGGTTTTTCCTATTGTAGGAGCATTTTTACTTCAGTGTGACATTCAGCCACTAGCATTACAATAATTTCGTAGTCTGCTCCCATCTTCTGCGTTTCTGTCTGTTTTTGTCTGAGTTGACGCTGCTGTTACTGTAGAACAAAGCAATTTTTCTTCTCACACTGATTCGCTTACAGATGTGCAGGGCTATATTGCTTTTGCATGCATAAAACACCCTGATCTGGCAGGGAAAACAGTTGGAACATTACATTTGAAAGAGACTAGAGACCGGGGAGACTATGAATGAGAAGAATAATACACACAGCACAGTATCCATGTGAAGCTGTGATGTGCATATGTCCATAATTCCCTCACCACTGCACACAGAAATCAAAGAAATTATTCCAAAGAAGCCGATATGTTTCCTCGGTTCCTCCCTCTTTGCCCATATGGCTTCTTGGGGTGGAGGATGCCGAGTTGGAGGTAGCTGGCACGAATAATTACGATCAAAGAAATTACAATGCAAAAATAACAGCTGCTACCTCCACTGCCGACAAATCACTGTGAGCAATAGGAGACAGCCAGAGACAGAGAGCAAGGGGAAGACAAACAGGAAATGGGAGGAGAGGTGGTGCATGTTCTGCTATGAGAGAAGTTTTCCTCTAAGTATCTGCTGCTTCAAAACCCATTTAACATTTAATCTGCAGTGCAAATAGGGCCTTTGGTGGCAATTCACCCAAAAGCTGAACAAATACAAGCATCTGCCCAGATTATCTCAGTCTCCATGATCAGCCTGGCTCGGCTTGCCCCCGACTCTGAAACTGTCTCATTTCCTAAGTCTCTGACTCTAATTTTGGGCACACGCATTGAAATTCCTTCAGTGTTCTGAAACGGAAATAGCCTGGTAAAAGTACAGAACCCCAGTGAGCCGGAGATCTACCAGGACTGCAAACACAGGTGGATTTGCCTCAAATAGAAACTCACTGGAAGGCAGAGGTTCCTTCCTACATTAAACATACTGGGAAAACAGCTAAGACAGACATGAGAACATTCACCTACTGCTAAGAAGGAGTGATGCCCAAATTAAAAGCCACTTCTCAAAATCTATGAAGCAAGTCCAGTCCCACCTGGTTTGATCACTACTGCACAGCAGCTCAGATGTGGTGTAGGTCCTCTGGGCTTCTGAGACGTGTTATTGGTGAGCTGGTGGAGCAGTTTCTGCATGTTTTCCTGGGGGAACGGATTTTGTGTTTTCTAAGAAAAGTCAAACTCATCAACAGTGGCCTTGACATTTTCCCCAGAGTCATCCCTGATCAGGGAAACGTTATTGAATCATGTCTGCCTTCTGTACATTTAGTAAAAAAAAAGAGATTTGACAAATAATTTATAACCCAAATTTTATCAAAGGTGGGAAAATTTGACATTACATTCCTTTAAACCTAGAAGTTGAATGTTGTGAATGTAGGACTGGTTTTAACTCAAATGCAAGTGAAGATAGTTGTAGCATGCGTTCATAAGATACAGATACAGAAGTAGCAGAAGTACACAACTACTGCTGTGGCCTTTTAGTGCACTTCTCAATGCAATGTCAGTATTTATCCCAGAAAAGAAAATGCGAGACATCCCTTAACCTTCTCAGCTTTTCTTGACCATATGTTGTCTGCTTTTACCACTGCCAGAAAGAAATCATGCAAAACACACACATCAGCAAACTTGCACTATTTGTATCAACAACAGTGTGACAATCTGGAGGCGATGCAGCATATTGCAAGACCGCCATCGCTGCATTCTGAGTGCTGCCAAAGCTGCCATCTGGCAGGTGAGCTGCATGCTTACCTCTCCTCCCTCTCGCTCCTCTCTCTGTCTGTCTGTCTGTCTTCTCCTATCTTTATTAGTCATTCTCACTCCCGCTGCCAATCTATTTCCACCTCTTACTCTTCTCTCTGGCTCTGCATCACCCCTATTCTCCACCTTTATCTACCTTTACATCCATCTCCCTCCAGGCCAGGATCACACACTGAAATAAGCACGAGTGTGAAGATTGAAGGCAGGAGGAAGGAGAGAACAGAGTAAGGATGGCAGAAGTAGTGGTATCAGCAGAGCTTGATGTTCTGCAGTATTTTTCTTCTCTCGCGCTGTTTAAGTCACTTCTCTTTTTGCGGCTGCTCTGTGATGTATACGGCACAATAGTCAATGCACGCACACAAGAACACACATACTGTACAGAACATGCTCACAAATGCGAACTCTAACGCAAACACACACACTGGGGGCCCCTCTTCCTCCTCAGGCTGTAGCATCTGAACAGTCATGTGTAATCAGTGTCTCCGTGGGCAACCAGGGTTGGAGGTGTGGGGGTTGGAGGTGGGGGGTCTCCAGCTATGGGGTTGTAGCAGTGAAGCTGCTGTGCACTCACACACCGTGTAATTGTGTTACATACACTAATTCGCCTGATGTACTGTTGTAGCGGCTGCGCGTCGCCTTTGCCCCTGACCTACATCGCGCTCGCTGATATTCAGACAACTCCAAAATCAATGCCACAGATTGGACCAGTGGTCCTTTAATCAAAAGCTGTTTTTCACAGCTAGAGCAGTGTTGTGTTGCCGTTCGTCAGTATAGTTCATCAATCTTAGGAGTCTGAGGTAATGCTTAACTCCTGGCTTGTGGGTGAAGATGACAGGGACAGATGTTCTAAATGATGTCACCTGCCCTGGTCCAGTGTTGCCTCCAGGGTCAGACTACTCCAGCTTAATGCACTTTATAGACGCCTCCCTCACTAACTTCAATCACTTCCTTTGTTCCCCTCGTGGCATTTATAAAGATGAGATTAGAAAAGCTCTGGAACAACTTGTCTTCCAGGTTGATCCACACTCTTCATTTTTCATAAAAGTGATTCATTTGAAAGGTTTCTACTTTGAAAACTGATCACAGTGATGTTTGGATCCTCCTGAGGCGCAGGACAAAATGTCACTCAGCTTAAATCAGTCATTCCAACACATTTCATGCGGCAGCACAAATATCGGAGATATTTTAGCCGCACCATTTACATGTATCTGCACTGCTAGAGGCCATAAGGCATTAGGAGGGAAATGCTGACACTTGGTTTAATTAGTTTGAATTGGTTAACCCCCTACGACATTACTAAGATTAACACAAATCATCACAACCTTAACCTCAGTTGCTTTTATTACTGAACACAGAGACAGAACTATTGTGGACATTCATTTAAATTTAAAATTAGCAGGCAGCTGATAAAGTGCCGGAGCGCATGACTGGCATGAACGAGCCAAGAGAGAAGCCAATCACTCGCTATTTGAGAGGCTTTACCCGCTCTGGAGGGGCCGGGAGAATAAAAGCTAGTCCAACTGGCCGGCCAGATAAGCCGGTCCAGAAAGCCCGCGCAGTAAAGAGGGGTTCATCTGGTGTGCATGAGGGTGGAGAGTCAAAGAGCCACCAATCCAATAACCACTGCCTCCACTACCCTCGTCACCCACTCTGTCCTAGCACTCAAACACATGGGGGCTCGAACAAAGATGCACTTGGTCACCATCAGTGTTGAGGCTGGCGCTGCTACAGCTGTGTGTGCCTTAGTTCTTACGGACTCGCGCTCCATCTCAGCCCCTGCCCAGGCTTATCAGCGTCCCAGCGGCTTCTCCTCTGCTCAGGCTGCCAAGGCTGCACGAGCCCCGGCTGCAGGAGGCAGGGCAGCTGTGGAGGACCGACCGTCTCCAGGCTTAATACCTCACTCTGCTATTCTCCTGATGACCGGTGAGCTGACGGCTGCCTAGAAGAATTTGAATAAATCGGCTGCTCGAGCAGGCTTTGTCTGAAGTGGAGGGATTCATTTTCCCACTTCTAATTGAATTAATTGCACCAAACGTGCTCAGTGCTCTGCATCAGTCTGAGTCTGATTGGTACTGAAGATGAGACATTCACGGTCTCTCTGTTTTCAGAGCACCAGCTCACATCTGTTGGTTGTTACAGGTGCTAAGAACCTACTTTAATAACTGACATATGCAGCATTTTGAAAATTAACGTGTGACTGCGCGTCTGTCACTGCGTCCAATGTGTGAAGTCTACGGAACTTTGCCCACCGCTGCACTACACGCTGCCGCTCAGCTGGAACTGTAACGGGCTGACTACTCACCTTGAAACAGGAGCAGACTCATTCATGAGTAGCGCAGATGTCGATGGCATCTGTTGTTGCCTGTCCCGCGTCTCGGTCGGTGGACGTGTGTGACGCTGAATACTGCGAGGTGAGCCGCCGATTAATTTCTGTCACACGTTGCCGCGACGCGCAGCCTGTGGAGTCATCTGGACCTCGGTGGGCATCTTTACGTACCGCTGAGAAGGAGACTGAATCAAGTGACCCTCCCGCCTCGTCCAGGGATCGATCGTCTCTCTAACAGGCTGCCACGCTACCCTTCTCTCTCTCTCTCTCTCTCTCTCTCCCCTCGGCGTGGAAACCGGTGCTACATGAAGTCACCCATCAGTTCACTTGCACCTCACGTACAGTTTTTAGACCCAACCTCCGTCGCGTCATCCTTTGGCACAACTTGAGCGCAGTGGCTATATTCTGCCTTTCAGACACAAAGTGGACGAAGCATGTGTAACGTGACATTGATGCAGGGGAATATCGCCATTTAATACGTGTAACAGAGTTTCAACCGAAAAGCTGTCTGTGTGTGTATATATATACATGTATATGCGTGTGTGTATCAATAATGGACGGACCTGTGCCAGCAGCAGCGAGAATAATGTCTAATGAACTGGTAGCATCATGTATTTATATTATGCCTGCTTGTTTCTTTCTTCTTTTAGTGTGAGTTGTATATATATCTAAGACTTATTTTTGCAAATATATACATTACACACACACACACACACACACACATATATATGTATGCATACATTTTAATTTGGAAGACATGAAAGGAAAATTCTGTTACAGCTAGTTCGGGCCAGTCAGTCAGTGAGTGAGTCCTACGTGAGACTTTACATGCTGAGTAATTTACTATTCAGTATTTTGCATTGAATTCATTTGTAGTCTTTGTTAATTCCAGCGCAGAACAGCACGCGCAGGTTTCCTTTGATACACTGCCATCTGTAGGACGACTTATGTAAAAGCAAACGTTTACATCACAAAGCTGTGATTCCTTGGAAGCCTCCTTATTAAACTGGTTTGTTTGCCTCATCAAAGTAAAGGCTGGAAACACTTTTTTGTGTCTAAATGGAGCGGGAGGTAGCCCGTGTGCCATGCGTGGATATCGCTGACTTTAAAAGAATACCGTGCACACGCGCACACACGGGGGCAATTAATGGGGTGTCCACATAAAACTCACCGCTTCCACAGAACTGCTTACATGGCTGAAAAGCTCAGTTGGCACTTTTGACAGTTTCTGGGGTGTTGGTGGGGGGAGGGTGGCGCTCGGGGTCCATCAACCAGCTGTCTGCCCCTCATTATCCATCGTTTGGTGAGTTGGAGATGAGTTGGGGATGTCAGACGGGCTACCTGTTAGGGCCACGCAGCTCTGGGTGGCCGCTGGACTCCCTCAGGGCTGACCAGATGGCAGCTACTCCTCACTGGCCCAGCCTCAGGTACTGCAGCCATGAACCGTGTTACACACTCACAAACACTGCCGTTCAGGACTGCGACGTTAAAAACACACACGCCTGCAGACATACAAACAAATGCATAAACATAGACTCCAGGCAGTGTTCCTGCACATGAACTGTGGCTTCAATAGGTCCTGATTGCCAATGCACACAAACGCAACACATCAGACATCTACAATGTAAGGATGGCGTCTTTAATTGTTTAAATAGCCTGCAGTGTGAAATGTGAAATGTTAAGCTCTAACTTGGAGATTCTTTGGTAGAAATCTTCATTGTGCACAGTGAACAAGACAGAACACATGGATTCACATATTTATGGCACAAGGTTGTGACAGTAAGCGTAACAGGGACGTAGGAAACTGTTCTGTGCACTCTGGATCCATATTGCACGCACTTCCTGCTCAAGTGCCTTTTGTTATAAGACCTCAGCTCAGTTATAAGCAAGAGCATCATTGTCCTTCTGGAACAGGCAGATGCTACAGATGTTGTTTGCACAGACCAGACTTCTTAGTATTCTTAGTCTAAACTCAACAGTACCTCAGCTAACTGCACCGAAATGACACACTTACTCCATTTCTGCCTTAATGTCGTGCCATGAGGGCAGCGCAGCTCAGGCGCCACTCTGAAGTGAACCCTGGCCCTGCTCGCAGTAGTGATGCACAGTCTTCGCCCGGCATCGAGTAAAAGTGGAATTAGTCAAGCACCTGAGGGCGATCCGAGATCTACAGCTCCATCAGTGTTTGTAATTAGTTACTTAGGTAACCACAGCGGTCATTGAAACGGCTCGAGCGTGTCTGGCATGCTTGGTATTTTACTACGGTATTGTTCTGATGTATTCATTAAGATTATTATGCTGTTGCTCCAGGCTTTACTCGCAGACAGGACCCAAGTGGTGCAGCCGGCTAGATGCAATGTACTTCATAAAAATTACCATAACAACACAAAGCTGTGGAAGGAGGCAAAGGGAGGCGAATGCAAATGGAACAGCAATAAAAGAAGACCGCGGGGCCAATCAAGCTGTCATAACACACAGAATAATACCAACTGAAAACCATTAAAACCTTTCACTCTCAACCGTTGCACCTCACTGTGCAAAGAATCTCACTGAGAGGCCCTCATATCTCTCATTTTGCCTAAACAATTGCGCATAAACACCAGGCTTTATCTGAGTCACATCCATCATCTCCAGATTATAATGAGACATTCATCAAAAGCATCTTGTGTCGGAGAAAAAAACATTGATTCCCTTTTCCATTTTTTCTTGTTGTTATTCCTGGTTAGACTTCTCATAGAAACCTTCCTTTCTATTGCACCGGTGACATAAACATTTTCAGACACAGTGTCCTTTCAGAAAAAAAGTCACACCTGGTGCATTTTTCGGGTTGTAGGGATGGTTCACGTTCGGGTTAATAACATGTTTGTGTGACAGGATGAAATGGTCCTGCAGCAGTAAAAACACAACCACTGTGTGAGACTTTATTTTCAGTTAATTCCACATACACCTGCTCCTGAGCAGGATTAATTTTGAGTATGGTTGCTAAAAGCCTTATTGTTCAGCAACTAGGGGAAGATTGTCTTTGGAAATGAATCCTTTAGTAGGAACAAATGTTTTGTAGATGTATTGTAGAAAAAATATGGAATGACAGACCAACAGAGGATTGTTCTGGACACTGCATAAAATTAGTTGACAATAATAAAAATGTTAAATGTCAACACTGTTGCCTTTTAGTACTAAACATTGCTTGGGTAGATAAGAATAAGGTATAAGGGTTAAATTACCATCAACATCCAACTGATATCACACTACTGTATGTCTAAATGATTTTAGACACCAAAGCTTGGAAGTAAATGAATTCAGTAATTACCTGCATTACAGGTGCATCAGCCATTTGACCTGCTGCGTGATGTGATGCAGCTGAAGATAAACTGTCCTAATATCTGTTAAACAGAGACAAACAAGAGCAGGAGTCGCAATCCAGTGCTCACCAAAAGCCTGAGAGACTTCAGTAGCTGCTAAAGACCCCAGAGGTGCAGCCTGAGACTCTCACACTCCTGCGTAACACTTCTGTGACAGTCTGCAGTAGCTTCACAGCACCATTATTTATAGCTTTACTGTGTAAAGACAACAAACTCTGAACCATGAGCATTTCACCGTATCACCTCCTACAAACGAGTCACTCAGTCAAAGCAGTCAGAGCTTTGGCAGCTGCTCTACATGCAGACAAATGCAGTTTATGGGCTCAGGGGGGATATTTGGGTTTTAACACTGTAGACACAAAGTGCTTTTTTCTGATTTAACGTCTAGGGTGTAGTTTGACATTAGAATGTGCCTCATCATTAGATTTTGTGAAGTTTGCACTGCAGCAAATCCAGCCAGTGTTCTGCTGTGATAGCATTATGTGTGACAGACACATTAGTCTTTGTCCTGGAAACCTGTGACAGTGAATGTGAAACATGATCTGAACTATTTGAAAGTCACATTAACTACGTCTACACTTCAGTACACAAACAACACAGTGTGTTCGACCAGCTCTTAAAGCTAACATTATCTTAATTGTTCATTATTACCACCTTCCTTCAATGGCACTGAAATCAAGGACCTATTGTTTTAAAGTTTACCAAGAACTCAGATCTGCCCTCATGAATGATTATTTGTCATGAGCTTTAGTCTCAAACTGCTTTTACGGCTTGTCTTTTTTCCTATTATTGGCTTGCCAGTCATCTGTAAAGTTCTTTAAATTGCAGGAGCCTGAATGAAAGTTGCCATACAAATGCAATTTTCATTTGTTTTGTGAGTGGAGATCCAACAGGCGTAACAGTGGTAACAAACACACATCTTCAGCGTAAAAGCAGAAAATGGATGCTACGCTGAGACCAGTACTGAACTTAAGCCAAACACACAAATGGTGTTGTACAGTGGATGTGTGATTGCCTGAGCAGCCATTTGGTGCGGGTCACTGGGTCAGATGATTATGTTGTAGCAGTTACGGTGGACGACATTTCGCTGAATGCACCCAGAGCTGCCAACATGATTCTCTTACGGTGTTTCCAGATGAAAAAATAACTTGTTTTTGCAAACCTGTAAAACAGAGGTTCGATGAAAACCACAACGAGTTGTTGATGAGATGATGGTAGACGTTGGTAGACAATGAGTCCGCCACACAGTATTTACACCAACATCACACCCTTTTTATTAGAGAGAGCTTGGAAAGTCTTTAATATGTTTGACCTTCTTTAGAAGAATTTGCATCTGGCTTATTGGAGGAAACTAATTTTGTGTGCAATGTAAATTGGCTTTTGCTTTCTGAAGGAAGAACGCTGCATGTGTTGTGATTCAAATCTTGCAAATTGCAAGTAATTATGTATAAAAACATTTTATTCAGCTGCTGGAAAGTTTCACAATGACTGAAAACTGACGCACACATTGATGTAAATTCATGTTCATGTAAATGTGCATAGTTTGTCAATTTTTAGAACAGAACTGATTTTATAATGGCACATCTAAAATATATAACACATAACTAACTACTTAACTAACAACAGAAATTATTAGATTAGGTTTTAGGTCAAACCTGGTAATACCACAAACACTAGCATTCACACACCTTTAGGGTTTTAACACCAGTATGTGATTTCTGCAGGCTATACATTAACAGACAGCAGGCTGTACATCAGTCCCTCTGACATTCACACCTCAGTGAAATGCAAACACAGAAGCAATTTACACCTGCACAAAAGCATTTTCACATTCTGTATACATCCAAGTGTCAGAGTGACTGAGTTCTGAGTCTTGTACCTTAACAATGAGCTTTGAACTCAGATGGTAGATCATAAAACTAATAAAGATAAATAATAGATCTCTAATGTTCTAATGTGATTGAAAGAAAACATCAGTGAGTAGTATAACTTCAGTAGAAATAAATAAATGGTTAAGAAATACTGAAATGACCAAAATACTCAAATTCAAATATGTATGTTGGTTAAAAGATTTTACATTGAATCTGTGTTTTTGTATCATTTATATGAAAAAGAATTGACTCATGGTGTTTGAAGTTAACATAGCATATTTTATGTTCTTTTCATATTCAGCTTATTCAGTTTGCAAATGAAAAAATCTGTCCATTATGTGACAGGGATATCACTCAAGTTCTTGACAAATAAGAAATAAGGAGCAGATTTTCACCATCATCTGGGTTTTATGAACAACCCACTTCCTCCACTGATTGAAGTGAGTGCAACAGTGTCTAAATGAAATGTTCTGATTTGTTTATGTGCGCTCGCTGTTTATCATCACTTTATTACCCTCATTGGCTCGAAAGGCATTTTGCAGGATGCTGCTTCCTCTGGCTAGACGGGCGGAGGGCGGGAGCCAATTGTGTGTGAATGTGATATGAAAACACCCAGTTTGCCCATCACTCATGCATTTTAATCAACTGACATTTGCTGACATTTTGTGGCTTCACATTTATTCTTGTGCTTAGGCTGCAATAAATTCATACTGTAAATATTGAGGAAACTAAGCAGAAAGAGAAGCGCAGAATAGTTTTCTGCTGATGTGGACTTGGTTGGATTCATAAAAACTTTCAGGAGATAGATGCGTTGACTCTGCCATCATGGCTCACGGTCCAAGCCAGAGCAGCTGCAGTAGATATGATGTAGCTTGTAACCACGAAATACTAGGCTCACCTTCTGACACTTGAAGTTTGGGTTCCAGTTCAGTTCACCCGTGCTTTCCATTCAGTTTATGGCTTTGTCGCTCTGCTGTGCATGCTTGGCTTGAGCAGGAGCTCAGCCTGCTGGTTCTGGATATCTGCTTGTTTATGGGGTCATCGTTTCTGCAAACAGGTGGACAGAGCTTGATCAGGTCACTCAGCCTTGATGTCCTGCTTTCAAACCAGATCACTCTGATAACCCTCCTAGTGCACTGTTTGAGTGTTTATGTGGAAGAAATGTCAAGCAGTAAATTAAATCAAATTTTGTTCATTTATTGGAGACTTAAGAGACCCCACAATTTGTTATCTAGCAGTGAAGGTGAAGGCTGTTAGGAATGGGTTATAGGCCACAACCACATTTTATTACCGTTGAAATCGCCTTATTTACACAAACATCACACCCTTTTTATTAAAGACGGCTTGGAAAATCTTGAATATATTTGACCTTCTTTAGAAGAATTCATTTGCATCTGGCTTATTGGAGAAAACTAATTTTGTGTGCAATGTAAATTGGCTTTTCCTTTTTTTTTTTCAAAAGGAAGAGCACAGCATGTGTAAATATTCAGCAGGAATAAACTAAAATGGTTCCTGAAGCTACGAATGGAGTTGCTGAAATACAAAGTAGGATCCTTAAGAGTCGTATGGAGTCGGTTTGGTCAAAAAGGGGCAGAGGTGCAGTGTTGTGGTGTTTAAAGGGAAAATGCAGGAGTGAAGAAAATGTCTGACATTTAAGCAGCAGCTCAGCATCACCTCTGAATTGGCCCCTCTTCAGATGTTCCAGGTCGCCTATTGAAACCTCAGCACAAAATGTCAGAGGAGAGTTTGGTTTAATCTGTTTTAGAAAAAAAAATTACGAAAGGCTTCGAGTGATGATAATTCTTAAATTGGCTTCTGAAAATACTGGCTGATGAGCCCAGCTAGGGCATATGTTGGACACTGGCTCAATATAATGTGTGGCGCTGATTAGATCTCTGCAGGGTTTCTCTCACTTTCAACCTTATTATTGGATTCTTTCACAATACACCGGGAAGATGAAGCCTCAGCTCACAATAGAGTTTAATGTGTGGTGCCTCTATCTTGGCAGAGGAAATCATTGCACAGTGGTTGAGCAAATAAAAGAAAGCGAGGCAGAGGAAGCGAGTGCGCTTCAGCATCCAGCCCTGGTTTTTGGAAAGGACCAGTGGAACATACAGGTTTAATTATAAGACTTATTATCTAAACTAAAGGTGAATGATGGCTTCAGGAAACATGTTACTTCGCTAAACTTTAAATAATCTTACTGTACACAAAAACACATTATAGTTAATTATATTTGTTTAGATGGTGGATTTAAATGATTTGGTATGAGTATATATCCAAGGAGTCCTACCTGAGCAAACAGTGAGTGAGCGAGGATAAAAACTCTCTTTAATAGTACTAACCTTCATGAGAACCAGGCTCAGGATGGGTGACTACCCAACTCCAGGTGATGAGATAGGAAAGACAAAGAAGAACAGCCAGCAATAACAGAACTTCAGTGACAAATGAATGCCAGTGCTAACATCAGGGGCAAACACCCCCACCCTGCTGCTGTAGTAGGATACAGTGACAACATGTCTTAAGCTGGTCAAAAAGACAGAAAGTCATAAAAATCACTTGTGAATCATGACCTAAAAGACTGAACTAGTCATACGCAGTTGAGTGGTTGATCTCCGTTGAAGTGTAACATTTATTTACAGTTTCTTCTGTGGAGTAAATTAAAATTGCCAGTAGTTGTAACCAGTGTAAGTCGTAATTTAAAATGTGTTTTCATCCACAAGCTTGAGATAAAATTAGGGATAATGATCATATCACCCCCCCCCCCCCACTGGTTTAATCATAATAACAGTAAACAGATAATGTGAGAAAAGCACCAACTTAGAAAAATGCCATTTTAATTAGAAAAGAAAACTCCTTGCATGTTATTGGGATCACGCATCTCCTCATGTTAACTGCAGGTGTTGGAGGAATTATAGAAAACTACACGAGGAATAGTAAGTGATAATACTTTCGATATACCAGTGTGAAGAATTTTTTTATAATGAATTCAATTAAAATACATCACAAACACCATTATGAGTGTTTGTTTTTTGTCTGTCAGCTGCTGCATATGCTTTTAACATCGCAGCTTTTCAATGTGTTCATCAGGCACTCTGCCATGAATGCACTCCCTCTAATGGCCACTGTGTTTATCGGGCTTTTATTAATCCAGCACACCTCAGAATAGTCGTTTTTATCTAATGTAAAATAATCTATGTCCCTGTCCAATATACGATAAACAAAGCAAAAGCCAAGACGCCCATCTGCCCACGTTCATTTCAGCACCACGGACAGCTGCACTCACTCTTTCCCTGCACGGCTCTGTGAAATTGGCCGTCCAAGGCAATCACTGAAGTTCTGATGACTATATATATATATCTGCCTCCACAAAGTTCTGATGTGACACATTTACCCACTGAATGCTTCCAGACACAGTAAAACACACACCTGAGGCCAAATCCATATTTCCTCTTGGAAGAAAATAATTACTGCACTGACAGGCTCGTCTGACCCTCATAACACGCTATCATCCCTGCAGTTCCTTATCTGGTTTGATATTTGACTTAGGTTGTGCAGTGTGCAGGTGAAGCCGGCTTGCGTCCGCTGTCACACAGAGTCACTGCAGCAGAGATGATGACCTGCACACCATGCTCCACTGAAAGCTCTAATAAGTGTAGCCCGGCAGCCGCACTGAAAAGGATCTGCAATATAAACCTTCTGATCAGCAGGTCAGCTGGGACTCGTGTCCGGGGCCTTGTCTGATGAATGAATCATCTCCTCTCATCTGTCTCTTAAAACATGCTGTGTCCAAAGGCTGTATTGTGAAGGACGTCAGACTTAGAGAAGAGCGTGAAGGGGAAAACACAGACACACGGCTGTCAGGAATCTATGAAGAAATCTCTTTGGGGAGAAATATGGGTAAGAAAGGATTCACTGTAAGGTGGTTCTTTCTTACAGTAAGATGTGCCTTTAGTCTTTATTTCAAGAAAAGGGACAATTTAACATCCGGACACTGTTCCCTTGTTGCTTCTTCCTCTGTCTCGCATTTCACTTAATTTATTTAAATTAGGACGCTAACATAATTGCAGCTTGTTCCTTGTTAGCTGCGTGATTTAGTATTTGCCTGTGATAGCAGCTTCCTGTGAGCACATTGTTAGCGTTTGGCTGCAGCTCAAGATGGTTATGTCATTACTCTGCTACAACACATTGCTACATTGCGTGGCTGTACACGATATTGGTTCCTGAAAGTGTGTTTAAAGGCCAAAACAAAGTTCAGGTGGTCTTTTGCGAATCAAAATAAACCCAAGACCATTTACCTTTACTGTAGGACTATATACCACGGCTCCAGTTTTCGATTATGTCTAGTGTTCAGCTGCAGCTGTTGTCTGAATAGCTGCTACGTGCGTTTGAAACTCTTTTCATAGGTTTTGCAAGGTGAAGACCAGAGCTGGTGTGTGGAATGTAGAAAGAGCCACAAGTGTCACTGGGAGAAGAGAAGGTTAAAAGCACACTGGGTCATTGTACTTGGTTTAATCCTATTTACTACGAACTAGCGCAGCATTTCTATTGTGCTGTGTTCGAGAACTCGGGACTGGGATACATTCATGGTTTGGTTTTGTTGATATTAACCCTTGATGTTTTCTTTGACAGGGCACGTACAGAGTGTCATTGTGAGTCATTATTCACTATTCAAACATATGCTGCAATTCCGCAATTAATATAGGATTACACATCTTAATCGCAAGCTTTTGAGCTTCGACTTCCTGTACCTTGGGTGAATTCACATTCATATTCCTCCAACTAAACGGCGATCAACTTCTGATGCTGCTTTTCTCCCACAATAGTTTCCACGAGTCGACTAATCCTGGGTTTTCACTGCTAAGACGTGTCGACATATTATCAAAGGTTAAGCTACCTCGCAGACACTGAGGGTGCCTGCAGAATTAAAATTTCAGTTCAAGTTGTGCAAGGGAGTTAATGAGAACTGAGGGATTATCAGAGTTATTGGTTGTGATCAGGTCAATTGGATGCTGGCCGAGCATCCGAAGGCAGAGCTGGTCGTCGTTGATGGCGTGGGGGAAGATGGAGCTGGAAGACGGAGCAAGCAGACATGCTCGCGGTTATGCACAGTGGTAATACCCAGAAAGGTCACACAAAATGACACCTTCTAGCATTAAGCCTGGCCCCACTCGCTGTCGTCTTCCTTCAGAGCTATAATCTGCCTGATTCGTCTTCCTAACACTGCTCGTGTGATCTCTCACGCAGCTTTCAGCCCCACTATAGCCACCTATGACAACAAGAGGGCAAAAAGGCAACTACTGTCACATTTGTCAGATCTAATGTTTCTCCGGCTGTATATATCTGACTTAAAGGGACAATCTCACGGTGTGTGTGTGTAACAGCAGGGGAATCAATGAAAACTGTGAATGGCTACGACTTTCTATTATTTTCTATCACCTGAGGAGGAACAGTATGTCAAGGATTTATTATGGTGTTAGGATTACAATGCTAAAGCAATTTGGTCAACTCCAGCAGTAAATTGGCTTGTCACATAAGATAGCATTGCCAGGATGAATGGAAAATGCCAGGGCACACATTAAATTATGAATGATAGGAATTATATTAACATTTAAATGAGACAGTCATGGTCCAGTGGGATTACAAGTTTTCCGTGTTTATGGTGTGGAATGATGTATCGCAATGAAACCTGAAATAAATTTTCGTGTGGTATTACATTACGCTGCTTGTTCCTTACACAACAGCAGTTCTGAATGTGGTCCCGATGAAACTGATGTGGTACCTAATCATCGTGATTGGCCAATTAATAACTGGTGTGGTGCAGTTTATAAATAAGAGAACAGAGCCGAGCTGCGGCAGAGAGATTCCATAAGTTTACAGTCCTGTTTACTCCACATATCTGCGCTTTGCATGAGGAATGTTGTCATCCTGTGAGTATTTTTCTGAACTCTCAGCTCCCGATCCCCCCGCTGCAGCAGGCTATAAGCAATCACAGCAAAACATGTCCAGAGGGGACCAAGGAGGAAAATGAAAGCAGCAACTACAGGCAATGACCTTTGCAGACTCCTGACATGATAAATGTCAAAGGTTTCCTGTTTTTAATTTGTCAGAGTTTCCAGAGAAGCCTGACCTATGCCTACTTTCAGCCAAAGCATTCCCATCACAGTAGTCGCTGAAGCGGCACCTCAGAACCTATTACTACCCGCCTTTGCTGAGACTGAGGCTGTCAAAGCTGCAAATTAGCCCATTTGCAACCTTCCATAATGCGCTGTAGCAAGGAACAGCGTGTGTTTTCTCAGGGAGGAGTGACACAGAGGACTGTAAAGTGCTGCAAATGTGACATATTGCACACAATCCAGAGAATATACATCCAAATTTGGCAGGCGTCACTTTTGTGCTGTTCTGCCATCTATTATGCTTTCCTAGCAGATCTTGACTTCAATGTGTAGAAGAAACAGAGCAGTATCATAAAATAGGAGCTTGGTCTACTGGTTATTAAAGTACACACATCATTAAATTCCTTCACACTGACTCATCAATATGAATTTAATGCTGATATTGGAGTCTGGTCCACAACAGACATGCACATGTCCCGCATGGTTTGACAGTGATGTCACCAATGGAGCCATATCAAGTTATTTCACTTCTAGTGGTTATTTTGCTGCTTTTATTTGAAACAGAAAAACATATGAAGAACAAATATATTTTGGTGATTTGGTCACATAGTCACAAAACCATGTTGATGTTTTTGGGCTGTAATCACATCACGCTACCTCAGAGACACATTAGTCTTCATGTTTCAGGCCATTTTATGAAGGTCCAGTACTGAGTCTGTTCTTTTTTCTCTTTACCAACCACGAGGGCAGCGACTGTCTCTTAAGCTGCAGAATGTTCGGATGTTTTCTTCAGCCGCTCGCTTATTTTGTCCTGTGGTTCTAAGCCAGTAGTACAGGCTCAGGTTATAAATCGCTGCTGCAGCTGCAAACGTGGGTCATAGGTGCAGTGGGAAGTTGTAATGATCTGTAGAGACAGCTGATAAGTCAACACAGGTTTGTCAGTATAATCTGTAGTAAAATAATGATTAGAGTAAAGTCACTGAAACCATCTGATCAAGCTAGACGGTAAATTAATACTGTTAATGTCATTCAACTGAATGTCTTATCCAGGCACACATGACAACATTTCATTACAAACTTTTTAATTGCTTCAATTTAAGAGTCCCTGGTGCATATGAGGATGAATAAAGCAGATGGCATTTGGCAGTACAGTAAGTTGGATATGAGGTTGTGATGATTCTAGCAAAGATTCATATGTAAGATTGTTTGTTGCCAGTGACAGACATACAGGTATGAGTCTCAGAGGATTAGCCACCGATTTCTGGGGTACAGTAGATGCAGGAGCAAAGGATTCCTCCCCCTCGTGACTCTGTTCTTCTCTCTTGGAGAACGTGATCAATGAACAGCTAGCAATCATTAGAACACGGTCGATTTTACATTAGAGTCTGTTTTCTGTCTTTTTCCTCCTCTTGCTCTGTGTTTCAAGTAAGCAGGGTCATATTTTCAGGCACTTACTTAAATGGCTTT
Organism: Macropodus opercularis; assembly: GCA_030770545.1. Classification (NCBI taxonomy): domain Eukaryota; kingdom Metazoa; phylum Chordata; class Actinopteri; order Anabantiformes; family Osphronemidae; genus Macropodus; species Macropodus opercularis. The sequence continues at coordinate 8,667,823 of CM061099.1, forward strand.
CCTGCTCTAATGTCTAATCTGTAGAACCAGCCGCAAGCATGTTCATGTTTTAAACATAAAGGAAAGGCAGCAGCGCTCAGTTACAAGGCGCATTTGTCATGTGTCACAAACAAGCCATCAATTAAAACCTTTATTGGATACAAAAACTTTGAATGTCATAGAGGTTTAGTGTCAGCGGTCAAAAGAGTGAAAGCATGAAAACTCCTCCCGTCTGGAAAGCAGCAGAGCTCGTCAGCATGCAGTGAGCTTGCAGTACGCTGACCTTCATCCCATACCCAGAACCTGCCTCCCCTCCTGAGGCTCGATGTGCTGTTGGCTTGGACGTTTTCCAAGGTCAGATGGAGCGCCTGGGTCCTGTGGGGAGGTGATGAGGTGATGTGTCCAATGCCCTCTACTGTTAATGAGAGTATCTTGAAGGACCACAGGGGGCTGGAGGAGAGGTGGAGGGAGAAGGTGAGGTGAGAGGGTCTCACCGTCCCCCTGAACGGGCTGTGTGTATGTGAGGAGGTTTGAGCGTGCTGGACATATCCTCTCTTTCCTCTTTCTCTGTTCCACACCTGTGAGATAGTTTAAATAAAAACTGAAGACAAAGTTCACTGCTGTGTAAATATCCCTAAGAGCAAACCTGGTGGTTTGGGGTGATATTGATTCACAGGAAGTGAGGCAGGTATTACAGGTTTCCAGGTAAGTGTTCTGCTGCAGCCTGAAATCTAATAGCTGTGCTGAAGTGAACGAAAGGTGTCAGCAGACAGAGGCTGTACGGTGTTAAAGGAATGGTTTGATTTCAGTTTTTTCATGAGGTGGTGTGAGGTATTTGTTAGATGTGGGTCACTTCAGCCTTTGTAAAGTCTTACATGTAGTGATAGACAGACAGCACAATGTGTATTTAATTATTCTAGTGCAGTCAAGAATGAAGACGTCGTGCATGAACAGCACGCATCTGTCATTCAACGCTTTCCCATGACATGAGGTCAGAGATGATCATCAGTGTAGTTTCCCGATGCTGGAAAAAGCTAATGTGGCTCTGCTGCGGTGCAATTGATCTTGTGGCTTCTTCAGACAAATGAGTAAATAAATGATTCAGTGCATTGAGACCTGTGACACCAGAGACAACCAGAAGCTTCCACTGCCTCCCTGCCCAAAAATATCTTCATTATCGTGTTATTTACGGCTTAACATCGCTGGTGTCAATAGTTTAGAACAAGATTACGCTGCAAGTTAGGAGACAGGCCCATTATACAGCACGGTGGCAAACAAACACATAATGAGTGAGACCAGATAAGCGAGTCGTTCAATTTTTAAGGGAAAACCTGTTGCGTTCTTCGGTCCTATTAGTGTCTTCCATGCTCACAGGGGTCATGTTTTGGACTTTTGTGTCCAGGAATAAAGTAGCTACTCAATTTTTACCAAAGTGTGTCTGGCACTAAGCTGCAAAAATGCTTGATTGGATGTATTTTAGCTTGTGTGTAGTATCAGAGACCAATTAGGAAAGACAGTAAGTCTGGTTGTGCATTCAGAGTTAGTTTGAGACTGAATGTGGGGAATGGAACAACTAGTTAGAATAAACTTTACACTGTCCTCAAGAAGGTAGAATCATTTATCATCATCAACACCTTTGAAAGAGCTCTACAGTATGAGATAGAGAACAGGAATATATTGACTTTTATGTGGGTGTAGGTACAGCTAATTTATACAAGCAATCAAAAGCGTGTGTACATTTAAATTTCTAGACAAACTTCACCTTCTGCGTAATATATCCCTGGGATATGTCAGCAGTAAGTGGGTGTTGGCAGCACATCCCTGACTTTCATACACATTAAACCCAGTGAGGTCACTAAGGTTTCTCTTCTAGGCTGTTGTTAAATAAACATGGTGCCAAGGCTTGTCTGTATGAATTAAATAAAATAATAAAATCTACGCCATGAATATCTGCAACTGAAGTCACAAGTTGATTGCAGGATTTGATTGGTTGCTGTTTAAATTAGCAAAGTAACTTTTTCCTTTATTGAGGCTTTTATCATAGGGTCTAAAGGAAAGCAGCCGTTGATGTAGGTACGAGATGCCCCTGAGCTGTAATACCCTACAGAACCAACAGGGGGTAGTCTCTCCTCCCTTGTTTCCGACTATTTCAAAGTGGACTCTCCAGCCTCTGAAAAGCTCTTTGGACTCATGGATAATTTTTTGAAAGTAAACACAAAAGTTCCAAAACGAACTGGATGTTCATTTTGCGCTGAAAGCGGCGCGGCGGGGGCGGGCATAAGAAAACTTGTGTTTTTGGTTTGTGAGGTTGTCCGTCTCACCAGAGCGTGGAAAACAAATCCGTCTCGGCCTCTGGAGGGGTGAGATATGCTGGAGTCAGAGAGTCTAAGCTCAGCGTGGCTGCGAGTGCGCCGCTCATGTCCTTGGGTAATTACTCTGACAGCAGCTGTATGATGCACACACAATCCATCAGGTGTGCCGTTCAGCTGAAAGTGAGTGAAACCAGAGGCTCGGTTTTCTATAAGATCAGTACATGGCCACCACTCCCTGCTCCAGGCAATTCATCATCTTCTACCAATCCCATTATTAGCAGGCTATTGTGTGTAAATCCCATATGTAGCAGTATGCAGAGCAAAGTATCTGGATTCCTTCCTCGTACATGTTGTTACAGATTTTAATTTTAGCTCCGAATGTAATTGTCATTTTCTCCACTCGTGGTTATGCACTTTACGTGTGAGTAGAGCGCGGCAGTCAAATGAGATATGTGGCTGTTATGTCAGCACATGCCCACAGTGTAGAGCTTTACAAGGTGTGTTGCTCTCAGGCACAGATTGCAATCTACCACTGTTTAATAGCTGTGTTCAGACGTCCTGCAGCTTTTCTGGCTTTTGTGAGAAATCCCCACACAGACAAACATACTGATATTAATTAATGCCTGAAACTGCACGAGCAGAATAGACAGCATCACATTCTGAATGATTTACTGGAGGAAGTCAGAGGGTGAAGGCTGCTGAGTCCCCTGACCCTGAACTGGCTCCTCACAGGATCCTCAGGCAATTAACAGCTACAGTGGCAACAACCATCACGACAGGACTGAGCCACGCTTTGAGTAAAAGCCTAACAGCCCCCCTGAAGGGAAAATAACGGAGGTGGGCAAGAAGCTAAACCCCTCGGCATGCTGTTACTACCGAGAAGTCGTGCTCCGCAGGCTTGCTCCATCTTGTCTGCATTCCACAGCGAACTGCAGGGAAGTGGCTCATGGAAAATTCCACCTTTGTTGCACTTTGAGGAGGAGAAGAAGAAAAGTCAAAAACCAGGAACATAGTTTCTGCAAATGTATAAAGTCAGCACAGCATCAGGGGACAGGCTGCTTGTTTCTGTTTATTTTATAATCTGTGGAAATCTTCAAATAGATCATGAACATAGAAGATTCATTTTGGAAGTTGTAGTTAAACTAAGATTAAAGAGCAGAAGTCACTCACTGAAGCTACAGCTTCAGACACTGAGCGTAGTTTAGCGTCTGGAAGGAAGGGAAACAGAAAAATCAACAGAGCAGCACCGTTAACGCTCACTGATTAAGGCCTGGTTTGTATAATCCATACCAAACCTGTATTATTATCAGTATTAACATGCTAAGCTGTGGTTTTGCAAGCGGTCTAGACTCTAGAACGTCGCTGAGCACAGATCCGACTCGTGAACCACCTGTCGGTTTCCTGCTTGTTTGTGCAGACATTTCTCGAGAACCTGGCGTCTGCTTGCATGCAGATGTATGCTTGGCCTTATGTCTCACTGATTGGTGAGCATCTCAGGCAGTTCTTCCACTTTGGCTTAGTTTTAGGTGTTTTTTTCGAAGAAGAGCCATGTTGAGCAGGCCGTTCGACAAGCTGCTTCACCGTTATTCCTGAAGTTTCACATAACTTTCATACCCCCACCCCCGGGTCGAGCTGCACTGTGTTAGCTGCCTTTTAACCACAATCATTTAAAGAGATTAACATCTGGGCACTGGGCTTATCCATTCACACAGTACTGAGAATGAATCATCCTCCCTCAGGGACGCAGGATGGGCTCATCAAAGCATAAATCTCTGCAAACTGACATGTCACTGAACCCCCTTTCTCCTTGATATACATTTATTTCTTTCTTGAAATGTATCTTTCATTTTACTGATTTTGATCTCGGTAAGACGACTCGAATAGAGATAAAAAAGGACTAACTCACCCCTGAGTAATAAATTATGAGCTGCACATGGAGGGAACACTGGCGTATCACGTGCTGATGCGTGGTTCACGTTAGGGCAGGTATGGCAGCACTTCCATGCCCGTTCATGCTGTTTTCGTCTGCAAACTCAGCGACCCAGCCTTTTCTCTTCCACTCTTTACTCTGCTCTTTTTGATTACACTGGGATATTGTGCTCGGTAGGAAGCACAACATGTTGAATGTCTTTTCAAGTTTCAACACAGCAATGCATGTGTTACCTGGGGTTGCAGCAGGCTGCTGGCCCGGGGCCCCAGAGCCTGAACCCCACCCCCTCTGTCTTCCATGTCCTCACTGATACACTGCATAATCTATGAAGATTACACCATCATACAAGATTTCTATGATGCTTATTTACACATATTTATGTTTATCATGCAGCATCTGTTTATAAAATTTGGTCTCTTTAAATCAATAGCTAACTAGTGGCTGTTTTAACCAGCTGTATATTTTCCCATCCTGAGTCTGCTTTTGCTGGAGTTTTCTTCACCTCCACTGTCTCCTTGTCCTACTGGTTTTCTATATAATTATACATTTGCATCTGCAAGTGCCCTGAGACGACTACTGCTGAGAATTATAAGCTGAATTTAACAGAAAGAACTTATCTAACTCTCTGCAAGTAAAATACATCAGAAAAGTCCGAGTTACATATGTTAAATCCATAATAATAATGTGCGTGAATTAAGAAGCATTGCATTGCTTAACTTTCACCTCAACTGTGTAAATTCTCGTCCAACCATCTTCCCTTCATGCAGCACAGCATTCCAGGCAAGTTGAAACATGACTCTGTGTGTTTCCTGTCTGAATGAATCAGTTAAACTGGGTGGATGCTAGGAAATGGGGTCACACACCAGGTCTATGACTTTAAACTGCAAAAACAGAAATGAAGGTTGAATTAAACTCAAGTCACATCCCGACAGGTATCTTCAGTTTGAGTGTAGAAAACACAGTGTTCACATAATTTCAATATTTTCTTTACTTGTGCCCTGAAATCACCAAATGCTGCACCAACAGCTTTTGAGATGGATTTTTCCATAGTTCCGTGCATTAATGAGTAGATTTCCACTTCCAAGTCCAGTTTTTCTATGGCACACTTCATCAGTAGCTTCAGACAAACAGGGAATAAATCCTTTAAACAACACGCCTAAAGAAAAGCTCTTTGAAGGAAAAGCAAAGACGGTATCAGCAGACTTTAAAAGAGCTTATATCGTCTGTCATTTCCATAAAATTGGGGTTTTGAAACTACCGCAGGATGTGTTTATTACTGAAAGATTTCACCACCACAGCAATAAAGTTTCCAATTGCTGCAGTCGGTCAGAAAGACATCAGTAAATGTTTATGGGATTAAAGACAAAGTTATAGTTTGCTCCAAGGAGTAAAGTTGAAGGTTAATGAATTCTTGTTAGTGTGTTGTTGAATCATGTTTTATTACGCCGGTTGTCAAATTATCCCTGTAGAACAAAACTCTGAAAGTTACGCTCATCGTCATTGTTGTAATTAAGATTTTCGTGTTTGTGTAATCTGAAGCGTTTTCTGCAGGGGAGGAGATAGTTTTGGTTTAACATCCAGTTCCTGCGTGAAACAAGGCTATATTAGGGTGTGGACTGACTTTAAGGCAGAAAAGGGGCAAGGTTTAGCTGTGCTGTTGCTTCGCCATTGGTGGACAGAGGGGACAAAAATGCCTGTACCTGCTGCAGGTAAACAGACTGACATCAGGCACAGAGGGGTGGAACAGCTGGCAGGATTTACTGCAACTGTTGCGCTTCTTTAAACCACCAACTCTGGAAAACCTTCAGCATTTTATTTTGTTTGTTTATTTTAGCTTTTTAGCAGGTTTGTGTTGTTTACTTTGTCTAATTTAAGACAAAGAAAGAGAAGAGTCACATTTGCAGCTTTATTTCTTTTCAATCCCGGTACTTTGGGATATATATTTTAAAAATCTTGACTTGTCAAGCAGGTAAGTTGAAGGTGGCAGTTGAACACATGACAAAAAGTACATTTACCAGCTATTGCCAGTTCTTTTGTGCAGCTGTAGTTTATTGGATGCGGTTTAGGCTTTAATCAGGGCTGATGGTTGTGCGGGTTTGATTTCTACATGTTTAACAGCGCCCTGCATTCACTCGTGTCAATAGACGGATGGAAGGATGGAAAACGGTAAAGGCAGGTCCTGTCTTGTGCAGGGAGAGGCCTGCCTGGCACACCCTCCCACTCAGCGGGAAACACGCACACAGCATAAGCAGCGATGGAACCTGTTTATCATGTATTCGCTCCTTCTGTTAACTAATCTGCTGCTTCTTTGCCAACAGAAAGGGAGAGAATGGCATCACTGAACGCGCTGAAGGGAATCAGTTATGTCAACTGTGCTGGAGATTCCTCAGCGGAGGCGCCTGCGATCTCACTGCTCTAGTGAAGCCGTCCGTGTATTTTATCCTTCATTCCACCGGAGTCTGTGTAAACTGACAATCAGATTTCAGTGGTTTGAAGAGTAAGACACATGGAATTTGTCGTCTGGAGAGCGGAGAACAAAAAACATCATGGAGACTTTAAGCATTTGCAGCTTTTACAATATAGACAAATGATATGGCCTTACGTAGCCTGTTATCAAGCTGACGTTGGATGCAACAGTTGCACAAGCACAGACAGAGGACAGATCCTCTTCCACCTTACCCGCACTGTGACAGTAGACAAACAGCAAGTTATCGCAGATCACAGAGCACCGGCAGCACCAAAGATGTCTTTTAGGCTGTCACTCATAGAGGTTGTTATGTCCCCACAGTGTCTCTCTGCCCTTGCGTCGCAAACACATAGTAATTACATAACGACTTCTAAATTCCCATGTTTCCTCATCTACGGCTGAGCTTTATGTCCCTGAAATCCCTTTGTCTTATAAGTGGACTAGTAGAAGTCAGGTATACATCATAGGCATTGTATTGAGAAATAGCCAAAAGAATCTTCGTTCGTTTTTCCATTCAGTGTTGAAGCAGTTGTCTGGGTCACAGTTTACCTCAGCCCTGGGTGTTTACTAGACTCTATTCAAAGACTTAATGGTGGCTAAATGGGCAGCTGGGAGCCACTTGACATCTACACTGAGCCCTGTGTCAGTCTGCTATAATTGTTTCAACCAATTAAAATGTAGGAAACATTACCCAGCAAACAAACAACACAGTGCCAGATAAATGGAGAATTAAACAGAAAGGACTGGCTAACAGGGTTGTTATTACACTTTCCAGTTCAAGCAGTGAAACAATAGTTTTTCCCCTCCTGCAGGTTCTTATCCAAACATACATGTTTTAACTTTACTGAAAATCATGTTGCGTATTTATATTCATATAAGAAGGAGCGTCATTATAAAGAATCCATAACTCAGAGCACTACAGATAAAAGAGGAGTCTTTCCTTGACTCGTCCTACTTTCTCTAAACACCATTTTCAGTACAGTACAGTAAAGACAGAGGGACCCAAGCGCGACCCAGACCTTACAAAGGTTTCAGCTTCTCTGCAGGCCTTACACACGCGCTTGACTCGTGACTTTCTCCTGAGCTGACTTATTCTGCACTACACACCTCAGGCTGCCAATCACCTTTCTGTTAGACGCAATGATGACCAGAGGGCTTAGTGCCGCGTAGAGCGAGGAGAAGAACACGCGCAGGTCCGAGATCAGCGAGGAACTCATTGTCTTCCTTACTGAGAGCGTGTACACCCAAAGCCCGTTATCTACCCCGTAAAGGACCACGTACAAGGTCACAAGCGCTACGACCGATTTGGCTGCTCGTTGCTCAGCCCCACCACCACCTCTGCTGCTTCCAACGCTACTGCGGAGTCCCTTCACTCGTCGGCTGTTTTTGAAAAGAAAGACCAGGATGACCACACTGGCCAGAGTCATGAGGGCCATGGGCACCACATCTCTGGTCAACTGGGCTGCACCGCTCACGTCTTTGGACAGCTTTGAGGGGAAAAGCACATAACAGAAATCTAAATTGTAGCCATCGTATGTCAGGGAGGAATTATTCTGGCTTCCAAAGGTGAACAGTATACTTGCACAGCTCATGGAGGTGTTGAGCACCCAGAGAAAGAGGAACACCAAACCCAAATAGCGAGCTACGGATGCACGCACAGAGGCCCAGCATGATCCAGGAGGGGCAATGCTCAGGCACTGGTAGGCACTCAGGACGAAGGTGAGCCAGATGGAGAAGCCACGGAAAATCCTGTAGATGAAAATCACAGCTTTGCAGCTTGTGTCACTGAAGATGTTCGCCAGACGAAATAAGGCCAAGGCCACCAGCGGACAGCGGACACCTACAACCAGCAAGTTGGTGAAAGCCAGGTGCAGGACAATGGCATCAGCTGGGAGAAGCCGGTTCTGCTGGTACAGCAGGAGGAGGAGTGCCAGGATGAGTGCGCTGTTACTCGGGACTCCAACAACAGTGAGGGACAGGTAGAGAAAGCCACGGGTTAACTCCTCAGACATACCTGCTGCAACAGAAGGGAACGTGAACTGTTTTATCAAATCAATAAGATCATCTACATCATACAGAAGTAGTTCGAAAGGCCTGCTGTGATGCAGTACCCAGCATTCAGTGGTAATGCAGTGGTACCAGAAAGAAGGTTGCACAAGGCTTGAGAGCAGCCAGAGGTTTGAAGTGGATCTTGTCTCTGAGCCCTCTCCCCTGAAGTAGTTGAGTTGTTTGTGTTCTTATACTTGCAAACGGGTTGTTGGATCTGTTTTGCATGGTCCATTGACTCCTCATCCCTCAGCCTCCAATTACTTGAGATCAATTCAGATGACTGCATCTGTCCTCTCAATGGGTTTCAGACAGACACAATAACAAAGAGGAAGCTGTGTTTGGAGGAGACAAAGATCTAACACACAGAGGAACAGACAGAGAAAGAGGTGATGGTCTAACTAACGCCACAGCATCCTCCAGTGGAGGGAGATGAAAGGTGTTCCACCTAATTGCTAATCATAGTTCATCCTCTATAGCACAGATTACAATTAAAAATAATTTATTGAAAATTATTTTATTTACATTTGTATTTCTTTAAACGTAAACTCCTCATTGTCCTTGGAGTCAGATTTGTCAGACAGGCAGGTGAAACTAAATCCTGCATGAATCCTATTTTGCTCATATGTGTTTTCTGTGTGTCATAAATAACAACAATACCACAAACAGATGAATAAAAGTTGTGAAAGGTCACGTTTTTGTTTCCAGAATCCTGAAGCCTGTCTGTGTCAGTGAGAGGCTGCTAAACCAAAAGCTTCTTAAACTACTGTTTTGCTGTGGGACAGATTTAACTGGCTCAGAAATGAGAAATGCGCAGAATGTTCCCTCTTCTCCAGCCACAGATGTTGCTCTCACTACTTAAAAGTGCAAAAGGTTGGTAAGTGAGACGTCTCTAAACTCACTTCAGGTGTATTTAAACATCTAACCTAAAATGCCATTTATGTGCCGCATTTATTCTGCAAATTAATGCAACAGTTAAATTAAATTTGGCAATACAGTAAAATATGTATCAGAAACATGAATAGTATAATAATACAAATACACAATAAATTCATGTTAAAGCAGTATTCTAGCTTTTTTTTCAGTTTTGTGTTTCATGATTACTAAAACATCTGTGCAGCAGGAAGGCCCGACTCCAACTCTTTAACCACCCAGGCATGCTGTCATTGATGCACTATGTGGTTCAGCATTGTCCTGCTAAAAAATCCAACATAATGCTCTAAAACGTGGGAAATCCTTTCAGCACCGATGCCTTTCCAGGTGTGGAAGCTGCTTCTTCCACAGAAACCTTTTTCCCGAACCTGCTGACAACCAATGTCCTAATAGCAATGTCATATCATATTCATTTTCCTCTCTACCTCACTCTCTCTATGTCTAATGAATGTTCCCAACACCATATTAAAAAAAATAGTTAATATGTACAGTATATTAAAATGTTGTATGTTGTACGGAAGCACAGAGTCAAAAAACATAACATTAAAGTGTCAAAAAAAGAAAAACGTCTTCATCTTATGATTATTATTATTATTATTATTATTATTATTATTATTACAAAGGTTATCATGATGTCATCTGAAATAACATGCATTAAATGTGAATGTTAATCTAAGGGTGTTAATGTAATGGAATCAGTTTATGTTAAGTTACTAATTAAAAGACTGTCACGGGAAAAAAATCAATTTACATCATTATCAGTCACAAAAACAAAAACAAGTTGCTTTTAAAAACTTGGAGTGCAGCACAGTGTACATTATTAAATCCCTGGAGACAGACAGGCTTGAACTTGCCATTTTAATTAGCTATCTGAACATGTAAACACGTTAAAAACAACCAGGGAAATAACGCATCTTATGATGCTTTATTCCAAAGGCTGCTCTCAGGAGGAAACTGGCTTTTCAAAGCACACGCTGTTCCTTCACACAATCTGAGGATACAGTAATATAGAAATGAACAATAGATTACATTAGCAGTTTACGGTATTGCTTTGGTTGCAGCATATGTTGGCACTGAAACACAAATTAATAATGGCTGGTTGTCCCTATGCCCCCAATTAGTACTGACATGAGTTTTACATAGCTAATTGCCTTCTCCTCTGTGTCTTTTAACCCGTTCCCAGGACATGAAGGAGGGAAGGTGCGTGCATCGAAGCACCAGCTGCGCCTGTAAAAGCCTCTTGATGGCTCATTCAAGGCATCATCAGGCTGCTTCTGCATCAACAGTAGCTGCACACTGTTGTCTCCACGGGGGTTGTTTAACTCTATTTTTTTTAACTCCACGGGGAATAGTTCAGGAGATTGGCATGTTGTTCGTGTATGTTTTTTTCCTCATACAAACTGAAACTGATGAAGAATTTAACAACAGGAAAATGCAACAAAGGCCAGAATCTGTTGCATGTGATATTCTTGTGACCTGAGATGAGTCAGTTACATTTTATAGCAAACAATTTCCCAATATTAACGACTTAATACTACTCTCCAATCTACAAGGTTGAATCTGGGACAGCTCCATTCACTGGAAAAGGCAATCTGCACTTCTGCACCATTGGTATTTTCAAACTTAATGCAAATGTACTTGTTGTTTTACTCCACTGCATTTATATGACTGCTACAGTTATTACTTTCAGACTAAAAAATATTAATATAATATAATAGTAAAATACTTCGACTGATAAATCATAGTGTTATATGTTAAATTAGATTAGGATGAAACATTTGGTTGGGAATTTCAAAATCTACTTAAATTAAATACAGTGGAGCAACAGTTAACTCCTCTATTACCAGTTCAGACATTAAAGTGACGCACACATTAATGCGGCAGTAATTATAATAAAATAATTTATTATTTCTTGTTCTTCTGACTAGTCCGTACTTTTGCCATTGGTACTTCAAGTATATTTAGTTTGTAAATGAATAAATTAATATAATACAAACTGTTGGATGTGTGTATTTTACTTGAAACTGCATATAGAGTACATCTGCTCTGTGGTTTGTTTTAGTGCGTTAGATCTGACTTATCAGTTCTTTGTTCTGCGTAAACATTTTCAATTTCAAGTCAACAGGACTCTTCAGCAGTGTGATGCTTCTGTAACTGGTTTCTTGTGAAATTAGTCAAACTGAACATGAAAAAGAGCATCCTCCAGTGGGACTATAATCCCCTGCTGTGCTTCCCCTCTGAGACCCTCTCAGATTTAGTTTGCTGCTTTAATTTGCCAAACTGTGGGCTGAACACTGCAATCTTAGCCAATGAAAGTCAGCCAACATTGATTATTATAAATCGTAATTACACGGGCCGTTGAACAGTCAGCTCACAACAGCTCCACATTTCTTCTGAAACTTCAGGTGAGCATAATTTTCACTGGCGTCTGGTTTTCATGTAACACAACTTGAAAGATGTTTGCTGTGTGTATTTGATTTATAATATTTGTTATTCTATGTTCATGTCTTTGTTGCAAACGATGGCTGGTGCAGGTCTGTGTGTCATGGATCTGTGTGTCACCATCAAAGGGGTCTCCTTCCTCTTGCAAACAGGTCTGGGTGTCCTGGGGAACACCGTGGTCCTGCTGGCGTACACCCACATCATTTTCACTGAACCCAAGCTGCTTCCTGTGGACATGATTCTGTGCCACTTGGCCTTTGCCAACCTGATGCTGCTACTGACCCGCTGTATCCCCCAAACTATGACTGTGTTCGGGATGAGGGACCTGCTGAGTGATGCCGGCTGTAAGGTGGTGATCTACGCTTACCGGATTGGCCGCGCTTTGTCTGTCTGCATCACCTGCATGCTCAGTGTGTTTCAGGCAGTGACCATCGCCCCCACTGGGCCCCGTTTGTCAAGGCTGAAGCCTGCACTTCCCTCCCTAGTCCTCCCAACCTTTGCCGGACTGTGGATCCTTAACATGGCCATCTGTATTGCAGCTCCATTCTTCTCTATGGCGCCACGTAATGGCACTGTCCCTGCCTTTACCCTTAATCTGGGTTTCTGCCATGTGGACTTCAGAGACAACCTATCCTACGTGATTAATGGGGTGGCTGTCTCCGGGAGAGACTTTGCCTTTGTTGCCCTGATGGTGGGCTCCAGTGGTTACATCCTTCTGCTTCTTCATCACCACAGCCGCAAAGCGAGACAGATACGCCGCTCTCAGAGCAGTGGATCAGAGACCAGAGCTGCCAAAATAGTGGTCACACTAGTGATTCTGTATGTGGTCTTCTTTGGGATTGATAACGTGATTTGGATCTACATGCTGACAGTAGAAAAGGTGGCACCAGTCATAGCTGATATGAGAGTGTTCTTCTCCTCTTGCTACGCTTCTTTCAGCCCCTATTTCATCATGTCATCCAACAAGAAGGTCAAGGCCAAGATTGTGTGTGCAGCTGAGCAAAACCAACTGCCTGCAGGCAGTCAGCAGCCGGATGACAAATGACGCCATCTCTGTCTTGACAAGCTGTCAACTCACTTGCAAGAGTTGACAGCTTGAGTTTCTCAGACCTTATAATTTAGAGGATTTGTGCACAAATGATTGTCATTTAGTTAAGCAATGAACCCAGTAGAAAATAGTAGCAGAACATGGAGTCTTTCAAGGGTCTTACAGGGTTTGTCTGTAAGATCAACAATGTTATATAAATATAAAATATAAAAGTCTATGCTTTTGTCTACAGTATCTAGTGTCTGTCTGTCTTCTTCTTCTTTTTTTTTTTTTTTGGAAGGACACGTGTTCATTTTCGTTATAAATACATAGCCTGGTATTAAATTAATGCATAATGTTTTACATGTATGATTTATTTAACTAATATTTAAAGCAAATAGTTAAAGTACTCACTTGTAATGTCAATGTATGAAAAGTTAGCAAAACAGACTTTTGGAGATAACGTAATAATTTTGATTTGTTACATTTGGCTGCTGTGGTTTTACTGTGCATGCAGGCTTTGGAAGTAAGTGTTGTTGTTTTGTTTGCTTGTTTCTTATCCTGTCCACAAAAGCGCCAGGTTGGGTTTGAAAATGTTTACACTTTTATTTTATTATTTTCGCTTTTATGACATGAGAAACAGTTCAGACAAATCTGCTATTATGACCCGTGTCCATTCTCTGCGCTCTGATTGGTTGGAATGTTGGTCTTGTGATTGTGCGCATTGTCTCCTCGGCTTGGTCTCGTAGGCAACATTTAGCAGCTATTAGAAACCAAAATTACCTGCTAAACCCTAGATTACAACATAGTTGTCACTCATCTTTTACGGAATTATTTTTGTCGTTGTGTGACTGTGGTTGTAGAAGCGCTTGTAGGCGCCTCTTTGACAAAAACAAACATAACGTATTTCCACCGCAGAGTTTTTACCCAGGGAACGAAAACCCTAAAACAAACACAACAAACCCCGGAAAAGAGAAGCGGAAAACGAGCCGAAATGTTGCAAGAGAAGTGAGATTAGAGAAGTTCAAAACATAACGTCTGGCATAAATATACGTAAATATGTGTATGTGCACGAAGAGAGAAGTGTTTAAAGGAACAGCGACAGGTTAATATCGTCGAGCGGTGCCCGTTGACGCGACGCAGCCCCGACGTCAGGTCGGTTAGCTTGACAGCGAGATTACAGCCCAGAAACTGGACGCAAAGTGTTGAAAGGCCGGTGATGATGATTGCTAAACGTTTCCTCCAGTTTGCTTCCAACTTACTTCTATTGTTTTGTATCAGGTAAGTCAGCTCTGCTACTTACTGAAGGTCCGTTAGCTTCTGTTAGCAAACTGTGACCTGGGTTTACCTACTGGAGTTTAACAGCTGATCCAAAACTTCGCCAGTTTAATGTAAATTAGGTTTTATAGCACTTGTGGTTTCTTGTGTACAGTAGTTTCTTAAAGTTCGATCTGACTTTCAGTGAACAGATGTGGGTCGAAGCCCAGCCTGTGCTCTCCGGTTCCCTGTGCTCCCTGTGAAATGACCTGAGTCCACTGGGTCCAGCATCAGGTGACGATGGCGACTATATCCTGGTACCAGGAGAAGGTACGACCAACATTACACTGTCACACATGTAGTATAAATATAAAACCCTCTGTAGCCAGGTTTCCGAACTACAGAACAAGCTTCTCTTGCACGTATTCTTGCATGAAGGGTTGCCGCGTTTGATTACAGTAAATAATAGTTGTCATGTATTTCAGGGTTTCTCAAAACTTAATATAATATATATCAAGGTACATTATAATGACGGAAATGTCTGCATACATAGCATTTGATAGTGTCGCCTCAGAGGGTTTAAGAAGATTGATTAATAGTTTCTTACTGACTATTATAAAATCCCTTGTTAGGAACTAGTAAAACCAACATTTGGTTTGGCACGTATGAGAAAATCCTTCTGAGACTCTAGACCTCTCACCTCAGATCTCCTGCAAAAAAGGCTTGTGGACATCTGGACCAAAATTCATTTCACATCTTAAATGTTGGGCGGCACGGTGGTGTGGTGGTTAGCGCTGTCGCCTCACAGCAAGAAGGTCCCGGGTTTGATTCCCGGAGGCGACCGGGGGCCTTTCTGTGTGGAGTTTGCATGTTCTCCCCGTGTCTGCGTGGGTTTTCTCCGGGGTCTCCGGTTTCCTCCCACAGTCAAAAGACATGCAGTTAGGTCAATTGGTTGGATGCGTAAATTGCCCATAGGTGTGAGTGTGTGTATGACTGTGATTGTGTGTCTATATATGTGGCCCTGCGATGGACTGGCGATCTGTCCAGGGTGTACCCTGCCTCTCGCCCAAAGCCAGCTGGGATAGGCTCCAGCACGCCCGCGACCCCTTCGGGGAAAAAGCGGAAGAAGATGGATGGATGGATGGATGGATCTTAAATGTTACTGATGTTTCTGTTTATCAAACAGTTTTCTTTTTCCACATAATAAAGATAAGTTATTATAATGTCAAAGGTGCAAAAAAACACTTAATTTTATTCATCTGAAGAATCAGTACTATTTCATGGCAGTAAGATCATTATTTCTGGAAAAGGTGTAAATGAGAAAGTGTCTCGTGCAGATGAATCTTTGATATCATACCAACTCCGGCAATATGTAACTTACGAGTCACAACTTTACCTCCAATTGTTTATGCAGATATGTTTTCCATTGTCTGTTTTTTACTCATTTGATGTGGGCTTGAAGAAGTGACTTAGATTCTTCTTAGTGATTACTTTAAAATGGATTATAAGTTGTTGTTTTTTTCCTATAGATTGGGGCTTATGATCAACAAGTCTGGGAGAAATCTCTGGCCAAAGCGAATCTAAATGTAAGAAAAGTCTTGTTGGTTTTTGTATTTATGTTGTGAATTACTACTATATTGATGTATTGGTTGCCTTTAATCTAGGATTTGGGCAGCAAACCAAAGAAGACGTGTCACATCAAGCCAGATCTGATCGATGTTGACCTAGTTAGAGGTGAGCGTCAGTGAGAAGTACTGTTTGTGAGTTTTATTCAGGTAAACACATTATGGTGAACATTACAGACAAAACTTTATAAAGCATATAAGCTACACACTCTGCTACAACCTACAGTCCTGGTTGTCTCTAGATGTGTGGGATATCTTGTGTTTTCTTCTGTTAAACCCTCCCTCTTGATGTCTGTTTCATGGTTAGTTCTAGTTTTAATCATCTGAATTGGACTCATTTGTCACCTCAGGGTCCACATTCAGCAAAGCCAAACCGGAGAGTCCCTGGACAGCTCTAACTCGAAAAGGTCTGGTCAGAGTGTTACTTTTTCCATTCTTCTTCCACTGGTGGATCCAGGTGACCTCCAAATCCATCTCCTCATGCATCCTCGTGCTCTACTTCATGCAAGGTGAGATGGCCATATAGATTTTATTTCTGTTCATGTTGTGGGAGATCCTGCTATAAATTCATCTTGAGTATAAATTGCTGAAATTAAGGTTAACCTAAGTGTAAACATTGAAATAATGACAAGGCTCCCTGTTCTAGACCACTCTATGTTGGGTTGCTGGGACGGATATTAAGTCTAAGCCTGTCCTGCTCCTTTTTCTTACTGTACCACAGTTGGCTCTCTGCTACTTGCAACAATAAATGTGTTACCCATCACACCTGTGCAACACAGAAACACCTCATTAGTAAGCATGAATTCTGTTATAATGTGTCCCCTAAGAGACAGTTTTGTTTGCTGTTGCCAAATGTTTTGCTCCCCTCAGTGGCAGCAGTGCTGCTGTACTCCGAGGTCCCTGGGGCAAGTGCCAGTGAGGTGTTTGGGCCCATGTGTCTGATGCTGCTGCTGGGCACCGTGCACTGCCAGATTGTGTCGACTGAGTCCAGCCGGTGGCCCTCGGGCAGTCCAGCTGCCAGCAGCCCTACACGCAGAAGGAGGTAGGTTTGCTCATTGTTAGACACTGCACACTCATTTTGCTGTACTAACACATTCTCACCAGTTGATTTATACATGAACTTAAGTTATACACACACACCAGGTTCAGTCTTTTTTTGGCCAGTACAGTACATAGAGTCTCTATTTTCTTTCTCTGCTGTCAGATAAAGCGCCTGCTGTATTCACCATGCCTCGTACTTATTTTCATTGTCTGCTTCAGGCCGAGGAAGGGCAGAGGGCTGAAGAAGCCTGAAGAAAAGAGTGACAGCAGAGACACGGAGCAGCTGGAGCCCTGGCAGCTTGAAGAAAGTCAGCGATCATACAGAAACGAGGAGAGGAGGGTGCGTCACTTTTCTTTCTTGTTATTCTTTAGTCAACAAACTTTTGTCTGTGACTTGTGGATGACAGGACTCTTCTTCTCAGAAGTTATTAAAATGGCTACTAAATACAGGTTGGCTGCAATTTACTGTAAACAGCCTGTGAGAGGTGAGTAGTGTTGATGTATAAATTCTGAACTTATTTATGATTTCCCTTAAAA
The DNA here is from genome assembly GCA_030770545.1 of Macropodus opercularis. Taxonomy (NCBI): domain Eukaryota; kingdom Metazoa; phylum Chordata; class Actinopteri; order Anabantiformes; family Osphronemidae; genus Macropodus; species Macropodus opercularis. Next base: position 8,685,419 of record CM061099.1, read on the forward strand.
GTATTTCTTTTGCTGTATCAGTAAGATATTTGGAAACTTTTGTTATCTGTATTGACACAATATACAGTAAAGTAAAGATTCAGTCTTAATTCTGACTAGAGCTTATAATAAATATTTAATCATTTATTTAATTATTTATTACTTATTTTGTTAATCCTATACTCTGAAGTCACAGAACAAAAGAAGATCAGGGTTTGGGGCTTCTGACGAGCTCTCCAGTGAGGAAGAGGAGGAAGTACAACTGGTGGAAGTAAATCGTCCACCTCCAAATCAAGAGGGACACCACTACAAAGCTGCTTGTTTGACTTCTGCACCTCTTTCTTCTGTTAGGAAGAGAAAGTCTAACTCCAAACCAACACTAAGACCTCAGGTAAAGGTAACAATGTGTGCTAATGACGCTGGAGTTAGGATTGAGGAAGGTTAAAGTAAAAATGCACTTTGATTTGAGAACAGGAAGGGAGCCCAGCTTCCACCGCAACAAAGCGTCTCAGGCAGAGTGGGGGCTCTCGTCCAGCCTCCGACACCGACGACACAATGTGGGAAGAGCTTCTCCAAGGCCCTGACTCTGCCTCCACAGGCAGCAGCGACAGTGACAGGAACGGGAGGTACAACCCGACGTTGCCACAAACCTCTAATCTGAGCAGTGATGATGAGAGCCTACAGCAAGGAATCACTGGAGTAAGATCAAAATCCTTCTTATTCTGGATTTTACAAATGGAAATTAAATTAGCTTTGAGATGTGGTAAACAGTGAATCAGTAAATGCTCTATGTAGCTCAGTTTAGTTGCAGAATTGCATTATGCATTATTTATTTGTTTTATTGTTTTTAAAGACTGTGTTATGTGTTGAATTTTAGAGTCAGCTGTCTTGGCTTCAAGCCTGTCACCCATCCAAGGACCGTGTCAGCGCCATAATATGGGAGCAGGGCGAGTGTAAGAAAGCAGACATGTCGGTATTGGAGATTAGTGGGATCATCCTCGCACGGGTACACATTTTCCTCAGCCTTCTAATATAAATTCTTTGTATAAATACTGCCTGGAGGCGAAAGCCACAGACAGCTTGTCTAGCATTATACAGATATTTGAAGCTTTGCTGCTCTGTGTTTACAGATACTTATTTTAGCTTACATGTGTTTCTCCAGTGCTGCTGTTAAATGTGTAACTATAAGTGGAGTCATGTCCTGGCTCAAGTGTCTTACTCCTGATCCTCATTAACAGGTGAAGTTAGTGGAGCAGGGAATGGGTTACCTTGTGCTAAGCGGACTCATGACCGCCACCCTCTCTCTGCTGCCCTTTGCCTTCCGCCTGACTCAGCATCTGGACTTATCGGGCCTCAGCTCCTTGTCCCTGATAGAGCTGGTGAAAATGGCGGTGGGGCCTCCTGATGGGCTGAGCTACGGCTTTTTCTTCATCACAACTGTGCAAAGAGTCTGCCTCACTGGGCTGTTCTTCTTTATGATGTGTGTGGCTGAGAGAACGTACAAACAGGTGAGTGGTCACTCCTTCACACTCCTTTCATGAAGTAAAAGACCTCAGGGTTTCTCATTTTGACAGGTATTGTCACTGTAGTGTAGTTTTTGGAGCAGTCTAGTCTTCCCTCTAGTGGCACTTAGTGGTGTTACCGAAACTCTTATTTGCTTCTTTGTTTGCAGGGCTTGTTTAGAGGGCTTTTAATTTTTATTAATTATTCTGTTTTTTCCAACAGAGACTTTTATTTGCTAAGTTCTTCAGTCACCTCACCTCAGCTCGTAAGGCCAAGAAATCTGAGATTCCTCATTTCAGGCTGAAGAAAGTTCAAAACATAAAGATGTGGTTGTCACTACGCTCTTTTCTCAGGGTTCGTATTCCTTTGTTTGAACAACCTGCTCTCTCTCCTGTGTAGTGTAACAGCACCTGCGGGTTGACATGCACTTGCCTCTGTTTATAGTAACTAATAACTTATAAAATATAATAATGTATAATATATAGTAACTACATGAATAAATAATAAGTCACTGACTTGGTTTCTTGCAGAGACGAGGTCCGCAGCGCTCTGTTGATGTCATTGTCTCCACCATCTTCCTTTTAGCACTTTCCATTTCATTCATCATTTGTGCACAGGTCAGTTATTAACACTAATTTGACAGTGTTGAGCACATATTGTGATTAAACAACAGGAAAACAAGCCAAGCAGCAGTCTAATCATATTAGCTGAGTGTAGAAAGGAAATAAAGTCAAGATCTGTTTGATGCTAAAGACATTTCAATGCAGTATTGTTGCTGCCTTATCCAGCTTCTGCACAGCCACAAAACATTCCTAGAGTCAGTGATGAACTGGGAGCTGATGATGTGGGGATCCTCCCTCGTCCTGTTTCTGCTGCGATTGGCTACATTAGGTTCAGAGACCAACTGCAAATACAGCAACTCCTCCATGCTGCTCACTGAGCAGGTAAATGATAGCAGTTAGTCGTCTGATGAGTAGCAGGTCATTTGTTTTCCTTCTCAGTATCTAAACAGTGTTTAACACAAATTTAAATAAAATACTAGGGCGTTGTCTTACATTTCAGAGTATGTACAGTAAACAGTTCTTTGGTTGCAGATCAATTTATATCTCAAGATGGAGAAAAAGCCCAATAAGAAAGAAGCACTAAGTATAGTGAACAACGTTTTGAAACTAGCCACAAAGCTGATGAAGGTAAGTGTAAAGTCAGTTCTTGCATTTCATTTCCTGTGGATATGAAGTTTTAGTGAGCACCCTCCCCTGAACCTGTGGCGAAAGAAATCTATAGTTGTTGTAACATCCATTTATCTATTTATGTGACAGTTACATGATGCCTTTTTATTTTAATTGAGCTGTTACCAACATTATTAGTGGAAAATGAGGATTCCTATTAACAAGGTTACACGCTGATATTAATCTTGTAAAATTGCTAGACCCTGGCGCTTAAAGGTCTTCGACCGTCTTGAGTCTGGAGAATTTACTGTGAATCTGTGAATTCCTGCCAGTCCTTTACTGGTGCAATTCATGTTTATAAATTATTTGACTATTTCCTTTCCTGTTTCCTCTCTTACCACCACCAGGAGCTGGATACTCCTTTCAGACTGCTTGGTCTGACTGTAAACCCCTTAATCTATAACATCACCAGAGTGGTCATCCTGTCTGCTGTGTCAGCTGTGGTCAGTGACCTGCTCGGCTTCAACATCAGAGTTAGTGTTTCTACTAATTGCTCAAATTAGAACATGAATTTTAAAAAATAAAATTGCTGCATTTTGCTTTCAATGCTTAAAGCTGCAAGACAGAACACGTGAGATTAAAGCTGCACCTCAAACATAACGTTAATTTTCTATGTTACCTTTAAGCCTGTGAGAAAATATGTTTTAATGTTGTCCAGGGAACTTTCTGAATTTAGAAGAAACCCAGTACGCCATAACAAATCAGTGTAGGTGTTAGCGTTGTTAGGAGCCTGAAGAGACCGCGTACTCTGAAGTGCTTTCAAATGGTTAGCTGACAGAAGTCTTAAATTACAAGCACTGCTCACCACCAGACTCTCCATGAAGACAGAAAACACTTCTAGTCTGACATTTGGAGAAATATACCTATTTCACTTTATTACAGGTTGACGTTTTTAGCTTTTAGATTGCTGTTAAGCTCACTATTTGACAGTGTGCAAATTAATAACACAGAAGATGCACAAAAAATGCTGACCCCCGTTAATGCAACATGCACGAAACACTGTGGTTGTACTGTATTCAGTATTTATTTGTTTGTGATTTGTGAAAAGCAGTTACCTAACTAACATTTGGTTTTCTAATTAAAGTTTGATTTTTTTTTTATTATTCTGTTTTGCAGCTGTGGAAAATCAAGCCTTAATGTGAAAACAGCCAACCACTAACAGTCGGACACTGGAGACCAGAAACGCCTCCAGCCTCTCATTTACAGAGTGTGTGCAAACCTACTGACAGCATCTTCATAGTCTGTGCCTTCCAGCTGAGGCTGTCTGAGCTCTGGCAGTCACGCAGTGTCACTGTCTGCTAAGCTGATGTGGCGACGCCACTAACCCAGTGCCTAACATTGGACCATTGAATGTTCCTCAGTATGTGGTTAAATACAGTGGTGAGTTCAGATACGGATGTAAAGTGAACAGTAGATGACGATAGTGTACAAATGTCTTATTCACTGATGTTTTCCTCAGTATTTTAATACGATAACATGTAAAACCTGTTTTGTGCAGTAATCTAAATAGGCCACTGGTATTAAATGAACTTGCATGGGACGCAACTGTGATTTCAGCTTTTTTACTATTTAAGGAGGCAACATACTGTAGTGATTCTGGGCTTTTTTATGTGGGCTTCTGTTATTATTGCTGAAGTTGTAATGGTACCTAGAACCGTGACTTTGACCCTATCAGCCGTTTTGCACTGAGACTCATCGCTTAATAAAACAACTGTGCAGCGGATGTTTAATTAATAAAATGGTTTGCGTTAACACCTGCGCGCTTCTTGGCACCTGCTCGTCTGCACAGCGCTGCTTTGGTTCCCAGGCCTTTGAATTAATGATAATGGACAGCGCAGTGACGTACGCTCTATTATCAACGTTACGGTAGGAAAATGATGACGTAGAGGCGCACCTACACTTGGGAAGGACACCAGCCGGCCGAGCAGCAGCCTCGGCAAGGACGTGCCGGTCAGGCTGGGCTCGGCGGACGCGGACCCCGGAGGTCCAACAAGGCACAGGCGTCTCTGACTCATCATATTTGCGCCAGGCAGGTAAAGACGCGCTGAGTGTGATGTGCATCCAACATGGCTCATGGTCGCTCTGGGTTGTCTTATATCTTTGAAAGTCATATTTGGTGCATGAACAGCCGCATTTCCGAGAGGATTTCTTTCTGCGGACAGATGATGTGGCAGCGCCTTCCTGCTCCGGCTGTGGCTGTTGCCGGGGAAACCATATTTATAGGCGACCACGTTTTATACAAACGTTGCATTCGATTGTGTCCTGTTAGAAAAGCCATGAAGGGAAAGAATTACACGTCTGCCTGGTCCTTCTATTTCAGACAGTGCACATGTGAGAGAGCGAACTGATTTGGGAAACAAGATTTCATCATGTCAAGCGTCCAGAGGGACAACGGCTCCGCAAACTCAGTAGAAGCCAGGAAAACAGACCTGAGAGCGAATGAGAAAAAATGCTGTAAGTTCAGGTTTCCCATAATCACATTGGGAGTCTTAACGGGTCCCCAGGTGCAGTCCAGGGTGGATTACATTCAGAGTCGTGTTTCTACGTGGGCTACGAAGTCTTCACAAGTGTGATTGTGAATCATGAGCAGTGATATAAAAAGACTCTGTCACATTCTGAGGTTTCTATTGTTCTTAAGACAATTGCTTTTTTCTCCAAGGATGTTTCTTCCTCATTCTTCCTGATTTAATTCAAAGTCCACAGATAATATTTGTGTCTAAAGAGACTATTATTCTTGTCCACTGCACCCTTGGCCTAGTTCTTAAACAGCTATGAGTCTTTTTGTTTTTTACATGTGTCTCCTGTGCAGCCTGGGCGTCCTATATGACCAATTCCCCAACAATGATCGTAATGATCGGGCTGCCTGCAAGAGGGAAGACCTACATGTCAAAGAAACTCACACGTTACCTAAACTGGATTGGAGTTCCAACCAAAGGTAGAGCATGAAATTTGATGAATAAGTCATTTCTGTTGTCCTTATACACATTCACTCATTATCATGATGACATGGATGCAGCTTTTGTCTCCAATAGTGTCTCCAATTTGTAATGTGATATTTTCAGTAGAATTTGATACAGTAATGTCTGTAGGAAAATGTACCTCGTTTCCTTTAGTTTGACCCGTAACAAATTATTTAAAAGTAATAATAAATTAAATTCTAATCCAGTCTTGTCAAAGTTATGGGCTTGCTTTACCAGTTGTGTTTTGATATTTTCTAATTACAGTGTTTAACTTGGGCGTGTATCGTAGAGAAGCCGTCAGATCCTATAAATCCTATGATTTCTTCCGCCATGACAATGAGGAGGCCATGAAAATAAGGAAGTAAGTGTCTGCATTAGATCTGTCATCATATTAGAAATGCACAGGAAGGAAGCTGTAGCATTTCTCCCAGTCGTGAGTGTTTGGTTTTCTGCAGCGTCACAGTGCTGCATCAGTAACTAAAGGCTTTTTGGGGCCACAGTCAATATTCAGCTGTGGTCAGTGCTGTGTTCATTCCACCTTAAACTGGCACTGACCTGCACACGTCTCCATAAAGGGTCAAAAGCTGTCGTTCCTTCCTGGTGTCACCCGACTGCAATAACTGAGATGAGGTCTATAATATGTGGCTGTGGTGAAAATGTGACAGGCTCCTGTGTCCCAGTGCTGAATACTGACCTAGATATTAAACATGCTGCTGCCACTGTCACTCTGAAGCTGACACAAACCCTCCAGGGTCTTACAGGGACAACTAACCTGGGTCAGTCAGCTGTGGTAAATAATACTGAGAGTTTGTCTTTTTCCTATGGGGAGAGTCAGGTGGGACAGTTTAAAGGACCAGTCCGGCTTTTTGTTAGATGTACCTCTGTGAAGTTGAAAAACACAGAAGTAGAAGTAAATCTACTTGCGACGCTCTTATGATGTTTTGCTTGCAGGCAGTGTGCTCTGGTAGCTCTGCAGGATGTGAAGGCCTACCTGACGGAGGAGGGAGGGCAGATCGCGGTGAGTCCATCTGTGTCTCTCACAGGACGGGAGCACACCTGGCACATTAGGAGAGTCTAAATCCACAACTATCCTACAAGCACGTCCGTCCGACATCCGCATTGTTGATGAGAAACACTTAAATTATACTGGTGTGGCTTTGTGTTGTATCAGGTTTTTGACGCAACAAACACAACAAGAGAACGGCGAGACCTTATTCAAGCGTTTGTGAAAGAGAATGCGTTTAAGGTGAGCCTGGTTAAACTAGAGAGGTCTCCTCAACGCCTGCTCTTCGTGTTAATGGGCCTCTGAGCTGTCCTATTTTCCTATTTTCCGACAGGTGTTCTTTGTGGAGTCCGTGTGTGACGACCCGGAGGTCATTGCTGCTAATATTCTGGTACGTTCTACTGAGCCACACTCTTAATCTATTAATGCTGTACCGACGTTGTTAATAAGTATGTAACAGCTGCACTAGTTTCTCTGATGGCTTAAACGTGTTCACAGGAGGTGAAGGTGTCCAGTCCAGACTACCCCGAGAGACACAGAGAGAGAGTAATGGAGGATTTTCTCAAAAGAATCGAGTGCTACAAGGTTACTTACCAGCCTTTAGATCCGGATGATTATGACAAGTAAGAACTTTCTCTATTTTACTTACTCAACACAAATGAACGTATGTGTGCTATTATTTTTACTTTCCCTGGGGGGTAGTTAACCTGTTCTGTTGTTTCGGGGAGTTTCCTCATGCAACTCACAAAACGAACACCAGATGGTGACAAGCTGCATGTTTCACTGGCACCTGCAGGGACCTGTCGTTTATCAAGGTGATGAACGTGGGCCGACGTTTTCTGGTGAACCGGGTGCAGGACTACATCCAGAGCAAGATCGTCTACTACCTCATGAACATCGACGTGCACTCGCACTCCATCTACTTGTGTCGGCACGGAGAGAGCAGCCACAACGTCGAAGGGCGCATCGGAGGAGATTCCGAGCTTTCTCCTCGAGGGAAACAGGTTTGATTGCTCTGCTGCTCCCTCAGAATCCAGAATTTATGAAGTTCAAAACCAATCACAACACTCCTAAAGCCGATTTCAGCTGGATAAGGTTAATATTAACCGCACCGGACTCCTTATACGAGTCTTAATGAAAAATTTACGTTAAAGAACAGCACGACAGACAGATCCTTGTAAACCTCTGCCTGTGTGTCTCATCCCAGTTCGCCAGTGCCCTGCGTGATTTCATCGAGGAGCACAAACTGTCTGATTTGAAGGTGTGGACGAGCCAACTGAGAAGGACCATCCAAACCGCGGAGGAGCTGGGGGTGCCGTACGAGCAGTGGAAGATACTCAATGAGATTGATGCTGTCAGTACCCTGTTGTTTAACCCCAACAGGTTTTCATTCACTGCACTTTCATGTAATTTAAAAGCAGACAAAAGCTCTGTTCTGCATGTTTATGTGAGGATTAGAGGGGGATGCATGATACATTTATACGGGTTTTTATTCTCGTGGCTTGTTGTTCTCAGGGTGTGTGTGAGGAGATGACCTACGAGATGATTCAGAAGACCCACCCAGAGGAGTTTGCTTTAAGGGACCAGGACAAATACCACTACCGTTACCCAGGAGGAGAAGTAACTCATTGCCTCATTACGATTCTGTTTCCATCAACATTCATTTCATTGCATAAACTTTGTTTATTATTCTCAGCAATCGCAAACTAAATGCAACCTTTCTGTCGCCTCAGTCTTACCAGGACCTTGTTCAGCGGTTGGAGCCTGTGATCATGGAGTTGGAGAGACAGGGAAACGTGTTGGTCGTCTGTCACCAGGCTGTGATGCGGTGCCTGCTCGCTTACTTCCTCGACAAAAGTGCAGGTAGACAAACACAACAAATGCTTCGCTTCAGAACAGACACGTGGCTGGTTCTGATTGTGGTTATTGCTTGTTCCCCCAGAGGACCTACCTTACATGAAATGTCCGCTCCACACCGTGCTCAAACTTACCCCAGTGGCATATGGTAGGTTCTTATCTTCACTGAAGCGTGTATTTAACCCAGGGGACATCAGGGGCTGTTTCCTGCTTATTATTCAATTTAAATTTATTCTGTCTTTAATCTTCTAGGTTGTAAAGTGGAAATGTTTTATCTTAACGTGGAGGCAGTGAACACACATCGAGACCGGCCCCTTGTAAGTCGCTCTGAGTCGAGCTGAGACACCGCTGCATAAATGGCAGCTTCCAATGAAAATCTGCGATGTGATCGTGCTGTACATACAAAACATATTTGTGTTGCATCCTTATGCATAAATGATTCAAGATATACAGCTTATCTGCATCAGCATCCGTTTGCTAGTTCGATGTAAGTGCAATCACATTCACCCCCGTATGCGAGGCCCTGCTTGAGTCCTAGCTCTGTTTTGCTCCACTCCGTTTGTCTAATCTCAGTCAGCCTGGCATGAGCAGAGAGCCAGTGAATGTATGATGAGTTGTTGTTTGTTACTAAGTTGTGGCTGATCACACTTTGCTTGGCTCACGTGTTTAACACTGTTGCTCTGGCGTTCAGGGATTCTAGACACCATGAACGTTTTTTGTAATTGTAATAGTCTGTCACTTAAAACGTCTTTGTTGCACTGGATTCAGGTGCAGACGACGGCTCTGCTTGGCTGTGAGTCTGCTCAGGTGTCCCCTGGTGCAGTTTGCCAGACTTTTCTCCTAACGCCTGCGGTATCTCATCTTCTACCAGGGTAAAATCCCGAGGGACTCAGCTCTCATACATCGGCGGAATAGTTACACTCCCTTGTCCAGTCACGACCAGGTCAAGCGCCCCAGGCTCTACAGTGCAGGCAACCAGCCCTGGCTACCGCTCGCCCCCACCCCATCGGCTCTGATGCCTGAGGGACGGCAAAGCCAAGTTAGTGCCAGAGTCACAGGCTTCCCCTTTAAACCAGTCACCATTAAATGTGATCCGTCACCTCCCAACCCAGTTGTTACCCTGTGTTTGGCATTTCCTCATCTCAGTTTTGGATCCTTCCACAGATTTAGTGTGTGTTGAAACTGACGTACATGGAATCCATCTGTCTATTTCTCTCTCTCGGGGCATGTTTGGCATCTTGAACAGGTTGCTCTGTTCCTTTATGGTTCTGGCTGTCAGATGTTTGTCTTGCATGACCTCTGCTTTACTCCTGGGCTGTCTCTAGCTTGAATATGCAGAATGGCTTTTTATGAGTCGCCTACTAAGAAATCAATGACATCGGATACCCGGCTTTGTTTCAAATCATTAGAATGTGCACACGTAGCACCTCACAACAGACGTTTAATTAGGTTTACAACAGAAATTAACTTATCGTAAAGATTAAGAAAACTTAATGTATCACGTCTGACATAAAAGGTGTTGGAAGTTAAAAATCCTCGTTTGAAGATGTTTGTTTGTTTGTGTGTTTGATGGCCTTGCGTTCTGGTGCAGTGCTTCAGCTCTTCTCCACATATCTGTCTGTCTTTCTCTTTCTCCACTTTCTCCAACCGTCTTACAGACTTGGATAGGAAACAGTTGTCTGTGAGTATTTCGAAGTCTTGGCACCTGTTGTCAACCCTTCATTTTCTTTCCCATAACTCAGCTCATGTCATTGTAACATTCGTCAGTGTATGTTATCACAGTGGTGTATTTTTATGGTTTTCAGTTGCTGGGTCTACCTTCACATCACCTTTGCACAGTATAGGCTTTGTTTTATCTCACTGACTTTATCAACACTATTAAACAATAGATAGATTTATGACAACAAACCTATGGGCGGCAGTATTTGTTTGGCACCTAAAAATGTCATCCAGGAACAGAAATGTGAATTATAGTAAAATCAGTATCAATAAGTATATAGATATAATAAATCAATAAGTGTAAATCTGCAGATTAATGTGCACATATAGGGTTTGTTGCCATAAGCCAATAATGTCAGTGACGTTTTCTCTGTCTTAAAGGAGTCGCTGCGTGAAGGAAACAACTACGATGGCCCAGAAGAAACTAGTGGCCGCTTTTGAGTGAAGATGAAAGATTTCTCAATTCAGCCATGATTCAAAAATGGACAGGAATGTTTTTACTTCTTGGGAAGTTGTGATCATAGTCAACCGGTTATTTTGAGAACAGGCTGCCTGAGCAGAAAGCCATCTCTCCCGTCTATTGCAACATTTCTGTTTGTTACTTTGCTACTCTGCATGCTGATGCTTTCAACTGGAGTTTGTGTCATAAACATGCATGTGAACCAAAAAACAGACTATACTGTGTTACAGAACCGGCAACTAATCCTCACTGTAAATAATGCAATGCCTTACTGAACTCTAAATACACACAACTGCATATGTAGACTAAAGGTTCTACAGTATGTATGCAACAAAATAAGTACTGCAAACATGTTACAAAGTAGATGCAAGATGTAAAAATATATTTTATAATACAAATTCACTTATATAATGTGCACAATCTGTAGTTGTGCTTCTTACTAAACGTATTCCTAAGCACCTTCTTTTGTGTCATATGTTTTAGATACAGAATGTAAATTCACAAATTCTATAGTGTTGCTTTGTTTGTTTGTTATGGAGACATAACAAACAAAATTATTCTAAGCTTCCGATAGTATATATCCAGCTGTTGCAACCTCTCAAAATGAATACAAACTTGTCTGTTAATTCACTGTTACTTCTTCTCGTCTGTGTATTCTAGGAAGTCTAGAAACAAAAACTTATCAGAGGTATGTTATTATTTGTGTTTATGTTTAGAGATTTATTTGAATGGTTTTACAGAATATTGGTGATTATATTTAATAGTGGACAGCAGTACACTTTAAATTGATTGCATATTTGTGCTCACAGCAGCGTTGTGCCTTTTTACAAAAATTATTTTTTTTGTCCCCGAATAATGTTATTATCTCAGAAGAACGTTGATTTATTATATTTAACAGATAAGGGTGGTGTAGAGGTATGTTTCTATGTTTCTATATTAATTATTACATCTACAATAAAGGAAAATAACTGGAACTGATGAAAATTATTGACTGTTTTGTTTAATAGTTCAGATTAAGGTTTTATCGACTCAGAATAAATATTGTCTGAACTGTTCCTCATATGGATTGATATTGAATATTAATTAACAATTTCACATAAAGCAGAGATTTAACAGATTTAATTTTCTGTAGCCGTGTGGATAATAAAGATACTAAATGTCCACATAAACTGACTGCGCACATTCTGTAACTGATAAGTTACCGTATCTCGAAAAGTTGCTTTTACTGCACGGCGCGAGGCCGCTGGCGTAATGACGTCACGACGACGTAAAGAAACGTTCTACACATCGGTCGCTCACTGGATGTTTATTGTTTGAGGCAGGGCTGCAGTCAACGACAGGTAAGAGCGCAATAACTCTCTCTAATAACTTTGCTTGTTCTTGTGATGCCCAGCGCAGGCTGAGATGTGTGCGCGCGTGTTGACCATTAGACGAGCTACACATGTATCCACGTTTATCCGGATGCAAGACGCTAGAGCTCGTCTGTTAGCGCCAGGTTAGCATGCTACGTTAGCATATGCCAACGTTATGCTACATGTATAAATCCCGTTGACTAACTAACTCTAATTTATGTCCGAGATGAGCCAACAGCGCGTCTTACAACACGTTTAAGAAACTCCCTCTAACGCACAGACTGGTTGTCGGACCAGCTGAACAGTAACCCACTACCCACAGTGCTGCATTTGTGTTGCTGCTTGTTGGTCCTGGCTAAGCTCGTTGTCTGTTCGACTTGCTGAAGCTTGAACAAAGAAGACAAAACAAAGCGTCTCTGTCAGGTGTTTTACTCTGTTGTAGCCCATCAGCGGTTTAATTGTTGCGCCAGATCTCACTAAACAGCGGTGTTACCGAGTAACTGCCGACATCCTGACGTTTGCTGTGCAGCGTTTGCTAACGTGTAGCCAGTGCTAGCTACCGTTAATTCAACTTATTCAGCCCTTTACCAAAGTAGTTGTGCGTTACAGACGTGGGGCATCTTGAATTATGAAACCGTAGACAACACCAGATGCTCACGATGCGTAAATAACACATGTAACACTTGTAGTAGTTTATATACTTTGATAAACAGATTCTTCTCGTGGTCGTGTTTGCAAACTGGGGATGTGCGTGAAGACACATGACAAGACAATCAAAACACTTCTTACGTATACTTTTTTTATTTTAATGATAAACAAAAAAATAACATTAGATATGTATTTTAATATTCTGCTATATTCCAGTTACACTTAATAGTTACTCTTTGTTGAGGTATTTGTTAATATAGACTCTCTTGTTGCGTCTCCACAGGCAGGATGTTGCGGCTACGCTGTAAGACCAAAAATGGGAGCCACATTATGCAAGGTTTGACTCATCAGTCTTGTGTCCAAGAGCTGAAGAGTAAAGTGGAGGAGCTGACTGGAATTCCTTGTGATGTGCAAAAAATTATGGTTGGTTACCCACCCTCCAGCCTCGATCTTCGAAATGGAGATGCACACCTTAAGGATTACCCCATCAAATCAGGCAAGCAATCCAAATTCATTCCTCCAATGCCACGAGCACCTGTTTATTTCATATTTAGTATCAGAAGGCAGTCGTAAAACCTGAGTCAGCTCTTAAATGTGACAAATTTAATTAAAACGTAATATTTTACGTAGTAGCTTGAAGTGTTGCCATTGGTTTGTCTCTACAGGAGACACACTCATTGTTGAGGAAGAAAAAAACAAGCCAAAGCCTCAGGATCGTCCTGCTGTAACTAAAGCGCCATGTCTAGAAGCCTCACCCATACTAGCACGTCGAGTGGTCCCGGCTGACAACTCCTGCCTCTTCACTAGTGTGTATTATGTGGTGGAAGGAGGTGTTTATGACCCTGCTTGTTCTCCTGAGATGCGAGGCCTGATTGCACAGATTGTGTCAAGTGACCCTGCAGCTTACTCCGAAGCAGTACTAGGAAAGTCCAATGAGGAGTACTGCTCCTGGATAAAGCGTGACGACACCTGGGGAGGAGCTATTGAGGTCTCAATCCTGTCAAAGTTTTACCAGTGTGAGATCTGTGTGGTGGACACTCAAACTGTCCGAGTGGATCGATTTGGGGAAGATGCTGGCTACCACAAACGCGTGCTGCTCATCTACGATGGCATCCACTATGATCCACTGCAGAAAGAGATGCCCGGCTCTGATGCCCCGCCCCAGACTATCTTTTCCACCACAGATGACATAATCCTGGCACAGGCCTTAGAGTTGGCAGATGAAGCTCGCCGCAAGCGGCAGTTTACAGACGTTAACCGCTTTGCATTACGCTGCATGGTGTGCCAGACTGGCTTAGTGGGACAAAAGGAAGCTCGTGAGCATGCCAAGGAGACCGGCCACACCAATTTTGGTGAAGTTTGAACTTTTTTTTCTCCTACCTTTCTCCTAAATACAACAAAACAACCCTGTGCCCATGTCTGACAACTGTCTGCTTGTGTGATCCTCTACCTCACATTGCCCACTGACATCTACGGAGAATCTGCAGGCACTGTGTTCAGCCTCTAACCTGTTCAGTATTGCTCTTAACTGCTCAGTTCTCAAAGTAAGAAACACTACTGCAGTGCTCCGATGTCTTTCAGCCATCATGTCTGCTAGGAGTGGTTTTAAACCTGGTTAACTGGCTCAAACAAAACATGCAAATGATTCTTAGGAATTCTTTTAATCTGTTTAAATTCCTTGATAGTTGGGTCGAATTGACACAAACCAAATAACGACCAACGTGTTTCCAGCACTTACTGAGTGACTGTCTAATGAAACCCCACTATCTGGTTCGATGGAGATTTTCAAGCAACTTCTAAAAATGATTTGCACTGTGTTCGGATCCTCTTCACTATTGTCTTAAACACAGGACACTACGTTTGACTGTTACTCATCATGTTGGTAGCATGCAACAGTTTCTTTTTTTTTTTTGCTTTGTGGACAGATTTGTTTGTCAGAATCACTTCAAAAACACAAAACTTATCATTTGACTATTGGTATGAACTGATCAGTATAGTTGGGCTGTGAATGCTAAGCTGGATGTATTTATACATGCACACAACATTGGCTGGTGACAGTGAAGCTTGAGATTGTGTTTTGAAACAGTATCATTTTGCAAATTGTGATCCAAACTGATCCTTTTGGGTCGTTTTGATATTGCAACATTGTTTATCTGTGAATTTATTTTAAATTAGATTAAATAAAATAATGGTGCTGAAAACAGTAATGGTTGTTCTCCACTGATATAACTGAAGAGGTTTTCTGAAGTGTAATTTTTATTTGTGCATAACTTCATGTCATCATGCTTTTAGAATTAATCCTTTTGAAGAAACAATGTTGCAGATTTTGAAAAACATGCTTTTGAGTATTGCATTTCAGAACAAATGAGTGTACTGTGACTGATCTGAAACAAGTCAGTTTAAGACGCACTGTATAAGATCCTGATAATTTACCATTAGCTACAGCCTGTGCATTAATCAGGATTAACTGTTTACCTCTCATATTTACATCTTGGTTTTTGTAGTCAAAACTGCCAGTCTGTTACAGTGTTTGTTGCACAGTTGGACGACGTTCTCACATTTTCAGTTCTAGCCAGGCATCTTTATTTATTCATTATGATTATTCCACAATGCTCACTGCCTATATTGATCAAGTATGGACATATTAAACAGATCAAATGTTATAACAGGAAGTGGCCAGTTAGGTATTTGTGGTATTAGTGCTTTTCCTTGAAGCCCAGTATATTATGCAGAATACAGATTTGTTGCCAAATAAGGTACATTTAACAAGCTTGGCCATTCTTTGATTATTTCTCGTCATTGTGTGAATGTGAATTGCTACTCTCCCACAGTTTTTATCACATTAGCTAGTATATTTTAACGGTGATTGATCTTGCATAACGGTGAATCTATGAAAGAATTTGTTGTATTTTGTAATAACTATGTTCTCATGACTCTTTAGGGACAATAACAATGAATGTTGCACACAGAGCACTGCAGAATAACTGGATTTACTTGATTTTTTTTCAGTGTTGTGTCACAAATAAAGGCTGTAGCCAGTGATGCTGTGTGTGAGTCGTTCTGTATCAACCATTTGTTTTTGTCTTATTCTATCGTAGTGGGATTACCCAGGTTATTTTAAGGAACATTTACTCTCTCGTAATAGGATCTGAGACTTGTTAACCCACTGTTTGGCCAACAGCTACTACAAAGAGGCCATGTTACAGATGGGAACATACAGAAGAAAATGCAGTGAACATTTAGGCATAAACTGGTAAAGATTTAGCTGAAATGTGTTGAATTGTCTTTTATTGCAGATTACAGAAGAGCTAATCCTAATAGAATTGATAGTATTGGATTGAATAATTATTTATACTGAATATTTTACAGGTGTACCTATTATGTGGCCAGTGTGTGGAAATCAGGTAACAGAAATAAAATAATGTGGAGATTGAAGGTGAGAGCTAATTAAAAACTAATTTCTGTGAAATTATTTGAAAGCTAATAGCAGCTACCTCACCCTTTGTGTATTACAAAATTATTTTTATGAAATTATAATGAATATTTGTTGGTCTTGGATCACCCTTTCACACCACAGTTCCACATTAGGATACGTCTTAGAAAAATAAAAAACAAAACCACAGTTCAACAAACATGGTAAAACTACTGGCAAAAAGTGTTTTCTTAATATGTCTATTCATAAAAATTCAGGCCGTTCTGCAAACATAGCTTCAGTTAAACCATAAATAAGTTTAATAATTAGTTTGCATCCCTGGCAGCAGTATCTGGGCATTAACTCCTCGCTCACCATAGACGCTGATTAGTCATAGGTTACTATGACGACGCGTCTTTAGGTGACCGCTGCGTTCTGATTGGCTACAAGCTTAGGGCACAAAGTCCTTCGTGCAGGTATGTTAGAGCTGCTCACTCACCGCGTCCTCATTAGTCCGACAGGCAGGAGAAGTTACTCATGCGGACATCTAGCAGGTATGTGATCCTGTCATCTCTACTCACTGTCGTGTTAGACTCAGCTGCTTGTTTTAACGTAGAAACTGTTTTCGTAACGTGTGCAATTGAGTTTAAAAGAAATTATGGCCATTTTATCAAGTGCGTCCTGCTTTTAAATCGTTTCTGAGAATAACTCCTACCCATTTCATTATTACCCATACACCTGATCTGTATATTCATGTATCGTTTTTATTATAAAAGGTAATTTAGCCAAATAATCTTGGACATTGTTGAATCAGAAGGCAGAGGGCCGAAGGTCAGCAGTAAAACAAACTGGAAAAAATGAACAATGATAATTCCCCTAGTTGCATAATCATTTTTTAAGGATTATAAATCCTTGATGACTTGCTCCTTTATAGCCACAATCAAGTAAAACTGTGACTTTGTTTCTGGGTCAGAGTATGTCATGCTATAACATTTATAGCCTCGACCTCTGCAGCGTGGTTGTACCGCATTTGGAGTTTTCTACCAGTTGCTACTGTGTTTATCTGTATGGAGATAACATGGAGATAAATGTCCTTTTGCTAGAAACGGATGGTGCCGCATTAAACACAGTCAACATTATCTCACAGTTCCACTGTGCTGATTCATATCCTGATCGGCTTGCAGGGGGCATTTCCATATTGACATGGAGACAGGGGCTTTACGTTTTTACAGGGATGGGATGACATGGCAAATTACAAACAGACGTGCTTTTGTGCCTCCCTCGGCTTTTCTTGCAGTGTTTCCCTCTGGTTGTAACTTAGCCAAAACAACTAGACAGAGGCCCTTTTATCGTAAGCCTCCAGCTCGGTTTCTGCATTGATTTATTATGGAACACTTTGTTTTTCAGGTAGATATCAAAACACCTGTTCCTTTATTGTCTAATCAGGGAGATGCTTTTATTCAGTGTTTCGTTTGGTGTACACATTTCAGCATCACTGCAGGATGTAACCAATCCCTGACCACGGCCTCACAATTCACTTTGCTTTTTGCTTTGGCTGAGCATACATATTTTCATACATAATCAACAAAACACTAATAATAGATTGTTACAGCAGCACAACATGGCCAGATTAGATATTGCACGCTGTAGCTTTCAGGGGACGATTGCTGTTGCCTTCCACTCCCTGAAACTGATCCGGTTGAGAAAGATTAGGAGTGCCATGTGTGCTGTAATCTGAGTCACGCGTGGTAAGAGGACTAGTTTGATATCTGTCATTCACTAACAGCAACGACTGGGGTGCATCAGACACATGCACAGGAAGGTGCATGGGAAGGAGATGATTTTTACACCGGTCTGTGAAGTCTAATAAATAACACACTACTGGTCTGTCTACAAATCCAGCCTCTATAGACCATTGCAGTGTTATATAAACTACCTGTATTTTACATTAGTGCCAAATATTGCACTTTCTAATTGAGACTAAACTGCTAGACACTAAGAGACAAAGCTTACTGGATCCCTTTTTAAAATTATTGTATTTCTGCGGTAACTTATTCTTGTGCCTGTGGGGAGACATTGCATCATGAAGACTATAGGCCTGTCAACACAATATTTCCTTTATGGGAACTTTACATAACAAAAAAAATATGAACCATTATTATGCCACCAAATATGTCTATCTAGTGCCTTACAGCCCAATTTCGTTTACAATTTAATTCCTTCTCCTGTGATACCTTGTCCTAGAACCGCTATGCTGCAGCATAATAAAACTGGATCTGAACTGGATTTATTTGTAGTTGTAAACAGCTTATGAGATACAGTTCTCTAATGTCCAATTCACATTCAGATTTAAAAAAGTGCACACACAATTTTTTATTGCGTTAATTAAAATATACAGATCTGCTCTTATTGTCAATATAATACGTGTCACGCTTACAGGCTAAACATGTAAAAGTTATCTAGTCATGTGGTGAAACTCTGAGTTATCTTTGTATAATTTCATCCAGAGCCAATACACGGTGATCTGTGAGTGATCAGTCTGACCTGGAGCTGTCCAGGCTCCTGTGGTGCTGATTACTGTTCCCTTGGCATATGTACCAGTGAACCCCTATCCAAATGTTAGTTCAGCTTCACTAGGATCACACAGTTAGTTTATACTAAACTTCCAGGTCTATTTCTGACATATACCTATTGATTTATCATCTAACATATATAACCTTTTTTTTTCTGCAGAGATTAGAAATTTCAGCTTAAAGTTTGCACCAGGTAACACGAACATGATTGTGTGACATATTAATGAGCAAGTAGTTTTATAATTTAAATTGTAATTCAACTGTCTATTTCCAAAGGGAAATACAACAATCTGCGTCACATTTGATAAGTAGGGCACGAGGATGCCCAGAAGTGATACCTGGCCTGGTGGCATTGGATTGGAGACCATGACTGGCATGGACAGTGCTGGCAGTTGTGACAGTGTTGTCAGTGCTAATTCTGGCTTTGTAAGTGACCTCACCCACTTTAATTTGAGAATGTGTGTTGTTCTGCTCCAAGTTGTTCAAAAGTATGAACTACCAAGATGAAATCATGCTAAAGGATGAATGTTTTGTGTCTAATGAAAGGTTTAATGAAAGACCTTTTCAGAGCAAACATTAAATTCTCTTGAAGTTTATCACTTTTAAAAATTGTATTTGTTTCAAAAGATTTCAAAAGACTCATTGTTTTATGTATTACAGAGTGACGACAGTCTGGGGCATCTGTCTGCTGAAGAGAAGGCTTGCCTCATGTTTTTGGAGGAGACTATTGAGTCTTTGGATACTGAGGAAGACAGCGGTTTGTCCAATGATGAACCTGACCGACTGCCTGGACCTGGCAACGTTGCTACCAAACTGGCTGATCTCTCAGCCTCCATGAGCAAAAGCAAACTAAATGGTATGTGAATATCTGGGGATAGATGCAGAATTAGCTGTACAGCAGTCAGTGAAACGCGTCGTAGTACTAGTGACAAATACGTACTTGTGTGTCTTTCAGGTTCCCTGACACCTGTGTCTGAAGGACCCCTAAAGAAAAATGTGGAAGCCAAACCTATACAGAGCTACCTGGTTCCTACACCTCTGGTTTTGGCAAGGAGCCCTCCACGTTCTCTACCTAGTACTAAACCGGGAAATCCTCCAGACAAGAACCTCTGCTCTAGGGCTCAGTTAACTCCATCGAGCAACAAAGCTGACCAGACATCTCTTGCTCCTCCAGTGCCCTTGGAGGTTAATGTGGTGATACCTCCTCCAGGAAAACCCAAGGACAATTCATTCAGAACAGCTGAGGTCCCTTTACCTAGAGGACCTCTCTCCTACGATGCACTTGTTCATCTCCGAAAGAGTGCCTCCACAAAGAAGACCCCATTGTGTCCTACAGTTGATCATACTATAGACTTGGACAAGCACCTTCCAGCCACAATGGAAGGCCAAAATGTTGGAAAACTACCAAGACCTGACAGATCTAATACTAAAACTGGTCCACCAGCCGTGGCCCCTAAACCCAAGAGGATTCCTGCTGACTTATCAGTGAAAGGACTTAATGAAGCATCAGTCAAAACCCCAGATTTGTCAGACAGTGTCAGGCATGCACCAGATCCCCAGCTGGTTAGGCTGGAAGCTTTGCAGAAGCTAGGCATATTACAGGAAGAAGAGCTAGAAAATGAGATGGTAGATTCTGCATCTCCTCCTAAATCCCACTCCTCCTCACACCCACTGCCTGACAGATTCACTAGAGGTCCACCCAGTGTTAACCCATCACGAAGCCCATCGTTTTGTTATTCTCAAGTGCCCACAGAGCCAAAGAACAGGTCTCTACAGAGCAGCTCCAGTTTCCACCACTATTCCAGATGTGACCATCAGCCTGCATCTGTACAACATCCTCCTCCAGCCAATGGATTGAAAGCGGCTAGTGTAGCACGTTCCGCTACGACAAACCACCACCAACAACCAAACAGACACATGACACCAGCAGAGCCAATCAAAACCACCACAGCAGCTCAGCCTGGAGCCCACAAAGCTTCAAACGCAGTTCCATACACTGTGATGGTGGTGCCTGGGATGGGGACTGATCGGAAAGAAGCCCTCAGAAAGCTGGGCCTGCTCAAACAATAAGATGCATAAAGAGCAGAGTGTGCCTGCGGGAATGCTCTGTTCAAGTGAACCATCAGCTTAGAGAGCGTTAGAGCATTAAGCAGGATCATGGCACGTGGACAAATGAAAGCAGAAGAGGATCAAGAATAGGAAAAATTTAAAGGGCAACACCACTATTTTTATTTGGGGAGTGACAGCGTTCCTATTAGACGGCCCTTTACCCCAACTACCATCTGAAAATGTACCATTCAAACCTGTGGTGTTTCACGTTAGATGTGAAAACTGTTTAACTTCATTGACTCTCATTGAATCAGAATCTATGGCTGTGTGTGCTGTAACAGTCGCTGCTATCGCCTCCAAATCAGATGCAGCATTACATCACTGAATGCTGCGTTCACTAATACAGACAACTTCATGACTATGTACAATGATTTGTCATCATTCAGCAATAAACAATTCCATTATAGAAAAAAAAGCCTTAATACTTACAGATGTGCCTGTAAATAAACCGTTGAGTGTATTTTGGAGTATGTTTGAAAATTTTGCTTGTGAACTGCAAAAGTATTTTGTGGTGATTTTTCAGTGTTTTCTGAACTAATCAATAAGGTCTAATGTTACCAGATCACCAATTTGTTGTATTGCTCCACTATTTTATACAGTCTAGATGGTTTGGATGGTTCATGCAACTGTCTTTCTATTATAAATATTGAAAATCCATAATAAAGAAAATGACAATGTGATTATTTCTACATACAGACCTCTTCATTTCAATATAACTAAAAATGAAAAGTTCTTTTTAATTGTGCTATTAATCAGTGAAACAGTTTAGTTTAGACCGTTTGACTTGTGATTTTAAATTTTGATTAGCCTTTTAGACAAAAAGACAGAGACCTTTTAATTAGGCCAGACCTTCATCCCTGTCAACCAGTACAAACTTTACATCTCTGCATCATTTAAAACCTCACTTACAGTATGACTAAGAGTCTTACTACTCAACTTACACGCCACTCGGGCGATGAGAAAGCCTGATCAGCGCATCAGTCATCTGACTATCTTGAGCCCAGCCTCTGTGTGAACTCAGCAGACCAGTGCTTTCCTTTCTCTGTGTCCTCTGTATTCCTGCATGCAGGACTTTTAATTCCTGACTATTCATGTGTTATGTAACAGTCTCGATGTTTGAACTGACTTGGTGTGTGGCTGATTATTACAAGGAACAATTACAGCTGCCTTTTGTAGTGTTACGTCTCAGTACTGACAGGGGCTCCTGCATATCCAGTATCTGTGTCTAGTATGTCTGCACACAGGAACATACAGGGTGTCAAATTTTGAAACTAACACTGTCACAGTCCTGCAGGTCAAGTAATATTAAACAATGGACAAAGAAATCAGACTAAAGCCAAAACTGGCAATTTGATACTTGGACAGAAACATGAGCTGTACAAAAGATTAAACTGATCAGTGGAGATGCTATGCCTGTATTTAAGAATTAAAAAAGACACAAAACAATAAACACTTACAACTTAGGTTTTGTGCATTTGCTATAACTCTAGACACTAGATGTACAGAGCATGGCAATATGGGAATAACCTAAAGATGTGATTATTAAAATAAATCTGAGGAAACGTTCATTTCATTTTCTATTTTATAGTCCAAACATTTATTACAAATTGTTAAAACTTCAAAAGAGATTAAGATAACGAGACACCAAAACCCACAACGCTGACCCCAGAGGTCACATGTAATACGAGTTGTCAACAATCTCCTGCCTACGAAAGGCCTCTGGGACCACCTTTGAAAAAGTACAACTTATGTATACAAGTCAGGTTTATATTGCTTAAGTTAATAATAATAGTTGCTAAGTTGAATACATAAGGTGAATACATTGATTTATTTTTTGTTCAGAAGTAAGTGCAGAATGTTAATCGTTAGATCAGGAGCAGTATTAATTGTAGTCACAGTCAGAAAAATACTAATACATTTAAAGGTAGTAGGACTTTGAGTGCACAAATCCCACCTTTTCAAATACAGTACTAAAATTCATAGGTAGCATTGTGTTCGAAATTAACATTTGAAAGACGATTGCTTTACAACACATGACATAAATGAACTGTACAAACTGTACTTATAAAAAACATTCTTTGATCATTTTATTAAGCCAAGTCCAGAAGAAAATGAAACGCAGTGCATTAGCAGGCATGGACTCTCACGGTGCTTTCATATCTCCTCGTTATAGATGTGAGGTTTGCTTTTTTTGCGCTTGACCTTACCGTTGGACATGTGGCTACCCAGAGACTCCAGGCGGAAGGGACGCGGCAGGATGGCGTCTGAGCTTACAGGTGGGTTCACGGTGGAACTGCTCATAGGTAGGTGGGTCCCACCATTGACGAGGGGGGGAGAGCGGGTGGCTGTAGAGAAGAGCCTGTTAGAGTTGGTGAAACTAATAAAGAGAAAATGTTGCTGCTACTAAAAACTGGCTCAGTGGTATCCTTCAACATTTTACATTATGAGAATTGAAATGGCGTTTTAGATTTTTTTTTTTAGATCAAATATGAATATGGATAAAAAATTTAAACATAAAATACATGTATGTACATTTTTTACCGTGTTGTAAAGTTCTAAACTTTTCAACTGTTATAATGATTACATGTATGATCATGATCATCAAGTGTTAAACTATTTCTTCAGTGGGTGTGTGCAGGTCCTAGTGTTACCATGTCCCTTTGAAGTGTCACTTCCAAGCAGTTGGCTGGCTCTCTTTGGCTTGAAGTAGTTGATGACGATGTTCTCGCTGTCACTGCGGTCCAGCATTTCTTTATACCGGTCCTCTACCATCTGCTAAAACACATGGGAGTGTGTGTCAGTGTATTAGTGTGTGTGATACAGAAACACGAGAGTATGTGTGGAACAGAAACACAAACACACCATGAGTGGCTCTCCACTGTCAGCAGCTGAATCTCTGCGAGCTAAAAGTTTTGGAGGCACTGCTATGAGAATCAAAGAAAGCAACATAACTTATTGAAATCAAGTCTCACAAGCTGCATTGCTACTTAGAACTGATACACGCGACATGTTTCACCTGATGGTAGCGTTGTTTTCTGCACCGTCACATCTGGCAGCCTCCATGCGTTGCTGTCCTCGTCCCAGACTGCCTCTTTCTTCAGTCGGTCCAGGTTGCTGTAGTTGCAGTCACGCCTGACCAGAGGCACCATACGTTCCAGGAGGCCATGCAGTAGCTGGCCCTCCCTCTCCAGCCGCCGGATAGTTGCCAGGTAGTCATTTCTCTCCACCTCAAATTCTGCCTGCAGGTCGCGTATCTCCAGTTTGGCTGCTTTTAGCTGTCCCAAACGGTTTATTTGATTTTATGGGCAAATTCAACTCTTTGCATTATTGACTCAGCACATAATCTGTTGTGTGTAAGTGTAAGGCTCTAACAGCAGAAAAGGCAGACTATGAACAAACAGAAGCAACATATCTTAGAGAGATATGAGGCATCTATAACAGAATAGCAGACTAAAAGCAGTACATTCCTTTGAGAGGGAATAGTTTCATTTTTGAAAATGACTGATGTCTATCATATCATATCACGTTTGTATTATATGTTTGTCCTGCAGCTGCTGTGACCCACCTTGCCCTGCACCTTAGCTAGGATTTGGCTTTTGGCATAGACTTCATCTTGGATGGAATTGTAGACATTCAGCAGCACGTTTTCGCTCTCCTCGCTGTTCTCTGACAGAGCCTGTATAAGCTGATCTTTTCTCTGGTCTGCAACTTTCTTCCTCTGCCTGTGTTTCTGCTGTAATTCTTTGTTCCTGGCCTGTTCGCCTCCTACCACCTCCTGCTCCAGCTGCTGCAGCCTGTAAAGTTCACAGACAAATTGGGATGATGCACGGAGTGAGCAGTGAGTGTCAACTATAATATAATGTGTTACTAAAAAAGGCTCTGTAAGAATGTACAATGAGTGAATGTGTGTGAAAATTCTCTCATCCGTTCCATTTCTACAAATATAAAGGCAAGACACTGATGAAGACACTGATCATTAGCACACAGCGAACACCCAGTATTCATCATATATTTTTTACTAAGCTATGATGCATAAAATATGATATGATGATGAAGTATACAAGCTGCTGACAGTAAGGCCCACCCATCAGGCTGCATGTCATTTTGTGTGCGGTTTCAACGCACAGGCTTACAAACCTTTCCAGGACCTGTTTCTGGTCCAGAGGTCCCTCTGTGGCAATACCAGATGAGTCTGTGAGCCCATCTCCGTGTGGACTTTTTTGGACGCCAGCGTCAGCACGAAGTACAGCAGCCTCCTGCTCCAACATGAGGAATGACATCCAATATGTTTCTAATGATTCAGGCAGTCATTATTGATTTTGTGTTTTTTCATGTTATAAGCACAAATGTTTTTACATAGGTATTGCTTACTGTGGAGGTGGTGGAGTGCAATTTCAAAGACGCTTCCTCAGCTGCACTGTGGTGCACTTGATCATCACTGTGATCACGCTGGTCTTCAGTGACCTGCTTCACACAGTTGGAGTCTGATGTAGGGAAATAAAACAGTGTATAACAGTGTCTGAGTGTGCACACAGCAATAAACAGGAACATGAAAAGGAATGTATAGCATGGCTGTCGTTTTCTGATACCATTCTTTGGAACAGAGCTCCCCCTGCTGGCTCGGGTCTTCTCTAGACGAGACAGCTTGGTTTCATAGGAGGCACGCAGGGTGGCAATATCCTCCTGCAGCTTTGCTTTGGATTCCTGCTGGGCATTGTACTCATCCTGCAGCTTGGCCAGTCTCTCTTCATACTCCTGTGGAAAGAAGACCATACAAACCTGTGAATCACTGGGTTCTTATCCATGGCATAGAGGGATGTGATACTGGTATGTCAAAAGCCTTTATTTGCCTCTTTAATCTTCTCCTTATCTGCTTCTGTAGTGCTGGACTGTGGCCTTAAAGACACATCTGGGGTCTCCTCAGACAACTGACTAGCTACCAAAGCTGGGTGAGAAAAAACCCCATTATAATTATTCAACGAGGAATAAGATGAAACTAAATCCTATACAGTACATATAAAAAGGTGTTTCACTAACTTAAAAAAAAATAGTGACAACAGGGATGTCACTTACCGGAAAGATTGGCAGAGCCTAGCTGACCTGAGATCAGAGCCCGCAGCTTCTTGATCTCTTCTTGATACTCTCGGAGCAGAGCATCCTTGGGATCCTCATTGATGCGAGGTCTATTCTGGATGCTCTTGGCCCGGTTTGCATAGCGCAATGTGCTCAAGCTTTCCTCATAGTTATTATCTGCAGGGGACAGACAGGCGATCATCAAGGTCCGGGTGTTGCCTCCCAAAGAGTCCTGCAGCAGCCTGGTCAGCTTTGAGTCTCGGTAGGGGATGTGTTTGGAGCGGCCATCCACCAGGGCAGAGATGACGTTTCCCAGGGCCGAAAGGGAGAGGTTTATCTTAGTGGCCTCACGCAGCCGCTCACCAGTCGCACCAGTTTTTGACTGACGCTCACTTCCTGCCAGGTCAACAAGGTTGAGTTTACCTGCTCGTAGATGGTCCTGACCAGCTGCATCTGAGAAACACAAAATAGACTGATCTTCATCTGAATTCATTATAAAATTGGTAAAGATAATTGGACTTTATTTTGGAGCAAATACACATTACATAAGATTACATTAGAATTTTATAAATAAAGATATTAGGGATACTCTTCTGTGAAGGCGGAAACATATTAAGAAACAACTACACACTACAACACATTCTGAAATACACCAAGCATAGCCTGATGATAAGGTACATTCAACTTTGAAGTTGCCTACTAATCATTGGGTCATCAGCCTTTACCACATATTAAATAGATTAGAGTGACATGTGATTTAGCATATTAAAGGTATTGAAATGTTTACCAGTGTTGCAGATCTCCAAATGGATGGTAAAAATTGAGTGGGAGCGGGAGGAGTCTTTGTTCATTAGTGTGTAGGCCACTGCCCGGTTCTTCCAGCCCTGCTCTATGATTCTCTCACACTCCCCCACGCTGTGCACAGTGTGCAGGGAAAGGTCCCGGACATACACCCCGTGCTCTGGGTGCTCTTTCAGCTGGCCATTCATCAGCCACACAGAAAAACACACAGTCAAAATCTGTGGTGTTGTTCAAAGGCATGGACCTTCAAGGATTTGTAACTAATGTATCACCATAGCAACATGTAAAAGGCAAACTATAGGCACAGAGGTCATTCTCTGAGAATCTGAGTTTTCAAAATAAAAGTAAAAATCAGTTTGGCATCCAATGTTTTAGACAATGTAGCCTGGTTTATTTTTTGAAACAACAATGCTTCTTCTTGACACTGACCTCCAGTCTCTGTTTGGTGTTGTTTCCCAAAAGGTCCCTGACTTCTTCATTGTAAATCTCCAAGTAGGAGGTCCTCACCAGGAATTTAGTATTTTCTGCACACTAGCTTGCACATAGGCAAAGATAATTAAATGGTTCTGAGCAGACAAGGCATAAACAGCTTATATTACATTATAGTTACAGGCTGAAAGGTGTGACCTGTTTACATATGAAGGACAAGAGAATGGATGTGGCATGTTAAGGCAACCCACCTGAATACTCTCAAAGATGTGCTCAAAGGCCCGTGGGATGATTCCCTTCTGGGCTGCGGGCTCAGACACCCCCTGCATGGTGAAAGACTTACCACTTCCAGTTTGACCATAGGCAAAAATGGTGCCATTATAACCCTCAGTAACACTCTGTGAAGAAAAATAGACCCTGTGACCGTAGGAAATGACAGGAGAGTGCTGATTTAATAATGAGCCTTGTGGCAGTAAGATATAGGGCTACTTGAGGTGTCCAGTGACAAGCGCGCTGCGTCGGTGATGCCTCCATCTCCAAACCTCACTGTGCCTGTTGCCACAGAAAGCAAAAAGAATCAAACCTGTTTCCAGTAGCTCACCTCAACCAAAGCACAGGCGCTCTCGTTATACATCTGCTCAGTGGTTTGATCAATGAAGTAGGTCCCATCAAAGGTGAACTGCTTGGCTGGCTCATCTGCTGCCCCGGGCTTCTGTATGAAGCACTGGCAGCGGTTCAGGTCCATGGACAGGCCCATGTGGGAGCCCAGAGCCTTCTCCCGGTCATTGAGGGGCCTGCACCGAACGACCACCTTCACCGACTCTGACCCCATGTCTCACCGTTCTCTCCGCAGCAGCAGGCTTCGGGCGTAAAAGCGGAGGAAGCGGTACATTTATAAAGAACGTGGCGACAGAGTCATGTTTCAGCAACATGTGCTAACGCTAACCTGGATAATGAGATGCCAAGCGCATCTATTAACAGCTTACAGCTCACATACAACGCGGACGACGCGCAAACATCATGCGCGACAAGAACAACGCTCGACGGAAGCAACTCAAAGTGAGGAGAGAGAAATATTTCCAGACACTGCGCTGGTTGCCTCTGTCGTGAAGCCGCCTTGTCGCAACAGGTCCCCTGCCATTCCCCTTCACTTCTGATGGCATGTGAAGTTGCCTAGCAACCACAAACTACCGGCTAAATCTGTCACACAACCGCGGCCATTTTAGCAACGAGGGCGTGAAGTGGTTTAGCGGTCAAATAGTGAGCAGGAGCCAAAATGATTAGGTTTCACTCTTTGTATGCACTCCGGAATAAAATAGATCTGTTCGCCACAGGAGAACTCTTCGTGACGGTGTTGGGTCACTTCTTGAGTCTTCTTCTACATTTAGAAAGCAATGTTTTAGTCTGTTTATAATGTTATGTTACACATATATAACAACATACGTGTGCAAAAACAAACATTATTCGATTGGTTGAAACGGAGTGTAGAGCTCAAAGGACTGGTCAAGCAGTTGACTGACAACATCCAACAGTGAATGAATTAATTAATTCATTCCACAAGTTATTAAAACATGCCAAGTAAAGTGTTTATGAACATTTGAGCAGCCACGTCCCACGACTGCACCACCAACGCCCCCCAATGCTCATCATCTTTGAGAAGCTAAACATTACAACCTAGTAAATATTGCTTAATTAACTCTATACTGGCCACTGAGTCTACAGCCAGTTTGTACAGGAGCATAGGATAAATATGAATGGAGTAATTGCACAAATTCACTATGTGAAAATATAGATTATAATTGATGTCACAGTCACATTATCTTACACCAAGATACATCCTTGTGCATAGTAGTCCGGCTTAAATGTGCTCTTGGTGTAACATTCAAAGACACGCACATAAAAAAAAAAAATCAATGGTATGTGTTCCAATGTATTAGTGTAACTTGTTTACAATTCAAGAAAAAAGGAAGACAAACAAATATGCCTTCGCCATTAGGTGCAAGAATATACAAACGTTTCTGGG
The DNA here is from genome assembly GCA_030770545.1 of Macropodus opercularis. Lineage (NCBI taxonomy): Eukaryota > Metazoa > Chordata > Actinopteri > Anabantiformes > Osphronemidae > Macropodus > Macropodus opercularis. The sequence goes on from CM061099.1 coordinate 8,714,549, forward strand.
TCTCACATCATAAAACATGAATAAACTCTAAAGCTTTGGCAGCACATGGAAATATAAAAATGTTTTATAAAAATTATATATACATAAAAATGCAGCAAGCAGAACATAACACACGAAGTACCCTTTGATTGAAATACAAGTGCTAATACTATCAAAAGGTGCATTCTACTTTACAGTTTGTGAAGACTCCCAATAACACCACATGTGATTTAACAGTTTGAGATAAGATATTTGCAAATAGAAAATAAAGTGTCACTTATTTGGGATACCGGACCTTTGCAAGTCACGTGGTCCAGTGTTTAGACCCATTCCTTTTTGGAGCTACTTTTAAATTTGGTATCTCTAAAGCTCTTGTGAATCTTCAGTGCGTTCTGTTTGCTGGTCGTTTCCTCCCACTCGTAGCAGTGGTTTACTCGGGCACAGCTTAGCAGACAAGGCAGCTCGTCCTGCATCTCAGTGTAATATTCAATCAGCTCTGCTATGGAACTGAACTCGATCTTGCATTTCTGTGACAAAGATAAAGACACAGATAAGTTACTATAAAACAAATATCACAACTAGGGCTAGACAGAAACACCTGTTTGCAAATATATTTAGGTGGATGATGGGACAATTTAACCTGTCCATGATGTCTCACAGCAATAAAAATCTGCTGAAATTATGTAACTAGAAGAGAGTTTGGGAGTTTAAATGCATAGATCTTGTGGTTACTAATCGCCTTTTCATATCAACAATTCTGCTTATTGGTCAACCAACCTTTTATAAACAAGCAATAATAATGTAATTAATTTGGGTTTTAAGAGGGTATAATAATATTGATGCTGTTCTAATGGAGTCCAAATACATAGTCGTATACATAATATTTTAATATGAACTCCTACACATACAGTTTTGTGAAATTAGAATATGCATCAGTATAAATTATATCAATATAAACACATTTATGATGTATAAAGAGTCAAAAAACGACAATAGGTTAAACATTTCAATTTAGATCATAATCTTCCTAATTGTAGTTTACTATATAATAATTCTCATGATTGATGTTATATTGAGAAAACAATTACCTGCAGGAGGAATTTCCCTTTACGTGTGTTTTCTATGCGGTGGGTGACCAGACCAGAGGGAAAGTGAATGACGAGAGAGGCACATTTGGGTTTTTTAAGATGGGAGCACAGCAGGAAGGAACCCAAAACATCATCTGCAAGCAGAGAGTAGCTGCTGTCACTGCAACACAGAGAGGAAGCCATTAAAAAAAATACACAATACACAAAAGGCATCTATGGGAGAGTTCAGGGGAGACACCTACGTTGCGATACCAGCCCAACACCACACTGCTTGAGCCAGAGCCTCTTCTGTTTCTGCCAGGGTTGGAGTGTGGGACTCTCTCACATGTGTCTTTGTTAGTTCTTTTTCTGTTGTACACAGTAAGTAGTAAATATTCAAAATCTGTTTAAGTTCCAACAAATCAAAAATTGTAATTAACCCACCAGCCTTGTTTGTGTTGGAAAATATGACAGTGGCAAGTGGTAAAGAAATAAGCCATAAAGCCGAAGCTGCGTTTTTAACACGGTGAAGCCTTGTGTACTGACCGACGTGAGACAGGTACCTTTTCCATCAAGTAAATGACCAAACACTACCATCTGACACCACAACAGACAGTGAGCGACTGCCCATCACCAACCACTGATGGTTTGCTTTACCTAATAAACTCTCTGATTCTCGAAAGCGCGCTGTGAACACTTGGCCCACCTTGACACACACTCAGTTGCTCTTGAACGCTGCGCTGTTTGACCGGCGTGAAGGTGAAGGAGCGGTAAGCCCCAGAGCGCAGCACTTTGTTGCGCATGGCTTTCTTGCGCGACAGGGAAGGGGAGGAAGTGAGGCAGGCGTCATCTTGGCCTTTGTGGAAGTCCTCGGAAGGCAAAGGGTTTTTCTGCAGATGAGAGAGAAGATTACATTTACACAGCCTTATTAAGGGGAGTGCAATGAAACCTATCATCATGGTCACCACTATATTGCTTGACGTAAAAAATCATCAAAATAACAAAAATGTGAAAATTGCAGTTCAAGAATGAGATTATCTACATAGAACAAGATATTAAGGTCCAAACCTTGGTGCCCAGCAGCAAGCCTTGAAAGGGGGCTCTTCTGAAAGACACTAGGGCACTGACACTGAGAGGGAACCCGTGGTTGAGCAGCGAGGGGTTACGTCGAGGGGCTGAACCAGCTAATTCAATATGGGCCTCGTCTGGGTGCTTCTCTAAATACACCAGCTGAAAACAGCGGCACAGCAGCAGGTTCAGAAACTGTGCCTACAGGAGAGAAAGGTAAAAAAATCCATCAGTGTTGGCAGGATCGGTGTTGAAGGATAGATTGAGCTGCAGGAGTTGAGCAATAAAACAACACTACATAAACTAAGGAGAGGTTTTGACTATGATGGTGTTAAACTGATCTTCTTTTCTGCTGCTTATACTATTTCTGCTGATAACATCAGGGGAACCTTGCAAACTTTCGCAAGGATATAGTTCATTAAGCTCGAACCTGAAACAATGGAGACAAGTCAGTTTTGGTTTACATCTTCATTCGCGTTTCGATGGATGCATCAGAGTACAGGACCTCGTGCATGCATAATTATGTTAGATGCATTTCCCAGCAAAGCACCGCTGACCATTCAGCCCGAACAGGTTTAATCAGTTAAAGGAACTGGAAACACCTGTGTGGGTGTGAGGGGTACTGGATGAAATGCTAACGTCAACTAGACTCATTTGCCTTTCATACGATAAACATCTCAGACAGGTCAACAGTCTCCAAAAGCACAGTGAACACATCAGTGAATCAGAGACTAATCGATACCTGTACAGTAAAATTCGAATAGATGCCGCTTTAATGAATGTGTGTAGAAATAATAAACTTTGTTACATCTTTCTGTGAAAAGTTTCCTCGTTTAAAAAAAGGTCCATAATGTCAAAACCCAAATATTTGTTGTCTTACAGCTCGGGCGTGTCTAGCCTGGAAGACATGGCAGTACAGCTGGGCGTCGAGGCTGCCCGGGTTGTGGGAGACGAAGGCAAACTGGGCATCGTTGGGCCGGGCGGTGGACAGGGAGACTCTGCGCAGGGCGTGAGCCATCAGCAGTGTCTGGGGACGGAAAGACGGACATGGGTCACCAGAACCAACAAAGCTTTAGGTCTGAAGACTAAACTCGGTCACCATTCTCACCGTTTCGTCCTCGTCGTACATTTTCACTCCTTTGATAGAGAATTTTAGGGACACGGGCCTTCTCTCCTTGTACGCCTGATTGACAACAACCAACACGTCCGCTATTGCATTTTGTTCAGAACTGGTGTTGGTTTTTGCTTTTTGACATACAGATTATTTCATGAACCACCAGACGGTTGAGGTCTTACTTTAAAGAGCTTCATGTGACTGTGCAGTTGCTCTATCTGCTCCTCCAAACAGCAGTCGTCCACAGCGAATGAGCCCACATACTTTAAAGACAAGTTCAGGTTAAAAACTAAACACAGAAACCAGGTCAAGTACTAAACAGCGTATGTGGAGCTACCTCTGCTGATCGTATCACTGTATGATCTTCTGTGACCGGTGCCTCACCCATGCTGCTTGTTTAACTAAACACCAGGCAGCAAGGAAACCAGTCCTGAGGACAAATTCACATGTTAAAAAGTTAATGCTAGACGTACTTTAAGTCTGAGAATCACAACAGTTCAGCCGCGAAGCATTAAACCCACTCAAACCTGTGTGAACACCTGTGTAGTATTCCCACGCACCACTGCGACTTGTTACATTATTCCCGTTTATTTATTTTCAGCGCTATAAGCGTCGAACTCGTCGCTAAAACGGGAAATAGCTGCGGTTCAACAGCGTCTGCCTCGACATGCTCCACACTGAGGAGCTCCAGCACCGCGCTGCACTGACCCTTCACATCGATTCGGTTCCGTGTCAGTCGACAGTCTGAACCTGAGTCCAGTTCACGCGTTACACCAGAACTTTGGACATGACAGAAGCTCGCTCTTAGCCGCCGGGGAGCCTCCCCAGCGGCCACCTCCTCCCCTTCACCCTTACCTGCCTTCACTGCTCCGCGGCCCAGGTGTGTTTGCTGCTGAGGTGGGGCTCGACAGAAAACGACCCGGGGAGGTGGACGGGAAAGAGGGAGTGGTTCCGAGCTCTTCTCCCAAAATTCGGCGGAAGACAGCAGCTACGCAAAGCTTTCTGGTCTCTGTCCGCGGTTTTCCAGGCTCTGCACGTTCTCTGTCAGGTCCTTGCGCCACTCACCCCGTGACGTCATAAGGCCAGTGGTAGTAATACTCGTAGTAGCAGCACAATTCCACCACGTAATAAGGAATATTCTAAATAACGTACTGAATGACGTATTTGGAGGCTCTCTTGTTCACAAAGCAGATTTGACAGATTTTAGTCAAACCAACGTAGAAATCACTGCTTTCCTAGTTTAAAGCAGTGAAAGGAAGTAACTGCATGCGGGCTCATTGTGGTGCATGTTTGCTGCAAATACAGATACTGCACATACTGTTAAAACACAAATCAAACCAGGGTGTGAGCTCTTAAACATTTTAGGATTGAGGAAAGACACATACACGCTGCATCTCTTTGAGCTTCCAGCAATAATTAGAATCTAAAAAGAAGAGACAAATCCCAGCAGCTGCTCAGAAAAAACAACAACTCACTTAAATTCACTTCACGTAAATAATTAAAAACAGCAAAGGTTTACAAATATAGTCATTTTATTAATGACTTCGAAAAAAACAACTTTTTAACAACACAAGGAATACATGCATGCAGGGTATGTATAAGCTATTGTCCTTTTTCTTAATCACAACACATTTCTTAGGATTTGTACTGTTTCACAGCTGTGAAGCGATAAAATCATTTTATGCCAACAGTATGGCCTGTTTACATGTAAAAAAGAAACCCCTCATGTAACTTGTTGCAAAACAATACCATAGTGTTTAATCTTCAACCTTGTAACCAAAGGCCAAACCTTTACTAATGGGAACATTTTGGCTTTAAATAAAGATAATTATTATTACAAAATATGCACAACAGTCCATATTCCTATGCTGTGTTGCATGGCCGAAATATTGTAATATTATCCTAGGACAACAGCCGTAAAACCAGTTTTATAAAATATTAACATTAATCATTTAAACTGTTCACTTTAAGCTGGAACTTAAAAAGGGCATTTTGAAGCTTCCGAAACACATCTTGCTTCAACTCATTTTAGGAATGTGCACTGCCATCACCAACAGCATAAACGAGGAAGAAATATAAAAACAGAAGTCACTACATGGCTCTAGTTACAGTATGTCTGATCTGGCTAGGCTTTCCCAGAGCAGGCAGCTGCTCACAAATGTGTCTTAACTGCAACACTGAAAAAGCGTTTCTACATAATGTGATTAAAAAACAAAATCAGAAACTCTCAGAGTGTACAGTAAACTCAACTGGTAGGATAACATTCTTTTTCTACAATACAAATAAAATAAAAACTACTGCCCCATTAAAAAGGGAGAAAATGATAAAAGAGAGAGAGAGTACTGAAACAAAGCAGCCGATTGCTGCATATTCAGAGCCACCCAGTTTGTTAAAGGGGCTCTAGAGCTCAGTACTTCCCTCGCTTTGATTTACGAGTAGACTGCTTGGTGGTCTTCGCTCCTCTCTTAGCTACAGGCCCCTTAGAGGATGACTCTTCAGGGTGTTTGGACCCACTCTTAGTGGCCGATTTTTTTACTACACGCTCCTGAGGGGATGACTCTTCAGGCTCAGGTTTTTTGGACCCACTCTTGGTGGCCGTCTTTTTTACTACACGGTCCTCAGTGGATGACTCTTGAGGCTTGGATCGCTTGGACCCACTTTTTGTTGTCTCCTTTGTGGGTGCCGGCTCCTCAGGGGTCGGTTCTCTGGACACAGGTCGTTTGGACCCCCTTTTGGTCAATTTTTTTACAGCTGGTGTTTTGGGTTTTTTGGCAGGAGCTCCCCTCTTAACAGGTGTAGGATTAGGTGGTGGAGCGGATTCTTTCTTGGAGACTGACTGTTTCCGTCCCGTTCTCTTGGCTGAAGACTCCACTTTCTTGGATGGAGACTTCTTTGTGAGGGCACGCCCCTTAGCTTTCGCTTTTGACTGACTAGTACTTCTGGATTTTTTGGTAGGTGGAGGATGGCGAGCTTTAGGTGGAGGCCTCTTCTGAACTTTCCTTAGAATAAGTTGTACAAGTAGCAGTTAAATCACATGTAGTTAAAAAGCAACTACAATACATAAATGTCAGGTCGCTTTGTTGGCATTTATTCATGTACTATATACAGACAAACACTTTTTACACTTACTTCTTGCGGGGAGGAGCTTCATCCTCTGACTCTTCCTCCGATTCTTCCTCTGACTCTTCCTCTTCAGAAGAATCAGCTGTCCGCCTCCGCTTAGGTGGAGCTGGAGTGTTTTTCTTTGGAAGCTCTTTAAATTTATCTGGGTACAGGATGCTGGGACTAAAGAGAAAAAATTAAATGTAAACATTTGACAAGACAAGTATGAGAAGAGTCTTCATATGGGGACAGCGACAATGGCAGGCACCTCTTTGAAACTCTAGGCTAAAAAAAATTAAACTCCATTCTCAAGATGTATATAGTTGCTATACCTTGGGTAGAAGGGGAACGAGAGCTGGTAGGTCCCTGTGAAGCCATGACCGGTGATCTGCTCCATCCACCCCAGTACTTTGCACTTCGTCAGGGTCCTCCTCAGATTGGCCACTGAGGAGCCACACAACTCACACAATGTCTTTATTATATATTTAGTTTTTATTATTATGCATTCTGCTCTTAGCAAGTTGTTTCTGTAATCACAATGCATTGTGAGTAATAAAATTAAATGGATCTTGTACTTTGAGACAAGAACGTGAACATCTTCAGTCCTGTTATGCCTAATCTTGAGCTATATCCCAAACCAACAGATACACAAGATTAGTAGAACCATATAATGCCATTACCCAGAATGCATTGCTATGCCAATAACAATGGCCATTACGAGCATCTTTTAAAACAAGATCATAATAACTCACATAACTGGTGCTCTTTTCTGTCCTTGTTGGCGTCTAGTAGATATTTGCGTAGCGTGGTGGTGCTGCAGGTTTTCGGTTCATTCATGGCTGTGATAGCAGCTGTGATGGCATCCTCCAGCGCACCGCCCTTTAACAGAATCTGGTTCCCAGTACGTTTCAGCTGTGAGAGAGAGTACAAGCATTTTTATTAGCTTTTTCTGGTTCAAAGTTACACTACAATATAACTCTATGTCTCTGTCAATCACAGTGGCAGAGAAACAATATTAAATTAATTTTGAAACCTAAAGAATTACAACTGTGTAATAAAAGAGCTTTACCTGGAAAGTCCCTCTGGCTCCTTTTCCAGTGATTTGCTCCAGTTGTCCTTTTTCCACTGCCTTTACTAAAGCAGTCTTTAGGACCTCCGGCCTGAAGTCAGTTGTTACATCATTAATACATACAATACACACTACTCATTTCTCAGCAGGCAGTTTTTGTATCTGTACTATTTGCTTAAATGTTTTTTGGGAAAAAAGTGAGGAAAAAAAAATCATTAGCTGCTGTTCTGTTCAAGCATTCAACAGGGGAAAAAAAGAGACCTTAAAGAGTAATTCTAAATGTTAGCACCTGCTTTCGATGTTGAGGCTGGGGAAGTGCTGCTCCAAATATTTTTTGATCAGATTGTAGGAAGCCTCTTTGGGCTCACAGAGCCGAGTGATGATGAGAGGAAGCGCATCTCCCAGGGACTCCTGCTTCTGAGCAGCTTTCTGAAACATCATCCATTTACATACAGAGGAAGAAACGTCTGACTTGATTTTCTTATCTTATGTCTTATGGGGGGCATTTGTGAAAATTCAAAGTATTGTGGCATAGGTAGAGATAATAAACCAAAGTCAAAGTATTCAGCTCGTTTTCTGGAACATACCTTAGACAGAGGGACCTGCTTTCCAATGGCGAAGGTTCCAGAAAGACCTTTACCCTTCAACTGTCGGAGGCAATACACAAACAGAACTAAGCAGACATGACACATTTGATTTCTTCTAACACATTTCAGTGAACAGTGGCATTATATAATAACGTTGCATGACATGAAGTAAACACCTTTGACCACATTCCTATGGAAAAGTAGGTGAATTACTCATAATCTGAGACTATGCTTTAATTAACATTCCTCCACAGAATAAAACAAAAATAAATCTTAAAATGTGCTTTACCTGTTTGATGGTGCCCTTCTCCAAATGTTTCTTCATTGCTTTTTTGATGAGAAACTTCTTCTTGTCAAGCTCCATCCCTGGGTAGTTTTTCATGATATACTTCATAACAGACTGGTATGAAAACCCAGATCTGTCATTGCATGACTGCAAAGAAAAATAGACATAGAATCAATTACACAAAAACTAAAAAAACAACTGTTTGAGACCTGGAGATATAAAATGTGTACACACCATAATAGCTTCAATGAGGACGTTATCAACTTTGTTCTGAGTGCCTGCGAAATTGGTAACAGGAAGTTTTTTGCTGGCACTGACGCTAGCCCAGGCAGGAATCGTCCTTTTAACCTTCTTGACCTTGGATTTCTCGTACTTGTAGCCATCCTTCAACCTAACATTGAAAGGAGCAAAACACAAGTTCAGTAAAGTGGGTCGTTTGCTTAGTAGCGATATTTCACTGTGATCGTTACCACCCTTATCTTTATCACATCCTCACCTTAGTAGGAGAACATAGCAGTGTGTTGCACACTGTCCAGCCGCGCAGTCCTTGCATTTGTCACTTTGTCCGTTTGTCAGCGACGGGAAAGACAAAATGAATTTTCAGAACATGTGTCTTAATGACCACCAAAGTAATTTGACACTATCTGAATTTCTGTGCTAATGAACTGTATGGACAAAGGTAAATGTTGGCTTTGATCTGGGAGAAGTAAAGGAGGAGAAAATACACTGCAAGTTATTATGCCCCCATACATACGTTGGCCCATTGGCCTAAATATTTTATTTACATGATTTGCCCAAACCTTTGAATAAACTGCAGCTAGTGTGAGGGGTTCGTTCTAGAATTTAGAACACAGTGATTAGTTTTTGAGTAAATGAAAAACCAAATGACGCCAACGTGTTCTCCTCCTGAACTCCTCCAGAAGTACAAACAAGCTGCCTGGTACATCTGTTTGACAACCATGTAAAGAGATCATGGATGTGGCTGTGACAGGTCACATCTTTTACAAACGCAACACTGCAGCCATGACAGGTGCATCATGCCGTTATCCAGCAGAGGCAAGGATCATATAAACAGATAAAAGTGCTATCAAAGTGAAATATCGCAGTGCTCAGCGTTGCAGATTAGCTCTCTGGTGAGACTCACTCTTTCTTCTCCGATCCTTCCCCTCCCTTCTCTGCTGGGGGTCCTTCTTCTGCCTTCTCCCCATTCTCTGTGGGCTGCAACTTGCTGGCGCTCTCACCTTCCTCAACCTCGGCTGCTGCAGCTGAAGGTGCGGCCTGTTCTTTGTCAGCAGAGGGCGACTCCTCTGAGGAAGCCTCGGGCGCTGAGGGGGAATATTTTAAGCATGAGACCTTGATGTGTGGTGTTTATTGATTTACTGTACTGTTTAGTTTCTATTTATACTTTATACTGTTTATAGTGCAGAGCACATTAATCGTTCTGGGACCCTGGGATAAACCGTACACACCAACGTGTAATGTTTTGTTCAGCCAGCTTCACACTGGTACACACTAGGTTAGGATCATTTGGGAAACTCTTAAATTTAGTTAAGACTTAACACTAATCTCAGACTAGATTAAAATGGGACTTGTGAGATGGGCCTTTTCCACTTTTTTCACTAAAACATTCTCACATTTTCTTTGCTATGGACTTAAAGGTTAACAACAATGCTCCAACTCTTCCATGAGAGCTTTGCACTTCACTTTTCACCATCCGCAGATGCTGAACTTACTAATGTCTATATTCTCTCATTAGGAGCAGACGTGTCTGAACTTAAAAGCAGCGCTTGCTTCTGTGGTGAGCGGCTGCATAAGCCCACTGGGTCGGACTGGGTCTAGAGTTTAGTGGCTGTGGATGCTTTGGTGAGTACTGAGGCCCCAGCGAGGTCTGCGTCGCTGGTCATGGTGCGTTCACGGGTCTGTAGCTCAGGTGATGGACGACCCCGGCCTCACCTTTCTCGGCTGCAGCAGAGGGGGCCTTCTCCTGGGTTGGAGTGGCTGATGCTCGGCGAATCGGCATCACAGGAGATTTATCTGGACGGAGAAAACACCGGGAAACCATATGAGCACAGTGGCGGTTTGACGCGTGGTAAAACACGGTGAGGCCGCCAGACCCGATTCATTCATTGAGGCCCATTATCCCTCAAACAGAATAAAAGGGTTCCGTCGCGTTTCGCGGAATGCACTCGGCTTTCAACGAGGCACGCAGCCGTCCATCAGCCGCCCTTTCACGCCAACACACGTCGGTCGTCTTCACACGGACAATAACAACAGTTGCGTGAAATTTTCGGCAATTTCGCCATTTTGTCCGTTGGTATATACACACACAGTAATGGCGTCGTACAAGGCTGATAAAATTCATTTCAGCTGCACGGAGTGAAAAGCCTACGTTGTTTCCACCAACGCGTCCGTGCAGCCAAACATTTAGCAAGCGGCCCGCAGTACTGTGACTGAAACTCACCTTTCACGCGTGGAGAACGTCGGATACTTTAGGCTAAATTTCTGCACGATCCTTTATTTAGATTACTCTGTTTTCGAGCCCCGCCCATTAGAACCGTTGGTCACGTCACGGCGTCACGCAGCACGTCGTCGAAGGATTCCCACTGTCATGGCCGCCGAGGCCAACCCTGGGAGCCGGTAGCACATCCCGTGGGGCGCAGGTTGTTTTCTCCTCCCGCCACCAAACCACAGATCTCACCCCATCATAACCGGGTGTGTTTGGGGCGTGCGAACGGACAACCCCGTCCAGCTACTTTCTCTCTAGCGTCGTGGACCACCGTTAGCAGTTACCTTGCACAGCCTCAGACCTGCCCTGTACAAAACTTAGTGCTGGGGCCCAAGAGGGAGAAATAAGAGTCTGAAGACAGGCTGCTTTTATTTTTACCTGAAAACACACGTCACCTGATCGGACACGACTCGGTACCTCTGCGCACTCTTATAAGGAATGAGATCCCAATTAGTCAGTTAGTTACCTTTGGGTTGGTAAAATGTCAGACTTGTTCTATGACAAAATCACAAAGGCACAGCAACAGAGAAGCAGCAAAAATCTCAGCAGCTGAAATGTTATATTGACCTTATTAAACCAACAGTTAACAGTGTCCTGGAATATGCAAAACATTAAAAATTAAAGCACTGCGGGTTTCTAAAATGCGACAATGTCAGCACAGACACACATGGGTCTGTAGCCAACATACACACATTGAGAAACGATCTGGAGAGAATGAGAATAGAGAGCAATGAGCTGCCAAGATGCAATTTGTTGATGCTTCAGTGATTCAGCAGACAATGCACAGCTCCCAAGTAGTGACTCTCAGTCTGGACCCAGGTGGACATGGAGCTGGGTCATGGAGCTGTTCGGATCAAAGTCGAGAGCTAAAGCATTGCCTCCTTTATGACTTGCAAACACATAAAATAATAAATCATGAGAATATACCGTTTTTTAAATACCTTTTTTTGTCTTTAATGTATTTACAAGCATTTAACCTGCTCTGTAGGTCTGAAGTATTACAAGCATTGTTCGGTGATCCTGGCCATTTGCTTTTTGAAGTTGCATTTTTGCTCATGTCACTTGAACATATCTGGTTTGTTCGTATGCATTTTTTATGACAGTTCTTTGAACTGACTTGCATCGCTTCTTGAATTTATACGGCTGCCTCTCGTGGCATATGTACATATCAACACAGAGCAAGCCACGGCTGAGGAGACAACTTTTGACCCCGAACGTCACACACGAACAACGTTAACAGTTCCTTTTCCTCTCTGCCTCCCTTTCATCCCAAAATAAATTTGTTTTACCCTGTTTTATACCAAACAGTTTAGAATCCAGGGAGGCTATTTATTTCACAATTATTATTTTGTTATTATAATTAATTATATTGTTATTTCTGTTCTGTTTTGTTGAGAGCATCTGCAAATGTTAAATAACTTTCATATTTGCAGTCCTTAAAAAAATAATAAATTAAAGAGTCCAGAACCTATGTATTTTTAAGTCTCTTCTTAAAAAGTAACAAAAGAAAAGTAAGTTAAAATTTAAAACAAAAATATTTTCTATGTATCATACAGGTATTTAGTGCTTCCGTTGGAATTCAAACTCAAAATGGCGGCATGTTTCAGAACTGTACCGCAGAAAAAAATTCCAGCCGTAAACACATCGTCCTGCCCACACCCCCATTTTGAATGTTTGTAGGGATGCAGTGTCCCCGGGTGTCTCTCTTGTCAATTGTCCTCCGACTCCTCTTCAGCCTCCCGCAGCCAAGTGAAGAAGGCCGTTACAGACTTGAGAGCCACACCCTTACCCAGCTGCTCCGCAGGGTCTTTGCTCGTTTCCCACTTGTAGAAGGCGTCTTCGGATATTACGTCCTCATCATATAGACAGTCAAAGAACATCCGGAGAAGGTCTAAAGAACACAGAAAACATTTGTTGGTAAATAAAAATCATGCTCTCGGAATCCAGTAATCCAGTAAAATAACAACAACAGAAAGTGTCACATCTATAACACGACTTGGCCTAATGACACAATTTATGCTAATGACTCATTTCTCTTCTCTGCTGCTGGTTAGGAAAAGTAGAAACCAGTAAATGACAACTGAGACCTTGAAGCTTCTGAAAACCCAAACATATCATCTTAATGTTTAATCAAAAATGATGAAAGATGATTAAAGTAGCCAGACAAAACGTAAAACATCTAAAAATCCATGACAATGCAAAACATCATGTTATTCCCCAAGCTATTAAACAAATCTTGGTGAGATTAATAAAATTCTATTGTAAAATAAAAGGTACTAAATGACAAGGAAAAAAAAGTGTCACTGTGGGTAAACCTACTTGGAGGCTGATCAAGGGCGACGATCAGCGCCTGAAGTGCATAAAGTGCTTGCAGCTGTCGCTCAGTGTCTGAGTTAAGGTACTTGAGTAATACAGGCAATCTCCTCTGGATGATGGCCGTGTCCACTCGACAGTTGGTGTTATCATCTGTTCAGTAAAGCAGGAGGCAAAGTGAGTAAATGCTGAGCAGAGCAGTGCAGCTCAGTGCAAACATTACAATCAGCCATGCAACTGTGGCAGAACAGGACATCTCTAGGTGGTGGAGTGTTTACCTTTCACTGCGGCCTTACACACGGCTGTCATCAAAGCCCTCAGGAAGGGAGACGAGCTCATCTGAGATTCATCCAGGTTTGCCTGGAAACAAAGGTCAACACACATAATTAGTCCATTTCAAATTGCTGACCTAGTGATGAAACAAACAGAATGAACTCAACCCTAAAAACAGCACAGTGGAAGCAGCAGCACATCCAGTCGTGGGTGACGTGCGAGTGAGACTGTACAAGAACTACCTGAACGGTGGAACTCCCTTAGCATCATGTAGAATGCTGACGTCTGCCTCAACTCTCTGGCTTCAATCTGCTGCCTGTGTTATTCGGTTATACATTTTATAACTTAACGGCTACGTGTCCTGGTGCTCGTGTTTGTAGTGCTCATCACATTAGTCGACTTTTTGAGTGACCACCTGACGCTTGTATGGGTGCAGCTGCACAGGAGCTGTTTACTGGAAAATGTTTATTCATTCACACACACACATAAAACATTGGAAGTGAGCTGCCATGAGGCTTGAACATGTGGACAAGACGAGCTGCAAACTATGTTCACTCTAGAGCTGAAGTGGTAAAAGTGGCTCTGTGGGATGTTTCAAGTGTGGGTCTAGATCTGGATTATAGCAGATCTCTGGCTCTGTCACCTTCAACCCACAGTTAAAATTAATAAACATAAAGGAGACACGAACAAAGACACTTTACAATGGGAAGAACATTTGTTGGACTTGAATTAAGCAGCTGTTGTGTGAACCTATAAGTACGTGACTCACGTTTTAATTTAATATGTGAACTCATGTCAGTCTGGAGAATCATATTGTTGGACACAACAGGAGACTGAGTCAGATTTGCTGTGACCCAATGGAAATACGGTGGTTCACTGGTTTTGGAGGTAAAAGATGCATGATGCCCATATGTAACCTCACTGAACTGCTGTATTCACTCAAATGAACATTACACACACTTTGTAGAGTCAAGTCCATTTATTTTTTAGGCCAATTGACTGACATTTATGCTCCTCCAGGCAATGTCTAATAAGTTCAGTGTTCCAGGGTATTTATAAAAATGACTTTACAAACACTAACATGAACCATTAACATAAAAATATTAGATTAGTCAAAAATAAAACAAATCTATGTAGGCCATAACTTTCATCCACTGGCCTGTCAGAGAGGTCTCTCTGATAAATGCATAAACATCGGTCATTTGTCATACTTCTACCCAGTCGAAGATCTGCTCATCAGTGGCCATGTCCTCCAGGAGGAGTCTATCCAGCTGTTGGCTCAGCTCCTCAGGGGGCAAGACCCTTTTAGACTGTATCACCTCAGGGTTGGAGCCATCCGACAAAACAAACTGGAGTTTCTGTTTGTCCGAAAGAAGAATGATACAGCAAGAAAGAGGGTAAGATTGAAAATATTACTTTTGTAAGTTAAGTAAGAAAGAAAGTAAATAAATATTCATATGAAAGCTGAACGTTTTGTTTACTGCTGTTTCTTTATAAAGCATTTCATAAACTAACCTGTTGTGAAATGAAAGCCTGGACATCATCTCCCGCTGGCAGAAAGTCGGTCCAGTTGAGGCCAGATTCTCTCCACAAAGAACCTACAGTTCTATGGCTCTGTGAAGAGAACACCAGACGCCATCACACCTCAGTTCTCAGACTCATCTACTTGATAAAATTAAACATCTGTGTTGCTGTGACAGTGTGGAAATTCTCTTTCCCAGTAAAAGGGTTAAAGGCTTTATTCATGCGTTGATAAACAGTGTCCGAGTAAGGGCATGAAAAACCAGAACAGTGTTCTTAATCATGAACATGGAAGTAACTGGAGCTCTATGAATTTCATGTTTAATGGAAAAGCAACTGTTGATTTTACCCCACTAGCTTCTTAGGTGTAACAGAAATGAAAAGAAGCTTTAAAAGTGTTGTTTACCATTTGTTTGCATAGTATGTGCATTATTTCAGAAATTAAGATCCCAGCTCTTCCAACTGGAAGCAATGGTTTGCTTAATTCACTGTAAACAAACACAGAAGACAAATATTAGACTGATCTGAACAATTTCCTTCATGCTTAGTTTACCATAAATGTGCATCAGTGTAATGTGTGTTAATCTGATTTGTGCTCATACATATACTGAAATTAATTGATTAAAGTTACAAAATATAGCATAGCACCCTGTAAACAACAACAGTAAAGTGACACTGACACTAAGACAAACATTTTTCATTGCTTCAGCCACAGAGGCAGTAATATGAAGCACATCATATACAAACTCTCCAGGTGCCATTTCTTCCTGAACCAACACAGCATAACAATTTGGGAATGAATGAGGTAGCGGTGTTTATACCTAAAGAGCTCTCTCATAGAGAAGCCCCCATCCCTCAGCACAGGGCTTAGCAGCTCAGCCAAGTACAGCCAGATATGGGGAATGTCGATGGCCATGTCATCCGCTTGCTCCAGCGTGTCTGCAAACCTGAGGAAACACAAAAACAGCTGGACTTGAACGCTGTAATTACGTGTCATACTAATTCAAGCTAGGCCCTCCATTGTCAAAAGGCCTCCATGCTTAATCTTACATTGTACTTCATACCACCATACCAGTATCATGTATATGTTATTTCTTTACAGGGATCCTATGGGTTTCATTTTTTTATCAATTAAAGCCAGAGTAAAGTTTTGATTTTCCATGATGATGATGAGAGATGATGAACTGGTACAAAGAAGAACTGGAATAAAATTATCTTAAATCTGTAACATGACATGCAGCATTCAGCATCTTCGCATGTAAATGACACTTGTTTTTGCAGGGAAACTGACCCTTTGTAGAATTGTGGTTTGGGCATGATGCCCTGCTGCACCAGCTGGAAGAAGAGTTGGCCCATGTGGTCCCGTGTTATTTGACTGCGCTCCAGGGTTGACTCCACTCCAACACGCACAAATATGTGGAGCTGAGAGCCCAACTCGAGCTCGTCCACACACTGAATAGCCTCCTGCAGAAAACAATGGAACATTATGAGGACTGTCAGCCAGAAAGAGAAAAATACACTGACCAAGCTTATACTACACTACTTGGTAAGAGCTAAAACCGAGAAAGATTTGAACATTCCCACAGTTGGACCTGTATGTAATGACTCATTAGCTGCATTGCTGGTTTCTGTGTACGTATGTGTGGTTGTGTTGGCTCCAGGCTGTTCTCTCCGTCATGCTGAGCTGAGCCAGCAGGTGTTGTGAGTGTGACAACGTACAGTTAAGTACTGAATGAATCTCAGTACCTTGTAATCGTTTATGTGCAGGAACTCATTGATGATAGCCTTTGACTTCCTCTCAATCTCCTCCTCAGACAAGGTAGGTCTGTCCGGGATCTGGGCTACAGGCTCTGGTTTCACTGTCAGCATAAAATAAAAACAGGGAAGAGAATCTGTGTTAAAAAATACTTTCTGTCAAAATATCAAAATCCCTTTTTCCCCATTTTGATTGATTCCTGTCCATATTTTTATTTCATATCTATTGGTTTTTGAGAGATAATGTTGCAGCCATGTGCTGAAAAATTTTCTGCATATTTTTGCTTTTACAGTAAAAGAATATCTAGAATGTGTTATTAAATGTATGCTTGTATATATGTTTTATATAATAAGATGCCAAATTAAAGTCTAATTTAGAAAATCTAATTTACACTAAAATTCAACATTGCAGTTGATTCTACAAGTGTTTTTCTACTTTAGTTGCTGCCAGAGAACATGAACCTCACCAGGTTCCCTGATTCTGCTGCGCTCAGGCTCGGTTTTGTCCTCTGTAACACTTGGTCTCCGAGGCTCAGCTCCCTCACGCTCCCGCTCTCGACGAGGCTCCTCGGGTGTTTGACTCTCCAGCAGCTCCTTTGAACTGCCTCCTCTGATGAACGGTCCTGGCCGTGATGATGGAGGGGCAGAGTTCAGCAGCTTCTCACTGCGCTCTCTGCCCATACTGCTACGGCTGCTTGGAGGGATAAAAAGGAAACTAAATGCATCAACAGAACAAATTACATACAGGAGAAAATATGACTAGTTTTGTCTTTTACCCTGCCAGAGTTCTTCTGGAGTCAAAGTCCTGGTTCTGTGTAGGTGCGGTGGAGGGCTGAGGTGATGGCATGGACTGCAGCGCGGAGTAACGGTTAAGGCCAGCTGTCCGTGAGAGTTCTGTTGATGGAGAAAAGAAGTGGCAAAAAGGTTGTTGGAAGGTTAAACTAATCAACTTGCCAACATTCTTCCAATGTCGTGTTTTCTAAAAGGCAGAATTTCTTTTGGTGTGTACAGCAGCATAAAAGCTGGAAACATTCTAATAGCGCTTTGCAAGTCTTTCCTCCCCCCTTTGACTGTGGCCAGTTGAAAGAACCACTGCATAGGAAAAACTATATAATACAACATTTAAATTAAAATGGACACCGGATGTTATGATCACATGTGTTAAGTTCAGCACTACTTTTACGTCTGCATTCTAATAGAGCTGGAAGCACCCTAGTGACAAAACAAGTTTATTAGTTCAAACATAAATTAAACCAAAGTGTCAACTAATTACCAGCTGAAGTCTAACCAGGAACAGAGACTTCATGTAGTGATGTTTTACTAGCTGTGGCATATTACCTGCATCACTGGCCTTGGCTCCTCCACTGCTTCCTTTAACCCATGTGACCTGAGCCCGTGGACCCAACTGGATCTTCTCATCCATCTGAGGCTGCAGAAAAATAATTATGAATATACAAGCTTCAGTACTGCTGCTTTAAATTTATAAATTGCACAACTCACTGATTTGATTTTTGCTTAATATTCAAATGTGAGTTCAGGATAGGTACTAGCTAACATACTACATCTATAACATACACTTGGAACACAAGATGTCCCAAACACTGGGTTAATGGAATTAATAATCACTTCGTTGTAATACTGCCCTATAATCAGCAGCAGAAGCTTTAAAACAGTTCCTTTGGATTTAATACTTTGTTGATGGCTTAATAAAGTTCAGTAAAGCAGTCTTCTGTACCTCTTCGGCTGGTGGCGTCCTAAGCAACCAATTAGCTCTGCTTTAGCTAAAAACGCATCCTACCTTGGAGATCTTTGGGATCTTTGTGGGGTCGATGGTCCTGCTGTTCTTTGTCATGGGCACAGTGTTCCAGGTCTCGTCTCTCTGCATTCGCTGCTCTCGTGGATCTG
Source organism: Macropodus opercularis (assembly GCA_030770545.1). Taxonomy (NCBI): domain Eukaryota; kingdom Metazoa; phylum Chordata; class Actinopteri; order Anabantiformes; family Osphronemidae; genus Macropodus; species Macropodus opercularis. Next base: position 8,733,094 of record CM061099.1, read on the forward strand.
TGCATCCACAGAGACAAACAAGGAAGACACATTTTATTATATAAATGTTGTTAAATGTCTGACATTTGTAATATGTGCAGTTTCTCTTGCTCACAGCTATACACAAGCAAATATCAGCTAATGGATGAATCAGCTAAAGATGTGAGGTAGCCAGGGGGCTTCCTGCCTGCAAGGGCACAACAGCATCTCTGCAGGCTATAGGCACAGGAAGTCTGCCTGTATGCTTGCACGCTTCCTGAGTCACCAAAGCTGAGCCAGTGTCACCCTAAAACCTCAAAGTCGCTTGACTGCAGATCTGACCTGGTCGTCTCTTGCTGTCCTTGGAGAGCAGCTGCTGGTGCACTTTTCTCTGTTCTTCTTGCTCTTCAATCTTTGCCTCTTTGTGGATCTGCTCTATGGTTTTGGGCCCCTGGTCTGCTCTCCTGGAGACCCAGTTGTGCTATAAAACACACACACAAACAATTTAAAACCAAATCCAACAAGTAGTGCAAGATTCAAAACAACACTTGGTTGTTGGTTTCTGTCAACTTGCATAGATTTATCACACAGTACCTGTCACGTCCACTCATATGAAAGAGTTGGTTAATCTCAAAAGAATGTTTTTATGTAAAGAGATGCACTACTTAATTAAATTATCTGTGGCCACATATGTATCAATTTTAAAATCCACCCTTCATCCCTTATTAGTATTCGATTTCCACAACGTTGCCAGTTTAGTTTTTAAGCAAAGTGGGTCTTGAGACTGCCTAAATAGCCTTGTTCATTTTAATTTCACATTTGACAGCAGGAAATTAATCTGTTTGCTGCATCTCGTAACATTGACTAACATTAATTCAAACGGCCCACTTCTGTACGACTTGGGATGAAAGGTTAATCAGTGTAGGTCTCTGCTGGAGAAGCATGACATGACTAATATTAAGCCACAGGTTCTGTGTTTGCGTCTAGTTATTCTGGAGTAGATTGTAAAGTGAGCCCCAGTATTTGTTTCTGCCAGTGTTGTGGGCCAAGAAAACATTGCTAGTATTTAATCGTTAGTTGATGGTGTATGTCATGTGGTTTACCAAATGCCAAAAAAATGCAATTTTTTAAATTTGTTCTAACATAAAACGTTTGTTCTAAATGTATCTAAATGCTTTGAATATTGAACAAAATTAAAACGTGCACCTAACTAAGATCAAGGTGGGGTTGAATAAAATTGCGGCTATACAAGCAGCAACACAAAAGCCTGTCTGCATCACATTTAATTGAATTAGAACACACCCTAATGTTAGTACAGTACACCTCATCGAATGCCAGTTTAGAACGTTGAGACACATTCGTATTGAAAACTAAACAGAGTGAAGACAAACACTCCCATCTGTGAGCTAATGTTATCCAGTTCCACACGTTTACTATTTTCCTGAGTGCTTGTGTTTATAGCACATGCATACATGCAGTGTTCTGTACATCCTTCAAGTCCTTGGCCTCTATGTGATTGAGTATTTCCTCATAAGGTTTTCTCTCATCAGGCTTTTCCAAAAGGTGTTAAAATTCAATAACAAGATGAGTAGTAGTAGATTTCCATTTAGCAGGACAATAGCAGGCGACACCGGGCTCAGATTATGTTTCCCGGAGGTCAGAGAGATCAATGAAATAAAGCTCTCAGTGAATACAAAGTGAACCAGAGCTACCATGAACAATGTGGGACTTGGTATCAGAACCACATACTCACCAGTCTCAGGTCTATAACGTCTTGTAGCATAAATCGTATCCGAGATGACGTCTTCCTCTCCTTGACGATTTTTTCCATCTGGTTGAAATACTGATCCATTCGAGGCTGAGGAGTGAGACAGAGAAGGTTACCGGTAACTTGCGACCTGAAGGTTATATTCTTTAATTGCCTTTAATAGACTGCAGCTTTTAGGTTCAACATTATTTTACTCAAGTGAGTATTGTTCAGGTTAAAGCAGGCGCTTTTTTGATAGCCCAAGAGTAAATTGAAACATTAGCAGTCATAGCACTTTTCAGAGTCCTCCTCTACCACATTTACTGGCCACTGTGCCGCACATGCTCGCCATCCTTGTTCATGATGAGCTCATCAAATGCAGACTGAAAATAGCTTTTGCTAAATTAAGTTGTCCTGCTGCGTTTAGAGCGCTTTTCCTGCTGGTCAGAGTGATGCAGGTGATAAAGATGAAACCACACATCACAGTACAACTGAATCCAGTTTTTAAATATGTAAACACAGCTTCTAGAAAATAAACAACAACATATTACTCAATAGAGACAGTAATCCCCAGCTTACCTTTGCCTTCTCAAAGTCCAAGTCCTTGCCAATGGTGGTGAGCAGTCTGCACAGACACTCCAACGACTCCTCGTCGTGGTTCTTCAGCAACTTCACCACACAGTCATGCATGATGGCCTCTGTTAACATCTTGAGCTTGAAGAGCTCTCCGATGAACTTGATGTTGCCGATGGAACGCCGCCGAGCCTTGTCCTTTGCTTCTTCCAGTTCCTCCTGAAGACGATCACGCTCCGTCGTCTGTTGGAACAAAACAACAGCAAATAACTTAACAACAATAATTCCTTGACAACAAATTCTCCAGCAAGTTATTCACATAAGTTTCTGTCAGAGTCGAGACAGACTAAGGAGTCACAAAAAACTAACTGGATAATTTCACAGCCCACATACCGATGCAGCAGAGTCCAGCTCTTTCTGCTTCCTCTCAAACACCACATCATCCACTTTGTCTTTCTCAAACTCCTTCTGGCAGCGGTTTAACAGCAGTTTGCGAAAATTCACAAAGGTGCTGGGTTTGTCGGTCATGGGCACTTTGAGCTGCACATGAACAGTAAACAAAGGGAAGAAACATGAGTATGAAGACAAACTGAATCTTTAATCTACAGCACTTATTGAGGATGTACATATTTAATGCATTGTTGATTTCTGACAGCATTTCAGACCTGAGGCTGACACTGATGCGACTGTACCCTGAACATGCCACATGCTGTCAAGCTGTACTGAATTGATGTAAATCTGCATGTTTTACAGGAGTACAGTAATTATGACATTTTCCTACACTTCACGCTGCAAAGGCCATTGATTTAAATAATTAACCCTTCACCATCATCTCTCCTGCTCTCTACTATAATGTGTACACAGCTTATCCAGTGACCCTCACCGTGGCAAGGCAGCGACACATGTGTCCGTAGGCCACCGAGAAGCTGGGCTCATCAATGGCTTTCTCAAAGACCAAGTCGATGACACCTTTAAGCCTCTCCTCTGTGTCGATGGTCAGGTCTGTAACCTGCTTCATCAGCTGGTTGAACTTCTGAGGAGTCAGCTTGTTCAGAATGCTGCGAACTTTCCTGAACAGCTCCTAAGAGGAATAGGTCATAGACAGGGTCAAAAAAAACACTTATGCCACTTGTAGACTTTATTCACTAAATCAAGCAGTTATCTTGTCATGAGGAGCCGTGACTCCAGAATTTATTATGTAGCAATAGACTGTGATCAAACTTTTTCACAGCCTTGTGTATTACCTGTGTATATATTTAACTGTACCTGTGTTTTTTGTGTCTCTGGGTCGTCCACAAGGCCCTCCCTCTTCATTCCGGGTCTCCAGGCATTTTCTGATTTTTTTAGCTGAATGTCGTCATTTACTGACACATTCATGATGATCTTCCTAGGTGGGGGTCGCCGTGCCCCAATGTTCATAAGCTGTGAATGCAGTGAAATAAAGAAAGAAAAGAACATTGATAAAGCTTCTGGGTCCATACAGTCGACCTGACATATTAAATAACCCGAATAAAATTTGATAAAAACATAAAATGACAGAATGAAAATTAAATTAGGTATGATTAGGTAACAAATGAGGACACAATGAATTTAAATATATGCAGTATCTGCTGTGGGTAATCATTTAAGACTGCTTTGAATTCTCTGATTCAAGTCAAGTCAAACCTGCTGTGCAAAATTTTGATAGCTTTGCTTGTACTTATTCTGCCACCCTCTGACTGCTGTGATGTAAAACAGGGGTTGGAAAGAGGTGAAGTGTGTGTTGTGATTTTATGAATGACTGAGGCAAGTTGGGGGAGTGTGCGACTCACTGCACCGCCTCGGCCTCCGGTCATCTGTCTGCCAAAATCTGCAAAGGCAGGTGTGAAATCAGGTCCTCTGGAAATCACCCTGGAGTCCACAGCTCGTGATGGCAACTTGTTTTGGTTAATCTGTACAACACATGCACAATATGGTCAATATATTATTATGCACACACAGACCAGAGACGAGCCGAACAGCAGGGGGAGCAGTAACTCTCGAGTATACTGGGAACAGGGCAAAACGAGTTAGCCTGGTGAAAGTGTGACTTTGTGCGAGTATAAATTTTAACCCAGTAATCTTAAAAGGTGAACTGTCGTAAATGTCATACCAGCCTTTGCTTTGTGTAGTTACTGTACTCGTATTAAATAATGCTTGTTTGGTTTAGTGGCCCGTTCAGTAAGAGAAGTCAAAACCAGATGTGGACAGCAAGGAAGGGGGGGAACAAGGGAGCTGTGGGGGAGGAGAGAAGAACAAATCCACTTCTTTCACGTCTTTCAGCTGTCCTTGACTTTCTCTCTGCTCATTTCCAGTGAGATTTCAGTTTCTCCCACAGAGACTACAAGCCTACAGGTTTGCACCAATCAGCCGTTCACCGGTCTGGTTGTTCTTTTTGGAGACATGGGGGATGGGTGGGTACTCCTAACACTGCCAAGTGTGACATAATAGCAATGTGATTTTAATCAAAACAGCACTTCAGCAGGGCATATGCTCCACCCATACATGTGTGGATCAGAAGAATGAACCAAAGCCTCTGTGATGTATCTGTGATCCACAGTACAAAGTCTATAGCCTGTTGCTAACCCCAAAGTAAAGACATCTAATGCTGTTACCAAGTTATTTTTGAATTGTTGATCATTCTTATTATTTAACCACCAGCTTATTTAAGCTTTAAAACCAAAGGGAATTTTAAATAACTCTCAAAAGAATGTTCTAAGCCTCAGGTTAAGTTTTCAAGGTTCATTTTTAATTCCAGATGAAATTGACAAACTTCACTGAGTGTTTTGCCTCGTGATCATTAATTTTGTGAGTTTGGTGGATGAAGTGGGCTGAAGGCAGTGTCAGCCAAAGATTATTAGTGAAAGAAGATACGCCACAGCTTACCCAGAGAGCTACATTCTCTCAGTTATTCTTTTATTCACATCAGATAAAAAATTTAAGATAATAAATCATATATTTTTATATTCAGACTTCTAGTTTTTGGAGCTCAACTGGCAGTTGTGCCTTTACTAGATTGCAGGGGTGTGTGTAACTTACTTTGTCCAACACCACGTCACTGATTGGTGGGAGGCCCTCAGGTTTTTGTATGCAGGCAGGCATGAACTGGAAGCCCAAGAGGAAGTCTCTGCCATATTGACGTTTCCCACTTGGCTCTGTCAGGTCTTGAGAAACAGAATAAAGATTTACACACCGGCGGATCCACAAAGTGGAAACACTATTCAGATTTCATCACAGAAACAGATGCAATTTTACATTCAGGTTTTGTCTTGTCACAAAACATTGTCCATCGTACCTTCAACATCCTGTGAGGCACCTGTCGAGTTCTCCTTGTCTCTGGGGGTGACACCACTGTCACTACTCTCTGTCTCTGAGGTGTGTCCTGCTCCATTTCTCATGGGCTCCAACTCAGCATCACCATTCTCCTCTGGAGTAGTGGGCTTCTCGTCAGCCTCTGGGATGCTGGCAGGAGCTGGAGCAATGGGGGAAGTGAAGACTGATTGTAGGGGCACAGGGCTGACGCTCAGAGGGACTGATCTCAGGGCCTCGTCTCCAGCAGGCTGATCTTTTAGCCTTGGTTCATCCTGCGTGCAGACAGGATACAGTTTGCGGATCAAACCAACCAGCAGGAGTTGATGCTCTTTGTGGCATATTCAGCATCGACTTTGGTCTTGATTTTTAAAGCGCCCCTACATGTACTGACCGATCACCTACATGTCTAAAAACTATAATGACTCATTGGAGCTAAAAATAAACCATTTAAATTCTCCCACAGCTAAAAGCCCAATATAAAAATCACAAGAGCGGAGCAGAGCTGATCCATTGGGTCTGGTGAGCAGCAAAGATGACGGATAACTTCTCAGACAACATCCCCAACTCATTTATGTCTGCCTCCCCCACCACACATGTGGAAACAGTTTTCACTTGAACTATTGCCCACATTGTGCCTTTTAACTCCCCTCTTTCCCCCACGCCTTTAATATGCTGTAGTCATTTTAAAAAGCTCTGAACAACTATTCAGTAACAGCCACAAAATCACCTTAAAAAAAATGAAGGATACATTTATTTTAAGTATAACTGCAGTATAATGTTTTGCTTCCCTTACCTCAACCTCCTTTTGAGGTACATCTCCAGTAGATATGCCTTCATTTGGTTTTATCCAGGTCTTTGGTATAGCAGAAGCCATCTGATTCACTGCAAACAGACATTTGTGTGCAACATGCAGACATGTCATCAGCAGAAGATCTTTAATGTTGCTTTTTAAACCTAATGTTTAGGGAAGAACATAGCTGCAAATGTCACTTTACACCCAACTTAATGCAATCTTTGCAACATTTGTCATGTAAAAACACCTCACTGTAATTACCAAACAAGAGTATTTCTACAGAGCACACACAGATTCTAATAAATTTTGTTTTTCCTGGCTGTGAGTTGTAGCTCTGAGCTAGTTGCTACCCTAGTTTGATTGAGTATGATGTACGTTTCTAGAGCATTTTACAAAGCATTTACATGTTACATATTTACATGAATGTACAAAGTAGAATTATGTAGTCTATATTTGTTTCTAAAACAAATTGTTTCTGCATGTGACTGAACCAGCCCGTGACTGTTTTGTTTAGAAATTATATAAAGGTGTTGCACGAGTTTGTTGCTACCACTTGTTTTTATATTATATTTATTTGTCTTTCTATAAGACGCTGCTCACTCATTTTTGGTCTTTCTTACGTGGATGTGAGTGTGTGCATGCGGTCGGTGGACTACAGGAACGGAATTGCCCTTCTGGGAAGAATAAAAGTTTTCTGAACTGAGCTGAACATTCTTTACCTTAAGCCCATTCAACACAGGAGTAATGAATGTCTCTGAAAGTTTAAAATATTAGTTACAACGTATTTTCAAGTTTCTGAAATACAACAGCTCCAGTACCTGTAGTGGGACTCCTCCTGGTTGGTGCATGCTGGGACTCCACGTTACCGTCAGTAATGCCACCATGTGTCTCTGTCCCCACGCTGGACACAAGGTCCTTAGTGTCTGCTAATTTGCTTAGCTCATCTGCCTCGCTTGTGGCCTGCACTAGAGGCGGAAGGCCAGGTGGGAGCATAATTGGCAAAGCTGGGGCAGGACTCGAGTTCAAGGTGACTGGCACCACTGCCACAGGTGTCAAAGGGGCAAGCGAAGCAGCAACAGGCACATCTGTCCTCACATCAGAATGTAACGTTTCAGAGCAGGAGGTCTCTCTGTAAGCAATAGCAGAAGCCTGGGGCTGGAGTGCAGCAGTGGGCAAAAGAGCAGGCTCATGAGCTGCAGTGTCCGACTCAGTCCTGGAGTCTGCAAGGCCATTCAGTGCCTTCGTGACCGGTGAGGGTGAGGCAGCCAGAGTTCTAGGGACATCTGCAAGAGGCTTGTCTGCATTGACAGTCTGAGGTGATGCCAAAGGAGATTTTGGCTCCCCCACTGAGGAGGAGGAGGAGGGAGGAGATACTGAAGCAGCGGTCTCCTTGATGGAGGGACGTTCACTGGCATTGGTCACTGACAGTGGGACAGCAACAGGGGGACTCAGTGACGTGAGGAAAGAAGGCTCCGTTTCAACAGCAGGAGAGGGTTGAGTTACAGGAGCAATGGCCTCCACTCCCTCCATAGGGTCTTCAGGCTGCACAAGTCCAGGTGAGGAAGACTTCTGTTCTGACTCATTTTTTGCAGTTTCATCTAAAAAGAGAATGACTATAGATAAATACATAGCTTCAGAGGCCAGCATCAACATTTGTATTATAATGCAAGAACTAGATAAAGAATAGAAACATGGTTTGTTCCTGTTCCTCTGTACTGCACAAATTAATTGGCGATCAGCACTATGCCATTATTGCACATTAAATTAAAAATAAAGAAAAGCCATTTTGGTTCAGTCACAAACTTCAGATGACACATCAGGACTTTTACAGGCTCAGAGTCAAAGGCACAATGTATTTATACCTGAATAGAAATCAGGAGTTGAACAGCAGACTGAAGCATACAAAATTAACGTACACAGAGACTGAACAGCTTCCAAACTTATGCAAAGAAACTCTTGTACACTAAAATTTTACAAGAGTTAGCAAACTAATTACAGGAAAAAAGGAGAAGCACTGCTGGCACTGTTGACACTACACTGTCGCATTTAAAGCAAAACGAAAGTGAAAGCTTTTAGTGTGCATCGTGTTCTGCGAAAAAAAAACCCAAACAGAAACAGAAACAAAACTTCGTGTGAAGCGAGACTGCTGCTCCATAAGAGAGGTATTAATAAAAAATATGATTGCCTAACATACTGTAAGAGGCAATGAGACCACTATAAAGGGACAGTTTTGTTTCAGTTTGTTGGCCTTTAAACCTGTCTTGTTTAGTACCACCCTGGTTGGACAATTTATGGATGTGTATTGAACAGAAATGCTGTGGGGGCAGACCTGGCCCTGGTTTGGTGTCTGAAGCCCCTGATGTTATTGGCTGCTGTGGCTGTTGGGGCTGCGGAGGCTCCAAGGTGTAACTTCCGGGATGGGTCTGCTGTGGCGGAAGAGGTTGAGACTGCTGCTGCTGCTGCTGCTGCTGCTGCTGCTCTGGAGTCTGGCTGCTGTTCAGCTGCTGCTGTGATTTGAGGTAGAAAATGTGAGGATAATGAGGGTGCGGCCATAAAAACTAGCAACACAGAAAACAGACAGACGGACACAAAGATGCAGACATGTGCACACAAACGCAAACAAGCACAAATGTAGGTTTAAGCAGAAATAAGGCGTCCAATGGGGTATGGTTAGATTAGATTTGGAGGGCAACAGCAGAGGAGAAACAAGATGTATGAAAATCATTGCATGACAAATGGATGGGGGGACAAGCTCAGAACAATGCAGAGTACAGAGACAGAAACAGATACATAAAAATTAAATCAAATGGGGCAAAAAAGACAGAAAGAGAGAGGAAAGACAATGTTAACATCCATAGAAGGACACAAAAGAAAAGAAGTCACTATGTCCTTCTTCAGAATCCAGATTTTTTCTAAATTCCAAAGCTTTGGTGCTAGAGCCCTGCAGATTCTACTCTACCCACGTAAAAAGAAGTCATTTTGATTTATACCTGCTTTGCTTTTATACTACTGGCATTTTAGGTTTGAAAGACCACTGATGTTCTAAATTTCACTCCAGGACTTTCTACTAGAGCAGACTACGTAGACTCGGTAGAATTGGATGATCGGAGTGGATTCTGTAGAAAGACAAGGGGTATACAGACAGTACACATGCAATCTACTAAACAGAAACAGTGACAGGAAGAAAGCATGTGCAACAGTGAAATAGGTGTTAATATTACAGATATATTACACTGCTAGAAGATATGATTATATGAACAAGTCATGGTCTCCATGTCAAAGCATACATGCTTCCTCGATTCTCCTGTTGTGACTTCAGTATTTCCAAGAAATCTACTAATGTAAGTGCTCAGGGGATGCAGTGATGCCCTGAGCAGTAACATAGTGGACTGAAAGCAATCCTGAGTTTCTTATTAGAGCAAAATTATGAAAGACACTGTCTTACCCATCTGCCACACAAAATGTGGTGTATAGAGGATAAGTGCTCAAACTGCTACCCAACAACATGAGGAGTCTCTTCTCTTCTTTCCTGTAGCTCCAAACTAACCAACTGCTTCTGATCCTACCTGAACTGTAACTATTACAGGTGAGACATGGGACTATGAGAAACTCATACCTGTGGTGGGGTGGGGGTAGACGAGGGGGGGGCGACAGGGGGTGTTGAATTCCTGCTCCCTGAACCCCCTGCCATAATTTCCTCTGTGATGTCCCTGCCACCCTGATTGGGGTCACGGATACGGATCTGGGAGAACAATGGAACAAAAAACACACATCACTAAAGCACTCAAGTGTTTGGCCAGTAATGGCTCTGCTTGCACCTTGTGTGATAGAAGGAAGCATGTTGGTGGCGACCAAGGTCTAAATGAAACAATTTGACGATTCAAAAGCAGAACTTAAAAAAAATAAATAAATCTACATTAGATATGCACACTGAATTTCTGTAATCTGAGCTAAGCAACTTCAACTTAATGCAACTTCTAGATGCCAGGCTTCTCTTCAAACTACAATCAAAGGTTTGTTAGAGAATCACCATGCTGTGATATTTTCTCTCAACTTTGGTCTCTAGAAAAAGCAATAATGAAAGAACTACTAAAATACTAACTGGTTTCTTCTCACGCTTGGCTGGTGGAGGTTGCTGCGGTGTAGGCACTATGATGGGGGGTGAGGGGGGATACACAGTCTGTCCTGGGTAGTAGGGTGGGCCAGCTGTGGGAACGGGAGCAGGGACAGAGGGTGAGACAGGCGGGTGGTACCTGAGGGGATCTGAATGAAATAGCAAGAAAAGAGAAAGACAGAAATTTTAGTAAAACATATGTAGTAACATGTTTGGGGTAATGTAGTGTGTATTTGTCAATTCAGTTAAACGTGATACAAGTGTGTGAATTTTACTAAATGTGTATTTGTGTTGACTTACGATACGGGGCAGCGTAGTCCCCTGGCCCTGGACCAGGATAGAAGGTGCCAGACCCCGGGGGCTGTACAGAATACTGCTGAGGAGGTCCCACATAGGGAGTACTGTGACGATACTGCAATTAAAGATCAGGGAGAGATATCATTAAAGATAAGACGCCTGCAGTACAGGTTTCATCAACAGAAATGTTTTGAACAATTAAATTGTACTATGGTATTTTAATTTTTGCATTATACTATGGTATTTTAAATAATTATTCTCTAATATGAATTTAACTGCAGCCAGATCAGTAATAATGTGTATAACATAATTTGGAAAAACTGGCTCCAGTACAGTGAATTAAATATGTTCATCAATATCTTGCTGGGAGTGAGATGAGACTTACTTAGATACTGTTAAATAAAGGTTAGTTAGCTTAGCACAAACACAGGAAACCAGTCAGACTACTATGTTTAACATTCCCCTCACATCCTATTTATACCTATTAAAATATAATATAAATAACTTACAACACTTGTATAAAAAGAAACTGAGAAACAGAAAAGGCGAACACAAGGAGGTACACAGTAGACTCATGCTTTTATAGCAATTATGTTTTGGTTTATTTCTTGACTAGGGAAAGTAAATTCCTGGGATCAGTAGCCAGTTTCCATTCCTTTACAATGTTTCACTAACCAAAGACTGGCTCCAATATTCAACGGAAAGTTATGATATTCTAACTGGATGTAGTCCTTTTTAAGCATTAAATCTAATCAGTGCCAGCAAAAGTAATAAAGAAATACAAAAATTCTACTCTGTTAAAATTGTGTGAAAAGCTTGAAATGTAGTCATTCACGAGTCTGGCTCACCTGTGGGATGTAGTACTGTGCAGCTTGTGGTGAAGGGAAGGGCATGGGTGCCATAGTCATCATGATAGGTTGATTAGTGGGGTAGACAGCTGCTGTAGGAGTCTGTGAACCAGGTCGTATGGATGGTGTGTTTGTGGGGATGGAGGGCCTCGCAGTCTGCATCTGAGTCCTTGGGAAAAACTGAGGCCAACAAGTGAGAACGAGAGAGAGAGAAAAAAAACAGCAAAAAGGCGTTAGGTACTATATCCCAGAGGTAGCCGCCTCATTACAGCAGGCTTCATACAAACAGGTTTTCAGTTGTCTCACAGGTTGGCCTACACATTTCTGACAGCGAGGCAGCTCTGGGTTGGGCAAAACTTTCCAGCTCTCATTATGGCCACAGACTATTCAGACCACCCCAATGAATTTATAGAAATCTGCAGGATACTCTTTTTTTTTTTTTTTAAACAGTCCAAAAATAGAAAAAAACAAACCATGTAATGCCCACAGATCAACTACACATAATATCTTAATAAAGTTTAACCATGGAAGCAATGTTATTAATGTCAGATAACTGAACCTGACACACAAAGCAGTGGTTCTACTTACTGACACAATCCTCACACCAACATAACAGAAACCTTAAGAACATGAAATTAAAATCATGACGCGTAACATTAATCAGTCTGTGACAGTGTGGACGGGCTGTCCCTAATTTAATCTACACCAACACCTGTAATCGCACAGAGCTGTGGAGTAGGAAGACAAACACTATATGAATATATGATAAAATGGCAAATAATATATAATTGAGGTTTGGCGAAGTTTCTAACAAATTACAGTAAGTCTAGTTGCATAACATCTGTGATGCTCTGAAGTAGAATGCAAATTATTTAAGGGTAGATTTGTAATAAATATAAGCAAAACTAGGATTATATTTTAATGTATAATACTTTTATATTAGAATGACGTGAAACATTAAGGTTTATAAATCAATATACACTGGTGAAACTAACTTTAACTAATACAACCTGACAGCACTACACGTTTGTAATACAGTTTACATTTAATTCTCTGGTTAGTCAAGCAAAAAAGAGTTTAGTAGAAATATTGTTTTTAAAACTAAAGCAGACCAGACCTTAGGCCTGGCCAGTTACACTTTGTTGCTGTTGGACTAAAAACAAAAGGTAAATTTCATGACTTTAATACTTTTGTGACTCCACTTCCTTTTTTCTTATTTTGCTTAGTCTGTCTACCTCGTAAATAAGCTGCACTAGGTGCCACGAGCTGTAAAAAAGTGACTTCATTTCGTGCCTGGGCTGCTTAGACAACCTTGCAGTGGTCCCGAATGTGTGAAATGCAGCACAGCTCTGCTCATCAGGCAGAAATGTTTTTTTCCTTGTTCACCACAAAGATCAGAAGACGGAGAAAATATACTGTAGTAACTGGAGCTACAATGATGTCTATAAGAAAAATGTCAAAATCAGTTAAACGTTTAACTTCTGACAGGTTTCATATTTAAACAGCTGTAAAATTTAGCGCAGGAATCTGTGCTGAGCTTCAATACCAACATCTGTGACCGACTTCCAAACAACTGGGGTTCAAGCTGGGAATACCCAGCCACAGTCAGTGTAACCCAGTAAAGAGAGAGCAGAATAAACGATGCTGTACAATCATCTAAAAATACCCAAGGGGGAAATTGGTGGTAAACCAATAAATCAGGTTCAACAGCTTTATTGTAAATAACCCTGTGGAAATCTGGGAAATGACAGCAAAACTGGTGATCAACTATCTGAAGGCAGCCGCAGTAAAACTGCTGCCCTGCCAAGAAATGGTGTTGATGTCTTTAATAGTGTCAAGAAAAAAAATGCTCCATAAATTGGGCTTAAAACTACAGGTTTACATCCAGGTAGCAATGGCTTTGATCACAGGCATGAAACCAAAAACATATCTCTCAGGGAATAATACAGTGTTACCTCTTTCATTCTGCATGCTGTTCATTCAGTTCTGCAAGCTCATTAAAGATGAGTAATGAATGGAGAAATCAATTACAAAATTATTAACTGAAAATCCAATAATGTTCCTTTACATGATAAGCAACAAGAATGGGAATTAAATAATAAAAGTGCCGCTCTACTAAGCATACACTGTAGTAAAGGTGATGAGGATACACAGAGTTAAATGGGATAATTTAAGGATGATCCTCATCATGTCATGCAGGTCTGCAGAGACGTTTCAAACGACATAAATGTTACCTGGATGGGTCTGAATCCTCCCTTGAGTATTGAAAGCAGGAAAGAGAGAAAAGCGAATGGGAGACTGCACTGGTGACACCAAAGGCTTAATGCAACAACAAGCAATCATTCACCCACACGTCACTTAAAAGCAGAAAACTACCCAATTATTTAGCTCTAGCCAACAGAGCAACTGCTGCTGTGGCACATTGACCAGAGAGAATAACTCACAAAAAGAAAGTTTATCGCAGTCCACCACATGTGAAAGTGTGACAACCTTATTTGACTCTTGGCCACCCTGACATAGCATGCATACATACCCACATGCATGTAAGCATTGCTAACCATAATATGTTATCGACATGTTATGAAAAACCTGATACGTTTTGTCTCAGAATACTCAAATGTAAACATGTTGTAAAGAGGCACTTCTAGTATAACGGACTAAACGATTTTGACACCTTGTGTAAAAGACAAATATCATGAAATGAACTCTAATTTTCATGCTAGCTTCTAGCTTAAGTTAAGAATAGTTTCAAAATGTATAACAGGGTTTTATAACAGTTTAGAAGGACAAAGAGGACACACAACTACAAGTAAAACTCACATAAAGAGAATCATTTACTTTCAAAAAAGCTCTCTGAGGGAAACACCAGCTGTTTGTTTTAGTGGCGAGACTAATTTCCACTGTTGTTGACCTTTTGGTTCATGCACAGAAAAGATCTGTTTGAAATCCAAACGTCAGTTATACTGATAAGTGTAGGGAAAAAAATGAAATAATGATGACCCTTGTCTCAACGATAGACTTATGTTTAAGCCAAATGAATTAATTTCCCTTTCTCTGTCCCCTTAGCTCTGCATCGAGTGCATTTCAAGGACACAATGGCTGTTTTCTTCATTTGTATAAAAAGGCCACTGTTTGGCTTCATCTGCTTCTCAACTCCACTTCCGTGGTGGCACAAGAGATCCCAGCGCCAGTTTGTGACATCCAGAGCATGCCCTGTGCTTGTTGCATGTTTGTGTACACACCCGACACAGAAAAAAAGGATGTTTGACAATAAGTTACATGGCATACGCAGGGTGTGAAAAACATCTAATCTAATTTGGGCAGCTGCATCAACACTTATAGCACGAAGCAGAAAACAGGAAGTTACGGCGGCCCTTTTCACACATGCACTGGAATCCTGAACACGTCAGAGTTGCGTTGTTGTTGTGTGAATGGGAAACTGAGATTTACTGCAGTGATTAGCTACCTAGTTCTAACCTGTCCTACGTGTTTGCTGCTGTGAGTGGATGTGTTGATGACTTATTATATCATGCAAGCAGGACATGGGGAAATACAGACGTGTATTTTTCTAGAGTTTCATCAATACAGCCAAAGTGAGAAGCTGCTTTGTGTGTGTGTGTGTGTGTGTGTGTGTGTGTGTGTGTGCTAACAACTCGGCAGAAGTGCATGTAAGAAAAAGGCTGTGGCCTCTCCACAACTTATTACACGATAACATCTTAAATAGTGCACTACTAATCAGGAACATAATGTCGTGCCTTTGATAACCTAATGACACAACTGTCTAAAAGCATGCACGGTGTCATTTACAGAAATGTCAGCTATGAATAGTCACTGCGGGTGTCTACTCCTCCAGTTACCAATCACTTTTTATATTCTAAAGACGAGTGATTAGCCTTAGAAAGCTTTCAATAAATAGTGCAAAAGACATCTTTTGTCTAGAATTAGGCTTTTTGTTGAGGCTGAATAATTTACACCACAGGGCTCTCACCCAAACAACAAGACTGCTTAGGTTTGAATACCTTGGTGGTACTGTTCAGAAATTAAACCATGTAATGTGGACTTTCTCCAGTCACTGTGTGATAATGCTCATAAGACAAGCAGAAAAGGACTAATCACAATTAAGCAACAGTTTGAGGGAAACATATTTAAAACCTTTTTATAAGAGAAGTCACCCCCAAGGGAATTACACAGGCACTTACAAATTGCACAATACATCATCCAAAAATCCAGACTGGGCCATAATTAAAAGAGAACCGACCTATATAGAAACACATTAATATTTGTATATTAATGAACAGCCCCCTTCAGAAAACACCATCAAGTACTAGAGAAAATGTGGTGTGATGTGATAACACATATTTTGGGACTATTTAAAAGAATAAGTGGAAATTCTTATGGACTCACTACTCCTACTAGAAGTGTCATCAAAACACTAGCGACCAGTGAAATGTGTTACACAATCCCTTATTCTCATTCTCTCAAAAAACGCAAACATTATGTATAGACAATTCTTTCCATGTCACACTCATCAACTAAATATTAATAATTCCATAATCTCACCCTAAAAGCAACACACTCAACAACTCCATGATAATTAAAACGTATTTAAACATATCTGCAACACTTAATGACTGAGCCTTTTTTAAGAAACAGCAGATGCCCCATAAACAGCCTTTGCCAGTAGGTAACAGCAAACTCTTTGATGAGGATGATGGGAGAGAGGGAGCAGGAGGGGTGTTCAGCAGGGGTAAATTACCTGATGGTGGGTTGGTCGAGGGCCCGTAGCAAACTGGTGGGGGAGGGAGGAGAGGTCCAGCAAGGAGATTGAAGCAGTGATGGCAAAGCGAAGAGTAGAAAGAGCATAAAAGGAGAGACATAAGATAAGCAATGAAGACAGGTGCTTGACAATACAGTACCAGACCACAGAGGAACCAAGCATTTGCAGACCCAGGTCAAAGGGTATTGGTGTATGTGCTAATAAATGCTTGCTTTACATAGCAGCTATGGGTTAACTGAATCAGGGCAGATGGAAATTGATTACTTAAATTTGCAGTGTTGTGAGATGTCCATGTTTGGTATACGTTGTCCATTCTTTGAGTAAGTCTGATATTAAACCTGAATTTGCTGTCTCCTGCTCACAGATGTCGAACACATTCTGCAGCATGGACAGTTGATGGTATTTGTGAACAAATCTCCCACCGCTCATTAATTGCACAGACAGTTACTGATCAATTTGCCTGGACAAAAAAAAGCAAAGACCAAGGTTTGCAGATGGTACGTAAAAGACACAAGGTGAATAAGAGAAATTTACACCACTTGTCATGTGACAGTATCACCACCCTCGGCTAGCCTTTAAAAAAACAATGAAGGACCCTTTCTAAGACAATACAGTCTATGTTAAAAAGGCTGTGCTGTGGGTCAGACTAAGATCAATCAACCTGTGTAGCACTGAGGCTTTTAAATACCCCTATCAATAGAACACAAACTTTAGCACCACACAGTAAAAACACAGAATTTTGTTGAGCTTTACATCTGAGACCAGAGGGAGACTCACCGGGCGACTCTGAGGCTGAGCATTCATTGGCTGTGTCTGGGGAGAATACACTAGAGGGCCAGAGCCAGCATTTTGCCCAGGGTTGTAAGGAGACTATCAAAAAAAGATTGACAGAAGAAGAAGAGAGAGTAAGGAGATAGTTTGTTACAGACATTACTTACTAGTGATTTACCTGTATACTTTAAAGCATATCTCAACAACATATCTTGGATGTTTCTAGGTGTAAATGTTTTTAATTGGATTTTATTTCCTGCAAAAAGTTAATTGGTACCCTCAAGAATTCCAAATCCTGGGGTGGGATAAAGCAGATCTGCTTATGTTTCTTCAAGCTGCTACTGGTGATAATTTAGGTTTGTGCTGGCTGACAAGGCTATTTATAGACGTCCAGTGAGAGGCTAAAGCAGCTTTAGAGTGAAGCAGTGGGGCATTAAGATATAATGGTAGAGCAACTACATTCCTTACAAGGACAGTCACATACTTCCAGAGGAGTCACAAATGACATCAACGTTCATTGCGTCATCTTTATGATTAGCTATTACACAGGGAGTTACCTGTTTATTCAGGGTTAACCACAAGGATGTCATGTGGGTGAATCTTGCCTAATAATGATATTATGGCTTTTGCATTTAACCTCTGCAGTTTGTAGTAGTAGTAGGCACATCTGTCTGGCCATAATAATAAAGCGACGTATCAATGGCATTAGTATCCGGATGCAGCAGTAAAATGCTGCAGACAAGCCAGAGAATGTTTAGTGACCGTTGGCTTGTACTCATCTTTAGATAGATAAAGATAAAGAGTAGCAGAACACAATCATGTGCACAACTGACACAGAAAAACAACCAGAAAGAGTAAACATATAATAAGGAAAATAATGTAATGTATATGGGATAGTGATAGGAAAATCAATTCACTGCCTATATACATTTCTGCATCATTACATCAAACTATAACATTAAATATTACAATATGAAAAGTGGCAAACAAGATAATAAAGAAAGTTGTGTCCTGCCTAGGACAAGCAGACAGAACAGACATTGATATGTAAAGAGGATGACGGCGGACATAGTGACAAACTCACCCCTCCGCCTGCCTCCCAGCCCTTAGGGTAGCGATACTGGGAAGCTGTGGGTACGGATACCTGAGAGAGCGCTGGGGAGTGAGCATGACCAGGCGGTGTGCCCGCCAGGTTAGGGTGTCCCTTTGTTATGTCGTGAGCAGTATAAGGAGGGCCACCGTGTCTGGATACCTGCATCACATAAAAAGGGAGGTTACAAAACAATTTTTTTTTCTTGGACTTATGTGCACACCCACAGCCACGCACAAGCACAGAGGGGAAGAGCAGTGGCAGGATTCCATGGGTCATTAGCCCCTGCCTCTGGAAAGGAATGCAAATGAAGATCTCTGGCTGCTGGATTAGCCCCTGTATGTGTGCAGAGGTGATGACCTGAGTTGTGCCTGGGTCTTGAAGCCTGCTGCTGTTGGCTAAAGTCTGCCTCTAGCCTTTCCTGCAGTGCCAGTTTATGTTACGCAAGGATGTCTGCGGCTCATACAACAAAACTGGGTCGAGTAATCATATTACATTGCAACTCATCTGTGACAGAGTGCACCTGGTCAAATATATACAACTGAGTCATGGTAAACAAGCCTTGTTGATATGGCCCAATACGGTTCTGGGTAAACACCAGCCAAGTAAGCAATATCAGGTTGTGATTTGACTCAGCTCTTAGCCTGTGGAGCAGCAGGAGAGACCATAGCTGCTGCAGCTGTGCCCTGGCACCACTGCTCGTTGCTGCAGCAGGCCTGACACACCAGGGAATGAGGCAGGATACTGCAGAAAGAAAGCAGGAGGCAGTCTCTGAGACAGTTAGGAAAGGCCAACAACACATCTACTCCCTCTCTCCAGCATTTTTTTCTTTGACATAACCAGGCTTACAGCAACAACATTTAAAAAAAGTCACATCTCAAAACGTCAACCAAGAGTTTCCACCAGCTACGACATGTATTATAATGTACAGCTTCTATCCCTTCAA
Source organism: Macropodus opercularis (assembly GCA_030770545.1). Taxonomy (NCBI): domain Eukaryota; kingdom Metazoa; phylum Chordata; class Actinopteri; order Anabantiformes; family Osphronemidae; genus Macropodus; species Macropodus opercularis. The sequence continues at coordinate 8,752,338 of CM061099.1, forward strand.
TATCTCTGAGTGGCCCACTTCCCTCAGATGACCTAGGATAAAACAGCTAATCTAGCTGCTGTTGCCAAGGCAGGAGCCTGCTCTGCTTCAGGCGAGTGACTGATTCTGAGAACATACAGAGTGATGGGGTGGGGGAGGGGAGGCAAACGCATGTATATTGGCTATACATGGGCGAATAAGGGTTAAAAAAGGGGGAGTGTAAACCCAGCTTCCACAGCACAAAACAGATGTGTTTTGTGCCATGGGCATGGTTGATTTCCAACAGTGTCATCATTGTTGCAGCCTAACCCCCAAAACGAACTTTCAGTGCTAGAAAATCTAAAAACCTTTGATGTCTCCAGTGCTGTTCAAAGCCAAATAGCCTCTGTTCAATCATTCACCTTCCCTTGTTCAATATGCGGCTACCTGCTGTTACCTCCCACATTTCAGAAATGTCATGACAAGACACATCTCCTTTGTAGTACCATAAATCCAACTGGCGACTCTAAGGTTCACGGCTATGCTTGAAAAAGATCACAGAAACAAAACGCAAGCCTTCCTTACAAATCACCAATAGTACACTTGCATTGCAACAAAGCAAGTGTAACTATTTTAGTAGCCTGTTTCTATGTGTGAATAAATAAATAAAACCTGAAGGAAATAAATTTCTGTAGTAATTGTGTATTTACAATCAACAGTATTTACTTGCTTCATTGGTGGGATTGTCTCCCTTCCCCTGGTAAATGCATATGTCTTATCAAAGGAAAACAGAAATCATTGCAATGCTTAGCTGCAAAGACTGACAGCCTTGATGGGCACACATCCTCAGAGGAAGGGAGGATCCCACATTATTGTTCTTTTCTTTTAAGGAAATATAGTAGCTGTGGCTACTCACTGTGGACAAAGCAAATTACCCAATAGTTCAGCAAAGTTTTATTTAATTTGTGACAAATCCAACTTCCTGAAGTGTCCGTGGAGGTTAAAAAATGCAAACACGTTCAATAATGTGAATTTCAATATGAAACGTAACTGATGATTAACTCCTAAAGGCTCCCAAAGTCAATGGCATAGGTCACCTGAGGTGACAAACTTCCACAGCAAGCTGCACAAGGTCTGATCAGAGCTTTGTCCTAAAAATTCGATACATGTGTTTAATGCGTGTTTTTTTCCAAGGTGAACTTGTTTTATTATTAACAAGTTAAACAATATGAAGACACATCCTTACATGCTTCAACTTAATTGGACTAGTAAATTAACTAAGTCTAGTAAAGTAAACTGGGTATAATGTCCAGTAAGAGGTTTTGTCACCATTATCTATTAAACTAGACAAATATTTAGAACATTTCTTAGTAAACAGCAACGTTGCTCAGTGGTGCCCAGGTTAAAACAACGGTTTCATCAAAAATTCTATATTATAGCTTTCATCAAGAATGACTTTGTCACTGACTACATAGGATTCAAATCACAGATCAGATATTTGTGATTATTCTCTCTTTTTAAATATGCAAGTTGTGTCTATGTATTGCAGCATCCACACAGGTGAATGTGTGTGTCATCGTTTGTGGACGAGTCTGTGTGCAGTGACTTACGCTGTAGACTGCAGTAACTCCAGGCTGTGTGGGGAAGATTCGGTCGTCTAGTGATGGCTGAACCCGTGGAATTCTGGAAAGGGTGCGTTAAAGGAAAACTGGAGATGAGACCTAAAACTAGTTAGACATCAGATTAGAACTGTTTGGCACAACAGGCAATATTCACATCATAATTTCAGTATTTGTGTAAGAGCCATTAAGACCAAATCCTACTGACTAAAACCCAAGAGGAAACTCAAGCCTGAAAGCTTCCTGTTTAGCAAACACTGACATAATTCAGCAGAATTGGTTTTACTCTACAGTTCCATGGTTTGAGCAATGCATTCAGCTGCTACACATCCACAGGGATGTCCTCAAACCTCAACAGTTCAGTTAATCTGGCCTCAGGGATCCCCTAACAACCCCATAACATATGCAATGTCCCATCTATGACCATACATCACGTACCTTCATCAGTTTGTTTCTGAAATAAATTTTGGAGTAGTTGAGGCAAGGAGAGACACAGAGCAGAAGATCAGACAACTGCTCAAACCTTTCATGGCAGTAGCTATGTTACAAACTTTATTCAATAATTGTCTTTTCTTGTGCTGAGGGTAGAATAATAAGTAAAAAAAACCTATGTCACGAAACTTGTACAATCCCATAACACCTCAGGCTTTATTAAGTCTTAGAGAACAGTTTGAACAAAATTCAGAACAGAGGAGGACTTTCTTTAACGCTTCTTAAAACATGTAATAATGAAAATCACTTGGGAGGCATCACTTAAAAGGTATAAGATGAGACAAAATAGAACGTGTGCAATAGTCACATACAGTAGAAGAGGGAAACCCTGTCATTAGTAACCTGCTCAGGCAGTCTCTCACACTACTGATCACATGATTTAAGGGAAACTGAACGTCTGGCTTTCTTCCTTTTATGCCTCCCTTTCCCTAAAACCTTCTTTCCTTTACTCTGCTTTTGCCTGTAGGGGCCCGTCATCTCTATTGGCCTCCTGCCAGCGTTTCTACTCGTAACCAAAAACATAAGAGGAAGATAAAGAAAGAAGAGAGTTATAAACGAGGGCTGCAATTCAAAAAGCAAAAGCACAGCAGGAAGTATTATCTATTTCATTGCAGAGGAATTTGGAAAAACAACACACCCCTCCCCCTCACATGCTGCAAAATTAGGAGTAATTAAGGGGCAGGATTTAATTACACAAACAGTCTAGGTGAGAAGGATCACAACAAACTTTGGACAGCTTGGACTATGTTGCATTCACAATTTTTACCTTTGTGAGTTGCTAAAAAAGGCCACTTTCCACATAGTGTGAGTGCAACAAAGACAGAAAGTTCATAATTCAGACAATGTAATAATCTAAAATGCCATAATTCTGTCTCCAGGCAACAAAGGGAAAATCAGAAAGGAAAACCGAACAAAGTTACCAATATTTTTGGTTGGAAGAGTCTATAGACGTCAGACAGGTCTGGGAAAAACAAATGTGAGAGGAAACACAAACCTGCTGCCAATTTTTAAAAACAAGAGATTATTCAAATGGCTCTAAGCCAGTTTGCAGATTTTTATTTCACAAGACACTACCTGTAGTTATCGCTGAATAATGGTACACTACAAACTACACACGCATACAGGAGAAAGGCTTGTGATGTGTTTTACATCAATAGTTTTTTAGTGTGTTTTGATAGGAGCAACAAATAACACAAGAGACTCATGGATAACAGATACAATTGATCTGCAACATCCAACTAGACTGAAAATAAACGCAATGTTGAGGACAGGGTGCCAGATCATAAATGAACCTTAAAGAACATGTGAAGGCAGGGACCACACTTTTCTTATGACAAGTGATTCTGTGTCAGTTTATGAACATAAAGCAGCTTGTTCCCGAACCCCACAGTGACCTGTGAGCCTCATGTAGGAGGGAGCGGCTGCTGTGGCTCCTGCTTTATCATTAGCTTAATGTAAACCTACTTAAGTGCTGAGTCTGAGAGGGCAAGAATGACAGGGGCTACAGCTTTCCAAATAGCAAGGGTGTGACCAGGAGGCTGACACGGCTCAATAAACTACACGGACTATAAATATTCCATATGTTTCAAATGTAATAAACAGACTAAATGAAACCTGAATGACGCAGGCTACCTGGAAGTCTCAGTAGAGAAGGTTCAGAGAAGAGGCACAGGAAGTGAGCGGAGACAACCCAGATGGTGCAGACACAAACCCTCCTTCTCCCTGCTGGCCCACTGGCCACTTTCTCTCTCTCTGTGTCTCACAGACAGACAGACACAGACACAGACACACACACACACACACAGACACACACACACACACACACACACACACACACACACACACAGCTTTCACTGACTGCCTGCTGTTGCTGAGACTGCTCTTTCACTAAAGCACAAACAATAAGTGGTAGGTCAGTAAATTTCAATTCAACAGACTGGAAATGCAAAAAAGTAGTATTACCCCAACAACCGCTTTCTAATTAATCAGGTTAAAGCCAGTTATGACTGAGTTATGATTAGAGTGATTCTTTATCATGATGGCCAGAAGAAAAAAAAATTAAATTACCATTTTATGAGAGGAAAAACTGTGCAATTTTTCTTCTTCACTAAGAGTTGGTTTTAACATAACATTAGAACTTTTTTTTGCATAAAAAGGTATTAAAGATAAATATAACAATTACAAAAACAACTAAGACAAGAAAATAAAAATGGGGACTCGAAAACTCAGCTTCATGTACAGACTTCTAGCAACCTACCAGAATTAATACACACAAATGAAGCAATTGTTTGGGTTCAATATATTCTCACTATGCATATAATATTGCATAGCAAATTCTGAACTTCACCATCAGCCTCACAGCATCACTGTGTGGGCAGGACGGATCTCACAACAGAGTTCACTGTCAACACCAAGTAGTGATTAAAAAAACTGAAAATGTCAGTTACTGGTTATATGCAAAAATATTTTTCTAGAGTAAATACAGAAATTCACGCAAGATTAACAAAAATATATACAAACTAATGTGTTAAATGCAACTTCTCACTAGCAGTGAGAAGTCTGCCTAAACAGTGCACTCCCTCTCTGGAAAGAACAGTCTTGCATGCTGGCTCATTACAACTCAGCAGTTTATTTATAACATCCCACAGTGGGTATGCTCATGAGAATATTTCTCATGCAGACTACACACCCCTGTCCTGAAATACAGGACTACTGTTCTGTGTGACCTACCAGCTGGGTACATATATTACATCTGCATCTCATAACTAACTCTGGCTCTGACAGAATGTCTTGCATGCAGGTTTCTTCCAACTTCCTTTTACTTTTTATTGGCCAATACTGTTTTCCTTTTGTCTAAGGAGAAACCAATCATTTGACCATAGACAAGAGAAAAAGAGCAAAGCTGGGTAACAAAATAAGGAGTGAGCCTCTTCAAACAAAGATTAAAGTACAGTTTCATAATAGGTGATAGTTGGAAGGGGGTCCTCTAAAAGGCATAGGACGGAATGGGAAGACGCGCTCGGTTTTCTCAGCTAGGCTAGCTGTGGGGGATTGAAGGAAATGAGGGAGGGCTAAGGCAAGCTGGGTGACCTGGGCCTTTGTTGGCAGATGGTGGGAAGCGCCACCTTGGCCTCTCGCTCTGAATGTTAAGCAGCAGTGCTATTGTTTGGCAAGTGCAGCAGCAGACGCATGCGCTGGATGTTTCTCTGGCAACCAGGGACAGAAACAAACTGCCCCCCCATACAACACACATGCAGTTCTCACCATCTTGCCTCAATCCATGCCAACATCCTATGAGTGGGGATTTTTAGACAAGCAGCCCAGGCCCTAGACAGTGAAGGCTGCTCCCACACTCCTGACCTCAAAAATGTAGGGAGAGTAAGAGGTCAGACAGTCCTAAGACGTGACAGTCACCAAAGAGTTGGTTTCCACCTAGACATAAAATCTGAATGCAGAACAGCTTGGCGCAGTCCTTTCTATGTGGTACATAGGGACAATTATACGATTGTGGGAGTTACAAAGATCCTAGAAAAGCGCACTACTCACACTTTAACTACAACTGTGATACAATTCAGTCTATAGAAGTAGGCTTCATGACAAATATATTTATTGATGTACCCAACCCTTTGATACAGGTGGAGACATAATACCAAACATACCTTACAGAGTAACTCACCAAGCCAAACATCTTTTCCTATTGATGTTGTGTTTAAATGCTGGTATAAGTTCAATAAAATTAAAATCACTATTGCAAGAAGAATTGTTCTTCTAAATTATTCAATTGCCACAACATATATGAAAAGTATGAACAGTGAAAAATGTCATGATTTGATAAGCTCAGTTCTAAATTAAGAAACATTATCATCTTCAAGCAAATAGTCAAATAAAATGTTGTAAATGTGCATGAGGTGTGATTCTACCATCCAGTGACTAAACATGGTGGGTGCAGTTCTGTAGTCAAACTTCCTACTATTCATCTGAAAGTGGATTAGGCAAATCTAACACTCTCAATAACCTAGAGAGCGAAACAAGACCTGACAACAGATGAGGAGATTGTTGCCCCTTGTGTCGTTTTACACATCCCACTTATAGACGACTCAACACACTGTAAGCAAGAGAAGATTTCATACCGCCACCTGCCATACCCAGCTACTTGCTGTCCCTTACAGATGTCAGAAACACAGGGCTGCTGTGATAGTGGTTGACAGGAAATCGGGTTGCGACATCATACCCCAAAGCTAAGCCACAAGAGAAGCTGTCAGATCACAAAAGATTCATCTCTCTGCCACCAACAGGCAGGAGACGTCGACCTAATCCTCTCTCACACACGACTGCCACCATGCTGTAAATAAAACAGGAGGTGACATAACCGTAGTGACTTCACACCAGCAGAAGTAGGGTAGAGTAGCACTCTGTGTAAACTCAAAGGTTAAAGGAATATTTTGGGCCAGTGACAGCATGAAACCAGCGTGTTAACTAACGAGGGGAGAATTTCAGGAAGACAGAAATAAACCACACAATTAATATTCAAATCATTATACCAATTAGTTTACGACCATTTAAGTACCTCTTCATACCAAGCCAAGTGTCTTCACAGCTGCCAACATCTATAACAGTAGCTGGTTATTTTAACTGCTGTCTTAAGCTCCGTCAAGGTGCACAGGCGCACCCCTCAAACGCTAACGCGAAGCGGTAACTGGGGTGCATGCTGGTCGGGCTAACGCTGTTCCCGTTAACAGGCCCCAGGTGAACACCCATGGATGAACGGAGCTTTCTGGCTCTGCGACGTTACCCTGACTGACCTGTGCGCTTGCTAGCTTAGGTTAATGCAGCCGTGTGGTACAGTAACTAGCCGAATGCACCTTGCTAGCCAACAACGATAACTGAACAAAGCCGGTAACCGGTGTGGAAACACTGGTAGCTCGCCGGGGTGGGAGGTTACCAAAACCGCACAATTTGCTCATTACTATATCTAACAACTGCATAGCTATACTAAAATGTCATCTTTGTGTGACTGGGAGCAGTAACGTAGCGTCAACTGCTCAAAATCGCCCTGACATTCGTTCGCTTTGACAACCGGCTTGATAAGCTAACGTTAGCATGGCTAGCTAGCAAATTGTCCCCTCCCCTCCCAACTCCCTCCAAACGAAACCATCATCCCCACATCCAACCTCTGTTACCTATCGCTAATAAAAGCTCCCAGTTTCACTGCGATACGAGTCAGTGAAATGCCAGAATCATACCCATGTCCACATTACACAAGTCAAAGGATACTGAGGTGGCGGTACCACGCCGGGCTGAGGAGCTGTTGGGGCTCCCGGCGGTAAAGACACGGAGGTCAGGGTAGCCCGCAGTTGGCTCGACGGAGAGGGGCCACTTCCAGGTCCGCTAACTGCGACAGCGGCGGGTTTGGGGACCACTTTCGGTGGTAAACTCATCGCAAAAAAAATGAACAAATAAAACAATGCCTTAATAAATACTGATACGAACGGCGTTTAGCTTGCATACATAGAGCAAGCGTAGCAGATTCTTGAAGCAGGCCCCAAATCCCTTTAACGAATTGGGATAACGACGCTCGAATAGCAACACAAACGTCTTTTTTCATGGAAAGTCGCTGTTCGGATCAGCGGTGCTATTCATGGGGACGGTGGGAGGTTTAGCCTCCCTCGCCCGTCCGGAACCAAAGCGGATCCGTCCCGGTTCGTTTCTTTGAAAAGAAATAATCACCGCGATCTTCAGCCTCCCTCGGCGTTCTATCCTTTTTGCTCGACAAGTATGTTTTGTATCATTTTTTTTCTCAGAGAGATGAGAGACTTCGCCAACATGGCGTTGCGGCCGCTTCCAGCAGTCCGGGCAGGACAGATGATTCGGCAATTCTCGGCCAGTTACGGATTCGCTCGGCTAATCAACTGACCCACAATCAAGTACTGTTACCCTCATACTGGATCATAGTACACGTTTTTACCACCGCATATATGTGAAGCTTTAACACGTTAATTAAACGGTAAAATTCTAGAATATAAAATGCATTTGACCACGTTTAAAACAATACAACTAAATAAGTGCAAACACTTCGAAATATATCAAGTTGTGCAAATGTTTTGTAGTAATTTAAGTGAGTGTGTGATCTGAAAGCACTCGCGTTCAGCAGATTAGCCTTTACACTGTATTTTATATTTACACTTTATAGTTTATGGATTGTGCTTTGTACCAGCACAAAATAGACGCGTGTCTCTATCGCCATCTACTGGTGATCCGACCGCCTCGCACCTAAAAGTTAGCTACATTCATTTGACGAGAGTGTGATTTAAGCTGGTGAACAGAACTTTAGACATCAGCCAAAATGTTTTAAGCTTGGTTTTACTATACAAAATAATTTCTTTCCAAACACTTACTCATAAAAAGACATATGGCACACAATGACTTAGTTTACATGACCAAGCTCTGAATTAAAAAACAAAACAGCTGCTGTTTTAATTTATTGCTGTGAATTTCTGAATTCATTCCTTCTGTCTCTGCTCTATGTTTGTCTTTCATTACAGAAATTGTGATGATCATGAGACAGGTAAAAAATGTCTTTGTTTTTAAACACAAATGTAACTACGGTATCAAATGTACAGAACAAATTTCTGAAATAACGCAGTGGTTTAAAGAGTCCTGTGTTAAAACATAATTATACCAAATTTTTAAATTAACAAATTCAAACCTTTGCGTTTTTTGTTTTGTTTTTTAACCAGATTTTCTATCAGGATAGGAAAATCCTGAGGATCTCCACTTCACTGTTGTACAAAAAACTGACCATAAATAAAACAGGATAAAAAATACATTGGAACAGTTCCAAGCACAATGAAAAATTACAATAAAAAGAAACATTTCATTTTATGTAACAAACAAGCAGTTTACAAAATCTGAGAGTGGTTCTCCAATTTTTTGTAACTATCTGTTAGATTTCCAGTGATCAAAAAGCACATTTATAGCTAAATGTAACATCAGACTTCAGTGATGGCTGATTGCTAATTCAACAGCCTTTGTTTAGAAGCACTGACGATTGCAGTCCTCCATTCACAGCAGGCACATTTTGTCCTGATTAGGAGCTGGATAAGCATGAAGTGGGAAGCCAGCACAAGCTTCAGTGGTTCTTGCATGTCCCAGCCAGAGAGGCATTGTCAGCATCCTAAATGAAAACTTGTCCACAATATTCACTGCCAACTGGTTTCACTGAGCAATGAAGGATCACCACAGCTCACACTTATGCTTAGGGTTCATTGGAGCGTCCGCTTTGCAGCCAAAGTGCTTAGAGAATTCGTGTGAATTGGAGATGGTACCGATGACCCTAAACCTCGATGGACTGTGGGAATCTGTGATTACGCCTTCGTGTGAGCTCTCAGGTGTCCTGACAGAGCACCACACCTGCAAAAGGATCAGGACAAAACGGAAACTTGAGATTTGTTTTTTGTTTAAAGGTATTTGCTGGTTCATGTAATAAATAAATAAACGGCAGATTCGAGATATCCAACCCTTTTATGTGATTTGTAATTTCAAAACAGAGTCGCACATTAATCTCATTATGTTGACTGTTTTGACAACTCCATTTTTATTTGACCTTATTCCACCTGGTCCCTGGCAAACTAGCTTCGGTAGCCTCAGACAGGCGCTTCAATGTTTTGTGGAAGGACTGATAGAAGTTCAATCAAAACAAAAAGATACATAACAATTTATACAAACCTGGGCAAACCCAACGAAAAACAGCTGATGGTTTGTCATTCCCAGGGCTGGCAGTGTGGCCTCCTCGCCATTCTTCTTGATCCAGTTCACATAAGCCTTCAGAGCAACAAAATGATCATGTTACACTGTTTTCCTCTGTACACAGAAAGGTACAAAGCAATATCGATCAAAGGAAACAGAAATAACCTCCACTGTTCAATGGGATCCTTTTACTCGTATATGCTTTACTCATCTGGTTTGTTGCCTACGACCTTTCATTACATGGAAAGAATGTGCGGATGTGAAGAAGGCCACTCATAAGCACCTGTTACTTTTCCACGCTTCACTCTAAACCAGACAAGCTGCATTTTCCAATACAAATGAATGGATGTGACCCACGGCTTCAGCAAATAAACTAATGCAGGGGATTAACTGAGATGTTCGTGTGACTCCAACTTTCCATAATTATCGAAATGTTACTTTTAAGCCAGGATTTGTCCACATGAAGTCATAATTCCTTTAAAAAACTTCCACTAGTATAAAGAAAAATCGAGTGAATTCAGACCTTGTAGGCAGCATTAAGTCCCCCGTTGTCAGCGATGTTTTCTCCCAGGGTGTGTCTTCCGTTCAGATGCTCCTGGTTGATGCTGTAATTTCCATACTGCTCCACCATGCACTGAGTATGCTTCTTGAAGGCCTCCACAGAAGAGTTCTGCCACCAGGACCGCAGGTTGCCATCTTTGTCGTATTCCCTCCCTTTAAATAGAAACTAACTATTACTGCATTGTCAAACAAATTGTGCTTCAAGACATGTATTTCAAACAGGAGTACTTCAAAGGTCACCTCACGACTCAGAGTCTAAAAATAACATTCTTCACCAACCTTGGTCGTCAAACGCATGAGTCAGCTCGTGTCCCATTACGACTCCGATTCCACCAAAGTTAAGAGCCCTCAAAAGAACAGAAATTGACATGTTTACATTTCTATCTTCTCATGTACTGTGCATGTGAACCACTCTAATTATGCCTCCTTTTCCTACTGGCCATGAATCATTATTCACAGTAAATACAGTCCTAATGGGTGTCAGTGTTATTTCATTATCATTGTGTGCTCTACTCTGATTAAATGCATCCAACATGATTTAGCTAACGTGAAGCCGGGTGTAGAGGACCTACTTGGGCCAGGAATGACTATAAAACGGAGCCTGGAGGATTCCTGCCGGCAGAACCATCTCATTCTTGGTTGGGCTGTAATATGCATTCACAGTGGGAGGCGTCATGCTCCACCTGTAAAAACAAGGACCACAGAGCCACCACATGGGTTTGACATCAAGGTCACAACCAATTAGAATACTGATGCCTGGCCCTCTATGCCATGCTCACTAGATGAGTTTATAAGGCATGGGAACCCTAACGTGTCCCCTCCCCCGCCGAATAATTAGAGACAAGGATCAGTTCAGCAGAGAGACGTTGGTTGCCTGGGAACATTTGTGGATGGCAGCACTATTCTGCTGAGTCAGCGTAATGGGAATGTATTCCCACCGGAGCGTGCAGCCTCCTCTCTGGCAAACACAACTCACTGGTTTCTGTTGGGAGTTTTCCTCAGCTGGTCCGCGGTTACCCTGGCCGAGAAGTTGTAGTACTGCATGACGTTCTGGAAGTACAGTTCTGACACCACCTCAAACTGAAGGAGACAAAACAAATAGTGTCCAGTGCTTTGATGAGGCCACGCAGGAAAGAGGGAACGAGTGCTGGGACATGTGATCCACATCCACATTTACCTACATCATTGAACACTTTGTCCAGCTTTGCAGCGTTCATTATGAACTCTGGGTAACCAACCATGTTGTATATCGCATCTGCCTGTGAAAGACAAGATTTAAAAAAGAAACTGTAAAAGGCCGATTTTCACACCAGGTGGCAGTGCTGTATAGGAGGCAGTCACGCCACAACAGAAACACCAGCAGAATGGTTTCATGTACAGCATAAGCGGGAGAGGCAGGTTGTCCTCAAAAGGGATATGCAGCATCTTTCACCCACCCACCTTGTCCTTCGCTGCATTTTTTGTTTCTGGATCCATCCAGCTCACGTGCTTGAGGCTGTCCTCAAACGCCCTTTTAATTTCTGCAACCATATCTTCAGCCTGGAGCAGAGTAGACAAAGGAAAGTGAGGAGCACATCATCTTACACTGGGGGAGCTGTGAATGAGGAAAGGCCTTGAAACACTCACAATGGCCTTGCTGTCCTCGGCAAAGGTGGCTTTGACAAACATGGCTCCAAGTGCAAAGCCAAGGGCGCTATCGGTGTCACTGACACACAGCTTCCAGCGTGGAGTACAGCTCTGCAACGTGAAAATAACACATCGTCACCTTTTCCTCAGCCTGTCTGGAATGTCATTTTACTTCAGGACCAGCCTTTGGCCAACCCTTTCTCATTTCCTTTATTTCCAAGAATGACTAACCCCTATGAACATGGGAGGACTTGTTGCATTCAACTGTGGGATAAATGTGTAGGAGGAGTAACAAACAATAGTAAAGTGCAGGCTAGACAGCGAGAACATTTATACTGGGACTGATACTACGATTACTGTCGGGGCTATTGGTCTATTCTATGTATCAATACACAGAAACACAATAATAGTATCCATTGATTGATCCATGATAGTCCGATGGCTGTGGCACTGGAAATGTACAGCGCATGTGTGCAGAGAACTAAGTAACTGAAATCAGCTGCTCATTTAAAACAAAAACAGAAAATGGGAGAATAGTGTTGAGACGCTTTTAAGAACTCTTTGATCGCTGTGTCATTTCTCTGACTCAGAGACACGCTGTTCCCTCTGAAGGCCTGAGTGTCACGGTCTCTTCATTTCCTGGTTTTCTTCTGGCCCCGTCCCGTTTTTTCCCCATTTCTACCTGTTCATCTTCCTCAGTCTCTATTCTTGCGTTTTTCTTGTTTTTGCCTTTTGAGCCAACTTCTGTTTAGTTGTTCTACATTTGTTTGTGTGTTTTCTCAACACTGATCTTGAAGCAAGACAGCAAATAAATATCTCACAAGCCAATTTCCTGTCTGAAAGCGAAGTGTCTATGTATGCAAACGAGCCCACAACAGCAACAAAACAGAAATGAACAGAGAGAAGACATTCAGGCTCTGCAGCTTAATACTGAAATTTCTGTTTCTTCACTCAAAGACAAAAAGAACAGAAGAGTACTATTTATAAGTAACATGTAGTTTTTATGATTTTTAAAAGAATACATTTGTTTTTGTAAACTCACAAACTTGATAAGCACCAGTGTCTTTATTTTATAACTAAAACGCTGCACACTATATGGTACCTTAATGGCTGCAAGTAAAAATATCTGTCCCTATATGATAAAGTTATCATCAGGTGAAAGGAAGGACAAGGACAAATGCAGCTGCATGTATACATAGATAAAAACAGGCAAGGTCGAAGTGAGGAAATGAAGCTCTAACCAAGGAAAGTTGTAAAACCCACTGAGGCACAGATGGGAAAAAAGACTGCTGCACGCTTACATAAAGCAGATGCACAAAAGGACACACAAAGAAGATTTTAGTGTTGTTTCCGCAGTGGAAATTAAGACTGATGGAACAGCATTCTCTCATTTGATGTGCCTCAACTTTGCACCATTGTAGGATGTGTCCTCTGAGGACTGAAAAACCACATTCAATGAAGCAGCAGTGTCCTCTTCAGAGCACAACTTTCCTTTTACCTCTCAAAATACTATTGGTAGGTTATGTAGCCTATGTAAACTGAAGTTGTAAACAAAAAATTATTAACTTTTTGAACATTACAAATGAAATTACAGTCAGCCTTCTAAGAGGCAGATTCACTGTGCAGTCAACATAAACACCTGGTTAGAAGCCTGTTTGCACATTAAGATCAATAAGCTTAGTTTCTATTTAAAGATCTTGTGGGACTAAAAGAAACCAAGTCAACGTAGGCACCTTTGTCCCACACATGATCACACATCTACGGAACACTGCTGTTCCTTTCCTTGTATCAGCTTAATCCCACCTGTTCATTTGAATCTCTCCCTGTCACGACAGTGATTGGAAAGGTGCTCACCTTTTTGGTTCCATACATGACCTCAAGGAAGCGCTGCTCAGCATCCTGGAACTTTTGATCCAAAATGGAAACCATCTTCCTCACCACCTTCATTATCATGTAATTGTTGAGTAGGCTGGAAAACAACAGTAAGTAGTTCTATTACGTCTTTCAGTGGCTGTTCATTAGCTCTTCTGCCATATTTTAATTATATTCACACTTCTACTGTGACCAGATCTATTTCTGATAAAAGGATGTAGCTGACCTTTTATTTGTTTTAGTGATGAGGTCAGAAACTTTCTCAAGGTATTCTTTGGCATAAACAACCACAGGCTCTGACTCGTTGAGCTGCACAGGAGCAAATACTTCCTTGAGGTATGGCATCCAATCCACCGCAGGAGCCAGAGTCTGCAACGACAAAGACACAACACACCCAACTAAGTCATACTGAGGAAACACTCAACACAGTGTAATACAGAGCGATGAGACGATACTGACTGTCAGTTCCCTGGCCTCCATTTTATGGTAGATGAGTAGTTCATCCCTTCTCTCCTCCTGAGGGGTAGTGAGGTTGGCCAGGGTGGTTTCAAAGTCGACAATCTCTCCCATCAGCTTCCGAGACGCCTCCTCCGAGCCGCCTAGTAGAACCCCTAACTCCACCAAGAAGTTGAGGTATGCTGTCAAATACTGAAAGTAAGCAGGCAACACAGTGAGGTGGGGGTTGTCCAGGGGGCATGTGCTGTGTTCTGGAGTGGAATGAAATTCAATTAACAAAATAATCCCAAACTATAAGTTACCATGCTGAGTTGCCCTGAAGCTGTAATTTTATTAGTGTATCTTGAATAACTTACCAAACAAAACACGAGCCTTTGGGTGTTTCCCAGCTCTAACCGAATAAACATTATTGCAGTTTTGATTACAGAAAACACCAGATGTGGATCAGCTAACACACTCTCAGCTTCCATGTTATGCCCTCTACTGTGCATGAGTACGGAAGGAGTGAATATCTACTACTGTACCTTTTCATTTGCTGTTTTGTTGAGGTAGTAGTCACGTGAAGGAAGTCCTAGGCTGGACTGATCCACCTGTGGTTTGGAGAAACATCCCGTGGCTTTTAGCACACCCTCCATTTCAAAAGAGCTTTTCTGCTTTAATACCTGTGTTGCCAGCCTGCAGGCTAAAGGTGGAGGCTCATCCCTGATCAGATCAGCCTATAAAATGTCCTTCAAGCACATCATGAACCTTCTCACCTGGATGATGTTGCTGTTGGAGTTCTTGGAGTCAGGGCTGACAAAGACAGTAAAGAAAGGCGAAGTCCGATAGCTGGCAGACACCATTTGCAAAACCTCCTGAAAGTTGTCCTTGTCCCAGGCTCCAGTCAGGGCCCATCCTCCTAACTGAGAGGTTAAGCAGACAGACTCACAAAGTGCAGGACACAGCAACATTTGTTTTTTTAATATAAATGAAGAATGGAGAAGTTCTTATTAGTTTGTTTAAGGTTGAGCCACTTCAGGAAATGAAGCATTACCTGGCTGATTAGATCTTGTAATGGCTTAGCTCCTAATTCCTCAATCTTGGTCTCATTCATGCAGGCCTGATAATATCGCTGGGCCTTTTCTTCAGCATTACTCAGATCTTTCATTGTTGTATTTTCTGACGAAATAATGATATAAGATAACCAGAATAAAAAGCAAACATATTTCCCCAGGCCTATGAAATGATAGTACACCTAGTCCTGGTGCACATGCAAACAGAACTTAAATAAGCACAGGCCCCTCACCTAATAAATGCTTCATTACAAGCATGTTGTGCTCCCAGAGGTTGCTAAAAGGCTCCCAGCGGGATTTGCCTTCGGGGAGGGGGTTGTTCTTCACCCAGCCTCCACAAGCAAAGTTGTAGAAGTCCTGGCAGGGGTCCACTGATCGGTCCAGCGCACTCATGACCGTGCTGGCCACAGTAACGCACGGTTCTGTTAGGCACAAGCCAGGATGATCTGTTAAAGGAAAGACAAGGACTTGATAAATGTAGGAAACAGCCATCATATATAACCAGTAGCGAAAATTACCTCATGCAAAAATCCTTCATGAACAATTAGCTGAATCAAGACGGTTGGATTTTGTCTTTATGGGAGCCAGTTTGATTAGATAATAGCGAGGCTGAAGCAGCCTCAACAACTTCATCCAAGTGATTCAGGAGTGGAGGTCAATGAAAGTGTGTTTAACTGGCTAGTGTTTAAAGGCCATTCCTCTTCCTTGGCTTGTGTAAATGTCATTTTCAACTATACTTATGCCTGGATACTGTGTGTGACGTGTTCTCTCAGCGGAAGCGACTAACACTGTGGCCTTTAGATTCTCTGTGACACGTTTAAAAGTCTAAACACAAGGGTTTCACAGGAAGACATTCTGAAAAAAAAACGACATTGTTTAGAGAAGTGTTCATTGCTTGGCACTGGTGAGGGAACACTGGACTGCAGGCAACGTCTAGTACCTGACAGACTTCCACTAAGTGTCCATGTAAGGGTATGAGACAGACCCAAGTTCCGAGCAGCAGAGAGGTTAGTGCTCTGAGGAGAAATTATCCGTGTTCCTTAGTCAGTGTGATCTGACATGTAGTTCTGAATGGCAGGAAGCAGCTTTAAGTTTCCCATGGTAAATTTGAGGAAACTAACAGATGAGACCGTTCCTGGATGTGATGGTAAATCCACAAGACCATTTTCCATAATGAACAGGCTCTGGGGAGAGATTTAGAGTTGTTTTTAGGCAGCTTAGCTAAAGGTGTGGCTCTGGCTTAAAAGGATGCTCGACATATACTTTATTAAACTATGCATTTGATTAGAAAGGAGTCCTGCCCTGTAGTCTGGATGGATACACATGGACACGTCTCCTTTCTGAGCCAGTTTTTCCCCTTCTGCTGAAACTATAATGCAAATGAAACATTACACTTCCTTCCCACACAGCCGTCACGCAATTTTATCACTTCCCCTTCAGACACACGGAGGATCTGATGATGGGAACAGCACCAGCCAACAACCCATCCCCACACACCTGGCCACAGGAATCCACTGTCACACAATTCAACATTCAAAAATGCTGTCGGTACAATCTTAAAACAAGAGTCACCGTAGATGAGATAATATTTATCTGGAGATATATTTACTCCACATGTTGCTTTAGTTGGAAACCTACAAATAAAAACAACAAAAGAAACAAACTGAAGACTCACTCTGTTTGTAGAAGACCCCGGCTGTGATGAGTGATATAAACAGGCCCACAGACAAGACACACACCAGAACCATCAACCTCTTCTCTGTCTGTGTCCGATCAGGCCAACACATGGAACTACGACCGGGCAGAAGAGTCACCTGCATCCAGGAACAAAACAAAAACAAAACATGAACAGCTGTCTGGTAATACACTGCTGATGACAGGCTTTATTTTGAAAGCAGCGGCTTCTCTATGAGGCTCCAAACAGAAAAGTTTAAACATCCTTCAACAACATGCCCTCCTAGAGGATAGCTCCCTTCTGCACCAGAAAAAGTCAGTAACTGTATCTGGTTATTGGATCACCTGTAAATGAAGAGTTCAACTAAAGGAATCAAAGCAGAAGTGTTCAGTTTACAGATGGCCTCCTTCAGATAAACGGAACAAAGACCTGAGGAGTTGCAGGAAGGTCTGTGCTTCCTGATTAGAGATGAGTACATCTTTAACCATCACATCCTTCTTCTGCACCTTCTCTAGTGAAAGCGTTTTAGCTAAGGCTGCCAAGTGAGTTGTTTTCCTGGAGAAATTAGTCCAAGGGCCTCAAAACCTTAAGCGATTCTGCAGTAAATAAATGCCCGATCTTGGAACGCTCACGTATCCTGTGGAAGTCAATTATACCTGTAGTTTATGTTTAAAGATCCGATTTACTGATATTAGCTTAGATGAGAGTTCAAAAGTCAAGTTGAAAGCGACTGGAGTAAATGCCAAAGCCACAGCAGCTTCTTAATCCTCAGCTCAGCGTGTGGAGCTGTTGTGGACCTAAACTGTGTTTCTTAGTGTATCTGAGGGAATCTCTTGCCGCTTCTCTTCATCTGTGATTTATTACCATCTCTGCAAACCTCTTACCCTCAGAATCAGTAAACAGTCTTCAATTCAAGCACTTTGAACTTTATGTTATTCTACAGAGGGATCTGAGCTCCTTTGTTATTCTAATGTTCAGAAGTAAAAACTTGGTTCCATCTGTCTTAAAAAGGCTTTTTCCAGGATGGGACATAGTAAGAGAAAAAAAATCTTCTAGGAGGATGAAGTAGAAAAAATGTCATGTTTAGCAACATCCTTTGTGTCAGTCTTCCATAAATCCTGCAGTTTATCAGCATCTACATTGATAAGAACTACTTTGGTGTGACTGTAAAAACCACTAGTAATCCCAGAGAAAGTCCTTTCAATCTTGACTTTAATATGGATTTCTGAATAAATGACTTAACTTGAATCAGTGCTTAGAGTAAGCTCAACATGACATTATGACGATGAGATAACAAAAAGGATGAGGTTTAAGCTGGAATAAAGAGGACACTCATACTTATCATATAATTTATGTCATGTTAAGCCAGTTACTATGTTCTTTATGCCCTACTATCATCAAAGTTATTCTGTTTAACATGTGGGCTTCTGTACTTTTTAAGTTATGGAGTAGATTGAGAGTCCAATTAAAAGAAATCAAAGTAAAAACAGCCATGAAAACACACATTACTTTAATATGCAATGAATGAAGGCTTTTTTTAAAGTTGGTGTTGCCTACACCTTCTCCTTTGTACTGTAAAATAATACAACAGCAGCAGTGACCTACTGCTTAATTTTTTTGTTTACCTGCATGGGAGATGATGGGTAGATGTCGTCACCGGTGGAGTCCACCAGGTCTTCCTCGTCCAGTGTGGCTCGCTTATACGTTGACATCTGAAAAGTCAAATGGAGGAAAGACTCTCTCAGTGCTTCCATGCTGGTTGTAGCTTCTCTTATCTCACACAGTTGTGTGCGAGAGTGTGTTTGTGGTGTGTGACGTCTACTCCTCAACAGGCTTCAGGGAAGGGTTCCCCTCTACAATCCATGAGGAGGAATCTGGTTTGTCTTGTGCAGCTCTTCTACTCATGCACAGCGCTGACATTCAAAGGGAACGTCAGTCGTCTCCTGTTAGAAGTGCTTCAGTGCCCCCACGGTGTCTGTCCATTACCCCCCAGGGGCAAATGTCGCAACCCCAACAAAAACCTCCTCCTGAAAGTCCTTGTACTCTCTTCTTGTGGTTACTTTCTTCCTCTAAAACGGTTCTTTGTGAAATTCCTCCTCGGCCAAGGCTACGCAACCACTGCACGAGAGAAGACGGAAAAACAGGAAGGAGCACTGACTAGACCGACCGACTGTGTGTGTGTGGCACTGATTGTGATTGTATGTGTGCGTGTGTGCGTAAGCGAGCGCATTCCCCAATGTGGTTTTACTTAGACTTAGGGAGGGAACCTCACAGTTGTAGTTCACACCCAGCGTCTTTACTATAGGACCCGACACACGGGGGGAGGAGCACGTGAAAAATATATCCTCCCACCACATGCTTGTAGTTGCTGTTACCTGATAGGCAGGACAGTCACTTCTTCCCCTGTTTAACCCCTCACCCACATGGCCGCCGGCACACAATACCAAGACTGTGAAACAAGTACAGTGTCTGGATAAGCTGCATATACAGTCACTGGCCACTTTATTAGGCACCTGTCTAATTCAAGCCAACCCAGCCATTCATTCTTCTTTTACAAGTTATAATTTCTTAGTTTGTAAAATGAAGCTGTCAGGAAGTGGAAATTAAAATAATAATGAATGTACTGAGCTCAAACTGTTGGTACCAGGGGAGGTCTCCATATTTAAAATACTAAGAATTGAGGTTACAGGTAAAGGTGCATCAAATAAAGTGTCCCAGTGATATTTTTACTACTTGTTTACAGGTTATTGGACAAGAGAATTATTGTTACGCACAGCTATGCACTTTACTGACTAACATCACACGTAAACAGAACCATGTGTATTGGTTCTGGCAACTTTGCTTGCATCTGAGTCTTGCATAACAATGGCGCTGAAAGGAGAGTAATGATTAGCATCAGCGGCCTGACACCCTGACACCACTCACTCCAGACCAACCTCAGTGAAAAATGAATACACCTGAGGAGGTTTCCACATGAAGGCAGACGCTAAAGAAAAGTTCAGGATGGACTTGACTGTGTGGTAATAATCTCTCTCTCTCTGGACGTTAACCTTAATGCTCTGTGTTGCAAGTTTCCATGTTAAAATCCAGTGAACAGAAGCCAAACCAGGCCATAGCGTCAATGTTTATCTCACGTGAAAGATGAGATTTACTGTAAACATAAACAGAAGGCTGTCCAGTCCCAGATCCACGCTTTATTTTCTTACCCCATTGTTTCATGTAAACAAGCCACGGAGGGAAACAAAATCACATTCCCACCACAAACATTCCAGCAAATTCCCGGCTCACCAAGAACCCGGATTCTTGTTAAATCATGTTTTCTATTAGACTAGTTCCACATATCAAGCCCAGTAAAAACACGAGGAAGGGAAGCAGTGTGAGCCTTATCTTAACCCCAGCGCTCTACCAGCCGAGCCACATTATCTGCTTAAAAAACCCACTGCAGGGACAAAAGATACAGCCAACGGACAGGGAGGGTGGAAGAGAAACACGAGGACACTTTCAATAACACAAATGGTTTCAAATGACCTATAGCTCAAAGCAAAAGGCCTAATGGGAATATTGACGTCTGACTTTCCCTCTTTTTCTCTATACACCCACACAGTCTGCATTTGCTACGTCAATATTTGACCTACAATTATTACAACGACTGCAGCTGTTCCGTTTGACAAAACAGCGACTGTTCACCTAGTTACGCAAACTGAATTTTGCCTGGCAGAGCTCGAATATGTCAAAGAATTTCACTTTTTCAATCATGGGAGGAAAGCGTTTTCACATGCACGCTCCTCCTCACACATTCCCTGCCTCTGACACCTTCCTGTCACCGGGGTCTGCACAGATGTGCACATGTGGCCGCACAGACTGGACCCCTTGAGTAACATCACTGCTTAGTGACAACACGGCCTTCTTCCCTTTCCTGTTAATGATCGTTACTGACTAATACCAGAGGTTTGTTAGGAAATATTCCTGTGAACTGTTGTTGCTGATGCAATGAGTTTTCCACCGTTATATCCTGATCTGCATAATCCTGGAGGCCGGAATTACATGAAAATATCTAAAACCTGAGGTCATCAATGCGCCACAACTTGCTGAGATAGCAGCAGAACGAAGGCTTCTCTGAATAAAGTCTGTAAAATCTGTAAGCTAATCAGGAATTCCTGTTGTGGCTGTAACTCACTGGAAGTCACGCTACGTGAGAACGCGTAGAAGCCAGTGATCCACACAAACAAGCCTCGCACTGACAGCGTGCGGTCAAGGTGAGCTCTGTGGCAAACCTCCCATTGTGTGGCAGTAGGCGTGAGGATGTCTTTACAGAGAAAAGCTGGCACTCTAACGGGTTAGCATCCCGTGATTCCGCAGCCTTTGAGTGAGGCCGTAAGCCACCAACATGCGTCAGCGGTTCGTCACTGAGCCTTCAAACCAGACGATTATTTGTAGCGCTGGGTCATTCCTCCAAGAATAACTGGAGTGTGTTAGTGTTTGGGATTAGGTGCCACACGTACTGTGGCATGCACAACGAGGGCACGAGCAAAAAGCATTACAGGACGTTAAAGCATGAAGCTGGTGGGAAATGATTGACAGGGGCGCTTGGTGTGGGAACACACACATTTTCAGCAAACCACCGTGGTCAACCAGTCCGATGTTCAGACCACAGAAGATGGGTAATTAAAGGCTGCGCCCCAGCATACGGCCTGTGACACAGTCTGTGCCAAGTCGCTTTATCCCAGTGAGAGACGGCAGGTTTCTGCTGAAATCTGACACCCCTCAAACTAAAATTTCACCCTTTTCTCAAGGAGAAGGTGGAGCTTGGGTGAAGCATTCCACAAATACCATGATGCCGAACGTAAACATGGCCGCGTGTCAACACTTCTCAAGCAACAGGATAAAACAAGCAGGGCACAGGCAGTTATGTCCGATCCAGTGTTTTCCGACCTCAAGGCAAAACAGCGGCTAATGTATGAGGTTGTTTAGTTGAGCAGCACAAGTTGTAAAGCATCGTCTGGTGTGACCCGCGTGCGAGGCCTTGACCCTGTGCCACATTTTCATATACAGTATCAAACAACCTGTAGACATTCATAAATTCAGCTTACACTTCAGCTCTGGTGTTCAGGTCGCTGAAAGCCACAGATAAAGAAAAAGTGTCTCAGGCTTGAGCTTCTGGCTTCTGACCTCTGACGTCAAGACGCCACTGGAATTTTCGTTCTTTTCACAGCGCAAAGATGTTTCCTTTGGAAAAAAAAAACATCCAGATAATGAAGTTAAAGCTACTTTCCCAGGCAATCAGCTTTCCCCTGCTCTGAAGTCGGATGTTAGACTAAGCCGAGGGACTTTTACCAGAATAATAACGCTTTTGATTTATTTTTAGTCACGCATGTGCGGCATTTCTTTGAAAAACACAGCCTGTGTTTCTGCGTGTGGCGGTCTAAGGCTGCATTTTAACTCCATGCATACATGGAGTTAAAAAAGGCCAACCAGCTGCATTTGGCTTTCGCAGTACATTCAAAAAGAAGAATGAAGAACAGTGCATTTACATGTTTACATATAATAGCTGTATATTAAGGGATTTTGTGTTCAAACTGTAATTGACCTTTTTCAGCACGGGGGTTAAAGGAGAGGCACATGGAAGCTTGTTTACAATGACACAGACGGAGGACAGTAAGCTACCTGTACCTGCCGTTGTTATGGCGCCTTGCAGCACAGTCATGATAATACCTAGGTAATGATTAACTGCAGAGTAAACCACGTTCCCTAAGTTCAGCAGATCCAGCTTCGTGTGACGCTACTAAACCGATCAATCACACTGTGCACCGGGTGCACAATAAAACAGCTCCAAGACGATCGTCAGGACTCAACAACTGATCTGAATTAGTAGTTCATGAACAGCAATAAAGCAGCGCATGTCTTTATTACACAAAGGTGCAAACCACATTCAAAATTGGCTTTAATAAAAAGCAAACATTTGCATATGCCCTAGATCTTAGTTTCCATTGAATCTGGTTCTTCTCATAGGCAACTTCTGCTTTTGAAATTAGCAGTAATGCAAAGTTCACTGTGTCACTATCTTTATGTTCTTCTTTTTTTCATCTGATTGACAAGATTGCATCGCTGTTCAGTTTGGGAAACTGCTTCATGTGGGTGTGAAGCCTAGTGTTCACTTCAAGGCCTTTTTAATTAATATATTTATTTTTGTGTATGCAGATCTCCAGATTAAGGGAGATAAATGGGCTTGTGAGCAAACACTAACACTTGCACAGTAAAAGTAAATATCACCTTTATGCATCTGTGACCACAGAATCAAGCAAAACAAACATGTAACAGTGCTTTGGCTACAGGGTAATTTCGGTTAAACAGTGGTTTTGGTTGTTGCTGGTGATTCAGCACAGAGCATAAAGGTCTGCGAGGTCCCAGGGTGCATGTAAAATTGAAATCATTTGGTTTTGGGTATGACTCACTGAAAAGCACCCTGAGTACGTGTGTTTTTCTCTACTAGAAGTTTATGAAATTTTATAAAAACAACTAAATACTATAATAAACTATGATAACAAGCACAACAGGAAGACATCACATCCCCATTAGGATCCAGCCCTGATTTCACACTGAGGTCGCTGAACTTCAGCTGGCGCCGTGTGACAAGCACAGTCACAGAACCTCATCACTTTACTGGAAAAACTATTGACGTGTATGATTTTCACGTCGACTGTCGCAGGCTGGCTTGTAGAAAAGAGTCCCGGCCCAGGACAGA
This sequence comes from Macropodus opercularis, assembly GCA_030770545.1. Taxonomy (NCBI): domain Eukaryota; kingdom Metazoa; phylum Chordata; class Actinopteri; order Anabantiformes; family Osphronemidae; genus Macropodus; species Macropodus opercularis. The sequence continues at coordinate 8,776,137 of CM061099.1, forward strand.
GGACATGCGACCCAGTGGCGGCTCTCAAACCAGATTACTTCGCATAAATTACAGATGAAAGTACGCTGAGAAGACGCTTACCCTGCCGCCAGACGCTGCTCCTCCGCTCTCCGACCGGGTCCGACTGAGTCACGGATAAAAGCACCACGGAGGCTGCGCGTCACTGTCAAGATACTTCACGTCCCTCTGAAACTTTCTGCGCTCCGCCGGAAACCAATCGGTCCCTGAACGCATCTCTCGAAGCACGTAAATCAACGGACTGATCTCACGGGATGTGAGGGTGAGAAACCTACTGCGCAGAAACGAGCAAAAACAAGGCTGTGTCCTTATGTCTCGACTGAACTAATGGCCTTAAAGTGAGAACTTTATTAAATGCGCGTACTTTTACCTGAGCACTTTAGATTTCTGAGAAAACACGAGGCACAAGTTGAACACATCTGCAATAAAAATGCGTCAACAAATGTCAGTTGTGCTTTCATATTTTTCTTCTCAGACTAAGAGAAGGTAACTTCTGTACTTGTAGATTTTGTTAGTGCATGTATCTATGAATGAACCAAGGTCTATGTATGAGGTGAGTGTTACTGTTTATTCGTAGTTGCAAATTTCTTTACGCAAATACAGACACCTTTGCTTAAGTACTGCTTTTTTATTTAATATCATAACAGGATGTTCTGTTACTTTAATCAATATATTTCAACATATACATCCCTTTTAAGGAGACTGTAGTTCCACAGGAAGCCAGTACATCTTGATAAAACAACACATAAATATAATATGAATCCCCTGCTTGGCTTGATTTCCACTGCCTTTCCCCCTCTAAATAAATTCTCTGCATAGAAGAACACATACTGGATAGTTGTATTGCCACATCACTAATGCCACGTTATAATGCTGGTCACTGACATTACATTTCAAATATCAGACTACTGATACCCCCCAGGGTGTTACAGCTCACTGTGCTATCAGCAATCAGCTCTTTTATGACCCTTAGTTAAACCAGGTGGAATTACGTGGAGGTTGAGTCGTGGCTACTGGACCTCCCAGGTGTTTACTCTGGCTTGGTCTTTACTGGGGCTGTTTCGACTCAGCTAACAGACGAGGCCATTAATTAATATATGCTGAACATGGCTGCATACATAAATACAAGTCAGATTTTGCTTTCTGACAAGTTCAATGTGAAACTGACAGCATTGTAAAGGTAGAATTGATGGCAGAGCTGTTGTTTTGCATCCAGTTGTATAGAAGCATCTAATAAAGTGGCCACTCTGTGAGAGGTAAAATCATCAAGCAACACTGGGTTGTGGTTGTTCATGCTGTTGCCCATTTGATGACTGGAAACGTTGTCAAATGTTTTGGTCTTACAGTGACATCTAAAGGAAGCTCCAGTAAACAGCAACACTTTAATTATGTAGACTGAATTTGATGATGTGATGTCAGCTTCAGCAGGAAGTTTTCATATCATCTCTAATTATTAGTTCAAATAAATGTCATAATTGTGAGATTTTAAAGATCAGATACATTTATCATTGCTGTTTGAGTACAAACTAAACCAGAGACGTATGTGGAGTTTTTATATTTTCAGTTCATTTATCATTTCAGTAATTGAAAGACGTGACGGTCACTTCTGATTAAAAGGTTGCGAGGAGTCTAGTGTGAGAGAAAGAAGACGTCAGAGCAACGCACGAGCCTATTTATTTCTGCTCGATTATCGACACCACATAAACTGTATAAACCACAAGGTTTGGCCTCTGCCTGCGTCCATCAAGGAGCCCATATGTCATCCTTCTGTTTCAGTGCTCGCAGCTACGTTTGCACTTCCACTTGTGTGTTTTACGTGTTACAGCTACTTTCCCCCCCTTGTGTTGGAGCAGTACCTCTGTCCTCCGACAGGCGGCGCCCTCGGCCCGTCGCCCTGCTGCGGCGGCATGGCATCGTTATTTCTAAGGGTTTCTGTTTTTTTCCCAGCGTGGGATACAACCCGCTATTCTCAGAGCCGAACAGCCGTGGCCTCATAAAAAGGACCGTGAAGGCAGCACCAAGGACACATTCCCAGGTTAAAGGACTGGATGTTTGCTCACACACTTGGATGTAAATTCCTGCTCACACCACTTGCAGTAAGTACAACTACGATGAAGTTGTTCGGGCTTGTTTTATACAGATAAACATCGCAGGGAGAAACGTGCAGTGGTGTGAACGTGGTGTTCAGTTAAAGTCTTCTGTTCCTTTGTGTCCTGTTGGGTTGATTGATGCGACTTTAATCTGTGTTTGGAGGAATAATCTAATGTGGCTTTTTAAACAGGAGGTTTCTGGTCATCTGTTGCTGCGTTGTCATCTCGTTTTAGGCTTTATTTAATAGTTCAGTACGTCGCTTTAACTCGTTATATGTTTTAAATATAGTGTTACTGAAGCTGCTGTAGTCAAAATGCTTTCCCCTGCTCCCAGTCCTGTTCCCCATCCGCTTTGTGTGTAGGCTGCTGTAACATCTTATTATTCTCCATATAGATCTGATCTGCTGTGAATTGAGACTCGTGCTCATTCAGACATATCTGGGCTTTTTGAAAATGGTTATACTCTGTGTTAGACACCAGTAACTCATCGCTCTCAGCACTGGTGTCGTTTTGTGTTATCAGTTTCACAAAGTTGACACTTACAGCAGATCACCCACTGAACTGAGGTCTGGATACGACCGCGTGTGGCGTTCAGTGCACGTTATTTATTCTGTGTGCATACAGGAGGCAGGACCAGCCTGTGTTTTGTGTGAGGAGCAAACCAAGCTGCTGGTAACCAGTGAACAGAGACAGAGAAGATAACACAATGTTAAATCTGGAAGCCTGACTCCTCAGCTTTGCTTTTCTAGATATGAAAGATTAGATCTTTAGGTCTTTTAGGTGCCAGCCTCTATATTTGTCAGCTCCCTCTCTCTCTCTCTTCTGAGCATAATTAAAAGCCTAATCTGAGCTTTGAGCAGCTACCTGCTTCACTGACACACACATGTCTGTGTGACTCGCTCCGGGCTTCAACGGCAGCTCAGCATAGAGCTGAGAGGAGGGGGGTGAAGCCGCTTGGCTGTGGGAGGTCTTTCTCCAGCTCAGTTTTGGATGCACAGGAGAGCCGCCACCATGACAGAGGAGGGAGTTCATATGATACTGACCACTGCCCTGTCTGGGGTCCTGCTGGTGGCTGTGGTGGCTCTGCTCTGCTACTTTACCTGCAGACTGGCCGGTTCTCTGCCTCTGGGTGGACCTGGAGGGTTCTGAGGCTGCTCTGAAGTCCTGTGTCTGAGTGGTAAAGGTATTTGCCTTCTGGAACGTTGCTCAGTGATAATTATGTGTTTTTTTTTATTTGTGAGGATGTGCCTGGTTGCTGCAGGTTATTGCTTCTAGTGCCTTGGTTGAGACATACTTGGAGCCTGACGCAAGATGCAGTCTGAGTTTTGAGATGTCGCAAACACGTACTTTTTTTTTTTACTCATTTTACTTGTCAACAATTATATACAATTCGAGAGTAACATAACCGTGTAAAGCTATACTGGAAATTTACACTGGTTTTGTTGACGTTGCACACATTTCTGTTCATAGTGTCAACAAAAACAATAAGAAACAAATAAGAAAGGATTAAGGTTTTAGCATCTTAAGTTTTGTTTTTTTCTTCTCAGGAGTTTATGTTTCCAGTCAGTCACTGGACATTAATCGGCTTTGTTATGGCTCTTAAACCCCTCAGTGCTATGGAGCCAATCCCATTAAAATGACCTTGACCATAATCACAGAGAAGAAAGGAGGAGGGCGTGGATAATTACAGATGAAGGCCTAACTCCCCAGGAACCAAGAGGGCCCCTGTTGAGGCTCCTTGTATTCACAGCGAGGCTTCACTGAGCTTTCCTTTTGTTTTTGCTGATTGATGATCTGGAGAAAGATCGACTTTTAACTAGATACCAACAGTGCAAAGGAATAACTTTCAACTTCACAACACAGAACCCCGGTTGCACTCTTCCTTCGCTCTTTGCCTCCTACACAGCTTTACATAGTTTCTTTATTTAGAAAACCTTTTTGAGAGTAAGGAATGAGTAATATTACTTAATGTATCTCCACAGCTGCAGCGCAAAGAACCAAACTCCAGTGGGGCTGCCTCTTCCATGAAACCAGTCTGTGGTTAACTTCGTCCCTTACAAAAAGTGCTACAGCGTGTGTTATTCGGCCGAAACAAGAGTGCTTAGCCAAGTCATCGCAGGGTAAATAGGTATTAAACCCGTATGTCAGCGTCAGTCAGTGTGTGTGATGACACAGACATAACAACTAGTGTGTGTCCTTTTCTCTGGAAGCTGTGAGCCGACTGCGGACAGGCTTCCCGGGCTTCGCCACCTGGCATTTTACGGGCGTCTGGAGTAAAGCGTCAGCAGCAACATGAAGGTGTCAACCCTGCTCATCGTTGGCTTTTGTTTGAGCGCAAGGACTTTGGGGAAGCCACGAGTCCCTGGTAAGTGACCGTGTTGTTAGTCAGGCGCCACAGAAAAACAGCTGTCCAGACGTTTATAAGAACACGTTCAGCACTTTTTAGACATTTGTAAGCTTACAGCAGAATGTTGGGAGGATGTTTATCAGTCCAAATGCAAATGCTATTTTAAAAACAATGGTTATTTCTTTGCTTAAAATAACAGGAATTTCGAGTTTGAATACATTTTCAAAACACGGACAAACCTGCAGCCCTACAGGAAATAGTTCTATAGTTATCCAAATTCATCTCAATATATACAACCCTGTATCTGTTCATATCTGTATCTACCCATATTTTGTCCATTTCCAAATGCAGAGCAAGAAAAGGATCCCTTGTTCTGGAATACATGGGCCCAGCGGACACTAAAAAATGCTCTGACGCTGCAAGCTCTCAATAAAAACATAGCAAAGAATCTGATCCTCTTCCTCGGAGACGGTAAGACACAGCGTGGTTATTTTCATAGGCTGCTTTGAGGCGAGAAATGATGAAATCCTTCCCAACCTTGTGTAAAACCACCTAAAGGTGGAAGCTAACCTGCTGCAAATGGATTCGATTTTCAGTTAACGCTTCATTAAACCACCAAATGGTCAGAGGAGACAATTTGACCACTTTGCCCTTGTCATGATTAATTATGGACAGTTGGGCTGAGCCTACTGTTTCTAGATCCAGCAGTATAGCTGCAGATATTGCTGTTCTGTCATTCAGTAACGTGTGGCCAGTTAGTGTGGTTATAGGATAACGGCATCTAACTGTAAAACAGTTAGAAAGTAGCAGGAATGTCAGACTGATAAGACTCAGAAGCAAAGTGAAGTCAGTTCAGAATGTCTTCACATTTTGTTTACTCTATCATGTCTGGTCCTAATCATGAAGGCAGATGTGCTCATATATATAATATTTCAGCTATCACCAGTCATCTTGTTCTTCAGTGTCAAAAAAACATGCGGCACAGTAGTGGATGAGATATATTACAGTTCATCGTCCGCTCTGAGGAAATGTGAAAGTGTTCCTAACAGTCTCCCGGCTTCTGCTGCGCAGGGATGGGCGTTCCCACGGTGACGGCTTCTCGAATACTGAAGGGTCAGCTGAGCGGACAGAGTGGAGAAGAGACGCTGCTGGAGATGGACAAGTTTCCTTTTGTGTCTCTGGCCAAGGTTTGGCTTCCATCGATCCTTCTGCGTCTTTCTCAAGGCCTTGAAGAACAATTTGGATCATAGCACTATAAACAATCTGACGTACATTGACTGATATTTGAGTAGTGACCAGCAGCCGGTATCTCTGCAGACATACAACACGAATGCACAGGTGCCGGACAGTGCGGGAACAGCCACGGCTTACTTGTGTGGGGTCAAGGCCAACGAGGGCACGGTGGGCGTGAATGCAGCTGCTGTTCGATCCCAGTGTAACACCACAAAGGGCAATGAGGTCACCTCCATCCTCAGATGGGCTAAGGAAGCAGGTAGAGGGATATAAATCCACGTCTTACACTCACACCCTCAGATTAATTCTCTTTTTTGTGCTCTTCATGTGTCTGTGTCCTGGATTCACATTTGCAGTAACATTGTACAAATGTAACTTTATGAGGGTTTGAGCGTGTTCAGTTTCAGTAAAGCTGAATCCACTGAACCTCTTCACAGCTTTATACACAGACTTATTAAGACTTCTACTATTTTCATTAAAAAAACAAATATCTATGATCTCCAGGAGAAATCAGGTTTCTCCTACTTCAGTCACTATAAACCAGGTTTCCAGTTTGTACAGGAGCAAAGAAATTAGTTACTGACCAACTCGCTTCTAACCTGATGCTGCTGGCATTTAAACACAGATCTACATCACACACAAGTTGTTGAAGTAGCTATTTAACAATACTTCTACTCAACTTGAATTGCTTTCACATATTAAAGCTATAAGCATCCTGGATTTTCACAGGGTGTTGACTAATGAAGACCAAGGTGTACGAGTTCAGCAGATTGTAAGAAACTGAACCATTCCTCAGGCAGCTGCTGAAGTCCTGACCTCTTTCATCATTTAAATTTTTACCTCGTATTTTACCTGGCAGGCAAATCGGTGGGAATTGTGACAACGACGCGGGTCAACCACGCCACCCCCAGCGCTGCTTACGCTCACTCTGTTGACAGAGACTGGTACTCTGACAACGAGATGCCAGCTGAAGCGCTGCAGTCCGGCTGCAAGGATATCGCCAGGCAACTCTTTGAAAACATTCCTGACATTGATGTGAGTGGACAGACTGATGCACACAGGGGCAAACGCTCGTGTTCCCCACAGCATGAACATTTTAATTAGTCCAGTAGTTTGTTTTGTGGCCAGATTCCAGCACCGCTCATTACATTCCCATTCCAAGGATGCCCTTGGTGATTCATCTTGTTTCCAGACAGCACAAGCAACAATAAATTACCTCTGCTCATGGGTGACATTTTGTCTGCCACCTGGATTAGTTTATAGTTGTTCTTCAAAGCAGGACACGCTGTTTCACTGGAAGACAGATTTCTTTTCCAAAACGCTTGCTTGAAATATGTGATGTGCTTAAATGTTTCTTGGACAAAAAGACAAATAAGCTTGGATGCAGGCTGATGGTTAACTGAACATCACATGTAAGCACCAACAAAGCTCACTAATGTGGAGTTTCAGGACAATGAGCTTAAATTCAGACCGTTAAGGTTGTTTTTTCACCTATAAGGACTTTCTATAGTCTACTCAGGGTTTCAGGTCTCCACATCAATAACGTCCGGATATATTCTAGGTAATACTCAGGATTCATGGATTCAGGAGGGAAAAGGAGTCGTTGTTGTCTTTTTTTTCGTCTTCTTATTTGCAACCAAGAAGTGTTAAAGTACCAATAAGGTAGAAACGTTCTATACAAGTGCAGACCTTTTGTTTACTAATCGGCACGGTATCAATTTATATGGTAATATATGCTAAACTGTGTATGCCTGTAAAGGGAATGGTTCCACCTGGATTAAAGCTGATGCAGATTGGAGAGAATATTTAAGATTTGACTTTTAGGTCAACAGTGAGAGAACTGAACTGCATATGTGCGTCGTTTCGCTGTTGAAGGTTCTTAACTTTATCCTTTTTTAGTTGTGATGGGCATATTTTGGTTGTTGTGTGTTTTTCTGTTTATTGTATACGTCTCACTGTGGTGCACTCTTGAAACCAGTGTTTTTCTTCAAGCCTGCCTCCTATTTTCCTAATTGTTGTTTCGGTTGTTTCAAATCTGTGGCTTTTCAGGTGATTATGGGAGGAGGAAGGAAGTACATGTACCCCAAAAACACGGCAGATGCGGAGTACCCTGACATGGCAAAGCACAACGGCACACGGAATGACGGCAGAAACCTGGTGCAGGAGTGGATAGACAGGAGGAAGGATAATGTACAAGCCTCCTCTTCCTCCCCCTCTGCATTTTGCATTCTTCTTATCTTTCCAATTGCATTTACATATTTCGGAGTAGAAAGTGACTGCAGCGTTGTACATTTGTGTCATTTCTAAACTGTGCAGAAAGGCCATTATGTATGGAACAAGAAGCAGCTCTTATCACTGAACCCTAACAACGTGGATTATTTACTGGGTGAGTTTCTGGTCTCGCAGTGGTTATGAAACTCTCATTGAAGTGTAAATGAAGAGCTGCGTGTGTAGGCATTTGCTGTAGGCACATAACATCCCGTTTCTCCTTGAATTGTGTCTTCTGTTGAGCCAGGTCTCTTTGAACCCGTGGATCTGACTTACGACTTGGAGAGAAACACTGAGATGGATCCTTCGCTGACAGAGATGGTGGAGGTCGCCATCAAGATCCTGAGAAGGAATCCTAATGGATTTTACCTGCTGGTAGAAGGTTAGTTTCTACCTCCTGGTGGGCTGGACATGTACGTTTAACAGGATTGTTACTGTTCAAATATCTGCTTTTTAGTTTCACTGGAAACCCACAAATAGTAACCTAAGTTATGGGGTGAGGCACAGAGCCTTGACCTGCAGCAGGAATGATGCAGATTCCTGCTGAGATGGAAGCATAATTCATTTTACTGGAGAAACACAAATCACACATTCCTTGGATGAACTTAATGAATCCTGTAACGGTTCTATTTCAGCCTTGGCTCATAAGCTTCTTGTGCAGTTTTCCTGCCACTTAAAACTTGCGCGGGTTGTGTTCACGCTGATTAAGCAGACATTTTGTAATGGAGCCTACTGAGAGTCATTCTTGTTCCAAAGTGTGGCCTCTGTCTATTTGCTGCACTGCTACACTTCCAATTTTGTGTAATATTGCATGAGTACAGCTCTTTTTATGTAAGGGAGATGCTCACAATGGCTTGTAAAACACTGAATCACCTCTGTGTATTTTTCTGTTGTCTTTAATTTGACGAAACTGTTGTTTTTAGTTTTTAGCACAGCGCCATTATTCATAACTCTATACAGTACTGGAATCAGTCTGGAGAAGTTCAGCACATTTTCTAAACTTCATTCAGGAAAGTTTTTGCTCAAAGCTTTGAAGCGTTAGAGGAAGAGTCCTGCTGAGCATCGCTGATGTTCTTTAAAGTGACTTTTCAGCTCCATCAGATCTTTAAATGCGAAAGAGGTAAAACATTATGAAAGTCTGTTTTCTGCTTTGCTCCTTGTAGTTTTAGTAGTTTCATGTCTTGTTTTGCGTATGGTAGCACCAGGCAGAGACAGAACTCAGATGTAGTTAAGTAGAGGCACTTTGTGTCTATATGGGGATTCAGGCTCCAGGTGATGAAAAGCCATCAGGGAAAACAGCGCAATTACAAAGGCTGAGGAAAGTTCAGACTATAAGAGTCTGATGGTGGTTAATGGGCATCAGGTAACGAGGTGCATGATGCTGTCGTAGTGTGATGTTTATTGGCAGGTCAAAACAACATGTGCACAGAGGGGAGAACCAGAGCACAGACACAGGAGTGATGCAGACCTACACTGTTCCTTGAAGCCCTCGAACGGTTGCATGACGCGTAGTCTGGTTTACATACCAGGTCTGGATGAGCTGGTCAGCGACTGCTTGATCTTTGTGTGTTACTTGCTTCCTGCGTGTCGAGTTGCTGATTTTACCTTCTCTTTGCATCTTCTTCAGATGCTGAAATGACATTTCATTTCTGGTCAGTGGTCAGTGGTCATGACCAAATCACTCTGCAGTCAGTGAATGTGTCTGTGAATGTCAGACAGCTAACGGCACGTTTCCCCCTCTGTAGGAGGACGCATCGACCACGGACACCATGAGGGAAAGGCCAAGCAGGCTCTGTATGAGGCCGTGGAAATGGACCGAGCCATTGGTCTGGCAGATCTCCTGACCAGCATCCATGACACACTGACTATCGTTACCGCCGACCATTCCCATATGTTCAACTTTGGAGGCTACACAGGCAGAGGAAACCCAATATTTGGTGTGTAGCGACGGCCCCGTTAACCCTTTCTGCGCTTTAACGCACTGCGTGAGTTGTACATTAAACCGTCTACCTGGGTCCCTGCTCACTCACAGGTCTGGCCCCCATGTTGAGTGATGTGGATCAGAAGCCCTACACCGCCATCTTATACGGGAATGGACCAGGCTACAAAATCGTCAATGGTGCGAGGGAGAACGTTTCGACTGTAAAGTACAGTGAGTAAAACCATGTCGTCATAAATTGCTTTGGTGTTTACAGGAAAAACGTATCTTTCCTCATGAAACGCTTTTTATCGTGTTAAAATAAGTCGCCTTCTTCTCTTGCTTTGTTGCTGCACTCACTGCTTCACAGCTTCGAGTTGTACATCACCTGTAGAGTAGTGTGAAAACATTAACATGTGTCTTTTTGCACTGGATAAAATTAACTGAGGAACCATTGATTCAATGCATGTACATGCCCTGTAGTAATCTGTTACTTTATATCTGGGTAAGTGTGATAGATGTTTCCTCTGGACTTTTTTATACTCTCAATTCCTCTTTGTGTGTCTGACTCTTCCCCATCGTAATCCACACATTCACATCTTTTGAATGTGCGCCATCTTTCCAGTGGAGAACAACTACCAGGCCCAGGCAGCTGTACCTCTCGTCACTGAGACTCATGGAGGCGAGGACGTTGCTGTGTTTGCTAAAGGTCCCCTTGCTCACCTGCTTCACGGGGTCCACGAGCAGAACTACATCCCTCATGTGATGGCGTATGCAGCCTGCATCGGCCAGAACAGGGATCACTGCACGGCGAGCGGCGGCTCTGCTGGCTCGCGCCCGGTCCTCTCCATCATCACGGCCCTTCTCACAGTCGCCCGACTTCTGTGCTAACCTTCTCTGGACAGTCGTCATCCTATTCATTCACCTGATGTGAAACATTTTTAGAGTAGAATCGACTTTTAAAAATCTGACTTAACTGTTGATGATGGCGCCACATGTTTTGTGATGAAAGCATAAGAAGTTCAGTTCTAGGCTGATCCTGCAGGCACCCTGATGGCCCAAACAGACAATAAGTGTCTTCTCAAACATTTTATTAGGATTTTGTTAAGATTGTTGTTAAGTGTTAACCCTTTAAGTTTGAATTGATTGATTGACTGTGCAAACATTTGCATATGTGTCATATTTTAAATGTGCAGTTGACAGGATCTACCTCATAAGTTGTAATTGGAGTGTTTGATGTATACTTATTTCAAAGGACAAATTTTAAGCCGAAACCAGAGATAAGTGAATGTATAATTGACTAACTGCAGAAAGCACTGGACGCCCGACAACCACTTTCAAGTCCCAAAAAACAGACAAATTAAATGCGTTTTTCTGGTAATCTTGTGGGTTTGTATTTATTTCAACTCTAAACCTTTTTTAGGTAGTAGGTTTGCTTTAGTTGTACTTTTCCATCTGCTTTGTTTCCCTTGTGTGGAACATGAAAGGACAGAAGACTCTCATTCTTGGCATTGAGGGCTATGGCAAAACAGAAGAGACTTCATTCCGGTTGAAGCATGAAAAAAGGAGGTTTAGCTTGAACATGCGCCACCGGGACATCAAGCACACACATCAGCTTTCTGGAATCCACTGAGGGTCTGGGGGCCGCTTCATGCTTTTGTGTAAACTTCCTTTACTGATTAGGAGTTTTCCGCCACCCTCTGTAGCTACAAATTGTCCTGCAGTCTTGTATGTTGTGAGTTGACTGGTGTCCGTTTTCGAGGTAGCTTTCAACCCCCAGCTTCCACGACACTTCCAGAATAATGAAAGCCTGTGTTTTGTATGTTTGTTGCTATGAAGCGGTGGTTTTGTGGAGTTGTCAGTAGAAACGCTTGAAGCTGCACGTACACAGACATACAACTTTCTCGGTCAGGTCACAGACTGCGGTGCCTTCGTATCATGAACCATGTGTAAGGCTGGAAACTGGAACCATTTTTTTGTGTCTCAGTTCTCGCATACTGTAAAGCATCTTAGCTTAGTATGTACACAATGACTGTTATTGCTGGACAGATTACGTTTGAAAGCTAAACCCCTGAAAGCCGCGTTTCACAGTTAAAATGACTAATTACATCAGTTATTCCTGGCATTTACCTCACTGTGCAAAACAACATTATACACATGAACACTGCGCAAACCAAGATGCAAAAAACTAAACAGTGCTAAAATATTTTGCAAAAACATTTTTACAAAACACAAAAGCATTAAAAGACAAAATACTCCATAAAATGTATAAAATACAAAACAACATGTATATACATGTATATGCATATATATATATATATATATATAGAGAGAGAGAGATATAAAAGCTGACTTGTTACTCTACAATTTATACGTGACTTTATAGTGGGAGGACATCAACTGGATCCGTGCAGAACGCTGACTCAGACACTGATCTAAGCCTTTACTGAACAGCTTTCTCATTATTCTACCAAGCACTAAGCACCATTACCACTTAATAAACCCAGAACCAAACCATGATGGGTGGAGAAGACTGGAGTGTAATGATCTGTAGGAAGTCAAGATGTTTTCCAACCTTGGAGCAACCCAAGCCAAAAGATGTTAAAGTTGGTCATCTTTAAGTGTGATATGTTGTAATAGCATGGGCATAATGTTTACACAAAGTTGTCTATATCTGCTAACCGCCATAAAAATTGTGTTATTTAAAAGCCTCCTCAAAGCCTTCCCTGCTCGCTTAGATGTACTAGAGCAAAACTGTATGTGTTCTGCTGTACATCGAGATCTTGATTGACCCTGAAACGCTGCGGCTGTGTCATCAAAGCATCACTTGTTCTGACACAGCTGACATCAAGTCTCTTATCAAACGCATCACCTCGATGTGTCGGAGCAGCGTGCTGCGACAGCTCAGTGCTTTCCGTTTCACCCCCCCTGTTCTCTGTCCCTCGCCGTCGCTTTTACTTTGAACGATGATGTTTTATATCAGTCAATCGCTCCGTCTCTGTATCAGGGACCTCTCTTCAATCTGTGTCGTGATCTGCAGCCCTTTGATTTGCTGTGGGCATGGTTGAATAATTGAAAAAAAAGTGTTGGGATTCAGAGACAGATCAAACTAAGAAAGCAAGCCAAGGCTGACAGCTTCAGGGCTGCCGAATAAAAGAAGCAGTGAGGCTGCAAGAAGATGCTAATTCTTCCTTTTCAAAGCAGAAATCCTCCTCTGGGCAAAACTGGAGTCAATGACCCCTTTCCCTTTGGTGAATGCTTTAATGAAGCCAAAAAGATCCACAGTCACAGTAAGCCTCATGATGCGAAATACTACAAACAGGAAATGAGAAATTTTACAAAAACGCATCAGGCTATGATACCTGTTATTTCTTTGGAAGCAGTCCAACATCAAAGTCAACTCTGAAGAGGTAAACATGTGCTAAATGCCTTTCTGAACGCCCCCAGGCCCTGCACCCCACTCAAAGGGCAGCCAACAAGAGGGCTTATCCCTCAGCAGCAAACGAGGTCACAATGAACTGAGTTCCGCACATATTTTCACCGAAGACCGAAGGAAATGGCTTGGAAGGAACCGAGCCACGGTGAGTTTCATTATAGAAAGAAAATTAGCAATAGAGTCAGGGAGAGGCGTTCTCAGCAAATGTACTAATCAGAAGCACACATCAAGCTTCTAGCAAAGGATCTCACATCCCACGATCCAGCAGTTACCACAACACACAGGAGGAAACGGAACCATGACATAACCCACAATGGCCATCATTTATAATTAGAGACCCACAGGTTTTGAGAGACAAAGTCACAACGCTCTGGCCTGATGGCATGGTGGGAAGTGAATATTCAAGGGAGCCAGGACTGTGTGTTCAACAAATTCATTTCGCCTGCTTCACCAGCTGTTAGCCATCAGTGACATTACGATGTAATTTTCTACCCTGCTTTCTCTTATCGTACTGTCAGTCTCTCATTCACTGCCAGTGTAGCAGCTTTAAAATAGCAGCAAAGAGTAGGGTCTGAGATCAGCGATCTGGCTTCTGATAAACGCCAGGAATGAAGGCCGTCCTCCGCTGTTTCATTTTCCCTGGCCCAGTAGAACAACTAAAGGTTACAGGGAGATTTGGTTAATATGTGTGTTTAGCCACAACTTGCATTTGATGAAATGTGTGTCAGCTTGTCCTTTGGTTGTTGCAGTTTGGAAAATGTCTGCGTCCAAGCGTCTTCTGCTGCCATGTGCAGAAGATGATTAAGAATGAAATCAGCCCTGAGATAAAACTGAGCGGTGGGCCAGAAATACCATCCCGTGAGTCCGATTATTTTGTGCTTAAAGGCTTATCAAACACAAAATCTGACTATCAAACAGCTGTAGGCTAGAAATACAGCATTCACATCCCTGGTTATGTTTGAATTTTCTGGACTCCAGCTGTGTTCACCCACTGGCTCTGTTCCAGTGAATTAAATGTCTTTTTATCCAGAGATAACAGTTGTTCAGGTTATCTCCACATGCATATTAAAAAGCACGGCCAGCTACAGCTGCAGTTCACTGTGAACGATTTGCAGCCATGTGCCTCTCGCATCGTGTGACAAATTCAAAAAGACCTCAGCAGCGCGAAATTCTTAGAGACACAAATGTTTACAAAAGCATCTGGAGTTGTTCACTGCTCTGTTTGGACCAAAATGGATGAAAGCAAATCGCTGCAGTGGCTTCTCATTTTGACATTTTGCCCCACATTATCTCCTTCAGTCTAACAAGCAAAACAAGCAACAAAGACAAACTTTGACAAACTATTGCTAGATCAACTTTAACTAAACATGCTGAGCTGGTCGGAATGTGTTGCATGAACCAGGAAACCAGCAGTAGACGGTGCTCAGAAGGCATCAGCATCAGACTGGGAAGCACCTCCGTCACCTGAACCAGAACCTGTACTTGAATCCAATGGACTCAGCGCTGCATCAGTATTCATACTGAGCAATTTGTTGTGGAGCAGTGAGCAGCAGAAAATGCCATTCACAGTATATGTACAGCTTTAAAGCAGGTGTTAATGAGCAGGTTTGCTGTAAGAAGCCAATTGGAGTCTTGATGTGGGACATCCACGACTAATGCAAATGAAATAAAACCCACAGCTATAAATATTTAAAACCAAAAGCAGTTTCTCTTCTCTTGATATTTGAGTTTATTTTTATGCAATAACTGAAATGAATGCTTTTCTTCTGTTGTGTCATCTTCAATGTGCTTTCAACAGGTTTACACTCAACGCATTGTTGGAGAAAAGGCTGTGATATCTGGAGAACCTGCAAATAAAAGTTGTAGCATTTTTATATGTAGCTTATATGTAATTTATATGTCCAGTAGGACAAAGGAACTGACAAATCCAACTTTCTTCATTGAGGCTATCAAATGTTAAAAATAAACATCATCTCTCTGTTCGCTTGCGATTCCAGAGAACAGAGCTTTGAGATGAAAGGCGAGATCTCTGTGAACGTCTCCTGGCTCTCATTCATCCCATCTGCCCTCTCCTCTTACCACTTTCTCACCTCCCTCATCCAGCATCATGACGATCCTTCACATCCACATCGTGAGCTGCCATTACCTTAAAAACATCAAGTCAGAGAGAGCGGAAGCTAAATGAAGCTTTAATGGGCTTTTAAAGGCAGACACCAGCAACGGCAGCAGATTAACCGGGACTGATAGACACCTAATGAGGCTTGTTACAGACTCTGTGGACTGTGGATACAGACGTCGTGTACCTGGACATTTACTCTCACAGATGTGGCAGGAAGCAGCCCGGGAGCCTGTAGAGAAGCCGGCACAGTTACACACAGCGCGTTAAAGCGGTCACAACACATACACATCCTACTAACCTATGTAGAGGATCATATTTTCAAGGTTATCACACGACACAACAATACGACGAACATCTCTATGTAAGGGTTGACAGGAAAAAAGTGAGTCTGGTCTCATCCAGGTGAGTTTTTGGAAAAGGTCATCTAGAAAATATCTTTCTTAATCTTGCACACCTTTACTGGAGGTTTGTCTCGCGGGATCACTGGATCTACTTTAAACCTGAGCACAGGTGGTTTCACAGATTAAGCCAGAGAATGAAGTGTTGTTTTTCTTTTGTGACTTCGGATTGATCCGTTCTGTGAACTAGAAAACGCAGCCTTGCCCCGAGAGATTGTCAGAGCTGGAAAACCAATCATCTGGCGCTCCCTCAACACCTCCTGTTTGCTCTCAGCAGTCACGCGTCACGAACCGGATCGCTGGCTTTTAGGCTTGTTGGAGCAGATCTAGCTTCTTTCGAGCAACTCGCTTTGGCTGACGTCCCAACATTTTCCATGTAATGATCACTGAGGAGAACTATGTGCCAAGTACAGTCAACATCCCATTAACCTGAAATTCCTTCATCCAAAGGCTGTAACTGATGATTCTCCCAATTAAAACACAGCATTAGGAGCCTTTACTGATTAAAGTTTTTGTTACAGCTCCTGTTTGTGTTGCCACAGCTGATGAGCAATTGATGAAATCCTGCTGAAAGAGATGAGTCTCTGATGTGTGGTAATGAGTGACAAACTGTGAGGGTTGATCATTACATGCAAATTCTAACTTTAACTGAATGAATCTGACAGTGAAGCCTTTTTGTGGCTGGTTTCATTTGACAGGAGTCTTTGTCTTCTTTATTAACGGTGTTGTATTTCCAAAAAACTAATTCAAGGGAAGTAGAAGATCATTATCATACAGTATCATCATAATCAAGAGCTTTATTTGGGTTATTTGTTTATTTAATATTTGGCTTTATTTAGCTTTGCAGAAACCTAATTTATGAGGCTTATGCCAAACAAATCCTTCTGGTGAAACTGGTGCTTGTGCATTTCTGCCAGTTCAGAAACAGGATGTCAGAAGTAAAGTGAATCGTTTACTTCAATTACTGGTCCAGACTCATGCAGCACTAATATAATTAGTGGGTTGCCTCACATTAAATACAAAACAGTTGTTCCCAGCCACATCATATTCTGAGAAATCTGGACAAAAGGAACACAACTTTTGTACTGGGACAATTTGGGAGGACCAGTTTCTAGTCTTTTGTGTATTCTCACATTTTCTTTTCTTTGCTGTGCTATGTCTGTGAAATCTCCTTGATACCAAATCTTAGGTGAAACAAGATCCAAACACTTCTTCATGCCAGCTGTCAACAAACATCTGAAGTGTTTTTCAACAGGGGCCTAAATTTGTAACTGCACTTCCATCAGTTAGGCTCAGGACATGCAGGATGGATGCGACATCAGGGTTTGCACAAGGTTCAGATAGTTATTTATGATCAAACCCTCCTCTTTCAGACTTTTAGACGTAAAAAGTCTGGCTCTCACAGGGTGACGTGGGACAGTCACACAGGAAACATCACACTTAGATGAATGTGTGCCCTTTTTCATTTGAATCACAAATTCAACAGGTGCCTCTTTGACTGTCACAAGTTACTTCAAAGATCACTCATGATCTACATAACTACAAAACAAAATTATGTGAAAAGGAATGAATATTAGCTGAATTTCCACATGAATATGGTTAATTGCACCGTAAACATATAGAATAAGAGTGAAGAATCTCTTCTTTGTATGTCTAAACAGCCTTTTAAAATTCCTTCTTTTGCCCTGACCACTAGAGTTAACATGAAAGTGACCCTGCACTCGAAAGAAGTGTGTGGTAAACTCTGTGGTCACGCACGGAGCTGCTCATACGACATCCTCCTGCCCCACCTACATATACTGTAACAACTCAAGCCCTGAGTGGGAAGGACATGAAGGGAGAGGACAACATATGATGAGACAGCCTTCAGATGAGCTCAGGTATTAGGTCAAACATTTTGTTAAACAGTCACCATCAGAGAGGATTTAAATCTATTCGCTTTATCTTAGTTGAACCCATTAATTAAATAAACTCTAATTGGACCCAAGAAATTAAAAACATTTAATGGTTTCTACTTCTTCTGTAAGTTTGCAGCTTTTCAAACCCGACCTTTGACATCAGAACCTAACGTGCTAGGTGTGTCAGTGTGATCAATTGGGATCGTCGCTTCAGAAATGAATGGACAGTAACCAGAGGAGGAAAGGAGCGGTCACTTACATATTAGTATATAATAGTATTTCTGGCACGTTATCTCTGACTCGCAGCAGGTCTACGGGGGGAATGTGTAGGAGGGTTAATCATCTGCACTGACCAGCAGCAACATGTCAACTCAAAACCTGCCTTTAAATCTTAAATGATGAATATTGAAGCGTGTGGCTGAACAATCTAAATCTAAAAAAACCTGGGAAAGTTGCAAAAAAGACATAATTGTACATTCTTTAAAAGCTAATGACGGGGGAGTGGGTGAGGTTTCAGCAAACACATGATTTCAATTTTCTCTGTGTGCCATTCAAAAGGTCTGTGGGTGGTGACTTGGCATTTGGGGGTTATCAGGAACTCTGTAGACATGCCATGTCAAGCTGTAATCTTGTCTCTTGGTTTTGCATTTCAAGCTGTTTCATCTTCACATCAGACAAGACTCAAAACAGAAAGCAGAGTAGCTGACACAGAAATCGTAACTTCATTTGATCTGCTTATTGTTGAGTCTAATACTCAACTATTGGACTTGACGAACAAGTATGTTAAAAGGGGGATTTTAATCTATGGTGCTTATTCTTTGATGTTTTTCATTTTCAATTCAATTTCTTCTCTCATTTCAACAGAACCACTGCTGATTTCCAAAACAAATGCTGCCTACAATTACTGACGTTGTCAATCATTTCTAACTTTGAGCTGATTTCCTGGTAAACTAAACCTTACATGGCGGACTGTCTGTGGCCATGTGAGGTCTTTAGATTTTCTATCTGGCAACTCTCCACTTTGTAATAAGACAGTTCAGTAAACTCTGCCCTCTGGTGTACTCTGAGAGAAGCGACCACACTGGACAACTACGTAAAGCTCACGTCCACTAAACACACTACACTGACATAAATCAGTAACACACCATAGAAACCACTGGTACTTTGGTGTTTGAGTATTTTTACCACATGCGGTCTGTGTCTTTGTAAAATAACACTGTTATACCGAGGGTTTAGAAGTAAAGCACTTGATCGCATGTTTGCGTTTACTTAAGTGACCTCCATTCGCTGCTCTGTCAAATATTGTTCAGTTCACTATATTTCAAAGGTTAACCTTAAATTGAAAGTTACATAGATGAAGACTAGTCGCAGTCCTCTTCCATCTCTCTCCCGACCCCTGCCAGACACCGCCCAGGACTCAAAATACCAAAAATCACAGTGGCGCATGCGCAGTTCATCGTTTACGGACAGGGTCGGAATTGAAACTTACTGCTGCATCTATAACTGGAAGTTTGACACAAAACTCGTGAGCGAAGCTGCGATAATATGCTGTAACAGAAGACTAAGCAGCGGATTCGTGTTTACAGACGTGACCCGTTGCAGCGGGAGGATTTTGATCTCTGGCGGAGTAACGTGAGCGTCGTTAGGCTCAGTTAAAAGCGTCATTTCCTTGATGTAGCAGCTCGTGGAACTGGAAGTAGATTTAAAAACACCAGTACTGGTCCAAGGCTCGTAAGCGATCTAACATTAGCTTGCTAGCAGCTGTTCGCCAGGTTGTTGTAACAAATACAGTTAGTTCTAGGTTTATAGCCAGTTAGCTTCACATTGCTGTCTGTGTACAGTAGAGCTTTCTGTGAGGTTAGTCGACGCATGTTTCGTTTCATTCAGCACTGTTACGATTAATGACCTTTGTGCAAGCTGTGTATCTAGTTTATGTCTGGAGAAACATTACTTTGACACATTCTTGATTGGGAACGAAACAGTGTCTCGACCAATCAGCGCGAAAAGCCAGTGGCTACTTTTTTTACAGTCCACGTGACTGAGTTTCATTTTCTCTATGATCACGTGAGTTTTTAGCCCTCGTGACAATATTCCGATAATATTTTACCTTCGCTTAACGTCGCTTACTTTTATTTATAGTTTGTGGTCATTTTTCTAATTAAAAGTGACCGTATTTGTGATAGTACTGTTTATATTTGTAATTGTTAGTCGAAAAAATAAGGCCGAGGTGATGTCTTCAGGTGTGTTGTTGTTTACAGGACAGAGTGAACCAGCACACACACACACACACGCTGTGATGTGGTGGTTCCAGCAGGGTATGTGCTTCCTGCCCGCGGCTCTGGTCGTCTGGACGGTGGCATCCTTCGTCCTCTCTTACATCACAGCGGTCGTTCTGAGACATGTGGACCCTCTGCTGCCGTACATTAGGTCTGGACACACACAGTAATAGGGCCTGTAGCAAACAGGCTCTTGCTGTCCTGCCTCAGCAAAGTTACCAGACTTGTAATTGTAGGGATTTTTTGTTTAGTTGGTGTTTTAATCCATCTGTGTATTTCTGCATTTGGGGTAATAAGCAGTATTCGCGCTTGACAAAATAACCCAGTTGTCTCTGTTGTTGTGTGTTGCAGTGACACAGGAACAACAGCACCGGAAAGATGTGTGTTTGGCATCATGTTGGATGTTTCAGCTTTTTTAGGTAACACGTGAACACATACAAGTTATGTTATCGCATCAGTTAAATCCTCAAATAGCTACATGTCTACTCTAAACATTTTAACCAAGTTTTACCCAAAACAGTTCAACAAGCCTTATAATTTACGTAAATGGATCCTCATGTACATAGTCAGATCACTCTCAGACTGCATACAGCTGCACTTCCAATAAAACCAACATTTTCATATAAAACCTGATAGTAGACTGAAATATCTAATAAGTAAGTTTACGTCATTTTAAACTATGTAGCTATTTCACTATTTCAGCATATTAAATTCATTAGAAACAAATTTTAATTAGCAACTGATACATTAAGATAATCTACTGTACTAGTGAAATGTCTTAAGATGAGATATGACCTTTGGATATTACTGATTATTGGATTTTGAATGATTACTGTTTGCAGGTATAGCGACGGTGTATGTTCGTTACAAACAGGTAATGATTCTCATCAGTGAAGACAGTTTGTCGCTGCAGAGGCTGAACTGTGTGGGGCTGGTGTTTGGCTGCATCAGCTCTTTTGGGATGTGTGTAGTTGCCAACTTTCAGGTGAGTGCAGCCAGTCCTGTGTAGGATCACACCTGAGCAGAGTATAAACGTAAACAGTAAACCTGTGTGTTTGTGTTAACAGAAGACCACCCTGTTCTCCATGCACCTGTTGGGGGCGATAATGACCTTTGGGGTTGGGGCTCTCTACGTCCTGGTTCAGACGCTGCTCTCGCTAAAGATGCAGCCTCAATTCCACAGAAAGTCCATCTACCATGCCCGTCTGGGTATCGGAGTCTGGACCCTGTGC
The DNA here is from genome assembly GCA_030770545.1 of Macropodus opercularis. NCBI lineage: Eukaryota > Metazoa > Chordata > Actinopteri > Anabantiformes > Osphronemidae > Macropodus > Macropodus opercularis. The sequence goes on from CM061099.1 coordinate 8,797,370, forward strand.
AGCATCATCAGCAGTATCCTTCAAAACAGCAACATCTGGAAGCAAAATCCAGCTGTGATGAAGCATATTAAAGTGGAGTCAGATGGTGGCAGCAGGCAAATGATCAAGTCCAAGGTATTATTAGTATATAGTGCGCGTGCATGCAGTGTTAAATATAATACTGAAGTAAAATAAATAAATGAATGTAATAGGTGCTCACATCATTAAGTTCAGCCACACTGTTGAAAACTGTTGATCATTTAACTTAAACTTGGCAATAGAGGGAAGCACTGAATGAAATGTAGCCAAGGTTAAAGCTTTCTCCTTTATTTACACTAGAATACTCAATATAATAGCCGAAGCCTTTATTATTCCAGAGGAGTCAGTTCTAGTAGGTTCTTTACAAACAACATGTGTCAGTTTTCATTTCAATTGTTTGCCCTGTTCACTTGATGACGTTTAATTTTGTGGGATGGACGACAGTAAAGTTTCAGTTTCCATTGATATTCTTTCATGTAACTGCTAAAACGCTCATCGTCTTATCGTGTAATCGGCTGGACTACAGCGACGCGTGCTCTGTGCTCTAAATGTTAAATCCTTAGCAGCCTGTCAGTGTTTGTATCGTCAGTCATCATGTATGTCACTCTGCGGGGAGTGGATGTGCCTCACAAACTTCACTGGATTCCTGGAGAGGCGGTCAGTGGTTCTGTGCAGAGTTTTCTTAATGCCAACGTGATGCCTGCATTTCAGTACTACTGTGGTCATTTTCATGGTATTTGTTTGTATTGTTTCCAGGGCTACACAGCTCATCTCATCAGCACCATCTCTGAATGGTCTCTGGCCTTCTCCTTTATCTGCTTCTTTCTCACCTACATCAGAGATTTTCAGGTACGTGGTCTCACCCGTTCCTCCACAAAGCTGCTGTTAAACGTGTAGTCCAGTTAAATTTAGAGTAACCACCAAACACCTCTACTGGACCCAAGTCCACAGAAATTCACTCCTACTGTTTGTGCTTTTAGAGACTCTACTGTATGTCGCTCAAACTCCATGCGTGTGCGTCTACAGCAGTCATCCGAGCTGTAGGCGCCAGAGCTGGTCCAGGGTCATTATCAAGTTTAGTTGGGACTGAACGCGAGCACACAGAGCAAGATTCTCTCTCACCACAGCCTAATGCAGTTAACTTAACAACAACAGCAAACATTTGCAAACTAGAAAGTTAGCTCAGTGTCTATGAACAGATCTGTCTTTGTGCATTTCTGGATCCTTTTACGAGATAATCATAATTATAGAGGTATGGTTAAACATTTAGATTTGAACAGAGAATGTAATTGTGGTTTTCAAAGGGTTATGTGTATTTCTCCTTCATCTTAATATATACGGTAAAGTGTGGATAAAAATGCTTCTCTGTAGGCTACAAGCTAACCTTTCTGCAGTAATAAATGCGACGTAATACTATTATGTTTGTTTTTCTCCCACAATGAAGAAAATTACTCTGCGAGCGGAGGCTACCATGCAGAGCAGGCACTTGTACTACCCACATGAAGTCACAGAGAGAACGTCACTGCTGGGAGGAGGGACGTGATAAAAAGTGCTTTTACACAGATTTGTATTTTTTTTTCATTTAAAGAGTTCTTACTGAGGGTTTCTGAAAGCGGTAGTGGTTCACACAAACATTATTTTATTCCTGTACTGGTGTCTCCTGTAACGATGTGAGGGGAATCTAATCTGAGCTGCCAACAACTATTTCTAAATATTTTATGTCTCTTATACTGGGCTGCCTGAACATACAAACCAAAATATGGCTGGATAAATGCCACAAAAGGGAAGAGAGAGGTTTATCTAAGGTGTTTTGAACCTTCCTTTCAAACTTGTATCAGTGATTTTCTGCAGTGTGTTAACTTAAATCTTTACTATGTAAAAATCATACAAATTTCATTTCTGAATGGTGATCATTGTACAGAAATTATATTTTTAAATTGAATGTGGGCTTTACACTAATGTTACATGGTGTAATAATGAACAAACATTTAATAATGGCACTGATTATTTCTCTGCTTTTATTAATTTTCTTTTACAGTTCCATTTTTTTATTGAGTGTTTGGGACGCAGAACTGATTAAAACTTGACAATTACCTGAAGTGTACCATGATTTTTAAATGTTTAGTTATTCAGTTGTGATTTAAGAAGTATGTTGGCTACAAATCTTTTTAATTTAAAGACCGTTAAGACACAAAATGTGCAAATAGAGACCTAAAAACAAAGATAACTGTCAAAAGAAGTGTTTCTAAAAGATATTAAAGTGCTACAATTGTTCTGTTGTTACTCTGCAGACCTACGGTAAACTGACAACCAGGTGCTTACTAAATACCTGTTACACAACATTTTATCTTTAATAAAATTTTTACCTTCTTAAAATATTGGTGTGCAAATTATTGCTAAAAGACCAGTTTTCAAACTGCTTGACTTTGTATCACACATCAAATTCAAAAGCACAGATAGTAAGTAAGTACATGACAAATTTTAATTTTCTCATAAAAGTATGACATTTCTATATGCAAAGCATTTGTTTTAAATCCATCACCTCCTGATTTAGTTTTAGCAGCAACGCTCTAAAATGGTTTAAAGCATTAAAACCAAACCAGGGCAGCATATCTTTAAAACACAGAAATTCAGATTTGACAGGTATCAACTTTGGCAAATTGATTTAACATTTAAGACTTATACACAAAATAGATCCTCTACTGCTGCACTGGGATGTTAATGGGACAAAAACTCAACCCGTTGCAGATCACCTATACTGAAAATCACCAGTGATAATAAAATGTTTAATCATATTACAACACATGTTTATTAAAAATGAATGGCTTGGACATATATACATACTATCATAATAAATAACAAGCTGATTGTTAAAGGGACAGTTCACCCATATAACAGAAACAAACCTAAAACCATTCTTCCATTCTGTTTTTGTCCAAATAAAATAAAGGTGAAGTCTTTCGCAAGTAAAATTGTTACAGGGTTGTTTGTTCTTTGTAATAAATCCTTTAAAAGGCTTTGTTTCAGATTTAAAATCTGACATTCTGATTTGGCTGATGTCTGAGATTCTAATCAGTAGTTCCCTGCACTTTCTATTAACGGAAGATGTTTTCTAAAGGTGACTCCTCTTCTACAAACATTGCCTGTATAACAATAATTATAACAAATGACCGAGTTCAAATAAAAAAAATATTTTGCTTTTTAAATACATGATCATTTAACAACACATACAGAAAAGTAAATTATATTTTTATTACACTAATATATATGTAATAACAAGTCATTTAATCTAAACCCTTTTTTAAATAGACTGAGTTTTTTTGTTTATAAATGCTGTACTTTCCCTTTTTCTGTAAAACTATCAACTTGAAAACGAAAAACAAGCATCCAATCCTGAAAATTGAATGCTCATTAATAAGAAGAACATGTTGTTTTTCTTACACTAATAAAATGTTCAGAAATTATTTTCCATAAGACTTGTTCAGGGTGTACCTTGCCTTTCGCCAGGTTGACAGCTGGGATAGGCTCCAGCTTACCCACCCTTAGAATGTAGTGGAAGAAAGTGATTGAGTAAGTAGTTGCCATAATATTCATGTAATTGCCATAAAATTCATAATATTTCCTATCTGGTGAGGGGTAATTGTGCTCTAATCAGTAAGAACAGGTGATCCAGGGAGTTCAGTCAACACAGCAGCTTAACTTAAAGTGTGTTATGACCACAGAAACATGCTGTTTAACGTGTTGATGAGCATAAACATGATGCAAATATTTAATCCATCTAAAAGATAGTAAGTGCCCAACAAAGATCATTATACCTACCTACGAAGCTCTGATTGACTCATTGTCTAGACCAGGGAACCAACCAATTTTACTTTAGGCTGTAACTCATAGGTCTGGTGACACCAGTGCAATCAACAAGGATTCTCTACCACCCAACAAGACATAGAAAAGTATTATTTTTTTAATTGCAAAAGTCTGCTTGAATTTATGGCACAGTCAGCTACAACATTTGAAAGATGTTGGTGCAGAGAGCTTCCTGACTGCTGATGCTCCGCTGTTAACATAAGGACAAAGTTGTGTCAATCTTCTGACCTTTTACTCTTGAAACCTGCAGGAGATCCCTTTTTCCAATGTGAAGTCATTTGTGCAGTAGTTGCTCATCTCTCTGAAGACACTGAGAGGTTTACCAGATGGCTGCAGTGTCAGAAAAAAGACCAGAAGGCTTTAAGGCATCAGTGACCATGGCCACAAACAGTTCAGCAAGGATGTCAACAAGAAGTCACACGTTCACAGCCAATCTGTACGTTCACAGTCCAGTTCACGTCACCTCCCTGCATCCGATTGTTAATAGGCCGACCCGTCGCAAATGATGTTCTGGCCTCGGCCAGGAAAGAGCTCCATCTGCCAGTACCGAGGGTCAGCATACACTATGAAGGTCAGAGGGAACAACCAACAACTCATTGTCTGGATCACATACAGCAATACACAGCATGAATGCTTAATTTGCCTACAGGAAACTGAACTGCCTAAGGATTCTCACATTCTCATGCATTTTTAGTACCAAAAGAGATTTGTTTAATATTTTTTCCCTTTTCTTGCAAAATTCATTCAGTTTATTCAAGTTTGCAATAGATAATTATTTGTGTATGTACTATTATCGCTAGTGTATGAGCACAAGACACTAGATCAGTTTAAGATATTGTTATTAATAACTGGGACACACTGGGAAATGTATGTATGAATTATATCCAACTTCTTATATAAAACTGATTTAATCTATTTCAAAATGTTTGCATATGTTGGTATAATGAGGTATTTCACAATTCAATTCAGTTTCTTATTGTATCCCCAATAATATGTGAAGAAGTGGGAGGTGTTACCCATGTCTCCAGGAGTCAGCCACAGATTGAAGGAGCTGCAGTGTTTCTGACAGCGCTGAACAGGCAGAACTCGAACTGTTGGTAGCCCCTCACCCACCACGAGCCAGCCTAGCACCTCGACGCCCTGGAACACAGGCAATCACTTCACGTTAACAACACAAGCCGAGGGTTCAAGGAACAGTTCCTTCTGTAAGAATGTAAGCAATTTATTACAGTTTGTTACTTATCTCATTTACTTGCAACGACACTATTCTCACACCTGTCTACACACCAGTGTGTAGATGTCGGGACTGACCTTGCTCTGGGAGTTTGTGCTGTGAGTGACCAGGCAGCGCTGCAGAATGGTGCCTGCACTGTCCAGAAGGGGACAGAGCTCAGCCTTTGGGAAAAGCCACCGTAGAACCTTCTCCCGTGTCCCAGAACTGAACCTCCTACAAAAATGACACAAAAACACACACAATTAATCATTAGTCATCACATACTGCTGTGTCCACTTGTATGTACTGATGCTTCGGTTGAATTTTTCCTTTACCAGAGCAAAGTGAAGTTGGCAGGTCCTTCAGGTAATCCAACGTTGTTGTTTTGCAGACCATCATCCTCCTCCAGCAAAATGGACATAGAGGCTGAATGGGCTAAGTAGAGTTCCTCAAGTTGCTGCCGCTGGACAGTGAGGGACTCCCCACCCTGCAGAGACCAGAACAAACAAACACAAATGGGGGGAATAAGTCAGATACTCTTGTTTAACATTCAATAGCAGACAGATATGATAGGTCAGCAACAACAAAAGAAAATATGTGTAAAATATAAAAAAATCTCTGTTGAATGTAAAAATAAATTATTTTAGAGAGGTTAAGTTCTTATTTTTATTTACTTTATCCATCCACAATTGAGACATAAGAAAGACCAACAAATGGCGATCGCCACCTGACCTTCAGCAAGACGAGCTGTGGCCCCCGTCGCAGAGCCACAGTCCCTCTGAGGCTCTCTGGGACTTCCAGCACTGAAGAGATCTCTGCACAGCCTGAACAGTTCACCAGACTCTGCCTGAGAGAGCCAGCACTCCACCATTCATGGAAACCTGCAACAAACACACTCATTTACTATTTAACATTATATTTTGCGTTGCAACAAAACTATACTAAGACAAATCAGGTCCTGACCAATGTGGGTGAACTGATTTTTTTCTGCGAACCCTAAATTATTTATTTTACTACTGCTGTACAAGTAATCTAATACCAAACACATTTTCTCCATCTATATAGTGGCCAGTTAGTCTCTTTAGCAATGAAGTGGTGGTTTACATAGTGACTTTAGATCCTTTTAGCATTTTTCAAGTGACTAACTAACTATAATATAGTGATATTCTGGCCAGCAGCAAAAATGTTGTGTGAGCAGTCAATGAGCAAAAATAAACTTTATCATGATAATGTATGCCCACTGTTACTGTGAAATACTTCTCTTTTGTTTAGCATAAACAGAATTTTAGTTTGCAAATTAGCTGATAAGTTAACCTTGACATAGTCGCACAATACTGATTATTGTGCACTAGCTCACTAATACTTAAACAAATAAATCAAACTGTATTTATATGTGGAACTGTAAGTCAAATTATAAAGAATCAAGTCAGAGTGGTCAAATCAAATTTCAGACCTTGCAGGTTGTACTTCTTGGCAATAGGCAAAGACAACAGGCGGACGTGGCTCAGGGGGGACGACCAGTTGTAACATCCTAAGTTGGACAGACCGAGTTGGGGCGTACTTTGAGGGTAGGTAAACGCCAGAACCACAACAAGGAAGAAGCCCACTGCCAGCACAAACTAGAAAAACAAGCACATTACACATTAGCAGCATAGTGAGCAAACATCAGCAAAGATTGAACAAACTGAGACACACAGAATACAGCAGCCAAGTTATGTTTTACAGCAGATAATCAGTGTCTTGTCAGTTGAAATTTGCTTCGAAGGGTCAAAATACTTGACCGTGTTCATATGTAACTATTCAGTACAGTGTACTGCCATACACTCTCAAAAGAAAATGGAAGTGAGTACACCTGCATTTTGTTTTCCTGGTTTGCATTTCTGCAAATTGCTTTTTTACAGAAAGTCATGTTGTTCCGCTGTTCAGTAACAATTGTAAGAATTTCCAGGTTAAAAACAAAAGGGAGAACTCTGTAACGCAATGTAAAAACGCCACATGTCTGAGTTCCTGTCGTTAAAGATGTGTCTACCTTGATGGTAGCTCTTAGGACGGGGAACTGGGGAGGCTCTCTCCTGGGCTCATTGGTCTCCAGAACTTGCTTGATGAACCTCTCGATCTCCCTCTCCGACATGCCGTAACGATAGCCCGACTGGCGGAGAATATCGATGCTCTCAGAAAGTTTATCATAAATACACGGCTCACTCATCGTGGTTCCCATGACGACTGCGATGACAGTGGGTTGTCTAGCTTGTCTAAACAAGTCGGTTCTCGACAGCTGGGGCCTCTAGGAGCATGGTGTCAGCTGAGAAAAATACGAGTTGTTAGTCAGCTGCCACAACATTTCTAATACACTTGATTTCATCTTTATGGATCTCCTTCTTCTTGCAAAAATAACTTGTGACTCTTATTTATAGAAACTAATGTACAGGATGAGTAGTTCTCTCTCGTAACCAAGCTAACCATCCGGGCAAATTAAACCTAGGAGTCATAACAACGCAATGCCAAGCTATTAAGTAACGACACATTTGATTTAAGCACAAGAGTGAAAGGTCAGACACAAATACCGTAGAGTTCTATCATTTATCGGGATCGAAACCCCACAGTTGCAGTCTTAATATTAACCAAACTGTCAATGACAGCTAGCTTGACTTTGTTATGCTTAATTTAAACTTTGGAGTTAATAACCTTCAGTAGCAAAATAAAATACTTACCTAAAAATTAAAACCAGAGCAGCATTGGAGGCTCCATCATTTCTCAAATTTATATTATAAATTAAATATAACAAAAAAACAAAACAAAAAACCCTTCTAGCTACTAGGAATGGCTGCCATAAGTAAACTACTTCCGCTTCCTTAACCTTCTTCGTTGGTATATTGTTGGTAATGCTTATTACATCACTGCCCTCTTTGGATTAATTGGGTATAGCTCACATTCTGCAATCAAAGTGTGTATTATTACATGAAAGTGTGGATTATTACATGAGCTTAAATAAATAAATTCTTACTCTTTCCATAGACTCGTACACTAATGTCCTCCCAAATTTGTGTTTTTTTTAATTTTATTTGCACAAATGTGTAATGGGTTATTATCTAGTTATTGTATTATTGAAGAACGTTGTCTTCTACAAAGTCTAAAGCATGACTGCTCAAAAACAATCACTGTGAATGTGTTGTCTAAACAGTGACCTGCGCAAACTAACAGTATCAAACTAATGCCGATGTTACTAAACTTCCTTTTGTAGCCAATCAGAGGACAGAAAGACTTTGATCCCGCCCCAGTCGACACCAAAACAACCAAGGACAACCAATGACAGAGCAAAGAGTGCAGAAAGGTTTCGCCCACTTCTTCCGACGATTGTGCAACCATGCAGTAACATAGAGTTAGATAACATCAGGCTGCGGCTACAGAGCAGCGACTCGCAGCTACGCACTCACTGAGAACCAACAACACGTGTTTCGATAACGTCTCCCGAAATTTGTTGCGCCTCTCAAAGGCTTTATTTTGAAGGTCTTGGCGGAAGTGCTTGTTGTTGACAGCCAGGGTTTCTGCTGTGACCTGGATGTAACTATCAGGCGGCAACGTTTTTCACACCAAACTTCACTCACTTTTGCAATTTTGTCTTCAACCGTCAATAATCATTTCCCTTTTTCTTCAGCGAAACTAATCGGCTCAACTGTGCCAACCGGGTTTCCGCGGGTGTTTTGGTTGCGTTCAGCGTGTCGTTGCTAGCGGAGGTCAGCGGGTCTCCAGCTGGAACCAGCCGCCTTTCAGATGCTGTCATCGGGCAGGAGCGTCTCCTCCCGGCTGCTCAGGCCGGCCTCGTGGCTCCCTCTCCGTCAGAGTTTTGAAGGAAGGCCTGTTAGCTCCCAGCAGAAAGGTAGCTACCGACCAATTAATCTGTTTATACGTCTCGGAGCTGTTAGCATGAAGCTAATCCCAAAGTGACGCAGTTAAGTGGGGAGACAGCTAACTTCATACCACATATAAACAGAGTGACGTAATAACGTGTATTAATGACACTATAGTAATAACTTGACGTATCACTTAGCTTAGTACAGAGAACACAGCACAGAAATATTTCTCCTTTACTTTACGGTCTTCTTGTTTTTGTCTCTAAATTCAGTTTTATAACTTGATATTGTTCTGCAGTGAAACTACACAACTCAAACAGCTAAAGTACCGCAATGTTTGCAGGGTCACAGTCGCCAGAGATTTTGCAGATAAATAGATGTGTTTAGGTTATGAAACTGATGAACCAGTGGGTTGGACAAACGGTAGGTAGTACACAGAACTGATGAAACCATCTTCAATAAAACAGTTCATTGACTGACATTTTTTTTACTGTAGAGTTAATAAAGAAACGTACACTGGAGAAAGATGAGCTTCGACCACTCTACATGGACTTCCAGGCTACCACTCCCATGGTAACTGTTACTAACCCTGTTGTCATGACTACAGACTTTACCAAGTGATGTTGGCGAGGTCCTTTCATGTATTTTCAGTGTACCTGCACATAACGTGTGTGTGTGTGTGTGTGTGTGCGCACAGGATCCCCGGGTGCTGGATGCCATGTTGCCCTATCAGGTGAATTACTATGGGAACCCTCACTCCAGGACACATGCCTATGGCTGGGAGAGTGAGACTGCCATGGAGACTGCGAGGAAGGTACAGACACATTTAGATTGTAAAGAGAAACGTTTTACATTTGGAAACATCTGTGTAAATGGCTATTATTCCATTAAATCTAAATCTGACTGTCTCTGTTTGAGCAGCAGGTAGCTGATCTGATTGGAGCCGATCCCAGAGAGATCATCTTCACCAGTGGAGCCACTGAGTCCAACAACATGGCTCTCAAGGTCACAGTCTTCTTATTATCTTATCTTCTTTACTTTATTCTTAGTATACTCATTCCTGAACCAAAGAATGAGCGATATAACAACACAGTGGATGAATAATGTTTGGAACAGTGCAGGAATACAAGGGGCACATGTTCATTATATGATGGGTAACCGTATTTAAAAAAATAGTTCGCAACAGTTTCTGTAGAACCCAGTTTGTATAATCAGTTAGTAGTGAGCCTGATTCTCCTTTACCCACAGGGTGTAGCCAGGTTCTACCAGACCAAGAAGCATCATATAATCACCACACAAACCGAACATAAATGTGTTTTGGACTCGTGTCGAGTTCTTGAGGCTGAAGGATTCAGCATCACGTACCTGCCTGTCCAGAAGAATGGACTGCTAGATCTGGAGGTAGGCACTATTTTGAGAATATGCACAGAAAACAAAGACAATTTCACAAAAGATTTCATATGTTCAGCAAACGTATGTTTGTGTGTGTTCAGCTGCTGGAGGCCTCCATTCGTCCTGACACCTCTCTGGTGTCAGTGATGACTGTCAACAATGAGATTGGAGTCAGGCAGCCTATCAAAGAAATTGGTAAATCCAGCAACACAAGCATGATATTTGTTTCTCATTTCCAAACAATCTACTTTAGTGTTTTATCTCATTGTGGCCATGTGGAGCCTTCACCACATTTCTTTTTCATAGGGAGACTGATCTGATTTAGTGTTTTGACCAAACCGTTTGATTGACAGAACACTTCTTTTCACTTTTACAGGTAGTATTTGTCGTTCTAAAGGAGTTTTCTTTCACACTGATGCTGCTCAAGCTGTTGGAAAGATTCCCATCAATGTTTCCGACTGGAAGGTCGACCTGATGTCAATCAGTGGTCACAAGATCTACGGACCCAAAGGTTAGGCCTAGGACTAAATGTGGCTTATTTAGCCTAGTTTATACACAGTGCTAGATCAAAATGCTTCAAAAAATGCTAAATTTCACCAGGTGGTGGGCAGAGATAATTAGTCGGAATAGCTCAGTGAAGAACAAAGGGCGTATATATAACTTACAAACATAAAATTAACCTGCAGAGACTGCACATCTTGTTGTATGTTACTTTACGTCTTAAAAATGTGTTAGAGGGTCTTTAGGTTTTACAGAGAGTGCTCTTAACACTGACAGCAACAACCTGACCTGGTAAAGATGATAACATCTGTGAACTTCCCCCAGCTGGCATCTCTGGCAACTGTAGTTTCATTTGACTAGCCTTGAACAGTGTTTTGACACAACCACTGCCAACATTGAAAATCTACTGTCTTAAGTAGCTAGTTTAGTTTGCCCTTCTAGCTGGAACACTCCAACTGGAATGTTGGGGGAATGCGGTTTAGACACGTTTAAGTAAAAGCAAAGCAACAGCAAGTCTTGACACTGAGCCTTTTGTCATGCTCACTGCTGGTCTCCTGAAGAGTTTTGCTGCACTAAAAGTGTTACTTTTGTCTATTACAAACGAATTATACTTAAATAAACGAAAACTGAACAGTATGTCTGCATACATCACCATTTTAACAAAGGAATTTGGTTACAAAGACCAAATGTAAAAAAAGAGAACTAAATACACAAACATTGACAAATAAATTACTTGAAAATGAAATAGAAATCTTTTTGTGCGTGTGCGTGCCTCTTTGTGTACAGGTGTGGGTGCTCTGTATGTGCGTCGGAGGCCTCGCGTGCGTTTGGAGCCACTACAGAGTGGGGGTGGGCAGGAGAGGGGGTTACGCTCTGGTACTGTCCCCACCCCGCTGGTTGTTGGGCTAGGAGCTGCCTGCAGCATTGCCCAGCAGGAGATGGAGGTACAATAAACACACCCAATCATCCTGAACCCCCAAAAATATACAAAAGCTACATCCTGGATATGAAAATGTGTAACTGTGCATATGTGCACACAGTATGATCATCACAGAGTGGCCATGCTGGCCAATCGTCTGGTCCAGAAGATCATGTCTGAGATTCCTGATGTGGTCATGAACGGAGATCCAGAACAACGCTACCCAGGTACAGCACAAATCCAAATGTGAAAGTCTGCTATAAACACAGCAATGTCACATGCTGCTTCATTTCTAACAAGCCATTTTAAGTTCTTCAGCTGTTGGTCTTACTATAGTATTTGTAGTACACGAGTGTACAGTATCTAATCTTGTGTTTATTTCTTCAGGCTGTATCAATCTGTCCTTTGCTTATGTGGAGGGCGAGAGTCTGTTGATGGCACTGAAGGATGTCGCTCTGTCATCTGGCAGGTCAGACAAAAACAATTTGGAGCATATTTCTAAATAATGTAAAGAAAAAATGCATTCAGCGTGTTTTATAGACTTGACACACACAGTATGGCGAGAGACACTGAATGTAAGTCTTCAACATTCAACATTCTCTAATGACAAATATATATATGCATGTTTGTTCAGTGCATGTACATCTGCATCTCTGGAGCCATCGTATGTCCTTCGAGCAATTGGAGCAGACGAAGACCTGGCTCACTCTTCCATAAGGTACAGACATCATCTTCTCTTTTAGTAATGTGATTGAAACAGCCTGACTGTAATTGTCTTTATTGTTAATTTTGTAATTTCTTAAAGGTTATAGACCAAGTTACAAGTCTTTACATAGGTAATAGCTATGATGCTCTAATGAAGATTATTTTAATGACTAGTTTGTATATAACTATACAGCTAGGAAATAGCCTTTTTATTCTGTGTGCTGACTTGAATTAAGTTACATGTTTTAATGGAAACCTATGCATGTGTACCAGGTTTGGTATTGGTAGGTTCACGACTGAAGAAGAGGTGGACTACACAGCAGAGAAATGCGTCCAACAGGTTCAGAGACTCAGAGAGATGAGGTGAGTTTGACTGGACTCTGCTTTTGGTTTTCTTTTCGTAGTTTGGTCAGTAATAAGTGTCTTGTCTGTCAGTCCTCTGTGGGAGATGGTTCAGGAGGGAATCGATCTGAAGAGCATCAAATGGACACAGCACTAAATTCTCTCCCTAGCTGATGCCAGCAACAACAAAGATGATGGTTCCCAGGACATTTTGGGAACGGACCAGCTTTTTCTTCCTATAAACAAACACGCACAAATTTCCTGTCTGACTTGAAGTCCGTTCATAGCAGTAGCACTGTGTCCCTTGAGAACCTTCTTCATCTCCTGCTCTGTTAGGTGACCTGACAATCTCTGCTCATTGTAGTGATTCTGTTTTATACCCGTTACTTACCAAGTTGTCAGTCTGCAGCACCTGTACTCTGTATCAAGTGTTTTATTTTAGCCTGACCTTTTTTGGGTGATCTTCACTGGGTCTGATGTAAGTGATCCTCTTAAGTCCAAATTATAGCCACTCACATCATGCTGGTCTAGCCACAGCAGTTCCAAGTGAACAAATATTTTTTGGAAAAAGCTAGTTGCATCAGTTTAAAGTTTTGTGCAAATCTGGAGCTCTGTACAAGACTGAAGCCCTGACTTCACATCTGCTGATTATTTTTTTTTCTTTGAGATGGTGGAAAGTGAAAATAGCTCTGACTCAGTCGCTCACATACATACATTTTGACCATATGTGCGTCTGAGGTTTTTGATGTGAATGGGAAGTTGATTCTGAGAGAAGGAATATGCACTCAAAGCTGGTAGATAAATATTATATATAATATGGGTCGCTCTCACAGTCAGGGGAAGACATCTGAAGTTCCTAGATTTAGTGAGCTGAGCCTCCATTGTTGTATTTCTTATTCTCCAGCATCTACTACCCTTCTGCTGTTGCGCACAGTGTATATATTACTATCCAGTAAATAGCTACTTCATGGATATGCAATAAACCATTGTTAAAATAAATGTTTTCTTGCTGTTTGTTTTTTATGTCATGTGTCACATATGTTTTTATTTGTTTTAATGTCACAGGCTAATACTGTTAAAACAGCATCCATAGCCCGAGCTAGTCATTTTTTAACCTTTGTTAAAGGTAATATGAAACATTGACAATGGATATCACCTGATTTCTACACATACTACTAATGAAGAGCATAGACAATTCTATAAATAGCAATATAAGACATACAGTAAGATATTGACTGGACCTCAAACTAGGGTTTATGCATAGAAGAGATTATTGCATTTGATACTGAGTAATTGAAAGACACATAAAAATGTGCCATGAAGAAAAACAAACACTAAAAATAACCCATAAACTTTAAATTCTCAGAGGAGCCAGGGCCCCAGGAAAGAAGCAAACTTTTCCCCAATTTTAGCAATGGTCTTTGGGGTAAAATTTGGAAATACGAGAAACCTTACAAACATCTAACTCTTGAAAATACACTTTGTACTTTAACTGGATCTCTGTGCTGGAAAATCATGTTTCACAGTGGATTCCCCAAATAACAGATCACTGGCTTAAATCCTGTGCAATGTACCATTAGTATTTTTTTCTTCAGTGTTAAGGAATTGCGTTCAAGTGGCAAACGTATTAAAACTGACATTTAGAACTTGGCAAAGGCAGTAAAACTATAAACGCTCATCTAAATGATGTATTAGTGCGACGATGACGTAGCAGGACTCCTTGAATTTACCGTCTAATTAAGTGAAGCCATTTCTGGCCGGCAGGGGGCGCCATCACTCCGATCACATCTTCTCGTTTCATTACGTCTGATATCGCGATGATTGCGCCGACATTTCGTGCAGTACCAGCCAGCTGAAAGACCAACTGAGAAGAAGGAGAGATTCGTGCATGAGATAAAGTGTGTTTGTTGACAGATTTCTCGGTAAGAATCCAGCAGCAGCGGAGACCGCGCAGTGAGCATTCACACCGGGAGCCGAGCGCGAATGGAGCCGCTTAAGCGGGCCTGCTATAAGCTGCTCCGCTCCGACACGCGCAGGCACAAAGCACAACCAGCTAGATGGCTAACAGAGGGTTAGCCTGCTCATGGCAGCTAAGCTATGCTAATCTTACTACAGTTAGTATTTCTGCTGCGAATTAGCTAGCTAGTTACATTTGCCTGTTCAAGTCTCTCTGTAGAGGCCTCGCCAATAATGTACTTTCATTATGATGCGTGTTTTGGTTTAAACGTTTAGACCGGTTTGTTTAAAGTTGTGTCTTGTCCATAGCTTCCCACGACCATTAGCTAGTCAGCAAACCAACACGTTATTAATGGTTGAATGAGCTTCTCAATTAGGGTCGACTGACTATGGGTGTTTATTTGTTGTGTGGACCGAATAATAAGGAGGTGTGTGTTTAAGATTTGAACAGCTTTGTCTTGCCTCCGTTTCCGAAACTCTGCGGGTCGGTCGTTGCCCACCGGAGAGACCACAACGCAAGACACACCCCGGTCAGTGACGTCCTAGGTCCACAACAACACAACCTGTTGCTATGAGCAGGTAGACTGCTGCAGATGATGAGATGGGTGACAGTTGTCATGGAGACAGTCTGGTTTTGCGGTGGTTAGCTGGTGGTTATACTCTGCGACTTCTATGTTTAGTGATGAGTGCGTTTGCATGCACCTTCCAGAGTAAAGAGGATGCAGGTTTATTCTGGAGTATATCTCCTTGTATGTGTATAATCAGGTTTTTAATTGTTTTTGCAAGTGTGCATATGCACAAAATAAGCAAAAAGTTGATTTGCCTTCACTCAGCTAATTTAATTTCTGCAGACACGTATTTCCGGGCTATTACCGTATCACGTGTAACGTTTCTTTTTTGCAGTTTACAGCATAATTGTCAAAATCACAGGTGGAACTTTTGCAACTTAAGCTGAATGGCACAGGGAAATTTGCAGACTTGATTTAGTATACACTGTTTTGTGTGTGCCAAGCATGAAGTATTTCTCCTGACTAAAGTATATGTGCTTGAGAATGTTATACTGCTTGTTGTGACTGTCCAGTCTTGACCCAGTTTCTAACTTTTCTTATATACTGTTTCTTCCAGCTACCAGATTTTCCTGTAGTGTTTGGATTTGATTTAGTATCCACTGATGTTTGCTAGCTGGTTGACGTCTGAATAAGTGAGTTACCACAACTGAACATTGTAGTAAATATTAAATTCAGTTTGTGCTGTTAATTGAGTTCTTTTGACTCTAGTAAACACAACAAAATAATAAAACAGGAGAAATCAAATTGCACGTAAGTGTCCTCAATAATTATGTATATGTGTAGTTGAACACAATGTGCTGCATATTCCAGTGCCAGTTTTCCTGTTTATTTTTAAGATTAAGCAGACATTTACCCCTTAAACTTAAACAAAAGAATACGACATAACCACTAGACACTTGTTTTGATGTTTTCAAAGAATTCCATGGGTCCAGTTTATCAATTAACAACATATATTGTACAATAAAGAAAATAAAGGAATCTACTTTTGCTTTTTAGGCAGTTTTCAGCGCAACACAGGTAGACCTAGATATCATGCCACAGATTTTCTGTTCTGTTCAGCTCATTCTCTTTTGTCTCTTGAATCTCAGACTGTCTCCATGCTGTTGAGATTGGGAATGAATGCCTTCTGTTACAGCTCTCCTCTTTCTTCCTCTTGCTGCAGAGAGTTTTATGAATGTGATTGTTACCCCCAGCAGAAGCCAAGAGATTTGTGACTAAAGCTCTGACTAAATATACTTCCACCTCTTCAAATTGCAATTATAATGTTCATGTAAGAAAATGTTCAAATGATTCATGTCAGAGTAATTCATTTATATACTGAAATGTATACAGTTTTAGTTCTGTTTTTGTGTTGTCTGGATAATAGTAAAGGTCAGTGGATTTAATGACTTTAGACACTTCTGAAGAAAGTTATTGTAGACATGTTAAACAAAGTTTGGGGAATTTGTCTTTCTAGTGTCTTGTCTAGTCTTTCTCTGAGGTAATTTTTTTTATATAAATACTGTACTCTGTTGTTCCACTGCTTGTTGGGTCTTGTTAATGAGGATATGTGAAGACTTAATACTTCAGCTGAGAAGAAAGGGTGGTCATTTGGCTCTTTAATGATTAATTTCTTGCATTCAATGTCTTTCTGGTTTCCTGATATGGTGAGGATGTTTCCTTTTAGTCTCTTGTCAGTTGTATTGTTGCTGCTGCAGCTGAATGTTTACCTCCCTCTTCTGCTTGTCTCTGACATTAGCTGTTGCCAATATCTCTAGTGGTACATTTTATCCTCTTTTTGCTGTTGAAGCTTTACACTGTCTTAGTAGGTTGACATTTGGTAAAGAGAGTCGTGAATTTCCAGGTTAAAAGTAAAGAAAAATCGAAAAAGCATGAGGTGAACTTACAGTGTGTTTTGTCTGTTTTTTTAGTGTTGTGTAATTGGTGATAATCATGTTTGAAGTGACTTCTTGTCTTGAAAAGTGCTATAAGCTGCTGGTTGCAGTCTGGCAGAATAGATGGAGCTTGAGTTTTTTATATGATATGCAGTGTGTCTGAATGATCAGAACATTATATTTGTTTGGTCAAGGATCAGATTTATTTTAATTCAAACCTCAAGATGATTTCAGAAGATCCAGAGATTGTTTTGAAATTGGATTGTGATCATTACTCTATTTGCTCAGTTGGTCAAGTTGTATTAATTGGTGTTAGCTACTTTGTTGTTCTGTATCTCTCTTCTGTTTTCCCTTCTTCTCTGATTAACTGCTGTGTGGTATTGTGCTGGTTCAGTTGCTGGTTTTGCTCTGGTTTAAATAATGCTAATGACTTTTTGGTTAATAAAATGCTAATGTTGCTTTGGTTTATATAATGCTAATATTTCTCTGGTTCTAATGATGCTGATGTTGCTCTGGTTTACATGTCCCTTGGATTGCTTTTGTCAAACTGTTGGTTGATATTGCTGTTTTTGGTTTTGCTGCTCTCGTGACATTGTAATGATTTGTTACCATTGTGTTAAAGATTTGATGCTTAACATTTTGTCCATGTGAATCAGCCTCCTAATGTTTTGGTGACATGGTGAAACCTGAGATTCAGGAATCGCAAGGAACGCTTTTGCTCACTTGTGTTTTGTTGTTGGTCTCTTGGTTGAGAGAAAGGTGCTGTTTTCCGTGGTGTTTGCAGGTTGTTGGGGTAACTGGAATGGTTAATTAATTTATCAGATTTGTATTGAGGTTTAATACAGCCTGTGGATGGAAAGACTTAAGTCTTATACCATACAATCAACAATTAGTTGAATCAGCAAAATCAAATTAGCAAAATCAACTCCTCAACTTGTCATAACACCAACCAGTAGAAGTTAACATAAAATCTACATTATTCAGTAAAAGTTTAGTTTTCGTGTCTATGTCTATTTTCATGGTGTCTACATACATCTGCATGTAACACATGAAAAATGGTACACCATGCGTAGTTGCATTGGTAAATTACGAGTTGCATGAGATTCTTGAAAGTTTATTGCATAATGTATCCTGCACTCAACCTAACACACAACTGTTCAGTTCAAACAGAGCAAATGTAGAAGTTAAAGGCCTTGGTTTTCTTCAGGCAAATTTCATTGTATGACATACATATCAACACCGTTCAAATTTCACACCATTCACATTTTTGCCCTGTTTTCACTGTTTGCCCGTAATGCATAACACTGGAGAGAGTTGAGGAGAAAATATACAGACATCACAGTTATGCCCTTGTGTTTTGTTCCTTTGGAAACTAAGGATTTATCACAAAATGTATGTTATGCCTATTTAACATTTTTCTTTATAAACAGTTCTCATGCACATGATAAAGTTTATCAAAGTTTTAAATGTGGTGTTTTTTCCAGAAATGTTTGCAACATTTTCAAGCTTGCCCCCTAATTGACTATGAACACCTCTGGTTTCCAAATGTCAGGACCCAAATACGTTGCATGACTTAAAGTAAATCATCTTGGGGTTATTGTGAAGGATGTTAAGCGCAAGCAGTGTTGGCTAATCTTATATTGAGCTGAGCTGAACTGAACTTATATTAAGTTTCCTGAGAAAACATGTGGAAACCACTGGTTTTCTTTTTGCTGTTTATCTGACGGTAGTGTTGCTTTCTCCCCAGGTTGTAGGGCTGTTGTTTAGCAGTCAGTATGGCGGTAGTCATCAGGCTGCAGGGTCTGCCTATAGTGGCTGGCACCATGGACATCAGACACTTCTTCTCTGGCCTCACCATCCCTGACGGGGGAGTTCATATCGTGGGCGGTGAGCATGGAGAGGCCTTTATTGTTTTTGCTACTGATGAGGACGCTCGGCTGGGGATGATGCGTACAGGTGGGTCCATTAAGGGCTCAAAAGTGTCGCTGTTGCTGAGTAGCAAGACGGAAATGCAGAACATGATTGAACTCAGCCGTCGCAGGTTTGAGGCTGGCACAGGGGCTGTGGAGACGGCTGCACCCACAGCAGGAAATGCCACTCGATCAGGTGGGGCTGCCCCTATACCCACAGTGCAGTCTGGATCAGCGGGCAGAAGCACTAGCCATGGAAACCAGGGTTTCAGCAATACTTCAGCCTTAGTGACAGCAGCAAGCTCCTCTCAGGAGTCACCAAGCAACAAGGCAGCAGCCACTATGACCAATGTGGTGCCTAGCTTTCCCAACAGCTATAGTTCAGCACCCACAATCACCACAGCATTGGCAACGCTCAATGCAGGCCCCCCACCAATTCCTCCACTTACCAGCATGCCTTCAATGCCTCCCATGCCCACATTGCCCACAATTCCAGTTCCTCCTCCAGTATCCTCACTTCCCCCTGTGCCCACTGTTTCTCCATTGTCCCAAGGCCCCCCAGTCCCTCCTATGTCCCACCTTTCTCATATGTCCTCCCTGCCTCCCTTCAACCCCTCCCTTCCTCCTCCAGCAGGGCTGGGCTCTGGCCTCCCTCTTGGAACACCCAATCCCATGTTGTTTAATCCTCTGTCTCCCCTAGCATCTCTTGGCCTCCAAGCTCATATGAAGGCTGCTGCTGCAGCAGCAGCTACTGGAGCAGGAGCAGCCAATCCTGATGAATTGTTTGTCCTCCTCCAAAACTTGCCCTTCTCTTGTTCTGAGGTGGAGATCAGGGATTTTTTTAGGGGGTTAGGGGTGGATGGGGTTCGCCTGCAGAGGGATGCCCAAGGTCGACCATCAGGCAGGGCTATGGTAAAGTTCTTCTCTTCACAGGACAGCTTCGAAGCAGTAAAGCGGGGAGGCGGCATGATGGGGCAAAGGTTTATTGAGATTTCCCCAAGCTCAGAACGGCAGTGGGCCAGTCTTGGTGACAGTGGGACTGTCCATCCTCCTCACAACAGCAGTAAATCAAATAATGGAAATGAGTCACAGGACCAGCAGCACCGTCGTGGAAATACTGGGTCGGGGGGCAGGGATCAGCGCGGGAGGTCAAGATCTCCCCACCGCCAGGAGTTCTGTGTCTACCTGAAGGGCCTTCCCTATGAGGCTGACAAGAAACAGATAAAGGAATTCTTCAAGAATTTGGCAATTGTGGAGGACAGCATCTACATTGCCTATGGGCCCAACGGGCGAGCCACAGGGGAGGGATTTCTTGAATTCCAAACTGAACAGGACTACAAGTCTGCTCTGGGTGCTCACATGCAGTACATGGGCACTCGCTTCATTCAAGTTCATCCAATCAGCCGCAAGGGAATGCTTGAAAAGATTGATGCCATCCGTAAACGTGAAGCAGCACAGGGTGATGGCAAGAACTCGGATGGATTAAAAGTTCCCAGGAATTGTGCACACATCACTAATATCCCATACAGTGTCTCCAAGAAGGATGTTCGTGCTTTCTTGGAGGGTGTGGGGTTGTATGAAGACACTCTTAAAGTTCTCACAGACAGCCATGGCAATGGTTTAGGGCAAGCTATCTTTCAGTTGAGGACTGAAGAAGATGCTCGGAAGGCTGAAAGACTGCACCGCCAAAAACTAAATGGCCGTGATGCTTTTGTCCACCTTGTGACCTTTGAGCAGATGAAAGAAATTGAGAGGAATCCTCCTCCACAGAACAAGAGGGGCCAACGCAACCAGAACCAGCAGAACCAAAATCAGTACCAGCCCCAACAAGCACAGCCCAGTGCTCAGCAGCCACAGATCAACCCGTTTGCTGGGATTAGTGGGGAGGAGTTTAACTTTCTCAGAAACACCATGGGGAATCTCAACAATGCTCCCTTTGTGACCCCATTCTCAGCCCCAGGGAATGGACTGGCTGGCCCTCCTCCTCTTCCTCCTCTAGCAGCTGGGCTGGATGTAAATCTGGGCGTAGCTCCTCCACTTGTTGCTGGTCTTCCTGGAGCTCCAATCTTGGAGCCACCAGGCTTTCGTCCTGGAAGTGGAGGAGGTGGTCCATTTGGCCAGGATGCGTTAAGAGGCTTGGCACCATTTGACAATGCCAACAGAAAAGGAGGTGTAGGACAAAGTCGAGGGGGTGGGGCTAATAACCAAGGACGCCCGGGGGCCGGAGCCCCTGGCGCCCCGCAAATTTTTACACCAGGTGCTGATCTGCGTAATCAGCCAGCCCCTGGAGTACCCAACACTCAACGTGGTGCCGCTGGTCCAACTATTGTAAAGCTTCAGAACATGCCGTTTACTGTAACTGTGGATGAGATTATGGACTTTTTCTATGGCTACCAAGTGCTTCCGGGCTCAGTCTGCCTACAGTTTAGTGAGAAAGGCCTGCCTACAGGCGAGGCCATGGTGGCTTTCCAGAACCATGAGGAGGCGGCTGCTGCCGTTATGGACCTCAACGACCGACCTATTGGAGCACGCAAGGTCAAGATTAGCCTGGGTTAAAATCCCCCTCAAACTGAATCTAGTTGAACATAATAAAACTACATGGATCAACAATCCAAGTGGAACATAGCCAACAAAAAAATTTACCAGACCTTACCATAAAACAACTTTGACCTTGCCCTGTCCGCTAACTGTGAGTCATCACTGACTGTTCTCTTTTTGTTTGTGAGGATGGCAGGTAAGCCCGGTGGCCCTGCAATCTGTCCAGTTGGAAACCTCTGATCCAGACTTTGACACTTCTTGCAGCCTCCTTGCTGACTCTGGTAGCACAAACTGACTATCATAAAATGATAATGTTGGCACAATTTTGGTTCTTTTTTTGACAGTTTGCAGCTTTTTGTCAAATCATGTCCAGATCTCAAACACTGAGCGTTTTGTTTCTGTGGTAAAATGATTATGATTAAATATTGTTTCTGTATGCACTTACCATGCTGTGCTGCAGTGGTTTAAAATTGACATGCTATGTTGCTATGGAACTATCTTTACTTGCTCTGTTGCGATGGAAGAATGATGAAATGCCTCAGAATGTCTTCATGATAAAATCCTATGTTGCTATGGCTGAATCGTCATATTATCTGTTGCCATGGTAAAGTCTTCACCTTCTCTGTTGCTGTGTCAATGTCTTTACCTTATCCTTTGCTATGGTCTATACATTCTCTGTTGCTTTGAAAATACGATAAAAAAGCTATGTTGCTATGATTAAATGTTTATGCTCACTTGCTGTAGTGCAATGTTGACATGACCATTGGTATGATAAAAATTATACTGACATCAAGCTGTCCTGTCAGTGTAAAAGGCTGACATGACTCCCTGTTGCTATGGTAAAATGATACAATTATGTGTTGCAAGAGTGGTCTGTGGATGTGCGATGGACAGATTGCTGTTTTATTTTGTAAATACTGACTTGGTGCCGCTGATACTGTCATATTTTCTGATGTTGCTGTGTTTGATGCTACCCCCCTACCAGCCTTTTCTCAACATATGTCCATAAGGTGTTTGGACTGTAGAGCGCTAAGATGAAGTTTGTAGTGTTTTTAGTTTGGTAGTGTTTTTTGAGGTATGTTTGATAATCCTTTGGATGTTTCCATCTTTAAAGCAAGTTTTTGTTTATATTGTCATGGTGAACAAGCTTGTATGTTCATGTAACCATACATGGTGTGGAGTCTCCTTTGCTTTGGCTAATAAAAGGACATTCCTGATGCTCTCCTGAAATTAGCTCTTCCTGACTGTCTGCTCTTCACTTTTCATGGATCCAGGTTTTCTTTAGTTTGTAAATAATACACGGAAGACTGGTTTTTGTATGGTAATACAGACTCTTTTGATGATATTCATGTCACTATCTTTCATTTGATTATGGAGACATCAAACTAAACACTGCTTCAAGTAATTATTTCTTTTGTGTCCAAAATGTTGTAATAGATTTGAAAAATTAAAAACTACACCCTCCAGTAGCTTTCAGGCCCAATGCATTATAAAAATAGATTCATAAACAAGGTTTTATGCATTCTGGTGACTTTAAATTGTTATAGTCAAAATCAGAATTTTGGAAAATTACGTTTATTCTGTGGTCAGTGTTTTATAGTCCAGTACTGCACAACTAAAGTTTTGTTGGGTTTAGTTGTGTAAGGCTTTAAACCTTACTTGTAAAGTGCCTTGAGATAATTTTTGTTGTGAATTGGCGCTATATAATTAAAGCTGAACTGAGTTGAACTAGCAGAAATATATAGTAAAATGCAGCATATTTTCATTTGATGAGACTGTGTGATGAACTAATACATGGTTTTCAGGTGGTCTCGTACTGAAAACTATTAATGATACACATTCCTACTACCTTTTGATTTGTAAACCAGTGTTACAGCCTGGATGTCCACCAGAAAGTTTGATCACTGGGACAAATTATGATAGTACTGTAAAGTAATGTATTTGTAATCCTGTAAAATTCTCTCATTAGATGTCAGATATCAGATGTGCTTTATTTAACTTAGATGAAACACTTCAGTATACATTAAGCAAGTTAATGATTGGTTGGTTAACCTAGTTTAATGGTTGTCAGGTAAGATTTCTGTTTAGGTGGATTCATCATGGAGTTTTTTTTCCCTTCATGGGAGAACAAAGAGGACAGAGCACAAATAAGAGAAAGAATGGAGGTATTCCGTTAAACATTTAGATATTAACCCGCCACAGAAGATATTAGAAAGCTTTTAACTAACATTAATAGCATCTTGATAGATACTGTGGCTTTGCTTTAGGTTTTATGGTGCACTTTATTTGGCAGATTTTAGGTTTGTGTATTAAGTGCATGACTTGAGTTTAGATTCTGTTCTATTAAATTCTTAACCTGCAGTATTGAAAATGGTTTTTCCTGCTGCATACAGGAAATGGTTATCCTCCAAACAGGTCTACAGATGACATGTTGAAGAGTGTGAGAGATGGATGAGGCTGGTAATGAAAAGTCTTGATGTTCGATTTGGCCTCTCTAAACAACGAGAGTTTGTGTAATGAAGATAAAATTATCACTGTGATATTCCCTGCCCCAAGCATTGTCAGGAATCTTCTGAGCTTTGGAGAGTAAGTGGTAATTTACAACAGTGCTGCGTTGGTGGAGAGTACTTTGTAGATGGCAAGCAATGAGCATGTCAATAGGTGGAAAGTGGCCTGTGGTGACAGGAAGTCAATATGTGAGATTTAAAGGGCTCACGGTTGCATAAGGCCTCATTCTTGGTATTTGTGCTGTTTCCATGCTTTGTTCTCTTCTTTTATGATCCACAGCATTTTCTGACTCCATTGTATTCCTGCTGTAAAGGATGAATAAAATTAAACACAGTCGTTTCTTCCTCCTCTGTGCAGAAGTTGGCTTGTGCTGCTTCCATTTTTCTGTGACAATTTAAGTCTAGTTTCTCAAGCGTATTTCTCTGCTGCTGCAGTAATAGCAGGGGTTTCAGCTTTACTTTCGCAATAACAACGTAAAAGAACATAAATGTTATGGGAAATTATAAAGGTACCTTTACCAGCTTTATCTGCAGATCTCACATATAAGCATAGATACCTGGTAATAAAGTAATGACACCTTTACTCATTTTTATCTGCATGGATCAGTATTGATAATTGAGTATTCTTAGTTCAGTACAAGGGTATGACATGGTTTGATCATGTAACAATTCAAAGGATTTTTATTGTACTGGAAATTGCATCAAACGAAGGACGTGGAGGGTGTGTAATTTTACCTTATTGATCTTGTGATATTTTGGTTTTGGAAACATTTTTGGGTCATTACCTTTAACCCAGGCAACACGTTCTGTTGGGTATTTTGAGGCTGATGGAGTAAGTTGAGCTACTTAAAGCTGGTAGACAGCGCATTAATTCCCATGTGAAGGATAAACAATGTCTCGAAATGTGCAGTGTCTAATTTCTTGCTGTGTGAAGCTTTTGTTGATTTACTGCAGGAGCGAACACGCGTGACCGGACTTGACAGCTGTAGTGCCGCTTTTATTCTGAAAGAGTCTGTCGGAAGTGATGAATTACAGACGTTATGGACGTTAACCAATCGTAATCTCAATCTGAACTATGAAGAGCGTATTTTGGCAGCCAGTTTGTCCAATCAGGTTTCGTGCATGCAACTACTTGTCCAATCGGAGTGCAGCTCTTTTATGAGCCGCTCCCTTTTAGCTTAACCACCAGAACCGCAAGAACGGCCGTTTTCTGAGTTATAAACATACACAGTTTTTGCCAGCAGCTGGTATTAATCTCTGTGTGAGGGTTGTTAGATTTGTCGGATAAAGGTTAGTACGCTTGCTTTGGTTTGGTCTGTTTCGAGCGGTGTCTCTTCGCGTCCCGGACTGTGAGTAGTTGTGCTGCAGTTGGGCGTTTGCTCTTCTAGCTTGAAGTAACGTTAGTAGCATCGGTTCTGATAATGTGATGTGGTGACGCAGCGCTAGCGTGTGTCTGTGTGTGTGTGTGTTAGTTCTAGCACCCGTGTTTATTTTAGTCGACTAATCTGTTCTAATGTTTCGGTTAATGAGTCTGATAAACCTTTATGGTTTACAAACAGCTCTTTAACGTTCTTGACATACTTATCGTGTCATATCGGACATTAACTGATTTGTAAGTGACGTGTTTATGAAATATCTGAGAAAACACGACTATTTTCTAATTTATTTTCAAAGCGAGTTTTCCACTATACAGTAACTGAATTAAAATGCTCAATCAAATGTAATAACGTTTCTTTTCTAAACTAACAGATTGTCTGACGCGTGTTGTCGATTTTAGATATATGTGATTAATGTTACATTGGTTTTTGTCCATCAGTGGTTACACCTGTACTGTTCTGATGTTACTCTGGGTTAATAAACTCGTCGAGGTGTGTACTGTTCGTAGAACTAATCTGTCAAGACTTTAGTGTAAGTGTTGAGAGTTTTTGAATGAACCTGTTAAGCAGGTTTTCTGTTGTGGGAGAAGTCTGACAGGACGAGGTTTATTTTGGGGATAATGTGAACCTTAGGATCCCATCAGAGATTTAGTGGTTCACAGGAAGCTGTGTTTACATGGAAAATGTTGTGGATTAGTGAACATTAAATCTGGTTGCAGCTACTTACAGTTTTTGCACACTCATAATATTCTGTATTTAAGATTTTGCTTGAGTATTGTGATACATTTACAAAGAATAGCAAGTCCATAAATATTACCTATAGAGTCTTTTGTGCAGTAGTGAGACAGTCAGTGCAGCAGTATTACTATTTAATTCATTATTATGTTTTTATTATCTCATTGCTCATGCTAAGTCTTGTTAGAACGGTGCAGAACTGTGTTTATTTAAAGTCTGATGGTTGTGTCTCAGCTATCGTTTATTAATTTATGTATTTTGATCTCTAACAAAAAGCAGTTTTTCAGTTTATTAATTATGATTTTCCGTTTGTGTCCCCCCTCAGATGACGGACTGTGTTACTAAAATAGAGCTGTCCATCTCCTGCTCTAACCTGCTGGACAAGGATGTTGGCTCCAAGTCTGATCCTTTGTGTGTGCTGCTGCAGAGTCCAGGAGGAGATAAATGGGTTGAGGTACAGTAAAACAACAGACACCACTGGACAAACTGCTTTAACTTTTTTTGTTATTAGTGAGATATTTTGTTTTTCCTCTCTGTTAGCTGGGTCGTACAGAGCGAGTGAAGAACAGCTCCAATCCATCCTTCAGTCAGCGTCTCAGGGTGGATTATCATTTTGAGACGGTACAAAATCTGAAACTGGCAATCTACGACATTGACAACTCCTCATCTGACCTCGGTGATGACGATTTCCTGGGAGGGGCAGAGCTAACACTTGGACAGGTACATTTTAGACCAGATTTAACCCAAAACCATTGCACCACAGTGTCTTAAAACGTGCTTTCATTTGTTTTAGGAAAATGGGTGTAACCTCGATCTAAACTGATGCTTTTGTTATTATTGTCAATTTGAGAAGATAATTGACCTTTTTAAACTTACTTTGTAAAGCAAGTTAAACTTTTTTGTTAAGAGGGTGTGGAGCTCATATCATGTTTGTCAGTCCTCCTTAGATCAGGATGCTTCAGATTGACCCCCCCCCCCCCTTTTAGAAAGAAAGAAAGATGATCATTATCTCCAGATAAGATGGGGTTTGTGGTAGCTTATCCCCAAGGTCACATGCAATCAGGAGCCTTTAAAACTGCACCATCAGTTTGAAAATCAAAAAAGTCTTTTTCATTTTGAGGGATGTTCCTATTGACATATTAATTGTAGAAAACAAATATTTTTTTGGAGAGTGAAGCTGTTATAATTTATTGTATTTTTACTTGGAACACTTCTAGCAGAGCTTGCTTTCTTGTTGTATATGTCATCCTCTGCTGGAGAAAATGTGTAATTACAGCAGTCTCTGAATTAATAGAAATTAATTGTACAAGGCGCTTTATCCAAGCAGTTTTGCTGCTGTAGCTATGATGCTGATATAGAAT